>OX454528.1:42578358-45126085 GCA_949715645.1 Portevinia maculata | reverse complement strand
AAAAGGATAGTAGTCTTAGAATATTTACGAAAAATAAACAAAATGAAAGAATTGGTAGGAAAAATTCAAAATATCATTTTAGCTAGCCGATTACAAATTATGACGACAAGTCTACTAACCACAGACGAAATTCAAAACTTTAATATTGATTTACCTAAATTAAAAAACATTAAACTTTCAATTGGAGAATATTCAAACGATCTTATAGTTTTTATAATTCAAATACCTGATAAAATTTATACATTTGCTAAGTATATTATTACTCTAATTCCTAATGAAGAATTTATAGAAATCGACATTGAAGAAGAAGAATTGATAAAAATAAATAAAACTTTTTTAAAATACGAAGAAAATACAGAACTCAGACACCTTAAACCCATAAAAAACTGTTTACATAAAAATACTTGCATGAAAAAAATTAATAGAGAAAAAAAATGTAATCCTTGAATTAAGGAAAGGTGTCTTATTATTAAAGAATAGTGACGCAAAAATTAATAGTTCTTGTGACGAACGAAAAACTATACAAACTAAAAGAAATGTACTTATTAGCTTTGAAGATTGTAAAATAATAATCAATAATGAAGAATACGAAAATAAGAAATATATTGTACAACAACCAATAAATATTGATATAGAAGATAAGTTAAACCTAACAAAAATAGCATTTAAGAACATAGATATAAATTCTACAAAAATTGACAATATTGATAAAATAATAGAAGCATATTCAAGTCACTTAAAAGTCCACTATAGTATACACGGAACCGTTATTATTATAATCATTATCATAATCATAACCTTATATAAAAGATTGTTCCAGGAGAAACAACCAGCTAAGGGGGGAGGAGTTATGTTAGGGACACACAACGCTACTGAAGACGACCACACAGTTAACAACATCTGGTGACCAGACACACAATGTTACTTGAGATCGGTCATCTCATCACAGCTGCAAGTAATAAAAACTATTCCTGTAACCTGATAACGGTCATCAAACCTCACTTGAGATCTGTAGGGATCGATCTCAAGTGAGGTTTGATGACCGTTATCGTCACAGCTGCAACATATTAATATTTAGATTTATGATGGACGCCATCCTATTTTGTACTATATAAGACCCAGCTATTGTAAGAGGTCTTCAGTATCAGTTTAGATCTATCAACGCAAATGAGCGGATCGGCTCATTTAGAAATAAAGAAATTGTTTTTTTTTTAAATCACAAACTTTGTTTTCATTTGATTCGCGCACTTGCGACTTGCGACCAGTTTGTTGATTTTAAAATTATAAATACAGAGCTACAATGCAACACTTCGCCGTGAAATCCATTTTTATACTATCAAGACTTCTATTCAAGGTCGCAAGTGTGATAAGATTCATGCTAATGCATATTTGCCATTTTAATTTGCGGCAAAAAAAATCGTTTCTAAAAATGGAGCTTGCTGCATTTTTTCAATCGCTGGGATTATTTAGTTGCATATGTGTGCATTCATGTATAAAACCAAGGGGATCATATTTTGCGACTAAATTATGATGCGATAGAAAACCGCAAGTGCGTGCATACCAACATCTTATTGCGACAACGATTTTTTAATCGCAACGATTTAAATCGCAAGTGTGTGTATATTGCTTGAAGTTGATATGAGGCATTTATTTTGGCGACAATCGCGTCGCGCATAAAATGGAACAAATCGCGGGATAATAAACGCTGCGATTTGTAGATGTTATGTGCGCGCATTCACATTGAAATGTCTGTGTCACATTTTTGGCGACTAAGCAGTCGTGCGATTGAAATCGCATATGCGCTCCTACACTAACTTTGTTTAAAACGTAAAAGAAGAAATTTGGTGTAATAATACATAACACTCTTGACTGGGTCTGTCTGTCACCAGGAATTGCATTTCTTTTCAATTTTTCAATTTATTTAGATACGAAGTACAAGTAAGACAAAATCTTTTTTAGTACTTGAAAATATGGATTATATGTAGTACAAAAATACAATTTTTATTTAATAGGAAATAAATTTGGATGCATACAATAGGGAATAAATATTCTTTAATTATAGACTCAATCAAAACAATAAATGGCTTGCAATAAGTTGTATTTAAAAATCGAAGGAGAAGGTAACAATGAAGCTGTTGTCATCCCCGGAGGAGCAATGAGGACTTTTGTCAGAGAGGGCGAAGTATCTGCATCTGTAGCAACAGTCAGACTTCGCTTAAGGCCTTGCTCAAACTTTTTACCACCTTTAAAATAGTTTGTGCATGCAAGATCTCTCTGAATTCGGTGGAAAGGTTGAATTCACTTAGATTTATCTGGGTCCCGGGTCATAACGGAATCACATAAATCTCCGATGAACTACATAAAGGCATACATTTTATGGTTGACTATATTACATTCAATTCAACTCAATTTAATGAGCTTTTTATTTTTCATAAGCGATTTAACAATATTTAAATATTTCTGCGAAGCCGTAGCTTGTCTGCAGAAGATTGTATTTCTGATATATTACAAAAGTCTAGGTAAGCTGCTCTAGCTACATAAAGAAAATTAATTAAGTTAATTTTAAATCTAATTTTGGCTTAAGTATTTAATTTGACATGAAATTTAGTTCTTAAGAATTTTTTTAATTTTTGTAACTAAGTGTTATATGAGTTTAAGGAAAAGTTTTTAATGCTTTTTGTTCTCATTGTGACGTTTTGAATGCTGACGAGTTCTCGAGGTAGTTCGTTTAAAGTTGCTGGAACGCTGTTCAACAGTTGTCGTCTACCATAGTTGTTGTAGGATCTGGGTACTTGCAGCATACCCTGGGCACGTCTTCGTATATTTACCGCATGATCGAGTGAGCGAATGAAATGCCTATCATCGAAGTACTCCAAAACCAGTGTCATCTTGAAAATTTGATCGACTTTAAGGACATCGAAACTCCTTTCATGACCCCGTTAAGTATTGACGTTAATTTGCTTCAGTACAGAGTTTTGCAGCCTCTGTAATTTGTGAATGTGTGTTTTCGCAGCGTTTCCCCACGCAAGTATACCATACCGCAGCTTTGACTCCACTAGGGCGTAGTAGACTTGTGACTCCAGAACAGGCACCGTAGCATGGTATCGAAGATGAGCTACCGCAAACAAGGCTTTCTTCAGGTCCATACGCAGCTTTTCAACATGCTTGTCCCAGAGAAAGCGACAATCGATGATGACTCCAAGTTACATATATTATAGAACTGGCATAAGAGAACTAGTTAAAGTATAATAGTAAATGTTTTTTACATAAATATAGAGTATAAATTATAATTATAATAATTATAAATTACCTGTTGCAATCGATTAAGCATCCCTAATCGTTGATCCTACGAAAAATGCTCTATAGAAGTAAACTTTTCTCTTGCCTAGACCCAACGGCTGCTTAAAAAAAAAGTTGCCTTTAACAACAGCACATAGTATGTCTTCTTTCTTAGAAGGTTTGACCATATCTCAGAATACAACAAGCTTATCTTGCACGTTCATTAACACATCTGCAATAATGATTAGCTATATGACACACCTGCAGGCGACAGTTTTTTGTTTATTCATCTGGCCTTTGGAATTCATTGCCTATTGATTGAGCATGGCAAGATTTAAACGTGGTGTTTTCTGTTTTCTTGATAGATCAACCTTTTATTTCATGTTCGAATTTTGCGTGTACCTTCGCTTCTTTTAATTTAAAATTGTAATAATAAAATATTTCTCATCTTGTATTGTAATCTACTAGGTACTTATGTATCTAAATATGTTAGTTTACTATATTTTTCTATTTATTTCGAATTATAAATTATCGAAATCTTATGTTATTGCCTACTCAAAATTTAGAGGCTGTTAAACTCATTTGTGTAGAAATACCACAATTAACTGAATTGCATTGAATTGAATCCGAGAGTAGCCTCATCCACTTTTGACAAAATCCATGCCTCTGCGCAATAGAGCAGAACTGGGATGATTTAAGTCTTACAAAGAGTCACTTTAGTTGTTCGAGAGTGCTTTGCTACTCAATTGCTTGCTTAGTCGGAAGAAGTAGCGGTTGGCTAGCGTAATTTTTCGTCTGAATTCAGCGCTAGTGTCGTTGCCTGAATTAACAGCGGTGCCTAGGTAGACAAAGTCCTTAACTCCCTCGAAGTTATGTGTGTCTATGGTGACGCTTTGTCCGAGACGTCGGTGTTGCGCGTCCTTTCATGTTGACAGCATATACTTGGTATTGCCATCATATACCGTTAGACCTATTTTCGATTATTCCGTCTCAATACTCACGAAAGCGCAATTGACAGTGTGATACTGCATTCGTCGGCGCTTGCGAATAGTTGGACGGACTTTTGAAAGAATGTGCCTCTGGTGTTAACGCTTGAGTTTTGCACTATGCTTTCAAGAATGATGTTAAGGAAGTCGCATGATAGCGCGTCGCCTTATCTGAATACTTTTATTGACATCAAATGCCTCGTAGAGGTTACCGTCATTGATGGAGAAGCGTGCATTCTCCATCGTCATCTTGTACAAACGGAGGAGTTTGACAGGGATGCCAAAACTAGATATAGATCTGCGTCTAAAATCGATGAATAGGTGTTGAGTATCGATTTAAAGCTCCTGGGTCTTTTCCAAGATCTTGCGCAATGTGAATATTTGATCTATTATGGACTTTCCTGCCTAAGGCCATACTGATATGGACCAATCGGATTGCTGACAGACGGCTTTAGGCGTTCACACAAAACAGCAGATGAGATCTTATATGCAGTGTTAAGGAGACCGATACGTTTGTTGTTGGCCCAGTTCAGAGGGTCTCCATTAACGCTGAAGTTCCATTTATCGGGCATAATTTCTTCGGGCCATATCTTGCAGATGAGTGAGAGTATGCTTCTTGACACGGAGCCATCATTACCAGCAGTTTGTTGGATTTTAGCTTAGCTGATTATTCCAAATAAATCAAATGGGCGCAGTGGCACAGAGGTTAGTGTGTTGGGCTACTAATGGAAAGGTCTCAAGTTCAAATAACACCTTCAAGTTGTTTCAACTGCCACACCTCTTGCGAACGCCGACAAACATACAAGAGTAGCAACTGTCATGGGAAGCGTCTCAAATTTGAAGTTCGGATTCGGCTTAAAATTGTAGATCCCTTTCACTTCGCACAAGCGAATGGCTGGAGAAGCTAGGTTTTAGCCCATGCATGCGCCGTTATTGCTTAAAATTTATTTTAAAGCAAATATCAGCCTCAAAAATATACAATTCTTCGGATTAACTTAATTAACTTCTTCCAATCATCTGTTTAAATATTTTCAAACAGATACCATGACTGATAACAATCACAAGTCGAAAGTGGTATATGAAACATCGTTAAAGGAGACGCGTCGTTCTGCCATGTATCGCTTGCCTGCAGGGAGTACACCAAGTAATTAGATAACTTGAGGTGGTTTAAATGGTCGATAGTTTCTTCCATTAAAATTTGTTTGTTACCTACGAAAACATGATCTCCAGAATTGAATTGAAAAGTGGGATTTTGTTTCTGGGCCTTTTTTTATTGTCTCTGTGCGTATACCTGTAGGTAGTTTCGGGAAGCAATAAAGAGCTAAGATATTTGTTTAGTATTAAGACCATTTGACAAAGGGCACATCATTTGGGAGATGACGATGAAATTCCAAATAAGGTTCTCCCAATGAATGTTAATTTGTTTTTATGCTCAGGAGACGATGTTAATACCGTGGTAGAGCAAAACTGCCAGAGAAGCAAAAAAAATCAGAACAGCTTTGATTGTGATAACAATTTGTGAGTGAGCAAACAAGGGTTGAAAATTAATCGTATGCTTGGCCTGCAGGACATTCGTTAAAATGAAAACCCTTTTGGATGCAGCTGCTTGTCGTAGTTACTTTGAATTTTCAACTATTCCAAGCAGCCGGAATTGAATATATGTGGTGTGCTTTATTGGTTACATATTTCGTAGTATAATTTCCAAATCGTTTAATTGAATGGAACCATTTTGTAGTTGATCCTTTCGCAAAAAGTAGGAATCTATAATTTCTGTCGAAAACTATGCTCGCAACCGTTGTGCTCATAAATACTATTACTTTAATTGCTAAAAGGACGAACTGAAAACTTAAAATTTTTCAGGAACTATCGACCCTTTCAAAACACTATGGATTGCGATTGCAGATGTATTTACTCATTTTAAGAGTAGGTTCCTCTTTCTCTTTATTCTGAAATTGTTGCATATTAGGTACCTGCGGACAGGCGACACTTAGATCGCTCCAAATATATAACTTCACGCCAATCTGCTTAGGGAGTTAGCAGGTTAAGGGGTTTGTTCACCTTTCATTGGCTATAGCTATGGATCAGTAACTTGTATGTATCTAGTTGTCCTCGAATGATATCAACTCAAATATGACACATATAGCGCTACCGGGGAACATGGTAGATAGGTACAGTGGCTGGTTCCTGATTCCCGATCTCCTGTCAGCTACACGCAATTGGGGCGTGTCTCTCGAGAATCCTCAATTTAAGTAAAAAAAGTGGAAGTAAAACTAAAAAACAGCGCTGTGATGAGAAAGTTTGTTGCCGCTAGGTGCAACGAAACTATTCGATTGCCAACCCTGTTAAACCAATATAGTCCAGGCCAACCGAGTCCAGACTTATCAGTTCAGTAAAATCAAAGACTTCCCATTCTTGGCGCAGTGGCTTAGTAGTACGTATGTTGGACTACTAACCGCTCGGGTTCAAATCACGCTCGGGACAAGTAAAACCAAACGTTTTTTTGACCCGCCTCTTGCGAACGTCGACGTCGACAAACATTCAAGAGTATCAATCGTCATGAGAAGCTTCTCAAATTTGCGTTCGGATTCGGTTAAAAATTAAAGATCACTTCCACTTTACAAATGCTGGCATAAGCTAGGTTTCAGACCCTTAAATGTCAATGCCTTATATTTATTAATTTTATTAACAATACACATATGCAACGGTATGTGCTCTTTAGCTCGACACCTATCACCTGAAAAGAACTTCGAAACTAATGAACGATTTCTAGGGAAATTATGATGGAAACCGATCAACACAGCCACTAGTAGACTCTCTTGAGTACCGACTTTATCGTGAAGATGACGAATCAGCTGAAAACATATTTTGTGAATGTCCAGCCTTTAATGGAGGTAGACTCTTCTTGGTTGCATAGCGAACGGGGCAGTTTACTTTTGTGACAGAAAGGAATTTTGACAAAGTGGCAGATGAAAAAAATAACTGCACGGTAAAGAATTGGAGAAGGTTTCAAGAAATAAGGAAAGGGTAGCAGAAGGAAAAGACTTAGAAGGACAAGGAAAATAATCAGGATGAAGGAGCGGACACAGAAAAGAAAGCTAAGTAGAATGCAAGTTTGTGTGGAGAATCTGAAGTTTATTCGTTTGGTTGGGAGTGTTGTGAAGAATAAGTCTCGTAGCATACTGCCCTATTATTTCCCGCGAAAAAGCGGGACACGCGACCCAGTCCACCATTGCGATATTTGGGACGACACCATAGTGGGTCACGCCCGGTCACTTAACTTTATTTTATTCTCATTTTCATTCCCATTCCCATTTTTGCATTTTTGTTTTATTGGTCTTATTAACATTTTTTTTTTCATTTTCGTTATTCGAATGATATATAATAAACTGGCCAAGTTCCAACGGAGCCCTTATAAAGTTCTAAAATAACGGCAATCAATGGTCCACGATACGGTTTCACGATTTATCCAGAAAATTGTGTGGCGCCCATTTCCCAGGGTTTGTTTCTACCATCGTAAGCTAAGCTTTAAGGTTTTTCTTTTATACGAACCCACATCAGACAAAACTAACGGGAAAATAGCTTCTGCCTATCTTGTTGTTGCCATCTGTGGTTTGGCGTTTGGTGGTACATACATATTCTCAATTTGCATTTCTATTTCGGCGGTAACGACCGCAATTATTTTAATAGTTTTAAATGTGATTTTATTTCGGGTTATAATTTTGTTTGGACCGCGGAAAAGTGCAACGAAATGACGGTCAACGGACGGTAAGGGAAAAAATAATAATAAAATATATACAAATTCGACAAAGTCGGTCACAAGCGTCGGTGGGTCCTTTGTGCCGACCATTAGGGTGTTTTATGTTAAGAGCAGTTTGTGTTTTCCTTGCAAAGTGCTTTTAAAGTTTTATTTTTCTAGGATTTCAAGTGGCAGCAAATAAAATAAATAGTGGATTGAAAAATCAAGAATTGGAAAAGTGCCAATTTTGTGTGGAATTTGTACGGGGCCTTTTTTAATAAGCAACAGATATAGCGATAGGTAAATCACCCGGATATTAACAAGTGGCTGGTTTTTGTCTTTTACCCAAATATAATTAGTCACATAAAACTTTTGTATAAGTTATGGTCACATCAAATACATGTAATAAAAATGCTTCGGCGTACGGAAAGTCACTAGGCACACGGTTTCATAGCTGTCAATATGCAAACGGTAGAAGCTGCACTATCAAAACAGTTAGTGCGGCCGCAGCATCACCAAGCATAGCATAACAACCACCAAACGCTTTCCAAGGCACAAATGACCCGCTAAGCTACAGCAAGAAATTCCAGCCAGCAGCAGATTAACGGATCAGCGTTATCTCAATGTTAGTGGTAATGCTGCAAACGGTAGAAGCTGCACTATCAGAACAGTAAGTGTGGCCGCAGCATCACCAAGCATAGCATAGCAAACACCCGTTAAGCTACAGCAAGAAATTCCAGCCAAGCAGCGGATTAACGGATCAGCGTTCATGTCTTCATGTTAGTGGTAATGCTAGTTGTAGTATATAAGTTAGTTCGTTTTGTATTATATAAGTTAGTTATTAAGTGGAACTGCGCCTGAACGGTTGTATTTATTACTAAGCTTCCTCATAGAGGAATTTAATAAGAATAAAATATAAATATTCCTAAGCTTCCTCATAGAGGAATTTAATAAAAATAAAATAAGAAATATATTTGAACAAATTGTGTGTTGTGTTTTATATTGAAAAATAAATATAAATTATTTGGCGCCCAACCTGGTACGAAGACGACGCGATTATCGAATTAAAATATTTCAAAATCCATATAAAGGATATAGATCGCGTTGACGATTAGTGTGAACTCGTGGCCGGTACTACATAAAAGTTACCCCATCAACGAGGTGAAAAACGTGTAAAAACAATAAACAATAAACATAAGTGAAATTGAATTTGTGAATATAAAACTAACAAAGAAAAATTTAACTGAACTGAAATCAGAAAGTGATACGAGACGTTGCTGATCACCTATACGCCGTATGTATGTATATACATTATATCTACGAAGCAGTAGTACATTTGCGGTACAACTTTAATTGAAGGGAAGTTTTGAAACAAGATTTAGTTAATTAATATAAGTTAAATAATCTTTGAATTTATATTATTATTAGTAATTATTAGTAAAGTAAGCAAGTATAATTAGTTATAGATTTTTTTTTTATCCTCTCCATTTTGTTTTTTTTTTCTTCTTTCTTTATCTTCTCTCTCTCAATCCTCTTGAATAAAATAATATTAAGTTTTTATTGATTTAATAGGTCTTTTGTTGGCCTTCATTGTATTAGGATAGATGGTTTTTATATATACCTATTTGAAAATTTTAAATTAAGAGTTACATAGTGAATATTTTTTGTTGTTGTTTGTAATTGCTGAACTCCTTTTACTTGCCACAGCCAAGTACAACAGGACGATTCATTCAGTGACAAAATATAGGCCAATTGATGTTATCCACTCAATCCCGACTGTTTTAGAGAATGAGATTAGGGAAAAGATAACCGACAACCAGAAGAGGGATCTGAATTATCACAATAAGAATAGACAAACTCGAACTTACACAGCGGGTGAAAAAGTGTTTGTTCGCACAAACAAGCGAATTGGAAATAAATTCAGGAAGCTTTTTATAGAACAAATAGTTCAAAAGGACCTAGGGACCACGGTTCTTATAAACAATAGAAAGGTACATAAAAGCAATCTTAGATAATATTACTAACGTATAGAGTTGCCTATAATTTGTTAAATTAAAACAGACAAACGACTGACGAAAATTAGTGAAACGAAAACCTGTAATTCATCTCAAATCAAACTACTTTATTATTATCAAGTTAATATTATTTACTTAGCAACTTTAAAAAGTATTCGTATCATAAATCAATTAGTTTGGATCAAGAGGTAGAGATTGGTTTCCAAAGCGAAATTTGTAATAGTACTAAATTATCAAAATTGTAATTCACGAAATTTAAGTTGAACATAATAACTTTCTTGCTGTTAAATGAATTGTATTATTTATTTGTAATTATGTTTAATATAGTAATATAGAACAGAAGGGAAACATAGCAAGGCAGGGAATTAAATTTCTAAGCAAACGCTACAGCAATACAATAAAATGAAGCCGAGGACGACTTCACTTAACGAGGGGAGTAGTTATGGTCACATCAAATACATGTAATAAAAATGCTTCGGCGTACGGAAAGTCACTAGGCACACGGTTTCATAGCTGTCAATATGCAAACGGTAGAAGCTGCACTATCAAAACAGTTAGTGCGGCCGCAGCATCACCAAGCATAGCATAACAACCACCAAACGCTTTCCAAGGCACAAATGACCCGCTAAGCTACAGCAAGAAATTCCAGCCAGCAGCAGATTAACGGATCAGCGTTATCTCAATGTTAGTGGTAATGCTGCAAACGGTAGAAGCTGCACTATCAGAACAGTAAGTGTGGCCGCAGCATCACCAAGCATAGCATAGCAAACACCCGTTAAGCTACAGCAAGAAATTCCAGCCAAGCAGCGGATTAACGGATCAGCGTTCATGTCTTCATGTTAGTGGTAATGCTAGTTGTAGTATATAAGTTAGTTCGTTTTGTATTATATAAGTTAGTTATTAAGTGGAACTGCGCCTGAACGGTTGTATTTATTACTAAGCTTCCTCATAGAGGAATTTAATAAGAATAAAATATAAATATTCCTAAGCTTCCTCATAGAGGAATTTAATAAAAATAAAATAAGAAATATATTTGAACAAATTGTGTGTTGTGTTTTATATTGAAAAATAAATATAAATTATTTTATATTACGATTATATACATACAATTACATAGGTATTTTAATTAAAATTCTCACATGAAATCCGCTGGCCTCCCTTGTTTTGTTAGCATATTTACAACCGTTTTAATTTTTTTTTTTATAATTTGCTTACGCTAAAGGGATTTTTTTTTCTGTTGTTTCAGTACCCTTATATTGCTAAGAACACAGTGTAAGCTACTTGGTATTAGAAAGAATAGATAGATAGGGAAGAAGTGTTTGGGTGCAGTTGTAGGGTTTTTCTCCACGGGTGGTGTCTAAGTTACTTAGGGAGATTACGATTTCATGTATTCGGTATAAAGTAATGGACTTGGCCGGGATTCGAATGCACGACCTTCCATTCCGTAAGCGAATACACTACTACTGCACCATTGCCACCCACAACCGTTTTAATAGTAAATAAGTCCTGTATTTTTTAAACGAATATTTTGGTTGCTTTGCCTTTATTCCGCTTGGCATAGGTAGGTACATCCTCACATACTTATGAAGGATTTTGCCAAAAAATATTTATTTAACTGTGTCACTTGATTGATAAATTCGTTTAATTAAAACCAATATACATAGAAAACTATTATCTTACGATTATTATATATTAAAAAATCATCGCGAGCGAGTTTTACTGTACCGATCGGTGTGGAACTAGTTTAATGTCTGACTTTAATAGCATCGACATCACCACTTGTGTGTGAGGGAAATTGCATGTCTGATTGCAACAAAAAGAGTGAGAGAGTCGGCGAAAAGAGAACAGGTTAATTCAGATTTTGAACGGAGAGATCTCACTACGGTTAGCTGTTCATCCTGGTTATGCGCTTCTCGGATACGGTGACTCAGTGTGTCCACGACCAACATTGCCGCTCGGCTTAGCGCATCGACATGCCACATCTACCTTCCGATCGGTGAATCACCCTGTAGTCAACGTCGTTCAGCTTTATTCCCAACCGCGCTACTCGGTCGGATAAATCACTCTTTCCGATGGTCCTGATGAAAGCGTTGCAATCTGTTACGGTGGTGATTGGCCTTCCCACTAGGTACATACTCGTAATACACCTCTTTAAGGCGCTTATGAACACCAGAACTTCTAGCTCATACGAACAGTACTTTTCAGGTGTTGTTGTCTTCCTACTCATATATTGAACGGAATGGAACATCTGATCTTCGCTGTCCTTTTGAAGAAGAGCCATTGGTACGTACCTACCTACTAATAATAATATTTAGTTAGGGTATATTACACTGCGACCTATTGGTCTATTGTGTCCCCTTGCTTGTGCCTCGGAGAGGTTCATGCCCTCTTTCAGAGCCCTCTCTAGATACTTCTTTGTGAAGCGTGTCGAGGTATTGCTCTGATTTATCCTTGGCACGTCACACTCCTTAGAGCATAGCGTCCAGTCCAGTTTCTTTAATGAATCTGAGAATGAGCTGTGGGTCCATGGTTTGTATGTCCTTGTCTGTTATTTGGTGCCTGCCCAAATATGTCATCCTTTTGTGGGCCAGTGCCCCATAGGATTCCAGTATGTGGTCTGGAGTTTCGGCGGTTTCACTGCAGAATCTGCAGAGCCCATCCTCCGATATGCCCATTTTCCTCAGGTGCTCCTTGAGTCTGCAGTGCATCATGAGGAGGCCTGTTAGGATTCTTAGGTTGTTTTTGTTAAGGTCGATACAAGTTTTGAATCTCTTTTGGTTGTAATTTCCTAAGAGTTTCTTTGCTTGCCTTGGACCTTGGAGGTTGAGAAAGGTTTTGGCCCTTGTTTCTTCCTCCAGTCTCCTGAACTCTTCGCGTATAGTGTGTTCTCCTATCGCGCAGAACGGTTCAGGTCCTATGAAGGGTTCCTCTGCCCCTTTTCTTGCCAGAGAGTCCGCTGCCTCATTGCCTGTAATGCCAACATGGCCAGGTACACAGCAGATGGAAATTCTGTTCTTCTTGCCTAGTCTATTCAGTCCATGTAGGCATTCCCACACGAGTTTTGACTTGATAACGTAGGCGTCAAGAGCCTTTATAGCTGCTTGGCTGTCAGACATTATTGCTATGTTGCAATTCCTGTAGTTTTTCTCGAGGTTGATTCGAACGCACCTGTCTATGGCACATATTTCTGCCTGGAAATTGCTGGTACATTTGCCATGGATTCGTAGTGCTTAGTTCCTGGCCCAAACACTCCTGCACCAGTACATACCTACTAGAATTTATTATGAGTTCATCCCTTGACAATATAAATGCAGGAAACACAACCACTTTTGTAACAAGGGTTAGGGAGAAGTACTCGATCCCACGCCTGGTAGCCCGGGCGTAAGTAAATTGATTAAAACCTGGAGAGTATCAAGTGAGCCGTCATTGCCTCACCATCGAATAATAGTATTCGACCTGGACAGTACGAGTATCAAGAAAAACCCAGTAAGGAACCCAAGAAAAACCAACTGGGAAACCTATCAAGTTGCCTTGTTATGAGTAAAGCTCTGGCCCACTCCCTAGAGCTGGGGAACGCAGTGGAAAGGCATAACAAACGCCATCATCACTGCGTTCGAAGAAAGCTGTCCCATTAGTATTTTCCTGTTTTTTTTCGAAATCCAAGTCCAAGAGCACTCAGACTCGGTAACGGTCCATTGAACTACCAGGCAGAAATCCTCTTTTTGGTGTAGACGTTGGAGAAAACAAGGTGTCATTCGTTTCTCTCCATAAATATGTGGCGTGTATGGTTGTTCCAAATGCGATAAGCCAACAAATTACCCCTGCAACGTCGCAACCCGTCCCCTAAGTACGGACAGACGCCATTGTGGAGCAAACAATCAACAAAAATGAGTCTAAATTCAAGAAGCTAAAACCTTGGATTTCTTTGGATTTACTCAATAAAATTAAAGAGAAAAAAAGACTTTATAAAAAAAAAACTAAATTTCCGAATGACGTTGGACACCTCACTGCTTATAAAAAACTGTGCAAGGATATTGCTGGTGATGTGTTATCGTGCAAAAATAATTTTTATTTAAACAAATTTCGTGATATCAAAGGTGATTCTAAAAAAGAATGGAAACTGGTTAATGGCTTACTTAACAGATCAACTCCAATCCAGCGAATCGAATGCTTGAGTTTAAATGATGCATTCATTAGTAATCCCAAGGACTTAGCTAATACATTTAATGACTATTTCTCGACTGTTGGTAATAAAGTAGTATCAGATAATTGTGCTCTTTGTTCTAAGTGCGAGTGTTTATCTAAAGAATTTTCATCTCCTCGTAGCTTCTTCTTTGAGCCTATTACATCTTTTGAAGTGTATAATCTCATTATCTCTCTTAAGAAATCCAATTCCGCCATCTCAAACAGCTTATCAAATAACATCGTTAAAATAATTGCTTTCAATATTTGTGATATTTTATGTCATATCTTTAACAAGAGTATATTGTTTGGCATTTTTCCTGATGATTTAAAGGTAGCTGAAGTTATGCCTTTATTCAAGAAAGGTGATAAAACTTCACTAAATAATTACAGGCCAATTTCTCTACTCTCGGTGTTTTCAAAAATTTTTGAAAAAGCTGTCAAAAACAGAATGATCAAGTTCTTAGATAAACAAAATTTCTTTAGTGAGTGTCAATATGGCTTTCGTACGGGTTATTCAACTGAAGGTGCGCTTTTAGATTTTTCTTCTAATATATTCCATGGTCTTAATAACAGAAAGCTTACTGCTGCCTTATTCATTGACATAACAAAAGCCTTCGATACCGTTGATCATAATATACTCCTAGACAAACTGTATAAATGTGGATTTAGAGGAGTAATACATAATTGGTTCTGCTCCTATCTATCTGAAAGAGGGCAAAGGGTCAGAGTTAATGGAAAATTCAGCTCTGTGCATTTCTTGTCATTAGGTGTTCCTCAAGGTTCTGTGCTTGGTCCAATCCTTTTTCTAATTTTTATTAACTCGATTTTTTCACAAGAATTCCGAAGTAAAATAATAGCGTTCGCTGATGACATGGCATGTGTTTTCCACAGTGATTCTTTTTTAAAACTTTTTGTTGACATAAACCATGATTTGGAAGTCTTAAGGCATTGGTTCTCAATGCATAAAATGATAATTAGTGACAAAACCAAAATAATGCTTTTTAATGTGTGTGGTAATGAGGTGGTTTTCGGACCTTTCTTGTTTCATTCTACAAACTGTACTAAATTTATTCATTGTAAACCCATCTGTAACTCGGAAGAGAACTCACAGACATTTTTTGAGGCACGTTGCTGTTCAAATCATTGTTTCAGTATTGAGTGTGTGAAGTCTTACAAGTACCTTGGTATTTTGATTGACTGGAAGATGGATTGGTCCGGCCATACTAATGCACTTAAGAAGTATCTTATGGCTGCTACAAGGCAATTCTACTTGTTAAAACAGTATTGTTCCAGGGATCTTCTTGGGTGTATTTATTATGGTTTGGTGCATTCTAAGCTCGAATATGGCATTGTTTCATGGGGTGGTACTCATAACAACAAAATTAATCCGCTTCTAGTTTCTCAAAAACATGTTATTCGTCTTATTTGTAACAAAAATCGTCGTTATAATAGTTTAATGCTTTTCAGAAATCTCAAAATCTTACCTCTGAAACACTTGCATTTCTACAAAGTTTTGAAAATATTTTTTGCCAGATCTGGCCATCTATTAAGCAGGTGCTCTTCTAGCTACAGCCTTAGAATAAATAGTCAACATCTTGCTCTAGTCCCAAATCACAATCTTCAAATATTTCTCAATTTTTATACGTCAATTGCTCCTAGACTATTTAACAGCTTACCTATTAGCATTAGAATAATTAAAAATGAATCCATTTTCCTCAAAAGAGTAAAACTCTGGCTCTCCGATCTAAATTATAAGGATATCCATGATTTACTATGTTTAATTACTTAAGTGTTTTTTTTGTGAGTTTTTCGCTTGCGATCCTTGTAATCACTTTACTTTGGCACTTTCACTATTTGTTACTCATGTATTATTAACAAAATTAAATATAATTTATAACAAATAATATTGTTATTATTAGTTTCAAAGTCTTGTCGTAGCCCCACTTCATATTATTATAATACTGTTAAGTTATAATTCCTGCTTTCGCCTCTAGTTCCTTATGAACTATAGATTGCAGATTCTTTATTAATTTAATTATTGATCATTGTATTTTCATTTCATTTCATTTCATTTCATTTTATATTATACCGATTGAGGTCAAGGCAGTGAAGTTGCCAAAAATTCCACTGTGAAAGCCCATTGTGGACCAAAACCAACTCTGGGTTAGAGTGTTTGAACTGAGTAAACCCTAGGGTGTAAGGCTCACTAATAAATCTCTAATCCAACAGCATACGCTAAAAGATGCATGGTTAAGAAAGTGCTCAGTTGCAAGTATGTGAGCTCTGAATACCAAGCGATCTTCGGCTGCAATTTTAGCCTTCCCGGACACTCGTGGGAATTTTAATTCCAAAAATATAAAAATCGAGGACAAAAATATTGCATCGCATAAACCTCTTGTAATGCCGTTAGGCAACCAGTAGATTCAACATTCGAGAAGCCTTTTTGCTCCCAACCGGCTTATCTCCCCGGGGATATTAACAACATCGCGCCCGAATAGGTTCCGGCTCTAGTTCGCTACTGCCAGAAAAGCAACCTGCACTACATCATATGTTGCGACGCAAATGAGCATCATACCGTATGGGGTACTAGTGACACCAACAGACCATCAGCGGTTTAGGTTTTACATACCTGGCCAAATGGCAATGGATCCAAATGGCACAGGCTCCAAACAGACGTGGTCCGAAGTCGACGGGGTCCTGTCGCCTCAAAGTTGGATACGTCTATTTCATGAATTAGTCCATTTGGGACCTGAATGAAACAGCATAATATCTTATTAAAGCCTTATTAACCCCCTTCTCATACCGTAGTAGTTGTGTCACGAAAACCGGTTTGAGTAAACGTAAGGCTGTATGGTGGAATGACCAACTTAGTTTTTTCAGGAAGACGGTGAGGAAACTCTTTAATAAAGCCAAATACACAAAAAGATGGGAGGAATGCAGGTTCGCTATCACAGAATATAACTCAGAACTGGGATGAGCGAAACGAGCTACATGGAGAAAATGCTGCCAAGGAAAACAGATGGAACCTACACTAGGGACCGCACGGGTACGCTTTAAACTTTACTTCAAGTTCATTTCCAAGGTTCGTCCGCTCGTGCAACACACACAAATTTAAACGCGACTAAAGTCAGCGTCCTTGTAGCTAGTATGTAGAGTCAATAGTTTATCCGGAAAAATATTAGGCCAGATAAGGTTAAATGAGCCCTAGTCTCTTTCATATACGAGTAGAGACCGGATAAAGTTAACTATCCTTCTACACTCAAGTCAGTATGCGTACAGAAAAAATAAATCCACGGAAGGTGTTCTACATTGTCTTGTTAAAAAGATAGAAGAAGCGCTTCAAATCAGGGATAGAGCCCATTGTGACTTCCTTGAAATTGAGGGTGCTTTTGATAATGACGGGTACAACTCGATTGCAAGGGCAATCAGTTGAAAAAGTATTGAAGATTCGACCAACCGATATGGATCGGAGCCATGCTGGAAAGTCGAATAATAAGATCCTCATTTATAGGATTGTCAGTGTCTGTGATGGCACTCAAAGGATGCCCTCAAGGAGGGCTACTCTCCCTAATCCGCTGCTAGATGCGTTATTAAGCTGCAGCCAGAATACAATTTCACACCAGGTGACCTTTTAGCACACCTGAAAATGCTTGAAATAATTCCAAATCCCGGACACTATGCTTAGGGAGAATTGTTCTGAAAGACTTTTTGAGGTTGAAATATTGAAAAACACTCCTGCACCAGTTCCATCATCGGTTGTCGACTGTCCGAGTACCACTTTGTTGTGTGGTGCTTCCGTTTATAAGTTGTGGATTCATCGCTCCAGTTTTGCTTATTGCTAAGCTTTGTCTGGAATTTTTTCTCAAAGTTAAATTTCCTGAAGGAGTAGAATTTTTTGAGTAGATCATCGTGTTCATTTGAACCGATGAATTTCTTTCTTCCAATTCCTTCTTTTGCCATCCCTAGGATTGTCTTATCTGCCGCATCCATCACTATTAGGTGTAGAGGAGTCAATTCCAACAGCACCTCCATGGCTGCGGTTGGGCAGCTAGACATTTCTCCGGTTATGCACAGGCCTGCCATTCTTCTACTCCGCGCTATATCTAGTGATAATACCATCAGGAAGTTTAACTTTGACAAAAATGTTCAGATAAGGCTTACCAATAAGAAAGACTGGAGCGATGAATCTACAACTTAGAGACTGAGCCACACCACAACAAAGTGGTACTCAGATGGCTCGATAACCGATAAAGGAACTGGTGCAGGAGTGTCTGGGCAAGAACTGAACATTACCAATCAATTGGCCAATGCATCAGCATCTTTAAGCCAGAAATATGTGCCATAGACAGGTCCGTCCGGATCAATCTCGTGAAAAATCGCGGAAATCGCAACATAGCAACATTTTCTGAAAGGCAAGCAGCCATAAAGGCACTTGACGCCTACGTGATCAAGTCAAAACTCGTGTGCGAATGCCTACACAGACTGAACAGACTAGGCAAAAATAACAGAGTAACCATATGCTAAGTACCTGGCCACGTTGGCTTTATAGGTTACAGAGCAGCGGATTCGCTGGCAAGAAAATGGGCAGAGGAACCCTCTATAGGACCTGAACCATTCTGCGGGATGGAAGAATACGCTATACGCGAAGAATTCAGGAAACTGGAAATAGAAACATGGGCCAGAACCTTTCTTAACCTCCAAGGTCAGAGACAAGCAAAGAAACTTCTGGGAAACTACAATCTGAAGAGATTCATCAGCCTTAACATAAATTACCTACGATCCCTTACCAGGCCTCCTTACACTGCAAACTCAAGGATAACCTGAAGAAATTGTGTCTGTCGGAGAACGGGCTCTGCAGATTCTGCCGCTGAAACGGCTTGCTAATTCAGATCAAGACTCAAATACAATTCATAAAAGAAGTGTATTTAGAGGTGGATCTGGAAGAGCCTCTATAAGGTAAAAGCATTGTACAGTGTACCATAACCTCACTTTTACTATTATTGACAAGTTTTTTTGGGTTCGTTGTCCTGCATTTAGTGGACGCCTTACATACTGTCGGATTCCATTACAATATGATCCAGCAAATTATTACATTACAAGTCAAAAAAAAACATATACATAGGTAAGGTAGGCTATGATCACACAAAAAAAAATTGTTAGCTTACTGCTATTTCTTAACTATCGAAAGTCGTCCAAGCCACACAAAATTCTTATCGAGCTTTCCATAAAAAGAGTGTATATATATAGCAATATGGGAACGTTTGCAAAGTCAGCAATACCTTGAACTTTCTGGTATTATTTTCAAAATAAATAAAAGCAAAATTAATTTTCCATAAACAATAAAAACCATGGCTATGAAGCAATGCGTCGTACTTTAATTTACAACGAAACAATATAATATATTTCAATTCCCGTTTAAACCGTTGGCATTGCAACAGAGGGCGGGTAGCCGGCTAAATTATTCGAAAATGAATAATCTGCATACCTCTGAAATACACACAGAAACATAGGGACGGGGTACAGTCCGCTTGGGCGAACTGTTGGATACCCTATTCTTATTCCTATGACTCATAAGTGGGCGTGACAAAAGTCTAAGTATGGTTGAATTGTTAAGAACGCTCTACATATTTTGTTATATAACATTTAAAGGATTTTATCAAAAAAAAACGCTCCCTAGCTCAAACTTGGGTGTTTCAATAAAATTGTTTTATTTAATTGTGGGCGTGTCAGTAGGCGGATTTAAAAAAAATTAACACATGAGAATAAAGGGCTACTAGAGAGTATATATTATAAATTTCAGCTCCCTAGCTCAAACTTTGAATTTTCAAAAAAAAAAAAATTAATTGTGGGCGTGTCAGTGGGCGGATTTTGAAAATATTTACACATGAGCATAAAGGGCCCATAGAGAGTATATACTATAAATTTCAGCTCCCTAGCTGAAACTTTGGATTTTCAAAAATTAATATACCCTTAGAATAGGGTAAAAAAAAATTATTTTATTTATTTGTGGGCGTGTCAGTGGGCGGATTTTGAAAATTTTTTATCCCGAGCAGTTTTAGCAGTCATAGATCATATATAAAAAATTTCAGCTTTCTAGCTCAAAATTCGATTTTTTCCAAAATTTGTTTTTTTTTGAGTTTGTGGGCGTGTCTGTGGGCGGATTTCAAAAATTCGTAAACTTGATTATTTCGGGACCCTAGAGAGTATATGGTTAAAATTTCAGCTCTCTAGGTCCAGTTTAAAGGCCTAATTTTTGGCTACAGACGGACGGACGGACGGACGGACGGACGGACGGACGGACATGGCTAGATCGACATTACTATCGATGCTGATCATAAATATAGTAACTTTTAGGGGTCTACGGGCAATATTAAGGTATGTTACAAACTATGCGTCAAAATTAATATACCCTTAGAATAGGGTATACAAAAGAAGCGCACATAATAACTGTGTATACCAACATAAAACTCAGCTTAATGTCACCAAACAAATATTTCATTCTTTATCGCAATTAAGCGTTCCTAGGAACAAAGAGACTCTTTACTATACAGTGGTCCTCAAAACTGTAAATAATGCGAAATAACTTGTATCCATAGATGAAAATAAAATATGAAATCATGGTACCTAGCTAGTAGTATAAAATAAAAAGTGCTTACATTAGGTAAATATTTTGTTCGCAAAGCTTGTTCTTTGCAAACATAGGTCATATAGACCGGGATTATGACCTTGATGTAAGTATATGTTACCGGCAATGTATGAAATCCGGCCATCTATAGAATGCCTAGGCATTGTAAGGGTAGGTGCTGAACCATGAGAAGAAAAGGTTGAAATCCCTTTAACTCAAAAAGCGACCAACCCAAACACTATTCGATTCGAAAAAGTAATATAATTACTTCGGAATAGAAGCATTCAATAAAGTCCAAAGGCTACCCGGGTATCGATTTGATTATTGATTCAATAAAAAAATTATTTCGCCTTTAGGACCACATAATGATGCTTTCAGTATCTTCTTGAAATTTAATTCTGATTCGAATGATGTACCTACCCCACTTGAAATGAATTCGTTCTGTTAATTTTTTAAAATACTCTTTTTCAACTTTTATACGAAGTTATATGAAAAGTCCATTGATGTAGGTACCCCATTTATATGTTTATCGTTAAGCTCATTGGAATGTTAATATTCTTGCGATTTTTCCCCTTAGCCTCCTTTTCCGAAAAGCGCTGTTTATTGGGGACATTGTAGTAATACTCTTAGCCTGTTTCTGCCGAGAAATAAAAGATGTAACTTATTATGTATTCGTGTGCAAGTATTAACTGGGGTGCTTCTAAGTTATATTCTGAGGAAAAAAAAAACTTTTACGAGTAGTGTGTATTTCCAATTTCTAGATATAGAGAACTTGAAGAGAGCCTCACTTTGATTTACCCTGAACCACGCTGGGCTTCATATCGGGCGCTGCGAAATTACGCCAAAGGAAATAACGCCCAAAAAGGAAATTTGATATAAGGACCCAAAAGTTAGGTCTAATTTCATAATGAAATAAAGCTCAATATTGTCAATGGAAATTAGGCCAAACAAAAAGCCCAAATAAAGCCCAAAAGTACTTTTGTTTTTTTGTAACAAATGAAAATATGTACACCCAAAAAAATAGCGTATATGCGATGAAGTCGATATTAACCCCTGGGGAACAGCATACAGGATGGTTATGACGAAGCTGAAGGGGTGTAGAACCCCCCCAATAACATGCCCAAAAATGTTGAGGACCATAGTGGAACACCTTTTCCCCAAAAGACCAGCTACTATGTGCAGCATAATACGGTTAATCCAAACAATATACCTGTTATTACTCTGGAGGAGCTGCTAAAGGCATGCAGCAGGATAGGTGACAACAAGGCGCCCGGAATCCCAAACAAGGCATTGAAGGTTGCTGTTAAAAAGAGACCAGACCTCTTCATATCAACAATGCAGAGGTGCCTAGAGGAGGGAACCTTTCCTGAGAAATGGAAAATGCAGCACTTGGTCCTGCTTCCGAAAGGAAAGAAGCTTCCAGGAGAACCAGCGTCCTACCGCCCTATATGCGTATTGGACACCATAGGAAAAATCCTCGAGAAGATAATCTATAATAGACTTCTCGCAGTGGCTGAAGAGAAAGGAGCACTCTCAAACCGACAGTTTGGCTTCAGAAGAGCGCGTTCTACAGTTGATGCTATAAGAGCGTTGGTCCACATAGCTGAAAGTGCCATCGAAGGAATAAGATGGCTCTACGGCACAAAGGAGTACTGTGCAGTAGTTACGCTGGATGTCAAAAACGCCTTCAATTCTGCGAACTGGTCATTCATAAGAAGATCTCTCGCCAGAATGGATACACCATACTACTTGCTGAGGATAGTGACGGACTACTTTAACAACAGGAAGCTAAGGTATTATACCGACGAAGGAGTAAAATACTACAAGGTTACCGCGGGCGGTTACATTCCCACAAATCCCACATATTGAATTGTAAATCCACTGAAGACAAAGTCTTCATAAACATTGTATTGTATAGAATCACATTAATCCACTGAAGACAAAGTCTTCGTAAACAAAGCTATAAAATGTAATCTGATACAAGACATAAATAATGGCAGTGC
The DNA here is from genome assembly GCA_949715645.1 of Portevinia maculata. Classification (NCBI taxonomy): domain Eukaryota; kingdom Metazoa; phylum Arthropoda; class Insecta; order Diptera; family Syrphidae; genus Portevinia; species Portevinia maculata. The sequence goes on along the minus strand of OX454528.1, from coordinate 45,103,256 downwards.
CAACTTCATTTGTTGACACAAGTGTACATCCTGAATGTATCATAAGAGCAAGATCTTTCTTGCATAGAAAACTAAGCAACTACAATGTATCATAATGGCAAGATCTTTCTTGCATAAGCTAATTAAAACACTATGTCTTGAATCAGAAGTAATAAAGATAAAATAACGATCTTCAATTGAACTGCCGACCTAAGCAGATAAATCACTATATAAAGGGTTTCTTTCTCATGTTAGATTTAGTTCTTGTCCACCGTTCTTGTTCTTCGTATAGCTGAAGATTTCCCCCCACCCAGGATAAGGGATCCGATGCTCATAATAAATTAATTAATGAAAAAGTGAAATTTGTGTTGTGTTTCATTTAATAAAAGTGGTAGCGTTCTCTACAAAGAGAACGAACAAATATTTTTTTTTAATAATAGATTCCACGATCTAAAATTGGGCGTCCCACAGGGATCCGTACTGGGGCCGCTTCTGTGGAACATCATGTATGACGGAGTCCTATGATTAACGCTACCTGGCGACATTGCCATCGTGACAGTAGCTAAACAGATCCATGAAGTGGAATAAGCTACAAGTGAAGCAATTTCCATGATAAAACACTGACTAGTATCCGCCGGACTAGAACTAGCCGATCATAAAACAGAAGCAGTCCTTATAACGAGTCGAAAAACTACTGAATTCGCCAATTTCCAGGTGGGGAACCAGATCATCAGATCCAAAGGAGCAGTCAAATATCTAGCAGTTATGCTAGACAACAGACTGTAGTTCAAGACGCACGTCTAGTATATTACAACGAAAGCATCGCAAATACAGGGAGCTCTCTCACGCATACTACCTAACATCGGTGGACCTGGATACGCTAGGAGGGGCGTTTTATCAAGAGTAGTCAGTTCAGTCCTCCTTTACGCCGCCCCGGTTTGGGCGGCGGCACTAGCGCCGAAATAAACAAGAAGGAAACTATCATCTGCATACAGGCTTAACGCGTTAAGGACAATCTGCAGTTTTCGAACCATCTCGGACGAAGCGGCCTTCGTCATAGCTGGAATGATACCCATATACATTCTAGCTGGCGAGATGTTGAGGATCTACAACAGAAAAACGTCGGGCGGACAAGATGCAAGTGAAATGGCAAAAATTAAAGTAGAAGAAAGAGCAGCTTCAATTGCTATATATATGGCAAACCGCACCACAAAACGCAGATGGACATACAAGCTGATCCCGTCAATCGAGACCTGGACAAAGCGAGCACATGGAAACAGCAACTACCACCTTACGCAGTTCCTGACTGGCCACGTCGGCTACCGCAAATACATACCTACATCGATTTGGACACGATAGCTCGCCGTTTTGCCCAGATTGTCCAGACCAGGAGGAAGACACGGAGCATGGAGTTTTTCGTTGCAGGCGATTCGTAGTATGGATAAAGTGACCATACGTCCCGCTTTAGGCGGGGCAGTCCCGCTTTTAAGCGGTCTGTCCCGCTGTCCCCAGCGCGTGACAAAATGTCCCGCTTTAGCAAATAGAGCAAAATATGTTTTTACAGACGAACCTCGACTTACCTACATATTCCATCAAAGTCGGAATACGATGCTTGGAATGGCCAAATTATAAGAAACTGGCGCTGAGGTTGTTCAGGAAATAAAAACTGCTGCGATAGAATTTTATAAAACTAGCAAAGAATACTTGGATCAGGGGAGCCAGTTTAATGCAGAACTAGACATTTTTGAGTGGGCGAATTTAAAAAAAGTCCTTAAGTGGGAAGAAGAACAAAATGTGACCGATCTGCTGATTACACAAGGATTTCTCAGCATCCACCAAGACACGGATGTGTTGAATGAGTTTTAGCTTATTTCTAACTATGTGACAAATACAAAAATATCAATCTGGAACACCGAGAATGTTGATACTGAAGACCGCTGGGTAGAGTTGGTAATACATTTCCGAGATAGCAATCTCAATTATTATGGAATACATTTTTTTTTTTTTTTTTTTTTTTTTTTATAATTTGCGTGCGCTAAAGGGATTTATTTTTTCTGTAGTGACACAGTACCCTTATAATGGTAAAACCACAGCGCAGGCATTTAGTTTGTTGCGCAAGTAGCTCCCAGCAATTCATTGCCTATTTTTGGGTGCTACTTACTGAAAGAATAGAAGGATAGGAAAGAAGTTTGGTGCGATGGGATTTTTTACTTCTCAACAGGTGGCGCCTAAATTGTTTTAGGGAGATCAGTTTTTGTTGTGTGTATTCAATTTATAAAAATCATGGCCCTGGTCGGGATTCGAACGCACGACCTGCCAATCACTTTAGTGAACACACTACCATCGCACCATTGCCACCTGCATTGCCACATTTTATTTCTGCCTGGAAGTAACGCACCTGCCGAAAGAGTTTTTCTCCTATAAATAATTTATGGACAAGTAATAAAACACAGTTAAGTGTCACAGTTCTGAAAGCCATTTTGATTACCAAGACTAACATCAACAAATCATGCAATGAGTATTTCTTACTTGAAAACTAAACCCAACATTTTGAAACGGATTTGCTCCGCTGACAAATATAAGAAGTTTCCGTCGATTAGTTCCACCTGCATATTATAAACACGTCGTTTTTATTCTCTTGTTTTTTTTTAGTTAATCGTTGAATAATATTGTTTTTCTTTTTACTTAATTCCACAAGCGTCCCGCTTTGACATAAAAAAAATATGGTCACGTTAAGTATGGAGAACGAATCTGCCCAATCCATCTTTCCTAATAGATCATATGTTGCAGTCGGATGACAATTGGACGACAGTTTGTAATCTGGTAACAACTATCCAAAATGAACTGCGGAGAGTAGAAAAGTTTAGGACAGCATCAGAAGCAGCAGAGGCGTCAGAAGCAACTGACACAAGACAAGACGCATAGCATGAATTGCTAACCAGCCCTGCGAAGTAATACCTACACTCAGAAAAAAAAATTGTAATGTGAAGAATTTTATAGTTTGGCCCAACAATTTTCGTGGGTTAAAATGAACCCAAGTACTTATAGTTCTTAGCCTAAGAATGCAAGTGTAAACCATAAAGCAAGAATTTTTATTCTTGACTTCAACATAAAAAATGTCAAAACTTCAAGAATGTAAATTTTCGTACCAAGAATGAGTTGTTAAAAAAGCTCAACAATTAAAATCGTCTGACCAAATACGAATATAGTAAACATTTCAAGAACGAAAATTGTTTGACAAGGATGCGTTGTAAATAAACATTAATATATTAATTGTTGGGTCAGGAACAAACCATGTCAAATTTTTAAAAGTATAAATTGTTGATACAAGAATAGATTGTCAAAAAAAAATTAAATAAAATTGTTGGTTCAAATATAAAAAAAAATAAAATTTCCAAGAAATTGTTGTGCTAAGAACTAGTTGGCAACTTACTTCAAAAATAAAGTTGTTGAACTAAATGCATTGAAAGAGATTTTTTTAATTCTTAAGAAAAAGTAAAAAAAATATATTACTGCATAAATTAATTTAAAGAAATATATATAATGCAGCGGCAAAATAAAATATCTCTATTATTTGAAAGGATCTTTTTTTTTAATATTTTGGCTTATATAGACTTTTTTATGCATTGCAACTTTAAATTTGCCAAAACGTCATTCGTTCGAAATTTGTATCCCTAAAATTAAACTTACCTTGAAAACATCCATTGTTTGAGTAAACGAAAAACTGTTTTTTCACCAGAAAAACAAAATTATCAAAACATTGAAAATAATCAAGAGCGTTTACAAAAAAAAAAAGAAAAAAAAACAAGTAATTTAAGGATATATATGTTTTAATTTTATTCATATTAACTTATCTTAAAAAATTACTTTAATTTATTAAAAAAGTACAAACTAAAATCTAACAACTTCTTCAGACCTGTTTAAAGTGACACTTCTCACACACGTCGAAAAATTAAAGCAATTTAAATTTTCTTCTATTTGAAATGGCTGAAAATGTTCTAAAAACAAACTTTTGAATACTTGGCATATTAAAAAACAATTATTTTCGTAGCGTATTCCCTCCACATAAACATAAAACTCTTTTAAACTTTCTAGAGATTCTCCAACGACAAAGATTTATGGCTGCAATTAAAGTTTTTCAGACAGTGCTTGCAATTACAGCTCATCTTTTTTTTTGTTTAAAGCTGTTTAAGCTTACCTTATGAACAAACATATCATTCTGGGCATCAGAAATTAATGGTTTGCATTGTAGAACATTTTGCATTCTGAGGAGTTTGTGTTTATTCTGTCACTGATGCATTTTATCGCGAGCATAACATGGGAGAGAGAGATGCCTTTGCATTCGTCGCAAAAGAAAAGAAAGTTATTATTAAAATCGTTAAGGTAGGTAATGGAGCGCTTACTTAAACCTATGCAGAGATCATGGAATGAATTCCCGCATAAAACATTACATTTCACCCAATCAGCACTTAAGTCTTGCGATGTCAGCAAACAATCAGAATAACCGCACTGCTTTGACATGGTTGATTATTTAGGTCAAATAATGTTTCGCGATCAAAGGTAATAACCGAGTAATAGGTGGAAGGGCAATGAACAGTTAATAGGTAGAAATTCAGGGCAAATTGCAAGTACGCAAATAAATTGGAAATAAATTTATTTAAACTCGCGAAGCGGGAGCAAAAGAAAAACACGTTTGGAGGTAACGATTGGACTTGGCTATGCTGTCAAAGGGCGACCCAGGACAAACAGGCTGTTGACGAGCGCCAACGAAGCACTGACCAGGACTCTACGTCCCCTCTCCCCTTTTCCTTCCCTCTTAAGACGCAAGTCAAGTACTAGTACAAGCACTATGCGGCCTTTACAGGACAGGCCGTTCTTCTCCTTCTCCCCTCCTTTTCCCCTGGGCTGGACGTAGGGTGTCATACGACCCGTGCCGAGAGTCAACCAGGCTGAGGGCCCAGTCTATCAAATAGCTCAGTCGCGCACGGAGTATCCGGATACCTGGCGACCTCCGGATTAGCCAGTCCTATCTGCACAATGCGGATCTCTGTGCAGATGGACCCTTTTTCTCCGCCACTCGTGGCATCTAACTATGAACAAAAACAAAACAAAACAAACAAACAAAATTATGGCCGGTTCCCCTTTCATACCGGACGGTAGCACGGCGACTAAGCTGTCTACTGGCAAAGCTCTCCTGTACCAGCTAGTGTAGGAATTGTGGACACACATGGTCCCTCCACTAGTGGTTGCGAGCTTCAAAAATCCCTTCCCGACAGGGAGAGGACTGTGACTCATGGTCCCCCCTCTGATGGCGCCACAAAGACAACCACAACAACGTCTTCTGCCAATGCTACTAAGCTGACTGTAGAAGGGACTGTGGCAACTCATGGTCCTTCTGCCGTCAGCTTTCTCTCTTTCCGTCTTCCTGATTACTGTAGCGTGTTCCAGGCGGAAATTTTGGCGATAAAAGAAGCCCTGACGTGGCTAAAGAGGAATGTGATATCCTGAAAGGATATCCGTATCTTCTCAGATACGAGTAGTCAGGCCGCTATCAAGTCCCTGGACTCAGTCTCTTCAAATTCCATTATAGCCCAAGATTGCAGCTCATCTCTTTTGGTGATGGCAGAGCAGTTCAACATTCACCTCTGTTGGGTGCCGGGACATAGAGATATTCCAGATAACTGTAGGGCAGACGATCTCGCCAAAAAAAGAAACAACTTTACCTCTTTTACCTGATAAAGGTTCCCTAGGTATATCAATCGCTACTTGCAAACTCTTGTTCAAGCTATCCGCAATCGAGAGAACAAACCTTAGGTGGACAAGTACCAATACATGTCTAGCGACTAAGCGGATCTGGCCAAAGCTGGATCTGCGACGCTCTAAGTGTCTAATGTCATTAAACCGATTGCATATTAGCTCCACTATAGGTGTCATTACAGGGCACTACTTAATAGGCAGGCACGCATCTAGATTTGGCGTATACTCAAACGACTTCTGCAGAAGTTGCATGGGCAAGGAGGAGGAGGAGACTATACCTCACCTGCACATGTCCTGTGCTCTCCCATAAAAGAAATCTCTTTCTAGGGGACTTTTTGTTCAAGGATATAAGTGACTTAGCCAACCCTGGCGTTAGAAGTCTATCGCGCTTAATAAGAACCTCCTGCTGGTTCAACAAGCAGTAAGGGAAATCCCCAGATCTGTGTGGTACCACAATAGACCTTATATTGGTCTAAGTGTGTTGGCCTTTTGCTGACAGCCACGTCAACCTAACCTAACCTAACATAACCTACAAACATTCAAAACCAACGTGCATTGGCATCTATCCTTATCTTCTTATGCTAATTTCCTTAACGCCCGCGCTGTGTAGGCTACTAAAAAATCCCTTATACATTATAAAAAAGAATAAAGCGATTTTAGCCACAGAAATAAAATCGTAGCTTCGGGCTTTTGGCGCGCAGCACATTGTAATATTCTGTTGGGCCCCTGGACACAGTTGTATCCCACGAAATGAAAAAACCGATGAATAGCGACAAAGTGATCCCTTGAAGTAAAGCAGGCACTGTAGTAAAAATCCTATCTTGATGCTTTAGAAAGGTGATTTTGGATAAAACACAAGTGAGAGCAAATGAAATATGGAGTGATCTCGATTCATGTGTTATCACCAGGAAAATGTGGCCACTCTATAACAAACAAAAGACTGAGAGCATCCTTCAAATGAATAACAGATCGTTGTACTCTGTGGTAGGTGTTATCACCGGACACTATATTCTGCGCTCACATGCAAAGAAACTGAAACTCAGCACAAATAATCTTGGCGCAGAATGCGAGGACGAGGAAGTGAACAAGGATACTCCGCATTTCCCCTATCACTGCCCTGCACTGTGCCAAAACAGAAATAACATCGTTGGAAAACATTTCTTCCAATATTAAGAAGAACTTTCTGGCAAATATCTACCCAACTTGCACAAGTATATTATATGCATCGGGATTGATTATAAGCCCGTTGGATTTTTCATAGGTTTTTCATAGATTCTGCAGTATGGGAACCATAACCCCCATTGTATAACAAAGGGTCTTCATTGAACTAGGTGTGATGAAAGTAGGACTCTGATGCCTCGTCAACCTAGTAACCTTACCTAAGACGACCTCTATTTATGTGTAGTTATTAATTTAAATAAAGTTCAAAGTTACATTTCTTTCACGATTTATAATCATCGACTCTTCCATTTCAACTAGTTATTTTGAGCATTATTAATTTGCAATGACCTTATTGCTCTGCAAAGTAGGCCTTTCCAAAAATTTATCATGAAACGTTTAAATTGGTGTCATAAATTTGTTTTTACATGGTGAGAGGGGCTTAAAATTAAAGCTTAATGCGTAATTTGTTATTTTTATTGTTATTATATTTATATATGGTATTGTGTTCGGAGTACACACTTTCTTTTACTTTTCATCCAAGCCACCCTATATTTTACTAATAACACATTCAAAGTAAAACCAGAGCAACGAAAACAATAGTATATTCTACAAAATTCTAAGACGTAGTCGATAAATCCCACCATAAGAATTCCCTACGACCCACCTAACAGCCACAACTACATATCCGGCGGCGAAATCAATGTCTTTCAGTAAAAAAATTACCATGAGCAACCGGAAACCCGTGAAAAACATTCCCTGAATATGTCAGTCAAACAATATGACTATGTGTTGCCGGATTGTGCAAATATAGGAGGGAAATGAATTTCGCATGTTTTATGAAGACATTCAAAATTAAGGACTCGGGTTGGGAACAATACCTTACTGGAGCTGCGTTTTCAACGAGCACCTACCTATGCATACTAACTATATTATGCAGTAGATACGGAACGACTCGGCCTCGTGTTTATATGAGGCCATTTATGTAGGTATACAAAGTGCATAAATGCAAATGAGAACTCTGTGGCACAGATGGAGTTGTCAGAAAATGTTATATATTTTTGTGTATTGAGAAAACAGTTGCATAATATGAATTGTGTCATTGAGTATTATTCTTCAAATACCAGCTTCAATCTAGGAAGATATGAACGGTATGGAAGTCATAGTAAATTAAAATTTTACCCCAGGTATCTCAGCAAGGTGTACAGAAATATAATGATAAAAAATTAGTAAGTTGTTGTTTAAAGAAATAAATAATCAGTTATTAGGCATCTAACCTAAATCCTAATGTTAAATTCAAGATAAAATGCTGTGTTCTGACTTTTCCTGTAAATACAATTTCGAATAAAAATGAAAACCAACTTCTTCTTCAAGCGTTATAAAAGGTTCTAAATTTATTGAGCGGCAAAAGTACAAAAAAAAGAGGGATGAATTATTTGAGCTATTGAAATATGTCATCTGTCATCATAGGAATTTCCTAGATGAGATCAACGGTGATGTCTACCAGTTAGAGTCCGGTTGAACTATAAGTGCTATTCCTATATGAGCTGGTTGGACCTATTTAAATCACAGGCTTTAGGGATCCCCAATACTGAGTCAGGGTATTGGAAAAGCGTTGGTGGCGGATGAGACCTAAATGGGCCAATGGCAGCGCTCATATCCCCGAAGTGGGTTACTGACTACGGAAAAAGTCTGCCCTCGAGCTGTACAAGGCAAGCTGTACAAGATATTACCGCGATCCAGAAATACGGTGGATACGATTAGGTATAATGAAAAGGAAAAATTGCGAGATTTATTACAGCTGCAATAAAAGATTGCATATGTTAGGGTGCGGATTCCTCGTGGGAAATCGCCTAAGGACAAAAGCAAAAGACTTCAAGCCGAAAAGTGATCGCCTTTCTGTGATCCGCATCAAAGCTACACTTCAAAACATTAGCCTTATAAGTGCACACGCCCCTATCGACGAGGCTGAAGATCCCATCAAGGAGGAGTTTTATGACCTACTGGACGAAGCCTACATAGCCTGTCTGGAGTACGATGTGAAAGTTATGCTCGGGTATTTCAAAATGAAAGTCTGTAAGGAAAACTTATTCGGCGGATAAGTTGGCAAGCACAGCCTTCACGACAAGGCATCAGATAACGGCTACCAACTAATCGACTTTGCAGCAGCTCGTAGTACGGTGATAAGTAGGTTTCCAAAGCCTCAGGATCCACACAGCAACCTGGAGCTCTCCATATGGTCGAACCGCCAATCAAATCGACATTGTGCTAATCGATGCACGCATCCAACATCTTAGACCAAAAAAAGCAAACCAAAAGAAGCAAAGAAAAAAATCGACGTTGGACGCCTTAGCACTCCTGTAGTAGCCAGAGTCTATAGAGAAGGGATGAGTGAGAGACTCCTCTGTGCATTCAACACCCACAAGCGCCAACAATATGTGGAACCGATATCGTGACATCATCAAGGAGCTAGGCGAGACCACCATAGATAGTAAATGCACATGTAGAAACGCTATAGCGCAAAACAAGGGAAGTGACGGAAGAGTATCGAGCCAAGAGCAGGGAGAAGGAGAAGATTCTGCGTAGACAGAAGAGTGCGTACGCAGTTTCCCAGCTCCAGGAAATCGAAGAGTCTCGCGATCGAAACAACATTCGGAAATTTTACAAGAAAGCGAAGCAATTGGCTGCTGGCTTGAAGACCGGCACGCAGGCTCTTCGAAATAACGACGGAAACTTAGTCACCCTGCGCTTCAGGGGATAGTAGACATATTTAAGCAGCATTTCCAACAGCTGCGAAATGGATATCATGTAAAGAGATTGATAGGGCAAGAAGAGATCCCACGTCTTGTTAATGAAAAAAAGATTTCACCGCCCAATATAGAAGAGGTTGGCTTAGCTATAAAAATGCTTAAGAACAATAAGCCCGCCGGCTCTGACAGCTTACCAGCAGAGCTATTGAGATACGTCGGTGATGTTTTGGTAAGGCGCATGCATCAAATCACCACGCAAGTATGGGCAGAAGAAAGCATACCCGATGACTGGATTATCAGCTCCATATGCCCCATCTACAAGAAAGGCGTACTGTGTGAACGTCTGAAGGCGTTCTGCAACACACTAGTCGCCATGTACCAGTGTGGCTTTCGTCTAGATCGAAATATTTACCAAATCTTCACTCTAAGGCAAGTCCTGGAAAAGGCCAATGAATTTCAAGTTGAGACCCACCAAATTTCCATCGACTTTAAAGCCGCATTTAATTGCATTCATCGTCAGGAGCTCTACGTGGCGATGACTGAATTCGGGATCCCCGCAAAACTGATCGAGTTGTGCCGCGTGACACTTGAAAACGCGCTGTACAATGTATAGTTTGGAAGAAGCTCTTCCGAATTATTCCAAACTTGTACCGGATTGCGGCAAGTAGTTGCGCTATCATGTGACTTCCGCAGTCGTGTTCGGGAGAAAAAGGGCAGGTGCAAAAACGGAAGCCAGTATCTTCAATAGATCCATCCAGCTACTAGGGTTGGTCTTAAAGTCAATGAGGACAAGACCAACAGTAGCGTGTTGAGCGGGGGGCTCAAGGGGCTCAAATGATTAACTGAAACTTGTATCTTAGAGTTTTAGAGGGAGCTCAGTTACTCGACCCCCCCCCCCCCCCCCCCCCCCACACACACACAAGTTCTGAAACGTCTGCTTGTCTATTTCCGTTTGCTGTAATGTAAAATATAAGGAAGATACTAGAAGTACTTCCAGTTTCCAGTTACGTCAGCAGAGCCAGAGAGAACATTTTTCGTCCTGAGAAGGTTAAAGACTTGGCTGAGGGCAACAACTTCCGAAGCTCGTCCAAATGGATTAACATCCATGAATATTCACAGAGAAATCAATATAGATCCTGAGGAAGCTGTTGAACAATTTGACAAAATATAACAAATTAATAACATTTTGTTCACAAAAAGTTTATTAACTTAAAAGGACTACAAACAATTAAAAGGGTAAGCAAATGATTGAAAAATTTTACAAGTGAGCCCCCCCCCACAATTTTTTTTCTGGATACGCCAATGAAGACCAAATATATGCTATCAACAAACAAACATCTGTCCACCGCCTAGGACAAACGTCACTGTTGCTAGCAATAACTTCGAGATTTTTAAGGAGTTCATCTACCTAGGAGTAAACATTAACCTCGCGAATGACACCTTAGCTTAGATCCGCTGGAAACCGCAGCTACTTCGGTTTAGCGAAACAAATTGGGTCGAAAATCCTCACTGGAATTAGAAAATTCATGCTCTATCGAACCTTAATCCTGTCAGTCCTGTTTTATGGCGCCGAGTGCTGCACGATAAGTAGAATAGGGGAGCAAATATTGGGTTCTGTTGAAAGAATAATACTCCGTCGGATATTTAGTCCTGTCTGCGAGGAGTGCGAATGGAGGAGAAGATGCACCCGCCAACTCCATGAGCTGTACCAAGGTGTGGGTGTAGGTAGTCCAAAAAGCTAAATCACGTCGACTACATTGGCTTGGCTACTTTGAGCGAATGGAAAATAATGCTCCAGCCAAGAGGATCTTCGACTCCCAGCCCACTGGTTCAAGAAGGCAAGGAAGACCGAACCTCCATTTTAAAGATCAAGCCATCGCGGATGCCAGAGCACTTGGTCTGAAGAGCTGGAAGAAGCGTGCCCGGTGATATACAGAAATGAAAAAATTATCTGGAAAAATGAGTGTTATAAAGTGATACAAAAAACATAGGGACGGGCTACAGTCCGCTTGGGCGAACTGTTGGATACCCTATTCTTACTCCTATCCCTCATAAGTGGGCGTGACAAAAGTCTAAGTATGGTTGAATTGTTAAGAACGCTCTACATATTTTGTTATATAACATTTAAAGGATTTTATCGAAAAAAACTAGCTCAAACTTGGGTATTTCAATAAAATTGTTTTATTTAATTGTGGGCGTGTCAGTAGGCGTATTTTGAAAATATTTACACATGAGCATAAACGGCCCCTAGAGAGTATATATTATAAATTTCAGCTCCCTAGCTGAAATTTGTAATATATACTCTCTAGGGGCCCTTTATGCTCATGTGTAAATATTTTCAAAATCCGCCCACTGACACGCCCACAATTAATTTTTTTTTTTTTTAAATTCAAAGTTTGAGCTAGGGAGCTGAAATTTATAATATATACTCTCTAGGGGCCCTTTCTGCTCATGTGTTAATTTTTTTTAAATCTGCCTACTGACACGCCCACAATTAAATAAAACAATTTATTGAAACACCCAAGTTTGAGCTAGGGAGAGTTTTTTTTATACAAAAGCTTCGTTTTTTTTCCATAAAATCCTTTAAATGTTATATAACGAAATATGTAGAGCGTTCTTAACAATTCAATCATACTTAGACTTTTGTCACGCCCACTTATGAGGGATAGGAATAAGAACAGTTCGCCCAAGCGGACTGTAGCCCGTCCCTATGTTTATACCCTATTCTAGGGGTATATTAATTTTGACGCATAGTTTGTAACATACCTTAATATTGCCCGTAGACCCCTAAAAGTTACTATATTTATGATCAGCATCGATAGTAATGTCGATCTAGCCATGTCCGTCCGTCCGTCCGTCGGCAAAAATTAGGCCTTTAAACTGGACCTAGAGAGCTGAAATTTTAACCATATACTCTCTAGGGTCCCGAAATAATCAAGTTTAAGAATTTTTGAAATCCGCCCACAGACACGCCTACAAACTCAAAAAAACAAAATTTTGGAAAAAATCGAATTTTGAGCTAGAGAGCTGAATTTTTTTATATATAATCTATGGCCCATAAAACTGATTGGGACATAAAATTTTCAAAATCCGCCCACTGACACGCCCACAATTAAATAAAACAAATTTTGGGAAAAATTGAATTTTGAGCTAGAAAGCTGAAATTTTTTATATATGATCTTTGGCCCATAAAACTGCTTGGGACATAAAATTTTCAAAATCCGCCCACTGACACGCCCACAATTAAATAAAATATTTTTTTTGAAAAACCAAAATTTGAGCTAGGGAGCTGAAATTTTTAATATATACTCTCTAGGGGCCCTTTATGCTCATGTGTAAATATTTTCAAAATCCGCCTACTGACACGCCCACAATTATTTATTTTTTTATTTTTGAAAGTTTGAGCTAGGGAGCTGAAATTTATAGTATATACCCTCTAGGTGCCCTTTATGCTCATACTTAAATTTTTTTTAAATCCGCCACTGACACGCCCACAATTAAATAAAACAATTTTATTGAAAAACCAAAGTTTGAGCTAGGGAGCGTTTTTATTTACAAAAGCTTAGTTTTTTCGATAAAATCCTTTAAATTTTTGTCACGCCCACTTATGAGATATAGGAATAAGAATAGGGTATCCAACAGTTCGCCCAAGCGGACTGTAGCCCGCCCCTATGTTTTTATCAATGTTTGTGCCCTACTATCTACAGAACTTGCAAATTAAATTTGTGTTGTTTCCCAGTTGTATCACTAGTCTGGGGTTTTAAGCAAGCCAAAATCTATCTGCATGCACGTGATCATTAGTTGCATAATTATACATCATGTCCTCGCAAGTTGAGCGGATCTCATCTCATTAATTTTTCGTAAACGCGCTTTCAGTTTATATAATCCTCTACCCTTCTGCAGAATTCGGCACTCTGGCCTGAGTGCCTCTAACTTTCTACCTCTTAAGCCTACTGAACACGTTTATGGTTACCCAAGTTTTTTTTTAAATTAAAACTGGAGGTATTGGTATAGTTGAATTTACGTTTACCTATAAAACTGTCGATGTTAGATGCGGCATACAAATTATATAAAATATTTCGAAAGTTATCATATTAGTTCAAGTCGATCGTCCTCTTTCATATTCGATTAGTTAAAGTTGAGCGGTTTCATTCATTTTCCAACGCTTTATGAAAGTGTTTTCTCTCTTTTACGTGCACTCAGTAAAAACATACATAGGATCTCTGCAAATGTAGATTGTTGGTATGTTCTGTACATTTGCTAAAAAGTGGCATCTTAATATTACTTATTGCGTATTTTCATATATACAACAATGACCTGTTTAAACGATTGATGTGGGTACCATTCTTCTTTAAAAAAGGTTGATGACATTCAAAGTAAGAACACGCAATTATATATACCAAAACAAAATACATAATATCGAATTAGCATATTTTTTTATACAAGCATTTTGTGATCGTTGGTCTGTTTTTGTTTTGTCAAATAAGCTAGCTCGACCACGTGAAGCTGATCTGGTTACTGGGATCTACTGGAGAATCAGAAGAACGGATCAAATTGTTCGAAGTTTTTTTTTCAACGAGAGAGTATATTGTATATTCCAAATATCAGCTTACCAGCACGAATTTTAAGGTCTTGAATATGGTGACAGATGGTCAAATTGTTAGAGATGTTTCAAACTATCTATCATAATTAGATATAAAAGGGTATACAAATTATTTCATGTTGTTATGTCATACACATATGCACACAAGATGGACCTTGTTTGTGTGGTATGTTTTAATATCAACGCGTAAAAAAACGAGACGTGGTATAGTGGCTTTCGATGGATGACATTTGATATGGGTCACTTTTGAGTGGCTTTAGACTTTGGTTTGTTAAGGTGATCCTTTTTTTTAATTGCTGCAACAAAGTTGCTTGTGGCTGCGTTTATACGCTAATGGTGATGGTTATTTTGTATACCCTATTCTAAGGGTATATTAATTTTGACGCATAGTTTGTAACATACCTTAATTTTACGAATTTTTGAAATCCGCCCACAGACACGCCCACAAACTCAAAAAAACAAAATTTTGGAAAAAATCGAATTTTGGGCTAGAAAGCTAAAATTTTATATATATGATCTATGACTCCTAAAACTGCTCGGGATAAAAAAATTTCAAAATCCGCCCACTGACACGCCCACAAATAAATAAAACAATTTTTTTGAAAATCCAAAGTTTGAGCTAGGGAGCTGAAATTTATAATACGAGTATATACTCTCTATGGGCCCTTTATGCTCATGTGTAAATATTTTCAAAATCCGCCCACACTTAATTTTTTTTTTTTTTTGAAAATTCAAAGTTTGAGCTAAGGAGCTGAAATTTATAATATATACTCTCTGGGGCCCTTTATGCTCATGTGTTAATTTTGTTTAAATCCGCCTACTGACACGCCCACAATTAAATAAAACAATTATATTGAAACACCCAAGTTTGAGCTAGGGAGCGTTTTTTTTGATAAAATCCTTTAAATGTTATATAACAAAATATGTAGAGCGTTCTTAACAATTCAACTATACTTAGACTTTTGTCACGCCCACTTATGAGGGATAGGAATAAGAATAGGGTATCCAACAGTTCGCCCAATATTTCGTATCAAAAACTTAAAAATCTACAAAATAATTCAATTCAAAAATTAGCACTTAAACTTTTTGAAGAAATAACTTAATACGATAATGCTGATTTAAGCCAACTGTAACCGCTGGAAGAAGCATTACGATCAACTTTGCGACACACTTCAATTTTAAGAGACAATAAATTTATTACTTGTTGGTGGCGCTAGGATTGGATTGACTCAAACTAATTTAATTAGTGAATCTGCACCAGCAATTTGCATCTCAGCCCATACAAAGGTGAAGTTTGTAATGTAAAGGGCCAAAAGATATTGGAGATTGCGGTCGCTTTAGATGCAAGGATTTTCAATGGAAGCTGCGGAGAAGATACTAACGGCAAATATACGTTTGTTGGAGGAACGGCATGCTCACTTATAGACTACTATTCTGGGGATTGGAATACAATCATGAGTAACTTCAGGACAGATCAGCAAACTTTTCGGACCACATGTCATTAGAGATATTATGCATTTTTATAAAAAATAAAAAGAGGCTTGAACTGCTATCCTAGTAACTATGGAAAAATGATTTTCAGTCGAGATATAAAAACATTTTGAACGAGGAACTTGATAAGCGAAGGGCAGAAACTATTCCAATGCATATATACTAGCTTACCCAAATTATTAGCGACTCTGTTTCAGTAAGCATCAATCGGAAGCGTAAGGTTTCCAGCAGAAATTATTCGATGCTTAGTGCTTCAAGGCCAGGAAAAATAATTTATTTTCGCTTTGCAGGCTTTTGAGAAACTACAACACACCGTTTTCAAAAACATGTACGCAGCAGCAGGATCTCAAGGAAATCGGTTTAATAAAAAGAAAAACTTATGAACTCACAACTTTAAAATTTTTAAAATGCCTTTTTAGTTTTGCAAAGCTACCAAAACTATAAACAGGAGAAGCAATAGGATTGGCGTTTGAACTTCGAAACTACTTTGAAAATATGCTCAACACCCCTCGCTTTTCACCGCTTCCGCACTACGCAGCCTCGTTTTTCACAGATGAGCTTCTCGATGGACCATATATACACCTCTAGAAGTGCCGAATGTATTTGAACAGCAGGCTTCAGGAAACGATCAAAGTTCTATAAGAATTGTTTGACCGAATTTTTATCTGCTGTGACCGAAGAATTTAATACGATATTCGAGACAGCAAATGTTTCCGATGGCCTTAAAAGTGCAGTAATATATCTGCTGCACTAAGAAGGTGCCCTTAATAACCCAGCGAACTTTGGGTATTTCCTTTATTTAGTACCCTGCTTTTCAATAGATAGAAGTGGGTCGACAATAATGAAGCTATAAATTATGTTGAAGCTGGTTTTATGAAAAGCACTCCACTTTAGACCAGATATTCACCTTGTTTAAAATAGCGGATAGTTTCGAAAGAAGGAACAAGCAACTCTATGACTTCTTCGTAGGATTTCGAGCCGCTTTTGATTCCATTGTCCGTGAGGCACTTTTTTATAAACTTTATAAGGTTGGAATTTCAAAATTGTGACTCTATGAAGGCAACGAGTCAAATGTTTCGGATGGTGAATTCATCTCAGAAGAATTTGCAAGTCAAATGAGTGTCAAACAAGGACGGTGTCTTGAGTACCTTAGTTTTCATTTTATTTATAAATGAACGAGCAGCTATACATACGTATGATGAATTTCAATAAAATACGTACGACCTTAATCGATTTGCTCTGAAGATGATAACTTTAATATTTAAAATTAGAGGTGAACTATTTAAGCTAAACCATGTTCCACATCGACCTGCCAATTGTGTTTGACATTTATTATCTCAAAGAGAGAGATGCTTATCATTTTATTGCAAAATGCCCCATTCTAAGAGAGTTGAGATACTTTGGCAAGTCTTGGATGGATATGAGTGAGGTCTTGTGAATTTTGAATGATAATCTTGGCTGGGAAGCTCTATTTAAATATGCAGCGACGGCACTGAGTTATAGAACCCCAGTTAAAGAGGGCGACTGTTTATATATAAACAAAATACTTAAATTGTTTATGGTATTTACAATTAAAAATCTCAATCTGGTAGACGGCCTTTGACCAACCCATTTAAAACAGATTGTAAACGCTTATATTTATGAATTTAAATAAAGTTTTTATAGCTTACTTACTAAATGTATAATTTGATCCTTTTTTTAATGTTGTTCGTAAAAAAGTATTCAATACTAAATAAACATTATTCAATTCAATACACCGACTCAGAAGATTATTATGATACAGTCGGAATAAACTAAAAAAAAAAAAACATAGGGACGGGCTACAGTCCGCTTGGGCGAACTTGGATACCCTATTCTTATTCCTATCCCTCATAAGTGGGCGTGACAAAAGTCTAAGTATGGTTGAATTGTTAAGAACGCTCTTCATATTTTGTTATATAACATTTAAAGGATTTTATCGAGAAAAAAACGCTCACTAGCCCAAACTTGGGTGTTTCAATAAAATTGTTTTATTTAATTGTGGGCGTGTCAGTAGGCGGATTTAAAAAAAATTAACACATGAGCATAAAGGGCCCCTAGAGAGTATATATTATAAATTTCAGCTCCCTAGCTTAAATTTTGGTTTTTCAATAAAATTGTTTTATTTAATTGTGGGCGTGTCTGTGGGCGGATTTCAAAAATTCGTAAACTATTTCGGGACCCTAGAGAGTATATGATTAAAATTTCAGCTCTCTAGGCCCAGTTTAAAGGCCTAATTTTTGCCGACGGACGGACGGACGGACATGGCTAGATCGACATTACTAACGATGCTGATCATAAATATAGTAACTTTTAGGGGTCTACGGGCAATATTAAGGTATGTTACAAACTATGCGTCAAAATTAATATAACCTTAGAATAGGGTATACTAATTGAGAGAGATGAGTATACAAAGTTGTTTTCCGTTATTATAAGTAAATTCAAATGCATCATTTGCAAAAACAGCTATATTTTTTACCTGCTTTGTTACTCCGTTCTATCTAATTGAAAATAACACTTCAGTTCTTCTTGAAATGTGTGTCTTATCAAGTTGTTTAATTCGCGTGTGCTTACGAAGCTGTAATTTTTTTTTATTCACGTAAAAGCTAAACATTGATTTAGAATCGACAGCTCCAAGTATGTTCTAACTTTCTAAATTAAATTTTATTTAAAAACTATAAAAGCAATTTCCATTTTTTTTTAATATATGGATTACAATTTCAAAGAAATTTAAGGCAATTCCTTAAATTACTAAAGCAAAAGTAGATTTCCGCATTGGAAAAAAACTTGTGCTCATATGTCCCTGCTTTTTTTATTTAATATTTTTCAATGGACTACTTCAGCATTAATGTGGTCTTATCACTCATATTTCTAAAAAGTTCTTATATTCGTGTTGGTTTGCATTCAAACGATTGGTTTTATACGAGGATACAATTGTTTAACCTCATGAAGGAATCGGGGCTTCAGACACTGGAAGAAATATTTAAATTTGTGGAGGCACACCGGAAGCCTACTACAATGTTACTACTCGTATCAAAGATCCCCATCAGACAATTTCTCTCTTTCTTTCTAGAAATAATGATCAAATGATGCTAGGCGATTTTTTGGTAATGCAGATGTGGTATCTGAACTCTTGGATGTCGATAAGATATTGATCGAAAAATCGTTATATATTGGTAGCCATTTCAAGTAGCTATGATATAAATGTTGAAAAGTTCAGACTGTTCACACTCGATATTGCCAAATACTTTCTCGATATTTGTCATTGGTATTACATGGTTCCAACTCTACATTAGCAACTTATGCAACTGAATATCGCGAGGACTTTTCAGGAAATATTTCCTCAAAAAATGTAATAAAAATGGTTTTAATTTAATGTCATTACATCAGATCCACTGATAACAAGCTACCGACAACCACCTTAAGAAACAGCTTAAATCATTTCCAAAAGAAAATAACAAATAAAATTTAAACAATTTATATTAATAATAATACACATCATTTCAAAATATGCATTACAAATAAATGCCCATCACATTACAGTTTTGCGGTATCTTGTCCCACTATGAGACTCCTAGGTGCGATTTGGAAATCTTTAGGAATCTTGATATTGATACCATTGGATGTTTCTCAAAGGATCGTATGCTACAAGTTGAGTTTTCTGAGCCATAGGAATCAATACATACTCGTAAATATTAAATTTAAATTTATATAAATAAATCTTAAAAAGAATTGCACTATATAATTTATATTATATTTTACACAATTGGAAGTGTAGAGCTTCCAAATAATGACATTATTTGTCTATATAAATCGAACTTAATATTTAAAGCTCAGATTTTAGATCCCATACAAAATTTTCTTTAAACTGAAGCCAATTATTTGAGACAATCGAAACGTAGCTCTAGCTACAAAATCATGTTTTCGTAACAGACTGCATAATGTATCTGTCTAGCTTTAGGGCATTAAATAATTAATTGGAAAATTGCAACAAAAGATTCCCCGTTTTTTCTTGCAACTTCACACAAAACTTTGTTTACATAGAACAAATTTTAATTATTTGATCTACATAGTTACAGAAAATATTTTCTACATGGTTTCAAATTATGTGGTTTAAGTTTTTAACTAGTGTGCTGAAAAAAGTTACCAAAAAACTTACTTATCCTCTAATTTTAAGTAAAAGGTTTATTAAAAGTTTATTCACGAATTGAAATCTTCTTCTCTATTATATAAAAATAAGTCTTGTTTTCCTTCCTGACGCTATAACTCCAGAACGCACGAACCGATTGCCACGGTTTTGCATTCGTTGGAAAGGTCTCGGGCTCCGTTAGGTTTATAGCAAACAAAATTCAGGAAAAATTTTAACAGAAAAGCAGGAAAACAGGGAAAATCATTTTTCACATACAGTGCCATCTCTGATACATAGCATATACTACAAACCAATAAGGTTTTGCATGGTGGTGGTGGAGATGGCGCCAGTACGTGGTGTGTGAGTATCCCTCACGAAAATAAGTACGTTTCATTTTAAGTAGATGGCGCCGGTGCGTGATACATTGTTTGACAGCTACTCATTGTATTCTGCTCAGTTAATTTCATGTGACATTTATTATGCACACGTTCTTTCAAACGCTAACTTAAAACCGGTATTGTGTTCACTGTGCAATTGTGAAAGTGAGGTTAAAGTTATTCGTTTCCTAACAGTTCAATTGGAAACCATCAAATCAATCACGCGTATTGTGCAAATTTTTATTCAATGTCAACAGCAGACATTTGTCCTTAAGGTGGTAAGTTGAACTGTGAAAATAATGTGGATCGTGCATTTGAGGTTAAATTCACCAGTCTGTCCATAGTCCAAAATGCCTAGAGGACGACGTGTGAACATCGGCCGCCGCACAAGACATGCAAGCCAGCAACAAGTGTATTCACGTTTGCAGTATTCTGTTACCTGAGTAAGCAGGAGTGACATCCTGTTGAAATGGCTTTCAGGCTAATGCTGCAAACGCCTCCGTCCCGTTAAAACCTTGGCAGGCCTCAAAGTACGTTCAATGTATCGTCATCATTAAGTTGGTGGTGTGGGTCCAGATGTAACATTCCTGGTTTGCACCGATCCGGCTCTGGCACAACACCTCATAAGGGCTTGTGTCAACCCTCGCATGGCCTCACTGCTTGCATAGACAACCATGGGATCAATATGTGACCGCACACTCGAACAATGATAGCGGCTTTGAGTGGGGACCCAATTGCAATGATTACAACAAACAATAACAACAATAACAATAACAACAATAACAATAATAACAACAACAAAAACCAAAGTAACGAAGTTGATCAAACCAACGGAGCGAAAGGACTTGAAAATAATCCTTTCTACAGGAGCTCGAGGATGCAAAGGTCACCAGTTGGCCAAATAGCCTCATCGCAAATGAGTACGAGCGGTCAGAATCCGTCTCAAACAAGGAACGTGGCTGTTGAGGAGACCACCCAACCTTCCGTTTTCCTCAAATTGGGGGAGCAAATAAGAAGTCTGGTGGAAATGCTAGAAGATGGGAAAAGGCGCTCAATCAACCAGTCAATGAGGGATGCGATTGAAAACATAAGAGCGCTCTACGAAATCTCAGTAACCCAGCAACACGACGAGAAAGCAAGAGATACGATCCGGAAGCACAACGCCCCACAAACCTCTCCCTGGCTGAAACAAAACCAAGAGAAAAAGAGAAGGCCGGCACCAGATAACGAGATTCCACACCCGAAACGGAAACAGGAACTCCCTGCAACGAGAAAGCAGCAGAAAAGAAAGGAGAAATAAATTGAAAGGGGTGTTGATCCCGGCAACGAAAACTATACAGCAATCTGACTCCACGAACATAATACAGAAGGCGGAGGATGGATTATGGTCAACGGTCAGTCGTCATAACCCCAAAAAAAGAGAGATCCACAAATCCAGGACGAAACCTGATGCTACTCGTATTATCATAGAGGCAAAGGGTGAATTATCGTATGCGGAGATACTCCGCAGCATTAAAGCTGATAGAAAGTTGGAGGCCGTTGGAGAGGCTGTATCCAGAATCGGGAGGACACAAAAAGGTGACCTACTAATCCAGCTCAAAGAAGCAGGACTAGCAGACAAAACGGATTAATTCGAAAGCGCAATGAGTGCTGCCTTGGGTGAAAATGCAAACATAAGGACCCTCACCCACCGTACGGCCATTGAGATAAAGGATATGGACGAGATTACCACAAAGGAAGACATTTGCGAAGCAATAAAAATGCAATTCAAGTTTGAAGGTATATCGCCCTCAGACGTTTTATCTCCGAGGAAAGCGTACGGCGGAACCCAAACAGGAACTATCAGTCTTCCCGCAGAACACGCGAAGTTGCTATTAGGAGCGGGCAAAATTAAAATCGGCTGGGTGATTTGTCGAACTCGCGAAAAGTCGCTGCTGAAGAAGTGTTTAAAGTGCCAAGAGTTCGGCCATCTAGCTAAGCAATGCAAAAGCGAAGAAGACCGCTCCAAGCTATGTCGGAGATGTTGAGTTGAAGGCCACATAGCCAAGAATTGCGACGGGGAGCCATCCTGCATGTTCTGCAAGAGAGAAAACGCAGATAACGCGAAGCATATAGCCGGCAGTAACAGATGCCCAGTTTTCGGGAGGGCTATCACAAACAAAAGATCATGAAGATACTACAAATAAATCTAAATCACTGTAGAAGAGCCCAGGACATCCTAGCACAAACGGCCAAGACGAAAAAGCGGATGTCATCATGATCAGTGAGCCCTATAAATGTCCCGAACAGAACAACAATTGGATCTGTGATAAGGAAAAACAGGCGGCAATATGGATATGCGGACATTATGCCTACCAAGATATGAATGACCAAGGAAAAGGCTTCGTCCGGGCGAAAATAAACGGGATCAATTTCTATAGCTGCTATGCAAGACCCAGCTTGACGGCCAGCGAATACCAGTTAATGCTGGACAATTTAACGGCGGACGCGCTCCAGAGAGCCCCAGTGGTTATAGGAGGAAATTTCAATGCATGGGCCACAGAATGGGGCAGCAGACTCACTAACACTAGAGGACAGGCCTTACTAGAAACATTTGCACCCCTAGCGATAAGCGTGGCTAATAAGGGCCGGGCAAATACTTATCGAAAGGCTGGAGTTGGCTCAATCATCGACATCACCTTAACGAGCAACTCCATCCTAAAAAAACATGAAGTGGAGGGTCAGTGAAGAATACTCACACAGCGATCACCAGGCGATAATAATGGAAATTAGGGACAAGAAGAAGAACCCAGCCCACCTCCCGCAGCTTACAGGTCTAAAATGGAATGACAGATCCTTAGATAAGGATACATTTGAGGAGATGCTGAACGGTGCTGTAACTCTGAGTGAAACATCAGACACCGCTGTACATCGTCTTACAGGCGCCATCACAACAGCTTGCGATGCATCAATACCTAGACGAAGAAACAGCAGGAATGCAAAACCGTGCTACTGGTGGACTGAAGGAATAAGCTCACTACGGGCAAAATGCCTAAATGCCCGCCGGTAAGTCCAACGATCAAGAGGGAGAGCAGACTTCCAGCAACAATTGGACATCTTCAGACTGGCGAGACGCAGCTTAAATAGAGCTATAAAGGAGAGCAAAACAACATGCTTCAAACGGCTATGCGAAGAAGCGGACGTTGATCCATGGGGTACGGCTTATAAAGTGGCGATGACAAAAATAAAGGGCTACAGAACCCCTCCAATAACATGTCCTAAAATGATGAGGTCCATAGTGGAGAACCTTTTCCCCAAAAGACCAGATACTTTATGCAGCATAATAAGAGAGGCAATCCAGAGGATATCCCACGAATTACCCTGGAAGAGCTGCTAAGGGCGTGTAACAAGATAGGCGACAACAAGCCGCCTGGTCCGGACGGCATCCCGAACAAGGCAGTAAAAATTGCTTTAAAAAATAGGCCAGACCTCTTCATGTCGACTATGCAGAAATGCCTCGAAGAAGGAATCTTTCCTAAAAAATGGAAAACACAACACCTGGTTCTGTTACCAAAAGGAAAGAAACCTCCAGAAGAACCATCGTCCTATCGCCCAATATGCCTGTTGGACACTATGGGAAAAATACTCGAGAAAATAATATATAATAGATTACTCGCTGTAGCAGAAGAGAAATGAGCCCTCTCAGATAGTCAATTTGGCTTTAGAAAAGCGCGATCTACTGTGGATGCCATAAAAGCGGTAGTTGATATCGTAGAAAATGCCATCGAAGGAGATAGATGGCTATATGGCACAAAAGAGTACTACATTTTATGTTAAAAATGCCTTTAATTCGGAGAACTGGTCGTTCATCAGAAGATCACTCGCCAGAATGGAAACATCGTACTATTTGCTGCGAATAGTGACGAATTATTTCAATAATAGGAAGCTTAGGTACAACACTGATGAAGGAGTCAAGTACTACAAAGTCACCGCGGGAGTCCCACAGTGGTCAGTCTTAGGTCCGCTGCTGTGGAACATTATGTACGAGGAAGTCCTTCGACTGCCGCTACCTCGCGGAGTAACGATAATTGGATTCGCCGATGACATTGCCGTCGTGACAGTGGCTAAACTTATCCGTGCTGTAGAATCAGCTACAAACGAAGCCATTTCCCAGATAAAGGATTGGCTTTTATTAGCCGGGCTAGAATTGGCCGACCATAAAACAGAAGCCGTACTTATATGAAGTAGAAAGATACTAGAGTTCGCTAATTTTCAGGTGGGTAGCCAAACCATTAGGTCAAAAGAGGCGGTTAAATATCTTGGAGTAATGCTGGACAACAAGCTGCAGTTTAAAACTCATGTTGACTACCTAGCCAAAAAGGCAGCGCAATTACAGGGAGCTGTTTTGTTATATGCCGCCCCAGTCTGGGCGCAGGCACTAAGGACAAAGGTGACTAAAAAAAGATTGTCATCCATATATCGACTCTGCGCGCTAAGGACAATTAGCGGTTTTCGTACCATCTCAGACGAGGCTGCATTTGTTATAGCTGGAATGATCCCCATCGACATTCTCGCGGATGAGATGTCCAGGATATATAGCAGATACCTTCTGTTAACCATCTGTCCTATTACTGTAGGACTGCTCTCTAACGAGTGATAAAATCCCGATCACTCGGTTAGGTAGAGAGAGAATAGGACATCTGCGCAAGCAGCTCGACTGAGCGAAGGTGGTGGTTGAGGAGATTGAGATTCATTCCACATCATCGGTTGCGGGCGCTCGGTCGAGTTGTTAACAGTCGCATTTAAGATTATTATTTTCATTGATCCAAAGGTTTATATATTGTTGTGATCTAAAGGGTTTACAAATCCAAAGGTTTATAGATTGTTGTGATATAAAGGGTTTACAAATCAGAAGTGGGATTAAAACCAAAAACTTAACAGTGTTTATTGAATAGTGTTCTGATAAGGGCATTCTTCGGTGCCAGTGCAAGTTGTCCTTTTTTCTCTTTTTTGTTGCGCATATTGCTTATCTTCTGGGTTTTTTATACCCTATTCTAGGGGTATATTAATTTTGACGCACAGTTTGTAACATACCTTAATATTGCCCGTAGACCCCTAAAAGTTACTATATTTATGATCAGCATCGATAGTAATGTCGATCTAGCCATGTCCGTCCGTCCGTCGGCAAAAATTAGGCCTTTAAACTGGACCTAGAGAGCTGAAATTTTAACCATATACTCTCTAGGGTCCCGAAATAATCAAGTTTAAGAATTTTTGAAATCCGCCCACAGACACGCCCACAAAATCAAAAAAACAAAATTTTGGAAAAAATCGAATTTTGAGCTAGAGAGCTGAAATTTTTTATATATGATCTATGGCCCATAAAACTGATTGGGACATAAAATTTTCAAAATCCGCCCACTGACACGCCCACAATTAAATAAAACAAATTTTGGGAAAAATTGAATTTTGAGCTAGAAAGCTGAAATTTTTTATATATGATCTTTGGCTCATAAAACTGCTTGGGACATAAAATTTTCAAAATCCGCCCACTGACACGCCCACAATTAAATAAAATATTTTTTTTGAAAAACCAAAATTTGAGCTAGGGAGCTGAAATTTTTAATATATACTCTCTAGGGGCCCTTTATGCTCATGTGTAAATATTTTCAAAATCCGCCTACTGACACGCCCACAATTATTTTTTTTTTATTTTTGAAAGTCCAAAGTTTGAGCTAGGGAGCTGAAATTTATAGTATATACTCTCTAGGTGCCCTTTATGCTCATACTTAAATTTTTTTTAAATCCGCCTACTGACACGCCCACAATTAAATAAAACAATTTTATTGAAAAACCAAAGTTTGAGCTAGGGAGCGTTTTTATTTACAAAAGCTTAGTTTTTTCGATAAAATCCTTTAAATTTTTGTCACGCCCACTTATGAGATATAGGAATAAGAATAGGGTATCCAACAGTTCGCCCAAGCGGACTGTAGCCCGCCCCTATGTTTTTACTGCTGTGTGTATCTGTCGCCGCGCCGGTTAGTGGTTTTTTTTCACTACATTCCATTGTGGTGCCGATTCTGGTTGTGTGTGTGGCTCAATCAACCCCTTTCGAGTGAGTCCGAGGTTTTTTTTTATCTATTCTTGTTTTCGGTGGTTGTTTGGCGCCTGCTGTGTTCTGAGTGAAAAGTGTTAAAAAAAGGAAAGGAAGAAAATCGTGTGCTCGATCTTATCTGTAAATAACCGGGTGCTTGCATTTTGAACTGCGTGCGTTGCCAAACAAAAAAAAGAAAAAAAAAACAAGAATAATTCAAAGCGAGAGCTGTTAGAGTTGAAAAAAAAAATGCGGAATTTAAAAAAGAGGTGGCTGCTATCCGTCGAGGCGGTAGTGCAACTTCAAGCTAGATTTCAGCCCGTCCGGGTTGTTCCTCTATTCGATTCGGGAGTGAGGAATTGAAACTGTTGATACCTGCATTCAATCCCTCGCGCGGTGTAAGTGCGGAAGAGTGGGTAAATTTGATTGACCATTTAAGCCACGTCTATGACTGGGATGATCGATCGACCCTCTTGTATGCGTCCTTGCGGGTAGAGGAGGCAGCAGCACAGTGGCTAGCGGCTCAGATAGGGCATATCACCAGCTGGACTCATTTTAAAACCAGCTTGGTGATGGATTTCCCCTCTCTCGAAGACGAAACCGATGTGCTCGTGAGCTTGATGAAGAGGCAGAAGCAGCCACAAGAAAGCTACGAGAGCTATGTATACGCTATGCTGGCATTGGGTAAACGCGGTAAGTTGGCCACAAAATCCATAATAAATTTTATTATTTCGGGGTTGGGCGACAGTGCGTTGATGGATAACGTCACAATGTCAAAATGTACATCCATTGGTGAGCTGCTAAAGCTTTTAAAGTCCCTCGCCAGGGTAAGAGCACAAGCGAGTAGCCGACAAAGATTTGATAACACAGTGAGAAGTAAGAGCCAACAAATGTCGCCAGGGCCACTTAAGGACACACCAAATGGTAGAAGGGAGATAATTTGCTACAAGCGTAGGAAGAATGGGCATTACGCGCGTGATTGCAGGGTTAATTATCACCAACCAGCACAAGTTTGCTTTAATTGTAAGGAGCCAGGACACTTTGCGCGTAACTGCCGTGCAGCAAAACGACGCCCTTTTGCACCAATTAATGAACCACCGAATAAAATTCGTCGCCTCCTGCAAAACCAAGGTGATGGGGGTTTGACGAAAAAAATAAGGGTAGGCGATTTTGCAGTCACAGCTTTCTTAGACCTTGGTGCCGATTGCTCAACGATAAGGACGGAACACGCAAATTAAAATGATTTCAGGCGGGAATATTGCAACGTGACACTCAACGGATTCGGAGGTGGAACTACAAGTTCCATGGCAAAAACGCACCAAGCTGTCACGGTCGGGGATGTGACGATGTTGATCGACATATATATCGTAAACAACGAGTCGCAGGACGTTCCCATGATTTAAGAAAGGAATTTCCTTGATTCCCCTCGCGTACGCGTTGTCAAGGAATTCGGTTCACTTGAAGTCAAAAATATTGATCCGCCTTCGTGACTTAATAGTATTTCTTTTGTCCGTCCAGGAAAAATGCCCATCAAATATGAAGACTTAGAACTCGGAGAAAATTTAGGAAATGAGGTGACCGGAAAAGTATTGAATCTCCTCAACAAATATCGTGACTGTTTTTCTATGTCATTAGGTGAACTTGGGAAAACCCATGTAGTAGAACTAAAAATTAATTTGAAAGACAACACTATTGTAAGATACAAACCGTATCGAATAGCATGTAACGAATCAATTGAACTTAAAAAAAATATAAATGAATTACTCGATAATGATATCATAGAGGACTCTTCATCCGAATACGCAAGTCCAGCGCTGCTTGTTAAAAAGAAAAACGGTACTTATAGGATGTGCATTGATTATCGGCGGTTAAATGACATTACTGTGCGCGAAAGTTTTCCCACACCAAACATTGAAGAGCAAATAATTCATATGGCGGACGGTAAGATGTTGAGTAATATGATGAGTGGTTATTACCAAATATCCATTACTAGTGAATACAAACATTTAACTGCTTTCATTACACCTCATGGTCATTATCAGTTCAAACGAGTTCCTTTTGGATTGACTAATGCGCCGGCAACATGTGTGCGTCTGTGATACTTAGTTATGCGTCGTGTACAATCAGATAATATTTTGGTTTATATGGATGATATTGTTTTGTTCGGAAAAGATGTTGACGCGATTTTTGTCAACCTTGAAAAACTTCTGTCGGAGATGCAAGAATTTAACTTGACTCTCAATCTTTCAAAGTGTAAGTTTTTCCTTAAACAAATTTCTTATCTTGGCCATGAAGTTAGCGGTGAAGGCATTAGACCGGGTGACTTAAAAGTGCAAGCCGTGAAAACATTCCCTGTTCCTACCGAGACTAGACATGTAAGACAATTTTTGGGGTTATCTGGGTATTTTCACCGATTTGTACCTAATTACGCAAAAATTACGACTCCCTTACACAAATTGTTAAGGAAAGAATCAAAGTTTGTCTGGGCCGAGTCGGAGCAAAAAGCATTTGATACTTTGAAATTAATATTATGTGAATCACCCATACTGGTGATGTATAATCTAAATCTGGATCACGAGCTTCGCACTGACGCATCCTCTATAGGACTTGCCGGTGTACTTTTACAAATAAATTCGTCGGATGAAAAGCAAGCTGTCTCCTATTATAGTCGAGCCACGACAGATTCAGAACAGCGATTCCACAGCTATGAACTAGAAGCTTTAGCAGTGGTAGAATGCCTTGAACGTTTTCGATACTATTTGTTGGGGAAGCGGTTCACGATATTTACCGACCGCAACTCTTTAAAACAAACACAAAACAAAAAGGATCTCAATGCCAGAATCGCTCGGTGCTGGCTTAAGATTCAGAAGTTTGATTTCAACTTAGAATATCGAACGGCGAACCGGATGCAGCATGCAGATGCTCTAAGCCGTAATCCTACTGGGCAAGCCAGAGAGATGGAGGAAGCCGGACTAAACATCAGTATGGTGGGAATGGCGGAGACGGATTGGATTGCTACCTGCAATATCAAGATCAAGAATTAAATCGCATCAAAGAGACATTACGAAACAACAGCAACAAAGATGCGAAAAAGAAATCTCTGCAGAAGGAATATTGTCTCAAGTCGGGTCGTCTTTTTAAGAATACAGCTAATGATCCACGTTTTGTTGTCCCTCATGGCGTCCGCTGGAGGATAATCAGAACGTCACATGATGATATAGGCCACGGTGGAATAGATCGTACTATAGAACATATCCGGAAACAGTTCTGGTTTCCAAAAATGCGTCGAATCGTTGGAAAATACCTTTCCAGTTGTGTGCCATGCCTTTATAACAAACGTTCGAAGGATGAGTCGAGAAACCAAATCCACCCGATCGAGAAGCAACCGATTCCATTCTTCACTATACACATAGACCATCTTGGACCTTTTGTTAAGAGTCTAAAGGGCAACCAATACGTGTTAGGTTTAGTGGACTCCTTCAGCAAATTTGTGATTTTAAGAGCCGTAAAGGACACCACTGCCAAGGCCGTTATTCGAGCCTTGGTAGACCTTACGCAATTCTTTGGATTACCATCCCGCATCATTTCGGACAAGGGAACGGCGTACACCTCAAAGCTATTTAACACGTATTGTAATGAAAATGGAATTAAACACGTCACCACGGCAGTATGCACCCCTCGTGAAAATTGCCAAATTGAACGCTATTTCCCTACAGTCGGTACAGCCATATCAACAATGTCAACAAGACCCGATGGAAGAGATTGGGACGTTCATCTACTTGCGATACAATGGGGATTGAACTCCCTCAAACACCGTATAACAAACCAAACGCCACAAGAGATTTTATTTTCTTTTAAACCACGAAACGCTCTGAACAACGAACTAAGTCTTGTTCTACAAGATGAAGATTCTGAAGGCGAAAACGAGAATGTACCATTGAATGGGTTAAGAGACCAAATTCAGCACCGAGTCAAGGCGTTGCAAGAAAAACAAGCAGAGAAGTTCAACGAATCACACCGTGAACCTCAAAAATATCAAGTTGGGGGTATGGTGCTGACGAGAGCCGCATACACTGCCACTGGGCAGTCAAGGAAACTGTTACCACGTTTTAAGGGACCGTATGAAGTGAAATGTGTTCTACAAAATGATAGATACCTCATTAAAGATTCATCAAGTTCGCAAGTGTCAAGGAAACCTTATGAGTCTGTCCACTCTGCCGATCGTTTAAAACCGTGGTGTTCTTTGGAAGATTGTGATCTGGAAGGTCTAGATAATGAAGAAGATGTTGATGAAGAATCCGACGTTGAGTAGCTACATCGTTACCAATTGATTATGTAACTGAATATTTACTTTATTAATTTTTTTTTGTGGATTACTGAATTTTACTTATTTTCATTAAAAGGATATAAAAAGAAAAAATGTTTGATATTTGTATTTTAAGGAAGTTATTGTTGTTCTGATGATGGATTGGGGCTTATCAAGGGTAGGCTCTGCTAAGCTTGAGTGGCTGTGAACATGCCGAAATGAACCTGATTGGCTGTGAGCATGCCAGTGGTTAAGTTTGGTTGGCTGTGATCATGCCGACATTAAGATTGAATGGCTGTGATCATGCCAAGGTTAAGATTGATTGGCTGTGATCATGACGGAGATTGATTTTGAGTGGCTGTGATCATGCCCAGGGTTGTGTTGAATGGCTGTGATCATGCCAAGGTTAAGATTGATTGGCTGTGATCATGCCGGAGATGGATTTTGAGTGGCTATGATCATGCCCAGGGTTGTGTTGAATGGCTGTGATCATGCCGGAGGTTGAAGTAAAAAGGCTGTGCCCATGCCGATGGTGAATTCAAACGGCTGTGATCATGCTGAGGGTGTACCAAAATAGCTGTGATCATGCTATGGCTGAAACTGAATGGGCTGTGACCATGCCGAGAGTGTTATTCGATTGTTGGTGAATTAACATAAGAAAATGATAAGCTTCGATCAAGCTGATATAGAAAGGCTGTATCGGAAAATTGTACATTTGGGGTATGCTGAATGAGTAAGGCAAAGTTAGGATTGTGAGTATGAAGGTAGCCAGAAAATCACTGAGGGCAGTGATACGTCGGATGGCCGAATTGTTAACCATCTGTCCTATTACTTTAGGACCGCTCTGCAACGAGTGATAAAATCCCGATCACTCGGTTAGGTAGAGAGAGAATAGGACATCTGCGCAAGCAGCTCGACTGAGTGAAGGTGGTGGTTGAGTAGATTGCGATTCATTCCACATCATCGGTTGCGGGCGCTGAATGCCCAGAAGAAGAAGAAACAACGGAGCACGCAATATTCCACTGCGGGCGGTTTGCACACGGGAGAATTGAATTACATAGCCCATCGTCTATAATCGACCATATGCTGTCATCAGAAGTGACTTGGGAAGAGATTGGCGCATATGTAACGAATGTGCAAAGTGAGCTGAGAAGAATTGAGAAAATTCGCAAAGCAGCAGAAGCACTGGAAACAGATCAAGCTGTAACAGGAGTAAGAACAATAGCTCCACAAGACGAATAGCATGATATGCTTACCAGCCCCGCGAAGTAATACCTAATGGCAGTCCCACGGGGAGAGTGGTAGAAGTCTGTTGGGTGTGGATTAGTACGTAGGCGCATTCCTGGCATCGATTATTCGGGTTTGCGAATCGTGCATGCCTTCTTTCGAAGATTACCACATCCATTGGCACAGCCCAAAAAAAAAAAAAAAAAAAAAAAAACAGCATCACACGATCAGAAGTCACACCGTATTCTTCAACAAATGATTGTTTGCAATTACAGATACAAGGACAAATATATCATTTGCATGGTTCAATGGTGCCAACACCAGATGAACCGCATCAATTTCTGCAAATGTATTTCATTTCGTCGATGGTGGATCAGCTGAATGTGCGGTGCAATATACAGGGAACACAACAGTTAAAGAGACGAATTATTGACAAGTTGCAGGCATTTTTTCACGCTAATAACTCTGTGGTTAATATGTTCAAAACAGCATTGGAACGAATGCCATTGGATACGCACAAATTTGTCATAAGAGCGGATCGTACCCCAGCAGATGAACATGTGCGAAGATTCAATGCACCCACCGTTGATGATGTTGCTGCAATTATTGTTGGCGATCCAACTAAATCACGAGACATTGTCGTTCAGCGAAGAAGCAATATCATGCATCGTGTAAACGAGACGCATCGTTTGTACGATGCGTTACAATATCCAATCATTTATTGGCAAGGGCAAGACGGACACGACATCACGTTGAAGATGGTCGATCCAATTACAGGTACAATATTCACACACTAATTATTGCTATTATTGGTTTCCATTAACAATCCATTTAATTTTGTATTTTCAGGCGTATCAACGAACAAAAATCTAAGCGCAATGAATTACTATGCGTATCGTATGATGATTCGTACACATGAGGAGAATGTCATTCTGAAGTGCCGTCGGCTATTCCAGCAATTCGCTTTCGACATGTATGTCAAAGTCGAGACCGAACGTTTAGCGTTCATCCGATTCAATCAGGCAAAGCTACGATCTGAGGACTATATACACTTGCGTGATGCTATTCATTCAGATGGTAATATTCAGAATATTGGACGCCTGACGATTCTCCCATCATCTTATATCGGAAGCCCACGCCACATGCACGAATACGCTCAAGACGCTATGACGTATGTGTGAAATTATGGAACTCCGGATTTATTTATTACGTTCACATGCAATCCGAAGTGGACGGAAATTGAACGTGCCATGACATAATCGCCAGAGTATTTCAGCAAAAACTCAAGGTTATGATGGATGTGCTTACTAAGTATCGAGTTTTTGGTGACACACGTTGTTATGTGTACTCGGTGGAATGGCAGAAGCGTGGACTACCGCATGCTCATATCCTAATTTGGTTGCTGAATAAATTACATTCAAATAAAGTGGATGACATCATATCAGCTGAAATTCCTGATCCAGTCACTGATCCCCATCTACACGACATTGTGACGACACAGATGGTACATGGACCGTGCGGTGCATTAAATCCATTATCGCCTTGCATGGCTGATGGAAAGTGCACAAAACGATATCCGCGACCGTTAGTTGCTGAAACAGTCACAGGGAACGATGGATATCTAGTTTATCGTCGGCGTTAAAAAGAAGATAATGGTCGAACTATCAAAGTTAAAGTTCAAAATCAAGAGATTGAGATCGGAAATGAATTCATTGTACCATATTGCCCGCTGCTATCAAGAATTTTCGAAACACATGCGAACGTTGAGAGTTGTCATTCGGCCAAATCAGTCAAATATTTGTGCAAGTACGTCACAAAGGCAGCGACATGGCTGTGTTTGGTATTGTGTCGGAAAATGCGAATGACGAAATCAGCAACTTCCAAATGGGCAGATACGTCAGTACTAATGAAGCACTGTGGCGATTATTGTCATTTCAAATTCATGAAAGATATCCCACAGTTGTACATTTAGCAGTGCATTTGGAAAATGGACAAAGAGTTTACTTCACTGAGGCTAATGCGGCACAACGAGCTGAGAGACCACCATCGATAACATTGACTAGCTTCTTTGCAATGTGTGAAGCAGATCCATTCTCAGCGATGCTGATGTACGTTGAAATGCCCAAGTATTACACTTGGAATCAATCAACAAAGAAATTACAACGTCGCAAACAAGGAACCCCAGTTCCAGATTGGTTACAGGTGTTTTCTTATCTATTCTTCCTGGATGCACCTGGAGGAACAGGGAAAACAGTTGTCATTTTATTAATTTTGGCCACTATTCGATCAAGATGTGACATAGCTTTGGCGTTAGCATCATCTGGAATTGCTTCTAGATCTCGGTCGTACTGCACATTCTGCGCTTAACCCATTAGAAGTCACTGTACTCAAGTGAGTACAGCCATATTCTTAAGCATTAATTAAAGATCCCGTAATGTTCACTTGGGTTACTTTCTTAGTTTACGTCATGAAAACACTTCAAGTTTTTCAACAAATTTTACTTGCGTAGTGTGCCTTTCTTTGAAAAAAAGTGACCGTTGAAGTTGTGTCACCGAAATGCTGTGAAAGTAACAGAGTGATTTTAGATTTGTTATAATAATTACCACTTATAAGTTGTTTTTTTAATTTAATTAGTATAAAATACATGTCAGAGTAAGTAATAAGGAACCTTCACGAAGGGTAGTCACCTTGTCGAGTGCACCATCCTTTGATGGTGCCGGTGTGGAGGCTTAACGATGTTTCATACATCCACTAAGAACTGCCCAAGGACATTCCGTCCTTCCCCAACTCCCCTTTTTCTCCCCTACCCCTCCTCTCTCCTGATTTCCTCCCTCTGATTCTCTCACTCCTTCTCCCTTTCATTATCCGCTGGGCTGGACTTAAGGTGTGACACGATCCGTGCCGAGAGTCGGCCAGGCTGAGGGCCCAGTTTAAAAAATAGCTCAGTCGCCCACGGAGTATCCGGATACCTGGCGACCTCCGGATTAACCAGCCTTACCTGCATACTGCGGATCTCTGTGCAGGCGGACCTCCTTTCTCCGCTACTCGTGGGTTTAACTATGAACAACAAACAAAACAAAAATAAAAACATCAAGACCGGTATCTCTTCCAAACCGGGCGGTAGTACGGCGACCTTGCTGTCTACTGACTCGGCTCCTGCAACAAAGAGTAGCACTGCGACTGTGAGTAATCGTGGTCCAGTTGCTGCCAACAGCAGTGAGCCTAATATAGGCAAAGCAATTCCTAGCAGCGGTAGGATTGTGGCACTTCATGGCCCTTCCGTTGCTAGCCTTACAAATCCTAGTACGTCTCGTAGTGGATGTTCGCGACAACGCACTCCCTCGAGGGCGTACTACAAGGACAGGCGAAATGCCATAAGAACTCTGAAAGCCTTTGGAGATATTCTGGAGACCAACAGAACACCACAGCAGATCGCCAAATTGAAATGGGCCCAAGGCTTCCTAGAGAAGGACAAGAGCGCTAACAAGGACTTCACGTCCAAGCGCCAGAGATCGGTGGAAGAAACCACTTCGGTTTCGAAAAAACATAAGGTGCATAACACCAGCACCACCTCACATTCTGCCCCCAAATCTCAAAAGTTCTTCAGCGATGTCCTAAAGGACAAAATCGTGGTCGCGGTGATCGACCGCAGCGATCCGGAGGGAAGAATTTCCCCCGAACGATGGCATAAGCTGAGGAACAAGCTACTTAGCCTCTATCTGGCATTCATGAAGGACCACCCTGGACCAGCTCCAGTAACTGAGGATGCCGGACTACATCAAGGGCATATCCGGCTCGTCGCCTTCGACAATATTAGATCGTTGGATCTGTATAAGATCGCCATAGGCAAACTCGGGGAGGTTTGGCCTGGAGCGAAGCTTGAGGTTGTTGCGAAGGAGGACATCCGGAGCAGACCGAGGGCTCGTGCTTGGATCCCTGCTGAACCCCCCTCCGCAGAAGAAGTATTGTCGGTTATTAGACTGGGCAATCCCTCACTCCCAACCCACGACTGGAAAGTTGCGAAGCTGGAAGAGCATAGGGCATCCTTCAGATCAGCTATTATAGTGATCAACCAAGAATCCCTGGCTCCTTTGGCGAAGACCAACGGCGCAATCCAGTTCGGTTGGGATAAGATTACACTTCGGGTGTACAAAAAGGATGACCCAGAAGCTAATAAGCCTCCGTATCCCTCTGACACAGGACTTAACACCCCTGATCCTGGAGCATCAATCTCCCTTCAATCCATGGAAGAATCTCCCTTCAATCCATGGAAGATGATGAACCAACTGTCGCTGCTCCCACTCAGCCCTCTACGTCCACTGCTAACACCAACTCTAGTATGGACACGGAAGACCTCCTCAGCAAAGTCCTTCTTAGCGAGGAGAGCTCTTAGGCTCGTCCTCTGACTCTGACTCAAACTCTAATAACACCGTGGTGGAGACTCCTCTGCCTGATTGCGACGATCAATGTTGCGATTAGTACAGATCAACCTCCACCCTTTCCAAAAAGGCTTCGGCCTTCCTTCTTATCCGTCTTTCTAGAGATGGAGAAGATATGGTCCTGATCCAAGAGGCATGGATTGTTAACAGCCTGGTTCGAGGACTCCGGACTCATGGATACAAATTGTTGTATGCAACTGACAAAGGTAAACCTAGAACTTGCATACTGGCAAAAAGTAGCTTAAATGTATTTTTACTCCCTAATTTCAGCGACCGTGATGCAACCGTGGTGAGTCTAGAGACTGTTCGCTGCACCCATTGGATAGCCTCGGCTTATCTGGCCCATGACCACGTAGGGTCCTTGCCTGGTGTCAACCTAGAGGGACTGATCGCGGCAGCTGAACATCAAAAAACTGGTCTCATTATTGGATGTGATGCCAATGCGCACCATTCCGTATGGGGCAGTTCTGACATCAACGACACAGGTGAGTTTTTTTTTTGATTATATTCTTAATACTA
The DNA here is from genome assembly GCA_949715645.1 of Portevinia maculata. NCBI lineage: Eukaryota > Metazoa > Arthropoda > Insecta > Diptera > Syrphidae > Portevinia > Portevinia maculata. Next base: position 45,066,430 of record OX454528.1, on the reverse strand, counting down.
ATCTCATTGTAGTAGTAGTGAACCTACCTTCATCACAAAAGATAGACAGGAGGTTCTAGATATAACTCTGGTCTCCGACTCAATCCATCAGGAAATTGTAAACTGGAAAGTCTCGGCGGAACACTCTTTTAGTGACCACCGTTACATTCAAATCAGATTAGCCGATGACCCTCCCCGCCTGCCAGTTTTTAGAAATTACAGGAAAACTGACTGGCTCAAGTATAGAGAAGTGCTGAAAAGTTCAATGAAATCTGAACTCCTTAGTCCACCCCGGAACACCATAGAGCTAGATAAGAAGGTCAGGGTACTCACCTTGGCCCTCAATAAGGCTCTGACTTCTGCCTGCCCGCTCACACGGCCTAGAGGCAAAAAGAAGCCGGTTTGGTGGACCCCAGCACTAGGACCTCTAAGAAGCAGTTGTAGAAAACTGTTCAACCAAGCCAAGTTCACAAAAGCTGAAACCGAGTGGGCTTCATACAAAGCATCTCTCAATGCTTACAAAAAGGAACTGAGGAAAGCCAAACGCTCGTCTTGGAGACTCTTCTGTGGAAAAATAGAGGAATCTTCGGAGGCATCTAGGCTAAGAAAAATCCTCTCAACCAACACAGGTATGCCTAGCTTTTTAAAAAAGGCGGACGGCTCCTGGACCACTTCCAGCGAAGAATCGCTCAATCTACTACTGGATACACATTTCCCAGGTAGCTCCCACGTTACTAGCAATATAAACCTGTCTAGGTCAATTGCACGTACGACTAACTTTAAAGGTCTGATTACTAGGGACAAACTGCTCTGGGCGATACACAGCTTCAAACCATACAAATCCGCGGGGCCAGATGGCATAATACCAGCTGAAATTCAAAACACCTCGGATATCATCTCGCCTTTGCTTGAGATAATCCTGAAAATCTGTGTAAAAATGGCATACATTCCGCTGTTATGGAGAGAAGTAAAGGTCGTATTCATACCCAAAGCCGGTAAATGTTCCCATGTAAATCCTAAGGATCTTAGACCCATAAGCCTATCGTCATTCTTCCAAAAAAACTTTAGAAAGGTTGATTGATATCCATCTACGTACTAACATAGATACAAGACTTTTGTCTACGGCTCAACATGCATATTGCAAAGGCAAATCTGTTGAAACAGCCTTACATACGTTAGTACGCTCAATCGAATACTCCCTTCACCATAAGGAGTACACTATGGTTGCACTCCTGGATATTGAGGGTGCTTTTAATAACATCAATACATCCGCGATCGCAAATGCACTGTCAGATCTAAAGGTGGATGACTCACTTGGTGAGCTTATTAATCTACTTCTCACAAGTCGGATTATAAACTCGAAACTGGGTATGACATCGGCCAGAAGATCTGTCAGTAGAGGTACGCCACAAGGTGGAGTCCTATCTCCCCTCCTTTGGAACTTAGTGGTGAACAAGCTGCTGATGTGCCTAGAAAAGGAGGGTTGCAGGGTGATTGCCTATGCAGATAACGTTGCAATTGCCGCCTCAGGGAAGCACCTAAACACCTTGAAAGAACTTCTCCAAAACGCTCTTAATAAGCTAACTACATGGGCAGATCGTTGTGGGTTGGGTGTTAACCCCCACAAAACCGAACTTGTTCTATTCACCAGGAAACAAAAAGTTCCATACATTGATCCCCCCTCTATCAGGGGCACAAGTCTAGTCTTTTCGGATGAGGCAAAATACTTGGGTCTTATTCTGGATAGAAAGATTAGCTGGAAACCTAACATTCAGGAAAGAGTTCGTAAAGCTACAGCAGCACTCTTCTCCTGCAAAAAAGCCATTGGTAACAAATGGGGGCTCCAACCCCGCATTACCAACTGGCTATACATCTCGGTAATTAGACCGATACTTATGTACGGGGTGGTTGTTTGGTGGACTGCCCTTGATAAAGCGATAAATCGCGATAAGCTAGGCAAAGTCCAACGTACAGCTTGTCTCTGCATGAGTGGTGCACTGCGCTCTACCCCCTCTGCTGCAATGGACATTCTGTTTCACCTGACACCCCTGGACATCTTTAGCAAGCAAGTGGCTGCTAGTGCGGCTATCCGCCTCAAAACAACGTTCCAATGGTCCGAGAATGAAATCGGCCACGCATCTATTCTGAAAAAATTTAGAATCCTCCCCAGTAACATAGACTACATCACCCCTCAGACCCTTTTTGACAAAAACTTCAAGGTCAAGATCCCTCCCAGAACATTCTGGGAAGGGCCACCCGTCGAAAATAAATCGATCCATTTTTATACCGATGGATCCAGGTAGGAGGTGGTGTGTTCTCTGACAGGCTGAATCTCAGCCTCTCCTTTCGACTCCCTGATCACTGCAGTGTGTTCCAGGCAGAAATCTTGGCTATTAAAGAAGTCCTGTCGTGGCTGAAGAAGAACGTGATATCTGTTACGGATATCTGGATCTTCTCAGATAGTCAAGCTGCATTAAAATCCCTGGATTCTGGGTCCACAAACTCTATCGTAGTCCGTGACTGTCGATCATCTCTAGTGGAGATGGCGAAGCATTTTAACATCCACCTATGCTGGGTGCCACGACATACAGGAACCACACTGCCCCTTTTACCTGATAAAGGTTCACTAGGCATCCCAATCGCTACATGCAAACTCATGTTTATGAGACAGACCATTGAGAACTGTAACCTTAGGTGGACAAGTGGCAACACTTGTCTATCGACAAAGCAGATTTGGCCAAAGCTGGATCTGAAACGCTCTAAGTGTTTGATTTCTCTAAATAGACTTCACATTGGTGCTATAATTGGTGTGATCACCGGACACTGTCTCATAGGCAGACATGCAACAAGGCTTGGCGTCCACGCAAATGACTTCTGCAGAAGCTGTATGGACGAGGAGGAGGAGGGGACAGTTCTCCACCTTCTCTGCACGTGCCCTGCTCTTTCTCAAAGACGTAAACTCCATTTAGGATCCTTCTTTTACAATGATCTTAACGATCTCATTAACACCGATATAAAAAGTCTGTCAAGCTTCATCAGAAGCTCCAACTGGTTCAACGAGTAGGAGGATGATACATCCGTGTGGTATCACAATGGGCCTGTCACTGGCCTAAGTGTGTCGGTCTCGGCCGACTGCCACTACAACCTAACCTAACCTAAGTAATAAGGAACAATGTAGTTAATTATTTATAACTCAAATAAAACTATGGTCATATAAAAATGACTGTACTCGGTTGAGTACACTGACAACATACGTAAACAAAAACACTGTTTTTTTCTCAGAACATTTCAACGAAGAAACATCGTTTTACAGCTCAAAACAGCTACAGGGGGCTTGAAGAAGCTATTGAATCCATTTTAGAAGAAAGCATACCTGGTTCTAATGAGGTTTTTATAAACCGAGAGGATAGTGCTAGCAGTCAGTTCCACGACAGTGATGATGAACCGCTGGAGTCAAAAAGAAGAAGACAAGATGCTAACCGCCAAACCAATCCGAACCCAAACAGGCGGAAATGTAGCCACTCATGAGCTCCAACTGGATTCCTTTGATTTAACAAAGTTCTTGGGAGTTTTAATACCTTCTGGGTACCATAAGCTACCTCGAGAACCAATGTACTGGTCTCTAGACGAAGATATAGGAGTCGAATTGGTAGGCAAAGCCATGCCGAGACATAGATTTCGAGATATGAAAAAAAACCTTCATCTTGTAGACAACGACTTAGCAGCAACGTCGACTGACAAAAAAGGTTTAAAATAAGACCACTTGCAGATAAACTTATACAGAAGTTTACAGTGGGGAGTTTTTCATGACAGTATCTCTGTCGACGAATCAATTGTGAACTACTATGGCCACCATCCCGCCAAACAATTCATTCGTGGAAAACCGGTTCCGTTTGGATATAAGAATTGGGTAGCGGCCAGTTCAACAGGATACAGTTACTCATTCGATTTTTACTGTTTAAAATCGCAAACACCGACTTCCGATCCTTTGGGTTCCCGCGTAGACAAACATTTATTGGAGAAACTGAATTGTTTGATAACTTTTTCACAAGCTACGATCTTTTACTGGAATTGAAAAGCATAGGCTACCGTGCTACGGGAACAGTGCGAGAAAATAGGACTAAGAAATGTCCACTGACTAGTACAAAGGAAATGAAAAAGAAAGACCGTGCAACTTATGACCTTAGGTTTGACAAGAAAGGTGAACTTGTGTTCGTAAGGTAGAAAGATAACAGTGTGTGTACCATGACAACCAACTTTGACACCATTGAACCGCTAGGGACAGTCAAACGATGGTGTCCAATAAAAAAGGAGAAGACGGACGTAGCTATTCCTCGTTTATTCCAAACGTACAATAAAAACATAGGGACGGGCTACAGTCCGCTTGGGCGAACTGTTGGATACCCTATTCTTATTCCTATCCCTCATAAGTGGGCGTGACAAAAGTCTAAGTATGGTTAAATTGTTAAGAACGCTCTACATATTTTGTTATATAACATTTAAAGGATTTTATCAAAAAAAACGCTCCCTAGCTCAAACTTGGGTGTTTCAATAAAATTGTTTTATTTAATTGTGGGCGTGTCAGTAGGCGGATTTAAAAAAAAATTAACACATGAGCATAAAGGGCCCCTAGAGAGTATATATTATAAATTTCAGCTCCCTAGCTCAAACTTTGGATTTTCAAAAAAAAATGTTTTATTTATTTGTGGGCGTGTCAGTGGGCGGATTTTGAAAATATTTATACATGAGCTTAAAGGGCCCCTAGAGAGTATATATTATAAATTTCAGATCCCTAGCTCAAACTTTGGATTTTCAAAAAAATTGTTTTATTTATTTGTGGGCGTGTCAGTGGGCGGATTTTGAAAATATTTATACATGAGCTGAAAGGGCCCCTAGAGAGTATATATTATAAATTTCAGATCCCTAGCTCAAACTTTGGATTTTCAAAAAAATTGTTTTATTTATTTGTGGGCGTGTCAGTGGGCGGATTTTGAAAATATTTATACATGAGCTTAAAGGGCCCCTAGAGAGTATATATTAAAAATTTCAGCTCCCTAGCTCAAATTTTGGTTTTTCAATAAAATTGTTTTATTTTTTTGTGGGCGTGGCAGTGGGCGGATTTTGAAAATTTTATATCCCGAGCAGTTTTAGGAGTCATAGATCATATATAAAAAATTTCAGCTTCCTAGCTCAAAATTCGATTTTTTCCAAAATTTTGTTTTTTTGAGTTTGTAGGCGTGTCTGTGGGCGGATTTCAAAAATTCGTAAACTTGATTATTTCGGGACCCTAGAGAGTATATGGTTAAAATTTCAGCTCTCTAGGTCCAGTTTAAAGGCCTAATTTTTGCCGACGGACGGACAGACGGACGGACGGACGGACGGACATGGCTAGATCGACATTACTATCGATGCTGATCATAAATATAGTAACTTTTAGGGGTCTACGGGCAATATTAAGGTATGTTACAAACTATGCGTCAAAATTAATATACCCCTAGAATAGGGTATAAAAAATATGGGAGGTGTGTATGAAATCGACCAGTCTGTCTCATTATATAGGATTGTTGTACATGGTAAAAAGTTGTGGTGGGTGTTATTTACTTACTTGTTAGACGTGGCAATTGCAAATGCCTGGCGTTTACATGTGATGACTAATGATAATCCTATGGATCAACTCATGTTCCGCCGCCATATCGCACGATCTTATTTGCGTCAAACTGAACAAAGAAAATCGCGTCAGGCTGCATCAATAGTCGATGGCCTTCCTCAAGATGGAGTTGGACATTACCCTGCCAAATGGAAAAACAACTGCGGTGTGTCCTTTGTCATTCAAGGGTGCGCTGGCAGTGCAAAAAGTGCCTAAAAACACTATGCGTCGAAAAGGCGTGTTTTGAAATGTTTCATACCTAGGCGCTAGGCGGTCAGTGTACTCAGTTGAGTACACCCATATAATTTCATGACAACAACAATTTTTGATTGTTTTCTTATATTTTTTGGTTTCTTTTGCTCATTTCAATATAAAAATAAAGATAATTTAAAAAAAAAATTAGTACTTTTTTTTTGCCCTTCAATGGGTTAAGTTGCCACTCAATTTAAACACAATTGATACTCCAACATGCAATATTTCCCGATCCAGTGCAATGGAAAAATTGTTGATGCAATGCAAGCTCATTGTTTGGGATGAGTGCACAATGGCACATAAGAAATCACTTGAAGCACTTAACTTCACACTGAAGGATCTTCGGCGAAATAACAACATCTTTGGCGGCTTGATGATATTGTTGGCAGGCGATTTCAGGCAGACGTTGCAACATTAGTGAGAATTATCAGAATTATGCTTGGTTAAGTCAACGAGCAATTCTCGCCGCAAATAATAATGATGTACATGCACTGAATTTCACCATTTAATCAAAAATCGATGGCGATTTGGTGACATACAAATCCGTTGATTACATAACAAATCCCGATGATGTAGTTAATTATCCAACGGAGTTCTTGAACTCTCTTCAGTTAGCAGGATTTCCACCACATAACTTGCAACTCAAAGTTGGTTCAGTTATTATGATATTGGGTAATTTGAATCCACCGGGACTTTGCAACGGTACTCGACTTGCGTTGAAAAGACTTATGCCGAATTTGATTGAGGCAACCATTATTAACGGAAAGTACGCAGGTGAAAATGTATGTATTCCTCGAATACCAATGATTCCGACTGATCTTCCGTTTGACTTCAAACGATTGCAATTTCCGGTTCGCCTTGCGTTCGCAATGACAATTAACAAGTCGCAAGGCCAATCGCTTAGTGTTTGCGGGATAAATTTAGAAAATCATTGTTTTTCACATGGGCAGCTATACCTACGTTGCGTGTTCACGAGTTGGGAAACCATCCGCTTTGTTTGTGTTAACGTCAGACCAAAAAACAAAAAATGTGGTTTACCAAAGAGCACTTCTATGAAACGGATAATTTGCGGACACGTATAACGCTTCGATTCAGTATTTTTTTTTGGATTCACTTTCATTTTTTACTTAAAGAAGTTCAACTAAATTACACTTTATTTTTCTAATCGAAATGAATTCATTACTGTTGTGAAATGAAATAAAATTTTTCCTTTTCAAATATAAAAAAAAATAAATATTTTTTCTTCATCTTTAAATCCTCAAACGAAATGTTACAAAAAACGAAGCCATCTGGTGGCGAAACGGAGTTCGCCGGGTTTGCTAGTTTATATATATAATTCCTTCGGGGTGAAGCTCGATGACGTTATAACTCGATAAACGGTAGACCGATTTTCATGATTCTTTTTTTGTTTTGTTCGTATTGCTGTATTTCAGGTTTATGCAGAAAAAAATTCCGGAAAATCGATTTATTCGCATTTTTCGCATTTTACACACTTGATTTGTATTACAAAGTGAACTGAGTGAATCGAGAATTAAGGTGGCGTTGATTTGTATTACAAAAGTGCATTGAGTGAATCGAGAATTTCAGGTTAATGCACTACGTTTGTCAACAGTGCTAGTTTTTGATTTTGTGCATCGCTTCAACAGTTTAATCACTTTTAAAAAGTTGATTTTAGGTAAAAATTAAATATAAAAGGTTTAACCGCGGTCAAAATAGTTATTTAGAAGTAGTTAATTTCAGTGATTGAAAAGTAAATTTCAGTGATTTTTTTGAAATGCCAAGACCAAAGGAAGCAAACATTGGCCGAAAGCCAAACTGAAGAAGGACGCAAAGTATATAGAGAAGTCGACAGAATGGGACATCGCTTAAGACCAGATCAACAAGCAAGCAAATTGAGAGTGAATCTAATAAGAACTGCGTCAAATCGTACTGCTGCTGGGAGAGAGCAAACAAGTTCAAATTGAAGAGTGACAAGACGCACATCGTTGCCGACATACGAACGACTGGCATTTCGGTATGAACCAACAGAAAACTACGGTGGTGATGCGATTTTTTATATTGGAGCGATGACTATTATGTGCCAACATTGCAACGCGCTGAGACTCAAAGGCGTTTCGTCCGGCCTTTGCTGTGCGCGTGAAATTGGTTCACTTAGACTTCGTTCATTGCACATTTGTGCATTGGTTGTTGGCGATCAAGCACACAGCCGAGATATTGTCCTTCAGCGAAGAACCGTTGGACCGTTACATAGAATATCCGAACGCATAGATCATATGACGCTCTGCCGTACCCCATAATTCATTGGCAGGGGCAATTTGGATACGACATTACGATGAAAATGCTCAATCCGATTACGGGTAAAACGGTAATTAACACTCGATCCTTCAATTTTTCGATTTCGCATTCACAGGCCAACCGATAAATAAGAATCTCTACGCCTATCGAATGATGCATCGTCCGAATGATGAGGATATCATTTTGAAGTGTCGCCGTTTATTTCAACAATATGCGGTCGATATGTATGTCGAAGTTGAGAGTGAGCGACTACTGTTCATTAAATTGAATCAAGCAAAGCTACGATGCGACGACTACATCCATCTGCGAGATGCTGTGAACACTGATGGAAATGCGCAGAATATTGGACAACTGGTGATTTTACCATCGACTCATGTTGGAAGTCCTCGCCATATGCATGAGTATGCATGAGTATGAACGTAGCTACAGAACACCGGACTTATTTATCACTTTTATGTGTAATCCGAAGTGGAACGATTGTCAGAACGCAGATGGTTCATGGACCGTGTGGCGCCTTAAATCTTAAATCACCATGCATGGTTGATGGAAAATGCACCAAACGATGCCTCCGGCCATTAGTAGCTGAAACAGTTACGGGAACAAATGGATATTCAGTTTATCGAAGACGCTCAAAGGCCAATAATGGCCGGACAATCGTTGTAAAAGTGACAGCTCATCGTCGGAGTCGAGATGTCCCGCATTTTTAATGCACACGCAAACGTTGAAAGTTGTCATTCTGCAAAATCAGTTAAATGTTGTCCACTTAGCGGTTCATTTAGAACACGGTCAACGCGTGTATTTTACCGAAGCAACTGCTGCGCAACGAACGGTCAGACCACCGACAACCACGTTGACAAGTTGAACCATTTGCCGCTACATTGTTGTACGCTGGTATGCCCAAATATTACACTTGGAATCAGTCAACGAAAAAAATTCAGAGTCGCAAACAAGGAGTTTCAGTTGCGAATTGGTCAGGTGTTGAATGTTGAATGTTTCTACTTACGCTTACTGTTAATTAACGTATATGGCCCAAAATCATTCACACATTTACGAACGGTAAATGGTCATCTTTGTCAAACATATCGAGAGGCGTGTCAGCGTTTGAGCTTATTGGAGAATGATTCCCAATGGAACCAAACAATCGCTGATTCCGTTGCCACATCGAATGCTCATCAAATAAGAACGCTATTCACAATCGTTGTGACAACATGCTATCCGCTTGCAACCAATAGAGTTGTGGAACAAATACAAGGACGACATGTCCGAAGACTAAAAAAATCAAAAAATAGTTGGCTTTTGATGTTTGAGTATTTGTTTGATGTATTGTATACAAGCTGTCGCAAGAGTCCTGTTTGATTAAAAATTGTGATCGCACGATTTGAAGTAGTGTACACAATGATCATCAAATCGCAAGGAAGTTTGAGCTTCTGCATTTCGGATCGACCGACTACCGGGCCCCCACATGTGTGTTCATGAACTATGAAATTTTGTACAAATATTTTTCGAGTGTTTCTGCTTTTTGAACTGCAACGCCCTCTTCATGGCCTTTATCCTTAACTGAGGGACTTAGTTCCCACATAGTGGGAAATAAAACCACTTTCGCGAAGTGGACTTAGTTCCCATGTAAAGGGGGAAATAAATTCCCAAAACTCTGAGTGGTTTTATTTCCCTTTTTAGCGGAGGCGAACACGAAACCGAAAAAAGCTGCACGTGTGCTTGCGTCGGGGTGCAGACAACAACTGAGGATATGGAAGAACTACTTCTGCAGACTGTTTAACGGCAATGACGAACTAAATCCTGCTGTCAGGCAGAACGCACCACTCAACCTGCACGATGAAGACCACCAATCCCGTCCACCCGATCTGGACGAAGTGAAGATAGCCATATCTAAGCTTAAGTCCAACAAAGCCGCTGGAGCGGATGGCCTAACCGCCGAGCTATTCAAGGCGGCTGGCGATGACTTATTACCATCGCAATCGCTACATGCAAACTCATGTTTATGAGACAGACCATTGAGAACTGTAACCTTAGGTGGACAAGTGGCAACACTTGTCTATCGACAAAGCAGATTTGGCCAAAGCTGGATCTGAAACGCTCTAAGTGTTTGATTTCTCTAAACAGACTTCACATTGGTGCTATAATTGGTGTGATCACCGGACACTGTCTCATAGGCAGACATGCAACAAGGCTTGGCGTCCACGCAAATGACTTCTGCAGAAGCTGTATGGACGAGGAGGAGGAGGGGACAGTTCTCCACCTTCTCTGCACGTGCCCTGCTCTTTCTCAAAGACGTAAACTCCATTAAGGATCCTTCTTTTACAATGATCTTAACGATCTCATTAACACCGACATAAAAAGTCTGTCAAGCTTCATCAGAAGCTCCAACTGGTTCAACGAGTAGGAGGATGATACATCCGTGTGGTATCACAATGGGCCTGTCACTGGCCTAAGTGTGTCGGTCTCGGCCGACTGCCACTACAACCTAACCTAACCTAAGTAATAAGGAACAATGTAGTTAATTATTTATAACTCAAATAAAACTATGGTCATATAAAAATGACTGTACTCGGTTGAGTACACTGACAACATACGTAAACAAAAACACTGTTTTTTTCTCAGAACATTTCAACGAAGAAACATCGTTTTACAGCTCAAAACAGCTACAGGGGGCTTGAAGAAGCTATTGAATCCATTTTAGAAGAACGCATACCTGGTTCTAATGAGGTTTTTATAAACCGAGAGGATAGTGCTAGCAGTCAGTTCCACGACAGTGATGATGAACCGCTGGAGTCAAAAAGAAGAAGACAAGATGCTAACCGCCAAACCAATCCGAACCCAAACAGGCGGAAATGTAGCCACTCATGAGCTCCAACTGGATTCCTTTGATTTAACAAAGTTCTTAGGAGTTTTAATACCTTCTGGGTACCATAAGCTACCTCGAGAACCAATGTACTGGTCTCTAGACGAAGATATAGGAGTCGAATTGGTAGGCAAAGCCATGCCGAGACATAGATTTCGAGATATGAAAAAAAACCTTCATCTTGTAGACAACGACTTAGCAGCAACGTCGACTGACAAAAAAGGTTTAAAATAAGACCACTTGCAGATAAACTTATGCAGAAGTTTACAGTGGGGAGTTTTTCATGACAGTGTCTCTGTCGACGAATCAATTGTGAACTACTATTGCCACCATCCCGCCAAACAATTCATTCGTGGAAAACCGGTTCGTTTTGGATATAAGAATTGGGTAGCGGCCAGTTCAACAGGATACTGTTACTCATTCGATTTTTACTGTTTAAAATCGCAAACACCGACTTCCGATCCTTTGGGTTCCCGCGTAGACAAACATTTATTGGAAAAACTGAATTGTTTGATAACTTTTTCACAAGCTACGATCTTTTACTGGAATTGAAAAGCATAGGCTACCGTGCTACGGGAACAGTGCGAGAAAATAGGACTAAGAAATGTCCACTGACTAGTACAAAGGAAATGGAAAAGAAAGACCGTGCAACTTATGACCATAGGTTTGACAAGAAAGAAAGAAAGAACTTGTGTTCGTAAGGTAGAAAGATAACAGTGTGTGTACCATGACAACCAACTTTGACACCATTGAACCGCTAGGGACAGTCAAACGATGGTGTCCAATAAAAAAGGAGAAGACGGACGTAGCTATTCCTCGTTTATTCCAAACGTACAATAAAAATATGGGAGGTGTGTATGAAATCGACCAGTCTGTCTCATTATATAGGATTGTTGTACATGGTAAAAAGTTGTGGTGGGTGTTATTTACTTACTTGTTAGACGTGGCAATTGCAAATGCCTGGCGTTTACATGTGATGACTAATGATAATCCTATGGATCAACTCATGTTCCGCCGCCATATCGCACGATATTATTTGCGTCAAACTGAACAAAGAAAATCGCGTCAGGCTGCATCAATAGTCGATGGCCTTCCTCAAGATGGAGTTGGACATTACCCTGCCAAATGGAAAAACAACTGTGGTGTGTCCTTTGTCATTCAAGTGTGCGCTGGCAGTGCAAAAAGTGCCTAAAAACACTATGCGTCGAAAAGGCGTGTTTTGAAATGTTTCATACCTAGGCGCTAGGCGGTCAGTGTACTCAATTGAGTACACCCATATAATTTCATGACAACAACAATTTTTGATTGTTTTCTTATATTTTTTGGTTTCTTTTGCTCATTTCAATATAAAAATAAAGATAATTAAAAAAAAAAATTAGTACTTTTTTTTTGGCCTGTAATGGGTTAAGTTGCCACTCAATTTAAACACAATTGATACTCCAACATGCAATATTTCCCGATCCAGTGCAATGGAAAAATTGTTGATGCAATGCAAGCTCATTGTTTGGGATGAGTGCACAATGGCACATAAGAAATCACTTGAAGCACTTAACTTCACACTGAAGGATCTTCGGCGAAATAACAACATCTTTGGCGGCTTGATGATATTGTTGGCAGGCGATTTCAGGCAGACGTTGCAACATTAGTGAGAATTATCAGAATTATGCTTGGTTAAGTCAACGAGCAATTCTCGCCGCAAATAATAATGATGTACATGCACTGAATTTCACCATTCAATCAAAAATCGATGGCGATTTGGTGACATACAAATCCGTTGATTACATAACAAATCCCGATGATGTAGTTAATTATCCAACGGAGTTCTTGAACTCTCTTCAGTTAGCAGGATTTCCACCACATAACTTGCAACTCAAAGTTGGTTCAGTTATTATGATATTGGGTAATTTGAATCCACCGGGACTTTGCAACGGTACTCGACTTGCGTTGAAAAGACTTATGCCGAATTTGATTGAGGCAACCATTATTAACGGAAAGTACGCAGGTGAAAATGTATGTATTCCTCGAATACCAATGATTCCGACTGATCTTCCGTTTGACTTCAAACGATTGCAATTTCCGGTTCGCCTTGCGTTCGCAATGATAATTAACAAGTCGCAAGGCCAATCGCTTAGTGTTTGCGGGATAAATTTAGAAAATCATTGTTTTTCACATGGGCAGCTATACCTACGTTGCGTGTTCACGAGTTGGGAAACCATCCGCTTTGTTTGTGTTAAAGTCAGACCAAAAAACAAAAAATGTGGTTTACCAAAGAGCACTTCTATGAAACGGATAATTTGCGGACACGTATAACGCTTCGATTCAGTATTTTTTTTTGGATTCACTTTCATTTTTTACTTAAAGAAGTTCAACTAAATTACACTTTATTTTTGTAATCGAAATGAATTCATTACTGTTGTGAAATGAAATAAAATTTTTCCTTTTCAAATATAAAAAAAAATAAATATTTTTTCTTCATCTTTAAATCCTCAAACGAAATGTTACAAAAAACGAAGCCATCTGGTGGCGAAACGGAGTTCGCCGGGTTTGCTAGTTTATATATATAATTCCTTCGGGGTGAAGCTCGATGACGTTATAACTCGATAAACGGTAGACCGATTTTCATGATTCTTTTTTTGTTTTGTTCGTATTGCTGTATTTCAGGTTTATGCAGAAAAAAATTCCGGAAAATCGATTTATTCGCATTTTTCGCATTTTACACACTTGATTTGTATTACAAAGTGAACTGAGTGAATCGAGAATTAAGGTGGCGTTGATTTGTATTACAAAAGTGCATTGAGTGAATCGAGAATTTCAGGTTAATGCACTACGTTTGTCAACAGTGCTAGTTTTTGATTTTGTGCATCGCTTCAACAGTTTAATCACTTTTAAAAAGTTGATTTTAGGTAAAAATTAAATATAAAAGGTTTAACCGCGGTCAAAATAGTTATTTAGAAGTAGTTAATTTCAGTGATTGAAAAGTAAATTTCAGTGATTTTTTTGAAATGCCAAGACCAAAGGAAGCAAACATTGGCCGAAAGCCAAACTGAAGAAGGACGCAAAGTATATAGAGAAGTCGACAGAATGGGACATCGCTTAAGACCAGATCAACAAGCAAGCAAATTGAGAGTGAATCTAATAAGAACTGCGTCAAATCGTACTGCTGCTGGGAGAGAGCAAACAAGTTCAAATTGAAGAGTGACAAGACGCACATCGTTGCCGACATACGAACGACTGGCATTTCGGTATGAACCAACAGAAAACTACGGTGGTGATGCGATTTTTTATATTGGAGCGATGACTATTATGTGCCAACATTGCAACGCGCTGAGACTCAAAGGCGTTTCGTCCGGCCTTTGCTGTGCGCGTGAAATTGGTTCACTTAGACTTCGTTCATTGCACATTTGTGCATTGGTTGTTGGCGATCAAGCACACAGCCGAGATATTGTCCTTCAGCGAAGAACCGTTGGACCGTTACATAGAATATCCGAACGCATAGATCATATGACGCTCTGCCGTACCCCATAATTCATTGGCAGGGGCAATTTGGATACGACATTACGATGAAAATGCTCAATCCGATTACGGGTAAAACGGTAATTAACACTCGATCCTTCAATTTTTCGATTTCGCATTCACAGGCCAACCGATAAATAAGAATCTCTACGCCTATCGAATGATGCATCGTCCGAATGATGAGGATATCATTTTGAAGTGTCGCCGTTTATTTCAACAATATGCGGTCGATATGTATGTCGAAGTTGAGAGTGAGCGACTACTGTTCATTAAATTGAATCAAGCAAAGCTACGATGCGACGACTACATCCATCTGCGAGATGCTGTGAACACTGATGGAAATGCGCAGAATATTGGACAACTGGTGATTTTACCATCGACTCATGTTGGAAGTCCTCGCCATATGCATGAGTATGCATGAGTATGAACGTAGCTACAGAACACCGGACTTATTTATCACTTTTATGTGTAATCCGAAGTGGAACGATTGTCAGAACGCAGATGGTTCATGGACCGTGTGGCGCCTTAAATCTTAAATCACCATGCATGGTTGATGGAAAATGCACCAAACGATGCCTCCGGCCATTAGTAGCTGAAACAGTTACGGGAACAAATGGATATTCAGTTTATCGAAGACGCTCAAAGGCCAATAATGGCCGGACAATCGTTGTAAAAGTGACAGCTCATCGTCGGAGTCGAGATGTCCCGCATTTTTAATGCACACGCAAACGTTGAAAGTTGTCATTCTGCAAAATCAGTTAAATGTTGTCCACTTAGCGGTTCATTTAGAACACGGTCAACGCGTGTATTTTACCGAAGCAACTGCTGCGCAACGAACGGTCAGACCACCGACAACCACGTTGACAAGTTGAACCATTTGCCGCTACATTGTTGTACGCTGGTATGCCCAAATATTACACTTGGAATCAGTCAACGAAAAAAATTCAGAGTCGCAAACAAGGAGTTTCAGTTGCGAATTGGTCAGGTGTTGAATGTTGAATGTTTCTACTTACGCTTACTGTTAATTAACGTATATGGCCCAAAATCATTCACACATTTACGAACGGTAAATGGTCATCTTTGTCAAACATATCGAGAGGCGTGTCAGCGTTTGAGCTTATTGGAGAATGATTCCCAATGGAACCAAACAATCGCTGATTCCGTTGCCACATCGAATGCTCATCAAATAAGAACGCTATTCACAATCGTTGTGACAACATGCTATCCGCTTGCAACCAATAGAGTTGTGGAACAAATACAAGGACGACATGTCCGAAGACTAAAAAAATCAAAAAATAGTTGGCTTTTGATGTTTGAGTATTTGTTTGATGTATTGTATACAAGCTGTCGCAAGAGTCCTGTTTGATTAAAAATTGTGATCGCACGATTTGAAGTAGTGTACACAATGATCATCAAATCGCAAGGAAGTTTGAGCTTCTGCATTTCGGATCGACCGACTACCGGGCCCCCACATGTGTGTTCATGAACTATGAAATTTTGTACAAATATTTTTCGAGTGTTTCTGCTTTTTGAATGTATAAATCGACTGACTGCAACGCCCTCTTCATGGCCTTTATCCTTAACTGAGGGACTTAGTTCCCACATAGTGGGAAATAAAACCACTTTCGCGAAGTGGACTTAGTTCCCATGTAAAGGGGGAAATAAATTCCCAAAACTCTGAGTGGTTTTAGTTCCCTTTTTAGCGGAGGCGAACACGAAACCGAAAAAAGCTGCACGTGTGCTTGCGTCGGGGTGCAGACAACAACTGAGGATATGGAAGAACTACTTCTGCAGACTGTTTAACGGCAATGACGAACTAAATCCTGCTGTCAGGCAGAACGCACCACTCAACCTGCACGATGAAGACCACCAATCCCGTCCACCCGATCTGGACGAAGTGAAGATAGCCATATCTAAGCTTAAGTCCAACAAAGCCGCTGGAGCGGATGGCCTAACCGCCGAGCTATTCAAGGCGGCTGGCGATGACTTATTACCATCGCAATCGCTACATGCAAACTCATGTTTATGAGACAGACCATTGAGAACTGTAACCTTAGGTGGACAAGTGGCAACACTTGTCTATCGACAAAGCAGATTTGGCCAAAGCTGGATCTGAAACGCTCTAAGTGTTTGATTTCTCTAAACAGACTTCACATTGGTGCTATAATTGGTGTGATCACCGGACACTGTCTCATAGGCAGACATGCAACAAGGCTTGGCGTCCACGCAAATGACTTCTGCAGAAGCTGTATGGACGAGGAGGAGGAGGGGACAGTTCTCCACCTTCTCTGCACGTGCCCTGCTCTTTCTCAAAGACGTAAACTCCATTAAGGATCCTTCTTTTACAATGATCTTAACGATCTCATTAACACCGACATAAAAAGTCTGTCAAGCTTCATCAGAAGCTCCAACTGGTTCAACGAGTAGGAGGATGATACATCCGTGTGGTATCACAATGGGCCTGTCACTGGCCTAAGTGTGTCGGTCTCGGCCGACTGCCACTACAACCTAACCTAACCTAAGTAATAAGGAACAATGTAGTTAATTATTTATAACTCAAATAAAACTATGGTCATATAAAAATGACTGTACTCGGTTGAGTACACTGACAACATACGTAAACAAAAACACTGTTTTTTTCTCAGAACATTTCAACGAAGAAACATCGTTTTACAGCTCAAAACAGCTACAGGGGGCTTGAAGAAGCTATTGAATCCATTTTAGAAGAACGCATACCTGGTTCTAATGAGGTTTTTATAAACCGAGAGGATAGTGCTAGCAGTCAGTTCCACGACAGTGATGATGAACCGCTGGAGTCAAAAAGAAGAAGACAAGATGCTAACCGCCAAACCAATCCGAACCCAAACAGGCGGAAATGTAGCCACTCATGAGCTCCAACTGGATTCCTTTGATTTAACAAAGTTCTTAGGAGTTTTAATACCTTCTGGGTACCATAAGCTACCTCGAGAACCAATGTACTGGTCTCTAGACGAAGATATAGGAGTCGAATTGGTAGGCAAAGCCATGCCGAGACATAGATTTCGAGATATGAAAAAAAACCTTCATCTTGTAGACAACGACTTAGCAGCAACGTCGACTGACAAAAAAGGTTTAAAATAAGACCACTTGCAGATAAACTTATGCAGAAGTTTACAGTGGGGAGTTTTTCATGACAGTGTCTCTGTCGACGAATCAATTGTGAACTACTATTGCCACCATCCCGCCAAACAATTCATTCGTGGAAAACCGGTTCGTTTTGGATATAAGAATTGGGTAGCGGCCAGTTCAACAGGATACTGTTACTCATTCGATTTTTACTGTTTAAAATCGCAAACACCGACTTCCGATCCTTTGGGTTCCCGCGTAGACAAACATTTATTGGAGAAACTGAATTGTTTGATAACTTTTTCACAAGCTACGATCTTTTACTGGAATTGAAATGCATAGGCTACCGTGCTACGGGAACAGTGCGAGAAAATAGGACTAAGAAATGTCCACTGACTAGTACAAAGGAAATGAAAAAGAAAGACCGTGCAACTTATGACCATAGGTTTGACAAGAAAGGTGAACTTGTGTTCGTAAGGTAGAAAGATAACAGTGTGTGTACCATGACAACCAACTTTGACACCATTGAACCGCTAGGGACAGTCAAACGATGGTGTCCAATAAAAAAGGAGAAGACGGACGTAGCTATTCCTCGTTTATTCCAAACGTACAATAAAAATATGGGAGGTGTGTATGAAATCGACCAGTCTGTCTCATTATATAGGATTGTTGTACATGGTAAAAAGTTGTGGTGGGTGTTATTTACTTACTTGTTAGACGTGGCAATTGCAAATGCCTGGCGTTTACATGTGATGACTAATGATAATCCTATGGATCAACTCATGTTCCGCCGCCATATCGCACGATATTATTTGCGTCAAACTGAACAAAGAAAATCGCGTCAGGCTGCATCAATAGTCGATGGCCTTCCTCAAGATGGAGTTGGACATTACCCTGCCAAATGGAAAAACAACTGCGGTGTGTCCTTTGTCATTCAAGTGTGCGCTGGCAGTGCAAAAAGTGCCTAAAAACACTATGCGTCGAAAAGGCGTGTTTTGAAATGTTTCATACCTAGGCGCTAGGCGGTCAGTGTACTCAGTTGAGTACACCCATATAATTTCATGACAACAACAATTTTTGATTGTTTTCTTATATTTTTTGGTTTCTTTTGCTCATTTCAATATAAAAATAAAGATAATTTAAAAAAAAAATTAGTACTTTTTTTTGGCCTGTAATGGGTTAAGTTGCCACTCAATTTAAACACAATTGATACTCCAACATGCAATATTTCCCGATCCAGTGCAATGGAAAAATTGTTGATGCAATGCAAGCTCATTGTTTGGGATGAGTGCACAATGGCACATAAGAAATCACTTGAAGCACTTAACTTCACACTGAAGGATCTTCGGCGAAATAACAACATCTTTGGCGGCTTGATGATATTGTTGGCAGGCGATTTCAGGCAGACGTTGCAACATTAGTGAGAATTATCAGAATTATGCTTGGTTAAGTCAACGAGCAATTCTCGCCGCAAATAATAATGATGTACATGCACTGAATTTCACCATTCAATCAAAAATCGATGGCGATTTGGTGACATACAAATCCGTTGATTACATAACAAATCCCGATGATGTAGTTAATTATCCAACGGAGTTCTTGAACTCTCTTCAGTTAGCAGGATTTCCACCACATAACTTGCAACTCAAAGTTGGTTCAGTTATTATGATATTGGGTAATTTGAATCCACCGGGACTTTGCAACGGTACTCGACTTGCGTTGAAAAGACTTATGCCGAATTTGATTGAGGCAACCATTATTAACGGAAAGTACGCAGGTGAAAATGTATGTATTCCTCGAATACCAATGATTCCGACTGATCTTCCGTTTGACTTCAAACGATTGCAATTTCCGGTTCGCCTTGCGTTCGCAATGACAATTAACAAGTCGCAAGGCCAATCGCTTAGTGTTTGCGGGATAAATTTAGAAAATCATTGTTTTTCACATGGGCAGCTATACCTACGTTGCGTGTTCACGAGTTGGGAAACCATCCGCTTTGTTTGTGTTAACGTCAGACCAAAAAACAAAAAATGTGGTTTACCAAAGAGCACTTCTATGAAACGGATAATTTGCGGACACGTATAACGCTTCGATTCAGTATTTTTTTTTGGATTCACTTTCATTTTTTACTTAAAGAAGTTCAACTAAATTACACTTTATTTTTGTAATCGAAATGAATTCATTACTGTTGTGAAATGAAATAAAATTTTTCCTTTTCAAATATAAAAAAAAATAAATATTTTTTCTTCATCTTTAAATCCTCAAACGAAATGTTACAAAAAACGAAGCCATCTGGTGGCGAAACGGAGTTCGCCGGGTTTGCTAGTTTATATATATAATTCCTTCGGGGTGAAGCTCGATGACGTTATAACTCGATAAACGGTAGACCGATTTTCATGATTCTTTTTTTGTTTTGTTCGTATTGCTGTATTTCAGGTTTATGCAGAAAAAAATTCCGGAAAATCGATTTATTCGCATTTTTCGCATTTTACACACTTGATTTGTATTACAAAGTGAACTGAGTGAATCGAGAATTAAGGTGGCGTTGATTTGTATTACAAAAGTGCATTGAGTGAATCGAGAATTTCAGGTTAATGCACTACGTTTGTCAACAGTGCTAGTTTTTGATTTTGTGCATCGCTTCAACAGTTTAATCACTTTTAAAAAGTTGATTTTAGGTAAAAATTAAATATAAAAGGTTTAACCGCGGTCAAAATAGTTATTTAGAAGTAGTTAATTTCAGTGATTGAAAAGTAAATTTCAGTGATTTTTTTGAAATGCCAAGACCAAAGGAAGCAAACATTGGCCGAAAGCCAAACTGAAGAAGGACGCAAAGTATATAGAGAAGTCGACAGAATGGGACATCGCTTAAGACCAGATCAACAAGCAAGCAAATTGAGAGTGAATCTAATAAGAACTGCGTCAAATCGTACTGCTGCTGGGAGAGAGCAAACAAGTTCAAATTGAAGAGTGACAAGACGCACATCGTTGCCGACATACGAACGACTGGCATTTCGGTATGAACCAACAGAAAACTACGGTGGTGATGCGATTTTTTATATTGGAGCGATGACTATTATGTGCCAACATTGCAACGCGCTGAGACTCAAAGGCGTTTCGTCCGGCCTTTGCTGTGCGCGTGAAATTGGTTCACTTAGACTTCGTTCATTGCACATTTGTGCATTGGTTGTTGGCGATCAAGCACACAGCCGAGATATTGTCCTTCAGCGAAGAACCGTTGGACCGTTACATAGAATATCCGAACGCATAGATCATATGACGCTCTGCCGTACCCCATAATTCATTGGCAGGGGCAATTTGGATACGACATTACGATGAAAATGCTCAATCCGATTACGGGTAAAACGGTAATTAACACTCGATCCTTCAATTTTTCGATTTCGCATTCACAGGCCAACCGATAAATAAGAATCTCTACGCCTATCGAATGATGCATCGTCCGAATGATGAGGATATCATTTTGAAGTGTCGCCGTTTATTTCAACAATATGCGGTCGATATGTATGTCGAAGTTGAGAGTGAGCGACTACTGTTCATTAAATTGAATCAAGCAAAGCTACGATGCGACGACTACATCCATCTGCGAGATGCTGTGAACACTGATGGAAATGCGCAGAATATTGGACAACTGGTGATTTTACCATCGACTCATGTTGGAAGTCCTCGCCATATGCATGAGTATGCATGAGTATGAACGTAGCTACAGAACACCGGACTTATTTATCACTTTTATGTGTAATCCGAAGTGGAACGATTGTCAGAACGCAGATGGTTCATGGACCGTGTGGCGCCTTAAATCTTAAATCACCATGCATGGTTGATGGAAAATGCACCAAACGATGCCTCCGGCCATTAGTAGCTGAAACAGTTACGGGAACAAATGGATATTCAGTTTATCGAAGACGCTCAAAGGCCAATAATGGCCGGACAATCGTTGTAAAAGTGACAGCTCATCGTCGGAGTCGAGATGTCCCGCATTTTTAATGCACACGCAAACGTTGAAAGTTGTCATTCTGCAAAATCAGTTAAATGTTGTCCACTTAGCGGTTCATTTAGAACACGGTCAACGCGTGTATTTTACCGAAGCAACTGCTGCGCAACGAACGGTCAGACCACCGACAACCACGTTGACAAGTTGAACCATTTGCCGCTACATTGTTGTACGCTGGTATGCCCAAATATTACACTTGGAATCAGTCAACGAAAAAAATTCAGAGTCGCAAACAAGGAGTTTCAGTTGCGAATTGGTCAGGTGTTGAATGTTGAATGTTTCTACTTACGCTTACTGTTAATTAACGTATATGGCCCAAAATCATTCACACATTTACGAACGGTAAATGGTCATCTTTGTCAAACATATCGAGAGGCGTGTCAGCGTTTGAGCTTATTGGAGAATGATTCCCAATGGAACCAAACAATCGCTGATTCCGTTGCCACATCGAATGCTCATCAAATAAGAACGCTATTCACAATCGTTGTGACAACATGCTATCCGCTTGCAACCAATAGAGTTGTGGAACAAATACAAGGACGACATGTCCGAAGACTAAAAAAATCAAAAAATAGTTGCCTTTTTATGTTTGAGTATTTGTTTGATGTATTGTATACAAGCTGTCGCAAGAGTCCTGTTTGATTAAAAATTGTGATCGCACGATTTGAAGTAGTGTACACAATGATCATCAAATCGCAAGGAAGTTTGAGCTTCTGCATTTCGGATCGACCGACTACCGGGCCCCCACATGTGTGTTCATGAACTATGAAATTTTGTACAAATATTTTTCGAGTGTTTCTGCTTTTTGAATGTATAAATCGACTGACTGCAACGCCCTCTTCATGGCCTTTATCCTTAACTGAGGGACTTAGTTCCCACATAGTGGGAAATAAAACCACTTTCGCGAAGTGGACTTAGTTCCCATGTAAAGGGGGAAATAAATTCCCAAAACTCTGAGTGGTTTTAGTTCCCTTTTTAGCGGAGGCGAACACGAAACCGAAAAAAGCTGCACGTGTGCTTGCGTCGGGGTGCAGACAACAACTGAGGATATGGAAGAACTACTTCTGCAGACTGTTTAACGGCAATGACGAACTAAATCCTGCTGTCAGGCAGAACGCACCACTCAACCTGCACGATGAAGACCACCAATCCCGTCCACCCGATCTGGACGAAGTGAAGATAGCCATATCTAAGCTTAAGTCCAACAAAGCCGCTGGAGCGGATGGCCTAACCGCCGAGCTATTCAAGGCGGCTGGCGATGACTTGGTTAGGAGCATGCACCAACTCTTCTGAAAAATATGGTCGGAGGAAAGTATGCCCGATGAGTGGAACCTCAGCATTGTTTGCCCAATCCTCAAGAAAGGAGACCCTCTGAACTGCGCCAAGAACAGAGTTATTAGTCTTCTGAACATCGCCTACAAGATCTTATCTGCCGTGCTGTGTGAACGCCTGAAGCCTTTCGTCAACAACCTGATTGGTCCCTATCAGTGTGACTTCAGGCCAGGAAGGTCTACCATCGACCAAATATTCACACTGCGGCAGATCTTGGAGAAAACCCAGGAAGTCCAAATCCATACCCACCACCTTTTCATCGATTTTAAGGCCGCCTATGACAGCATTTATAGAGACGAGCTATACAGAGCAATGTCTAGTTTTGGCATCCCTGCCAAACTCGTGCGTTTGTACAGGATGACGATGGAGTATGTAGGCTGCTCCATCAAGGTCGGTAAAGAACTCACCGAGACCTTCGATGCCAAAAAAGGAGTTAGATAGGCGATGCGCTGTCATGTGGCTTCTTCAACATCGTTCTTGAAAGAATAGTGCAAAACTCAAATGCTAACACTAGAGGCACAATCTTTCAAAAGTCCGTCCATCTACTCGCCTACGCCGACGACATCGCCATAATCGGCAGAACACAGCGGGATGTCACTGGAGCGTTCGTGAGTATTGAGACGGAGGCGACGAAGATGGGTTGGCGATCAATGAGGGCAAGACAAAGTATATGTTGTCATCAAGAAAGGACACCCAATACCGACGTCTCGGACAGAATGTCACTATAGACAGATATAACTTTGAGGTGGTTCAGGACTTGGTCTACCTAGGCTCCGCAATGAACTCAGGCAATGACACCAGCGCTGAGATTAGATGAAGAATAACTCTTGCTAATCGCAGTTTCTTTGGGCTAAGAAAGCAATTGAGTAACAAAGCCCTTTCTGGAACAATTAAAGTGACCCTTTATAAGACCTTAATAATCCCAGTCCTTCTCTATGGTGCAGAGGCATGGACTCTAACAAAAGTGGATGAGGTCACTCTTGGTCGTTTTGAGAGGATAATTCTTAGGGTAATTTTTGGTCCCGTCTGCATAGATGGTGAATGGAGTAGGAGATTCAACGACGAACTGAACGGGCTGTACAGCGACATCGACTTAGCCAGAAGAGTGAAGGTCCAACGAATGAGGTGGCTGGGTCATGTAGAGCGAATGGACGTGAATGCTCCGGCCCGGAAGATCTTCGAATGCACACCCGAGGGACGGCACAGTAGAGGAAGACCGCGACTCAGGTGGCACACGCAAGTGGAAGGGGACCTTAACCATCTTAGCGTGCGAAACTGGAGACAGCTGGCCAAAGATCGTGCTGGCTGGAGACGCTTGTTGGTTGAGGCCCAGGTCCACCCCGGACTTTACCGCCACCCTAAGTAAGTAAGTAGTCACTGCTACTGGCCTCATCCGGAAGTTGAAAAGGATCGCAAGTAATGACCTTAGCTCATCTGGTCCCTTGAGTAAAAAAAACTATTAAGTGAAACGTCACGAACGAACTTTCCCAGGCTTGTTTGGGTTCTGAACTCCAAAATGTGGAAGGTGCCATGTCCTTGGACTCCTTACTTTTGCCTCCGCATCTGTCAGCTTCCTTGCATATCCTTTTTGCAAGTACTGGGCTGTTTCTTAGCGTGAACCTTAGATGCCGACTGTTCCGTGGCGAAAATAATATTTTTTGGCTTAGTGTTGTTTTCGACCCTACCTTGTGGCTGTACAGATGTCGTAGTAACGAGGGAAACGAATCTGGCGATTCTACTCAACCACTCATCAAAGTGTTTGACAGTGGGATATGGCTGTATGAGAACGCTGTGTTGCGCCCACTCCAATCGTTTGCAGCTTCCCAACAAGTTCATCGATGAGCGTTGGATTGGCCAGGTGCGAACGGGACGAGCATTTCTAATTTTCCCTCTGATATGGGGGAAATTTCCCTTACCTAGGCTAATTTTTTTTATAATTAGCTTACGCTAAATGAATTTTTTTTCTATTGTTACAGTACCCTTATAATGCTTAGAACACAGCGTAAGCATTTGTGTTTTAACAGCAAGCAGCACCTGGCAATATCGTATTTCATTGCATGTTTTTCGGTGCTACTTGCTATTAGAAAGAATAGAGAGATAGGAAAGAAGTGTTTGGGTGCAGTTGTAGGGTTTTTCTCCACGGGTGGTGTCTAAGTTACTTAGAGAGATTACGATTTCATGTATTCGATATAAAGTAATGGACTTGGCCGGGATTCGAACGCACGACCTTCCATTCCGTAAGCGAATACACTACTACTACACCATTGCCATTGCCACCCGCGATTGAGCTTTGAAGTAGGCACTCCGGGCGGCCAAAACGGAATTCCAAAGCAGCCATCACACGTTGTCCGGATGTATCAACAATGCCTCCACAACAGACTTTGCATCCCCTTTAATGCATTTCTGTAACCTAAATATATTTTCCACGTTCGAATATCCGAACATTAATGTGGATTCCCGAAAGGTGGTACTGAACATCGGTCACTCCTCAGGACATCCGGTGAAATAGGGCAAATCATGAAGCTTTCGACCATTTCCATAACCACATACGTGCGGCATTGGCTGATTTATTACAAACTGTGGCGAAAACCTATTATGTTGTGGAAGCATATTGGTTTGCTGTGGCTGTTAATAAGTATTTAATGGCGATAAGAACGATGGTATTGGCTGGGTGTGAAAGGCATTGCTTGGATGCGTGCTCATGATTACTGTTGGAGCCGATTGTTGTGGTAGTGACCACATTGGCATGTATTGAGACGCGGCAGCGTCCGTGTACATAGACGAAGATACTGATGGTGGCACATTAAGCTGGTGCGTACATGTATGTGGCATGAACTAATATGTGGCAGATCCCTTATGTATCGACGTTACTGTTGATGGCAGCGCAGATTTTTGCTGCGATGATGATACACAGGATGCGTACTGAGCCGTTCCAGTTCCAATGCACGTTGTCGAAATGTTGGTTGTGAAACCCACTGACGGCAATGAAGGCACCGTGCTTGAGACGTACTGAGCAGTTCCGTCACCAGCGCAAGTGGTTGCGTTTGGGGTCAGTTGATTAGGGCTAAGCAGATCCTCGATAGTAACGAGTCCACTTCTATCACCTGCAGCGGCGGCTGTTGCTGCTTGGAGTTGCAAACGCAACTCGTTAATCTGCTTTTGGAGCTCTTTTAATTGAACTGATGATCTTCGGCTATCTGACTGGGCAGCATTTTGCAATATCGTGTTGTTGGCATCGGAATCGCTGGTTTCTGTCGAGTTTGTGTCAGATGGCATTGGAGCGACTTCGGCGGCAGGCTCCATAACTTTATTGCGAGCACTTCTCCTCAAAGTCTCGTTTAAATTGGACATCGAAGCGTGGCGTAAACCCAACCTACAAATTGTAAGGGCAAAATGACGGAAATTTTACAATCTCTTTTGTATTTGTTGGTCGATGAAATTGGCTGACGGCTTTGAATATTTTCCTCTGCTTCTATCGGCTGGCGGCAAATTATAATTTGCAGGGAAAATAGCATAAAATTGCTTCGATAATGTAGCAAACTGTGGCGGATTCTTCAAGAAAAGAATAAAATTTGTTGCCGCATTGAAGCCCACCAGTTAAAGATGTAACCTCCTTCTCTCTTCCCACGGCGGCGGCTCAAATAAAACTCCAATGAATAAAATGGGAAGTGATAAAGTGAGAGAGATTTATTCTCTGTAATTTAAATAGTATTTACATATAATGTATTTAATTCATACAAAACTTACTTTCTTGTTTCCTATGATGGCGACCTGGGCTCCTATGTGACAGACAATGAAATAAAAATCGTATAGAAACGTGTTTATATTATGTAAAATGTACGAAAAGTATACCAAATACAGCGCCCTTACGGCTTTTAACTTTAACGTCTTTCTCAATTAACGTAAGAAATGTGA
This sequence comes from Portevinia maculata, assembly GCA_949715645.1. Lineage (NCBI taxonomy): Eukaryota > Metazoa > Arthropoda > Insecta > Diptera > Syrphidae > Portevinia > Portevinia maculata. Next base: position 45,039,520 of record OX454528.1, on the reverse strand, counting down.
AATTTTGTTCCATTATATTTGAAGGTTTGTTTTTCGGATGTAAATTCGACCAACTGTAAACTGTTAAAGCTATTGCTTTAAAATGTTGTACAACATTTTTTTCAAGAACTTCTTTTTTCAGTCTAACAAAGCGAATTTTAAAAATTCATTTGATTTTTCTTTCACGGTCATCAAATAATAAAATTGCTTAAAATTTAATTTAAGACACAGTTCAATTCAATTCAAGTCAAACTCAGTTTCAAGACTGAAGAAATAAACCAAAGTAGGTGTTGCAAAAAAACTTTGTAAAATACAAAAAGAGCAGAGCCTTTCGTAAACTCATTGGTGATGTATAAAACCAGTTAAAGTGTTTTCAATATAAGACCCGCGCAACGCCGGGTATCATCCGCTAGTTTCTTATATATAAAAAATAAATGTCCATGCATTAGCTTATTGTTATTTAGTAATTGTACGGAAATTCATTTAATCCCTTATTCCTACAAGCTTCTCTTTGTTTATCGAAATTAGACTACCCTACTTTGATAAACAAAAAGCAATGTTCTTTTCTTAAAATTAAAGCAGAAACCTTGAAATCTTTTAGGTTTTTTTATATTTTTTCATTGCTGAATAATATAGGCTGGCATACAAAATTAACACATTTAGTTCAAAAATTCAATACACCATTAGTTACTTTATTTTGCGATAGAAAAAATATTTATTATAGATAATGCATCTGTAATTTATATTTATTAATGCGGGAATAAGTTTTTTTTTTTTTTTTTTTATTTATTTATTAATAAAAGGAAATCCAAATCCCAGAGCACTCAGACTCGGTAACGGTCCATTGCACTACCAGGCAGAAATCCTCTTTTTGGTGTAGAGGCATTTGATTGGGTGGCGTATGTTGTTGTTCCGCATGGGGATTGAACCTGCACCGCACGGGTCACAAGCCAACACACTTACTTTTACTTTTAAATTCATTTTTATTAATTATTAGCTTATATCAACTTACATAATAGACAAAAATGATTAAATCTAACTTAAAATTAACAGGATACTTATTCTAGATTATTGATCCTTATGCGGACGCCCTAAACTTAACTATATCTTATAATTATTGCCTTTCGGCCTAAAAACTATTTTACGAACTAATCTTACATAATTATGTTTTCATCGAGAAAATTGTTAAGAAAACTCGGAATCTTTAACAAATTTTATATTTTTATATAAAAAAACAAATTACAAACTACCTACTCTACTTACTTAAACTACTTAGCATATTCTAACTATAATTAGGCTTCTGAGCACTCGTTGCCTTGCGCAACAAGTGGTCAAAATCCCAATTGCTTTCCGAGCGCCTGGCAGTCGTCAACGTGCACACGCGCCGCCGTGAGCCGACTGAAGCCTTACAGCGTCAGTCAACTCCCGGAAGCACCACCACACGTTGGCGAGCCCGGCCTCTCCCAAAAACGCCCTAGCTGACTTAATCTAACTTATAAGCTAAGAGGATGTTACCTAGAGTAACGCACCGTCCTGGGAGGGCATGTTGACCCCTCCCCCCTCAACAAGCCACCAAAATTCGGCGAATTGCTTTTCCGTGTCGAATCTATCCCTCTCCGATATTGCGGTACTAAAACGGAGGAGCTCATGAGCATTGGCGACGTCCCCGTCATGGAGGAGGTGCTTATCTCTCGCGCTGCGGAAGCGATGGTATAAGACCGGGATACCATCCCTCGTCTGTACCAGCCCTTTTGAATCAATATGGATAAATGCCTCTGGTGGGATAAAGCCTGACCGGAGCGTACTCTCTATGTACATTTCATTGGGGTAGTAAGCCCCAAATATCAGACTATTGTCGCTGGCCATCGCCCTTGCAACGTGCCTTCGAGTGACCTTAATGAGGAAATTGTCAATCCTATTCAACTGAGCCCCATCGTATAGGACCTTGTTGGGATAGTATTTTATATAGTTGGATTCGGGCGTTCGGAACAACCGGAGACAGGTCCTAAGACATTGTCTCTCCAAAACCCGAATCTTTTCCATATAACTAGGCGCTATATTAAACCACAATGGACAACCATAAGCGATGATCGGCCTTATAAGGGCCACGTAGCAAATGACCTTCACTCTAGAGTCAAGTTGACTGCTATGAAACAGTCTCCTTGTCAGAGCATAAGCCTTCTTGGCCCCAGCAAGACAAGCAACTATATGTCTATCGAAATACAGATACTGGTCAAGCCAGATACCCAGATATCTAACTACGCTTCTCACCGCCAATGGCTGCCCATTTTGTCCAATAATGGCCAATTTCTTCCAGTTTTTTCTGGTATCCCTAGAGGCCCCAGCCATTGGAGTTCTGAACAAGATTGTTTCCGTCTTCTGAAAGTTGATTTTCAACTTCCAGTCGTCGCAATATCGCTTAATTTGATCGAAGTCACGCTGCAAAAGGATATTAATGACCTCGATTTTAGGACCTGATCTGTATGCCACCAAATCGTCGGCATACGCTATAGCATGTCTGAGTGAACCCACCAGATCACTCGTGTAAATGTTAAACAGGATCGGAGAATTGACCGCCCCCTGCTGTAAACCGTTTTTAATTTCAAAGACTCTGCTCGAAGTCACGTTGCCACATTTGACAACGAACTTCTTTCCCATAAGCATATTATAAATTACATATAGCAAAGGTTTGTGCATCCCCCGCCTGGTCAACTTGTAGAAAAGTCCCTCTAACCATACGGTGTCGAAAGCCTTCTCAAAATCAACCAGACAAGTACCCCTGCATTGGCTCTTGCATTTATTCCACTGAATGTCGGAAACCAGTTTCGACGCGGCATGAATAGTGTCATGCCTCGCCCTGAAACCAAACTGGTTGTCCGGGATTATGTTATTGTCCTCGACCCACTTTAACAGGGCTCTATTGACAACCTTTTCAAAGGCCTTGCTAATATTGGGAAGCAAGCTAATTGACCGGAGATTGGCAGGGTTCGTCCTATCTTTACATTTTTTCGGGATAGGGTGTACCACAGCTACCTTCCAATGCGCCGGATAATGTGCATTATTCAGCGCATTGTTAAACAGCGTGGTGAAAATATCTACAGCCTCCAAAGGCAGGTGTCTCAATACGACGTTTGGGACACCATCCATCCCCGCCGACTTTTTATTCTTTAGCGACTCGAAGATGCACAGAAGATCATCTTTCGACACGAACAAGTGCGATGCATCTCGGCCATTGGCGACAACTGCATTAGCATGGTTTTCATCAGTGAATACGGTGAATCCGTTATTCTCAGATCGCCAATTCTTAAGTTCGGTGCGCAGATAGAAGTGGCTCACTAGAGCCCTATTCTCAATGTCGTGGTTACGGCGAACAGGATTGTTCACCGTATACACGGCCTCGAAACAAGCGCCCAGCAAATCCACTTTCTCCTGTGGGTCCTCGACCACGAAAAAATCATCGTTTGAAGCGACACTTTCTGGACTTATTCCAGCAGTCAGTACTGTCTGTCTGTTCTCTGCTGTCTGGGAGATTCGAACACAAGGAATATCATTGTGATCTTTCCTCCTGAACAACTTATTTATCTGTGGGAACATATTCGGACTACAGGTTTTAATAGCCCGAATTTTATTGCCCCAATACAGACTTACAGATTTTCTGTAATTTTCTTTTATCAGCTGTTTCAGGATTCGGATCTCTGACTTCAGCATCCTTACCTCCGGGTCGTCGCGATCAGTAAATTGCCTGTACAGCCGTTTAAGCCTCGAGAGCAGTCTACTTTTCTGTCGGCATAGTGCGTCGATTGTAGGGTTTCTGTACTTTTCTGTCTGGTCGTCGTCGGAACGTCCTACCCGAGGAATAGTTCGTTCCATAGTTCGTTTGATGGCGTTGTCCATTTGCAATAAATGCCGATCAATGTCATCATTTGTCATGTTGCTGTTTGTCGGTGGGTCGATCCCACTCGAACGTATATCTCGCTTTAACAATCTGGAGAAGCGCGACCATTGTGCCCTCCGATAATCGAATGAACACACTGCTTCGTACTCCTCCAGCAGCGTTTGCTCGTTCGGGATCCGTATTGCGGCGGCGAGTCCGTAGTGGTCACTATCGTACTCAAACGCACGCAAACAGTTCCGCGTGTATTGGTCTATGGTTGTCAGTTGAAGTCTTGCGTCCGTTAAGGCCAAGTCCAGGAAAGCACCGCTTCTTGGGAAAGAAGGGATATCCGTCGCGTACAACTGGAGCTTGTACTCAATCATATTGAGGCGCCACCAGTAGTGAAACTGGTTGCCCCTGGGATTTGCAGTAACATTTCCCCATGCCGCATGTTTGGCATTAATATCTCCGGCCAAGAAGTAATAATTCTCATCCGAGTTCAGCTGCAGACTACGAAAAAGTGTCTCGAGCTCTGTCATAAATTGGTTGGGTGGAGGTGCTGCAGGTGCGTAAAGTGACACCACATACACTCTCCTCCGGCTATGGAGAGGAATGCATATAATGCATGCTTCCAACAACTGGAACCTACGCACGTCCCCGCTATATATAACCCTATGGCGCAGGCCTTTTCGAATTAAGATTCCAACCCCACCTCCTTGAGTGGAGTGAGGCCGGTCTCTTCTTATTACATGATAATTTTTGTATCCCAATTTGTGCTTCTGATTTAGCTTAGTTTCGCTAACCAAAAGCACATCCGGGTTTTCGGTTTTCAACAAATTGGCAAGTGACGCTCTTTTCTCGATCCTGACTAGTGAATTAACATTCACAGCAAGGATCTTTAAGTTTCCCTCATCCAGCGCAGCCATTAGATTTATGGCACACCAGACCCCACAAACAGCTCCGAATAGATAAAGTGAATTCGGGCCGCTTGTTCATTTAATTGTTTCTGGAACTTATCGATCTTTCCGTGCAGAGACAGAAGGATCGATTTTAAGTCCAGATCCACCTCTGGTGCCTTTTGGGCTACCTTTGGTTGGTTTGATGTCATGTGGGCTTGATCCGGTCCAGCTGCCATTTGGGCAAAGGACACGTTGGGTGCCACAAAATTCGAGAACGAGCGACTCTTTTGACGCCTATCGTCTTCCGACTGCTGTCTGCGGGCCTGGACTCGCTTTTTCAGCTCCTGGTACTTTGGGCAACCCCTGAAGTTGGCGGGATGCCCAGAGTCCCTGCAGAGCATACAAGAGAGGACACTCCGGTCTTCAACTCTCTCCTTGCCAAGAGAACATTCACCATGTTTGTGGTCCTTGTCGCACTTTACGCATCTGAACTGCATGTTGCAGTTAGCTGCGGCGTGCCCGAACCTTTGGCAGCGCATACATTGAAGTATGCGATCCGACATTTTTATTTTCTCCCATCTTACAGCATGATAGTACAGGTAGCGGATATTTCGCAGCCTGTCAATTTTGCTGTCGGGAGTGAGCTGCACTAAAAAGAATGGTAAGTAACGGTTACCACCCCTTGCCACAGCTGAAGAAAACGGCTTGACCCCCACGAACTTGAGGTCATCGCTTTCAAAATTCTTAAGCTCTCTTTCAAGTTCCTCCGTTTTAATTGAGGGATCAATCCCCTTTAACAAGCCAACACACTAAGCTCTACACCATCGCCACCCTGCGGGAATAAGTTACTTAACCTTAATAAGTTAACTGATCATCATTATCTTATAAGCCTCTATATTTCCGGCTTATTTAATATGTACGTACACCATACATACTTGAGTATACTTGAGTCAAACATTTGCTGTGCAGTGGCCTTAGCTGACATGGGTTAAACATAAGTAGCGGGTTTTTTAATTGTGGGTTTTTAATTAAAGTGAAATCTGGTGTCAACTTCTAACTGCAACAGTTTAAAAGAAATGCAATTTGTATGCACCTTAACATTTTTTTGTGTTTATTTGCAGAAGGATTTTAGTTTCATTATTTTATTGGTAAAATATTGAATACACCCATCGGCGTATCGAGCTTACCTCGATAATTCCTCTTCATCGCGAGGAATCCATACACGGGATTTTCCTTGGAAAAAGTATGGTGACATTTTGCGGTGATATTTTGCATTTATTTCATGAACCGAATGTTTGTTTATGTTTTTCTTTACAATTTTCACAGTTTTTCGTTGTACAATTTGACAGAAATTTTTACATTTAAGATGCAAACATGAAAAGCAAAGGTTATTTAATAAAATGTTGAAATTAAATATCAAAGTACAAAATATACTCACCTCATTGGTGGTGGTGGTGAAAGGTGTGTCCAGCCCAAGAATTTGTACGCAAATTTTGCGAAATTCTTACTGCTGAATTCAGTCGTTTTGACTCACATGTATTCACAGAAAGGGGTGCACTGGATATCGATTTTAACATAAAAAACGTCAACAAATGTGTGTCGCGGGGCAAAGTAGGTAAAGGTTTGATATCTTGTTTATTCAATAATATGTGGTAGTGTGCTTGGTTGAGAAGACGCTGGTCTATGTTCGAGTCCCAGTGAAGAACAACAGAAAAAGGAGTCTGATGATCGATTGAAGCAAACAGCAAAACAGCCCTGTAACTCCAGCAGTCCACTTCACGTGAATCACAGGAATTCGGTCGTTCATTCAACTTTCACTTCTATACTATCTCTGTATTCTTTTTGATAGTAAGTAGCACCTAAAAGCATACAATGAAATATGCCATTGCTATGTACTGCTTGGTGTTAAACAATAAAATGCTTGCGCTGTGTTCCTAGCACAATAAGGAAACTGTAAGATTTAAAGAAAACCCCTTTAGCGTCATTAAATTATAAAAAAAAATCTTATTAAAGAATGAAAAAATGAAATATCAAAATATCAAAACAAAATGAAACATAGGAAAAGCCTACAGTCCGCTTGGGCGAACTGTTGTATACCTTATTCCTATTCCTATCCCTCATTAAGGTGAAAAAAACTTAGTATGGGGGAATTGTTCAGAAGGATCTTCATATTTTGTAATACAACATTTAAAGGAATTAATTGCAAAAAACAAAGTTTTTGTAAAAAAGAACGCCCCCTAAAAGTGGGCATGGCAGACAATTTTATATAAAGCAATTGTTTAAAACGACTTTCACTACATACTTCGAATGATTTCTTCAATAAAACGGTTTTTTTTAAAGTGGGCGTGTCAGCAGGCGAATTTAAAAATATTTACACATAAGCATTAAGGGCCATTAGAGAGTACATGTTCCCAATTTTAGCTTCTTACCTCAAAATTAGATTTTTCGATAAAACAATTTTATTTAATTGTGGGCGTCACTGGGCGGATTTGAAAAATGTTCCCTCCTAACCTTTTTGGAATATAAATGTATTAAGCATTTCAAATCTCTCTAGCTGAAAGTTAGATTTTTTCGACAAATTTGTTTTTTTTAGAGATTGTGGGCGTGTGGGCGGATTTTAAAAATTCTTGAACTTGACTATGTCGGAACCCTAGAGAGTATATTGTTAAAATGACAGCTTTCTAGTTTGAGTTTAAAGGCCTAATTTTTGCCGACGGACGGACGTACGTACATGGCTAGATCGAAATTACTATAGATGCTGATCACAAATATAGTAACTATTTGTGGTCTACGGGCAAAATTAACCCTCGCATGGATTTTGTTCAATATATTGTACACCGAATATCATCGCATTGAGTGACTTCCACTCAAAAAGTTTTCAGGTGTCTTGCGAAATACCGTTAATGAATTTCGTTATTATCAGGAGGCAGGACACCGAGTTTCATTTCATTTATTTCATCAAACAGATTATACAATAACATATTATCTAAAAATCTACTGAATAAGATTAGCATCTAAGTATTTAAAATTAATATTAATACTTATGTACATTCGTTTGCTTATACTAGATTAAGACATATTTTGAACGAGTATAAACATCAACTAGCTTTTAAAAGTATTTCGACTGATGTTATGGTGAAAATCAATATGGTCGCAAACTGAATTTGATTCTCGCAAGCATCTGGTAATGGGTTCATTAAGCCCATAATTCACTCTGTGAAAAGGTTCACGAAATGAATTGCGGGACCTTAGATCTCTACCAGGAATGTAAATATCTATTAATGATAAGAGAAGGGGGCAATTTATATGTGAGTTTAACAAATCATAATGAAAATAATAGTAATTGGCATCTGGAACCATATGAAGGCATTTGTGTATTCCAATGCAGCCTATATATGACAGCTCTCGTAAATTTTTGTTGAATTTTTTCAATTCTTATAGAACCAATATTGTAGAAGGTATTCCAAACAACGCAGCAATAATCGAGCACTGATCTGACATAGGAACAAAACAACGACTTGAGGGTGTATGGGTCTGTGAAATCGTTTGAGTTACGCAAAACAAAACCAAGCATGGAGTTAGCTTTAGCCACTATGGAGTTAATGTGAAGGGAAAAGCTAAGTTTAGCATCAAACATTACACCTAGGTCTTTTTTAGAATTTATCTTTGTTAAAGGGAGGTTGTCTATGTTGTAATCATAAAAGACAGGAACATGACTGTGATAATATGACATAACTTGGCATTTAGAAATATTTAAATATAAATTGTTAGTATTACACCATCCGGATAGTTTATGGAGGTCATTCTGGAGGAGAATACAATCATTTACTGACTTTATGGTCCGGAACAGCTTAAGGTCGTCCGCAAACATCAGGAATTGGGAGTTCCGAATTACTTTGGAATTTCATTAATGAAAATCAGGAATAAAAGTGGACCAAGGTGCCTACCATGTGGAACACCTGACGTGGCATGAATGGGATCAGACATAATATTACCAATCCGAACGAACTGAGTTCTTTCAAGTAAATACAACCTACACCATTGAAGCATATTAGAATGAAATCCATAAGACTCCATTTTTCTTAGAAGAATTTCATGGCTGACTCTGTCGAAAGCTTTGGCAAAGTCCGTGTAAATTACATCACTCTGGTGTCCTTCTTCAATTGTTTTCGTAGCATGGTTACAGAAAATCGTTAGGTTCGACGTAGTAGACCTTCCAGCCATGAAACCGTGTTGAGTAGGTGAAATTATATTTTTAAGGTGAAATACCAATTTATTATAAATTATTCTTTCAAATAATTTGGGAATAGCAGACATTTTAAATATAGGCCTGTAGTTTGAAACATCTTGTTTCGGACCAGATTTATGAATTGAGCTGATAAAAGAAATTTTCCAATCGTTTAAAAAAGTACCCTTCTCAAGTGAAACATTAAATAAAAATGGTTCCGAAAGAGCAGCAACACAGTTTTTTAAAACGATCGAAGGAATGCCATCCGGTCCAGCTTGGAAATCATATGTCAAAGAGTGGAGGGCAAGCTCAACATCTGTGAAGCTTATAAGTAAGCTACTGATATTGACCGAATTTTCTGGATGTCTTCAGGAATTGTGGCTAGTATTGGGAGATGAGGATGTAGTATACACCGACTGAAAAAATTTGGCAAACAAATTGCAAACAGATGGAATGTCGGAGGACGTGACACCAGATTATTGCATGCAGTTTGGAATACCGTTCGAATTTTTTTTGTGTTTATATATTTCCAAAAATATCTACTATTTTTTTTAAAATTAGATTCAGTACGAGACAAATAGTCCTTATACAGGAACCTTCTGAGAACGTCATATTCATTTTGAAGACGTAAATATGTATTTAACAATTCATAATTATTATGTGATTTACGAAAAAGTTTTTACGCTTTATTTTTACGGTTGTTCAAGTTGCGAAGCCTTTTATTAAACCACGGTGGCTTCGAGCTGCGAGGTCTAACTACCTTCGGAACAAACTGATCAATTGCCTCCTTCAGCGTTATCATGAATAAATTGTAAGCATATGAAAGCTTATTCGAAGCAAAAACAGAACTCCAAGAAAAGGAATTCAATTTTTCTATAATGGCAGTAAAATTTGCTTTCTTGTAGTCATAGCTAAGTGAACTTTTAGACTGATGCTTAAAATAACCAGTTAAACGTTTTAAAAGGGGAAGTATACTTATTTCGTCTTATTTATAGTTGAAAACTAAAGTTTAATATTCACTAATATATACTACAATTACAATATAACTTTTTAAGAATTCGAGTGAAAAAAATTCTAATAAAAGACCGGAAGCAGTGCGTTTGTATAACATGTCAATCGGCGGCGTTGATTTATTAAGAATATTTTTAAAATCGCAAAAGTGGACACTTCAACTTATATCTCACTTTATTGACTTTTTACTTTTTGTTCATTAAACATTAATTATCTGAATTAACTGTTTGCGTTTCTATTTCAAGGTGAACTCTTTTCAGCTCAATCAAAAAGGTAAACTAATAAATTCAACAGGTTATGGGTTCAGGTCGACGCTGGAAAAATTTATATTAACAAATGGATTTTATTAGGAGATTATTTTGTTGAACTGGATTGACGCTTTTTTGTGCATCGATATCGAAATTTTGTAGTCTGTGCTTGCGATTACATATTTTTTGGGATAATTTCTGGAGGCATTAAACAAATTTCTGGAACATCGGTCATAGGCGTTATTGTAAGCGAACACAATTAAAAAAAAATTTAAATGGAAAAGGAAGCATCGGTAATTGAAAAATTCACAGACCCATCGCAATGGATGATGTGGAAGTTTCAGGTTCGTGTGAAATTGTTGGCATCGGAATTGCTTTGCTTCGTCGATGGAACAAAAAGGAAGCCAACTGATGTGAAAGACGTAAACTACGCGAGAGAATTGGCAGAATGGGGTAAGAATGCTGCTAGGGCACAAAAACTTATCGTGAATTCCTGCGGATCGAAGGTACTCATTCATTTGTGCAAGTGTTCTTCTTCGAACGAAATGTGACACAAACTACATTCAATATATGAGCAGAGTAATGACTCAGCTAAGCATTTATTGGAAGAACAGTATTACGCGTACAAAAGAGATCCGGCGCACGATATAGCTACGCACATTTCGTCCATAGAAAACTTGGTAAAAAAAACTAAAAGCCACGGGTGTTACGATCGATGACAGCATGTTGATAACAAAGATTCTGATGACGTTGCCGTCAGAGTATCAGCACTTTTCTACTGCATGGGACTCAACTGCGAAGGGGGACCGCACGATTACGAATCTTACAAATCGGCTCATGGTTGAGGAAAGTCGGCTAGGGATTCAACGCATAAACTTGAGCGAAATTGGAACAAGTGAGGCACTGTTGGCCCGACAAAACACTGGTGCACTGCGGAAGCATTATCAAACAGACCATCATAAACGAAAAGTTAAACCAAAACGAACGGGCAAATGCTTCAAATGTGGGTCAACTGAACACTGGAAACGGGATTGCAAAGCTCAATTTGCACCGGAGAGTGTTCAGCCGAAGAAATCATATGGGGACAAAGCTTTCTTTAGCAACATTGCTCAGTCCTTGGCCAAAAGTGATTCTTGGTTTGTTGATTCGGGTGCCACGAACCATATGTATAAGCGCCGTGAGTGGTTTACGACGTTCACTCTATTGGATAAGCCGGTTGATGTGTTACTTGGAGACGGAAAATTATTGCTAGCAACTGGACGCGGTGATTTACGAGTGTTGTCATTTAATGGGATTAAGTGGATCGAGAAAACAATGAAAAATGTTTTGTATGCACCCAGTTTGTTTGCAAACTTATTTTCTTAGACAAAGGCAATGGATAACGGGCGCACTAGTTGGTCAAATAAAGATGTGTTTAAGCTCTTAGATGGTGACAGTGTTGTGGTAGTGGGAGCAAGGCAGGGTGGAATGTTTCAAATGCTTCTCAGGGTCATCGAACCGAATTATGACAAGTCAATGGTGGCTATTAAAGACAGCTCTCTGTGCATTTGGCACGAGCGCTTAGGTCATCAAAATCTGGCTCATGTCCGCAGTTTCCTGCGAAACCATAATATTGATTTTATCGACGAAAACTTTGACTGCGATGGTTGTGCATTCGGGAAGCAACATCGATTAAGCTTCAGTTTGCGACCGGATAGGTAGATCTACAAAAAGTGGAGAGATGATTCATGCGGATGTCTGCGGACCGATGGAGGAAAATTCATATGGTGGGTCTAGGGGTGCAGGGAAATAACTTCACGGGCAATAACTTCACCTGGGCAATAACTTCACCTCGAGTGGGCAATACCTTCACTTTTTTTTGTGAAGTTATTTCCCACCTATAATTTGAGAATTTATCTATTATAACTAAAGACCCTTGCACCCACTCCAAATCAAATAGTGACCCCAAGCAGGTGGGTTGCAGGGGGGCAGCATGCCCCCCCATATGCATTGCACTGTTTATGGGATTAGTTGCGAAATCGCACTGCACTGTTTATGGGATTAGTTGCGAAATCGCAAGTAGATTCCATAAACAGTGCAATGCTTATGGGGGGGGGGGGGGGGGGGCATGCTGTCCCCCTGCAATCCCCCTGCTTGGGGTCACTGTTTGATTTGGGGTAGGTGCGAGTTACGTTTCTTGAATTATCATAAAATGTTAAGAGAATTTATTTCCCACTAAAAAGTGTAGTTATTGCTCACCATCAGTGGGCATTAAGTTCACAAAAAAAAAGTGAAATTATTGCCCACTCGAGGTGAAGTTATTGCACAGGTGAAGTTATTGCCCGTGAAGTTATTTTCCTGCACCGGGTTTAGGTATTTTGTACTCTTCAAGGATGATTTTTCGAAGTTTAGATTTGTGTTTTTCCTCAAGAACAAGTCTGAAGTGGTTGACAAGTTAAAAATAGTTCTCAAAATTGCTGAGAAGCAATGTGGACATTCAGTTGGAAATCTTCAAACAGATAATGGTCTAGAATTTGTAAATTCTCCCATGAAACAATTGTTGGTAGACAATGGTATTCATCATCGTCGTTCGGTCGCATATACACCTGAACAAAATGGATGTATTGAGAGAGAAAACCGAACAATAATGGAATCGGCACGATGTATGATTCATGCAAAGTCCAAAGCTGTGGGCAGAGGCAGTACAAACAGCAGTTTGCATCCTGAATCGGAAGTGTACCGGTACAATTAAAAACAAAACACCCTATGAAATATGGCACGGTAAGGCTGCACAGGTGGAACACTTCCGTATTTTTGGGTCAGAGGTTTATGTGCATATACCCAAACAAAAACATAGTAAACTTGATGCAAAATCCAAGAAATGCATTTTTGTCGGCTACGATGAAAGCCAAAAGGGTTATTGCATTATGGACAAATCGAGTTGCATCTTGGTAGTTCGTGATGTAAAGTTTTTGACACAAATATTAATTTCCAAAGGGAAGATCACCAGGAAACTGAAGCGGAAGACAATACAGCAGATTTGCGACGACGTCCGACAGCATTGCACGACATTGACGAAAACAATATTTTGGAAACGCGCTTACGTAATCGGAAGGAGAGCGCTTCAATGGCGATGGCTTTATTGTCAATTAGCGAGGAGCCAAAAACGTATGAGGAGGTAGTCAACTAATCAGCAAGTGACAAGTGGTTACATGCGATGAAGGAGGAAATAGATTCGATGTTGGAAAATCAGACCTGGGTGCTGGTTGAAAAACCAAATGGTCAAAAGTTAGTGGACAATAAATGGGTTTTCGAGGTCAAGAAAAATCCTGGTGAGGTGACTGAACGCTACAAAGCACGTCTGGTATGTCCTGGATTCACTCGAGAATACGGGATAGACTATTTGGAGACGTTTAGTCCAGTGGTTCGATTCACATCATTGCGAACGATTCTAGCTCTGATTGCTGAAAAGAGGATGCATATGAAGCAGTTTGATGTCAAAACAGCTTTTCTTAACGGCGATCTTGAAGAAGTCGTATATATGGAACAACCAGTTGGTTTCAACGACAATAGCGAACGCGTTTGTAAATTGCAGAAGAGTATATATGGTCTGAAGCAAGCTTCACGTTGCTGGAATCGCAAATTCAAGTCATTCATCGAACTCTTCGGGTTTCAAGTCTGCGATTCAGATCCATGTGTATTTGTCAGTCATAAAAATGGGAGCTCTATCATTTTGGCGATTTATGTCGACGACGGGATTGTGGTAGGCGATAATGAGGCAATGATATCATCAGTAGTTAGACATCTTCAGGAGCGCTTCGAAATAAGAACAATGCAAGTGGGTTGCTTTCTTGGGTTTGAGATCGATCAGCGAAGCGATGGTTCTACTTTCATGCATCAAACCTCATATGCACTAAAGGTTTTGGAACGGTTTTACTTTGAGGAATGCAATTCAGTTTCTGTTCCCAGCGACCCAAATCAGGTACTTTCAAAATTCGATGCATCAGAATCAAGTAAATTCCCGTATCGGCAGTTGGTTGGAAGTCTTATGTACCCAGCCATTGCAACAAGGCCAGATATAAGCTATGCAATCGGTAACGTCAGTCGGTACTTGAAAAAACCATCCATGATTCATGAAAATGCAGTCAAGCGCATACTGAAGTATATAAAGGGCACGATCAGTTGCGGAGTGCTGTACAAGGGTAGTGGAAGTGGTCGTTTGTGTTCAGCGACGCGGACTATGCTGGTGATGTCGTGACACGAAGGTCAACGTCAGGTTTCGTTTTTAAGTACAACGATGGTATAATAAGCTGGAACAGTACGCGACAGAAATGTGTCTCGCTTTCTACGACAGAGTCAGAATACATCGCAGCATCTGAGGCAATAAAGGAACTAGTCTGGTTGCAACGGCTGCTTGGAGAGTTAATACCAAACAAGATTGATAATATCGCATCGTTTTTCATGGATAATCAAAGTGCTATTCGCTTGATAAAAAAACTCCGAATTCCTCAGGAGGAGTAAACACATTGATGTTAGATACCATTTCATTCGTGAGAAGAGCGATTTCAGTTCCTGCGTGCATTGATGGGAGTTGCTTCAATTGGAAAGCAATTCTAATTTTTTTTGGTGTGGTGCATTCTAGACTTATAAAAATTAAGGTTTAAATGTTGACAAAAAGTGGGAGTGTTAAAAATAATAACTTTCGTCAAATTTTCTTTTGCTTCCACCCAAATTTTCCCTTCTTAACTTGTTTATTTTTGCACACGTCACACCGCTAACAGTAAATCATATTATATAATTAAAACTATGTGCAATATGTAACGCTATTTGAGTTCCTTTTTACTTCTTGTTCATTAAACATTAACTATCTTAATTAACTGTCTCCGCTTCTATTTCAAGGTGAACTCTTTTCAGCTCAATCAAAAAGGTAAACTAATAAATTCAACAGAAACTTCAACCAGTAAAAGAAAGTGTGAATCACGGCCAATAAACGAGATAATTGAGGAAAAAGTTGAACATCTCTCAGCATATGACGGACTTAATCAACCCACAAGTATGTATGGGTTAAATGTAACGTTCATTTATGCATCTTATGAGAAAAACCGTTTCCAGAATTTTGATAAGTTTTGATTTATTTAATTAAATAATTTGATCTAAAAAGTGCGTTAAAAAAGCTAGTTTTAAACTAAAAAATAAAGGAGAACATTTAATTTTAATAGTACAGAAATAAAATGTGTTTTCCTAAATGTCAGTCCATTCTAGTACAATGTAAATATATTGTGCATATCTTACGGGTCCCTACAGCCTTACCTAAATACTTTTCCACGATTTTATAATTTTATTTCAAAATAATGCTTTTATCAACGAAATAAACAATTTAAATTTAAAAAAATGTTCAGTACCAAAATGCGAAATTTGCCCAGAAAGTTTTTTATTTTGATGATATTTTGTTTCAAGAAATTAGTATATAACGTTTTCGAGTTTGTTTAAGGTTGCAATTTCCCCCCATTTTGGGGATTTTTGAGTCAAATGAGAGCGGTTTGGAATTACTCACTTCAAATGGGGGAACAATGAAGATCACATTTCTGTATACATTCTAACATAAATATTGGTATTAGGAGGAAAACAAAAACGCAGTACTAATTCAATAAATGAAAAATGATTTTTATTAGACCTTACGGCAAGACGGTAAAAATCCAAGTAAGTTAAATTCAAGGTTATTTTAGACATGTGGTACTGAATTCATATTATATAAGTCAAAGTGACAATAGCTTGTGGGTTGCCACTTAGATGGAAAATCTTTAACAATAAAATTAAAAACATACAAATTCCTGAAGCTTCCGCAGAAATAATGTTTTCTGTGTTAGTTGAATTTTTTGACAAACTTGAAATTCAATTTAAATAAAATTGAAATGCATTTGCTTCGTAACGCACGGTGTAAGTGTTTTCGTTGGTTAACACAATTCCGTGTGCAAACTTTTCAAAGACAAAATAACAGATTTATTTACTATGCTATGTACTTGCCAGACTGTTTACAAAGTTGCTAGTAAGGCCGTACCAAAGCTGCCAGATGAAAATGAAAAGTGTTGTCCAGAAATGCACCAATTAATGAAATATATTTAGGCCAAAGAGCCTAAGCCTCAGTTGGTACTGTCAATGTCTCAAATGTTTCCGAAAATAAAAAGGCTGGTTTAATTAATTTGTTTTTTTGCCTTCCAAATAGTGCTGCCGCTGCCGAAAGAGCTTCCTCTGCGGCAAAAATAAACAAAACAAATGTAAAGAAGAGATTAGAAAATCCAACTTTTTGTGGTATTCTACGAAAGAAATCTATGTTAAGCGATACATATAGGCATTGAAAGGGATTGTTTGTGCTTACAAAATAAAAATAAGTACGCAGTACATTTTTAAGCATAGGTATTTGGTCTAGTATTCAATACTATTTTTTGTCCTTTATTAATTACCATATGATTTGACTTCATTTATTTGTTTAACATTTAACCCTATTCCTATCATACTATTTTACTGACATAAACCGCCATGATGTGACTTAAAGTCACACAAGAAAAAACGTTTCGTTTCTACACTTTTTTATGAATGTTAAAATTTTTATTGTTGTTATAAACAGAGGAAACGAAAAATATTAATATTAGTTATAAGTTAAGTTATTTTTTATGGTAGGAATTCGAATAACCCATTCAAGTTTTGGTTTATTGAAAAAGGTATTAGGAAAAATGGGAAATATTTATTTATTTTTAGCGCAAGGTAAACAGACTATTGCTTTTTCAGAATGATCATTGCAGACATTCTTTCCACCACACATACCACAACACTGTTTAGAAGCTCTTCCTTGTTGCGATAGGCAAATGAAGCATCGCCGACGAATTTTGTCTGGCGGAGGATTAGCAACATCACCGATTGTTGTTGGGATTTGTAGGGCTTCGTTGATAACGGAAACGTTGCTCTTCTTTAAACTTTTTATTCTTCTTCTTTTGATACTAGAAATGACCAAATCTGAAGTAGTTGTCAAAAGTTATGTTCCTATTTGTCCTTTCATATGGTTCACATAATTGTTAGACAACACGCTGTCCCAAATTTGTACCTCTATTAGGTCCTTCTTTTCCTAGATATGGTATACCAAACAGTGGATAGCTATTTCCGCTATCGCAGATCCACCATGTTTTCATACCGTATTTATCTGGTTTCGATGGTATTTATTGTCCAAAGGAAACTCTTCCCCTAAATGGTACTAACTGTTCGTCGATAGTTAAGTTTTCCCCCGGAATATAGTGCTTTTTGAAGTTCTTGTTTATCATGTTCCATATGTCTCTGATAGGAGCAAATTTATCTTGAGATCTCCGGAACCACCTCGGCGATTTATCACCAAATCGCAAATATCGCGGCAAAGCCACAAATCTGTTTTTTGACATACACGCACGAAAAAACACGAGACCAAACATAGGACCCCAGAATTCTTCATAATCACACATACCCTTCTTTTGCCTTCCCGCTTCTAACAACAAGCCAATATACGATCGAATCTCTATAGCATCTGTTTGCTTCCACGCCTGGGCAAGATTTTCAGTTGCGTTAAAATTTGTACATCGCACAACCAGATTTATAACATCTTCATCAAAAAATAAGGCAAATGCATCACCAGCTGTTTCGATATGTTTTCCTGGAGGTAAAACTACTTTGTTGAGGCTTCCCCTAATCAAATTGCGAACTGGAACTCTGCCTTGAGTATATGGAAGTGACCTCCATTCTATGCCATCTTTTCCAGTGAACAAATTTACTTCGGTGTCATTTTCTGCTTCAAACTCTATACTTTCTGAGCCGGATAACTCGTCTTCAACCTCCGAAGCCGCTTCAAAAATATCTCCTTCACTATCTGCCGAACACATGTCATCTACAATGGAAACGCTTCGTTCTCAACGTCATTTTCCATGAGAGCATTATGAATAGCATCGGCTGATAATCCTCCTTACATTTTTTATCTAAAATGCAATGTATATATGTATACGAGTATATATGAAGATACATATGAATATTGACAGCTATCTCAAAAATTCTCAGACAAACCTTTGCAAACCCAAAAATCAGCAACAATATTACACGAAATACACTCTGTTGTCGCTGCAACCGAAGGACTTTAATTCTTAGAATTAAGCAGCAATGACTAAAGGAACGATGCTTTGCAAGGTAATGACTCATTAATTCCGGGAACCCCCGTATAATGACGGAAATACCCTAAAAGAAATGCAGAAACAGAAATTTTCTGTTTTTTTTTTCTGTCTTGCATGTAGTTTTATATGGTGTGACTCTACGTCACACCATGGCGGTTTACGGCATATTTTCTTATATTAAATAATAAAAATGGCTAAATAATATAAACTAAAAAAACAAAACAAAGTATTTCAAAGAAAAAAATTGAAGGTAGGAATACACTGTACCATTGATATAAAATAAGAAAGATTTTGGAAACGACAGCAATTCAGATCTCAAGTGTGACCCAAAGACACAGCATGACAGGAATAGGGTTAAGATCGAGTTTTGCTTTGAAATAAAGTGTAATATTGCCTTACAATTAATTAATAGAACTTGTAATTATAGATACACTTATTTCTATGTAAAATCTACTTAAACTACTTAATATACTTAACTACATATGCGCCTACTTAAATATAAAAAAAAATAGTAAAAGACCTCGATTTTTTACAAGTGAACATAAGGGAAAAATAAGGATTTCCAGTTTCAAAATCTGGCAACACTATGTCCCACTTGGTCGGATATTGATTTTGTCAGCGTGTTTTTTTTATTACCTTCCGGGTCTCGAACGGATTTTCCCTCTAATTTTGTATTCGATATAATCCACAGAAATTTATATAGTGTCTCTTTTTGCTTTTTATCTATCGTGTAATCCGCAAACTGGCAATTTACTGTTTAGTATAGCTTTGCATTTGGTCTTGCCTCTGTTCATTTGAATGCATGTAGTATTCCACACTACACACACTAAACCTCCCTCTAAATACCTAAATATGAACCTAAATATGTAAATATCTTCTCTTTTCCATTCATAAAACGAAATATCAAATTCCATTCCCAAAGCGCCACACAAAAAAATGCACTTCCCATAATTCAAATGCAACTAAACACCGGTAATACCCCGCAGTGAATTAATAACAAAGAAACACCGCCTCTTCATATCTTACAATCGCACAACCACACAAACAAATATATACCATTCATCGAAACTTGACGCCATGCATACCCACAGCCATTGGTCATCGTTGCATGTATCTAGAACCAAAGTCTTGCTGTGACGCAACGATGACGGATATAGATACACCAGCAATTAATGGACTGTTTAATGGATAGCATATGGCACGCGCATTGCACTTGAGTAAGCACGAAAGGCCAGCGCGCCCGTGTCAAAGGCAAATGCATCCAAAGTAGAACAATGCAATGTGTACTGTTGGTGGTCTTGCGAAATACGCAGGATATGAAGAGTACACATATTTTTTGTGTCAAATGACAACGCACTAATTTGTGATGATCTTACAGGAAGTTGTTTGTGCATAGTGGGGATGGAAACCTACTAAAAAATGGTATAAAAGACGTAGGATGGAAATGAGAAGATATAGAGAGAGCTAACCAATCAAAGCAGATAGATCGCAGCCACGCATAGACAGCGGGTCTATTCTGACAATAAAATAAATATAAATAAATAACCAAATAAAGAAGCACTGAGTCGCAGCCACGCAAAGACAGCGGGCTCTGTTGCAACAAAACCAAACGATTATCTTTTATTTTAAAACTCTCTCTCTCCGCCTGACACTCTTCTCTCCCTTAACGGAGAAAGCACGGTGACCTAGGCGTAACATGCAAACCAATGACGCATGTTGCTTAGCCACCTTTTAAGCATTTATTTATTTTACTATCTTTTCAATAAATATAGTGTGTCGGCATCTGTTACGCAAGGCACTCAAGGGTAAATGGCCGATGAATCCCTTTGTTTTTAATTTTTCCATTTTCGCCATTGTTTGGTATTATGCAATTCGCATAATGGAGTATGATTCAGTAGAATATAATATTCACAAGCCATTCAAATATGTAGGAACTTTACTTTACTATGCTGATCCATATAACATTTATAGACCACAATTTAATTAAGCATGTCGGCTATTTGTCACATCACAGATACTGTCCTGTAGGAGTGTGAATAGTTTCTTGATCCTGCAGCTATGAAATTGTCCTCAAAATTATTCCAAAATTCAGTCATTCTCAGTGTGGTTCTAACTATACGGATAGCATCACAATGGACGAAAATGGGAAGAAGAAAATTCAAATAATTGAAAATTCAATAAGCGACAGCATGATATTTTCCTGTTTGTACATATATTCTGTATATGATTTCGGATATTGGAATTATTCCCGACAATTCGTAGATACCTACACGACTTCAATTTGGAATTCAATCCAGCGCTTGTTGAAGTGGCATGTTGAAGTGACAATGAGAACTGTTCATGTTAATATAGGGCTCTGAACGGAATAGGAATCTTGTTCTTTAGGGGAGATGAATTTCTTCATTATGCATTTCATACCAATATCTATACACATAATAGAGTTAGTTCTAACAAGATGACTCATGTATCTCGATTTGACCCATTGCTTCCTTCAACTCTTTTAAAAAACATGGGGAAATGCTACAGTCCGCTTGGGCGAACTTTTGGATACCGTATTGATATTCCTATCCCCTATAACGTGGGCGTGGCAAAAGGCTTAGTTTGCGTGAATTATTAAGAAGGATCTAGCTATATATTTTGTTAAACAACATTAAAAATATTTCGTCGAAAAATCTACTTTACAAGTTTTTGTAAAAAAAAACCTTTAAAGTGGACATGGCAGAAGACTTTAAAAATTATAATTGTTCAAAACGACTTTATCTACATATTTTGCTGCGAATAGGACCTCAATTTAAATTGACAGTTTTTTTTTATAAATCGTCTTTCATTAGCGGCTTGACAACTGTAAACTTTCAGTGTGAATGTGCCCTTAAACCGATTACCAAACTACTGTCGAAGTCAAAATATTCAGTAAAATCAACATTTTCCGTGAAGTTCACGAAGAAACAACGTTTACAGATAATTAAAATTTACTACCGACATTCCAAATCGGCGGTCGCAACTTTAAGAGCGTTAATGCCAATTTTCGGCGCTAATTCTCGCCCCAGTATAGACAAGCAATTCATAGTCTAATTAAAAAAAAATTAAGTCAGAATATTCGCTGTTTGAGTTGTTGTGTCAGTGAGACTACGTTTTACCAGATGTGTGGAGAATATTGCTGCCGCAGAGGCGTCCTTCACAAAACAGCCAAATCATTAAATTTTACGGCGTTCTCAAGAATTGGTCCTCTCCCAGAGCACATTATGGAGAATTGTGCGTAAGGGTCTTGCTCTACACCCTTACAAGATCAAACTGACTCAAGAACTAAGACCACTTCAGCACATGAAGCGACGTACGTTCTCGAATTGGGCTCTGGACATGATGGAAGAAAATGAAGAATTTCATCGCAATCATCTTCAGCGATGAAGCGCATTTTTTGTTAAACGGCTTCATAAATAAGCAAAATATGCGTTACTGGACAGGTGAGAACCCTCATGTGCTTCATGAAACAGCACTTCATCCTCAAAAAGTCACTGTATGGTGCGGTTTTCTTGCCGGTGGCGTCATTGGGCCGTTTTTAATGGTCGATGAAAATGACCGTCACGTTAGGGTAAATTGTATTCGCTACAGAGACATGTTGGACCGTTATTTCTTTGAGCAATGGCATGAATTGGACATTAGTAATATGTGGAACCACAAGACGGTGGAACAAGTGCAACAATCGAGTTATTGTAGTGCAGTTCCGTGAACGTTTTATCTCGAGAAACGGACCCGTCTATTGTCCGCCGAGATCGTCTGATTTAACGCCTCTAGACTTTTTTATGGGGCTACATTAAATCATTGGTCTATGTAAACAAGCCGGCGACGTTGAAGGAGCTCACCGACAATATTGAACGAGTAATAGCGGCCGTGTGGTTCGAATTGTGCGTCCGAGTCATCGAAAATTGGGCTCAACATATCGACCGCTGCATACGTTCCCGTGGTGGACATATGAAATAAGTCGAATTCCATTTATAAATGTTTTGATAGTAATTCAAGCCTTTCTTTGAGATATCTCGAATAGTTTGCATTTTTTTTAAAAACGAAGTTGTCAAGTCCTTAATGAAAGACCCTTTACTGAAACGCAAATAGGCGGATTTCAAAAAATTTTTACATACGAGCATTAAGGGCAGAAAATGTTTCAATTAACAGACTTTCGGTTAATAAGAACCAAGTGAGCTCTTATGCTCTGTTCTCTCTTTGCTTTTTAAAGGCACTTCTGGTGTTCCCAAAGGTAGCACCCTTGCCCCTCTGATTTTTACTCTGGCAATAAATGATCTTGTTGGGTGGGGGGTGCGTAATATGGTGCCCACACTTGGCTAGCATACTCCAGAATAGGGCAGACGTTGGTAATGTAAGGGGATTTTGTTGCGTAAGGATTGGTAAATTCTTTAGACCACCGATTGACGAAACCAAGTGCAGAGTTAGCTTTATTTATTATATCGTCAATATTTTACCTAAAGCAAGCTCTATGTCAAACAGAGCACCTAGGTTGCGGATGGTTAGAACGGTAGCAATGGGTTGGTTGTTCAAAAAGTATCGTCTGGGGGGACTGAGTCCGGTTATGTGAAAAAGTAAGAAAAATTCACTATTCAGCTTCATAAAGTTTTTTTGGCACAATATTAGAGACACCAATAAGAGAGTTAAACTGGAAGGATAATGAATCGTATCAAACTCTCAAAAACCTTCGGTATATGCGAGAGCTTAGCAATTGGTCGATAGTTTGATACGTCATTCTTTGGTGATAAATAAGTTTGTCGCACAATATGGAATGGTCAAAGGGGGATAAAATAAATGGAACAACGGTATAGTTTTTCAGATAACTAAAGTAAGAGTGATCCGGTTGTAGGCAGTCGTCAGCGAAGGACTTTTTGAACACGGTTGCAAAAGAGGTTGCGATAACAAATGGATCCGTTGAGGTCTCGCCTTTAAACAAGATTGAGGAGGGATACCCACCAGATTTCCTTTCATAATTAACAAAATAAAAAATGGTTCTGGGTCCTTGATGAGGGTATTTTGACCATCAGAAAGGTGGCGCTGATAGAAACAGTGAAAAAGGTTAGAGAACTGTAAGTACGAACCGAGATCAATCGAATAATCTGATGCAGTTCTGGATTGAAGATAGATTGCAAATAGATTGCTACGTTTATTGCGAAGTGAATGCGGTTTCTAACTATACCACGAGGGGTAGATGGTGAGGATTTATGGCGAGAAAACGCAGCGGATAAGGAAATGCTTTTTAAGATTTCGCCATAAAAACGGGTGGCAGCTTCATCAATGGATAAGTTCGAGAAGTTGAGTTCAATTCTGCTCAGAAAGTCGGAAGTTAGCTAGTTAGTCGTAGGAGTTAAGGTAGGGATTTTGAAGAGGAGTAATAAAAGAAAGAAATTAGCAGAGGAGGCTGGTAAGCGTCAATAGTAGAAAGGTGTTCAAAACTTTCAATGGTTGAGGAGTTTACAGGGGCAGCTGTGAAAAGGAGATCCAACTTACGTCTCATATAATTTTTAACACCAATGACTTGACAAAGACCAGAATCAGTTACGCGGTCATGGCATTCTTTACTAGATATCGAATTTAGGGGGACGAATAAAGATTGATCTTCCGATAAACTCCACTGTAGATTTGGGAGATTAAAATCGCCAAAAATGTTGATTCCATCGTTGGGTGTACAAGCATCAAGGAAACGGTCGATGGCTTGATAAGATTCGATGGGTTGAGACGGACGTACTCGTAAGTAGAAGGATATTACGTAGAGAGGACGATTTACGAGTTAGATTTTTACTACAACAAAATCCAGCAGAGACGAGGTTTATGTTGAGATGATGGAAGAGTCCAAGCTATTATTAGGTGCAATTTGAACGCCACGACGGGGAAGTATGTCTTGACAATGGACGTTATCAGCACGAAAGACGTTAAAAGAGGCTGGAAGCAATATTGATTTAAAATATTAGGCGAAAGATTAGTATCGGTAAGAACATAGACATCAAAAGGAGGAGTATGAGTACGATGGAAAACTGCGTGAGTTTTGGTGCGTGGTCCTCTTACGTTTTGATAGTAGAAAGAGAGAGGCACTTCAGATCTGAGGCTGCCAAAGGTGACTTAGGGAAGAACAAAATTATTGTGATCAACTCGGTTACATTGAAGACATGAGTTACGTTTGGAGTTGATATGAGAAGAAAAAGCAGATAGATCCTTAGCCACAGTAATAGAGCAAATGATAACTAGGTAAGGTATAGGCGAAAGGTTTCGACAAGTCTGTGATCTCGCGGCCGAACCATAACATAACGTCTGTCAAGGTCATTGTACGAGGATGTGGATTTAACAAATTTTGATGTAAGTTTGACGGTTGGAGTGTTAATATGGGTAGAATTGGTGATTGTAGCTACGGAAGTGGACGGGACAGGATTGAGAACATGGGAGTGAACGAAATTCGGGTAATTGGAGGAAGTGGTAGCAAAAATTGAGGTATGTCTTGAGGGGAGACTGGAATTTGAGGTCACATTAAAAAATAGACGTTTTCGAAGAATTAATGGGCAGAGCAGGAGTAGAGATATAGGGGGCGGATTGAAAAAATGGAAAAGTGTTTGTGTCGGTAGATGTATTAAGTATAGGTTGACGGAAGTGAGGGGAGAATAATAGAAAAGTTTCAGCTTCGAAACATCAGTTTGGATCAAGGTTACTGCTGGACATGGGGTTATAAGACTTACGTTTACGTTTGGTAGACTAAATGGTAAACTTATTGCTATTCGATCCGATCCTAGGTTCGACAACTCCTGCGTTAGTCCACTTGGCGATGGACATTTCTCCCAAATTCAACACGTCGTTGGAGGGACTCGAAAAAAGCAAGTTGTATTTCGAGGGTATGACGTGTTTGAAACAGCTTTTACTGGACTTTTCGTAAGTTGGCATCAGACACGTGATGTGGTTTTGGGCGATATCCCTGTTATGTTTTAGATTCCCTAACTTTCTGTATGAGAACTACTAAGGACACAATAGCATCAGGAATCATGCAAACATCAATACAGTTAAAGTCATTATTTTCGTGGATCGATTTGATTGCACTTATAACGTCACTGACATCTATTGCACGGACCTGAATATCTATATTGTACATTCCAAGTAAATTTACTTTTTCTACAAATATCACAGATTCTCCGAGGTTAAATATGGTTTCGAAAAAAAGCTGGTTGAGTTTTTCATATAATATTTCACTTATTTTAATTTATCCCGCTTGTAAATGGCACTTTGATTTTGATTATTATTGTCTTCATTATTGTTAAAGGGTGCAGGGAAATAAGTCCACGGGAACTAAGTCCACTGAGGGACTTACTGCACTTTACAGTTTTTTGTCTAATTCTTAATGTTGGATGTTAGTTAGAATGTGTACTAAGTTCCCATAAAAAAATGGACTTAGTTACCACTTTACATGGGAACTAAGTCCACTTCGCGAAAGTGGTTTTATTTCTCACTTAATGGGAACTAAGTCCCTCAGTGGACTTAGTTCCCGTGGACTTATTTCCCTGCACCTTGTTAAAGGCATTTCTTTTGGCAGAGTCAATTTTTCGTATA
The DNA here is from genome assembly GCA_949715645.1 of Portevinia maculata. NCBI lineage: Eukaryota > Metazoa > Arthropoda > Insecta > Diptera > Syrphidae > Portevinia > Portevinia maculata. The sequence goes on along the minus strand of OX454528.1, from coordinate 45,013,532 downwards.
ATGAAGGACAAACTACCTTTGCTAATAAAAACTTCTAAAACGACGGTAGTTAGTTCACTCAGATATAATGTATTATCACAGACTTAAACCATTCTGCATGGGTATTGTCTTTGTTTTTGTTATTGAAGCTGGTGTAAACTACAGTAATGAATTCAGTTTTGATCTCGAAACAAAAAGGGAAACTTCGCACTTGAATCGTCCCATAATCAAAAAAAAAATTGTAGGCATTAATAACCCATAAAACCTAGCTTCTCTAACTATTTACTTTCGCGAAGTGGAAGGGCCCTATAATTTTAAGTAGAATCTGAACGGAAAATTTGAACCTGAGATCCTGAGATTAGAAGTCCAACACATACTATCCACTCAGCCCACACTTGCGCTTACTGATTGTGTATTGTTTGTCAATAGCAAGACAAAGCCCATTACCGTCTTGGATTGTCTTGGATGAATTATGTCCTTCCTTAGGAGGGTACAAAAGTCTTTAAGTTCAAATTTCGTTCAAAATATGTATACTGAGGCCTGTTTATTTGTTTCTTTTACTAAATTGAATATATGTCTCATACACTTGATTTACTAATCACTATTCCTAACGCACCCTGTAGACAGACATAATGTATCCAGTATCCGGAATAAAATAACCACTTTTAATTAAACATATTCGAGCCATCTTAACAGCTTTAAGACCCATATTACTTTTATACGATTTAAATATGCCCCCACTGCGCTCATAACACGGAAAACAAATTGAGCCCCCACGTTGTTGGTTTTGAAAACGTGAAGGTGAAACAAAAAACCCAGTGCTTCTTAATGGACGTTACATTTTTAATGCCGCACCCATAATAACCTTGATACATTTAATTTGGGAGTAATAAAACCTAATACAGCAAGGCAGTGATACTATAGCTTCAGATATGAAAACTCCTTGCTATCACCGTCAAATCATTAAAATAAAACATCTCGATTCGAAAGGAAATTGAAGTCCTCTGAAATACACACCCATCAGCTGAAGATCCAGATAATGTATAATAGTTACAAAGCCACGGGATTATAAAGGAGCAGAGAATCTCATTCCATGACAATTAATGACAAATCCACACTTAAGATACCTAAGACAGATAAATTGACGGCTGTTTTGCCAGAAAAATTCACTATTTGAGTTTAAGTGACATTCAAGATAATTGCTGAAGGTATGTATTGCATTTAATAAAATTTAAAATTAGAACACACATAATAAACATTATTTCACTCCAATAAAAAACATAGGTATAGGATAATATAAATTTATGAAATGTAAGAAACTTGTATGTACGTAACTAATATATTAACTCTCAATTTAAATGTGCTCCTCGCAAAGACGATATCGAGATAAATCACATGTACTCAGTTTGACATTCAGGTAAGCCTAACGACACATATATCATCTTTAAGCCGTCCCACAAGTGTGCATGCAAATAAATGGTTTGACAGTAATTTCACCGGTGTCGTAAAAGTAAGATGAAATAATAAATCAATAATTGGACAAGGAGCATGCATGTATCGGTAGCGCATTCATTTTGATTGGCTTCAGTGGTAGAAACGGAAAACCCAAAAATCGGGATAGTAAAGGTATGGAGTATATCAGGAGGGCTGCGATCTCTCTTACTCAGATCCAAAATAGGAATATTAGTGGACGGCTGGAGTTACAGCGCTGTTTCACGGTTAGCCACAACCGATCATCAGACTCCTGTGGTGCTGGTCTGTCTTTTTTCCTTCATTTTATCCCGAAAATCCGTTTCTTCCACTGGGATTCGAACCTAGACCAGCGTCTTCTCAGGCAAGCACTCAAGCACTGTGCCATTTGAAGCCACAAGTTCATCCAGTTTTTATTTTGATTTTCTTGGACAGACTTGCTCCTGTAACGAATGTAAGGTGGTTATTCATTCAAAACAACATAAAAAACGAAATTGACGGAAAACGAAAATTAAAACCAGGAAAAATTGTGTGATACTCGTATCACATAAAAAACCATTAAAATCATAAAAAAAGGAATATTAGGCATTAACGGTCCATATGTCCCAAATTCTCCAACCATTTGTATGTGCGGAGCTATACTTTTGTGACAGACGGAAGGGACTGACAATGATGACGTATACTCTGCAATGTGAGTTAGAATTTCGCAAAGAGTGGCGCAATAGAAACAAATTAGTCGTAACTGGGGTGATGTGAAACAACCTAGCCGCCCTTACCCCTGAGCCAGTGTAACCATAATCATAACCTCGCCGTTAAAGATGAACAAGAACTTAAATGTCTGTTAAGAGCTACCGCAGACAACAGACTTTCTATCGTCCGATAGTTTGGTGGGGTTGGCTGGTAGTGCGCACACTGGGCCGATTAAAGAGTCTTGTTAGTAGTGAGTGCACACACTAGACAACAGATTTGTTAGTCGATAAACGGAGAACAATCCCATAAAGACAGTTAATAAAACGTTTTTTTTTACCGGGTCTTTTTTACTCTTCCTCTGTCAATCTTACAATTGCCGTTTCGAAAAGAAGCGATAAAGAACTGTGCAGTTGCATAATGTTAAATACAAAAGATTATCAAGAACTTGGAGCAAACTAAATTTAAGCTTAGAGCAACCTGAGCTATCGGTAAAGTTGAATCGTATAGCACATCAAACTTATTTATCGGCCGATACCGAATCGTGGTAGTGTGCGCACTTTCATACATTTTCACATTCCGTTCGTTTAAGTGATCCCTTAAGCGGTTGGATAACAACTTTGCAGTTATCATGCAAAATACATAATAGAAGCCCATTGGATATACCGTAAACTGCTCAGGGCTTTTCGGCATTTGTATGGATGCATAGATATATATATACATATACATATTCTTTCAGGCATAGCCACATACAGGCTGAATAAACATTTCCTATGTTCATTCTTCGAATTGAAGAAACATTTGAATTGGAAAATATAATTCACACTCACTCTTGCACTAACTTGCAATATAAATGGAATCCTAAGATAAATTTATTCATATGAGTCAGCCCAGTTGTGCTAAATACATTTCATTTTACGATTGCAAAGACTATACATTGAATTGAATCACATTCAAAGTCATTGTTGTGTTTTTTAATTTTCAATAAATCTGTGTAAGAAGAAAAAAACAAAGATGAAGTGAAGTATTTGTGACAAGGTATTTTCACGTAATGATGCTTTGATGCGTCATACGGGAACGGTACATAACAAGATATCAAATCATTGTATGTTATGTGGTAAAACGTTTACCAGAAAATACAAATTGAAGGCGCACTTGTTAAAATGTATAGTTTTGGATGAGGAGAGGCGAACAAATGAAATGGAAACAGTGACGTCACTACCAACATCAACATCAGTATCAGCATCGAAATCATCATCACCACCGTCATCATCGAATATAGTATGCAATTTGTGTACCATTGAAGTCAATAAAAGGAACTGGAAACAGCACCAGCGAAGCAATACACACAAATCAAAAGTGCAAGTGGCCTACGGTGATAATGTGTTCAAAATAATGTCATCGTTCAAAGAACGAATTGTCTCCTATTCTGTGAAGAATGTAAAAGAAGAAGATTTGGATGTGAATTCATTTTTTGTTCGTAAGCGAGCGATTGTACACAATCTTTTACAAGAGAAAATCGTTGAGAATAATTCGGTTAAATTCAATTTGGAATTATTCGCTGAATTTGTTAAGATTGGTAATGAAGACGATATGGAGTTTGATGTAAAATCAATGGTAACTCGTATGCAATCCGCTCTTTTATATGACAACATTGAACAAATTATAAAAGATATGGAGGAGATTATAAGGGAGAAGTTGGAAGAATTTCAGGAGCGAGACAGTGGATGGACTCTGATTAAAATAAAAGCCTTGGAATTGAATAGATACCAATGTTTGATGGGTTCAAGACACTTCAAATTACCAGAATTCATTAATAAGAAAAATGCTGTTATCAATGTTAAGAATAATAACATATATTGTTTCAAATGGACGATAATATCAGCTGTAAATCCAAATGTGTCGATGCCTCATTTACCATATTCTTATAACATACCAGATATAACGAGTGATTGTATCGTCACTGCAAATATGGTGTTATATTTTAAAGATCTCGTCTTTCCTTTGAAAATTGATCAGATATGCAAATTTGAAGCACAAAATGAAATAAGTGTAAATGTGTTTGGGTACTCGAATGATGATGGCAACAGTAAAGAATGTATTGAGGGTCCATACTATTTGACGAAAAATGAGAAACCATTGCACATTAACTTGTTATATTGCGATGATAACGAAACGTCACACTATGTATGGATCAAATGTTTGAGTCGGCTTCTACGCGATAGGATACTTGCAGTGAAGGAGAAAAAACTATACTTTTGTAATAGTTGTTTGCAGCATTATTACAATGAGGAAAGTTTGCAAAAACATAATAAAGAATGCACTCATGTGGTTACATATATGCCAAAGGAGGAGACAAACACAATAAAGTTTTCAAATGTTGAAAAGTCTGTCAGTGTACCTTTCGTGATATATGCAGACTTTGAAAGTATTTTACTTCCTGTAAGTACTTGTCTTCCTGACCCAACAATATCGTCAACAACAACAACTCAACAGCATGTTCCTTGCGCATTTGCATACTATATTAATTGTTTCTTTGATAAAAGCAAGAATTCAATGAGAACGTTTACAGGTAAGAAGTTTGCTATTTTTTTTTCTTTTGATGTTTTAATAATCTTATTTTTATTTTATAGGGCCAGACTGTACGAGACAATTTATTATTAATCTAAGTGAAGATATTCAACGTATGTATGCTGATTATTATAAATATGCAGTTCCGATGAAAGAACTCACAATGCAACAACAATGGTGTCAGGAGAACGATGAGTGCTGCATATTTTGTGGGAAACCATTTGTAGAATGCGAGTATAGAGTAAGAGATCATTGTCATATTACCGGGGAATATAGAGGGCCTAGTCATAATCAATGTAATTTAAGATCAAGTCTTCCTAAATTCATTCCAATTTTTTTACATAATCTAACAGGCTATGACAGCCATTTATTTTTCTCCTCATTGAATGAAGTGAAGGGAGAAATAAATGTCATAGCCCTAAATAAGGAAAAGTATATTTCTATATCGAAGAAAATACTTGTAGATGCAAAATCAGAAACTTATTTTGAAATGAGATTTCTTGATTCCTATCGCTTTCTGTACGAAAGTATTGATTCATTATCGCGAAATTTAGGTAATGATGAAAGGAAAGGTGTGTTTCCTTATGATTATCTATGTTCATGGGAGCGTTTAGAAGAGAAATCTTTACCGGAAAAGAGTGCATTCTTCAACAAACTAACTGATGAGGAATGTTCCGATGAAGCATATGACGTTGCGCAAAAAATTTGGACATTTTTCAATTGTAAAAGTATGAGAGAATACCTAAAAATTTATTTACAGAGCGATGTTGTTTTTCTTGCCGATATCTTTGAAAATTTTCGAAAAATTTGTCAAGAAATTTATAAATAAGATCCCTGCTACTATTATACAACACCAGGCTTATCTTGGGATGCTATGCTCAAAGTTACAGACATTGAGTTGGAACTATTAACCAATTTAGAAATGTATAAATTTTTCCAAAAAGGTGTAAGAGGTGGTTTATCGCAATGTTGTCATAGATATTCGGAAGCAAATAACAAATTAATGAGTAGGTACGTATAACCCAAACATACCTTCATCATATCTGATGTACTTGGATGTAAATAACCTCTACGGTTTGGCGATGAACCAAACTCTTCCATCTGGTGGTTTTCAATGGGTGTCTAACATTGATCAGTTTACTGCAAATTATATCATGTCTTTCACAAGTAAAGATATCGGTTACGTTTTGGAGGTAGACTTGGATTATCCGAATACCTTACACGATACTCACAATAACTTACCATTCTGTCCAGAAAATTTAAGTACTCCTGGAACCAAATCTAAAAAGTTGGTAAGCTGTTTTTATGCTAAAAGTGAATATGTTATTCATATAGAAAACTTGAAGCAAGCCTTAAAACACGGTTTAATATTGAAAAAATTCACAGAATCATTCAATTCAAACAATCGAATTGGCTTCAAAAGTATATTGAATTGAATACTCACCATCACATGAAAGCTGCAAATGTTTTTGAAAAAAACTTTTTCAAGCTAATGAATAATAGCGTCTATGGTAAGACAATGGAAAACATCGATAAAAGAACTGATGTTAAAATTGTCACACATTGGGAGAATATTGGTAAGAAGAAAGGTGCACGCGCCTTATTATTTCGTTGTTTTGGAACTTTCAAAATTACTCATATACGAGTTCCATTATGAATATATGAAAATTAAATTTAGTAACAGATTGCTGCTTAATTACATGGACACAGATTCATTCATATATACAATAAATACAGACGACTTTTACTCTGATATCCTGCATGATTTATCTACATATTTTGATACTTCCGACTACAGCCCCTTAAATGTACACAACTTTCCGCTTGTTAATGCGAAAAAATTGGGTATGTTTAAGGATGAGAATAGTGGAAAGAAAATGCATCAATTTATCGGCTTACGTGCAAAAATGTATTCTTTTACAATTGTTGATGGTGCTTCTGTTCAGAAAGCAAAAGGAATCAAGAAATCTGCAACAAAAAGACTAACAATAGAAAACTATAAGACTCGTTTATTTGATAAGTGTTCTATTTATAGGAATATGACTATTTTTAGGAATAAACTTCATAAAATGTATACACAAAATTTAAATAAGAAATCTTTGAGTTTTGAAGATACAAAAAGACATATTTGTGAAGATAATATAAGTACTTTGGCCTGGGGTCATTATAATATTGAAGATCAACATCAATAGATGTATTGTAAAAAAAGAATGATTGTTTCTTTTATTAAAAAAAATGTTGTGTCTTCTCTCTGCTTGGATACTCAAGATGGAGAGGTCATTAAAAATTGTAAGATATGGTTATACACATATAGTTAATGTTTAGTTTAGTTAATACATAAATAAAAATTTGTTCTGGAAAAAATGCTTGTTATCAGTTGGAAATTAATTCGCTTCCCTCGTAACCGTTCTATGGAATAACAAATGGCATGTTGCGGTTGAGGTCATAATGATATGATAACATTATTATTTGGTTTCACTTTATATGTATTTGAAATGGTATATATAGTGTTAATTCATATTCTTATTTCACAATATCATGGGTTGATGTCATAATGATATGATAACATTATTATTTTGTTTCACTATAGTATATATTTCAAATGGTATAAATAGTGTGAATCGTATTCTTATTTCACATTGTACATTTTTCACAACATCATGGACGTTCAGGAAGAATTAAATAACATCGAGAGCAGGAGCAGCTTCAAGGAAACAAAAAAGCTCAATACCCTAGTAAAGGGACAGCGGTATGAAATTGAAGAAATCAAAGTTTGTACAACCAAATTTGGGAAGAAGATGCTGTGTATCTTCAAAGACTTTCAAGTACATAAGTACAAACATTTAAATAAATAAACAATATAATTCTATATATACCTACTTTTTTTCTCCTCTAAATAGATATTTCTTCCGGATCGGTATGTTAATTTAACAGAGGAGACAAGAATGGTGATCAACCAAACACCATTCACGCTAACCTATATTGGTCCATTGGGTAGATCATCACATATTCAAATTGTAAAATATAAAAGATTAATACAAAAATGTGTTTTTCTTTTACAAATAATGTAATTAGTTGTTTTTTATTTATTGATTTTTTTTTCTTGGAAATTTATAGAGCTACAAAAAATTGGATTTATTTACATTTTTTTGATTATGTTGCAATTTACGAAATTACGTATGAGCAAACTGTTCTCCAAGGCACAGCAACCAGCAGCATCATGAATAGGACATTTTGTAAATGATGAGTCTTCAACGTTAACCACCTGGAACCAGTTGTCATCAAAGATGTCTTCTATCCACTTTGTCTTCTCTGTTCCCTTAACATAGATCATTGTAACTATGGAAATGTTTTCCTTTAAAAACTTCTGCACACTTTTAATGTTGACGGAACCAGCACTCCAAGCCAGATGATGATGGTTGCATCCCAACCAAATGGCTTGTTTTCGAGATTTCATTGTTAGTCTCTCAAAGGGGAATGGTGGTTCGATTAAAAAATTTTGATATTCGTTAAAGTTGAAAGTTACAGCCAGTTCTTTTATTACGAAATTGTTGTTTTCAATTTCGAAACCGTGTACATCGATTGTTATAAAATCTACGACAACCATTTTTATATTGGTGAAAAAATAAAAAAAAAAAAATTTTAACGATTAAACTTTTCTAAAAGTAAGCGTGCGTATCCAATGAACACAAATTTGTTAATGAAATTTGTAACAACCGATAGGTGATCTGTACAACCTGATCTGATCAACCGATAGCTGATCTGTTCAAGATGATCTGATCATCTGATAGGGATATGCTTTATTTTATCATTCGCAGCCAAACAACTATTGAAAAACCTACCCAGACGTGCGCTTACAGATAGCGATTTGATCAAATACACTAAATATCTACCACATTTGAGAGGCGTCTTTATGTTCAATACTTTACCAAAACGATCAAATCAAATTGAATGTGGCATTATTATTCTAGATTCTTCTTTCGGTTCTGGAACACACTGGGTAGCATATAGAAAGAACAAAACCCATAAAGAATATTTTGACAGCTTTGGAAACCTGCAACCACCTCAAGAATTTGTGAAATATCTAGGAAACAACATCCAGTACAACTATATCCAACAGCAAAAATTATAATTCTTTTAACTGCGGACACTTGTGTCTGAAATTTCTCTACAAATAAAGAATAATCAATTTAAAATAAACAATTTGTTTTCTTTATTTCTTTTTTATATACATAATTTGATGAACAAATATATGATGTTGATGATGACGATTCCTTAACATAGATTACAAGTTCCTATAGATCAAAAAATATAATTTCTCCAAAACAATTAGATAATAATTCTTCTAAAAACATGTTTGCAACACAGTTTACATAGTTCACTAATTTCGTTCACCTAGTGATCAGTATGAACTAATGCTTGTATGTGTTTTCCCAGGTCGTAGTAAATTATTAGTTTCCATTCGTTAGAAAAAATTTCATCTTTTCCTTGTTCTTCAAAGTATATTCATGGGATTTGCTGTATTAGAGGGTTGTATTAATTATTGCGTTATAAACATACTACAAGTAGATGGGGAGGGGGGTATCCATGTTCTGGAATGTTAGGTAACGACAAACTTGGTTAAATGGTACTCATGTTGGGTTTGTGGGGTGTGATAATAAAATATAAGTTTGAATTTTACTTTATATACTTTTATTATTATCTATCTAATGTTTAAGGGGTTCCCATACTACTGTGTCGGAGGAATCGTAATCCGTTGTGTCATCGTACTCAATTTGAGGTGGTGGAGTATGCCTGGGATTAAAACGTTGTGATAGTGGGCCTTCCAATATATAGGTAGGGCAGAATTCTAACTCGAAGTCTTCCTCAGATATCCCGAAACTTATTGTGTCCCCGAAGTGCAGTTCCTTTATGATACAGGGGGTTAGCATTTCTCCGTTGATATAAGTTCCTCGTGAGTAATGGTAATCCTCTAGATGCACTTTTTGATCGTTAAGATCTACGTGAATTGCCGACTGATTAGGAGATACAAGTGGAGTATCTAGATCTATGGTATTTGGATATCCTCTTCCAATTCTAGTGGTTCCACGGCGTAAGCGGAGTTCTTTCTTCGTTACTATATTAAATAGTCTCCATTCAGAATCCGGTGTGTAGTATATCGACTCCATCTTTTTTTAAAAAAAAGAAGGGTGTGGAGATTTTAGGTTGGTATGTAGTGATAGAACTATAAATTATTATTATTATAAGATTAATCAAACAACAAAAGAAAAATAGCAAACTTCTTACCTTTAAACGTCCTCATTGAATTCTTGCTTTTATCAAAGAAACAATTAATATACATTACCACTTGGCTGGAGGGCAGAGAAGCAAAATGACGAACTTACAAAAACTTGAAAATCCAAAAAGAGAGCATTCTACACTAGATTCGGTTAGAATATTTCGTATAGCCATACACAAAAATGGAAAAACGATTGGAAGCAAAAAAACTTGAAAATTCAAAAAGAGTGCATTCTACACTAGTGTAAGGTTGCTTCTATTCCTTTAGTTTTCAATGCTGTAAAGAGGTTATTTTTGAAAAAGTTCCCAAGGAATATTTAACAACAAAGAAGTGTATCGAAGGGCAGGGCACGAATGCCATAGGGGTCTGCCAAAAGTGAGAAACAACCAGTTTAGGAGCTAAATTGAATCTAATTTTATTTCCAAAATACTTGGCCTTATATACTAATTCCCTAGCAGTATTCCCAATGCATCTTGATACTAAGTGGGTCGCGTGCCATCAAATTCGGTTACAATGTCTGACATTCGATATGCCGAACATTGGTCAGCTGCACTTGTACACAATGTATGATCGTTTATGAATCAGTGCATTGACGATGTTTCCGTCCCTTCTCGAGTGGCGTTTTAATGAGTCAGTGTGGCGCTTGTGAAATAGAACCCGATACATTGTATGCAGTGTGTGCGATGCAATGTATGAAGTACTTATGTTGATTGTTTATGTTTTGGTTTATTGTTGATTGTTTATGTTTTGGTTTATTGATGATTGTTTATGTTTTGGTTTATTGATGATTGTTTATGTTTTGGTTTAGGTTCACTACACTAGATTCGGTTAGAACACATCGTAGCCATATTCAAAAAATGGAAAAACGCTTGGAAACAGTATAATCAAGAAATAGAATGAGTGTACCTGATGAAGATGTATTTTAAATAAAACAAATTAATTATTATCAGTCTGCATTATATTCAATTAGTAATGGTTTTAAATTCCTCTCAAAAATCAATACATTATTCCCCCTTATCACGCAATATGCCCACAGATGGCGGATGTATAAAGGTGGTCTCAGAATATCTTTTATATTAGCGAATATTTCCCACTTTATATTTTCTCTTCTTTGGTTGTACAATACCAATTCATAACTCAAATGACTGGTAGTTACACGTCTATATGTATTAGCAAATAGCAAACTGCTTTCTTAAATAAACAACGATTTCATTTTCGAATACTTCCCCAATTTCCCATTGAAAAACATCACTCGACCAGTTGTTGGAAATATTGGAATTCTGTATAGCTTTCTCGACTGCAGCTCCGTTGGATAAGTCAATTCCTTTCGATCAATGTTAGACACCCATTGAAAACCACCAGATGGAAGAGTTTGGTTCATCGCCCAACCGTAGAGGTTATTTACATCCAAGTACATCAGATATGATGAAGGTATGTTTGGGTTATACGTACTCATTAATTTGTTATTTGCTTCCGAATATCTATGACAACATTGCGATAAACTACCTCTTATACCTTTTTGGAAAAATTTATACATTTCTAAATTGGTTAATAGTTCCAACTCAATGTCTGTAACTTTGAGCATAGCATCCCAAGATAAGCCTGGTGTTGTATAATAGTAGCAGGGATCTAATTTATAAATTTCTTGACAAATTTTTCGAAAATTTTCAAAGATATCGGCAAGCAAAACAACATCGCTCTGTAAATAAATTTTTAGGTATTCTCCCATACTTTTACAATTGAAAAATGTCCAAATTTTTTGCGCAACTTCATATGCTTCATCGGAACATTCCTCATCAGTTAGTTTGTTGAAGAATGCACTCTTTTCCGGTAAAGATTTCTCTTCTAGACGCTCCCATGAATATAGATAATCATAAGGAAACACACCTTTCCTTTTGATTAAATCGAATTCTTGAGCACAATTGAAAAAAAAGTTGTTAATTTAAAATCATCATTAGCTAAATTTCGCGATAATGAATCAATACTTTCGTTCAGAAAGCGATAGGAATCAAGAAATCTCATTTCAAAATATGTTTCTGATTTTGCATCTACAAGTATTTTCTTCGATATAGAAATATACTTTTCCTTATTTAGGGCTATGACATTTATTTCTCCCTTCACTTCATTCAATGAGGAGAAAAATAAATGGCTGTCATAGCCTGTTAGATTATGTAAAAAATTGGAATGAATTTAGGAAGACTTGATCTTAAATTACATTGATTATGACTAGGCCCTCTATATTCCCCGGTAATATGACAATGATCTCTTTCTCTATACTCGCATTCTACAAATGGTTTCCCACAAAATATGCAGCACTCATCGTTCTCCTGACACCATTGTTGTTGCATTGTGAGTTCTTTCATCGGAACTGCATATTTATAATAATCAGCATACAGACGTTGAATATCTTCACTTAGATTAATAATAAATTGTCTCGTACAGTTTGACCCTATAAAATAAAAATAAGATTATTAAAACATCAAAAAAAAAAAAAAAATAGCAAACTTCTTACCTGTAAACCTTCTCATTGAATTCTTGCTTTTATCAAAGAAACAATTAATATAGTATGCAAATGCACAAGGAACATGCTGTTGAGTTGTTGTTGTTGACGATATTGTTGGGTCAGGAAGTACTTACAGGAAGTAAAATACTTTCAAAGTCTGCATATATTACGAAAGGTACACTGACAGACTTTTCAACATTTGAAAACTTTATTGTGTTTGTCTCTTCCTTTGGCATATATGTAACCACATGAGTGCATTCTTTCGTATGTTTTTGCAAACTTTCCTCATTGTAATAATGCTGCAAACAACTATTACAAAAGTATAGTTTTTTCTCCTTCACTGCAAGTATCCTATCGCGTAGAAGCCGACTCAAACATTTGATCCATACATAGTGTGACGTTTCGTTATCATCGCAATATAACAAGTTAATGTGCAATGGTTTCTCATTTTTCGTCAAATAGTATGGACCCTTAATACATTCTTTACTGTTGCCATCATCATTCGAGTACCCAAACACATTTACACTTATTTCATTTTGTGCTTCAAATTTGCATATCTGATCAATTTTCAAAGGAAAGACGAGATCTTTAAAATTTAACACCATATTTGCAGTGACGATACAATCACTCGTTGTATCTGGTATGTTATAAGAATATGGGAAATGAGGCATCGACACATTTGGATTTACAGCTGATATTATCGTCCATTTGAAACAATATATGTCATTGTTCTTAACATTGATAACAGCCTTTTTCTTATTAATGAATTCTGGTAATTTGAAGTGTCTTGAACCCATCAAACATTGGTATCTATTCAATTCCAAGGCTTTTATTTTAATTAGAGTCCATCCACTGTCTCGCTCCTGAAATTCTTCCAACTTCTCCCTTATAATCTCCTCCATATCTTTTATAATTTGTTCAATGTTGTCATATAAAAGAGCGGATTGCATACGAGTTACCATTGATTTTACATCAAACTCCATATCGTCTTCATTACCAATCTTAACAAATTCAGCGAATAATTCCAAATTGAATTTAACCGAATTATTCTCAACGATTTTCTCTTGAAAAAGATTGTGTACAATCGCTCGCTTCCGAACAAAAAATGAATTCACATCCAAATCTTCTTCTTTTTCATTCATCACAGAATAGGAGACAATTCGTTCTTTGAACGATGACATTATTTTGAACACATTATCACCGTAGGCCACTTGCACTTTTGATTTGTGTGTATTGCTTCGCTGGTGCTGTTTCCAGTTCCTTTTATTGACTTCAATGGTACACAAATTGCATACTATATTCGATGATGACGGTGGTGATGATGATGTCGATGCTGATACTGATGTTGATGTTGGTAGTGACGTCACTGTTTCCATTTCATTTGTTCGCCTCTCCTCATCCAAAACTATACATTTTAACAAGTGCGCCTTCAATTTGTATTTTCTGGTAAACGTTTTACCACATAACATACAATGATTTGATATCTTGTTATGTACCGTTCCCGTATGACGCATCAAAGCATCATTACGTGAAAATACCTTGTCACAAATACTGCACTTCATCTTTGTTTTTTTCTTCTTACACAGATTTATTGAAAATTAAAAAATACAACAATTACTTTGAATTTGATTCAATTCAATGTATAGTCTTTGCAATCGTAAAATGAAATCTATTTAGCACAACTGGGCTGACTCATATGAATAAATTTATCTTAGGATTCCATTTATATTGCAAGTTAGTGCAAGAGTGAGTGTGAATTATATTTTCCAATTCAAATGTTTCTTCAATTCGAAGAATGAACATAGGAAATGTTTATTCAGCCTGTATGTGGCTATGACTGAAAGAATATGCATATGTATATATATATATATATAGTCATACTAGAAATAGTTGACTTTATATATCCGATTCCATTTATATGCCCTTCGCAATCATTTTTTATATACAATCAAATCTATTTACTATTACCTGTCACCTGTCAACTGTCACCTGTCACCTGTCATCTGTCACCTGCCACCTGTCACCTATTACCTGTCACCTATTACCTCTCATCTGTCACCTATTACCTGTCACCTGTTATTTTAGGAAATCAGACCAGTACGATTGGAGTCTAGGATTTTAACCATTTCATTCAACCAATCAGCGGTCGAGCTGCAGTAAGTTTGTGACATACTGAATCAGAGTACCTCGGTATATCCATAATGAGTAGGGACACTTTCTCTACATATGCATTTCCTACCACTACCAAGCAAAATGCAGACCTGTCACCTGTCAAATATTACCTATTACCTATCACCTATTAGCTATCACCTGTCAGCTTATATACCCTTCGCAATAATGAGCATACTATGCTGTACATGCATGATTAGCTAATTACACAAATTAATTGACCACAACAGATATGGCTTATCTCTAACCGCAATGCACATGCCCTTCGCAAATCATTTTTAAATACAATCAAAACTATTTTCTATTTATAGAACACACATTCCATTGGACACAACATCTTTAGCACAAATAAATTAATTAACCACAACAGATATGACTTATCTCTAACCGCGAAGACCAGATGTATTTTTTCCATTTTTTTAACGTATCGCCATGTGTTGACTATAAAATTCCAAAGTTCAAAATCGTTGCTTATCAATATCCAACACTTTGGGATGTACCACCAGAAAGTACCTATGAATTCCCGCTATGCTTATCAATGATGACTCACCAATTTGACCTCCAACGACATCTTTAGCACAAATAAATTAATTAACTATTACAGTAGTATTTTTTACATTTTTTAACATAAAATCTATTTTTATGCTGTACATGCATGATTAACCAATTACACAAATTAATTGACCACAACTGATATGGCTTATCTCTATCCACTCTAAACCGCAATTGGAACATCCAAAACTGCAAATTAATTACAAATAGGCTGACTTATATGAACTTCGCAACCATTTTAACATACAATTTGACACAACATCTTTAACACAAATAAATTAATTAAGCCGCAACAGATATGGCTTATCTCTAACCGCAAAGATCAGATGTATTTTTTACATTTTTTCATGTTTCGTCATGCTTATCAGTGTTGACCTACAAATTTGACCCCCAAATTTGACCTTCAACGACAACAATAGATATGGCTTATCTCTACATGTTTCGTCATGCTTATCAGTGTTGACCTAAAAATTTTAGCCCCAAATTTGACCTTCAACGACAACAATAGATATGGCTTATCTCTAACCGCAATGCTTATCAGTGTTGACGCGCAAATTTGACCTCCACTACTCCACCACCCTATTCCACCACCTTACTTGTGCCAGAACCTACCAAAACATACTACTCAGATGCATGGTGTTTTTTTCCGGCTCGATGTTGCACTCGAAGATGATATTGCTGAAGGCGCTCCATTCACTGCGCGAGTTCACCTTCAAGGTTTCTGAAAGACAACCAATTTAGTGCGGCGTGACCCGTTCGGACTGTAAATTCTCGACCGAACAAGTAAACATGGAAGTGTTCTATTGCTTTGACCAGTGCTAAAAGTTTAGTGTTTAAAGCCCGACTAAAATAAGCGATGACCCTTTCCGTTCCATTTTTCAGTTGAGAGATTACGGCCCCTATACCATAATTACATGCATCGGTATCAAGTAAGTACTTTATGTTAAGTACTTCCTTAACTCATCAAATGCACTGGCACACTGATCTGTTTATTTAAAATACACGTTTTTCTTAGTCAGCTGATGAAGTGGACGAGCAATTGCGGCGAATCGGGGTACGAACTTCAATCTTAGCGGGATCTGGAGAGACGCCTTTACTGCTCAGCACATGGCCCAAGAACTTCTTTCCGGAATAAGTTGAATTTGGATGAGTTCAGCTTCAAGCCGGAGTCTCTTAAACGGCTAAAAACGGGACGCAAATTAGTTAGCATTTGTTCAAAGGTCTTACCGTGAACGAGAATGTCATCCAAATAGGGGAGGCAAACTTCTAGCGGTAGTTCTCTAAGCACGTTAGACATAAGGCGCTCAAATGTAGCAGGGGCGTTTGTCAAACCAAAACTCATCACAATAAACTGCCACGGACCATCCCTAGTTATAAAGGCAGTTTCATCAGGATGAATTTCTACCTGCCAGTATCCTGATTGACAATCCAGGGAGCTGTACCAAACCGAGCCTGCTACCGACTCCAAAGTGTCGTCTATCCTTGGCAAAGGGAATGAATCCTTGATAGTAGCTGGCTTCAGATGGCGATAATCCAATGACCCCTCGTCGCAGCATGTCATCAATTCCTGCTTAGCCAAAGGGAGGCGACGCGGGGTTTGTTTAATCGGTTTAGCGGATCGCCGATTCTGTGAAGTACCACCTTTGTTCTCCCCAAATCGTCTGGCCCTGTTGAAAAGATGTCTCGAAATTCCCACAAAAGGTCCTTAGTCGCTAGCTGTTGTGTCGACTCCAGGTTTTGCAGCGACCGTTGAAAGAGTTCCGACAGACATTCCGGCAAAGGGTTAGCGTTAGGTGAGGTGGAACTCAAACATTCAGCTTCCTCAAAAAGAGCAACTGGGGTGTCGTCGGATAAAACCACAGAATGATTCGCCATATTAGCTACTCGAATATACGTTAGGGTGGCGACGGTGTAGAGGTTAGTGTGTTGGCTTGTGACCCGTGCGGTGCAGGTTCAATCCCCATGGGGAAGAACAACATATGCCACCCATTCACATGCCTCTACACCAAAAGGAGGTAGTACAATGGACCGTTACCGAGTCTGAGAGCTCTGGGAATTGGATTTCCTTTTTTATAAAAAAAAAAAAAAGCTACTCGAACGAACACAATTCCATCGCAGTTTTTATTTATGGATTTGCCAATCAACAGTCCTTTTGGCAGATGTAAACCTATTGGAGAGACAACACCTTCGGAGGGACCATCGGCGACCACAGCTGCTTATTATCGTTTCCGTTCGTCGAGAAATAACAGAGTTATCAATCACTCGCAAGCATGCCATTCGTGCAAAGTCATCCAGGTGTGCTTCGCCATCACAATTTATTGCGGACTATCACTCTCGCAGGTCAACAAAATTCGTTGTCCGCCTACGATCATCTGATGAGAGGCAAAGTCCAACATTCCCTTAGTAACTTGCAGAATGTCAACACCTAAGATGCCGTGGTGACCACTGGGAAGAGGAAAATCAACCACTAGTAGCTTAGCACGACGCTTGAATCGACCAAGTGTAATTTGGGTACGCCAATAATGAGAACTGTTAAATGAGTGGCTGCACAAGGTTTTCAGATTTACGTTACCGTAGAGAAGACGGGTGTTGGGAGAAATTATGGATCGACTCACCAATGTAACCGATGTCATGGGAACCGTAAAACCACTGTCAAGTTTATTCGAATAAAGGTTGTAAATCTGGGGTCGCGTAGTGGAAATCAGCGTTGACTCCTTGCCGCTGACTGCTGCTCGTTTCCCGACACGTCGTCTAATTCATCTTCACCGCGACTTCTTCTGGTCTGTTGTTGACGATTACGTCTGGCTGCTGGGCCACACTCGTTGCTTACTCCAATGGATCGAGCCTGATGGATTGAGGTCGTTGCAGTTGCAATGCTTCTACAATGATGGCCCTCGAAACCGCATCGGTAATTGACTTTGGATCAGTAAGCCTTACATTTTCCTGAATACATACTACGATCATAAATTCATGCACGAAAAATTGCGTGGGAGACATGTTTTTCTTGGCTTACGAACCTGAGTTGAAGCGCTGAAACCAGTTTATCGAAATTAGTTCGATCGGCAGAATCCAAGTTTGCAAGCACCGATACACTTTCTCCACGGACAGAGTTGCGAGTGTGCGGGCTTTTTGTTGACATGTCCATCCGTTGGCTTCAGCTATGATGTCAAATTGCAAGCGATAATCTCGCCAACGTGTTGTGCTGCTATCGAATGGCGGTGAAAAGAGATTGCACGCGCTGGGAAATGTCGAACCCGTTACATGCGGACGGTCTTGCGTGGGGTTCTCTTTCTGTTTTTCTGTGTGGTTTGATGTGTCGGGAGTGGAGCAATCAAAAACTTTGTTCGCAAAAGTTGTTCCACTCATTGTTTTTAGCTCCTCTGACTGTCGCTGCTGCTCTTGTGCTATTTTGGTAATAGCAGTCCTGTGCTGCTCGACATCATTGCACAAGATGTCAAGTTTCGCGAGCATTTTCTCGAGATTTTTAAATTTTCTGCCATATCCAATTGAGGATCCCACTTTTGACCAGCGTTGCGTATTCGCGGATTTTAGGATGCTCAATGAAGTGATGGCTAGAGAAATCAAAGATTTAAAATAAAACACGAGATGAAACTTTAATGATCGACGACTTGATAGATCAGGAAGCGACTTGTCAAACTTGACATCTGTCGATGTCAACGTCAGCTATTGTTCCTGGGGTGCGTTCACAAAAGGCGTAATCCTGAGATAGAAGACGGCTTAAATGTACAATATAATATTCGTAGATTAAGAAGAACTAAACATCTAGACCTTATAATCTGAAAATATGAGAAACCGTATTTAAATTATAATACCTTCTCAATCGCTACCGAACGTTGAAACTAAAATCATTTGTCGATCTTTCTTTGATTGGTCATGATTATGAAGGTGTTTTTAGTGCGGTTAGAGTCCCACACTACTCTGGGTTACTAACCCCATTGTGTCTTTCGAGATTTTCACCTTCAATAGCAAAAGAAAAAAAAATACGGCTCGCATACCCATAATCCAGCTCAACTTGTATGCGAACACCGTGAATACATGGAACCAGAAGGATAGGGGCACGATTCGGTGGGCGAGAGACGTATTGGCAGAGATGTCCGATCACCCTGAGGTAGGGCACCCTACTCCTTTAGATACAGAAGAGGGTTGCGACTACTGATAATAGGATCCTAAAGATTGACCTTAACCGATGTCCGTTAAAAAAATGGGTAACAATTAACTAAGTCTCTGAGAAAGTAAATAAGTAATTTCTTTTAAACACCACCGTTTTTAAAAAGGTTAAATATATACTGTTAAAAATAACATACTAAATTGTTGTGTTCAATTCAGTTGCTAGGTTAATGTCAACCAAACAGGTTCGTTTTGATATTTGGTTAAATTAAAATGAGTATCTCGGTTAAGAACAAACTACTAAATTTGGGATTGTTTGGTTATTAATAACAATTCTACTCGTGCTAATTTAACCAAACGAATGTTTGTTAAAATCTTACAATCTCACTGCTAAAACAACCAATTTGTGTTGCTTTAATATAACCAATGACAGAGTTATTTTGACAGCTTTACTCGTGAAAGTTTAACCAATCCAATATTTGTTATAATATAACAATCTCTCTGTTAAAAACAGCAAATTTGTGTTGCTTTAATATATAACCAATAACTGGGTTGTTTTTACTCGCTTAGCTTGTTAACATTTAACATTTAACCCATCCGATTTGTGCTGTTTAACCAATGACTGGGTTGTTTTTAACCGGTTTAAGGTTTAACTACATTCAGAAAGTAAGTGAAAAAGTGAAGCTCACACACATACGCAGCAGGCTGTAGATAGAGAAACAACATTTTCTGCAAGTACTTCACTTTGTTCTGAATGTATAGTTAAGGGTTTACTCTCTCGTACATCTTCCAAAAAAACAACATTTTGTTTAAAAATAGAAAGTATGCATTGTTCTCAAGTTATTTGACATTGAAAATTACGATATTCGAAATTTCTATAAAACATTTCCATCGGAATATGAATCGGTTATTTTGTACGCAGAAACTGTTGATTTTAACAGTCAACTCGGTTAATTTCTACAAACATAATAGGTACTGTTGTTTCTTATCGACCTACACAAATTCTATCACAAATTACTTGCTTTTTCAAAAATCATAACCTAATAACGGTGTGTGTATTGTATCTGTTTATTTCAACAACGAACTCGCTAGATTTCTGCAATACCATACTGTTTTTTTATTGAGTTAACACACACGAACAATTACGAATTACGAACGACGCTGCTTGCTGTTATTGAATAGTAATTAAATCATTCAGTGGTGAACCGTTGTGCAAAGCTGTTGTAGCAGATACTCTATTATGTTAAATTCAAGTTGCAAATTACATCCAAGTGGCAAAATAAGTGAACTAGTAAATAAATTTAACGTGAAAAAGAAATAATAATAAACCGGTTAGAATTATTGTTATAAGAATTTATAGGGTAAAATTGGCTTTTCCTCTAAAATGGTTAAATTTTCGGATGTACAAGGTGGCGCAAAAATAACCTTCCGAAGTTTTTTGGCTGTAATTTAAAAAAAAAATTAAAAACTTTGATTCTTCTTGTGGATTATTTTTATTTGGTCTTTTAATTTTTTTTACATCAAGTCGAGAATATGATGTCATGTAAATGGCCGCCGCCACAGTTGATTGTCATTTGAGCCCTTTTTATGGCATTTTCCATCACTTTGGCCAAAACTTCCGGCGATAGGTCCTCACATTGTTGACGGATATTGTCTTTAAGAGCTGCAAGAGTCTGAGGCTTGTTGACATAAACCCGCGACTTCAAAAAACCCCACAAAAAGAAGTCTGGAGCGGTTAAATCAGGCGATCTTGCTGGCCAGTGCAAATCGCCAAAACGGGAGATTAGGCTCCCGGGAAATGCATCCTTCAGCATATCGGTTGTGGCACGTGCAGTGTGTACCGTTGCACCGTCCTGTTGGAACCACATGTTTTCCAATCCCAATTCATCAAGTTGCGGCAAAAAGAACTCGTTGATCATTGCTCTCTAGCGCTCACCATTCACAGTAACCGTTTGGCCCGCAACGTCTTCGAAGAAAAAAGGTCCGATGACTCCTCCAGCGAAAACAGCACACCATACAGTGACTTTGAGCGGGTGTAATGGCTCTTCGTGGGTTACACGCGGATTTTCAGTGCCCCAGAAGCGTAAATTTTGCTTATTTACGTACCCGCTAAGATGGAAATGGGCCTTATCACTCATGATTATTTTTGATGAAAAATCATCTTCCTCTTGGTGGTGATTAAGGATGGCTTGAGCGTATGTTAGACATGATTGGCGGTCAGCAGCTAACAGCTGATGCACCGTCTGGACTTTGTACGGAAACGTCTTCAAATCTTGTATCAAAATTCGCTGTAAAGACCGTCGACTGATACCCATTTGCGTGGCATGTCGTCTGCTCGATGTCAACGGCGCTTCCATGACATCTTCGGCTACAGCAGCAATATTCTCTGCAGAACGGCTACTCCGGGGTCTGCCACGCCTGGCAGCATCTCATGTTGTGCCAGTCTCTTCGAGGCGAGCGGCTAAACGTCGCAGTGTTTCACCAGTAGGCGTTGGACGGGTAGGAAATCTGCGACGAAATTCACGTTGTGCCAAAGTCACCGACCGATTATTGCTCAAATAAATAGTCACCAATATTCCGCGTTCTGGAGCAGTGTAGCGTAACATTGTTTATTAACGTGTATTTCGCATGTGTTTACTACACAAATGTCAAAACAGAACTCACATTAGGGGCCAATCGCAAAATTTATAGTATTTTCTGATAGGAGGATTACTTTTGCGCCACCTTGTAAAAGCAGCCATACTGAATTAAATCGAAGAAAATCTCATCAAATACAAATCGATTGATTTAGTAACACAAGATGAAGCTGCCATCAATTGTCCTACCGAATTTTCGATTTCACTTGATGTGCCCAGATAACCACCAGATAAATTTACGCTCAAACTCGGTGCAGTCATTATTTTGCTACGTAATCTTTAACAACCGAAACTGTGCAAAGGAACTACACTGGCAGCCAAACTATTACTGCCGAACATAATCGAAGAGAGAGGTAGTACTCGAGTAACTCGATTCATTATTGAAAATAATCGAGATCAACTCGAGTAGAAATGTGACTCGAGTTTCATGGCCAATTGAGATTACAATTTGAGATTACAAATCGTTTTATACCCTATTCCATAGGTAGGTACAAATCTATATCAATTTTGATAAATAGTTTAGTCGTCACAACAAGGGAGAGTTAATATGCAGTAGATACTGAAGTCCAATGGAAATCGCATTTTGAAAATTTGAACTGAAAGACAAGCAAAAACGAAATTCGATTTATTTGGAGCTGAGGTTAGTAAGGAATTTTGCACATCCCCGAAGTGGCTTACTGGCACCGGAATGTCCGTCCCGCTGGCCCATGGTGAAAACTTCCCGACCGCGTCAAAAAAGTTTAGTGATGAGAGAGACATGAGAAGCCTCGGATAACGTGTACCCTCATAAGCCAACGAGACCCGGAAAGGCAAGGGACTAAGATAGGTGAGTTTTCAGCTAGAACTTGCGGACGCTGTACACCCCAGTAGCTACTCAAAAAATTGAGTCTGTAATTAAGCGGCAGATCAAAGCAAATATTACCGCGATCCAGGAGATACGGTGGATAGAATCAGTTATGATTAATAGGAAAAATTACGACACTTATTATAGCTGCCGTAAAAGATTGCATATGTAAGGGGGCGGATTCGTCATGGGAAATCGGCTTCGGACAAGTCATAGACTTCAAGCCGATAAGTGATCGCCTGGCTGTGATCCGCATCAAAGCTACACTTCAAAACATAAGCCTAATATGGGAACACGCTCCTACCGATGAGGCTGAATATCACATCATGGGTTAGTTTTATGGCTTCCTGGACAGAACTTACGGAGGCTGTCCGGAGTAAGATGTCAAAGTTTTGCTCGGGGATTTTAATGTCAAAGCCGGTAAGGGAAACATCTTCGGCGGATAAGTTGGTAGGCACAGCCTCCACTACACGATAACAGATAACGGCTACCGACTAATCTATTTTGCAGCAGCTCGTAATACGGTGATTGGAAACGTAGTTCCCCTGTGCACTTACCACCCACAAACACCAACAATATGTGAAACCGACATCGCGATATCATCAAAGATTAAGCCAAGACCGCTGTAGGTTGCCAGCCACCCCAGAAAAAAATCCCGTGGTATGATGATGTATGCGTTTACCGGAAGAACGTGGCAGAATATGCACATCCAAAAACGCTGCAGTACAAAACAAGGGCAACGAGGGAAGAGTATCGAGCCAAGAGAAGGAAGGATAAGAAGATCCTGCATAGAAAAAGAAGGCGTACGCAGTCTGCCAGCTCAGGAAAATCTAAGAGTCTCGCGATCGAAACAGCATCCGGAGATAGTGATAGAGCAAGAAGAGAACCCACTTCCTGTCAATGAAGAACAGATTTCACCACCCTGTATAGAAGAGGCTGGCTTAGCCATACAAAAGCTAAAGGACAATAAGGCCGGTTAGTCTGATGGCTTACCAGCGGAGTTTTTCAAATACGGAGGTGATCTTTTGGTTTGGCCAATGCACCAAATCATCAACCAAGTTTAGGTGGAAGAAAGCGTGCCCGATGACTGGACTATCAGTTCCATATGCCCCATTTTCAAGAAAGGCGGTCCTCTCTTGCAAGAACTATCGAGGTGTAAAATCCTATCCAACGTACTGTGTGAACGTCTCAAGCCGTTCTGCAACACACCAATCGGATCGTACCAGTGTAGCTTCCGGCCCGACAGATCGACATTAGACCAAATCTTCACACTAAGGCAAATCCTAGAAAAGATAAATGAATTTTAATTCGAGACCAACCACCACGGCAAAACTGATCCATTTGTTATGCGTGACACTTGAAAACACGCGTTGAATGTGCAGTTTGGAAGCAGCTCTTTCGAATTATTCCAAACATGTACCGGATTTCGCCAAGGAGATGCGCTGTCATGTGACTTCTTCAATCTTCTGAAGAAAATAGTGAGAAAAGCAGGTGTGAACAGGGAAGACATTATCTTCAATATATCCGTTCAGCTATTGGCTTATGCGGACGATACCGACATCATTGGCCGTTCCCAGCGTGACGTGTTAGATGCTTTTACGACAATTGAAGAACAGGCAAAATTGGTTGGTCTTGAAGTAAATGAGGACAAGACCAAGTACATGCTATCAACAAACAAACAAACATCTGAACACCGCCTAGGATAAAACATCACTGTTGATAGCAATAACTTCGAGGTAGTTAAGGAATTTGTTGGGGCAGAATCACCATCGTAATCTTCATCATCACCATCGTCATCTTCAATATCACTATCGTCATCTTCAACCTCATCGTCGTCATTATCATCGTATATTACCATAGGATAAATATCACATTTGCTAACATTTGTAATGAGCTAAAATGTAAATACTTAATATTTAAATCTGGCGCTAAGTTTAGACCAGTCACCATATTTATTTCTTTTATTGAATTCGCCATAAAATTTGAACTTGAAAAATAACGTAATGTCTCTCTCGCTCAAACCAAAATCCTTTCACGCACTTTTGTATAAATACGCATGAAAAATCAGAAAGAATAAAGTTTTTGTATTATACAACCCTTATGGGAAAACACCGCCTTTTTACTCGTCGTAATTCGCTCCATATTCGTTGGATTATTCAACTTTCGACTATCGTTAATAATCGCTAATAAGTTGCATTATCGGTTACACTTCTTCGTCTAATCCCCTTTCGGTAAAAGTACACTAAAATACTTTCATATCCATCGACATTCGGTCAATGGAAACAATAACCAGGACCAAATCTTCCTTATTCGAAGGATCCTAAGAATGTTCAAGGGTTAGCGACCGGAAAAATCTCCGGACGTTCATTTTGGCGCCCAACTTGGTTGAAGTAAAAACCCAGATTTTAGTTTTTTAAATATTCATTAAAAAAGAAAAAGTGAATATCAATGTTGCACTAGAATAAAAATAACTTCTGTGGCAAAAAGGAAAAACAGCATAAGTCGACTTATGTCAAAATTGAGTTAATGTATTAATCGGATGCGCCGTACCCTGTTCTATACGGCATATTTTTTCATTCATTTATCTCTTACCGTTGCTGTGTTAGGCACCAGGAAATAAACGCATAAGTCGTCTTCCCATACATACGCACAAGGAAAAACAGCACAAGTAAAGTTTCTCTAAAACTCGTTTTACTTATGCGCTTATATTACACCGGTTAATCAAAATAATGCAAGCACAAGTAGACTTATGCCCTTTTTCCAAAATTTTACCATTCCCATACTAGAATCATATGAAGACTTAAGTCGTTTTTCCAAAATGAAATTGTATGTGGCACCAAAATAAAAGGACTTGTGCTGTTATTCCAAACTTTTTTTTGCAGGACAACTGAACATAAGTGTACTTGTGCTGTTATTCCAAAAGCCGTTACCTGAATATTCAGAAATAACTATACTTGTGTTTTTCTTCCCGAACCAAAACATAATTTATATAGCGACTTGTGTTGTTTTGTAGTGCATGCATACGGTTCAGTTGAGTGTTTTTGTGTTAAGATCTAAATCCTTCAAAAGTAAAAACAAATAGTGTATTGTCGGACTCGTACATATTCTGTGTCAGTGTTTCTAATTAAAGCAAAATAAAATAAAACTAGTACGCTATGATATCTCGCGCAAGCAAAATTTTGACTTTAGCAATTAAGAAAAGTACCAATGAAAGTGGTTTTGACCGTCCCCAAGCTGAGAATATTGAAGGTAAGTTAATCTACATTTTCAAAAATTCGTTTTATTCAAATGGTTAAACTAGTCAGTTCTTATATATATGTCTTTAGCTACGTTTTAAAGCTCTAAACATTTTTCCAAACTCGTTTTTGTTTTCATAACTACCTGAGTTATGAAATAACTGCACGTTATTTTATCATCCAACTTATTTTAAAACGTCTGCTAGCATGAGTTGTGTAGACCTTTTTTTATCATTTATCTAGACACTGTAAAATTTTTTTTAAAGAGTAAATCTAACAAATAATTATCAGAAAAGAACTTTCCATTATTAAAAACCAAAACCTAAATCATAGCCAACTTTTAAAAATTGTCGAAACTGTGTTTCAGAAACATCCGCCAATTCAAACGGACTTACAGGATGTAACTTAAGTTCAGAACTTCAAATTTGGCAGGATTCGGATGACTCGATTAAGGATCCAGATTTTCAAATCAACTCGAGTAGTGACAACGAAAGCACTGAATTTTGGGGTAAGGTTATTGAGGAGTCCATAAATGACGTTTCGCGTAATTCAGAGGAGCTAGAAACAGGTCTTCATGGTTCAAGCAATTTTGAGGATAATGGAGTTTTTAATTCACAAGAAAATGTAAATACAGCAAGTTCTTCGAACAATAAAGCAAAAAAGGCTAAAAAATATCGTCAACGACAAAGAAATACGGGCTTGCCATACAAAAGAAAAAAAGAAAAAAGTGTTAAGGCAAGAGAATCGAAACCATTGTCGACTTGCCGAAACGACTGCAGAAGCAAATTGTCAGAACAGAACCAACACATTTTATTTAATCATTACTGGGCATTAGGAAGCTATAATGCAAGGGTTCTCTATATAAGTTCTATGATTTATTTAAAAGTCTGTGTGTAAGGCTAAGAAGTTAGGTGCTAAGCCGAAAAACCGCCAGCTTACTTGTGAGTATTATATTGAGTTGTCGGGTGAACGAATTCTAGTATGCAAAAACTGTTTTATTTGTTGTTTTGGCGAAACAAACAGTTTCATAAGGAGCATAATTAGCAAAAAAAAAAATGCACCATGTACAACTTTAATAGACAGAAGGGGACGTTCGAGACCCCCAAATGCGTGTTCCGAGTCAAAACTAGAGGATATAAAAGCGCAAATAAACAAATTTCCAGTCTATGAAAGCCATTATACTAGGCGAGACACTTCAAAAAAGTACTTACAACCTGGCTTAACAATAGCAAAAATGTATGAGCTGTATTGCTTAGACATATTAGAGCCAGTTAGCTTGACCAAATACGCACAAGTCTTTCATGGTCTTAACCTAAGAATTAAGTCTCCACAGCTAGATACTTGTGGAACTTGCGACAAACTCCATCACAAAATAGCAGCTACTGAAAACTCAGAGGTGAAATTACAGTTAACAGACGAGCTCAAAATACACTAGGACAAAGCTGATTTTGCCTATGTGTGTAAAAGAAAGGACAAAGAGTCCGCCAAAATCAATCCAAGTGTAGCAACCTATGCGTTCGACCTTCAGCAATGCTTGCCTTCTCCGTTTTTAAAGTCTAACATCGCATTTTATAAGCGTCAGTTGTGGACATACAATCTAACCATACACGATTTTGCGACGGATCAACCTTTTTGTTATATGTGGCATGAAGGAGTAGCGAAAAGAGGTGGCAATGAGATGGCATGCTGTGTTTTTGAACACATTGAGAAGGCGGTCTCTGTTGTTAAGACACATTTAATGTTTTATAGTGATTCTTGTCCTGGCCAAAATAAGAACTCGCATGTGAGTTGCATGTTTATTACGGCTCTAGATAATAGTGATCATCTGCAAACAATAGATCACAAATTCCTAGAGCCAGGTCATACTCACATGGAATGTGATGCTGACCACTCGGTTATTGAAAGAAAAAAGAAAAAGACTTCAGCTAAAATTCACCATCCTAGAGACTGGCAAAACTTGATAGCTTCCATAAGGGACAAAAATCCTTTCAAAGTGATTGAAATGGAAAAGTCAAATTTTCTTGATTTTGCAGCAGCTTCGAAAGACAAATTTACTTGGGGAAAAGTCAATACCGAAGGGGAAAAATATTCGTGGCGAGACTTTCGATGGCTTCGGTATAAAAAGGATCAATTCGGCACCCTTTTCTATAAAAATTGCTTGGATGTAAATATGCCATTTAAGTCCATCAATTTGAGAAAACGCGGCGTAAATTTTGTGAAAAAAACTGACATCGTGCAAATTCAAAATAAAAATACTATTTCAAGGGAAAAAGCAAAAGATATTCTCTTCTTGTTAGATTTCATTGAGCCCCAATTCCATGGATTTTATCGAAGCTTAATTGTTGAGACAATAACGAATACCAATATTCACCCAGATCTTTGTAGTGATGAAGATGATGAAGATGATGATGATTTATAAAATTGTATTTTTAATTATTATACCTTTATTAACCAAATGAACCAGAAGTTGTAATTAAATAAAAGAAAGAAAAGTTTGTCTTCTATTTCAAACCTTTGTTGTCTCTTTGGGGTGTTTGTTTAAGTTTTTGATTGCAAAATACAGTTTGAAAGACGAACATAAGTATACCTAAACCAAAATGTCATTTTGGAAAAACAACGTAAGTCTTCTTAAGAAATTAAGTTATAAAAAATCAAAAAGGAAAAATGCCATAAGTCGACTTAACTCCCGAAAAATATAAAATTTGAATAAGGAAAAACAACATAAGTCTTTTTTTATTCAAAAAAGGTTGTTATGTGTAACAAATAAAAAAAAAAATATTGCATAAAATTAAATTTTTACAACCTGACTTCAAACCTTTAAAATGCGCTCCTGAAAAGTTGCTAAAAACTACTTATGCTGTTTTTCCTTGTTGCCACAGACTTGTAAACTAATGACCTAGAAAAGACCTCGAAAAGACACATAGTGCATTAGTTAAAAACATTGACATTTAAATCGCGCTTTCGGTTTCGGTTTCGCGAGTGCATTTGAGTGGTTAGAAAAGTTCCAGCTTAACAGACGAAAGGAGCAGAAGGAGAATATAAGGAATATTCAGGAGAAACACACAAAAAAGGAAAATATAGTGGGAAGATAAGTATAACATCTCCCATCCCAGGTACGTCAGCTTTAGTCGAATTATTCGAATGTGCGTTCACAAAATCAGTGATATTAATCAAACGAAACTGCAACATAAGCAAATTCAAATTCATCGAAGTTACAACGCACCTTCGATATAAATGAGACGTGCATGTTAGCTCTATATATTAAACAACATATTTCGATAATTTGAGTTATTTGAGAGCATATCAGTACAATATTCCTGCAAATTAAATTCTCCCATATCACAATCATTCTCCGCACAATTCATGCTGCTGCTTTGACTTGCAAACTTTATTCAGAATCCACACAAAAAATTCAAGTTCCACTTAACGGCCGTGTTGCAATTGCAATCACGAACACATAATTTTGTTTCGCCAACAAGCTTTCGCTCAAAATTCTATAAATTTGCTCCCACCAATGCACTTTTCGTTTTCGTCGTTCTCTCTTCGCCGCTCGCAATACAAAACCAATAGAAAATCTGTCGCTGATACGAGGCAAATCAATTAATAAAGGAATTTGCATCGCTCGTAAGCGATCTTCACTAGTAATTTCGAATACAATTAAAAGTACCAATCCAAAAGTAATTTGGGCAACTTCACAACGCACCGATCACATCGTTAGAAAGCTTTCGCTGATTTTCGCTATCCTTCTTTCAGCGCATATTGATTTATATTTCGCTTGTACTTAACTGGATTTTTGCCATCGTCGTCGTCGCCGGAGATTGCTGCATGTATCAAATGAACTGAAAGAAAGCTTTCACATTGGGTTTGTAACAAACACTAGAAAACCATTTCACATTGGAAATCTATCTCATTTATTGATCATCGAAAATAATCAAGACTTCTCGTAATATTTTATGAGTAAGACAATAGTCAGTTCTCACCAAGGAACAACAATTTAATTCGCCGCGCAGCGGTTGGAAATCATTTCGGAGGAATATTTTGGTTAACGCATTTTGAGGGTATAATAATACTCGTCATAATTAGTTAATTTTCCGATTTCTTCGAGGGAAGCTTGTCAGCCGCAATATTTACCTGTCGCCAATAATAGAGTGGTAGTTGATTTTTTGTTGCATTTGCATATTTGCTGCTACCTTCCATCGTTGGTTGCAAATACACTTGAATTGCATTATCGTTTTCATAAATTAATTATAATGGCTACTGCATCGGATATTTAAGAGTTAAAGCAGATGAGATCATCGACAAAGGGCAGTATCACAAGGATAAAGAACCTAGTGGAAGCAAGATCGGATTCGCTTTCCGCAAGAGAGTTGGAATGTCGCCTTGGAATACTGGAATCGTATTTCAAGCAGATTTTGGCATACCAGACGCAGATAGAGCGCCAAGTGCCAACAGATACCGCTCGAGGAGACCTAGAAGAGCTATACATCTCAACCAAAACAAAAATCAATTTGCTTTTAGGGCACAGTAGGCGCCTTAGTACAGGTGAAACCACAATGCAAATTCCACACTCAGTTCATCACTTGCCCAATCTCAAATTACCGAAATTCAATGGCAAGTATTCTGAGTACAAGAATTTTATGAATTCTTTTCAAATTCTCGTTGACAATGATAATAGCTTGACCGGAATTGAAAAGTTTAATGATCTTTTGACATGTCTTAGCGATCAAGCACTGGGCACTGTCAAGGCTTTTCAGGTTACGGAAGAGAACTATCCCAAAGCCTTGAATAGACTTAGAGAACGTTATGATAATGACTGCTTGATATTCTCGGAAAATATTTCAGAGCTTTTTGAGTTACCAAAGGTCCTTAAATCGTCTTCTAGCTCACTGAGAAGTTTGGTAGATAACGTTTCTGCCTTGTTCAATTTATTGCAATCGATCGGAACATTTGAAAATATATGCAATGCAATTATTATATACATAGCTATGTCAAAGGTAGATTCAGAAACGCAATCTAAATGGGATGTGCAACTGGACTATAGCAGACTTCCTACGTGCGCAGAATGTGCGAAAGTCCTTGGCAAGCGTTGCCAATATTTAGAAGTGCGGGACAGTAAGCAGATGCGAACAGATTCCAGTCCAAAATGGTCAACCAGACCCTCAAGGCCTCAGGAATCTATTAATCTACGTTCTCAGACATCACTCTCTGTCACTCAACGTTCCTATCCTGGGTATTCTGTCGCGATGGCAATCACTTCAATTCAGCTTGTTCAAACTTTACTAAACTAACAGTAAAGGATCGTTTCGCTAATTTCAAGAAGCTAAGACTCTGTTTGAATTGTTTAGGAAAGGGCCATAGTGTATCAAATTGTCCTTCGTCATTTAGGTGCAAGAGCTGTAAGCAATCGCATCACAGTCTACTACATAGAGGTACACAAGGCGTACCGGTTACACAAACCACAACGGATACTGAAAGTGGACTGCCGTCCACATCGGCAGCAACGCATACGGCTTCGGAAAGGCAGCTTAGCTCTGGCTCTAGGACACAGGTTATTTTGGCTACAGCAATTGTTCTTGTCAGAGATTCGTGGAAGACCCCTTCCAGTTTGGTAGGGTTCTCCTAGATTCTGGATCTCAGGTAAATTTGATAACGGAGAAGTTTGCCAAATTACTCCATCTTCGGAAACAACGGAAAAATATTAGCATTGTTGGGATAGGGGTAGCAGAGCTGGAGATAAATTCTCTCACGCAAACAACTGTTCGATCAAGATACAACAAATTTGAAGTATCGTTAGAATTCCTGGTTTCACCATCTATCACAGGATACCAGCCCCACACTGCGTTAAGTATCAGAGATTGGAACTTACCTAAGAATCTCGAGCTTGCGGATGAGGACTTTCATCAGCCGTCGAGCATAGATTTGTTATTAGGCGCAGAGGCTTTCTTCGATTTCCTTCAAATTGGTCAAATTAAACTTGAACATGGACTCCCATCGTAGCAAAAAACATACTTTGGCTGTATAGTATCGGGCAAATATAGGACACATGCAGACATGGAAAGGAAAATTTGCTGCATGACCAAAGAAGAGTCACTCGACCAATACGTAGGTTAGGTTTGAAGGGAAGTGCACAGCAATTGCTGTGCTTGCACGGGGGCCCATTGGTCCATTGTGATCCCTTTTTGTTTATCGTGGTAAAAACTTCACTTACAATAAAAACACTTACCATGCTTCGTTTAAATTTTTTCTTGCTGGTTGGCCTATTGGAACCAACCTGTTTTCTTGACAAACCTGATTGTGTCCGTCAGTGGTACCTGCGCTACGTCCTCTAAGTCTTCGAAAAATCTGTTACCCAGATAGCGAAGTCGAGATATCTGGAGGTTTGGACACTCGCAGAGCAGGTGTTTGATGGTCTCGGTTTCTTCTGTATCCTGACAGCTCCTGCAGTAGTCTGGTGAGCTAATGCCCAGCCTGTTTGCCATTACTCCTATGGTTCAGTGGCCGGTCAGTACGCCGGTTAGGATACGTATTTCTTGTTTATTAATTCCCAGAATGTGCTTTGTTCTTTTCTCGTCGATTCTTGGCCATAGGCTGCGAGATATAACACAGTCGTTCCTTTGGGGTCAGGTAGTGTTAATTTGTTCCCTCAGTTTTTGGTCAATGTTTCTTTTTGCTGCACTAATTGGGATGTCTATTAACGTAATGGCGTCCATTGCGTCAAGTTCTGACCCTGTTCTTGCTAGCTCGTCTGCCTTTTCATTCCCCACGACGTCGCTATGACCGGGGACCCAACAGAGGGTGATCCTGTGTCGTTCACCTATTTCGCTAAGGGATTTTAGGCAGTTCCTGACTGTTTTTGACTTTGTGGTTTCGCTGTCTAGTGCTGCCTGACTGTCTACGAAGATTGTAATCTTGGAAGGATCCAGATTCTTCGCGGAGATTGTTTCTGCTGCCTTGTCTATGGCGACTATTTCGGCTTGAAAGACGCTGCATTCGTTGGGGAGTCTGTACGAGTCCTTTATGCCCAGGGGCTCGCAGAAAACTCCTGCTCCTGTACCTACATCAATTTTTGACCCGTCCGTATAGATATGGATTTCTTGTGCGCTTGCGTGCGCGTTCCAGTTCTCTCTTTGGGGTATATATGTAGAGTAGTTTTTCTCGAAGTTTCGATTGGGGATTATGTAGTCCGTTTTCCTGGATTGATCGATACCCAAGTAATTGTGAATTATGGAGCCGTGCCCATAGGAGCTGTGTCTCCACATGTTTGCCTCCTTGAGGCGGAGGGCTCCTTTGGCTGCCATGATGCAAATTAATTTGCACCACTAGCAGCTTTTGCAACCTTTGGCTCTTCATCTTCATCCAGCCGTGCCCTTACGGCACCTAGCCCGAACTTCAGTCTGTTGCCTGGGGTCTGTCTTATGGTGGCTGCAGAAGATTGGTTTATTGCAAAGCAGAGCTCCTTGCCGACACCACTTCTTCTGGAGTATACCTTGACCCAATCCTTGATCGGGATTTTCTTGTTCTGCCCAGCTAGGAGGACCACGATGTTCTTGTCCTCTTCTTTGTCGAAGGGGGGGTGGTATCCAGACTTTGACTTTCTGTCTAAGTGGCAGTGCGGATCTGGGTATGACCTTCAGTTTGGCTCCCTCCCACAGTTCGCCAATGCTGGCGATGGTTTTGTAGAGAAACTCAAGAGTATGCCCGTCTCCACACCCCACTATCTTCACACCTTTGTGCCATCCGGCCCCGTGAAACTCGTAATCTGGTCCCCCATTTCGGATGTTGACCATCATAGCCTTAAGGATGACGTTTTCTGTCAGCAGCCAGTGCTCAGGTGTGATCTTTCCATCGGGATCTTGCTCATCAATGACTGCTGCTATTAGGCTCGTCGGAGTGCTGTCTAGGCTTGTTGAAGCATTCGGTCTTTTCGGTCGGCTTTCTTTTTTCTCTTCCTCTGACCGTTGCCTCTTCGAAGAGGTGCCAGAGGTTCCGGCCTTAGTGCCTGTAGAGACCCTGCTTGAAGCCTGAGCCTTGTTCTTTGTTACTGAAGGTGTAGTGGTTTTAGACTGTTCCTTGTTAGCCTTATTAGGACAACCTTTGGATTTGTCTACCACCACTACTGTCGTTTCTTTTTGCAGTTCAGGAGCTGAAGGTTCATTGGGCTTGTGAGCCTTCTGATTTTCGAAGCTCTTTATTGCCCTCTTATGCTTCCTGATCAAGGCCCTGTCTCTATCATTGATAGAGGTTGGGTCTTTCTCAGTCATTTTTTTAAGGAATCGTTTTGAGGCCCTGTAGTTACTCCGCTTTCTTGTCTCTTTGGAGACCACGTGTGGTTTCAGGGTGTTGTCCTCAGATTCCTTGTCATCCAGCAAATTCATCTTCGGTCTCAGATCCAATATTGGCGGTGTTGAACGAGGATTGGGAGCCCTCCTCAGCGCTTTCAATATTTAAACTTTTGAAATTGGGGAGGGTTGTCGTGAGTAGGTCCGAATTGCTGGTGCATAGTTGATTGTCGTCGCGTTTGTCCTGGGTTAGTTGGTTGGGTTCGTCTTGTCTGGTCAGTTTTGGTCGGTTAGGTCGGTTTTCGTTGCTTTTGTCTTCTTTGTTTGGCATGTTTTTAAAAATTTTAATGTTGTTCCCACGAGTAGGTCGGAAATAGAGGTCCATCCCGGCAGAGCCGATATATATGCAATGCAATTATTATATACATAGCTATGTCAAAGGTAGATTCAGAAACGCAATCTAAATGGGATGTGCAACTGGACTATAGCAGACTTCCTACGTGCGCAGAATGTGCGAAAGTCCTTGGCAAGCGTTGCCAATATTTAGAAGTGCGGGACAGTAAGCAGATGCGAACAGATTCCAGTCCAAAATGGTCAACCAGACCCTCAAGGCCTCAGGAATCTATTAATCTACGTTCTCAGACATCACTCTCTGTCACTCAACGTTCCTATCCTGGGTATTCTGTCGCGATGGCAATCACTTCAATTCAGCTTGTTCAAACTTTACTAAACTAACAGTAAAGGATCGTTTCGCTAATTTCGAGAAGCTAAGACTCTGTTTGAATTGTTTAGGAAAGGGCCATAGTGTATCAAATTGTCCTTCGTCATTTAGGTGCAAGAGCTGTAAGCAATCGCATCACAGTCTACTACATAGAGGTACACAAGGCGTACCGGTTACACAAACCACAACGGATACTGAAAGTGGACTGCCGTCCACATCGGCAGCAACGCATACGGCTTCGGAAAGGCAGCTTAGCTCTGGCTCTAGGACACAGGTTATTTTGGCTACAGCAATTGTTCTTGTCATAGATTCGTGGAAGACCCCTTCCAGTTTGGTAGGGTTCTCCTAGATTCTGGATCTCAGGTAAATTTGATAACGGAGAAGTTTGCCAAATTACTCCATCTTCGGAAACAACGGAAAAATATTAGCATTGTTGGGATAGGGGTAGCAGAGCTGGAGATAAATTTTCTCACGCAAACAACTGTTCGATCAAGATACAACAAATTTGAAGTATCGTTAGAATTCCTGGTTTCACCATCTATCACAGGATACCAGCCAGACACTGCGTTAAGTATCAGGGATTGGAACTTGCCTAAGAATCTCGAGCTTGCGGATGAGGACTTTCATCAGCCGTCGAGCATAGATTTGTTATTAGGCGCAGAGGCTTTCTTCGATTTCCTTCAAATTGGTCAAATTAAACTTGAACATGGACTCCCATCGTAGCAAAAAACATACTTTGGCTGTATAGTATCGGGCAAATATAGGACACATGCAGACATGGAAAGGAAAATTTGCTGCATGACCAAAGAAGAGTCACTCGACCAATACGTAGGTTAGGTTTGAAGGGAAGTGCACAGCAATTGCTGTGCTTGCACGGGGGCCCATTGGTCCATTGTGATCCCTTTTTGTTTATCGTGGTAAAAACTTCACTTACAATAAAAACACTTACCATGCTTCGTTTAAATTTTTTCTTGCTGGTTGGCCTATTGGAACCAACCTGTTTTCTTGACAAACCTGATTGTGTCCGTCAGTGGTACCTGCGCTACGTCCTCTAAGTCTTCGAAAAATCTGTTACCCAGATAGCGAAGTCGAGATATCTGGAGGTTTGGACACTCGCAGAGCAGGTGTTTGATGGTCTCGGTTTCTTCTGTATCCTGACAGCTCCTGCAGTAGTCTGGTGAGCTAATGCCCAGCCTGTTTGCCATTACTCCTATGGTTCAGTGGCCGGTCAGTACGCCGGTTAGGATACGTATTTCTTGTTTATTAATTCCCAGAATGTGCTTTGTTCTTTTCTCGTCGATTCTTGGCCATAGGCTGCGAGATATAACACAGTCGTTCCTTTGGGGTCAGGTAGTGTTAATTTGTTCCCTCAGTTTTTGGTCAATGTTTCTTTTTGCTGCACTAATTGGGATGTCTATTAACGTAATGGCGTCCATTGCGTCAAGTTCTGACCCTGTTCTTGCTAGCTCGTCTGCCTTTTCATTCCCCACGACGTCGCTATGACCGGGGACCCAACAGAGTGTGATCCTGTGTCGTTCACCTATTTCGTTAAGGGATTTTAGGCAGTTCCTGACTGTTTTTGACTTTGTGGTTTCGCTGTCTAGTGCTGCCTGACTGTCTACGAAGATTGTAATCTTGGAAGGATCCAGATTCTTCGCGGAGATTGTTTCTGCTGCCTTGTCTATGGCGACTATTTCGGCTTGAAAGACGCTGCATTCGTTGGGGAGTCTGTACGAGTCCTTTATGCCTAGGGGCTCGCAGAAAACTCCTGCTCCTGTACCTACATCAATTTTTGACCCGTCCGTATAGATATGGATTTCTTGTGCGCTTGCGTGCGCGTTCCAGTTCTCTCTTTGGGGTATATATGTAGAGTAGTTTTTCTCGAAGTTTCGATTGGGGATTATGTAGTCCGTTTTCCTGGATTGATCGATACCCAAGTAATTGTGAATTATGGAGCCGTGCCCATAGGAGCTGTGTCTCCACATGTTTGCCTCCTTGAGGCGGAGGGCTCCTTTGGCTGCCATGATGCAAATTAATTTGCACCACTAGCAGCTTTTGCAACCTTTGGCTCTTCATCTTCATCCAGCCGTGCCCTTACGGCACCTAGCCCGAACTTCAGTCTGTTGCCTGGGGTCTGTCTTATGGTGGCTGCAGAAGATTGGTTTATTGCAAAGCAGAGCTCCTTGCCGACACCACTTCTTCTGGAGTATACCTTGACCCAATCCTTGATCGGGATTTTCTTGTTCTGCCCAGCTAGGAGGACCACGATGTTCTTGTCCTCTTCTTTGTCGAAGGGGGGGTGGTATCCAGACTTTGACTTTCTGTCTAAGTGGCAGTGCGGATCTGGGTATGACCTTCAGTTTGGCTCCCTCCCACAGTTCGCCAATGCTGGCGATGGTTTTGTAGAGAAACTCAAGAGTATGCCCGTCTCCACACCCCACTATCTTCACACCTTTGTGCCATCCGGCCCCGTGAAACTCGTAATCTGGTCCCCCATTTCGGATGTTGACCATCATAGCCTTAAGGATGACGTTTTCTGTCAGCAGCCAGTGCTCAGGTGTGATCTTTCCATCGGGATCTTGCTCATCAATGACTGCTGCTATTAGGCTCGTCGGAGTGCTGTCTAGGCTTGTTGAAGCATTCGGTCTTTTCGGTCGGCTTTCTTTTTTCTCTTCCTCTGACCGTTGCCTCTTCGAAGAGGTGCCAGAGGTTCCGGCCTTAGTGCCTGTAGAGACCCTGCTTGAAGCCTGAGCCTTGTTCTTTGTTACTGAAGGTGTAGTGGTTTTAGACTGTTCCTTGTTAGCCTTATTAGGACAACCTTTGGATTTGTCTACCACCACTACTGTCGTTTCTTTTTGCAGTTCAGGAGCTGAAGGTTCATTGGGCTTGTGAGCCTTCTGATTTTCGAAGCTCTTTATTGCCCTCTTATGCTTCCTGATCAAGGCCCTGTCTCTATCATTGATAGAGGTTGGGTCTTTCTCAGTCATTTTTTTAAGGAATCGTTTTGAGGCCCTGTAGTTACTCCGCTTTCTTGTCTCTTTGGAGACCACGTGTGGTTTCAGGGTGTTATCCTCAGATTCCTTGTCATCCAGCAAATTCATCTTCGGTCTCAGATCCAATATTGGCGCTGTTGAACGAGGATTGGGAGCCCTCCTCAGCGCTTTCAATATTTAAACTTTTGAAATTGGGGAGGGTTGTCGTGAGTAGGTCCGAATTGCTGGTGCATAGTTGATTGTCGTCGCGTTTGTCCTGGGTTAGTTGGTTGGGTTCGTCTTGTCTGGTCAGTTTTGGTCGGTTAGGTCGGTTTTCGTTGCTTTTGTCTTCTTTGTTTGGCATGTTTTTAAAAATTTTAATGTTGTTCCCACGAGTAGGTCGGAAATAGAGGTCCATCCCGGCAGAGCCGATATATATGCAATGCAATTATTATATACATAGCTATGTCAAAGGTAGATTCAGAAACGCAATCTAAATGGGATGTGCAACTGGACTATAGCAGAATTCCTACGTGCGCAGAATGTGCGAAAGTCCTTGGCAAGCGTTGCCAATATTTAGAAGTGCGGGACAGTAAGCAGATGCGAACAGATTCCAGTCCAAAATGGTCAACCAGACCCTCAAGGCCTCAGGAATCTATTAATCTACGTTCTCAGACATCACTCTCTGTCACTCAACGTTCCTATCCTGGGTATTCTGTCGCGATGGCAATCACTTCAATTCAGCTTGTTCAAACTTTACTAAACTAACAGTAAAGGATCGTTTCGCTAATTTCAAGAAGCTAAGACTCTGTTTGAATTGTTTAGGAAAGGGCCATAGTGTATCAAATTGTCCTTCGTCATTTAGGTGCAAGAGCTGTAAGCAATCGCATCACAGTCTACTACATAGAGGTACACAAGGCGTACCGGTTACACAAACCACAACGGATACTGAAAGTGGACTGCCGTCCACATCGGCAGCAACGCATACGGCTTCGGAAAGGCAGCTTAGCTCTGGCTCTAGGACACAGGTTATTTTGGCTACAGCAATTGTTCTTGTCAGAGATTCGTGGAAGACCCCTTCCAGTTTGGTAGGGTTCTCCTAGATTCTGGATCTCAGGTAAATTTGATAACGGAGAAGTTTGCCAAATTACTCCATCTTCGGAAACAACGGAAAAATATTAGCATTGTTGGGATAGGGGTAGCAGAGCTGGAGATAAATTCTCTCACGCAAACAACTGTTCGATCAAGATACAACAAATTTGAAGTATCGTTAGAATTCCTGGTTTCACCATCTATCACAGGATACCAGCCAGACACTGCGTTAAGTATCAGGGATTGGAACTTGCCTAAGAATCTCGAGCTTGCGGATGAGGACTTTCATCAGCCGTCGAGCATAGATTTGTTATTAGGCGCAGAGGCTTTCTTCGATTTCCTTCAAATTGGTCAAATTAAACTTGAACATGGACTTCCATCGTAGCAAAAAACATACTTTGGCTGTATAGTATCGGGCAAATATAGGACACATGCAGACATGGAAAGGAAAATTTGCTGCATGACCAAAGAAGAGTCACTCGACCAATACGTAGGTTAGGTTTGAAGGGAAGTGCACAGCAATTGCTGTGCTTGCACGGGGGCCCATTGGTCCATTGTGATCCCTTTTTGTTTATCGTGGTAAAAACTTCACTTACAATAAAAACACTTACCATGCTTCGTTTAAATTTTTTCTTGCTGGTTGGCCTATTGGAACCAACCTGTTTTCTTGACAAACCTGATTGTGTCCGTCAGTGGTACCTGCGCTACGTCCTCTAAGTCTTCGAAAAATCTGTTACCCAGATAGCGAAGTCGAGATATCTGGAGGTTTGGACACTCGCAGAGCAGGTGTTTGATGGTCTCGGTTTCTTCTGTATCCTGACAGCTCCTGCAGTAGTCTGGTGAGCTAATGCCCAGCCTGTTTGCCATTACTCCTATGGTTCAGTGGCCGGTCAGTACGCCGGTTAGGATACGTATTTCTTGTTTATTAATTCCCAGAATGTGCTTTGTTCTTTTCTCGTCGATTCTTGGCCATAGGCTGCGAGATATAACACAGTCGTTCCTTTGGGGTCAGGTAGTGTTAATTTGTTCCCTCAGTTTTTGGTCAATGTTTCTTTTTGCTGCACTAATTGGGATGTCTATTAACGTAATGGCGTCCATTGCGTCAAGTTCTGACCCTGTTCTTGCTAGCTCGTCTGCCTTTTCATTCTCCACGACGTCGCTATGACCGGGGACCCAACAGAGGGTGATCCTGTGTCGTTCACCTATTTCGTTAAGGGATTTTAGGCAGTTCCTGACTGTTTTTGACTTTGTGGTTTCGCTGTCTAGTGCTGCCTGACTGTCTACGAAGATTGTAATCTTGGAAGGATCCAGATTCTTCGCGGAGATTGTTTCTGCTGCCTTGTCTATGGCGACTATTTCGGCTTGAAAGACGCTGCATTCGTTGGGGAGTCTGTACGAGTCCTTTATGCCTAGGGGCTCGCAGAAAACTCCTGCTCCTGTACCTACATCAATTTTTGACCCGTCCGTATAGATATGGATTTCTTGTGCGCTTGCGTGCGCGTTCCAGTTCTCTCTTTGGGGTATATATGTAGAGTAGTTTTTCTCGAAGTTTCGATTGGGGATTATGTAGTCCGTTTTCCTGGATTGATCGATACCCAAGTAATTGTGAATTATGGAGCCGTGCCCATAGGAGCTGTGTCTCCACATGTTTGCCTCCTTGAGGCGGAGGGCTCCTTTGGCTGCCATGATGCAAATTAATTTGCACCACTAGCAGCTTTTGCAACCTTTGGCTCTTCATCTTCATCCAGCCGTGCCCTTACGGCACCTAGCCCGAACTTCAGTCTGTTGCCTGGGGTCTGTCTTATGGTGGCTGCAGAAGATTGGTTTATTGCAAAGCAGAGCTCCTTGCCGACACCACTTCTTCTGGAGTATACCTTGACCCAATCCTTGATCGGGATTTTCTTGTTCTGCCCAGCTAGGAGGACCACGATGTTCTTGTCCTCTTCTTTGTCGAAGGGGGGGTGGTATCCAGACTTTGACTTTCTGTCTAAGTGGCAGTGCGGATCTGGGTATGACCTTCAGTTTGGCTCCCTCCCACAGTTCGCCAATGCTGGCGATGGTTTTGTAGAGAAACTCAAGAGTATGCCCGTCTCCACACCCCACTATCTTCACACCTTTGTGCCATCCGGCCCCGTGAAACTCGTAATCTGGTCCCCCATTTCGGATGTTGACCATCATAGCCTTAAGGATGACGTTTTCTGTCAGCAGCCAGTGCTCAGGTGTGATCTTTCCATCGGGATCTTGCTCATCAATGACTGCTGCTATTAGGCTCGTCGGAGTGCTGTCTAGGCTTGTTGAAGCATTCGGTCTTTTCGGTCGGCTTTCTTTTTTCTCTTCCTCTGACCGTTGCCTCTTCGAAGAGGTGCCAGAGGTTCCGGCCTTAGTGCCTGTAGAGACCCTGCTTGAAGCCTGAGCCTTGTTCTTTGTTACTGAAGGTGTAGTGGTTTTAGACTGTTCCTTGTTAGCCTTATTAGGACAACCTTTGGATTTGTCTACCACCACTACTGTCGTTTCTTTTTGCAGTTCAGGAGCTGAAGGTTCATTGGGCTTGTGAGCCTTCTGATTTTCGAAGCTCTTTATTGCCCTCTTATGCTTCCTGATCAAGGCCCTGTCTCTATCATTGATAGAGGTTGGGTCTTTCTCAGTCATTTTTTTAAGGAATCGTTTTGAGGCCCTGTAGTTACTCCGCTTTCTTGTCTCTTTGGAGACCACGTGTGGTTTCAGGGTGTTGTCCTCAGATTCCTTGTCATCCAGCAAATTCATCTTCGGTCTCAGATCCAATATTGGCGGTGTTGAACGAGGATTGGGAGCCCTCCTCAGCGCTTTCAATATTTAAACTTTTGAAATTGGGGAGGGTTGTCGTGAGTAGGTCCGAATTGCTGGTGCATAGTTGATTGTCGTCGCGTTTGTCCTGGGTTAGTTGGTTGGGTTCGTCTTGTCTGGTCAGTTTTGGTCGGTTAGGTCGGTTTTCGTTGCTTTTGTCTTCTTTGTTTGGCATGTTTTTAAAAATTTTAATGTTGTTCCCACGAGTAGGTCGGAAATAGAGGTCCATCCCGGCAGAGCCGATATACCGGGATAAGTCAACAGGGTTACGACAGACCTTGCCTAGGCGTCTGAAGGAGCTCGCTAGCGACTGATTTGGCCCTCAGCCTTACATTCTTCGGCACGGATTTATGTACTATGTACGCTCGCACGACCACTGAAATTAGGCACCTTCTGTCCTATGGTACCAATACGTAGAAAAGTTTTGGGAACTGGAAGAGGTTCTAGGTTACAGGTCGAAATGGACAGAGGAACAAAAGGAATGCGAAGCACATTTCAAGGATCATGTCGAGACCTTGCCGAATGGTCAGTTTATCGTAAAGCTTCCATTTAAAAAGGATCCCAGCTGTTTAGGAGCATCATACGACATCACCTTTAGGCGATTCCTTTCGCTTGAACGGAGATTGTTAAGGGACTTGTCAATGAAGTCGCAGTACACACAATTCTTAAAAGAATATGAATCGCTAGAGCACATGTCTCTTGTTAAGGATCCCAATCTTGAAGAACCACATTTTTCTTACCGCACGAATGTGTCATTAGGCCTGAGAGCTCGTCCGATAAACTTAGGGTCGTGTTTGACACGTCTTGTCGCACTTTGTCCCAGATTTCCTTGAATTCTATACTCATGGTCGGTCCAACAATACAGAAGGAACTTCTCATTATTTTAATTCTCTTCCGCTTGTACAGATTTGTTTTAACTGCCGACATTGTGAAGATGTTTCGACAGATATTGGTTGACCCATATCATCGAAGGTTCCAGTACATCCTGTGGAGGGAAAGCGAAAATGTTCCTGTTCGGACGTACCAACTTTACACCATTACTTATGGTACTTCATCGGCACCCTACTTAGCCATTCGTTCTCTCATGTACTTGGCTGAGCAAAACAGGAACACCTTTAAGCTAGGTTCTCGTGCAATTGAATCCGATTTTTACGTCGATGACATGCTGACAGGACACGATGATTTAGATACTCTTAAGCAAATACAACAAGAAGTTGTTGACATTTTTAAGTCAGCTGGACTTGAGTTGTCCAAATGGAATAGTAATAGCCCCAATTTAAAGGAAGCGATGATTGACGAACCTAAGGAAATTAAAATTACTGAATCGAACCTAACTAGCACGCTGGGAGTAGCATGGAATTCTTGCAGTGACGAATTCAGCTTTTCGTATAACCCGAGTCGAACATATTCGAAGTACACGAAACGAACCATTTTGTCTCTGTCGTCGTCACTCTTCGACCCAATGGGGTTGCTTAGCCCCATCATTATAAGGGCTAAGGTTATCCTTCAAAGGTTATGGATTGATAAACTTGATTGGGATGCGTCAATCCCACAAACCATTGACGCCGAATGGCGTCAATTCATGGCGGCCTTACGCTGCTTACAAAATCTCTCGATTCCTAGATTCGCTTTGAGCGCAACAAGGAAAACTTACCAAGTTCATGGATTCGCTGACGCGTCGATGAACGCCTATGGTTGTTGTCTCTACCTTAGATCAGTAGATACAAGCGGATTATGTAGTCCGTTTTCCTGGATTGATCGATACCCAAGTAATTGTGAATTATGGAGCCGTGCCCATAGGAGCTGTGTCTCCACATGTTTGCCTCCTTGAGGCGGAGGGCTCCTTTGGCTGCCATGATGCAAATTAATTTGCACCACTAGCAGCTTTTGCAACCTTTGGCTCTTCATCTTCATCCAGCCGTGCCCTTACGGCACCTAGCCCGAACTTCAGTCTGTTGCCTGGGGTCTGTCTTATGGTGGCTGCAGAAGATTGGTTTATTGCAAAGCAGAGCTCCTTGCCGACACCACTTCTTCTGGAGTATACCTTGACCCAATCCTTGATCGGGATTTTCTTGTTCTGCCCAGCTAGGAGGACCACGATGTTCTTGTCCTCTTCTTTGTCGAAGGGGGGGTGGTATCCAGACTTTGACTTTCTGTCTAAGTGGCAGTGCGGATCTGGGTATGACCTTCAGTTTGGCTCCCTCCCACAGTTCGCAAAGCTGGCGATGGTTTTGTAGAGAAACTCAAGAGTATGCCCGTCTCCACACCCCACTATCTTCACACCTTTGTGCCATCCGGCCCCGTGAAACTCGTAATCTGGTCCCCCATTTCGGATGTTGACCATCATAGCCTTAAGGATGACGTTTTCTGTCAGCAGCCAGTGCTCAGGTGTGATCTTTCCATCGGGATCTTGCTCATCAATGACTGCTGCTATTAGGCTCGTCGGAGTGCTGTCTAGGCTTGTTGAAGCAT
This sequence comes from Portevinia maculata, assembly GCA_949715645.1. Classification (NCBI taxonomy): domain Eukaryota; kingdom Metazoa; phylum Arthropoda; class Insecta; order Diptera; family Syrphidae; genus Portevinia; species Portevinia maculata. The sequence goes on along the minus strand of OX454528.1, from coordinate 44,969,120 downwards.
TCGGTCTTTTCGGTCGGCTTTCTTTTTTCTCTTCCTCTGACCGTTGCCTCTTCGAAGAGGTGCCAGAGGTTCCGGCCTTAGTGCCTGTAGAGACCCTGCTTGAAGCCTGAGCCTTGTTCTTTGTTACTGAAGGTGTAGTGGTTTTAGACTGTTCCTTGTTAGCCTTATTAGGACAACCTTTGGATTTGTCTACCACCACTACTGTCGTTTCTTTTTGCAGTTCAGGAGCTGAAGGTTCATTGGGCTTGTGAGCCTTCTGATTTTCGAAGCTCTTTATTGCCCTCTTATGCTTCCTGATCAAGGCCCTGTCTCTATCATTGATAGAGGTTGGGTCTTTCTCAGTCATTTTTTTAAGGAATCGTTTTGAGGCCCTGTAGTTACTCCGCTTTCTTGTCTCTTTGGAGACCACGTGTGGTTTCAGGGTGTTGTCCTCAGATTCCTTGTCATCCAGCAAATTCATCTTCGGTCTCAGATCCAATATTGGCGGTGTTGAACGAGGATTGGGAGCCCTCCTCAGCGCTTTCAATATTTAAACTTTTGAAATTGGGGAGGGTTGTCGTGAGTAGGTCCGAATTGCTGGTGCATAGTTGATTGTCGTCGCGTTTGTCCTGGGTTAGTTGGTTGGGTTCGTCTTGTCTGGTCAGTTTTGGTCGGTTAGGTCGGTTTTCGTTGCTTTTGTCTTCTTTGTTTGGCATGTTTTTAAAAATTTTAATGTTGTTCCCACGAGTAGGTCGGAAATAGAGGTCCATCCCGGCAGAGCCGATATACCGGGATAAGTCAACAGGGTTACGACAGACCTTGCCTAGGCGTCTGAAGGAGCTCGCTAGCGACTGATTTGGCCCTCAGCCTTACATTCTTCGGCACGGATTTATGTACTATGTACGCTCGCACGACCACTGAAATTAGGCACCTTCTGTCCTATGGTACCAATACGTAGAAAAGTTTTGGGAACTGGAAGAGGTTCTAGGTTACAGGTCGAAATGGACAGAGGAACAAAAGGAATGCGAAGCACATTTCAAGGATCATGTCGAGACCTTGCCGAATGGTCAGTTTATCGTAAAGCTTCCATTTAAAAAGGATCCCAGCTGTTTAGGAGCATCATACGACATCACCTTTAGGCGATTCCTTTCGCTTGAACGGAGATTGTTAAGGGACTTGTCAATGAAGTCGCAGTACACACAATTCTTAAAAGAATATGAATCGCTAGAGCACATGTCTCTTGTTAAGGATCCCAATCTTGAAGAACCACATTTTTCTTACCGCACGAATGTGTCATTAGGCCTGAGAGCTCGTCCGATAAACTTAGGGTCGTGTTTGACACGTCTTGTCGCACTTTGTCCCAGATTTCCTTGAATTCTATACTCATGGTCGGTCCAACAATACAGAAGGAACTTCTCATTATTTTAATTCTCTTCCGCTTGTACAGATTTGTTTTAACTGCCGACATTGTGAAGATGTTTCGACAGATATTGGTTGACCCATATCATCGAAGGTTCCAGTACATCCTGTGGAGGGAAAGCGAAAATGTTCCTGTTCGGACGTACCAACTTTACACCATTACTTATGGTACTTCATCGGCACCCTACTTAGCCATTCGTTCTCTCATGTACTTGGCTGAGCAAAACAGGAACACCTTTAAGCTAGGTTCTCGTGCAATTGAATCCGATTTTTACGTCGATGACATGCTGACAGGACACGATGATTTAGATACTCTTAAGCAAATACAACAAGAAGTTGTTGACATTTTTAAGTCAGCTGGACTTGAGTTGTCCAAATGGAATAGTAATAGCCCCAATTTAAAGGAAGCGATGATTGACGAACCTAAGGAAATTAAAATTACTGAATCGAACCTAACTAGCACGCTGGGAGTAGCATGGAATTCTTGCAGTGACGAATTCAGCTTTTCGTATAACCCGAGTCGAACATATTCGAAGTACACGAAACGAACCATTTTGTCTCTGTCGTCGTCACTCTTCGACCCAATGGGGTTGCTTAGCCCCATCATTATAAGGGCTAAGGTTATCCTTCAAAGGTTATGGATTGATAAACTTGATTGGGATGCGTCAATCCCACAAACCATTGACGCCGAATGGCGTCAATTCATGGCGGCCTTACGCTGCTTACAAAATCTCTCGATTCCTAGATTCGCTTTGAGCGCAACAAGGAAAACTTACCAAGTTCATGGATTCGCTGACGCGTCGATGAACGCCTATGGTTGTTGTCTCTACCTTAGATCAGTAGATACAAGCGGATTTGTCAAGGTAAAACTATTAATAGCGAAGTCTAGGGTCGCCCCTGCAAAGAAGAAGCAACTTCCACGATTGGAGCTATGTGCAGTCCATCTCTTATCAAAGCTCTGGGCAAAAATTAAGAGTGTATTCAACGATGAATACTCGGAAGTGTTCTTTTGGACAGACGCGGCAATAGTTCTACACTGGGTCGCAACGCATTCATCAAAACTGAGCACGTTTGTAGGAAACAGAGTAGCGGAGATACAGGAAAAAATACAGGATGTCTTCTGGAAACATGTACCAACACATGAAAATCCAGCAGACATAGTGTCGTGAGGGTGCGGCGTAGAAGAATTAAAATCGTCCATTTGGTTCAGTGGGCCAGGGTTTCTGTTTGAAACTGAGGATAATTGGCCCCATAGTGTTGAGGTTCAACTTTCTCCCGAGGATTACACAATGGAAGCAAGGAAAAAAAGTACTAATCTGTCGAAAATCAGACACAACTTATTTGCTGCAGGTGCTGGATCGATACAGCTCTTTTACTCGAATCTGTAGAGTATTTTCGTATGTGCTTAGGTTCGGTAGTCGAAAGCGAAGTCAGTCACAAACAAGGGACCATTTCATATCTCCGGCAGAGATGCAAAATGCACTTCTTCGTATCGTTCATTTTGTGCAAATTAATTCGTTTTCAGAGCAAATCGAAGCAATCCAGAATCATCGGAAACTGAAAGGATCGATAAAGTGGCTTAATCCATTTATAGAAGACATAAATGGCTTGTCTTTATTAAGAGTTGGAGGACGACTGAAGCATGCAAGCATTCCAGAGGACTGCAAGCATTCCAGAGGACTGCAAGCATCCTCTTTTGCTGCCAAAGAACAGCAACTTGACTAGAATTCTCGTCAGGCATCTACATCTTTCAAACTTCCACGCCGGTCCAAAAGCTCTGGTAGCATTAGTAAGGCACACATTTTGGATTACTAACGTTAGGGATATCGCAAGGCAGATCGTTCGAAATTGCGTTCACTGCGTCAGGTACAGACCGAAGCTGCTTGAGCAAGTAATGGGAGACTTGCCACCGGAGAGGTTGACTGCTTCACGCCCATTTCTTTGTTGCGGGGTTGATTTTGCGGGCCCAATCTACACACATCTTAAAATTCGTGGCAAAATACCGTACAAGAGTTATGTAGCGGTCTTTGTTTGCTTTTCATCAAAAGCAGTCCATCTGGAGGCCGTGTCAGACCTTTCATCTGAAGCTTTCATAGCAGCTTTAAAAAGAATGATAGGTCGAAGGGGTCTTCCATCAGACATCCATTGCGATAACGCAACAAATTTTGTCGGGGCACAGTCGAAGCTAATCGAGTTACGCAATATGTTGTTTAAACAGTCGTCTAAGGAAACAATCACTAATTTTTGTACTAATAGTTGCATCAATTTTCATTTTATACCCCCCAGGGCACCTCACTTTGGTGGAATTTGGGAGGCGGCTGTCAAAGTCGCGAAAGGCCATTTATACCGGAACCTAAGTGGTGCCAAGTTGACGTTCGAGGAATTGACAACAGCACTGGTAGAGATCGAAGCTGTCATGAATTCGAAACAAATCACCCGCTGTCCTCCGATCCAAACGATTTCAAAGCGCTTACACCAGGACATCTGCTCATTGGTACATCGCTCCGAGCAATCCCTGAGCCAGCAGATGAATTTGCAGATATAAGCAACATACACAGATGGAGACGGATAAATGCCGTCAAGACCCACTTTTGGCAAAGGTGGTCGAAGGAGTACATAGTGGAACTTCAAGGTCGGGCTAAATGGATGTCACCAAGCTCTAACATCAGCGTAGGCAGCCTCGTCATCATACATGAAGATAACGTTCCACCACAGAAATGGCTCTTGGGTAGAATCAGTAACGTTTTTTTTTTTTTTTTTTTTAAGTTCTGGCTCGCCAAGGCGATTAAATATGGGGCACTTCGACCTAAAAAGATCTTTTGTGCCGTGTGGGCCAGACAAATTTAGACCAGTAAAGTTTCCACTTTCCGTGTAAAGCGGACAATTCTACTAGTAGAAGAATTCTTTATGTCCTCGGGGCACATTAGTTCCCTGAAAAAGATCTTCTTTCTAATTCCGTTTAGGGCCGGACATTCACATAAAATGTGTTCAGCTGACTCGTCCTCTTCAAGACAGAGTCGGCACTCAGGAGAGTCTACTATTTTCATTTTGTGTAGATGATATCTTAAACCATGGTGGCCAGTAAGGTAACCTACTAAGTTTTTGATATCATGCCTGCTTAGGTTTAGGCATTTGCTGGCATTTTTATTGAAAGGCCGAACGGCTTGTTTGGTCTGTCTTAAACTTGGGATGCTTTCCCATAGATGGATAGATTTTCTGTATTCCCAGCTTTTTATTGCTGCCGTTGCTGCTGATCTAGGAGTGCAGCAGAAGGGTTCGGTACCTATGAAGGGTGTTTCCGAACCTTTATCAGTAACGTTACACATGGTTCAGACGGCAAAGTCGGAGTTGCAGACGTTCGAACATCCAGAGGAATCGTTAGGCGCCCCATCCGCAAACTCGCTCCTATTCCATGTTGAAAGACAGTCCTTTCAAAGGGGCCGGAATGTTGGGGCAGAATCACCATCGTAATCTTCATCATCACCATCGTCATCTTCAATATCACTATCGTCATCTTCAACATCTTCATCGTCATTATCATCGTATATTACCATAGGATAAATATCACATTTGCTAATATTTGTAATGAGCTAAAATGTAAATACTTAATATTTAAATCTGGCGCTAAGTTTAGACCAGTCACCATATTTATTTCTTTTATTGAATTCGCCATAAAATTTGAACTTGAAAAATAACGTAATGTCTCGCTCGCTCAAACCAAAATCCTCTCACGCACTTTTGTATAAATACGCATGAAAAATCAGAAAGAATAAAGTTTTTGTATTACAACCCTTAGGGGAAAACACCGCCTTTTTACTCGTCGTAATTCGCTTCATATTCGTTGGATTGTTCAACTTTCGACTATCGTTAATAATCGCTAATAAGTTGCATTATCGGTTACACTTCTTCGTCTAATCCCCTTTCGGTAAAAGTACACTAAAATACTTTCATATCCATCGGCATTCGGTCAATGGAAACAATAACCAGGACCAAATCTTCCTTATTCGAAGGATCCTAAGATTAATGGTTAGCGACCGGAAAAATCTCCGGACGTTCAGAATTCATCTACCAAGGAGTAAACATCAACTCCACGAATGACACCTTAGTGGAGATCCGGCATAGAACTACCTTCGGAAACCGCTGCTACTTCCGTTCAGCGAAACAAATGGGATCAAAACTACTCAATCAGAGGTAAAAATGCATGCTCTGTCGAACCTTGCATTCAAGTCCTACTTTCTGGTCCTGGACGATAAGTAGAAAAGGGGAGCTAATATTGGGTTCTTTTATAATGCAAATAGAGGAGAAGATAAAACCGCGGGCTCTATGAGCTTTACCAAGATGTGGATGTAGTCGAAAAAGTTAAATCACGTCGACTACATTGTTACGTTTTTTTTTTTTACCATTTTCGAGAAGGCAAGGAATACCGAACCTCTGTTTTAAAGACCAAGCCATCGCGGATGCCAGAGTGCTTGGTCTGGAGAACTGGAAGCAGATTCTCGGGATCGCAGAGGATGGCAGGCTGCAGTGTCTCAGGCTGAGACTCTTCATGGTTCGGGAGCTCATTATGTAAAAGTAAGTAATGTGTCAAAACTAACTTGGCACTGAAAAATCGGATTACAACTTCGAGAATGTATAGTAAGTTAAACAACAATATTTATCTTAAGAAGAGCTTTGATTTATATTTGCAAACTTTTCGCCAACCGGTCGTTCTATGTATTTGCTTTGTATAATATAATTTATTATTATATAATATCCCGCAACCCCATGGAAATAACAACATACGCCACCCATTAATGGAAACGAATGACACCTTCTTTGTCCAGCCTCTACACCATGAAGAGGATTTGTGGCTGGTAGTACAATATTGTATATATTGTCTAGGGACCCGACATACTCAAGTGCAAAGATCTTTGAAAGCTGGCACTAACATGCTTTCTATTTAAAAATAAACACAGTTTTATTGAAGAAATCATTAGAAATGAAAGTTGACATTCTTCGCAAAGTATATAGATGAAGTGGTTTTTAACAATTCCTTTAACACGCCAATTTTTTTTAATTTGTGGGGTTACTTATGGCACTAACAACTACTGCCAACACAAAACCAGTTTTTTTTTGTAATTTGTAAATAGATTTATGCTCACCTTGCGAAAATCACAGAAACATTCAAGGGTATCAATTGTCATGAGATGCTTTTGAAAATTGCTTTTCGGAGTCGACGTTGAGTCGTAGGTTCCTTCCGTTCCTGCCGAATACGTAATTTCGAACACATAAAAATGATTGAATAAGCTAGGTTATAGTACCGGATTTCGCCAAGGACGCGTCGTTAATCATGCAAATTTCTATTTTTTATTATATTTTATGTTTGTTGTTTTCGTGCGAGACAGTCTAAGAATATCATTGCAGCGCCCCCAAAAAGAAGAGCTTGTCGTAAAATGCAACTAAGGTACTCGTAACATCCTCATCACATATAGATGATTGAAACATTCAGTTTTATCTAGCGATGCATGTAACATTCTTAAACTCTCTCGCATACACAAATTCGTGGATTGAAGCGACTGAATCTCACCCGTGTTCTATATAAGAGAGCAAACATAAATCGATATCTTGTGGAGCTTATACGTGTCGAAATCGAATGTAAAGAGACAGATCTAAAACTCCTGGATCACGCTAATACAATAACACCAGCATTTAATTGACCCATTAAAAAAAAGTGATTCGCCACCCAGAGGTTGATAGAAGGGGGCAGTTACTTGAAACGATTATGATCTCTTTAATCCTCAACATAACTCGCCGTTAACAAAGAAGAAGAATATTAATTTTACGTTTCTTGGAAGAATTCTTGTATGGCAAAAATAAAACTTCAACCTGAGAGTATATGCGAGCTTACCAAGCCCTACGCCGATCACAACAATGAAAACAGCAAAGCCGCAAACAAGGACCCTTGAATCGTGTTAAGGACGTAAGCGTGGACGCGGCACGAATCCTTAGAGGAGAAGTGAATGCACTGAGGAAAATTTAATTTAGGTTGTTCAATTGCCCACAACGATTATTTGAAACTTTTTAATCTTCATTACAAATAAGGTTATGTAGCAAAATAACATGAAGTACATCGTCATCATGTCCATGGATAATAATATATCCCAGGTAGTAAATAAAAAAAGCTTTCAATATGGTTAACTGGACAAACCATAAGCACCTTAAGTACCTGAATGAGAGCCCAGTAACCGCCCGGTTTCTTATAAAGTGCTTATCCGTCATTACGAGAAGCAAGGAGAAGAATCTTTGAAAGAAATTACGAGTATCTATCTGAAAGCCACTTTGATCTAGAGAAAAGTGTCAAATCAACCCTCGAATCGCAAACTCGGATAACAAAACCGAGATTGAGTAGTAAATTTAACAAAAATATTTATCTCAAGAAGAGCTTTTGTTTATATTTTTTCGTCAACCGGTCATGCTTATTTTCTTTATCTTTATACTTTATGCAAAGTATATTATAATTTTATATAATATCCCGTAGCACCATGGGGAACAACAACATACGCCACAAAATTAATGGAAACGAATGACAAATTTTTTTTTCCAACCTCAACACCAAAAAGAGGATTTCTGCTGGTAGTATCTACAATGTAGTACCGTGTAGTAGTAGAACCCTGGGGTTCTGTGGAAGGGTCAAAGGGGTTCAAAACATAATCGTGCCGTAGCGTTGCACGGAAATTTATACATCAAACAAATTCATACAACTACTCATCCGCGAAAAGAATATTTTGAATTTTTGGTATCGGTGTCACAATGGGCGTAGTTGCCTTTCAATATAAATGTCCCGTATTTGTCTATCTACATATCAGTGGCGTGGCGTGGAAAATGTTAAATGGTAAGCCGGAAAAAATATGCACCTGCAAACGCTTTCTGAAATTATATTGTGTACTGCAAATCGCATAGAAGTAAAGCAATTCAAGCCAATTTTTTATACTTCAAGTCATTTAAGCTTAAATTTACAATGAACCTAAAGTATAATAAAAGTGGCTTCGAAAGAAACCTTTTTGGCAGATGCAAATTATGTACCTTAAAGAAAATTGATAGTAAGTAATAAAAAAAAGGAACTTCATAAATCACGGTTTGTTAAATAAATAAATACATAAATACAAATTTAAATTAAAAATGTTCACGCATAATATTTACAAAAATGTATAGATTTTATATCTATAATATATAAAAGAATTTTAATATATAAAAATATTTAAATATATAAATATATTTTAAAAATAGTTTTTGTACAAAGTTAAAAAGAGAAAATATTAATGATTAATATTTTTTAAAATCCAAAACAGTAGAATTTGGAAAAAAATGTGAAAAGTTTTGTTAAATATTTTTTTTTATTTGTACTCTAAGTCTATTCTTCTACCTTTTTTCACGTATTCTGCAAGAACTCTTTCCTTAAAGTTAGGCCTACTTTTTATTTTTAAAAGGAGTCGCTTTTCTATGGATAAAAGTGCTAAATCAGAAAGCCTGTATTCTCCTTGAGAATTTCTTAAATATGTATGAACTCTTTTCAGAGATGAAAAAGATCTCTCCACGGAAGCAACAGTCATTGGTAGTGTTAAAAATAGTTCACTTAATTTTAAGATTTGGGGAAATGTTTCACACAATATTTCACTTCTTAAATGTTTATAGAGGGATAAAACGTCAAGTGGTTGAAGTGAAGACGTAGTATAGAGAACTTTCAGTTAATTTTTTAAAGCTGCAAAATCGAAAATTCCAGGGAAAAAGTTAATCACCGAAGATATTTCATCATCTGGGCTTGACTGAGCAAATCGACTGTATTTTGATTTGTTGAGTAAATCCAAAAAAATTAAATCCGTGAAAGATTTATATCGTGTCTTAATTTGAGATATAATATTGTCCTTTATTTCTACAAAAAGGCGCTTATAGTGAGTCTTTAAACCAAAACCAAGTAATCGGCGTTTCCGTGGAGGTTCAGCACAATCATTTATACTTTCAAAAATTAAATCAAATTTGTTTAGAAACTCAGTAGAAAGCCAAGACTCAAAACACTCGATTTCTCGCTTAGCAACTTCAATATCTGTTTGTTTATTTTGTATTAAATTAAACAATACATCGGTTTTAGCAAATATTTCGGAAACCGCGTGCAGTAAAAAGCAAAAATCTTTCCCTTCTAACTTAAGCAATAAACTTTCGGCCATTGAAAGTGCGTCAGTATCCCATTCTTTTGGATGGTCTAATATTTGCTTAAAAGTTTTTATAATATCTAATCTACAGTTAAAAATAACGTTAACTATTCGGGAATGGTAATGCCAGTGAGTTTCTGATACTCCCGGCATGCGTCTGTTTGCTATTTGTTTTAAAATATTTGAACGTTTAGTTGATTTATTAAAGAAGCGTACTATTGTGTTTATATTGCCAAAAAAAACTTTCAATTCAGGTATATTTTCCAGTGATTGAGATAACACCAAATTTAAAACATGTGCGTAGCAAGGAATAAAATAAGCCATTGGACAAGCATCCAGGACTTTTTTTTAACACCACCTACTTCCCCTGACATAACCGCGGCCCCATCGTAAGATTGCCCAACTAATTTCTCCTTGCAACCGTATACATCAAGTATATTGAAAATGTATTTTGAGAGCTCATCGGCATTTCGACTCTCACTCACGTCAAAAAACCCAAGAAACCTTTCCTCTACTCCTTCCTCCGATAAGTAACGCAAAACGGCACTAAGTTGCTCCCTATGGCTAGGCTCATGTCTGGTGTTTCATCAATCATGATGGACACAAATCGCGTTTCACTTATTTCTACTTTAATTTCGCATTTGATCACTGCGGCTATACTTTGTATTAAATCGTTTTGGATGTCATTTGATAGACCCGAAAAAACCGGATTACGTGCACTTGAACACTGTTCCAAATGAGAGTTCATTAACTGGTCATACTTAGATAAGTATAAAAGTGTTTCGACATAATTGCCACGATTATTAGAATCTGGCTTTTCATTATGACCCCGAAATGCTTGTTCCTGTTTGTCTAAAAGAACTACCGTATCTATAAAACGTTCCATTAGTTTACGGTTTCTATCAACTTTTTTGTTGTGAGCTACAAAGGAATTACCTAACGAGGTTTCAATACGATCAGTACCGAATTCGTGCAAAGATAAACAGCTACGAATGTGTTTTTCCGTCTTGACATGTTTATTTGCAGAATTAATTAAATTGTTTATGTCAGCGTAGCCCGTGCGGCTCCAAACACTAGGAGAATTAGAAAAAAGGAGGCATGGAAAACAAAACATTTTATTGAGCTTACAACTACCAGTCAACCAAGTATATTTTTAATATATGGATGCGTTGAAATGCGATACAAAACCATCCTTGCGCTTATAATCTATTTTCATAGAAGGAGTAGAGCGTCCTATCTCTATAACTTTTTTTTTTAAGAAAACTCAACTTACAAAAATAATTCTTCCAAAAGCAAATCTACTGAACAACAATTTACTGTTAATAATGCCATTTTCTCCTTTGCTGAATCTAACTGAAAACAAAACAATTTAAACTTTTCACACTTCTCACACTTTTCACTGTTTTCGATCACTTTAAATAATTATATATTGCACAACAATAATTCCACTCAATATTACTTTAAGTTACACATCGCAGTCTGCTTCACAACTGAATTTTTCAAACAGAACTCACCTCAGCTACCTACAAAACTCGCCTAATAAGTCGCTGAAAAGCGGGTTATATTTTTGCATAAGGAAGCGTGTATCAAACAGAGAGGAGTCAAACGCGGTGAACGATAAGGGGAAAACAAGAAAAAAAAGCCAATTTGTTCTAACCAGCCACATATTTCATAACGCGAAAATTTCTATGTATGTGTTTCTTATGGGGTATGGAGAGGAGTATGTGATGTTGGAGAATAGGCATGCAATGGTGTGAGTATTTGTGTGCGTAGAGCAGCAGAACGATATGAGAACAGGTGAATATCAGGTGGTGGGTTGGTAGAATTTGTTGCTTGCAAGTGCAGATGTAGGAAACATAAAAATCTTATGTTTATATACACAAATTAAGATGCATGTTGCTTGTTGGATTGAAACATTGTTGAAAGGTAGAATTTTAAAAGGTAACCCGGCGTGAATCGAGTTATATGGGCGCCTCGCCACTGCTACATATAACACCTGCTATGAATATTTGAGTCAGTGCGATGCATCTGTACAAGAAGATGAAATTTTAAGCTCGGTTGTTCTTCGAAATGTACCTTCCATGGCCAGATGTAGAAGCAAGGTCAGCTTTTGTAAAGGAAAAGCGAAGCGATACAAAATTTGATGACTCGCATTATTTTATGAGTTTAATTGCTTAAAATCTTTTATAAATTTAGATCAAATTAGAGAATGGTTTAACATCAAAAAAACAGTCGGTGCAAAATGGGTAGATATTTTTACATATTTCTCAGAAAGAAACATAGCTTTCGCTAATCTTTTACAAATTGCCAAATTGAGCTTGTGTCTACCAGGTTCAAATGCTCCCACGGAAAGAGTTTTTTCGATAATGAACAATGTATGGACCAGCGAAAAAGCCCAGCTAAATGTAAAAACCTTAAAAGCTATATTAATTGTAAAGCGCAATTACAATAAAAGTTGTCTGGAATTCAAAAATTATTTAAAAGCAAACGACATTTTCATCCAATAAGTATTGAGAAGGAACTTATGTTGGGCAACTTCTATTTTTTTAACTCGCCCGTTAATATTACAGAATAAATGAAAGACTGATTTTCTTACTTTTTTTTCTTATTAGTTTTATTATTCATTATTTATTATTTAATGTGTTGTTTTTATTGCTTACTGAAGGCTAATTTATTTTCGTTACTTAATAAGAAATTTAATTGTATTCGGTTTGAATTTGTTACATCTTGAAGACTTTATTATTATTGATTGTTCTTTTTTTCTAAAACAATTGTTTTTTTTCGGTTTTTAATGAAATAATCCAATACGACATTTTTTGTTATTTTTGGCGATTTGTGTGCTGTTATATATTTTCACTTTTTTTGTCCCGGTTTTTGCTCTTAAAAATATAGTCACCGTCCCAATAGGTGCTGCATGTTGGGAAGAATGCCAGATGCGTTCACATACTTGTGTATGTACACCATGTAGGTAGGGGCTGTTGTAGCTGGTGCAGGAAAATAAGTCCACGGGAACTAAGTCCACTGAGGGACTTAGTTCCCACTTAGTGGGAAATAAAACCACTTTCGCGAAGTGGACTTAGTTCCCATGTAAGGTGGGAAATAAGTTCCCAAAACTCTGAGTGGTTTTAGTTCCCTTTTAATGTGAAGTAAATTCTCACTGTCGACTAAGAACAAAATAAAATTAAAGAGTCAAGTAGGTACTTTGCAATTTTTATTAACAAAATAGAAATTAACTTCTAACTGAGACAGAGTAATATAGGTACCGTGACCTCGTACCTACTCCAAATCAAACAGTGACCCCAAGCAGGGGGGTTGCAGGGGGGCAGCATGTCCCCCATATGCATTGCAGTGTTTATGAGATTAGTTACGAAATCGCAAGTAGATTCCATAAATAGTGTAATGCATATGGGAGGGCATGCTGCCCCCCTGCAACCCCCCTGCTTGGGATCACTGTTTGATTTGGAGTAGGTGCGAGGTACGGTTTTGAAACTTTGGCTTTATGTCACCATGATAAGCTTAAGACTTTGCTTAAAGAGTGTGATAACTAACTGCACTTTACAGTTTTTTGTTTAATTCTAAATGTTGGATGTTAGTTCCCTCTTCTTATATTTGAATGTGGACTAAGTTCCCATAAAAAAATGGACTTAGTTCCCACTTAACATGGGAACTAAGTCCACTTCGCGAAAGTGGTTTTATTTCCCACTAAGTGGGAACTAAGTCCCTCAGTGGACTTAGTTCCCGTGGACTTATTTCCCTGCACCGTTTTAGCTATTCAAACAAAACTACAGACTTCGATTGGTTTTTCTTATTTGTTTTAATTGGAATCTCCCCTTTTTACTATGGACTTGGACATTATTCCAGTTTGTTACAAGTAATTGATGAGAATGAAGTTATACAGCGCGGTTGCAATGGTTGATGAAATTGGCTTAATTCTACGATATATTATTCGATAAGCTCAGCGTAATTTGCCAATTCTTACAGGGAAATACCACAACCAAAGAGCCATGCCCAAAAATGGTGCCTTTTTTTGATGGCACACCAATGCGACCTAACAGGATGTGTAGAGTACGTCAATACAAACAATAGTTATTACGGCAGCTCAGCTCTAAAGTACATCCGCCTCGAGTTATGCGCCCTAATCTAATAGGACGTATACATAGTTTTTCTAATTACATAAATACGTGTTATAGATTAGGGCGCATAACTCGAGACGGATGTATGTACTTTAGAGATGAGCTGCCATAATAACTATTGTTTGTATTGAAGTACTACTCTACACATCCTGCTAGGTCGCGTTAGTGTGCCATCAAAAAAAGGCACCAGTTGCTCATACATTTCAGGCTCTTTACAGTAAGAAACAAAATATCTTCACTTAAAAGTTAAAACCAAACTTGGCTTCTGGATCAAACGCGTTGAAAAAAAAAATCACGAAAGTTTTACTCTTTTTAACGGGTTTTTGGAAGAAAATGTGTTGCAGGTTACTTGAGATGTTGAAAGAAGCATACATCAAAATTTGATTAACCTCGACAAATCTTTGGAAGACTATTTCCCAGACAAAATTGACGAATTCGACTGGGTACAGAATCCGTTTGCAAATTATATCAAACCATCGACGCTAACTGTGGCAGAGTATGAAAGTTTGATCGACATAGAAACAGACTGGATGCAGCTTCAGACCTTCGCATTCAGTTGTCGCACATAAAGCCTATTTTTAAGGATATTTTAAGTAAATAATGTTAGAAAAATTCATTTTTCACATTGAAAAGTTACAACAAACTTCTTGTTGCAGAATAAATATTTAGTAAAACATAAACTACATTTATTTTTATACCATTAATTCTTTTTTTGTCAGGCATAAAAATATCAAACCGTACTTCAAATGTTTTATGTTATTATCAATATGGGGGCCCGACAAAAAAAAGTATATTAATTTAAGGTTCGTGGTAGAAAAAAAAATGGGAACGTATAATTATCTACCTCAACTCTGTAGATGGGACTGGCTGGACTGACACGAGGTTGTTCTCAAACGGTCCTCCATCTACGTACTAACCGCGCCCAACGTCGTATACTATTCGCGCTTACTATTCAAAAAAAAGTTTTATTGAAGAAATCGTTGGAAATGAAGGTCCTATTCTTCGCAAAGTATGTAGATAAATTGGTTTTTAATAATTCCTCTCTAGGTATACAAAGTTTTATGTGCCTAGGATTGGTAAAGAGTATCCAACCAAACGGGCTGTAGTCTTATGTTATGTTTTTCAGAGGATTCGCTCAGAAATCAATAAAAAAAATATTGATTGCGCTTTCTCTTAATATATTTATTATGAGCGGTTAAGTTTTGCTTGTATTTTCGGTGCAGTTAATTGCGATAGATGCACACGCTAGGACGGTATCGCAGCAGTAGAATTACCGGTACCGATTGCCAGTCACTAGTATCCTGCCACTTTTCATTAAATGCTTGATAATAAGTAATTAAACTCTATTTTTAAGGGCAAACACAACGTCGGCCTTAATATCAGGTCTATCTGAAATGGAAAAATTGTACAGCATTTTCTAAGCAGCATAGAAATGTTAATAAAATTTGCAAATTGCAAGTTTGTCACACTTGCATGCTCCCATTATTGACTATTATTTGATCTTCCTTTTATGACACTGGTGATCTCCAGTACACCAACCCACGGATTTGCTTGTTACACACTTGCAGGGCATTTTCAAGATTTAAAAAATATATTTATAAATATATATATTTTAAAATATGTCTAGACTCACTTAAATAATAATAATGCCTAAATGTGATCTCTCCGATTTTACGACAAGCGGTTTTTTTTTCGATAAGCTACAGTGATTCTCATAGCCCGTCCCTGTTCATAACCTTGCCGAAAAAGAAGCAGGAAGAAGAGAGTTTAAAACGTAAAACATGCATGCATTTTTTCTGCAGGTCTCTAGTAATATTATAAATAATAATATACGCGAAAATGAAATAAAATCAATATTATTTGATTCTCCTCTGATTGTTTTTTACGGTGGTGTTTTTTCTGCAACTCAGTAGTAACTCACTCTTTGATATCACGAAAAACGATTAATACTCACTCAAAACTCAATCTATTTTCATTGAAAAAAAAATAACAAAAGAAAATTCGCGAGTATACCTTAGGGCTATCGACATGCGACACCTGTTGCCCTTTTTGCACCTGGCCTCCCCTGTTTTGCGACTTTCTTTGCTGTAATTGAAGTATAATATAGAACGTTCATTAATAAAATATCCGAACTTACGGGATAACGGTTACGAAGTGGCTTAATATACTATAGCTGCATGATTCTTTACAGACAAAATTGTAAGAGCTATGATCAAAAAACCAGTTTTCAAAATCGTAATCAGAACCCCTTACCAAAGTAATGCATTGTAAATTTTTGCTTCTAGCGGGCGCACCCAATTAAAAAAGTGTAAGGGATCTGTTTCCCTGGCAAGCACCTTTAAAATAAATTGTATTATGGTTCTTTGAGACAGTACTGTAAAAGTGAAGTATCAACAAACTTTTACGAGAACCCCTTACGAGACCCCCTTACCAGAATAAGGGCTAGTGGGTTTTCGCTTTCAGCGGGCAAACGGTGCGCCCAATTAAAAAAGTGTAAAAGTGTAAATGTTTCCCTGGTTAGCACCTTTAAAATAAATTCTTTCAAGGTTCTTTGGAGGCAGAAAAGTAGAAGTTAGGATCAAAAAAGTTTTTTTTTTAATTCCTAACAGAACCTCGTACCCGAATTGGGTTCTTGTTGCTTTTCGCTTCTAACGCGCAAACGGTGCGCGCAATCAGAAAAAAGTTTAGAGAGCAGATCGGTTTCCCTGGAAAACACATTTCCAATAAAGTTTAGTATGGTTGCTTAGAGACATAAATGAAGAAGTCGTTTAAAGGACCTCTTGGTAAAATAACATTCAATACACAAATAATGCGCGGCTTCCAAAGGAATTTTGGAAAAATGTTTTTGTTTAGGTTTTAATGACCTTTTTGGGGTTTCAGGGATTTCTTGGTAAAATAACCTAATGTCAAATAAGTTAATGTCAGTAATTGCTAATAATGTCATATCTAAGATTAATATTCCATTTTTAGGTATTAACATGTTTTTCAATAAGATAATTTTTTGGTCTTCGATGACTTTTTTGTGCGGCCATCGGTAACCACCGTAAAAAATCGAAAATATTCCCCAACAACAAACTATACCGATTTATTGATTTCGTACAGATTTGTTTTTGGTTTACATATCGTCGTTCCAAACACGAAGTGGCGTATGTGCAAAACTTAACTCACAATAGAGCCAGAACAAAAATTTACGAAATTTTCTTATGTTTTTTTTGCTTTAATTGAAAACTTTCAACAAAGCTAACCATTATTTCGAGGAAGTGGTTATTATAATGTGTTAAAATATGTTTTTTCATAAACATTTTCCATTTTTGAGTAAATTCTAATCCAAGAGAAAGAATGCAGATACGCCATTTCGTGTTTGGAACGACGATATAAAAGGACGAATGAGTTATTACTGCGTTGTACAATCTCTATTGTTCTCTTCTTCTTTCTACTCGTACATACATTTTCTAAAAATTTTGTTTGTGTTTTGCTCTCCTGTGCAGCGATTCTTGTAATAACTAATAAAAAAAGTAGCTCTTGGTTAAAAAAGCTCAATGAAAATACCTGATATTTTGAAGTATGTATTTATATGGATTGCCACCAGAAGACATTAGGTTGGATAAATCTTTCTCAAGAAATTCCAAAATCCATATTTGTTTAGCCTTTTTGTTTGAACAAAAAACGGCTGGTAATAATTTGTTTTAGTTCATGTTTTGGTTTATACGCGTCGATTGGGACTCGTCTTGGTCGATATCATTTTTATACGCGAAATAGTTATCATGAACGAAAATAATTTTTCACCCACATACTTACGTTAGTATGTACATACATACATACACACATAACAACGGCCCATACAAGTCCTCAAAAACCTAGTTTCTCCAACCATTTGCTTGTACAAGTAGAAAGAAACCTATAATTTAAAGCCGGATCCGCAACTTTTAGAAGCTTCTCATGACATTTCATACTCTTGGATGTTTGTCAGACGTTTCCAAGAGGTGAGGCAGTGGAAAAAACTTAACGATGCTACTTGGCCCCGGTGGGATTTGAGCCTGAGACTTTTATATAAGTAGTCTAACACACAAACCTATGCGCCACTGTGCTGTAAATTACGATTTTCATTTTCGGACCAACGAAAATCAGCTGTAACCTAAATCAGTCTTTTCGTTAAAACAAACACAAAACGGCTGGACCGAGTTCAGTACAACTTCTTTAAGGTCATATTTACGCCAATAAGCGTTGGTTGTGACCATAACGAAAGCGATACCATATTTTATGCGCGAATACGTACGTACTACATACACAGGTTTAAGCGGGGAAGAAAATGGAGTGAATCTGGCCAAGTAACAGCACTGCAAATTGACACGGTGCAAGGAGAGCTACCTTGCGCAGAGAACAACGAAGCAACGCGAGGATTCATAAACTTGGAGAGCAGATTAGAGCGTTACTGGACATGCTGGAAGATCGAAAAAGGCGATCGATTCATCAACCGATGAGAGATGCCATCGAAAGCATAAAAGCTCTTTACGAACTGTCTGCTATTCGACTGAAAGACGAGAGGGCAAGGGAGGTGATTAGAAAAAACAACTCCACACAAACTTCTCCCTGGCTTAAGACGATCCTGCAACCTAAAAGAAGACAGGATCCAGAAATCGAAACCCCTGTGCCGAAAAGAATCCAAGTAGAATCCAAGGAGAAAGCTGCAGTGGCCGGCGTTAGAACCCCGGGGACCAGGCAAAAGAGGGCCAACCCTGCTAATAAGAACAGAAACAAGCAGTTGCCCAAGGAAGAAGGTCGATCTAAAATCGCCCACAAAGAGCTAGCTAAGAAGCACCAGCCGGCTAAGAAAGGTAGACCCGATGCGATCGTCATCGAATCAAAGGGGGACAGGTCCTACGCGGATATACTACGCAGCGTTAAGGCAGACCCCAAGCTAGAAGAAATGGGCAAAGCAGTATCCAGGATTAGGACACAGAAAGGTGAACTTCTCATATAGCTCAAAGAAGCTGGAGACAAAACTGCCGAGTTCAAAACTATCATCAGTGAAGCCTTAAACGAGCGAGCAAGCGTAAGATCGCTCTCACATCGCGTTATTATCGAGCTCAAGGACGTAGATAAGATTACCTCGAAATAAGACATATGCGAGGCAATCAAAGCGCGTCCCTGCGGAAAGTATACGGCGGTACACAGGCCGCAACGGTTAGTCTTCCAGTAGAAAGCGCAGGTAAACTGTTGGAAAAAATAAAAATAAAAATAGGCTGGGTATGTCTGCCGCATTCGTGAGCGGATATCGCTTGGAAAATGCTTCAAATGTCTAGAGTTTGGCCACCTAGCCAACAATGCAAAAGCTTGGAAGATCGATCTAAGCTCTGTAGGAGATGTGGAACGGAAGGGCACATAGCAAAAGACTGCTTAAAGGAGCCATCGTGCATGTTTTGTAAAAAGAACCACCCAGAACAGGCGAAGCATATAGCCGGAAGAAGTAAATGCGCGGTATTTAGGAGAGTCATCACCAGCAGAAAATCATGAAGATTATCCAAATAAACCTAAATTACTGCGAAGCAGCCCAGGATCTCCTGGCACAAACAGCAAAAGATGAGGAAGCGGATATAATTTTAATCAAAAAAAATTTATACCAGGGGTATTTGTGTTGTCACCACTCACGAGTGAGTGTGAACTTATTTCCAATTCAAATGTTCCTTCAGATTTGAAGAATAACAAAAGAAATGTTTGTTCAGCCTATTGTATGGCTATGACTGAAAGTCAAAAATTAATATAATATAGTCAACTATTACTAGTATGACTATATATATAATTTTAATCAGCGAACCGTACAAGACTCTCGATAGCAACGTATGGATCTGTGACAAATCGAAAAAGCTTCTATATGGATAACTGGAAGACAAGCTTTTCAAGACACCTTCGAACAAGCGAACGGCTGGAGCCAAGATAAATGGAATAAATTTGTGCAGTTGTTAAGCTAGACCGAGTTGGACGACAAACGAATACCAAACGATGCTTGATAACCTCCCAAGGGATGCTTATGGACGGTCCCCAGTTATTATTGCTGGCGACTTCAACGCATGGGGAACAGAGTGGGGAAGCAAACTGACCAATGCCAGAGGACGTATACTTTTGGAAACATTTGCACCTCTGAACATAGGTTTGGAAAATAGACGAAGGGTTAATACATATCGTAAAGCAGGAATGGGTTCGATTATAGATATTACCTTCGCCAGTAACTCCATCCTTCGAAGTATAAAATGGCGAGTCAGTGAAGAATATACACAAAACGACCACCAAGCGATAATATTTGAAACTGCTGATAAAATATACAATAATATAATTACAAATTCAATAAATATTTGCAGAGCACTAGCTACCAGGGCCTTCAGCTCGTTTGGAGAGAACTTAAGTTAACTACGTTGTTATAATTTCATTCACAAATTGTATATTACTTGGTGATATTACGGTTAATAGTTCTTTGAGAGGTTTGTTTGCTATGGATGAGGAGGTTGAGTTGATATGCGGACATTGGAGGATATGGGAAATGTCCAAAGTTGGGGACTGGTAGCAGAAATTACAAAGGGGTGCTGCTTCTTTGGTGATCAGGTGTTTGTGGGTGGCATTTGTATGGCCCATTCTAAGCCGTATGTATTTTGTTACCGTACTTCTGGGAAGTTCGACGGGGAAAGTTGATTGTTTTCTTTTTGTTAGCCTCTCTTTATATATATTGCAATGGCACATATTTGTTATACATATAATGAAAGAGTATCATTATACGCTTAGTTTGAGAAAAAAAGTGTCTTAAAGCTTACCGTTATTCTGACACGGTAGCTTGATCATATGCATTCATAAAAACAAACACATTTTTTGGCTCATCTGAATAGGTTCAACGAATGAAATGGAATAAAACGAGAATAGTAATTGTAATTTAATGATTTATTTTGCACTTTTGTATAGGTGGGATTGTAATAACAATAATTAATAATGAGTATTGCCGCATTTTTTTAATAAAGTCTCGTAAATTCGATCTGGTATAGAACCATACAATTTTGCAAGGTATTGAAGCGAAATTTCGGTCCAAGCTTTTTTAATTGCTTCGATTAATGACTTTTTGTCTTCGAATTGTCGCCCAGACTCGTATACTTTACGTGAAATAAGTCCCCACAAATTCTCTATGATATTTAGGTCAGGGGAGTATGGAGGCCACTCCAGCAGCTGAACATTTTGGCGCTCAATCCACTGTTTTACCGTCCTCGCTGTGTGGATAGGGGCATTATCATGTTGGAATGTCCACGATATTGGTCCAAACAGGTCAAAAATCTGTGGGAAAGCCTTTTCTAGCACACCTTTATAAGAATTTGCATTCATTCTCGGTGTAAGAAATTGGAGTTCGAAGGTTCTGTAGATGGAAATAGCTCCCCACACCATGACACTGCCTTCACAGCTATGCAGACGGCTTAAATAATGTTCCTCTTTTCGAAGGTCATGAAAATAAAAATTATAGCCGTCAGGACCATCTAAATTAAACTTTTTCTCATCTGAAAAAATCACTTTATGCCACTCTGACTTCCACGACATGTATTGTTTACAAAATTGGAGACCAATTTCTTTTCTCGATTCATTAAGCGGTGGTTTTTTCTGAATTTTTTTTCTTTGCAAATGTTTAGCACTTTTAATAACCCGTTTTACTGTCACCAAACTACACTTTACACCAGTTTTCATCTTTATTTTTGAAGCGGAATCATGAGAATTGGAAGCTGCTCTGATGATTGCACGTCTATCGGTTCTTGATGTGGCCCTATAACTTCCACCTTTCATATTTTTTCCATAATGTTTCTACATTTCGCAAATAACCGCTTACTACATTTTGACTTTTGTTAATTTTTTTCGCGATGGACCGTTGGCTTAGGCCTAATTCTCGAAATGCTTTTATTTTGCCCTTTTCTTCCTCGCTTAAAGATTTTCCGCGACCCATTTTGTCGTTAACATGTACACTCAACAAGGTTAATTAGCAGGAAAAAATCTGAGTACAATTGACCGACGCAACTACACGCAAACTAAGATTTTTGCTGTTGAACCTATTCAGATGAGCCAAAAAATGTGTTTGTTTTTATGGATGCATATGGTCAAGCTAGCATGTCAGAATAACGGTTAGCTTTAAGACACTTTTTTTTTCTCAAACTAATGATGCTCTTTCATTATATGTATAACAAATATGTGCCATTGCAATATATATAAAGAGAGGCTAACAGTAAGGTTAAACATAGGGAAGGGTTACAGTCCGCTTGGGCGAACTGTTGGATACCCTATTCTTATTCCTATCCCTCATAAGTGGGCGTGACAAAAGTCTAAGTATGGTTGAATTGTTAAGAACGCTCTACATATTTTGTTATATAACATTTAAAGGATTTTATCAAAAAAAACGCTCCCTAGCTCAAACTTGGGTGTTTCAATAAAATTGTTTTATTTAATTGTGGGCGTGTCAGTAGGCGGATTTAAAAAAAATTAACACATGAGCATAAAGGGCCCCTAGAGAGTATATATTATAAATTTCAGCTCCCTAGCTCAAACTTTGGATTTTCAAAAAAATTATTTTATTTATTTGTGGGCGTGTCAGTGGGCGGATTTTGAAAATATTTATACATGAGCTTAAAGGGCCCCTAGAGAGTATATATTATAAATTTCAGCTCCCTAGCTCAAACTTTGGATTTTCAAAAAAATTGTTTTATTTATTTGTGGGCGTGTCAGTGGGCGGATTTTGAAAATATTTATACATGAGCTTAAAGGGCGAGAGTATATATTAAAAATTTCAGCTCCCTAGCTCAAATTTCGGTTTTTCAATAAAATTGTTTTATTTTTTTGTGGGCGTGGCAGTGGGCGGATTTTGAAAATTTTATATCCCGAGCAGTTTTAGGAGTCATAGATCATATATAAAAAATTTCAGCTTCCTAGCTCAAAATTCGATTTTTTTCAAAATTTTGTTTTTTTGAGTTTGTGGGCGTGTCTGTGGGCGGATTTCAAAAATTCGTAAACTTGATTATTTCGGGACCCTAGAGAGTATATGGTTAAAATTTCAGCTCTCTAGGTCCAGTTTAAAGGCCTAATTTTTGCCGACGGACGGACGGACGGACGGACGGACGGACGGACATGGCTAGATCGACATTACTATCGATGCTGATCATAAATATAGTAACTTTTAGGGGTCTACGGGCAATATTAAGGTATGTTACAAACTATGCGTCAAAATTAATATACCCCTAGAATAGGGTATAAAAAGAGGTTGAACCTATTCAGATGAGCGTATCATTGTTGTGCTTGATTTATTATAACTCGACAGATTTGTCAAAATGGTTTGTTTTGGGAGATGCCACGGAGGAGAGTTAACGTTGTTTTAGTTTTTTATTTCAATTCGAATTTTCAGCTCTTTCGCCGATTCCAAAGCTTTATACAAAGCGGATTGGTATTTCGGGTTTTTCTTTCTCTTCAACAGCTTTTTTGTATCCTCATGTATGGGTGATTTGAATGATGAGTTCATTTTTAGTGTGATTTTCCAGGTTAGGAAATCGATTCGGTCCCTTAGGTTAGGGAGTCCTCATTCAGTAAGAATGTTCTTGATAGGTGTTGAGTAGAAAGCGCCCAGGCAGGATCTTACAGCGGCGTGGTACGGCGTAGAAATTAGTTGCAGAGATGATTTGGAACACTTCCCATAGATTGGTAGACCGTAATCAATTTTTGAAAAAATAATGGACTGAATAACGTTAATTATAGTATTTACATTACCGTTACTTTGTTTACATGAAAGGTATTTGATAATATTTACTCTGGTAGTAAGACTTTTTCTTAAGCTAATACAATGTTGCTTAGAACTATAGTTGGATTCGAATATAATGTCAAGAATTATTGAAAAATTTACATTTTTTATACAAGTGTTATTATATGATACATTTTGAATTAGTTTTGTACATTTGTGTTTTTTACAAATATGTAATATTTCGCATTTAGAGAAAGATACTTTCCCCCCTGAGGTTTCACCCCATTCGGTCAAGTCTTTAATAATCCTTGAAAAAAGATGTGATACCTCTTCTAGGTCTTTCAATTTGGTGAACAAAATAAGATCGTCCGCGTAAAGGATGTGAATTGCTTTAGGATGTACCCGAGATATTTTGCTTATTTCATTAAATGCAATTTTGAATAGCATGACCGAAAGGGGAGAACCTTGGGGAATGCCATTCATAAGTTTATGAATTTGTGAATAAATTTTATTATTAGTTTTAATACGGTTGGTAAGGAAGGCTTTTATTAAGTTGAACATTTTTGTACCGACCTTCCATAGTTTTAATTGGTTTAAAATAACGTGAGGTCCTATTCTGTCGAATGCTTGTTCAAAATCAATTGATAGAATCGAGATATGATTTTTTTCGGAGAGTGCTGAGGTGATGTTTGTGTCTAAATGAAGGAGCGCATCTAGTGCCCCGCAGCCGGGTTTGAACGCTGTTTGGTTGATGTCGATAAATTTATTTTTTTCCAACCACCAGGAAGGCGTTTGGAAACGATTTTTTCAAAGACTTTTGAAAGGCATGGCAGAAGTGAGATTGGACGGTAGCCTTCGATACGCGTGTGGTCTTTATTCGCTTTGGGGATGGGCACGATGGTAGCCACTTTCCATGTTTGGGGAATAACTCCCTTGTCGAATATGTGATTGTAAAAGGACAATAATCTAGTTTTTAAACAGGGAGGACTATTTTCGATCATTGAATAATTTGTTCTGTCGTATCCGGGGGTGATCCCTTTTACAGAGCGCAAGCTGGTTTCAAACTCTATCATATTAATGGGGGATTCTATTGATTTTGTTGAATTAGTGATGGTATAATTTGGAATGACTTCGTTCAAGCATTTGTATTGTGGAGAACCCTTGAAAGATGGTTGCATTTTATTTTTATTTTTGTTTGGTTTATCTTTGAATTTAACCGAAGCTAGGAAAGAGGAAAAGGAAATCACTATTGTGACTCACTGACGACGAAGCGTGGTGAACTGTGCGGTTGGGTTCGAGTTGCTGGGAAACAAGCGAAATTGTGCGAGGAGCGCGTAACATTTTTCCGCTCAGATTATGGATACACTTGTAATCGTATCTGGCTCAAAAACCTTTGTTTCAATTGCAAATATAGTAAATTGTTTGGACGTCTAAAATCGAAACTCAAATTTAGAGAATAAAATTAGATTTTTAGGAATAAAACTCACAGAGCCAGATAGGATTAGAAGTTTGGCGGTATAATGAGTGTATATAAGGGTGAGCGAGATAGCTCTAATAAAATGTCTATAACTTTTGCTAGCGAATTATGGCGGAGATTGGTTTTACACATGGTGGTGATCGGACGTGCTGGTGGATGGAATTTTTTTTATATATATTTTTTTTCATGGCATCGGTGGCTTACAGTGGCGGTAGAAACGAGAAATAAGTAGTTAATTAACAAAAAAAAACGTGGTTAATTTCATTACGCAGCATAGGAGTTTTCGTGAAACGTTACCACAGAAAGTGCCTGCATTCTGCATCCCCAAATAGGCGTTCCCAATACGCAAAAATATACTCTCCAAACTCGTCCCGCTCCACTTGTACGGAAAAGGAAAAAAAACCCCACGCGATTTATAAGTCCCACCGAAACACGCCGTCCGCACGAATTTTTAAGCACCATAACCAAAAGATAAAGCCAAAAATCCATCGTATGACTGGCGACAGTACCTGCTCCAGCTCGCACAAGGTGTCGAGATCCATCCAGAAGCCCAAGCGCCAAAATATCCTCAGCAGTGTTCCACGAAAGTGTCGCATTAATAATCCAACCAACGGTCTTGGGAATTCACTCTGGGTCATCTCAGCGAACGCATCTCGCCCGTTCACCCACAGTTCAGGTGCTCAAGCTATAATTTTGCCTGTG
Source organism: Portevinia maculata (assembly GCA_949715645.1). NCBI lineage: Eukaryota > Metazoa > Arthropoda > Insecta > Diptera > Syrphidae > Portevinia > Portevinia maculata. Next base: position 44,943,482 of record OX454528.1, on the reverse strand, counting down.
ACGAAGGAAAGACAAAGAAAAAGGTTCGGCAGTCGCCAAGCTTTAGTAAAGCAGTAACCGCAGCAGATCAGTATACCAGCAGCAGAAACTCCACCCATCGTTTAATGTTTCTAACGCGCCCTAGAGGGCACGGTTAATATACTAAAAACAGAAAAGCTAAGTTTTGGTCCACTTTTAAATTAATTTGTAAATCATTTGCGTTCAAACGTAATTTGTATATCTCTAGTTTAGCTTCACTCGTTTACGCCAAATTTAAAAGCAGTATAGCTACATCGAGGAAGGGATGTGGTGCACCTCAGACCAACACCTTGGATTCCGTGTTAATGGTAACCCAGAAAATTTAAAGGGGTAAGTCGTTGTATGAATTACTTTTGAACAAATGATATAGTAGTATCAGTATTATATTTTGGGACCAGTAAAGTAGAGATCAAATGCTATTGGATTTTTTTTGTTGCTGAAAGTAAAGCATCTATTTTTGTTAAATCTACGAGTATTTAAGCCTTGGTTTGTTCAATAAATTGAATTTATGGTGTTATTCGAACATAAGATCTGCGCTGTGTATTGTTTTCTTCCTTCGGATTAATTTTTGGTCAGCGTTGGCGTCATTTTAGTGATTTTCCTTCGCCTTCTATAACTATTTAACAACATTTCAGTCGATAACATTCGCGGATATGGGAAGTTATTAGAATTTAGAAGAGGATGTGGGAGGGCATTCATAGTAAAGGACACGATGAGATCTGGAAAAGGACTATAGGGGTGTACTAGGCTTCGTTTGAAGTTACACACTCCTCTCACTTTAGGGGTCGTCGTGAATCGAGCGTGACGGCGGCCATGGATGCTGAACTTCGGTTTGCTGAGGGGCATGCCAGCTCTTGGAGATAATTAATATCGAAACCTCTCCATATCTCGCCCACTTTGGAAGAATACCTTGGATTAGATGAAACTCGGGCCTCGCAATCTTCAGCGTTAGGGAAGGATGGTTACAGGTTGTGTTAGATCCCTTTTCATAATTGCTTTCAATATTTCAGGCATGTAAATAAACAATGTAACCCCCGTCCAGCGCCTGTGGCAAGATCCCCGCCCACCGTTGAGCTAGCGGGTGGAGAAGAACTCATGCCTGAGCCACAGGAGGCCTGGACACCCCCTCCTACTAGGCTGCCCGGACTGACTCAAGGGTCCTGTGAACTTGGGTCATAAGGGTGGATAGGGTTAGTGGAAGGGTCACTCTCGAACACAATCTTGACAGGGAGAGTCTTTACCATCAGCGATTTAGGCTTTCGCCAGTATGGGTGATAGTGCCGGAAGAGGCCTAGTCGCTTCCAACTGAACTACTGTTCAACCATTTCCCCTCTCCCTGATGGTGGTGTTCGGGGGTTCGTTACAGTATTTTTCTTCAACGTATTTTGGCTGGAAATTAGAGTCGCTATGGATACTTTCCCAAAATTTGGCAAAGTATTCGTTGATCTTTACAGGACATGTAATATTTTTAGAGTCGTTTTTGATAAGTTTAATTGTGAGAGGTGTAAAATTTCCTGTAAGGCTTTTAATGTCAGCCCACATTTTTTGGGGGTTGAGTTATGGTTGATTCCGTCAGTAAATTTCATGAAAGAAGACACTTTCGCGGTTTTAGCTGCTCTTTTAAATTGAGCGTTGGCTTTCCTATAAGCGATTAAATTAATCCCATTTGGATGTTGTTTGAATATCTTCCACGAGTCTTGTTTTTTATTCCGCAAAGTGCTGAGATTTGGGTCCAACCAGGGGACTGTTTTGTAGTGGATCTTATTAGTGCTTTGGGGGATTGCCACAATTGCGGCAGAGTGAATTATCTTTGTAATGAAGGCGGATTCTTTATTCGTATTATTATTGGTTGGAGGTGGTTGGGCAGAGATTCGGGTTGAGATTTCGGATTGGAAGAGATGCCAGTTGGCAAGGTAGGTGAGGAATTTTGGTTGGGGTTTCGGTAGAGTTAGACTGTTTTTTAAATAAATCTTGGTAAGGATCGGAAAGTGATCTCTTCCATGTAACTCATCGGAGACATCCCAAGAGGATTTTTATGTGAGGTGGGGAGATATCAGAGAAAGGTCAATGTGGGAGTATGTGCCATGGTTTGAGAGGTGGGTTGATCGTCCGTCATTTAAAATTGCCAGCCCAGAATTTGCGATGAAGTTTTCGACTAGCTTTCCGCGACTGTTGATTCTAGAAGAACCCCATGCAGGGGACCATGAGTTGAAGTCTCCGGTAAGGAGACAAGGGGTTGTTATGTTCGTAAAAATGTTTTCAAGATCGTGGTAATTGAATGGTTGGTCTGGTGGGATATAAATTGAGATGATGGTAATTTTGTATTTTAATTCAATTTCAACAGCTATAGCAGATATGTTGGAGTCAATCGAGATGAACTTGTGTGGAAGTGTTTTGTGTACAAGAAGTCCGGTGCCTTGTTTGGAGTTTGTGTTGTGGGGTAGGTTGTGAAATTTTGACGAGTATTCTTTTGGTGGGAGTGGTTGGAAGTTATGTTTGATGTGTGTTTCTTGAATAGAGACGATACATGGTTGAATTTCTTTGATAAGCAATTGGAGCTCATGATTGTTATTAAAATAACCAATATTTTTCAATTATTGTAGGCGGTGGATGGCAACTTTTTCCCAGTGCAATTTAATGTACCCGTCAAAGGTGCGCTCCCACCTGTTGATAAAGTATACACTGGCGACGAGTGCCCCCTCCAAGGTGGTTGGGGCCATCGTCATCAACGGAGGCGCGGGTTGAGTGGGGACAATTTATTACACTAAGAGCTGTCATTTTCATCTATGATCATTGCGCTTCGTGTGGGAGTGTGGGGTTTTTGAAGAGAGATTTTGCTTTGGGTGTAATTGATGTTATTGATAAATGATGTAGGTGTAGAAATCTTGTTTAGGAGATATTCTTGTTGTGATTGTGGTAAAATGAGATAAGATTTAGATTTGATTTCGTTGGAGATCGGGGCAGACGTTTCTGAAAGTTTTTCTCTCGTGAGAGAGGAGGATTCAGCAATTTGTGTTTGGGTATTGTATTAGTATTTTGTGTTGTTTGGCTATGCAGGTTTGCTAAGGTGGATGGTGTTGGGGATTTTTCTCTTGTGAGAGAGGTGAGTTCATTAATTTGTTTATCGATGTTTGTATTTTGTGTTAAATGTTTATGTATATTATATGTTAAGTTTTTCTCTTGTGGAGAAAAACCGGTTTTGGTGGAAGTTGTTTTTTCTTTGTCACTAGAGTGGGATAAGGTAGAAGAAGATGTGGATGGAATGGGAACATTTTTTTTAAGCATTGCATTTTGGAGTTTTGTGGAGTAAAGATCGGAGGAGAAAGAAGGAGTTATGGGGTTGCGTTCTGAATGGATGCGCCTAGCTTCTGCCAAGGTGCATTTGTTTTTTGTTTTTATTTCAATTATTTCTTTGCTTTGGACATATCTCTGTACATATTTTTGATAAAGCGGGGTGGGACCCGGCACAGTTTGCGCAGTAAGTGCGCGTGCAGTTTTCGTCTTCATGAAGAGGAAGATTTCATGTTTCGCAGGTGGCTGGTTTTTTACACCATTTTTTGTGTGTCCGAGCAGTTGGCATTGGCGGCATCGCATGGGGTTAGGGAAATATTCAGAGACTTTAGTCTTGTACCATCCAATTTCGATTGTGCTACCGATTTGAAACCTATCGAACGTGAATATCATAAGTCCCGTGGGGAGTCGTTTGCCTTCTGGATTAATTTTTGTGAATTTATAGACATCGGTTATGTTTTGAGCTTTAAGTTCACTTATGATTTTGAGACACGGTGCATATGCAATTCCCTTCGAGTGGTTAGGTTAAGATTGGCGTGTAGTTTCAACAGATGGGCAAATAGTGCCGAGAGCTTTAGAGCTTATGAATCTGTCAGCAATTTTTTGATCTTTGGTAAGAATCAATAATGATCCGTCTCTGAGCTGGGAGATCTTTTCATATTGTGTGCTAATAGAGTCAATAGTTTTTTTTTAATAAAAACACACTGATAGACGAAAGTGGTTTGTCTAGATAGAGGTTATGTGATGGTTATGTGTGAGGTTATGTGAATGAAGCGGGGATTTTTATAGACTGTTTTTGTGGGCAATTCCGGAAAGTCGGAAAATACACTAATTGAAGGTTTAAATCTTTTACTCTGTAGTATAGAGTCTGGAGGGTCAGAAAGATGGCACTCATCGAGAGCACCGAATCGGTTACCCGATTTGTGGGCAGGCTTTGGCGCCATGCCGACAAAACGGTTTTTTAATGAGGACACTAATAAGAGTTCACTGGGTATTTATGTATATTTGGATAAGGATGAATAAGAAGGAAGTGAAAAACACTTACAAATAATGTATGAGAGCGGGATAACGGGGACAAATGTGAGCACTTATATTCACCACAGTAATAGGCCTGTACGGTTGGGATGTCAGCCGATGACTGAAAAAAGTAAACTAAAACACTCCAATCCAGCGGGACCAAATTAGAAAGACGCGCTCTTTGACAAGGATACGTTTGAAGAATTGATAAGCACAGACAACCAGAGACAGAACGAAACGGCAGAAGCCATGTCGGCCCAACTCGTCCGTGCTATCGCTACAGCGTGCAATGCAGCAATGCCCATTAGAGTAAGCAGCAAAAAGCGTGCACCATGCTATTGGTGGAATGAGGACATAAAAACATTGAGAGCAGGGTGCCTAAGAGCCAGGCGAAAGGTCCAACGATCCAGGGGGAGAGCTGACTTTCAAGAACACCTGAATAACTTTAGAATAGTGAGACACGAACTAAAAAGGGCTATCAAGGAAAGAAAGTTATGACGAAGCTGAAGGGCTGTAGATTCCCCCCCCCCCCCCCCCCAATAACATGCACAAGAATGTTGAGATCTATAGTAGAACACCTTTTCCCCAAAAGTCCAGCTACTATGTGCAGCATAATAAGAGAGGTTAATCCAGACGATATACCTGTTATTACTCTGGAGGAGCTGCTAAAGGCATGCAGCAGGGTAGGTGACAACAAGGCGCCCTGACCAGACGGACTCCCAAACAAGGCATTGAAGGCGGCTGTTACAAAGAGACCAGACCTATTCATAACAATGCAGAGGTGCCTAGAGGAGGGAACTTTTCCTGAGAAATGGAAAATGCAGCACTTGGTCCTGCATCCGAAAGGAAAGAAGCCTCCAGGAGAACCATCGTCCTACCGCCCTATATTGGACACCCTGGGAAAAATCCTCGAGAAGATAATCTATAATAGACTTCTGGCAGTGGCTTCAGAAGAGCGCGTTCTACAGTTGATGCTATAAGAGCGTTGGTCCACATAGCTGAAAGTGCCATAGAGGGAGTAAGATGGCTCTACGGCACAAAGAAGTATAGTGCAGTAGTTACGCTGGACGTCAAAAACGCCTTCAATTCTGCGAACTGGTCATCCCTAAGAAGATTTCTCGCCAGAATGGATACACCATATTACTTGCTGAGGATAGTGACGGACTACTTCAACAACAGGAAGTTAAGGTATTATGCCGACGAAGGACTCAAATACTACAAGGTTACCGCGGGCGTCCCACAGGTATCCGTACTGGGCCGCTTCTGTGGAACATCATGTATGACGGAGTCCTACGACTAATGCTACCTCGCGGAGTATCGATAATTGGATTTGCCGACGACATTGCCATCGTAACAGTTGCAAAACAGATCCATGAAGTTTAATCAGCTACAAATGAAGCAATTTCCAGGATAAAACACTGACTAGTATCCGCCGGACTAGAACTAGCCGACCATAAAACAGAAGCTGTCCTTATAACAAGTCGAAAAACCATTGAATTCGCCAATTTCCAGGTGGGGAACCAGATCATCAGATCCAAAGAAGCAGTCAAATATCTTGGAGTCATGCTAGACAACATACTGCAGTTCAAGACGCATGTGGAATATATAACAACGAAAGCATTGTAAATACAGGGAGGTCTCTCACGCATACTACCTAACATCGGTGGACCTGGATACGCTAGGAGGAACGTTTTATCAAAAGTAGTCAGCTCAGTCCTTCTTTTCGCCGGCCCGGTTTGGGGGGGGGGGGGGGGGGGGCACTAGCGACGAAAGAAACAAGAAGAAAACTATCATCCGCATACAGGCTTAGCGCGTTAAGGACAATCTGTGGGTTTCGAACCGAATCTCGGACGAAGCGGCCATCGTCATAGCTGGAATGATACCCATAGACATTCTAGCGGGCGAGATGTTGAGGATATACAACAGAAAAACGCCGGGCGGACAAGACGCAAGTGAAATGGCAAGAATTAAAGTAGAAGAAAGAGCAGCTTCAAAGAGCAGCAAACCAGGTGGAACAACACTACAAAAGGCAGATGGACATACAAGCTGATCCCGTCAATCGAGACCTGGACAAAGCGAGCATATGGAAACAGCAACTACCATCTTACGCTGTTCCTGACTAGCCACGGCCGGCGGCTACGGCAAATACCTACATCGATTAGGCGCAGATTGTCCAGACCAGGAAGAAAACACGGAGCACGCTGTTTTTCGTTATAGACGATTCGTTTCATGGAGAACGAATCTGCCCAATCCATCTTTCGTAATGCCTTGCAGTCGGAGGACAATTGGAAGACAGTTTGTAATCTGGTAACAACTATCCAAAATGAACTGCGAAGAGTAGAAAGGCTAAGGAGAGCGTCAGAAGCAACACAGAAGCAACTGACACAAGACAAGACGCATAGCATGAATTGCTAACCAGCCCCGCGAAGTAATACCTAACGGCACTCCCGCGGGGAGAGTGGTTGACGTCTGCTGGGTGTGGATTAGTACGTAGGCGCATTCCTGGCATCGATTATTCGGGTTTGCGAATCGTACGAGGGCGGGTCAATAAGTCCGTGACTTTTGGAATAAAACACAGATTTTTTGATAAAAAAATAATTTTATTTTTCAACGTAGTCTCCCTTGAGCTCTATAAACTTTGTCCAAAGCTTCTCCAATTTTTTTATCACTTCCAAAAAAAATGATTTGTCGAGGTCCTCAAAATAGGCCTTTATTTGCGAGATGACTTCATCATTGGAGTCAAATCTTTTTCCACCAAGCCATTTCTTCAGGTTTGGGAACAAGAAGTAGTCGCTCGGAGCCAAATCTGGAGAATAGGGTGGATGAGGGAGCAATTCATAGCCCAATTCATGGTTTTTTGCCATGGCAACTGCACATGTGTGCACCCTTGCATTGTCTTGGTGGAAAAGAACTTTTTTCTTGGCCAAATGAGGTCGGTTTTTTTTCAAATCGTCATTGAATCGGTCCAATAAGTTGGCATAATATTCCTCATTGATTCTTCTTCCCTTTTGAAGGTAGTCAATGTGGATTATCCCGCGTGCATCCCAAAAAACAGTCGCCATAACTTTATTGGCTGACAAACCCACCTTGGCCTTCTTTGGCGCCGATTCACCCTTAGAAACCCACTGTTTTGACTGTTGTTTGGTCTCTGGTGTGTTGTGATGGATCCATGTTTCGTCCGCGGTTACAAAACGGCGCAAAAACTCCTCCATATTGCGATTAAACAACGCCAAACCTTCCTGTGAAGTTGTTACACGATTGCGTTTGTGGTCGACTGTGAGCAAACGCGGCACCCATCTTGCGGAAAGCTTTCTCATGCCCAAGTGATCATTCAAAATTGAAACCACTGAGCCATGCGAGATCCCTACGGCTTCCACAATCTCTCGCACGTTCAATCTTCGGTCGGCCAACACCATATCGTGAATTTTTTCGATTGTTTCGGGTGTAGAGACCTCAACTGCGCGTCCAGGACGTTCGGCATCTTCAGTGCTTGTACGGCCACAACGAAATTCAGTAAACCACTTTTTTACCATTGAAATCGATGGTGCAGAGTCCCCATAGTATTTTTCAAGCTTAGCCTTGGTCTCGGTAATGGTTTTTTTTCGCAAGAAATAATGCTTAATAAGCACACGAAATTCACTTCTTTCCATTTTCTCCTCAAATTAGTGAGTAGTCTGATAAAAATAGCTGTCAAATACAAACTAACTGACGCAGCAAGTTTAAATTTTGACAGGAGTCAACTGACAGATGCCTGTTGACAGGAGCAGTGTTGCCGTTTCAGTAAAGAGGTCAGAAATTCAAAAAGTCACGGACTTATTGACCCACCCTCGTACATGCCATCTTTTGAAGATTACCACATCCATTGGCACATCCAAGAAAAAAAAAACAGGTTTCAGCACAGGGCTCGTGCTCAGGCTACTGTGGGGGTCACAGGTGGCGGATGGTGAACTGCCTGCAGATATGTACGTTAGCTACGAATAACCAATAAGCAGTCCCCGACCAAGAGCGACGGAACATTTTGCAGGAACCCCTATGAACTTTCTGTGACAAGACGAGTCAGCGCCGTCTTTAACAAAGTACTACCCCATTTCTCAACTATTAGTCGAGAGATGGCTTCGTGGGAACCATATTCCAATGGAATCGTCTTTGACCACCGCCGCTCTAGGCATTACTGGAAACAAAGAATCGGATTTTAACACATGTGGGCTGACGTTTGTAGTATTCTGTTACCTGAGTAGGCAGGAGTGAAATCCGGTTGAAATGGATTTCAGGCTATTGCTGCAAATGTCCCCGTCCCGTTAAAGCCATGGCAGGCCTCAAAGAACGCTCGATATCTCGTCATCCTTTAGTTGGTGGTGTAGGTCCTGATGTAATATTCCTGGTTAGCTGATCTGGCACTGGCACAAAACCTCATAAGGGCTTGTGTCAACCCTTGCATGGCCTCACTGCTTGCATAGATAACCATGGGATCTTTGGGTGACTACACATTCGGACATCGATAACGGTTTTGAGTTGGGACCCAACAGAAATGAACACAACAAAAACAATAGAAGGAATTGTCGGGGAAGAAAATGGAGTGAATCCCTTCCAGAGGACTTCAAAAATGCTGCCGTCACCATCTGGCCAAGTAACAGCACTGCAAATGGACACGGTGCAAGGAGAGCTACCTCGCGCAGAGAACAACGAAGCAACGCGAGGATCTGATTTTTATAAACTTGGAGACCAGTTTAGAGCGTTAGTGAACGTGCTGGAATATCGAAAAAGGCGATCGATTTATCAACCGATGAGAGATGCCATCGAGAGCATAAAAGCTCTTTACGAACTATCTGCGAAAAAACAACACCTCACAAACTTCAGCCTGGCTTAAGGCGATTCTAAAAGTAGACAGGATCCAGAAATCGAAACCCCTGTGCCGAAAAGAAAACAGGAAAATCCTTCAGTAGAATCCAAGGAGAAAGCTGCAGTGGCCGGCGTTAGAACCCCGGGGACCAGACAGAAGAGGGCCAACGCTGCTAATAAGAACAGAAACAAGCAGTTGCCCAAGGAAGAAGGAGGTAGACCCGATGCGATCGTCATCGAATCAAAGGGGGACAGGTCCTTCGCAGATATACTACGCAGCCTTAAGGCAGACCCCAAGCTAGAAGAAATGGGAAAAGCAGTATCCAGGATTAGGACACAGAAAGGTGAACTTCTCATATAGCTCAAAGAAGCTGGAGACAAAACTGCAGAGTTCAAAACTGTCATCAGTGAAGCCTTAAAAGAGCGAGCAAGCGTAAGATCGCTCTCACATCGCGTTATTATCGAGCTCAAGGACGTAGATAAGATTTCCTCGAAAGAGGACATATGCGAAGCAATCAAGGCGCAATTTGGAACAGTGGTATTGATAACAGATATTCTGTCCCAGCGGAAAGCATACGGCGGTACACATACCGCAGCGGTTAGTCTTCCAGCAGAAAGCGCAGGTAAACTTTTGGAAACAAGGAAGATAAAAATAGGCTGGGTTGTCTGCCGCATTCATGAGCGGATATCGCTTAGAAAATGCTTCAAATGTCTAGAGTTTGGCCACCTAGCCAAACTATGCAAAAGCTTGGGAGATCGATCTAAGCTATGAAGGAGATGCGGAACTGAAGGCCACATAGCAAAGGACTACTCAAAGGAGCCATCGTGCATGTTTTGTAAAGAGACCATCCAGAACAGGCGAAGCATATAGCCGGTGGCAGTAAATGCCGGTCTTTTGGAGATGCATTACCAGCAGAAAAACAGGAAGTTTATACAAATCAACAAAACAGCAAGAAATCTCGGTAGCAACGTATCGATAAATTAGGGTGGAGCGTAAAAATTTTTTTTTCGATTTTCATTTTCGAATAGCGTTAAAAAGTTGCATAATTACGTAAACTAACCGTAAAAAATATTAAAAAAAATTAATTTCACTTTTTTTAGCCCTCTACCAGAACTTAAAGTTTTGCAAAATTGGCAAAAAAAGCCTTAATTTTTGTTTTCGACTCTTTAACTTTGAAAGTATAATTCCAAAAGAAAAATATTCAAAATATTCTAAACAAAAGAGAAAGATTTTCCTATAAAAAAGATATGAAAAAATTTTATGTTCGATAAGCCGTTCTTGAGATACTTAAAAGGCGCCATAAGGACACAACTTAAAATCATTTTTTTAATGCAAATATTTAGAAAAAAAAATACAAGATTACAAGATGTCGGCTTGGTAACCGCAGAGAATATCGAAAACTTAATAGATCGAAGTTAAGTTCGTAGGGTCAGAAAACGGCGACGTGAAGTTCTCCAAACTGAAGAATGTCTTTCATCCATAGAAAGTGTTTATTTCGATGGAAGAAAAGGCAAGAAATTGGTTTATGAAAAACGAGGTCAACGAGCTCACAGAGTGATCAAAGTAAAGGAGCATATTTCACTACTCACCGAACCGGGTTCATACTACCTAGGACATCTAACTATAAGCACACCTTCTCCAACAGAGAAAACTATAGCGGACTCCTTTCTCTCGGACATACACCTCGACTTGAGCAAATTATCTGTTATTGGTTGCGATGGTACAGCTACAAACACTGGATGGACAAGTGGGGTTTTTCGTTTTATGGAGTTGATCTTGCGGAGACCGTTGCAATGGTTCATATGTCAACTACATGCCAACGAATTGCCACTACGTCATTTATTTATTAAATTGGATGGAGCTACATTAGGAAATCAACTCTATTCGGGACCCATTGGAAAGGCGTTGGAAAATTGTGCTGACCTTTCCGTTGTTCAGTTTTCACCAATCCCAGGTAACCTACCTACTTTATCCAAAAGTATTCAAGATTGCTTAAGTAAGGATCAAAAATATTTGTTCTAGATGTGTGATGCTATAAGCAAAGGTTCCTGTCCTATAGATCTCTCCAACAGAAACCCGGGAATAATGGCGCACTCGAGAAGGTTAACAACCGCCAATAGCATATTGAGGCTGTATGTAGCCACATCGAATCGATAATTTGACAATACTTGCTAAATATATATTAAGTATGGCCCAGTTTGGTTCAGTATTCAAAAAGACAGTTCAATTAAAAATGGCCCAAAGCATGTATTCAAGTTAATAAATGTGTCAAGATGTTTTAGGTCTGTTGTAAGGGAAATAATAAAAATAATAATAATCCTCCGCGTGGTTAGTTACCTTGTCGAGTGCACCATCCTTGTGAGGTTGGTGCCGGTGCGGAGGCTTAAATCGCAAAGATTCAATCGGACCATGTCTGTTTTGATGAGCGATGACTAAGAACTAACCGGACTTGTCGTCCAATTGGGGAGTCAACCCTAACAAATCTCCAACTCCAAGGTTGCATATGCCCATGGATGCATGGCTAGGGGAGTGCCTAGTCACAAGTATGCAAACTCCGAATACCAGGCGACCTTCGGTTTTATTCCAGCCTTCCCATGTCATATCGGGCTCTGGCATGGGCGACTTACTTTCCCGTTTACTCGTGGGTAAAAATTTTAAATAAAACAAAAACAAATATACAGACAGATGCCTCTGAAATCGCATCAACTTCTGGAATTGCTGTCGGGCAACCAGAAGACAACCCAAATCAGGCAGCTATTGGGCTCCCGATGGCTGATGGTTCTTCTGCTACAGAGCAGAACCCGGCCTCCACTTTTCGGCTTGCTGACGGGCAACCGAACCCCCCTAACTCCCAAAGTATGGATAGTGATGTCGTGTGGACAACATCCATACAAAACAGTGCCAGTAAACACAATGCGGAAGCGTCCGCTTCAGATTCTGACACATCCACTCTGGTGGACAATTGTAGCGTGGTCTCCGAGAAATCGGGTTGCTCCTCCATTGGGAAGAGCCTGACTGGGCTACAATTACACAAGCAGAGTGGTTTTGTAAGACTCAGCGGTCTACAAAACAGACGCTTTAAAAGTGCATTGCGGAGAGGCCTAGATAGAGAAAGTGCTCTAATCTTAGCCCAAGCAGCACAATCAGACAAGTCTGACAACAAGCGAGGCAGATCTGAAGATCAGACTCCCTCCAAACCTGCCGCCAAGAAGGTTAGAAAGGGTCCGAGGCCAGAGGTACCCACCTTCAGCCAGGTGGCTAGCCTAGTTAGGCTTGGTATCATACCAGCCGACTTAAGCAAAAACCCTCTTTCTCCAGAGGAAATGGCTGCTGTGAAAGAGGCTGTGATAGACACCTCAATCGAGCTGAGCGACCGTGGCGTGTGGCCCGTCTTCTCTGGCTCGCACCTTAAGACAGGATGGATAATCTTTGTCTGCGCTAACAGCGCCACTGCTGGGTGGATGCGCTCGAACTTCGAGAAAATTAAAGAGAAATGTGGTCTGGACCTGATGCTTGTGGAAGAAGGATCTTTCCCGAAAACACACATCGTCCGCGGACTCTTTCCAGAGAGCCTCGATCTCACAAATGAAAAAGTGCTGGCGTCCATTGGGGCGCAAAATGCCAACATCAGCACCAAATCATGGAGGGTGATACAGCGAGGTAAGGTAGGTGCATTCCTTCACCTCGTAATCTCTATAGACAACGCCTCCCTGACTGAGCTCAATATACTTATGGGAAAGATCGCTTACCGATTCGGCATGATCAGACTGATTCTGAAGAGCACCGACAGAACCTCTAGAGCTGCCTACCGTATAAATAACGAGCCAGATAAGCTTGTACCACCTATCGGAAATGTGTCTGAAGGTATGGTACCTCAAAAGTCAATCACGACTAGCTGTGTCACCGGACCAGAAACCATTGTACAACCTATCGGAAATAAGTCTGAAGGTAGTGTACCATTGCAGTCCACTTCGACTAGCTGTGCCACAGGGCCAAAAACTTTTGTACAACCGATCGGAAATGTGTCTGTAGGTAGTACAACAACGCAGTCCACTTCAACAGGACCAGCTCCTACTAGCAGCCTAGGCAGCGGTCAGACGACAGTGATGTCAGTTCCTGTGAACCCCCCCCCCAATCAACCAACAGAGGTAGTAAAAATGCCATTGGGCATGCTACCCCGAGCGGTTCTGGGAGGAGCACTAAGGCAACGGCCACCGCGTCGTCCAATCGTCCCTTCCTGCAAGGAAAGATTACTTTTCCTAGGAGAACCGCCAATTCGGCCGAGAACCCCTCCAACCCGGCCAACGCCGCCACTGGGCGGTCAAACCAGGGTTGGAAAAAAGATGAGTCAGCCAGGCAGTTAACAGCAGGTCGCCCTGGACTGGCTGCTTGCCGAAAAGGTAAGGGCCCAAAAAAAGCCCAATTACTCAGGCAAGCCAGATCCTCGAAGGAGGATCTATGAACACCATCAAGGTGCTTCAGGCGAACCTCCATCACGCTAAGGGTGCGTCCGCCACTTTTAGCAAGCGGTTCGCCGAGGAAAAGATAACCCTAGGCCTCATCCAGGAGCCTTGGGTTATCAGCGGACACATTAGAGGTCTTGGGAATGGGGCAGGTAAGCTAATTTACAAGTGCGGTGAGCAAGTGCCGAGGGCGGCCTGCTTAATCGATATAAATAGCAACTTTCTTCCCATTCCAGAATTCATCAGCAGAGACCTGGTTGCCGTACTACTGGAAGTACCTACACCCAGAGGCACACACAACATCATATGTGCCTCTGCGTATTTCCCCGGAGACGACGACAATATCCCTCCACTAGAGGTTCAGGCATTCATCCGCTACTGCCTGCGAAACAACTTGCACAGTAAAAAAAGAATTAAATTTTTTATACACTTCGTTATTGGCTCATTAAGTCCATAACTGAAAGAATGTCTAGAGCTCCAAAAAAATGTGTTTTTTTTTGAAGAATTCGTTCTGGCGCATAAAACAAAAAACATTGAAGTATATCAGGACATACTATACGATAAGAGAAAACATCATGAATAAACAGCATACAATGAACATTTCGCCTTTTTTCTAAGGTATCTAACCCTATTAAATAAATAAATAAATAAATAACAAACCTTGTAAAGGACTTTTGTACCTTTTCTTGCCGTACTATTCAATTTGTATATTTTGGACACCAGACTATAGAGCAATATTCAAGAAAAGGACGTACTAAAGATATATAGACAGGCTTTAGAGCATATGGGTTCAAAAATTCAGCACATGTTCGCTTAAGAAATCCAAACATCGAGTTCGCTTTGTTGACAACATAATCAATGTGTAACGATAACGCAAGTTTCGTGTCAAAAATCACACCAAGGTCTTTAATTTCGGTTTTTCGAGAAAAGCTGCTCCGGGAATTGTATAGTCATTATGTACAGGCACAAATGTATGGTACACAGAAAAAGGATGACATTTATTTATGTTCAAGGTAAGTCGATTAAGGTCACACCATTGCTATTGTGTTTAAATCAATTTGGAGATTTTCACAATCAAAAATATTTTTTACACGCATAAATATCTTTAGGTCATCGGCATACATCAAGCAGTTAGCATGATTTAGCAATGAAGGAATTTCATTAATAAAAATATTAAAAAGTAATGGCCCTAAGTGGCTACCTTGGGGGACACCAGATGAGACCTCAATTAGTCTGGACTGAGAAGAACCAATCTTTACATACTGCTTTCTGTTCAAGAGGAAACTTGTTAACCACTTAAGTAGCATGTAATGAATGCCAATTGATCTTAGTTTATTTATAAGAATGCTATGACATACGAGTACCGTATCAAAAGCTTTCTTGAACATTTTAAAAATTATATCAACTTGATATCCCAACTCTACAGAATCAAAAAGATTTTTTTTAAACAGTGTCAAGTTGGTTAATGTGGATCTTCCGGATACAAATCCATGTTGTTGCAGTGATATTTGTTCCTTAATTGTAAAATAAAGTTTTTTTTGTAACAATTGACTCGAAAAGTTTCGGAATAGCTGAGAGCTTAGATATTCCACGATAGTTTTCAATTTTCTGTCGGGGTCCGGTTTTTTATATGGGTGTTATAAATGAATAATTCCATTCATCTAAAAACACACCAAAAGCTAAGAATAAATTGAAAATTAATTTTAAAGGAAAAGACAAAAACAAATTACATTGTTCATCAGGGCCAGCACTTTGGGAAGAGTTCATATGTTGTATGCCCAGCAAAACATCATCAAGAGAAAGATATAGTGATCCTAAACAGCAATACAATCATTTATACTATTATTAAGTAATGAACTAAGATTCGTGTGATCAACAAGAACTAATTCAAAAAACTTTGCAAAAAGCTCACAACTTGAATCCAAGCTACAAGAGACAGCACCTTCGAATTCCATATTTTGCAGAATACCACCAAGCTTTCTTTTATTGTTTAAAAATGTCCAAAAACGTTTAGGATTCTTTGAAATTTGAGACTCAGTGTTCATTACATATTGTTTATACAAAAATTTATTCACAAAATTCATATTCATGACGCAATTGGCTAAAACGTTGCTTGTGCAAATCCGATGTTGACTTTATAAATAATTTAAACGCTTTGTTTTTAGCATTCTTCAAATTAACTAGTCTTTGGTTATGCCAAGGTAATTTGAAAGATTGTCTTTTTCTCATGAGAGGCACGAACTGAGAAAAACGATAGTATAATATAATTACAAATGTATCATAGACTTTCTTAAGATGTAGACCAGAAAGAATAATCAACCAATCAACCGAGCCTAAATACGTATTTAAGGCATTATAATTCGCATGAAGCATGAACTCACACCCAATTTATATCACCTAAATTAAAATCCCCCAAAAAGGATGAGATGTTGATGTTCCCTCGGCTGATTAGCGATGAAGTCGATGTTGGCTAGATGATATTCATACACACATAGCGGACTATTTGGGGGTATGTAGCTCGCAACAAAGAAGATTTCCTTTACTCCAGCTGCCAGGCCTCCAAGGTCCACAGAAACACATAGTTGTTCACTCTTAAAATGCCAGAGGACGTAAACTTTTGGAAACATATGCAACTCGGAATATAAGTTTAGTAAATAAGGACCGGGCTAATACAATTCGCAAAGCAGGAATTGGGTCGATAATCGATATTTTCTCCGTCACTAACCCCGTCCTACGAAGCATAAAATAACAAGTCAATGAAGAATGTATACAAAGCGACTACAAGCTTTCCTTTTTGAAAGCTAGCGAAACCAATATTAAAAGATACACTCTTTGACCAAAAAAAAAAACCATGCTATAAGTCGAATGAGGAAATAAGAAGGGATGACCTGACATTTAAGAACACCTGAAAATATTTAGAACAGCGAGATACAAGCTGAAAAGGACTATCAAGGAAAAAATGCAAAGGCAAAATTCTTTAAGAATTAAGAATATATGCGACCACGCTGATATTAACCACTTGGGAACAGCATACCCCTCAATAACATGCCCAAGCATAATTCAAAGGGGTACGGATCCTGAAAAATTGGAAATACAGCACTTGGTCCTCATACCGAAAAAAAAGCATCCTAGAGAACCATCGTCCTACCGCCAAATTGCCTATTGGACACTATTAGAAAGATCCTCAAGAAAAATATATATAATAGACTCCTCGCGGTGGCGGAAGAGAAAGGAGCCTTCTCAGACCGCCAGAAGAAGAGCGCGCTCAACCGTTGATGCTATAAGAGCGGTAGGCAACAGCAGAAAGTATCATTGAAAGAACATCAGAGACACTGACAACATTGAACTAACGTGAAAATCTCAATACGGCTTAGCCCCTGGTGGAACAAAAAACTAGCCACGCTTAGAATAGAGACGAGATATCTCTTCAACCGGGCCAATCGTAATGATGAATGGGAAACATATAGAAACACGCTCACCATGTATAACCAAGAAATTAGAAGGGCGAAGAGAGAATCGTGAAGAAACTTCTGTCATACCATCAATGACACCAGAAGCTGTGCCCGCGTTCATAAAGTACTCTCTAAGCAGCACACTAATCCTATTGGTTCTATGAAAAAACCTGATGGTACATATGCCGAAAACGAGCTACAGACGCTCCTTAGCCGAAACACATTTCTCAGACTCCTTCATAGTTCCAGAATATCAAGAAACCCCTCCCTCGAGAAGACCGCTCACGGAGGACTGGAACAGGTCAAAGGAAATCTTTTATGAATGCAAAATAGTTTAGCAATCAACTCTTTTCAACCCTTCAAAGACCCTGGAGAAGATGGAATATTTCCAGCTTCAATACAAAAGGGCATCCCGCAACAGCTACCTGTACTTATCAACCTTTTCAGGGCTAGCTACGCATGGCGATATATACCAAAAAATGGAAAGAGGTTATTGTCAAATATATACCCAAGGTAGGATGCAGACCGTCTGCTCTAAATTAATATAGACCAATAAGCCTCACCTCCTTTTTTATTAAAACTATGGAAAAAATACTTGATAGACATATCAGAGAAGGGGCACTTCAAACGAACCTCCTTCATAAGTACCAATATACCTACCAACCCGGAATATCAACCACACACGCCTTGCAAAATCTCACCACGAGAATTGAGAAATCCCTCAGAGACAAAGAGAGAGCGATCGGTTGTTTCATAGATATAGAAGGAGCATTTGATAATACAGAATTCTCACAGATATATAGAGGTATCCAACACATGGGAGTTGACAACACTACATGTAAGTGGATAAAATGCATGCTACAGGATAAAACAATAAAACCTCATTAGGCAGCAATAAACTCAGTGTGACAGCTACGAAAGGATGCGCCCTTGCTATGGTCCATCGTAGTAAACGAGCTACTGATCATTCTCAGTAATGATGATTTCTATGTCCAAGGATATGCAGACGACATAGCTATCCTAATCAGAGGAAAATTCGAAGACACAATATCGGATCGCCTCCAGAGGGCTCTAAACCTAGTAGCTGAGTGGTGCACAAAGGTTGGACTTAAAGTCAATTACAAGAAAAACACCATAGTTGCATTCACCACGAGAAGAAGGCGAGGAAGACTCAGAAACGCTACACTCTTTGGTGAAATAATAGAGTTCTCAACGGAAGTTAGATATCTAAGAATCACACTAGACGAAAAACTTACATGGAACTCACACCTTACCAAAACTATTAATAAGGCCAAGACCTCATTATGCACCAGCAAAAGCCTACCTGGTAAAAACTGGGGACTTAACCCCAAAATGACACTATGGGTGTATATTTCAATTACAAGACCTATTATCACGTATGCAGCCGCTATCTGGTGGCACAAAGCAACGCAGAGGTCAGCACAGGCTAAGCTCAATAAAATTCAGCGATTAGCCTGTGTCTGTGCAACAGGTGCAATGAAAACTGCACCAACAGCTGCACTTGAAATTATACTAAACATCCCTCCACTTCACCTAGAACTCATGAAAGAAGCAATGGTAAATACCTCTCATTCACGGAAGATGAATCAAATTCCAACATAGCTCACTCTGTAATCCCACAGGAACTCAGAGAACACGAACTACTTGGAATACACCTAACAGACAAATGCCTACCAAAACATAACTTCCGACACAACTGTAAGGTTACATTCCCAGACCGTCTAAACTGGGAACAGAATAAACCTTCATTTGTCAAAGATTCTCACGTATGGTACACAAATGGATCGAAAACAAATGAAGGTGTTGGAGCAGGAGTATACGGCCCTCGCACTAAAGCGTGCCTATACGGTAGTATGGACACAAGCAGCACCGTATTCCAGGCGGAAATCTACGCGATAGAGCTATGCATTCAAGAGAATCTAAACAACCTTTTAAAAAACAAAAACATCTACATTCTCACCGATAGCAGGGCGGCCCTACTCGCAATCAACGCCTTTGAAATAACATCAAAACCGGTCTGGGATTGTCTCCAACTTCTACAACTACTGGCCACCACAAATAAAGTTCAATTGATTTGGGTGCCTGGACATAGTGGATACGAAGGCAATGAAAAAGCAGACGAACTAGCCAGAACAGGATCCGCATCCCCATTCATGATGCCAAGACCATTCTGCGGGCTATCAATAAGCACTATTAAAAGCTGTGTTGAAACTTGGCTCGAGGAAAAGAAGCTCCAATTCTGGAGGGAAACTGAAGGAAACAGGCAAGCTAAAAACTTTGTGCCAAATAGTTCCCACAAAAACTAAGTAAAAGTCAGATTCGACTAGTCAAAGGCTTCCTCACAGGGCATTGCCGTGTTAAGAAAACCACCTGAGGACTATGGACATAGCACAGGATAATAAATGCAGATTGTGCAAGGAGGACGTGGAAACAGCAGAACACATGCTATGTGAGTGCAACTGCTTAATCAAAACGCGTTAACGTTATCTTGTAAGTTCTACCTTGAAGCAGCAGACATAGCTGAAAGCTCTCCCAAAGAATTAGCCGCCTTTCTAAAATGCATTACGGAGTGACTCTACGGCAGAAATTAGTACCGTGTGGTAGTTATGCTGCATGTCAGATTATGCCTTCAATTCCGCTAACTTATTCCTTAGAAGATCTCTTGCCAGAATAGATACACTATATTACTTGTTGAGTAGAGTGACGAATTACCTCATCAACATAAAGTTAATGTATTATACCGTTGTAGGAGTAAAATACTAAAATGTCACTGCAGAAGTCCCAAATGGATCGGTTTTGGGGCCATTTCTGTGGAACACAATGTATGATAACTCTTCGCGGAATAACGATAATTAGATTCACCGATGACATTGCTATCGTGACAGTAGCTAAACAGATCCATGCAGAGAATAAAACACTGGCAAGTATCTTCCGCACTAGCACAAGCTGACCATAAAACAGACGCTGTCCTTATAACGAATCGGAAAACCATAGGGTTTGATAATCCAAAGTAGCAGTCAAATACTTTGGAAGAAAGCCATCGTCCACATACAGGATAAGCGCATTAACGACGATCTGGGATTTTCGAACCATCTCGGACGATGCGGCCATCGTCATACCTGGAATGATTCCCATAAACATTGTAGCGGGCGTGATGTTGAGAATCTACAAAAGTAAAACTTCGGGCGGACAAGCGGCAAGGGAACTTCCAAAAATAAAAGAAAAAGAAAGAACGACTTCAAAAGCTACATATGTGGCAAATCAGGTGGGACAACACTACATAAGGCAGATGGAACTACAAGTTGATACCTACAATTGAGACCTACACAAATGGAGTAAATGGAAACAGCAACTACAACCTTACGCAGTTCCTGACTGGTCAAGGCCGCTATCGCAAATACGTGCATCGATTTGGCTCGGTCTTTTGCCCAGAATGTCCACACGAGGAGGAAGATACGCAGCGCGCAGTTTTCAATTGCAGGCTATTCATGGAGTGGATAACAATTCTGACCCATTCAAAAGCTAAGGAGAGCATCAGAAGCGCCAGAAGCAACTGACAGAAGGTAAGACACAAAACATAACCTGCGTAACATACCTGATGGCAACCCCGCGGGGAAAGTAGTTTATATTGATGAATGTACGTTAGTACGCACTGAGCTACTGCACCCACAAACTACTCATGAAATACAGCTTGTTGCGTTAAATTTTAATGATGAAGGTACCAGTAGTTCATTTAAAGTCATTTCATTTTTAATGCTTACACGTTAAGACATAAATTTATCTTTCCGATAAAAAAATTTCAGATCCGATACTGGCTGAATTGTGGGCGCAGTGCCGCAGAAGTAAGTGTGTTGGACTATTTATTTAAAGATCTCAGGCTGAAATCTAGCCGGGGCCAAGTAAAACTAAAAAAGTCTTTTTGACTCTTACCAACGTCTCACAAACACCCAAGAGTATCAATTGTCACGAGAAGCTCAAAAATTTGCCATTAGGATTAAGCTTAAAATTGTAGGTCCTTTCTACTTCGCACAAGGAAATTGTTGGAGAAGCTAGGTTATAGGCCCTGTATGGGCTGTTAATGCCTAATAATTATTTTATACTGGGTGAATGTGGCCATTAAAGAAATTTAGTGGAAGGTGCTGCTGACAAATGGGTTATAATTTAGACTAAACTAAAATTTTTTCAACATCAGCATTGTAATCCGATTCCCCAAATATATTTAATGTTCCTACCTAATTAGATCACTGACTAAGGCAGAATTTTTTTTTCATTTATTTATATTGCCTTAAACTACGCTCAGTATATCATGGAACAGTTTTTTTTTATCAACCATTGCAATAGGATGTTCATTACAAATTTCATAAAAAAAGGATTGCTAAATACTTACATTCATAAATTGGTTCTTTTTGAGAAACTCCTCATCAAATCTCATACAATGCCATGGCAAAATACTACTTTTCCACTTTTCACAGGAGAACACTCAAACAATATTTTATTTCACAAAAAACTGCTTCAAAAATCACGGAAAAGCACACAGAATGCTTAGCACAATAACCCAAAAAGCACTACCGAACGGGAAAAAATAAAAAAATAAAACACACAGAACGCAATGGGATGCGTTCAAAAACAAAACTTTTCCGTACCAATTATTCTGGGAGGAAAACAAAGTGAAACCCAGATTTTTTTCCTTTTTTATGAATACACAAAAGCACATCGAATTCGTAAAAACAATACGTTAAAACGTTTAGCACGGTGCTATTAAGAAAAACTCACTCGCTATTTACACTTTCGAATATACTCAGAGGAAACGAATGCAAAATAACATGGGATGCCAAGGGCTTTTTTCGGCTCGAAGGACCACCTCACTTTTCACTCTACACACGCTATCGGATTGAAGGGAGTTGAATCTATTTTGTTTTATTTTGTGTGCTTCAATGCCTTATCACGATTTCACCCTTGCACAACAATTACACACATACAAACTATACTCAGCTACGTTTATCATTAATAAGCACTTATCCTTTCGTTTTGTAAACTTATCTCTGACGCTTAAGCACCGCATTCACAAACGCACCAAACCACTAATGTGCGATTTTAATTATCATTTAAGAGGATGTTTGCTTTTCGAGCTTCACATCCTTGGGATTAATATTGAGTCCCGTACATCCGTATGTACATAGTAAATGTCAAGGAAATGCGAGTCTAAAATATATATCCCCCCTATGTGTCAGTATGGATCAAAGTCAAAAGGCAACAAAAATCCAAAGAGAGAGACAAGTTTTGTAGGTCGAATGACCTTGTTTTGCAGACGCCTTTTATTCAACGCATAAAGTCACATGCACGGTTATCAAGAACAACAGAAGGCGTACTGTTTGTAAGGATCTACCACCCAATAATCTCTTCTTCTTTTTTTTACTCCTTAAGACAAATATGCGCTTCTTAATTAAATTGTCAGTCAAATACTCGTAACAAAAATCACCCGACGTGTCGTAAGATTTTGTTCATCATTACTGTCACGAACGCTCGATTTTCACACAAACAATTTGAAATTTCATCCGCGCGTCTAAGCTGAAATTAGGTTATATTTACGAAAATAAGTATCGCGAACATGAAGAAAGTTTCCCGAAGCTATGCGGTAGCTAAACCATCCGTACGAATAGTCGATATAAAACTAACATTTTCTGGTCCACATGCAATACCAGCTATTGGAATATTGGCATTAGATGCTGGTGCGCAGCCTCCTGCTAGGATGTATATGTGGATGGTGAATTTTATCACCAACGGGTGTGTTTCAAAAATGAATGTGGATTCTGTGAAAGGATACTTGCAGATTCAGACGCTCAGCGTTTACTGGTGGACGGATGCTACAAGTTACCGTCGCGTCGAAGAAAAGATACTTATAGAAATCAGAACTGTTACCATTACGTGCAGTTACTGTAAAAATATAGGGCACCATATTTAAGAGTGTAGAAAAACGGAATAAAATCATAGACGCCGCCAAGAAAATTCTCAAACTCAATCTCAAAACCAAAATCATCCTTCAGCGAATAAATATAATATTTAAGGCCAATCTGCTTGCTGCCCACTTTGCAGTCAGCTCAAGGCTCCCAGATTGTGATTTATCTTCCCCTGTACTCGAGCGCGTAGAATACTCCATGGGATCAATCCACTTCCGCACTTATACAGTGGCTAGAGGTACTTCAAGATCTTCACAAATCCGCTGGTCCAGATGGTATTTCCCCTATCGTTTTGAAGATGAGTTCTTCCTCGCTGGCAAAACCATTGCGCAAGCTTTTCCATCTATCCTTTTCTTCAGGGCTCTTCCCGAGAAGATGGAAAACAGCATTTGTCCAGCCTGTCCCAAAATGCTGGTGTTCCCCAAGGCTCTGTTTTGTCTCCGACTCTTTTTCTCATTTTTATAAATGATCTCCTGGCTATTACCTCTAATCCAATCCAATCCTTCGCCGATGACAGAACTCTCAGCTTCTTATATTCGTTTCTTGCTTCGCGCCCCTTTTAAGCTTATTGAATTCCAATCTCGATAGCATAACTCAGTGGGGTGTAACTAATGAGTATAATTTAATGCTTCCAAACGCAATGCTGTCTTCTGTCATTAAAGCAAAACCCTAACACCATGCCATTATCCATGAAACAGCTTTCCATTCTCGGTGTGTGTTTATGACAACTTTCGTTGGAATGACCAAATATTCGGTGTCGCCAAGATCGTTGAGAAATGCCTACGCTGCCTTAAGCGCTGCGAGAAATAATTCACTCCCTCTGATCTGGCTAGTATTTATAAGGCGGTTATCTGCCCAAAACTTAACTACAATGCTCATATCTGGTCTGGTGCACCAATTACTTATTTGGAGCTACTTGACAGTATCCAAAAATGCGCGATAAAACTCATTGGTGACTGCAACATCGCGAGATCGCTTGACTCTCTTAGTCACCTTCGCAATGTCTCTTGTCTCTCATTATTTTACCGATAATTCCACCATAAGTGCTCAAACGAAATAGCCAGTTGCATTACACCAATAGAACATTTCTGTGCAAGGAATGCGCATCAGTTCACCCTCAAGCCTGTATTCGGACGTAAAGTGAAATACAAGGAATCTTTCCCTAGCCGTACAACACGAATATGGTATGCTCTTCCCCGCTCCGTTTTTCCTACACATTATAAATTACAAACATTTAAAACCAACGTGTATCAATCAAACTTGCCATTCGGATTCGGCGTAAAACTGTAGGTCCCTTCCACTTCGCATGAAAGTGGTTGGAGAAGCTAGGTTTAAATACTTGTTTGGGCCGTTAATGGCCTAATATGTATGTATGCATCGGCATCTCTCCTTAACTTCTAAACCTTATTTCCTTAACGCCCGCGATGTTTAGCTATTACATTATCATTATAAGGGTATTCAAAACTCCCTTTAGTGCGAGTACATTATAAACAAAAAAGGGATTCGTGTACTTGAACATACATTTACCCTCAAACATTTCCATCACGTATCCATTCCCTGTATTTAGTTGATAAAAACTGTGCCATTATTACTGATGGAATAATGGGTACTAATTTTCTAGATTATCACTTAGCCCAAATCAATTATGCGACTAAAATTCCAAATCTTCTATTGATGATCTAATACAATCTCATTTAGTTACTGAAATCTTACTCCCCATTTACAAGTTAACAGAATATGCTTAGCTCAACAATTTCCTTACGGATTATATATTGACAATAGTATTACTCCTGCAAATTAATTCTTATGAGTCCTCTATTGACTTTAACATGGAAGAATAAATTTTTAACGACTAACTGCAATATCTTTCAAATCCAACAATCACAACTACGATAGAATTCAAGCTATCAAGGACTAAGTCGAACTGACCACATGACTAATGAAATGACGGACGAGAATCTATCCTAAATCTATGTCGACTTATTCTATTATTCCATTCAACATTCTATTCATACCTCCGACGCTACTCCTACTTATATCAAACCCTACAGTAAACAAATTCACGATATGATGGACCATAACCATCGAATAGTCCGTGAAATCCCGCTCTTATCGTTGTCGCTAAGAAACCTGATAAGAATGGTAATAATAATAAGAAATGGAGAATAGTGGTCGAGTTCCGTGAGCTGGGTTTCACTTTGTTTTCCTCCCGTACTTCCAGTATGGATTGGTCCATATGAAATTATTTCAACTAGTGGTGGTAATTCAGAAATAAAATAAATAAATAATTAGACGCTTGGTCTCAAAAAAAACACGACTCGTTCGTTTTGAGGTTGGTCAAAGACTAACTCTTTGCCTCTTTCTTTATTCTTTCTTTCTTTTACTTATTCTATTATCACATATTATTGCATCAGTGTGGCCACTGTGCTTAATTACTATATTAACTATGTACTACAATTGGGCTTAATTACTACATTAACTACTACAATTCGGCCATTCTGACCACTTAAGATCACCTGATCTTTTACAACGTATTGGACGTTTTATGTTTGGTACCTCGACCTCCGAACCACGGTCTCATATTACTGACTGCCCATACACCTTGATATGGTAACCGTGTTTGTTGAAAATTGTTCACATCTTTGATAACATACCTATCGTTTCGCAATACCTTTGTTATTTGATATGGTCCCTTGAATTTTGGTAACAATTTTTTAGATGTACCAGGATGTGAACCAAAGTTTTTGACTAATACATAATCGTTTGACTCATATTTTGTTGGCTGTTGTCGTTTCTTATCTACATACTTTTTATTATAAGCCTGAGCTTGTTCTTGTGTTAAAACTGCTTCTTGTCTTATCTGTTTGTGACTCTTCTGAACTATCTTTTGTTTAACTTCTACTAAGTTGTCTCTAAGTTCGTCTATCATTTTTCTGTTTTGATAGCATTACGCTTGGAAGTTTTTCTATCAATTTTTGTTTAAGTATTTCGAATAACCTTAGTTCTTCTGCGCCAAAATGAAATAATTTGTTTTTTCTTGTAAGATCGTAAAGACGTTTAGCTAAAATTAAAAAGTTTTTCACGAACCTACGAAAATGTGAACATAAGCATAAAAAGCTTTGAACTGAATATACATTCTGTGGTAGGGGAAAATGTTTGATTGACTCGAGCCCCTCATCGTCTGCTTGTATACCTTCACCAGTAATAGTATAACTCCGATTTTTTATTTTTGCTCGAAGAAATCCGCACTTGTCTAACCTTAGCTCTACTTTGTTTAAAACTCTACAGTCTATGCACATCCTAAGGTCTCTAGTTTTTTTCTTTACCAACACTATAGGAGAAACAAACTCCGACTCACTTGTTCTAATGTAGCCTTTTTCTAAACATTCGTCTAACAATTTATTTAATTCTGACTTCTCTGTGTATGACAACCTACGAAGCGGCCCATAAAAAGGTTTAGCAGAATTCAAATTCAATTTCATCTCTGTTTTTACTAATGGTTCTACCGGACGATGAGGCACCAAATAACAATTTTTGTAAATGACACGTAAATATTTTTGTGTTACATAACTTATCGTCGCTGCTTAAGAAAACCGGCATAACTCAAAAAATTCGATTTTTGAGTTAAAGACACCAATCGACTAAAAAAAACATTCTCTACCGTTCTGTAAAGTCGGCATAACTGTATCTCTTCAGAATACCGCTAGATGGATCTTGTGCCAATTTGTACTTTGTCCCTTTTCTGTGTTTGCCAATGGAGAACACAGACATAACTCAGTAAGTGCCAGTTGTTTGTCGCGAAAAGATGTGCTTTTATGTGGAATAGTGAACTTTTTTGTGTTTTGTGCTATATAATTCATTAAAATTATATTGAATAGAGCAGTAACTGAAAATTGACCAGTTCTCTTAAAACAGTAAGTAGGTACCGTTTAATCATTTTTTTTTGTCTTAAAACAAAATGGTTCACTTTTCTTGATAATTTTAAAAAAACGTGTTTTGGCAATGACACTTTTATGAGTTATGCCATTTTTCTTGAAAATATTTTTTCAGAAATCAGTAAGAAATAATTCTTGCCACAGTTTTTTTCAAATTATATCATTTTTCTATGGAATGATGTGCTAATAATCTGTAGTTTTTTTATTTCAATTTTGAACTTTATTTAAATAAGTCACTTTTCTTTTACCTATACCTATCGTTTTTTTTTAATTGGTACAAGAAATGCCTAAATTTTGTTATAGAATGCATAGTTGTTACTGTTATTTGAAATTTTCTTACAGTTATAAAACATGTTGCCGCATACACAGCTTTTATTGAAATTGGCTAGGGCCAAGAATAGCTCAAGTAATATGACTGATACAAAAAGTAATAACGAAAATTGGTTTACTGTTTTTCACGATAACGAACCCACTACTGTGTCACCCATAAGTATGTCTTACTATGTTTTGTTTTATTGAACTTGAAAATATTCATTTTTATTTTTATTTTTAGGAACTTATACGACGTTGACCCCTGTGGTCCTTTTTGATGCTTTGGATTCGGCACAAGCTGCTTCAATTTCAAAACCGGATATTTTGCCGATCGAAAACACACCTGCCATGCAGACTTCTCAAACTGAGGAGTTCGAGCTCCAGGCATCAGCTAATGAATTAAGCGGCTTTTCAAATGACGATTGTGATGCTGACCCCAACTACGAGGATCAAGAGTACTTAAGTACAACCAGATTTAGAAGTTTTATCTCCAAAAAAACTAAAGTGGAAATCTAATCCAAACCAATGGAAAAAGAACATGGCAAAACAACTGAGGAACTCGGGTAAGCCTTACCAATCAGTATCAACATCACAAAGAACTGTCGGCGAAAAACAAATTGGGCCAGCTTGCGACGAAAAATGTAGACTAAAATGCTCGAAGAATTTCACAGAGGAGAACAGAAGAAACATTTTTTCAAGCTATTGGGGACTGGGAGATCTGTAAAGGCAAAGGGAATTTCTCGCTCGCAGTATTCAACCCTTAAAACCTAAATACAGATACATAAGCGAGGAACCGAAACGAGCACCCAGAAAAAAAAACAACAGCTTCTTCTTTCAAATGACTGATGATACGAAAATTCGAGTATGCAAATTTTTCTTTCTGAACACATTAGCAGTGACTCCGCGTGCCATTCGAACAGTATTAGAAAAAATGGGGAAAGATAATAATATGATATCACTTGAAAAACGCGGTAAACATGGAAAACATCATCAAGTAGATGAAGCTGTTAAGGAAAGTGTGCGAGATCATATTTCCAACATCCCACGAATTGAGAGCCATTACTGTCGTCAGAACTCTACTCGTGAGTACGTTGAAGGTTCAAAAAGCATTGCAGATTTACATCGGGATTATGTTTCTCATTGTAAAAATAAAAATTGTCCGCACGCAAGTTACCAGATGTTTTTGAAGATCCCAAAAAGGACCAATGCGAGGATTGTGTGGCATTCAAAAATGCAGATGCCCAAGGCAAAGAAACTCTTCGCGAAAAATACGAAGCTCATCTAGTGGAAAAAGATCTATCGAGAAAAGAAAAAGAGTCGGACAAGAACAACATTGTGGATAATCTCTTCGTCGGAGTATATGATCTGCAGGCTATTTTGCCGTGTCCCAAAGGAGAGGTATCAGGTTTCTACTACACTTCTAAACTCTCTGTATACGACTTTACTGTATGCAACATTAAAGACTCTAACCATTGTATATACACTTTAAGGTTTATATACAATGCTCTAACGATGTGCGATGCTTTGTCTGGTTCGAAGGCGATGGACAGCGTGGTGCAAACGAAATAGGAACCTGTGTTTTGAAAAAAATTAAAGAATTGGAAGAATTGTCTCTAAGGATTGGCAAACCTATTGATATCATTTTCTACACCGACAACTGCTGCGGACAAAATAAGAACCAATTTATGTTCGCATTGTATCGATACGCCGTTAATAATTACGAATTCATAAATAGCATAACGCATAAATTTTTGGTCAAGGGTCATACTCAAAATAAAGGCGATTAAAAAACTGGACAACCTTACAAAGTAACTGAAATGGCCTTCAGCGATTTTTTAAACATAAAAAAAACTGGAATCCGAAACAATTTTTGGCAAAAACAGCGTTAAAGTCACTGATCTACGAGTAATTCGATTTGAAAAGGCACATCCAAACGTTATTATGTTTAAAAAATCTTTTGCTGAGGAAATCTTTTCAGAAATTGAGATAAGGTCTTCTAGAAAAACTAAAAAAGCCACGGAAAATCTTACTTCGTTAAATAATGCTAAATTGCCTATTAACGAAAAAAAGAAAGGATTGATCGTGCTGTTGAAGAAAAATCTAATTCCACAATACTATAGCGAGTTTTATAAGAACTTGTAACTGTAGCCATGATGTATGTAGATTTTATCTGCATTTATTTTTATTTTTTATTTTAAGATGCAAGCGAAGATTGCAATTTATTAACTTATACTAGGAGATGGCATTTATTTTTTTTTATAACAAATCAAAAGAAACAAACCTGTGAGAAATATAGACTGTGAAATTAAAGTAAAAATTCTTTATTTTCTATGAAAAAAAAGTACAAAGAAAAATGTGAATAATATTCTTAAGTTTTTTTTAAATAAGTATATTTAAGCCACTATATAAAAGCTCTTTTAAAAAGAACTCCATGATTTTTTTTTTGTAACAAAAAACTGAAATCCTGTGAAAAACTGCAACCTACTATTTTTTTTTAATAAACATTTTTTAAAATGATATTAAAATGATTTTTATTTCTAAACTAAAATCTTAAGTCATTATAATATTTTCCAAAGCTGTGATGAACTAACTACGAAATAAAAAAAAATTGTCTGAATATCATAAATTGTTTCTGGAAAAGTGATCTAATTTGGAAGGATCTTTTTAGATCTTAATTTTTGGAACTTAATCGTATCCTTTTTATTTTTTTAAAATTTGTTTTCATTAAATATAATGTGGAACTAACTAATATGTAAAACATAACTCCAAAAAAAGTAATTTTAAATATTAAAAAAAAATAACAATATGAAAATTTGTCTGACTCAAAAACTTTAAACTGATTTTCTGAAGAATCATGTTTTTTAAGTTATGCCGGTTTTCTTAAACAGCGACGTTATATTTTGTAAAATTGTTAAAGTTTCTTCCTCGCAACCGTTAGGATTACAATCGATCATTAGTAAAGATTTTTCAGAACTTTCGTCTTTTACTTTATCACATTTTACATTGTTTTTTGTCATACGACTTTTATTTACTATTAATTCGTTTACGTTTTGGCAATAAACTGACTTGTTAATATTTTCTTTATATTTTCCATAATTTTGTTTAACTTTATACATATCGTTGTTTTCACTATCGTTGTTATAAATTGAAACTAACTTAAAATTACCAGCTTTCAAAAAACTTCTTCCCTGAACCACCTTACCCAATGTCCGAAGTGAATGCGACCGATCTTTGAAATTATTCACCACGTATTCCATAAATTTGTCTTCTTCGACGCCCATTCCATTTGACAGCACCACCTTCTCGTTGTAATAATCGTGGAACGTTTCGTTGTATTGCCATTTTCGTGCTTCGAATTTTCGCCTCATTTTTAGTTTGTTTTCTTTGTTGCCAAATATCTCCGTCATCTCACGGAGCAAATCATCAAGATGTTGGTCAGCAAAATTCGGTTTTGAGAATAACCACTGTTGGCCCTTCCCCTTGAACTTGTTGACTAGTAATTTTTGCAGGATATTTTTTTCGACGTTGTATACTCGTACTTTTTCTGCGCTTCTGAGTTGTGCTAACCACATTTCAAAGTTTATTCCACCATCGTAATCGGGCAGTATATCTTTGTAAGCGTTGTATTTTCTCTCTGCTTTGTCATCTGTGTCTTCGTTTCGTTGTTTATCATTGTCGTTCGTTTTTTCCTCTTCAATCGTTTGTGTTTTCTCCAAATCCATCTGTTGTTTTAAGAATTCTTTTTCTCTGGCTAGTAATTCTTTTTCTTTTTTTATTAAATTTAACTCTCTCATTAGGAGTTCATTTTCATTCATTAACGTTGACTGCACACCACCACTATGACAACTCTCATTCTCCTCCTCATCGTTGTCGTCATTCTCGTTGTTGTCATCATCATCGTTGTCGTCGCCGCCGTCTTTTTCATTTTCGTTGTTTTCGTCTTCTCCCTCGTCTTCGTTGTTTTCATTGTTTTTCTTTTCGTTGTCTGAATTTTTTGCGATGTCGTTGTTTGCGTTGGGTTTTTCTCCATGGTCTTCTGTGGGTATGCCGTTAAGACGCAAAAGTAATTTCAATTTGGTCCCGTTGCTTGGCATTCCTAACCGTTGCAGCCATTCGCGCAGCTGGGTCATTGAGAATTCACTTGATTCAAACGAAGTGCTCATAGCGACTATGGTTTTATGAACTTTTTAGGGGGAAAAAAAAATTCACAACACCAGGTAACAGCCGGAGAAAGAGAAAAAAAAAATATAGAGGGCAAGTAAGAGACGCGCACACGATTGTTCACGAACAGATACAGCGCTTTTTTTTGACTGTTTATTAAGCTATTAGGGCTGTATCCCACTTCTGAGGTTTTAGCCGCTTGGTCTCAAAAAAACACGACTCGTTCGTTTTGAGGTTGGTCAAAGACTAACTCTTTGCCTCTTTCTTTATTCTTTCTTTCTTTTACTTATTCTATTATCACATATTATTGCATCAGTGTGGCCACTGTGCTTAATTACTATATTAACTACTACAATTGGGCTTAATTACTACATTAACTACTACAATATATATGTATGTGAAGGTTTTCCACCGCGCGAGTTACGTTCTGTAACGTCAAAGTCAAAAAAAAAAACAATCGACGGCTTGGTTTCTCCCAAAAAAAGGGGTTTTAATCAAAACACAAAAAAAAAACTTATAGTAAATGAGGACAAGACCAAATACATGCTATCATATCAACAAACAAATAAACAATTGTCCGCCGCCTAGGACAAAACGTCACTATTGATAGCAACAATTTTGAGGTAGTTAAGGAGTTCATCTACCTCGGAGTTAACATGAACTCCACGAATGGCACCTAAGTGGAGATCCGGCGAAGAATTACCCTAGAAAACCGCTGCTACTTCGGTTTGACAAAAGAACTGGGTTCAAAACTCCTAACTCGGAGGACGAAATGTATGCTTTACAAAACCCATATCCTGACAGTTCTGCTTTATGGCGTCGAGTGCTGGACGATAAGCAGGAAGGGAGAGCTGATACTGAGCTCCTTCGAAAGAAAAATTCTTCGGCGGGTTTGTGGTCCTGTGTGCGAGGAGGGAGAATGGAGGAGAAGATACAACCGCGAAATCTATGAGCTGTACCAAGATATGGATGTAGTCCAAAAAGCCAAAATACGTCGACTACATTGGCTCGGACACATCGAGCGAATGGACAATAATGCTCCAGCTAAGAGGATCTTCGAATCCCAGCCCCCAGGTTCGAGAAGGCAAGGAAGACCGAACCTCCGTTTCAAAGGCCAAGCCATCGCGGATGCCAGAGCGCTTGGTCTGAACAACTGGAAGCAGCGTGCCCGGGATCGTAGAGGATGAAAGGCTGCTGTGTCTCAGGCAGAGACTCTTCACGGGTCGGGAGCCCGTTAAGTAAGTAAGTTAGTTCTAAGCCACATTTAGAAAGAAGTTCAATTAGGTTCCACCTGACACAACATCATCGACGTTAAGAAGTATCCCGATACGTATGGAGCACACGATGTAGCAAACGATATAGATAAGCAGCCGAAAATGTTTAAGAGGATTTGTAAACGGTTTTCGTAAAAGATATGATCCTAATCATTGACATCAAATAACATGGCTTGCAATGCTGATGTAAAATTTGATAAAATTAAGGTACCTACCGTGATACTGACCGAATCAAATCAAGAAAAGATTGCCATCGATACTAGACCCTTTGATGTTCTCGCACAGGTTGCACCAATACCACTTATCGGTATCCGAGCATTTGTTTGCTTAAGGCCGAGTCTTTGAACACAAGACTCGGTGATGAATACAGTCTGCGATTCGGAGTCTATCAGAAAACGAACTAGATGGTATTTTCGCTTGCTTTTCTTTACCTACCAACGCATGCATGTCCTTTATCACTTCACTTAGGGCAGTGTGCTGATGACGAAACATGCATAATTTTAAGGCCGCCGTTTTCTTATATATAACACAATGGGTCTTGACGTGCCTTTCCTCTTCGGTTTCAGCCGCTAATGGTTGGTTTGGTATTTCGAAATGCCACTGCTGTCTTAGAAAAGCAGGACCCTTTCACCACAGCTCCAGTGCTCCTAGCGCCGACGGCGCTACTTCGCGAGAAGCGATGTCCACTGGGTTGTGCTCCGTTGGTATGTGTTTCCACATGTTCGTGTTGGTAAGGCGTTGGACTTCTGAGACTCGGTTGCTGACAAATGTAGTCCATCGGGAAGGTGGTGCTCGGATCCATGCTAAGGTGATGGTTGAGTCAGACCTATTGTCTCTACCGTCTAGTTTAAGAGTGTTGCTAAAATCAGTGCGCCACACAGTTCTAGTCGTGGAAGACTCACTGTTTTGAGCGGGGCAACTTTGGTCTTCGACAGCAAAAGGTGCATATGTATGGCGTCTTGACTGTCCAAGACCCGCGCGAAAAAAGCGGCTCCGTAAGCCACTGTTGAAACGTCACTGAACCCAGGAATTTAGCTTGCTGACAGCATGGTCCGTTTGGTAACCTCTTCGATATTCGGTTGAACGTTTTTTCAAAAACAACGAGTCTTCCATGGGATACCACCTCAACAAATGGTCAACAAATCACACATCGGAAGGATACCACCTAACACCTAATGTTTTTATATGATCTGAGGATCCCAAGGGTAGCTGGAAATCTATCTCGGATATCCCTTATTAAAGCTTTGTTGTTGAAGGTCCATTTGCGTAAGTTGAGTCCTGCAGATGAAAGAAGTTGACGAACCTCATCTCGCTTCTGAAGCGCTTCTTCGACAGTGTCCGCTCCGCTTATTGAGTCATCGACGTACATGTCCTCCTTGACGACTCTTGCTCCAATTGGGTAGTTGTGAGCTTCATCATCGGCAACTTTGTTGAGCACCTTTATGGCTAAATAAGGTGCGCACGCTGTACCGAAAGTGAGAGTCTTCAATTTGAAGGTTCTAATCGGTTGTGTTGGTCTTTCCCTCCAGAATATGGCTTGGTAAAACCTATCCGCGGGACGAACGGAAATCTGACGGTACATTTTCTCAATGTCGGCCGTGAATGTGAAGCGATGCATTCTATAACGTAAAATAATATCGACGATGTTTTTTTTTGTAATTTGGGACCCACTAGGAGGTGCTCATTTAGAGATGTCCCATCTGTTTTTTTTTTGCAGCAGCAGCAGCGTCAAACACGACCCTGAGTTTGGTCGTGGAGCTAGCTTCTTTCACAACCGCATGGTGAGGACGGAAATATTGGTATAGCGAGGAAATGGTTGTGTCGTCCTCCACTTTTATTTCTTCCATGAGTCCGAGTGTCAAATACTACTGCATACACTGGCCGTACCCTGTCCGCAACTTTTCATCGCGCTGGAAACGTCGCTCGAGTTGAGAAAATCTCCTGTAGGCCAGACCTTTGCTGTCTGCTAGTGCTGGATGCGTTCCTTCCTTGAACGAAAGTGACACTTTATATCTACCGTTTGGTAACCTTATAGTGTTGGTGGCGAAGTGGTTGTCACAGGCGATGTCCTCCGCTGATGGCTGCGCTATGAATGGAGCTTCCTCTATCTCCCAGAATCGTCACATCTCTGTGTCGAGATCCGCCAGCTGAACAAAGATTTGAAGTCTTCGCTGTCCTTCTTCTGGGATATTTCCCAAGATGATCCAGCCCAACTGTGTCTTATGAGCGATGAGTTCTTCGCTTCTGACGATTTCGGGAAGAATGATCTCGGTGTATACGTCGATGCCAAGAAGTAGATCAATCGGCGCTGGGATATTAAATCTCGGATCCGCTAACTGCAACCCTTGAATTTGGTTCAGAGTGCCAAGTGTCATTCGTTGGGCCGGGAGAAGCCCAGTCAGCGACTTGAAAATAAAGGCTTTAGTAGCGCTTTCAAACGTCGAATGTCGTGACGTAAACGTGATTAAAAGTTACCTCACTCCGATTGTTGTCACTGACATGAGGACTCTGGTTGCTGGTGTTGTTTGAGTTTGTCGTGGATATGTGTGGCCCTAACTGTGTCGATTGTTCCATTTGGATGCTTGTCGTTGGGTGTAGTAAGGAGTGATGTCGTTGTTGGCAGAAATATCAGCTCTTTGAGCTTGGACATTCGCGTGTTGGATGGCTGTAGGCGAGGCAGTTCTCACAGATATTGACTTGTCGGACTATCTGTAGCTTACTCGCTAAGTCCAAACTCAGAAACCGTCTGCATTTCCTTAATGAATGGTGGCCTTGATTGCTTACCTTGCATTGAAAGCGTTGAACAGAATGTTGTTTTTTCGTCTTCGTGTGAAAAGCTTTAGTTAGTGGGTTCGATTTCGTTGCAGACCTGAAATTTGTGAGTGTTGGTTGATGCTGCACCGTTTCTAAAGTTCGGAAACGCGTCTCCAGGAACTCAGTAAACATCGTTGGTACATTTGTCGAACTACTTAACTTTTCTTCCCACAGTTGCTGTGTAGCGCAAGGAAGCTTTTGAAAAAGGACAAAAATTAAAATTGCATCCCAGTGTTGGACGGGTATCCTTAAATTATCCAATGAATGAATGCAGTATTGTGATGTGTATAAAATGGACTGTATACCTTTTGCCGATTCCTTTACCAACGATGCCTGACTAGAAAGGAGTTTAAATTGAGCATTTACTAAGATACGTTTGTGGTCGTATCGCGCTTTTAGTAAATCCCAAGCCCTCATGTAATTTTCTGCTTCTAGCCCGACATGTTGCAGAAGGCGTTCCGCATCACCCGTAAAACTCGCCTTCAAATGGTTTTTTGGATATTGCTAAGTGAATCGTTTGTGTGGACCAACGAAATAAATATGTCATGATACGAACGCTATTTAGTATATGACCCCGAGAACGTGGGAATTTGTATCGAAGGAAGCCGAAGAGCTATGCTACTACAAGGATGTACACCTGAAGAAGCATTATGAGAGCCAGAAGACATGTTCGTTGAGAGCGCAAACTTATCAATAGCATCTAGTAGATCGCTACGATAGTCGAGGTAAACTTCGTGAATTTGTCGATATACCCCAACTAATTCTTCTTTTAGTAACTCCTTTTCTAGCTTGCTCCTGCTCATAATTTTCTCGTGGTATCTCCGTACAGTTGGGAAATTCTCTTCCAGCATCGCAAGCCGACTTTTTACATAATATGTATATGGTACGCCGAGGTTCCTCCACGTCTCCAAAACGTTACATGTCGCGTTTTATTTGGGCCAAAATATCTTTTTGGAACTCCCCAAACGACGAAAAAAGAAATGGGAAAAATAATGACTTACTTGTTGTGCCTCGACTCCTCTAGTCGCGTTAAATTGATGATTTGCGCGGCGCTGGAATCCCGATTTACACAAATAACTTATCTAGTGGACTGTATTTTTTTAATTTTTTTTTTTATTTTAAGTAGTTTATAACTTTAAGCACTTGGTTTTGATTTGTGTAGATAGATGCACTGCACGTTAAATCCTGTTCGATTGGACCAAAATGCTCAGCTACTTACGCTGTATCTCTTTATTTTTTTCTGTACAAAAAATAAACCGTGGTGGAACACAATTGCCAGTGCGACCCTTATACTTCGAATAAAACGACAGAAAATTTCGTGTTGGAAGCAGCCAGGGGTTGGGTTTATTCCTTTCTTTTTTACTGACTGACTTTATACTGACTGACTTTATAGAATCATTCATGTGACATTTTAAGATTCTATGTTTATTTTTGTGACATTTATGACAGTCAATAAGGTATGTATGACAAAATTTGGTTACATTTATTTGGATGTTGGTCTCGAAAGTATTATTGCAATGACCGTAAAGGCGTGTCTGTTGTTTGCGGGCAAAATGTTTTATTTCATCTTCGACGGTAGCCATACTTAGGTCTCTGTGGATATCAGTGTTTCTGATAAACCATGGTGCATTTACTATTTTTCTTAGCACTTTGTTTTAAAAAGTTTTTACAATGTTGATATTACTGGATTTGGTACAACCCCAAAGTTGTATACTGTATGTCCAAACCGGTTTTAGTACTTGTTTGTATAAAAGCAGCTTGTTTTGCATACTGAATTTGGAAAATCTACCAAGCATCCAGTGCATTTGTTTGCATCGGATGGCGAGCTCTTCGCGTTTCTTCTTGACGTGCGGTTTCCATTTTAATTTCGCATCGAGTGTTGTTCATATTTCGTCTCGTTTGTGTACGGAATTGGTACCGAATCAATTAAAATGGGTAAGTTGTCTACATTTCTATAAGTAAAATTCACAAGCGTTGATTCGTTGAGAACAATACGAAAAGTCTTTGTCCAATTACAAATTTTGTCAATAGCACGTAAGAGGTTATTAGTTGCTGATTCAGCCGTATTACTGACCGCTAATATAGCTGTATCGTCTGCAAACGTGGCTACTGTTGTGCCTTCTTCTTGCGGAATATCACTAGTGTATATTAGAAATAAAATCGGTCCAAGAACGCTTCCTTTTGGAACTTCTGCCGCGATTTTTTTGAATTCAGAGTAATTATTTCCGTGTTTTACACGAATGAGTCTGTCTGATAAGTAACAACTAAGGACATTAGATAACTGTTTCGGAAAAGCTTGTCTTAGCTTATATTTCAAACCGTATGCCATACTTTATCAAAGGCCTGAGAGACGTCGAGAAAAACACTAGAACATATTTTTTTCTCCTTTAGGGCTTTTTCAATAACATTGGTTATTCGGTAAACCTGGTCGATTGTAGAGTGCTTAATCCTGAATCCGAATTGGTGATCAGGTATTAATCGACGTTCTTCGATAATCGGATGTAGACGCTTTAACAAAAGTTTTTCGAATACCTTCGACATTATCGGTAAGAGCGATATTGGCCTGTATGATTTTTTGTCATTTAGTGGTTTACCGGGCTTTGGAACCATTATAACTTCAGTTACCTTCCATTATCGTGGAACGTACAATAACCTGAACGATGAATTTGTGAGATAGGCGAACTTGATTAACGCTTTTCTAGGTAAATCTTTAAGAACCTGTCCTGTGATTAAGTCATATCCAGGAGCTTTGCTTAATTTTAGTTTCTCTATTTCAAAGCGTAGTTCGGGTAGCGATACACTTTTTATACTATAATTGTCAGGTGCCACAAATAGGGCAGGAATTTCGAGCAAAGCTTGACCATCATATGGTTTAAATGTTTCTTCCAGATGTTCGGCAAATAATTTGGCTTTTTGCTTGTCCCTCTTCGCCCATTCTCCATTGATTTTCCTGATGGGTGGCGCTTGCGTTTTTGGTTTTTTAATGCCTTTCATGGCTTTCCAGTGCGAGTAATTTGTACTTTTATCGGCAGTTAGGCTTCCAAGATTTATGTGGAAATTTCACGATTTTTAAAGTCTCGAATTTCTCTCTTGAGTTTACTACAAAGGTAGTTAAGAATGGTTTTATCCTGTGGAGCGCAAGATTGTTGCCATCTTTTGCGCGCTCTCCTTTTCTTCTTTAACAATTGAGTAATTTCCAAGAGATATTTTATTTCGCAATTTGTAGTACTTTTCCAGGCTGAGCATTGTATGACATCAATAAATTTATCGACTTCGTCTTCAAGTTCGTGGGGTGTTCGAAGAGATACTTTGAGATCGATTTTACTTTCAGAGTATTTTTTAAAGGATTCGCAGTTTGTTTTCATGTTAGTTGGTCTGGGCGGACCTTCTTTTTTTCGTAGACAGACGTTAATTGTCAAAATTACCGGTGAATGATCAGAAGAAAGATCGAAGCATTCCTCAACTACAATAGAGTTTCCCGAGGACCCTTTCGTGATGAAGAAATCGATGAGGTCTGGTGTTTTTGCCGTATCCTAGGGCCAGTACGTCGGTTTACCTGAGGAGTGAAAGTCTACCCCCAATTCCATACCGGGTTCGTAAAGAACTCTACCTTCTGCTGAAATACATCTCGAGCCGCAGGAAGTATGTTTTGCGTTAAAGTCACCTCCGAAGAAGATATATCGTCCAAGTGAGTCAAATATACTTATGAAATCGCTTATTTCCATCGTTGCACGTGGGAGCAATAGATAGCTGCAAAATCATATTTTCTGTGTTTAATTTTTACACTTACCGTGCTTAATTGCAGTTTGTCAAGCTCAATTGTTGTACTAATTGAGTGTTCAATGGTATTTTTGATCAACACGTACTCGTCGCAACTGATCTCTCCCTATTTTTATTTATTTTCTCAAGTTAACCAATCGTTTAAATAATTAACTTGCTACCATTCTAATCACAGACCATATTTGTTTACTTAAGTATTCACGCGAGTGTACTTTTCCTTCATTATTATTATTATTTTGTGAAATATAAAGCTGATTAAATTAGCTAACTTTGTGTTTGCCGATTGCCAACATAATCATCTCGCTATCTCGTTCACACTGCCGATTATCGGACGTAACAGTTTTCTGTCTCATCTGTCCTGGTTAGTAGGTACATTTATTTTGGTAATGTTCTGCCAAGTCGAAGCAAATCAGAAAATACACGAAATTGTATTTTGTTTCATGTTTCCTTCGGTACATCAATCAAATCTGAAATAATACCAAACTGCGACCGGCCGGTGGTCTGGAGCGGCTGTCACCGGCATTTACCCATCTCAACTCTCAACCAGTGGTTTAACTACGATAGCCTGTCTTATCTAACCTGCCCGCTACCTCTGCGCCACCCTACATTACGTTACGAATTCAAACTAGCTTTTTCCAGAACCTGTAACTCAACCTTCACTGAGCTTTTTCCAATCCCACAACCGGTACAAAAAAAAAATTGAATTGCCCCATCGTTGACGTTCTCTCGGATTTGATAGAATGTAAAGGTATTTGTGGCAAATTCTTCCATCCACTCCGCGCTGGCCTAGGGAGAAATGCCAAGAATTACCACAACGAATACCTGAAAAACTTCTGGTTCTTCTGCGAGGAATGTAAGACCATTTCCTTAGGCCACACTATGCTTGCCATTTGTTGTAACAACAACAAAAAAAAAAAATAAAAAAAAAAAAAAGTCAGCTTCTGTCTGAGCATTGTGATTACATTACCAACGCTATGACCAGTCTCTGCACCGAAATTAAGTCAACCTCGAAATCATCAATTGACACCGCACCGCATCACTCCTCCGTCACCTCCTGCGAAATAACTTCACCGATTATCAACATGATTGCGCCCATGAACGGGACCTTAACAGCTCACTACTCGCTCCTTAAAGCCATGGATACTAATCTCTCGGAAACCACTTCTAAGATGCACAAATTCCAAATTGCTATCAATTCGCTGCTCGACGAATCGATTTCGACTAGAATTCTTGCAACTGACATTCTGGAGGAGCTTAAACTGTCAGCCAATGGACCTGAGCAATCTACATGCTCCATCAACTCTCCAATTAACAAATCACTCTCGGACGAACTACTTACTGCCAACCAACATTTTTTTTTTTTTTTTTTTTTTTTTGTCGGGATGTGTGAAACTTTCTGCACTGGAGCACTCAGACTCAATACTGGTCCATTGTACTGCCAGGCAGACACACCACATTTTACTGTGGGAATTTAATCGTTTTTCTAAGAAAAACGAGAAGGCGCTTCAATGATAAGGAGCTTAGGTTTACAGCACTCACCATATCCGCACCAAATACCTGCCACCTGATACGAGCAAAAGCAGGACAATCACAGACGAAATGTTCCGCAGTGTCGTCGCTTTCTCCACAGGCTTCGCAGTTGGTGGTGTCGCTTAGGCCTAGCACCTTAAGGTGTTTGGCAAAAGCGTAGTGTCCCGTAAGAACGCCAGTAGTCTGTCTGCAGTCTTTTCTGTTGAGAGACAACAAGAATGCCGCGAATTTCCCACAGACGTCGGGGAGCATTTGCTTAGTCTGTCTGCACCCTGGAGAGTCATGCCAACGGCGATTGTGTTCATAGGAAACCCAACCGTCAATGGAAGCCCTGACCGAGGACGCAGGCAGACAGATCGCTGGTTCAGGTCCTGAGAGGTCCCCCTCTGAGCCTTGTCTAGCAAGTTCATCGGAGATCTCATTTCCCGTGATCCCGTTATGACCCGGGACCCAGACAAGTTTAAGTGAATTCAGCCTTCCGACCGAATTCAGAGATATCTTGCATTCACGTACTATTTTGGAGGTAGTTAAGGGTTTGAGTAAGGCCTTAAGCGCAGCCTGACTGTCGCTACAGACGCAGATACTTCGCCCCCTCCACCTGTTCCTGGTAACATAGTCCATGGCCATTAGGATAGCATAAGTCTCTGTTTGGAAGACTGACGCATGTTTGCCTAACGGAAAGAAAAGTCTAACGCTATCGCTCTCCACGAAGACACCAGCACCAGATCCTTGATCGGTTTTGGAGCCATCCGTGAAGATTCGACTGCATTCCCTTCCAGGTTCAGAGTCCGGCCAGAGCCAGTCCTGGACGCGAGGAAAGTCGACCTCGTATTTGCGCTTTAGCCGAAGTTCCGGTGTCATCGCATCAGACGGCATATCCAAAAGACAGGAGTCGAAGGACAACCGTTGCGCAAGTTCATCAAAACTCCAGTGCGAGTTATACCAAAAGCCACCTCTTGTAAGACGTGAGATAGCCTTGATTGTACAGCCAATGATGTAAACATCAAGGGGCGGAAGGTTCAATAGTGCATCTAGGCCGGAGCCAGGCGTGCTGGGGAAGGCCCCCGTGCAGCCGAGACATACCTGCCTTTGGAGTTTGGCAAAAGCAGCAGTGACGTATTTACGTGAAAGCTTATTCCACCAAACAACCGATGCGTATGCTATAAATGGTCTTATCATAGCCGTATAAATCCATAGGACTCTTTTCGGTGATAAGCCCCATGTCTTGCCGAAAATGCCTTTGCACTGCCAGAAAATAGACAGCGCCTTGGCAGTCTTCAGCTCAACATGTTTGGACCAAAGAAGTTTGCTATCCAGGATGACTCCCAGATACTTTGCTTCATTGGAGAGTTGGATTGTGACGCCTTTTAGCACTGGCTGAGTCAACCCGACCAGCTTCCTCCTTCTCGTAAAGAGAACAACCTCAGTTTTAAGAGGATTGACCGAGAGCCCATTCCTAGTGCACCATTCGTCGATCACGCCAAGGGCCGCCTGCGCCTTGGCGCATACAGTCGCTAGGCATGATCCAACAGAAAGCACGGCAACATCATCCGCGTACGCCTGAGCGTAAATATTAGAACTGTTGAGTGCGTTCAACAGAGAGTCGACCAGCATACACCACAGCAGTGGAGACATGACGCCGCCTTGCGGGCAGCCTCTGTTTACCCCCGCCATAACATAGCGGCCACAATCCGCATCCGCAACCAACGTTCTATTCATTAGCATTGCTTTAATCCACAACACCAATGGTTCGTCTACTCCGTGTTGTCTGGCGGAGCTGCACATGCTATCAAAAGTCGCATTGTCAAAAGCACCCTCAATATCGATGAAAATGCCCATCGCGTATTCTTTTCTGTCAAGCGCGCCTTCAATTCTACCAACTAGATTTTGGAGCGCAGTCTCGCAGGATTTTCCGCGTTGATAGGCATGTTGCATCGGAGATAGTGGGTGCAATCGCAAAGCACCTTTGCGCACGTGAAGCTCGACCAGCCTTTCCAAGCTTTTCAGCAAGAAAGAAGTCAGACTGATTGGTCTGAAGCTCTTGGCGAGCG
Organism: Portevinia maculata; assembly: GCA_949715645.1. Lineage (NCBI taxonomy): Eukaryota > Metazoa > Arthropoda > Insecta > Diptera > Syrphidae > Portevinia > Portevinia maculata. The sequence goes on along the minus strand of OX454528.1, from coordinate 44,900,566 downwards.
AGTAGTCACTTCTGCCAATTTTTGGTATGAATGCCACTCTAACTGTACGCCAGGGTGTTGGAATGTATGCCAGTGCTAGGACAGCGGTGAAGATTTTCTTCATAGTCGGTAGCAACTGGTTTGTACATTGTTGCAGCATGGCTGGGTATATTCCGTCCGTACCAGGCGACTTGAAGCCGTCAAAAGACGCAAATGCGTATTTAATGGCCTCGTCCGTCACCACGGCCTTCGCAATATACCAGCTACGCCGAGTTGTTTGTCTTGGCTCACTCATAGTCTCGGTAATCGGGGCTGGTTGTGAACCAATTGTAATCTGGTTACCCGGAAAGTGAGACTCCAGCAGATAACTAAGAGTTTCCGCTTTCGTCTCAGTGAAGGTGCCATCAAGTTTTCTAAGTGAGTCCAGTTTGGCTGGTTTGCCCTTTTTCAGAACTTTAACCAACCTACTAGTTTCACCCAGCTTTTCAATCTTTTCGCAGAAATTCTTATAAGAAGCACTTTTCGATACCCGAATTAGCCTCTTATATTCCTTCTGCTTCGATCGGTAGAGATTCCAGTCTGTCTCCAAATCAGTCTTGAGTGACCTATTTAGAAGCTTTCTAGCTTCTCTACGAATTCTTTGCAGTTCCGAGCTCCACGAGGGAACCGGTGTTCTGCCAGGGGGTTTGCTTACTGGGCACGTCAGTTCAAAACAGCTAGTAATGGCACTATTCAGGTCTTGAACAGCTTCCTCTACCTTTTGTCTCGTCCTGAGTTTGGTTGAAGTTTTGAGAGTTTTCCCTAATTCCTCCCTGAAGCGTATCCAGTTGGTTTTTCTCGGATTCCTCCTCTCCTGCAAAGTTATGGCTTCGCATTCGATTTGGAATTCGATATATCTATGGTCTGAGAGGGACACCTCCGAAGAGACCCTCCAGTTAGTAACCGCCTTAAAGTATCTATTTGATAAAGTTAGGTCGATCACTTCCTGTCTTCTTGACGTCACAAAAGTTGGTTGCGAGCCAACATTGTTGATAGTAAGATCAGATGATAGAATGAAATCCAGGAGATGGTTTCCTCGCATGTTGCATTTGCTGCTGCCCCAAACAGTGTTTTGAGCATTGGCATCACAGCATATAACTAGGCCCATCTTCCTGGTGTCGCAATAGTCAATGAGTTCAGCAATTGCCCTCGGTGGTGGAGGCACTACCGAATCATAGGGGAGATAAGCTGATGCCACGATGAAGGTCTTCCAATTTCCATTCGTTTCGTAGCTAATGGCTGCAGCAACCAAATCTTGGCCACAAAATTGTCCAAGCTTAGTCGCTGAGAAAAGGTTCGACACAGCAAGACAAGCCCTTGGTCTCTCGGACCGCTCGTCACAGAGTATCGTAGTGCCACGGACACCTCCAAGGCCACAGATGCGATTTTTCCACACCCATGGCTCCTGTATGGATATTATGTGGGCTTTTGTATTCAACACAGAAAGCTTCTTACTGATGAGTGCAGTAGCAGCCTTGGAGTGTTGAAGGTTAATCTGAGTAAATCCAATCATTGGAAATACATCAGTCATACTAGTGGAAGGGCACGCAGAAGGTGCGCGCGCAGTTCCACCGACAGGAGTGCTTGAGGTCTTCTTGAATGATGATCTAATCAGTTCTGCTACTGAATTAAATCTTTGACGAAAGCCAACCAACATACTAATTCTTCACTGGACCCTGCCTCGGCTACCCAACAAAGTACCTGTGACATTATTCCAAATACAACCAACACTCCTGCTGGCGATCCCAACCACCTACCCAAATCTTCACTGGACCCTGCCTCGTCTCTTATTAACAAACTCGGGACTATATGGTCGCAACGTGACTGGGATAATCATCTCTTACGCGCTCCTCGCTTAGCTGGTATCACCTGGATACATAAATTCTTCAACACCAGATTCGGGATACCTGTATGAGTTTCCCAATGCTTATCCAAAAACAATTCCAAATCCAGATCTTTTAAAGTAGATATTCCTGGCTCTTTCTTAATCCAACAAACAGAATCCTTAAACTTGACACAATAATAATAAAGGAATGGATCAATAAGTCGTCAAAAATGTTTATATATAATAAGCCTAGCTCTAAGTCCGGTAGAACTACCAAGAATAATGTAAATCACCCCAAAACCTCCAAACCAAATCTCCGCACCTCAGTGTCTTCACCTATCAGCCAACCTTCACTGCATCATCGCTCCACCTTTAGAAACAAAACCTCAAAGCAATAAAGTGTCTTTTTGCTTACCTGATGACTGCTACCACTTGACTTCCCAAACCGCGCGCTCTAAATACTCAAACTTCGTTAAATCCCACGTCCTTAACTCTAATCCTCCCAACCCATCCATTAACGTCTCCCCCTCCGATCCCAGCAACTGTACAACTAACCCTCTCATTGTCAGGCATAGGTCGAACGCGACCGCGCCTTACCCTAGTAACAATTACGATAAACTGCCTCTGTCCTCTCCGCCATTGCTAGACCCCTTTTTGCCTTCAACAGCAAAATTTCCCAAAAAGTTCGCAGACCTAGACGACAACGGTGGCCTCTGCATTCTATCTCGCCTTAGAAACCATAGAATCTTCGCTAATGTGTGTCTCTATTTAGCATACCTTAGTGACAAACATGAAACTGTCTGCGTGGACGGGGTGACCAGAACTAATGTCATGGTATCCATTCACAAAGAAGGTCTACCAACTAATCCAGGAGAGCTCAGGAAGATTTTCGTCCGTTTCCACGAAATGTTCAACCTAACTGTGGCTGATGTTAATAACGATCTATCTGCTTTTGCCTCATATGTAGATTCAAAACGAACCTCACAAGCCACAAAAAATCAGTCCAACATCCAACAGCTTTTTCGTAACTAGCAACAGTCAACCTAAAATTGCTCCTCCCCAATGCTTGTCCATCTACTACCAAAATGTAAGGGGACTTCGTACCAAATGTTCAGTAGTCTACTTAAACTCACAAAAACTTCCGTATGACGTTTTTGCCCTTACTGAAACCAATCTTACAGCCAATTTCCAAAACAACGAACTCTTCACCTCCGATTTTAGCGTCTATCGCAAAGATTCGCTATCAAATGATGGTAGTTTTACCGAAGACTCCTCCAGCGTTCCCTCTTCCGGGCGTGGTGTTCTTTTGGCACTGCATTCCAAACTCGACTCATTATCGGTAACTATTCCCAACTCCTCCAATCTTGAACTGATCTGTGCTAAAATCTGCCTTTCGAATCGCTCCCTCTATATACTCTGCTGTTACATACCCGCATGCCAACCGACTAGCGAATATCAACTTCTTGTGAACGCCATAGACTATGTGGTTGAACTTTCAAACCCCGAGGACGATGTCATCATCGTTGGTGACTTCAATCTTCCACGTTTAACTTGGGAAGAGTCAGACGAAGGGATTTATTTTATTTCGACCACCCCTGAAAAAAAAATTTTGCTCACCGACAGACTTCTTGCATCCAATCTTCTCCAAATGAGTTGTGCAAAAAATGTACTAGGGAGACAACTTGATCGTATTTTCACATCAGACGCAGACAATACTGACGTAACTGAAAGTAATCATCTCCTTACTAAACTTGATAATTATAACGCTCCCATCTCACTCACTTTCGCTTATAAGAGTGAAAACATTAACCCCGACTCTCTGACGCAGCGCAAATTTAACTTTCGTAAAGCAAACTTCGATAAACTCAATGATCTTATAAGCAATTTGAATCTTGATTTTATCTCTGATGACTTTCCAAATATAGATAAAGCTAGCGCTACTTTCTACGATCTCATCCATAACTGTTTTTCACAATCTGTTCCAGTTGTAACACATAAAAACTTCTTCTCCTCGCTGGTATAACAAAAAACTTCGTTCTCTCCGCAATAGACGCAACAACCTCTGGAAAAAATTTCTCATGTCCAACTCGACCATAGACTTTTACAATTATATCTCTGTTTACAACGAGTTTTGCATCCTGTGCGAGTCCCAATTTATAAGATACATTAACCAAATGCAGTCTGACCTTATTTCGAATCCTAAACATTTTTTTCAATTCATTAACTGTAAAAGAAAATCAGACGGTTATCCTTCAACTTTAAATTACCTGAACTCATCCTCCTATGGCTCTGATTCAAAAGCCATCTCTAACCTTTTTGCAAATTTTTTCGGCCAGGCGTTTTCTCCTGATAACAGCGAAGTAGATTCCAATTACTTCAGATATATGAGCAATTGCACCCAGACCTCCTTCACTGCAATGGACGTATGTCTGTCGTCAGTAGTTGACAAAATCTCCCAGCTTAAGGATGATTTCTCATCCGGCCCTGATGGCATCCCTGCAGCTGTTCTCAAAAAATGTATTTCAAAAATAGCCCAACCTTACTTCACTATTTGAGCTATCTATCAGATCTGGTTTATTTCCAAAATTATGGAAAGACTCCTTCATCATTCCTATTCATAAGAAAGGCAGTAAGAGCGACGTCTCCAACTATAGACCCATAGCTAAACTTTCCTGCATACCTAAACTTTTTGAGAGCATAGTTTACGACACACTCTACTTTCACTGTAAGTCAGTTTTTTCCCCTAGGCAACATGGTTTTCTGAAAGGCAAATCAACGACTACTAATCTTATTGAATTCGTGTCCAATACCATATGTGCCCTGGAGGCTGGCAAAGAAGTAGACGCAGTCGCAACCGATTTCAGTAAAGCTTTCGACAAATTATCCCATAATGTTGTCCTTTACAAACTAAAAATGCTAGGTTTTTCCGCCCCTGTTTATATCATGGCTAAGTTCCTATTTAAATGATCGTCTTTATACAGTACTTTTCAGATCGTGTGCTTCAAATCCAATTCGTGCAACTTCAGGAGTTCCGCAAGGTAGCCACTTAGGACCACTGATTTTCCTGGTAACCATTAATGATGTCGAGCTTATTCTTTCAAGATCTGACCTGGAAATCTACGCCGATGACATGCGGATCTCTAATCATATTTCATGTAACGCCGATGCTCATACGCGCTGCAGTCCGACTTGAACAATTTCTTTACATGGTGTCAAAAAAATCTCCTTGAACTCAATGTAAATAAATGTCAAGCTATAACCTACTCTCGCAAACGCCATCCTTTGCCTCAACTGCAGCATTTTTTCAACAACGAGCCTGTCCCATATGTAACCTCGATTAGAGACTTAGGTGTCATCTGCGACAGCAAGCTTAACTTGCGAGCTCACATCGACATCATCATATATAAGGCTAACTCTTCCCTTGGATTCATAAAACGTTGGTCCAATAAATTCTGTAACCCCTATGTCACTAAGTCTCTCTATGTAACCTTTGTTAGACCTCTTCTTGAATATGCCTCCCAGGTCTGGTCACCGTACCATCACGTCCATGTTAAACGCATTGAAGCCGTTCAGCGTAGATTTATCGGTTTTGCGCTACGCGGTCTGGATTGGACAGACCCATACAATTTAACGCCCTATGAAGACCGTCTTAAATTATTAAATATTCAAACATTAAACTCACGCCGCGATAACGCTGAAATTCTATTCGTGCATCAGTTATTAAATGGCTGTATCCACTGCCCAGTCCTCGTCGAAAAAGGTTTTCTGAATACTAACCCTTGTCGTCTTAGATCTGTACCATTTTTCTCCCTTCCCTACCATCGCACCGAATATGGCCAACATGAACCTATGACTAGAATGCTTTGCAAAGTAAATAACTCCAATTCCTTTGACCTGAATCACTCTAAACACTCCTTAAAACATGCCCTCCTAACATCACCCTCCTCCTGACTTAACCATACTTATATTCAATGTTAGTCTTAAGTACATATTTATTTATTTATTTATTTATTTTGTTAATCTTAAGTAATTTGCTTGTATTAAGCGTAAATAAAAAATAAAAATAAAATAACAAGGATGCCCCGCCTCTCGCCCTTTCCGAAGGGTGATATGCGTGATAGGCAATGTATCCTCGAATATTTGTGCTGGATTCTTTCGTCAGATGGGTTTCCGAAACCAAGCATATATCAATATCAATATCATATTTATGGATGAATATCTCGAGCTCGTCCATCTTATGCAAAAGGCCGTTCGCATTCCATGTCACTAATACAACTAAGTCTGTCATATTTATATTATTGCACGTCTACTTCAAAATTGATTTTCGAGCTTGTCGAGTTTTTCAAACATACGTTTTGTTAACGTGAAAGTTAATAGTTTTAATTTTCGTATAATTGAAATAAAATACGAGATCGTAAATCGTTATAAATTTCTTTATTAAAGTAGATTCGTTCTACAAAGCTCAAAGGGTAATTTACTTGCTCGTGCAATGAGTCACAAAGAAAAAACTAATAAGTAGAACAAAATGGCGTTAATATGCTTACGTCAGGCTAAAAATTGAAATACATGCGGTTGTCATGATTATTACAAATATAGTTCAGTGGAAGGGAGCGTTCACATATAATTGCAAGGTAGCCATTAGTTTCATTTCCGTGAGATGTTATAGTTTAAATAAATAATAATTATAAGCTATGCCAATTATATAAACTTAGTGAAATTTACTGAACATCCTCCCCGCCTTGAATGGATGCACATCCTTCAATATCAATTGGAAGTCTTCTTAACTTTATTGTTGCGCGCTGCATTAATCCTGCTGATGTTTTAACAGTTGCTGCACGGATGATACCATCTTTTCCTGGTTGTGCTTGTACTATTTTTCCAAGTTTCCAGCTAAGTGGAGGAAGGTTGTCATCCACGACGAGTACGACGTCTCCATTCTGGAAGCTGTTGCAAGCTTTGGAGGTATTCTCTTGACCAACGTTTCCAAAATGTTTGAAAATACCATTGCAGTATCTGATAGCGACTCAAGGAATTGGCATTTTTGACCTCCGACACATCTGGCTCAGGCAAACAGGCTAAAGGACAACCTATGAGAAAATGACTTGGGGTTAGTGTGTTAAAATCAGAAGGTTCAGCAGAAGTTGAGTTATCGGCCTCGAGTTTAGAATTGACTCGATTTGGATAACGACCGTATTCAATTCTTGGAACATAAGAGAGGCATCATACAGGATGCGTTTCATGTGAAATTTGGTAGATTTTACGGCTGCCTCCTACAAACCGCCGAAATGCGGGGATCGTGGTGGTATAGTTTTCCACGCTATATTGTCTGCTGCGTACGTGCGAGCTATTGTGTCACGAGTGTCCGAGTTGTTTAATAAGTTGTATACGAATGACAGTTCATTTCGTGCGTCAATGAAATTAGTGGCGTTATCGGTGTAAATTGTAACTGGATATCCACGTCGACCAATAAAACGTTTTAACGCCGATAAAAAAGCAACAGTTGAAAGATCTTCAACGACTTCAAGGTGCACCGCACGTGTAGAAAAGCACACGAACACCGCCACGTAGCCCTTTACTTGTGTTGTTCCTCGTGGACGAAAATGTATCTTGAATGGTCCGCAAAAGTCAACTCCCACCTTGAGGAAAGCCCGAAATTGATTGACTCTTGATATTGGTAAGTCTCCCATTATTGTGTTTCCTGATGAAGGCTGGACGCGAAAACATCGTATACATTTACGACAAATCCATATTATGCAATTTAATGATTTCTGAAGTTAATTTGAAGTAAGTTCACCGCAATTATCTTTAAGATGTTGACGTTGCGCCTTGCAGTTTTGCACAAATCTGAGAGTATAAGCTATTACTCTTATCGTTTTTAGATAATTGTTGTGGAATTTAATATTTTCAATAAATGGATCAGTAGTCGTTGCGGCAATAATGATTTTGTATTTTTTGCGTTCAAGAAGTGACTCATCCACCGGTTGTGCATAACAAATATTAAAAAAAGGCCAATTGGATTCTTCTGATTTTAGGTAATCTGGACCGAAAAACCATAGACCAGATTTATGCAGCTCTTTCGGATATGCTCCACGGGATAGAATGTCAGCAGGATTACTTTTGGATCGGACGTGATACCACTGATTGACATTCGAGACAGATTGAATTGCAGAGATTCGTTTCGAGACGAAGTTATCGAAATTTGAGGATTCTTCTGCTAACCAGCTTAAGACAATTGATAAGTCGGTCCAATAAACAATTCTTTCAAATTCCACCTTAAAGATATGTCGTCATAATGTCAACTATGCTTCCATCTTCCGTTACTGATCGAACAAATAGGCAGGTGCCATATGCATATTCTGAGCTGTCAGAGAATGCGTGCAGTTGAAACGTTACCTTGTCATAATAAGCCCTTCGCTCGAATTCAAGTTTGCCTAAATCATTTAACTCTTCCCGGAAGCGTAACCAACGGCTGTGGTATTCCATTGGTAAGCTTTCCTCCCATGTAAAGCCTTGTCGCCAGAGTTGCTGCATGAAAACCTTTGCAAAGACATTCGTCACATTCGTCGATATCCTTTAAAATTGTTCCTCATTTGAACACCATTTTCGCAAGACAAAACCTCCTCTAGCTAATAGCTCAATTAATTCTCGTTTGAGTTTTGAAGCCTCTTCAACTGTCGACGCACCAGTTAAAATGTCACCAACATAAAAGTCCGTGTTAATTGCCTTAGCAGCATTCGGAAAGCGTTGGCCCTCAACTTCCGACAATCTTTGTAAAGCCTTTGTGGCTAAATATGAGGCAGAAGCGGTGCCATAGGTAACTGTGGTGAGTTGATACGTTCTTATGTCATCAGCTTCGTTATCTCGCCAAAGAATCATGTGAAAACAACGATCAGCTGGGTGCATCACGACCTGCCGATACATTTTTGATATGTCGGCTGTGAATACGAACGCAAATAATCGAAATCGAACAAACAACAATAGAGAAAAAGTCATTTTGAACAACTGGGCCAACGAGAAGAGTGTCATTGACAGAAACCCCCGTTGTAGACTTGGCAGAGCCATCAAACACAACTCTCATTTTTGTGGTTGATCTGGATGGTTTCAACACACAATGGTGCGGAAGAAAGAAGTGAGGTTTTGTGAAATCCACAATTGGAATATGTTCCATATGTCCCAGAGACAGGAATTCATTAAAGGTTGCCGAATAGGTCTGACGAAGTCCGATATCCTTACGAAACCTTTTTTCTACACATTTTAGGCGATTAACAGCTTGAAAATAGGATTCCCATACTTTTTCTGCATTCTCCTTAAATGGCAAGCGAACCTGAAATTTGCCATTTTCTAGTCTGCAAACATTAAAGTTGAAATGACTCTCACACCCAATTTCAGCTGTGCGTAATCTGCGTTCGCTTTCTAACAATTCACTTCCATTTTCGATTTCCCAAAACCTTTTGAGATCCTCATGTAGATTTATGTCATTGTTATTCTCCTGTCTTATATGAGAAAAACAACTACCTATTAGTGGGTAGTCGGTTTTGATATTTGTGCAAGTAGGGGCCAGATACAACCCATCCAAGAGTAGTTTTTTGTAGAACAGGTAGACAATCCCTAACTTTATCTGCCCGATTGATATTAATTGGAAAAATAATTCGGCGCCTAAAACCAAGTCCACCTTTTGGGATATGTTAAAGAGTGGGTCAGATAAGGTTATGTTTTTTAGTATGTTCCAATTTGTGATATCGATATTGTACTCTGGTATACAATTAGTTAGTTTCTTCAATATGACGGTTTCAATTGACGTCTCGTAATTTGATGACCGAGCGCTTATAACGAGAGTAGCCTTGTAAGAATAAGACGATATGTTTTGTGCAATTCCACTTATATATTGTTTTGCATGATATTTCTTGAGGCCAAGCAGATGAATAAACCGTTCACTAATAAGATTCAATTGCGATCCCGGAACTAATTGATTGCAGTAGTTTCGTACATTAATCAGAGCAGTAGCTAGCAGTGTGTTCGGATTTGCTTCGTCGTATGAAATCGCGGAGAGTGCGGTTGGGGTATTGATACCGCACGGCGATGGGTTGTATACTGTCGCGTTGGCATTTGCCTTTGAAGTGCCTGGCATTGTTGGATTTTGTCCGGCGGACTGAGTAACCCATTCAGCATGTTGCAATTGCTCTGTAGCAGGAAATGACGGCCAGAGTATATCCATTAATGAGTAGGGACACTCTCCACGTGTTTCTTATCAGTTTACAATTTGCAGTACACATACACGGTAAACATAACTCCAACAGCTACAGACCCATTAGCTTACTTAGTTCTATAAGCAAAATTTTCGAAAAAATTGTCAAAAATAAAATCGACAAAGTACTTAGTGAGAAAGGTATATTGCCTCAGCAACAGTTTGGCTTACAATACTGTGCAACAAGTCGACAGAATATCTCAGCACATCAAAAAAGGATTTACATCCAATAAATCTACAGGAGTAGTGCTCCTCGATGTCGAAAAGGCTTTTGATGCTGTCTGGCATGCAGGACTACTTTATAAAATGATGTTGTGTGAATTTCCTATGTATGTTATTAAAATAATAAATTTTTTTTAGAAGGACGCGTCTTTACGGTCTGTGTAAATAACACCTACTCAACCGAAAGGCCAGTTCCTGCAGGAGTTCCCCAAGGATCCGTCCTGGGTCCCGTGTTGTTTAATGTGTATACGTCTGACTTTCCACACCTTCCCAACTGTGAGTCCGCAATGTTTGCAGACGATACTTGTATTTTTTCGTCCGATGTGCTTGGTTTTACAATCCAAACCAACCTTCAATCGGCACTAAATACTCTTATGACTTACTTCAATAAATGGAAGATAAAAGTCAATGCTTCTAAAACCCAAGCTATCTTTTTTACCAGAAAAAGAAAAGCTTGTTTTTTGCCCAGCAATGACTTAATTATAAATAATGCTTACACGTCTTGGATGGACACTGTCAAATACCTAGGCATTACATTAGATAAAAAGCTTACTTACAATAAACATATAACAAATACCATAGACAAAATAAATAAAACTATACGAATAATGTATCCTCTTATAAACAGGAAATCTATGCTATGCCAAGAAAATAAATTAATCATTTTGAAAGTCATTTTTCGGGCCTTTATGTTTTATGGCTGTCCAGTTTGGGGAAAGTGTGCAATAACGCACATCAAAAAATTACAAATAGCGCAAAATAAGCTATTAAAACTAATGCTTAAGCTTCCTTGGCACTTTTCAACACTTGAACTCCACGAAATAGCCAATGTCGATTTGGTTTCTACTAGAATAGAAAGACTTACAGCTAGATACGCAATTAGCTGTGAGATGTCCGATAACGTGCTTATTAATAATCTTGTTGCAAACGTAGCACCATAATTCTTATTGTTATTTCCTGCTCTTCGCATTGTTCATCTGATGAGTATTATTTTCGTTACTATCGACTCTGTGTGTATTTATATGATTGTTTATTTTTTCAATTATTTATTTTTTTGTAGAATTTATTTATTTCTGTACTATCTACTATTTTTTAGTTGTTATTTACATATTAAATTATTAAATATTTATTTATACTATTTTGTTACGTTTGTTTTTATTAGTTTCCTGGTTTTTGTACTACTTATTTATTTTGTACATATTTGTTATTTATTTATTAATTTATTAAATTTCAAAACCTTCCTACTGTGATATTAGTTTTAAGAATCTGCTGGCATATACATATTGGTATTCTTATATATGTATGTTATTTATTTATTTATTATTATTGTTATTAATTATTATTATTATTGTTATTATTATTATTATTATTATTTTTTTCTGATGAAAGGTTTTCCTAATCTCTTTCCTTTCGACTACATTATTTTCTTACCAAGCTGTTTTCTTTTTAACATCATAATTATAACATTATTCAGAAGTAAGATTATAATATCATAACTCTGTGTGAATTGTGCGATTACACTCAAATGTAAAAAAAAAAATATAAGAAAATGTGATAGATTTAAAAAAATAATAAAGTTAAATAATAAAGTTAATTCATTTCATGCAAAAAAGTAATTTGTTCCGGGTTTGCGAAAAATGGCCTTCTGAATTTTTTGGATTCTCGAAATTTAGATGAATTGAAAATATCAAATAACTTATCTATTTTGTCAATAATTTCAGCGGTATTAATAGCTGTTGAAGATATAGCACCGTGACTAGCTAGAGTATAAATACCAGCTGCAGGTGTTGCACTTATCGTTTGAGCAGCAAGCCTCACCCTCAACTGTTGGAAATTGTTGGGAAAAATGTGCTCATCTGTCAATTTGGGAGCCATTCGAAATCAATTATTTGTTTTTTTGTTATCAACAGCAATATCGTACAGCAATATCGTACCTCATGAAATTTCGCCAGAATGATTTTAAAAGATGAGGGCTATCGAACATATAAAATATTTTAGTATTTTCTACATAAAAAAATGGCTTTTCAAAGGGAATGCCAAGGAGTCTTTTTAGACCAATGAAATTTCCACCTTGATCTGAGATTACAATCCTCGGTTTCATATTCACTTCAATTAATTGTTTAATGCATGTAAATAAATTTTCGTCGCCGTAATCGCTTGTGCGGGTTTGTGAAATGGATTGGATAAAAATAAAAATGTATAATATCCCAACAAAAATATCCCTCAAGGAATGCCGGATGAGTAATTTTTTGTTATTAACCAGTTTAAGGTATGATATAATCATACTTATCGTTGCTGTCGTTACGCTTCGAATGTTTTTATTTCCTTTTTACTTTTGGAATTTTTGTTAGATTTGAAAATGTTGTTTTCATGTTCATTGCGATTATAAAAATCAAATACATATGCATATGTAGCTATCATAATGATTGCAGATATGAATAATTATAGCTAGATATTATTTTGTTTTTCAAAGTAGGTATATAATGTAGGTGCATAGGTAAGGTATGATATGTATGAGCTGAGAACCTTTTCTGATAATTGTGCTTTTATGTTTATATAATAAAGGTACAATTTTTAATTTTATTTCGATTGGTAGGTATTTAAAAAATAAATAAAATAATAAATACAAAGTTCAAATTCATTGATATATTTCGAAGAAACGCATACAAATAAAACAACACTAATAACAAATATGTATGCACAGTTCTAATAGGTAACACTGTTATATATGATTAAGTATTTATATCAAATTGTTTTAGTTTTCTTTTCGTGCATTTTGCCTTGGAGTTAATTACTTTTATTTTCGCACATAAAAGACCCGCATGGTGTGCTTGATCAATTCTTGATTGTGCTTTTCAATGGAACATGGAAGCTCAAATAGTTTCCTACGAAAGTTGTAGGGGCCATGATACAAATTAAGATCCACCAACTTTGCTGATTACCCCAAATCAGTAAATACCATTTCGTTCCTACACTCGAAGTGTGCGAACACATCCACACTTTGAAAACGCAACATAATAATTCTGGCAACAGATACCAACTGCTGATAGCGAAAGTGTAGGTAAAGTCAGCGAAAATGCCGGAAGACTGAATCCGCCATGTTATAAAACAATCACCATTAGGGTGGTCCAACAAATTTTTTTTTCTTTTTTCAGGTTGGCCACCCCTTTACACGTGTCTAAAGTATTAATGCTGTAAAATTTCAGTTGGCTATTTTTAGTGGAAGAGAGTGCTCAATCGAATGCTATTTTTGATTTTTTTGTAAAGAAATACTTAGTCTTAATTTTTTTTACAGGTCAGTTACAAGTTTAAAATTTATCTTATCTCCTTTGATGTTAAAATAATTTATTATATTTAAGGTACCAGTGCAAAAAATGAGTTATTCAACACGTAAACAAGATGAAATATTCTTACTTGGATACCGGGACCTTGAGCCGCTGCTAAGGTTAAGTCAACTTCCGACTCTTCGGCAAGTTTTGCTACGTTTTCACCAGCTCTTGAGCGAAACAAAAAATGTGAAAAATTCTGCGCATTTACTCATTCAAGAAGTAACAGAGGTGTGGAAAAAATCTGGTATTCGGACAAGACAAACAAACCATTGCATTGAGAAAGTTCTTAAGATACACAAAAACTGGCTGCTTCTAAAGAAGAATAAAACAAGAGTTTCAGAAGCACAAAATAACCGAGAGAATTCGTTCACAGCACAGCTTGATAAGCTTTTCGATATAGCACATTCGGAAGCTATGCAGTTAGTCAAAATTAGAGAAGACCGAGACTTTCTTATAGACCAAAGAGACGAGCGCAAGATGATTATGACATCTATCGACAAGAAGCTAGAAAAGGTCAAATAACGGTCTCTAAAACGAAAGCAAAGGGATGAAGAATTAAGGCAAAAGGCTGCTGAAAATAATGCTGCAACTTTGGTTGTGTCAAGCCAGGAACTAGCACTTGATTCCAGCTTTAGTAGTACTTCTAGTATTGCTATTAATACTAAGGATAAGCGAGAAGATGAGTTTGTTCCGAACTTACGAAAAAAACACACAGAACTCTACCAATGCCAGTGACAGTCTGCCATCCACTAGTGGTTTTTTACAAAACATGTTACCAGTGCTCTTGATCGTAACAAAATAACCGATCGGGAAGCAGTAAGATTGATTATTCCTTTGTCCGCTGCACTTGGTTGCAATCCTGCTTCACTCCCAATTTCACGAAGCACCATTCGACGAGCCAGAAAAAAAGCTAGGATAGAAATCAGCGCATATCTGAAAGAAACATTTAAACCATCTTATCCACTAATACATTGGGATGGAAAAATATTACTTGATATTGCGGATAATAAGAAGGTTGACCGCCTACCGATTCTTGTCTCTGGAAATGGTTTTGAAAAATTGTTAGGTGTACCTAAACTGACTGCAGGGACGGGAGAAAACACATCTGCAGCTGTTTTCGACACCATGGAGCAGTATAACGTCACAAATCAAGTTCGAGCTATGAGTTTTGATACTACTGCGGCTAACACCGGTGCCAAAAAAGGAGCATGTGCTCTCCTGGAAGCGAAAACAGGGCGTGATCTTTTATGGCTTGCTTGTCGGCATCACATGTTCGAAATAATGCTTTCAAAAATATTCACACTCTGCTTTGGACCATCCAGCTCTCCCGAAATTTTGTTATTCAAGAGATTCAGAGATTCCTGGGACACATTTTCCCGAGATCACTACGACTGCCTTCATTCCAGTTCCAGTACGAAACAGTTTGCTGAAAGTACTCTTGACAGTCTTACAACTGCTTTAGCTGGAGAAAAACAAGTCCGGGATGATTACAACGAGCTGATAGAGCTCACAATGGTCGTTTTGAACAAGCCACCTGCGAGGATTCATTGGCGTTCTCCGGGACCAATTCATCGTGCTCGTTGGATGGCAAAACTGCTGTATGCTATAAAAATTTTCCTTTTTCGGAGTAATTCAGACACATTCAAGCTGACCAAAAGAGAAGAAAAACAAATTATTAGATTTGTTACTTTTGGTGCACTTATTTACACAAAGATTTGGATAGAAGCGCCTTTGGCAGCAGATGCACCAATAAATGACTTACAACTATGGAAGAGATTGAAATCATATGAAGCAATTGATTCCGAAGTTGGTGTAGAAGCGAGGGGTGTTTTAGAGCGTCACTTGTGGTACTTATCCGATGAGCTAGTAGCATTTGCCCTATTTTCCGACAAGGTGTGTTGTGATGACAAAAAGGCTATTGTTCAAGGAATGGTTGTTAAGGAAGGCCCTCGTTCAGTTAGAGGTAACTCTTCTAAACTATCAATCGAAACCACCTTGGGCGTCTTTGCATCGGAAAGAACATTGCTAACACTCGCAGTTCTAAACATGAGATACTCATTCTTAAAGCAACCACCTGAGACTTGGGGTGAGAATGATGATTACCTTCAAGGCAAAAGTTGCATAAGAAGTTTGCGTGTGGTGAACGATACTGTGGAAAGAGGTGTAAAATTGTTTGAAGATTACAATACGATACTCAGTAAAAATGAGGAGGAAAAACAATTTATACTTCATGTTGTGGAACAAAACCGGAAAATAGTTTCTACTGATACTTCAAAAAAAGCGTTAACAAATTTAGTTTTGAGTTAAAAAAATAGACCTGTATTAACTTTAATTTATGTTCTGATTTGTTTCTATAATTTTGTACGTATATATCATATAATATTTCTAAATAAAATATACTAATTTTTGAAATTAGCTTACATTATTCATTTCTGAATTTTTTAGGGTTTTTTCGTAGAATCAATATATTTCAAGGTCGATGAGCACCCCCTTTTACGTAAGGTAGGGGGCTGAAATTTTAAACAGGTAATAGAAAGGGCATGTGTAACAAAATAATGGGGTGGCGGGACTTCTTTTTGACTAAAAAGTTTTTGCCATACATTTGTGGACCACCCTAATCACCATCGATAATTCTTTCTTTTTATCGATGGCCGTCAACAGCAGCAGAAGCAGTAGTCTCTAAAACGAAATTAAAATCGTCTAGCAGACAAACCATTTCAAGTCAGTTAATTAATATAATAATTGGTAAGCATTCAATAATAATAAAATAATTTTTATTCATTATTAAAGACAGTAATTAGGACAAATTAGAGTTGTAAAAAGTGCTTATAAGATCGTATTAAATGTTCCCAGACAGAATACGGCGTCGTCAACATAATGTGTATTTCATTGCAAGCCGAAGAATTGACCGGCGTAGTGAATTAAACACACATCAGGACGAAACACCACGCTGACGACGGCCATCGATGCAATTTATTTTGCCGCATTAAGTTTGCCAACAATTATTTTTGCCTGCAATTTAGATTGTCATCGACTTGAGATGATTTTATCGTCTCACACAATGGAATGATGCTAATGCCTCCGACCAGCAGAGAGAACGCTACATTCCACGGCAACCGAAACATCAAAGCAGCCGCAAATGCTTAATACTCCTACGCACACAGCATCATCCGAGCCCAACAACATCTGAGCCGCATGAATGCACCACCACCAAGACGTCAGGAAAATCTTATTAAAAGACACACGAGCAGCCAGAAACATCGACTTCAACCGTTTTACACCACCAGAATCGCACGAATAAAAGAATCATCAGCATCAGATTCTCACAGAAAATCCAGCACGTGCACTCACACCCGCACGCACCGTGAACCAGCAATATATATATGTAAAGACAACAGTGCCAAGGACGGTAGCACACCGGCGCAGACACTCCTATCTTATTCACAAAGAAAAAAAAGGTGTGAGCCACGCTGCACTCACGGTATAGTTGATATGTAAACATGTAGGCACAGTTGCGCGTTAGCTACGTAATTTGTTATCTAGCTAACGCCACAACTAAGTAACTAACGTAGTTAAATTAGCTGCGCTAAAAATGCAATCGACGGTGGTTAGTAGCTATTAGTTGCAGGTTGTGTAACCTTTCTCCGACTTTTAAGGACCTTTTTTGTTATTGCAAGGACCTCTTAGTCAAATAACATTGAACGCAGATATACCGTGCGGATTCTAATGACATTTTGGAAAAATATCCCGTTTTCGACTATTAAGGACCTTTTTTGTTGTTGCGAGGACCTCTAAGTCAAATAACATTGAGCAGAGATATACCGTGTGGATTCTAATGGCATTTTGGAAAAATATCCTTTCTTCGACTTTTAAGGACCTTTTTTGTTGTTGCAAGGACCTCTTAGTCAAATAACATTGAACACAGATATACCGGGTGGATTCTAACGGCATTTTGGAAAAATATCCTTTCTTCGACTTTTAAGGACCTTTTTTGTTGTTGCAAGGACCTCTTAGTCAAATAACATTGAGCAGAGATATACCGTGTGGATTCTAATGGCATTTTGGAAAAATATCCTTTCTTCGACTTTTAAGGACCTTTTTTGTTGTTGCAAGGACCTCTTAGTCAAATAACATTGAACACAGATATACCGGGTGGATTCTAACGGCATTTTGGAAAAATATCCTTTCTTCGACTTTTAAGGACCTTTTTTGTTGTTGCAAGGACCTCTTAGTCAAATAACATTGAGCAGAGATATACCGTGTGGATTCTAATGGCATTTTGGAAAAATATCCTTTCTTCGACTTTTAAGGACCTTTTTTGTTGTTGCAAGGACCTCTTAGTCAAATAACATTGAACACAGATATACCGGGTGAATTCTAACGGCATTTTGGAAAAATATCCTTTCTTCAACTTTTAAGGACCTTTTTTGTTGTTGCAAGGACCTCTTAGTCAAATAAAATTGAACACAGATATACCGTGTGGATTCCAACGGCATTTTGGAAAAATATCCTTTCTTCGACTTTTAAGGACCTTTTTTGTTGTTGCAAGGACCTCTTAGTCAAATAACATTGAACACAGATATACCGTGTGGATTCTAACGGCATTTTGGAAAAATAACCTTTCTTCGACTTTTAAGGACCCTTTTTGTTGTTGCAAGGACATCTTAGTCAAATAACATTGAACACAGATATACCGTGTGGATTCTAACGGCATTTTGGAAAAATATCCTTTCTTCGACTTTTAAGGACCTTTTTTGTTGTTGCAAGGACCTCTTAGTCAAATAACATTGAACACAGATATACCGTGTGGATTCTAACGGCATTTTGGAAAAATATCCTTTCTTCGACTTTTAAGGACCTTTTTTGTTGTTGCAAAGACCTCTTAGTCAAATAACATTGAACACAGATATACCGTGTGGATTCTAACGGCATTTTGGAAAAATATCCTTTCTTCGACTTTTAAGGACCATTTTTGTTGTTGCAAGGACCTCTTAGTCAAATAACATTGAACACAGATATACCGCGTGGATTCTAACGGCATTTTGGAAAAATATCCTTTCTTCGACTTTTAAGGACCTTTTTTGTTGTTGCAAGGACCTCTTAGTCAAATAGCATTGAACACAGATATACCGTGTGGATTCTAACGGCATTTTAGAAAAATATCCTTTCTTCGATCCAAGGTAAATAACCTTATTACAACTAAAAGTGACATTCTTAAATCGGCCATCGGTTACCGAAGTATAATCGATATTTTTCCTCTTACCTCCAACTGATGTACAACAAACTTCAAGCTATACAACCTCAATATTATTCAAAACAAATCTACTTTCACACAACTTTCCGGTGTTTCGTAATTACATAATAATCTCTAAAATTGAACATAATTAAAACTGGAAAATATGTATAATAACGAAATATATGAAATAAAAAATACACATTAAAAAAAAACATCGACACGCGGTTGTTCTCAAGCGGTTCCCCATCTACGTACTAACCGCGCCAAACGTCGTTTAATTGCGGTGATCTGTCGAGCAGCGATTAACTCACGTGGTAATGAAAATTAACGGGAAAATCTGACGATGACGAAATCTGACGCTGACAAAATCTGATGGTGACGCTAGATATTTCCAACTAGCCCCTACCGAGAAAAAATATATTTATACATCAACGAAAGCAAAAATGTTTACACATTTAAAAGGATACTCATCATCAGCGAGATTTCCTTCAGGCAATGAAGTCAATGCCGAGAACCAGCAGCATGTGTCTACTTATGTAATAATCGAAGAGCCACCCATCAGTCCGGAAAACCGTAAGCTAGTGTTAAGTTAAGTATTCTGTGACCATAAGGCAGAATAAGTGCTAAGGCGTCTAAACGCATATATATAGTTTATGTTCATTAAACCCTGTGAAGATCGTTCAGAAATTTCGTTTCTTTTATTTCGTAACATAATCATAAACTTTGTCCAAGTGTCCAGGTTCGTCGTACCACGATTGCTGTGCACAACAACTGTTACGATCAACGGAGCAAAATCAATACAACGGGAATCGAACAAAGATTCGGTGAGTTTCATTAAACTAAATTGAGTGAACCGATCTAAGTGTATGATACTAACAGCATAGTTAATCGATAGTGAAAATCTTTACAAATAAAATAAAAGCAAACTACTGAAATTCAGTACTCCGCCATCTATGAGCTATTAGTTGCATTAAAGTTACGCTATCTGCAAGTAAAGACACGAATCCTCGTTTAGTGATTGTGAAAATTCCCTTCTGGTACACAATTGGCTAGTTTATTAATTTAATAGCGAGTAGAGACTTATTCCATTGAATAAATACAATATAAAATGTGCAAATGTTATAATGTACCCATGTAAAAAAATTATACCTACCTACACCTATGATTTTTTTTTTAATTAACTGAACTCAAATAGGTTGCTATACCTACCTACAAAGTAAAAATAAGTATCTTTCTTAATTTATTGTTCCTATATTTTTTTGTACTAATGTTATTGAGAAAAAAAAAACAAAATAAAAACCTTTTTTTTTTTTTTTATAATTTGCGTGCGCTAAAGGGATTTCTTTTTTCTGTAGTGACACAGTACCCTTATAATGGTAAAACCACAGCGAATGCATTTTCAGTTTGTTGCGCAAGTAGCTCCCAGCAATTCATTGCCTATTTTTGGGTGCTACTTACTGAAAGAATAGAAGGATAGGAAAGAAGTTTGGTGCGATGGGATTTTTTTTTCTCAACAGGTGGCGCCTAAATTGCTTTAGGGAGATCAGTTTTTGTTGTGTGTATTCAATTTATAAAAATCATGGCCCTGGTCGGGATTCGAACGCACGACCTGCCAATCACTTAGTGAATACACTACCATCGCACCATTGCCACCTGCCACCTTATTACATAAATCAGACTTTGAATTCTTTTAATTTAGAAGGTAGGTACCTACCGACCAAGATTTATACAATTGTTAGCGCTATTACTCACGAAAATCTATTTTGGCTTTTGGATTCTTTCTTACGATGTATGTAGGTTTCGTTAGTTTTAAAGGTTTCTTAAGTTTATTAAAATTATAAATACATACCTACCTATCTTAGAAATCCCATATATTTTTAATAAACTTTGAAAAAAGATGAAATGACCTAAATGAGACTTAGATTTGCAAATCAATATATCTTATCAAACTAATAATAAAATTGAAGAAAAACACAAAACTCTCAAATCAATCATCATGTCGAATAACATGCACAAGCACTAACATCATTTTCGTTTTCATTTTATGAATGAGAACGAAATAAAAAAAAAATAGAACTTACCTACAAATACATTTTCTCAAGCGAACGTGATTTGGCCTTGAATGCCTTTTTTTGTAAAAACTTCAAAAGACCAACCTAAACGGTTCTTTTTTTTGTTGTTCATTCCAAATACAAAGAACAAAATATTCCCCTTTTCTTCCTTGACCGCGACTATTATATGAGTAAATTTCCCATAAGGACCAAATCTGTAAAATGAGTTTTGTATTTGATAGAGCGATACAATTATTAAATTGTTCGCCGCGGCGATACTAGCGCTTTGTCAAGAATATGTGTCGCCACCTAGAGTAGGTTTTCTCCGGTGTCCCTTCTATTTGTATTTATTCAATGCTTATTCTCCTCGAAAGATTGCGATATCCGCTAAGGGTGGATATAATTATGGATAAAATATAAAGTGGCAAACGTGAATTAGAACCTCACTGAGAATAGCTGCTCGTAATTCATATCTGTTTGTGCCGTTCAATTAGATTTTAATCAAACTAATCCTATTATATCATTAAGATAGGTTTAAATAACTATAATAATTATTTCATATTATAGCTCATATACATTAAGATCTAATTAAATAATAATTAATGAATAAATTAATGAAATTAACACCTTTCGTCTGGCATATTATTCAACCATACTCTATAGCTATGAGGGGCTAAGCACGACGTGCATATAAAAGGGAATAAAGTGAAGATCCCGGTGTAGTGGTAACAGCGTGAACTGAGTTCACGACTTCAAATTAGGGGTCATTGCCAAAATCGAGTGGCGCAATGACCAAGGAGTCACGACACAGATGAGTATGGACGACTATGGGGTGGGCACACTAAAAGGGGAATCCAACACCATCTTAAGGATTTCCCACACATAGTGCTAGTGTCAGTGTCGTGGTCAACATAAAGAACGAAGTAAAGAAACACATACGAAGTGAAGGAACACTGTTGAAGGTGATAAATAACCCGGCATGGAAAAAAAAGTAACAATTAGTTTAGGGAATGGGCGCAAGAACCCCCCCATCCGGCGAGCTAGTTCGTGCTAGATGCAAGCATGCCACCGCTCCCATAACCTAAACAACCTATTCGAATTCCCACTCTCACTCCATTGGGTGTCTGTGACCAGGAATGGTGATGGGACCATCATACTAACACCTACGTACCCTCATCTGTATTGAGTTATAAACCGCCATTCTGTGTTAAACAGCATGGCGCCTGCAAACGTGGCAGGGAGGAACAGCCTACCCTCTCCTGTCTCAACCTCTCGTCGTTGGTCTTCTATAGGGAAGTTGGGATTGGGAAAGAGTATAAACAATAATAGCCATAATAATAATAACATCAACATAGCTGTCCACCATGGCCAATAGCCAATACAAAAGCGAGCGTAGACATGCACGGTATGTACATGTTGACGCGTATCAACAAGGAGCGTACTATAAATAAATTTATACTAAAGACCAATGAAATAACAGATGAAGTGAATCCTCATGTGTTGGTCTTAGATTTTAACATAACAATTCGAATAGGATTACCAACGTTTGTTACAAAGTTTAAAAGAGTATTGAGGATATTTTGTTCGAAGCATAGAGTTTCAAAACGTTCGTCAAAACACTTTATAATTCGTTCAATTAACTCGACAAAATGTGTAGTAGGAATGACTAAACCATCATTAATAGTATCCTCATATTGACGATCTTCAATAAGACCCTCGGCTTTTGTAGGGAACTCATTTTGACCCTCTTTGCACATAAATAATTTTCATGTTCTACAATGGGTTTTCTTTAAAATGGCATGAGAATTCTCCCAATCAAAATCGTCATACTCGCAAGCATTGGAATCTTCATTGAATTCGGTGTCGCCGTGACAGATAATATTAGCATCACCTATGTAATATGATGGATATACAAACTAAGACACATATTAAGACAAAAACTATGACACAAACATTCTTACTTTGCAATACCGGAACTATCTTCTATGCTAGTGCAGGCTGATGGCAAATTTGAAACACTTATGTTTCTGAGAATTACTGCTGCAACAAGCATTTTATTTTATAGTATAAGTGAATAGGTGTAAATAATTAGAATAAGAATTTTGTATAAATAGGTTAAGAAATACGCAATAAATTGAATCTTAAACTGGGCACAGTGAATGTCTCATCTTAATTTTCAGGTCGGCTCTTTAGAAAAAACAACACTAAGGCTTTTCAGCCATCCAATTCCACTAGGCTTGGGCTTACCTTTCAATAAGCCCCATAGATTTGTAGGCGAGGTAGACTTTTAGTAAACATACATCACATGTATTACACTTTCATTTGTGTAAAATACTCCCAACATATTCGACCATGTGAGACCGCTATTGGCTATATTGCTGACCGTTTTCGCAAAACAAGTGTGTTTAAGAACTTAATAACTAATTGCAGAATGTATTCTCTCGATTGAGCACAAAAAACGGTTGCTTAATAAAATTAGATGTGTTCTGTTAAAAATCAAAGTTTAAACTGGATTAAACACACCATAAACACCATATCTCTAAACAACAAATGCGTACCAGCCAGAGGAATGTGCTTTCCTCCAATCGTGATCATTTGTTATTTACAATGTTCAAGTGACTTAAAAACTTAGTTAACTAATTGCGGAATGTATTTTCTCAGTTGAATACAAATAAACCACTCAAAAAAATGTCCTGTCTTTTGTTCAAAATTAAAGTTAATACTGTCTTATAAAAGAAGCCTATATCAGTTTAAATATACAGTTCTGAACTAGTAACAAATTTGGAAAATATATGCAATGTAGTGGTTTCACACTCTAAGGCCATGTTTCAAGCCCAGCAAAAGAATACAAATTATGAAATACTAGCTGTCCGGTGCTCGCTTTGCTTCGCCAGTCTGCCACTTCTCAAATTTAAAACAAAATACTTGCTGATAAGAACTGATAAAGAAAACGTCGAGAGTATCCCTACTCATTATAATGGATATATGCACTCTGAGTGTGGCTCCCTCTCAATCTAATTTACATTTCATACGCTATCTTTCTCAATCCCATGGCCATTCGCCATAAAAAAACAACACAAACTGCAAAAGGTGCATAAAAAAAGAAAGCAAAAGCACATTGCACAAAAGGTACAGGTAGAGAAACAGATTTGTGCCGCACACACACACAAATTTTCCTTCACTCAACGCTGGGAAAATCCAACGATCTAGCTTCAATCGAACATTTTACTTTTTTGAATTGTATAAAATTTATAGTTTAATGCTTATTGTTCAACTTCAGGATAACCTACAAAGATAACCTACAAAGATTTATATCTTTGTACATAATTGATCACCGCTTCTGGACAGCGGATGAAGCATTTTCCCGCGGTAAGAAGTAGCAGATGTCCATTCTCAGGCTGTAGACTATCTGTGTACCAAATTTCATTTAAATCGGTTCAGTAGTTTTGGCGTTAAATCGAGACAGACAGACAGACAGACAGAGTTACTTTCGCATTTATAATATTAATATGGATAATAAAATAAATAAAAACTAAAGTTTCAATAGATTCCTATCCAATCGATACAAATCAATATTATTTTTTGTTACTCCTGAAAAGTTAATGCTCATTGACTTATGTTGTTTCTGAAATAAACGATTCAATTGTTGTCATCGCTACCTATTCACAAGAAAAATAAACATGGGAATATTTTGGGAAATTAATTTTACCTAATGCACGAATCTAGAAAAGCTGGTATATGCATACACTAAGTTAATACAAATTTTCGCCGCAATGAAGGTCCGTATGTCGCTTCAAAATGAGCGGTGTCCACTTCTATTTGTAGTTATTCAATGCTTTTGAGCACTGCGTTGACTGTTCGCATTTCCCTTATTGTAAGGTATAGTTTTAAATATAGGTGATAAGTTATTAGAATAAGATAGAGAATTGGTAAGTATACTACCTTCTAGTATTTGGCACCGTTTCTTGATGAACTGATTGAGCTCTATGATGGTGGGCAATCGGTCGACGGGTGATTCTTCGTTCGAACGCTGGGCGGTAGTGTTGTCCAGTTTCGTTGTAAGGATGTATACGATGAGATCATCCCATTGATCGACCGGACGTTTTAAATTCCTCAGGCTTGTTAGATGGTTGGTTGTTTTATCCATTAGACTCCTTAGTTCTGTTGCACAGGGCTTGATGATTTTTAAAAGATTGAAAATGCGATGCAGATGCTCCTGAGCAATGACGCGTTTGTTTTAAAACCTTTCCTTTAGCCTTTGCAACGCCTCCTCTTCAACAATTTTTAGGCCTTCGATGGATGATTTTGCTGTTTCCCTTAACTTACTAACCAGATGATGAAACTTTGAAGTTTATTTAGATGATGATTGGTGTTTACTAGAGAATTGAATGTTTCAAACCAGGGCATCCAGGTAGTAATATCGCCTGTGAAAATTGGAAATTCAATTTTGGGTAATTTTATTGGATCAAACCTGTTCTCCGACGAATTCCTAATTGTGGAGTGCAAAAGGGGGTTTTCCAGTTTGTTCAGCATAACACTTATCGATGATGAAACCAAGTAGTATGACTCCTCATTGTCTGACCGCGTGGAAGTTGTGACCTCTTTGGGATCCCATTCTTCAAGTTTCAACTGTATTTTTTGGAAGTTGGAATAGGCGTTATCCAATGCCTTCGACATTGTTTTTAATTCAGGAATCGATGTAGTTTCAAGATTTTCTTTGACTCTGGATACGAATTCGCGGCATCGCTTTATTTGGTCCATGGGCACTATTCGCCGCAGTCGTAGAGCTTCCAATTGTTTAATTTTCTTGTCGGCAGCAGAGTTTGATTGTCCATCGGACTTAAGGCCATCAGAGTCTTGGTTAATCATCGCGGAGATTGTGATCACTATAGATGCTTAAAAATTTGATGTGACTCGATCTTAGACGAAATCACGTCGGGGTCACCAATGTTAACGTGAAAATTAATAGTTTTAATTTTCGTATAAGTAATTGAAATAAAATACGAGATCGTAAATCGTTATAAATTTCTTTATTAAAGTACATAGATTCGTTCTACAAAGCTCAAAGGGTAATTTACTTGCTCGTGCAATGAGTTACAAAGAAAAAATCGAATAAGTTGAACAAAATGGCGTTAATATGCGCACGTCAGGCTAAAGATTGAAATACATGCGGTTTTCATGATTATAACAAATATAGTTCAGTGGAAGGGAGCGTTCACATATAATTACAAGGTAGCCATTAGTTTCATTTCCGTGAGACGTTATAGTTTAAATAAATAATAATTATAAGCTATGCCAATTATATAAACTTAGTGAAATTTACTGAACACGTTTATTAAGTTAGCTCTGTTCGTCCAGCCTGGCAAGAATTGCAGAGAAAACTTGGGAGACTGGATTAGATTTGTTATTTGTTTGTTCGCGTCCTAGCAACGCAGCTTCAGCTAATATTTGTGGAAGAGAGTTCGGCAATTTTTTTCTTAACATTTTTCCTTCTGCTGGTTGTTTTATTTTGAACATTTCTTTAGCCCTTTTTCGTTCTTTATCGGTTTCATTGTTGCCCTTTTCAGTTTTGTTTTTGGTTTTATTTGCGATTGTTTGCGTAGTTTTCTTTATTTTGTCGCCCCTATTTTGAAGTTCTTTAGCTACTTCGCATCTTTTGCCGGGTGTTTTCCATTGCAATTTATGCATGTTGGTAGGTCTTGTCTACTTAGAGCGCATTCCTTCAATTAATGTTTACCGGCATGCGTGCGTGTGATTGTAGCCTTGGCAACGCTTACACTGAGGAATCTGACTGTTGTATATTTTTTCGATGTTTTCAGACAATAATTTCCTCGTCTTGTTCCGTTTTTTGCTTTTCTTTTTTAAGTATATTAACTGCGTCGATAATTTTGAAACCTTTAGTTTTAAGATCTTGCAAAACATCTTCTTTGCGGCACGACGTGTATATGAGCGCTCACGTTCGTGGCTAATTTACAACTGGCCTCTCTACATAGTATCATCGAGTCAGCCTACAATCAAGCCAGTAGAATCTGCTAACATCCATTCTGAGATAGTCTATGTTATAATATGGTATAACACTTATAACATGGACTATCTCAGAATGGATGTTAGCAGATTTTACTGGCTTGAGTGTAGGCTGATTCGATATAGGTTGAGCTTGTTTGAGTCTGTGATTGATTTGATATACTTTAAACATTCAGAATATCTTTGGTTCAATGCTATCTCACTTCTTGAATCGGCTTGAACAGCTGTTTTTTCTTATTTTCTTGAATTTTCCGCATCAATTGAAAGCAAACAACTCAAAATACTTGAAACAATTCACCGCCCAGCTCTTCCCCAAAAAAGCTGTTGAGAAGGCCTGTATTTCCTACTCCTACTAAACGAACGATTTCTATTTATCTACCAACTTCAACAAAAACCCAGCTGAATTGGTAACGATCAAACGAAATGATAGTTAGCTACACATTTAGAGTATGGCTTTAAGTGTATCTGTTAGTTCGCAGTTTTGTGTGGAGAAAGTGTGACTTCAACCTGCCAAAATATATATTAAAAAAACTTTCACAGAGCACCCAGTTACCCAGTTTTTAGAGGAAATGGTTTACATATACATACAGCATCTAGATAGTTCACCAAGTGAACCATTGCCCACCCAATCCAACGAATTATGAGCCATTGAATGGAGAAAGACGCAAAGGACCCCGCACACAGATTTAGCGTGTGCAAAATCAACAATAAACAAAAGTGAAAGTAGGACTCTCAAAAAGTTACGTAGTATCGCTTTGCTTTGACCTGACAAACGCTATTTGCAGCTGTCGGCTATGTTTGTTGACAACTAGGGAGTGAGATAATTAACCTCTCAGCATTCCTCCTGAAAACGCTGCTTGTTTTAGGTGATCCTATAATTTTTTGCCTGTACAATGTGAATGAATGTACAAATCCTTTACCCAGGTTTGATAAACTCTTTATAGCTATAATTAAAATGCGATTAGAAAACTTTAATGCTCTCGGATAAGAGCAGAATTTTGTCATCAGCGCATATCCCCACCACCCTCGCAGGAGAGCTTCACTTTTTTTAGCTTTGTATATTTGTCTTTTGGTTTTTGCTGCATTGTGTATTCATTCTTTAATTTTTATTTTATATTGTACCCTTACATTGAGATAAAGTAATTTCTGGTGTCTTCATTACGAAACCGAAATGAATAGAGAGGGCAAAACAAAAAAAAACTCTCTGTTTTGTTGTTTCATAATTAATTTGTTTTGTTTGGCTATTTTTTTTTTTTTGCAAAAGTAGGATTGCTGCCATCTTATTGCGGATTTGACTTTAGTCCTTTCATCGCGGTTTCTTTGTTTTTATATAGAATAATTGAGACGAATGTTAATACTCAATCTGAATCGCAGTCCCGCCGTTAAAAGAGAAAGAGAAGAAGTTAATACTCAATCTGAAATATAAATGTTGACCAAAGTTTTAATTATTTGTAATGTTCTAAGAGATAAGTTTTTTTGGATAATTTTTTTTGTTGGTCTGAAAATTATGCAGAGGTGATGAATATTGATAAGTTAATAAGCAGCAAGTGTTGAACATGCAATAGCAATTATGTGTAAAAAGATTTCAAAGACATTTTAAATCCCAATCTGCGGAAAAACTCCTAGTGAGCTGAATTTTTGTATAAACCTTTATCACGGCGTTGTTATGAAGATGTGAAAAATCGACATTGATATAGTGCCGGCTTGAAAACTTATGAAGGTCAAAAGGTCACGAAAATCTGTTTTTCGCAAATATCTCGCGATCTATTGCTCGGAGGTCAATAGAGGTCATCATTGTCGTGAAATTATCTACAAAAAATGCCTCATACATTTTTCTGTAAAATTAACCATTTTTGGAGTAGAGCGCTGAGAAAGCGACTGGAATGCACTCACATACGGTATTGTGTGCCGTACACCAAGGCGTAAACTCTATTGCTTTTTATTCATGTTGTTAAGTGTCTTAAAAACTTCTATCTGATCCTTTTGCGTTTTGTGAAAAATATACTTATATTATAGAGGTATTGGAACTTAGTAAAATATACTATATATTATACAAACGACCTTCACTGACAGATGTTCTGCATTTTACTGTTCCGAGACCCGTCCCAAAACCTGCTACTGTCTGTCAGACTGTGTTTAGCTCAGTTGAAACATATTTCTTGAGTGTTAAAGACGTTATTTCAGCAGTTTCATGCTCTTCAACAGTTTTCGTAATGAGTGATACATGTTTTATATGCAATGAATTGTTATCGGATGGTGATGTAGTAGAAGTTAGGCGTCGTCTACAAACATTAAAAAATGCTAGTATCGCTAGAGGTGATGGTAATATTGAATATTTAAATAGTGTGACAGTGAATGTTCATAGTAATTGTCATAAAAATTATACAAACAATTTGAGTATTGCGGCTTTTAAACGACGCCAAGAAGAACCGAGTACGTCAAAATCTCCGCGGAAGAAAAGAATCAGATCTTTTGATTTCAAAAAAATATGTTTGATTTGTGGAGAAGAAGCGAGTGAAATAATAATTCTTATCTAATCTATTTAACAAAAGAAAATTAATTGAAATTCTTATTGAGAAGTTCGAAGAGGTTGGTATTACTACAAGACAATCACGTGATGATGCTGACGTCTTAATATTTGAAACAGCGATAGAAAAATCAATAAATAATACTACAATTATAGTTGGCGAAGACATAGATCTGTTGGTACTTCTCATAGCACGCACACAAATACTTGATCAACCTTCATCAATTTTTTTTTAAAAAACCTAGAAAAAACAATGTTGCAACAAAAATATACTCGACTGATAGCCTCAACAAGTATCCACATTGCACCAATGCTCAAAACACTGTTTGGGGCAGCAGCAAATGCAACATGCGAGGAAACCATCTCCTGGATTTCATTCTATCATCTGATCTTACTATCAACAATGTTGGCTCGCAACCAACTTTTGTGACGTCAAGAAGACAGGAAGTGATCGACCTAACTTTATCAAATAGATACTTTAAGGCGGTTACCAACTGGAGGGTCTCTTCGGAGGTGTCCCTCTCAGACCATAGATATATCGAATTCCTTATCGGATGCGAAGCCATAACTTTGCAGGAGAGGAGGAATCCGAGAAAAACCAACTGGATACGCTTCAGGGAGGAATTAGGGAAAACTCTCAAAACTCCAACCAAACTCAGGACGAGACAAAAATTAGAGGAAGCTGTTCAAGACCTGAATAGTGCCATTACTAGCTGTTTTGAACTGACATGCCCAGTAAGCAAACCCCCTGGCAGAACGCCGGTTCCCTGGTGGAGATCGGAACTGCAAAGAATTCGTAGAGAAGCTAGAAAGCTTCTAAATAGGTCATTCAAGACTGATTTGGAGAAAGACTGGAATCTCTACCGATCGAAGCAGAAGGAATATAAGAGGCTAATTCGGGTATCGAAAAGCGCTTCTTATAGGAATTTCTGCGAAAAGATTGAAACACTGGGTGGAACTAGTAGGTTGGTTAAAGTTCTGAAAAAGGGGCAAACCAGCCAAACTGGACTCACTTAGAAAACTTGATGGCACCTTCACTGAGACGAAAGAGGAAACTCTTAGTTATCTGCTGCAGTCTCACTTTTCGGGTAGCCAGATTACAATTGGCTCACAACCAGCCCCGATTACCGAGACTATGAGTGAGCCAAGACAAACAACTCGGCGTAGCTGGTATATTGCGAAGGCCGTGGTGATGGAGGAGGCTATTAAATACGCCTTTGCGTCTTTTGACGGCTTCAAGTCGCCTGGTACGGACGGAATATACCCAGCCATGCTGCAACAGTGTACAAACCACTTGCTACCGACTATGAAGAAAATCTTCACAGCTGTCCTAGCACTGGCATACATTCCAACACCCTGGCGTACAGTTAGAGTGGCATTTATACCAAAAATTGGCAGAAGTGACTACTCGCTCGCCAAGAGCTTCAGACCAATCAGTCTGACTTCCTTCTTGCTGAAAAGCTTGGAAAGGCTTGGAAAGGCTTGTCAAGCTTCACGTACGCAAAACTGCTTTGCGATTACACCCACTATCTCAGATGCAACATGCCTATCAACGCGGAAAATCCTGCGAGACTGCGCTCCAAAATCTAGTTGGTAGAATTGAGGGCGCGCTTGACAGAAAAGAATACGCGATGGGCATTTTCATCGATATTGAGGGTGCTTTTGACAATGCGACTTTTGATAGCATGTGCAGCTCCGCCAGACAACACGGCGTAGACGAACCATTGGTGTTGTGGATTAAAGCAATGCTAATGATTAGAACGTTGGTTGCGGATGCGGATTGTGACCGCTATGTTATGGCGGGGGTAAACAGAGGCTGCCCGCAAGGCGGAGTCCTGTCTCCACTGCTGTGGTGTATGCTGGTGGACTCTCTGTTGAACGCACTCAACAGTTCTAATATTTACGCTCAGGCGTACGCGGATGATGTTGCCGTACTTTCTGTTGGATCATGCCTAGCGACTGTATGCGCCAAGGCGCAGGCGGCCTTTGATGTGATCGATGAATGGTGCACTAGGAATAGGCTCTCAGCCAATCTTCTTAAAACTGAGGTTGTTCTATTTACGAGAAGGAGGAAGCTGGTCGGGTTGACTCAGTCAGTGCTAAAAGGCGTCACAATCCAACTCTCCAATGAGGCAAAGTATCTGGGAGTCATCCTGAATAGCAAACTTCTTTGGTCCAAACATGTTGAGCTGAAGACTGCCAAGGCGCTGTCTGTTTTCTGGCAGTGCAAAGGCATTTTCGGCAAGACATGGGGCTTATCACCGAAAAGAGTCCTATGGATTTATACGGCTATGATAAGACAATTTATAGCATACGCATCGGTTGTTTGGTGGAATAAGCTTTCACGTAAATACGTCACTGCTGCTTTTGCCAAACTCCAAAGGCAGGTATGTGTCGGCTGCATGGGGGCCTTCCCCAGCACGCCTGGCTCCGGCCTAGATGCACTATTGAACCTTCCGCCCCTTGATGTTTACATCATGGGCTGTACAATCAAGGCTATCTCACGTCTTAGAAGAGGTGGCTTTTGGTATAACTCGCACTGGAGTTTTGATGAACTTGAGCAACGGTTGTCCTTCGACTCCTGTCTTATGGATATGCCGTCTGATGCGATGACACCGGAACTTCGGCTAAAGCGCAACTACGAGGTCGACTTTCCTCGCGTACAGGAGTGGCTCTGGCCGGACTCTGAACCTGGAAGGGAATGCAGTCAAATCTTCACGGATGGCTCCAAAACCGATCAAGGATCTGGTGCTGGTGTTTTCGTGGAGAGCGATAACGTTAGACTTTTCTTTCCGTTAGGCAAATATGCGTCAGTCTTCCAAACAGAGGCTTATGCTATCCTAATGGCCATGGACTATGTTACGAGGAACATGTGGAGCGGACGAAGTGTCTGCGTCTGTAGCGATGGTCAGGCTGCGCTTACGGCCTTACTCAAACCCTTAACTACCTCCAAAATAGTACGTGAATGCAAGATATCTCTGAATTTGGTCGGAAGGCTGAATTCACTTAAACTTGTCTGGGTCCCGGGTCATAACGGGATCACGGGAAATGAGATCTCCGATGAACTTGCTAGACAAGGCTCAGAGGGGGACTTCTCAGGACCTAAACCAGCGATCTGTCTGCCTGCGTCCTCGGTCAGGGCTTCCATTGACGGTTGGGTTTCCTTTGAACACAATCGCCGTTGGCATGACTCTCCAGGGACAGAGTAATATATTTACCGTGACATTGCACCTACTCCAATTAAAACAGTTACCCCAAGTAGGGGGTTGCAGGAGGCAGCATGCCCCCCCCCCATATGCATTGCACTGTTTATGGGATTAGTTACGAAATCGCAAGTCGATTCCATAAACAGAGTAATGCATATGGGGGGCCATGCTGCGCCCCTGCGACCCCCCTGCTTGGGGCTTGGGGGGAATTATTCCAACAAGAAAATTGCTCTCGAGATGTCATTGTCAATGCTGGAATACATTTTCTACTAGCAATATATGGTGATCCAAAATCAGATCATTCCATAGATAATTACAGATACTGTAGCTTTGCTAAACTAACAAGACAAAGCACAGCTCTGAAATTTCCATTATTACCACCTACGAGGGCTGGTCAATAAGTCCGTGACTTTTGGAATAAAACACAGATTTTTTGATAAAAAAATAATTTTATTTTCCAACGTAGTCTCCCTTGAGCTCTATAAACTTTGTCCAATGCTTCTCCAATTTTTTTATCCCTTCCAAAAAAAAATGATTTGTCGAGGTCCTCAAAATAGGCCTTTATTTGCGAGATGACTTCATCATTGGAGTCAAATCTTTTTCCACCAAGCCATTTCTTCAGGTTTGGGAACAAGAAGTAGTCGCTCGGAGCCAAATCTGGAGAATAGGGTGGATGAGGGAGCAATTCATAGCCCAATTCATGGATTTTTGCCATGGCAACTGTACATGTGTGCACCCTTGCATTGTCTTGGTGGAAAAGAACTTTTTTCTTGGCCAAATGAGGTCGGTTTTTTTTCAAATCGTCATTGAATCGGTCCAATAAGTTGGCATAATATTCCCCATTGATTGTTCTTCCCTTTTGAAGGTAGTCAATGTGGATTATCCCGCGTGCATCCCAAAAAACAGTCGCCATAACTTTATTGGCTGACAAACCCACCTTGGCCTTCTTTGGCGCCGATTCACCCTTAGAAGCCCACTGTTTTGACTGTTGTTTGGTCTCTGGTGTGTTGTGATGGATCCATGTTTCGTCCACGGTTACAAAACGGCGCAAAAACTCCTCCATATTGCGATTAAACAACGCCAAACCTTCCTGTGAAGTTGTTACACGATTGCGTTTGTGGTCGACTGTGAGCAAAC
The DNA here is from genome assembly GCA_949715645.1 of Portevinia maculata. Classification (NCBI taxonomy): domain Eukaryota; kingdom Metazoa; phylum Arthropoda; class Insecta; order Diptera; family Syrphidae; genus Portevinia; species Portevinia maculata. The sequence continues at coordinate 44,866,746 of OX454528.1, read as the reverse complement.
GCGGTACCCATCTTGCGGAAAGCTTTCTCATGCCCAAGTGATCATTCAAAATTGAAACCACTGAACCATGCGAGATCCCTACGGCTTCCACAATCTCTCGCACTTTCAATCTTCGGTCGGCCAACACCATATGGTGAATTTTTCGATTGTTTCAGGTGTAGAGACCTCAACTGGGCGTCCAGGACGTTCGGCATCTTCAGTGCTTGTACGGCCACAACGAAATTCAGTAAACCACTTTTTTACCATTGAAATCGATGGTGCAGAGTCCCCATAGTATTTTTCAAGCTTAGCCTTGGTCTCGGTAATGGTTTTTTTTCGCAAGAAATAATGCTTAATAAGCACACGAAATTCACTTCTTTCCATTTTCTCCTCAAATTAGTGAGTAGTCTGATAAAAATAGCTGTCAAATACAAACTAACTGACGCAGCAAGTTTAAATTTTGACAGGAGTCAACTGACAGATGTGACAGCCGTTTCAGTAAAGAGGTCAGAAATTCAAAAAGTCACGGACTTATTGACCCGCCCTCGTACTTCTTCAGTAGATCAACAGCATATTTATCGAGTGTATTATCAAATACAAACCTGGCTAGGAAAGGAAGAGAAGTTGATCCAAAACAGTGGGGTTAGGAGTTAACAAATAATATACTGCAACCAATAACAACTTTATTACCACCAGCTCCCGATGATCTACTGAACACAATCTTTTGTAATTGTACAAAAGGTTGTGGCGGCAAATGTGGATGCAAAAAAATTTAATTAAGATGTTCAAAAGTTTGTGGACATTGTCGTGGCCAGTTATGCTTAAACGCAGAGTTAACCAATGATGAACTTGATGAAGCTGTCGGTTTAGATATATGAATGAGTCCACTCGACGTTTTGTCAGCAACTGTTAATGATAGAGAAACTGAAGATATCGACAATGAATGACAAAAAAAAAATTATATAAAAAAGTTTATTTTGTTTGTACTTTTCAGTATTTAAATAAAAAAATATTCACTCTTAAATAAAAAAAAACTCTTATTACATATAATTTATTATGCCTACGAGTACCATGTAAAAAAAAAGCGCCTTGCATTCTACTTCGCAAGTGGTGAGGAAACGAGTGCATAGTCATAATGTAGTCGCTTTCTCAGCGCTCTACTTCAAAAACGGTTAATTTTACAGAAAAGTGCAAGAGGCATTTTTTGTAGATAACCTCTATTGACCTCCGAGCAATAGATCGCGAGATATTTGCGAAAAACAGATTTTCGTGACCTTTTGACCTTCATAACTTTTTAAGCCGGCACGATACCAATGAGTGGAACCTCAGCATTGTTTGCCCAATCCTCAAGAAAGGAGACCCTCTGAACTGCGCCAACTACAGAGGTATTAGTCTTCTTAACATCGCCTATAAGATCTTATCTGCCGTGCTGTGTGAACGCCTGAAGCCTTTCGTCAACAACCTGATTGATCCCTATCAGTGTGGCTTCAGGTCAGGAAAGTCTACCATCGACCAAATGTTCACACTGCGGCAGATCTTGGAGAAAACCCAGGAAGTCCAAATCGATACCCACCACCTTTTCATCGAATTTAAGGCCGCCTATGACAGCATTTATAGAAACGAGCTATACATATGGTGACCATCCGTCCCGGTTTGCCCGGGACAATCCCGTATTTTTACAGTCTGTCCCGAGTTTTTTTCTTCCTCATACGGTACGAACAAGTGTCCAGTTTTTATTATTTTGTCCCGGTTTTGTCCCGCTTTTATTTTATTTAATTGTCTATACAATACATTTTTATTAAAAATACAATTATATGTTGGCTATAAACTGCAAACGAACCCTTAAGTAACCATACAGAGCGATCTACAACATTAGCAAACATTATTATTATAGTTATTTCATTGTTAATTTTACTTTAATTTATTATAATAGTAACAAAAATATGAAAGCCACCTTTTTGTCCAAGTTTTAATTTTTTGGATATTCTGTCCCGGGTTTTGCTTGGCGGAATATAGTCACCGTAGCTATACAGAGCAATGTCTAGTTTTGGCATCCCTGCCAAACTCGTCCGTTTGTGCAGAATGACGATAGAGAATGCACGCTGCTCCATCAAGGTCGGTAAAGAACTCACCGAGACCTTCGATGTCAAAAAAGGATTTAGACAAGGCGATGCGCTGTCATGTGACTTCTTCAACATCGTTCTTGAAAGAATAGTGCAAAACTGAAATGCTAACACCAGAGGCACAATCTTTCAAAAGTCGGTCCATCTACTCGCCTACGCCGACGACATCGACATAATCGGCAGACCACAGCGGGATGTCACTGGCGCGTTCGTGAGTATTGAGACGGAGTCGGCGAAGATGGGTTTGGCGATCAATGAGGGCAAGACAAAGTATATGCTGTCATCAAGAAAGGGCACCCAACACCGACGTCTCGGACAGAATGTCACTATAGACAGATATAACTTTGAGGTGGTTCAGGACTTTGTCTACCTAGGCTCCGCAATGAACTCAGGCAATGACACCAGCGCTGAGATTAAATGAAGAATAACTCTTGCCAATCGCTGTTTCTTTGGGCTAAGAAAGCAATTGAGTAGCAAAGCCCTCTCTTGAACAACTAAAGTGACCCTTTATAAGCCAGCAAAAGCAAAAGCGGATGAGGTTACTTTTGGTCGTTTTGAGAGGAAAATTCTTCGGGTAATTTTTGGTCCCGTCCGCATAGACGGTGATTGGAGGAGGAGATTCAACGACGAACTGTACGGGCTATACAGCGACATCGACTTAGCCAGAAGAGTGAAGGTCCAACGACTGAGGTGGCTGGGTCATGTAGAGCGAATGGACGTGAATGCTCCGGCCCGGAAGATCTTCAAATCCACACCCGAGGGACGGCCCAGTAGAGGAAGACCGCGACTCAGGTGGCGCACGCAAGTGGAAGGGGACCTTAACCAACTTAGCGTGCGAAACTGGAGACGCTTGTTGGTTGAGGCCCAGGTCCACCCCGGACTGTAGCGACATCCTAAGTAAGTAAGTAAATAAGTAAGATATCAATGTCGATTTTTCACATCTTCATTACAACGCCGTAATAAAGGTGTATACAAAAATTCAGCTCACTAGGAATTATTCCGCAGATAAACCTAAAATGACTGGGCCCAGGTGGTAGGCCAGATACCTTTCAAATCCACCCTCTTCGGAGGTCGGTTCCATGGATTCTAGGGGGGACCATTTATTGATACGAAACGACTCATTTGGGAGAAGTAAAAGGGCAGAGCGAACACCCCCATCTAAAAAAGAAGAACCAAATGAAACATTGAAAGCTAAATATTTAAAAGCCTGCGATGAAAGAGATGGATTTAAGCAACTCAATGAGATACTGCTTAAGGAAATAAATAATCTGAAGCAAGAGTTGCGATTGTTGAAAGAAGAGGTCAACAACCAGAAAAACGTGAATGTCCAACCTGCCGAGTTCTCAACATACGAGGAAGAACTAAGAAAAGAGACAGAAGGACATCGTCACAAGGGGAATAAAAATAAAAAACTCAAAATGAGTGCGTTCCCAAAAGTCTCACCAACAAAACAAAGCTGCACAGTCACTGTGTATGCTTCAAACAAAGAAAATAAAACACAAAATCCAACCAATCCCCATCAATTATCGCGCTGCAAGTAAATAAGTATGAAAGCTTGGCCAAAGTATTGAAGGAAAATAAAATTAAAGCTAGTAGGTACAGCGCTAACAAACAAAAATGACATTAAAATTAATATGGTTGAAGAAGAGGGATACCGAAGCCTCACTAAAATACTAAACCAGAAAAAGGTACAATGGTATTCTTATGAAAAAAAGCAAACCAGACCAATGAAGGTTGTAGTGAAAAGACTGCATTACGCATGCTCACCCGAAAGCATAAACAAAGAGTTAAGAGACAGAGGCTTAAAATCTTGGAAGTTGTAAATATGCTTAAATTTAAAAGCAAAGTACCTCTACCAATTTTAATACTCAGTTTTGAGCATGACGAAGATAAGAAAAAAGTATATGAAATTAAAAACATACTTAAGATGCAAGTTGAGATTCATACCCTACGTAAATCGAAACAAGTGCCCCAATGCGAAAATTGCCAAAGATATAGGCATACACATACTTACTGCAGCTCAAATCCAATATGTGTTAAATGTGCAGAAAGTCACCACACTAAAGAATGGAAGAAGAAAGAAAATGAACATCCTAACTGTGCAAACTGCAATGAAAACCATTCTGCTAGCTACAGAGGTTGTTTAGTTGCAAAAGAAATCCAACTTGCAAGGCACAAAAAGCAAAAAAAAAACACAAAAAAACTCAAATAAGGAAGAGCAAACAGTTAAAAAGAACTTGCAAAAGATCCCACAGAAAGAAAAGCCCAAAGACCAAGCGATAATCAATCAATTTGCCATCTTACTGCTGAAACTGGCAAGATTCGGATTTCATTCCAATCTGTTGAAGTGGGTTAGCTCATATCTTACGGAGCGTATTCAGTTTGTATGCTTAAACGACATTCGGTCAACACCGGTTCAAGTTACTTCAGGTGTACCTCAAGGTAGTCATCTTGGCCCCTTACTCTTCCTGTTATTTATTAACGATATTCCGGAAATGTTTCAGAATTCTCAATGTTTGATGTTTGCTGATGATTTGAAAATTTTTCGTCAAATAACATCGGTGTTAGATTGCAGACTTTTACAAGATGATCTTGATAGATTCTCGAATTGGTGCCATAACAATGACTTGCACTTAAATGTATCTAAATGTCAGAGCCTTACTTTTTGTCGTAATCTGTCCCCAATTCCTGTCTCGTATACAATTGGTGATGTTCCGTTATCCATTATACGATCAAAAAAAGATCTTGGGATTATGTTTGATCAAAAACTGAATTTTATTGAACATATTGAGTTTCTAGCTGCTAAAGCCAACTCAATGCTAGGATTTATATTGAGAAATTCAAAGGAATTTCAGGATCCTTATAGTCTCAAATGCCTCTTTTTTGCATTTGTTAGATCTCACCTCGAGTACTGCAGCATTGTCTGGAATCCATTTTATGAAGTTCATTCCATCCGAATTGAGAGGATCCAAAAGTGTTTGACTCGAGTTGCAGTAAGACGGCTTCGTTGGAATATTGAAATGCCTTCCTATGACACTAGGTGTAAACTACTGGGAATTTTACCTCTATCGACTCGTAGGAAATACTTATCTATAATGTTTGTGAGGGATTTAATTACCTGTCATATCGATTGCCCCTTTCTGTTATCTCAAATTGGTTTTTATGCTCCGTCAAGAGCACTCAGATATCGTCATGTATTTTATGTACCCTTTCATAGGGCTAACTATGGTTATAATGAACCTATATCTAGATGTCTACGAGAGGCTAATAATTACTGTGATTTATTAGAATTTCATCTTAGTAGGTATTCATTTAAAAGCTGTTTAATATTAGCATTAAGCAACTCTGGTGGTAGTTAATAGGTATTTATTTTTGTATTATGTAATCTAAAGAGAACAGTGAATGTTTACTCATTTGATGAAAAAAAAAAAAAAAAAAAAAAAAAGGTCCCGAGACAAAAGACGGCGGGTCCAAAAATGACATTATGCTCAGGCAGCATCAATAAATACCAGCAGATAAAACTGTAAAACGCAAAGTGGAGCCAAACACTGGCATGGAAAACCTCATGAAACAAATCCTAAAAAGGATTGGATCCATGGAAAAATCGAATAAAACGATATTAGATAGAATATTGTTGTTAGAGGGACAGACCAGCAACAAAAAAACTGTTACAAAAAGACAGACATGATGAATAAAATAGAAATTCTTGAATGGAATACTAATGGTATCAAGAGTCGCAAGGACGAGATGCAAGTGACTCTTGATATACACCAGATAGATAATATTGTCTCATTGCAGAGACGCACTTTAAATTGATTACTGACTTTAAACTGCAAGGATATGAATTCTATCACTCCCCACATCCTTATAACTATGCCAAAGGTGGTGCCGCAGTGTTAATAAAGAAAACAATAAAACACCATATAGAAGCAAAATTCCAATCATGTGCCATCCAAGGAATTTCCATAAGTTTAGAAACGAAAAAGAAAAATGATTTCAAAAGTATTTCCCCATATTTCACAACAGATTAATCGCGGGAGGGGATTTTAACGCCAAAAATAAATATTGGGGATCTAAATTAACTATTACCAGAGGCAGAGAACTATATGAAGCAATTAAAGAAGATGGCGCAAAATATCACTCAACGGGAAAACGTACCTATTGGCCAACAGATAGGAATAAATCCCCAGATCTTCTTCCTATCCAAAAATATATCTGCAAATAAAATAAGCATAGAGGAAGGACCTGATCTTCAATCAGATGATTCCTCTATTCTATACTCTTATAAAATAATAATAAAAGACCATAGCCCAAAACTAGTAAATAGACTGACTGATTGGAACTACTTCAGACAGAAGTTGGAAGAAAGTATCCAACTATCACCAGCTATTCAATCAGAAGATCAACTAGAAGAAGCAGTCCAAATATTGCCGCTCAGAATACAAAAAGGTGCGTGGGCTGCCACTCCCAAAACAACAAAAATATCAAACAAAACTCTTATCCTCCTGAAATATATGAAATTATTACAGAAAAGAGGAAAGCTAGAAAACGCTGGCAACAGACAAGAGCGCCAAGCGACAAGACTACACTGAACAACTTAAATTATAAGCTCAGAAAATCTGTAAGAGAATTCAATAATGAGTCTTTGAAAACTTACATCACAAATCTTACAAATGATACTAGTACCTGTAATGTGTCGTGTGCGACCAGTGTCCTGACGAGGATTTTATGGTACAGAATGTTGCCTTTAAACGGGCGCCAATTTGTACGTTTCGCTGCCCTGGTATATGGCAGGATGTTAGGGACCATAGTCGAGATGCGCACGATATTTATTCTCCAGCTGCTTCAGTCCGGGGGGGTTCTTTTAGCATCTTGACACACACAAACCTCATCGTGCAAAAGAAAGAATACAAAGAAGTGAGATCTGTAAGAAAAGTTAAAGAAAAGAGAAAGAAAGAGGAAAAGAAAACCAACCACACACACTTGCTGGGGAATCAGATGGACGATTCCCTTGCCCTCCCAACCTTTGACGACCACATTCCATACTTATATGGGTCGTCCCACCAACCATTGAGAACACCACACCATTTACGTTTAAGTCACCATTATAAAATTTTAATTAATAGTCATAATTACAGTTGTTCAAACAAAAATTTATTTTCCTTTGAAATATTTTCCCTTTCTTGGGTCATAATTTTGCAAATTTTAAGTTACTATGTATGCTTACTTACATAAACTTATCTCTACTATTAGTCGCGGTATATATATATATAAAACGACTTGTGGTCATTCTTTGACCGTATCTTACGTTCGACCGGCATGTGCCGGAGCTTACCGTGCTTTACTCCAGCGATGATAGATCTATCTTCGTTGAGGCAATCTGCAAGAAAAAAAAACTATTTCCCCCACACGAATGCGAGTAATCCCCGGACGCTGCGATGGTTTCGAGACACCACCCTCAACCAAAAAAAATATGTTTTGTATATATATATATAGGTGCGACCAATAAAACGGACTTAATTTAGAGTAATTCAATTAAGCGAGAATTAATGGAGATTTATTTTAATTAAATGTTAAGTTCTTAATTCTAAAGGTAGTTAATTTATATGTCTTAGATTAAAGCTAGGACATTGTCAATGTAACTAAAATTAAAGCTAACTAATTTAAAGGTATTTAAATTTAAAGGTAATTAATCCTAAGTCACTTAATTTAAAGGTAAGTAAAGGTAATTTTAATGTATCTTAGTTTTAAAGGTAAGAAAAGTTAATTTAAAAGTAAATTTATTTAAAGGTAGGTAAGTAAATGTATTTTAATGTATCTTAATTTTAAAGTAAGTAAAGGTAATTTTAATGTATATTCATTTTAAAAGTAAGAAAAGTTAATTTAAAGTAAATTTATTTAAAGGTAGGTAAGTAAATGTATTTTAATGTATCTTAATTTTAAAGTAAGTAAAGGTAATTTTAATGTATATTCATTTAAAAAGTAAGAAAAGTTAATTTAAAGTATATTAATTTATAGGTAAATAAAGGTAATTTTAAAGTAAATTAATTTAAAGGTAAGTAAATGTATTTTAATGTATCTTAATTCTAAGGTAGGTAGGTAAAGAAAAAAATGCATGTTTCTATATAGCAAAAAAAAAAATCTTAATATAGGGTATACTTAAATTATGGTCGCCTCCGTAGGTACTCTGCGTCTCTCGTTCGGCTGGTCAACTCATACTAGCGTACTTCTCCTCCAATAGAGGTACATTTGTAGGAAGGACATCTTTTGGCCTCAACTATTTGGGAGATTTCGCTGGTGAACGGCAGGTCTTTTCACTATTTTATACTAGTCACTATTTGTTCTTAGAGTTATTTTGTTTCTAGGCACTAGGATATTATTCTAATATTTATTGCTTAGATTTAATTTGTTTATAGGCACTAGTTTCAGCTAATTTTTAATTATTTGTAATTATTTTTCTACTCACTATTTATTCGTTTTCTCATAGGCACTAGTTTTAGTTAATTTTTAATTATTTTTATTTATTTTTCTAGTCACTATTTTTAAGGTATCATATAGGCACTAGGGTTACTTTATTTTAATTTTTATTCTAGTCACTACTTTCTTATGTCTAGTTAATTCTAGGTACTAGGTTTTAATTACTTTTAATTTTTATTCTAGTCACTAATTTTAAGTTATCTTAAGTGTTACTTAATTTTAAATTTTATTCTTATAACTATTTCAACTTAAAGCTATTTCAATCTTAAAACTAAATCACCGTCCTTGGCCACTTGTAAATTCAACTCTTTTCTCGTGGCGATCAAAAAAAAAACTTAATAACTATTTTGGCACTAGCCATCTTATTTTAGTTATGGCACATGACAACTTATATTTTAATTACATTTTAAATAATCTTTCCTTCAACACTTTTAAATACCAACTTATCTCCAGAGATACAAAAATAAAAAAAACTATGCTCCATCGACGCGCAACACCCTTTTTATATACCTAGCCTCGCCGAATCTTTCGGTACCCTGTTTACGAACTAAAGTTATTTTCGAGCAAACTTTGTTTACGAACAAAATTAGTTCATAAACAAAGTACCGATTTAATCCCGCATGCCCTATGTTTTGCGCTCGCTAATCCCTAAATCTACCGACCATCCAAAATTCATTTCTCCCCTCCCCCTCCATACCATCAAGTTAAGCTTATACACCAGATGGCGAGTGCACTCAAGCTGTGCTTGGTACATGTGCACTTCATTCGTAAGGTGAATATGGAGAGACAACTTTCTTGGTGTGGAGGCGTGGCTTCGCCTCTCTTACTATTAATTTTTTTCTTACCCGCTCACAGAAGTGGTGAGTTTAGAGGTCTCTGCCATGAATTGTTTTAGCTAATGAGATTGGGTCTCGATTATCCACTAGTGAGCGGCCAATGAAATTCGGCTTAAAAAAAATTAGTTTCCAGGCAATTGGGTTGGTGAATATGTGTCTCTACTAACTTTGCTAGAGTGAGAGCCATTGTCACTCTGGGTATTTTCATAGAGTGGCGAAATTGAATTTATGGGGTCCACAGAGGCAGAGGAGGTAACCAATTTTGGTGAATATGAACATTTATTGCCCGAAAGTATGCAGTATGTTACTAGCAAGTTACGACATAACTCCGCACTGGTCGAAATAATGGGAAACGAATTTCTGCCCATTACATACCGACTACTCGCTCTGGAGGGCAACAAAGAAAATGAGCAGGTCAATAGCTCACATTGCGCCAGTAAAAACCAGAGAAGGTAACTGGGCGAATATCAGCCAAAAGAAAGCAAACACTTTCGCTGAGTATCTAGACATATTCATACCTTATGAAGATAAAGGTTAACAAGGACTCGAATTAAGGTGCGAAGAAGATAGACCTATTCGGCCGGTAACAGCTAAAGCACTTGCCAAAGAAATTAAAGAAAGAATAAATATAAGAAGGCCCCAGGGTTTGATTTGATTACAGGAGAAATTTTGAAGCAATTTCCATGTTTAAAAAAAACTAGCGCAGATTATAAATGCTGCATTTAAATTAAGATATGTGCCAAGCATGTGGAAAGTCGCGGAGGTAATAATGATACCTAAACCAGGCAAACCACCTAACGAATTTACCTCATATCGCCCAATATCTATTCTACCAATGTTGTCCAAGTTATTCGAAAAAGTGCTGGTGAAACGTCTACAAAAAATAACAGATGAAAAATCGCTAGTCCCAATTCACCAATTTCGATTTAGAAATAAGCACTCTACCATTGATCAGGTGCATAGAATCACAGATAGAATCGGAAAAGCATTTGAAGTGAAAAATGTGTGCTCTGCAGTATTTCTTGATATAGCACAAGCTTTCGATAAAGTCTAGCACAAAGGACTGATACAAAAATTACAAAAGCAACTGCCGAAGCAGTACGCGACATTCTGGAGTCATATATATCAGAAAGATTCTTCAGAATTAAACAAGATGCAGAGTACTCAACATTAAGAGAGATTAAAGCTGGTGTACCGCAAGGCAGTGTGCTAGGTCCAGTCTTTACCTACTTTTCACTAGCAATCTGTCTGAAAGTGAAGAAACCACCATAGCTACTTTTGCATATGACACAGCTGTCGTTGCTGTGGGAGCAACTGTCGAATTAGCAACAAAACAGCTTCAAACAGCAATAAACAATATTTCAGAATGGACTAAGAAATGGCAGATTAGATTAAATGACCTTAGGTAAGTCAGTCCATAATTAATTTTACGTATAAAAACCTACCACACATTCCAGTCTACATTAACAACAATGTAGTGGAATATTCAAACACAGCCAAATATCTAGGCATGAATCTAGAGGCTAAACTGCGTTGGGAAGCGCACGAAAAGAAAAAAACAGTTGAAAAACAGAGTTGAACATGCGATACAGTAAAATGTATTGGCTTATTGGGAGATACTCATCCTTGTCTTTAGTTATTGCTATACACGCAAGTTCTGAAACCAGTATGGACCTACGGGCATGCACATGCCAAACAAATTTAGAAACAATTCAGGTTTTCCAAAATAAAGTACTAGGGAACATAGTTAATGCACCTTGGTATATACGCAATGCAGATCTGCATAAAGATCTAAATGTTGAAATAGTTGAAGATGAAGTTAAGAAAGTTGCTCAAAGTCATAGAAGTACACCGAAAGAAAAAACATTGGTTTATTCAAACATGTTTCATTGTTAGCTAACAATGGGCTTAAGATTGTCAAATCAAATACGAACGTGATTAAAACAAATAAGGCTGCATGTTTGAAAAAACTACTTTCGCATTGTTGATTAAAATACTGGTAAGTATCACAGATATGTTTAATTTAAATATGATTGTAGTTGTTTCAAAAATGCTATCACTGTTACCACACAATTTATTGTTGATTTCATTCACAACTGAGAAACTTTACAAATAATTTGATGTCAAGTGTTTTCGATTAAACACAAACGTAAAAATTAACCATATTTCTTATAAATTTAACATATTCGTAGTTTGAGTATTTCGATTATTGTGCTATTAAACAGAAAGATTGTTAAGGCAAAATTGAATTGATAATTATTAATCGTATACCTACATTGTTTAAGAATCATGAACATGTTAAGAGCTTCTGCGGAAATGTTTATGTAACAACATTTCTCAATATCCAAAACCAAATTTTTTTTGCAAGACGTTATAATAAATACGCCCTGTATTACAAAAACACATAGAAACGTTGTTAACGTATCTCGAAAATATTGAAAGATAATAGTTTTTGATTTCGATTAAGCATAAAACATTGTTGTAGGAACACAGACGTTTCTGAATGAACCACGAAAACGTTTAAGTATAAATACTCCCAAGCGTAAAAGTGTAAGGAAACACAAACGTTGTAAAACTATTACGGATATAATCAAATTGAGAGCAAGCACAAAAATGTTTCGATCAAGCGTAAGCATTGTCGAGGGAGCACAACTTTGTGAAACTATCACAAACAAAGCAAAATTGACAGCAATCACGAGACTGTATTGAGTCAGTGCTAGACAAAAATATGTTTTATAGTTTATGTACCTTTTAAGAGGTGTATTTTAAATAAAATAAAATATATAAATATTAGGCATTAATCTAGCATAAAACCTAGCTTCTCCAACCACTTTCTTTGCAAAGTGGGAGGGACTTACAATTTTAAGCCGAATCCGAACGGCAAAACTATTGATAAATCCTAAAGTTTTCACTTTAAAAAAAAAAAACTTACATCATTTATAAATTTCCTTAAAAAAAAAGAGATTATTGTTTTCCCCCCGTCAGAAAGTGAACCTGCAATTCGCTTTGCTATCAATTGAACAAGCGCCTACCACTTGAGAGATTAACATCCGTAGTGCATTTTGCTTTTGCTTACAAAGAAATCAAAAACAAGACTCCAGAGACCGATAAAACTATAATTCCAACCGAAGTGTTTTATAAAGCTATGATTAGACTGCATGCCAATAAGGCATATGAATGACCACAGGCAAATGACCAGATTATTTGTCAAATGGCCAAAAGATCAACGTTTTCAGTGTAGTAGATAGAGTACATGACCAGAATGCTATTATGAGCTTTGCTGTTCATTGAAGTACACCGCTTATGTCAAAGCGCAAAATACATCTACAGAAAACAAAACAAGAACAAATAATTAAATAAATAAAAACACAGAATAATATTTACACAGAACAAACAGCATACTAATGAGACACAATTTACGCAAAAGATCCATTAATCCGAAAAAAGGAGAACGAACATAAGAAGAGAACACAATTACACTGCACGATCACCGATGACAAAGAATTCCAAAGTTTCAATAAACTGCATATGTTCATTTAGGGAATTATGCTGGTATTCGTGCTTATTGCCCGATTACACTACTTGCAGTTTGGTCATTTGGGCGAACTGTTAGATACCCTATTCTTATTCCTATCCCTCATAAGTGGGCGTGACGAAAGTCTAAGTATGGTTGAATTGTTAAGAACGCTCTACATATTCTGTTATATAACATTTAAAAGATTTTATCAAACAAAAACGAAGCTTTTGTAAAAAAACGTTCCCTAGCTCAAACTTTGGTTTTTCAATAAAATTATTTTTAGTCAGTAAGCGGATTTAAAAACATAGGGACGGGCTACAGTCCGCTTGGGCGAACTGTTGGATACCCTATTCTTATTCCTATCCCTCATAAGTGGGCGTGACAAAAGTCTAAGTATGGTTGAATTGTTAAGAACGCTCTACATATTTTGTTATATAACATTTAAAGGATTTTATCAAAAATAAACGCTCCCTAGCTCAAACTTGGGTGTTTCAATAAAATTGTTTTATTTAATTGTTGGCGTGTCAGTAGGCATATTTAAAAAAAATTAACACATGAGAATAAAGGGCCCCTATGGAGTATATATTATAAATTTCAGCTCCCTAGCTCAAACTTTGAATTTTCAAAAAAAAAAAAAATAATAATTGTGGGCGTGTCAGTGGGCGGATTTTGAAAATATTTACACATGAGCATAAAGGGCCCATACACAGTATATATTATAAATTTCAACTCCCTAGCTCAAACTTTGGATTTTCAAAAATTAATATACCCTTAGAATAGGGTATAAAAAAATTATTTTATTTATTTGTGGGCGTGTTAGTGGGCGGATTTTGATTTTTTTTTTTATTTTGAGCAGTTTTAGGAGTCATAGATCATATATAAAAAATTTCAGCTTTCTAGCTCAAAATTCGATTTTTTCCAAAATTTTGTTTTTTTGAGTTTGTGGGCGTGTCTGTGGGCGGATTTCAAAAATTCGTAAACGTAGAGAGTATAGGGTTAAAATTTCAGCTCTCTTGGTCCAGTTTAAAGGCCTAATTTTTGCCGACAGACGGACGAACGGACGGACGGACGGACATGGCTAGATCGACATACTATCGATGCTGATCATAAATATAGTAACTTTTAGGGGCCTACGGGCAATATTAAGGTATGTTACAAACTATGCGTCAAAATTAATATACCCTTAGAATAGGGTATAAAAAATTAACACATGAATATAGAGGACCCCTAGAGAGTATATATTATAAATTTCAGCTCCCTAGCTCAAATTTTGGATTTTCAAAAAAAGTTTTTTTTGTAAATTGTGGTCGTGTCAGTATTCGGATTTTGAAAATATTTACACATGAGCATAAAGGGCCCCCTAGAGAGTATATAAATTTTGTTTAAATATTCTCAATTGAATAAAAAAATATGTTTGCTCTCGTAAGAGAGCACCACCAAATAAAAGACTTTATTTATTTTTTTATAATTGTATGAATTTTTATTGAAGTCGAAGCTTCAGATCCCTTACCCTGGTGGGTGGAAATCTTCCGCTATACGAAGTGACTGTACTGTGGTATGGTAGACTTAAGACTTAAAAACTTGAGATACATCGATCCCCTTTTATATTGCTTAATTGCTAACGCAGAATTTTGACTGCGGATCGTAAGATGATATTCTCACACCAGTTGCTGAAGGCAAAAAGTGCTGAGTCACATTTCCTCATCTTTTATAAACATTGAAGCGATGGATCTTTTGTAAACATCGATTAGGGCAAAAAGTGCTGAGTTACAATTTTTTCTCATAGCATCTTTTTGTATACATTGAGACTTATGGCAAAATGTTTAATTGTTGAATTTGAAATCTAGATGCGCACAAGTGGGTTCCGATATAACACCTCCCTCCTTAGAGTCTTCTAATGGTCGGAAAGTGACCTTTGGAAGATTTACATTGTTTATTATCTTCTTATTTTTGCATTTTAAATAGGTATAAAGGATTATGACAAGTATAATGATTAAAATTATCATGTGCATACTACATAGTTAAACTAGTATGTTTGTGCTTGTATTTTAATTCTTCAATTTCTTTTAAGTTTTGTTTATTTTGGTAATGTACTTCTTGAAAAGTTATATCTTTTGATTTGGTATAATTGATATTCTCAATTACATTTGGTATTAAATGTTCGTGTTTATAATTTTGTCTTTCGTACATTTTATTATTTATTTCAATTTTACAATTTTCGAACTTAATTAGGCAGTTACCCTTAACAGTAATGTTTTGATTATTACAATTTTGTTTTATTTCTTGTAATTTTACATTAATTAACACAAGATTATTATTTCCTATTTCTAATATTTATTGGTTTACATTTTTTATTAATTTACAATTCATTTGTTTTTCAAATAGATTCTGTAAGCAGTTATCATTTATTTTTGATAAATATTTTTTAATATTCGTATTATTATAAATTGCTTAATCTTAAGTCTAATATATTTTATTAGTTACCTCTAATTGCTGACTATCTTCTAAGTTTGGTATGGGCTGAACATGTATTTGTTTGTATAATTCGTTTGTATAGTTTGGTATTTCAATTATAAAAATAATAGAGTTTTTATATAAAGCAAGTTCTAATTTGATTTCTGAAAGTTTTTCAATTGTAATATTATTTTTATCAATTTCTGTTTCTGTAAATATGTCTTTGCTTAGGATTCCTAGTCTCGATGTTAAAATTACGACTTTTATTTTGTCGATGTCATTTATCAAATATTTTATATTGTCTTTAATTTCTATTTCTAATTTCAATTTGTTAAGATCCCTTTCTAAATCGTGTTGAATGCGAATAGATTTTCCTATATGTTCGGTAAGTTTCTTAGTTTTGTTATTAAACATATTAGTTACTACCGCAATTTGTTCATTAAAATGATTGTTTATCTGTATTTGTAAATTTGAGTTTTCTATTACATTTGTGTATTTGTTTCTATTAATTTTAGCCTTTCTTCTATTTCTTGTCTATCATCGTCGTCCATAGTTCCGGATAAAAATTTCATTCCTGTTCCTAAAATATTAATAAGTCCTCTTTTCTGTCTGTTATGTGGTATTATGGTCTCAAATTCTTTTCTTGTATGTTTCATTAAATTAATAATTTCAATGTTTGGTTCAGGTAAAAGTTGTATATGGTATTCTAGTATTTCTAAATTTATTTCGTACTTAGTTAAATTTATAATATGAAGTATTTCAGTATAGTTTTCTATTATTTGTATCTGTTGTAGTTGTATAATATTGTAAAACCGTTACCGTGGTTGTAATTAGTTATTTGTATTTCTTGGCTATAGGCCAGTGTTAACTGCCTATAGTATTGATGCCAATTTTAATTGCATCATTTTTAATTTTTTTCTTTTTCTTTCGAAACTGGTCCTTTTGTAATTTTTGTAAGTCTCTGTTTGGTTTAATAGTTATTTTATTTTTCTCTATTTCAATCACTTTTACTTTCCTATGTTTTGTTTTTAATTTATCGAAATATGTAGGATTATAAATTTTGGTAAAATTAGGATTTATATCGGTATCTTTTCTATTTTTATTCACTCTGGCTAAAACTTTATTTTTTGTACTTTCGATTCTATTGAATATTGTTTTATTGTCTATGCGTCCGAAATGTATGTCACTCGGTTTTTCTCTAGTAGTTAAGTGGATCGTATTGTTATAAACCTCTATTGTCCGCGTCACGTTATCGACTAAGCTTGGTTTTTGCTTTTCAAATAATAGTATGTTCTCGCTGAGAGTGGAATCCAAGCGCTCTATATCTGAGTTGCTTGTGTGTCGATATGGCGTAGTAATGTGGGTTACTATAAGATAAAAAAACATTTATCATTGTCGGTCGTTAAGATTTTTGGTTTACCTAGATAAATAAATATCTTAACTATAGCGGTTAGCACATCAGCTTGATTCTTTGTTTCTAAACGTTCAAGTGCTATAAATTTTGAAAATTTGTCAATACATGTTAGGTAACTACCATTTCTTGGTATGGGCCAAATGTCCATATGGTAGTGTTCGTGAGGGCCTGAGCGCCTGACGGCGTGGACGTTTTTTCATAAGGTAGTTTTATCGGATTCCTTTCTATTTTGAAAGTACACATTTCGCAACTGTTCAATACTTTATTACTCGTAATAGTTTCACGTAAACTAGGTGCGTAAAATTTTCTAATGACTTCAAGGTATGCTTTTTCAATACCAATATGATTAAACTTTATATGGATTTTATTAATTGTTTCCTCAGTTTCTGGAGGATATAAATTTATTAGGTTTGATATGCTTCTATATAATTTGTTTATTATGGTGTTGTTTCCAATAGTTTTGAAATTTAAGAAATAATTCGTCGTCATTCGCATATTTGTTCAAAGGTAAATCGTCGTTATTTATGAATATTGCATTTGTGCAATTTATATCACATTCTGATATTATTGGATCAAAGTCTTTGGTCGTAAAATTTTTTCTCGTGATTGTTATTAATCTTTTACCTATGTACGGAAAGGATATTTCCTGAGAATCTTCATTAGTTGTTTTGATGATTATCTGACGTTTAAACATGTTAAGGGGTTTTTCTGTTATTGGGATTAAGTCTGTACTATCCGATTCGACACTGTGTTGTGTACTCGTTAAGTCTTCTTCTAAAGCGTTAATTTCAGGTGAAATCTTAATTCTTGATAGAGCATCGGCAACTTTATTTTCTTTGCCTTGCAGGTACTCAATATCAAAATCATATTCTTCGAGCTTTATTTTCCAACGTTGTAGTTTAGAATTAGGCTCTTTTAGATTATGTAGCCAAACTAGCGGCCTATGATCTGTTAAAATTTTAAAACGTCTACCATATAGGTAATGACGAAATTGTTTGGTTGCCCAAACGATTGCTGGGAGTTCTTTCTCTATAGTGCTGTAGTTGCACTCGTGTTTATTAAGTGTCCTGGATGCAAATGAAAGTGGTCCATGAGATTGGGACAATACTGCACCTATTGCAAAATTGCTTGCATCGGTTGTTAATATGAATTCTTTACTAAAGTCTGGGTGTTTGTTAATTAACATATCTGTCATTGCAACTTTTAGTTTGTTGAACGCGTCAACATATTTTTCGTTCTTTATATCTATTTTTAAATCTTTTTTTAGGTATAACGTCATAGGTTTGATTATTTTAGCATAATCTTGGATGAATTATGATCTTATGAGCTTACTTGAAGAGGAAGGTATCGAAATAAATAGTGCGAATAGGGACGATATAGCAAGCACGAGCAAGGGAAGAAATCCGAGTAGAGGAATTCCAAGCAAAAATAAAAAGGAGATAGAAAGTGAAGTCATCGAGAATGAAGTAATGGAAAACTTAGAAGACATTGACCATGATCTGGAAGATGATTCAGTACATGAATCTAGCGAAGAACAGATCTCAGATAAAAAGGAAGAAGTTCAAGATCCAGGAAAAAGATTAGCCATAATGAAAGAATATCACGAGGGATTAATAGGCGGTCATACAGGTCAGAAAGCTACGTATGCAAAAATCTGAAAATTCAAGTGGAAAGGTATGCAGAAAAACATGGAGGACTTTGGGAGAAATTGCCCTCAGTGCCAGACAGGAAAAGTTAACAGAGCTCCTACTAGGAACCCAATGAAGATCGTGACATCGCAGACAAGGCTCTAGAAAAGATAATGATAGACCTAATTGGACCATTTGAAGAAACCGAGGAAGGCTATAAGTTCGGATTGACCATCCAGGACGACTTGTCAAAATTCATCAAGTTCGTACCGCTAAAATCTAAAGACATGCGCACTGTAGCAAATGCCGTAATGGAGTATTGGATTCTGAATTTTGGAATGCCAAAGATCATTTTATCTGACAACGGTTCTGAGTTTTGTAATAAACTGTTTGAGGAATTTTGTAAAATCTTAGATATCAAACACATAACAACTAGTGTAGCTTATCCACAGGCCAACGGTAGTGTAGAAAGGGCTCATTGCAGACTTTTGGAGTATCTCAAATCCACAGGACGTGAATTACACCAACTTAAAGATTGGCATAAACGAATGTCGTATGCAGGATTTTGTTACAATTGTACTAAACACACTACAACGGGGTACACCCCCTACGAACTAGTGTTTGGATATGAAGTGAATATGCCTAGTAGCGTAGATCCATATAATGAAAGGTCGGTTTTCGACTATGTAGACGAACTTAGAGCTAATCTCTTAGAGAAACAAGAAAATGCAAAAGGAAGCACGAAAAAGTGTAGGGAAAAAGCTAAAGTTAGATACGATAAGAAACTAGGAAGGAAAATAGAATATACAATCGGTCGAAAGGTTTTGGTAAGGAATGAAAGGAAGGGAAAATTGAGAAGTCAGTATAAAGGACCATTTAAAATACTAGAAGTACACGAAAATAACTTAGTTATACAAATGAATAATAAGCGACAAAAGTTTAATAAAGCTAACGTTAAGCCGTATATTTCAGGTCCCTGTTCACCAGGTGGGCCATCGCCGAAACCAGTTTGTGGGTGAAGGACCTGCAGAATAACACGGGAATATATTTTAACTTTATAGGAGAAACTAAAGAAATTAACGGTAAAGTAGCACTAGTTATAGAATTAGATATTAATGGATTAGAACACGCGAGTTCAAACATTAGAAATATTATTAACACCATGGACAGTCTTTGTTTAGATTAAAAAATTGAATGTAAAGAATTTCAGAGAACAGCAAAAAGAGAAATTATAAAAATTGACAGCAGAATCAGGATTATTTCAGGTATAATGGGGAGCTCAAAAAGACAGAGACGCGGTTTAGTAAATATGATAGGTTCAGGCTTCAAAGTCCTTTTTGGCACCATGGACAATGAAGATGCAGAATATTATTATAATGCTTTATATTATATATATATATATAATATTATTATAATGTCATTCAGAACGTAAATAATAAGGTTAGTACAGTGGAAAATAGTCGCATAAGCGCGACGGGGAGGGTCAGCACACGGCGAGCATTCCAACCTTTTTCCCCAAATCCCCCTTTACGGGGCTGTTCGTCGCAGAGGGCGCTTCTCACGTCGAAGTAACAGGCGCTAGGAGCTAATAACTCCATCACGGATCAAAGTCACTTCGGGTCCCCGGCAAGATGAGGTGGCGGTAGTACCGCCTCCGTTATCTTTTTTTTTTATTTTTTCCCCATTTAAACAGCGACTGCATCCTTGAAACTTATGATATGACGATAAAAACGGTTGGCGCAGAAACGGAAATTGCAATAAAAGACAAACACTCATATGGCGAACTAGAAGACTGCTGTGTAAACGCTAAACTGAAGGAGATCGTAATTAACCAGGAGCCGATGTCGAAAATAACGGCTAAAGATATCCATGAACTGCAGGACTTGACGACTGAAATCCAAAACCAGCGAAATTTTTGGTCGAAGGCACTAGTGAAGATACCCGAAAGATCTCAAGGGATTTTGATATCAGTATTTGGAGTTCTGTGCTTAATCCTTATTAGCCACATAATATGGAAATGTAACCAAGGATCAGGAAGGACAACCATAGCCTTGTTCAACAGGTGTTTCAACAGAAAACATCGAGTGAATCCCGAGACGACGCCAAGAATATCGTCAGAGGAGAGCGACCAAGATCATATAGAAATGAGGACACCCAAGCCCAATCTAAGGATAAGGTATCCCTAGATATGTCTGAAAGGGGGACGTGTTACGGATGTGGACGGCGGTTCGCGCAAATTCCTAGAATTAACAAAACGGGTCAACGTATTGGAATAAAATAATTTCAACCCAGCCAGACGCTGACTCAACAGAAGCAACAGAAAATGAAACCAACAGACAACGAGTGAAGAAATTGCAGTGCCAGCATTGGGATATTATTTAAGGGGGTAGCAAAATAAGAATGAAGAAGAAATTAGTTCATACTGTTGAATAGAGGAGACGGAATAAAAAATTTGATAGTAACAGAATCGTTTAGTATCTACGAGTATTTATTTTCATCGGTTGCTTTTGTTAGTACTAAATCGTTGAATCTCTACTCATTTTTGTCATCGGTTGTTTGGAGAAGTGTGCGATAGAATCGAAAGTGCTGTGAATTCGTCGGGGAAGTCACTCTAACATACCAGACGGTAAAACTAGCGTCGTGGGACCCCGACAACAAACCTGGCCAGATGGTGAACCTTCTTGACATTATTGTTATGTGTATAGCCAAACCAGGCATAACAATATACATGGGTGTATACCAGCGCGCATGCACATGCATTTTTTTCTCTGACATACCCGTTCTCGATAGACACTTGATATACTCGTGGATTTTATATTGTTGGTATTTTTCCTTGATATGTCTCAATTAGCTTTAGTTTTTAATTCCTTTTTTTTTTGTTTTTTTGAAGATTGTAGGACAATTGATTTTGAACATTCGGTTCAAAATTGACTATAAAAGTAAGATCATATTGTAACGTAGTTTAAGTAAACGGTAATTCGAAGCCTTGTTTCACTATCTTCTATAAAAATAAAAAGGAATTGTGGATCCAAGCATCCGTCCCAAAAATTCTTTTAGTGTGCTTCGTCGTTTAACCGTCCGGGACATGGACGTTTAATAAATTTTGGGTGAGGGAAGCGCGGAATGTTCGGAAGGGAGGAGTGTGAGAGAGAGAGAAGCCAGATGGGAGCAGGCTTTAAGTTTGCGTAAGGCGGCATGCCTCCATCTCCAACGCAGGGGCCATCGCAATAGTGCAGCGCGGTGGCCAAAGGAGTTCGCGCATAAGCGCGACGGGGAGGGTCAGCACACGGCGAGCATTCCAACCTTTTTCCCCAAATCCCCCTTTACGGGGCTGTTCGTCGCAGAGGGCGCTTCTCACTTCGAAGTAACAGGCGCTAGGAGCTAATAACTCCATCACGGATCAACGTCACTTCGGGTCCCCGGCAAGATGAGGTGGCGGTAGTACCGCCTCCGTTATCTTTTTTTTTATTTTTTCCCCATTTAAACAGCGACCAGCCATGGCGTAACATCGAGCCGGTGCAGGTCGAAAGGAGGTCCAAGAAGTGGAGGTTCTCTTCGTACTTCAACTTCCAGGAACGCAGGCACGTTAAAAATGTTTCCCTCGTCCGTACTGGCAGCAAGTTCCCACTCCCGCCGACGAGCTAGCGCGAGGAGGTATCGTGCCTAGCTGCCAGTGGTCGACACCCCCTTCCCGATCGTGAAGGTCCGCCAAGTCCTAAGCGCCTGTAAGCGGGGACCGGGCGATCCTTCCAACATTTATTTTCGCTGACACTTTTGTGGGATCGGGAAGGTTGAACACCAGACACAGTAAGGGGTAGGTTACAAACGTTACCTCTGAAACTGATCTGTCGTAGATCTTCGTACAACTGTAGGCTGTTCTTGAATCCTCTGAAATTATTAATTAGCATTTGTCTGATTTCTAACCAATTTTATAAGTGGGAGTGAATCTCAATGCATCTTTTTGCCTTACCAATAAATTTGGATTTTAAAATATTTATACACATCAGTTGGCTTTGATTATCATACTCGTTAAGAGTTGGTATTATTCCATTTACATTTGTGACGAATGTGTAAAGATCTTCAGTGCGACCATCAAACGTATTGAGTTTCTCAATATATTTTAGGGGATTAAGCGTTAAGCTCTTTTTGAGTGTGTTATTTACTTGGGATGTAGCAATTTTGGTTTTCTGATAATTTTCTATACTTAATTCACTTTGATTAAACTTATGTTTACTTTCTTCAAAATTTGTTCATAAAATGTTGTCAATATTTGGATTTTCACTTTTAGTGTCTGAAATATTATTGCCCAAATTAAGGTTTAAGTTGTTACTGCCAATTCTATTATCAATCTTATTTTCTAGTAATTTAATGTTTCTACATATTTCCAAAATTATTCTTACAATAAAGGTATACTTCTGTTTCGAATTTCTAGTAGATGTAGATCTTCTTCTTCTGTTGAACTAGATTCCTCCTCGTCAGTGTATCTGCTTTCTGGGTTAATTATCTTCTTCTTCTGCAATCTCTTGAACATCTATTTTATTCTATTTTTTGGGGCTCTGAAGCTGCGCTTTTCTTCTTTAACTTAGTCTATGAGGTTGATTAATTTCTCTCTATGAGTTTTGTGGTATTTCCATGTGCATTGGGGTGAACCACTAATTAATCGGTTTTTATTCACTGAATAGATTTGTTGGATCTTCGATCTTTCCACTGAATTTATTTAAAAATGTTTTACCCGTTAATGTTAGTACGGTTTATTCACTTTTAAAACTTTTTTAAAAATATTTTAATCAATTTTTGTATTAATTATTTTTATTTATTCACGGCATAGATTTGTTAGATCTTCGATCTTTTCACTGAATTTATTTGAAAAATGTTTTACCCGTCAATGTTAGTACGGTTTATTCACTTTTAAAACTTTTCTAAAAATATCTTAATCAATTCTGTATTAATTATTTTTATTTATTCACGGCATTGTATTAGTCGTAGACTCAAAGATTTATTTTACTCTTTTTCGCAGAAAAAACTTATTTTTGAAATTTACTTCACTATTTAAACGGAACGATAGATTTTTACAAGGATTACACGATTTGTGCAATCCTACCGACTGCGCCAATTTTGTTTAAATATTCTCAATTGAATAAAAAAATATGTTTGCTCTCGTAAGAGAGCACCACTAAATAAAAGACTTTATTTATTTTTTTATAATTGTATGAATTTTTATTGAAGTCGAAGCTTCAGATCCCTTACCCTGGTGGGGGGAAATCTTCCGCTGTACGAAGTGACTGTACTGTGGTATGGTAGACTTAAGACTTAAAAACTTGAGATACATCGATCCCCTTTTATATTGCTTAATTGCTAACGCAGAATTTTGACTGCGGATCATAAGATGATATTCTCACACCAGTTGCTGAAGGCAAAAAGTGCTGAGTCACATTTCCTGATCTTTTATAAACATTGAAGCGATGGATGTTTTGTAAACATCGATTAGGGCAAAAAGTGCTGAGTTACAATTCTTTCTCATAGCATCTTTTTGTTTACATTGAGACTTATGTCAAAATGTTTAATTGTTGAATTTGAAATCTAGATGCGCACAAGTGGGTTCCGATATAACATATATTATATTTTCAGCTCCCTAGCTCAAACTTTGGATTTTCAAAAAAAGTTTTTTTTTTAAATTGTGGGCGTGTCAGTAGGCGGATTTTGAAAATATTTACACATGAGCTTAAAGGGCCCCTAGAGAGTATATATTATAAATTTCAGCTCCCTAGCTAAAATTTTGGTTTTTCAATAAAATTGTTTTATTTTTTTGTGGGCGTGTCAGTGGGCGGATTTTGAAAATTTTATATCCCTCCCGAGCAGTTTTAGAAGTCATAGATCATATATAAAAAATTTCAGCTTTCTAGCTCAAAATTCAATTTTTTCCAAAATTTAATTTTTTTGAGTATATGGGCGTTTTTAAAAATTCGTAAACTTGATTATTTTTTTTAGATTCTTTATTTCTTTCATTCATAAAATGTTACATAATACAAAATAAACAAATAAGAAAGTATAAGAAAGGTTAGTGACATTCAGTATTTTTATACAAAGATAAAATGGTGTAGAATGTCACTTCAATTGGATAAATTATACAAACTAAAATTTGGGTGGGGTGACCCAGTAATAAAAACCAAAAAACTAAAAAAGTAAAGAAAAAAAAACATGTTTAAACAGAAAAAATTATAAACAAAAAAGGAAATTGTAATAACAAAAAAATTGAAAAGAAAAAAATGTAAACCAAAGTTAAACCATTATATTAGAAGTAAGAGATTCTAAAGCTGCATAGTCAAGACTAAAGAGCCACATTTTAACGCATTTTAAGAACATTCCTGGAATTGTTATTGTTCTGATGGACAGAGGAAGTTCATTAAATAACCGGTAAGACAAAACAGAGAAAAAATTACGATAAGCAGTAGTGCGAAAATTGGGTACAGATAACGTGTTCGAAAGGTTTCCACGAAGATTATAACGATAAATTAAACGAAAATTAAGATTAATAGACTTCATAAAGAATATTTTTAACACCTTAAAACAATACAAATGACGGACAGGAAGAATTTTCAGGGCACAGAACAAAAGAAAGCTAGAATGCCTACGAGGTTTTCGACAAATGTTCCTTAGAACGTATTTCTGAAGAACCAACAGAGGATGTATTTTATTTCGATATACACCACCCCAACAAGCAATTCCATATTGTAACTTAGAATGAAAGATACCATAATAGATTGTCTTTTACTGACTGCTTGGTAGAGCAGACATTACGCAAATAAAAAAAATGTCGGAGAGTGCACCGGAAATAATTTTTCAATGTGTTAGTGTGATTCACAAAATTCATTCTAGAGTCAAGAGTAAGCCCCAAATATTTAAATTCATTCACATTCTAACAAAAAGAGGGAAACGAAGAGCCGGAATCACAATAGCAACAAGACAGTTTATATCTAAGGCATTCAGGTGCATGAAAGTACACATTAACACCCAAAGTGTGTATAGAAGATAAGCAGAAGAACATTATCTTTGTTTTTGAGCTTATCACTAATTGATGTTCAGCAAACCAATGTCTCAACAAACTAAGATCAAAATTAATATCAGAAACTAGGTCCAAAGGACTGTTTAAGCCATAAGTGATACCAATGTCATTAGCACAGGCAGTTGGTTTACCCTTGAAACTAAGAGCAAATAGTGAGTTAATGTAGATCAAAAACAGAATTGGACCTAAAACGGAGCCTTGAGGAACACCCATGTTAAGTTACAATAATTCGCTCCTTATATCATCCAACTTTACTCTCTGCGATCTATTTGCAAGATATGACGAAAACCAGTGGAGCATGAAACCACGAAATCCAGCTTTCTCCAGTTTTCCCAACAGAAGATTGTGGTTAACCATGTCGAAAGCTTTGGTTATATCGATAAACAAACCAGCCGTACATTTTTTCCTATCAAGGTGTGACATTACAAGGGAACAAAACTGTAGGAGTGCATCTTCCGCTGATTTGCCTTTTATAAAGTCAAATTGACTTGGATTGAAAAATCTATTTTTGTTTAAAAAAGTCATTATTCTATTTTTTATTAGTTTTTCAAATATTTTGCTAAAGACAGAAAGAAGTGAAATGGGCCTATAGCTACCGATCTCAGTAGCGGAACCCTTTTTGAATAAAGGAATTACATCAGCACATTTAAGACATTCGGGAAAGACACCGTCAAACACACAACGATTTAAGACATATGCCAAGACATCAACTATAAAAAAACGCAATTTTTTTAAGTACACAGTTTGACGTACCATCAGCTCCGCACGAAGTCGAATTTGGTAGAGTACCAATAACTTTTAATATTTCAATCGAAGTTATGGGCTCAAAAACAAAACTACTACTATTAAACAGTTCAAAACATCCACTAAAGGAAGGACAAGTACAACAATTCGATTTGATAGGACTCGGTGGTAGACTGCAGCCAACATTGGTAAAATAACAATTGAAAGCATTAGCAATAGTAATTTTGTCATTAACTTCAGAGTTACCAACACGCAACACAGTAGGTTTTTTAGAAGCAGTGGATTTATTAAGTAAGCTATTTACTACTCGCCATTCATTTTTTAAATTTCCCTGTGTTGAGCTAAATTGAGCACGGTAATAATTATCTCGGCAGATAGGAATTTATTTTTTTATTTCAATACACAATTTTTTATACCTTCTTTTGAGACTCAAGTTCTCAGCATTCTTTTTACACTTTATTCTGAGTTTATTTTTGCCAATGACTTTCTTTAATAATAGAATCGAAATCCAAGGTTTAAGTCTTTTAACCATTTTTTAGAAGACATAGAATAAGAGCGAGATAAAATATGCTTGTTAAGACAATCAATAAAGACTGTAAAAGCAGTAGAAGAATCGCTACAGGCATAAACATCATCCCACGACTCATAGCATAAATCATTTTTTAGTCTACTAAAATCAATTTTCGCTTTTCTTTGGAAGGAATTGGAAGATATACCACATCTGGTTTTGGAGATTTTTACAATAAGTTCCGTCATACAGTGGTCAGTAATTTTCAAATCCATAACACACTGTTCACATTAATTGAGCGAAACATTACTGAGACGCCCATAAATATGATCCAGACAACTCGCGGAAGAAGGCCTAGTAGGCTCATTAATGAAGCAAGCTAGACCATGCGAAGCAACTAAATCCAAGAAGCTCGAGACAGTGTCATTATTTTCCAAAATGTTTGTATTGAAATCACCTACTATAATTAAATTTTTCGATTTTTCCCTATTCAAAAGGTCGGAGAACTCATTTATAAACGACATAACATTAAACATATGCAGTCTATAGACACATAAGAACACAAACATAACATGATCAATTTCAAGGGAAACTTTTAAAACATCGGCGCTCAGTAAATCAAAGCGCACCACATCAAGAATCAAGTGGTCCTCTTTCACAAAACATCCAACTCCACCTGCAGCGTAATTTTCATTTGTGTTAGCAATAAAGTTGAAACCGGGCAGAAGGTAATCATTTTTCTCAAAGTCATATATCCAAATTTCAGACACAAACACAATATCAGGAATGCCAGCAAAGGAATCAAGGTGTGTGATAAGACACGAAAAATTTTCTCTCAAACAAAATTTGTCATAATAGAAGGAACTATCTTTAAAGATATTATCACAGTTAGAATTACTTAAATTTGAGGTGGAAAAGTCATCAAATAAATCTGTATCAAAATTCATTAGTGGATGAGAAAGTGAATAGCACTAAATGAGTGCAATATCGTTAAAAGATTTAATAGAAATGACTCTTCCACCTTCAACCTTTCTTAAAAGAATTTGATTATTGCTAAACCATACATATTTTCCTCCTTTCTGTGTCATTGCTTCTTTCGTTTTCATCAAGAGATCCTGAGTAAATTTCGTAAGAGAATCATTGATGTAAATACCACTCCCCTTTCTGCTGCTTCTGCTAACGCTGCTGCCACTGCCACTGCCGCTGACGAGAGAGAGAATCAATGCCAGTCGCAAGCGTATTGAGATTATTTTTGTTATTCCTCTTTGCGCACATTATTCGCTGCAATTATCAATATCACTGTCGTGAACATCGACGGACAAGGCTTTAGAGAAGATTTGCTGCGCCGTCCGGATAGCATTTGTGTCGTTGACATTTGATACTCCGACAATTTCTATAGAGTTAGCGAGAAGGTGTTGTTGTTGCCAGTTTAGCTTGCTTTCCAAAATATTGACTCTCGATTTAAGTTCAGCATTTTCAGTATGCAACTCATTTAGTTGTTGCAGGAACCGTTGATTCATTTCCTCCAACTTAGTAAGTTTTGCATAGACCATCTGAAGAGTGCATTGCTCCTCAATGCCATTGTTATGTATAGACTCATCAACTGTAGAGAGAGAGTTGCTACTGATCTCTTGCATAATATTGGCACTGTTAGAGGTCAGCGCACTTTTACTGAGCGGGTTGGGTACCACCGGGTCCGGACCTTGTAAATGAAGAGAGCGACGTCTCAATACCACACATTTGTCACAACGAAAAGGTGTAGCACTGGATTTTAAATAATTTGGGTCTTTTTCTGAAATATTGACACAAGCATAGTGAAAAAAATGATTGCAGTCATTGCATTTTATTTTAGTCAAACAACTTCGATCAATTTTTTGTAAACACACCGAACAATTCATCTTGAAAGAAACTAGAAGTTCACTGTAGGTTCTTAGTGATGCGCACCCCACGACAATCAAGAGAGAACTTATTTCGGGACCCTAGAGAGTATATGGTTAAAATTTCAGCTCTCTAGGCCCAGTTTAAACTCCTAATTTTTGCCGACGGACGGATGGACGGACGGACATGGCTAGATCGACATTACTATCGATGCTGATCATAAATATAGTAACTTTTAGGGGTCTACGGGCAATATTAAGGTATGTTACAAACTATTCGTCAAAATTAATATACCCTTAGAATAGGGTATAAATATCAGGATGGTCATTTTCATCAAGAGATCCTGAGTAAATTTCGTAAGAGAATCATTGATGTAAATACCACTCCCCTTTCTGCTGCTTCTGCTAACGCTGCTGCCACTCTGTAGTCTGTAGTCATTTGTGGTATTTAGGTCATTAGGGCATTTGCGGTATGCCTATTACATTGCACGACCCTGTTTTGACAAGAGAACTGTCAGAAATGGGTATTTTATCACCACTTGGCATGCAGCCAAATCTTACCTTAACAAGTTGTTGTTTTCAAGGCAACTGTGAGTTCCCTACTACTTAAAACTCTATCACTTGCCAAACAATGGTCACGTCACGTGAGTTATTCAATCAATAAGGAAGGGTAAAATAGTAGGGTCTTGCAAATTGAACCCCCCATTGTTAGTAGCTAGTTCCCTAATGTAATCATTGTAATGCCTCGCTTTCACCCATTCAAATTCGTTTGTCTTCAAAATTGAGTTTGCAGCTCATGCTTTTTATAATTAAAGTCATAGGTGAAGTATAAAATGGAGCCTACAAAGCGGTTATCATTAGTGCATTGTGCATATCAAATTGCTATTTCCTGTTTTTCCTACTGTAATGTATAATGCTTAAACGTACCCCTAAGTCAGCACTGTAAAGCTGTTAGTTAGTAAGACTTAGAGTAAGTACATAGATTTAAGTTGCAATGTAAAGTTAGTCTATTAAGTGAACTCACGAAATAAAGTACATTATATTTGGCGACGAGGACGGTCGTTCGATGGTTGATTTTTTTTGCAAGTACATACACACAGTATTAACGGTCGCGAGTTGCGGCATTATATTGTAAAAAAAAAAAATAAAAATTAAAACGGCGTGATTACTTTTACGTTATGGGAAACGACGACAATAAAGAAATTGCTGCAAAAATGAGCATTGGAAATTTTCGTGGCAATGTGGATCCGTTCATAATCGATAAGGATGATTTTGAGCAATATGCAGATCGGTTGAAACACATTTTCGTTTTAAACGGAATTGGTACTTCGGTGGAAGAGGAGAAGCAAAAAGTATCGATTTTTGTGTCCTTTGTTGGAGGGGAACTCTACAAAATTCTTAGGACACTTATAACTCCGAAGTCTGAGTGGGATTATACTTACGATAAAATAATCGAAGTTTTGAAACAGTACTTCAAACCAAAGGTAAATGTAAGAGCGGAGCGTTTTAAATTTATGGCGCTAAAACTGCAAGACGGCGAAGGCCTCCAAGATTTCATCGTTGAGCTTAAATCTTTGGCCGAAAATTGTGAGTATGGTGATTTCCTGGACCAGGCATTGTGCGATAAGTTTATTTGGTCGCAAAAGAACGCAGAAATACAGCGGAAGCTCTTAAATGAGCCCATTAGTAAATCATTTAAAGACATCTGCGAATCAGCGCTAACAATGGAGTCTACGCAGAAGGATGTCAGAGATATTCAGTCAACTTTTCCTTCGACGAGTGCGCATGCGGACCAAAATTGGATTGGTCGGAGTAAATTCAGATATGGAAACGGTTCGAATTATCATCGAATGAGTTCGAAAGGCAGAGGTCGAAATAGTGAACTAGTAGGATATCGTTCTTCTTCGGGCACAAGAAAGGTTAATGAGAAGGTCACGTGCTATAGATGTCACCAGGAAGGGCATTACGCGTACGAATGTAGGCAAAATAAGCCTAAGCATGCTGGTAATAATGCTAGATATCAAGGTAAACATAATAAAAAAATGCATTGTGTCAATAATGTTCAACAGTTATCGCATTTAACTTTAGGTAATGTAACCGTAAATTCATTGAGTATTTCCAATATTGAACCTCTTATAGTATATCTGCATGTTAATAATATTAGATTAAGTATGGAGGTAGACTCTGGTGCTTGTTTTTCTATCATCTCGGAAGGCATGTACTTAAAATATTTTGGAAACTGTGATCTAAAGCCTTTTGACAAAACGCTTAACGTAATTACAGGCGCAAATGTTGTTGTTGTTGGGTCAGTTGAAGTTGATGTGCATGGATTGTTAGAACAGAGAGTGCATGTGATGAATCTTGTTGTTGTGAAAACAAACAAGGAATTTACACCTTTGCTAGGTAGAAATTGGTTAAATATTTTATTTAAAGACTGGAAAAGTTCGTTCGTTCTAAACAATGTTACTGATCCCACTGATAAGGTTAAAGCTGAGATTGTGGCAACATTTCCAGCTGTCTTCAATGGTGATTATAGTGGAATTATTAAGGATCATGTAGCAGAAATTATACTAGAGGATGATGTTCCTCCGATATTTCACAAGCCATATACAGTTCCTTATGGACTGCGTGACAGTGTTGAAAAAGAATTGGATAGGCTCATTGAAGTAGGGATTTTGAAACCAATCAGATACAGCGAGTGGGCAACACCTATTGTTGTGGTTCAGAAGAAAGATGGTGCAATAAGAATCTGCATGGATTGTAAGGCAACTATTAACAAATATGTTAAGGCAGACCATTATCAAATACCAAGAATAGACGAGATTCTGGGTAGTTTCGAGGGTTGCACTTTCTTTTGCATACTTGATCTTGCAGGTGCCTTTCAACAGGTTGCATTGTCCGAAATCTCACAGAAGTTTGTGACAATAATAACTGCTAGAGGCTTGTTAAGGTACACAAGACTGCCGTTTGGAATAAAATCAGCACCTTCAAATTTTCAGTGCGTCATAGACGACATTATTAAAGGTCTGTCATATGTTAAGGGGTACATCGATGACATAATTGTGGGCGGTAGAACTATTAAAGAGTGTAAACAAAACCTATTTGCAGTTCTGGAGAGATTTGATCAGTTCAACGTTAAGGTTCGCTTGGACAAATGTCAATTTTTTAAAACATCTGTGGAATACCTTGGCCACGAGATTAATGGCGTGGGCATTCGTCCTAAGGCCGATAAGATGAAGGCTATAGTTGACGCACCTTCTCCTACAGATGTCACATCGTTAAAGGCATACTTAGGGTTGCTTAATTTTTATAATAGATTTATACCTGACTTATCGACTCGACTAGCCCCGTTGTATGAGCTCTTAAAAAAGGAAAAAAACTTCAATTGGAGTCCACTATGCGACAAGGTTTTTAATGAGAGCAAATCATGGTTGTATGAGAACAATATGCTAGTGCATTACTCGCAAGATAAACCACTGGGAATTGTGTGTGACGCTAGTTCTTATGGGGTGGGTGGAGTATTGTTCCACATTGAGCGAAACGGAGAAGAGCGGCCCATCATGTTTGTTTCAAGCACTTTATCGAGTGCAGAAAAAAATTACTCTCAGATAGAGCGAGAAGCTCTTGCAGTAATTTTTAGTGTAAAACGTTTCCACAAATACATATTTGGTCGACAAATTGTTATATACAGTGACCATAAGCCACTGGAAATGATTTTTGGTGAAAAAAAAACAATGCTATAACAGCAGCAAGATTGCAACGTTGGGCATTGATTCTTTCGCAATACAATTACAGAATTGTGTACAGAAAAGGTAGCGCTATGCAAAACGCTGATGCCTTATCACGGTTACCTGTGAACGAGCATACAGAAGTTGCCAATTCGATGATAAATTTTTTTAATATAACTGGTGCTCTTCCAATAAATGCTGCGGACATAGCGAAGGAGACGTCGAAAGATGAAATTTTGAACAAGGTCATCACTTATGTGACTTCAGGATGGCCAGCACATTTTGAGAACAGTGTGTTGCAAAAACTAAGCAACAGAAGGTTTGAGTTTTCATTATCTAAGGAGGGATGTTTGTGGCTGGGTTGCCGGTTGGTTATTCCGAATTCGCTTAGGGTAAGAATGCTCGAGTTATTGCATGAGGGTCATCTGGGTGTAGTAAGGATGAAGGAATTGGCTCGCAGCGTAATGTGGTGGTTAAATTTGGACCGCGACATTGAACATACTGTTCGAACGTGTGATCAGTGCCAACAAGAATGTAAAAAGTCTGGTTATGTTCCATTAACACCTTGGCCTACTACAGCTTACCCTTTTGAACGGATTCATATCGATTTCCTTTATTTTAAGGGAAACGTATTTCTGTTGTTGGTGGACACTTACTCGCGATGGATAGATGTGCACATTATGAAAAAAACAACAGCAAACGATGTTATAGGCATATTTAGAAAGGTTTTTTGTATTTTCGGGCTTCCAAAGGAAATAGTTTCCGACAATGGTCCACCGTTCGGTTCCATTGAAGTACAAAAATTTTGTAAACTTAACAATATCATTTTGACAAAAACCCCACCGTATCATCCTCAGTCAAACGGCAGCGCGGAAAGAGCTGTTCAAACTTTGAAATCAAGTTTGAAAAAGTATTGTATTGATAATAAATATAAACACTTATCTATACAGGTACACATAGAGAATTTTCTGTTTAAATACCGTAACACTCCTTCGACTACAACAAATCAAAAACCTTCAGATTTAATTTTCAATTATCAACCTCGAACTATTTTAGATGCTATTAAACCAATACAGAATATAAAACATAAGGTTAACATAAACAGACCAATGCACAAAAATAGCTATTCAAAACAACAACAACAACAACAACAACAACATATACGTTTTAAAAGGACAAATTGCTACAAAAAGATATCATTTGAGAAGAATCAACTTGTTTGGTATCGTTGTAGTTTTAACAATTTTGTGCGCTGGATACCAGCCGTTATTTGTGATCGCATTTCCGCTACAATTTACATTATACGATTAAACGGTACAGTTCGAAGGGTACACGGTCAACAATTACGAAATAGAATTCAGAGAAGGGTATCGTTTGATAAACATAAGAGTGTGGTTAGTTCTTATAATACTACGGAAATAAAACCATTAGATTCGAAAGTCAAAACAGAAGTGTTTGAAAGTCCTTCAGTATCAAAAGAGAGCATAGAAGATAATGATCAGAGTATACCGATAGCTTTGAGTAAAGGTTCTAGAAACATTAAGAGACCAGATAGATTTAAGTTCTAGAATAAGACATATTGTAATATGTAAATTAGATATATTGCAAAAAAAAAAAAAGAAAAAAAAAAGAAAAGAAAAAAATATATTAAACGAGAAAACAACTTAGGGGACGGCAGTGTAATGTATAATGCTTAAACGTACCCCTAAGTCAGCACTGTAAAGCTGTTAGTTAGTAAGACTTAGAGTAAGTACATAGATTTAAGTTGCAATGTAAAGTTAGTCTATTAAGTGAACTCACGAAATAAAGTACATTATACCTACATCATCGTATTGTTACATCCAGGCTAGGATTCGAAAAGATAAAACGTAATTCTATTTAATTGATCTTTATTAGTTCTCTTTCAATTTAATTCTTGATTGTTATTCTAATAATTCACTTATTTAATTCAACAATTCACTTTCACAATTAATCATTTTAAATAAACCATCACTTTTCTCTTATTCAATACTTCCACTTTTTCTTTATACTTTTCACTACTGTCATCTATCGCACTTCTTTATCGCGGTTCACAACTAGAATGTCTTGGGTGCTCCTGTGACATCTATTTATATCTCCTAGTGACACCTCTCGAAATTTCCAGATTCGTTAAGTTCAGAAGGTTTGAGAACAACATAATTAGTTATTCCATAGCTATTCAAACTGCTTTTCAAATGTTGCCAATTATCGGTAATATGGCTCTCTACTAGATGGATACTGCAACTTGACTAATTGATGCTGAATAACACAGTTTAAGCAAACATGCAACAATATCCCCCTCTTAAAGTTGTTCGTCCCGAACAAGCACGTCAATATTTTCACCATGGTAACGATGGAGACAATCCACGTGGACAACTTTCAGCTTGAATCCTCCTCGCTGGATCCGGTAGACAACATCGTTGATGCGCCTCACTATGGTTGGTGGTTGCTTTTATATCGTACCTGGTCTTCATGCGGTCGCTGGATATCCGAATCTTATCTCTAGTTTTCCGATGAATGTTTCTAATGATTTCTCTGAGATCCGCAACATAATCATCTTCATTCGTTGCTTCATCAGCCGGAGATCCAAACATTAATTCACTAGGTAACCGGATGGTTCGACCAAAAAGGATTTCGGATGGAGTATGTCTTGTTGTGTTATGAACATGCGGATCTGCTGGTCCCAGTCCCGCTGGCAGTCGCCAACAACCTTAGAAAGGTGTTCGTTTAAGGTTCAATTGAAGCGTTCTACCATTCCGTCCAATTGTGGATGAAGCGGCGCTGTTCTTGTCTTCTTACTCCCTAGCAGCTGGCATACTCCTTGAAAGATCTTCGATTCGAAGTTTCGACCTTGGTCTGAATGTAATTCCATTGGTACGCCAAATCTGCTTACCCAGTTGTGGACAATCTGCTCTACCACGGTTTTAGCTTCTTGGTTAGGTATAGCAAATGCTTCAGGCCATTTAGTGAAGTAGTCCATCACTACGAGGATATAGCGGTTTCCACTGTTGGTTTCTGGAAACGGTCCTGCGATGTCAACTGCAATCCTTTCAGAGGGCGCTCCAACGTTGTATTGATGCATCTTGCCTTGCATTTTTACTCTCGGGCCTTTACTGGCTGCGCAAGTGGCGCATTTTCGGCACCAGTTTTCGCCATCGTCTCTTGCGTGGATCCAGTAAAAGAGTTCTCGCACTTTTTCGAGTGTCTTATTTACTCCCAAGTGATCTCCGGACACTCCATCATGCAGTTCCCTAAGCACTTCGTTGACTTTCGATCTGGGTACCACAAGCTGCATCACGGCTGATGTTCCATCCGAACTTTCTCATTTTCTTCTCAAAATGCCATCCTGAACATGAAGTGAGTCCCATTGTGCCAAGTATGCCTTCAGTTCTGGACTCTTATTGGAGATCTGCTGCCAGTCCGGTTTGCCCTCATGTTCCTTCCAGGCGAGAATCGGCTCGATTGTTGTGTACTTTTATTGTTTAGGCTGAGAGGTACGGCTCTCAGTTGGGTCTTACCTTTTAGTCGTGTTCTACTGTAAGTCCAAATTGATAAAAGAGCAAACACTGACACTTGATTGCTTATATGTATTTTTATTTAAAATTAGCTTATCCTTCTATTATTTAATTTTAGAACATAAAGGAAACGATATAGTAACTGAGTCGATACAGAGGCGAGAACTCAATAGGAACAAGACCGCACTAGCTTGAGTATGAAAACTGAGTGTCGCGTCATTCCCTGGGAATAGTCATCGATACCTCGTTCGAAGAATTCAAGAGTTCGACGAACGAACGAACTAACGAGCAAAAAGAAATAAAAAATAATCCGGAAGGGAATTCCCTCGTAAGTCAAGTGGCTCGTGTAACTTTGTCGCACATACGATCGATTCATAAGCGCGACATCAGCACAACGAGTTAATTGACTTGTGCACTTAGTTGCGCAAGGGAAATGCAGAAAAACCATAAATAAGCATTTGTTTATTTAGGTCGGAAGTGTTGGGCATTGACGCTGGAAGTGACAAGCTGAAATAGCAATTTAGGAGGATGTTTATTTGGGGCGATCGATATATTGTTACAAAGTTGCAACATCGATCGTGGGGTTAAACATCTTGCATACAAAGAAGAAATATTAAAGGTTGTAAAGTGCTTGGTATGCTCAAGTGGTACACTTTACAACACCTCCCCCGGCTGAAGACGAATAAGAACCATTTATGGTTTGTGTTTTTGGGAGGGGTAGAGAACGAAAGAGATTTGAAGGCAATTTTCCTGAAGTCGGAAAAGGATTAGAGAGATTTGTAGATGATCGTGGTATTGGTAGAGGCAAAGGGTCGGAGATTATAAAACCTTTGTGTATCTCTCTTTTGGTAGAGAGTTTTCTTAATAAGACAAGAACGGTGGACACCACAAAGAAATGTATGGCCAAGAGAATGTAAATAACAGTAAACAGTGGTATGTTTGTAGTTCGAGGAGTTTTCGATGGGGTGTGAGATTGATTGATAATTTATGTCATCTAAACTCTTACTAATAGCGTTTAAATCGTCTATTTGATTGTGAATGGTAAAAGTTTTAGATCCTATGATAGGTAGTTTAGTGGAATGAAATTGGGTGATATTTGGAGCTGATACGGGAAGGGCAGACGAAATAAAGTTAAATTTTATATCTGTTTCATACTTAGTTTTGGAAGATAGAGACTGGTATTTTGTATTTGCTATACAAGTAGAGTCGATTTTTAGTATTCCAGTAGAATTGAGGGTTAATTGATTGTTTGATTTTTGGCATTTTGTTATAAGATTTTCGGGATCCGGGGAGACAAAGAGCCAAGAATTTGATTGTGCTAGTTGTAGAAATATTGGGTGAAGTATTAGCATAATTTGTATCTTAAAACTATTGGATGTGCTTGGTAATGTCGAAAACATACTAAGTTCGCAAGCATTACTAAGATGTGTGAATAAGATTGGGCTATTTTGTTCACAAAGATAGTTATTTTTGTGGGTAGGTATTAAAACATTTTTCAATGTTATGCTCTTCGTAAAGGAAGTAGGATTATTTTTCTGAGTCAATGACAAGAAGGGGTTTTTCTGGGATCATTACGGAGTATGTTCGATTTCCGATATGATTTGGTATACTAGTAATTTTATATACATTAAAGTTCTTCGATGTGGTTAAAGAAGAAATTTTCAGTAGGAAGTGTATCTTGTTGTCGGCAAAATATATATGAGTTTCTAATATATTGAATAGTTTGTCTATGTAATGTTCCTGCAAGGGGAACGGAAGACGGTTGTCTTCTGGAAGGAAAGACTGAATTTTTCTGATTTCTTCAGTTAGTTTAGTAGGATCAGGTGACTTTTTGCTGAGTAATAGTATTCATATTCAGATAAGGAGTTAAACATGGTAAAAAGATCAGTCAGTTGCATAAATGATTCGGTTATATAGAGGTTGTCATTTTGATCATGTTGGATGCTCTCTATATATTGGTTAGTTTTTTCAAGTTTTTCTTTTAGTACCAGTAGCTGATCGTTTGTAACATTTAATTGATGTATTATATTTTTTGATACATAAATTTGCTTCTCGTAAAGTTTAAAGGCATGATTTTGCTGTTGGTCTAAGGTGTTTATATGTCCAGAAAATATTTTTGCATCATCATTGTCGAGGGTTCCAAACAATTGCTTGGAAATTGTCCCAATGACATTTAGAAGTCCTCGTTTCAGTAAACGTGGTTTTGCTGTAGTGCCAAGATATTTATTTATAATTATATCTTGTTCGTTGAGTCTGTTTAGGATCATGGAGGATTGTATAGGTAAGGTAGAGCATTGGTTTAGTGATTTATGAGAAGATATAAATTGTTCGCATAGGGCTAATATGTGTTCATGATATGCAATGATAGCTTTGTATTGCACATCGAATTCGCTTAAGTTAGAAAAGGTATATAACTAAGTTCCAATAGTTCGAGTAGAGCTTGAGACTTCCAATATTCTCATAGTAAAATCCGGTTTTGTTCTGTAGTTCGATGATTTCATATGTGGTAACGGGTTGATCATACAGGGCCATTGGAGTGGTTAAGTACACGAAGGTACTGAGAATGAAGATGAACACGTAAGGTTTGTCCATTTCCAGGAAGAAAAGAAAATAATATAGAAGGGATTTATTATTAACCGGAAAACAGTTTAAGTCTATTGTTGTGAACTTTAAGAGTTCGGTTCTTGTATTTAATTACAGAGTTTACTCCAGAGGACGAAAGGATTTCATATGGACCATTCCATATGGGAAGTAACTTTTTTTTTATGACAGTTTTCGTTTTTAAGTAAAACATGGTCTCCTTCTGTGAAAGTTACAGGGTTTTGCTTTTTGTCATATGGAATCTTGGAAGATTCTTTGCTTTTAACTAAATTTTCCCTGGCAATATGATGAGAATGTTGTAGCCTTGATTTCAGCTCATTCGCATACAAGTCATAATTATAACATATTTCAGGGTTTTTAGTTAAGCTAGTAGGAAGTTCAACTTGTCTTCCAAATACTAACTCGAAAGGGGTAAAAGCGGTGGCTGTATTAGGGGTAGTATTATGCACAAATACGGCATATTTAATCCAGGAATCCCAATCATCTTCAGATTTGTTAATGAAACAGCGGAGGTATTCCACGAAGTTTCGGTGACTTCGTTCACAAGATCCATTTGATTGAGGTCGGTAAGCTGTTGTTTGGAGCTCAGTGATCTTTAAAAGTTTACAAACGCTTTTAAATATGTCACTAAGGAAGTTTTGACCTTGATCGGATAGAACGTATTTAGGAGTACCGAAGCGAAAGATTATTTCTTTAACGAAAGCTTCGGCGATGGTATTAGCTTCTTGATTTGGTAATCGGATAGCATCAGTGTATTTAGTTAAATCATCGATGAAAGTTAGGAGGTATTTGTTATGATTGGATGTGGTTGGATATGGGCCAACAATGTCAATGGATATTTTTTCAAAGGGATATTTAGCAGTAGAAGTGATTACCAGAGGTTCCATGGTGTATTTTGTGACTTTGTTTCTCTGACAAAGTTCGCAGTTTTAGATATACGCTTTTATATCTTGGAACATATTTTTCCACTTGTGATATAATTTTATGCGCTTGAAAGTTCGGTTGACTCCACAATGTCCTCCGATAGGATTTAAGTGAAATTCCTTAAGTATAATTTGGATTTCTTCAGGAGTTGGCTCACGACTTGAGGAAGGATTAGCAGAAGAAGTACATGGATCTGGAGACGAGGTAGTAAACGAATTTGGCGACGAGGTAGGAGACGAATTAGTAAGAGATGAAGTAGTAGACGGATTGGAATAAGAATTGGTCGATGAACTAGTAGGCGAATTAGTAAACGAATTAGTAGAAGAATGGGTACACGAGTTAGGAGATGATTTTGTACACGAGCTAGTAGTCGACTTAGGACAAGAGTTAGTACAAGACTTAGGAGAAGAATTGGAACACGATGTAGAAGACGATTTTGGGCGCGATTTGGTACAGGATTTAGTAGATGAATTAGTAGACGAGTTTGAAGATGATATAGGAGACGAATTTGTACAAGGACTAGTAGACGATATAGAAGAATTAGTAAACGAATTAGTAGGTGAGTTGGTAGATGAATTGGTACACGATATAGAAGACGATTTTGAACACGAGCTAGAAGACGATTTTGGACAAGAGTTAGTACATGAATTAGAACAACAATTGGAACACGATTTAGAAGACGATTTGGAACAAGATATAGTAGACGAATTAGTAGACGATGTAGAAGGCAAATTTGGAGATGATGTAGGACACGAATTTGAGGATGATGTAGGAGACGAATTTGAAGACGATGTAGGAGACGAATTTGAGGATGAACGAAGGGTCATTTTAGCAATCCTGCTAAGGCAATCGGTGTTCGTATTTTGTTGTCCTTTTTTGTGAATGATTTCGTAATCAAACTCTTCGAGTTGCAAACGATATCGTATTAATTTGGAACTAATATCTTTGCAATTGTGGATATAGATGAGTGGCTTGTGGTCTGTGATAAGGAGGAATTTTCTTCCATAGAGATAGGGACGGAAATGCCGGACTGACCATACAATGGCAAGCAATTCCTTATCTGTAGTGGAATAGTTCTTCTCACTCCTATTCAGTGTACGAGAGGCATATGCGATAGGTAAGTCATTTCCTGGCTCACACTGTGAAAGCACACTACCAATAGCAACGTCACTAGCGTCTGTAGTTAGAATAAAATTTTTCGTAAAATCGGGATATTGAAGAAGGGGTGGATTAATAAGTTTTTCTTTTAATCCGTGAAAAGAATTTGTACAAAGGGGAGTCCAGTCAAAAGGGACATCCTTGCGGAGAAGATTGGTAAGAGGTTTAGAAATTTTGGCCAAAGTCTTTGATGAAACGACGATAGTATCCAGCAAGACCCAGAAAACTTTTTATGTCTTTGGCGTTTTTGGGTTGAGCGAAATCTTTAACACACTGGATTTTCTGAGGATCTGGTTTAATACCAGATTCGTTTATTACATGACCCAAGTAAATAAGTTCCGATCTTAGGAACTGTCATTTCTCAGGTTGTAGTTTGAGATTGTGTATTTTCAACCGATCAAAGATTTCGACTAGCTTAGAATTGTGTTCCTCTAATGTTTTTCCATAGACCACGATGTCATCCATGTATA
Source organism: Portevinia maculata (assembly GCA_949715645.1). Taxonomy (NCBI): domain Eukaryota; kingdom Metazoa; phylum Arthropoda; class Insecta; order Diptera; family Syrphidae; genus Portevinia; species Portevinia maculata. Next base: position 44,825,712 of record OX454528.1, on the reverse strand, counting down.
CGAAAGTTTTTATACCTTGAAGACCAGTCAACACGTTATTCATTAACCTTTGGAAGATAGCGGGGGCACCTTTTAATCCATAAGGCATTCTAATGAACTCGTAATGACCAAACGGCGAGGAGAAGGCTGTCTTCTCTCTATCTTCAGGTTTAACTTCGATTTGGTGGAATCCACTAGCGAGATCTAGAGTGCAAAAGAATTTGGAACTCCCTAACTGATCTAGGATATCAGTTATATTGGGAAGAGGGTAAGCATGACCGACTGTTTTGTCGTTGAGCTTACGGAAGTCGACAACGATTCTCCATTTCTTATTACCGTTCCTATCAGGTTTCTTAGGGACAACGATAAGAGGAAAATTCCATGGACTATTCGATGGTTGGATAATATTATCGCCCATCATCTCATGAATTTGTTTATTTACCTCCTGGCGCTGAGCTTCAGGTAACCTGTAAGGTCTGATATAAGTAGGGGTAGAAACTGGGGTAAGAATGGAATGCTGGACGGATGAAGTATGAGTCAATTTATCTCCATTTAGGTAGAATAAATCGCCATACAACATACACAGATTTAGGATAGAGTCTTTTTCATCGTTAGTCATGTGATGCGTCACGACTAATTCTTTGATAGTTTGAAGTCTGTCGTAAGAAGTAGGATGCTGTTGGATTTGGAAGATATTGTAGTTAGAGACTTCGTCGAAAATTAATTCGTCTGTATTAAATTCAATAGGAAATTCGGAAGAGTTGACCACGGATATATAAGAGATATTACCATTGGCAGGAGTGATACTATTGCCAATATACAATCCATTGGGAAATTGTTGGGCTAGGCAAATACTGTCAGCTTTAGTTTCCTTTAATACAGGGAGTAGTACTTTAGTTCTAGCAGGAATCTTAACGAAGTTGGAAGGGATTAGATCATACTCGATGATATGTTTTTTTGAAAAAAGAGTTAGAATTTTAGTGCCGTAATCTATATTGGCATGATGATCGTTTAAGAAATTATTACCAATAATTCCATCGGTAGTAATAGGGAAATGTTTGTCAACTACATGGAAAGGGTAAGAAATAGTAACATTTGCGGGTAGATTTATGTTTAGGAAAACGACTCCTTTAGTTAATTTCGGTAATACCAGATAGGGAATGGATAATATTGGAGTCTATTGAAATTGTTGGCCTTAATTTATCTATTTTTTTTAAGCAAATTTCACTACCACCATCAATGAGGAATTTGGAAGGATTAGGATTTAGAAGAGTACATGAAGAAATCTCAATCGAGTCTACAGGACTGACTTTACTATTGAGATTTATGCAAAGGACGTGGCGAGGAGAATCTAGTTGTTGGTCCGGACCCTGCCACTGGTTCCGGCCTCCGAGTGGTTTTCCGAATGCTGATTGGGACTCCGCGGGGGCGGATTTCGATTCTGATTTTGATTTTGATTTTGAATTTGATTTTAATTTTGAATTTGGAAGTTTTCTCGACGGCGTCTATTGTTATACTCTCTTTTCCTACACTCTTGGATATGATGTCCAGGGTTTTTGCAGTAACTACAAGTTATGGAGACACTCCTCACTTCTCTTTTTATAGTGGGGAGTTTTTCCTTGTTCTGCCTGGTGTAACATTGTTCAATAGTATGACCAAGTTTAGAGCAATAATTACAAATGGTCTTCATTTTGGTAGAAGACGAATTAGAGGAACTTTGGTTGTGCATATAATAGGAGGACGAGCTTTTCTCCTCTTGAACAGCGGCTTCTATGGCCTCTGTGAGGGACTCGAATCGGGAGGCTTTTATTATCAGAGAAGTTTTGGGGGATAGTCTTCTTTCGAAAGATTTAAGAGCGGTCTTGCGATTAAGACTTTGTATCACGTCGGCATTATCATTGCCTTCGCTTGCTATACAAGCGTCATTTAGGTTTGCTAGGATTTGCTCCAAGCGATTCGCATAGATGCGGACAGGCTCATTAGGTTTTTGTTTTATTTGGATTAACTCCAGTTGGAGTTGAGATAGGGATTTGGTCTCTAAGAATTGTTGTAGAAACTTACTTTTTAAAGCTTCCCAATTTTCGAACTCTGCTTACTTAACAATGTTGTATGCAGGGCCGATCAATTTCGTTTTTATGATAGTCATTAAAAGGGGCAATTCGGAAGTAGAAGTTTCTTGTGCTAGCAGATCACACGCGTTTAACAATTTATGTAGGTGAGCTCTATTACCATCAAACTCGGGGATGAGCTTGAAAGCAAAAGATCTATCTAGTTTTGGGGCCATGTTAAGAATAGAGTCGGAATTGGATTCGGAGGAAGAGTTGCGGGCAGTGCTGGAGTCTTCAGAGTCAGCGATTGACACCAGACTGTCTTCAGAGGACATATATGAGGAATGAAAATACCGAAATTTATATAATTGCAAGATGGGCCAGCGGATGGGCACGTCAATTTCACTGGGTAGTTTATGAGTTTTTCCACTATTTATTCACTTTTAGTTTTTATTAGTATATTTCACTGGATAGTTTATGAGTTTTTTTTTTCACTGGGTATTAGTTCGCGACTTTGGACTTTTTAACATATTTTAGGCAGACCCCACATCTGACACCAATTTTTATGTTTTGTACTTTCATTGTTTAGGCTGAGAGGTACGGCTCTCAGTTGGGTCTTACCTTTTAGTCGTGTTCTACTGGAAGTCCAAATTGATAAAAGAGCAAACACTGACACTTGATTGGTTATATATATTTTTATTTAAAATTAGCTTATCCTTCTATTATTTAATTTTAGAACATAAACTTCTAAAACTATTTCCATTTGCGATTTTTAATTGTATTATCAAATTACACAGTTTACAATTTTTAGAAGTTGTACAAATATATCAGCACAACGAGTTAATTGACTTGTGCACTTAGTTGCGCAAGGGAAATGCAGAAAAACCATAAATAAGCATTTGTTTATTTAGGTCGGAAGTGTTGGGCATTGACGCTGGAAGTGACAAGCTGAAATAGCAATTTAGGAGGATGTTTATTTGGGGCGATCGATATATTGTTACAAAGTTGCAACATCGATCGTGGGGTTAAACATCTTGCATACAAAGAAGAAATATTAAAGGTTGTAAAGTGCTTGGTATGCTCAAGTGGTACACTTTACAACACTATATCCGGATCTTCCTGTTGAGCATTTCGGATCTCCCGTGCACTCCAGCCGCTAATGGGCTCAGCTCTCAACCGTTGGACTGATACATTATCTTTTTCCTCCTGGCGTACGCAATGTTTACAATCAGCCTTGCAGGGTCGCCGGGAGAGGGCATCTGCGTTGGAGTGAAGAGTTCCCTTTCGGTGCTGTATCTCGTAGTCATACATCTGCAGACGTTCAATCCACCTCTCGACTTGTCCTTCAGGGTTCTTAAACTGCAGCAACCACTTTAGAGACGCATGATCTGTACGCAGGATGAATTTCTGCCCATATAAGTACTTGTGGAAGTGCTTTGTTGCCAGGATCAAAGCCAGGAGTTCCCGCCTGGTTACGCAATAGTTCCTCTCCGGCTTGGATAGCACTTTACTGAAGTAGGAAACTACTCTCGCTTGGCCATCATGGATCTGCGAAAGAACGGCTCCGATCCCAACATTACTAGCGTCGGCATCTACAATAAATGTTTTTCCTGGAGTAGGGTACGCTAGAATTGAAGCATCACACAGTTGGTGTTTGAGACTCTTGAAACTCGCTTCGCATTCACCTGACCATTTGAATGGTTTTCCCTTTTCCGTCAGTTGAGCTCTTTGCGATCCTTGCAAAGTCCTTCACAAACCGTCTGTAGTAAGTTGCAAGTCCCAGGAAGCTCCTCAGTTGGTGTTTGTCTTTGGTAACGGGCCGATTTTTCACCGCATCGACCTTCTCTGGGTCAGTCCTTACTCCCTCGGACGAGATGATGTGCCCCAGATATTTTACCTCAGATCTAAAGAGATCATACTTTTTCTGGTTAAGCTAATTGTGCACTTCGTAGTCTCTGGAACACTTCCTTCAAGTTATCTTGATGGTCTTCAAACATTTTTATAACCACGATGACATCGTCCAAGTAGACCAAACACGTTTTCCATGTTAGCCCCAACAAAACACGCTCCATTAGACGCTCAAAGGTTGCTGGCGCGTTACACAGTGCAAATGGCATTACTGTGAATTGCCAGAGCCCGTTTCCTGCTGTGAAAGCCGTTTTCTCACGGTCTTCCGGATGGATCTGCACTTGCCAGTAGCCACTTTTCAGATCTAGAGTGGAAAACCATCGGGCTCCGGACAGTGTATCCAGCGTATCGTCAATCCTTGGTAGAGGGTAGCTATCCTTTTTGGTGACATTATTCAGCTGGCCATAGTCTACACAGAACCGAGTGCTGTCATCTTTCTTTTTTGACTAGAACAATAGGAGATGCCCATGGGCTTTTAGAGCATTCGATTACTGCTTCCTTCTCCATCGTCGATACCATCTCTGCAACCTCCGTCTGCTTAGCCAATGGTAATCGTCTGGGAGGCTGACGAATCGGTCTCGCGTCTCCAGTGTCTATCCGGTGTTGTACAAAGTCTGTTCGGCCATACTCGCAGTCCCGCGAAGGGAATATATCAACAAACTCGTTGATGAGGTTCCCTGCCATGGCTTGCTGGAATAAAGTTCTTTTCACCTCAGTCATTCCCATTGGTGAACGAGGCTTCGCAACACCTTGCTGTAATAGTTTCGTGATGGCAGTAACCGGTACACACTTTCCAACCACTTCACCTTGCTTCAATTTAACGCTTTTGTGTTCCGCATTAAGAACTCGTACGGGGACCATATTGTTCTTCGGCTCGACAAGCATTTTTCCAACCACGCAGTTTCGGCAGTGGTTGTCTTCTGGCTCAGCTAGAAAGAATTGTTGGGCCCCAGGATCACCTTCCAGCTTTGTCCAAATCAGTGTCTCTGAAGAAGGTGGTAGGACGTCGTCCTTACAAATGACTGTCCTCAGGCATGCGGCGTTCTCGTTACCGTACACCATCGGAATCTCTACGTTTCAATACTTGAGTACTTGCATACCAATTTCCAATACTATATCATGCGCCTTCATGAAATCGACTCCAATGATGCATTCGTCACATATATGGGCTACCAGGAAAGCGTGGGAGAATGCTAATACTGCCAAATTTATTGTTGGTATGACCTCTCCATACACTTTTGCTGTCGCTCCTGTTGCTGTTTTCAGACAGTAACTGCTGGTGTTGTGCAACCAAGACTTACGGACGATGTCCCTCCTTATAATGGAAGCGGTAGCACCGGTGTCGATGGTTGCCACGCACTTATTTTGTCCGATATAGGCTTCCAGTGTTAGACTCTGGTTTCCTCGTTTGGTTTGGGAGACTTGAATTGTGGTCCTGGGGTCTTCGATTCCAGAAACCAACTTCTGCCCCGCATTTCCCGACTGCTGGTTCTGCGAAGCTATATCTGCAGGATGGATGTTATCCCTGCCAGATGCTTTTTCGTTGCGCCTCCTAGGCCCGCAATGTGGACAACTGCCTTGTCTGGGTGGAGCTCTGCACTGTGTCCGTAGGTGCCCTATTTTGTTGCAGTTCCAGCAGCGCATTTGACCTCTGTTATCTCTGTTCCGGTCTACGATGTCTGTTCTTTGGCATGAGCATACAACGGCTGTCATTTCCCTTACGCGGTGGAACCCATGCGATGCCTGATCAGCAGCGTGCATTGTCAAGGCAAATGCTAGGGCCTCAGCGAGAGTTCTTTTTCCAGCCATTCTAACGGCCATTTGCAGTTGTCTATCTTCAATGGCTTGGATAAAGGCCTCCACAGACATTTCATTGATGAGAACCTCACCAGCATTAGGGCATGACAAATGCGCCAGAAGTTCTATATCTGCTTGCAGCTGTTGGAGTGTTTCTCCCCTCTTCTGGACTCTACTGCGTAGCTGGACCCTGTACACTTGCTGCATATGCTCATCACCGAAGCGCATCTCTATAGCCTTGACCAAGGCGTCGTAGTTGTGTTGCTTCTCTTCTGAAACGGTTTGGAGTAACTCCGCAGCTGTACCTCTTAATGCGAGTGTTAGTGCAATCGGCTTTTCCTCGTTGTCCCAGCTGTTCGCCATTGCAGCTGCTTCAAACTGTTTCTTATAAATTGGCCATGATGTTTGACCATCGAAAACAGGAGGCTGCATCTCTTTCCTTCTCGCGTAGTCCGCGGAATTTTCTCGAGCCTTCTGCTTCTTCACTTTCTCGAGCTCTTTAGCCAAGTTCTCGAAGTTTGTTTCATGCTTGTAAAACATCTGATGGATTTCGTCGAATTTGGTTTCAACCTTCTCCAACTTGTTTTCAATTTCTTCGAGTTTTCCTTCGAGAACATTTTTAAAATCTTCCACAACTCTCTTTTGGGCGGCAACTATTGAATTCTTTTGCTCTTCGAATTTAGAGTCCAATGATTTCAATTTGGAATCTAGAGAACTCTTCTGTTCATCAAATTTAGAGTCCATAGACTCGAATTTAGAATCAATAGAATTTGTCTGTTATTCTAGGGAATTCTTCTGTTCATCTAACTTAGAGTACATAGAGTCGAATATTTCTGATCGAACTTGGCCAGAAGTAATTCCATCATAGCAGTCATATCAACGCTTGTGCTTACTTGTTCTTCTGCTACGTCGAACAAAACGGACTTGGGGTTTTCTCCTTCGTTTTCAACAGCTTCCTGCAGTCGAAGCACCAGATCACTTTTTCCTCCAGCTGTGGAGAGATTCCGCTTTTCTAGTTCAGCTTTTAACTCCGGTATACTGAGCTGTAGTCATTTCAACGTGCGGCCCATTTTTATTTCCTTTTCTTTTTCTTTTTTTTTTCAACTAATTCACTTCACTTTAATTTCACACTGAATACGTTTTATCCCACTTCTGACACCAATGTTACATCCAGGCTAGGATTCGAAAAGATAAAACGTAATTCTATTTAATTAATCTTTATTAGTTCTCTTTCAATTTAATTCTTGATTATTATACTAATAATTCACTAATTTAATTCAACAATTCACTTTCACAATTAATCAGAAAAGCGTTAAGAGTGTCATAGCTAGACGTGTTTTGTTCTGTGGGTGCTTTATTTTATTATTTTGCTTGTTTTACTTTGCAACAATAATTGTTTAGTGTAGTGCTGTGTGACTAACTACTATACAATCTTACTATTTGAACATTTAGTTTGATTTAATGTTTCTAGTGACCAGTTTTTTGTTTAACAAAAGTTGTACCTACCCAAATTTCTTTTTCGCTTGGTAAGCGGTTGTTTTTTTTTTTTTCTTTCTTTTTGTGTGTGCTTGCAATTTATGGTGCGCGAGTTCAATACCGATTGTATATATAAATATATACCTATACCTTTTTTTTTTCTCTCTTTTTTTGTAATCCCAGTTTTAAAATGGATTGCAGCGCTGAAAAATGCTTGGAATCTAAAAATTCCTCCAATCCCCTTTTTGCCTGTTATGGCCCTTGTGGCATGATGTTCCATGCTAAATGTGTTGGTTCAACCAACGCATTTATGGATAAAATAAAAAGTTCGGAGATCGCCTTATGGTATTGCTCCCCGTGTCGAAAATTATCACTGTCTACCCTTGCTTTTAAAATGTCAGTATTCAAGGCTGACCCCTTATCTAAGGGGTTTAAGGACTTACTCGACAACTTCAATACTGCTGTCTTCAATGTATCAACGTTCTCTGATCCTCATAGTTCGGCAGACGCCTCAACGTCTACTGACCTTGAGCTGCCGACTAATGAAGAAAATCAGTGTACCCAACGTGCCATGGATACATTGACTCTATTTGACACAATACGTTCCCTTACTGTTGAAGCGACCCCTGAGCCCATTCTTAATTTGGCATCGTCTTCATCAACTCTACTCGCAAGAAAAAGGAAACGTGATGTGCCTTCCTCTGCGCTAAACCCAAAGGCAAAAAGGTTTAATCTTAGGAGTCAGCGAAAAAACTGTAACGATGCCCCCATTCCTAATGTTAGTCCCACATGCATCAATCATTCCATAGGTACGGAATCTGCATCTATTGAATCGATTCCTAGACCAAAATCCATTTTCATTTCTCGACTAAAACCAAACACTTCTTCAGACGATGTCTTGAACCATTTGGTCTCGAGAAATTTGATTCCAAAAGATGACTCAATCAAATGCACCAAAATCAGTAAGGCTGATGGGTTTGTTGCGTCTTTCAAAATTGTCGCCCCACAAATATATTTCGAGATACTGTGCAATAGTACTACATGACCTCAAAATACGTTAGTAAAAGAATTTACTCCCCGGTCGACAAAAAGTCGCAAGAAAATTTTTACCGTCAGTGTTAAAAAACCCAGTAGGCTGTCCCTCTACTATCAAAATGTAAGGGAACTCCGCACAAAAACCGCTGAAGTATATTTAAACTCCCAAGCCCTCTCTCATGATATCTTCTCCTTGACGGAAACATGGCTTAATGCCGGAATCCTAGACACGGAACTCTTCAATCATGAGTTCTCCGTATTCAGAAACGATCGTCATCAAAATGACCTGAAAGCGCTTGGAGGAGGTATCCTGATTGCTGTTCGTTCCAACCTTGAGTCACGAAAGATTGACTTTCCATTTCCACTAACCGTCGAAATTATCTGTGTAAAAATTACACTTAAGAACAAGCATTTATATGTTGTTAATGCGTACATTCCATCGTATCGTCTGTGTTCCTTGTATTCGGAACTTTCTATGGCAGTAGACCATATTTTTGACATATCTTGTTGTGACAGCACTGTCTTACTTATAGGCGACTTCAATCACATATTGGATGGGTGCCTTCTGAGGATGATTCTCATTTCATTCCATCCTTTCACTCTGCCCAACAAGAGCTCGCCTTACTGGACAACATTTTGTCTTTTGACTTACGGCAAACAAGCTGTATAAAAAATTTCAGAAATCGAACTCTCGATCTTGTTTTCTCTTCTGACTCTGTTAGTACTGTGGTTCTGGAATCCCACTTCAGTATAACTAACATAGATAATAATCATCCACCATTGGATATATTTAATGAATTAGGCGCACATTTGTACGAAAATAGTAATTCGTATGATCGTTCGCAATCTTTTGACTTTCGGAAAGCAAATTTTCAAAGGCTTTCTGATGAAATTTCCAGCTTTAATTTTAATCTTACTGCGTTTTCTAATATTGAAGATGCAGTTTCCTTTTATTCTTTGATGGATAACTGCATGAAAAAATTGATTCCTGTGAAATCCTCTAGGAATCTGAAAACGTCCCATCCTTGGTACACTAAAGAGCTCAAATCAATACGAAACAGACGTAATAGGGCTTGGAAGAACTATTTAAAAAGTCTCCGCCATTCAGATCTTGAGCTCTATCTTACACTATTCAACGAATTCAAATCTTTATCCTGCAATTTATATATTGACTATATAAGTAAAATGGAATGCTCTCTAAAATTGGACCCCAAACTTTTTTGGGGATTTGTTAATTCTAAGAAAAAAACCGATGGTTATCCATCGAAACTTACTTACAATAGCTCTACAACTGCTGATTCGCTAGATGCAAGCAATATGTTTGCAGATTATTTCAGTAAGTCGTTTAGGGTGACCCCTCTTCACATAGATGAGCAATATTTTAGTTATCTAACTAGCTGTTCCCAAATAAGTTTTAGTAGCTTCTCATTTGACTTGGAAAGAATTTTAAAATTTATTTCTTCTCTGAAGAATGATTATTCATCAGGTCCTGATGGCATTGCACCGATTGTTCTTAAAAAATGTAGTGATGCAATTGCTCCATATCTTAAATATTTGTTTGAATTGTCCATTAGTACTGGTAAATTCCCTTATGTATGAAAAAGTGCTTTTATCACACCTGTATTTAAAAAAAGGCGAACGTGGTCATATCACTAATTATAGGCCTATTTCAAAGCTTTCGTGTATCCCTAAGCTTTTTGAACAAATTGTTTGCGAAAAGTTAATATTTCTTTGTCGCAATTTAATTTGCAATGAACAGCATGGATTTGTAAGAAACAGATCCACTGTCACTAATCTGTTAAGTTTCTTGCATGATTGTTGTAATGCCTTAGAGAATAAGTACGAAATGGATTGCATATACACTGACTTCTCTAAAGCTTTCGACCAGCTGTCCCATGAAATAATCGAGTTTAAGCTCAGGGCTTTGGATTTCCCACGAAGTTTCATAAAATGGGTTAATTCATACCTTAGATCAAGGGTTTATCAAGTCAAATTTAGAGGATCGCTATCTGTATCTTTTACAGCTGAGTCTGGAGTTCCCCAAGGTAGTCACCTCGGACCAATTCTATTTATACTAGCCATTAATGATGTTAAAGCATGTATAAATCACAGTAATATCCTGATCTACGCTGATGATATGAAAATATTTAAATCTATCACTAGTCAGCAAGATAGAATTTTTCTTCAATCTGACATTAATAGCTTCGCCAATTGGTGTGATAAAAACGGTTTATCCCTGAACCCTACTAAGTGTCAACATATGACATTCTCTAGAAAGAATATACCTTCCACCTTTCAATATTCTTTGTCTCAACATATTCTTTGTAATGTTGATAATTTTTATGGATCTTGGGGTTTATTTCGATCCCAAACTGGTTTTTGCCAAGCATATCAATTTTATTGTTAATAAATCTAATTCTATGCTGGGCTTCGTAAAAAGGTGGGCGAAAGAATTTAATGACCCATATGTTACTATATCATTGTACAATTCTTTTTTCCGTCCGATTCTAGAGTATGCTTCACAAGTTTGGACGCCGTTCTACAACATTCATTCAAATCGAATAGAGGCCATTCAACGTAAATTCATTCGATTTGCACTTAGAGGACTTCCATGGGATAATCCTTTTAACCTTCCTCCTTACAGTCAGCGTATTAAGCTTCTTCAAATGTTACCCCTTTCTCAACGAAGGCTTAATAGCGATATCATTTTTTTACAGCAGCTTATATCCGGTCAAATAGATGCACCTGACTTGCTGTCGTCTATTGGCTTTAATTTTCGTGGTGGTGCCCATAATTTACGCAGTGTTGAATTATTGTTTAGCCCCCATCATAGAACGAATTATGGGAGGCATGAGCCTATTAGTCGCATGAGTAGAATCTATCTTCTAAATGATCACGTGATTGACTTACATGTTAGTAAAATTAAGCTAAAAAATATTTTGCGTAATAATGCTTTAATGTCTTAAATTGTTTTCATTATTTTGTGTCTGTGTTAGTATTTTATAGGTACATAATTATTGTATTTTTAATTGTTTTGTCGTTACTAACACCTGCACTAAATGATGAGCCTGTGAGTGCACTTTTAGTGCCGGCAATTTCTGCTCGTGATAGTTGCTTGCTTTAAGCACTCCACGACACAGAGCTGATAGTGTATTTAAAAAAAAAAAAATTTAAAAAAAGGGTCTGAGGGGTGGTGAGACCCAAGTATTTTGCCTCGTCCGAAAAGACTAGACTTGTTCCCCAGATATAGGGGGGATCAATGTATGGAATTTTGTGTTTCCTAGTGAAAAGAACAAGTTCGGTTTTGTGGACACCCAACCCACAACGATCTGCCCATGTAGTTAGCTTATTAAGAGCGTTTTGGAGAAGTTCTTTCAGGGTGTTTAGGTGCTTCCCTGAGGCGGCAATTGCAACGTCATCTGCATAGGCAATCACCCTGCAGCCCTCCTTTTCTAGGCACATCAGCAGCTTGTTCACCACAAAGTTCCAAAGGAGGGAAGATAGGACTCCACCTTGTGGCGTACCTCTACTGACAGATCTTCTGGCCGATGTCATACCCAGTTTCGAGTTTATAATCCGACTTGTGAGAAGTAGATTAATAAGCTCACCAAGTGAGTCATCTACCTTTAGATCTGACAGTGCATTTACGATCGCGGATGTATTGACGTTGTTAAAAGCACCCTCAATATCCAGGAATGCAACTATAGTGTACTCCTTATGGTGAAGGGAGTATTCGATTGAACGTACTAACGTATGTAAGGCTGTTTCAACAGATTTGCCTTTGCAATATGCATGTTGAGCCGTAGACAGAAGTCTTGTATCAATGTTAGTACGAAGATGGATATCAATCAGCCTTTCTAATGTTTTTAGAAGGAATGACGATAGGCTTATGGGTCTGAGATCCTTAGGATTTACATGGGAACATTTACCGACTTTGGGTATGAAAACTACCTTTACTTCTCTCCATGACAGCGGAATGTATGCCATTTTTACGCAGCTTTTCAGGATTATCTCAAGCAAAGGCGAGATGATATCCGAGGCGTTTTGAATTTGAGCTGGTATTATGCCATCTGGCCCCGCGGATTTGTATGGTTTGAAGCTGTGTATCGCCCAGAGCAGTTTGTCCCTAGTAATCATACCTTTAAAGTTAGTGGTACGTGCAATTGACCTAGACAGGTTTATATTGCTAGTAACGTTGGAGCTACCTGGGAAATGTGTATCCAGTAGTAGATTGAGCGATTCTTCGCTGGAAGTGGTCCAGGAGACGTCCGCCTTTTTTAAAAAGCTAGGCATACCTGGGTTGGTTGAGAGGATTTTTCTTAGCCTAGATGCCTCCGAAGATTCCTCTATTTTTCCACAGAAGAGTCTTCAAGACGAGCGTTTGGCTTTCCTCAGTTCCTTTTTGTAAGCATTGAGAGATGCTTTGTATGAAGCCCAGTCGGTTTCAGCTTTTGTGAACTTGGCTTGGTTGAACAGTTTTCTACAACTGCTTCTTAGAGGTCCTAGTGCTGGGGTCCACCAAACCGGCTTCTTTTTGCCTCTAGGCCGTGTGAGCGGGCAGGCAGAAGTCAGAGCCTTATTGAGGGCCAAGGTGGTTCCCTGACCTTCGTATCTAGCTCCATGGTGTTCCGAGGAGGACTAAGGAGTTCAGATTTCATTGAACTTTTCAGCACTTCTCTATACTTGAGCCAGTCAGTTTTCCTATAATTTCTAAAAACTGGCTGGCGGGGAGGGTCATCGGCTAAACTGAATTGAATGTAACGGTGGTCACTAAAAGAGTATTCCGCCGAGACTTTCCAGTCTATAATTTCCTGATGGATTGAGTCGGAGACCAGAGTTATATCTAGAACCTCCTGTCTATCTTTTGTAATGAAGGTAGGTTCACTACCAGTGTTATACACAATGAGATTAGTATTAAGAATATAATCAAAAAGAGACTCACCTCTTTCGTTGATGTCAGAACTGCCCCATACTGAATGGTGCGCATTGGCATCACATCCAATAATGAGACCAGTTTTTTGATGTTCAGCTGCCGCGATCAGTCCCTCTAGGTTGACTCCAGGCAATGACCCTACGTGGTCATGGGCCAGATAAGCCGAGGCTATCCAATGGGTGCCGCGAGCAGTCTCTAGACTCACCACGGTTGCATCACGGTCGCTGAAATTAGGGAGTAAAAATACATTTAAGCTACTTTTTGCCAGTATGCAAGTTCTAGGTTTACCTTTGTCTGTTGCATACAACAATTTTTATCCATCAGTACGGAGTCCTCGAACCAGGTTGTTAACAATCCATGGCTCTTGGATCAGGACCATATCTTCTCCATCTTTAGAAAGACGGATAAGAAGGGAGACCGAAGCCTTTTTGGAGTGGTGGAGGTTGATCTGTACTAATCGCAACATTGATCGTCGCAATCAGGCAGAGGAGTCTCCACCACGGTGTTATTTGAATCTGATTTGTAAGAAACAGATCCACTGTCACTAATCTGTTAAGTTTCTTGCATGATTGTTCTAATGCATTAGAGAATAAGGATGAAATGTATTGCATATACTCTGACTTCTCTAAGGCCTTCGACCAGCTGTCCCATGAAATAATCGAATTTAAGCTCAGGGCTTTTGGTTTCCCACCAAGTTTCATAAAATGGGTTAATTCATACCTTAGATCAAGGGTTTATCAAGTGAAATTTAGAGGATTGCTATCTGTATCTTTCACAGCTCAGTCTGGAATTCTCCAAGGAAGTCACCTCGGACCAATTCTATTTATACTACCCATTAATGATGTTAAAGCATGTTTAAATCACAGTAATATCCTGATCTACGCTGATGATATGAAAATATTTAAATCTATCACTAGTCAGCAAGATAGAATTTTTCTTCAATCTGACATTAATAGCTTCGCCAATTGGTGTGATAAAAACGGTTTATCCCTGAACCCTACTAAATGTCGACATTCTCTAGAAAGAATATACCTTCCACCTTTCAATATTCTTTGTCTCAACATATTCTTTGTAATGTTGATAATTTTAAGAATCTTGGGGTTTATTTCGATCCCAAACTGGTTTTTGCCAAGCATATCAATTTTATTGTTAATAAATCTAATTCTATGCTGGGCTTCGTGAAAAGGTGGGCGAAAGAATTTAATGACCCATATGTTACTATATCATTGTACAATTCTTTTTTCCGTCCGATTCTAGAGTATGCTTCACAAGTTTGGACGCCGTTCTACAACATTCATTCAAATCGAATAGAGGCCATTCAACGTAAATTCATTCGATTTGCACTTAGAGGACTTCCATGGGATAATCCTTTTAACCTTCCTCCTTACAGTCAGCGTATTAAGCTTCTTCAAATGTTACCCCTTTCTCAACGAAGGCTTAATAGCGATATCATTTTTTTACAGCAGCTTATATCCGGTCAAATAGATGCACCTGACTTGCTGTCGTCTATTGGCTTTAATTTTCGTGGTGGTGCCCATAATTTACGCAGTGTTGAATTATTGTTTAGCCCCCATCATAGAACGAATTATGGGAGGCATGAGCCTATTAGTCGCATGAGTAGAATCTATCTTCTAAATGATCACGTGATTGACTTACATGTTAGTAAAATTAAGCTAAAAAATATTTTGCGTAATAATGCTTTAATGTCTTAAATTGTTTTCATTATTTTGTGTCTGTGTTAGTATTTTATAGGTACATAATTATTGTATTTTTAATTGTTTTGTCGTTACTAACACCTGCACTAAATGATGAGCCTGTGAGTGCACTTTTTGTGCCGGCAATTTCTGCTCGTGATAGTTGCTTGCTTTAAGCACTCCACGACACAGAGCTGATAGTGTATATAAAAAAAAAAAATCACTTTAAATAAACAATCACTTTTCTCTAATTCAATACTTCCACTTTTTCTCTAGAATGTCTTGGGTGCTCCTGCGACATCTATTTATATCTCCTAGTGACACCTCTCGAAATTTCCAGATTCGTTAAGTTCAGAAGGTTTGAGAACAACATAATTAGTTATTCCATAGCTATTCAAACTGCTTTTGAAATGTTGCCAATTATCGGTAATATGGCTCTCTACTAGATGGCGCTGCAACTTGACTAATTGATGCTGAATGTCACAGTTTGAGCAAACATGCAACAGTATTTACATAATTGATCCGGCCTGATCTATAAAAAAAATGAGTCTAAATTATTTTACAGATAAATATTGACAGTAATTTATTTTCCCGCGAATTAAAACATTCTTGAAACGGGCTGCCAGACCATATTCGCAATTCACAAAATATAGTCGCAATCCACAAATCCGCAAATGAAAAAGTCGTTCGAACTTAACCTCAAAATCCTTCACGAAGGGTAGTCACCTTGTCGAGTGCACCATCCTTTGATGGTGCCGGTGTGGAGGCTTAACGATGTTTCATACATCCACTAAGAAGTGCCCAAAGGACATTCCGTCCTGCCCCAATTCCCCTTTTTCTCCCCTACCCCTCCTCTCTCCTAATTTCCTCCCTCTGATTCTCTCACTCCTTCTCTCTTTCCTTATCCGCTGGGCTGGACTTAAGGTGTGACACGACCCGTGCCGATAGTCGGCCAGGCTGAGGGCCCAGTTTAAAAAATAGCTCAGTCGCCCACGGAGTATCCGGATACCTGGCGACCTCCTGATTAACCAGCCTTACCTGCATACTGCGGATCTCTGTGCAGGCTTACTTCCTTTCTCCGCCACTCGTGGGTTCAGCTATGAATAATAACAAACAAAACAAAAATAAAAACATCAAGACCGGTATCTCTTCCAAACCGGGCGGTAGTACGGCGACCTTCCTGTCTACTGACGCGGCTCCTGCAACGAAGAGTAGCACTGCGACTGTGAGTAATCGTGGTCCAGTTGTTGCCAGCTGCAGTGAGCCTAATATAGGCAAAACAATTCCTAGTAGCGGTAGATTGTGGCACTTCATGGCCCTTCCGTTGCTAGCCTTACAAATCCTAGTACGTCTCGTAGTGGATATTCGCGCCAACGCACTCCCTCGAGGGCGTACTACAAGGACAGGCGAAATGCCATAAGAACTCTGAATGTCTTTGGAGATATTCTGGAGACCAACAGAACACCACAGCAGATCGCAAAATTAAAATGGGCCCAAGGCTTCCTAGAGAAGGACAGGAGCGCTAACAAGGACTTCACGTCCAAGCGCCAGAGATCGGTGGAAGAAACCACTTTGGTTACCAAAAAACCTAAGGTGCATACCACCAGCACCACCTCACATTCTGCCCCCAAATCTCAAAAGTCCTTCAGCGATGTCGTAAAGGACAAAATCGTGGTCGCGGTGATCGACCGCAGCGATCCGGAGGGAAGAATTTTAACCGAACGATGGCATAAGCTGAGGAACAAGCTACTTAGCGACTATCTAGCCTTCATGAAGGATCACCCTGGACCAGCTCCAGTAACTGAAGATGCCGGACTACACCAAGGGCATATCCGGCTCGTCGCCTGTGACAATATTAGATCGTTGGATCTGTATAAGATCGCCATAGGCAAATTCGGGGAGGTTTGGCCTGGAGCAAAGCTTGCGGTTGTTGCGAAGGAGGACATCCGGAGCAGACCGAGGGCTCGTGCTTGGATCCCTGCTGAACCCCCCTCAGCAGAAGAAGTATTGGCGGTTATCAGACTGGGCAATCCCTCACTCCCAACCCACGACTGGAAAGTTGCGAAGCTGGAAGAGCATAGGGGATCCTTCAGATCAGCTATTATAGTGATCAATCAAGAATCCCTGGCTCCTTTGGCGAAGACCAACGGCGCAATCCAGTTCGGTTGGGATAAGATTACACTTCGGGTGTACAAAAAGTATGACCCAGAAGCTAATAAGCCTCCGTATCCCTCTGACACAGGACTTAACACCCCTGATCCTGGAGCATCAATCTCCCTTCCATCCATGGAAGATGATGAACCAACTGTGGCTGCTCCCACTCAGCCCTCTACGTCCACTGCTAACACCAACTCTAGTATGGACACGGAAGACCTCCTCAGAAAAGTCCTTCTTAGCGAGGAGAGCTCTTAGGCTCGTCCTCTGACTCAGACTCAGATTCAAATAACACCGTGGTGGAGACTCCTCTGCCTGATTGCGACGATCAATGTTGCGATTAGTACAGATCAACCTCCACCACTCCAAAAAGGCTTCGGCCTGCCTTCTTATCCGTCTTTCTAAAGATGGAGAAGATATGGTCCTGATCCAAGAGCCATGGATTGTTAACAACCTGGTTCGAGGACTCCGTACTGATGGATAAAAATTGTTGTATGCAACAGACAAAGGTAAACCTAGAACTTGCATACTGGCAAAAAGTAGCTTAAATGTATTTTTACTCCCTAATTTCAGCGACCGTGATGCAACCGTGGTGAGTCTAGAGACTGCTCGCGGCACCCATTGGATAGCCTCGGCTTATCTGGCCCATGACCACGTAGGGTCCTTGCCTGGAGTCAACCTAGAGGGACTGATCGCGGCAGCTGAACATCAAAAAACTGGTCTCATTATTGGATGTGATGCCAATGCGCACCATTCAGTATGGGGCAGTTCTGACATCAACGAAAGAGGTGAGTCTCTTTTGGATTATATTCTTAATACTAATCTCATTGTGTATAACACTGGTAGTGAACCTACCTTCATTACAAAAGATAGACAGGAGGTTCTAGATATAACTCTGGTCTCCGACTCAATCCATCAGGAAATTATAGACTGGAAAGTCTCGGCGGAATACTCTTTTAGTGACCACCGTTACATTCAATTCAGTTTAGCCGATGACCCTCCCCGCCAGCCAGTTTTTAGAAATTATAGGAAAACTGACTGGCTCAAGTATAGAGAAGTGCTGAAAAGTTCAATGAAATCTGAACTCCTTAGTCCTCCTCGGAACACCATGGAGCTAGATAAGAAGGTCAGGGAACCACCTTGGCCCTCAATAAGGCTCTGACTTCTGCCTGCCCGCTCACACGGCCTAGAGGCAAAAAGAAGCCGGTTTGGTGGACCCCAGCACTAGGACCTCTAAGAAGCAGTTGTAGAAAACTGTTCAACCAAGCCAAGTTCACAAAAGCTGAAACCGACTGGGCTTCATACAAAGCATCTCTCAATGCTTACAAAAAGGAACTGAGGAAAGCCAAACGCTCGTCTTGAAGACTCTTCTGTGGAAAAATAGAGGAATCTTCGGAGGCATCTAGGCTAAGAAAAATCCTCTCAACCAACCCAGGTATGCCTAGCTTTTTAAAAAAGGCGGACGTCTCCTGGACCACTTCCAGCGAAGAATCGCTCAATCTACTACTGGATACACATTTCCCAGGTAGCTCCAACGTTACTAGCAATATAAACCTGTCTAGGTCAATTGCACGTACCACTAACTTTAAAGGTATGATTACTAGGGACAAACTGCTCTGGGCGATACACAGCTTCAAACCATACAAATCCGCGGGGCCAGATGGCATAATACCAGCTCAAATTCAAAACGCCTCGGATATCATCTCGCCTTTGCTTGAGATAATCCTGAAAAGCTGCGTAAAAATGGCATACATTCCGCTGTCATGGAGAGAAGTAAAGGTAGTTTTCATACCCAAAGTCGGTAAATGTTCCCATGTAAATCCTAAGGATCTCAGACCCATAAGCCTATCGTCATTCCTTCTAAAAACATTAGAAAGGCTGATTGATATCCATCTTCGTACTAACATTGATACAAGACTTCTGTCTACGGCTCAACATGCATATTGCAAAGGCAAATCTGTTGAAACAGCCTTACATACGTTAGTACGTTCAATCGAATACTCCCTTCACCATAAGGAGTACACTATAGTTGCATTCCTGGATATTGAGGGTGCTTTTAACAACGTCAATACATCCGCGATCGTAAATGCACTGTCAGATCTAAAGGTAGATGACTCACTTGGTGAGCTTATTAATCTACTTCTCACAAGTCGGATTATAAACTCGAAACTGGGTATGACATCGGCCAGAAGATCTGTCAGTAGAGGTACGACACAAGGTGGAGTCCTATCTTCCCTCCTTTGGAACTTAGTGGTGAACAAGCTGCTGATGTGCCTAGAAAAGGAGGGCTGCAGAGTGATTGCCTATGCAGATGACGTTGCAATTGCCGCCTCAGGGAAGCACCTAAACACCCTGAAAGAACTTCTCCAAAACGCTCTTAATAAGCTAACTACATGGGCAGATCGTTGTGGGTTGGGTGTCCACAAAATCGAACTTGTTCTTTTCACTAGGAAACACAAAATTCCATACATTGATCCCCCCTATATCTGGGGAACAAGTCTAGTCTTTTCGGACGAGGCAAAATACTTGGGTCTCACCACCCCTCAGACCCTTTTTTTAAATTTTTTTTTTTTTAAATACACTATCAGCTCTGTGTCGTGGAGTGCTTAAAGCAAGCAACTATCACGAGCAGAAATTGCCGGCACTAAAAGTGCACTCACAGGCTCATCATTTAGTGCAGGTGTTAGTAACGACAAAACAATTAAAAATACAATAATTATGTACCTATAAAATACTAACACAGACACATAATAATGAAAACAATTTAAGCCATTAAAGCATTATTACGCAAAATATTTTTTAGCTTAATTTTACTAACATGTAAGTCAATCACATGATCATTTAGAAGATAGATTCTACTCATGCGACTAATAGGCTCATGCCTCCCATAATTCGTTCTATGATGGGGGCTAAACAATAATTTAACACTGCGTAAATTATGGGCACCACCACGAAAATTAAAGCCAATAGACGACAGCAAGTCAGGTGCATCTATTTGACCGGATATAAGCTGCTGTAAAAAAATGATATCGCTATTAAGCCTTCGTTGAGAAAGGGGTAACATTTGAAGAAGCTTAATACGCTGACTGTAAGGAGGAAGGTTAAAAGGATTATCCCATGGAAGTCCTCTAAGTGCAAATCGAATGAATTTACGTTGAATGGCCTCTATTCGATTTGAATGAATGTTGTAGAACGGCGTCCAAACTTGTGAAGCATACTCTAGAATCGGACGGAAAAAAGAATTGTACAATGATATAGTAACGTATGGGTCATTAAATTCTTTCGCCCACCTTTTTACGAAGCCCAGCATAGAATTAGATTTATTAACAATAAAATTGATATGCTTGGCAAAAACCAGTTTGGGATCGAAATAAACCCCAAGATTCTTAAAATTATCAACATTACAAAGAATATGTTGAGACAAAGAATATTGAAAGGTGGAAGGTATATTTTTTCTAGAGAATGTCGACATTTAGTAGGGTTCAGGGATAAACCGTTTTTATCACACCAATTGGCGAAGCTATTAATGTCAGATTGAAGAAAAATTCTATCTTGCTGACTAGTGATAGATTTAAATATTTTCATATCATCAGCGTAGATCAGGATATTACTGTGATTTAAACATGCTTTAACATCATTAATGGGTAGTATAAATAGAATTGGTCCGAGGTGACTTCCTTGGAGAACTCCAGACTGAGCTGTGAAAGATACAGATAGCAATCCTCTAAATTTCACTAGATAAACCCTTGATCTAAGGTATGAATTAACCCATTTTATGAAACTTGGTGGGAAACCAAAAGCCCTGAGCTTAAATTCGATTATTTCATGGGACAGCTGGTCTTAGAGAAGTCAGAGTATATGCAATACATTTCATCCTTATTCTCTAATGCATTAGAACAATCATGCAAGAAACTTAACAGATTAGTGACAGTGGATCTGTTTCTTACAAATCCATGCTGTTCATTACAAATTAAATTGCGACAAAGAAATATTAACTTTTCGCAAACAATTTGTTCAAAAAGCTTAGGGATACACGAAAGCTTTGAAATAGGCCTATAATTAGTGATATCACCACGTTCGCCTTTTTTAAATACAGGTGTGATAAAAGCACTTTTCCATAGATAAGGGAATTTACCAGTACTAATGGACAATTCAAACATATATTTAAGATATGGAGCAATTGCAAGACTACATGTTATAAGAACGATCGGTGCAATGCCATCAGGACCTGATGAATAATCATTCTTCAGAGAAGAAATAAATTTTAAAATTGTTTCCAAGTCAAATGAGAAGCTACTAAAACTTATTTGGGAACAGCTAGTTAGATAACTAAAATATTGCTCATCTACGTGAAGAGGGTCACCCTAAACGACTTCTTAGAATTGACAAATCCCCAGAAAAGTTTGGGGTCCACTTTTAAAGAGCATTCCATTTTACTTATATAGTCAATATATAAGTTGCAGGATAAAGATTTGAACTCATTGAATAATGTGAGATAGAGTTCAAGATCTGAATGGCAGAGACTTTTTAAATAGTTGTTCCAAGCCCTATTTCGTCTGTTTCGTATCGATTTGAGCTCTTTAGTATACCAGGGATGGGACGTTTTCATATTCCTATAGGATTTGACAGGAATCACTTTTTTCATGCAGTTATCCATCAAAGAATAAAAAGCACCGACTGCATCTTCAATATTAGATAACGCAGTAAGATTAAAATTAAGGCTATTAATTTCATCAGAAAGCCTTTGAAAATTTGCTTTCCGAAAGTCAAAAGATTGCGAACGGTCATACGAATTACTATTTTCGTACAAATATATCCAATGGTGGATGATTATTGTCTATGTTAGTTATACTGAAGTGGGATTCCAGAACCACAGTACTAACAGAGTCAGAAGAGAAAACAAGATCAAGAGTTCGATTTCTGAAATTTTTTATACAGCTTGTTTGCCGTAAGTCAAAAGACAAAATGTTGTCTAGTAAGGCGAGCTCTTGTTGGGCAGAGTCAAAGGATGGAATGAAATGAGAATCATACCCATCCAATATGTGGCAGATTGAAGTCGCCCATAAGGTGCTGTCACAACAAGATATGTCAAAAATATGGTCTGGTGCCATAGAAAGTTCCGAATACAAAGAACATAGATTTTTGACAAAAACTTCAAGGTCAAGATCCCTCCCAGAACAATCTGGGAAGGGCCACCCGTCGAAAATAAATCGATCCATTTTTATATCGATGGACCCAAAACTGACGCGGGGGTAGGAGGTGGTGTGTTCTCTTACAGGCTGAATCTCAGCCTCTCCTTTCGAATCCCTGATCACTGCAGTGTGTTCCAGGCAGAAATCTTGGCTATTAAAGAAGTTCTGTCGTGGCTGAAGAAGAACGTGATATCCGTTACGGATATCTGGATCTTCTCAGATAGTCAAGCTGCATTAAAATCCCTGGATTCTGGGCCCACAAACTCTATCATAGTCCGTGAGTGTCGATCATCTCTAGTGGAGATGGCGAAGCATTTTAACATCCACCTATGCTGGGTGCCAGGACATACAGACATTCCAGGGAACTGTAGGGCGGATGAACTCGCCAGGAAAGGAACCACACTGCCCTTTTTACCTGATAAAGGTTCACTAGGCATCCCAATCGCTACATGCAAACTCATGTTTATGAGACAGACCAGTGAGAACTGTAACCTTAGGTGGACAAGTGGCAACACTTGTCTAGCGACAAAACAGATTTGGCCAAAGCTGGATCTGAAACGCTCTAAGTGTTTGATATCTCTAAACAGACTTCACAATGGTGCTATAATTGGTGTGATCACCGGACACTGTCTCATAGGCAGACATGCAACAAGGCTTGGCGTCCACGCAAATGACTTCTGCAGAAGCTTTATGGACGAGGAGGAGGAGGAGACAGTTCTCCACCTTCTCTGCACGTGCCCTGCTCTTTCTCATAGGCGTAAACTCCATTTAGGATCCTTCTTTTACAATGATCTTAACGATCTCATTAACACCGACATAAAAACTCTGTCAAGCTTCATCAGAAGTTCCAACTGGTTCAACGAGTAGGAGGATGATACATCCGTGTGGTATCACAATGGGCCTGTCACTGGCCTAAGTGTGTCGGCCTCAGCCGACTGCCAGTACAACCTAACCTAACCTAACCTAACCTCAAAATAGTAATTGCGACTAGAAACTAACAGCTGAAATTCGCGAATTGCTGCCTCAAGAAAAACTGTTCATACAAGGTTCACAAGCCGCAGGCAGCGGGATCCTCGAGCGTCGCAACGAAAGACAAGCCAAACGACAAATGAACGGGACTTGCGACCAGCACCCGTGCAATATGCTGCACACAAGTGGCATATTATACCTATAAGGGCGCTGGATCCGGTAGACAACATCATTGATGCGCTTCACTATCTTATAGGGTCCTTCCCAATCCTGCTGAAGTTTAGGTGAAATGCCTTTTCGGCGATGAGGGTTGTATAGCCATACCAGCTCTCCTTCCTGGAATCCTGTGGTGGTTGCTTTTGTATCGTACCTCGTCTTCATGCGGTTGCTGGATATCCGAATCTTATCCCTAGTTTTCCGATGAATGTTTCTGATGATTTCTCTGAGATCCGCAACATAATCATCTTCATTCGTTGCTTCATCAGTCGGAGATCCAAACATCAATTCACTAGGTAACCGGATGGTTCGACCAAAAAGGATTTCGGATAGAGTATGTCCTGTTGTGTTATGAACTGCGCTTCGATAAGCTAATAGGAACATGGGAATCTGCTTGTCCCAGTCCCGCTGGCAGTCGCCAACAACCTTAGAAAGGTGTTCGTTAAAGGTTCTATTGAAGAGTACCACCATTCCGTCCGATTGTGGATGAAGCGGGGTTGGTCTTGTCTTCTTAATCCCTAGTAGCTGGCATACCCCTTGAAAGATCTTCGACCAGTTGTGGACAATCTGCTCTACCACGGCTTTAGCTTCTTGGTTAGGTTAAATAAATGCTTCAGGCCATTTAGTGAAGTAGTCCATCACTACGAGGATATAGCGGTTTCCACTGTTGGTTTCTGGAAACGGTCCTGCGATGTCAACTGCAATCCTTTCAGAGGGCGCTCCAACGTTGTATTGATGCATCTTGCCTTGCATTTTTACTCTCGGGCCTTTACTGGCTGCGCAAGTGGCGCATTTTCGGCACCAGTTTTCGCCATCGTCTCTTGCGTGGATCCAGTAAAAGTGTTCTCGCACTTTTTCGAGTGTCTTATTTACTCCCAAGTGACCTCCGGACACTCCATCATGCAGTTCCCTAAGCACTTCGTTGACTTTCGATCTGGGTACCACAAGCTGGATCACGGCTGATGTTCCATCAGAACTTTCTCATTTTCTTCTCAAAATGTCATCCTGAACATGAAGTGAGTCCCTTTGTGCCAAGTATGCCTTCAGTTCCGGACTCTTATTGGAGATCTGCTGCCAGTCCGGCTTGCCCTTGTTGTGATCTGCACAACCATATCCAAAACACCCACACGGCAACCTTCTCTTGTCTTCTTCAACCAAAACACCATCTCTCTAACCCAATTACCTGGCTGCGGCTATATTTAGGCATATGCTTTATTTTCCTCATTTTTTATGTTCACACATGTTGCCGTAGCATAATAGCATTGAGGTATCGTACCCACCCAATACACATGTAATTCAACCCGGGTCGACCAGCAGCAAGCCAACATACGGCGAAACTGCAATGATTGCATTATTTCGGCGAATACGTTGTGCTATTGGGAAATCAAGTAATTAGTTCTTGAATGGGTGATACCCGATACCGGCACATGGCCAATGACACCCAAGTTGTCATTTGGCATTTTTTAAGTGGAACAATTAATGAGGAAACAATTAAGTAATTGCCTGAAATAGCGCGTAAGCATTTACAGGCAAAATACACAGGAAGGGAATGGTGCGTGGAAGGGGAAGACAGAAGAAAGGTCATGCCAATATTTGTATAAAAGAGGATGATTGTGGGTAGGGAAAGGCAGAACTAAGTAAAACACTAACAGTAAAGGTTGCAGCCCAGCAATAGACAGCGGACCTTTGACTTGATAATTACAATAAAATATAATACTCAGAGTCGCAGCCCAGCAATAGACAGCGGGCTCTGTAGTTAAATATAACTCAAACATTTGTTTTAATTTGTTTTCGGCTCTCCGCTTAGTACTCTTCCCTCGGAACTCGAGGAAGCACGGGCTGAGTTGTAACATTTGGTGGCAGCGGTGGGATCCCATTAGTGTTCTCCTACCAGTACCAATAATTTCTTGCCAATACACAAGACAAAGATCTTGAGGCGTCTCTGGAGCTAAATACCAGAGAGGTAGCGTGTTAAAGTGCGCATTAAAGTGTTAAAAGTGTGTGGTAGAAGTCCCAAAAATATTAGTCCTTGCCAGCTTTAGAGCGAAGGTATTAGGCCAACCTTGGGCAGTGAAAAGACCAGGTTGTAACTTACAACTGTGTCAGTGAAACTTGGTTTAAATCACTCGATAGTCAAGATGATTTTGACAAAATCTACGGCATTTCAGGATATTTACTGGTTCCGCATAATAGAATTACTGACACTACTGGCGGAGGGATCGCAATTTATCACAAAGCTTCATTGAGCTGTAAATTATTAGGAAAATCTGTTGGCAACGATACTGAATATGTAGTTGTGGAAATATCTAATGGTAATGTGAAATGCATCCTTGGTGTCGTTTATAGTCCGGACCGTAATTGTTCGTTTGATCAATTGTTTTGTGTGATTCAACAATTTTCTGCATCTTATGAACATATAATACTTTGTGGTGATTTCAATGCTGATTTATTCAAATCTGACAATAGATCTAACCAGCTCATAGATAATATTGCTACATCTGGGTTAGCGGTTGTCAACTCCTACGCTACTCGCTTTGCGCCTGACTCTCGGCCGAGTCTTCTTGACTTAGTATTTGTCTCTGACATCACCAATGTGTTGCTTTATGACCAGCTGTCTCTTGAGGGAGTATCTGATCATGATCTCCTTTTCTGCACCTATAATATTGACTTCTCTTGCGTTCCCTTGCAGGAATCTTTTCAATTTCGTGACTATGCTTCAATAAATAATAACAACCTCCAATCTGATGCAAGTTTGATTCCATGGCATTCTTGTTACCTCGTGGCGGATGTTAATGAAAAAGTTGAAATTGTTCAAACACTAATTAGCAACCTTTTTAATAGGCATGTTCCCATTAAGACAGTTGCAGTGCGCAATAAGAAATGCCCATGGTTCACCGCTGAGGTTCATGATGCTATTAAAACTCGAAGGAGACTGTATGCCAAATGGAAACTAAGGCCTACTACTCAAAGATGGGAGGCATTTAGTAGAGCCAGGAATTATTCTTCATTTATAACTAGGAGAGCTAAGAAAAGATACTTCCTGTCCAAATTAAGCGCTGACCGTCCGCCAAAGGAACTCTGGAGTAATTTACGCTCTATTGGGCTTGGTAAAAATAATGTTTTAACAAGAATTCCTGATATAGATGAACTTAACAACTCATTTCTTTCTTGCCCAAGTACCAACTCTTGTTTTATTCCTGACAGCAACCTTTTGTTCAGTTCATCTCGGTGTTTGGACTTTGAAGTTGTCTCAAAAGCTGATGTTATACTTCATATTAAAGAGCTCAATTCGAACGCAATCGGGGAGGATGGATTACATCTACGCTTCTTAAAAATGATACTTCCTCATATTGCAAGTTGTATCACACACTTGTTTAATTTTTGCATTATGTCTTCCACTTTCCCTAATTGCTGGAAACAAGCTAAGGTCATTCCGGTGCCAAAAAAAAAATAATCCCTTATCGACCTCTGACTATCGTCCTATTAGCATCTTACCATGCCTTTCAAAGATTTTCGAAAAAATTCTTGCCAAGCAGATTTCAAGCCACCTTAATCACTTTAATTTATTATCTCCGGTGCAGTCCGGTTTTCGAGTTCAGCATAGCTGTTCTTCGGCTATGATTAAGGTTCTTGACGATATCAGAGTTGAGTATGATAAGGGATATCTTACACTGCTGTGCTTACTTGACTTTTCAAAGGCCTTTGACACGGTAAGTTATGACATTTTATGCATGAAATTAAAGCTTTACTTTGGGTTGAGTGTATACTCAGTGCAGCTTATAAGGAGCTATCTTACGAATCGTTCTCAAAAGGTTTTTGCTGAACAAAAATATTCACGTCCTAAAAGTTTACTTGCCGGGGTACCCCAGGGTTCGATTCTTGGCCCTATCCTGTTCTGTCTTTATATTAATGACCTACCACAAGTCTGCCGCAATGCATCTATACATCTTTATGCTGATGATGCACAGATATATCTCTCTCGACCAATAGGATTGGTGGAAGATCTCGCGGATAGATTCAATTCTGATATGTCGTCAATAGTTAATTGGTCTCTTAATAACGGTCTGATTTTAAATCCGGTAAAAACTCAATTAATTTTGATTTCAAATAAGCTGTATGATACTGGAGAAATACCGCCTATTTATCTGAATTCCAGCAGACTTAAGTTTTCGGATACAGTTATAAACCTTGGTTACAAATTAAATAGATCCCTTTCTGCTATTGATCATGCAAATTTTATTGTTACGCGTATTTATGCAGGATTACGTAAGCTATGGCTGTTTTCTAGTCTTACACCTGTAGAGACTAGACTCAGGTTAATTAAGTCCTTGCTTGTGCCAATCTTTGATTATGCCATAGTTATATACCCTAAATTAGATTCTCAATCTCAGCACAAACTTCTTGTTCCTTTTAATAATATGGTTCGATATGTTTTTGGAATTAGAAGATATGACCATGTATCTGTCTACCACAAACACGTCCTTGGTTGTTCATTTAAAGATTTTTGGAATATTAGGTGCTGTGTATTCATGCACAAAATAATTCAAACTCGTTCACCACAATATCTATTCCAGAAACTTCAATTTGTCCAGTCACCGCGTACATTTAACCTCATAACGCCCTCTTCAAATTATTTAAATACTTCTCGCCTCTTTCTTGTCCATGCTACCAGACTTTGGAACTCTCTGCCTGTCACCGTCAAACAAATAGTGGGAGCCGATAAATTTAGAAGTGCAATTTTCGCACATTTTGCACATTAATGTAATCTATGTTTACTCTTTTACTCTTCTTCTTTCCTTATTTTCTCCCCTCTAGTCCTTTTCTAGTAGTCCAATCCCTGAATTCTACTTTTTATTTTTGTATTTAATTTAATGTAATTTTTTATTTTTATTTTTATTTTTCTGCTCATTATGTGAATTAATTTAATTTTATTGTATGTATATCTATTGAGCCATAATGTACTATAAAAGACAATGTGTTCTTATTTGTACTTTGCCAAATAAATAATTGAATTGAAAAAAATTTAATTGAACTTTAGGGCGTGGAGCCTGCCTGGCATCCAGCTAAACGACATCAACACAAAAATAACATCAGAAGCAGCACCAACAACAGCAGCAGAAACAGCTAAATCGAGAGGCGATATTGTATAAGGTATTAAGTGATACTATTTGTTAATATATATATATATATTTTATATTTTTTTTTATATATACACTTATACACATATTCTTTCGCGTCCCTTGTTTACCCATTAAAAATTAAGTTTTTTCTTTTTTGTCATCGCGAATTCTCCTTTTCCTTTTTTTCGGCTATATTAGTTGATTTGCTCGTCTAACAATTAGGCGTTTGCAGATCACCAGAGAGGCAAATAAGCGAGCCAAAGCTATTGCCGATCTATTTGAAGTTTTACCCTTTTCTCCTTGCGAAGATAACCCGCAGAATCCACAAGTCATGGATATGAAAGTGGGAATAGCTGATGTGTTCAACATCATGCCTGTGTTTGATGGGAAACCATCAGAGTTGGGAAGATTTATCTACTGTGAGGATATCCTATTCAAATCAGTGAAGGAAACTGACAAGCCAAATTTCCTAGGCATCGTTAAAACTAGGCTACAGGGCCTGCCTTTGAGTTAACCCAGTTTAATACTCTTTCCACATGGGAAGATTTACGACGGAAACTCGAGTCAGAGTACAAGGTAGAAAGATCTCGCTCCTCTTCGCACAATGAATTGCTAGCCATAAGGCAACACCTCAAATAATCGGTTAAGGAATTCGGTGAACGTGTATGTGCCGCGTTAAATAACCTCAACGCCGCCACATACGCGATCAACGAAGACGAGGCGGTACGAACATTCCTGGTTGACGAGAATAACAAATTAGCGATCCAAATATTCGAGGATGATCTGAGAAACGACCAGCTCAAGCTAATAGCTAAAGCCCATGGAGGCGCGAGCCTTAAACAAGCCATAGCGCATGCAGAAAGCCACGCTGCTCGCATATACAACCACAGCAGCTCCCATCAACAAGGCAATCATTCCCAAAACAGGCACCCAACTCACAGAATACGAATATCCTGCCAAACTTGCGGTAGGCTAGGCCACACGAGCGTAACCTGCTTCCAGAACAGGCAGCTCCCAAACTTCCACAGCAGACCGCCTATAAAAAGGGAAGTACAGTTGCTTACTTGCACCTATTGCGGCAAACCTAACCACACCGAAAGCCATTGCAGGTTACGTTTATTTAGGAATGAGTCGCGGCAAAATTTTCCTCCAGGCACATCGCAAGTGCAAAATCCATTTAGGGGCCCTGGTCGCAACACCAACCCCGGTCCCAACAGAAACTCAGGGTCTCCCGAAAACTCCCAAAGGCAACACGATAGCCGCGGTGTCCGGTATTCGAATTTGCAGGCACAAGAGTCGGGAAACGACGCCATTCTTGAGGAGACGTACGGCAACGCCTCCCGAATAGTGACCCATGCCGAAGTTCACCAAACCGAGAACTAAATTTAAAATTTATCGTGTCGTTTCGTCCGGATTTCAATCAGCCAACGATACGCATTAAATTTAGTCCTTCGGATAAGCAATACACAACCTTTCTAATCGACACAGGAGCCGACATAAGTCTTCTGAAAAATTCTAACTCAGAAAGTCAGAATGAAGATGACGGCCCCTACACCATAACCACTATAGCCGGGGACTCGCTGAAAACTCTAGGTGTAGTACCCGGAGATTTAAAATTCATAACCCCAGATCACTCGATGATCTTAACTCATACAGTTTACCTTCTTAACAATAATATATGACGGAATAATAGGGAACGATTTTTTAAATAAGTTCAAATGTACATAAAATTATAAGGAACAATCGCTGGAAATTCCTTGGTATAAAGACACAAATGCAGCAGACAGGGAGCATTTGCCTAAGGTAAATGGGGATACGCATGGACGGAATACATGTAGTTCTAAAAACGGGGCGAAGAGCCTTATCCGTGATGAAGTAGCATGTGAACTCCGATCCACTAATGCAGATCCTTCCTCTAACAATCCTGCTGTTTGTCTAAATATAAATAATGAAGATAACTACCTTAATCAAAAAAACTTAGTAAACCGTAAACCCAAGCACCATAATAATTTTGAAAATAACTTGGTAGATAGTAATCCTAAGCGATATAGAAACAGAAATACAAAGCAAATTAAGCAAAATAAAATTTATATAAAAACAAACGAGGAAAAGACTAAGGCAGAAAACAACGACATTAAAGAACGGAACAGGTCAATCCAACGAAATGATTCAATCATTAGCATTTCTTCTGAACCATCTTGTAATATAAAATCTGGGGAAGTCAATCTTCCTAATCCAGAACATATTGGGATATAACCGGTGAAGAAAGCAAATATGGAATCTAAAAAAAAATTTTTTGAAATACCTGCTCGTAGTACTTTATTCACTGAAGTTGCTTTCAAATATGCAAATGACGACGTCATTCGGAAGAAACAGGTCTCTCCTGGGGTCTTTTTGGCCTCTTCCATAGCTCAGCCTAGAAATAATTTTACAAAAGTCCTACTCCTCAACATTAACGAAGTCCCTGTGCAGCTTGATGTTCGAAATATAAATTTTGAATGGGATAATTTAAATGAATTTGATTTTCTTTCAACCGATCCGGTGTATCAAAGGTTAGCTAATTTAGAAAAACTCGTGGACATAAAACATTGCAATGAAGAAGAGAGGTGTACCATAATCCAGATATGTCGTGAATTTAATGATTTATTTTATTTACCTGGAGATAGGCTTACCTGCACTGATGCAGCTACGCATCGGATTATTACCGAAACAGGTAAACCTCCAATATATGTTAAACCGTATAGACTGCCAGAAACCAGTAGGGCCGAAATTAATAGACAGGTAAACGAAATGCTGGGCAACGACATTATCAGACCCAGCTTAAGTCCATGGAATTCTCCTCTTTTACTTGTTCCCAAGAAACCCGATGCTCAGGGTAATAAAAAATGGCGAGTAGTTGTAGACTACCGGCGTCTAAACGATGCATCAATTGGCGACGCGTTTCCACTCCCAAACATTACAGACATTTTAGACCAATTAGGAAAATCCAAATATTTTAGTACGCTAGATCTAGCGAATGGTTTTCATCAAATTTTAGTTCACGAAGAAGATCGAGAAAAGACAGCATTCAGCACTCCCATGGATCACTGGGAATACAACCGAATGCCAATGGGTATGAAAAATGCACCCGCTACTTTTCAACGAACCATGAACAATGTTCTGATGGGACTTATTGGTATAGAATGTTTTATATTTGTGGATGATATCGTAGTTTATGGACGTACTCTGGAAGAACATAACAGAAAATTACGTACTGTTCTGACCAGACTAAGGGCCAATAAATTAAAACTTCAGCCAGACAAATGCCATTTTATTAAGCGCGAACTAATGTATTTAGGGCACGTAATCAGCGATCAAGGAATTAAGCCAAACCCGGATAAGATAGAAGTAGTTAAAACCTATCCTAGGCCAAAAGAACTAAAGACATAAAGGCATTCTTAGGATTTGTAGGGTATTATCGACGATTCATTCCCCAATTTGCTGTAATAGCCAAACATTTAAACACTTTATTAAAAAAGAACGTAGAGTTCAAGTGGGGTGCTTTGTGCGAAGAAGCTTTCGTCTCGCTGAAACAGAAATTGATTACTGCCCCGATATTAATATACCCAAACTTTGAAGAGCCATTTCTGATAACTACTGATGCCAGTGATTTCGCAATAGGAGCTGTATTATCCCAAGGGAAAGTAGGCGAGGATAAGCCCATATACTATGTGAGCCGTACATTAAATATGGCCACGACGTACACGACGACAGAGAAGGAATTATTAGCAATAATTTTTGCTGTCAAGCAGTTCCGTCCTTACGTTTATGGTAGAAAGTTCACTATCCTTACTGATCACAGGCCACTTCAATGGTTGTTGAATCTCAAGGATCCTACTTCTAGGCTAGCGCGATGGCGTATTTCGTTAGAAGAATACGAGTATGAAATCGTGTACAAGCCGGGCAGATGCAACGCGAATGCAGACGCACTGAGCCGCATCCCTGATAACATGCCAGCTACAGAACAGAAAGTATTGGTCACTACTAGAAGCAAAGCAAAGGATCAAAACTTGGACCAAATATTAGCAGTATAAGAGGAAAGCTTTGAACCTCCACCTATTGATACATTCATACAACGAGATTGACACAATCTCCCACACCGCGTACATACCCCCAATAAATATTTCGTCATATCTGAGTAACATTTCGCTTCCGGTGGTCAGTAAAAACAATCAGATTTCGTTTGTAAAATTCTCCAGTCAAGACAGGCTCCAACTAATATCTAAACAAATAAACCAAATTAAATCTGATGAAAATATACCACTTACCCCTTTAACCTGCCATGATATCCATCACTACACAGCAACCTATGCTATACTCATTCTCCTGTTTGCATTCTGCCTGTATCGTTTAACTAAACGCCTTAAAAGAAAGAGTAATGTAGCCGAAAATATTGAACTTCCCAGATCCCTAGATCCCCCATCTCCATCTCAACCTCAAATAGAAAACGAACCAATTCCAACTTCAGAACCAAAATTCGTTTTAGCAACTAGCATTTAAAGAATTCCCTTCAATAAAACGCTATGCGTGCAAAGGATAGACCTCCTTTCAATATGGAATATGTGTATAATATATAAAACTAATGAAATCGCATAAGTGTATAAATGCATATCTACAATATAGATATTTTTATTTTTCAACATAATATATAAGTAATTATAACAACTAATGAAATCGCACAAGTGTATAAATTCATATCTACAATATAGATATTTTTATTTTTCAACATAATATATAAGTAATTATAACTTCATTTTTAAAGAAAAAAAACACAACCTGTTATAACTTGCATAAGCTATATTTTAACTAGACGTAAGCAACCAATATTTCCTTTACATTTTGTACACATATAAGTATTCTAACTAGATGTAAGCAATTAAAAATTTCCTAATTAAATGACTGTTTTTCGATATATATATATATATATACATGTTAACTAGAATAAGACAAAAGCATTAAACAAAATTGAACTAGATGTATATTAACGAAAAAAAAGCTTTCCTCCTCACATTCATACCTTTTTGCGAAAATTCTAACCCTTCAGGTGAGAATTTTCTTTTTCCAAGGGGGGTGGGATGTTGTGATCTGCACAACCATATCCAAAACACCCACACGGCAACCTTCTCTTGTCTTCTTCAACCAAAACACCATCTCTCTATCCCAATTACCTGGCTGCGGCTATATTTAGGCATATGCTTTATTTTCCTCATTTTTTATGTTCACACATGTTGCCGTAGCATAATAGCATTGAGGTATCGTACCCACCCAATACACATGTAATTCAACCCCGGTCGACCAGCAGCAAGCCAACATACGGCGAAACTGCAATGATTGCATTATTCCGGCGAATACGTTGTGCTATTGGGAAATCAAGTAATTAGTTCTTGAATGGGTGATACCCGATACCGCCACATGGCCAATGACACCCAAGTTGTCATTTGGCATTTTTTAAGTGGAACAATTAATGAGGAAACAATTAAGTAATTGCCTGAAATAGCGCGTAAGCATTTACAGGCAAAATACACAGGAAGGGAATGGTGCGTGGAAGGGGAAGACAGAAGAAAGGTCATGCCAATATTTGTATAAAAGAGGATGATTATGGGTAGGGAAAGGCAGAACTAAGTAAAACACTAACAGTAAAGGTTGCAGCCCAGCAATAGACAGCGGACCTTTGACTTGATAATTACAATAAAATATAATACTCAGAGTCGCAGCCCAGCAATAGACAGCGGGCTCTGTAGTTAAATATAACTCAAACATTTGTTTTAATTTGTTTTCGGCTCTCCGCTTAGTACTCTTCCCTCGGCACTCGAGGAAGCACGGGCTGAGTTGTAACACCCTCATGTTCCTTCCAGGCGAGAATCGGCTCGATATCCGGATCTTCCTGTTGAGCATTCCGGATTTCCCGTGCACTCCAGCCGCTAATGGGCTCAGCTCTCAACCGTTGGACTGATACATTATCTGTTTCCTCCTGGCGTACGCAATGTTTACAATCAGCCTTGCAGGGTCGCCGGGAAAGGGCATCTGCGTTGGAGTGAAGAGTTCCCTTTCGGTGCTGTATCTCGTAGTCATACATCTGCAGACATTCAATCCACCTCGCGACTTGTTCTTCAGGGTTCTTAAACTGCAGCAACCACTTTAGAGACGCATGATCTGTACGCAGGATGAATTTCTGCCCATATAAGTACTTGTTGCCAGGATCAAAGCCAGGAGTTCCCGCCTGGTTACGCAATAGTTCCTCTCCGGCTTGGATAGCACTTTACTGAAGTAGGAAACTACTCTCGCTTGGCCATCATGGATCTGCGAAAGAACGGCTCCGATCCCAACATTACTAGCGTCGGCATCTACAATAAATGTTTTTCCTGGAGTAGGGTACGCTAGAATTGAAGCATCACACAGTTGGTGTTTGAGACTCTTGAAACTCGCTTCGCATTCACCTGACCATTTGAATGGTTTTCCCTTTTCCGTCAGTTGAGCTCTTTGCGATCCTTGCAAAGTCCTTCACAAACCGTCTGTAGTAAGTTGCAAGTCCCAG
This sequence comes from Portevinia maculata, assembly GCA_949715645.1. Classification (NCBI taxonomy): domain Eukaryota; kingdom Metazoa; phylum Arthropoda; class Insecta; order Diptera; family Syrphidae; genus Portevinia; species Portevinia maculata. The sequence goes on along the minus strand of OX454528.1, from coordinate 44,790,617 downwards.
GAAGCTCCTCAGTTGGTGTTTGTCTTTGGTAACGGGCCGATTTTTCACCGCATCGACCTTCTCTGGGTCAGTCCTTACTCCCTCGGACGAGATGATGTGCCCCAGATATTTTACCTCAGATCTAAAGAGATCATACTTTTTCGGGTTAAGCTAATTGTGCACTTCGTACTCTCTGGAACACTTCCTTCAAGTTATCTTGATGTTCTTCAAACATTTTTATAACCACGATGACATCGTCCAAGTAGACCAAACACGTTTTCCATGTTAGCCCCAACAAAACACGCTCCATTAGACGCTCAAAGGTTGCTGGCGCGTTACACAGTGCAAATGGCATTACTGTGAATTGCCAGAGCCCGTTTCCTGCTGTGAAAGCCGTTTTCTCACGGTCTTCCGGATGGATCTGCACTTGCCAGTAGCCACTTTTCAGATCTAGAGTGGAAAACCATCGGGCTCCGGACAGTGTATCCAGCGTATCGTCAATCCTTGGTAGAGGGTAGCTATCCTTTTTGGTGACATTATTCAGCTGGCCATAGTCTACACAGAACCGAGTGCTGTCATCTTTCTTTTTTGACTAGAACAATAGGAGATGCCCATGGGCTTTTAGAGCATTCGATTACTCCTTCCTTCTCCATCGTCGATACCATCTCTGCAACCTCCGTCTGCTTAGCCAATGGTAATCGTCTGGGAGGCTGACGAATCGGTCTCGCGTCTCCAGTGTCTATCCGGTGTTGTACAAAGTCTGTTCGGCCATACTCGCAGTCCCGCGAAGGGAATATATCAACAAACTCGTTGATGAGGTTCCCTGCCATGGCTTGCTGCTCCTGATTCAGATCGCAGTACTGGAATAAAGTTATTTTCACCTCAGTCATTCCCATTGGTGAACGAGGCTTCGCAACACCTTCATGTGATAGTTTCGTGATGGCAGTAACCGGTACACACTTTCCAACCACCTCGCCTTGCTTCAATTTAACGCTTTTGTGTTCCGCATTAAGAACTCGTACGGGAACCATATTGTTCTGCGGCTCGACAAGCATTTTCCCAACCACGCAGTTTCGGCAGTGGTTGTCTTCTGGCTCAACTAGAAAGAATCGGTAGGCCCCAGGATCACCTTCCAGCTTTGTAAAAATCAGTGTCTCTGAAGAAGGTGGTAGGACCTCGTCCTTACAAATGACTGTCCTCAGGCATGCGGCGTTCTCGTTCCCGTACACCATCGGAATCTCTACGTTTCGATACTTGAGTACTTGCATACCAATGTCCAATACTATATCATGCGCCTTCATGAAATCGACTCCAATGATGCATTCGTCACATATATCGGCTACCAGGAAAGCGTGGGAGAATGCTAATCCTGCCAAATTTATTGCTAGTATGACCTCTGCATACACTTTCGCTGTCGCTCCTGTTGCTGTTTTCAGACAGTAACTGCTGGTGTTATGCAACCAAGACTTACGGACGATGTCCCTCCTTATAATAGAAGCGGTAGCACCGGTGTCGATGGTTGCCACGCACTTATTTTGTCCGATATAGGCATCCACTGTTAGACTCTGGTTTCCTCGTTTGGTTTGGGAGACTTGAATTGTGGTCCTGGGGTCGTCGATTCCCGACTGCTGGTTCTGCGAAGCTATATCTGCAGGATGGATGTTATCCCTGCCAAATGCTTCCTCGTTGCGCCTCCTAGGCCCGCAATGTGGACAACTGCCTTGTCTGGGTCGAGCTCTGCACTGTCTCTATAGGTGCCCTATTTTATTGCACTTCCAGCACCGCATTTGACCTCTGCTATCTCTGCTCCGGTCTACGATGTCTGCTCTTTCACATGAGCATTCAACGGCTGTCATTTCCCTTACGCGGTGGAACACATGCGATGCCTGATCAGCAGCTTGCATTGTCATTGTCTATCTTCAATGGCTTGGATAAACGCTGTAGCGTACTCTGATTGATGCAGTACTACCATCACTCCGTACCGCTACTGCAATTATGAAGAGAGCTTTATAAATTAATACATCCCTTACGTCAACAATTCATACTCCTCATCTCACCTTAAGACCAATGAAATGGATTACGATATCAGATTGATGTTTTGATCAAACTAACTGATCGTGCACCTTGGGTCATGAGGACTGACTGGTTCGGTATGCGTGAAAATTAATTCGACCTTTTATTTGTTTAGAACATGATTTATTAAATTTTAAGTTCTGTTATCAATACTTGACATTCCTTTCATCAGGATAAAAAAAAAATCTTAATAAGTATGCTACTATATTCTAATATTAATGTTCGGAAGTTAGATGAAACAATTAATGAAATATTTCATAATTTACTTGAGAATTACCTGTTGTTACCGCTGGTCGTGACATGTCAGGAACAGGATGCTTGATGATTGTGTATTGTCGGGAAAATCGTTTATTTGTTAATAAAGTAATTCAAGTTTCACCACACTCAAAACACAACCTCTTTAATATTTTAATTCACTTTTTTTTCACTCTTAGACGGGTAATACGAGTATGTGTGTGTTTTTTTTTTTGATTTATTGACATTTAGCTTAGGGATTTTAGGCAATATTTTTAAGTATTAAATAAATAAGTAGGTACATATATGAATATGTGCACTTTTTCTTTTAATAAATTAGGGAAATTTAACTCATGCAATCACTTCATGTGGGTGCGGATAAGACACTTTCGCGGAGATTCGTTAACACTTAAACGGGCAAGGAGCATGGCAGTTCTTCTGCAGACACTTTTCGGGGCAGATGAACTCGGGTTATTGGTGGATTTCGGTGTGGTTGGTGGTTCGGCACTGACTCGCGGTTGGAGAGATGTGCGAGCCGATGTGGTGATTTCAGCATATGCCAACGGTAGTGCTAGAACGCATGGACTGGTGATGTTGCACTGACTCTCGCGGTTGGACTGATGTGCGAGTTGATGTGGTGGCTTCAGCATTCATCAACCGTAGTGCTTAAGTGCGTGGCCTGGTGATATTGCACTGACTCTCGCGGTTGGACCGATGAGCGAGCCGATGTGGTGGCTTCAGCATTCATCAACTCAAGCGCGTGGCCTGGTGATTGACCGGAGAGCCCTTCCAGCACGTTACAAATCTCCGCGCTTGAAATAGATCATCAGCGCACTCCTGCAGCTGACGCTGTCCAATAACGGCCCCTCAATCAGGTCTCAAACTTCAGAGCTTTCTCGCTCCTCACCGACGAAAAATAGGGTTTACCTTACACGCGAAATAAACTAAATAGTTAGGATTAAATACATTTTCAAACGCAAGACAACTATTAATGTATACCTTAGGTGAAGATGAACTTAAGGTTTGTAGATAAAAGTACACCAGTTTCTTAACTTATAAGATTCCTTAGGATTACTTGTCTTGATCTTAATTCTCCGACGTCAACGAGGAAAAAGGAGGAAATTGTTTGACGGAAAACGAATCTACGAAACTTGGGCTTAAGGAGCTCGTAAGTTTTACGATATCAAACTGACATCTGCCCCTCAATACTTGCATCAATAGGCTCGAACGCCATTACCGACTTGTTCGTTAGATTCAAAAGTGGCCGCCAGATAATACTAAAATCCGTTATACAACGCCTCCACAGCCATTTCATTGACGAGAACCTCACCAGCATTAGGATATGACAAATGTGCCAGACGTTCAATATCTGCTTGCAGTTGTTGGAGTGTTTCTCCCCTCTTCTGGACTCTACTGCATAGCTGGACCCTGTACACTTGCTGCATATGCTCATCACCGAAGCGCATCTCTATAGCCTTGACCAGGGCGTCGTAATTGTGTTGCTTCTCTTCTGAGACGGTTTGGAGTAACTCCGCAGCTGTACCTCTTAGTGCGAGCGTTAGCGCAATCGACTTTTCCTCGTTGTCCTAGCTGTTCCCCATTGCAGCTTCTTCAAGCTGTTTCTTATAAATTGGCCATGATGTTTGACCATCGAAAACAGTCCGTGGAATTTTCTCGAGCCTTCTGCCTCTTCACTGTTCGGGAAATAATACTCCGATAGTCAACGTTAAATAGTTATTTATTATATTATCTGAGGGGTTACTTAATACAAGGGTTACGATTCTAATACAGTAATAAAAATGTTTATTGTTAATTCTAATACAATAGTTTCACCGCTCGGAGGGTACACGAAAGCACAAAATAGTTTGTCAGAGAATGACTGTTTATCGCACGGGATATAAGAATACTATACAAAGATACAAGTTGTCTTCGATTGACCACCGCTCGTTCGGGTTGAAAAATTACTGTAACCAGCAATGTGACGATCACGGTCACCAAGCCCATCGCCCAGTTAGTCCAGCCAATCCCACACACCAAAAGTGCTGAGCAAGCGATAGGCTGTGTATAGCTTGCACACAATGTGCACCACGAAGCCAGCCACACAGAAAAAAGATATGATTGCAATTATTCGCCACAGAATCATTCTGCGAATTATGCGCCGCCAACGATCGGTCGGGCTATTTGTTATGTTATGTTAAGCAAAATTAATTAGCACCGCGGGGATTAAAGTGTCGCCGGTGGATGAGTGGCAGTGATCGTACCAGTGGATTGGAATGTGCAGCGTCGGCACAACTTACTCACAGAGGGTGGGTAAACTGTGGCGACTGCAATTTGAATAAATGAACAATTGAATCAGAAATAAATGCATACCGTTGGCCTTAAAGGCGATGACCCATGTTGGGGCGTCAACATCCTGCCCGGTCGAATGGAGATTCGAAAGTAGGTGGTTCCAAGATGCCGCACAGCTTCTGTACTGGGCGCTGACACAGACCAGTCGATGTCTTCAGGGTCACGTTGCGGATAAGTCCATCTCTGCCCGGGTGCACCTCTATCACCCGACCTAGGCGCCAGTGCGTGGGAGGTAGGTTCTCATTGCGGACGGCCACTATATCACCCGTCTGTATGTTGGGTTCGCGTCTTTCCCATTTATTACGGATCTGCAGCGTCGTGAGATACTCGTCGCTCCAACGAGTCCAAAAGTCCTGGTGTATCTACCGAAGCCATTGATATTGCTTCAGGCGGTTGAGCGGGACGTCGCCGACTGAAGGCGCGGGTACTGCGAGAAGTGGGGCTCCGATTAGGAAGTCTCCTGGCGTTAGAGCCAGTTTGTCCTCTGGATCGTCATGTAACGGCACCAGCGGCCGTGAGTTGAGACAGGCCTCGATCCGAGTCGCCAGCGTGTGCAATTGGTGGTACCACAGTGATTGTGTACCGATGAGGCGAATCAGATGGTGTTTGGCTGATTTGACTGCAGCCTTCCAGAGACCCTTTGGTGGGGGGCACTCGGGACGATGAAATGCCAGGTTGTGCCGCTATGTGCGAGAGTTTGCCTGTTGTGCTCGGTATGGAAGTTGGCCTTCAAGTGGCGGTAGGCTCCGATGAAGGCGGTTGCGTTATCACTGTATAAGTCCAGACATGGGCCTCGCCGGCTGACAAATCGTGTGAAGGCGTCAAGAAACGATTGCGCTGAAAGGTCCTCAATGACCTCGAGATGGACTGCTTTCGTTGTCATGCAGATGAAGACAGCCAGATATGCTTTAGCGGTAGTGCGGGAGCGTTTGGTCCCCACACGCAGTGTAAACGGGCCACAGTAGTCGACCCCCGACGCCAGGAACGGCCGGGCCGAGGTGACTCTGGGGCGTGGTAGTGAAGCCATCTGCTTAATGACCTTTCCTCGTTGCCGTCGACAAACCACGCACTTGTGGAGGTAGCTTCGGACGGCTTGGCGGCCATGCAGGATCCAGTATCGTCGCCGGAGAGTGTGTAGCATGAGCTGGGTGCCACCATGCAGTGTTGTCCGATGCGCATTAGCAATCAAGAGTGTCACCAATGCGCCAGACCGGGGTAGTATGATCGGGAATCGTTGGTCCTGGGGAAGGCCGGAGTTTGCTAGTCGCCCTCCCACTCGGATAATGCCCGTTGCGTCCAGGAACGGGTTTAAGGAGAGTAGTCGACTGGAGCAGGAGAGGCTGACCCCGTCAGCGATACGTTGTCGATCGTCTAGAAATTCGTTCTGTTGTTCCAGGCTGATGAGGGTGGTGAGAGCTCGGTCGAGTTCATCGGCCCCACCACGGGGTTCTTCAACAGGTCTTTGTTTAGGCGGTGCCACCGCCAACGAAGTAAGTAGGCCACCGTATGGAGCAAGCGCTGAAGGGAGCTGAAACGCTCTGTCACGGGAATGACCTGTCCGTCCCGGCGCCGTGTCATCGGGCGGGGTTGCACGAAAGCGACGTTCGAGAGGACGACAAGCTTCCGCTCGCTGTTGATTTCCTCCTCGTCGTCCGGAGTTAGGGGAACAGGCTCAGCGGGAGAGAGAGGACCCTGCGTGAGCCAATTCGGACCCCTCCACCATAGGGGATGTGTGATGAGTTCCTCTGCCCGGATGCCGCGACTTGCACAGTCGGCTGGATTCTGTGATGTTCGGACGTGATGCCACCGGTCCGGTGACGTCAGCTCTTGGATCTGGCGGACTCGGTTTGCCACGTATTGCTTGAGTGTGGCGGGCTCTTTCTTCAGCCAGCAGAGGACGATGCTCGGACCACAAATGGTAGGGAGTGTCCCTGAGGTCGAGGGCATCTCGGAGTCGATCGAGCGTGAGCGCCAGTAGCTGGGCGGCACATAACTCGAGTCTGGGGATGGTAGCACCCTTGAGCGGGGCCACCTTGGTGCGTGCCGTAAGTAAAGACACACGGACCTGGTTGTCAGCGTCGACAGTTCGGGCGTAGATGACAGCTGCATAGGCTTTGGAGCTGGCATCGGAAAAGCCCCACAATGATGTGACGGCACTAGGTGTCATGCCGAACCAGCGTGGAACCCGGATTTGGTTAAGGGTCTCCAGGCTGCCACGAAACCTCCACCAGTCTTCACGTAAGTTCTCCGGCAGTGGGGCATTCCACGTGATGCCTGCGGACCATAGCGTCTGGATGAAGGTTTTCCCCGTGATGACCACCGGGCCAAGTAAGCCGGTGGGATCGAATAGCTGAGCCACCTCACTGAGGACCCGTCGTTTGGTAGGGGCCGAGTTAGTGGATGGTAGCTTCACCAGGAAGAAGAGCTCGTCCAGGGTCGGCTCCCAGCGAAGGCCAAGCACAGTTGCTGTGGGTGACTCTATGACTAGCTCTGTAGGAGGAGAAAAACAGACATAGTTACTCAAACTTTGAATTACCTTTGCGCAGTTCGAGTTCCATTTGCGCAGATGGAAATGGCCGGTGGACAGCACAGTATCGACGTCGGTTGCCAGGGTGATGGCCTCAGACTGATTGCTGCAACTGGTCAGTAGATCATCGACGTAGAAAGCCTTCTCAATCGTCTGTCGGGCTGCGGCGGATCGCGCCGGATCCTGGATCAAGTGCGAGTTGTCCCAAGCACATTGTTGTCCCAAGGCATTGTATGGGTTGCACGTCATGCCGTTGGTCACGGTTGTGAGTCGGAAGATGACCAATTCGTCCGAAGGAGATTCCCGCCAGAGAATGCGTTGAAAATCGCGATGTTCGGCGGCCACCAGTATTTGTCGGAACATCTTCTCGACGTCTGCCGTGAGGGCAACTGCGAAACGCCGAAACCGGAAAATGATGTTGACCAAGGTATCCTGGATGGTCGGTCCAACCAGCTGAGTGTCGTTCAGTGAGACCCCAGTGGTGGCCCTGGCCGACGCGTTGAATACCACTCGGAACTTCTCCGTGACAGCGTGATGCGGAATGTAGTAGCATCCAGAGTGGTTGCCAGCATTCGGGACACGTTCCATGTGTCCAAGGTTGGAGTACTCGCGCATGAAGGCGACATACTGGGTCTTCAGGTCTGGATTGCGGGCAAGACGCCGCTCCAAACAATAGAATTGCCGTAGGGCGTTGGCGAAGGAGTCGCCTAGTTGGGGGGCTTCACGGCGAAATGTTATCTGTACCACGTAACGGCCGTCTTCGGTACGCCAATGGGTGGATAAGAAGATCTGGCTGCACTCATCGTCCGCTTCCGCGAAATCTCGGACTTCCTCGAGCATCCAAAATCTGCGGACGAGGTCTTCAAGGCGCGCGTCATCATTACCAAGATGAGCGCTCAGTGTCTGCAATGGCTTGTGGGTAGATGTGGTTGTGGTCGCCGGACAAAATATGACCCGGCCAAGACGCGTGCGTTGGGCGTGGAGCTCATGATCTCGCCCGTTGATAACCGCACCCTCAACAATGAGTCCCCAGACATCGGAGCCGATAAGGACATCAATAGGGCCGGGAGTGCCGAACTTAGGATCGGCCAACGATAAGCCAGCGAAGTGGGTCCATTGCTTCACGTTCACTCGTACCGCTGGGGTCGTGGACACAATGGATGGTATGATGAGCACGTTGAATGTGAGTGCGAATTCCGATGCCGTCGATTGGATGGTGAGCATTGCGCTGCCTCGAGCCCCAATACCTTCAACGTTGACTTCCAAGATTTCTCTGTGGAGAGACAAAGAATGAGCAAAGGAATCTGTGATAAAGCTTACCTGCAACCCAGCATCGCAGAGTATCCGTGCCAAGCGCTGTGTCGTGTCACTCCTGGCCCAGGCGAGTGCAGTAGCTAACAACACGGTTTGGTCTCGTTGGGTGAGACAGGATATGACCTTCGGCTGGTGCAGTCAATTTGGGGGACCCATCGTCCGGGTCGCTTGGTGTGACGTTGTGGGCCAGTCTGATTCCTGGCGCTCGGCGTAGTAATCCTCTCGGTCCGTTGCCCCGAGAGCGGCGGTTCCAGTCGTTGGTAGGTGCCTGGTCTCCCGGCACAGGAGAGTGTTGTGCTTCTGGCCACAATTCCGGCACATTCCCGATGAACACTGTTGCGAACTATGTCCAGGGCGCAGGCAGTTGAAGCAGACCCCACACGACCGGATGGCCTTGAAGCGCTGGTCTATGGTCATGGACTGCAGGGTTGGACATCTCGTGATACGATGCAAATTGTGGCAGTGTGAGCACCGGCTATCCCTGGAGGTGGCGGTGGCCACATTCGGTCGTATCGCCTGTTGACTCCTCTGCTGCTGACGGCCAGACTTTTCACTTCGGACAGGTGTCCGGACCAGTTCCGTGGCCAGACTGTCGGCACGCTGCTCCAGGTGAGCGATGAGCTCCGCTAGTGTCGGAATCTCCTTCGGTTTGTACCGCAAGCACCACGACTGTTGGGTGGCCCTGGGTAGCTTGGCCATGATAATCGGCACGGTTAAAGCATCCCACTGGTACATGGGCAGCTGCATCACCTTTAATGCACGGAGGGACTCCTGCACGGTGTCGATTACGGTCATCAGCGCCTTCGACGTCTTGTCCTGAGCCGGTCGCATGTTCATGAACCGTGCGGCATGGATTTCGGCCAATAGTTTGGGGTTGTCATAACGTTCCGTTAAGGCTGCCCAGACCTCCTCGTAGCCGCCGGAGTACATGCTCCCAACCAGCGGCACCTTAGATGCGCTCACGGCTTGGCGTAGTTTACCCAGTTTGAATGCTTATGGGAGCTCGACGTTGTTGTGCACCAGCGTGACGAATGCGTCTTTGAACGCCAGCCAGCTGCTGAGGTTCCCGTCAAATACAGGCACCTGTAGTGGGTCCAGCTTCATGTCCATCCGGGGGCCCTGACCGCGGCCTTGGTCATCCATACGGAGTGGTGGAGGCTGCTCACCCTCCAATTGTCGGACCCGACGGTTGAGCGCAATGTGTACCTCCCCAGCCATCTTCTCCACTCGTATCCAGAGATCGGTGTGTGCGCTTATCTCGCCCGGCTTCGCCTGGCCCACCAGGATGTCATGGTTCTCCGTGAACTTCTTGAACGTTGCGCGGATCATAGTGAGCTCCTGCTCCACTTGGGCCCAGTCCCAGGTGTGGACGTCCGCGGCCAGCACTCGCTCGTGGGTACGCGAGATCGTCGTCACAGCTGCCGATCGCAGATTCAATTCGGCCATTTCCAAAGTTTGAGGCACGCACTAAGCAATAACACTAGAGTCACGTAAATTTCGAACGTTAGGCACCGCGCACAAAAGTATCTAGAGTATACTCAGGTTCACTCAGGTGCACTTATTAGCTTCAAACCTCACAGGGGCACCAAATGTTCGGGAAATAATACTCCGATAGTCAACGTTAAATAGTTATTTATTATATTATCTGAGGGGTTACTTAATACAAGGGTTACGATTCTAATACAGTAATAAAAATGTTTATTGTTAATTCTAATACAATAGTTTCACCGCTCGGAGGGTACACGAAAGCACAAAATAGTTTGTCAGAGAATGACTGTTTATCGCACGGGATATAAGAATACTATACAAAGATACAAGTTGTCTTCGATTGACCACCGCTCGTTCGGGTTGAAAGATTACTGTAACCAGCAATGTGACGATCACGGCCACCAAGCCCATCGCCCAGTTAGTCCAGCCAATCCCACACACCAAAAGTGCTGAGCAAGCGATAGGCTGTGTATAGCTTGCACACAATGTGCACCACGAAGCCAGCCACACAGAAAAAAGATATGATTACAATTATTCGCCACGGAATCATTCTGCGAATTATGCGCCGCCAACGATCGGTCGGGCTATTTCATAGAATAAAACGAGGTCATCGTTGCCAATGATACCGTCCCACGGATGGGTATCAATGACAGACGATAAGCGCGTGTTATGTTAAGCAAAATTAATTAGCACCGCGGGGATTAAGTGTCGCCGGTGGATGAGTGGCAGTGATCATACCAGTGGATTGGAATGTGCAGCGTCGGCACAACTTACTCACAGAGGGTGGGTAAACTGTGGCGACTGCAATTTGAATAAATGAACAATTGAATCAGAAATAAATGCATACCGTTGGCCTTAAGGGCGATGACCCATGTTGGGGCGTCAACATTCACTTTCTCGAGCTCTTTAGCCAAGTTCTCAAAGTTTGTTTCATGCTTGCAAAACGTCTGATGGATTTCGTCGAATTTGGTTTCAACCTTCTCGAACTTGTGTTCAATTTCTTCGACTTTTCCTTCGAGAACATTTTTAAAATCTTCCACAGCGCTCTTTTGGGCGGCAACTATGGAATTCTTTTGTTCTTCGAATTAAGAGTCAATTGATTCCAATTTGGAATCTAGAGAATTCAGGTTGGGGACACAATCCCGAAAACCAAAATCCCGAAACTCCAAAATCCAAAAAATTTGCACAAATTTTTCATTTTATATAATTTTTCGGTATTTCGTTTTCGGGATTCTTTATTTAATTTTGAATGTAAAATAGACAAGTGTTTGTCCATTCCATTTACCGTAATAATGTTTTGCAATTGTTTGCGTTGCAATCTTGTAGCTGTTCTCAAATAGTGTGATAATAGCTGACCGACTAGATTTTTGTTAGACATTGAACATCGTAATACAAAGTGAGTATCGTGCATGCCTTTATAATTAAAAAACTTTATATTATCAGTGACATTTTGTGTTTGAAGTCTTAAGTAGAAATGAACGTGTCCATCGTGAAAACCAACAAACAGCGTGAGAAACTGCCTTTTGACGGCTACAAAAAATACAAGGATACATTTTACTGAGAGTGAGAGCAGCGAAAGCGTTCTGAAATAAGTTATCTCAGATTAATTGCGTACAATATGAACTTGTATTAAATATTGTTTTGTCATGGATCGTTTTTGATATGTTTTTGTAAGACTTGAACTGGTTTTGTTATGTTTTATTTATTTGATGTTTTTTATGTTGTTAAATAAATTTGCCAAATTTTTTTGTTGCTACAATAAAATTTTTAGTTTCATTTTCGGGATTTTGGTCTTTCGGGATTGCGGCTTTTCGGGATTTTGGGTTTTCGGGATTTTAGTTTTTCGGGATTGTGGCATTTCGGGATTTTGGATTTTCGGGATCACGTTTTTCGGGATTCTGTCCGACTCCCAGAGAATTCTTATGTTAATTAAATTTAGAGTCCATAGGGAGAAGTAATTCCATCATAGCAGTCATATCAACGCCTGTAATTACTTGTTCTGCTGCTACGTCGGAAAAACGGACTTGGGGGTTTCTCCTTCGTTTTCAACAGCTTCCTGCAGTCGAAGCACCAGATCACTTTTTCCTCCAGCTGTGGAGAGATTCCGCTTTTCTAGTTCAGCTTTTGACTCTGGTCCACTTCACCAATAAAAGGATTATACCGCAATGTAATCCGCCAACTATTGAGGGTACTCCACTACAAACATCAGAATACGCAAGGTATCTTGGCGTGATTCTAGATAGAAAATTAAACTGGAGCCTCAATATAAAAGAACGAGCAAAGAAGGCAATGATAGCCTTATACGCCTGCAATAGAATCTTCGGCAAAACCTGGGGACCTAGTCCCAAAATTATCATGTGGTTGTATACGGCGGTAGTTAAGCCTATACCCACATACGGTAATTTAGTCTGGTGGCAGGGGTTGTGTAAGGCCACCAAAATTAAGACTAGGATTAGAGTCCAAAGAATTGCCTGTAATGGCACTAGTGGGGCTATGAGAACCACCCCTACAGCGGGGCTGGAGGTAATTCTCAATCTTAAACCCCTAGATCTTTTCGTACAAGAATCTGCAGTAAACAGTGATTTGCGGCTAAGCCAAAAAAAAAAACTGGACACCCAGACTACATTACTCCCCAACTAGATTTTACAAGACCATTTACTGTCTCTTTTCCCTGCAGGGAAGAATGGCAGGATAATCAAGTACCAATCCATGCAACAACGATCCCCATCTATAGGTACAGATGGCTCCAAGATGGATACCGGCTGTTACGAATTGGCGTCTCAGGTGAAGTTTTCACATTCTTCGTGCAAAAACGAACTTCCGAATTTGCCAGCCTTTTCCACATTGGGGAATTGGCGTGAGAGGAGAGAGCTAGCTCCCCATGGGAGCGCCCAGGGTTCGATTCCCGCCCGGGACCGAGCCTTCCTTTTTTTAAGATATAAAGCCCGGAAGATCCGTAACCACGTCGTACCGCTGGAACAAGGTCGACGAGAACGTACCGCATCAGGAACTGAAATGGGGAAGAAACAGTGGTCTGGGACCAACTGAATGGCGTCGAGAATGGGACGGTGGTAAACGAGTCGGTGACGAGCGGTTGTGTGTACGGGAAAGAAACTATTTATTGGTTTCAACGTCGGAAATTTAAATTTTTCTTTCGCCAAAACCATTTGTAAATATAAATGAATATAAAGGGTGGATTATAGTATATCGCCGAACGACATTAGTGGGAGTGAAAAGTGCAGTGCCCCCTCATATCTAGAATAGAATTTGGTCCCAGTATATAGATACCGGTGAAAGTGTCGTTAGAAAATAAAGTACATAGACTAGCTCGTGAAGTGAAACTGAAGACACCGTATACGATAGTCCCGATACGTACCAAATATATCCACCGGATATACATACGTGGTTGTTATTGCTGATACTAAAGGTAATTGTATCCTATTAAGATCCATCGATAGGAATCCATAGTGACAGTGTCAACGTCGTCTTTCACCCATAGGGCCAGCTATCCCAAGGTCTGAGGTTTTCCTTACCCCCGTTTTGGTGCGGGAACTACTATTGTCAGCCGGAGTTATACGAGTTTGGAGAGCCGACCTTAACGACGGTCCGTGGCCCGATCGGTTGGGGGACCACGCAGAGGGAAACTTAAAGATCCTTGCTGTGAATGTTAATTCACTAGTCAGGATTGAGAAAAGAACGTCACTTGCCAATTTGTTGAAAACCGAAAACCCGGATGTGCTTTTGGTTAGCGAAACTAAGCTAAATCAGAAGCACAAATTGGGATACAAAAATTATCATGTAATAAGAAGAGACCGGCCTCACTCCACTCAAGGAGGTGGGGTTGGAATCTTAATTCGAAAAGGCCTGCGCCATAGGGTTATATATAGCGGGGACGTGCGTAGGTTCCAGTTGTTGGAAGCATGCATTATATGCATTCCTCTCCATAGCCGGAGGAGAGTGTATGTGGTGTCACTTTACGCACCTGCAGCACCTCCACCCAACCAATTTATGACAGAGCTCGAGACACTTTTTCGTAGTCTGCAGCTGAACTCGGAGGAAAATTATTACTTCTTGGCCGGAGATATTAATGCCAAACATGCGGCATGGGGAAATGTTACTGCAAATCCCAGGGGCAACCAGTTTCACGACTGGTGGCGCCTCAATATGATTGAGTACAAACTCGAGTTGTACGCGACGGATATCCCTTGTTTCCCAAGAAGCGGTGCTTTCCTGGACTTGGCCTTAACGGACGCAAGACTTCAACTGACAACCATAGACCAATACACGCGGAACTGTTTGCGTGCGTTTGAGTACGATAGTGACCACTACGGACTCGCCGCCGCAATACGGATCCCGAACGAGCAAACGCTGCTGGAGGAGTACGAAGCAGTGTGCTCATTCGATTATCGGAGGGCACAATGGTCGCGCTTCTCCAGATTGTTAAAGCGAGATATACGTTGGAGTGGGATCGACCCACCGACAAACAGCAACATGACAAATGATGACATTGATCGGCATTTATTGCAAATGGACAACGACATCAAACGAACTATGGAACGAACTATTCCTCGGGTAGGACGTTCCGACGACGCCCAGACAGAAAAGTACAGAAACCCACACAATCCTGTTCGCCGTAACCACGACATTGAGAATAGGGCTCTAGTGAGCCACTTCTATCTGCGCACCGAACTTGAGAATTGGCGATCTGAGAATAACGGATTCACCGTATTCACTGATGAAAACCATGCTAATGCAGTTGTCGCCAATGGCCGAGATGCATCGCACTTGTTCGTGTCGAAGGATGATCTTCTGTGCATCTTCGAGTCGCAAAAGAATAAAAAGTCGGCGGGGATGGATGGTGTCCCAAACGTCGTATTGAGACACCTGCCTTTGGAGGCTGTAGATATTTTCACCACGCTGTTTAACAATGCGCTGAATAATGCACATTATCCTTCGCATTGGAAGGTAGCTGTGGTACACCCTATCCCGAAAAAATGTAAAGATAGGACGAACCCTGCCAATCTCCGGTCAATTAGCTTGCTTCCGAATATTAGCAAGGTCTTTGAAAAGGTTGTCAATAGAGCCCTGTTAAAGTGGGTCGAGGACAATAACATAATCCCGGACAACCAGTTTGGTTTCAGGGCGAGGCATGACACTATTCATGCCGCGTCGAAACTGGTTTCCGAAATTCAGTGGAATAAATGCAAGAGCCAATGCATGGGTGCTTGTCTGGTTGATTTTGAGAAGGCTTTCGACACCGTATGGTTAGAGGGACTTTTCTACAAGTTGACCAGGCGGGGGATGCACAAACCTTTGCTATATGTAATTTATAATATGCTTATGGGAAAGAAGTTCGTTGTCAAATGTGGCAACGTGACTTCGAGCAGAGTCTTTGAAATTAAAAACGGTTTACAGCAGGGGGCGGTCAATTCTCCGATCCTGTTTAACATTTACACGAGTGATCTGGTGGGTTCACTCAGACATGCTATAGCGTATGCCGACGATTTGGTGGCATACAGATCAGGTCCTAAAATCGAGGTCATTAATATCCTTTTGCAGCGTGACTTCGATCAAATTAAGCGATATTGCGACGACTGGAAATTGAAAATCAACTTTCAGAAGACGGAAACAATCTTGTTCAGAACTCCATTGGCTGGGGCCTCTAGGGATACCAGAAAAAACTGGAAGAAATTGGCCATTATTGGACAAAATGGGCAGCCATTGGCGGTGAGAAGCGTAGTTAGATATCTGGGTATCTGGCTTGACCAGTATCTGTATTTCGATAGACATATAGTTGCTTGTCTTGCTGGGGCCAAGAAGGCTTATGCTCTGACAAGGAGACTGTTTCATAGCAGTCAACTTGACTCTAGAGTGAAGGTCATTTGCTACGTGGCCCTTATAAGGCCGATCATCGCTTATTTTTGTCCATTGTGGTTTAATATAGCGCCTAGTTATATGGAAAAGATTCGGGTTTTGGAGAGACAATGTCTTAGGACCTGTCTCCGGTTGTTCCGAACGACCGAATCCAACTATATAAAATACTATCCCAACAAGCAGCCATTGGCGGTGAGAAGCGTAGTTAGATATCTGGGTATCTGGCTTGACCAGTATCTGTATTTCGATAGACATATAGTTGCTTGTCTTGCTGGGGCCAAGAAGGCTTATGCTCTGACAAGGAGACTGTTTCATAGCAGTCAACTTGACTCTAGAGTGAAGGTCATTTGCTACGTGGCCCTTATAAGGCCGATCACCGCTTATGGTTGTCCATTGTGGTTTAATATAGCGCCTAGTTATATGGAAAAGATTCGGGTTTTGGAGAGACAATGTCTTAGGACCTGTCTCCGGTTGTTCCGAACGCCCGAATCCAACTATATAAAATACTATCCCAACAAAGTGCTATACGATGGGGCTCAGTTGAATAGGATTGACAATTTCCTCATTAAGGTCACTCGAAGGCACGTTGCAAGGGCGATGGCCAGCGACAATAGTCTGATATTTGGGGCTTACTACCCCAATGAAATGTACATAGAGAGTACGCTCCGGTCAGGCTTTATCCCACCAGAGGCATTTATCCATATTGATTCAAAAGGGCTGGTACAGACGAGGGATGGTATCCCGGTCTTATACCATCGCTACCGCAGCGCGAGAGATAAGCGGCTCCTCCATGACGGGGACGTCGCCAATGCTCATGAGCTCCTCCGTTTTAGTACCGCAATATCGGAGAGGGATAGATTCGACACGGAAAAGCAATTCGCCGAATTTTGGTGGCTTGTTGAGGGGGGAGGGGTCAACATGCCCTCCCAGGACGGTGCGTTACTCTAGGTAACATCCTCTTAGCTTATAAGTTAGATTAAGTCAGCTAGGGCGTTTTTGGGAGAGGCCGGGCTCGCCAACGTGTGGTGGTGCTTCCGGGAGTTGACTGAAGCTGTAAGGCTTCAGTCGGCTCACGGCGGCGCGTGTGCACGTTGACGACTGCCAGGCGCTCGGAAAGCAATTGGGATTTTGACCACTTGTTGCGCAAGGCAACGAGTGCTCAGAAGCCTAATTATAGTTAGAATATGCTAAGTAGTTTAAGTAAGTAGAGTAGGTAGTTTGTAATTTGTTTTTTTTATATAAAAATATAAAATTTGTTAAAGATTCCGAGTTTTCTTAACAATTTTCTCGATGAAAACATAATTATGTAAGATTAGTTCGTAAAATAGTTTTTAGGCCGAAAGGCAATAATTAAAGGATATAGTTAAGTTTAGGGCGTCCGCATAAGGATCAATAATCTAGAATAAGTATCCTGTTAATTTTAAGTTAGATTTAATCATTTTTGTCTAGTATGTAAGTTGATATAAGCTAATAATTAATAAAAATGAATTTAAAAGTAAGCTAAAGCGTGTGAACAGGGGGGTTATAACCGGTTGTAGCGCTCTTGGGTGGGCTTAGGTTCAACCCGCGTAACTCTATATTTTTTTTTTTTTTGGTTGTTGAATTTTTCTTGGTGACGGTAATCCGAGGTGATTAATGATTAAATTGTGAATTATTTGGTATAAATCTTGGTTTTGTTTTGTTTTGGTTCAGTTGAGTCAGGTTGGGAGGCAGGCGTGTCCTTACCGCAGACCCTTCGGTTGTCGCGGTTCAAACGGAGGAGTTCCCTTGAGCGCTGGCATAATCGCGTGGCGCCCAGTATTAAAATTTACCCACGACCCTACTCCACCGGGATTGGTCGGCTCCTGGTGCTCAAGGACGCGGAATTGGAGACGTAACAATTTGGCGCCCAACGTGGGGCAATTTGTAACGAAAACTAAAGCCAAAAATACGCTCCAAGTAAGGACACTCGGGACGAAAGCAGGTCCAGGGAATCCTTAGAGTTTAATCAACCCAATCGGCCGGGTAATTGTTATTACGTAATCGGGTACGGGACAAGGAAAAGCTCAGACAGTCATGGATATAAATCGGCTAAGCGTGGAAGAGCTGCGATACGAACTCCAGATCCGAGGCCTGGAAGGAGGATCACGCGACGACATGCGGAAGTTGCTCAGAACAGCACTGAAACGAGATAGCAGTTTCACTATGATAGAATACCCTTTTCCTTTTGGCGAGGACAAGTCAGCAAT
Organism: Portevinia maculata; assembly: GCA_949715645.1. NCBI lineage: Eukaryota > Metazoa > Arthropoda > Insecta > Diptera > Syrphidae > Portevinia > Portevinia maculata. The sequence continues at coordinate 44,772,551 of OX454528.1, read as the reverse complement.
AACAACTAAAGTAGAGGAGATTCAAAACTTGATTAGTACTTTCAATGGTAGGGCCGAGGGCAATGAGTATAAAAAGATTATCGCTAAGAGTGAGTGGGTCTTAAGGAGGCTGAGTAGAGTCATAGTAAAAGACCCGGATGAGAAAGATTACGTTGTCGCTTCTCGTCAATATGTATTTAACTTACAAGTGGAACTAGATTCTAGGGCCAAGATTGATAACGCTGACAATGGGACTGACACGGATGGGGAATCCCAGCCCATTGCGGCACCCAGGGGAACAACGTCTACCCCCACCGGCGATCCGCAACCTGGGACGTTTTTCTCCCTACCGTGGATGGCAAAGAGCGTACCGGTGATGAAGTGGGAGTTGAAATTTAACGGTGAGCCTTCCCAATCGGTATGTGGGTTTTTGGAAAGAGTAGAAGAACTGCGCGAAGCGAGAGGGTGTACCGAAGTTGAGTTGTACCTCTCGGCGGTGGACCTGTTTGAGGGGAAAGCCAGTATATGGTTCAGGGCCAATAAGCCGTACATTAAAAACTGGACTCAGTTGGTAGCAAATCTTCGATCCGAGTTCTTACCTCCTGGGTATGATGATCGCCTCTGGGAGGAGATCTGTCACAGAACTCAGGGTCGAACTGAGACGATAGGCATGTACGTAAGTGTCATGTTAGGCATGTTTGCTCGATTAAGCGAAGCACGGACGGAGGCAGTGAAGCTCAAGGTGGCGAGGAAAAACCTTTCACCTTTTTACCAAACGCAACTCGCACTGGTGAACATCACTTCTCTTGCCCAACTAGTCCAAGTTGGAAGGAAGCTGGAAGCCACCCGGTACATGGTAGATAGCTATGTCCCCCCACCTTCGCGAAGACAGGTAACCCTTTTGGAGCCCGACCTTGCCTACATCGAAGCTCCATCAACATCCCAGATAATGGCGGTGAACAACAGAAACGATGTCGGTAACAACAACGTGACTTGTTTCAGGTGTCACCAGCAAGGGCACATTGCAAGCGCCTGCTCACAACCTGTTCGCTGTTATGGGTGTAACTTGGAAGGGGTCATTCGGAGCAGTTGCCCTCGGTGTCAACCCGCGGGAAACCCGAATGCAACTCAGTAGGTGGCGGGCCGTTGAGTTGCCAAACTTGGAAGCCCGCCCAGAGTCGAAGACAAATAAATATTAATAATAGGGAAAGAGGGGTGCGAGCCAGGAAGCGGGTCGGTCGGGGAAAGGTGGTAGGGAGGGAAAAATCAAGGGACCCGCTGGCGGGGAAACATGTACGGGCAGATTACTTGCTGGATAAAAAGGATAAGGATAGGAGGCCTTACCTAGGGGTAGAGATTTATGGGGTGAAGCTGCTCGGGTTGCTGGATTCGGGTGCGTCTAGTTCGATAGTCGGTGGCCCAGGGTGGGACAAACTAAAGTTATTAAACTGCGAACTGCGCACATCAATAGACTCGGTAACGGTGGCAAATGGAGAAAAAGTTGGGGTCATCGGGGCAATCCAAGTACCGGTTAAGCTTAAAGACACTATTAAACTCGTGGAACTTTTAGTGATTCCGGGGCTACCGCACTGCCTAATACTTGGTGCCGACTTTTGGGAGGCTTTCGCGATTTTACCGGACTTGCGGAATCAGGAGTGGCATTTCGCCAATGAAGTATCGTCGCTTGAGGCCCACAGGGGATTGGGGGACTCGGAAAAGACCTTGTTAGCCGAGATACTCGACAAAGCATTTGAAGGGATGGAGGGGAAGTTGGGGTGTACAAGCATGGTGGCTCACGTCATAAAAACGCAATCCGAGCCAATAAAACAGCGATACTACCCGGTATCTCCCATCGTCCAGGAGAACATCAACAAAGAGGTGGACAATATGTTGAAGGCCGGCGTAATCGAACCCTCGTCAAGCGCATGGTCGTCCCCAATTCTTTTGATCAAGAAGAAAGACGGAACCTTCAGGTTCTGTGTGGACTTCCGGAAATTAAATAAGGTGACCGAGAGGGACGCCTATCCGATACCATACGTGTCAGCGACGCTGGATAAGTTAAGGAACGCTAAGTACTTATCGTCACTTGATATTAAGTCCGCGTATTGGCAAATACCTATGGCCCAGACGTCAAAGCATTACACCGCGTTCACTATACCAGGTAAAGGGCTATTTCAATTTTGCCGGATGCCATTCGGCCTGCATAATGCACCAGCCACTTGGCAGAGGTTTATAGATAAGGTATTGGGGGCAGATTTAGAGCCCCATGTCTTCGTATACCTGGATGATGTGATCATCGTTACGGAGACTTTCGAGGCTCACGTCTCGATCCTAGAGAAGGTGCTGAGGCGGATAAAGAATACCGGTCTGGTCCTGAGTAAGGAAAAGTGCGAATTCTGTAAGGAGCAACTTAAATATTTGGGGTATATTGTAAACAAGCATGGGCTGCTGGTGGATCCCGATAAGGTTCGGTGTATGGTAGAGTACCCCAGACCGACTTCCGTAAGGACCGTGCGCAGTTTCGTGGGGATGGTGTCGTGGTACAGGCGGTTCGTGGCCAACTTTTCAGAGTTAGTATCCCCCATAACCGATCTACTGAAGAAAAATAGAAGATTCACATGGAATGAGTCATGTGAGAAAAGCTTCCGGGCATTGAAAGATAAATTGGTGACAGCACCCATTTTGACGTGCCCTAACTTCAATCAACCGTTTGTGGTCCATACCGACGCCTCTGGTTACGGAATAGGTGCCGTACTTACTCAAGGCGGGGAGAATGGGGAGGAAAAAGTTATAAGTTACTTGAGTCCGACTCTTTCCAGATCGGAACGAAACTTTGCCACTACGGAAAGAGAATGTCTGGCAGTCATTTGGGCAGTCGAGAAGCTAAGACCCTACCTAGAGGCAAGCTCGTTTACAGTAGTGACGGACCACCATTCCTTGGTTTGGTTAAGCAATTTAAAAGACCCACAAGGCAGACTGGCCCGGTGGGCGGTGAAGTTACAGCAATACGATTTCACGGTAGTGCACCGGAAGGGTAAGGAACATTTAGTATCAGACGCCCTATCAAGAATGCACCCGGATATTGCTTCGGTTTCCGTACCAATAAAGGATGAGTGGTACTGTAAAATGCGTACGGCGGTAAAGAAAAGTCCTGAAAAATTCCCCGCTTGGCGTGTCGCGGACGAGCGGCTATACAAGCATATTGGTAGACTGCCGCCCGGGGCTACGGGGGAGGAATGGAAAGTGGTAGTTCCTTTGGAAGATAGGGAGAATTTACTGAAAGAATTTCATGATAGTATCTTAGGGGGCCATGGGGGAATACAAATCACCTGGGACAAGATTGCGAGGCGCCACTACTGGCCAAAAATGAGAAAGGAAGTCTCCTCATACGTGAAGAAGTGTCTTGTATGCCAAACAGTCAAACCGGATTTGCAAAGACCAGCTGGTCTGATGAGGTCGAGAGGTCAGGTGACCAGACCATGGGAGATGCTTTGTATCGACTTCATTGGACCACTTCCTCTATCGACTAGGGGTCACGCCTACATACTCACTGTTGTTGACTATTTTTCGAAATTCGCTCTCTTTTATCCCGTAAGGTCCGCGACAGCCAAAGCTGTTTGCACTATCATGGAGGAGCAAGTGTTCCTTTTATTTGGGGTCCCACGGTGGATAGTGTGCGATAACGGGGTGCAGTTTAAGAGCAAGGAACTTGCAACCCTCGCTCAAACGTATGCCGTTACCCATAACTTTACCGCTTTCTACCACCCCCAGGCAAATCCAGCCGAGAGGTTTAACCAGACCTTGAAAACGAAGTTACGGGCCTATGTAGCGGATAACCACCGCAACTGGGACGCTTTGCTGCCAAAGGTGGCTTGTGCGATTCGGACTTCAATGCACGAGGTGTTAAAGAGAAGTCCTTACTCCGTACTTTTCGGTCGCGAAATGCAATTGAAGGGAGACGATTCCCCGATCCCCCCGGAGGGGTTTCTTGTTGAGAGGACGGGAGAAGAGTACCCCTGGTACAAACGGTTGGGGGAGGTTACTAACGACGTGCGTTGCCGAATGCAGGCCGCAGCTCGGAAATCGTCTCGGCAGTATAACCTCCGGCGACGGGACGCTCAATTCCAGCCAAATGACTTAGTTTTACGGCGAAACTTCGTCCTTTCGAACGCGGCGAACTACTTCACCGCCAAGTTAGCTCCTACATTCATAGGTCCGTTTGGGATACGGAGGAAAGTATCTTCATGGACCTATGAACTAGAGGATGCAGCCAAAAAGTCAGCGGGGATATGGAATGTGAAAGATTTAAAACCTTTCAATCAGGGTTCCCTCAAGTAAGAGTGAAAACTTCAGAAAGAAAGAGGGGAGAATTACGAATTGGCGTCTCAGGTGAAGTTTTCACATTCTTCGTGCAAAAACGAACTTCCGAATTTGCCAGCCTTTTCCACATTGGGGAATTGGCGTGAGAGGAGAGAGCTAGCTCCCCATGGGAGCGCCCAGGGTTCGATTCCCGCCCGGGACCGAGCCTTCCTTTTTTTAAGATATAAAGCTCGGAAGATCCGTAGCCACGTCGTACCGCTGGAACAAGGTCGACGAGAACGTACCGGATCAGGAACTGAAATGGGGAAGAAACAGTGGTCTGGGACCAACTGAATGGCGTCGAGAATGGGACGGTGGTAAACGAGTCGGTGACGAGCGGTTGTGTGTACGGGAAAGAAACTATTTATTGGTTTCAACGTCGGAAATTTTAATTTTTCTTTCGCCAAAACCATTTGTAAATATAAATGAAAATAAAGGGTGGATTATAGTATATCGCCGAACGACATTAGTGGGAGTGAAAAGTGCAGTGCCCCCTCATATCTAGAATAGAATTTGGTCCGAGTACATAGATACCGGTGAAAGTGTCGTTAGAAAATAAAGTACATAGACTAGCTCGTGAAGTGAAACTGAAGACACCGTATACGATAGTCCCGATACGTACCAAATATATGCACCGGATATACATACGTGGTTGTTATTGCTGATACTAAAGGTAATTGTATCCTATTAAGATCCATCGATAGGAATCCATAGTGACAGTGTCAACGTCGTCTTTCACCCATAGGGCCAGCTATCCCAAGGTCTGAGGTTTTCCATACCCCCGTTTTGGTGCGGGAACTACTATTGTCAGCCGGAGTTATACGAGTTTGGAGAGCCGACCTTAACGACGGTCCGTGGCCCGATCGGTTGGGGGACCACGCAGCTGAGTGCAGACGAGTCGTGTACGGGTTCGAGTCCCAGGCTGAGTCAACGTAGTTTTTCTTTATTTTTCTTATCTCCTGTCTTCCTCGGGGATACCTAAAGCTTGGATCTTTTACATTTATTCTTTAATCTTCCTTTTTTTATTAGTACTCAATTTCTTACTCTTTTTATATAGATATTATTTTTTTATTATTCCTTAATCTTTTATCTACATTTATTTCCTTTGACTATTTTTTTATTCATGGCTAATATTGTTAATGTCATCCATTCTTATCTTTATTTTTCTCAATTATACCTAATCATTTAGAAAGGGGAACCGTAGCCGTGTTGGCTAAAGCGTGTGAACAGGGGGGTTATAACCGGTTGTAGCGCTCTTGGGTGGGCTTAGGTTCAACCCGCGTAACTCTATATTTTTATACCCTATTCTAAGGGTATATTAATTTTGACGCATAGTTTGTAACATACCTTAATATTGCCCGTAGACCCCTAAAAGTTACTATATTTATGATCAGCATCGATAGTAATGTCGATCTAGCCATGTGCGTCCGTCCGTCCGTCCGTCCGTCTGTAGCCAAAAATTAGGCCTTTAAACTGGACCTAGAGAGCTGAAATTTTAACCATATACTCTCTAGGGTCCCGAAATAATCAAGTTTACGAATTTTTGAAATCGGCCCACAGACACGCCCACAAAATCAAAAAAACCAAATTTTGGAAAAAATCGAATTTTGAGCTAGAAAGCTGAAATTTTTTATATATGATCTATGACTCCTAAAACTGCTCGGGATAAAAAATTTTCAACATCCGCCTACTGACACGCCCACAAATAAATAAAATAATTTTTTTATACCCTATTCTAAGGGTATATTAATTTTTGAAAATCCAAAGTTTCAGCTAGGGCGCTGAAATTTATAGTATATACTCTCTATGGGCCCTTTATGCTCATGTGTAAATATTTTCAAAATCCGCCCACTGACACGCCCACAATTATTTTTTTTTTTTTTTAAAGTTCAAAGTTTGAGCTAGGGAGCTGAAATTTATAATATATACTCTCTAGGGGCCCTTTATTCTCATGAGTTAATTTTTTTTAAATCCGCCTACTGACACGCCCACAATTAAATAAAACAATTTTATTGAAACACCCAAGTTTGAGCTAGGGAGCTTTTTTTTTTTGATAAAATCCTTTAAATGTTATATAACAAAATATGTAGAGCGTTCTTAACAATTCAACCATACTTAGACTTTTGTCACGCTCACTTATGAGGGATAGGAATAAGAATAGGGTATCCAACAGTTTGCCCAAGCGGACTGTAGCCCGTCCCTATGTTTTTTCTTTTTTTTGGTTGTTGAATTTTTCTTGGTGACGGTAATCCGAGGTGATTAATGATTAAATTGTGAATTATTTGGTATAAATCTTGGTTTTGTTTTGTTTTGGTTCAGTTGAGTCAGGTTGGGAGGCAGACGTGTCCTTACCGCAGACCCTTCGGTTGTCGCGGTTCAAACGGAGGAGTTCCCTTGAGCGCTGGGATAATCGCGTGGCGCCCAGTATTAAAATTTAATCACGACCCTACTCCACCGGGATTGGTCGGCTCCTGGTGCTCAAGGACGCGGAATTGGAGACGTAACACGGCGTTGGCGCAGGTTTCTACTGAGAAACGCTCGGAATATCTGGCTCGATCAGACTCCCGACTACAGCAGCGTCTTCTAAGCTGAGGTTCCGGCGGTGACAAAAGCCGCTAAGTAGGCTGCAATGACGGCAATACCACAGGCTGATATTACCTTCTTCATTGACAGCCAAGCGGCAATAAAATCGATTTCCGCCACAGAAATAAAATCGAATGTAAGTAGCTGTCGCGAAGAGCTGCGGACTCCTGGCGCGCAGCACACTGTAAGACTCTGCTGGGAAATGAAAGAGCCGATGAACTGGCAAGAAAAGGAACTTCCCTTGAATTAAGGGATGCTGACACTACAGCTAAAACCCCACCCTGTAACCTTAAACAGGTGATTGGAAATAAAACACTGATGGCAGCAAACGAAAGATGGAGTGACCTTGATTCCTGTGTTATTGCAAGGAACCTCTTAGCGGGGTCAGTCACCTTGACGTGCGTACCATCACCGCAAACAAATTCGATGGTGCCGGTGCGGAGGCTTACGACGTAAAGAGTCATCGGGCTTGCAAGGGCCAGGCCGTCCGATGAGCGTCAACCAAGAACTGACCAGGACTTCACGTCCGCTCCTACCCCACCCTTACATACCCCATCTGCCCCTCTCCCTTTTTGCTTACCCCCCCCCCCCCCCCCCCCACGCCCTCCTTACTTACAACTTTTCGGCAATGCCCGGGGAGACAACCCCGACAACAAATCCCCAAATCTAAGGTGGAACAGCTAGCGCCGAGAGATGAATGGCTAAGGGGTTCTTAGTCGATAGCAGCGAACTTCGGATACCAGGCGACCTCCGATTTCAAGATAGCCTTCCTGTGGTTATACGGGTAGACCACGGGCGACCTTCCTCTCCCGTTCACTCGTGGGAATCAAAATAGATCCGTTTAAAAAAAAACAAATAGAGAATGATGCCTCTACAACTGCATCATCAACTAGGGATGTTCCAGAACACCCTGCTTTACCAACTGGGGCTGTTTTAGAACACCCTGGCGTAAATGACGTGACACCTGCCAATCGGGAAGGGTCACAAACCACGGATTCGGAGATGATGAGCTTAGAAGAGAACTTGTCCCTTCTTAGTGAAGATATCTCTGAGTCCAGTACGCTATGCAATGTTAGCATACTCTCGGATGAAGTGCATCCCTTGAATACAGGCGCGCCGGAGACCTCTGGCATAACTGCACAGACTGAGTCTAAGCGCGTCAAATTCACACCATCCGAACAGCGCCGTTTTAAGCGCGCGCTGAAAAAGGGAAAAAACGTAGAGCAGGCCAGAGCACTTGCTCTGTCGACAGAGGTCGACACAGGCTCCGAGGTGAAGCGTACAAGGTCCGAGGACAATACGCCGCCCCAATCCGAAGCGAAACGAGCTCGCACAGGAAATACAGCCGTCGACAAAGTCTCCTATAGAGACATAGCGAGCTTTGTAAGACTGGGTGTAGTACCTGTCGATCTGGATCGCAATCCTCTCAGTAATGAGCAAATGGCCCAGATTCAGGAGAGGATTATGGACATCACCATCGAACAACGTGATGAGGGGACCAAACCAGCCTTCCGCGGTACAACTTTCAAAGCCGGATGGCTAATGATAGTATGTGCGGATGCTACCACTGCAGAGTGGATGAGCACAAACTTCGCGAAGCTCAAAGAGAAATGCGGGATGGAAGTGACGCTTGTGGGGAAAGAACTGTTCCCGAAACCACATATCGTCAGAGCCTTCTTCCCACATAGTACCGGAGTAGCGAATGAAAGAATACTGGCAATTCTAGATGGCCAGAATAAAGAACTCAACACCAGAACGTGGAGAGTTCTGCAAAGATCTGACGACAGAGATGTCGCCCATATGGTCCTTACTGTAAACGAAAGCACGATGAAGCGACTTGTTGAGCTAAAGGGGATGGTCTCGTTCAGATTTGGACAGATCAAAATAATCCTCAAGAGCGCGGACAAATCGACGAATCAGGCGTCAAGAGAAAACCAACAAAAGGCTACAACACCAGGGGCTAGTATTAGTACTGCCACTGATGCTTCAGAAAAGCCTTCCACAAGCGCCAACAGTAGCGCCACACCACCAGTGGCTGGCATTAGTGCTGCCACGGGTAGCTCAGTTGCTAAAACAACTGTGGTGCTGGATGCTAAAGCAAAGGCTAAGAAAACGGACAGCACAAACGCGCACCGTAACCGCTTTAGGCCAAAACTGGCGGCCGAACAGGCACATATAAGCGGGAAAGATGGACAGAACACCAGAAGTCCAAGGGGGAGACAAAGTGGTCTCTCTCAACAGGGTTACGTACGACGCAGGGGTGATAACAAACCTCATAGAGTGCGTAATCCCGAGTACGTGAAGAAGAAATGACGTCTCTAACGGTGCTGCAGGCAAACCTGCACCGCGCTATGGGTGCATCGGACACCTATAGCCAAAGATGTGCCGAAAGGAACGTCGCTCTTGGTTTAATCCAGGAACCATGGGCAACTACAGGTAAGAATTTTGGTCTTAACAGCAGAAATAGAGAGCTAATTTTTGCCAAAGGTAATTTCAGACCTAGGGCAGCTCTTTCCATTGCGAAAGATATAAAATTCTCTCTCATTCCAGGTTTCAATACTAGGGACCTGGTGGCCGTTTTAATTGAACGCCACAATGGCCATGTGATACACAAGTTTGTATGCGCATCGGCGTATTTTGCTGGGGACATAGAGGAGGTACCACCTACACCAGTACAGGAACTTGTCCAGTACTGCCAAACTCAGCAAGTACATCTTGTTATCGGCTGCGACGCGAATGCACAACACCAGATTTGGGGCAGCCGAGACACAAACAAAAGAGGTGAGTTACTTTTAGATTACCTATATAGTAAAGACCTAGTTATTCTAAATAAGGGTGATAAGCCCACTTTTAGGAACAGTATACGAGAAGAAGTTTTAGACCTTACTCTCTCGTCTCCTTTTATACAAAACATTGTAGAGGACTGGCACGTGTCTGATGAAGCTTCTCTGTCTGATCATATGCATATTATGTTCAGGCTGCGATGCAACACCGAGTGCGCGCCGGTCAAATACAATAATAAATTAACTAACTGGAGAACCTATAGTGAAAATCTGGCAATCAGAACTGATCTGCTACCAGATTCACCACTAACACCGAGTGATGCGGACGCTGCACAATGTCAGCTTAACGACATCATTATCTCATCCTTTAGGAATAGTTGTAAGGTAAAGCGCACCGTGGTAAAAAGAAGCGTACCATGGTGGAATGAAAACCTGGAAACTATCCGCAAGAAGGTGAGAAAACAATTCAATAAATCGAAACGCACCGGCGTATGGGATCAATATCGATCCATGTTAACCAAATACAACCAAGAGTTGCGAAGATCTAAAAGGGCCTCATGGCACGCAAACTGCGAAAAGCTGGAAAAACTCCCAGCAGTGGCGCGGCTCCAGAGAGCGCTTTCAACAGATCCTTCAAACTGCATGGGATTGCTCATCAAACCTGATGGAACAATCACAAGCGACCGGGAAGAAACTCTCATAACCTTGCTGCAAGTTCACTTCCCTGGTTCCCTAATTGTCGATCACACAACTGATCACACTACTGAGGTTTCATATCCAGCTAACCTCAGCAGAAATAATAGTTTATCTGGTAAATTATTTAGTCCAGATAAGGTAAAATGGGCCATAAACTCATTTAAACCATTCAAGGCACCAGGAAGTGACGGAATTTGTCCAGCCCTCATTCAAAAGGGTATGGAATTCTTCCTACCTAACATGATTGCCTTATTTAGGTTCAGTTTCAACTGGGGCTACATACCACGCACTTGGCGGGAGGTCAATGTAGTATTTATCCCCAAACCAGGTAACAAACCGAGTGAACTACCTAAATCCTATCGTCCCATAAGCTTGACATCGTTTTTCCTGAAAACAATGGAAAGAATAATTGACGTTCATATCAGAGAATGCGTTACTTTTAGCATGCCTCTACACCCCTGTCAATATGCGTATCAAAAAGGCAAATCAACGGAAGGCGCCCTGTTAAATCTAACAAATCACATAAACAACGCCTACCGTTGCAAAGAAATTGCACTATGCGCTTTTCTTGACATAGAGGGTGCTTTTGATAACACCGGTTATGATTCAATATCAAACGCTTTAATTCACCGAAAGGTAGACTTTCCCACCATAAACTGGATAAAAGCGATGCTCGAAAGTCGGAAAATCACTGCTTCGTCAGGACAGACTTCAGTATCAGTTTCAGCTATAAAAGGCTGTCCACAAGGAGGAGTTTTATCACCCCTCCTGTGGTCTTTGGTCATAGATGACCTACTTCAAAAATTAAGTAATTTAGGCTACGACATAATAGGGTATGCCGATGACTTGGTCATCATTATTAGGGGCAAAGAATCAAACGTAGTTACTTCACGTATGCAAAACGCCCTTAAGATAGCTATAGACTGGTGCGTCAAGGAAAATCTCTCCATAAACCCCAGTAAAGCTATCATAGTTCCTTTCACAAAAAGAAGAAATCTCAGCTTAGCTCAGATTTCACTAAATGGCACGACCATTGAGTATTCCGACGAAGTCAAATATCTTGGAGTAATCCTGGACAAAAGACTAAACTGGAACTCTCACATCAACAACAAAATCACTAAAGCTAACAGAGCTTTATGGGCCAGTCGACGCACATATGGCAGAACATGGGGAATCTCTCCAAAGATTATCCACTGGATCTACACAGTGATGATAAGACCCATTATAACATACGCCTCCATTGTATGGTGGACAAAATCCACACAAAAGGTCGCAAAAGAGAAGCTCAAAAAGGTACAACGGCTTGCGTGCCTTGGTATCTCCGGAGCCATGCGAACCTGCCCAACGGCTGCCATAGAGGCAATAACAGGTATTACACCTCTCCACATATACATTCAAAAAGTGGCGATCCGCAGTGCAATAAGTCAAATACAGTTAAACGAGATAAGTCTTAACGATCATCCGGAACTTAAGACCCTTCTTGGTGAACTGCCAGAACTCAAAATGAACTGCGCGGTCACAGACCGCATCCATAAAACACTATGCTTCAATAAGCGGTTCTCCACGGAGATTCCCAAGAGAGAAGCATGGGTTAGTAATAACCCACCTAACAGCCACAACGGCATAAAGTGGTTTTTTTTTTTTTTTTTTTTTTTTTTTTTTTTTTTTTTGTCGGGATGTGTGAAACTTTCTGCACTGGAGCACTCAGACTCAATACTGGTCCATTGTACTGCCAGGCAGACACACCACATTTTACTGTGGGAATTTACTCGTTTTTCTAAGAAAAACGAGAAGGCGCTTCAATGATAAGGAGCTTAGGTTTACAGCACTCACCATATCCGCACCAAATACCTGCCACCTGATACGAGCAAAAGCAGGACAATCACAGACGAAATGTTCCGCAGTGTCGTCGCTTTCTCCACAGGCTTCGCAGTTGCTGGTGTCGCTTAGGCCTAGCACCTTAAGGTGTTTGGCAAAAGCGTAGTGTCCCGTAAGAACGCCAGTAGTCTGTCTGCAGTCTTTTCTGTTGAGAGACAACAAGAATGCCGCGGATTTCCCACAGACGTCGGGGAGCATTTGCTTAGTCTGTCTGTACCCTGGAGAGTCATGCCAACGGCGATTGTGTTCATAGGAAACCCAACCGTCAATGGAAGCCCTGACCGAGGACGCAGGCAGACAGATCGCTGGTTCAGGTCCTGAGAGGTCCCCCTCTGAGCCTTGTCTAGCAAGTTCATCGGAGATCTCATTTCCCGTGATCCCGTTATGACCCGGGACCCAGACAAGTTTAAGTGAATTCAGCCTTCCGACCGAATTCAGAGATATCTTGCATTCACGTACTATTTTGGAGGTAGTTAAGGGTTTGAGTAAGCCCTTAAGCGCAGCCTGACTGTCGCTACAGACGCAGATACTTCGCCCCCTCCACCTGTTCCTCGTAACATAGTCCATGGCCATTAGGATAGCATAAGTCTCTGTTTGGAAGACTGACGCATGTTTGCCTAACGGAAAGAAAAGTCTAACGCTATCGCTCTCCACGAAGACACCAGCACCAGATCCTTGATCGGTTTTGGAGCCATCCGTAAAGATTCGACTGCATTCCCTTCCAGGTTCAGAGTCCGGCCAGAGCCAGTCCTGGACGCGAGGAAAGTCGACCTCGTATTTGCGCTTAAGCCGAAGTTCCGGTGTCATCGCATCAGACGGCATATCCATAAGACAGGAGTCGAAGGACAACCGTTGCGCAAGTTCATCAAAACTCCAGTGCGAGTTATACCAAAAGCCACCTCTTGTAAGACGTGAGATAGCCTTGATTGTACAGCCCATGATGTAAACATCAAGGGGCGGAAGGTTCAATAGTGCATCTAGGCCGGAGCCAGGCGTGCTGGGGAAGGCCCCCGTGCAGCCGAGACATACCTGCCTTTGGAGTTTGGCAAAAGCAGCAGTGACGTATTTACGTGAAAGCTTATTCCACCAAACAACCGATGCGTATGCTATAAATGGTCTTATCATAGCCGTATAAATCCATAGGACTCTTTTCGGTGATAAGCCCCATGTCTTGCTGAAAATGCCTTTGCACTGCCAGAAAATAGACAGCGCCTTGGCAGTCTTCAGCTCAACATGTTTGGACCAAAGAAGTTTGCTATCCAGGATGACTCCCAGATACTTTGCTTCATTGGAGAGTTGGATTGTGACGCCTTTTAGCACTGGCTGAGTCAACCCGACCAGCTTCCTCCTTCTCGTAAAGAGAACAACCTCAGTTTTAAGAGGATTGACCGAGAGCCCATTCCTAGTGCACCATTCGTCGATCACGTCAAGGGCCGCCTGCGCCTTGGCGCATACAGTCGCTAGGCATGGTCCAACAGAAAGCACGGCAACATCATCCGCGTACGCCTGAGCGTAAATATTAGAACTGTTGAGTGCGTTCAACAGAGAGTCGACCAGCATACACCACAGCAGTGGAGACATGACGCCGCCTTGCGGGCAGCCTCTGTTTACCCCCGCCATAACATAGGGGCCACAATCCGCATCCGCAACCAACGTTCTATTCATTAGCATTGCTTTAATCCACAACACCAATGGTTCGTCTACTCCGTGTTGTCTGGCGGAGCTGCACATGCTATCAAAAGTCGCATTGTCAAAAGCACCCTCAATATCGATGAAAATGCCCATCGCGTATTCTTTTCTGTCAAGCGCGCCTTCAATTCTACCAACTAGATTTTGGAGCGCAGTCTCGCAGGATTTTCCGCGTTGATAGGCATGTTGCATCGGAGATAGTGGGTGCAATCGCAAAGCACCTTTGCGCACGTGAAGCTCGACCAGCCTTTCCAAGCTTTTCAGCAAGAAAGAAGTCAGACTGATTGGTCTGAAGCTCTTGGCGAGCGAGTAGTCACTTCTGCCAATTTTTGGTATGAATGCCACTCTAACTGTACGCCAGGGTGTTGGAATGTATGCCAGTGCTAGGACAGCTGTGAAGATTTTCTTCATAGTCGGTAGCAACTGGTTTGTACACTGTTGCAGCATGGCTGGGTATATTCCGTCCGTACCAGGCGACTTGAAGCCGTCAAAAGACGCAAAGGCGTATTTAATAGCCTCCTCCATCACCACGGCCTTCGCAATATACCAGCTACGCCGAGTTGTTTGTCTTGGCTCACTCATAGTCTCGGTAATCGGGGCTGGTTGTGAGCCAATTGTAATCTGGCTACCCGAAAAGTGAGACTGCAGCAGATAACTAAGAGTTTCCGCTTTCGTCTCAGTGAAGGTGCCATCAAGTTTTCTAAGTGAGTCTAGTTTGGCTGGTTTGCCCCTTTTTCAGAACTTTAACCAACCTACTAGTTCCACCCAGTGTTTCAATCTTTTCGCAGAAATTCCTATAAGAAGCACTTTTCGATACCCGAATTAGCCTCTTATATTCCTTCTTCTTCGATCGGTAGAGATTCCAATCTTTCTCCAAATCAGTCTTGAGTGACCTATTTAGAAGCTTTCTAGCTTCTCTACGAATTCTTTGCAGTTCCGATCTCCACCAGGGAACCGGCGTTCTGCCAGGGGTTTGCTTACTGGGCACGTCAGTTCAAAACAGCTAGTAATGGCACTATTCAGGTTTTGAACAGCATCCTCTACCTTTTGTCTCGTCCTGAGTTTGGTTGGAGTTTTGAGAGTTTTTCCCATTTCCTCCCTGAAGCGTATCCAGTTGGTTTTTCTTGGATTCCTCCTCTCCTGCAAAGTTATGGCTTCGCATTCGATTTGGAATTCGATATGTTTATGATCTGAGAGGGATTCCTCCGGAGAGACCCTCCAGTTGGTAATCGCCTTAAAGTATCTATTTGATAAAGTCAGGTCGATCACCTCCTGTCTTCTTGGCGTCACAAAAGTTGGTTGCGAGCCAACATTGTTGATAGTAAGATCAGATGATAGAATGAAATCGAGGAGATGGTTTCCTCTCATGTTGCATTTGCTGCTGCCCCAAACAGTGTTTTGAGCATTGGCATCACAGCATATAACTAGGCCCATCTTCCTGGTGTCGCAATAGTCAATGAGTTCAGCAATTGCCCTCGTTGGTGGAGGCACTACCGAATCATAGGGGAGATAAGCTGACGCCACGATGAAGGTCTTCCAATTTCCATTCGTTTCGTAGCTAATGGCTGCAGCAACCAAATCTTGGCCACAAAATTGTCCAAGCTTAGTCGCTGAGAAAAGGTTCGACACAGCAAGACAAGCCCTTGGTCTCTCGGACCGCTCGTCACAGAGTATCGTAGTGCCACGGACACCTCCAAGGCCACAGATGTGATTTTTCCACACCCATGGCTCCTGTATGGATATTATGTGGGCTTTTGTATTCAACACAGAAAGCTTCTTACTGATGAGTGCAGTAGCAGCCTTGGAGTGTTGAAGGTTAATCTGAGTAAATCCAATCATTGGAAATACATCAGTCATACTAGTGGAAGGGCACGCAGAAGGTGCGCGCGCAGTTCCACCGACAGGAGTGCTTGAGGTCTTCTTCCTCCGTTTGTTCCTGTTCGAGCTATTGGAAGGGGAGGCAGCGTTGGTTTCAGTCAGCTGGCTGGTTTCGGTTGGGGTAACCTCTGCCGACCTGCATCTCTTTTCCGTCGCCGCCGGGGAAGGGCAGTTCTCAGCGCTTGCGCCTTCAACTGGCGGTGCAGTTTCTTCGCGCCGCACGATAGCCGCCTTTCTCCTTTTCCTCTTTCGCTGGCTCTTAGATGGACGCTGACCAGTGGACGCCGCCTCTGTGGCCCGTTTCACCTGTTCGGTTTCGCAGGCCTCGTCGGCAGCATCACACCTATCGGCTGTCTGTCTATTGGTCTGTAGATTAAGCGTATCAGGTTGAACCTCTCCGCCACTTTCTTCATGTTTCCAGCCCAGTCTACCGAACGTGTCGGAGATAGAGCTGCAGGAATCTTCGGAAGCAAACCTTTTCGCAACTCGAAGGTCAACGCCTGTACAGGCGGGGGGTATATGTATGTCGGTTGGGGCCTCCAGAATCCGTGCCCCGACCGTGGTCGAAAAGACCACGGGTGGATTTTCGCCCATGCGAGTACCACCTGGAGTATTTGAATCATTAAGTTGTTCCTGCATACTTGTTTTTTGGTTTGGTTCGCGATAGAGCTTTGACGGTGTATAAAACGCCGCTATGACTCTAAAACCTCGGATCACGAACGTATCGTACCGAGGTCCCCCTATCCACCACCTGGGGACGCGCCTGGTGGGTAACCAACCCGACAGGCATAAAGTGATATACGGATGGTTCTAAAATGGAAGCGGGGGTAGGAGCGGGAATATACGGACCAAACAAACGCTTTACGATACCCATGGGAAAAAGTCCCAGCGTATTTCAAGCAGAGCTCCACGCCATTCAAGAATGCGCTAGCCACATAAATTTATCTGGTATAAAAGGTGCAACCATCCATATATTCACGGATAGTCAAGCAGCTATAAACGCCCTTAGCTCGCATACGATTGACTCCAAATCAGTCATGTACTGCTTCAACACCCTACAGGCACTCGGAACAAGTAACAAGACCAAGCTATGGTGGGTTCCGGGTCATGTCGGGGTGGAAGGTAACGAAAAGGCCGACGAACTGGCCAGAAAAGGTTCGGAAACACCCTTCATAGGTCCCGAACCCTTCTGCTGCACTCCTAGATCAGCAGCAACGGCAGCAATAAAAAGCTGGGAATACAGAAAATGTATCCATCTATGGGAAAGCATCCCAGGTTTAAGACAGACCAAACAAACCGTTCGGCCTTTCAATAAAAATGCCAGCAAATGCCTAAACCTAAGCAAGCATGATATCAAAAACTTAGTAGGTTACCTTACTGGCCACCATGGTTTAAGATATCATCTACACAAAATGAAAATAGTAGACTCTCCTGAGTGCCGACTCTGTCTTGAAGAGGACGAGTCAGCTGAACACATTTTATGTGAATGTCCGGCCCTAAACGGAATTAGAAAGAAGATCTTTTTCAGGGAACAGATGTGCCCTGAGGACATAAAGAATTCTTCTACTAGTAGAATTGTCCGCTTTACACTGAAAGTGGAAACTCTACTAGTCTAAATTTTTCTGGCCCACACGGTACAAAAGATCTTTTTAGGTCGAAGTGCCCCATATTTAATCGCCTTAGCGAGCCAGAACTTAAAAAAAAAAAAAAAAAAAATTGCAAGGAAAATGTGGCCACTATACGACAAACAAAAGACCAAGAGAATCCTTCAAATGAACAAGAATTCGTTATCCTCTCTCACAGGTGTTATCACCGGACACAACATGCTGGGCTACCATGCAAAGAAATTAAAACTCAGCACAGATGAACTCTGCAGAGGATGTGGTGACGAGGAGGTGAATGACGATACCCCGCATTTCCTCTGTCACTGCCCCGCACTCTGTCATATCAGAAACAATATCCTGGGCAGATATTTCTTCCAGGATTGAGAAGAACTCTCCGGCAAGTCTGTGAATGATTTGCGCAAGTTCATCAACGCATCGGGATGGTTTGTAAACCCGCTAAGTTTTTCATAGGTTTTTCATTGGTTCCAGAAAAGGGAAGCATAACCTTAAGGGTATCACAAAGGGTCCACATTGACCTGTGACGGGCGCAGGATTCCTTGCCCCGTCAGCCCAGTAACCTAACCTAACCTAACCTACAGCTGCTGGTGGCGATTGCGTCAGAACTGTGCGCGCTGTTAAAGGCTTTGCGCAGGGCGGTGTACTCTCCACTACATTGTGGAACCTGTTGGTCGACTCCTTGTTGAGAAGACTTCACTTGACAGCGCTCAATAGTGTTGGGAGTTTGTGCCGCGAGCAGGCTCTGTCAGGCAACCGAAGACTGAGGTGATGCTGTTTACGAATAGAAGGGCAATACCTCAAGTGAGGTGGCCTTACTTCCAGGGCACTCAACTAAATTGATAGCAAGGTTAAGTATCTGGGTATTGTTCTAGACCCAAAGCTTAACTTTTCTGAACATTTGGTTGCTAAAATTTCAAAGGCAACTAACATTCTCTGGCAGTGCCGTAGCATGTTCATCAGAACCTGGGGACTTAGTCCCAGGCTGGTTCACTGGATTTACACGTGCATCGTTAGGCCATACCTTATGTATGGTGCGATTGTATGGTGGGCTAGAGCTCACATCCTTAAACATCAACTGACGAAGCTACAGCACCTTGCGTGCTTATGCATTACAGGTGTGATGAGAAGAACTCCCACTGCTGCTATGGAAGTGTTGCTCTGTTTACCTCCCTTGCAGTTCCTTGCTGAGAGCGAGGCCAGAAAATCACTATACCGTATGTGTGTAGTACTTGTACGGCAGCTCAATCTCGGCGATGGGGCCAGAGGTGCTAGGTACAGAGCTCTCTATGACAGCCTATCTGGCCATCGGGGAGGAGCACTTGACACTGTGTGCACGAAGCAAGTCTTTGAGTGCCGTGTTCAGGTCATCCTTCCTGAACGGCAGGAATGCAACAGTGAGGGGTGGAATGACTTTAGGCCGGTGGATGATTGTCTATGCGGATGGCTCACTCATTGACGGTACCTCCGGAGCCGGGGTCTGCTCTAGAGGCTGTCGGATAAATCTATCTGCAGCCTTGGTTAGACAAACAACTGTTTTTCAGGCAGAAATCTTTGCGATTGCCTGTTAAGGAGAAGGATTAAGGTTAAAACCTTATACATCTGCTCAGATAGCCAAGCCGCTATCAAAGCCTGTTCGGCCTATTTCAGTACCAAAAAGCGGAATAAGACTATGGTGGGTTATTCTAATGTTTCCTCCTACGGAATTGGCATACAAACTCTTTTTATTGGGGAGAGGATTACGTATATGTCGTGATTGGATATAATTTTTGTTCGAGCCTGTATCAATAACCTGTCCACTCTTTGCAACGTGCTCGAAATATTATTATTGTGTCTTTGTATTGTTCCATTTCTTGTTCTTCTCCAGTTGAAGTTCGTTGCATTTTATAGGGTTGGTGAATTTGTTGTGAATGTTCTGGTTTTTGTGGCGTTGGTTGGTCCCTTGGTCTATTTAGGTAATTCACCCTCTGAGTTCTCATTGAATTTTCTATGTCCATAGGTTTAGGAGGAAGTTCACGTTGGTTCGGTGGAAGTCGTTGTCGTTGGGCAGACCTTGAACGGTATTGGGGTTCCCTGTGAAATTGGGGTTGCTGAGGTTGACAAGGGTTATGGAGCAATTGTGGAAATAAATCTCGCCTTGGGCTGGGACAGGAACTGGGTGTGGAGGATTGAAGCTTCTAGGAGGAACTGGTGCGGGTGTTTGCTGGAAAGTTTTCCGAGCTGTTGACTGAGAATTATTTACGTGTTGCGTTCTGAAGTCAACATTTTGGAGTTTAAGGCAAAGATGCAGAGCCGGCGGCAAATTTGCAGGTTCCCTTATGCTGAGTAGTCTGGGAAGATCACCTTTTAACCCTCTAAAGAAGGTATCGAGTGCCTTATCTCTATAACATTGAGTCATGTTATTTAACGATTCATGGCTCATGTCCATACAACCGAGTTTGTTGAAAATGAGGGGCAAGTGGTGATAAACTGCTTGGTAGAATTCGGGTATCGTATTGTTACCCTGCACCAGAGTCGTCATCTGGTACTCGAGGGTTCCTAGATCCCTCTTATCTGCGTAATGCAGAGTTAAGCATTTAGAAATCTTTTCCCAGTTTAAAGGGGTGTTGTACGATTCGAGAGCTATATCCGCGTAGCCTGTTATCTTATTTCTAATAACGGACAAAATGCCATAGTATTTTGGGGTGCCCTTGAGATGTTCGTAAATCTTAAGTATTCTTTCAACACTTTTTTCCACGAGTTGAACTCCTGAGCTTCACCTGAACATTCACGTAAACTCTTAACTATGTCAGGAACTTTGTCCATATCAGATCGGTTGGTCAACGTCATTATTGATATTTGAGACTGGATTCATAATTGAATTGAAAATTTGTCTTCTGAATGTGTAGTGTTTCGGTCGTGCGGGGGGGGTACGAGGAGCAGGAGGAGCACTATTTTCTCCTAGTACATACTTCAAACGGGTTGGTCTGATATTTGGATTCGACATTTTGAAAATTTAGGGAATCGTGATTGAAATTGAGTCAATGATAATTAGAAATTAGGTCTTATTCTAGTTGAGTCTCAAGTTCTTACACAAATAATTACAGAGTACAAAGCAAAAAAAAAATAAAAAATTTCTTATAGAAATATAGCAGCCTCAATCCACATAACAAAGACGGGTTCTGGACCGTGGCAGTTGGTTGGGGCGGCTGTTCTCTAAAACCCGAACTCCTTTTTATCCCTGTTTTACAGGATTACTTGGGGGCCTCTTTTTCCTTACACAATCACTAATCAGTCTCGTGGCCTGGTGTCCACGTTACGCAACTTGTGACTTGGTGTCCACTTTGTTTAACACGCAATAGTTTCGCGGCTTGTTGTCCACGTTATACAACTTGCGGCTTGGTGTCCACTTATGTTGTTTTTTACACGCACTATAATGAAAACTTCGTAGCTTGGTGTCCACTATGTTGTTTACACGCACTAGTGATATTTTCGCGGCTTGGTGTCCACTATGTTTTCTCCACCAGCACTATTTTCACTATTAGTTTTGTGTTTATTACTCGTACGCGTATTGTCTGTTTAATGAAACCGCACGGTCAAAATTTCTCGGGCGCCAGTTAATGAAAGATACGCACAATTTTCATAAAAAATATTTTTTTTTGCCTGCTTTATTGATCTAATAGAAACGATTATAAACTTAAGACTAAATTTTCCTAACCTACTCTACATGCATTTATAATGGAATATTGCTTTACTCAGCATTGTATCATTGTATATAAACCTTATAGTAGTGCAATCGTGCGTAAACGACGATACACCACCAGTGCGCATTCGCCCGCAACAAATCATGATACTCGTAGTCTAGTTCTACACCATTCTCGTGCTGGGAATATGAGTAGGTGGATGATGCAGGTAGTGGTGGTGGTTGGCAAAGCAGGTTTCGTGTAGATTTATGGTATATTTATACCCTATTCTAGGGGTATATTAATTTTGACGCATAGTTTGTAACATACCTTAATATTGCCCGTAGACCCCTAAAAGTTACTATATTTATGATCAGCATCGATAGTAATGTCGATCTAGCCATGTCCGTCCGTCCGTCGGCAAAAATTAGGCCTTTAAACTGGACCTAGAGAGCTGAAATTTTAACCATATACTCTCTAGGGTCCCGAAATAATCAAGTTTACGAATTTTTGAAATCCGCCCACAGACACGCCCACAAACTCAAAAAAACAAAATTTTGGAAAAAATCGAATTTTGAGCTAGGAAGCTGAAATTTTTTATATATGATCTATGACTCCTAAAACTGCTCGGGATATAAAATTTTCAAAATCCGCCCACTGCCACGCCCACAAAAAAATAAAACAATTTTATTGAAAAACCAAAATTTGAGCTAGGGAGCTGAAATTTTTAATATATACTCTCTATGGGCCCTTTAAGCTCATGTATAAATATTTTCAAAATCCGCCCACTGACAAGCCCACAAATAAATAAAACAATTTTTTTGAAAATCCAAAGTTTGAGCTAGGGATCTGAAATTTATAATATATACTCTCTATGGGCCCTTTATGCTTATGTGTAAATATTTTCAAAATCCGCCCACTGGCACGCCCACAAATATTATTATTTATTTTTTTTTTGAAAATTCAAAGTGAGCTAGGGAGCTGAAATTTATAATATATACTCTCTAGGGGCGCTTTATGCTCATGTGTTAATTTTTTTAAATCCGCCTACTGACACGCCCACAATTAAATAAAACAATTTTATTGAAACACCCAAGTTTGAGCTAGGGAGCGTTTTTTTTGATAAAATCCTTTAAATGTTATATAACAAAATATGTAAAGCGTTCTTAACAATTCAACCATACTTAGACTTTTGTCACGCCCACTTATGAGGGATAGGAATAAGAATAGGGTATCCAACAGTTCGCCCAAGCGGACTGTAGCCCGTCCCTATGTTTTTTGTTTGCTTTGATGGAAGGGGTATGTTATGTTTTCTGGATTTTAGCACAATTGGTATGTGTGTATGATCGTTGAGCATTTCAGCAGTGAAGATTCTCAAATGTTTTTTTTTTATAATTCATACGAGTATTTGCAAGTGAAAAGCAGATATTCATATTTAATGGTAGGGGCGATGGTGGATGAAGAGAGGTGGGATAATTGTAGTTGGGTAGATTGATGGTATATTATTTGTTTGCTCTGATCAAAGTTTTTGGGGTAGTTTATGGCATATTGCAATTAGAACAAAACCGTCACCTGGAACTTATTTTGTTGTATTTTATACAATTGGTGTGTATATGTTAAGATCGGCGAAGGAGATTCGCATTTCAGCAGTGAGGAATATCATATTTGCATGTGAAAAAAATTAATTGAGGCAGAGATAAGATAAGACAAGTTAGAGTGTGTGTACGAGCGCGTGCCCTGCTTGTAAGTAGGTTATTCATGATCAACTCAAATTGGTTTATTTATTGGTTCATCAAATAAAAAGGGCATTCATTCATAATCGGTATTCAAAATCATATTAGGTTCATATTTCGTTTGCATTATGTTACACAATCGAATCTCCGAATATAAACAGAATTTTTTCATTTGGTTTTGCACAAGCACCTGAGTTTGAATTTGAATTTGAATTTGAATTTTATTTCATTTCAATTTCTATTTTACTATTTACAATTTTATATTATTACAATATTATAATTTTATACAGCAATTCTTATATAAAGGTTTTAATTAATGATAAAAACTGTAAAGAGAAATTTGGTACATTTAACCATGAATTATTAATTGAAATGGTGTATCCTATACACTTTGTGGTAATATTACCAGTTTCAAGTGTATTATTCATAAAAAAAAAAAACTACTTTTTCATCGATATGAAGAGCCGCAATAAGAATGATATGAAAGAGCAATGAAAGAAAGTTGAGGAATAAACAAAAAATATATATATATATAATATAATATTGGGAGGCAATTTAAAATTAAATATGGGTTTGTATGGGACAATCCAAAATTGATAATGCAAGCAAAAATATCTCTCTAAGCTACTATTAGAATCAAATCCTCTACACCTGATCTGGATAATAGCCAAATTCTAAGATTTTTAAGGAATTTATTAAAGCCGACATTTCTGCATAAATCGGCAGGAAGTTTGTTATATATATGTGGCGCTATAACAGTAATGGAACGTCTAAAATATTCCGTTCTAGCTCTTGGGACTACAACATTATTTGTTGATCTTAATGAATAAGTTACATTATTTCCAATTAAATTGTTATAGCCACCTCGCAGGTAGAACAGTCGCAATACTTTATATACGTATAAATGCCTAAGCGGCAATACTTTGATTGACTCAAACAATGGAAATGATGGCTCCCACCTTGGCTTAAACAACATTACTCTGATTATCTTTTTCTGGGCTGTAATGACAGGCTTCAGAGTACTAATGTAAGCACTACCCCAGCAAGAAATACCATATTCCAAACGAGAATTAACTAACGCGTAGTAAACTGATGTAAGTAGATTTGGTGGCAACAGCTTACGCAAGTGAAATATTTTACTTAGAGCAAAATACATATATTTTTTTAAGTTTTTAATATGTGCTTTCCAATTGAGTTTTGAATCAACAGTAACTCCTAGATATTTAAATTCGGAAACAGATTCTAGCTGCACGCAGGAATCATTGCAGTTATGATGATCGCAATTTGCGTTATGTAGGCCAACTCCTTGGATTGATAACCCATTTGAAAGAGAAAAACACATAACTTTAGACTTGCTGCTAAGGACCATTTGGTGATGCCTAAACCACCTTGTCAAAATAGCTAGGTCAGTATTCATTTGGATTTTTACCGTTTCTAGAGAGGAAGCAGCATACGACAGAACCAGATCGTCAGCAAAAGCGATAATGGATCCATTTAGTGACAGTTTAAAAATAGAATTTATATAAAAAACAAATAGTAATGGTCCAAGGACTGATCCTTGAGGAACCCCTGTATCAGGACAAGAAATTGTATCACTCAAGGTTGCATTTGCGCGAACAAGCTGTGTTCTGTTTTGAAGGTAGGATGAAAACCAGTTCAAAATATTATCTCTGAATCCATATCTGTAGAGAATCTTCAACAACAATTTATGATTGACGAGATCAAATGCCTTAGTCAGATCGAGAAACAGAGCAGCAGTTTTGTTGCTTTTATCTAATCCCAGGTTTACATTTTCCAAAAATGATTGAATGGCATCTTCAGTAGATTTCCCTTTCATAAACCCAAATTGGGATGTACTAAGGAATTTATATTTATCACAAAAACGTATCATTCTTTTAGTTATTATTTTTTCAAAGATTTTGGAAAAGACTGATAATAAGGAAACTGGTCTGTAATTGTTTGGGTCACATTTGCTACCTTTTTTATGAATTGGAATAATAATTGCTGTTTTCAGGCACTCTGGGAATATACCGCTTTCAAAACTGTAGTTTACAAGAAATGTTAAGGGTTCAATGATAAAATGACTAATATTTTTTATGACAGTGCTACTTAGGCCATCTATACCACAAGAGTTCTTCGATTTGAGATTGGAGATCACTTGAAGTATATCAGCTTCAGTCACTACACCAAAGAAGAACGACGATAAGATTTCGTTATCAAGAAGAGATTCTTGATGAAAATTGTCTAGGCTGCATGAGGGACTAGGTTTATTACTTTCGGACACATTTTTAAAAAATATATTAAAGCCATTTACAATTTCTTTATCACTTTCGGATAACTTGTTTTCTGAAAACTTTATACATTTTAGGCCATAGTCCTCTTTATTTTTGCCTAACAGATTATTTATAGTATTCCATTGTTGCTTGGGATTATACCTATTTTCGTCGAACTTTCTTTTGTAGTATATTTCTTTTTGTGTACTTATTAGTTTATTAATCTCCTTTTGCATTTGTTTGTATGCATTTTTTATATAAGGTAAGTGTAAGTTGTTCTTGTTCATTGTGTAATAAGTATTTTTAGCGCTTATTTTCTCGCAGATATAGTCAGTCATCCATGGCTTGATTCTTTTATATTTACGTTTTTGTTTTACGAACTTGCTTGCAGAAACATGGACAGAGAGAGTACTTACGAAGTTACTAAAAGCGTTTGAAGGACAGTTACAACTATATACATTACTCCAACTTTCCATTGAGAGACATTCGCGCAAAGCCGAGTAGTTAATTTTTTTATGGATTTGCGTTTCTAAGATTTCGTCTGTTCGTTCAGAGTTGATAAATATATCCAGAAAGGATACAACAGTAGCAAAATGATCAGTGATATCCCATTCAAGAACGATTGGACGGACTTTATCAAGGTTTTTTGCCCGAATAAAAATATGGTCAATACATGTTTTAGTGTTTGGAGTTACTCTCGTTGGCACATTTATCAAAGATTCAAAGCCCAGAGAAGACAAAAGGAGCACATAATTATCACAACCAGTAGGAAAGCCAAGTATATCTATATTTATATCGCCAACCATACAAATATTGTGACTGTTCATTCCGGTAATAAGGTCTTCAATATCTTTTAAAAATATATCTTGATGAACAAACTGGAGCCGATATATGCAAAGAATGTCAATCAAAACATCATTATGAAGTTTCAGTTTTACAATAATGCTATCAGCACTACCCAAATCAGGTGAAAGAACCTCCTCAACAACAATATTCTTTTTCACAAAAATTGCAATTCCACCTGCCGGATATTTATCATTACATTCAGCGTATGGTATGTAACCCGGAATTGAATAGTAACTTAATTCATGGTCATAAATCCAAATTTCAGATAAAACTATTATATCAGGAAATATTTTAAAGGAATTGTTTAAATACATGCAGAAGCTATCAAAGTTTTTTCTCATACTTCTAATATTTAAATGAAAGACAGTCAGATCATTTAAGGATGAATCATAATAACTAGAGCCAGTAAAGATATTACTACTTGTGCTACTACTACAGAGATCAAATAATTCATTACGTTGAGATAACATTGCATGTGCTAAAATTATTTAATCATAAATGGTTCAGATCATCATTGCATCTGATGAACTTGATCTCCATACCAGCAGCCTTACGCATCATTATTGTTCCTTGTCTCACCCAGAGAAATTTATAATTGTGATTTTGTTTTGCCATTTTCGCCTCCCTCAGCAAAATTTTCGTATCGTGTGATAGCCAATCGTTAATATAAATGTTACCTTTGCACGAAGTAAAACACTTTTCAGCTCTGATCGGCGCTTTCTTAGCATATGAAGCAGCCAAGATTTCCTCTTTCACTCGCCTGCTGCGAAGCTGCACAATCATAGTACCAGTTGTTTTTCCCCCAGTCTTCCTTCTATAGCAGACATCCACATCGTTCTCAGCTATTTGTACATCGACGCCTTTGTTGACGATTTGGACAGCCGTTGCACGCACATTTTCGTTCTCCAAAAGAGGCACTTCACGCAGTTCAATGTAATTTGAGTGACACAAATATTCTGCACTCTCAAGTCTCTTTTTTGTTGCTTTGAGCTCAGCTTTTATTTTTTCATTTTCTTTTTTGACTTCTGCTAATATTTGTGTCGTCTTCTCTAATGCGCTGATTTGTTGCTGCATAAGAAGCAGTGTCTTTACAGTGTTATCAAGTGTTTTTTTTATCTCGATAACGTTAAGGTGAATGCCCTCTAGTGATATTTTGCAGTTTTCCTCTCCTTCAGTATTCATACATGATGACATCGAAAGTCTACGCGGGTTGTTTCTTTTTTGTTGCAAACAGGTGTTACACGTCCATGGTTTTTTCGATTTGGATATAAAGTCTACATCAGTAGGTTTAAGTTTAACACACTCCGCATGCATTACAAGTTGGCAATCACTACACTTTATATTGCACGCGTCTCTTCCGATTCTTAACGTACAGATATTACAACTCATTTTGGTTTAATATTATTCACTGCTCTCACTTACACGTCTTTACTCATTGACGACTCATTGAGTGCCTCAGTTTGGGCAGCTAAATATCATTGATTTAGGTATTCTTTTTGATACCTACTTCTTTTGATACCGTCATACCGACCACTAGCGGCCGATATACTTAATGCAAATTTCGGTTTCAGGATGTCCCAGTAGGTACTAAAGAAATGAAGTAGGTATAGTTTAAATTTATCTTTTGAAGTAGGTAGGTACAATTATGAAATTTTATAGGTAGGTAGTAGGTACCCAAATGCATTAAAATATTGAACTCCATCAAACGCATGGTTAGACGTATCGCATGTTATAGAAACTCACATTTTTTATTCTAGCCTCGTTAATATCTCAGCCAGAAAAAATATAAGTTTCATATGTATGTATATACATATATAGTTTAAATTTATCTTTGGAAGTAGGTAGGTACAATTATGAAATTTTATAGGTAGGTACCCAAATGCATTAAAATATTGAACTCCATCAAACGCATGGTTAGACGTATCGCATGTTATAGAAACCCACATTTTTTATTCTAGCCTCGTTAATACCTCAGCCAGAAAAAATATAAGTTTGTATGTATATACATACAGTGAAATCTTCCTTGAGGGGACATTAATGGTGCACATTTTTGTCCGCTTAAGAGAGTTTACCGTTTAAGGAAAATTAAAACAACTTATCCATCTTTAAGCTAAAAAGAAAAGTCTTCATATTCACTTATGTATGTATATACAAAGATGGTATATTAATTGTTGGCTCTAATGGAAATTTGGGGTAGGTTATGGCATATTGCGAGGAGGCCGTAGGATGTTTGCTGGTATTTAATACAATTGGGATGTACCACCGTCTCACCTGATTACGAACAGGACTTTTTTAACTCCTTCGATAATATGGGAAAAACCAAATGCAATATGAAAGAAGGCTATATTAAGCTTATGTTGTAAAAAAAAATTGGGATTAGGTAGATAAATTCGATTGTATTGAAAAAACAACAAGGATTTAAGGCTGCCAAACTTTAAGGATAAGCATCATGTAAATAAATATCTATAAATAAAGTTATATTTTAATAAATGAATGGGTGTGTTTTTCTGATTTTCATATATAAATATTTATATGTATTCATATTTATTTTTATTTGTTTTTAGTTATGGTAATATTAATATATAGTTTATTTATGTTTTATATATACGTACTTTAGGTATGCGCTCTTGGTTAAAGGACCCTATGCATTGTTATGTTACGTAATATTTTATTTATTTATTTATGAACTATGCGCGAGGAGTAGGCCTAATGGGGATACCTCGGTGAAAAAAAAAACGCATCAAATGTTCCACCTCCTGGGTGATGCGGAAGAGAACAGACTTGTGTTTTTTTTAGTACCAACCACAGCATTAAAAAAAATTTAAATAAAATATTCAATGCTGTGATTGGTACCTATGCCTCGAATATCCAAATTGGTTAAATGAACATTTCTTTATCTTTAAACTACATACATAATATTCTCAGTATTTGTTTTTTTTTTCTTTTAAGAAAGCAATGAAAACATATATTTTTGCATGTCTAAATAGGTAGGTAGTTTGTTTGACATTCATTCAAATAATAAAAAAAAATGTAAATCGACAGTTGAGCTGCCTCTAACAGATATACGTATCCAACAACGTGTTCGCTTATAAATATCTGATAAAAAACAAATCGAATATTTCTGAATCAATTACAAAAGAAATGATAGAAATCGGTGAATTTTTGGACGAGATATACCCAAAATAGCAAGAGTCTAAAAAACCATAAACTCATAATTTCTTTACTTCTTACATGTTCAGTAGGTAAAGTAAAGGAACAAGACCAAACTGTGGTGGATTCCGGGCCACAAAGGTTTTGAAGGCAACGAAAAGGCCGACGACGGGTTGCGATATCACCTAAACATAATGAAAATAGTTGACTCTGCAGAATGCCGGCTATGTCTTGAGGAAGTCGAAACAGCTGAACACATTCTAGGTGAATGTCCGGCCTCAGAGAACAACTGAGTTCCGAAGATATAAAGAAGTGGTCTGCTGGTAGCATTATCCGCTTTATACGGAAAGAAGAAATACTACTAGCTTAACATATTTCTGGCCCAGACGGTACAAACGACCTCATAGGTCGCAGTACCTTTTTCTTCGCCTTGGCGAACCAGAAGCTAAAAAAAAATATATTGCAAATTTCAGCAGAACCATTTACCACAGGGCATGACAACTAATAATAGAACGAAACGAGGAGTAGGCCGTCTGATTAAAGCTCGGTGATTAATGCGAAAGAGAACCAATCAAGCAACCTTCATTAGAAGCAAAAAACACACACCCCTTCCATCCAGAGAGTCGATAATGCGAAATCCATTATCCATACAAATAATAACTTACTTGGTTTCCATCATCAACCTCTGCTACTTGCAAAGCATACGTACATGAACATACTACCTGCGCTGCCTACGCCTATGCTCCTTCTTGCAATGAAAAAAAAATGCATACACAATGGAATGATATTCGTTCGGCGGAAAGATTCGAGAGAGACAAACCGGTTTATTTGGTCTTGCTTTCTTCATTTTCAAAGTGTGTATTTAAAATGAAGATGACAGCAAAAGTTTAGACACAAACATTCTAGCTCAATTCATAACGCCATCTGCATTTAGTCGGCTAAAACAAAAAATTCGACATGATGGCACTACTATAAAGTGTATATACAATGCTTTAATGCCCGCTTTGTTTTCCATTTATAACATGTTTGTATTCCACACACAGAAACAAATACATAAACATATACATGATCATATTTAAGTTGGTCACGTAGATCCTGTAAATTGATATTCTGTTTTGTTATTTATTCTCTTGTTAGTGCTGGAAAAGTGAAGTTGTGTAGTTGACAAGTTGTGTGAGCATATAAAAAGGAAATAAAGAAAAGAATAATAAACTATATGGCATTGTTTTATAGATACGGCCTCTTTATTCCAAAAGGTTATGGGCCCAGTTTGCGCCTATAAATTGATACGATCATTAAATAGGATTGTGAAAACTATAAAAAAAAAAAAAAAAAAAACATGGAAAAAGTGAAGAGAAATATTAAGCCTTTTAATGGCGAAAAATATTCAATTTGGAAATTTAGAATTAGGACACTCTTAGCTGAAATAGATGCTCTAAAAGTAATTTATAGTGTCGTGCCTAAAATATAACTGAAGCGTGGAAAATAAAGGAAAGAAATGCAAAGAGTGTAATTATTGAATTTTTAAGTGACTCATTACTCTTATTTGCAAGCGATGGAAGCACTGCAAAACAAATTTTCAAAAACTTGGATGCCATATATGAGCGAAAAAGTTTGACATCACAATTATCTGTACGAAAGAAGCTACTATCGTTAAAATTAAGAGGTGATTCTCTGCTATTGAGTCATTTCAATATATTTGACGAACTAATAACTGAATTGTTAGCTTCGGGAGCAAAAATTGAAGAGATGGATAGAGTATCTCACTTGTTGTTGACTTTACCACCATCTTAGGATGGAGTAATTACCGCGATTGAAACATTATCAGAAGTTAATTTAACATTGGCGTTTGTTAAAAGTCGACTACTTGATCATGAGATAAAATTAAAAAGTGAAGGTAAAGACACTAGTTCAAAAGTATTGCAAGTCGTATGTAATAATCAAAAGAATAATAATAAAATTAAAGCTAAATATGTTAAGAACAAATACAAGTTTAAAGGTTTTAAAAACAAATTTAAATCGAACATAAAATGTCAGAAAAAAAGGCCATATTAAAAAAGACTGCTATATATATAAAAGAATTTTAAGTAATCAAAATCCAGAAAAAGTCAATAAAGCACAAATCGCAACAACTCAGCCAGAGAGAGGCTTCGCTTTCATGCTGAGACGTGAGGTGACAATTCCTAAAGTTGGGAACGTGTCATATGTTCTGGATTCAGGAGCCTCGGATCATTTAATAAACGACAAGAAACTGTTTACTGACTATATAAACCTGGAATCGCCAGTCGAAATCGCAGTCGCAAAATGTAGAGAATACATCCCAAAAAGGCATAGTAAGACTACGCAGCAATTTTCAAGATGAGATTACCCTGGAAGATGTTTTGTTCTGTCAAGATGCTGGTATGTCCATTGAATTTCATCCAGGAGGTGTAAAAATTAGTAAGGATGGTCAGGAAATTGTTGAAGGTAAATGTATGTATAATCTACCTATTGTTGATTTTACAGTCCCTGGCTAATTTATTAGACGCACTGTAAGGTTCTATTTACTTTGTTTGTACTTGTTTCCTTTCGCGTATTAATTGGTTAACACTGTAGTGCAACATGTTAAAAATAAATACAAAATGGAATCATATACAAAATCTAATAAATAAAAACACGTCATATGTACGTTTAAATATAACAATATTGCATATAAACTCGTGCAACACTTAAAAATATTAAAAAACTACATTGCGTCTAATAATATGGCCAGGGACTATATGTTAAAGAAAAAAATATATGTTACAAGAAATAATGAATATCGGTTGTGGCATGAGAGGTTAGGACACATAAGCAAGGAACAGTTTTTAGAAATTAAAAGTAAAAATATGTTTGATGATTCTGATCTTCTAAAGAATGTGCAACCAAATAATGAGTTACGAGTATGTGAGGCTTGTATAAATGGAAAACAAGCGAGACTTCGATTCGAAAAATTCAAAAATAAAGATTATATAAATCGACCTTTATTTGTGATTATGTAGGTTTATTGATCAGTATACACATTATTGTGTTACTTATTTAATTACTTATAAGTCTGACGTATTTTCTGTTTTTAAAGATTTTATCGCAAAAAGTGAAGTAAATTAAAACTTAAAAGTTGTGAATTTGTATATAGATATTGGTAGAGAGTATTTGTCGAATGAAATGAGGGATTATTGTGTTTCGAAAGGCATCAGTTACCATTTAACAGTTCCTCATACTCCACAATTAAATGGTGTGTCCGAACGCATGATAAGAACGATAACAGAAAAGGCTCGTTCTATGGTTAATGGAGCCAGATTGGATACAATTTTTTGGGGTGAAGCTGTATTAACAGCGACGTACTTAATTAACAGGAGCCCAAGTAAAGCGTTGAGGGACAACATTAAAACTCCATATCAAATGTGGCATAATAGAAAACCATTTTTAAAATATTTGAAATTATTCGGTTCGACAGTTTATGTACACAATAAAATAAGAAAAAAACATAGGGGCGGGCTACAGTCCGCTTGGGCGAACTGTTGGATACCCTATTCTTATTCCTATATCTCATAAGTGGGCGTGACAAAAATTTAAAGGATTTTATCGAAAAAACTAAGCTTTTGTAAATAAAAACGCTCCCTAGCTCAAACTTTGGTTTTTCAATAAAATTGTTTTATTTAATTGTGGGCGTGTCAGTAGGCGGATTTAAAAAAAATTTAAGTATGAGCATAAAGGGCACCTAGGGAGTATATACTATAAATTTCAGCTCCCTAGCTCAAACTTTGGACTTTCAAAAATAAAAATAAAAAAATTGTGGGCGTGTCAGTAGGCGGATTTTGAAAATATTTACACATGAGCATAAAGGGCCCCTAGAGAGTATATATTAAAAATTTCAGCTCCCTAGCTCATATTTTGGTTTTTCAAAAAAAATATTTTATTTAATATTGGGCGTGTCAGTGGGCGGATTTTGAAAATGTTATGTCCCAAGCAGTTTTATGGGCCAAAGATCATATATAAAAAATTTCAGCTTTCTAGCTCAAAATTCAATTTTTCCCAAAATTTGTTTTATTTAATTGTGGGCGTGTCAGTGGGCGGATTTTGAAAATTTTATGTCCCAATCAGTTTTATGGGCCATAGATCATATATAAAAACGGACGGACGGACATGGCTAGATCGACATTACTATCGATGCTGATCATAAATATAGTAACTTTTAGGGGTCTACGGGCAATATTAAGGTATGTTACAAACTATGCGTCAAAATTAATATACCCCTAGAATAGGGTATACAAATCAACGAAAGGTATACTTGTCGGATATGAACCGAATGTTTTGAAATTGTGGGATGTGGAAACTGGGAAATTTATGATAGCAAGGGATGTTATCTTAGATGAAACAAATATGATTAATTCTAGGAATGTGATTAAAAATAGAGTACAAATGAGAGACTCTAAATTCCCGAATGAGAGTACGGAAAGTGAACAATTAATTTTCCCGAATGAGAGTACGGAGAGCGAACAGTTAATTTTTCCGAATAAGAGTACGGAAAGTGAACAATTAATTTTCCCGAATGAGAGTACGGAAAGAGTAGAATTAATTTTCCCGAATGAAAGTACGGAAAGGGGCTCAGGTAAACATCCTAGGTAAAGAATAAGAAGAATGCCAATCCAGTTGATACTGGTGAATAGGTATCAGAAGATGCAGATGAACACAATAAACCGTTGCCAAAATCACAATTGAGTGAAAGAAAGCATGAGATTGAAGTCAGACGAAGCGAACGAATAAGAGATATACCACAGATATCATATAGAGACGATGATTCATATTTAAATAGTTGCAAAATGAATGCACATTGCACTTTATTCAGTAGCACTCCAAATTCATTTGATAAAATTAAAAATAGTAGTGAAAGGTCATATTGGGAAGAAGCCATAAAAGAAGAACTTAACTCACATTTTTATAACAAAACTTGGTCTATTGTAAAAAAACCTAAAGATAAAAATTTAGTTGACTGTAAATGGATTTTTACAAACAAGCTAGATGAATTAGGCAACTTAGTTAGATATAAGGCTAGGCTTGTTGCACGTGGTTTCACACAAGAATATTTAACTGACTATGATGAAACGTTTGCTCTGGTAGCAAGAATTACTAGCTTTCGATTAATATTGTCTTTTTCAAACCAATTTAATTTAAAAGTCCACCACATGGATATTAAAACTGCCTTCCTAAATGGCACTTTAAAAGAGGAAATTTATATGACGGTTCCTCAAGGATTATCCTATGGTAGTGATAAAGTTTGCAAATTGAATAAAGCCATATATGGGCTTAAGCAAGCAGCTAGAGGTTGGTTTGAAGTTTTTGATCAAGCATTGAAAGAGATCGGTTTTGTGAACTCGGCTGTAGATCGCTGCATGTATATTCATGATACAGGTAATATATTAACAAATCTATATGTGTTATTAAATTGTCGATGATCTAGTAATAGCAACAGCAAATATTGAAACAATGCAAAAATTTAAAACTTATTTGATGAGTAAATTCAGAATGACTGATTTATGTGAGATTAGACATTTTATAGGGATAAAAATAGAGCGAATTGATAATCAGATAAATCTAAGTTTTTTTTTTTTGCGTGTAGCTAGCTGAAAATCGTTAAAAGACATCGCTTGGGAGCTTTGCGATAGTGTGGGACTTGAATCATTTACTAAAAACACCCAGGGAAGGCATGATGTTACCATCCTTCCAGTAATCGCACCTAGTCTAAAGACTAATCAGCAATTTTGTTTTAACATTTGCTTATGTACTTATGTACTGTTTTTAGGAACTAACTTTGGTTTGTTACCTTTTTTTCTTAATTCATTATCACTTTGTTCGTGTGATTATGTTGTAAAACATATTTTTCTTTCCTAATTACCTAGTTAACTAGTTCAAATGGTTTAACTCTATGTAATCTCCTAACTAAATTGTTGTTATTAAGTAGTTGAACTACTTCTAAATTAGCATGGTTGCGAAGCCTAACTTCATGTCTTCTTGCGACCTTCCGAACCTCGTCCTCTACCATTTCAATTTGTAGATCCCTATGTAGATCAGCATTACGTATGTACCACGGCGCATTAACAATATTGCGTAATACTTTGTTTTGAAAGCATTGTATGCTTTGAAGATTTGTCTTTCTTGTGCACCCCCATAACTGGAGGCCATATGTCCAAATTGGTTTTAATATTTGCTTGTAGAGAAGCAGTTTGTTGTATATTGAGAGGCATGAATTCCTCCCTATGAGCCAATACATTTTATTGTATCGTATATTTAGTTCATCTCGTTTTTTTTTGACATGTGTTTTCCAACGCAACTTTGCGTCCAAAGTCAAGCCTAAATACTTAGCTGAGTTCGAATGCAGAACTACTTTATTATTTATGTACACAGGTATGTATTGTACGTTTTTATTCGTAAAGTTAATATGAACCGACTTTAGTTCATTTAATTTTATTTGCCATTTTTTGGTCCATTTGGATATATCATTTACTGTCCTTTGCAGTTTTTCTGTAACTTCCTGTGCGGTTTTTCCTACTGCAAGTACAGCAGTATCGTCTGCAAAAGTGGCAACAGTAGTTTCGTCATTTTATGGTAGGTCGTTTGTGTATAAGAGGAACAGTACTGGTTCCAACACATTACCTTGCGGTACTCTAGCTTTGATGTGTTTCAATTCGGAGTACTCATTCTCTTGCTTAATTCTAAATAATCGTTGCATTATATACGACTCTAGTATTTCATGATACTCTTTTGGAAGATATTTTTGTAGTTTACCGATTAATCCTTTGTGCCAGACTTTATCAAAAGCCTGTGTTACATCAAGGAAGATGGCAGAGCATATTTGTTTTTCTTCTAAAGCTTTTTCTATTATATCAGTTATTCTGTGGACCTGATCTATTGTTGAGTATTTATTTCTGAATCCAAACTTATGGTTTTGGATCAGTGTCTTTTCTTCTAGAATCGGATGGAGTCGTTTTAGGAGCATTTTTTCGAATAGCTTTGACAGGATTGGCAGCAATGATATCGGCCGATATGACGTTACTTCACTGGGCAATTTTCCCGGCTTAGGTACCATGATAACTTCCGCAACCTTCCACATGCGCGGAACATACCTTAGTCTGAACGCAGCATTTATTATCTGTGCTATTTTTTTCATACCTTTCTTAGGCAGTTTTTTCAGAATTTCACCCGTTATTAGATCAAATCCCGGGGCTTTTTCGGGTTGATCTTTTCTTTTATTTATTTGGCTATTTCCCTAGAGGTTACTGCTGGAATCGATCTCTCGTCTTCGCACATTTCTTCCGTTTGTTGGGAAATATCATTATGGTCGTATGGCTTGAAAACATTTTCAAGATGTTCCGCAAATAGATCCGCCTTTTGTTTGTTTGTTTTAGCAAAGTTATCACTGCTGTTTTTCACTGGCGGAATGTATGCCGTTGGTCTTTTAATTTTTTTTGTAGCCTTTCACAGTGAGTATTCTGTACTAGCATCGTTTGTCAGATTTTTAAGGTATCTTTCCATCGATGCATTTTTAAATTCTGCTATCCTTTTTCTGAGCTTATTGTTTAAGCTATTAAGTACTACTTTTATCACTTGGAGCTCTTGACAGTTGCCATCGCTTGCGAGCTCGTCTCTTTTCTGATTTAATGTCGCAAATTTCGTTGGGATACACGTTTCTTTTTACTTTGCTATTTAATTCAGGCGTTGCAGCCCATGCAGCCTTTTGTATAGCTAGGGTGAAGGACTGTACTTCACTTTCTAATTGCTCTATTGTATTAATTGTTGTGGATATTTCGATGCGTTCATCTATTAAATATCTGAAATATGTCCAGTCAGTTAGTTTGTTTACTAATTTTAATGCCAAGTGTTAGCAGCACAGATGAGTGATCTGAGTCAAGATCTGGCCCTTCCTTAACTTGGGTAGTATTTGAGGAAATATTCTTAGTTAAGAAGAAGTAGACAACATCCGGGATTTTGTTCCTATCTGTGGGCCAGTAAGTAGGATTTCCCGTTGAATGGTAGTTAACATTG
This sequence comes from Portevinia maculata, assembly GCA_949715645.1. Classification (NCBI taxonomy): domain Eukaryota; kingdom Metazoa; phylum Arthropoda; class Insecta; order Diptera; family Syrphidae; genus Portevinia; species Portevinia maculata. The sequence goes on along the minus strand of OX454528.1, from coordinate 44,735,362 downwards.
TTTTTTTTAATATATTCAAGGAGTTCTCTTCCTCTTGTATTTGTTAATCTTGATCCCCAAGATATGTTCTTAGCGTTGAAATCTCCGCCTATTATGAATTTATTTCCGAATTTACGGAAGAGGCTTTCAAAATTGTTTTGTTTCAGCCTGTAGCTAGGAGAACAATATGCCGCTGCTACCGTTATCTGGCCGCTACTTGTTTTTATGTTTACGGATTTCGCTTGTATTTCACACGACTGATATTCTTCATCTTCTTCGTGGCTAACATCTTCCTTAATTATAACTGCGGTCCCTCCTCTTGCTGTATTTTGAGGATGTGGGGAAGGAAATTCGTATTTTGTTCCAATTTTAAAATATGTCTCGGAGACTAGACATATGTCAATTTTGTTTATGTCGAGAGTCGCTTGCAATTCGTCTTTACGATTCTCGAGACCATTGGCATTCTATAATAAGATTTGTATGTTTTCAGCCAATATGATCTTTTAGGTACAGTTCTTTTATTACTGTTTTGTTTTTCAAGGAGAGATATTCTTTGCAGAATTTTCTTATTATTCTTTTCCATGTCTCCCATTCTGTTAAGGATTCTTTGCATGATATCCTCCATAGCATTAATGGGAGGCTTGGGGTTTTCGACTGGTTTTACAACGTTTTTCGAAGCAACCTGTGCATATGTTTTCTGTGGACCGGTTATGAGGCTTAAGTTTTCATTTTCGCTTAAGGGTAGATTTCCTTTAGCTCCTTTAGATTTCGGTCTCAAGTCTTTTTTGTTTCTTTTTTCTCCGTTTTTGGTTGCGTCTTTTTGAACAGGCTTTTGCATTTTCTTTTGCTTGTTGTCTTTTACCTGCTGTATCTCTTTTGCAACTACACACCCTCTGTAGTTAGCTGGGTGTCTTTAGCTACAATTGCCGCATTTAGGGGCAGCATTTTTTTCCCTTATGCAGTCTTTTGTATGGTGGTCTCTTACACATTTAACGCATTTCGGGTTTGAGTTGCAGTATTTGTGAGTGTGACCATGCTTTTGGCAGTTCTTACGTTGAGGAACTAGCCTTGATTTCCACAAAGGATGGATTTGAACTTTCATTCCTAAGATATCTTTAATTTCATAAATTTTTTGATGTCTTCATCTTGCTCAAAAGTAAGCATGAACATCGGGAGCGGTACTTTACTCTTGTACTTAAGCATGTTGACAACTTCAAGTATTTTGAAGTTTTTCTTTATTAGGTCATTTGCAATGCGTTCAGGTGTGCATGAGTACTGTAGTTTCTTTGCAACAACCTTTATTTTTCTTGTTTGTTTATTTTCAAACGAGTACCATTGAACTTTTTTCTGGTTCAGCAATTTTGTTAAGTTTCTGTAGGATTCTTCGTTATCCACAATAGTTTTAACATCATTGCTATTTAGGAGAGCTATATTAGCTTTTATTTTATTTTCCTCCAAAATATTCAATAAGCCTTCGTACTTCGTAATACAGAGCACTATAATTGGTGGAGGCTTTATTGTTTTGAGTGGTTTGGTTTCTTTACCTTTCATCTTTTCTTGGCTTTTCTGGGTCACTTTTGGTGGTGAAAGCTCCGGAGACCTGCTCATTTTTCTTTTTTTGTTCCTTTTTGTTCCCTTAAAGGGTGGTTCTGTCTCTCTTTGCAGTTCTTTTTCATCCGTAGAGTACACTACAGTTTTATGTATCTGCTCATTTTTATTGTTATTATTGACCTGTTCTTTAAGCTGCTGTAGCTCAAGCTTTAGTTTATCAATTTCGCTTGCGAGTTTTTCACTGAGTTGCTTAAAATTGTCTCTTTCTTCACAGGCTTTTTTTTGTAACAAGCTTCCAACATAGGATTTTCTCTTGTTGGTTGGGATGGTGGTGTTCTTACCAATTTACGACTCTTTATGAAAGGGTCATCTTTTAGCAATAAATGGTTCCCCCCAGAATCCATGGAACCGGCCTCCGAAGAGGGTGGATTTACCAGTTTACCTGGCGTACCACCTGAGGTAGTTATATCATTTGTTTTATTCATTGGATATTTTCGTTTATTTTTTTAACTTTTAACTCAAAAAGTTTAAAAATTTGGTAAATTCTGACCCCTACCCGAAGGGGGGATTTGGACTTTAGTCGCCTCTTACGACCGGCATGCCTACATCGGGTAAATTCTAACCCCTATCCCGAAGGGGGGATAAATCTAAGTCAATCCGCTTACATAAAAATTGTTTTAAAAAAATTTAGAATGGATGACTGTAAACCAGTTAGTACTCCACTTCCAAGTAAGCTCAATTATGAAGCATTAAATTCAGACGAGAACTGTGATGCACCATGTCGTAATTTGATTGGTTGTTGTACATTATGTTGTGCACCCGACCGGATTTGAGTACATCTGTCAATATTTTGAGTAGATATAGTAATAAAAACAATAAAGAATTGTGGCAATGTCTTAAGAGATTTCTAAGATATCTAAAAGGTACTATTGATTTGAAATTAATTTTTATAAAAAAATTAAACTATAAAGATATGTTCATTGGTTATGTTGATTCTGATTGGGGTGGAAGTGAGAGCGACAGAAGAAGCACTACGGGTTATTTATTTATAATGTTTGGAACATGTTTAATTTGTTGGAATACAAAGAAACAAAACTCTGTCGCTGCCTCATCTACTGAGGCAGAATATATGGCATTGTTTGAAGCAGTAAGGGAAGCTTTGTGGTTGAAATCATTAATGAAGGGTGTACAAATTGAATTAAGAGAACCAATTAAAATATATGAAGACAATCAAGGTTGGATAAGTATAGCAAGCAATCCCTCATGTCACAAAAGATCAAAACACATAGATATTAAGTATCATTTCTCACGAGAGCAGATTGAAAATAAGTTAATAAAAATTGAGTATGTTCCCACAGATAAGCAGCTGGCCGATGTTTTAACAAAGCCGTTACCTGCAGTCAGACTCTTGAATTTAAGAAAACAAATGGGACTCGACGGATAAACGAATGAAAAGAAAACTTTAATTTTTTTTTTATTTTTTTTTGAAATTGATTAAACTTAAATTTTTTTTTTTGAACTTTATTAGTTTTATTAATATTCATTTAGGATGAATTAACGTTGGTCTGATTGGGTTTTTTTCTGGGTTTCCCCAATCCTTGCAACAAATGTTGGACCATGATATTGTAATACCCCCAGAATACACAACTTGTCATATTTTTTTTTTTTTTTTTTTTTTTTTTTACGCTGGGAGGTGGTAATCTTCCAAAGACGAAACCGAGCCCGTACTCAGTAACAGTGTGGTGATTTCTACCCACTAACCCCTTCTCCCGTCTTCCCGTTTTCCCTGCGATACAACCTTCTTGGTATTTCATTGCCGCAGGGCGGGGATTAGCCAGCTTTCCAATTATTGCACCTAGTAGTTAAACCAATCAGCAATTTGTCTTTCTAATTTTACAATTCATATTCTAAGTATTTGTCCATAGAGGATTTAATACTGTTTTTGTTTTATTTTTCGAGCTATGTAGCTAGTTCAAAAGGTTTAATTCTTCTTAACCTCCTAGTCATATTGCTAGTATTTAATAGTTCCTTCATTTCTGAGCTGACGTGATTGAGAAGCCTAAGTTTATGTCTATTAGCTACTTTTTTGACTTCATCTTCAATCATTTCTATTTCTAGATCTCTATGCAGATCAGCGTTTCGTATGTACCATGGTGCATTTACTATATTCCGTAGAACTTTGTTTTGAAATGTTTGAATTTTCTGTAGATTTGTTTTGCATGTGCATGCCCATAGCTGGAGCCCGTAGGTCCATACTGGCTTTAGAATTTGCTTATAAAGCAGTAATTTATTGTAATTTGACAAACAAGAGTATTTCCCTATAAGCCAATACATTTTACTGTAGCGCATATTTAGTTCTTCTCTTTTTTTCTTTACATGTGCTTTCCAGCGCAGTTTTGCGTCTAGTGTCATGCCTAGATATTTGGCTGTGTTTGCGTAATCTACTTCTTTATCATTTATGAACACTGGTATGTGCTGAACATTTTTATTTGTAAAATTTATATGGACCGATTTTAGGTCATTTAGTTTAATTTGCCAATTTTTTGTCCATTTTGTTATATTGTTCACTGCCTTCTGTAGTTTTTTTGTCGCTACTTCAACTGTTTCTCCCACAGCAAGTACAGCAGTATCATCTGCAAATGTTGCCACAGTTGTTTCATCACTGTTCGGCAAGTCGCTAGTAAATAAGAGATATAATACAGGACCTAACACACTTCCTTGTGGTACACCAGCTTTTATTTCTCTTAATGTGGAGTAGTCATTTCCTTGCTTAATTCTAAAGAATCTCTCTAATATATAGGACTCTAAAATTTCTGAAAATTGTTTTGGCAGATGCTTTTGCAATTTGTAGATCAGTCCTTTGTGCCATACTTTGTCGAAAGCTTGTGCTACATCGAGAAATATAGTAGAGCATATCTTTTTTTCTTCAAATGCTTTTTCGATTTTATCTGTTTCTATGCACCTGATCGATCGTGGAGTGTTCATTTCTAAAACCAAATTGATGGTTTGGGATTAGCGATTTTTCTTCGATTATTTTGTTCAGACGTTTAATCAACATCTTTTCAAATAACTTGGACAACATAGGTAGTATAGATATGGGGCGATAGGAGGTGACTTCACTAGGCGGTTTGCCTGGTTTTGGTATCATAATCACCTCCGCGACTTTCCACATGCTAGGTACATACCTTATCCTGAATACAGCATTTATGATCTGTGCTAGTTTCTTTAGGCCTTTTTTTGGGAATTGTTTAAGGATTTCCCCTGATATTAAATCAAATCCCGGGGCTTTTTTAGTACTGATGCCTTTTTTTATTTCATTGGCAATTTCTTTAGCCGTTACCGGTTGGATGTGACTTTCCTCTTCGCACAATTCTACGCTTTCTTGACAGTCTTTATCTTCATATGGTTGAAAGACGCCTTCAAGATATTCAGCAAAGAAATTAGCTTTTTCTTGGTTGTTTTTTGCCCAGTTACCTTCACTGTTTTTAACTGGTGGAATGTGAGCAATTGGCCTTTTCATTTTCTTTGTTGCCTTCCAGAGTGAGTACTCGGTATTAGCATCATTTGTAAGATTGGTAAGGTATTTTTTAAGAGACTCATTTTTAAATTCTCTTATCGATCTTTTAAGCTGGCTGTTTAGATTATTTAGTATTGTTTTGTCTCTGGGCGCTCTTGTTTGTTGCCAACGTTTTCTAGCTCGTCTCTTTTCCGTAATTATATCACATATTACTTTTGGATACGAGTTTTGTTGGATTTTAGTTTTCATTTTAGGTGTTGCAGCCCATGTAGCTCTTTGGATATTGACAGTCAATATTTGAACAGCATCTTCTAATTGATCTTCTGTTTCTATTGTTTCTAAGAGCTGAATACTATCCTCTAGATGCTGTCTGAAGTAGCTCCAATCAGTCAGCTTATTTCCTAGCCTTGCGCTATTTTCTTTAACAGTGATTTTATCGCCAAGTGTTAAAAGTATTGTGGAGTGATCTGAGTCAAGATCTGGTCCTTCTTCTACCTTCATATTGTTAGTCGAGATATTCTTTGTTACGAAGAAGTCGACAAGATCAGGGATTTTGTTTCTATCTGTTGGCCAATACGTAGGTTTTCCCGTTGATTGATACTTGCCGTTAATTTCGTTTATTGCTTCATAAAGTTCTCTTCCTCTTGTATTTGTCAATCTAGATCCCCAATACTTGTTTTTGGCATTAAAATCTCCCCCTGCAATAAATCTATTATTAAATATTCGGAAGAGGCCTAAAAAGTAATTTTTCTTTAGATTGTAACTGGGAGAACAGTAAATTGATGCAACTGATATAGTTTGTCCACTTTTCGTTCGAATGTTAATAGAAATTCCTTGCATCGCGCATGATTGGAACTTGGCTTCTATATGGTGATCGATCGTATTCTTTACTATAACTGCAGCCCCGCATTTTGCTGAATTATGGGGATGTGGGGAGTGATATAATTCGTACCCTTGCAGTTTAAAGTTTGTATTGAATTTTAAGTGCGTCTCAGAGACAAGACATATATCTATTTGGTTCATGTCGAGGACTACTTGGATTTCATCCTTACGGTTCTCGATACCATTAGCATTCCATTCCAGGATTTTTAACCTATCCATCATGTTCTTCTTTTTTGTGCAGCCTTGTTATTGCTGCTTTTTTTCTCGAGGAGCGAGATTCTTTCTAATATAGCTTTATTGCTTTTATCCATGCTTTCTATTCTACTTAGGATTTTTTCCATGAACGTTTCCATATTATTATTTAATTTAGTTTTGGTTGTAGTTTTCGTTTTTGCGACATTATCTACTTTTTTCGATGCAGCCTGTGCACTTGTCATATAAGAAGAATTATTGTTGAAACAAAGGAAAAATATGTTTTGTTGTGTAATGATCAATGTAATTTTTGAGAAGGTGTGTTGAATGCACAGGAGTTTGATTTGCAATAAAGCAATACCAACAACAACCAAGGTTTTCATGTTGAGTGTACAAGAATTTGTTTTGTACAAGAGCAACAACACACATGGTGTTGAAGTCCTGTTAGGTACAAAAAGTACATTGATTAAAAGTATATGTATATGTGTAGAGGGGAGATAATACTTACTGATATCTTTAATGCCCGCTTTGTTTTCCATTTATAACATGTTTGTATTCCACACACAGAAACAAATAAATAAACATATACATGATCATATTTAAGTTGGTCACGTAGATCCTGTAAATTGATATTCTGTTTTGTTATTTATTCTCTTGTTAGTGCTGGAAAAGTGAAGTTGTGTAGTTGACAAGTTGTGTGAGCATATAAAAAGGAAATAAAGAAAAGAATAATAAACTATATGGCATTGTTTTATTGATACGGCCTCTTTATTCCAAAAGAATCATCCAAATTTGGTGTTAATAAACCAATCTTATGTGTAAATTCAGAATCTTATGTGTAAATTCCCCCGCGAAGGTCAGTCACCTTGACGTGTGTACCATCATTGCCTTCGATGGTGCCGGTGCGGCGGCTTACGGCGCAAAGATTCAACGGGCTATGCTGTCGACGACTTCTGTCGTCAGAAGGGTCACCCATGGCAGACAGACCGACTGATGAGCGCTAACCAAGAGCTGGCCAGGACATTCCGTCCGATCCCATGCCCCCCCTCGCCATTCCCAATATCCTTACTCCCCCCCAATGCCCCCCTACCCCTGTTCCTATCCCTATCCAAACCTAACTCCAGTGGTGGTGTGAGCGAATTAGTAAACCGTGCCCAGGGATGAAAGGTTGGGGGTTAAACCAACCGTTAACTGAGCTCCCTCAGGCGCCTTGGCGCGGGCCTGTTGTATATAGCCTTACCCAGGTATGGCGGCGCTGCCTGGGCTGACCTTGTTTTTTCCGGCCTTACTCGTGGGAATCTAAACTAAAAACTAAAAATGGAACAAACAAAACAAAATCAAAATCAAAAAAAAACAAAAAAAAAAATATAAAAAAACAAAATGCAATTCCTGTCAAGGGGGAGAAGGAGATGTGTGAGGACGATTTATCATCTTCATCTATCTCTCTTCTAGCACAGGAATTGGATGAAACGGCGCTTTTGGCTAGCGACAGTGAGGAGTCGGTAAAAACCCTCACTAGCGACAGCGAAGTCACCGGTGAGCAGGCTGGAACTCTCATCGGTGACATAGACACACAGGGCAAGAAGGCAGCCGAAGAGATGCCCGGGACAGCAGGATCATCCGCTGTTCCTGGGACCATCTTGGAAGCAGCGTCAACAAAGACAGGAAGAATAGAGGGAAAAGTAGACACAGCTGGCTCAGCCGCTGCGTCTGCAGTTTCCTCTAATATAACAACGAAGAGTGCGAAACAGAGCGCACAAAAAAGGGCTAAGGCTTTGCTACGTAATGCAAATCGCAAGGTAGCCAAGTATGGGAGCTGTGAACCCAGCACCCTCAGTGACTGGGAAAAGGCAGCTTTTGCGAGGGCCAAGACTTTTCTGGCCGACCTGAAAAAAGCAAAGGAGGGGAAAAAGCTGGCCAATGAGGAGGTGGAGGTTGAACTGACTGCACCCTCCACCTCCTACGCAGCAAAAGCTAAGGAAGGGAAAAATGACTCGGGAAGGAAGACGAGTTTCAACAGCAAGAGAGGCAGATCCGACGATGCCGCCGAGTCCAACGCAGCGAAAAAGGTGAAGGCTGCGACCACACCGGCAATGCGTCGCGGACACAGCGACCCGAAGGACGAGCATCTCGTTGCTGTGATAAACGAGCTGGAGCCTTGCGGTCGTCTCACAATCGACCAGTGGAAAAACGTCGAGGAGAGGTTCCAAGACGCCCTGTGGAAGGAACTATCCGCCGCAGGAAACGGGGAGCTTCAATTTGATGGCGCTGGTTGGGAAGGCGGGCGCAAAGTTGTTGCTTGTGGAAACAAGCTTTCGGTAGTTTTCCTCAGACACTTCGTCACGGAGGTATCCGATGCATGGGAAGGTATTAAGCTAAAATGCTTAACGGTTGCCGAGTTGGCAAAGTACAATCCGCCAACAGCCTGGGTTTGGGTACCTAGTCCCTACACATACCCGGAGAAGCTCCTAGGGCTCCTACATGTTCAAAATCGGGAACTTAAAGCCGATACATGGAGGGTCCTAAAGACGGGGCCTAGACGGCAATACGGCCAACACTTCCTACTGGCCCTAAATAAGGAATGTCTTCCATACCTGGAGAAATCCAATGGGATGGTAAGATACAGCATGGGGAGGTTGATGGTCAAAACATCGACCAAGGGCAGAGATGAGGAGGAGCCCCCCCATGATGATGATGGAAGTGCTGCAGATAAACCTGCACCACAGTAGGGCTGCGACGGCCTGTCTGATGGAGTACGTCATTAGGCAGGACATTGCAGCCGTACTCATACAGGAGCCCTGGATCAATAAGAACGTGATTCAGGGGCTCCGGCAAAAGAACTATACATTGTTCTACAAGGCGGAAGGTAAAATCAGGACTTGTATCCTTATTAAAAACCACATAAAGGCATTTCTTTTGAATAATTACAGCTCTGGCGACTTGACGGCGGTCATCTGCGAGAGGGAAGATGGAAAATCTCTGTGTCTGACCTCGGCCTATCTTCCCTACGACTCTGCGGTCGTAATAGCGGAAGATCTAAAGGACTTGGCTGGTCAAAACTGGATGCACGTACTGGGCTGTGATGCAAACGCCCATCATACCCAATGGGGTAGTGGAGACACAAATTCAAGGGGTGAGTGTCTTTATGATTTTATTATATTGTCCAACCTTACGGTATGTAATAGAGGGAATTCACCCACTTTTGTTACACGTAACAGACAGGAGGTTTTAGACGTTACACTTGTCTCCGACACAGACAAAATGGAAATCAGGGAGTGGAGGGTAGTTGATGAGGCATCTCTGTCTGACCACAGATGGATACGCTTCAAAATTAATTTTCAGCATAGGGCGTGTAATTTCTATAGAAACCCAAGAAAGGCAGACTGGGATAAATACATAGATTTCATTAATCTACGTTTAGATACCCAGCCGATCACCGGCGAAAATATGGTGGACTTAGATAGGGCAGTAGAAGCCGTGAGCAGAACCCTAAACACAGCGTTCGAAAAGGCATGCCCGGCAAACAAAAAGCGAAAAAGGGCTCAACCGAAGTGGTGGAATAAGGAAATCGGCCTTAAAAGAAGGGAGGTAAGAAAACTTTATAATAGGGCAAAACTCATTAAAAACGATACCACATGGGACGAGTATAGCGAAAGCAAGAGGGAATTTAAATACTTAGTGAGGAAATCCAAGAGATCTTCATGGAAAAAGTTCTGTGAATCTATTGAGTCGACTGAAGAGGCGTCGAGACTGCGTAAAATGCTCTCAAAGGAGGCTAGCGTACCTAGCTACCTAAAAAATAGCAACGGGACATGGGCCGTGAGTAGTCAGGAGGTTCTGGCTACCCTGGTGGAAACCCATTTCCCCGGTTCCACAACCACAACGGACCTAGGCCTACAGGGGCAGGAGGAGGTCGACTGTCCCTCTTTCGAGTGGGAAGAAATTGACAATATCATCAACCGAAAAAAGTTACGGTGGGCCATGCATACATTCAAACCGTATAAATCTCCAGGGCCGGATGGTATTCTACCGATCATGCTCCAAAAAGCGCCAGAGCATGCAAAACAAAAGATTTTGGATATACTGAGATTCAGCCTAAGAAAAGGGCATATTCCAACAGCCTGGAGAGAAGTCCGGGTTGTTTTTATACCCAAAGCCGGCAAGCAGGGTCACACGACGGCTAAGGACTTCAGACCAATCAGTTTGTCGTCCTTTTTGCTCAAAACCCTTGAGCGTCTGGTGGAAGCTCACATTAGAAATAAATGTAGCAATGGTTTCTTATGCGAGTCACAGCACGCATACTTAAAGGGTAGATCAGTAGAAACTGCTCTACACAACGTAGTGGGTAAAATTGAAAATAGTCTACACTGCGGCGAATTTGCTTTGGCCTCTTTTCTCGATATAGAAGGAGCCTTCAATAACGTTGAGTGTAGAGCTATAAAAAGCGCATTAACAGGCGCTAACATAGAACAGGGAATCATAAATTGGGTATGCAACATGCTCGCCAACAGGAACATAAACTGCTCCCTTGGTCAAAGCTCCATAAGGATGTCTGCAACCAGAGGAACCCCGCAGGGGGGAGTCACATCGCCACTGCTGTGGGTACTGGTCATTGACAACGTCCTAAAGGAAATTAAGTCAATGGGTATAAGTGCCACAGCGTATGCGGACGACGTGGTCATAGTAGTGCAGGGAAAATATTTGAATACCTTAAGTGAGATCACAGAGACCGCCTTAAGGAAAATTAGTAATTGGGCCAAGGGCTGCGGACTAAATGTCAATCCCTCGAAAACAGAGTTAGTCCTGTTCACGAGACGACACAAATTACCGCACTTCAATCTCCCGAAACTTGACGGAGAGGAACTGCTCCTCAAGGACAGTGCGAAGTATCTGGGCGTAATCCTAGATAGAAAATTAAATTGGAATCTTAACATAAGGGAACGAATGAAGAAAGCGTATAATGCCCTCTTTATTTGTAAGAGAACAATAGGCAAAACATGGGGCCTGAAACCCGCCATGGTACACTGGATATATACAGTAGTGGTGATACCCATACTTACATATGGCTCACTTGTGTGGTGGAGGGCAACAAATAAAAGAACCATAATTGGAAAACTAGCAACGGTGCAGAGAACGGCAAGCATAGCCATCACTGGTGCAATCCGTACCACTCCTACGGCAGCACTGGATGCCTTCCTGCACTTTATCCCGCTAGATTTAAAAATAAAGCAACTTGCTGGCAACAGCGCTTTGCGCCTAAAAAATTTAGGCCAGTTTAAGGACTGTAGTTTTGGGCATTGCACGATCTTAGCTGATGTGCTACCCGGAAATCCTATACGGACTGATGAGATTTGCCCCTTGGTCGACCATGACATCCCCTATGAGGTGTCATACCCGCGAAGGGAGGAGTGGCAAAGAGATGCAGTCATAATAGCAAACGAGGTTGCTATCTACACTGACGGCTCTAAGACGGGGGAGAGAACGGGTTCTGGCATTTTTTCTGCTGATCCAGACCTGAGAGAGTCTATACGACTCCCGGACACAAGCAGTGTCTTCCAATCGGAAGTTCTTGCTGTTCTAAGGGCGGCAGAGATAGTGCAGATGAGATCATTGTCGGGAAGAGACATTGCCATCTATATTGACAGTCAGGCGACACTTATGGCACTTGAATCTGCTAACATTAACTCTGAGATAGTCAGAAACTGTCGCACAATGCTTAAAGCAGCATGTAGACGGAATCGAGTAAGACTGTGCTGGGTACCGGGACACTGCGGTATAGAGGGAAATGAGCAAGCCGATGAGCTAGCAAGAAAGGGAGGGGAGCTGGAAAACAGCGGAGGTGTGAACATTAAACCACCCCTGGGCGTCTTTAAGGGAAAAATCAATGAAAAGATCTTAAAAATGGCTGACCTCAGATGGCAGAACATAGTGGGACATAGGGTGTCTAGAGCCCTTTGGCCCCATTTGGATAAGAAAAGATCTAAGGAAATTCTAAAATTGAGCAGGGAACAGCTTAGAACAGTAATTGGGATTATGTCAGGGCACTGTCTTCTAAGAAAGCATGCTAGGCGACTTGGTCTGGTGGATGTGGACACGTGCAGGTTCTGTGGTGATCTACAAGCCGAGGAAGACATAACACACATATTGTGTGAGTGCGAGGGTATAGCACGGAATCGTAGGAGGATTCTAGGGGAATACTTCTTCGAGGAACTAGGGGAGCTGAGCGGCATAGACCATAGGAAGCTGGTTAAGTTCTGCAGGAGGATTGGGCTCTGTCTAGGAAAAGTTTTTTAGGTTTTTAGGTTTTTCTCCAATTGAAGTTTTTTCAAGTGGTTCCCTAGGGATCGCGATGGGCCCTTCTGGTGCCTAGTGCTGTGTGCAAATTGCATACCCCTTTTTAACCTAAACCTAAACCTATGTGTAAATTCAGTAACGCATCACTGGCATCATGATGCGCATGATGCTTTGCAAAGTGTTCATTAACGCAACTATTGGCATCACTTTCAACGTCAAGTGTTCATTATTGCAAAGTTGATCAAACTGATGCGCAAACATAACGAAAAAAAAGCATCACAGAAATATCTGATGCGCTGTTGATTCGCCGGAAAAAAAACAAGAAAAATGTCGGAAGAGAAAGAAAAGTAAGTAAACAAGCATTTTAATTGATAGATACTATAAGAAGGTGTATAAGAAGGTGTCCAAAAAGGATTTAATGATTTTCGCAAATCCTAGAAACATGGTTTGGTTTTCATTTAGAAAAGTTAAATCATTAGTGGACTTACATCGAAGGTGGAGCGGCACATTCTAAAATGATTTTGAAATACATCGTCTGGATATTCTTCTAGAACTTTGAAATAGTCTCTAATCTAAGGAATTTTCCTGCTTTTAAATCTGCTAATTAAAGTCCGTATGCGTTTGGACCTCTTTTTTCTTGCTTCACACATATTAAAACTAAATTTATCGTCTTTACGATCAAAGTTATCGACTAATACTTTTGTTACCAAAACTTCCATTTTAAATGTTTGATTTAAACAATGCGTTCTAAAACTCAAATGCCATATTCAATCAGCAACGCATCAGCTTAAACTGTGCATCGCATCAGCATCGCAAATAAGCAGTGATGCCGCATCACTGCGCAAATGTTTGACGTTTCTGAATTTGCACTATATGTACTTCTATTTGCAAAATGTATATGGTCGCATGGCTGTAATCCGCATCCAAGGCACATTTTAAAACATCAGTCTAATATGTGCAGATGCCTATACTGACGAAGCAGGAGACCCTATCAAGCAGGAGCTCCACAACCTCCTGAATGGAGCCTGTCCGGAGTACGATGTTAAGACCGTGCTCGGGGACAAACAGGGTTGCGTAAATATCATATTTCTGAAGTTTTTTACATTTTACTGTAAAAAAGCGTATAAAAATGTATAAAAGCTTATAAAAGTGTATAATATTGTATAAAAGTGTATAAAACGGTATAAAAGTGTATAAAACGGTATAAAAATGTATTATACTGAATAAAAGTGTATAAAAATGTATAAAAGTTTAAATGTATAAGTGCATATTCCCTTTCTCAGCAAGAGAAACAGAAAAGTAAACACAGAATGCCTAACCGTAACTTCTTAATGACCGGCAGTATGGTTTTCGCAGCAACAGGTCCACCGGTGATTTGATGACATATCTAACCGAAAAGTGGAATCAATCCTTCACAAAGGTGGTGAAAGTAAGATTGTTGCGCTTGATATTTCAAAGGCATTTGACAGAGTTTGGCATCAAGCTCTCTTGTCGAAAATGCGTGCATTTGGAATCGATGATACTCTTCTTTAATGGATTAGAAATTACTTTTCGGTTTCAAGTCTGCAACTCACCAAATAAATGCTGGTGTCCCCCAAGGCTCTGTTCTGTCCCCGACTCTCTTTCTCACTTTTATAAATGATCTCCTTTCTGTTACTTCCAATCCAATCCATTCCTTTGCTCATGACAGTACCCTCAGCTTCTCATATTCGTTTCTTGGTTAACGCCCCTCATCTTCGGGTGTGTAACTGGAACGGCAACGTTTGTTAAGCTCATTCAATTCCGATCTTAACTGCATAACTTAGTGGGGTACAACCAATAGAGTGGAATTTAATGCTTCCAAAACACAATGCTGTCTCCCGTCATTAAAGCAAAGCCCACAAACACTGCCATTATTCATGAATAGCACTTGCATCGCTGAAACCGAAAGACTTTTCATTCTCGGTATGTGTGTTAATGACAACCTTCGTTGTAATGATCACATATTCGATGTCGCCAAGAACGCAGGCTTCCTTAAGCGATGCAAGAAATATTTCACCCCTTCTGATCTGGCTACAATTTATAAGGCGTTTATTTACCCGAAACTCGACTACAACGCTCATATCTTTTCCAGTGCACCAATAACTTATTTGGAGCTACTTGACAGGATCCAAAAACGCGCGATAAAACTTATTAACGACAGAGACATCGCGAGATCGACTGACTCTCTTAGTCATCGTCGTAATGTCTCCTGTCTTTCGTTATTTTATCGTTATTTCCACCATAAGTGCTCAAACGAAGTAGCCAGTTGCATTCCGTCCCTTAAACATTTCAACCGCAATACCCGCCACGCCATGCAAAGAATGCTCATCAGTTCACCCTCAAGCCTGTGTTCGGACGTACAGTGAAGTTCAGAGAATCTTTCAACAGCCGTACAACACGAATGTGGAATACTCTTCCCCGCATTTTTTTTCCTTTACATTGTAACCTACAAACATTCAAAACCAACGTGCATCGGCATCTCTCCTTTTCCTCTCACCCTAATTTCCTTAACGGCCGCGCTGTGTAGCTATTACATTATAAGGGTCCCAAAAAATCCCTTTAGTGCGTGCAGATTATAGAAAAAAACAGTAAGTTACCGTATTTTTTCTGGAAAATCCTCACTTTTTTGCTTCATGTTCACGTTTGATTTTTGCTGTTTCAATGACTCAAATAAATCAGAATACGTTCTTTTTTTATTTTTTTAAATTTTTTATCCAGTTTTATACCTTTTCTTTGCTTTTATACACTTTTATACACCAGCTAAATTTTTCAGATGTATAATACACACTTTTATACACTTAAAAAAGTGTGTATAATACGCCGACTTTTATACGTCTACAACCCTGGGGACAAAGCAGCATGGCTCTCTCCAGGTGGTTGACCCGCCAACCAGTTCGACCATGTGCTAATCGATGCGAGGCACGCATCCAACATCTTAAACGTGCACACATTTCGAGGAGCGAACGTTGAATCTGACCTTGTTGCATCTAAATTCAGAGCTCAACTGTCCAAGGAATAGAAGCTGCGAACTTAGCATGACTATAGTAGCCAGGAATAGTAGATGTGATAAATGGGTATTTCCAGCAGCTGTTAAATTAGCATCATGTAGAGACAGTAATTGGGCAAAAAGAGAACGAAGAACTGGTTCCACCATCCTGTATTGAAGGGGTTAGCACCAAATCAGCAACCGAGTATTTGTGGAAGAAAGCATTTCTGATATCTGACCTATCAGCTCCATATGCCCCGTCTACATGAGAGTCGATCCTATTTTTTGCAAAAATTATCGAGGCATATCGCTGCTATATGTAGTATATAAGGTCCTATCCAACGTACTGTGTGAACGTCTGAAGCCGTTCTGCAACGCAACAATTCCAAACCTGATCCGGATTTTAGCAAGGAGATGCGCTGTCATGTGATTTCTTCAATCTTGTTCTGGAGCAGATAGTGTGCAGGGCAGGTGTCAACATCCGATCTTGGTCTGGACAACTGGAAGCTGCGTGCAATGGGTCGCATGCTTATTTCCCAATTCGCTGAACTCAGTCTATTCAAACTCCATCGTAGCCCTAGACTGCCATTCATCTCCGCAGCAGATGGCAGAGCAGTTTAACATTCACCTCTGTTGGGTGATGGGGCATATAGACATTCCAGGGAATTGTAGAGGGCAGATGACCTCGACAAAAAAGGAACTCCATTACCTCTTTTTCCTGATAAATGTCGTCTAGGTATACCTATCGCTACTTGTAAACTTATGTTTAAGCTATGCGCAGTCGCAGTCATATCTAGCCAATGCTGAATCTGCGACGCTCTATGGGTTTAATCTCATTTAACCGACTGCAGATTGGGTCTGCTATAGGTGTCATTGCAGGACACTGTCTAATAGGCAAGCCCGCATCAAATCTTGGCGTCTATTCAAATAACTTCTGTAGAAGCTGCAGGGACGAGGAGGATGAGTAGACTACACATCACCTTTTCTGTACATGTCGTGCAGTCTCCCATAAAAGAAATCTCTATCTAGGAGCCATCGTCCTTAATGAAATGACTTAGCTACCACAGATGTTAGAATTCTATCGCGCTTCATTAGTAGCTCCAAATGGCGAGTAGAGGCCGAAACTCCCATCATCCACGTGGCATCACAACGGACATCACTTGTCTAAGTGTGTTGGCTATTAGCTGACAGCCACCTTAACCTAACATATCCTAACCAAGTCGTTGGCAATATCACTGCATCCTGCATCTTAATTCGTACTCGTTATTACAACACGCACGCTTCAGGAAACAACCATCAGCATAGAAATGTCCACTTCAGATGAAACGAAACTTCATATCTATGAAATTGAATTAATTTTACATATATACATATGTACTTCAAGTTTTCAAAACCCTTAAATAACATTATCGTAGCATTCGTAGTAGCGAAAAAAGGAAAGAACAACAAACGCATACAAATTCAATCGTTAACGTATATAAACTTTTAGCAAGAGAGAAACTCGGTTCGTCATTACAACAAGATGGCAACCAGGCTAAGTCAGCAAAGTGCCTACCACAGTGGAATGATGTGATGACTGCTTGTCTGGAAACTATGCATATTCGCATATGCCAATTGAAGTAATAAGGAATTCATGGCGAATGCAGAAAAGCGAGGCATAAGCAGTTCGTCTTCAGCATTTTCTTCAGATATAATATTTCTTTCGCATAAACAAACATTGCAAAAAGCGATGAATCTTCCCGTCATTTTGTTCTCGGCCATAATCAGATAAAGAAGTTTGGCAAATAGTTATCTACGCTTACTCCTCTTTTGAGCCATCACACTTTAGTCTTCATAAAGCTGCCGGAGCTACTATAGTTGTATAAAGAAATGTAACTTGAAAAGTTCAATTTGGTGTAGAATAGAAATACCAAAAGGTCTGGGGTGTTCGTTTTATATAAAAGGACAAACTTGAATTATACGCAAACGACAAATTTCCAAATGGAAATCTAAGGCACTTAGTCAGTAAAAGATAGGTAGACAGTCAGTCAAACATTGAAAAGGAAGTAGATCCGTTGTGATAGACAACATATTGTGAATCAAGTATAAACTATATGTAGAGCAACTTTGCCAAAGTTAAAAATTACTGCAAGGGAATCTTTAAAAAAAGGCATTAGGTAATCATCAACATTGAAAAATCAAATAGCTAGGCAGTTATGAGTGCTGGGAATTTACGTTTGCTTACAATATTCGAAATATTGGCAGTGCCAATAATTGTAGCTACCTAGGATTTTATTATTGGCACCCCCTGCCAATAACTGAACCCTAATTTTTTCTGCGGCCAATTAACAAAATAATAAAATTTTTTTACAAAATATATTTAAAAGTGACTTCATTAATGTATTGTTATAGTAAATAAAAAAAGTTTTCATTAAAAAATATGGAAGGAAGTAGTGATAAGAAACTTACAAAATTATAGGTTTTTAACGAAAACAAAGCAAAATTCGAAGGTTTTCTTTTGTCGCACGTGTTTTCACTTTTACTTATAAAACAGAACTAAAAAGGAATATCTCCAAACTAATGACGAAGAAATGTGAGAAAAAAGTGCAAGTTCAAAACAAAAAAATAAATTGACTATTCGGACCAAGGGTTGCTGAGAAAATCGCTGTTGAATGATGGGGTGCCAATAGTTGGACCATAATTTGGGGTTTACAATAATTGTAGTCGTTACGCTAATATTCAAAAGACATAGAAAGTCAAACAACATTTTTTGATATCATATAAATCATTTTTCCAAAAAAAAATATCGACGCTTTTCATTTCGGTTTGAAGAAGAATATTATGTCTTTCTGAGTGACAGATTTATATATTTTCACATCAACAGCGTTGATCATAATATTGCCGTGCTTAATACAATGCCTTCACATTATTAATGGAAAGTATAGATAGAATTTTTCCTAGGTGACTTTATTACTTAACTATAGACACAGCTTTGAGATATTCTGGTAGCGTTCCTCAAAATTTGACTTGATCAACCCTTGATCCCCTTGTATGAGTCAACCCATTTTATGAAACTTGTTGGGAAACCACAAGCCCTGAGCTAAAATTCGATTATATCATGAGGCAGCTGGCTTAAATCCTCAGAGAAGTCTGTGTATATGCAGGAGAGAGTTGCTGATTGCCTCCCGTCGGGTGAGGACGCGTTTTACTTTTTGCTTCGACTTCGGCTTCGCTCAACCGACAAACAGCTATCCAGTGCAGTTCACGAGAACAAACATACAAAATCGCACAGTGTATGAAAAAAAAGTCTAATATAATTTCACATATGTACATAGAGCCAGTGCCGGTTACAGTGATAAAAAAAAACAAAAGCGAATAAAAGCCACAGCGTTGGGTCACCGTGCGCCATGCCACTTAATCGCTGCTGCTTTTGCTTGGCTATTGTAGGTTAGGTTAGGTTCGAGTGACTGTCGGCACAAGACCGACACACTTAGACCAGGGTTAGGTCCATTGTGATGCCACACGGATCGAGGGGTTTCCCCACTACTAGTTAAACCATTTAGAGCTTCTTATGAAGCGCGATAAACTTCTAACGTCAGCGTTAGCCAAGTCGTTAAGATTATTAAGCAAGAAATCTCCCAGATAAATATTTCTATTATGGGAGAGAGCTGGATATGTGCGGAGAAGGTGAAGTATAGTCTCCTCCTCCTCCTCGTCCAAGCAACTTCTACAGAAATCGTTCGAATAAACGCCAAGCCTCGATGCGTGCTTGCCTATCAGACAGTGCCCTGTAATTGCACCTATAGTGGAGCTAATATGCAGTCGATTTAGTGAGATCAGACTCTTAGAGCGTCGCAGATCCAGCTTTGGCCAGATGTGCTTACTCGCTAGACATGTATTACTACTTGTCCACCTAAGGTTTGTTCTCTCGATTGCAGATAGCTTGAATAAAAGTTTGCAGGTAGCGATTGGGATACCCAGAGAACCCTTTTCAGGTAAAAGTGGGAGTTTGGTTCCCTTTTTGGCGAGTTCATCAGCCCTGCAGTTTCCAGGAATATCTCTATGACCCGGCACCCAACAGAGGTGAATGTTAAACTGCTCCGCCATCTCCATAAGAGATGAACGGCAGTCGAGGGCTGCAATGGAATTTAAAGATACTGAATCCACGGACTTGATCGCGGCCTGACTGTCCGAGAAGATACGGATATCCTTTGTGGATATCACATTTCTCTTCAGCCACGTCAGGGCTTCTTTTATCGCCATAATCTCCGCCTGGAATACGCTACAGTGATTAGGAAGACGGAAAGAGAGACTCAGATTTAGCCTTTCGGAGAAAACGCCGCCACCAACCCCGTCACTAGTTTTTGATCCATCGGTGTAGAAGTGGATCGCTTTATCTTCCTCAAATTCAGCGTCCTCCCAAAATGATCTGGAAGGAATAGTGACTTGAAAGTTCTTCCCGAACTGTAATTGGGGTATGGTGTAGTCTATGTTTCCTGGTAGAGACTCAAATGAGTCCAGAATGATGGTATGGCCAATATTGTTGTTAACCCACTGCGAGGTAGCCTTAAGGCGGACAGCAGAACAGGCTGCTGTTTGCCTACTGAAAATATCGAGGGGTAACAGATGTAGCAGGATGTCTACTGCTGCTGAGGGGGTGGTACGGAGTGCTCCGCTTATGCACAAACCTGCTGTGCGTTGGACTTTGCCCAGCTTAGCACAGTTTATAGCTTTACTTAGGGCAGTACACCAGACAGCAACCCCATATGTGTGAACCGGTCTTACGACCGATACATATAGCCAATGAGTTATGCGGGGTTGTAGACCTCACTTGTTGCCAATGGCTTTTTTGCAAGAGAAAAGTGCCACTGTGGCTTCTTTTACTCTTGCTTGTATGTTGGGTTTCCAGCTTAGCTTCCTATCGAAGATAAGACCCAAGAACTTAGCTTCGTCAGAAAATACTAAGCTTATACCACCAATAGAGGGTGGGTCGATGTGCGGAATCTTGTGTTACCTGGAGAAGAGGATTAATTCTGTTTTGTGGGGGTTGATACCCACGCCACAGCGATTAGCCCATTTCTTTAGCTTGTTGAGAGCGTTTTGCATAATTTCTTTTATAGTATTGAGGTACTTTCCGGAGACGGCTATAGCAATGTCATCCGCATAAGCAATCACCCTGCAGCCCACCCCTTCCAGGTATATCAGTAGTTCATTCATCACCAAATTCCAGAGAAGGGGGGAAAGGACCCCGCCTTGCAGTGTACCTCTACTGACAGACCTCCTGGCGGATGAAACGCCCAGTATTGGCTATTGTAGGTGCCGTATGATTTTCGTGTGTTAATTTATGTCTCGTCTTTTGTAATGTGTATGAAGTTTGTAGTAGATGTCAGTAACATTCGTGGCTTGAGGAACATTTTTTTTTCATAATACGCCCGTGCTTTCCACAACAAACCAGCGAGTTTGGCACTTTATAAAACCCAGATTAGCATTGGCTCTGATTTAACAGAGTTTAGTCTTCCCGTATACAATTTAGTGTCATTATTCTTTTCCCATCGCGGTCTCGCCGTTTACATACGTCAGCTCTTGGCTAACCTTCTTTATTCGCTTCCACGTTGTATCAGCTATGACGGTGCAAGATGCACCCGAATCAACTTCAAATTCCTCATCGGACCCATTGATACTCACTTTGGTTATTATTTTGGGTGCATATGTATCGACTACATTGTTTATCTCGTAAAAGCAATTAATTGACTCAGCCTCTTTTCCCCCATTGTTGAATTCGTTCTGCAGTACGTGAACCTCATGACCTTGGTCCTTCTGCGAACTTGCTGCTTTCTTCCTATAGCATGCGCGACTGGAGTGTCCTCGCAGATGACAAAAATCACAGGTTTTATCCTTGAAGAAACACCATGGTTCCCTTCGCAGCGGAAACATTTGTTAAAACCCCTTGTTCTTTTGCCTTGCCGCAGGTGCTGGTTTGTTGATGACATTGCCATTACTTCGTTACTACCGCGTACATCGAGTACATTCTTGTATGCTGCTTCATGAGCCAATGCCAGTTCATATGCTCTTTGAAAGTTTAAGTTTGGCTCACCAAACAATCGCTTTTGCAAGGCCTCATCGGAGACCCCACACACCATTTGATCACGTAGCATATTATTTAATTCTACAAAATTACAGTGTTCCGATAGTTTTCGTAGGTCTTTTACGAAGTCAGCAATTGACTCGCCACTTTTTTGATTCCTTTTATGAAATGTATATCGCTGCCCAATTTCATTGGTTTTGGATGAAAATGTCCATCTAACTTCTCTAGAATTTCTTGAAACGTGACATCCTTTGGTCCCAGTGGTGTTAGCAATGACCGAATTATCTCGTAGGTAGTCTCTCCAACGCACGCGAGGAATATGGCTTTCTGTTGTACCTCATTCCTTATCCCATTAGCTTCGAAGTAAAATTCCATCCTCTCCTTATAGTTGTTCCACGACATAGATGGCTCAAACTGGTCCAATCGTCCGAAAACTGAAGATGGACCACTTTCGGTATTGAGGTTAGCCATCCCGGTGTCGTTCATAATTGAGTTCTTCTTTTATTTGCCTTTTTATTTTATTTATTTGATTTTATTTTATTTATTTTTCTTAATATCCTCGTCGCCAGTATTATGTATTAAATATTAAGGAGGTTCTTTATTTTCTAATTCATTTATTCTTTATTCTTTTTTAATTCAATTTTACTTAGCATATGGGATTGGCAGCAGATGACAGACGAGCGAGTAGCCGTCAGAAAGGTTGGCCGCTTGTCAACGCTAAGTGTTGCCAATATACAACACACTTTAAAGATGATGATATTATTTTGCTTACTTAGTAGTGACCTGCGATTTATCAAGGGATACAACAATTTAATAGTAATGTTCATCTTGTCTAAAACGGGCTTTATGTGAATAGCGAAGGTTAATTTCTGGTCTAAGTATACCTCGAGGTACTTAACAGAATCAACCCACGGTATATCACAATTGTCCAGGTTAAGTGTGCCGTTAGGGAAGAAGCAATTCAGTCTTTTTCTAGTGAAAAAGATAGCTTGACTTTTTTCAGCGTTTATCTTAATCCTCCAGTGCTTGTAATATTCAAAAATTGTATTTAGACCGATTTGTAAATTGTTTTCTACTACTGAACCAAACTCGTGTGATGAATATATAGCGGAATCGTCCGCATAAAGTGCTATACCACAGTTTGGTATGCTAGGTAAGTCAGCTGTAAAAATGTTGAATAATATTGGGGCTAAAACCGACCCCTGAGGAACACCAGCTGGTACAGTTCTTGCAGAAGAAAAACTACCCTTCAATGCGACTACAAATGTTCGATCGTATAAAAACTTTGGACAATTTTAATGACATGTTTGGGAAAATTGAATTTGATAAGCTTGTAAATAAGCCCGTTGTGCCAGACGGAATCAAATGCTTTTTCTATATCAAGCAGAACTAATCCGATTGATTTTTTTTGATTTAGTTGTTTTTTAATTTCCTTACAAATCCTTAAGACTTGGTGAGACGTGCTGTGGTGTTTTCTAAAACCGAATTGTTCCGGTGGTAATACAGTTCTTATCCTCATGAATGCATCTAGTTTTATTTTTATAACTTTCTCAAGAATTTTGCTACATCCATTTAAGAGGCTTATGGGTCTGTAGCTGGTTGGATTAGAAGGGGGCTTCCCGTGTTTTAAAATCGGTATGACTTTGGCAATTTTCCATTTAACGGGTTTCAGACAGGCATTAATTATGAACGTGAGCAAAATGAGAGCACTAGCGGGAGATTTTTGATAACTTGATTGTTAATGTTGTCCAATCCTGGTGTTTTTCGATTTTTAAGTTCAAGAATTATACAATCAATATCGTCTATGGACACGAGTTCATTTGTTGAAATTGGATTATCGGTTTGGTCAAAAAGAGAGATCTCGTTGTCTATTGTCGTATCCAGAGTGGATAGTGAATTATTCTGTGAGACATTATGATTTTTTAAGAAGGTATCCGCCAGTATTTCAGTTTTATTTTCGTTGGATGTTATAAACGATCCATTCACTTCAAAACTAGGAGTGTGAGAATTTTTCTTTTTTAATATTTTCGCAACGTTCCAAAATGGCCTAGAATTCGGATCGAGCGATCTTTATTTTTTGTTCCATGAGGAGTTTCTATATTCTAAAATATTCCCTTTAATTAGACGGGTTAAAATATTCATTTCTTTGAAATCATGATCTAGTCTATCTCTCTGCCAACGTCTTCTGTAGGAGTTTCTAATTTTGATCAAGTTCAATATATGACGGGGCACTACGATTGCTCTTTTAATAGGTGCTTTTAATGGGACTGATACATGAACGCTTTCAGATATTTTATTTTCGAAAGTCTCTATGCAATTATCAATCTGTGTGCGGTTACTTACACATTCTAAATTTGTAGGACAAGAACTTATATTATGGGTAAGATGGTATCGAAAAACATCCCAATTAGCCTTATTGTAGTCTAGGTATTTCACATTATTTAACAAAGGACTTAACAGGATATCCTTTATTGTGTTCTTCGGCTGTTTGGTCATTTAGTTTTTTGTAAAATGAAAGATTAGTTCATTTACTTTCCCAACGTTTCGGCGGGGGTTGCCACCTTCCTCAGGGGAATCTTTATTACATACACAACAAATAAATAAATAAAAGTAAACATTAAGTGAACCAAACAACTATTGGATGAGATAAAACTTACAAATTAAGTTTAGAAAAAAAAGAAAAAAAAAATTAAATAAAATAAAATAAAAACGTCAGCTATATTGACACTTCGACTTGTTGAAGATTTGTCCTTAATTTTGTGTCCGTTATTGTTTTGGCATGAGGGAGCAGTAGACAGCGGAGATGTTCTGTATGTCCTGTTTCCTGTTCATGTTGTTTTTGTTGTTTAAAATATGCAGGGTTTCCAATGTGAGGCGTTTTGATTTGTGTTTTTCCGTTTGTAAAATTTGTGTGTTATCGAAGGCCGGTCTATGGTTTTTGTCAATGGTATGGCTGGCTAGTGCTGTTTTGTTGGGGTTGCCTGATTTTATGTCGGATTTGTGGTTTGTGATACGTTGTTTGAGGAATTGCTGTGTCGTCCCAACGTAGCATAGACTACAAGGTTCATAATCTTTTCCTTTGCAATTAGTTTTGTATACTACGTCGGTCCGTTTTCCTTTTTCCGTTCTTACTGTAAGCTTGGAGAACAGTGTCGCAAGAGTCTGATTAGACTTGTACGCCAAATTGATACCCTTAGTGGTGGCACAATAAAGCATTAACATTTAATTTGGTCAACAAATCACACATCGGAATTAACAGGATATCACAACTGACAGGAAGATGGTCTGAATTTAATGCATTATTCACGATAGGGTTAGTTAACAATTTTGGCGTATTTGTCAAAAAAGAAGTCCAAAGTAGACGGTGAAAACCTTCTAGAGGCTGGTATATAGGTCGGACTAGAAGAGTACACAATTGTAAAATTATGCCGCATGGATAAGTCGTTAAGGATATTTCCCCAAGAATGTCTACAATTTAGGTCACCTCCAACGATAAAATTGTCACCACTGAGCAGCCTTCTCAAATCGCCTTTCAAACATTGTGCTCTGTTTATGTTGGATTAGCCGCCTGGGAAATAAACTGAATAAACTCTAAAGCTTACATTATTGTTTAATTTAATTTCGATTCCAATATTTTCAATAACCGTTGTATGTATTGTTGGTAGTACGGTGTGAACGATATCCCAGATCTTTTCGACTTCTTTATATCTCAAAATTCAAATAAAATAAAGTTAGAAGAAGGGCCTGATCTTCAATCATATCACTCCTAAATACTTCTTACACGTGGCGATAATATAATAAAATAAAACCTTAGACAAAAACCACTTAATAGATCGACTGATAGGAACTACTTCAGACAGAACTTGGAGTAAAGTATCCAACTATCACCATCAAACAGAATAAAACTTGAACAAGCAGTGCATTTATTTACACTCACTATACAAAAATCTGTATGGGCTGCAATTTCCAAAACATCAAACAAGAGATTCAACAAAACTTTTATCCTAACGAAATATGTGAAATTATTTCAGGAAACAGAGAAGCTAGAAAACGTTGGCAACAGACAAGTGCGCCAAGCGACGAAATCACACTGAACAATTTAATTAATAAGCTATGAAAATCAATTACAGAATTTAAGAAAGAGTCTTAAAAACTTACCTTGCTAGTAAAGTGAAATGACAGCTGTCAAAAATATTAAAGAAGGTATAAATATTTTTTAAAAAAAAGGTGTGAGCCACGCTGCACTCACGGTATAGTTGATGTGTAAACATGTAGGCACAGTTGCGCGTTAGCTCCCTAATTTGTTATCTAGATAACGCCATAACTAAGTAACTAACGTAGTTAAATTAGCTGTGCTAAAAATGCAATCGATTTGGTGGTTAGCTATCATAAAGACAACTAATTTTTCTATTAGCTATTAGTTGCAGGTTGTGTAACTAATCTCGTTATGTTGCCAAAGTTAGTTGCGGATGACAACTAAAAGTTGGTTAGTTTTTAGCTGTAGCTTTTTAGCTGCCTATATAATAACTAATAACTAAATAAAAAAAAAATATTTTGCTATAATGGTGATAATTTATTGGGATTTATTGTGCATATTGCGTTTAAAATAAAAATTGATTGAATGTCTCTTTTATTTTACATCAGGTTATTTTACAAAGAGGTCCTTGGAGACACAATAATTAAACCTGAAAAAGGATATTTTCCCAAAATGTCTTTAGAAACGGCACGGTATATATGAGTTCAATGTTATTTGAATGAGGGGTGCTAGGAACAACAAACATTTTGGTAAAATATCCTTTTTTCGACTTTTAATGACCTTTTTGTTGTTCCAAAGACCTCTTAGTCAAATAACATTGAACGCAGACATACCGTGCGGATTCTAATCACATTTTCGAAAAATATTCTGTTTTCGACTATTAAGGACCTTTTTTATTGTTGCAAGGACCTCTTAGTCAAATAACATTGAACACAGATATACCGTGTGGATTCTAATGGCATTTTGGAAAAATATCCTTTTTTCGACTTTTAAGGACTTTTTTTGTTGTTGCAAGGACCTCTTATTTATTTTTATTATTATTATTAATGGTACTTTATTCAATAATTAATAAAAATTATAAAGATATAATATAGTATACAGTGTACATTTAAGCATGGCTAAGCCGTCTGCCGAGAATTGACAACCAATTATAACAATTATTTTACAAACAAACAATTAATTAATATTTAAAAATCTTCATCCAATATTCTGGTTCTATACCTTAAAGCAGTCTGGCAATAAGAAGCAAGTGTACTCCAATATCTCCTATCATTAAGCACGCGTTTGATATCATCAATCCCCATTAGGTCGACTCCATAGTGATTACGCCTTATTTCCTTCAAGATGGGACAGAATCCAAGAAAATGCCTCACGTCTTCGTTCTCTCCAGTGTTACAAAGGCTACAGCGTTGAAGAAGATAATCGCGATTGGGCATATAATTAAGTTTGAGTAGTACTCCTCTCACTCGTATTACCATTGAGATTTGCGCAGTACTAAGGTCAGTGTTCCAGTGGTTAATCTGTTGATGGTTGAGTTGCCGGTATATAAGGCGTGACCTGGAACTTTCCGCTCGTGTTACTGCTTCCATTCTGATTGCCTGATCTACCTCCAGGACAAATCTTGCAAGGACCTCTTAGTCAAATAACATTGAACACAGATATACCGTGTGGATTCTAATAGCATTTCGGAAAAATATCCTTTCTTCGACTTTTAAGGACCTTTTTTGTTGTTGCAAGGACCTCTTAGTCAAATAACATTGAACACAGATATACCGTGTGGATTCTAATGGCATTTTGGAAAAATATCATTTTTTCGACTTTTAAGGACCTTTTTTGTTGTTGCAAGGACCTCTTAGTCAAATAACATTGAACACAGATATACCGTGTGGATTCTAATGGCATTTTGGAAAAATATCCTTTCTTCGACTTTTAAGGACCTTTTTTGTTGTTGCAAGGACCTCTTAGTCAAATAACATTGAACACAGATATACCATGTGGATTCTAATGGCGTTTTGGCAAAATACCCTTTCTTCGACTTTTAATGACCTTTTTTGTTGTTGCAATGACCTCTTAGTCAAATAACATTGAACACAGATATACCGTGTGGATTCTAATGGCATATTGTAAACATATCCTTTTTTCTACTTTTAAGGACCTTTTTGTTGTTCCAAGAATCTGTTAGTCAAATAACATTGAACACAATATACTGCGCGGTTTTTTAGGAGTTTTTGAAAAAAAAGGTGTGAGCCACGCTGCACTCACGGTATAGTTGATGTGTAAACATGTAGGCTCGTCACTGTTGCATGTGGAAATATCACAGAGGTTGTGGTTTTGATGAACAAGAAATTTGGGTATGGTATTGAAATAAAACCATGATATATATTTAATGTCAACGACAAAATTTATTTAATGTTTGACCGAACAAATAATTAGTTTGTGAAAGCTGAAGTAGGAGACGTACACCGTCGACTCAAGTGTGTCGATGTACCGGGAAAATATAGCATCGATTGTCGTTTAAGTGACATTCCTAAACCGGCCATCGGTTACCGAAGTACAAATCGATATTTTTCCTCTTACCTTCAACTGATGTACAACAAACTACAAGCTATACACCCTCAATTATTTAAAACAAATTTACTTCCACACAACTTTCCGGTGTTTCGTAAGGACATAATAATCTCTATATATCTTTGAACTGGGGACTCTCTCTTGTGAGGAAATTGGAGAAAAAATACTTCAAATAATAAAACAATCTGTGGCTACTAACAATCTCTCAAGAAGTGGCTCATTCATAGCTAAGTGATACGACTGGGAATGCCATCAACTCAGGAAAAAATCTTTCCAGTTTTTAAAGCTATATAGGAAAACTAATGCCACCTTCTTTAAGTCTTGGTACAGGCGCTTTGTACCAAAGTTCGCAGAATTAGTTCGCCCTTTGACAGATTTGTTGAAGAAGAGTAAGAAGTTTTCTTGGTCCGCAGAATGCGAAGAAAGCTTCCGAAAGGCGAAGGAGTGTTTAGTGACAGCACCGATCCTGACGTGCCCGGATTTTCAGCGACCTTTTGTGGTGCAAACCGACGCGTCAGATTTTGGTATCGGGGCCGTACTGTCACAGGAGTTTGAAGAGGACGAGAAGGTCGTTTGTTACCTTAGTAGATCCCTCAATAGATGCGAAAGAAACTATTCGACGACCGAAAAGGAGTGCTTGGCTGTACTATGGGCAATTGAGAAGTTGCGACCGTACATCGACGGAATTCGGTTCACAGTCGTGACTGATCATCACTCTTTGGTATGGTTAAGTAACCTTAAGGATCCGTCGGGTAGACTAGCACGCTGGGCAGTGAGGCTTCAGCAGTTTGATTTCCAGATCGTCCACAGAAAGGGGAAAGAACATGTCGTTCCGGACATGTTGTCGCGAGGAGTCCCGGTGGTAGCCGAGATCTCAGATGCGGATTTGGACCCTTGGGTGGCGAAGATGGTGGCAGCTGTTGAAGAGAATCCGCTAGCATATCCAGCATGGAGAGTCGACAACGGCCGACTTTTCAAATTTATTAAAGCGAACCATATCGTAGTCCACGCGGACAATAACGAATGGAAGTTAGTAGTGGGGAACGCAGGCAGATTGGGGATTTTGCAGGAGTGTCACGACAGTCCGTTAGCGGGGCATATGGGGGTCCGAAAAACTTACGCTAGAGTAAGTTCCAAGTATTATTGGCCGAAAATGAAGAGGGATGTAACGGGGTACGTTAAACGTTGTTCTGTTTGCCAACAGGTAAAGCCGGTGAATGAGAAACCAGCTGGTCTCATGAAGGAGAGGGTCGGAATTTCAAGGCCTTGGGAAATGATTTGCGTAGATCTGGTAGGCCCACTTCCCAAGTCTAGTAGGGGTTTCATTTATATTCTGACGGTAGTAGACTATTTTACTAAGTTTCCCTTGTTGTTCGCGTTAAGATCTGCTACCGCTAAAGCAGTTTGTAGGGAGCTTGAAGACAATGTCTTCCTAGTATTTGGCGTTCCGTCGGTGGTCGTATGTGACACCGGCCCTCAATTCCGTAGCAAGGAATTGAAAACGCTTTGCCATTCGTACGCGTCACAATTGAAATATACTGCGCATTACCATCCGCAAGCAAATCCTGCGGAGCGCATCAATCAGATAATAAAAACAACGCTGAGAGCGTATGTATCTGAGAACCATCGGAGTTGGGACTCCCAATTACAAAAAGTAGCATGTGCCAATACGCACCGCTCAACACGACGTCTTGGGGATAACACCCTATTATGCAAATTTTGGCAGGGACATGATAACTTGCGGTCGAGTCATAGCACCTGCAAGAGATCAATTAGCTAGGGACTTAGGCGACGATGAAGAAGCAGCCACTCTAGGTAGTAGAGAAGAGGCCGGTAGTCAAAGCTTAGGGCCAAGTGTACATCAGGGTCAACAGATAGAGGGCGATGGGGAAACAGAAAGGTCGGAACTAGCAACCCGCTTTCACCAACTAAGAACAGATATAAAGAATAAATTAGCTGTGGCAGTCAAGAAGTCCGTGAAAGCCTACAATCTCCGTCGGAGAGACGTTCAATATCTCCCGAACGAGATTGTATGGCGAAGGAATTTCGCGTTATCCGACGCTGCTAATTTTTATGCCGCGAAACTTGCTCCGAAATTTATCGGACCGTTTAAAATTAAAAAACGCGTTTCCCCGTGGACCTATACGTTAACCGACGAAAACGGTAGAGATCGTGGTACATGGCATGTGAAGGACTTGAAGCCCTGTCACAGTGCCTCTGATGATTAGTCCAGCAGTCCCCCTAAAGTAACGTTGTTGTTCGCAAACCTGTAGCCTTAATTCGAGTTCTAGTTATTTCAACCTTTTTCTGTTATCTGGACGGGCAAATTGGCCGTGATGGAAAACCCCTCCTTCGTTTGTGTCGTTCTCCTTAACCTCTGGAAATGGCTTGGGGTTCCTCGAAAACCAAGCACATTTCCTTGGAGGTGAGGGTGGGATTTGTTGCGGTATAATTATACCACAACAGGAGCCACTCTACGTTCCCTGACCCACCCTACCAAATTCCCTCTATCTATTGGTTTGCGTGCTTAGGATCTGAAGAGGTAGAGGGGCAGCCATGGTGCTATCAGCCATCGGCCCACTTCTCTGGACCCTCAGGGCAAAAACCACCACAGGTCACTTGGGCATGGACAGGCGGTCTAACACAGATGAACCAGCTCGACAGGTGGTCGACGAGTCGAGCAAATTGTGGCATCAAACCCAGACGGACGGTCTGCAAACGGCGGTATGAAAACCACGCGCAGGACAGACGGACTGTCTGTAGGCACAAGTGCGACAGCGAACCCAGACGGACGGTCTGCGACGGCGAAGATGTGTATACATCGATAAACACACTCCAAACAGACGGGCGGTCTGACTAATACAGCGGCCGACACTTGAGTCGCTGTCACAACCAGACGGGCGGTCTGGCATAGCAATTGGGGAGGGCGAGCGGACGGCCCCTCCTGAAGACAATTGCAAAAGAAGTACCACTGTTACGGTACTGAGTCACGCACGATGGGGGGAAGATGACGCTCTATCCTTTAACTCCGTCGTGGGAGCACCGGAGGAGCAACAGAGAGTGTTGGCGGACGGCCTCGTATTTATAAACTCCCAAATAATACCACAGACACCGGTCCCGAGGCGCACAAAAGACTGGGGACAACAAACAAAACACCTAACACGAAACACAACGATGCCTGCGAGGCCAACATACATCATAAAAACAAAAAGAAACCCTGTAAGAATTGGCACAAGATCTGAATTCCCTTTCGACCCCAAATCTGCGCGCGACCCATCCGAGATAACTTAATAATAATAGCGCGGTAATTTAGAAGTATTTAGAATTTCTTCACTCACTGCACTACTCCTGATTTGCTGGGTTTTGCAATAGGTAGCTGGTGTCTGGTCCTAGGGATCTTCGTCATCCAATCCCTCACAAGTGGAATCTTCTTTGGGCTGCACATTGTTACTTGGGGATTTTGAAGTGGGTTCCATAAAGATTGGACCCGGGAAAATAACAAAACTATTTAATTTAACTCGACTTTTCGAATGTTTTGATTACGAACTGTCAAAAAGGGTATGTGCTGAATCGAGGCAGATCCAGGGTCGGTCGGAGGGTTTGTTCATTGCTGAAGACTTAGAGCAATGGACGGATTTACTGAGTGAGAGGTCGCCTGAAGGGCGTGAGAGCATTAGCGGGATCATGTGAGCGCACTAATGTGAGAACACATAGTGTAGCAGGAGACGACATGGACCGCAAATTGTC
This sequence comes from Portevinia maculata, assembly GCA_949715645.1. Classification (NCBI taxonomy): domain Eukaryota; kingdom Metazoa; phylum Arthropoda; class Insecta; order Diptera; family Syrphidae; genus Portevinia; species Portevinia maculata. The sequence goes on along the minus strand of OX454528.1, from coordinate 44,703,525 downwards.
GGAGTATGTGTGAGGATGGGGGAGTACGAAACAGTTGACAACTTCAGCGCCACAGCTGAATTGTCGGTTGGAACTGTCGTTGGCTCTGCTTCCCCATGTATGTATGGATGTGTGAGTGAGGATGCCGGCCGGCCGAATGGACAAAGCCAGCTGACAAATAACTTCTTGGTTGTCCAGCAAGTTAGATAGACGTGTTGCTTAAAATCCGGGAGTTTATTTAGAAAAAAAGGAACACGTATCAGAACATTCGAGAAAGCCGAAAGCAGTTCCGAGTAGTATTGTGGAGTGGTAAAGTTTGAGTTCGAGGATCTAGAAGATTTCACCTAGAGGAAGGTCAGCAGACAGGCGGGACCAGTATCCAACTATTCCAGGCGGGAATCAGGAATTCAGGAAGAAAGAACAGATAAGTAGAGTGATTCGTGTAGTGAACTTTGTAGTTAAAAGGAAAGAGGTATAGGAAACCTCGGTAGGGTAGTGCTTCCACAAATCCCGGTAAAAGAAGGGACCCGCGACCCCTTTAATCGACTTTTGTCCCCTTTCGGGAGTATTCGATCTCGTACCATTTCGACGGCAATTCCGCTATTTGTGCAACCGTTTTCCTTTACGTAAAAATAAATTTGCCGTTCTCCAACGGAGACGTTATAACGTAGTGGGAAAAAAAATCTTTCGTCTTTAATTTTTTTCTGGATTTTCGCTTTTGTCCGCTCGTTGCTTTTGGTTTCACAATTTCCCTTAAAATTGTGTTGCGCCCATTTTTTTTCCATTGTTTTATAGGTATACTCGATTCCCCGGAACCATAAAATCGATCGGTGTAAAAATCCGCAGTAAGTACGTATTCGTACATACGGTTTCCTTTGGTGCGATTTAGAAAAATACGTATTTTATTACCTGAACCCACCCCGTGCTGAGCTACCGGAAAATCAGCATATCCACTTGCTGACTGTTGCACTCGCGCTCTTCGCACCTTCATTTGACAGATCGGTAAATTAAATTTCGTTTTCCGGCAGTGGCGGCTGCAATTTCGCGATTTCCTTAAAGTCATTTATATTGGTGTTTTCCGCCAATTCAATCTTCCTTAACAATAGTTTTCGCGGTTATTAAAAGTGCAACAACTTTAGCAAATTTTACAGATGATACCGTTGTACTTGCAATGGAAGCAATTGTCGAAATATCAACAAAAAACTTCAAATGGCAATATATCTCAAAATGGACCTAAAAACAAAAGTCAGTCCATATTAATTTTACGACTAACAACGTACCACACATTCCAGTATAGTAGTAGGCATACAAATAAATGTAGTCAAATGCTCAAATACACCCAACTATCTGGGCATGACTCTAAACGCTCTAGCTGCGTCGAAAAGCGCATGTGAAAAAAAAGAGAGATAAGTTGAAAATGCGATACAGTAAAATATATTGGCTTATTGAGAGATACCCATCCCTGTCCAACTACAACAAGTTATTGCTAAACAAGCAAGTTCTGAAACCGGTATGGACCTACGGGCCTTAGTTGTGGGCATGCACAATGCATATGCCAAGCAAGCTTACAAAAAATGCAAGTCTTGCAAAATAAAGTACTAAGAAACATTGTTAATGCATCTTGGTACATATGCAACGCTTATCTTACAGAAGTAGGCTTCTCAACCACTTCAACTAAGAAGTAACAGAACTGTTGAATACGGACCGTGTATTTAGGAGACTGAGGCGAGTAAAACCTCTCGATCTATAAGAGTTAGCTAAAGCCAAGAAATTGGGTAACATTTCACAAAAGAGTTTAGAAATACTTTAATCGGCGAATTTGTCTTAGTGGATCGACTAGGTGCAATCCCATTTGGGATGACGAAAGTCTGTCCCCACAGCAGGTTTTTCTTAGGTCGCGTTTAAGTCCCTAAGTATTGCAGAAGCGTTCCTCACGTAATAGCTCTGCAATACCTTTCGATGATTTTTCTTTCCACTGAACCTCCAAACACAAAAAAAAATCATTCTTGAAAATGGCATAGCTATATATTTTGATTTTGAGCAGGATTCAGGAATAGGCTACGGTCCACTCGGGCGAACTGTGGGATACCCTATTCCTATTCCTATCCCTCATAATGTGGGCGTGGCAAAAATCTGGGGTGAATTGTTAAGAACAATCTACATTGTTATAGAACATTTAAAGGATTTTATCGAATAAAATTAAGTTTTGTAGAAAAAACGCACCCTAAAAGTGGGCATGGTAGAAAACTTTATATAAAGGAATCGTTGAAGACGACTTTGCGAAGAATAGGACTTTCATTTACAATAAATTCTTCCATAAAACGTTTTTTTCAGTGGGCGTGTGAGTGAGCGAAATTTAAAAATATTTACACATGAGCAAGGGCCCCTAGAGAGTATATGTTATAAATTTCAGCATCCTAGTTAAAACTTTGATTTTTCGATTAATGATGATGATGATGATGATATAATGATGATATAATTTTTTTTCGGTTATTTCTTATAAAATTCATTGTAAATTCATAATATTTATTAATTACATTAAGTAGGAGTAAAGAAATATTTGTGACATTCAGTATTTTTGTATACAAGTATTAAAAATAGTGTTGAATGCCACTTCAATGGGCTTAAATAATTCAAATATAGATTTTTGGGTGGGGTGACCCTATAAGACAATTTGCATCATATTAAACAAAAATTATTAGAACAGCAAATTCGACTGAATTCATTAAATCATATCAAAAATACTACAAAGAAAATAAATTACTTTTAAGGATTTGATTACTTAAGACAAAAGAAAATATCAAAACTGAAATTAGACCAGAATATCAGAAAGTATAGATTCCAAATTATTATAAGTCAAATTTAGAAGCCAGTGTTTTACATGTTTTAAATGCATTCCAGGCATTGTTATTGTTTTGATGGAGTAAGGAAGCTTATTAAATAAACGACAAGATAAAACTGAATAAAAATTACGAAATGCAGTAGTGCGGAAGTTTGGTACAGATACCATATTCGAAAAGTTTCCACGTAAATTATAATTTGAGATTAAACGAGTGTCGGACTGGAAGAATTATTTTGAGGTCGTAGAACAATGGAAAACTAGGATGTCTGCTAGGTTTACGGCATATTTTCCGTAAAATATATTTCTGCAGAATTAATAGTGGCTGAATTTTATTCAAATAAACACCTACCCAACAAACAATTCCATATTGCAGTTTGGAATGGAAAATTGCATAATAAATCGTTTTTAGGAGCATTGTTGAGCAGATATTTCGCAAATAAAAAAAATGTCTAAGTGTGCAGCGAAAGTACTTCCGCAGAATTTCCGCGTGATTCGAAAAGCTCATTCTAGAACCAATTGTAAGCCCGAAGTATTTAAATTCATTAAATGTCTCAATTAAAAAACACTTATCACTGCAGCTTGAATTATCACAAAAAGTGGTAGAAGGCGTACACTTGCAATTAGAAAGCTTGTATTTTTCGCACTCAGGTGCGTGATAAAACACATTCGCTTCCAGATTATAGAGGTATGACAAATTGAAAAATATTATTTTTGTTTTAGAGCTTATAATCAAATGATGTTCGGCAAACCAGCTTCTTAGTAAATTTAGATCCCAATTAATGTCCGAAACTAGATCCAAAGGACTACTTAAACCATAAGAAAAGCCTATATCATCCGCAAAAGCAGTAGGTGACCCTTTAAAATTGAGTGAATTAATGTAAACGAGAAACAAAATTAGTCCCAAAACAGAACCTTGTGGTACACCCAAATTGAAAAACTTTATTTCGCTCCTAATCTCATCTAACTTCACTCTTTGCGACCTATCTTTTAAGTATGATCTCATCCAATCTAATACGAAACCGCGAAAAACGGCTTTTTCCAATTTCCTCAACAGAATATTGTGGTTAACCATATCAAAAGCTTTGGTGATATCAATAATAAACCAGCCGTATCCTTTTTTTCATCGAGGTTTGACATTATTTGAGCACAAAATTGCAGTAGTGCATCTTCCGTCGATCTACCTTTCTGAAAGCCAAACTGATTTGGGTTGATAAACTCGGTTCTGATTAGAAAGCTTATTATTCTATGTTTAACAAGTTTTTCGAAGATTTTGCTGAAAACTGGAAGAAGTGATATGGGCCTGTAGTTACACATTTCCGTAGTAGAAGCTTTTTTAAACAATGGTACAATATCTGCACATTTCAGTGCTTCTGGAAAGACTCCCGCAAATATGCAGCGATTGAAAATATCTGACAAGACATTAACAACGAAGCAAGCAATTCTTTTTAAAAACAGATTGGAAATCCCATCAGCGCCACATGAGTTAGAATTATTCAAAGTACCAATAACTTTCAATAACTCGATAGAAGTAATGGGCTTATAGACAAAACTGTTACTTTGTAAATGTTCATCCGAGCTACAAAGGGACGAGCATGAGGTACAAGGTGGCAGGACAGGACATGGTTGTAAGCTACTTGCTATATTTGCGAAATAGCAATTAAATGCGTCAGCAATGACAGGTTTGTCGGAAACGTCTACGTTATCAACACGAATAATAGCCGGTTTCTTAGAAAAAGAAGAACTGTTCAGCAAGCTGTTTACCAATTGCCATTAATTTTTTAAGTTTCCCTTAGCGGAATTAAATTAAGTACGGTAATAGATATCTCGACAGATTGGGATCTTCTTTTTTAGTTTATCGCCCAATTTTTTATATTTTCTTTTTAAGCTCAAATTATGAGGGTACTTTCCTGTCGGGTTGGTTACCCACCAGGCGCGTCCCCAGGTGGTGGATAGGGGGACCTCGGTACGATACGTTCGTGATCCGAGGTTTTAGAGTCATAGCGGCGTTTTATACACCGTCAAAGCTCTATCGCGAACCAAACCAAAAAACAAGTATGCAGGAACAACTTAAAGATTTAAATACTCCAGGTGGTACTCGCATGGGCGAAAATCCACCCGTGGTCTTTTCGACCACGGTCGGGGCACGGATTCTGGAGGCCCCAACCGACATACATACACCGCCCGCCTGTACAGGCGTTGACCTTCGAGTTGCGAAAAGGTTTGCTTCCGAAGATTCCTGCAGCTCTATCTCCGACACGTTCGGTAGACTGGGCTGGAAACATGAAGAAAGTGGCGGAGAGGTTCAACCTGGTACGCTTAATCTTCAGACCAATAGACAGACAGCCGATAGGTGTGATGCTGCCGACGAGGCCTGCGAAACCGAACAGGTGAAACGGGCCACAGAGGCGGCGTCCACTGGTCAGCGTCCATCTAAGAACCAGCGAAAGAGGAAAAGGAGAAAGGCGGCTATCGTGCGGCGCGAAGAAACTGCACCGCCAGTTGAAGGCGCAAGCGCTGAGAACTGCTCTTCCCCGGCGGCGACGGCAAAGAGATGCAGGTCGGCAGAGGTTACCCCAACCGAAACCAGCCAGCTGACTGAAACCAACGCTGCCTCCCCTTCCAACAGCTCGAACAGGAAAAAAACGGAGGAAGAAGACCTCAAGCACTCCTGTCGGTGGAACTGCGGGCGCACCTTCTGCGTGCCCTTCCACTACAACACTTCCAGCTGATGTATTTCCAATGATTGGATTTACTCAGATTAACCTTCAACACTCCAAGGCTGCTACTGCACTCATCAGTAAGAAGCTTTCTGTGTTGAATACAAAAGCCCACATAACATCCATACAGGAGCCATGGGTGTGGAAAAATCGCATCTGTGGCCTTGGAGGTGTTCGTGGCACTACGATACTCTGTGACGAGCGGTCCGAGAGACCAAGGGCTTGTCTTGCTGTGTCGAACCTTTTCTCAGCGACTAAGCTTGGACAATTTTGTGGCCAAGATTTGGTTGCTGCAGCCATTAGCTACGAAACGAATGGAAGTTGGAAGACCTTCATCGTGGCGTCAGCTTATCTCCCCTATGATTCGGTAGTGCCTCCACCACCGAGGGCAATTGCTGAACTCATTGACTATTGCGACACCAGGAAGATGGGCCTAGTTATATGCTGTGATGCCAATGCTCAAAACACTGTTTGGGGCAGCAGCAAATACAACATGCGAGGAAACCATCTCCTGGATTTCATTCTATCATCTGATCTTACTATCAACAATGTTGGCTCGCAACACACTTTTGTGACGTCAAGAAGACAGGAAGTGATCGATCTAACTTTATCAAATAGATACTTTAAGGCGGTTACTAACTGGAGGGTCTCTTCGGAGGTGTCCCTCTCAGACCATAGATATATCGAATTCCAAATCGGATGCGAAGCCATCACTTTGCAGGAGAGGAGGAATCCGAGAAAAACCAACTGGATACGCTTCAGGGAAGAATTAGGGAAAACTCTCAAAACTCCAACCAAACTCAGGACGAGACAAAAGGTAGAGGAAGCTGTTCAAGACCTGAATAGTGCCATTACTAGCTGTTTTGAACTGACGTGCCCAGTAAGCAAACCCCCTGGCAGAACACCGGTTCCCTGGTGGAGCTCGGAACTGCAAAGAATTCGTAGAGAAGCTAGAAAGCTTCTAAATAGGTCACTCAAGACTGATTTGGAGACAGACTGGAATCTCTACCGATCGAAGCAGAAGGAATATAAGAGGCTAATTTGGGTATCGAAAAGTGCTTCTTATAAGAATTTCTGCGAAAAGATTGAAAAGCTGGGTGAAACTAGTAGGTTGGTTAAAGTTCTGAAAAAGGGCAAACCAGCCAAACTGGACTTACTTAGAAAACTTGATGGCACCTTCACTGAGACGAAAGCGGAAACTCTTAGTTATCTGCTGGAGTCTCACTTTCCAGGTAACCAGATTACAATTGGTTCACAACCAGCCCCGATTACCGAGACTATGAGTAAGCCAAGACAAACAACTCGGCGTAGCTGGTATATTGCGAAGGCCATGGTGACGGACGAGGCCATTAAATAAGCATTTGCGTCTTTTGACGGCTTCAAGTCGCCTGGTACGGACGGAATATACCCAGCCATGCTGCAACAATGTACAAACCAGCTGCTACCGACTATGAAGAAAATCTTCACCGCTGTCCTAGCACTGGCATACATTCCAACACCCTGGCGTACAGTTAGAGTGGCATTCATACCAAAAATTGGCAGAAGTGACTACTCGCTCGCCAAGAGCTTCAGACCAATCAGTCTGACTTCTTTCTTGCTGAAAAGCTTGGAAAGGCTAATCGAGCTTCACGTGCGCAAAGGTGCTTTGCGATTGCACCCACTATCTCCGATGCAACATGCCTATCAACGCGGAAAATCCTGCGAGACTGCGCTCCAAAATCTAGTTGGTAGAATTGAAGGCGCGCTTGACAGAAAAGAATACGCGATGGGCATTTTCATCGATATTGAGGGTGCTTTTGACAATGCGACTTTTGATAGCATGTGCAGCTCCGCCAGACAACACGGAGTAGACGAACCATTGGTGTTGTGGATTAAAGCAATGCTAATGAATAGAACGTTGGTTGCGGATGCGGATTGTGGCCCCTATGTTATGGCGGGGGTAAACAGAGGCTGCCCGCAAGGCGGCGTCATGTCTCCACTGCTGTGGTGTATGCTGGTCGACTCTCTGTTGAACACAATCAACAGTTCTAATATTTACGCTCAGGCTCTCAGGGTCAATCCTCTTAAAACTGAGGTTGTTCTCTTTACGAGAAGGAGGAAGCTGGTCGGGTTGACTCAGCCAGTGCTAAAAGGCGTCACAATCCAACTCTCCAATGAAGCAAAGTATCTGGGAGTCATCCTGGATAGCAAACTTCTTTGGTCCAAACATGTTGAGCTGAAGACTGCCAAGGCGCTGTCTATTTTCTGGCAGTGCAAAGGCATTTTCGGCAAGACATGGGGCTTATCACCGAAAAGAGTCCTATGGATTTATACGGCTATGATAAGACCATTTATAGCATACGCATCGGTTGTTTGGTGGAATAAGCTTTCACGTAAATACGTCACTGCTGCTTTTGCCAAACTCCAAAGGCAGGTATGTCTCGGCTGCACGGGGGCCTTCCCCAGCACGCCTGGCTCCGGCCTAGATGCACTATTGAACCTTCCGCCCCTTGATGTTTACATCATGGGCTGTACAATCAAGGCTATCTCACGTCTTACAAGAGGTGGCTTTTGGTATAACTCGCACTGGAGTTTTGATGAACTTGCGCAACGGTTGTCCTTCGACTCCTGTCTTTTGGATATGCCGTCTGATGCGATGACACCGGAACTTCGGCTAAAGCGCAAATACGAGGTCGACTTTCCTCGCGTCCAGGACTGGCTCTGGCCGGACTCTGAACCTGGAAGGGAATGCAGTCGAATCTTCACGGATGGCTCCAAAACCGATCAAGGATCTGGTGCTGGTGTCTTCGTGGAGAGCGATAGCGTTAGACTTTTCTTTCCGTTAGGCAAACATGCGTCAGTCTTCCAAACAGAGACTTATGCTATCCTAATGGCCATGGACTATGTTACGAGGAACAGGTGGAGGGGGCGAAGTATCTGCGTCTGTAGCGACAGAGATCTCCGATGAACTTGCTAGACAAGGCTCAGAGGGGGACCTCTCAGGACCTGAACCAGCGATCTGTCTGCCTGCGTCCTCGGTCAGGGCTTCCATTGACGGTTGGGTTTCCTATGAACACAATCGCCGTTGGCATGACTCTCCAGGGTGCAGACAGACTAAGCAAATGCTCCCCGACGTCTGTGGGAAATCCGCGGCATTCTTGTTGTCTCTCAACAGAAAAGACTGCACACAGACTACTGGCGTTCTAACGGGACACTACGCTTTTGCCAAACACCTTAAGGTGCTAGGCCTAAGCGACACCACCAACTGCGAAGCCTGTGGAGAAAGCGACGACACTGCGGAACATTTCCTCTGTGATTGTTCTGCTTTTGCTCGTATCAGGTGGCAGGTATTTGGTGCGGATATGGTGAGTGCTGTAAACCTAAGCTCCTTATCATTGAAGCGCCTTCTCGTTTTTCTTAGAAAAACGAGTAAATTCCCACAGTAAAATGTGGTGTGTCTGCCTGGCAGTACAATGGACCAGTATTGAGTCTGAGTGCTCCAGTGCACACATCCCGACAAAAAAAAAAAAAAAAAAAAAAAAATGAGGGTACTTTTTGCACTTAACACTGAGTTTGTTTGTATCTCTTACTTTATTCAACAGATACCCAGTGATCCAAGGTGTAAACCTTTTTGTACCCTTTTTTGAATGCAATACTGAAGAGCAGTTAAAAATGTGTTTCTTGAGGCAATCAATAAAGTTGGTAAAGGCATTAGAAGCATCTCTGCATGAATAAACATCTTCCCAAAACTCATAAATAAGGTTGTTTTTAAGTTTGTTGAAGTTAATTTTTATCACCCTGTCAGCCATTTTCGGAGTTCTTCTACGTTTGCTAACGATGTTTACTAAAAGCCCTGTCATACAGTGATCAGTGATCATTAAGTCCAGAACAAACTTCTCACAACTATCTATCAAAACATCTTTAAAGCGTCCGTGGTCTAAACATCTACCAGATGCAACCCTTGTTGGCTCATTAATAAAGCAATCCAGGGCATTCGATGCTAGCAAAGCCAAATAACTAGAAACAGTTTCACTATGTTCTAAACTGTTGAGATTAAAATCACCAACAATAATAAGTTTTTTTGATTTCTCCTTTGCTAAAAGACCTGAAAATTCTTCTATGTATGTCAAGACGTTATACATTATGCAGTCTATATACAAATAAAAAACATAAGCTTCATGATTAATTTCAATGAAAACTTTTAAAATATCAGCGCTCAAAAAGGCAACAGAAACAACTTCGAGAACCTTGTATTCTTCTTTTACGAAACAACCAACACCTCCTGCAGCGTAACTTTCATTTGTTTTAGCAATAAAATTGAACCCTGGCATGGCAAAGAGTAATCATTTTTTTTCAAAATCATAAATCCAGAATTCAGTCACGAAAACAATGTCTGGAATGCACATAAAAGAGTCAAGATGAGTTACAAGAGCTGAAAAGTTTTCTCTTAAGCTTCTAACATTCTGGTGTACAATGAAGAGTTTACCATCACAGTAGGAACTATTTTTAAACAAATTATCACAGTTGGTACTACTAAGATACTGTTTTTTTTTTTTTAATTGTGGGCGTGTCACTGAGCGGAATTAAAAATCTTTAAACAAGAGCATTAAGGGCCCCTTAAGAGTTTATATTATAAATTCCAGCTTCGTAGTTCAAATTTTGACTTTTCGATAACACTATTTTATTAAATTGTGGCATATGGCCTAAAGACAATTATATTAAAAATTTCAGATATCTAATAATAATAATACTAATGTTGGTTAGAGTATGTTACACTGCGACCTATTGGTCTATTGTGTCCCCTGCTTGTACCTCAGAGAGGTTCGTGACCTCTTTCAGAGCCCTCTCTATATACTTCTTTTGTGAAGCGTATCGAGGAATTGCTCTGATTTTTTCCTTGGCAGGTCACACTCCTTAGAGCACAGCGTCCAGTCCAGTTTCTTTGGTATGTGGTCTGGAGTCTCGGCGGTTTCACTGTAGAATCTGCAGAGCCCGTCCTCCGATATGCCCATTTGCCTCAGGTGCTCCTTGAGTCTGCAGTGCCCCGTGAGGAGGCCTGTTAGGATTCTTAGGTTGTTTTTGTTAAGGCCGATACAAGCTTTGAATCTCTTTTGGTTGTAATTTCCTAAGAGTTTCTTTGCTTGCCTCAGACCTTGGAGGTTGAGAAAGGCTTTTCCCCTTATTTCTTCCTCCAGTCTCCTGAACTCTTCGCGTATAGTGTGTTCTCCTATCCCGCAGAACGGTTCAGGTCCTATGCCCCTTTTCTTGCCAGAGAGTCCGCTGCCTCATTGCCTGTAATGCCAACATGGCCAGGTACCCAGCAGATGGAAATTCTGTTATTCTTGCCTAGTCTATTCAGTCCGTGTAGGCATTCCCACACGAGTTTTGACTTGATAACGTAGGCGTCAAGAGCCTTTATGGCTGCTTGGCTGTCAGACATTATTGCTATGTTGCAATTCCTATAGTTTTTCTCGAGGTTGATTCGAACGCACCTGTCTATGGCACATATTTCTGCCTGGAAGATGCTGGTACATTTGCCCATGGATTCGTAGTGCTTAGTTCCTGGCCCAAACACTCCTGCACCAGTTCCCTCCTCGTTCAGATATCTAGCTCGAAATTCGGTTTATTCGATAATATAGTTTTTTTTTAATTGTGGGCGTATCAGTGGGCGGATTTAAAAAAGTTCTTAAACTTGACTATTTTGGACCCATAGAGAGTATATATGGTTAAAATTTCAGCTTTCCAGCTCGAGTTTAAAAGCCTAATGTTTTCCCTATTCTAAGTATATATTAATTTAAACTCATAGCTTGTTTCGTGCCTTAATAGTGTTAAAAGTTACTATATTTGTGATCAGCATCGATAGTAATTTTGATGCAGCCGTGTCCGTCCGTCGGCAAAAATTAGTCCTTTAAACAGGAGCTAGAAAGCTGAAATTTCAGCCATATACTCGTAGTTTCTATCGGCCCGAAATAATCAAAATTCCCGCCCATTCGGACTGTAGACTTTCCCTGTGTGTTCTCTAAGGTATTGGAACATGTATGCAAGAAATATAACAGATTAGTGACAGGGGACCTGTTTCTTAAATTATCAGGCATCTTTTTATAAATTACATTGGGGCAGAAAAATAAAAAAAATTATTAACTTTAGGAAATATTTCTCACTGAAAATTTGCTCAAAGAGATTAGGAATATTATGTAAGTTTTAAAATAAGTCTATAATTATTTTAGTTTTTAAAATATTTGTCTTGTAGCTGGCTGAGCAGCCCGTCGATTTGTGGAAGCAGATATACGTACTTCTTTCCCAAGGCATACACCTTACGGGAGTCCAAGCACAAGCGGTTCTTCACTGGCTTGCGTATAAGGACCGCCGGTGAACACCACTAGCACTCGATCTCCTCTATACTGGCAACGCTAATCATCCGGTATATTTCCTTTTAAGGGAGGTCTTGTTTAGCAGGAGACGCAGGGTATTGATGCTGCTTTATTAGAACCGCATCTCCGGTACCAATCAAGTGCTCCTTCACTGGCGTCTTACCAAGCCCGTGCATGGTGAAGGGAATATCCACTTAAACCTAAATTATTTTGAGCTACCAATAAATACCTTCTGAATGAAACTGAAATGCAATATCAAGTTAAAAATAAAAATACTTTTCTTTATAAATTTACAAATACAACTAAAAAAAACTGATTAAATTTAACAATATGTTCGTTCATTTATTTGCAATCGCTATTGTCAGCTTCATCTACACGTCCGGAGTTAAGCAATGCAAACAAGTGTCCTGCAGTGTTTGATTGCAATTCTTGTGGTGTACCATCTTCAACGATTCGCCCATTCTCTAATACAATAATGCGATCATAGTCCAATATGGTTGAAAGACGATGCTGAAATGGTAACAAAAGTCAATTTAAATGTGGTTGCTTTGGAATAGTTTTGCGATTTTGAGAAATGAGAGCCGTTGAGAAATATTTTGACTGGAACGTATTCGAGAATTTAATATATGACATAAGTTGACTAAAGATGAAAAGTAATTCTTACCGCTATTGTCAGAATCGTTCTTCCCTGAAAAGCATTATGTGCTGCATCCATTAGAGCTTTTTCAGTGGTTGTATCCAATGAACTTGTTGCCTCGTCAAGCACAAGGCAAACAGATCCTCTCAGTATTGCTCGGGCTAGGCAAAACAACTGTCTGTGCCCTGCACTTAACATTTTAGCACCGTCACCAATTTCTGTATCTATTCATGGTAATAAGAATAGAATGTAGAGATGGTATTTAATATTGTCAAAGATTCGTATAAGAGTAAATAGCTATGCATTTGAGGATTGCAATTGCGTAAGTATAGACAAAAATTTTGAGAATTTTATTTGTTGTTGAAACTCTCTCTAAGATTATTGGAATAAATGGATGTAATATAAAAAGTAAGGCAACGAGAATTTTCTCCCATGTATTGTTCGAACGTGGGTCATTCTTTTACAAATCGATCAGCGAACACCATTCTGACCTACACATTTTTGATTTGCCTGAAATTTTTTTTACGGCTTCTATATCGAATAAAAAGAGACACATGTTTAAGGATTTTTTTTTTTTTTTTTTTTTGAAAATAGAGGGGGTTGAAATTTTGAGATTTTCGTGATTTTTGCCTTGGAGACTCATTTTCAAAAATTCATAACTCCGGTTCTTTTTAAGCTAGATAAAACTTTTTTTTTCATTGTCAAGATAAAAGAGTGAACTTTAAGAAAAAAATAGTTGCAACAAAATTTAAATAAAAAATTATATTGTTATAAACAATTATATTGTTATTCTACGTCAAATTTTACATCTAAAATGCTTTTTTTATCGATGGAGAAATGGAAAAAAATTAAATAAACTAGCACGGTACCTGAATTCTTCGCACCAGTTGCAAGGTATACCTCATATTCTCGCCTCATACCGTTGTTTTCTGTATTATGTGAATAATAGTATATATATAATTAATTGAAAAATATTATTGATTAATATAAGGTTTTCTAAAAAAATGGGCCAAATTTTAATAAAAAATAACATTGTTTCAGGTAATAAAGTGATATATTATTACAATGTAATTGGTTTTTTATATGAGATAGCTCAAAATTTTTCCTGGTTTTTGTTTTTGTTTTCCGTCAATTTCCTTTATATTGTTTTTGAATGAACAACCATATATCTTACAATCCTTACCACGTGAAGTGGACGGCTGGAGTTACAGCGCTGTTTCACGGTTCGCCACAACCGATCATCAGACTCCTTCTATGGTGCTGGTCTGTCTTCTTCCTTCATTTTATCTCGAAAATCCATCACTTCCACTGGGATTGGAACCTAGACCAGCGTCTCCTCAGGCAAGCACTCATGCACTGCGCCATTGATGCCATGAGTTTCAGTTCATCCAGTTTTTATTTTGATTTTATATTATGTTTTAATTCATAAGTATTCTACATGTACATTTTTCTGTCTCAATATTACATATATCAGTCTAAATATTTATTATTATGATAATACATCTTTATTTCTTACTTACTAATTTTAACAATATTTTTTTTGTATACAAAGACAATTGATTTGCTTCTAACTCTTGAAGCGAGATTGGAATCATACAATGATATTTTAAAGTTCCTTTTATCATTAAAGCTTTGTGAAAACGTGCTGATAGTCGTTTTTCTTCTTCGTTCTACTCATCATTGGTTGAATAGGAACACGTTATACTTGGTTGAGCTTCTATAGCCCAGTCAAATAACTCTTTTGGTATACGGATGGGATTATTCGCCCTTTGATGGCTTGCTCTAGCAGCAAATCGTTTCAGAGTTCCACCTACTCCGTCACATGGTCCTTTGCCATGTGATGTTGGGAAAAAGTGCCACTCAGCTGCCATTTGAAAATCTTTAAAATGGTGCGTAAGATTTATAAAATTCTTTTTATTTTTATATCGTCCACTCGCACCGTCCGAAAAGTATATTATTTTATTGACATATTTTAAATGTGTTTTTATAAATTTTACTAGTTGTCTTTGAAATAAATGAACAGCAATGACGTAAGCACTCAGAAACAGAAACAAAACTTTTAATTTTTAATTCGTCGTTGTCATCTTTGTAGTAAAAGAAAATGGATGTATTGTTACTTGATCATTATTCCAATGTATGCCCTGAACAGAATTTTGTATAACAAATGCGTAGTTTTCAGAAAAGTCGCAAATTACAATGCATTAATTTTTCATCAATTTAGTTTTTTTGTCATTTATAAACTGCCTTTGCTTTTTTACTAAAAAATAATGTAGCAACATTTTACTTAAACCACTACTTAAAGATTCTAAAAATTCATCTACAGTAGATATCAATGTATGTAATGAAGTTCTCTCACTTGTTATCCACTGTTTGAAGTTGACAGTTTCAATAAATTTTTGCCAACCTACTGCCTGACCAAAGTTGACGAAACTATCGTTTCCGAATACAGCCTAAAGTAAAGAATAGATGAAGCATTTGAACGAGTCATAGAGACTCAGTATTATGACTTGCAGCCAACGCTTTTCGGCGGAACGATTCATATTTGAATACTGAGATTCTTTGTTTTTTAATGACAGATATTGTATGATCACTATTTTTTTTTTTTAATAAATTTAATAAATAATATTATCTTAATAGAATATGAGGTATACTTTGCAACTGGTGCGTCGAATTCAGGTACCGCGCTAGTTTATTTAATTTTTTTCCAATAGTTATAATCATTCCTCCATCGATAAAAGAAAAACATTTTAGATGTAAAATTTGACGTAGAATACGATGATTATACTTAAAACACGCTAAGTCGTGGGTAACATTGTTAAAAATTGATTTAAACAATTAAATTGTTTATAACAAAAAAAAAGTTGTATCTAGCTTAAAAAGAACCGGAGTTATGAATTTTGGAAAATGAGTCTCCAAGGCAAAAATCACGAAAATCTCAAAATTGCAACCCCTCTATTTTCAAAAATAAATAAATAAAAATCCTTAAACACGCGTCTCTTTTTATTCGATATAGAAGCCGTAAAAAAAATTTCAGGCAAATCAAAAGTGTGTCGGTCATTTTTTGTTCAAATCTGTACGGTTTGTAAAAAAATGACCCACGTATGCAATTTCATTTACATACGTTTTGGAATATTTTTAAAATACAAAGCTTCATAAAAAATCGTAGCTAAATTAGATATGTAGGAACATCATGGTAGCCGTTCTAAAGAATTCCTATGAACCTTTATCATATTGACAAGTAATTGCATTTTATTGAACTTGTTAATATGAAATGTGTCTTCAATTTATTTATTTATTTATTAATTAATCAAATCGGCTCAGCAGTAATGACTACAAGACATGCACTTCAAAACATCATCGAATGCCAATACAATGGCATATCAAAATAAAAAAAGATATAAAAAACATTTTTATACGGCGGCAGAAAATGTTCTCCATGATTGTACTTAAATGTCTGACCTATGTGTCAATAAATATGATAAAACAGTTTGAAGAATCCTTCAACAATCTTGAAAAAAATTAATGTCGAACTTATTCTACAAGCGGGAAAGATGGACAGAACACCAGAAGTCCAAGGGGGAGACAAAGTGGTCTCTCTCAACAGGGTTACGTACGACGCAGAGGTGATAACAAACCTCATAGAGTGCGTAATTCAGAGTACGTGAAGAAGAAATGACGTCTCTAACGGTGCTGCAGGCAAACCTGCACCGCGCTATGGGTGCATCGGACACCTATAGCCAAAGATGTGCCGAAAGGAACGTCGCTCTTGGTTTAATCCAGGAACCATGGGCAACTACAGGTAAGATCTTTGGTCTTAACAGCAGAAATAGAGAGCTAATTTTTGCCAAAGGTAATTTCAGACCTAGGGCAGCTCTTTCCATTGCGAAAGATATAAAATTTTCTCTCATTCCAGGTTTCAATACTAGGGACCTGGTGGCCGTTTTAATTGAACGCCACAATGGTCATGTGATACACAAGTTCGTATGCGCATCGGCGTATTTTGCTGGGGACATAGAGGAGGTACCACCTACACCAGTACAGGAACTTGTCCAGTACTGCCAAACTCAGCAAGTACACCTCGTTATCGGCTGCGACGCGAATGCACATCACCAGATTTGGGGCAGCCGAGACACAAACAAAAGAGGTGAGTTACTTATAGATTACCTATATAGTAAAGACCTAGTTATTCTAAATAAGGGAGATAAGCCCACTTTTAGGAACAGTATACGAGAAGAAGTTTTAGACCTTACTCTCTCGTCTCCTTTTATACAAAACATTGTAGAGGACTGACACGTGTCTGATGAAGCCTCTCTGTCTGATCATATGCATATTATGTTCAGGCTGCGATGCAACACCGAGTGGGCGCCGGTCAAATACAATAATAAATTAACTAACTGGAGAACCTATAGTGAAAATCTGGCAATCAGAACTGATCTGCTACCAGATTCACCACTAACACCGAGTGATGCGGACGCTGCACAATGTCAGCTTAACGACATCATTATCTCATCTTTTAGGAGTAGTTGTAAGGTAAAGCGCACCGTGGTAAAAAGAAGCGTACCATGGTGGAATGAAAACCTGGAAACTATCCGCAAGAAGGTGAGAAAACAATTCAATAAATCGAAACGCACCGGCGTACGGGATCAATATCGATCCCTGTTAACCAAATACAACCAAGAGTTGCGAAGATCTAAAAGGGCCTCATGGCGCGCAAACTGTGATAAGCTGGAAAAACTCCCAGCAGTGGCGCGGCTCCAGAGAGCACTTTCAATAGATCCTTCAAACTGCATGGGATTGCTCATCAAACCTGATGGAACAATCACAAGCGACCGGGAAGAAACTCTCACAACCTTGCTGCAAGTTCACTTCCCTGGTTCCCTAATTGTCGATCACACAACTGATCAAACTACTGAGGTTTCATATCCAACTAACCTCAGCAGTAATAATAGTTTATCTGGTAAACTATTTAGTCCAGATAAGGTAAAATGGGCCATAAACTCATTTAAACCATTCAAGGCACCAGGAAATGACGGAATTTTTCCAGCCCTCATTCAAAAGGGTATGGAGTTCTTCCTACCTAACATGATTGCCTTATTTAGGTTCAGTTTCAACTGGGGCTACATACCACGCACTTGGCGGGAGGTCAATGTAGTATTTATCCCCAAACCAGGTAACAAACCTAGTGAACTACCTAAATCATATCGTCCCATAAGCTTGACATCGTTTTTCCTGAAAACAATGGAAAGAATAATTGACGTTCATATCAGAGAATGCGTAACCATTAGCATGCCTCTACACCCCTGTCAATATGCGTATCAAAAAGGCAAATCAACGGAAGGTGCCTTGTTAAAACTAACGAATCACATAAACAATGCCTACCGTTGCAAAGATATTGCACTATGCGCTTTCCTTGACATAGAGGGTGCTTTTGATAACACTGGTTATGATTGAATATCAAATGCTTTAATTCACCGGAAGGTAGACCTTCCCACCATAAACTGGGTAAAAGCGATGCTCGAAAGTCGGAAAATTACTGCTTCGTCAGGACAGACTTCAGTATCAGTATCAGCTATAAAAGGCTGTCCACAAGGAGGAGTTCTATCACCCCTCCTGTGGTCTTTGGTCATAGATGACCTACTTCAAAAACTAAGTAATTTAGGCTACGACATAATAGGGTACGCCGATGACTTGGTCATCATTATTAGGGGCAAAGAATCAAACGTAGTTACTTCACGTATGCAAAACACCCTTAAGATAGCTATAGACTGGTGCGTCAAGGAACATCTCTCCATAAACCCCAGTAAAGCTATCATAGTTCCTTTCACAAAAAGAAGAAATCTCAACTTAGCCCAGATTTCACTAAATGGCACGACCATTGAGTATTCCGATGACGTCAAATATCTTGGAGTAATCCTGGACAAAAGACTAAACTGGAATTCTCACATCACCAACAAAATCAATAAAGCTAACAGAGCTTTATGGGCCTGTCGGCGCACATATGGCAGAACCTGCGGAATCTCTCCAAATATTGTCCACTGGATCTACACAGTGATGATAAGACCCATTATAACATACGCCTCCATTGTATGGTGGACGAAATCCACACAAAAGGTCGCAATAGAGAAGCTCAAAAAGGTACAACGGCTTGCGTGCCTTGGTATCTCCGGAGCCATGCGAACCTGCCCAACGGCTGCCATAGAGGCAATAACAGGTATTACACCTCTCCACATATACATTCAAAAAGTGGCGATCCGCAGTGCAATAAGTCAAATACAGTTAAACGAGATAAGTCTTAACGATCATCCGGAACTTAAGACCCTTCTTGGTGAACTGCCAGAACTCAACATGAACTGCGCGGTCACAGACCGCATCCATAAAACACTATGCTTCAATAAGCGGTTCTCCACGGAGATTCCCAAGAGAGAAGCATGGGTTAGTAATAACCCACCTAACAGCCACAACGGCATAAAGTGGTATACGGATGGTTCTAAAATGGAAGCGGGGGTAGGAGCGGGAATATACGGACCAAACAAACGCTTTACGATACCCATGGGAAAAAGTCCCAGAATGCGCTAGCCACATAAATTTATCTGGTATAAAAGGTGCAACCATCCATATATTCACGGATAGTCAAGCAGCTATAAACGCCCTTAGCTCGCATACGATTGACTCCAAATCAGTCATGTACTGCTTCAACACCCTACAGGTACTCGGAACAAGTAACAAGACCAAGCTATGGTGGGTTCCGGGTCATGTCGGGGTGGAAGGTAACGAAAAGGCCGACGAACTGGCCAGAAAAGGTTCGGAAACACCCTTCATAGGTCCCGAACCCTTCTGCTGCACTAGTAGATCAGCAGCAACGGCAGCAATAAAAAGCTGGGAATACAGAAAATGTATCCGTCTTTGGGAAAGCATCCCAGGTTTAAGACAGACCAAACAAGCCATTCGGCCTTTCAATAAAAATGCCAGCAAATGCCTAAACCTAAGCAGGCATGATATCAAAAACTTAGTAGGTTACCTTACTGGTCACCATGGTTTAAGATATCATCTACACAAAATGAAAATAGTAGACTCTCCTGAGTGCCGACTCTGTCTTGAAGAGGACGAGTCAGCTGAACACATTTTATGTGAATGTCCGGCCCTAAACGGAATTAGAAAGAAGATCTTTTTTAGGGAACAAATGTGCCCCGAGGACATAAAGAATTCACCGACTAGTAGAATTGTCCGCTTTACACGGAAAGTGGAAACTCTACTAGTCTAAACTTTTCTGGCCCACACGGCACAAAAGATCTCTTTTAGGTCGAAGTGCCCCATATTTAATCGCCTTGGCGAGCCAGAATGTTAAAAAAAAAAAAATATATTCTACAACGTGAAACCAACCAAACACTGACCTAAACAAAATCGGAATCTCACTGAAGAACTTACCCAGACCTTGGGGCATTGCATTAACGATAGCATCCTTAAGTTGGGCCAATTCCAAGCATTTCCACAAGTCCAAATCAGAGTAGTATCCTCTTGGATCCAAATTTTCTCGTATCGTCGCATGAAATAAATGCACATCCTGTGGAATTATAGATAATCTCGATCTAATTTCTTCCGGATGTATTTGTGTGATATCCACTTCGTCTATAAAAATTCGACCAGAAATCACTTCCAGCATACTGAACAAGGACAGCGCCAGCGATGACTTCCCACTACCAGTTCGACCGCATATGCCAATCTTTGAAATGTAAAAAGAAAGTATTTTAAATGCCAAAACAAAAATTCAAAATGCAGCTCAAATAAAAGTATTCTAAATAGGTTATTCAGTTTGCAACGAAATACACACAATCAAACGAAATGACGTCGCCACATATGACTACTGCTCTTTTCCCAATATTGCCATGAATGCGAATATTTTGTCGAACTTTGAAATTTTGTCAACCCGGAAACAACCATAAATAAAAGTGCACATTGTGAGAATAAAGGACTTCGTGTTTTTTGTTGTGGTTCACAACAACCATGTTCGTAGTTCAGTGCCGCAGTGCACTTAAGAAAAAAATTCTTTCGCCGCTGGAGTTTATATAGGACAAACTCGGCAACAATTTAGTTACGATATGATTGTAGACTTTTTCCTGACTGCCGCATTGGATGCTAAGATTCCATTTAGGGGGTATTCGTGGTCAAGGATGCTGTAAAGTTATTGTGATGGACTCAACACATATCCTACTGTACAAAAAATGGTTACAAATGAATATTTGTGCAAACAGCTTATAAAAGCTTTTCAAATAGTCGGCACTTTCAGTATGAACAGAATGGCTTGCAGGCAACAATGCCAACAGACTCAACATCTCACTCAATCCATTAAGCCGACGTGAATTTATAAATACTTCCCACTAGCGCTATTTTTGTCGTGTAGGTATAAAGAAGAAACAAATTAAGTTCTTTGTTTTCCCAATGTTGCTGAATGCACTGAACTCCGGCAGCACAAGCAACACGACCTGCACTAACTAGTGACCCATATTGGACATATCAATCACAACATTAACATCCAGTAATCTTGTCTTAACAGATGCTCCGTCAAAGAATTTCTACTATGATGGTGATCGTCCGTCTAAATGGCATTTGGTTAATATTATTGGATACCGGAGGATAAGGAGGCAAACTAGCTTTTTCTTGGAACAGTTTTTGGTGTGTACAAACGAGCTATTTCGGTTTTAAAGGTTCGATGCTGCTGAAACTTAATGATTTTTGCCTTTGCAATAGAGAATTCTTCAGCTTTGAAAAGGCCGGTCTGACATGGTTTCTGTTTCCTAGTCCAACTAAGGCAGTGAGCAATTACTCGCAGTATATGTTTGAAGCAGGAGAACTTCTCGATGAAATTGTCTCCCTCAGCGGGTGGCAATAGTGTAGTGATAGTGCATTCACTTGCTGATCGAAAGGTTACGTGTTCAAATACCGACCATGTCCATGAAGCAAAAATCCACAAAATAAAAATCAATATAAGTGCAGCGAATGCTTGGTCGTAATATATATGCACTTTTAATTATTGTATAAGTTTCTGCGGATTAAAGTTGAATTTAAAACTTCAACATAATGCTCCCTAAGTTATTTAAACGCCACCCGTGGACAAACCGTGCCCAATGCACAAACCTTTCTTTCCTATCATTATACTTCTTCCTATTTTTATCACCTAATAGAAGGCAATGAAATACGTCCACGGTACACAAAGACATTGCATTTGTAGGTGTTGAATTGAAAAACTGCGCTGGGTGTACACACTTTAAGGGTACTACTGTATCAATTACAAAAAAAAAAACCTCTTTGGCGCACGCTAAAATTATGGGTAGCATATTGCCCGTGAACCAGAGTTTTCAGCTGGCCAACTGAACTGCTGTAAGTCAGCTTGAAGCTGGGTCTGCTGGATTTTCAGCGGGATTGATGACTTTCCTAATTTTGTTAACTCTTGTTTTCACAAATTTGTTGTCAATCGTGGTGATATTTGGGAAGTGAAGCTTAGCCCTGACCTGGTTGTTAGATTCTGTAAGGAGCAGAATTCATTCAAGTTCCATTTTGGCTTTCTTCGTCTGCTCTTGTTTTAAGTGGAGTGACGCGACCTCTGGCTGCGACTAGGCGGTTGGTATAGGTTGACACGTTCCCATAAATTTGTTTGCGGCTGTAAATTACGGCTGCGTAGACAGCTCCGGATGCATCACAAAGTCAAATAAGCTGGACAGGAGTGTTTTTATTTCCCCCCATCCAGCGAGGAGTTTTAATGGTATTAGTTGTGCAATTACTCCTAGTACGTTGCTGAACTTCTGTTGTATGAATATTCGGAGATATAATGACTGGAAGAATCCAACCCATAGGATCGTAAAGCGATGCTGCTGCGGATAATATAAATATAAATAATAATGTATTCAATTTTTTCTTGATTGGAGCATAAAAAAAAGAACACATCCTCAACTGTGTTGTAGTTAATACCTAGTACTCTTAATGTTGGATCGGAAACTTCTTTCTGCTTAGTTTTTTTGTATTCTCCATGCTATTTAAAACTTCTGGATTATTTGATGACCATTTTGTCAGAGACTGCTTTCCGGCTTTTAAGGTTGTTGTTATCTTAGCGATTTGTTCTTGGCATTGGCTAATGCTGTCGGCGCCATGAACTAGGTCGTCCATGTAGATAGAGTAATAAATATCTATATATCCTGCGTTTAAGACATTCCTCAACTTGGTTGTTACAGCATCTATGCGAATGACGCTAATATATGGAATGTAGTACGGGTTTCCGGTTTCGTCTCGCGGTCGCTCAACGGGAACTGGTGACATATGATGAGATGCGAGATAGTTTGCCATAAAATCGTTTGACATTTTTTTTGTGGGTTTCGTCTTTCTCCCAGCGCCTTTCTTGTCCGATGTATAATTTCACAGCTGTACTCAAAAAGTTTCATACTGCAGGCTCGTTTTCTCTCCAAGGAATGGAAACGATATAATGGCCGTATTCGGTGCGCGAGTGTTTGTTTATGAACAATTTCTCGCAATATGAACTGTCATCCTGATCAATGTTCCCTTTGTTGGCTGGCATATCCCAGAAATCCAATAGGGTTGACTCGAATACCGCTCCTGGGGTCACCGGATACAACCCACCCACCAAGGTAAGTATTTTGTAGTAAGAGCCTACTCTTTTTTCCAGGCCAGGTCGTAACACTGTCGAGTATACCGATCTGCCTAATAGTAGGGGTATGTCTGCAGGTTTATTAAACTGTGAATCTGAAAGTGGCTTATCGTATGAGGACTTCCAGGCGATGTGACTGGGCATGCTGGGAAAAGATCCGGTAACACGTTTAACTACAAGGGCTTTTATATTTATAAATGGCATATCCGGATGATTAAGCTTGAGTTTTATGCTAACTATAAAACGGACCGTTCTAATCTCTCCTCCTACCCCGATGACTTTCACCTGAGTTCGTTTTCTTCGCAATCTTAATTTTTGTGCTAGATCCTCACAGTAATTCACTTGGCTGCTTTGATCTAGTAAGTAGCGAATATGGACGTCTGGATTGAACTTGGGTGAGGATGCATTGCCGTAATGTGAGGTCCTTGGCAGATTTCACATTTTTTTTTTTTGATCTGCATACAAATCTTCTGATCACATATCTAATAAGATTACGCGATTTTGGGAGCTCAGGAACGATGGACAATCTGTTTTTTGATGTTGCTCGGTGTAGATGAAGCACTTCCTTATTTGGCATGTACTCGGGGGTGCGGAATACATGAACCTTTTCTGGGTACATTTTCATGCGGCTTACGGCTGGCGTATTGAGTTAAATGGTGCTGGAATTCGTTGAACATAAGATCTTCGATTTCCTCTAAGAACTTACAGTATCTTCTAGAGTCTCCCGCTTGTGATAGGATCCAGGACTCGAAGGATGAGATATGCCATAATTTGTTCTCCATTTACCTTATTTGTTTTTAGATTGGATATCCGTCCTTTGGTGTACTGCATGAAGTTGAGGATCGATTCTGGTTTTCCTGGAATCATTGGGCGTTGGGATAGATTTATTAAGGCTTCTAATCCCACTTTTGCTAGCGGCCTTGGATTGTTAAATGTTCTGTATAAAATTTACCAGGCTATTTCATAATTGTCTCCAGTTAGGTCTAGATCACGAATTGCCTCCATTGCCTTCCCATCGCCATTGATTCAGCCTTCCTGTGCCTGGCTGGACTTTGGCATGGCGAATCTAAAATAAAATAAACATACAGACAGATGCCAGTGTAATCGCATCAAGCTCTTGTATTGCTGTTGGGCAACATAGCTTTGTGCTGAAAATCACAATACGGCCTCCACTTCTCGGTCTGCGTTCTGCAACAAAGCAAATTCGCTCTGGACCTGATGCTGGTGGAAGAAGAATCTTTTCTTAAACTACATTTAAAGACAAATTATTAAAATTGTCAGCTTTCTAGCGCAAAATTTGATTTTTTCGATAATTTTTTTGAGATTGTGGGCTTTTTAAAACTGGATTTAAAAATTCTTACTACAGATTATTATTTCGCGCCCTAGAGAGTATATGGTTCATATTTCAGCTTTCTAGCTCGAGTTTTAAGTCCTACATTTAGTCGACATTACTATCGATGCTGATCACGAATATAGTAACGTTTAGGGGTCTACGGGCAATATTAGGGTGTGTTACAAACTATGAGTCAACGTTAGTATACCCTTAGAATTAAGTATAAAAATGCTTCACCACCTGAACCATCAAGGAATTTTCCAATCGCTTAATTGAAAGCCATTTCAATATGAAAGCTCTCAAGCAAAATAAGGGCGCGATCATACCTTGGTGATTTCTCGTGTTGAATCTGAAGCAATTTAGGCTATTGCTAGGTCATAGGTTAAAATATATTTCTGATGACACTCATCGGTTATTCCGTAATTATATGAAATTCGCTACCATACTCACATTTACCGTCCTTTTTATTTGACCCGCCAGCGATAATAGGCGATAATAGATCCCTTAATTGGATCCCAAAGTTCATAAATGATATAATTTACATGATCAGCCTAATATATTTAAATTTTTAAAAAGTTATACGTTTTTAACATCAAAAAGCCATGAAACAATACGGTTATGAAAACAGTGTCTGCAAGTTTCGTATTATCATAAACTTGTCATTTTTCATTTAAGATAACTAAAAATAACTGCAGATGCATCCCACCTTGCTTCGACATTCATGTTTTGAAAGCAAACGCTTAAATTCCTTGTTATTAACTTATGCGTCAGGCTAATCCAATGGATTAGGGTGGCAATGGTGCAGTAGTAGTGTATTCGCTTACGGAATGGAAGGTCGTGCGTTCGAATCCCGGCCAAGTCCATTAATTTATACCGAATACATGAAATCGTAATCTCCCTAAGTAACTTAGACAACACCCGTGGAGAAAAACCCTACAACTGATCACCCAAACACTTCTGTCCTATCTCTCTATTCTTTCTAATACCAAGTAGCTTACACTGTGTTCTTAAGCATTATAAGGGTACTGTAACAACAGCAAAAAAATCCCTTTAGCGAAAGCAAATTTAAAAAAAAAAAAACAAAAATGGATAAAATACGAGTAAAATATAATCGCATGGGAGCATTGATACACATTTAATCATACAAATGTGTATCAATACTACACCTCACAGGATCATTTCTGTAGCCTGTAGAGAAAACACAGTCACAATGACGAGGTATATAAAAAGAAAATCGCTCGAGGTGCTCTCGTTAAAATAAAGTTGTACATGGCAAAAGTGACTGCAGGAATATATTTTGAATACAGTCTTACTAAGTTTAGCCATACTACAAATACTAATACGCCATACCTACCCTTTGACCAGCAGTAATTTTTAACGAAATATCCGTGATGACATTTTCCTTTCGACCCTCATATCTCAGGCTGACATTTTCGAATGTAATATCACCCTTCTGTGGCCACGAAATTGGAACCGATTTGTCTGCAAATAAAGAATAAAAAGCAATATTTATGGTCACCTGAAGCTAAAGCTTGAATCTCTTGAATATATTAGGTCCGTTCGCGTACTTTATGTGTAGAAAAATGAATAGTGTCAAATCTGCAAAATCGAGAGAGAATCCTCTCATTTCTAAGAAAAGTACGCGAACTCTTTTGTGTAAAAACTTCTTAGTTTGGCTTGAAAAGAAGCAACAGCTGTTTTTTTTTGCTGGCAAACTCATAGGATTTCATCACTTGACAGTTTTCATTTTCTTACCAGCTGAAATTCTGTGTGAAGAAAAATGAACGAAAATACATTTTTCTTTCGTTCATCTTTTTACCATTTTCTCAGTACGCGAACGCGTTTGTGTAGTTTTGCATGAAAGTTTATATAAATTTACGTTTGCATATTAGTTCGCGAACGAACCTATTGTATCTGATGGCTAAGTAACGAGTTGAGTATTTATATGTATTATCCATCGAAATTCCGGAAAAATAAAAACAGTAGAATTATAAGATTCTCAAAGATTAATTTTTATTTAGACCTCGTTTAATCGAATTTAACTTGTACCTTCTCACTCAAATCTAAAAGTCAGACGACAGATGTCAGAAAGTATATGCAAAGTTCTAAAAATTGTTGTTGATTTTATAGGGTAACAGCTCGGCCTTCCTGAATTTAAGAGTCGTCCTCGACGTCGGTATCGTCGGTATTGTCAGCGAAACTATCATCATCCAAATTCTGACACCAAGCCTTCATGTTGTCTGATGAGTAGACCGATTTAAATTTTCGCTGTGTCCTCTGAGCGCCCGGAATATCTTTTACGACGTATCTGTTATGATCCAATACTGCCGTCACCATGTATATTGGATACCTTTAAGGAATTATATTTTGGGTCCAATTTACGCGATTCTCCAGTTGATATTAATAGTCGTTCAATTAGGACTAGGTCACCATGCTTGTACACCCACGGAGACTTATGATGCATGTCATATTGTTGTTTCTGCTTTGCTTGAGATTTGGTAATAGCCGTCACCGCTTCCTGACGTATCGTTTCCAGGTCCAAACGTTGCTCCTCTTGATTTCCGTCATGTAACGCGAGCAAAACTTTGTTTCCCAGAGGGTCTCGGGGCTGAAATCCAAATAATAAGCTATGCGGTGTTTGTTTTGTGGACTCGTTAATGCATGAATTCATATTGTATAGGTTTAAGATGAGTGTACCAATCGGCATTATCGTTCGCCATAGTGGACAATGCATGCAATAAAGTCCGGTTACTTCGTTCGATTTGACCATTGTGCTGCGGTCATAACGTGTTTGATGTCATTGGCAGGGCAATACTTTTCGAACTCCTTTAAGCTAAAGGCTGTTCCTCTGTCGATGATAATTCCGACTGGACTCCCGAAACTGGATGAAATCTCTTCTAAAATACGGATGACAGGTCTTAGAACGATATACTTCGTAAACCCATCAATAATTCCCAAAATATGAGTGTTTCCTTTATGGCTATTAGGAAACGGACCCAAATGGTCGAGGTGAAGGGTATGGAAGTGCACAGGGATTTTCTCTATGCAAAATAACTCCCCTTCCTGTTTGCCCGACGGACGTTTATAATATGCGCATTCGATGCTTTATTTCTCATGCGGGGAAACCAGTAATCACGCTGCAAAAGATTTAGAGTTCGTTCTAATGCGTAATGACCTACCTCGTCATGACTGGACCTTATAAATTTCCAAACGGCAGACCCTGGTACAACCCACTTTAAAGCATTATCCACCTTGTGATATAAGCGCCCGTTTTCTCTGATATTGTTAACGTAGCTCCTTATCCTGGCTCCTTGTTCCATTTTGTTTTAGCTTGGTAGCAATTTCATGCAAATTGGGATCCTGGATTTGAACAGTCATCAGCCAGTCTTCATTGTTGATTTCGACGGCAAACACATTCAAGCTAACAACATCACACTGCTTTGGTTCGACATGCGGAGATCGGCTAAGTGCATCGGCATGCTGAATATTTTTCCCTCTCCGGTACTCTATTTCGAAGTCGTATACCATTAGTCGCAACCACCAACGTGCAATCCTGCGGATTGTGTTTTTTTTATTAATCGTTGCTCTCAAGGAATCACAATCAGTTATGACCCTAAAATGTTTTCCGAGAAGGTAACGTCGGAATATAGTTATTGACTCGACGACGGCAAGAGCTTCGAGTTCGTAGCTGTGATAATACTTCTCATATTCATTTGTTTGCCTGCTAAAATATCTCACCGGTCGGAGTTGGAGATCTTGACCCTTCTGCAGCAAAATACCAGCAATTCCGAGAGCGCTCGCGTCCGTGTGCAGCTCACGTTGCAGTTCATGATCGTACAAAGTAAGCAGCGGCCTAGACGTTGATACTTCTTTCAACTGCTCGAAAGATTTTTGGTGAGCAGTCGTCCATCTGAACTCCACATTTTTCCTCGTCAGTGTCGTAAGTGGTTGCGCTATGGTTGCATGACTTAGGACAAATTTCCTGAAGTAGCTGGTGAGCCCTAAAAATTGTCTCAGTTGATGCAAATTTTCTGGCTGAGGAAAATTCGATATTGCTTCAATTTTCTTTTCATTCGGCCTTATACCAGCAGAAGATACCTCATATCCGAGAAAATCAATTTTTTCCTTAAAAATAATGCCTTCTTTAGCTTGAGGGTTAAGCCTTCATCCTCTAAAAGCGAAAGGAGTGTTTGAAGACTTTGAATACCTTCCGGGAAATCCTTACATGGGATTAGAATATCGTCCATGTATACTATTAACCGACCTGATTTAATTTGTTGCTGAATGCTGTTCATCATCCTTTGGAAACACGATGGTGCATTTGACAGTCCAAACGGCATCCTTTGAAATTCATACTCGCCGTCAGGGGTAACAAAGCGTGCCCGTGATGGCCATGCAAAAAAAACGAGTTCCATACATAATGGCATCGAACGTACTTTCACAGGAATAAAGAGTTTCATTGATATCCAAAACCGCTTTTGTTTTATTTAATTTGTAGCGCTCTTATTGAAAAAGCCTTTAGTATGAAATTCGTTCCTCTCATTTTTTCACTTTTTTTTTATGACTACATTTAGTTACCTTAACAAGTATTTTTCGCTTCTGTAGGTAGCTTTCCAGCGAACGCACCTACTAATACCGTCATTATATGCGTTTTTTTCCTTATGGCGCTAGTTCGAACGGTCTTGTTCTTTGTAGTCGGCACTCAAGGTTTGTCACTTTAGAGTACGGATTATTTCATTATTGCAATGACCATGAATACGAGTACGAAGTTTGCGAGCAAAGTTAGTTACTTCGTTACTCACGGTAGCAATTCCTAGATCTCTGTGAATATCACTATTCCTTATGGAGCATTCACGATTGCTCTTAGAGTTTTGTTTTGGAATGTTTGTATTATAGTCATATTGCTTGGTTTGGTATATATCCCAAAGTTGTATACCGTATGTCCAAGAAGGATTTAGCACTTGCTTATACAGGAGCAGTTTGTTGTATACGCTTAGGTTCGAATATCTTCCGAGTACCCAATAAATTTCTCTAAGTCTGATTGCGAGCTCGTAACGCTTTTTCTTAACGTGTGGCTTCCATTTAAGATTTGCATCTAGGGTCATTCCTATATAAAATATCTTTGCCTCGTTTGCGTATGGTATTTATACCGAGTTAATGAAAACAGGTAAGTTGTTTATCTTTTTGTACGTGAAATTGACATGCATTGACTTGGTTTCGTTAAGGGCGATTCGCCAGGTCTTTGTCCAATCGCATACTTTGTTGAGAGCTCGTTGGAGTTTTCCTGTTGACGATTCGACTGACTCATCCATTGCGAGGATAGCCGTATCGTCTGCGAACGTTGCTACGATGGTCCCTCATCTTGTGGTATATCTCGTGTGCAGGAATAAGATTGGGACGAGAACGCTTCCTTGCGGAACACCGACGTGGAATTTTTTTGAATTCCGAGAGTCTCATGGCTAACACGAAAGAGTCTGTTTCAAAGGTAGGATTCCAGTATTTTGTATAATTCTTTCGGTAGGATTGTCCTTGGCTTATACCTTAGGCATTCGTGCCATACCTTGTCGAAAGCTTGCAATACGTCAAGAAAAGCGATACATCTGATCGATTGTGGAAGCCGAATTGATGATCTGGTACCAAGCGTCTCTCTTCAATTACTGGTTTTAATCGTTTTAGCAGACGTTTCTCGAAGACCTCAGATATTATCGGCAGTAGCGAAATAGGTCTATATGATTTCTTATCATTTGTACTTTTCCCCTGTTTGGGAACCATAATGACTTCGACTACTTTCCAATGTCTGGGAACATATGAAAGTCTCAGAGAAGCATTTATAATGTAGAGCAGCTTAACTAATGCTTCTTTCGGTAGCTCCTTCAGAATTTCGCCAGTGATTAGATCGTATCCTGAAGCTTTGTTATTTTTCAGCTTTCTTATTATCATTCGAAGCTTGGACAAGGATACGGCTTTTACTTTATAGTTATCGGATGCCGTATTAGCATTCGGTTCTTCGTTTAAAGTTCGTCCATCGAACGGCCTGAATGTTTCTTCTAGATACTCGGCAAATAAATCCGCTTTCTCTTTATCTCCTTTTGCCCATTCGACGTTAGCTTTTTTTATTGGTGGAGAGTGCATTTTGGGTTTCCTTATGGACTTCATGGCTTTCCAAAGTGAGTAGTTTGAGCTATTTTCAGCAGTCAAGCCCTCGAGGTAAGTAGAAGTTTCTTCTTCCGTAGCTCATTTTTAAGTTTGTGGCAAAGATGGTTCAGATAAGTATTATCTGGGGGTGCGCGAGTGTTATATATTACTGTGAAAGTTTATGCACTTGCTAGCAACAAATTCTACCAACCCACCACCATTGTATCATTGTATATAAACCTTATAGTAGTGCAACCGTGCGTAAACGACGATACGCCACCAGTGCGCATTCGCCCGCAACAAATCATGATAGTCTAGTTCTACACCATTCTCGTGCTGGGAATATGAGTAGGAGGATGATGCAGGTAGTGGTGGTGGTTGGCAAAGCAGGTTTCGTGTAGATTTATGGTATATTTTTTGTTTGCTTTGATGGAAGGGGTATCTTATGTTTTCTGGATTTTAACACAATTGGTATGTGTGTGTATGATCGTTGAAGGAGAGTCGCATTTCAGCAGTGAAGATTCTCAAATGTTTTTTTTTTATAATTCATACGAGTATTTGCAAGTGAAAAGCAGATATTCATATTTAATGGTAGGGGCGATGGTGGATGAAGAGAGGTGGGATAATTGTAGTTGGGTAGATTGATGGTATATTATTTATTTGCTCTGATCAAAGTTTTTGGGGTAGGTTATGGCATATTGCAATTAGAACAAAACCGTCACCTGGAACTTATTTTGTTGTATTTTATACAATTGGTGTGTATATGTTAAGATCGGCGAAGGAGATTCGCATTTCAGCAGTGAGGCATATCATATTTGCATGTGAAAAAAATTAATTGAGGCAGAGATAAGATAAGACAAGTTAGAGTGTGTGTACGAGCGCGTGCCATGCTTGTAATAATAGCTGCCGTAGGTTATTCATGAACAACTCAAATTGGTTTATTTATTGGTTCATCAAATAAAAAGGGCATTCATTCATAATCGGTATTCAAAATCATATTAGGTTCATATTTCGTCTGCATTATGTTACACAATCGAATCTCCGAATATAAACAGAATTTTTTCATTTGGTTTTGCACAAGCACCTGAGTGCCTCAGTTTGGGCAGCTAAATATCATTGATTTAGGTATTCTTTTTGATACCTACTTCTTTTGATACCGTCATACCGACCACTAGCGGCCGATATACTTAATGCAAATTTCGGTTTCAGGATGTCCCAGTAGGTACTAAAGAAATGAAGTAGGTATAGTTTAAATTTATCTTTTGAAGTAGGTAGGTACAATTATGAAATTTTATAGGTAGGTACCCAAATGCATTAAAATATTGAACTCCATCAAACGCATGGTTAGACGTATCGCATGTTATAGAAACCCACATTTTTTATTCTAGCCTCGTTAATACCTCAGCCAGAAAAAATATAAGTTTCATATGTACGAGGGCGGGTCAATAAGTCCGTGACTTTTGGAATAAAACACAGATTTTTTGATAAAATTTTTTTTTTATTTTTCAACGTAGTCTCCCTTGAGCTCTATAAACTTTGTCCAACGCTTCTCCAATTTTTGTATCCCTTCCAAAAAAAATGATTTGTCGAGGTCCTCAAAATAGGCCTTTATTTGCGAGATGACTTCATCATTGGAGTCAAATCTTTTTCCACCAAGCCATTTCTTCAGGTTTGGGAACAAGAAGTAGTCGCTTGAAGCCAAATCTGGAGAATAGGGTGGATGAGGGAGCAATTCATAGCCCAATTCATGGTTTTTTGCCATGGCAACTGCACATGTGTGCACCCTTGCATTGTCTTGGTGGAAAAGAACTTTTTTCTAGGCCAAATGAGGTCGGTTTTTTTTTCAAATCGTCATTGAATCGGTCCAATAAGTTGGCATAATATTCCCCATTGATTG
Source organism: Portevinia maculata (assembly GCA_949715645.1). Classification (NCBI taxonomy): domain Eukaryota; kingdom Metazoa; phylum Arthropoda; class Insecta; order Diptera; family Syrphidae; genus Portevinia; species Portevinia maculata. The sequence goes on along the minus strand of OX454528.1, from coordinate 44,670,981 downwards.
TTCTTCCCTTTTGAAGGTAGTCAATGTGGATTATCCCGCGTGCATCCCAAAAAACAGTCGCCATAACTTTATTGGCTGACAAACCCACCTTGGCCTTCTTTGGCGCCGATTCACCCTTAGAAACCCACCGTTTTGACTGTTGTTTGGTCTCTGGTGTGTTGTGATGGATCCATGTTTCGTCCACGGTTACAAAACGGCGCAAAAACTCCTCCATATTGCGATTAAACAACGCCAAACCTTCCTGTGAAGTTGTTACACGATTGCGTTTGTGGTCGACTGTGAGCAAACGCGGCACCCATCTTGCGGAAAGCTTTCTCATGCCCAAGTGATCATTTAAAATTGAAACCACTGAGCCATGCGAGATCCCTACGGCTTCCACAATCTCTCGCACTTTCAATCTTCGGTCGGCCAACACCATATCGTGAATTTTTTCGATTGTTTCGGGTGTAGAGACCTCAACTGGGCGTCCAGGACGTTCGGCATCTTCAGTGCTTGTACGGCCACAACGAAATTCAGTAAACCACTTTTTTACCATTGAAATCGATGGTGCAGAGTCCCCATAGTATTTTTCAAGCTTAGCCTTGGTCTCGGTAATGGTTTTTTTTCGCAAGAAATAATGCTTAATAAGCACACGAAATTCACTTTTTTCTATTTTCTCCTCAAATTAGTGAGTAGTCTGATAAAAATAGCTGTCAAACACAAACTAACTGGTGCAGCAAGTTTAAATTTTGACAGGAGTCAACTGATAGAGGAGCAGTGTTGCCGTTTCAGTAAAGAGGTCAGAAATTCAAAAAGTCACGGACTTATTGACCCGCCCTCGTATGTATATACATACAGTGAAATCTTCCTTGAGGGGACATTAATGGTGCACATTTTTGTCCGCTTAAGAGAGTTTACCGTTTAAGGAAAATTAAAACAACTGTTTGAAATAATAAAGAGTGAATTTTCATTAAAATTAATTATGATTACTTTATTTAATGCGGATTAAAGAAAATTTGATGTTTTACAAGAGAGATGAGCAACAAGAAAGAAGAAAAGCATAAAAGTCAAAGTGACAAGAATAAGAATAAAATTGACTTGACAGATTGAAATTGTGTAATAGAATTCTTGTTTTTCAAGACTAGATTTTTAACATTCCGCCCACCTCAACGTCTCCTTTGGAAGGTTGATTGTCTTCCTGGCCCTCTGAATAAACTGGAAGGGGACATAGTTTGACAATTGGACGCTTTAGAGTTGACGATTGAGTCCTAATAGTGACGACTCTAACGTGTCCATCCGATCCAGGGTGCGTTTCAACCACTCGGGCAAGTGGCCATTTAGTTGGAGGATACCGCTCGTCTACAATCAATACGAGTGTTCCTACTTTGATCGGTGGTGTTGTGTCATGCCACTTAACAAATTCTTGAAGGCGTTGAAGATATTGGATTGACCACCTCTGCCAAAATCTTTCGAGCATCTGCCTCAGATGTTGAAAGCGAGATAATCTCGACTCTGGTATATGAAGCAACGATGGTTCAGGTACGGTATTGATGGCGCTTCCAATTATAAAGTGTCCAGGGGTTAAAGCTTCTATGTCCTCAGGATCATCAATAGTTCGCTTAATATGGAACTTTGCGGATTTGACGGCCGCTTCCCATTTGCCGCCAAAGTGAGGGGCTGCAGGGGGATTAAACTGCCATTTGGTTCCATCGTTAGCTAGAACATCTACGATGTGACGACACTCCTTGGAAGCCGATTTAAAAAGCTTTCGCAGTTCTGCGTCAGCTCCTACCAGATTGGTACCACAATCACTCGAAAGCGTTGCACAGATGCCTCGGCGACTGACGAATCTCTTGTATGCAGCTAAGAAGCCCTCCGTTGAATAATCTGTTGCCAATTCTAAATGAACCGCGGATGATGAAAAGCAGACAAACACGATTAGATAAGCCTTGTATTTTTTGGCAGCTCGTCCTCTCCAAGTTTTCAAAATAAAAGGTCCAGCATAGTCAACACCGGCGTGCAGGAATGGACGAGAAGAAATTGTGCGATTAACTGGAAGTTGTCCCATGAGTTGGGTCGATATTGCTGCTCGATGACGAGCACAGATAACACAGCGATGAACGAATGAGCGCACGTAACTCCGCCCTCCTAGAACCCAATAACATCTTCTTAATGTTGCCAGCATCAGCTGCACACCCCCATGGAGCGTTGTTCGATGTATATAGCTCAAGACGAGATTGGTAAAGATTGCATCTCTTGGTAGAATTATGGGATGTTTCATATCTGGATCTATTTGTGCATTACGAAGCCGCCCACCAATCCTCAAGATTCCTTAGGAGTCAAGAAATGGTGTAAGTCGATGAAGACTGCTACTCCGGGATAGAGACTCTAAACGAGAAAGATGATTAATTTCGGATTTAAAATAAATGCTTTGTGTATTTTTTATCCAAAACAATTTTGCTTCTCTTATCTCAGCTGGTGTCAATGGACTTGGGATTTGTGATGAACTTGAGATTTTTCGAAAGAACGCTGCTCGCTTACACCTTGCAGTGATTCGTAAAAGTCTCGATAACGATGAGTAACGCTGAACAAGATCCCACGTTAACATTGTCGGCCTACTTGTAACCGCAGCTACTAATTGCTGACGTTCTTCGTAATCCACATTAACATCTGGAGTGGGGATAAGATTAGGCCACTTATCAGCTGTTAGTTGGAGCCAGGGTGGCCCCTGCCACCAAAGGCTACTCTTTGCTAGCTGCCGAGGTGATGCTCCTCTGGAGGCGAGGTCCGCAGGATTATCCTCACCTGGAATATGATGCCAATTTGCTTCGGGTAACTGGGTGTATACTTGGTTGACTCGATTTCGGACGAAATCCTTCCATCTGGAGGGCTCACCTAGGATCCAATAAAGAGCCGTACTGGAGTCAGTCCACAGGTGAGTAGGAACTGATTGTAGATTAAGGACACTGATCATATATCTTACGAGTTTAGTGAGCAGCACTGCTGCTGCTAGTTCTAGCCGAGGAATGGTGACTCGAACAGAACTAGGTCGTTTTGTTAGACGATTAGCTGGAGCCACTTTTGTCTTGGATGATAACATTGTAATCCGCGTTCCATTTCCATTGATGACACGGATATACACCACGGCTCCAAGTGCTGCTTGCGATGCGTCGGAAAACCCATGCAGTTCCACTGATAACAAACCGGGAGTCATTCCAAGCCAACGTGGAACGGAAATTAAAGAAAGGTCGTTGAGTTGGTTGATGTAGCTCCTCCATCGAAGTTCAAACGATTTAGAAATTGGTTGATCCCATTCAAAATCTGCCAGCCAAAGTTCCTGAATGAAGAGCTTTGCTCTGACCACTACAGGTGAGAGCCAGCCCAACGGATCGAACAGCTGAGCTGTTCTCGATAGCACAGCCCGTTTTGTATAGACATCTGGTTCATCATGCTGTACTGGAATGAAGATAAAGCGATCCGATTTAGGCTGCCAGTTTAAACCCAAGGTTCTGTGTACTGGACCATCATCGATGCAGAGTGATGAGGATGATGCTGCTCGATATTGTTCAGGTATTTCCACGATAAGGGTATCATTATTAGCGGACCATTTTTGTAATTGAAACCCGCCTGCTTTAAAAAGATTAGCAATTTGTTTGATTCGATGCTTACCCTCTTCAACAGTAGCTGATCCATCGTACACATCATCTACGTAAGTGTTTTTCTTTATAACATCCTTGACATCAGAAAATCGGTAACTTTCATCCTCCGCTAGTTGATTCAAGACACGGATAGCCAGAAATGGAGCAGATTTTGTACCATATGTAACTGTGGTGAGTACAAATTCTTGCACATTAACACCTTCAGCCCATAGAATTCGTTGATAGTTCCAGTCATCCGGGTGTACTTTGATTTGCCGGAACATTTTCGTGACATCAGCAGAATAGGCGAACTCATTAACCCTCCAGCGTGTAAGAACGTCAGGTAGATCTACTTGCAGCTTTTGACCTTCGTGCAAAAAGTCATTGAGTGATGTACCTTTATCGGTCTTCAGGGACCCATTGAAGACGACTCTTAATTTTGTCGTGGAACTGCAACTGCGAAGGACCCCATGATGCGGGAGATAAAACATTTGATGTGTTTGTTGAGTTTGTGAAGCGGCGCGTTGCATATGTCCAAGTTGTTCATATTCTGTAATAAAGTTTGAATAATTAGTTGCAAATTCAGTATTCTTTGTAAATCGATTTTTCATGCGATATAATAATTTTAAGGCAGGAGTTCTCGAGTCTCCAAATGAAGTTGGAATTGATTTGAAAGGGAGGCGTACGATAAATCTACCTTCCGAATCACGAGAATGCGTAGACTTGAACATGTCCTCACATTCCTGTTCTTCTGGAGTAAGTGCATCGATAGATGATTTAAACGATTCTTCCTGCATCCAAAACCTTTTGACTAACTCGTCAAGATGATCATCTGTGTAGCAATGGAACGAGTTTGCTTCTTTAGGTTTCGATGTAGACTCTGATGATGATGAGCCTGAAATAATCCATCCCAGTGCAGTGCGTTGCGCGATTGGTGCCCCTTCCGGGCCTTTGAGAAGTCCACTTTGTAAGACTTGCCCATAAACTTCTACTCCGAGAATGAGGTCTATACGTCCGGGTTGATGATATTCTGGATCTGCTAAATCGATGTTTTGTAAATGTTGCCAGTACGTGGGCTTGACGATAGCTGATGGTATGAAGTTGGTGAGTTTCGATAAGACATATGCGTTGAAGCTGCAATTAAAATCGCATTTGCAAGAATGAAGATTCAATGTTACCAAGCCTTTTGATTGATGCGATGATGATGAATCACCTCCAATGCCAACTATGGATAAAGATGTGTACGATCGTGGAAGTTGGAGGAGGTGGATGAGGTACTCCGATATAAGGTTTACTTCCGAGCCCTGGTCGAGGAAGGCACGAACAACATACAGCTCCCCGGAACTAGATACGACTCTTACTAAGGCAGTTGCAAGAAGCGTTGTTGACTTTGGGGCCTGATTTATGCAGGTTACATTGGAAGAAGCAGTAAAACGACTTGTGTTGTTGGTAGAGGTGTCTTGATTAGCTGATGTAGATGCAGGTGTGCCGATTGATGTGTTTGGTTGATTAATAGTTGTATGATGACGTCCTCCACATTTTTGGCATCTCCATTTTGAAAAACAATTATTGATTGTATGAGGACCAAGGCAATTGTAGCAGAGTCTCAGTTGTTGTAGAAGCTCGATACGGTTCCCAGGAGATTTTGAAAGAAAACCTTGACAAGAAGAGATATAGTGGTCGCCTTTACAATGGGCACATACCTGTTTTGTGTGTTGAGCAGCTACATGATGCGACTTTGCCTTTGTTGGTTGTCTAGAGGTGGATGATTGAAACTTGGAAATTCTTTGTCCTGAAGTAACTCGTTCAAAGGCTTGAAGAGAGCGAATGCGGGTTAGGATGAATTCTTTAAGTGCGTCCCAGGTTGGTGGTTCCGTTGAAGATCCTAATGATTTTTCCCATTCCTTAACTGATGCACCATCTAGTTTGCGGGAACAGATGTGTGTTAGGATATCATTCCATTGGCTGATGTTACGACCTAAACCTTCGAGCGATCCCAAGGCTGTATTAATTTCGTTGTACAAGGTCTCCAGTTTAGAAGAAGATTCCTCGTCAACAGCTTTGCAGGATATAATAGCTTGGATTGCTGAGTCAACATGGAGTCTCTTATTATCATAATAGGAGATCATGTCGTCCCAAGCGATTTGGAAGTTTGATGCGGTGACTGAAACCCCGTGGAGACGTGACGCGGCCTTACCTACGAGGCATCCCTTTAGAAATTGAAGTTTTGTGACGCACGTAAGCGAAGGGTCGGCTCCAATTATTGCCATAAAGGAATCTTTAAATGAGGGCCATTCAGAGAATTCCCCGTTGAAAACTGGCAACGGTAGTTTCGGTAGCTGGTGGTTGTGTGACGTGGTCAGTGGATTTGCATTTGGTTTCTTACCATCCTGATTAGGAACTTCTACTAATTTATCGTGTAGCGTAGCCATGTGTTCCATGGAATTAAGATAATTTTCTTCGCAGACACGATACATTTTGGTTTTAAAGTAGTTTTCTTCCTCATATTTTAGACGCAATTCAGCATTTAATGCTGCTTTAATTGATGTCATCGCTATATGATTTTCTTTGAATGAATTCCAATTTTCATGGAGTGCTGTCTGGCGAGATTCAATTCTCTGGATGTTGGCATTGGATCCCACTTTGTCGATGGAATCTTTGATGATGTCGAATAGCTCATATTGATGTTCTAATATGGCTGCCAGCTTGGTTGCGTTCGACATGGTTAGGTTATGGACTGTATTTCCTTGTGTATAATTATTTTTTATTTCGCGGGAAAAATAATCCGGTTTTTAGAAGGACAATTAATGTTTGAAATAATAAAGAGTGAATTTTCATTAAAATTAATTATGATTACTTTATTTAATGCGGATTAAAGAAAATTTGATGTTTTACAAGAGAGATGAGCAACAAGAAAGAAGAAAAGCATAAAAGTCAAAGTGACGAGAATAAGAATAAAATTGACTTGACAGATTGAAATTGTGTAATAGAATTCTTGTTTTTCAAGACTAGATTTTTAACAACAACTTATCCATCTTTAAGCTAAAAAGAAAAGTCTTCATATTCACTTATGTATGTATATACAAAGATGGTATATTAATTGTTGGCTCTAATGGAAATTTGGGGTAGGTTATGGCATATTGCGAGGAGGCCGTAGGATGTTTGCTGGTATTTAATACAATTGGTATGTACCTCCGTCTCACCTGATTACGAAAAGGCAGTTTCTTGATTTAATTTTACGAAATTTTTTAACTCCTTCGATAATATGGGAAAAACCAAATGCAATATGAAAGAAGGCTATATTAAGCTTATGTTGTAAAAAAAAATGGGATTAGGTAGATAAATTCGATTTTATTGAAAAAACAACAAGGATTTAAGGCTGCCAAACTTTAAGGATAAGCATCATGTAAATAAATATCTATAAATAAAGTTATATTTTAATAAATGAATGGGTGTGTTTTTCTGATTTTCATATATAAATATTTATATGTACTCATATTTATTTTTATTTGTTTTTAGTTATGGTAATATTAATATATAGTTTATTTATTTTTTATATATACTTTAGGTATGCGCTTTTGGTTAAAGGACCCTATGCGTTGTTATGTTACGTAATATTTTATTTATTTATTTATGAACTATGCGCGAGGAGTAGGCCTAATGGGGATACCTCGGTGAAAAAAAAACGCATCAAGTGTTCCACCTCCTGGGTGATGCGGAAGAGAACAGACTTGTGTTTTTTTTAGTACCAACCACAGCATTAAAAAAAATTTAAATAAAATATTCAATGCTGTGATTGGTACCTATGCCTCGAATATCCAAATTGGTTAAATGAACATTTTTTTATCTTTAAACTACATACATAATATTATCAGTATTTGTTTTTTTTTCTTTTAAGAAAGCAATGAAAACATATATTTTTGCATGTCTAAATAGGTAGGTAGTTTGTTTGACATTCATTCAAATAATAAAAAAAAAATGTAAATCGACAGGTGAGCTGCCTCTAACAGATATACGTATCCAACAACGTGTTCGCTTATAAATATCTGATAAAAAACAAATCGAATATTTCTGAATCAATTACAAAAGAAATGATAGAAATCGGTGAATTTTTGGACGAGATATACCCAAAATAGCAAGAGTCTAAAAAACCATAAACTCATAATTTCTTTACTTCTTACATGTTCAGTAGGTAAAGTAAAGGAACAAGACCAAACTGTGGTGGATTCCGGGCCATGAAGGTTTTGAAGGCAACGAAAAGGCCGACGACGGGTTGCGATATCACCTAAACATAATGAAAATAGCTGACTCTGCAGAATGCCGGCTATGTCTTGAGGAAGACGAAACAGCTGAACACATTCTAGGTGAATGTCCGGCCTCAGAGAACAACTGAGTTCCGAAGATATAAAGAAGTGGTCTGCTGGTAGCATTATCCGCTTTATACGGAAAGAAGAAATACTACTAGCTTAACATATTTCTGGCCCAGACGGTACAAACGACCTCATAGGTCGCAGTACCTTTTTCTTCGCCTTGGCGAACCAGAAGCTAAAAAAAAAAATATATTGCAAATTTCAGCAGAACCATTTACCACAGGGCATGACAACTAATAATAGAACGAAACGAGGAGTAGGCCGTCTGATTATAGCTCGGTGATTAATGCGAAAGAGAACCAATCAAGCAACCTTCATTAGAAGCAAAAAACACACGCCCCTTCCATCCAGAGAGTCGATAATGCGAAATCCATTATCTATACAAATAATAACTTACTTGGTTTCCATCATCAACCTCTGCTACTTGCAAAGCATACGTACATGAACAATTGAACATACTACCTGCGCTGCCTACGCCTATGCTCCTTCTTACAATGAAAAAAAAATGCATACACAATGGAATGAAATTCGTTCGGCGGAAAGATTCGAGAGAGACAAACCGGTTTATTTGGTCTTGCTTTCTTCGTTTTCAAAGTGTGTATTTAAAATGAAGATGACAGCAAAAGTTTAGACACAAACATTCTAGCTCAGTTCATAACGCCATCTGCATTTAGTCGGCTAAAACAAAAAAATCGACATGATGGCACCATTGTATATAAACCTTATAGTAGTGCAACCGTGCGTAAACGACGATACGCCATCAGTGCGCATTCGCCCGCAACAAATCATGATAGTCTAGTTCTACACCATTCTCGTGCTGGGAATATGAGTAGGAGGATGATGCAGGTAGTGGTGGTGGTTGGCAAAGCAGGTTTCGTGTAGATTTATGGTATATTTTTTGTTTGCTTTGATGGAAGGGGTATGTTATGTTTTCTGGATTTTAACACAATTGGTATGTGTGTGTATGATCGTTGAAGGAGAGTCGCATTTTAGCTACTGTGAGGATTCTCAAATGATTTTCTTTGTAATTCCTATTTGCAAGTGAAAAATGGATATTCATATTTAAATTAAAGGTAGGGGCGATGGTAGATAAAGGAAGGTGGGAGAATTGTCATCAAGTAGATTGATGGTATATTATTTGTTGGCTTTGATGGATGTTTGGGGTAGGTTATGGCATATTGCAATTAGACCATCACAGTCACCTGTAACTTGTTTTCTTTGTTTTTAATACAATTGGTGTGTATGTTCACATCGGTGAAGGAGATTCGCATTTCAGCACTGAGCATTCCCAAATGGTTTATAAACCATATTTGCATGTGAAAAAATATTATTTGAGGCAGAGATAAAAAAAGATAAGACAAGTTATAGTGTATTCCCAGCTACATTGCGAACGATCCTTAAGGGTTTCCACTTTAAAAAGAAAATCGTGGATATTTTCGGACCCGTCAAATGCAATTTGCCACTTTTCAATTTTACAAACTGAACTTACCTACTGAAGAAGTTTGTTGACTTATTGGTGGTGCTTGTCTGCGTTGCACAGTGTGACGAATCGCTAATTTAGTTTGATTTAATAAGGAAAATGACATGCACAAAATTAAACAAAAACCGGTTAAGCCTCCTACGTAATGACTGTGCAATTTTTTTGTTGTTTGGCCAACAAAAAAAATCATCTCAAACTCCAAATTGTATATAATTTTTTTTATAAGAAGGTCAATTTGAAGAGAAAGTGTTTATATCGGTTTTAATTGGTTCGCGTATATTTTATAGCTTTTTTTTATGTTTTCTCAGTAAGTTAAAAGTCAATTGATATAAAAGTAAGTTTTTCTTACATAATTAAAGATTTTGTTTAAAAGGTATAAGGGGTAAATGAAAGTAAAATTTATAGATAAAATATGTGTTTTTTGTATTCATTGGACGAAAAGTATACCTAGTTGTTCAGTGTTGTCCAAGTTGGAGACCGTGTTTGTTCTAAAGCCTTGCATATGCACTGCTAAAAAGTGTTTCAACAAAAATTTTCGTTTTTTAGGATGCCCATGGAAATCACGAAAAAACTATTTTTTTATGTTTGGATTTCTTAATTTAAAATTAAGTTCTTAGATGCTGTTTCTGCTTTTGTTGTGAGTTAATTTAGCCATGTAATATTTTCTGAGGCTGCAACAAAGTCAATCAAATTAACCTTAAAACTTTATGTTTAAGATTTGACGAGACATGGGCCAAAAGTGGTCGGCATAGAGAGCGCTTCGAAAATTCAAATTCTCTGTGGCTAAATGAAAATCTAACATTACCACAACATATCTTAGATGAAATACCTTCTTCATCTAGAGTAGGTAGACCGAAAAAAAGCTTATAGATTAGATGTCAAGTTGCGGCAGGTAAAAGACCAAGGCAGTAAAGAAAAAGTCAAAGCCAGAAAATAACTAATCCAAGGAAAATTTACATGAGAAACAGGGTTATTGGTAGATATGCCAACTCAACAGTCTAGCAATTCTAATGACGGGAACAAGGCTAGACGATTTTTTAGAGATGATGAAAAGACTGCCCAAATTACAGTGATAGATGAAGAAATTATCAAAAAGTTTCATATCATCTTAGAAGCTCTTGGGTCTGGGTTCCCAATAGATGCAGATACTTTTGAAAATTATGCCTGGTATTTAAAGCCAGTAAGTGTGCATAAGGTCTTCTTTCATGGAAAACAAATAATTTCGACTTGTATACTCCAATCGGACAACTTTCAGAAGAAGCGCAAGAGGCAAGAAACACGGAAAATAGAAGGTTTAGGGAACTTCTTACCAGAAAAATATCACGTGTAGCTACAAATACTGAACTCTTAAATCGATTGCTTATAACCTCAGATCCAATTCTTAGCAAGTCTAAGATACTTTACGAGAAGAAAGAAAAGCGTCATGGAACATGAATACTTGCAACTTTTACGAGGGCGGGTCAATAAGTCCGTGACTTTTTGAATTTCTGACCTATTTACTGAAACGGCAACACTGCTCCTGTCAACAGGCATCTGTCAGTTGACTCCTGTCAAAATTTAAACTTGCTGCGTCAGTTAGTTTGTGTTTGACAGCTATTTTTATCAGACTACTCACTAATTTGAGGAGAAAATGGAAAAAAGTGAATTTCGTGTGCTTAGTAAGCATTATTTCTTGCGAAAAAAAACCATTACCGAGACAGGCTAAGTTTGAAAAATACTATGGGGACTCTGCACCATCGATTTCAATGGTAAAAAAGTGGTTTACTGAATTTCGTTGTGGCCGTACAAGCACTGAAGATGCCGAACGTCCTGGACGCCCAGTTGAGGTCTCTACACCCGAAACAATCGAAAAAATTCACGATATGGTGTTGGCCGACCGAAGATTGAAAGTGCGAGAGATTGTGGAAGCCGTAGGGATCTCGCATGGCTCAGTGGTTTCAATTTTAAATGATCACTTGGGCATGAGAAAGCTTTCCGCAAGATGGGTGCCGCGTTTGCTCACAGTCGACCACAAACGCAATCGTGTAACAACTTCACAGGAAGATTTGGCGTTGTTTAATCGCAATATGGAGGAGTTTTTGCGCCGTTTTGTAACCGTGGACGAAACATGGATCCATCACAACACACCAGAGACCAAACAACAGTCAAAACGGTGGGTTTCTAAGGGTGAATCGGCGCCAAAGAAGGCCAAGGTGGGTTTGTCAGCCAATAAAGTTATGGCGACTGTTTTTTGGGATGCACGCGGGATAATCCACATTGACTACCTTCAAAAGGGAAGAACAATCAATGGGGAATATTATGCCAACTTATTGGACCGATTCAATGACGATTTGAAAAAAGCCGACCTCATTTGGCCAAGAAAAAAGTTCTTTTCCACCAAGACAATGCAAGGGTGCACACATGTGCAGTTGGCAGGCAAAAAACCATGAATTGGGCTATGAATTGCTCCCTCATCCACCCTATTCTCCAGATTTGGCTCCGAGCGACTACTTCTTGTTCCCAAACCTGAAGAAATGGCTTGGTGGAAAAAGATTTGACTCCAATGATGAAGTCATCTCGCAAATAAAGGCCTATTTTGAGGACCTCGACAAATCATTTTTTTTGGAAGGGATACAAAAATTGGAGAAGCGTTGGACAAAGTTTATAGAGCTCAAGGGAGACTACGTTGAAAAATAAAAAAAAAATTTTATCAAAAAATCTGTGTTTTATTCCAAAAGTCACGGACTTATTGACCCGCCCTCGTATATGTACCAAATAATTAAAAAAATTAAAATAAGCTGGTTTGTATGTATTGTTTTGTCTTGCAATTTGTAGTCATATGTTAAAAAAATTTGTTATATTCTATTCTGTGAAAAATTTAAATTAAAAAAAAAACGAAAACGAAGAAAGCAAGACCAAATAAACCGGTTGGTCTCTCTCGAATCTTTCCGCCGAACGAATTTCATTCCATTGTGTATGCATTTTTTTTTCATTGTAAGAAGGAGCATAGGCGTAGGCAGCGCAGGTAGCATGTTCATGTAAGTAGCAGAGGTTGATGATGGAAACCAAGTAAGTTATTATTTGTATGGATAATGGATTTCGCATTATCGACTCTCTGGATGGAAGGGGCGATTCGTTTGAAACGAAAAATTTAATAAAATTTGATTTGGGTATTTTTCTTTCAAATGAGAAATTATGAATTTATCGCATTTTAGATTCTCGCTATTTTGGCTATATCTTGTCGAAAAATGTACCGATTTATATCATTCTTTTTGTAATTGATTTAGAAATATTCAGTCTAATTTATAAAGCAATGACATAATTTATTTTGTGTCGGTATTGTGCCATGCTGCACCACCACTTATTGGTCAATAGGTACCTACACGATGAATATTTATATGGATAATACGAATTTTCGTTGTTTAAAGTCCCTGCAACTTTGCAATAAAGCATTGAGGAAGGTCACTTGTTTGTGTTTTTTGCTTCTAATGAAGGTTGCTTGATTGGTTCTCTTTCGCATTACCCATGTTGTAACATTAGATATACGTGTTTTTAATCACCGAGCTTTAATCAGACGGCCTACTCCTCGTTTCGTTCTATTATTAGTTGTCATGCCCTGTGGTAAATGGTTCTGCTGAAATTTGCAATATATTTTTTTTTTAGCTTCTGGTTCGCCAAGGCGAAGAAAAAGGTACTGCGACCTATGAGGTCGTTTGTACCGTCTGGGCCAGAAATATGTTAAGCTAGTAGTATTTCTTCTTTCCGTATAAACTGGATAATGCTACCAGCAGACCGCTTCTTTATATCTTCGGAACTCAGTTGTTCTCTGAGGCCGGACATTCACCTAGAATGTGTTCAACTGTTTCGTCTTCCTCAAGACATAGCCGGCATTCTGCAGAGTCAACTATTTTCATTATGTTTAGGTGATATCGCAACCCGTCGTCGGCCTTTTCGTTGCCTTCAAAACCTTCGTGGCCCGGAATCCACCACAGTTTGGTCTTGTTCCTTTACTTTACCTACTGAACATGTAAGAATTAAAGAAATTATGAGTTTATGGTTTTTTAGACTCTTGCTATTTTGGGTATATCTCGTCCAAAAATTCACCGATTTCTATCATTTCTTTTGTAATTGATTCAGAAATATTCGATTTGTTTTTTATCAGATATTTATAAGCGAACACGTACATACCAATTGTATTAAATACCAGCAAACATCCTACGGCCTCCTCGCAATATGCCATAACCTACCCCAAATGTCCATTAGAGCCAACAATTAATATACCATCTTTGTATATACGAGTACATACATAAGTGAATATGAAGACTTTTCTTTTTAGCTTAAAGATGGATAAGTTGTTTTAATTTTCCTTAAACGGTAAACTCTCTTAAGCGGACAAAAATGTGCACCATTAATGTCCCCTCAAGGAAGATTTCACTGTATGTATATACATACATATGAAACTTATATTTTTTCTGGCTGAGGTATTAACGAGGCTAGAATAAAAAATGTGGGTTTCTATAACATGCGATACGTCTAACCATGCGTTTGATGGAGTTCAATATTTTAATGCATTTGGGTACCTACCTATAAAATTTCATAATTGTACCTACCTACTTCCAAAGATAAATTTAAACTATACTTCATTTCTTTAGTACCTACTGGGACATCCTGAAACCGAAATTTGCATTAAGTATATCGGCCGCTAGTGGTCGGTATGACGGTATCAAAAGAAGTAGGTATCAAAAAGAATACCTAAATCAATGATATTTAGATGCCCAAACTGTGGCACTCAGGTGCTTGTGCAAAACCAAATGAAAAAATTCTGTTTATATTCGGAGATTCGATTGTGTAACATAATGCAAACGAAATATGAACCTAATATGATTTTGAATACCGATTATGAATGAATGCCCTTTTTATTTGATGAACCAATAAATAAACCAATTTGAGTTGTTCATGAATAACCTACGGCAGCTATTATTACAAGCAGGGCACGCGCTCGTACACACACTCTAACTTGTCTTATCTTATCTCTGCCTCAATTAATTTTTTTCACATGCAAATATGATATGCCTCACTGCTGAAATGCGAATCTCCTTCGCCGATCTTAACATATACACACCAATTGTATAAAATACAACAAAATAAGTTCCAGGTGATGGTTTTGTTCTAATTGCAATATGCCATAACCTACCCCAAAAACTTTGATCAGAGCAAACAAATAATATACCATCAATCTACCCAACTACAATTATCCCACCTCTCTTCATCCACCATCGCCCCTACCATTAAATATGAATATCTGCTTTTCACTTGCAAATACTCTTATGAATTATAAAAAAAAAACATTTGAGAATCTTCACTGCTGAAATGCGACTCTCCTTCAACGATCATACACATACATACCAATTGTGTTAAAATCCAGAAAACATAAGATACCCCTTCCATCAAAGCAAACAAAAAATATACCATAAATCTACACGAAACCTGCTTTGCCAACCACCACCACTACCTGCATCATCCTCCTACTCATATTCCCAGCACGAGAATGGTGTAGAACTAGACTATCATGATTTGTTGCGGGCGAATGCGCACTGATGGCGTATCGTCGTTTACGCACGGTTGCACTACTATAAGGTTTATATACAATGATGGCACTACTATAAAGTGTATATACAATGATGGCACTACTATAAAGTGTATATACAATGCTGCTATTCACCTGCTCTCATATCGTTCTACTGCTCTATGCACACAAATACTCACAACATTGCATATGCCTATTCTCCAACATCACATACTCCTCTCCATACCCCATAAGAAACACATACGCAAAGCGATAGCAAAACAAAGCATAGTAACCCGGAAATTTTCGCGTTATGAAATGTGGCTGGTTAGAACAAATTGGATTTCTTTCCTTGTTTTCCCCTTATCGTTCACCGCGTTTGACTCCTCTGTGTTTGATACACGCTTCCTTATGCAAAAATATAACCCGCTTTTCAGCGACTTATTTGGCGAGTTTTGTATGTAGCTGAGGTGAGTTCTGTTTGAAAAATTCAGTTGTGAAGCAGACTGCGATGTGTAACTTAAAGTAATATTGAGTGGAATTATTGTTGTGCAATATATAATTATTTAAAGTGATCGAAAACAGTGAAAAGTGTGAGAAGTGTGAAAAGTTTAAATTGTTTTGTTTTCAGTTAGATTCAGCAAAGGAGACAATGGCATTATTAGCAGTAAATTGTTGTTTAGTAGATTTGCTTTTGGAAGAATTATTTTTGTAAGTTGAGTTTTCTTAAAAAAAAAAGTTATAGAGATAGGACGCTCTACTCCTTCTATGAAAATAGATTATAAGCGCAAGGATGGTTTTGTTTCGCATTTCAACGCATCCATATATCAAAAATATACTTGGTTGACTGGTAGTTGTAAGCTCAATAAAATGTTTTGTTTTCCTTGCCTCCTTTTTTTTAATTCTCCTAGTGTTTGGAGCCGCACGTGATACGCTGACATAAACAATTTCATTAATTCGGCAAATAAACATGTCAAGACGGAAAAACACATTCGTAGCTGTTTATCTTTGCACGAATTCGGTACTGATCGTATTGAAACCTCGTTAGCTAATTCCTTTGTAGCTCACAACAAAAAAGTTGATAGAAACCGTAAACTAATGGAACGTTTTATAGATACGGTAGTTCTTTTAGGCAAACAGGAACAAGCATTTCGGGGTCATAATGAAAAGCCAGATTCTAATAATCGTGGCAATTATGTCGAAACACTTTTACACTTATCTAAGTATGTATGACCAGTTAATGGACTCTCATTTGGAACAGTGTTCAAGTGCACGTAATCCGGTTTTTTCGGGGCTATCAAATGACATCCAAAACGATTTAATACAAAGTATAGCCGCAGTGATCAAATGCGAAATAAAAGTAGAAATAAGAGAAACGCGATTTGTGTCCATCATTGTTTTTAGCAAGAAAAACAGCAAATTATGTGAACCGAACGAAGGCTCTAGTTCGTACACAGAGAATTAACTTACTACCCCAAGTGGTATTAAATTGAGCCAATAAAGGAAACAACAACTAAATTATATTCACTAGCTTTATTTCGAGTTGTTCGAGTTACTACCAAACTATTCTTGTACCCTTCCAAATTTTAATGCGAAACATTTTTCATCTTTCTCTCCACGAAATCTCTGGTCCAGCTGCTTTCTAAGGTCACTCGTCTGCTGGTCAATAACCTCTTGGGAGAATTGCGGATCATCAAGCAGCTGTTTACCTCAAGCAAAAAATGTCACCGCTTAGCTGCTCCCGCACAGCGCATCGTGTTCTTCTCGGGGCCTTATGTGTAATCCCCACTAACACATGCGTGCATACTTCTTCGCTGGACAATGGGCGCGTTCAATTTACAAGTCAACTACTAGTGACTACTATTTTACCTTTTCTCATTGATCAAATAACTCACGTGACCATCGTTTGGCAAGTGATAGAAATTTAATTAGTAGTGAACTTGCAGTTAACTTGCAAGTTGAACGCGCCGAATGTTGATTAGTGGGAGGAGCCAATAGGCAGAAACATAGCATTTTTTTTTGCATGCAGTTTTCTTAGACGTGCTTCCTCCAAGTGCTTGGATTACGCAGCGGTTTGCTGCTGTTTTTCTGAGCGCCCACTTTTCCCCATCGCTCATAGAACTATGGAGACACTGCATATTTTGCCTTCAGCATGTTCGTAATAAATGCCGTCGGATAAATGCCGATAAAATATGCCGACGGTAGAATGTTGGATTCGGGGATGCCGATTGCGAGTTGATATTTGTTGCGCTGCAACACCAGACATGAGCCATAGGGAGCAACTTAGTGCCGTTTTGCGTTACTTATCGGAGGAAGGAGTAAAGGAAAGGTTTCTTGGGTTTTTTGACGAGAGTGAGAGTCGAAATGCCGATGGGCTCTCAAAACACATTTTCAATGTACTTGATGTATACGGTTGCAAGGAGAAATTAGCAATCTTACGATGGGGCCGCGGTTATGTCAGGGGAAGTAGGTGGTGTTAAAAAAAAAGTCCTGGATGCTTGTCCAATGGCTTATTTTATTCCTTGCTACGCACATGTTTTAAATTTGGTGTTATCTCAATCACTGGAAAATATACCTGAATTGAACGATTTTTTTGGCAATATAAACACAATAGTACGCTTCTTTAATAAATCAACTAAACGTTCAAATATTTTAAAACAAATAGCAAACAGGCGCATGCCGGGAGTATCAGAAACTCACTGGCATTACCATTCCCGAATAGTTAACGTTATTTTTAACTGTAGATTAGATATTATTGAAACTTTTAAGCAAATATTAGACCATCCAAAAGAATGGGATACTGACGCACTTTCAATGGCCGAAAGTTTATTGCTTAAGTTAGAAGGGAAAGATTTTTGCTTTTTACTGCACGCGGTTTCCGAAATATTTGCTAAAACCGATGTATTGTTTAATTTAATACAAAATAAACAAACAGATGTTGAAGTTGCTAAGCGAGAAATCGAGTGTTTTGAGTCTTGGCTTTCTACTGAGTTTCTAAACAAATTTGATTTAATTTTTGAAAGTATAAATGATTGTGCTGAACCTCCACGGAAACGCCGATTACTTAATTTTGGTTTAAAGACTCACTATAAGCGCCTTTTTGTAGAAATAAAGGACAATATTATATCTCAAATTAAGACACGATATAAATCTTTCACGGATTTAATTTTTTTGGATATACTCAACAAATCAAAATACAGTCGATTTGCTCAGTCAAGCCCAGATGATAAAATATCTTCGATGATTAACTTTTTCCCTGGAATTTTCGATTTTGCAGGTTTAAAAAATGAGCTGAAAGTTCTCTATACTAAGTCTTCACTTCAACCAGTTGACGTTTTATCCCTCTATAAACATTTAAGAAGTGAAATATTGTGTGAAACATTTCCCCAAATCTTAAAATTAAGTGGACTATTTTTAACACTACCAATGACTGTTGCTTCCGTGGAGAGATCTTTTTCCACTCTGAAAAGAGTTCATACATATTTGAGAAATTCTCAAGGAGAAGACAGGCTTTCTGACTTAGCACTTTTATCCATAGAAAAGCGACTCCTTTTAAAAATAAAAAGTAGGCCTAACTTTTATGAAAGAGTTCTTGCAGAATACGTGAAAAAAGGTAGAAGAATAGACTTAGAGTACAAATAAAAAAAAATATTTAACAAAACTTTTCACATTTTTTTCCAAATTCTACTGTTTTTGATTTTAAAAAATATTAATCATTAATATTTTCTCTTTTTAACTTTGTACAAAAACTATTTTTAAAATATTTTTATATATTAAAATATTTTTATATATTATAGATATAAAATCTATACATTTTTGTAAATATTATGCGTGAACCTTTTTAATTTAAATTTGTATTTATGTATTTATTTATTTTACAAACCGTGATTTATGAAGTTTCTTTTTTTTATTACTTACTATCAATTTTCTTTAAGGTACAGCATTTGCATCTGCCAAAAAGGTTTCTTTCGAAGCCACTTTTATTATACTTTGGGTTCATTGTAATTTAAGCTTAAATGACTTGAAGTATAAAAAATTGGCTTGAATTGCTTTACTTCTATGCGATTTGCAGTACACAATATAATTTCAGAAAGCGTTTGCAGGTGCATATTTTTTCCGACTTACCATTTAACATTTTCCACGCCACGCCACTGGCGTATTTGCCATATTTTTTTAAGAAAGCCTTAATCAGAATAAATTTGTATTATTATTAATTAGTGACTAACAACTTTTATTACAGCTCTTGAAAATAGTCAGCTTTTCTGACGAGCAATGCAAATTTTATAAAAACTTAATTTTTCAAAACAAACTAAAAATATATCAAAAACCTTAAGGATTACAACATTAGACAAAAAGTTATATAAACTAATTTTCCACAGACGTCTCACAACAGCAGTCGGAGCATTTCGTAATTGCATGTTCCAAAAGAAACGACTGATTGATGCCGTGTACTGACCCACGCGGTTTGGGCATAAGCGCTCGCGCCATGCTGAATTGAAGTACGCGACGAATCATGAAGCTACCAGTAAGCTCATTGCGATAGCATTCTCTTTAATTGAAAAAATTACGAAAATTTAAATTAGTGGTCTGACAAGCCAACGCACTTGTATAAGAAGGTTAACAAATTAGATGGGGTTACCACTGGTCTATCCTGACATGCTGGTCCAATTGGCAAATTATTAGAAAATTACGAGAAATTAAGAACAACTAATTATGAAAAAATAGAAAATGAACTGCCACAAATTCAGTTTGATGATCAAATACCGACAAGAAATACCTGTATGAAATAACAAAGTCAGTAATAAGTGGACAATGTTCTGATGATTTGGCTAACAGGTCACCAGGAAAGATCTTCCATGCCTGATGGTTGACAAAAGCTAATAGAATATTGCGGGTCTATATTTCTTCTTTAACTCCATCAAATAACTTACAACTATTAGCTGAATATTGTATTACGCTCGCATATGATTTGACATGAAAACAAATCCTAATTGTAAAGATGGATCTAATAATTTGTGGATGTTAATTAAAAGTTCTCGATATCTGCCAGCAGATAGGACACTTATAATAGATTCCTTAATTCAACGAAATGCCTATTTTGCTCATCCAGAGAATTTGCTTCTGTCGATGTTGTCTGATCAAAGTAAAACAGTCAGGGAACTTGCTGCCAGAAGTATACCAAAAGCACGAAATTCATCTCATACAGGAAAGCAGCCTCTTGTGTTTAAAGTGCCACTTATTAATTTCGATGCTGAAAGCTATATTGACATAATAGATTGGCAGCAAAAGTTTTACGATCCACTAATTCTTCGACACATCACAGTTTTCAGGGCGACGATCATCAAATTTTTTTAAAGCTACCATGTTAAACGCAGGCAGTCGAACGTTCATTTAAAATAGTAACGAAAGCATCTACGACCTTTGCGATAAAAATTCTAGAGAAGCGAAACTTGCATCCAGAAAACTAATGCCTCGATTTGAGAGTAAACGCGATTTCTTGCCTAAAATATAAAAAAAAAATATATTGACGGGCTACAGTCCGCTTGGGCGAACTGTTAGATACCATATTCTTATTCCTATCCCTCATAAGTGGGCGTGACAAAAGTCTAAGTATCGTTGAATTGTTAAGAACGCTCTACAAATTTTGTTATATAACATTTAAAAGATTTTATCGAAAAAAACGCTCCCTAGCTCAAACTTGGGTGTTTCAATAAAATTGTTTTATTTAATTGTGGGCGTGTCAGTAGCCGGATTTTGAATATATTTACACATGAGCTTAAAGGGCCCCTAGAGAGTATATATTATAAATTTCAGCTCCCTAGCTCAAATTTTGGTTTTTCAGTAAAATTGTTTTATTTATTTGTGGGCGTTTCGTGGGCGGATTTTGAAAATTTTATATCCCGAGCAGTTCTAGGAATCATAGATCATATATAAAAAATTTCAGCTTTCTAGCTCAAAATTCGATTTTTTCCAAAATTTTGTTTTTTTGAGTTTGTGGGCGTGTCTGTGGGCGGATTTAAAAAATTCGTAAACTTGATTATTTCGGGACCCTAGAGAGAATATGGTTAAAATTTCAGCTCTCTAGGCAAAGTTTAAAGGACTAATTTTTGCCGACGGAAGGACGGACGGACATGGCTAGATCGACATTACTATCGATGCTGATCATAAATATAGTAACTTTTAGGGATCTACTGGCAATATAAAGGTATGTTACAAACTATACGTCAAAATTAATATACCCTTAGAATAGGGTATACAAATGATTTCTTGTTTACATCTTATTTATGATTTCCATTACCAAATTTGTTTTCTATGTTAATTGTTTATGAATTATTTTTAAATTTTCCATTAATATTTTTTTTTTTAATAAAATATTTAAATTTAACCAAACTTTGTTTTTTCAAAAATCTCCGAAACTTCAAAGCTCATGCGCGGGCTAAAGATATGACTTAATTGCACTTTTTTTTGACAATTATATTTGTTATGACCATACACCACATAATATTACTATTACAATATGATCAAATAACTTTTATTTTTTCCCATATAAAAACGACCCATGGATTTTATCAAAAAAAAAACGAAGCTTTTGCAAAAAAACGCTCCCTAGCTCAAACTTTGGTTTTTCAATAAAATTATTTTACTTAATTGTGGGCGTGTCAGTAAGCGGATTTAAAAAAAAATTAACACGAGCATAAATGGTCCCTAGAGAGTATATACTATAAATTTCAGCTCCCTAGCTCAAACTTTGGATTTTCAAAAAAGTTTTTTTTTAAATTTTGGGCGTGTTAGTAGGCGGATTTTGAAAATATTTACACATCAGCATAAAGCGCCCCCTAGAGAGTATATATTATAAATTTCAGCTCCCTAGCTCAAACTTTGGATTTTCAATAAAATTATTTTACTTAATTGTGAGCGTGTCAGTTTCGGATTTTGAAAATTTTATCTCCCGAGCAGTTTTAGGATTCATAGATCATATATAAAAAATTTCAGCTTTCTAGCTCAAAATTCGTTTTTTTTTCGAAAAATTTGTTTTTTTGAGTTTGGCGTGTCTGTGGCGGATTTCAAAAATTCGTAAACTTAATTATTTCGGGGCCCTAGAGAGTACATATATGGTTAAAATTTCAGCTTTCTAGGCCCAGTTTAAAGGCCTAATTTTTGCCGACAGACGGACGGATGGACGGACGGACATGGCTAGATCGACATTACTATCAATGCTGATCATAAATATAGTAACTTTTAGGGGTCTACAGGCAATATGTGGCGGATTTCAAATATGTTACAAACTATGCGTCAATGTTGTCAGTCTATACTCGAATATGTTTCGTCTACTTTTAAAGTAAATATGTCGAAACTAAAATGCCATACACTGATTCGAGAAGGAACCGAAGAAATTGCTCTAAGGCATATAAACTTCAAATTGGGAGTCCCCGAGGATTTGTTGGATAGAAAAAATAAATAAATAAATATTAGGCATTAACGGCCCATAGAGGGCCTAAAACCTAGCTTCTAAAACCACTTTCTTTGCGAAGTGGAAGGGATCTACAATTTTAAGCCGAATCCGAACAGCAAATTTGAGAAGCTTCTCATGACAATTGATACTCTTGGATGTTTGTCAGACGTTCGCGAGAGTGGAAAAAAACTCAAGATGTTATTTGGCCCCGGAATTGGACCGGGGACATTTCGATTAGTAGGCAGACACACTAACCATTGAGCCACTGCGCCCGAGAGGATTTGTTGGACACTTTTCTCAACTCTGATATTTGTGGCTTAACCCTTAATTCACTAGGTGAAAAAAACTCGCATAAATACCTAGGTGAGTCCAGGGACTCACTTTGTGTAATATTGCTATTTTTCAATGTTTACGATATGTTTCTGAAAAAAATTACTTTCAACTACATGAACTTCAACTTCTTCCTGATAAAATAAAACAGAAATATTTATAAAAATGCTCTATAATTAAGATTTATTCATGGAAGTTTCGGAGTCTTTTTTTAGACTTAAAAAAAAACATATAAAAAACTAGCAATACACATTATTTCAAAACAAAAAAATAAAGCTTAATTCATATTTGATGCAAAAAGTTATTGTCTCCATATGAAGAAAAAAAATAGGGACGGGCTACAGTCCGCTTGGGGACCCTATTCTTATTCCTATCCCTCATAAGTGGGCATGACAAAAGTCTAAGTATAGTTTAATTGATAAGAACGCTCTACATATTTTGTTATATAACATTTAAATAATTTTATCAAAAATTGTATCTTCCGAGCAGTTTTAGGAGTCATAGATTATGTATACAAAATGTCAGCTTTCTAGCTCAAAATTCGTTTTTTTTTTACAAAATTTTGTTTTTTTTGAGTTTGTGGGCGTGTCTGTGATTAAAATTTCATCTCTCTAGGCCCAGTTTAAAGGCCTAATTTTTGCCGACGGACGGACGGACGGACGGACGGACATGGCTAGATCGACATTACTATCGATGCTGATCATAATTTTAGAAGTTTTTGCACTCTTTGCATACTTTGCGGGAGCATACCAGGCATCTTTTTGGAGCTGCAAACATGGCAGAATTTTCGCTCATCTCTGGGAAGTTTGTCTTCTGCAGCCTCGGGCGCGTCAGGTATTTCTCTTTTGGTAATCGATGAAATTGATAGACGTAGTTCAAATGGCAAAATAGTGTTGTATAAATGCGATATCAGGTTACTTCTATTAAGCTCTTTACCTGCTTCGCCTGGTTTACTTAAATCCATACTTATCACTAAATTTCTTGCAAAAACACCAAAAAAATAATAAAACAAGCACATATGCAAATTGTTACATAAATACCTACCTGAGTCCCTGGGACTCACTGATCACCACTTTGCAGCACGCAATTGCAGTAAATCTCAGTTCGAAAAATAAATCTACTGCCATTAAATAAAATCTACTGCACTTTTGGTTTTACCAAAAAAATTATGCAATTTGTAAATGTAGTCCAAAAAAATATTTTTTTAATTCTATCACTGAATGCAGTCATTCTCATTCTTCCTGATGAAATCCACCTATTACCTAATTATAATGTTCATTCGGCGTTCGGCAATCGGCTATATTTTGATGGCAAGTGACCAGAGTACATATATCCATATAATGAGTAGGAACACTCTATTATGCATTTAATACTACTACAAAGCAAAATGCAGAAAAAACCTACAATATGTTTAAGCAGGTCAAAATGATGTGTTTTAACGCTTATGGAACGACCGCTGTTGAAAAAACAATACACAGTATATTTAGCCTATACCACAACATGCGACATGCTTCGTAAGACGAATGATTGTGCTTTTTTCATAATGCTTTTTAAAGGCGTATCGGCTTGATCCTCGTTGTGTGTATCTCTTCACTTCGTGCAGTGCTACCTGCTTTGCTTTTTTTTAAATGGTTTATGACTGGTTTTTCTGATTATTTTCTTACTGATTACACCTAATTATGAACCTCTACAATTACCCTTCAGTCAAAAATATGAAAATAAATGCTTCTTCTTTTCTTTGATTTCGCTAAAAATAATGCAATCCGGTGTTCGGCCTAGTAACAATAAAAATGATTTGAATCATTATTTGCTAGTTTTTATGGTTGTTGGTCACACTGGTTTTGCAATAAGGTTGGGAAGGGCGGTGCTTACGTTTTTTCATAATGTATTTTTAAAGGCGTATTGAATTAAATTCTTATCAGTCGTGCGAAACTAGTGAAGAAAACGCAATACTGTTAGTTCTCAGAGCAAACAAATAAGAGTGAACGTGTTTTTTAAAACACTTCAACTGTTTTTTTAATTTAAAAATATTGTAAGAACAAATGGGAAACATACTTTAAAGTGTTTGGCCTGCGGTCGAGAGGAAAAACAAATTGTCTGCAAAATAAATTCGAGCTTTTACGCAACCGAGGAGGAAATAACAAGTAACTGACTCCATTTCAATTCATTTGTTAATTTTAAAAAACATTTTCAGGAAAGTACACGGAGGATATAACCAATGAAAACTGCAGCCAACTGTGAATTTAGAGCTTCCCGATGTTGAAATGCAGTTACAATCATCCAAAAAGAAGGACAATGTGAAAAACATTTTCAAACCCCAATCTGACTATAAAACTGTTGATTTCGGTAGCGAAAATGCGTTTTATTATTTTGCAGGCTACATTTAAAAAAAAAACCTCAAAAACACAAGTGTGAGCTGAAATTAAGTCAGAAACCTAGTGTTTCCTCCATATTCACAGATTTCAAAGAAACTCTTCTCAAGAGTTTTTAGATGCGTTAGAGAGCCTGGAGCAACAATTTATTTCTCGTTTTCCTAATTTGTACTTTTGTAATAATTTTGAAATGAAAATGTATAATATATTAAAGAATGAATTTGATTACTTTTGCTGTAAAATCAAAAAGAAAAATTATTAGAAATTAAAAAAAAAAATATGACTCATATGAATATATATGAATTTTTGTTTTGTTCTGTTTTTGTTATGTTTTAAAGAAAAATTATTGTTTATTTTATTATTTTAAATTATTTATGTGTATATATGTTATGCCTTACTTTTATTTTGAAAATATAAAAATCTACTGCGAAACAGTTGAATCTACTGCGTTTTTTTTCAAATCTACTGCGGACATCTTTTCAAAAAGTCCCATCCCTGCCGACCAGTATCGCGTTTGTCACCACACAACATGAAGGTACTGTGGATCTTATATGTGTGTGTGTAGAAATGCACGATCTTTGTGCGAAAGAAAAAGATGGGTGAGTCCCAGGGACTCACCTAGTAAATTAAGGGTTAATGGTATTCGTGTACGCACATTCAAGTTTCATCCAAAAAACGAGATGCGCCCTCAACACCAAAGTGCTCAAACATAATCCAATCTGCCTCTTGTTCTGTTGCTGCTACTGGAATTGCTGCTGTTCATGGTCCACCGTCTAATGTTGCATTCAGTTCTCTCTCTCTCTACTACCAAAATGTTGGAGGACTGAGAACGAAATTAAACAAATTTTTTCTTAACACCGTTGAATGCTCGTATAGTGCGTACCAAAACAGTTGGCCATTCTACTGCGCAGGTCTCTTAAAATGTGTTTTACAATCTCTTAAATTGCAAAAACAATCATAAAGAGACGAAAATGGGCGGAGCAATAATAAAAAACGACGTATACCCTGCCTTGTGTTCAAGATCGCTATCGCGATCTCACTGAGGGTGGTTTCTTCATTTTCCTTCTTTTATACTGAAATTAGGAGCGGAGGAAAAATATAGACCATTATATGTCAACTTTACTTGGAGGCAAATATATTGTTTCGTTTTTTGTCTTGTCGGTTCTTTGTAGGAGTATGATGTGATCACGGTCGGATAGATTAAGCAAAACATTGCACATGAATTGATTGTGTGACTGTGTCTGTATGAAGGTGTACGGTTTTAGATTTAAACCCTATTTGCTCATTATGCTTTCGTTGATCATTATTAATTGTGTCGTGCATATTGATCATGTAGGTACTGATATTGGCACGCAAAGTAAAGTAAATTGCAGTGTCACAACAAATTTTTTTTGTTTATATCATTGAATTTGGGCGAGGTAGGTAAATTTAATAAAAAATTTACAATTTGGGAATTTTTTGGATACGTAAACGATTTTATGCCCAATAACAATAGGCACGATTTTCTGTCACAAAAAAGAGGATGGGGTATTAAACGGTTCGTTAAAGACAAAATGGTGAACGTTCTTGATTCTTCAATAATTTTTTTTAAGAAATGCAGTTTTTAAAACTTATTGAACTACCCACCACTTTTAAATTTGTAACCTTGATTAAAAGTGTAAATTATAGCGAGATAAAATTGACGATGAATTGCAAATATAAAACAGATTTACAGCGAGCAGCAAAACAAAACACCAGTATACCAAATGGGTGGTTCGGTTTGGTTTGAATTAAGAAGTAAAAACACACACGTTTTAGTACTAAGATAAAAATATTTATTGATTTTGCTACCTATATATGAAATAGTTAATATTAATGTATATTAAATTGAATTCGAAGAACTGTCAGTTTCATAATCGGTTGAAGAATCATCTCCTGGATTGATAATTATTGCATCCGACATTGTGTCCCACATCTGCTCGTGTGAAAAGTATTCCTCCAGCCTTATAATTTTTTCACAAACTTTGCGCCAATCTTCAACTGTTATTTTTGAAAATTCTTCTTCAGCTAGTTTCTGAACATCCGATAATCTAAACGTTGTATTTCGGCTTCCGACTCTTCCCTTGACTGTTGCCCAGATCTTTTCAATAGGGTTGAGATCTGGATGATAGGGTGGCAATCGTAGTACTTCGTGTCCCGCGCCGTGAATCATATCGTCAATCTTATGCTTGGGGTGGTGATTAGTCCGATGTCGCTTTATAAGGTCATAAAGTTCGACTTTGAGCATTTTTGAAGAATGCGGTATATTGTTGACGGAAAGCCATTCTAACATCTCCGATTTAACGGAAGCAGAAGTGATTTGCTTGTGTTCCCATTTGTTGTGATATGATGCGTTGTCCATTACAATAACCGATGGTTCCTCTAGGTTATTTAAAACTTGATCCTTCATCCATTTGGAGAAATTTTCAAAATTCATCTCATCGTGATAATCTCCTGTTTTCGACCCAGATTTAAATAAAAGCAAGGCATTATTCACGAAGCCCTTCGCTCCACCTGCATGCGCCATTATCAGCCTTTGGCCTTTTGAAATTGGCGCCTTTAAACCTTGACTGGTGCCGTCAGTCCATGCCCTTGGCCTTGTGTGAGAGCTGTGAATATAGCTCTCGTCCAAATAAATAATCTCATATCCTTCTGACCTGTACTCCCGCACCTTCCTCAGATATTTCAAACGTAAAAGTTTGATTTCATTTCTTTCGCAAAGAAATTTACGGTTGTTCTCCGTTTTCCTATAAGAAAATCCATTTCTTTTTAAAATCCTATGTAGCGACATATTGCTTAGGTTCAGCTCCAAATCTTCCTGCACCCGTTGTCTTAACATTTTTAATGTTATCATCATTTTTTCTTCAATGTGGAAGTTGTATATAATTCGCCGAACAGCTGTGATACCAAATTCGTCCAATCCAGTTTTCCATTTTGTATGTGGTACTCTTTTAGTTGGAGATTCAATAGCGCCTTTCTTCTCATATTCTTTAATTATCCTTCTTATTGTTCGGGCCGAAATTCCCGTAAACTCCTCTGTCTGTGAATTTGCGTATGTGATGGGATTATCTATACATAAATTCCTAGCTTCTTCAATTTTTTTGTAATATATCCTAACAACGATCTTACGTCCTAGACTTCCTATTGGTTTTCCTTTTCTTGAAAGATCCATGACAATTTATTTTATTTTAATAAACTTATGTCCTAGCAATGCTTTTGTTTTCGAGAAAGTGAATTCCAAATAGGAAATCCATAATATATATGCGTTATCTTAAAATAAAAAACTCTAAAAACCAAGCAACAAATTTATTCCTTGCCCCTACAGGTAACCAAATGCAAACACTAATCATGTCGTAAAACTTTTACACTTAAGTCAAACAGGTAAAATCAAACATCATAAAATTTATGCTAACCAAGCACACCACCCATACAGGTACCTAGCGCTAAACCACGAAATGTTCAACCATAAAAAGGGTTGGGAACCCTTTCAAATACAATCGGACTTCTAGGTAGAAATGTATAAAAGTCGACCTCATAATAAAAAATTAAGTTTATTTAGATATTCAACAGCATTTTAGTTCTAAGCACTGTAAAGTTGGGTTACGCATTGTAAATTACAGGCAAAAACGCTTAGTGATTAAATCTCTTTTGCGTCATTTTTGTTCTCTTAAATCCTCTCTCTGCGCAATCGACCGTTGGCCAACTGTTTTGGTACGGACTATACGCTATTGTTGCTGTGGCTGTGACAGAGACTTGGCTGCATAAAGAAATCGGCTCTGCTGACTTTAATGTTTACCGGAATGATCGATGTCCCATTCAAACTGGGTATTAAAGAGGTGGCAGAGTATTGTTTGCTGTTCGTTCATGTTTTAAAAGCAAAGAAATTACATTATCTTTTTCAACAGATTTAATTGAACAAATCTGTGTGTGTGTTGATTTTTATATTGAAAATGCCAATCTCATTCATTTAAACTTCTTTGTTTCTTACATCCCTCCTTACTCAGGTATTGCAATTTAGATAGCTCATATGAATAATATTACTGAAATTGTTAAAGACTTAGACGACTCTTCGTTTGCCGTAGTGCTAGGTGATTTCAATTTGCCTCATATTAGTTGGTTGTTTTCTCATGAGGAAATATGTATTTTCCCATTTAATGTTTTCAGAGCTAATGAAGTTCAAGTGGTAGACACTACGTCGGCTGGTAATTTCCGTCACTCAATGCAATTCGCAACACTGTATGAAGTGTATTAGATTTAGTTTT
Organism: Portevinia maculata; assembly: GCA_949715645.1. Classification (NCBI taxonomy): domain Eukaryota; kingdom Metazoa; phylum Arthropoda; class Insecta; order Diptera; family Syrphidae; genus Portevinia; species Portevinia maculata. The sequence continues at coordinate 44,641,534 of OX454528.1, read as the reverse complement.
TCTTAGTGAAAAGCTCGAAGCTACTGTCACTGAGGCCGATTTTCCATTACTTGATAACAGCATTCACCACAATGCATTTCTAATTTCATTTAATCAGTCGGTATTGAATCCACTGTCAGCTGATCAATTTAAGGAAAATGCAAAACTTGATTTTTTAAAAGCAGATATAATGCTATGAATAATTTTCATAATGGCGTTGAATGGGAAAATATCGTTGACACTTGTAATTTAAATAATGCGTTTTTGGAATTTAAAAATGTAGGTACTGGAACGCGCGATTTCTATGTTTGTACCAACAAAACAGGTAAAAAGATCTAATAAATCTACATGGTTTAATAAGAGTTTGTCTAGATTAAAGAATTATACGTATAAGGTGTGTAAACAAAGTAAAAACGATCCATCTCTGCGTCATGAGTTTTGGCGTTGGAAAAAAGAATACGATTTTTTTAAAGAAGTTTGTCTACAAGAACTATGTTGCAACCATTGAAACTAACATAAAACGTGATTTTAAATCATTCTGGTCGTTTTTAAATACTAAACGGAAATCTTTAGGAATACCTTCTTGTATGTCACTGAACGGAATTTCAAGTGGCAATGTAAACGAAATATGTAACATGTTTGCCAAATTCGTCGAATTTCGTTAGTGAAGAAATTGCAGTTTCTCTGATCAAACTAATCATATAACAAATCTTGGTTTTATTTCCTTAACGAATGATGAAATCCTCTCTGAATTGTCATTACTTGATGGCTAAGCCATAGCTTTAAAATTTATTCTTACTTGTAAAATGTAATAAGAACATGTTAAATAAATGAATTTCTTACTCTTACTCTTTATTCTTACTCTTCATTAATTGATTCGAGTGTTAGTGTAGCACCTGATAACTTTCCACCATTGTTATTTAAAAATTGCAGATATAACCTAGTTGATCCACTAAGGATTATATTTAATTTATCTTTAACTATGGTGAGTTTCTTGACTGTTGGAAGTATTCATCCATAACTCCAATTTTCAAATCTAGATCTAAGAGTGATATCGAAAATTATAGTGCAAAGCTGCACCTGTTTCCTAAAATATCCGAGGCAGCTGTTAAAAAAAAGTTGTACTCAGTTGTTTGCAATTATATTTCCGAATTTCAGCACGGGTTTGTAAGTGGTAGATCAACCTCTACAAACTTGGTAATTTTTACTAATTACTGTCTTGAAAATATTGAAAAACGTCTTCAAGTAGATTGCGTGTATACTGATTTGTCTAAAGCCTTCGATCGTGTTCAGCACAATGTTCTTTTAAAAAAGCTTAATCTTTTTGGATTTCATTCTAATTTATTAAAATGAATTGGCAGTTACTTGGCCAACCGCAAACAATTTGTTAAAATTGGATCCGCGCGTTCGAATGAAATTCGAAATTTTTCAGGTGTTCCCCAAGGAAGTCATATTGGTCCTCTTCTATTCCTTCTTCTATCAATGATTTACCCTCTTTCGTATCAAGCTCGAAATGTCTTTTGTACGCAGATGATCTAGAGGTCTACAAAACAATAAACTGTATGTCAGATGTCTTAGCGTTGCAATATGATTAAATGATTGGTGCGTTCTTAATTTCCTTTATTTCAATATAAGAAAATGTTCGGTTCTCACGTTTAGTAGGAAAAAATTCCCTATATTATTTAATTATAAAATACTAAACACGCCATTAACACTGAGATAATCAAATGCTAGGGTTCATTTTTCGAAACTCTAAAGATTTTAGTGATCCATATACTCTTAAAACTTTGTATAATGCCTTGACCCGTTCGATATTATAATACTGCTGTATTGTTTGGAATCCTTTTTATCGCAATGCTGAATCTCGCATAGAGAAAATTCAAAGAAAGTTTACTAGGTATGCACTACGTAAATTCGACTGGAACAATAATCTTCCAACCTATGATGATAGATGTTCTTTAATAAGTTTGAAACCTCTTTTTAAAAGAAGGATATATTATTCCGTAATGTTTGCTAATGTTGTCTTAACTGGCCACATTGATTGCTCGTTTCTACTGTCTTTATTTAGTGTTTATGCTCCTTCTCGTGTTTTCTCCGACATAGTGATCATCTTTTCTTTATGCCACCTAGACACAGAACTAATTACGGTCAGAATGATCCTATCACTATGGCTTGCGTTAATTATAATAAATACAAAAACCTAATTGATTTCAATATGAGTAGGGAGCATTGTAAATCCGTAATTTTAAGTCATTTCTAAAAACTGCCGTATTCATACCTATTAATGTAAAGTAAAAAATAAGTCGAACTTGTAAGATGAAATGAATAAATAAATAAATAAAAAAATTAATATACCCTTAGAATAGGGTATAAAAAAGTCCGTTCGCGTACTAATATGCAAACAAACAAAAGATTCACTCAGAATTTTGGTTGGAAAATGAAAACTGGCACATGCAAATACTCGTATTTGTCAGATTAAAATATTACTAATACTCGTTTTCTTGGTCTTGTGAATTTTTTTGTAAAAATTGTTTTCATCCCATTCATTGACTATGACAGTAGAAAAAGTATTTTAATGTTCTCCAAAAATAGTTTCAAATAGTTGCAAATCCGAGATTGAAGAAACGCGGAATTCGAATATTTTAGTCTGACATCCATTGACAATACTTTAAACTTTGTTATTTTTCACCTATTTACGCAAAAGCCGTAATTATCTTTGAAACGAGAGGATTCTCTCTTGAAATTGTTGACAGTTTTCATTTGACTTGTTGATTTATAAAGTGTTTGACCATTTTCCTTTATTTATGTTTCATTTCAAACTCCTTCCTTGTTTCCTTTTTTATGAAATGAATTACTTCTTCTAATATATAAAATTCTTGTGTCACAGTTTTAGTGTTTATACTCCTCCGAAACGGCTTGACCGATTTTGATGAAATTTTATATGTATATTCCGTAGGTATGAGAATAGGTTTATAACTAATTTTTATACCACTAAGTGATAGTGGTCTATCACAATTTTTTTTTTTTTTTTTTGACAACATTTTTTATTTTTATTTTTTATGATTTACCCAAAAATACATATAACTCTTTTAAACTTCTACCACCAACCCCCATTTTTTAATAGCAATATTAGTACTGTAATAATCTTCAACTCTCAGTGATCCATAACTGATTTATCATTTATTAGTTTGTTTACAACAATTTAAAATAAAAGAGAAATATATACGTGTTTTATGATTGTGAAAGGAAGGTAAAAAAATAAAAGAACGAATACATTGTCAGTATAATGTATTCCATCATTAAGTACTTCAATTTAATCTATTTATGTGTGTAGTAAACAATGCCAGCAAGACGCGAAGGGAACAGTTTGGACCGTCGAACGAATAGAACGACATACATGCGAAATAGAAGAGCCCAAAGATCAGACGAACGAGTCCAACAACCTAATGCAGATCTGCGTATGAGCATGGCACAATTTCGTGAATCACAATCACAAGAGGCACGAGCTGAACGAAATCAACAAAGACAATTGGATTGAACGGCTTACTTATCCGTACGGATCCAGATTCTAACCTGTTCCTGAAGTCAACATTTAATTCATGTTTCCAAATGACATCGTTCGGAGCAACATAATAGTTAAAAATAATGCTGCAAATGGTCTACAATTCCATTCAAAATTCAAAATCAAAGGCCAAGTTTATCACAAAGTGGGCTCATTGCTGCCAATGCCGAATGAACCACATAATTTTTTACAAATCTACTTTATGGACGGTGGGAACTCCGAAAACACACTCGCCAATCGCGTGGATGCACGCTGCGGCTACAATAACCTCAATTCACCATATGCCAGATGCATCGCCGGCGAGCTGGATGCTCTATAGACATTTTCACCAAGCTATCTCTTTCTGAAGTGCGGAATCCCTGTCTTAAACAACAGAAACCAATTGAATGATAAAATTGCAGAAATTTGCACAAATCGTATGGAAAAATCATTGTGATTGTTAATGAACTGAATATGAAAGTGCAAACAGAAGCTATTGAAGGGTAAAAAGTAACAAATTATAGAGAAAAAACGTGAGAAAGTATGTTAAAGCAAAACAAACTATCTCTCAATCCTATTCTTATTCCCATCAGACACCTAAAGAGTCTACGAGGGGCGTTCAATATATTCTCGGTATCGATATGAAGAAAAATGCGAATTCAATTTAAATTGTCTTTATTTTTCAATATAATTTCCCCTAACATCAATGCATTTGTTACATCTTGAGATAAGCTTTTTTAAACCCTCAAAAAAATAAATTTCCTCTTTCTCTGCAAAATACCCATTTATTGCCGACTTGAGTTCTTCATCATCCGAAAATCTTTGTCCACGAAGACATTTTTTCAAATCCGGAAACAGGAAATAATCACTAGGGGCAAGGTCTGGACTATAGGGTGGGTGTTGGATTTCTTCGAAACCACAATCTCGCGCAGCAGCCTTGGAAACTCGCGCCGTGTGAACAGGAGCGTTGTCATGAAGAAGCAACACACCCGCTGCGAGTTTACCCCGTCTTTTCTTTTTAATTTCCTCCCGCAAATTATGCAAAGTGGAAGCGTAGGATGTGGCGTTGACGGTTTCACCTTTTGTTGTACTCAATGAGCAAGATTCCCTTTGAGTCCCAAAAAACTGTGGCCATGAGCTTCCCGGCAGACGGAGTGACTTTGAACTTCTTCGGGTGGTCTGTTCCTTTTTTATGCACTTCATGGACTCTTGTTTGCTTCCAGGGTCATAGTGGTGGACCCATGTTTCGTCCCCAGTAACAATTCGATCCATAACACCGTCCGCGTTCTCACTACACATCTCCAAAAGCTCTCTACAGCATGCGATTCTCACTTTTTTCTGAGGCGCTGTGAGCATTCGTGGCACCCACCTTGGACTGACCTTTGAAAGGTTAAGATGGTCATGAAGAATGGTGTGAATGGTACCAATTGAAAGCTTGGTGATATCTGCCATCATTTTCACCTTTCTTCGGGCATCCTCAAGAACAAGTTTTTCGACTTCTTTGATGCTTTCTCCCGTACAAGCAGTAGCCGGGGCGCCGGAGCAGGGATCTGCTTCAATGCTCTCTCTGCCTCTCTTGAACTCACTTGACCACTTTTGCCCAGTTGATAATGAAGGTGCGGAACCCTGGTAAACAGCCACCATCTCGTCATGAATAGTTTTTTGACTTTTTCCTTGCTTAGTGAGAAATTTAATTATTTAAATACTCAATTTTCACCATCATCGTCTCAGTTGCCATTATGATTCTGTTTAACTAGAGATAAAACGCGAATTAATAATCACATTTATATGAAATTTTACATGAATGCACTAAAATAATAGTATTACTTGGTAAATAAATCAATTTATATATACAACTAGCAAACCCGGCGAACTCCGTTTCGCCACCAGATGGCTTCGTTTTTTGTAACATTTCGTTTGAGGATTAAAAGATGAAGAAAAATTATTTTTTTTTTTAATATTTGAAAAGGAAAAATTTTATTTCATTTCACAACAGTAATGAATTCATTTCGATTACAAAAATGAAGTGTAATTTAGTTGAACTTCTTTAAGTAAAAAATGAAGGTGAATCCAAAGTAAATACTGAATCGAAGCGTTATACGTGTCCGCAAATTATCCGTTTCATTGAAGTGCTCTTTGGTAAATCACATTTTTTGTTTTTTGGTCTGACGTTAACACAAACAAAGCGGATGCTTTCCCAACTCGTGAACACGCAACGTGAATAGCTGCCCATGGGAAAAACAATGATTTTCTAAATTTATCCCGCAAACACTAAGCGATTGGCCTTGCGACTTGTTAATTGTCATTGCGAACGCAAGGCGAATCGGAAATTGCAATCGTTTGAAGTCAAACGGAAGATCAGTCGGAATCATTGGTATTCGAGGAATACATACATTTTCACCTGCGTACTTTCCGTTAATAATGGTTGCCTCAATCAAATTCGGCATAAGTCTTATCACCGCAAGTCGAGTACCGTTGCAAAGTCGCGGTGGGATCAAATTACGCAATATCATAATAACTGTACCAACTTTGAGTTGCAAGTTATGTGGTGGAAATCCTGGTAACTCCAGAGAGTTCAAAAACTCCGTTGGATAATTAACTACATCATCGGGATTTGTTATGAAATCAACGGAATTGTATGTCACCAAATCGCCAGCGATTTTTGATTGAATGGTGAAATTCAGTGCATGTACATCATTATTATTAACGGCGAGAATCGCTCGTTGACTTAACCAAGCATAATTCTGATAATTCTCACTAATGTTGCAACGTCTGCCTGAAATCGCCTGCCAACAATATCATCAAGCCGCCAAAGATGTTGTTAATTCGCCGAAATTCCTTCAGTGTGAAGTTAAGTGCTTCAAGTGATTTCTTATGTGCCGTTGTGCACTCATCCCAAACAATGAGCTTGCATTGCATCAACAATTTGTCCATTGCACTGGATCGGGAAATATTGCATGTTGGAGTATCAATTGTGTTTAAATTGAGTGGCAACTTAAGCGCAGAATGTGCAGTACGACCGCCATCTAGAAGAGTCGCCGCAATTCCAGATGATGCTAACGCCAAAGCTATGTCACATCTTGATCGAATAGTGGCCAAAATCAATGAAATGACAAATGTTTTCCCTGTTACTCCAGGTGCGTCCAGGAAGAATAGACCACCAGTATTATTGTCCACCGCTTGCATTAATGTTTCGTATACTTGTTTTTGCTGTTCATTCAGCAACGGCACATTATTTCGAACGAATTCCTGCAATGTATCAACATTGTATTGCAGCTCTCGATTTAATTCTTGGTTGAATGCATCATGCATCGATCGATTTGGCGCAATCATTCCTACTTCAATCAGTAGCTTGTTTGCAATAGTCAAGCATTGATGCTCAATCAGAATCAATCCTTCATTTTAGATTTCATCGGTTATTTGCATGTCGGGATTATTCGTTCGAATGCGCAAGCGATGCAAGATATCTTCACATATGTCGTCTTTGTATTTGTTCCATAACTGAATTGGTTGTGAAGGGAAACATGTGGTGATAATAATTGCGAAAAGCGTTCGTATTTGGTACGCATTTGATGAAACTACTGAATCCGCAAGTGTTAAATCTCAATGAGAATCGTTCTCCAGCAAACCCAATAGTTGACATGCTTCTCGATATGTTTGGCATTGGTGGCCATTCACAGTTTTCAAATGCGCAAATGATTTTGGCCCACGTACATTTACCAACAGCAGTCGCAAATAAAAACATTCATCATTTCTAGGATGAACAGTATACATGCGACCTAGCGCATCAGTGGAAAACACCTGTGGCCAATCTGGAACTGGGGTTCCTTGTTTGCGACGTTTTAATTTCTTTGTTGATTGATTCCAAGTGTAATACTTGGGCATTTCAACGTACATCAGCGTCGCTGCGAATGGATCTGCTTCACACATTGCAAAGAAGCTAGTCAATGTTGTCGATGGTGGTCTCTCAGATCGTTGTGCCGTATTAGCCTCAGTGAAGTAAACTCTTTGTCCATTTTCCAAATGCACTGCTAAATGTACAACTGTGGGACAATAATCGCCACAGTGCTTCATTAGTACTGACGTATCTGCCCATTTGGAAGTTGCTGATTTCGTCATTCGCATTTTCCGACGCAATACCAAACACAGCCATGTCGCTGCCTTTTGTGACGTACTTGCACAAATATTTGACTGATTTGGCCGAATGACAACTCTCAACGTTCGCATGTGTTTAGAAAATTCTTGATAGCAGCGGGCAATATGGTACAATGAATTCATTTCCGATCTCAATCTCTTGATTTTGAACTTTAACTTTGATAGTTCGACCATTATCTTCTTTTGAACGGCGACGATAAACTAGATATCCATCGTCCCCTGTGACTGTTTCAGGAACTAACGGTCGCGGATATCGTTTTGTGCACTTTCCATCAGCCATGCAAGGCGATAATGGATTTAATGCACCGCACGGTCCATGCACCATCTGTGTCGTCACAATGTCGTGTAGATGGGGACCAGTGACTGGATCAGGAATTTCAGCTGATATGATGTCATCCACTTCATTTGAATGTAATTTGTTCAGCAACCAAATTAGGATATGAGCATGCGGTTGTCCACGCTTCTGCCATTCCACCGAGTACCTACATATAACAACGTGTGTCACCAAAAACTCGATACTTAGTAAGCATAACCTTGAGTTTTTGCTGAAATACTCTGGCGATTATGGCATGGCGATCTAGCGGTTTTTGGCCCGGGTCCAACTCACGTTCAATTTCCGTCCACTTCGGATTGCATATGAACGTAATAAATAAATCCGGAGTTCCATAATTTCGCACATACGTCATAGCGTCTTGAGCGTATTCGTGCATGTGGCGTGGGCTTCCGATATAAGATGATGGGAGAATCGTCAGGCGTCCAATATTCTGAACATTACCATCTGAATGAATAGCATCCCGCAAGTGTATTTAGTCCTCAGATCGTAGCTTTGCCTGATTGAATCGGATGAACGCTAAACGTTCGGTCTCGACTTTGACATACATGTCGACAGCGAATTGCTCGAATAGCCGACGGCACTTCAGAATGTCATTCTCCTCATGTGTACGAATCATCATACGATACGCATAGTAATTCATTGCGCTTAGATTTTTGTTCGTTGATACGCCTGAAAATGCAAAATTAAATGGATTGTTAATGGAAAGCAATAATAGCAATAATTAGTGTGTGAATATTGTACCTGTAATTGGATCGACCATCTTCAACGTGATGTCGTGTCCGTCTTGACCTTGCCAATAAATGATTGGATATTGTAACGCATCGTACAAACGATGCGTCTCGTTTACACGATGCATGATATTGCTTCTTCGCTGAACGACAATGTCTCGTGATTTAGTTGGATCGCCAACAATAATTGCAGCAACATCATCAACGGTGGGTGCATTGAATCTTCGCACATGTTCACCTGTTGGGGTACGATCCGCTCTTATGACAAATTTGTGCGTATCCAATGGCATTCGTTCCAATGCTGTTTTGAACATATTAACCACAGAGTTATTAACGTGAAAAAATGCTTGCAACTGTTCAATAATTCGTCTCTTTAACTGTTGTGTTCCCTGTATATTGCACCGCACATTCAGCTGATCCACCATCGACGAAATGAAATACATTTGCAGAAATTGATGCGGTTTTTTTTTTTTTTTATATATAATTTGCGTGGGGATTTTTTTTTCTGTAGTGACACAGTACCCTTATAATGGTAAAACCACAGCGCAGGCTTTTAGTTTGTTGCGCAAGTAGCTCCCAGCAATTCATTGCCTATTTTTGGGTGCTACTTACTGAAAGAATAGAAGGATAGGAAAGAAGTTTGGTGCGATGGGATTTTTTTTTTCAACAGGTGGCGCCTAAATTGCTTTAGGGAGATCAGTTTTTGTTGTGTGTATTCAATTTATAAAAATCATGGCCCTGGTCGGGATTCGAACGCACGACCTACCAATCACTTTAGTGAATAAACTACCATCGCACCATTGCCACCTGGTTCATCTGGTGTTGGCACCATTGAACCATGCAAATGATATATTTGTCCTTGGATCTGTAATTGCAAACAATCATTTGTTGAAGAATACGGTGTGACTTCTGATCGTGTGATGGTGTAGTGTGTGGTGTATGTCTAGCTGTTATGTGTTGCAATTGATTGTGTTGGTGTGAGTGATTGGTTGTGTGTGTTGTATCTTTTACCTTGCAAGTCGGCATGAAGCCGCCTTCTCGAATAATATTATCTCCAAAGGAAGTCATGCGAAAGCAGTTATAATCCATGAATACGGATTGCGTTGAAGAAAATGGTTGGAATCGGGATCACTTCCATCGAACAATGGTTTCAGTGGCTGTGGTGGTGTAAGTAATGGATCCAGTTTGACTTTTCCACTTGCGCAGCACAATCCAGCCGTTTCTCTTTTGAACTTTAATGCATTGCAATATCGGCATACAGTCGTCATTGGTCCAATATCTAAATTTTCATCATCACTGTAGTTCGCAGTGGGATCATATTGGAATGCCAAGCGATTTTATGATGCCAATGATCGTCGTGTGCTCACGCGTTGTCTCAATCGGGCATTTTCTCTTATTATATTTTGTCTTTCTTCGCTTAAGTTCTGTGAATACACTTGTTGCTGGCTTGCATGTCTTGTGCGGCGGCCGGTGTTCGCACGTCGTCCTCTAGGCATTTCGGACTATGGACAGACTGGTGAATTTAATCTCAAATGCACGATCCACATTATTTTCACAGTTCAACTTACCACCTTAAGGACAAATGCCTGCTATTGACATTGAATAAAAATTTGCGCAATACGCGTGATTGATTTGATGGTTTCCAATTGAACTGTTAGGAAACAAATAACTTTAAAATCAATTTCACAATTTCATAGTGAACACAATACCGGTTTTAAGTTAGCGTTTGAAAGAAAGTCACATGAAATTAACTGAGCAGAGTACAATGAGTAGATGTCAAACAATGTATCACGCACCGGCGCCATCTACTTAAAATGAAACGTACTTATTTTCGTGAGCGATACTCACACACCACGTACTGGCGCCATCTCCTCCACCACCATACAAAACCATATTGGTTTGTAGTACATGCTATGTAACAGAGATGGCGCTATATGTGAAAAATGATTTTTCCTGTTTTCCTGCTTTTCTGTTGAAATTGTTCGTCAATTTTGTTTGCTATAAACCTAACGGAGCCTGAGGCCTTTCCAACGAATGCAAAACCGTGGCGATCGGTTCGTGCGTTCTGGAGTTATAGCGTCAGGAAGGAAAACCCGACTAATTTTTATATAATAGACTACAGCTTCACCCCGATACCGAGAATATATTGAACGCCCCTCGTATATCATAAATTTCAGTTTCCTAGCTCAAACTTTGACTTTCCAATAGAATTGTTTTATTTAATTGTGGGCGTGTCAGTGGGCTGATTTTAGAAATTTTATCTCCCGAGCAGTTTTATGAGTCAAAGATCATACAAAATTTCAGCTTTCTAGCTAAAAATTCGATTTTTTCGATAAATTTGATTTTTTTTAGTTTGAGTTTTTAGCGTGTCTGTGGGCGGATTTCAAAAATTCTTAAACTTGATTATTTCGGGGACCTGGAGAGTATATATATGGTTAAAGGCTCAATTTTTGCCGACAGACGAACGGACATGGCTAGATCGACATTACTATCGATAAATATAGTAACTTTTAGGGGTCTACGGGCAATATCAAAGTTCGCGTCAAAACTAGTATACCCTTAAAATAGGGTATAAGAACAGTTAATATGTTGACCGAAAACCCTGTTCAATTGTATTTAGATATCTAAAATGTTTGTTTAGAAAACTTTTCAACTTATTTGCTTCCAAACAAAAATATTTTTTTGCCGCAACGCGATTGTCATGGTTTCACTTTTATTTTTCGTACAGAATCTTAATATATTGTTAGATTTTTAGTATTCCAAAACGTGTTTTGAATACTCCTTCTTAGTTCCGAAACTTTTTTTTTGTTAAAATTGGATTTGTTATAAACTTTTTTGGAAATATTCGCGAAGAACGTATTTCCCGCCATGCGAATTCGCCATTGTTTTCCTTCATTTCATTCAACTGTTGGTTTATTTTGTGTTCATTTGCCACTGACGTTGTCGTGAGGTACTCTATTGAAGGAGCACAATGAATTGTTCAAATTATTCAAATCACACATGCACAAATTACAAACTGACAATCACGATATTGTCATCAATCCTTATAAGACACCAGCTGGAGAGCACATGCGTGGATTTCATGCACCTGTTATTGACGACTTTGCTGGAATCATGGTGAGTGACCATACAGCGACGCGACAAATCGTGATTTGAAGAAGAAATAATCATGCTTATTTTGAGATTCGAATGAATAGTAGTCATTCGAATGTCTATTTTCGTTCGAATTATACCGGTTTTCCTCAAATAAATTTTCTATTCGATCGAATCTCAAAATACAAATTTTTCTTATTCGACAAACTATCGTTCGAATTCGAATGTCAAAATCAGTATGAATAATCTTGAGTTCATTGCTGACACACACCGTTCATACGACGCTCTGCAATATCCGCTAATGTTCTGAAAGGGACAAAACGTCCACAGCGCTCAATTCCTCTTTCGGTCATAGACCACATCCCCACACACTTACAATAAGTTAGTTATTTTTCATTTCCCAACGAAAATATTCACTAGAAATAATTTATATGGCAAAACTACGTTTGCTGGGTCAGCTAGTATTTCTATATAAATAAACAAGTGTACATGATTTTGTAACCTTACTTGAAACTTACTTACATTTACGATTATACTTATTGCAAAATTTGAATGTGCCCCTTTTTAATGTGTAAACATTTTTGCTCTCGTTGATGTGTAAATATATTTTTTCTCTGTAGGGGCTAGTTGGAAATATCTAGCGTCACCATCATCGTCAGATTTCGTCATCGTCAGATTTTCCCATTAATTTTCATTACCACGTGACTTAATCGCTGCTCGACAGATATCCGCAATTAAACGACGTTTGGCGCGGTTAGTACGTAGATGAATGACCGTTTGAGAACAACAGCGTGTTGTTGTTTTTTTTTTTTATTAATTATGTATGTTCAATTATCACCGCAATTAAACAACGTTTGGCGCGGTTAGTACGTAGATGGGTGACCGTTTGAGAACAACCGCGTGTCGTTGTTTTTTTTATTAATTATGTATGTTCAATTTTAGAGATTATTATGTCCTTACGAAACACCGGAAAGTTGTGTGGAAGTAGATTTGTTTTGAATAATTGAGGTTGTATAGCTTGTGGTTTGTTGTACATCAGTTGAAGGTAAGAAGGAAAATATCGATTTGCTTAAAGATGCTTAAAGTGAGATGCAAGGCAGTCCAAACTCATTGATGCCGAAGATAATGGTTTACACCCTCCCAACACACGTACCTTGCGCCAAAATTCTTTTGAGCCTTAGCAGGAAGTCAAGCTTTTTGCAACACTATTTAAAAACTGTATATGTTTGATTTTGCAAACTTGTTTAAATTCTTTGTTAGCGGCGAGGTAAAGAGACTTAAAGAAGGTGGCATTAGTTTTCCTATATAGCTTTAAAAACTGGAAAGATTTTTTCCTGAGTTGATGGCATTCCCAGTCGTATCACTTAGCTATGAATGAGCCACTTCTTGAGAGATTGTTAGTAGCCACAGATTGTTTTATTATTTTAAGTATTTTTTCTCCAATTTCCTCACAAGAGAGAGTCCAAAGTTCAAAGATATATAGAGATTATTATGTCCTTACGAAACACCGGAAAGTTGTGTGGAAGTAGATTTGTTTTAAATAATTGAGGTTGTATAGCTTGTAGTTTGTTGTACATTAGTTGAAGGTAAGAGGAAAAATATCGATTTGTACTTCGGTAACCGATGGCCGATTTAGGAATGTCACTTAAACGACAATCGATGCTATATTTTCCCGGTACATCGACACACTTGAGTCGACGGTGTACGTCTCCTACTTCAGCTTTCACAAACCAATTGTTTGTTCGGTCAAACATTAAATAAATTTTGTCGTTGACATTAAATATATATCATGGTTTTATTTCAATACAATACCCAAATCTCTTATTTATCAAAACCACAACCTCTGTGATATTTCCACATGCAACACTGACGAGCCTACATGTTTACACATCAACTATACCGTGATTGCAGCGTGGCTCATACCTTTTTTTGTTATAACTCATTGTAGTTTTACATTTGTATACCCTCTTCTATGAGTATTATAATTTTTACTCATAGTTTGTAATATGCTTTAGATATTGATCAGAGACTCCTAAAAGTTAGGTTATTTGTGATCTTGGGCCCGCAATGCTCAAGTGCAAGATGAAGATGAGAGATGAAGACGACGCCCATTTTTGTAGGATAGGAATAGAATGTTTGATACAGTTCGCCCAAGCGCATTTTTAATGTTTAAAGTAATCATTACACTCACATTTTTAATTGGTTTTACTTATATCATCCACCACAAACCGCGAAAGCGGAACCAATAATTATATATTTAACAATTTTATTTGAAACCTTATAGAAAAGAGAAACTTAATTGATCTACCTATATGTTTTTGTTAATTAATTCTCTTATGAAAGACGAACCTTTAATGCAACCTACCATCCCGAGATGTTTTCACATAAGGATTATTTTGCATATACAATTGTATTGATATAGGAGTTCAGACAGTATTTTTTGAATAAAATTTTGTGAATTGCAACGACCTTGCCACGTCGAATCAATCGGTTCTCGTTCGATCACCGCAATTAAACAACGTAGGACGTGGTTAGTACTTAGATGGAGGACCACTTGGGAATACCGCGTGTTGTTGGCACCTCTTGCGAACGTCTGACAAACATCCAAGAGTATCAAATTGTCATGAGAAAGCTTCTCAAATTTGCCGTTCGGTTTCGGCGTAGACTGTAAGTCCCCTCCAATTCGCATGAAAGTGGTCGGGGAAGCTAGGTGCAGGGCCTGTATGAGGCCTAATATGTATGTACATATGTGTATTTTCTTCGCATTAGAGGCATTCAGATTGGCTGTACCACACATGCACTCCATATTTTCACACGAATTGGGTAGAAGGAGCCTACGTGAAGGATATCACAGAGCAAACCAATATAACCAACTAAATCGGATAGAAAATAACAAAATCAAAAGGAGCCGATCCGGGAAATACCCGAGAGGCCTGGGACATGTTTAAAACAATTTCTGAAATGAGATTAACTTTAAAATTCGCACTGAAATGCCGCAAAGGTCTGATATAAAACCCAGCTACGCTCTTTGTTATCTTCGTGGCGCGGCGGTGTGCCCGATACTCTCTTTAATAAGTTAAACATTAATAATTGTCAAATAGGTTGTCTGCCGAGTTTATGACTCTTAGCCTTCTTTGAAATCTACTTTTGCACCGATGAAGACGGGCGGGTACGTGTTACAATAAACTTGTGATTGAGTGGGTAAAACCAACTCCATCGATTGCGTAAATGACAACAAATGAGGTTAATTGTTGAAAGTAAGGCTTATCTGGAACTGTAAACAACAACATATAATACAATCATGTGGCTGTGTAGCTGTGGTACACTCTTGCAAAACGCTCTCAACAAGCTAAAGATATGGGCTAATCGTTGTGGCTTGGGTATCAACCCCCACAAAACCGAACTTGTCCTCTTCTCCAGGAAATACAAAATACCGCATATTGGCCCACCCTCTATTGGTGGTATAAGCTTAGTATTTTCCGTCGAAGCTAAGTTCTTGGGTCTTATCTTCGATTGGAAGTTAAGCTGGAAACCCATATACAAGAAAGAGTCAAAAAACCCACAGTAGCACTTTTCTCTTGCAAAAAAGCCATTGGCAACAAGTGGAGTCTACAACCCCGCATCACTCATTGACTATATGTATCGATCGTAAGATCGATTCTTACATACGGCATTGCTGTCTGGTGGACGGCCCTAGGTAAAGCCGCAAACTGTGATAAGCTGGGCAAAGTCACTCCGAAGCACTAGATATTCTGCTACGTCTGTTACCCCTCGACATTTTTAGCAGGCAAACAGCGGCCTGTTCTGCTGTCCGCCTTAAGGCTACCGCGCAGTGGGTTAACAATAACATTGGCCACACCATCATTCTGGACTCATTTGAGTCTCTATCAGAAAACATACACTACACCATACTCCAATTACAGTTCGGAAAGAACTTTCAAGTCACTATTCCTTCCAGATCATTCTTACACCGATGGATCAGAAACTAGTGACGGGGTTGGTGGAGGCGTTTTCTTCGAAAGGCTAAACTTAGTCTCTCTTTCCGTCTTCTTAATCATTGTAGCGTATTCCAGGCGAAAATTACGGCGATAAAAGAAGCCCTGACGTGGCTGGAGAGAAATGTGATATCCACAAAGGACATCGGTATCTTCTCGGACAGTCAAGCCGTGATTAAGTCCGTGAACTCAGTCTCTTTAAAATCCATCACAGCATTTGACTGCCGTTCATATCTTAAGGAGATGGCGGAGCAGTTTAACATTCACCTTTGGTGGGTGCCGGGGCATAGAGATATTCCAGGAAACTGCAGGGCTGATGAACTCGCCAAAAAGAGAACCAAACTCCCTCTTTTACCTGAAAAGGGTTCTCTGGGTATACCGATCGCTACTTGCAAACTTTTATTCAAGCTATCTGCAATCGAGAGAACAAACGTTAGACAAGTAATAATACGTGTCTAGCGACTAAGCACATCTGGCCAAAGCTGGACCTGCGACGCTCTAAGAGTCTGATCTCACTAAATCGACTGCATATTAGCTCCACTATAGGTGCCATTGCAGGGCACTTTCTGATAGGCTGGCATGCATCGAGGCTTGGCGTTTATTCAAACGACTTCTGCAGAAGTTGCATAGACGAAGAGGAGGAGACTACGCTTCACCTTCTCTGCACATGTCCTGTTCTCTTCCATAAAAGAAATCTTCATCTGGGAGATTTTTTGCTTAATGATCTTAATGACTTGACTAACGCTGACGTTAGGAGTTTATCGCGCTTCTTAAGAAGCTCCAAATGGTTTAACGAGAAGTGAAAGAAACTCCTCGATCCGTGTGGTATCACAATGGACCTAACATTGGCCTAAGTGTGTTGGCCTTAGGCTGACAGCCACTATAACCTAACCTAACACACACCCTATCCCGAAAAAGGGTAAAGATAGGACGAACCCTGTCAATCTCCGGTCAATGAGTTTGCAAGGTCTTTTAAAAAGTTGGTAATAGAGCAAAGTTGCAGTGGGTCTAGGACAATAACATAATTCCGGACAATGGTGCAGTAGTAGTGAATTCGCTTAGGGAATGGAAGGTCGTGCGTTCGAATCCCGGCCAAGTCCATTACTTTATACCGAATACATTCAATCCTAATTTCCCTAAGTAACTTAGACACCACCCGTGGAGAAAAACCCTACAACTGCACCCAAACACTTCTTTCCTATCTCTCTATTCTTTCTAATACCAAGTAGCTTACACTGTGTTCTTAGCATTATAAGGGTACTGTAACAACAGAAAAAAATCCATTTAGCGTAAGCAAATTATAAAAAAAAAACAGTTTGGTTTCAGGCAAGAACCAATGCACGGGTGATTGTCTGGTTTGTTTTGAGAAGATTTCGACTTTTCTACAAGTTAATCAGGCGGGGGGTACACAAACCTTTGCTGTATGTTATGTTCGTTGTCAAATGCGACAACCAGACTTCAAGCAGAGTCTTTGAAAATGAAAACTGTTTACAGAAGGGGGTGGTGAATTCTCCGATCCTGTTTAACACTTACACGAGTGATCGGGTGGGTCTCATAGACTATTGCGACACCAGGAAGATGGACCTAGTTATATGTTGCGATGCCAATGCTCAGAACATTGTTTGGGGCAGCAGCAAATGCAACATGCGAGGAAATCATCTCCTGGATTTCATTCTATCGTCTGATCTTATCATCAATAATGTTGGTTCACAGCCAACTTTTGTGATGTCAAGAAGACAGGAGGTGATTGACCTAACTTTATCGAATAGATACTTCAAGGCGGTTACCAACTGGAGGGTCTCTTCGGCGGTGTCCCTCTCAGACCATAAATATATCGAATTCCGAATCGAATGCGAAGCCATAACTTTGCAGGAGAGAAGAAATCTGAGAAAAACCAACTGGACACGGTTCAGGGAGGAATTAGGGAAAACTCTCAAAACTCCAACCAAACTCAGGAGGAGACAAAAGCTGTTCAAGACCTGAACAGTGCCATTACTAGCTGTTTTGAACTGACGTGCCCAGTAAACAAAACCCCTGGCAGAACGCCAGTTCCCTGGTGGAACTCGGAACTGCGGAGAATCCGAAGAAAAGCTAGAAAAATTCTAAATAGGTCACTGAAGACTGATTTGTAGGAAGACTGGAATCTCTACCGATCGAAGCAGATGGAATATAAGAGGTTAATTCGGGTGTCGAAAAGTGCTTCTAATTTCTGCGAAAAGATTGAAACACTAGGTGAAACTATACTCTATCCAAAAAAAAATTGTCAGTTCAGGCCTTATGGAGGAGCTTTTTTCTACCAGTGGTGCCTGTAGATACTCTCACGGCACACAAACGCAAGAATTGCCAGTGAAATAAAATCCAAACCACTGTCATACCAATGAATTGTTGTTGTAATTTTCCTAAAATTCGCATACAACCAACCACAACCAGTCTCCCACACAGCCGAATGGGAATGAGCATGATCGTCTTGTGTTCGCTTGCTATTATCATCCACCAAAATAGGCAGTGCGTGTGACTGAAGCACATCAGAGGAGTATTACCATCTCTACAATGAAGCATATCATTAAGGGTTTTTCTATGGATTTTGTCAAAGAACTTTCAGTTTTGGTGCTTTTGAGAACGAATTATTACGTGGGGTGTTGCCATTCGGTTTTAATTTGATTGTATTTGTATTGTATAGCTGCACAAGTGCAGTTTTTTTTACCATCTCTTAAGGTATATGACATTGCGTCATGGTTATATAATTGTGTATTCTAATTGCTTGAATGTGTCTACCTTTCACAATATACATATAGCGGAAAGGACTGGGAAATGTTTTTAGAAAATCTTGCTGATTGAGTCGCAAACTGTTTAAATAAAAAAAAACACAAATACATCCTTTCATCTCATTATGTACCTGTTTGTATGATGTCTTTGTTTTTCCGATGAATGACGCCTGTTTTGCCAATGAATACGAGAATTCCCAAAAGGAAGATTTCAAGTTAGGTAGGGATGTAATCAAACAATGGGTTGCTTAAAATCGTTAAACGTTACAAAGCCAAGTATGAAACATACGTCGTGGATGAAATGGCTCAAAATGCGGGACATTAAGTGCTTCGCTTGCCGCCTTATTACTGTGACCTTAACCCAATAGAATTGGTTAGGGCTCAAGTGAAAGGGTTTGTAGTAAGCCAAAACAAGTCATTTAAAATGGCTGAAATAAGAGACTTACTAACGACAGCACTTACAAGGGTTGACAAGGAAAAATGGCATCGATGTGTCCAACACGTTGAACAGGTTGTTGAGCCAAATATGTGGGAAATGGACGTTTTTGCCGAGGAAGCAGTTGAAAGGTTAATAATAGACCTAAATAACGAGAGCAGTAGCAGTAATTACTCATCGGATTAGTTGAGTAGTGATATTAGAAATTAGTATTTCATGTTTTACAATATTTATAATGAATAAATTGGATTACAGTGATATATTTTTCGTTTTGATTTTTTTTTTTGTGTTACGAAATTTATATATTGTGTTGGTCTACTGGAGATACACTTACAAAAACCCGCCTATTATTATCTTACCAGAAAAGGAAAAAGATAAACGGAATTTATTTCGTTCTGCAATATTTTTATTTTAAATTGGAAGATGGTAGCCCTAATAGAATTGCTCTCTGATTTATGGCGAATTATCATACACACTACGGGAATCCTGTGAGAGCTTTAAAGAGGGACCGATTTATGTAAGTCATTGCAACCAGACTGAGAGACAAACATCCTATCTTGCCTGTACTGACAATTTTTGTTGGATTGAGTATAGTAGGGTGGTTAAAGTTCTGAAAAGGGCAAACCAGCCAAACTGGAATCACTTAGAAAACTTGATGGCACCTTCACTGAGACGAAGGCGGACACTCTTAGTCATCTGCTGGAGTCTCACTTTCCGGGTAACCTGATTACAATTGGTTCACAACCAGCCCCGACTAAAGAGACTCTGACTGAGCCAAGACAAACAACTCGGCGTAGCTGGTATATTACGAAGGCCGTGGTAACGGACGAGGCCATTAAATACGGTTTTGCATCTTTTAACGGCTTCAAGTCACCTGGTACGGACGGAATATACCCAGCCATGCTGCAACAATGTACAAACCAGTTGCTACCGACAATGAAGAAAATCTTCATCGCTGTCCTAGCACTAGCATACATTCCAACACCCTGGCGTACAGTTAGAGTGGCATTTATACCAAAAATTGGTAGAAGTGACTACTCACTCGCCAAGAGCTTCAGTCTGACTTCCTTCTTGCTGAAAAGCATGGAAAGGCTGGTCGAGCTTCACGTGCGCAAAACTGCTTTGCGATTGCATCCACTATATCAGATGCAATATGCCTATGAAAGAATATCTACGCGATGGGCATTTTCATCGATATTGACGGAGCTTTTGACAATTCGACTTCTGACAGTATGTGCGGCTCTGAAAGACAACACGGCTTAGACAAACCATTGGTGTTGTGAATTAAAGCAATGCTAATGAATAAAACGTTGGTTGCGGATGCGGATTGTGTTATGTTATGGCGGGTGTAAACAGAGGCTGCCCGCAAGGCGGCGTTCTGTCTCCACTGCTATGGTGTATGCTTTTCGACTCTCTGTTGAACGCACTCAACAGTTCTAATGTACACGCAAAGTATCTGGGAGTCATCCTGGATAGCGAACTTCTTTGGTCCAAGCATGTTGAGCTGAAGACTGCCAAGGCGCTGTCGGTTTTCTGGCATTGCAAGGGCATTTTCGGCAAGACATGGGGCTTATCACCGAAAATTGTCATATGGATTTATGCGGCTATGATAAGACCATTTATAGCATACACATTTATAGCATACACATTGGATACGTTACTGCTGCTCTCGCCAAACTCCAAAGGAAGATGAGTCTCGGCTACACGGGGGCCTTCTCCAGCACGCCTGACTGCAGCCTGGATGCATTATTGAACCTCCCGCCCTTGATGTTTACATTTTGGGTTACACAATCAAAGTTATCTCACGTTTAAAAAGAGGTGGCTTTTGGTATAACTCGCACTGGAGTTTTAATGAACTTGCGCAACGGCTGTCCTTCGACTTCTGTCTTATGGATATGCCGTCTGATGCAATGATACCCGAACTTCGGCTGAAGCGCAACTATGAAAATGAATTTCCTCGTGTTCAGGGCTGGCTCTGGCTAGACTCTGAGCCTGGAAAGGAATGCAGTCGAATCTTCACGGATGGCTCCAAAACCGATCAGGGATCTGGTGCTGGTGTTTTCATGGAGAGCGACAATATTACACTTTTCTTTTCGTTAGGCAAACATGTGTCAGTCATCCAAACGGAGACTTATGCTATCCCAATGGCCATGGACTATGTTGCGAGGAACAGTTGGAGGGGCGAAGTACCTGCGTCTGTAGCGACAGTTAGGCTGCGCTTAAGGCCTTGCTCAACCCCTTAACCACCTCCAAAATAATCCGTGAATGCAAGATCTCTCTGAATTCGCTCGGAAGGCTGAATTCACTTAGACTTGTCTGGGTCCGGGGTCATAAGGGAATCACGGGAAATGAGATCTCCGATGAACTTGCTAGACAGGGCTCAGAGGGGGACTTCTCCGGACTTGAATCAGCGATTTGTCTGCCTGCGTCCTCGGTCAGGGTTTTCCATTGATGGTTGGGTTTCATATGAACAAACTCGCCGTTGGCATGACTCTCCAGTTTGCAGACAGACTAAGCAAATTCTCCCCGACGTCTGTAGGAAATACGCGGCATTCTTGTTATCTCTCAACAGAAAAGACTGCAGACAGACTACTGGCGTTCTTACGGGACACTACGCTTTTGCAAAACACCTTAAGGTGCTAGGCCTAAGCAATACCAACAACTGCGAAGCCTGTGCAGAAAGCGACGACACTGCGGAACATTTCCTATGTGATAGTCCTGCTTTTGCTCCTATCAGGTGGCAGGTATTTGGTGCGGATATGGTGAGTGCTGTAAACCTAAGTTCCTTATCATTGAAGCGCCTTCTCGTTTTTCTTAGGAAAACGAGTAAAATCTCACAGTAAAATGTGGTGTTTCTGCCTGGTAGTACAATGGACCAGTATTGAGTCTGAGTGCTCCAGTGTAGAAAGTCTCGCACCCCGACAAAAAAAAAATTATCGGGTAGGTTCACTCAGCCATGCAATAGCATATGTCGACGATATGGTGGCATACAGATCAGGTCCTAAAATCGAGGTCATGAACATTCTTTTGCTGCGTGACTTCGATCAAACTAATCGACATTGCGACGACTGGAAGTTGAAAATCAACAACTCAGAAGACGGAATCTTATTCAGAACAACATTGGCTGGGGCTCTGGGGATACCATAAAAAACTGGAAGAAATTGGCCATTATTGGACAAAATCAGAAGCGTAGATAGATATCTTGGTATCTGGTTCGGCCAGTATCCGTATTTCGATAGATATATAGTTGCTTGTCTTCCTCGGGCCAAGAAGGCTTATGCTGTGACAAGGAGACTGTTCCATAACAGTCAAATTAACTCCAGAGTGAAGGTCATATGCTGCGAGGCCTTTATAAGGCCGATTATCGATTATGGTTGTCCATTGTGGTAGGCTCACAGCGTTGACGACTACCAGGCGCTCGCGAAGCCATTGGGAGTACGACTACTCGTTGCGTAAGGCATTATATTTAGTATACGTTTAATATTTTAAGTAAGTCAAGTAGAGTGGGTAGTTTGTAATTTGATTTTATATAAAAATATAAAATTGTGAATAGATGCCGAGTTTTTTTTATTAATTTTTTGGGTGAAAATAGTTTAAAGGCCAAAAGGCAATCACTAGAAAACATAGTTAAAGTATCCTGTTAATTTTGAGTAAGATTTAATTATTTTTGTCTATTATGTAAGTTGATATTTAATAATGATTAAAAAAATTAATTTAAAAGTAAAGTATTTACTATTGTATTGTATTGTATTGTATGTGCAGTGTGGTCATCAGTAGATGACAAGCACTTAGACCTATTGGTCCATTGTACTTCAGCATATCTGTGAGGGAGAACCTGCCAGTAGCCTTGGCAAAGCGAAGAATATTAGCAAGTTCAATGCCCCCCATCTCATCTTCGTTGACGAATTGTTTACCTATACTTAGCTTAGACTTAGCTCTGCTGATTTTTGGACCGTCCACTAGCTTCTTCGAATACCTGCATGAGACCAGCTCATGCCAGTATTCGGAATGTTGTTGGCGTAGAGCCGAATCCATTTCACGTTTGTGGACGGATGAGCAGCATCCTACGGATGGTTGTGGGCCAATGAAAGCTGTTGAAGAGCCATTCCTGGCAAGAGCATCCGCTCTTTCATTGCCCTGGATACCTGTGTGCTCAGGAACCCAGGCAAGTGATACCGAGTTACATCTTCCAAGACGGTTAAGCGTAACCATGGTTTCCTCAACTATTTTTGAGTTGAGAGAGCCAGCCGAACAGGCTTTGATAGCGGCTTGGCTATCTGAGCAGATGTATAAGGTTTTACCCTTAATCCTACTCCTTAACATGATATTGGCAGCAGTGGCAATCGCAAAGATTTCTGCCTGAAAAACAGTTGTTTGTCTACCCAAGGCTGCAGATAGATTTATCCGACAGTCTCTAGAGTAGACCCCGGCTCCGGAGATACCGCCAATAAGTGAGCCATCCGTATAGACAATGACATCACCCGGCCTAAAGCCATTCCACCCCTCATTGTTCCATTCCTGCCGTTCAGGAAAAATGACCTGAAAACGGCGCTCAAAGACTTGCTTCATGCACACAATGTCAAGTGCTCCTCCCCGATGGCCAAGTTCACTGTCATAGAGAGCTCTGTACCTAGCACCTCTGGCCCCATCGCCGAGATTGACCTGCCGTCCAAGTACTACACACATACGGTATAGTGATTTTCTGGCCTCACTCTCAGCAAGGAACTGAAAGGGAGGTAAACAGAGCAACACTTTCATAGCAGCTGTATTGCATAAGCACGCAAGGTGCTGTAGCTTCGTCAGTTGACGTCTCTAGCCCACCATACAATCGCACCATACATAAGGTATGGCCTAACGATGCACGTGTAAATCCAGTGAACCAGCCTGGGACTAAGTCCCCAGGTTCTGCTGAACATCCTACGGCACTGCCAGAGAATGTTAGTTGCCTTCGAAATTCTAGCAACCAAATGTTCAGAAAAGTTAAGCTTTGGGTCTAGAACAATACTTAACCTTGCTTGATAGCTTTAGTTGAGTGGATAAAGCTTTGTCAACTTAAAGGTTTTCCAAAGCGAAAGGAAGATGTTTTAAGCGCCGTCAAAAAATTCCTAGAGCAAAATGAAAGGGAGGTATAGTTATTATTTGATTTTTCGATGCCAACAACTGTAGTTCCGTAGAGTGCCAAACACTGTACAGGGATGCCAACTACTGTAGTTTTTGAGAGAGTGTAATTAATTGTAAATTGCAATCCATCAACTCGAAAAAGTAAATTGTTTAGTAAAAACTAAATTCCTTAAGCAATATATAAGTGTAGAACATATTAAAATCACATTTCAAATAACAATGCTACGCTTGTTTAAAGTCAAAACTTCCTTATGGGTGGCAACTACTGTATCCCTTACGCAAGTAAATTTCAATATTGTTTTGACACCGTCAGGCAATTTCAAATCTTTTATTCATTGTTTATGCGAAATCTTATGCGCTTCATTTTTTTCGAAAAGATATTTCAAAGTCTACATTTTGCTGCTGTGAATGGATAATTCCACTTTAAGGAATACATAATAGACAAAAAAATCTGCTGTCTTTTTATGGGGGAGAATGATCGTATATATTTCTGTTTAACGTTAGTAGTGTTCTATAACCTGTTAGTAGTGTTCTATAACCTGTTAGTAGTATTCTATAACCTGTTAGTAGTGTTCTATAACCTGTATTCGATGCGAATGAATGCCAAATGCCTAGTTCTAAATTAACAAAATTATTTTAGTCAGGAATGACACATACCTAAGCCAGCGCCATGAGAGGCTTGTAAATAAGTAATTCTTTTACTCTTAAATTCTTGTAAATTATCATCCCTATTATGGTATCCGTTCGGAAAGTAACTTTCTCCGAAACGCAAATACCTAGTTATCGGAGAAAATCGGAGAAATTGACATTCGGCTGCCAAAAAATGAAGCACGCATACCTACATATCATCGCGATGAACTGGTGCATGTTGCGTTTTGTGGGAGAAACACTCGAACAATGAAGCAAAATTCTCCAATTCGTACAAAATCAGATAATTTTCCCTTCGGAACGGATTCCATCATGGGATCATATTTTCATATCTGTTTTTATTTCAATTGATTCTCTACCACTTCAAACGGCTTATAACTTTCACAGACAAACAATTCGATTTCCAAGACCAACGCCTACTTTACACAGCGAATGTTTTAGCTACCACAACCCTATTGTTTTCAGATTCTAAAGGACTAGTAAAACTATATGTGGAAAACTTGCACTCATGTTGAACCGTTCTACTCAAAGTAAGTCCATAGTCGGTAGCGTCACATCGTAAATCACATTTTGACACAACTCAAGTGTAAAACTGAATTTTCCCGCAAGCCAAACTAAATTCCCATGCCGTATACAGGAATAGTAATCGGATACTTTTGCGCGTTCTGTTGGTAACACTTTCGGATATTTTACCCTTTTTGGTACCTTTCTATGGATTGCCTATCTCCCTAGATAATTTGACACAGCACACGCTCCATTTGATTCGATAATTCGCTGTTCAAACTTTGAAAATATTGAGATATGCATATCTTACAGATGATTTCATCCCGGGAAAGGGAAGTCACATGGCCAACATCACCGGCAGAAGTGTCACTGGTGTTACCGTTTGCTTCATTTTGTGGCTCAGCATAATATGCAACACGTTCAACTGAACCCACATACATTTCCATGTCGGCAAGAAGTTTGACCACCCAATTAAGGTAGATCGGCACAAGAAGAGTGTAGTTTATCGCCAGGCCAACAAGTGATGGCGACGGTCCGAGTGTTTTTACCTCTACATCGGAAGTGTTAGGTGAATTGATGTATCCTTTACCACTACTGCTGCTAATGGTAGCTGTAAGCAATGCTGTTACTATGGCTACGAATACGATAACAGCACCCAAGTAATCCTACAGGTAAAACATAAATCAAAGTTTTGCATAAGTTAAATGAGGAAATTGGGAAGAATGAAGTATATTTATTTAGTACTTGATTGGACTTACCAGTGATATACCCAACCAGCGATTGCTCGTATTAAGGATTGTGAATGCAATTGTGTTTGCCTCAAGACGTTTGAAAAGAATTTCTGTGAATCTGGCTTCTTGACTGTATGCGCGAATAGTTACAGAACCCTGAATAGTTTCCGAGAAATGGGATATAACAGGTGAGTTTGTTATGTTTTCAATTCGCTGTAGTTCTCTGTAAAATAAATACAGATCATCTTGATAATAATCAAGTCAAATATTGTAAGAAATAATACCTAATGAATAGAATAACTAAATTATTATATAACTTAATTCCTAAAGTAGTTACTTGATATTCTTCTTATCTTATACGTCGGTGATCAGGATTAAATGGATCATAACCCTCTCACTTAATTGCACCCCTACTGATCCGCCTGTGGGGTCAGCCGGTTCCACCTCAGAAAATAATGACAGGCCTTCCGATTTTGAATCACTGAGGCCAATTAAATGCTGGCGTTGCTGCACTTGTGTGATCGATTAGTTTTTAGGCCTACCTCTCTTACGCGTTTGTATGGAAACGTTGATTGATATTGCCTTTTTCACAGGGCTCTCTCTCTCTCTCTCTTTTAAACAAGACAGGACCAACTGAGCCGGCCGCGCTCCAATTTTTTCTTGAAATGTTTTTTTCGGTCACAAAAGGTGGATAAGTTTTGCCACCACTTCATCCACCCTACGCTTATGCGATGCTTAATTTCGTCATCACTGCTGCTTCGCTGTTGATCACAGATTTCAGATATTTCCACGTTTCGCACTTGGGAATCACTCTTCCATTCATATAAATGTCTCGAATAGATAGGAGTAAATTAGAGAACGGTTAGTACAAGTTTTCTGTTTTTTCGGACTAAAACGATACCTATATCCCTTTAAAAAGTCCACCCATACATCAAGTGCTCGTTGCAGGGACGTTTTATCCTCGCTAATGATGGCTCCATCGTCAGCAAAGAATATCTGATGCACTTTGGAGTCCGTCACTTTTTCTTGAGGCAGATAATCAAGGACTGTAATAAATATCAAGGGAATTAAGATGCCTCTCCGGTGCACACCGGTTTTGACTGCAAACTCCTCGGTGACGCCAGCGGGGCATTTTTTTTTTTGAAAAAAAGGAAATCAAAATCCCAGAGCACTCAGACTCGGTAACGGTCCATTGTACTACCAGGCAGAAATCCTCCTTTTAGTGTAGAGGCATGAGAATGGGTGGCGTATGTTGTTGTTCCCCATGGGTATTGAACCTGCACCGCATGGGTCACAAGCCAACACACTAACCTCTACACCGTCGCCACCCAGCGGGGCATCTTACTCCTGTCCTTACTTCGTGATGTTTTTCCATCGTGATCCTTATACTTTGGATTGCATATGTGGTTGATTTACCTGCGACATGACCGCACTAGTCTTCAGATTGCCGTATCATTTTCCGCATTCTAATACCCGCTCAACGGTCTTCGTGGTACGACATCAGCTTCATTGATCGGTAATTATCTCTCGCGTATCGCTTTTCTTTTGTACAAAGAAGGAAGAAAACTTTGCCTCCACTGATTAGGCATTGGGTCGCTTCTCATCGGTTTAAAAATTGTGAATCGTGAACCATTTGGACCCGATGTCTGCCTTCTTTTCCAGAACTCTGAGGGTATCTCGTCCGGCACAATTGCTTTTCGTTTTTTGGAGTCTTTGACCGCCTTCCTAACTTCTAGGAAAGTAATAGTAAAGTCAGAAAATATTTCCGAGGAAATTGTTCATTTAGAAGTCCTTCAGAGTACTGTAGTATTTTTCGTCCTCGACAAGAAGCAGCCCTTGAGCATTGTTGATGAACTTTGGGGAAAGGATTTATTTGGCATTTCTCCTTCTCTAAGCGGCTTTTTAAAAAGTGGTTGTGCCCCTGTTCAAGCTGATTTGTCGGAGTTCGTGGATAGCCTGGATTTATCAACAGCCGAAAAAGAAGCGCATTTGACGTTGTCAAACACGATCAAAATGGACTAGTATCTGCGGAAAGGGAACTCGAATACGGAAAATCTAATGGTGTGGAAATGAAATAAATCACTATAAATTCACACTAAATAATAACTGAACACAATTAAAACAGGTAGGCCACGTTTAACACGGTGATACAAAAAAACGTACTACCCGACAAAGGGGTGAAAAGGGAGAAAACTCTGTTTGATTCGAAAAACTAAGCTTATATAGGCGCTTGCCAGTTCTGTAAGTAGCCTTCTTCATAAATTAAACTAGAATTAATAATAATTCAAGAATTTTTTTTTAAAGATTTTTATTTTTGAGATTCTTGTTTTTGAAATTAATTTGTTTGAGATATCGTATATAAAGGGTTTTTCAATAAGAGCGCTACAAAAGTTTTTTTAAATAAAACAAAAACGGTTTTGGATATCAATGAAATTCTTTATTCCTGTGAAAGTACGTTCGATGCCATTATGTATGGAAATCGATTTTTTTGCATGGCCACCACGGGCACGCTTGCAGAAGTCCAGGCGCTGAACCCAACTTTCGCCGGTTTTCAAGCATAAATCGGCCGGTACTGCTGCAATTTCACGTTCGATATTCGTACTAAGTTCATCAATCGTCGCTGGCTTATTGGCATAGACCATAGACTTGACGTAGCCCAACAGGAAATAGTCTAACGGCGTCAAATAGCACGACCGAGGCGGCCAAGCGACTGGACCATTTCCATTTAGACTCGTTGTTGGCTCGTATATCTTTCCATCATGAAATGGCAAACCTTACTGAGGATAAATGTCAAAAGAGCGGCAAGAAATTCGGTGTCGTTTGCTGTCCCTGTCGCTCTACTTTTGTAGCGTCCCTGTTGAAAAATCCTTTACAATATACCGTATCATATTGACACAAAAGTTTTATTGAAGAAATCAATGTAAATGAAAGTCCTATTCTATTTAGGTAAAGTCGATCTTAATAAGTCCGAAAACATTGTTTTTTCCTATAAAATCCTTTAAAAAACGTAAAAAAAAACAGTTATATATAATAAAATATGTAGACAATATCCTTCTTAACAATTACCCATACTTAGATTTCTGCCTCGGGCACTTTTTGGGGGATAGGAATAAGAAAAGTGTATCCAACAGTTCCCTCAAGCGGACTGTAGTCTTTCTTTACGTTTTTATACTCGAATTTTCGTTGTGGCTTGCTGGTAAAATGTATTTTCTATTTTCTTGATTGGGGTGTAGCTACTACGCAAAATGAATAAATTGCAGGACGAATTGAAAACGGTTTCGCAGCATCACTTGTGGGACAAGCTTGTATTAAAAAGTAGTAGTAGTAGTAGTAGTGGAGTAGCGCGAGTTTGTACGTATCTGAAAATTTCACGTTTGTGTTTTATTTTCGAAAAGACGATGATTGCTCGGTTCTGCTGGAATATGACTGCCTCAGACTAAACCATTTGTGTTTAATCTGCTCCTAAAACGCTGGCTAAATATAACATTATATTGATATTTAGTGTATTAAAAATTGTACATTTATGTTGTCTGTCTATGAAAACAAATAAATAAAATACATTTTTTTAAATAAATTTAAGAACCTTTTGCCATCACTTATTATATAAATATAGCTGTTTAGTTTTATAGCAATACAGTTCCAAGAATGTATAAGTGCTTGCTGAATTCTTTCGCCAGATGAACCTACATTCTTCTCCATTAATTACTGCTGTTTTGAAGAAGAAGTATTTTGAGTTTCTTTTGCATTTTTTTAAAAGTTGAACTTGATCAACCTACTGAATGTTTAAAAAATAAATAAAAAAGTGGTCTGGGTGCGACCCGCAAGGTCCACACGACTAACTTCCCAGTGGGATCAATATGATTTATGGGATTAGTGGTAAATTTTGAAATCTGGTTAACGATAAGATATGGTTAAGAATTATTTAATATTAAAAATACTCTTTAATATTGTTCATGGAAAATGCCGCAGTGTTGAATTATTGTTTAGCCCCCATCATAGAACGAATTATGGGAGGCATGAGCCTATTAGTCGCATGAGTAGAATCTGTAATCTAAATGATCATGCGATTGACTTGCATGTTAGTAAAATTAAACTGAAAAATATTTTGCGTAATAGTGCTTTAATGTCTTAAATTGTTTGCATGATTTTGTGTCTGTGTTACTATTTTATAGGTACATAATTATTGTATTTTTAATTGTTTTGTCCTTACTAACACCTGATCGTGATAGTTGCTTGCTTTAAGCACTCCACTACACAGAGCTGATAGTGTACGAAAAAATTAAACAGCGAGGTGTGGTATATATTAATGCTACCATTGTTATCAACACGGAGACCTGTAAATTTACATGTATACGGAAAAAGGGAGCACAATGTAATAATGATTTGCTCAATGACAAATGACAATAAATAGTACAAATAAAGGCAAATTATTGACTTCATAGTGGAAGTTCTTGTTTTAGTTATTTATTTACTAACAAAAAACGACTGGACCGATTTCTCTGAAAACTTAATCAGTTCTGAGTTACGTAATTACGCTTCGAATAAACCCGGTCCTATGTCAATATCGTCTTTGGTTCTCGAGATAATCGTGGCGAATGATAATTCCGAACGCACATACGTTCATACGCACATACGTACATACACACGGACAGACATCTCTATAAAAACGTTGAATTTGGATGCTGGTGACCTTGAAAGGTGGAGATATGTCAAAATCCGCGATTCACAAAATCGGCCCAATTACAAGAACTTCCACTGGGAAGTTAAAAATGTCCACTGAAAATTTGAAATTGTTCAATGCCCTTTTCTATCGCCAACCGAATTGAATAATTTTTCGCACTCGATAGTTACAGAACCTGAATATATAACATATTTCCAGGGGTCTAATTTCGAAATGTTCTATGTGATAAATTTCTTTATTCATGCAGTTACAGAACGCGAAATGTGATATTATGACATATTTAGTCAATTCATATGGTGTTTTGTAATATACATACATATATCTATATATCGATCCGATAATTACAGAACATGGGCACAGGGCCCTATTTCATAAACATTTACAGGTGACAATTCTACAAATTCGTCAAAATCGTCTGGCAAATTTTCATTTCATAAAATATTGACAGGTGATATGACTATTTTGTCATAGTCAGTTACCGTCATGCCTATTTTGACAAATTTGCCGTGACGTAGGTACACAACATGAGCTGTATTTGATTTTCGCCTATGATTGATCCTCATTTTATTTCTAATCAAAAATACATTCCAAAATACAGTAGTGACCGCTTAAAGAAAACCCGGTTAAAGCAAACTTTCGGTTATAATGAACCATTTCTCCCAGTCCCAATCAATGTCCCATGCATTATAATTTGGCATATAGCGAACCTGCTTAAAGCGAACTTTCGCATATAACAGTTATAACGAACCAATAATGTCTCAGTTTACATTGTCGTTCAAATGTCCTCAATGTTTGGGGGCTTCCCCGAGAACTGTATAGCTATACTTACATTTATGTACATACCAACATTCCCAAACAACAAAATGTTGTCCTTGAACATAATTGGTTCGGTACTTCCCCGAGATACATTATGTTTGCATCAAAGGATAAATTTCAAATGTAGCACAAATTAGTTGAGTTCCAAAGTGCATAGAGGAAGGATCTTAAGCGTTTGAAAATCGATTAAATAAAATGGGAGATACAGTATTAAATAAGAAGAGAAAATGTTTCTCATTAAAAGACAAACACGATATTATAAATTGTTTGCAACAAGGTGCAAGGCAAACCGGTATATGCACGGAAATTGAACTAAATAAGTCGACTATTGGTACAATTTGGAAGAAAAGGGGGGAGCTCCTGGACCACTTAAACCAAACAAATTTGAAGGTAAAAAAAGAAAAAAAAAACCTACAAACGAAAAACTGGAAAAGGGCTAACAATGTTAGTGTGAGTAGTGCCATTTTACAAAAAAAGCCGAAGAACTTGGTCGAAAGTTTACGAATCAAGTACCTATGCAATTTTAGCAAAAGTTGGTTGAATATATCTTTATATATATTGAATATATTTAAGAAACGACATGATATTAGCACCGGAAAATTGTTGGAGAAGCATCAGCAGTTGACATTGGTATTGTTGACAAATGCCCAAGGAAACTTTACTTTAACGGCGACGAGACTGGCTTTTCTTATAAACTGACACTTAATAGAACATTACATTTCAAAGGAGAGACGTGCGTTGGTGGGAAAATATCGAAAGAAGGTATAACCGTGTTGGTGTGTTTTTTTTTTTTTTTTTTTTATAGAGTTTCTAATATTACTCCCAAGCCATAGTAATATTAACGTTACTCGCAGCAAGCTGAAAATTACCTATGCTGGTTAAAAGCACGAGACATGGATCCAGAACTAGGCTCGGACGAATAATAGGGGTAGGTGGAAAATCGTACATGCGACTCTTTCTCACTTAAGATAAGAAAACAAAAACCACCTCCCTTCGAAACCTTTATACTACAACTAGGTTATTCCAATCTAGTAGTTTTATTTAAACTGTTAAATACGCATTTTGGCAGGCAGCTTCCCAGTGGAGGGAACTGCTAATACCGCCATAAGCACGCGGTTACATCTTATTGCGCTAATTCAAATGGTTTTATCCTTTGTAATCGGCGCACTAGGTTAGTATCGTCTCGAATTTGTAGCATGGTGTTATTGCAATTACCGTGAAGGCGTGTCTGTTGTTTGCGGGCAAAATGTTTTATTTCATCTTCGACGGTAGCCATACTTAGGTCTCTGTGGATATCAGTGTTTCTGATAAACCATGGTGCATTTACTATTCTTCTTAGACCTTGTTTTGAAAAGTTTGTAAAATTTGCATATTACTGGATTTGGTACAACCCCAAAGTTGTATACCGTATGTCCATACCGGTTTTAGTACTTGCTTGTATAAAAGCAGCTTGTTCTGTATGCTGAGTTGGGAAAATCTACCAAGCAGCCAGTGCATTTGTTTACATCGAATGGCGAGCTCTTCGCGTTTCTTCTTGACGTGCGGTTTCCATTTTAATTTCGCATCGAGTGTTATCCCCAAATATTTTGCCTCGTTTGCGTACGGAATTCGTACCGAATCAATGAAAATGGGTAAGTTGTCTACATTTGTATAAGTAAAATTCACGTGCTTTGATTTGGCCTCGTTGAGAGCAATACGCCAAGTCTTTCTCCAACCACAAATTTTGTCAATAGAACGTTGGAGTTTATTAGTTGCTGATTCAACGGTATTACTGACCGCTAAAATAGCTGTATCGTCTGCAAATGTGGCTATTGTTGTGCCTTCTTCTTGCGGAATATCACTAGTGTATATTAAAAATAGGATCGGTCCAAGAACGCTTCCTTGGGGAACTCCTGCCGCGATTTCTTTAAATTCAGATTAATCATTTCCGTGTTTTACATGAAAGAGTCTGTGTGATAAGTAACAACTAAGGATATCAGATAACTGTTTCGGAAAAGCTTGTCTTAGCTTATGTTTCAAGCCCGTATGCCATACTTTATCAAAGGCCTGAGAGACGTCGAGAAAAACACTAGAACATATTTTGTTCTCCTCTAGGGCTTTTCAATTACATTGGTTATTCTGTAAACCTGGTCGATTGTAGAATGCTTAGTCCTGATTCCGAATTTTTGATCAGGTATTAATCGACGTTCTTCGATAATAGACTGTATATATGATTTTTTGTCATTTAGTGGTTTACCGGGCTTTGGAACCATTATAACTTCAGCTACCTTCCATTGTCGTGGAACGTACAATAACCTGAACGATGCAAACTTGATTATAGCTTTCCTAGGTAACTCTTTAAGAACCTGTCCTGTGATTAAGTCATATCCAGAAGCTATTTTTAATTTTAGTTTCTCTATTTCGAAGCGTAGTTCGGGTAGCGATACACTTTTTATTCTATAACTCTCAGGTGCCACGGTTATGACAGGAAATTCGAACAACGCTTGACCATCAAATGGTTTAAATGTTTCTTCCAGATGTTCGGCAAATATTTCGGCTTTTTCCTTGTCACTCTTCGCCCATTCTCCATTGATTTTCCTGATGGGTGGCGCTTGCGTTTTTGGTTTTTTAATGCCTTTCATGTCTTTCCAGAGCGAGTAATTTGTACTTTTATCCACAGTTAGGCTTCCAAGATATGTAGAAATTTGACGATTTTTAAAGTCTCGAATTTCTCTCTTAAGTTTACTACAAAGGTAGTTAAGAGTGGTTTTATCCTGTGGAGCGCGAGATTGTTGCCATCTTTTGCCATCTCCTTTTCTTTTTTAACAATTGAGTGATTTCCAAGGGATATTTTATTTCGCAATTTGTGGTTATTTTCCGTTTATGGGGAGTATTTTTCCAGGCTGAGCATTGTATGACGTT
This sequence comes from Portevinia maculata, assembly GCA_949715645.1. Taxonomy (NCBI): domain Eukaryota; kingdom Metazoa; phylum Arthropoda; class Insecta; order Diptera; family Syrphidae; genus Portevinia; species Portevinia maculata. Next base: position 44,607,106 of record OX454528.1, on the reverse strand, counting down.
AATAAATTGATCGACTTCGTCTTCAAGTTCGTTGGGTGTTCGAAGAGAAACTTTGAGATCGATTTTACTTTCACAGTATTTTTTAAATGACTCCCAGTTTGTTTTCATGTTAGTTAGTCTGAGCGGACCTTCTTTTTTTCGTAGACAGCCGTTAATTGTCAAAATGACCGGTGAATGATCAGAAGAAAGCACGAAGCATTCCTCAACTACAATAGAGTTTCCCGACAACCCTTTCGTGATGAAGAAATCGATGAGGTCTGTTTTTTTTTTGCCGTATCCGAGGGCCAGTACGTCGGTTTACCTGAGGAATGAAAGTCTACCCCCAATTCCATACCGGCTTCGTAAAGAACTCTACCTTTTACTGAAATGCATGTCGAGCCCCAGAAGGTATGTTTTGCATTAAAGTCACCTCCAATGACGAAATTTCGTCCAAGTGAGTCAAAGATACTTATAAAATCGCTTCTTTCCATCGTTGGTGTTGGCGGTGGCAAATTTTTTGGGGACAGAAAAAAGAAGACTGCTGGTCATAGGAAAACCAAAAAAGGCCAGGTGCTTCAAAAACATTAAACAATTGCCGGCGAACTACAAATCTAATCAGAGGGCTTGGATGAATTCCGAATTTTTTTTAAAATCAGTTATGACAGTGGGACAATGAATTAATTCGTAAAAATGGAAAAATTCAATTAGGTACTGATGGACAACTGTCCGGCTCATCCAGGCTTTAAGGATTTGGAGTCAATTAAGATAGTGTTTATGCCTCCTAACAGAAGCTCAAGACTGGACAAAGGTGTCATTAATAGAGCAATTATCGGCATTTGCTTCAAATGAAGATGATAAATTCAATTGATAAGAAAGAAGAAAACTTTACAGGTAATCTATTGGATGCTATAAATTTAACTCAAATGACATGGCAAAAAGTTACACAAAAAACTATTTTAAATTTTTTTCGACATGGTGAATTCATCAGAAGTGTAGACAATTTCGATTTGGAGGACAATATACCCTTAGTTGACTGACTCAGACTAAATCACGATGAAGACATAGGATCTTAAAATGCATTAACAACTGCTATCGAAAGAACCGCTTTTGAGGAATATGTGCACTTTGATGTGTAAGTGGTAGTGAAGATGTTGACGAGAAAGAAGACGACGAAGGGATTGAGAATGTGGAATTTGTAGCAGCTCCAGTTTCCACATCGGACGCGTTATGGTTTGCTGGGGCCTTCGTGCTTTCAGTGAGTCAAAAAACAATCCATAAAAGAATTTTTAATGACGTCGAATTGTTTTTAGACGATTTAAAGTTTTCTCAAACAAAACAATCGAAAATTCATGACTTTTTTAAATAGAAATTAAATAAAAGTATAATGCTTGTGTACTGAAATACTGTTTTTAAATTTGTTTATTTAAGTTTTCCATATTTCTTCTTTTTTTGGTTTTCTAAACAAAAGTTAATGTTTTTTTTAGCATATCACTTATAACGAACTTCGGTTATACCGAACTAATTTGGTCGGTCAAATCATTAATTCTTTCTTTAAAGTGTTCAGTGCGTGTGCGGTCTACACGAAATTGCATTTGAGACTCTTCATCCCTTTCACTTGAAGAAGAAGGACGGCTTCAAGTCTGCAACTCACCAAATAAATGCTGGTGTCCCCCAAGGCTCTGTTCTGTCCCCGACTCTCTTTCTCATTTTTATAAATGATCTAGAATAGAATAGACGAATACGGCCCAATGACGACGCCGGCCCATAAACCACACCAAACCGTAATTTTGTCGGGATGCAATGATGACTCATGGAGTACGTGTGGATTGCTGCCTGACCAATACCGCATATTGTGTTTATTGGCGAAGCCATTCAGCCAGAAATGAGCCTCATCGCTGAAGATGATTTTTCGATGAAAATCGCTCTTAACTGACTGCGAATTTCGGTAGTAAATTTTAATAATTTAGACTCGTTGTTGGCTCGTATATCTTTCCATCATGAAATGGCAAACCTTACTGAGGATAAATGTCAAAAGAGCGGCAAGAAATTCGGTGTCGTTTGCTGTCCCTGTCGCTCTACTTTTGTAGCGTCCCTGTTGAAAAATCCTTTACAATATACCGTATCATATTGACACAAAAGTTTTATTGAAGAAATCAATGTAAATGAAAGTCCTATTCTATTTAGGTAAAGTCGATCTTAATAAGTCCGAAAACATTGTTTTTTCCTATAAAATCCTTTAAAAAACGTAAAAAAAAACAGTTATATATAATAAAATATGTAGACAATATCCTTCTTAACAATTACCCATACTTAGATTTCTGCCTCGGGCACTTTTTGGGGGATAGGAATAAGAAAAGTGTATCCAACAGTTCCCTCAAGCGGACTGTAGTCTTTCTTTACGTTTTTATACTCGAATTTTCGTTGTGGCTTGCTGGTAAAATGTATTTTCTATTTTCTTGATTGGGGTGTAGCTACTACGCAAAATGAATAAATTGCAGGACGAATTGAAAACGGTTTCGCAGCATCACTTGTGGGACAAGCTTGTATTAAAAAGTAGTAGTAGTAGTAGTAGTGGAGTAGCGCGAGTTTGTACGTATCTGAAAATTTCACGTTTGTGTTTTATTTTCGAAAAGACGATGATTGCTCGGTTCTGCTGGAATATGACTGCCTCAGACTAAACCATTTGTGTTTAATCTGCTCCTAACGCTGGCTAAATATAACATTATATTGATATTTAGTGTATTAAAAATTGTACATTTATGTTGTCTGTCTATGAAAACAAATAAATAAAATACATTTTTTTAAATAAATTTAAGAACCTTTTGCCATCACTTATTATATAAATATAGCTGTTTAGTTTTATAGCAATACAGTTCCAAGAATGTATAAGTGCTTGCTGAATTCTTTCGCCAGATGAACCTACATTCTTCTCCATTAATTACTGCTGTTTTGAAGAAGAAGTATTTTGAGTTTCTTTTGCATTTTTTTAAAAGTTGAACTTGATCAACCTACTGAATGTTTAAAAAATAAATAAAAAAGTGGTCTGGGTGCGACCCGCAAGGTCCACACGACTAACTTCCCAGTGGGATCAATATGATTTATGGGATTAGTGGTAAATTTTGAAATCTGGTTAACGATAAGATATGGTTAAGAATTATTTAATATTAAAAATACTCTTTAATATTGTTCATGGAAAATGCCGCAGTGTTGAATTATTGTTTAGCCCCCATCATAGAACGAATTATGGGAGGCATGAGCCTATTAGTCGCATGAGTAGAATCTGTAATCTAAATGATCATGCGATTGACTTGCATGTTAGTAAAATTAAACTGAAAAATATTTTGCGTAATAGTGCTTTAATGTCTTAAATTGTTTGCATGATTTTGTGTCTGTGTTAGTATTTTATAGGTACATAATTATTGTATTTTTAATTGTTTTGTCCTTACTAACACCTGATCGTGATAGTTGCTTGCTTTAAGCACTCCACTACACAGAGCTGATAGTGTACGAAAAAATTAAACAGCGAGGTGTGGTATATATTAATGCTACCATTGTTATCAACACGGAGACCTGTAAATTTACATGTATACGGAAAAAGGGAGCACAATGTAATAATGATTTGCTCAATGACAAATGACAATAAATAGTACAAATAAAGGCAAATTATTGACTTCATAGTGGAAGTTCTTGTTTTAGTTATTTATTTACTAACAAAAAACGACTGGACCGATTTCTCTGAAAACTTAATCAGTTCTGAGTTACGTAATTACGCTTCGAATAAACCCGGTCCCATGTCAATATCGTCTTTGGTTCTCGAGATAATCGTGGCGAATGATAATTCCGAACGCACATACGTTCATACGCACATACGTACATACACACGGACAGACATCTCTATAAAAACGTTGAATTTGGATGCTGGTGACCTTGAAAGGTGGAGATATGTCAAAATCCGCGATTCACAAAATCGGCCCAATTACAAGAACTTCCACTGGGAAGTTAAAAATGTCCACTGAAAATTTGAAATTGTTCAATGCCCTTTTCTATCGCCAACCGAACTGAATAATTTTTCGCACTCGATAGTTACAGAACCTGAATATATAACATATTTCCAGGGGTCTAATTTCGAAATGTTCTATGTGATAAATTTCTTTATTCATGCAGTTACAGAACGCGAAATGTGATATTATGACATATTTAGTCAATTCATGTGGTGTTTTGTAATATACATACATATATCTATATATCGATCCGATAATTACAGAACATGGGCACAGGGCCCTATTTCATAAACATTTACAGGTGACAATTCTACAAATTCGTCAAAATCGTCTGGCAAATTTTCATTTCATAAAATATTGACAGGTGATATGACTATTTTGTCATAGTCAGTTACCGTCATGCCTATTTTGACAAATTTGCCGTGACGTAGGTACACAACATGAGCTGTATTTGATTTTCGCCTATGATTGATCCTCATTTTATTTCTAATCAAAAATACATTCCAAAATACAGTAGTGACCGCTTAAAGAAAACCCGGTTAAAGCAAACTTTCGGTTATAATGAACCATTTCTCCCAGTCCCAATCAATGTCCCATGCATTATAATTTGGCATATAGCGAACCTGCTTAAAGCGAACTTTCGCATATAACAGTTATAACGAACCAATAATGTCTCAGTTTACATTGTCGTTCAAATGTCCTCAATGTTTGGGGGCTTCCCCGAGAACTGTATAGCTATACTTACATTTATGTACATACCAACATTCCCAAACAACAAAATGTTGTCCTTGAACATAATTGGTTCGATACTTCCCCGAGATACATTATGTTTGCATCAAAGGATAAATTTCAAATGTAGCACAAATTAGTTGAGTTCCAAAGTGCATAGAGGAAGGATCTTAAGCGTTTGAAAATCGATTAAATAAAATGGGAGATACAGTATTAAATAAGAAGAGAAAATGTTTCTCATTAAAAGACAAACACGATATTATAAATTGTTTGCAACAAGGTGCAAGGCAAACCGGTATATGCACGGAAATTGAACTAAATAAGTCGACTATTGGTACAATTTGGAAGAAAAGGGGGGAGCTCCTGGACCACTTAAACCAAACAAATTTGAAGGTAAAAAAAGAAAAAAAAAACCTACAAACGAAAAACTGGAAAAGGGCTAACAATGTTAGTGTGAGTAGTGCCATTTTACAAAAAAAGCCGAAGAACTTGGTCGAAAGTTTACGAATCAAGTACCTATGCAATTTTAGCAAAAGTTGGTTGAATATATCTTTATATATATTGAATATATTTAAGAAACGACATGATATTAGCACCGGAAAAATTGTTGGAGAAGCATCAGCAGTTGACATTGGTATTGTTGACAAATGCCCAAGGAAACTTTACTTTAACGGCGACGAGACTGGCTTTTCTTATAAACTGACACTTAATAGAACATTACATTTCAAAGGAGAGACGTGCGTTGGTGGGAAAATATCGAAAGAAGGTATAACCGTGTTGGTGTGTTTTTTTTTTTTTTTTTTTTATAGAGTTTCTAATATTACTCCCAAGCCATAGTAATATTAACGTTACTCGCAGCAAGCTGAAAATTACCTATGCTGGTTAAAAGCACGAGACATGGATCCAGAACTAGGCTCGGACGAATAATAGGGGTAGGTGGAAAATCGTACATGCGACTCTTTCTCACTTAAGATAAGAAAACAAAAACCACCTCCCTTCGAAACCTTTATACTACAACTAGGTTATTCCAATCTAGTAGTTTTATTTAAACTGTTAAATACGCATTTTGGCAGGCAGCTTCCCAGTGGAGGGAACTGCTAATACCGCCATAAGCACGCGGTTACATCTTATTGCGCTAATTCAAATGGTTTTATCCTTTGTAATCGGCGCACTAGGTTAGTATCGTCTCGAATTTGTAGCATGGTGTTATTGCAATTACCGTGAAGGCGTGTCTGTTGTTTGCGGGCAAAATGTTTTATTTCATCTTCGACGGTAGCCATACTTAGGTCTCTGTGGATATCAGTGTTTCTGATAAACCATGGTGCATTTACTATTCTTCTTAGACCTTGTTTTGAAAAGTTTGTAAAATTTGCATATTACTGGATTTGGTACAACCCCAAAGTTGTATACCGTATGTCCATACCGGTTTTAGTACTTGCTTGTATAAAAGCAGCTTGTTCTGTATGCTGAGTTGGGAAAATCTACCAAGCAGCCAGTGCATTTGTTTACATCGAATGGCGAGCTCTTCGCGTTTCTTCTTGACGTGCGGTTTCCATTTTAATTTCGCATCGAGTGTTATCCCCAAATATTTTGCCTCGTTTGCGTACGGAATTCGTACCGAATCAATGAAAATGGGTAAGTTGTCTACATTTGTATAAGTAAAATTCACGTGCTTTGATTTGGCCTCGTTGAGAGCAATACGCCAAGTCTTTCTCCAACCACAAATTTTGTCAATAGAACGTTGGAGTTTATTAGTTGCTGATTCAACGGTATTACTGACCGCTAAAATAGCTGTATCGTCTGCAAATGTGGCTATTGTTGTGCCTTCTTCTTGCGGAATATCACTAGTGTATATTAGAAATAGGATCGGTCCAAGAACGCTTCCTTGGGGAACTCCTGCCGCGATTTCTTTAAATTCAGATTAATCATTTCCGTGTTTTACATGAAAGAGTCTGTGTGATAAGTAACAACTAAGGATATCAGATAACTGTTTCGGAAAAGCTTGTCTTAGCTTATGTTTCAAGCCCGTATGCCATACTTTATCAAAGGCCTGAGAGACGTCGAGAAAAACACTAGAACATATTTTGTTCTCCTCTAGGGCTTTTCAATTACATTGGTTATTCTGTAAACCTGGTCGATTGTAGAATGCTTAGTCCTGATTCCGAATTTTTGATCAGGTATTAATCGACGTTCTTCGATAATAGACTGTATATATGATTTTTTGTCATTTAGTGGTTTACCGGGCTTTGGAACCATTATAACTTCAGCTACCTTCCATTGTCGTGGAACGTACAATAACCTGAACGATGCAAACTTGATTATAGCTTTCCTAGGTAACTCTTTAAGAACCTGTCCTGTGATTAAGTCATATCCAGAAGCTATTTTTAATTTTAGTTTCTCTATTTCGAAGCGTAGTTCGGGTAGCGATACACTTTTTATTCTATAACTCTCAGGTGCCACGGTTATGACAGGAAATTCGAACAACGCTTGACCATCAAATGGTTTAAATGTTTCTTCCAGATGTTCGGCAAATATTTCGGCTTTTTCCTTGTCACTCTTCGCCCATTCTCCATTGATTTTCCTGATGGGTGGCAGTCGTTCCGCAGCTCTCATCGAGATAGGTCGGCTAGTTAGTGTTCAGCGGGAAAAAGGATAGTGTATCGATTATAACACCGATTTAGCCAAGTGTTTTTTAAGTCCAAAGTTGGCTTAGTAAGCTACGCGTCCGACTTTGACGCCGGAGACTCGGGTTCGATTCTCGGCCAGTCTTCAATTTTTTAATTTTATTTTTTTTATCGGAAATATAGTGATAGAGACACAAAAATAAACAAAAAAAAAGTGCCGCATTATCAGGCGATGGACCCCGGAAAATCGGTGGTCCCGCTTACGGGTGTGGGTGTGCCGTTGCGACGTGTGGTGCGAACACGTGAGCCGGCAAAAAAATTAGCAGCAACAACAGCAGCAACAACAGCAGCAGCAACAACAGCAGCAACAACAGCAGTAACAGCAGTAACGAAAGCTGCAACAGCAGTCACAAAAACAGCGGCAGCTTGTATGCCAAAGGCAGCTTTAAATGCCATGACACCAAGCCCAACAGCGTGTTCCGCGTTGCCCAGGCGGGGATCTTCGCAGGCAACACCAGCAACAAAAACATCAACAACAACAACAGCAACAACAACAACGCCAACAATAAAAGCTCTCGCTACAACGCCAGCAGTAACTGTAAGCGAGGAGTATAGGACAGTGGAAAAACGCCGGCGGAAGTTAAATACGAAGCCGAACCTTTCAGCCAAAAGAAGGTTAAACTTGGCAGGCCATAGTGTGGCATCATCGGTGGCTGCATCCGATGATGACGGAACACACTCCAGCTCTTATGAGTATGATGGAGGAGAGGGCCGGTACGTCGGAGAGGGAAACTCCTTCAAGGACTTACCGGTCGATGACGAGGAAGTCGTACAAATGGACGACGAAAAAGAGGATGATGAGGAGGCGCAGCTGGACAAGCTCATAAAAGAGCTGCTGGAGAAGCGCGACCAGTTGCGCAGAAAGAAGCTGCAGCAACAGCAACAACAAGCTGTGCTCAAGCAGCAAGTGCAACAACAACTGGAGGTGAAGCAACAACAACGGCAACATCAACAACAACAACACCAACAACATCAACACCAACAACATCAACAACAACACCAACAACAACAACAACAACAACAACAACAACAACAACAACAACAACAATCTAAACAGTCACGGAAGGACAAAATACCACCCATTAACGTGAGTAATTTCGACATTTTAGATAGTATTAGGATTTGTAAATTAATAACAAAAAATTTCCATGTGAAAAGGCTTTCTGCTAACAATCACATAATTATATGTGAAAAAATAGAGGAGTACCAGAGGGTGCGCGCCGCTTTGGGAGAGGTGAAAACCGAGTACTTCACGTACACCCCAAGGCAGCAAAAGTTAAAAACCGTGGTACTGAAGGGAATCGATCCCTCAATTAAAACGGAGGAGCTTGAAAGAGAGCTAAAGAATTTTGAAAGCGACGACCTCCATTTCGTGGGGGTCAAGCCGTTTTCCTCCGCTGTGGCAAGGGGTGGTAACCGTCACTTACCATTCTTCCTAGTCCAGCTTACTCCCGACAGCAAAATCGACAGGCTGCGAAATATCCGCTTCCTGTACTACCATGCTGTAAGGTGGGAGAAAATAAAGAGGTCAGATCGCATACTTCAATGTATGCGCTGCCAAAGGTTCGGGCACGCCGCAGCTAACTGCAACATGCAGTTTAGATGCGTGAAGTGCGATAAGGACCACATACATGGTGAATGCTCTCTAGGTAAGGAGAGAGTCGAAGACCGGAGTGTACTCTCCTGTGTGCTCTGCAGGAACTCTGGACATCCCGCCAACTTCAGGGGTTGTCCAAAGTACCAAGAATTGAAAAAGAGAGTCCAGGCCCGCAAACAGCAGTCTGAAGATGATAGGCGTCAGAAGAGTCGCTCGTTCGCAAATTTTGTGGCACCCAACGTGTCCTTTGCCCAAATGGCAGCTGGACCGGGTCAAGCCCACATGACATCAAACCAACCAATGGTAGCCCAAAAGGCACCAGAGGTGGATCTGGACTTAAAATCGATCCTTCTGTCTCTGCATGGAAAGATCGATAAGTTCCAGAAACAATTAAATGAACAAGCGGCCCGAATTGACTTTATATATTCGGAGCTGTTTGTGGGGTCTGGTGTGCCATAAGTCTAATGGCTGCGCTGGATGAGGGAAACTTAAAGATCCTTGCTGTGAATGTTAATTCACTAGTCAGGATCGAGAAAAGAACGTCACTTGCCAATTTGTTGAAAACCGAAAACCCGGATGTGCTTTTGGTTAGCGAAACTAAGCTAAATCAGAAGCACAAATTGGGATACAAAAACTATCATGTAATAAGAAGAGACCGGCCTCACTCCACTCAAGGTGGTGGGGTTGGAATCTTAATTCGAAAAGGCCTGCGCCATAGGGTTATATATAGCGGGGACGTGCGTAGGTTCCAGTTGTTGGAAGCATGCATCATATGCATTCCTCTCCATAGCCGGAGGAGAATGTATGTGGTGTCGCTTTACGCACCTGCAGCACCTCCACCCAACCAATTTATGACGGAGCTCGAGACACTTTTTCGTAGTCTGCAGCTGAACTCGGAGGAGAATTATTACTTCTTGGCCGGAGATATTAATGCCAAACATGCGGCATGGGGAAATGTTACTGCAAATCCCAGGGGCAACCAGTTTCACGACTGGTGGCGCCTCAATATGATTGAGTACAAACTCGAGTTGTACGCGACGGATATCCCTTCCTTCCCAAGAAGCGGTGCTTTCCTGGACTTGGCCTTAACGGACGCAAGACTTCAACTGACAAACATAGACCAATACACGCGGAACTGTTTACGTGCGTTTGAGTACGATAGTGACCACTACGGACTCGCCGCCGCAATACGGATCCCGAACGAGCAAACGCTGCTGGAGGAGTACGAAGCAGTGTGTTCATTCGATTATCGGAGGGCACAATGGTCGCGCTTCTCCAGATTTTTAAAGCGAGATTTACGTTCGAGTGGGATCGACCCACCGACAAACAGTAACATGACAAATGATGACATTGATCGGCATTTATTGCAAATGGACGACGCCATCAAACGAACTATGGAACGAACTATTCCTCGGGTAGGACGTTCCGACAACGACCAGACAGAAAAGTACAGAAACCCTACAATCGACGCACTATACCGACAGAAAAGTAGACTGCTCTCGAGGCTTAAACGGCTGTACAGGCAATTTACTGATCGCGACGACCCGGAGGTAAGGATGCTGAAGTCAGAGATCCGAATCCTGAAACAGCTGATAAAAGAAAATTACAGAAAATCTGTAAGTCTGTATTGGGGCAATAAAATTCGGGCTATTAAAACCTGTAGTCCGAATATGTTCCCACAGATAAATAAGTTGTTCAGGAGGAAAGATCACAATGATATTCCTTGTGTTCGAATCTCCCAGACAGCAGAGAACAGACAGACAGTACTGACTGCTGGAATAAGTCCAGAAAGTGTCGCTTCAAACGACGATTTTTTCGTGGTCGAGGACCCACAGGAGAAAGTGGATTTGCTGGGCTCTTGTTTCGAGGCCGTGTATACGGTGAACAATTCTGTTCGCCGTAACCACGACATTGAGAATAGGGCTCTGGTGAGCCATTTCTATCTGCGCACCGAACTTGAGAATTGGCGATCTGAGAATAACGGTTTCACCGTGTTCACTGATGAAAACCATGCTAATGCAGTTGTCGCCAATGGCCGAGATGCATCGCACTTGTTCGTGTCGAAGAATGATCTTCTGTGCATCTTCGAGTCACTAAAGAATAAAAAGTCGGCGGGGATGGATGGTGTCCCAAACGTCGTATTGAGACACCTGCCTTTGGAGGCTGTAGATATTTTCACCACGCTGTTTAACAATGCGCTGAATAATGCACATTATCCGGCGCATTGGAAGGTAGCTGTGGTACACCCTATCCCGAAAAAATGTAAAGATAGGACGAACCCTGCCAATCTCCGGTCAATTAGCTTACTTCCGAATATTAGCAAGGTCTTTGAAAAGGTTGTCAATAGAGCCCTGTTAAAGTGGGTCGAGGACAATAACATAATTCCGGACAACCAGTTTGGTTTCAGGGCGAGGCATGACACTATTCATGCCGCGTCGAAACTGGTTTCCGACATTCAGTGGAATAAATGCAAGAACCAATGCACGGGTGCTTGTCTGGTTGATTTTGAGAAGGCTTTCGACACCGTATGGTTAGAGGGACTTTTCTACAAGTTGACCAGGCGGGGGATGCACAAACCTTTGCTATATGTAATTTATAATATGCTTATGGGAAAGAAGTTCGTTGTCAAATGTGGCAACGTGACTTCGAGCAGAGTCTTTGAAATTAAAAACGGTTTACAGCAGGGGGCGGTCAATTCTCCGATCCTGTTTAACATTTACACGAGTGATCTGGTGGGTTCACTCAGCCATGCTATAGCGTATGCCGACGATTTGGTGGCATACAGATCAGGTCCTAAAATCGAGGTCATTAATATCCTTTTGCAGCGTGACTTCGATCAAATTAAGCGATATTGCGACGACTGGAAGTTGAAAATCAACTTTCAGAAGACGGAAACAATCTTGTTCAGAACTCCATTGGCTGGGGCCTCTAGGGATACCAGAAAAAACTGGAAAAAATTGGCCATTATTGGACAAAATGGGCAGCCATTGGCGGTGAGAAGCGTAGTTAGATATCTAGGTATCTGGCTTGACCAGTATCTATATTTCGATAGACATATAGTTGCTTGTCTTGCTGGGGCCAAGAAGGCTTATGCTTTGACAAGGAGACTGTTTCATAGCAGTCAACTTGACTCCAAAGTGAAGGTCATTTGCTACGTGGCCCTTATAAGGCCAATTATCGCTTATGGTTGTCCATTGTGGTTCAATATAGCGCCCAGCTATATGGAAAAGATTCGGGTTTTGGAGAGACAATGTCTTAGGACCTGTCTCCGATTGTTCCGAACGCCTGAATCCAACTATATAAAATACTATCCCAACAAGGTCCTATACGATGGGGCTCAGTTGAATAGGATTGACAATTTCCTCATTAAGGTCACTCGAAGGCACGTTGCAAGGGCGATGGCCAGCGACAATAGTCTGATATTTGGGGCTTACTACCCCAATGAAATGTACATTGAGAGTACACTCCGGTCTGGCTTTATCCCGCCAGAGGCATTTATCCATATTGATGCAAAAGGGCTGGTACAGACGAGGGATGGTATTCCGGTCTTATACCATCGCTACCGCAGCGCGAGAGATAAGCGGCTCCTCCATGACGGGGACTTCGCCAATGCTCATGAGCTCCTCCGTTTTAGTACCGCAATATCGGAGAGGGATAGATTCGACACGGAAAAGCAATTCGCTGAATTTTGGTGGCTTGTTGAGGGGGGAGGGGTCAACATGCCCTCCCAGGACGGTGCGTTACTCTAGGTAACTTCCTCTTAGCTTATAAGTTAGATTAAGTCAGCTAGGGCGTTTTTGGGAGAGGCCGGGCTCGCCAACGTGTGGTGGTGCTTCTGGGAGTTGACTGACGCTGTAAGGCTTCAGTCGGCTCACGGCGGCGGGTGTGCACGTTGACGACTGCCAGGCGCTCGGAAAGCAATTGGGATTTTGACCACTTGTTGCGCAAGGCAACGAGTGCTCAGAATCCTAATTATAGTTAGAATACGTTAAGTAGTTTAAGTAAGTAGAATAGGTAGTTTGTAATTTGTTTTATATAAAATCTCAATAATGAAACCGAGTTTTAATAAATTTTCTCGAGGAATATATATGTAAGATTAGTTCGTAAAATAGTTCGTAGGCCGAAAGGCAATAATTCTAAGATATAGTTAAGTTTAGAGCGTTCGCATAAGGACCAATAAATAAGAATAAGTATCCTGTTAATTTTAAGTTAGGTTTAATCATTTTTGTCTAGTATGTAAGTAGATATTTATCAATGAATAAAAAAAATGAATTTCAAAGTCAAAGTTCCTGATGGGTGGCGCTTGCGTTTTTGGTTTTTTAATGCCTTTCATGTCTTTCCAGAGCGAGTAATTTGTACTTTTATCCACAGTTAGGCTTCCAAGATATGTAGAAATTTGACGATTTTTAAAGTCTCGAATTTCTCTCTTAAGTTTACTACAAAGGTAGTTAAGAGTGGTTTTATCCTGTGGAGCGCGAGATTGTTGCCATCTTTTGCCATCTCCTTTTCTTTTTTAACAATTGAGTGATTTCCAAGGGATATTTTATTTCGCAATTTGTGGTTATTTTCCGTTTATGGGGAGTATTTTTCCAGGCTGAGCATTGTATGACGTTAATAAATTGATCGACTTCGTCTTCAAGTTCGTTGGGTGTTCGAAGAGAAACTTTGAGATCGATTTTACTTTCACAGTATTTTTTAAAGGACTCCCAGTTTGTTTTCATGTTAGTTAGTCTGGGCGGACCTTCTTTTTTTCGTAGACAGCCGTTAATTGTCAAAATGACCGGTGAATGATCAGAAGAAAGCACGAAGCATTCCTCAACTACAATAGAGTTTCCCGACAACCCTTTCGTGATGAAGAAATCGATGAGGTCTGTTTTTTTTGCCGTATCCGAGGGCCAGTACGTCGGTTTACCTGAGGAATGAAAGTCTACCCCCAATTCCATACCGGCTTCGTAAAGAACTCTACCTTTTACTGAAATGCATGTCGAGCCCCAGAAGGTATGTTTTGCATTAAAGTCACCTCCAATGACGAAATTTCGTCCAAGTGAGTCAAAGATACTTATAAAATCGCTTCTTTCCATCGTTGGTGTTGGCGGTGGCAAATTTTTTGGGGACAGAAAAAAGAGGACTGCTGGTCATAGGAAAACCAAAAAAGGCCAGGTGCTTCAAAAACATTAAACAATTGCCGGCGAACTACAAATCTAATCAGAGGGCTTGGATGAATTCCGAATTTTTTTTAAAATCAGTTATGACAGTGGGACAATGAATTAATTCGTAAAAATGGAAAAATTCAATTAGGTACTGATGGACAACTGTCCGGCTCATCCAGGCTTTAAGGATTTGGAGTCAATTAAGATAGTGTTTATGCCTCCTAACAGAAGCTCAAGACTGGACAAAGGTGTCATTAATAGAGCAATTATCGGCATTTGCTTCAAATGAAGATGATAAATTCAATTGATAAGAAAGAAGAAAACTTTACATGTAATCTATTGGATGCTATAAATTTAACTCAAATGACATGGCAAAAAGTTACACAAAATAAATGCTGGTGTCCCCCAAGGCTCTGTTCTGTCCCCGACTCTCTTTCTCATTTTTATAAATGATCTAGAATAGAATAGAAGAATACGGCCCAATGACGACGCCGGCCCATAAACCACACCAAACCGTAATTTTGTCGGGATGCAATGATGACTCATGGAGTACGTGTGGATTGCTGCCTGACCAATACCGCATATTGTGTTTATTGGCGAAGCCATTCAGCCAGAAATGAGCCTCATCGCTGAAGATGATTTTTCGATGAAAATCGCTCTTAACTGACTGCGAATTTCGGTAGTAAATTTTAATAATTTAGACTCGTTGTTGGCTCGTATATCTTTCCATCATGAAATGGCAAACCTTACTGAGGATAAATGTCAAAAGAGCGGCAAGAAATTCGGTGTCGTTTGCTGTCCCTGTCGCTCTACTTTTGTAGCGTCCCTGTTGAAAAATCCTTTACAATATACCGTATCATATTGACACAAAAGTTTTATTGAAGAAATCAATGTAAATGAAAGTCCTATTCTATTTAGGTAAAGTCGATCTTAATAAGTCCGAAAACATTGTTTTTTCCTATAAAATCCTTTAAAAAACGTAAAAAAAAACAGTTATATATAATAAAATATGTAGACAATATCCTTCTTAACAATTACCCATACTTAGATTTCTGCCTCGGGCACTTTTTGGGGGATAGGAATAAGAAAAGTGTATCCAACAGTTCCCTCAAGCGGACTGTAGTCTTTCTTTACGTTTTTATACTCGAATTTTCGTTGTGGCTTGCTGGTAAAATGTATTTTCTACTTTCTTGATTGGGGTGTAGCTACTACGCAAAATGAATAAATTGCAGGACGAATTGAAAACGGTTTCGCAGCATCACTTGTGGGACAAGCTTGTATTAAAAAGTAGTAGTAGTAGTAGTAGTGGAGTAGCGCGAGTTTGTACGTATCTGAAAATTTCACGTTTGTGTTTTATTTTCGAAAAGACGATGATTGCTCGGTTCTGCTGGAATATGACTGCCTCAGACTAAACCATTTGTGTTTAATCTGCTCCTAACGCTGGCTAAATATAACATTATATTGATATTTAGTGTATTAAAAATTGTACATTTATTTTGTCTGTCTATGAAAACAAATAAATAAAATACATTTTTTTAAATAAATTTAAGAACCTTTTGCCATCACTTATTAATGGGATCAATATGATTTATGGGATTAGTGGTAAATTTTGAAATCTGGTTAACGATAAGATATGGTTAAGAATTATTTAATATTAAAAATACTCTTTAATATTGTTCATGGAAAATGCCGCAGTGTTGAATTATTGTTTAGCCCCCATCATAGAACGAATTATGAGAGGCATTAGCCTATTAGTCGCATGAGTAGAATCTGTAATCTAAATGATCATGCGATTGACTTGCATGTTAGTAAAATTAAACTGAAAAATATTTTGCGTAATAGTGCTTTAATGTCTTAAATTGTTTGCATGATTTTGTGTCTGTGTTAGTATTTTATAGGTACATAATTATTGTATTTTTAATTGTTTTGTCCTTACTAACACCTGATCGTGATAGTTGCTTGCTTTAAGCACTCCACTACACAGAGCTGATAGTGTACGAAAAAATTAAACAGCGAGGTGTGGTATATATTAATGCTACCATTGTTATCAACACGGAGACCTGTAAATTTACATGTATACGGAAAAAGGGAGCACAATGTAATAATGATTTGCTCAATGACAAATGACAATAAATAGTACAAATAAAGGCAAATTATTGACTTCATAGTGGAAGTTCTTGTTTTAGTTATTTATTTACTAACAAAAAACGACTGGACCGATTTCTCTGAAAACTTAATCAGTTCTGAGTTACGTAATTACGCTTCGAATAAACCCGGTCCTATGTCAATATCGTCTTTGGTTCTCGAGATAATCGTGGCGAATGATAATTCCGAACGCACATACGTTCATACGCACATACGTACATACACACGGACAGACATCTCTATAAAAACGTTGAATTTGGATTCTGGTGACCTTGAAAGGTGGAGATATGTCAAAATCCGCGATTCACAAAATCGGCCCAATTACAAGAACTTCCACTGGGAAGTTAAAAATGTCCACTGAAAATTTGAAATTGTTCAATGCCCTTTTCTATCGCCAACCGAACTGAATAATTTTTCGCACTCGATAGTTACAGAACCTGAATATATAACATATTTCCAGGGGTCTAATTTCGAAATGTTCTATGTGATAAATTTCTTTATTCATGCAGTTACAGAACGCGAAATGTGATATTATGACATATTTAGTCAATTCATATGGTGTTTTGTAATATACATACATATATCTATATATCGATCCGATAATTACAGAACATGGGCACAGGGCCCTATTTCATAAACATTTACAGGTGACAATTCTACAAATTCGTCAAAATCGTCTGGCAAATTTTCATTTCATAAAATATTGACAGGTGATATGACTATTTTGTCATAGTCAGTTACCGTCATGCCTATTTTGACAAATTTGCCGTGACGTAGGTACACAACATGAGCTGTATTTGATTTTCGCCTATGATTGATCCTCATTTTATTTCTAATCAAAAATACATTCCAAAATACAGTAGTGACCGCTTAAAGAAAACCCGGTTAAAGCAAACTTTCGGTTATAATGAACCATTTCTCCCAGTCCCAATCAATGTCCCATGCATTATAATTTGGCATATAGCGAACCTGCTTAAAGCGAACTTTCGCATATAACAGTTATAACGAACCAATAATGTCTCAGTTTACATTGTCGTTCAAATGTCCTCAATGTTTGGGGGCTTCCCCGAGAACTGTATAGCTATACTTACATTTATGTACATACCAACATTCCCAAACAACAAAATGTTGTCCTTGAACATAATTGGTTCGGTACTTCCCCGAGATACATTATGTTTGCATCAAAGGATAAATTTCAAATGTAGCACAAATTAGTTGAGTTCCAAAGTGCATAGAGGAAGGATCTTAAGCGTTTGAAAATCGATTAAATAAAATGGGAGATACAGTATTAAATAAGAAGAGAAAATGTTTCTCATTAAAAGACAAACACGATATTATAAATTGTTTGCAACAAGGTGCAAGGCAAACCGGTATATGCACGGAAATTGAACTAAATAAGTCGACTATTGGTACAATTTGGAAGAAAAGGGGGGAGCTCCTGGACCACTTAAACCAAACAAATTTGAAGGTAACAAGAAAAAAAAAACCTACAAACGAAAAACTGGATAGTGAATTGTTAAAGTTGTTTTGCCAACAAAGGGCTAACAATGTTAGTGTGAGTAGTGCCATTTTACAAAAAAAGCCGAAGAGCTTGGTCGAAAGTTTACGAATCAAGTACCTATGCAATTTTAGCAAAAGTTGGTTGAATATATCTTTATATATATTGAATATATTTAAGAAACGACATGATATTAGCACCGGAAAAATTGTTGGAGAAGCATCAGCAGTTGACATTGGTATTGTTGACAAATGCCCAAGGAAACTTTACTTTAACGGCGACGAGACTGGCTTTTCTTATAAACTGACACTTAATAGAACATTACATTTCAAAGGAGAGACGTGCGTTGGTGGGAAAATATCGAAAGAAGGTATAACCGTGTTGGTTTTTTTTTTTTTTTTATAGTTTCTAATATTACTCCCAAGCCATAGTAATATTAACGTTACTCGCAGCAAGCTGAAAATTACCTATGCTGGTTAAAAGCACGAGACATGGATCCAGAACTAGGCTCGGACGAATAATAGGGGTAGGTGGAAAATCGTACATGCGACTCTTTCTCACTTAAGATAAGAAAACAAAAACCACCTCCCTTCGAAACCTTTATACTACAACTAGGTTATTCCAATCTAGTAGTTTTATTTAAACTGTTAAATACGCATTTTGGCAGGCAGCTTCCCAGTGGAGGGAACTGCTAATACCGCCATAAGCACGCGGTTACATCTTATTGCGCTAATTCAAATGGTTTTATCCTTTGTAATCGGCGCACTAGGTTAGTATCGTCTGGAATTTGTAGCATGGTGTTATTGCAATTACCGTGAAGGCGTGTCTGTTGTTTGCGGGCAAAATGTTTTATTTCATCTTCGACGGTAGCCATACTTAGGTCTCTGTGGATATCAGTGTTTCTGATAAACCATGGTGCATTTACTATTCTTCTTAGACCTTGTTTTGAAAAGTTTGTAAAATTTGTATATTACTGGATTTGGTACAACCCCAAAGTTGTATACCGTATGTCCATACCGGTTTTAGTACTTGCTTGTATAAAAGCAGCTTGTTCTGTATGCTGAGTTGGGAAAATCTACCAAGCAGCCAGTGCATTTGTTTACATCGAATGGCGAGCTCTTCGCGTTTCTTCTTGACGTGCGGTTTCCATTTTAATTTCGCATCGAGTGTTATCCCCAAATATTTTGCCTCGTTTGCGTACGGAATTCGTACCGAATCAATGAAAATGGGTAAGTTGTCTACATTTGTATAAGTAAAATTCACGTGCTTTGATTTGGCCTCGTTGAGAGCAATACGCCAAGTCTTTCTCCAACCACAAATTTTGTCAATAGAACGTTGGAGTTTATTAGTTGCTGATTCAACGGTATTACTGACCGCTAAAATAGCTGTATCGTCTGCAAATGTGGCTATTGTTGTGCCTTCTTCTTGCGGAATATCACTAGTGTATATTAGAAATAGGATCGGTCCAAGAACGCTTCCTTGGGGAACTCCTGCCGCGATTTCTTTAAATTCAGATTAATCATTTCCGTGTTTTACATGAAAGAGTCTGTGTGATAAGTAACAACTAAGGATATCAGATAACTGTTTCGGAAAAGCTTGTCTTAGCTTATGTTTCAAGCCCGTATGCCATACTTTATCAAAGGCCTGAGAGACGTCGAGAAAAACACTAGAACATATTTTGTTCTCCTCTAGGGCTTTTCAATTACATTGGTTATTCTATAAACCTGGTCGATTGTAGAATGCTTAGTCCTGATTCCGAATTTTTGATCAGGTATTAATCGACGTTCTTCGATAATAGACTGTAGGCGCTTTAACAAAAGTTTTTCGAATACCTTCGACATTATCGGTAAGAGCGATATTGGCCTATATGATTTTTTGTCATTTAGTGGTTTACCGGGCTTTGGAACCATTATAACTTCAGCTACCTTCCATTGTCGTGGAACGTACAATAACCTGAACGATGCAAACTTGATTATAGCTTTCCTAGGTAACTCTTTAAGAACCTGTCCTGTGATTAAGTCATATCCAGAAGCTATTTTTAATTTTAGTTTCTCTATTTCGAAGCGTAGTTCGGGTAGCGATACACTTTTTATTCTATAACTCTCAGGTGCCACGGTTATGACAGGAAATTCGAACAACGCTTGACCATCAAATGGTTTAAATGTTTCTTCCAGATGTTCGGCAAATATTTCGGCTTTTTCCTTGTCACTCTTCGCCCATTCTCCATTGATTTTCCTGATGGGTGGCGCTTGCGTTTTTGGTTTTTTAATGCCTTTCATGTCTTTCCAGAGCGAGTAATTTGTACTTTTATCCACAGTTAGGCTTCCAAGATATGTAGAAATTTGACGATTTTTAAAGTCTCGAATTTCTCTCTTAAGTTTACTACAAAGGTAGTTAAGAGTGGTTTTATCCTGTGGAGCGCGAGATTGTTGCCATCTTTTGCCATCTCCTTTTCTTTTTTAACAATTGAGTGATTTCCAAGGGATATTTTATTTCGCAATTTGTGGTTATTTTCCGTTTATGGGGAGTATTTTTCCAGGCTGAGCATTGTATGACGTTAATAAATTGATCGACTTCGTCTTCAAGTTCGTTGGGTGTTCGAAGAGAAACTTTGAGATCGATTTTACTTTCACAGTATTTTTTAAAGGACTCCCAGTTTGTTTTCATGTTAGTTAGTCTGGGCGGACCTTCTTTTTTTCGTAGACAGCCGTTAATTGTCAAAATGACCGGTGAATGATCAGAAGAAAGCACGAAGCATTCCTCAACTACAATAGAGTTTCCCGACAACCCTTTCGTGATGAAGAAATCGATGAGGTCTGTTTTTTTTGCCGTATCCGAGGGCCAGTACGTCGGTTTACCTGCGGAATGAAAGTCTACCCCCAATTCCATACCGGCTTCGTAAAGAACTCTACCTTTTACTGAAATGCATGTCGAGCCCCAGAAGGTATGTTTTGCATTAAAGTCACCTCCAATGACGAAATTTCGTCCAAGTGAGTCAAAGATACTTATAAAATCGCTTCTTTCCATCATTGGTGTTGGCGGTGGCAAATTTTTTGGGGACAGAAAAAAGAAGACTGCTGGTCATAGGAAAACCAAAAAAGCCCAGGTGCTTCAAAAACATTAAACAATTGCCGGCGAACTACAAATCTAATCAGAGGGCTTGGATGAATTCCGAATTTTTTTTAAAATCAGTTATGACAGTGGGACAATGAATTAATTCGTAAAAATGGAAAAATTCAATTAGGTACTGATGGACAACTGTCCGGCTCATCCAGGCTTTAAGGATTTGGAGTCAATTAAGATAGTGTTTATGCCTCCTAACAGAAGCTCAAGACTGGACAAAGGTGTCATTAATAGAGCAATTATCGGCATTTGCTTCAAATGAAGATGATAAATTCAATTGATAAGAAAGAAGAAAACTTTACAGGTAATCTATTGGATGCTATAAATTTAACTCAAATGACATGGCAAAAAGTTACACAAAAAACTATTTTAAATTGTTTTCGACATGGTGAATTCATCAGAAGTGTAGACAATTTCGATTTGGAGGACAATATACCCTTAGTTGACTGACTCAGACTAAATCACGATGAAGACATAGGATCTTAAAATGCATTAACAACTGCTATCGAAAGAACCGCTTTTGAGGAATATGTGCACTTTGATGTGTAAGTGGTAGTGAAGATGTTGACGAGAAAGAAGACGACGAAGGGATTGAGAATGTGGAATTTGTAGCAGCTCCAGTTTCCACATCGGACGCGTTATGGTTTGCTGGGGCCTTCGTGCTTTCAGTGAGTCAAAAAACAATCCATAAAAGAATTTTTAATGACGTCGAATTGTTTTTAGACGATTTAAAGTTTTCTCAAACAAAACAATCGAAAATTCATGACTTTTTTAAATAGAAATTAAATAAAAGTATAATGCTTGTGTACTGAAATACTGTTTTTAAATTTGTTTATTTAAGTTTTCCATATTTCTTCTTTTTTTGGTTTTCTAAACAAAAGTTAATGTTTTTTTTAGCATATCACTTATAACGAACTTCGGTTATACCGAACTAATTTGGTCGGTCAAATCATTAATTCTTTCTTTAAAGTGTTCAGTGCGAAATTGCATTTGAGACTCTTCATCCCTTTCACTTGAAGAAGAAGGACGGCTTCAAGTCTGCAACTCACCAAATAAAGGCTGGTGTCCCCCAAGGCTCTGTTCTGTCCCCTACTCTCTTTCTCATTTTTATAAATGATCTACTGTCTGTTACTTCTAATCCAATCCATTCCTTTGCTGATGACAGTACCCTCAGCTTCTCATATTCGTTTCTTGGGTCACGCCCCTCATCTTCGGGTGTGGAACTGGAACGGCAACGTATGTTAAGCTCATTAAATTCCGATCTTAACAGCATAACTCAGTGGGGTAAAACCAATAGAGTGGAATTTAATGCTTCCAAAACTCAATGCTGTCTCCTGTCATTAAAGCAAAACCCACACACACTGCCATTATCTATGAATGGCACTTACATCGCTGAAACCGAAAGACTTTCCATTCTCGGTATGTGTGTTAATGACAACCTTCGTTGGAATGACCACATATTCGATGTCGCCAAGAACGCCGCGAAATGTATAGGCTTCCTTAAGCGTTGTAAGAAATATTTCACCCCTTCTGATCTGGCTACAATTTATAAGGCGTTTATTCGCCCGAAACTCGAGTACAACGCTCATATCTGGTCCGGTGCACCAATAACTTATTTGGAGCTACTTGGCAGGATCCAAAAACGCGCAATAAAACTCATAGGCGACCGAGACATCGCGAGATCGATTGACTCTCTTAGTCATCGTCGTAATGTCTCCTGCCTCTCGTTATTTTATCGTTATTTCCACCATAAGTGCTCAAACGAAATAGCCAGTTGCATTCCTCCCCTTGAACATTTCAACCGCAATACCCGCCATGCAGGGAATGCTCATCAGTTCACCCTCAAGCCTGTGTTCGGACGTACAGTGAAGTTCAAAGAATCTTTCCTCAGCCGTACAACACGAATGTTGTACGGCTCCATTTTTCCTACACATTATAACCTACAGACATTCAAAACCAACGTGCATCGGCATCTCTCCTTTTCCTCTCACCCTAATTTCCTTAACGCCCGCGCTGTGTAGCTAATACATTATAAGGGTCCCAACAAATCCCTTTAGTGCGCGCTAATTATAAAAAAAAAAAAAAATACTATTTCGCATTTTACATCGTACTTGTCATTTTACTATCAATACTTGACCGAAATTCAATCGCCAGTCGCAATTGTCAATGACATACTGACACAATTGTAAGTTGTATTTGTTTTTGTCAGTACAAATTTGTCCGAGAATTCATGACAATTCCCGGAAAATGTATGACAATTCATTGTCATGACAATTTTTTATGAAAAGAGAACTTGACAATTGTTAATTATTTTCTGACAAGTTTAGTCAGTTTACAAATTGAAATCTGTCAGTTGTTGCAATCGTCAATTTTTATGAAATACGGCCCAGGAGAGAAAGAAATCTAAATGTGTCATTGTAGAATTCAAATCAACGCCAGATCCTGCAGTTCAAAACTTCAAAACTTCAAAATTTAATCTTCCCATAGAATGTCCATCAACAGCTGTCCAAACATTAGAAATAGAAACCTCATCTGCATCTGACTCACTTCCAACGCTGGATTGATCATCAGCAGGAATATACTCCTCAGAATCTGACCTTTCGAAGTCATCGATATCAGAAGCATCATTATCAGAATAAGTACCATAAAATCTTTTCGGAATTATTTAAGTACGTAAATTGTAAAAAAAACAATTAAAAATCAGAGAAAGGCTACAGTCCGCTTGGACGAACTTTTGGATACCCCATTCTTATTCGTATCCTTCATAAAGTGAGTGTGGCAAAACTTAATGTGTGGGTGAATTGTTAAGAACAATATTAAGGATTTTATCGACAAAACTATTTTTTTTTAAAAAAGGCCCTTAAAAGTGGGCATAGCAGAAAACTTTATATAATGCAACTGTTCAAAAACACTTTGTCTACGTACTTTGCGAAAAATAATTCTTTTATTACCAATGATTTCTTCAATAAAACGTTTTTTTTTAATAGTGGGCGTGTCAGTGGGCGATAAGGGCACCTAGACAGTATCCACTTTTAAGGGATGCAAGAACTTGTTTTTTTCAATAAAGATCTGGACAAATTTCTTTGTACTTTTACTTCACTTTTAAATTCATTTTTTAATGGTTATTGTATATTAACTTACATACTAGACAAAAATGATTAAATCTAACTTAACAGGATACTTCTTCTAGATTATTGCTCCTTATGCGGGCACCCTAAATATAACTATGTCTTATAATTATTGCCTTTCGGCCTAAAAACTATTTTGCGAACTAATCTTATATAATGTGTATTCATCGAGAATATTAAATAAAACCGTCATTACTAAGATTTTATATTTTTTATTTAAAACAAATTACAAACTTCCTATTCTACTTACGCAAACTACTGAACGTATTGTTACTATAATTAGGATTCTGAGCACTCGTTGCATTGCGCCCAATTGCTTTAAGAGCGCCTGGCAGTCGTCAACGTGCACACGCGCTGCCGTGAGGTGACTGAAGCCTTACAGCCTCAATCACCTCCCGAAAGCAGCACCACAAGTTGACGAGCCCGGCCTCTCCCAGAAACGCCCTAGCTAACTTAGTCTAACTTATAAACTAAGAGGATGTCACCTAGAGTAACGCACCGTCTTGGGAGGGCATCTTGCTTAAAAAGCCACCAAAATCCGGCAAATTGCTTTTCGTTACTAAACGGAGGAGCTCATGAGCATTGGCGACGTCCCCGCCGTGGATGAGCTGCTTGGTTGTATGCTACCGGGATGCCGTTCCTCGACTGGACCAGCCCTTTAGCATCAATATGGACAAATGCCTCCGGGGGGATAAAGCCAGATCGGAGCGTGCTCTCTGTGTACATTTCATTGGGGTAGTAAGCCCCAAAGATCAGGCTATCGTCGTTGGCCATCGCCCTTGCAACGTGCCTTCGAGTCACCTTAATGAGGAAATTGTCAATCCTATTCAACTGACCCCCGTCGTATAGAACTTTGTGGTGATAGTATTTTATATAGTTGGATTCAGGCGTTCGAAACAACCAGAGACATGCCTTAAGACATTGTCTCTCCAAACCCCTAATCTTGTTCATATAACTTGGCGCTATATTGAACCACAATACAATTGAACAACCATAAGCGATGATCGGCCTTATAAGCCCCATGTAGCATATGACCTTCACTCTGGAATCAACATGACTGCTATGAAACAGTCTCCTTGTCAGAGCATAAGCCTTCTTGGCCCCAGCAAGACAAGCAACTATATCTCTTTCGAAATACAGATACTGGTCAAGCCAGATACCCAGATATCTAATTATGCTTTTAACCGCCAATGACTGCCCATTTTGCCCAATAATGGCCAATTTCATCCAGTGTTTTCTAGTATCCCTTGAGGTCCCAGCCAATGTTGTTCTGAACAAGATTGTTTCCGTCTTCTAAAAGTTGATTTTCTTCGTGACTTAAAGTCGTGGCAATATCCCTTAATTTGATCGAAGTCACGCTGCAAAACAATGTTTATGACCTCGATTTTAGGACCTGATCTGTATGCCACCAAATCGTTGGCATACTCTATAGCATGTCTGACGGAACCCACCAGATCACTCGTGTATATTATGTTAAACAAGATCGGAGAATCCACCACATGTAAATTCGTACACATGCACATACATACATACATAATGTACATAATGTTTCTTCAGATGAGTTGTGCTTTTATTAGTTCGTTTTCTGATTTTAAACAAATGTGTTCAGTTTGTTTTGGTTTTTGCTATAATCTTTTATTTCAAAAAATGTAACCTGGTAATTGCAAGAATCTCGGTTATTACACCTGCCTTAATTTCTAGAAGTTGCGTAAATCGGGTTTCTATTGTATTTGTTTTTTTTTTTTGAGGTTGTGAGTGTGTTAGCGGGCGGAATTTATTTCGGGCCCCTAGAGAGTACTTGGTTCCAGTTTTAGCTTTCTAGCTCGAGTTTTAGGGCCTAATTTTTTCCAACGGACAGACAGACATGGCAAGATCGACATAACTATCGATGCTGATCACGAATTTAGTAAAAGGGGTCTACGGGCAATATTAAGGTATGTTAAAAACTATGGGTCAAAATTAATATAGCCTTAGAAATAATGAAATGAGGACATACGAAAAATTAAAAGTGTGACCACCGGCGGGTCGTTGTGCACCATACACATCTGTCTGTCAAAGTGCCTGGTGACCGACCGGTGGTCATACCTCTTAAACGCTAAAATATTACACACTTTTTGTAAATATGAATACAAAACAATTACTTACTTAAACACAAAATACGCACTTATTTTTTTGATTTGCACTGGGGCAGTCAACGTGTTAATATTCTGAGCAAAGTATACAGGGAATTTCTCGCCTGATCATAACTACTTCACTCAAATCCAGATCCACCCTGCAAATTGGTCTGCAGACATTGCTGAACCTACAAACCAGCCAAAGGTGGTCTTAGACTTGGAGAGATCAAAAGGACACTCAAGCATACTTTTTATCTTAAGGGTGACGACGGTGTAGAGGTTAGTGTGTTGGCTTGTTACCCGTGCGGTGCAGTTTCAATCCCCATGGGGAACAACAACATACGCCACCCATTCTCCTGCCTCTACACCAAAAAGAGGATTTCTGCCTGGTAGTACAATGGACCGTTACCGAGTCTGAGTGCTCTGGGATTTCGATTTCCTTTTTGTAAAAAAAAAAAAAAAAAAATACTTGATATCTTTAATCAGAGAGGAAGAGGACATACACCCCTGACTGATTATGAAAGAAAGATGTATGACTTCGATAAAAAAATGTACTCCTCTTATCTAACTGACAGGATTTAAATTACCCCAACAATGGGATCAAAGGTATACCTATGTTCACAGATGGCTCAAGGACGGAGAATGAAGCAGGAGCAGGAGTCTTCTCAGAAGAGCTAAGAATCAACAAGTCATATCGACTGACAAATTACTGCAGCGTTTTTCAAGCTGAGATATTCGCATTAAAAAAAGCAGCTTAAACCGTCCCAGTTTAGGAACTACCAACAACAGCAATAGAAATCAATTTCAAGACATTCAGAAAGCACTTAAGGTTCAACTTCAATCTAGAAAGCACCATTTACCTGCCTACCTAACCCAACAATGGACGCCATGGACCCGAATTGATGGTTTAAGTGAGCCGTGACATCCATCACAAGGTCATCCATTAACCAACCTAAGTGCGAAAGGTGTAAGACAGTGGATTTCAGAAAACAGTGCTGCTTTATTGAGTTCTAGGACATGGGAGGGAGTAAGACGTCTCATAAGTTTGCGAGAATGAGCTGACAGAGAGGTTATCTAAGCTTTAAACACAGCTCAGAGCTTCATCGATAAGGACACAATTAATATGGCTAAATAATAATGGAGCAACATTACAACTTGTGCTGTAGCCGGTAGTCTATGGCCAGTAATCTATGCTAAACGATCAAAAGCTCTCGTAGCCTTTGATATAAACCAAAACTGTGTGCTCGTCGGGCTGCACTGCATCATCGGGAATATGGTTAAATGCTACAAATGTCTTCTGCGGAAGCCGCAGAATAAGCTTTGAAACACGCCGCGTAGCGGCACACTGACCGCCTGCATGTGAGGCCGAACGCCGGCTGGTGTATGAGTCGAAGGGTTATCCAGAGTCTTAAACCCTTTTACGCGCGAAGCGGCACATGATCAAGTAAATATATTCTTTCGTACACTATACACCAGTCTTACTTAGGCTGCCAACGTTGAATTTCTTTTCTGGGCGGTTTGGAGCTTCTTCTCGTTAAGCAATTGGTTCTTTTGTGAACGCCCACATTTATCACTTATCACGTAGGAATCTAGTGCTACTTATCACCATATTAAGACCTGCTGCAAGTTCATTAGTCGAAATCTGTTGTCTGTTGTCGTGTCGTGGAGGTTGTGCTAACTAATCTGTCAAAAATGAATAGTTGCTGATTGAAGTCGAAGAGCACGATCTGAACATCGCTTTCCTTAGAAGCTGCGCGGGCTGCGTCTAGAAGGTCATAGATTTCCTCCTTGATAGGGTGTTCTGCTTTATCAGTAGGGGCGTGCACACATATTAGACTGGTGTTGTAAAACTAGACTTAAATCAGTAACACATCTAATATGGAGTTCAAATTAATGGTACCGTTCTTTTAAATGTTCCTTTCCAATAAAGGGCTTTGCCTGAAATGTATGAGTAACTGGTGCCTTTTTTTTTTTTATGGCACACTAACAGGATGTGTAGAGTACTTCAATACAAACAATAGTTACTGCGGCAGCTTAACTCTAAAGTACATCCGCCTCGATTTATGCCCTAATCTATAACACGTATTTAATTAAAAAAAAATGGAAAATATGGCCACGATGATTTTAGATTAGGGCGCATAAGGATGTACCTTAGAGCTGAGATGCGATGGTAACTATTGTTTATATTATATTATTATCCTGTTAGGTCGCGTTGGTGTGCCATCAAAAAAAAGGCACCATTTTTGGGCATGGCCCTTTGTTATTAATTGGAGCCTTTCACCCCCTTCAATTGATAATTGATAATTGACTCATTTCAATATGTGCTACTTTTTAATTGACTACGATTGACAAAATCCCCCAGAATCATATTTTCGCAATAGCATACATTAAAAATAGTCAACTATCAATTGACACTCGCTATAGGGGTATTTGACTTGAATTGATTTTTGTTTCTTTTTCAGCCCATCATTTTTAAGAAAAGATCTTATATCATGCAATTTGTAAACTTAATAAAAACGAGTAAAAGGAATCTGTATCGCAAGACCAGGTGGAAGGGACCTATATAAAGCCAAGAGAATGTATTATTTTACAATCCAAAACATAATTTAAATGTGTGGCAACAAGCTATAAAAACAAAGGGACGGGCTACAGTCGGGCGAACTGTTGAATACCCTATTCTTATTCATATCCCTCATAAGTGGGCGTGACAAAAGTCTAAGTATGGTTGAATTGTTAAGACCGCTCTACATAACGAAACTTTTGTAAAAAGGCGCTCCCTAGCTCAAACTTTGGTTTTTCAATAAAATTGTTTTATTTAATTGTGGGCGTGCCAGTAGGCGGAGAGAGTCTATATTATAAATTTCAGCTCCCTAGCTCAAACTTTGGTTTTTAATTGAAAATATTTACACATGAGCATAAAGACCCTTTAGAGAGTATATATTATAAATTTAAGCTCCCTAGCTCAAACTTTGGTTTTTCAATAAAATTGTTTTATTTAATTGTGGGCGTATCAGTACGCGGATTTAAAAAATATGTAAACATAAGTATAAAGGGCACCTAGAGAGTCTATATCAAAAATTTCAGTTTCCTAACTAAAACTTTGACTATTCAACAAAAAATTTTTAATTTAATTGTGAGCGTGTCTGGGCGAATTTTAGAAATTGTATCTCCCGAGCAGTTGGTAGGAGTCAAAGATCATATATGAAAAATTTCAGCCTTCTAGCTCAAAATTCGATTTTTTCGATATATTTTTTTTTTTGAGTTTGTGAGCGTGTCTGTCTGCGGATTTCAAAAATTCTTAAACTTGATTATTTTGGACCCCTATAGAGCCAGCATTACCAAAGTGTGCTCCGCGGAGCACTTGGATATCCATACCAAAAATAAAAAAAAAAGAAATAACAAAATGCCATTACACTAGTGACTAGTTAATTTTGTGCTTTTGAACTTGTCATTTTGATCGCAGCAATCGAATTTGAAATGCTCATTTAAAAGAAATCAATACATAGAAAGAAACTAAAAAATCATTCGTGTAAAAAGATGTGGTATGGGATGTAATATCAACATTATGGGAATCCCCGACAAATGAATATTATGAAAGAGACGTTTCCGGAGACAACCATATCCGCTAACGCTAACTGAAATTCGTGCTGGGATGACGTTTCTGTGGTTAGCGGAAATATTTCTGCTAACCAGAAAGACTTCATCCCAGTAGGTACAAATTTCAATTAGCATTTGAACTTTCAAAATCTCAAACAATAATTACTATACTCACCACTCAAAGACAGTGAACGAAAACGCGTTGATCGCTTGTTTGCTTCCGAGTTGCGCAAACTGGCGAAGCCCATACAATCGCTGAAAACTTAATCAAGCCATGCGTTAAGGACATTGTTGAGTGTATGTATGTTGGGTAAAAAGGCCAAAAAATTAGTTGACACCGTTCCTTTGTCAAATAACACAACATCACGAAGAATCGGAGACTTAGCAGAGAATGTCAAAGCTACTTTACTTTCGCGAATAAAAGTCACGAAATTTGCGCTGCAAATGGATGAATCAACGGATGTTGTAGGGTTGGCCATTTTAATAGTATTTGTGCGCTACCAATACCTACAGTCCTTTCAAGAAGATCTGCTTTTCTGCAAGCCGTTGAAAACTACAACAACTGGTGCTGAAATTTTTAAATTAATAGATGATTTTTTCATTGTCAATGATATCCAATGGGTGAACTGCGTGGATGTGTGTACAGACGGTGCCAAGGCCATGACTGGAAAAACATCCGGTGCCGTCTCAATAGTAAAACAAAATGCCAAGTATGCAGCAGTGTTCATTGCGTTCGTGAGAATAATTAACTTTATTAAATCACCACCTAAGAATACAAGGCTATTCAAAGTATTGTGCGATGAAATGGGTAGTCTACATACTTCTTTACTTCTGTTGACTTTCTCGCGGCAAGACACTGACAATGAGAAAATGAGGGCTGAAGTCAGAACCTTCCTAATTAACGACAACTTTGATTTGAGCGACATATTGTATAATGGCGTTGGCTCTTGAAATTATCGTATCTAGCCGTTATTTTAAAAAAAATAAATGATTTGAGTGTATCACTTCAAGGAAAGACAATAACTGTTGTCGATGCCATTGATAAGGTAGAAGCATTTAAAAAAAAATCAAGTTTTGGGCGAAATGTTTAAATAATCGAGATATTCGGTTGCAGTTGCCCCAAATTTAACCAGATATACCAGCATTATGCAAAACCAAACAGGCACATTATTCTCACTAAAAGAAACTTTCTGAGCTTTTTATTGAAATACCATTATTTATATATAATTTTATAATATTATTTAATTCCTTATGTTCTTAAATTAAAATTGTTCTTGTTTTTTCGTTGAAGTTACTTGTTTTACTTGAATTTAATAAAATATAAACAAACAGTTAGCTATTGCGTTTTCTACACATACATAACTGCGAAAAATAGCATAAGTGCAACGAAGTGCTCCGCGAGGAATTTTTCACCTACAAAGTGTTCCGCGACTAAAAAAGATTGGGAACCGCTGCTATAGAGTATAAGGTATGTTACAAACTATGAGTCAAAATTAATATACCCTTAGAATAGGGTACAAAAAGATGATCCTAAATACATAGACCACTTTGATAAGAATGTGCACATATAGGGAGCTACAACCCCAGTCGATCACACTTAACCGATTTTCTGTTGAAAATATCTTCCTTTCAAAAAGTATCTCATTAAAAAGGCCCTATCAACGAATTTCCACATTGTATTATTTCAAATATGTATGTGAATTTGATGTTATTTTCTAAAATGATTTATGTATATAAGTATCAAGGTGCTTTCCACATTATTTTCCTCCCTCTATGATTTGAAATTTTCCATTATTTTTATCTTTACATATGAAAGAGTATTTACCTACTCGCACAAGTCAAATTAATTCAAAGCTAATCTCACAGAGTAGGTTAACTGAATTTGTATTTTCTTCAAAGGCATGATAGAATCCTGAAACTCAGAAAACCAGTTGCAACACCTCACCAAATAAAATTTGTTTGAACGAACACTCTCAAAAACCTTAATCGTTTCATCATTATCTCGTACTTTCCACTCAAAGTAAAAATGAAAAGATAAAGACTTTATACCCTACATTCAGAACATCGGTTGTATTTGTATGCTTCAACCCTTATAATAACAAAGTTAAGGTAATCATACATCTACAGGGGCAGACGATTGTACCACAGAAACCATTAATTCCAATGTCGAGTTGAGTAAGAGTGTACAAAAAATATACTAATTTTTTTCTTACCTTGAGGAGCACCTGTAGAACTTCTGAATGATGTAGTATGCGCCACATATTGGAAGCGTTAAGAGCACAAACCACGGTGTTATGCTAACATTAATCAGGATCGCACACAAGCACAATAGCGTGAACTGTAGGAGTCTCTGACTTGTTGCAGCAATTTTCTGCAAGACGAAGAGAAATAAACTCACAGGCAGGAATAAGGGAATAAGTTAATCTTATGCTTGTCACCAAAGGCATGCCACAATTGGGTGATTTATCATTGTCCTAGAGCTCACAGGGATAAAATAAGCAACATACCTTATCGATTATCGCCATATCATTACTGAAACGATTCATTATCCGTCCCAAAGGAGTGATTTGGAAGAAATGCAACGATTTGGTCAAGATCGATTGTAGTAGTTTTTCGTGCAATAGTCTTCTGGCATTACATCCGGCAATTTGACCCGCTGGAGTTGTAATTAATGCCATCAGGATACATATGCCAGAAATTAAAGCGTAAATCTGAAAGTAGTACGTGACTTCGTGGAGGTCTGATGAAGTGCCTGGCATCTCTGTCCATCGCCGTAGCCATACATCAATGTACACACGTAAGCACTGCCAAATTAAAGCTGTTGTAAAAAAGACAAAAACTATTGGTAATCCGGCTGATTTCAAATAGAGCATGTAAATTTGTGACGGAATTTCGCCGTATTTGCGTTCCTGGTCTAACACGACGAGTTGTTTGTCACGAGGTTCAGCTGCGTACCGCATGGATTCAGCATTTAACTCTGAAATAGAAAATTGAAAAACATCAGATAGGTAAGATGTATTAAATATGAATTAAAAACTAATCGAATTCATGAGAAATGTTAATTAAATGTAATTCGCAGCCTGTCAATTGCATTCAAAATCGGGAGGCCTGCGACTTTTTATTGAGGTTGAACCAGCGAACCCACAGGCAGACCAGTAGGGATGCAGTTAAGTGGGAGGGTTTCGATCCCTTTAATCCTGAACATACCCTCACTGCCATTAAAGGAAGAAGAAGACGAAGCTTCCAGAGGGACGAATATGAATATCTATAATAAATTGTCTTTAAAATCATCACTTCGTTTTTTTGTCTTCTTATAACTTTGTTTGGGGACAATTGCACAGCGGAAGCTTTATGCTGCTACACAGAAGGGAGATTCTAAAGATGACTTAATTTAAAACCCTCTAACCGTTATAACCGTCTGTAGACGGTCTCTTTTTCCTTGCAGATATATAGAATTCAAAAAAGAGTGAAATATTAAGAACCGTTATCGCGGTTTTGAGTGGTAGTGTGCTTTGTAAAAAGCAAGTAACATTCGCTTTATACTTTGTATTTAAGTCTTTATACTTTATAGTAAATCAGTGCAAAAAGTGAAATAAATTATTTTGAATAAAAGTGAATCTTGAATTACAGTATTTATTTGTTTATTATTTTTCTAAAGACTTGAAAATTTTATGGTAAGTGTGAAATATTAGTTTTTCTTCATAATATATTGTTTTATTTCGAATTAGAAAAAAAAATTATATATATTCACAATGTTTTCTGATGACCGGTCATAACGGTTAACGCCAGATTTTATGTATTTAAGTGCGTGTCATAGCAGGAGACTTTTTAAAGTTTTTTGCTTTATATATATCGACTTTTTTAACTGCTTTTAGATAGAAATGGATAGTGAATGGATATGTTCTTTGTATTCTGAACTTTCTATGTCACTTGAACATATTTTTGACATATCTTGTTGTGACAGCACTGTTTTACTTATAGGCGACTTCAATCTGCCACATATTGGATGGGTACCTTCCTGATGATTCTCATCTCATTCCATCCTTCGACTCTGCCCAAAAAGAGCTCGCTTTATTAGACAACATTTTGTCTCTTGACTTACAGAAAACAAGTTGTGTAAAAAATTTCAAAAATCGAACTCTCGATCTTGTTTTCTCTTCTGACTTTGTTAGTACTGTTGTTCTGGAATCCCACTTCAGTATAACTAACATAGATGACAATCATCCACACTTGGATGTATTTATTGAACTGGGCGCACATCTGTACGAAAACAGTAATTCGTATGACCGTTCGCAATCTTTTGCTTTCGGAAAGCAAATTTTCAAAGGCTTTCTGATGAAATTAATAGCCTAATATTGAAGATGCAGTCGGTGCTTTTTATTCTTTGATGGATAACTGCATGAAAAAAGTGATTCCTGTCAAATCCTCTAGGAATATGAAATCGTCCCATCCCTGGTATACTAAAGAAATCAAATCGATACGAAACAGACGTAATAGGGCTTGGAAGAACTATTTAAAAAGTCTCTGCCATTCAGATCTTGAACTCTATCTCACATTATTCAATGAGTTCAAATCTTTATCCTGCAACTTATATATTGACTACATAAGTAAAATGGAATGCTCTCTAAAATTGGACCCTAAACTTTTTTGGGGATTTGTTAATTCTAAGAAAAAAAAACCGATGGTTATCCATCGAAACTTACTTACAATAGCTCTACAACTGCTGATTCGCTAGATGTAAGCAATATGTTTGCAGATTATTTAAGTAAGTCGTTTAGGGTGACCCCTCTTCATATAGAAGAGCAATATTTTAGTTATCTAACTGTTCCCAAATAAGTTTTAGTAGCTTCTCATTTGAATTGGAAACAATTTTAAAATTTATTTCTTCTCTGAAGAATGATTATTCATCAGGTCCTGAGCACGTTCTTAAAAAATGTAGTCATGCAATTGCTCCATATCTTAAATATCTGTTTGAATTGTCCATTAGTACTGGTAAATTCCCTTATCTATGGAAAAGTGCTTTTATCACACCTGTATTTAAAAAAGGCGAAGGTGGTGATATCACTAATTATAGGCATATTTCAAAGCTGTCTTGGATCATAAGGCTCAAACATTAATTTTCTACAAATTATATTTGTTCCTATCTACGCTAATGTGCCCTACACTTTTTCTTTAAAATCTTTTCGTTCTTTTATACTCTTAACTAGCTGCACCCGCCCGGCTTTGCCCGTGCCCGAGAATTCTATTGGCCAATATGTTGGAGTAGACTTCCTTAGTATTGTCTATATATGTTGGCGTATGTTGCTGCGCCTAAAAAAAGAAGACCGATTTTGGCCAAACTTCACAGAAACACTCAGGCCAATACCGAAGATTGCCTGATTTGAGCTCAACTGGTGAAACGGACTGCACGTTTTTCTCCGCATGGCTTAGGCCGCTCACACACCTTCGTTGTTCCGCTTAGGGTAGGTGCTTGTTGTCTGTGCGAATCAAAAGTAAAAAACTTCGATAGAATCAATTTTCATTCACTTTCAAACCGATTGTTATCAATGTGCAATGTATCAAAAGCAACTTTCCGATGTCCGATTCACAAAAAAAAATTCAAAAAAATTCAATAAGAGTTAGGTATTTGAATAAAATTTTGAACAAACTATATCTCAAGAATGAAAGTGCGCACAAACACCGCAATAGGCTTGTAACGTTCGTGTGGTCTCCCTCTTTCATATGCGCGTTCGGATAACAAAATAGGTGACGTCTGTACGATGGTTTTTTATATGTGCGATCTCTGTATCTGCATCGGAATTGACACGCATACGCACATTTGCATGTGTACTCACTCAAATGCCCATAATTCACACACCGATGCAGATACAGACATCGCACATAGAAAACATCCTTTGTACAGACGTCACCTTTCATGGAAAAACTTTTCATTGGCATCGGTTAGCGCGTTTGGCCAAACACCGGCAACAAACTGAAATATGGATTGATTTTTATATATATAGATAATTACTCTCTAACTGTTTTTTGATAACCTTTTCTTTAAATTCTTTTTATGCGTTCATACTCTTAATAATTACTCTCTAACTGTAACTGAACAAATAATGTTAGATCTCTCCACTTGTCTCTAAATAAATTCAATAAGTATGTACAGTACATCATATTCTAGCACGAGACAAATTTGTATTATATACTAGCGAAGAAGTGCTCGTGGTAGTCGTGATTCAGTCGCCAACGAGATCGGTTGGCAGTAATAAATTATAACGTTTTCAAATTATGTTTTTTTTATTATTCATTTACACAATTTAACAATTATTACACACAAAACACCATACATTGGATGAACAATAAAGGCTGATTACACACATTAATACACAATCCTAACACAAACACTATATACACAAAAAACACAGAATTTGACACAAATTTCACATTCCAAAACATGGCCCTTCAGTAGCCGAATAAAATCAGATAAAACGACTTAAATTAGTGAAAATAAAATATTCCGTTCTGCCTATATGCATTTATGTACACATTCATAATATATAGGTTTGCAAACGCGTATCTGCATAAAACATCGCCGCGCAAATATTAACTTTATGAATACTACGTATTATAGGTATAATCCAAAACCTAATCAAGTGCCGTTTATTTCGCAAATATAATCACGTATCATACTAGGTACCAAAGCATATACGATACGTACATAAGAACTGTTAGAGATCGCGTCTTTTCTTTAAACGGGACATTTGAAAGATCGAACGGTTGCCTTTTCAAGTGTTGGCTAGAACCACACATACTTAAATTAAAATGAATAAGGTAGTAGCGAAACGCGGTCGTGTTAAAGGTTGCATCACATCGTTGGCGGCATTTGCTGATACCATTGATGCAAATACATCACTTGCAACCATCGAATTTCGTATGAAAAGGCTAGATGAATCATTTCAAGAATTTGTCAGTCTTCAAAATGAACTTTTGAATTATATCGACTCACCAGATTACGTGGACCGTGAACCAGAATTCTTTGATTACGAAGATAAATATTTCCGTGCTCATTCGATGTTCGCTGATGCGATAAATCGCATCAAACCATCACAAGCCGAAAATATTGAAGATGGTCGAACTTCATTACCTTCAAAGGATTTCATAACATCGAACACACCAAATTCAGTTCATTTACCCAAAATAACAATTCCTCATTTTAGGGGGGACTATGATGAGATTTATAAAAAAAAAAAAAAAGGAAATCCAAATCCCAGAGCACTCAGACTCGGTAACGTTCCATTGTACTACCAGGCAGAAATCCTCCTTTTGGTGTAGAGGCATATGATTGGGTGGCGTATGTTGTTGTTCCCCATGGGGATTGAACCTGCACCGCACGGGTCACAAGCCAACACACTAACCTCTACACCGTCGCCACCCACGGGGGACTATAAAGACTGGCCTGCCTTTCGTGACTTATTCACGGCGACGGTTGATTCAAATCCAACCATCACGTGTACCCAAAAACTGCATTACCTAAAATCGTTTCATCGTGCGGAAGCAGCAACCCTAATTAAACATATTTCTTGCTCGGATCAGAACTATATTGAGGCCTGGGAACGTTTAGAAAAACGTTACGACAAAAAAAACCTAATCGTTCATCCAGTCCTTCTTATCGCTGCCAACGTGCACCATACCGAATTTACATATGCTTCGCAAAATCTCTGATGGAGCAGATGAAGCAGTAAGGGGACTTAATGCATTAGACACAAACGATCGGGATCCATGGCTAATCTTTCTCTTGGTCCAAGGGCTAGACCACGAGACAAAACAAGCATGGGCTGAAGAAGTAGGTTCTAGATCTGACTGTCGCATCGATGAACTCATCGAATTTCTGCGAAACCGTTGCAGCTGTCTTGAATCATGTCTTCCAGTCTCTCGGCCAAACCAAACGCGCAGTAAAAGTTCACCTGCAGTTCGATCGCACTTAGTGGAACCTTCACATAGTTGCCCAAAATGCAAAGGAGATCACACTCTTTCACACTGCGAACAATTCAAACACCTTTCCACAATTGATCGTCGTGAATGTGTTAAAAATAAATCGCTCTGTTTCAATGCTTGCGACAAGATCATGCATATTATAGTCATGTTGCGTTACTAAGTGGACGTGTGCGATCGAGTGGCTAATCAAGTTGAGTTTTAAGTGGTTCAAAGTACGCGCCAAGGTTTCTGAATATCATAGTAGAACTAACAAACATTTGTGTTTTTATAAGCCGATAAACATAAAATATTTTAACTCTGGTTTTCATTAAAATAAATCGTCTTAAAAGTGAAATTATTCCGACGAATTTTGTTGCGTCTTATGTGCAATTAATTGCCACCGAATCAATATTACCCCTGATTTACCCTCACATCTATAATTTGCTGAAATGTCTGGAAAACGGAATAGATCTCAGTACTCACCATCTACAAAAAAGCTGTTAATGTCAC
Source organism: Portevinia maculata (assembly GCA_949715645.1). Taxonomy (NCBI): domain Eukaryota; kingdom Metazoa; phylum Arthropoda; class Insecta; order Diptera; family Syrphidae; genus Portevinia; species Portevinia maculata. The sequence goes on along the minus strand of OX454528.1, from coordinate 44,568,892 downwards.
CGTGACCCGCACCAAAAGTACAGAAAAAACTCTCTTTGGATGATGGCACAGGGGAAATCTGGACGAAACTTGAATCCACTCTTATTAAGCAAAGTGAGTTTATAACCACTCTTCTCACAACTAAAATTGAAGAATCGGAAGAGAGAATAACAAACAAAATCGACACTGATGTTGCGGCACTGAAATCTAGACGTAAACCAGCGTTTGCATTTTCTTGAATCAAGGCAAAACGAAATTGCAACAATTAAGGAAAAAATCTAGAGCTTAAAAAACAAGTAAAGCAACACGACGAGGCAATAAAAAATATCATCACACGAATGGAGTTTAATGAAGGAAAGCAAAAACTCAAAGAAACTATGAGCGATGCACTATTACACGGTATTCCATTTCTGCCGACAGAAAATCTTAAACTTTTGTTTAATCGACTTTGTCTTAATGTCGACATTAAACCACCTATGATTAAGAGCATCTTTCGCCTCAAATCAATTCGTTTTACGATCGGTTGCTAGTTACCGCAAATCAACAAAACAAACGCTCCACCTCCGAGATCTTGGCTTTGACGATTGTGGTACTGAAAAGGCGAACGTAAACATTCATGAATGCTTAACAGTTAAAAATCGTTTTCTCCTGCACCAAGCTCTTAAAATTAAACGAGAGCATAAACTGTTTTCTGTGTTTACTAATCCTGGATTTGTTTATGTCAAGAAAACCGGTACTGACGAGGCAATACTGATTGAAACCATGGAGGACTTAGCTGAGTTTGCCACGACGCGAGAGTTACAACAGTATCCCACGATCAGCAACAACAACAACAACAACCCCAACAGCAGCACACAACATTGATGCCTTGGCGACATTAGATAGTAATATTGTAATACCGCACAATCAGCACCAGCAAGAAGAATACAAATAAACACTACATCATAATTGACCAGCGATCCCATTAACAACATTGATGCCTTGGCGACATTCGATATTAACATTGTAATACCGCACAATCAGCACCAGCAAGAAGAATACAAATAAACACTACATCATAATCGACCAGCGACCCCATCAACTTGTGCAGTCAGCATTTCCTACGATCAATCTGCAAAGACCACCACACACAAATTATAAGATATATATTTCAGTAAAGAATTGTAAAATAGTCAGTCTCTTGTTAGCATCCTTTGAATAAAGTTATATTTTTTTGTTTAAAGTACGGGTTGAACTTATAATTGGCGCAGTCGTTTAGGCCGGTTTCGATGGACACTAAAGTTTATTAATATTCGAGTTATTATAAATCGGCGGATTACCGAAGAATTAATACGAGTAAAAGTGACTAAGTGACCAGTGAGTTTTAACTCTTAACGACCGGAAAAGAACACTTTCGAGAGAATATCGAACAAATTGAATCCGAGGGAAAATCGGAAAAAAATAAAATCAGTTTAACCCAATCTTCAAACTTAATCATCGAGGGAGCATACCATCATCGGGAGAACACCGGAAAAAATCATCGAGGGAACATCGATTATGAAAACTATTCTCATATTTTTGGGGTACATGTAAGTCTTTTAATCTATTTTAAGTATCTTCAAGTGACAAGTAAATGATAAATAAAGGAATATAAATCTAATTTAATTGAAATTTTTTTTTGTTATCATTAAAATTGTGTAGGTACATTTAAATTAATTTACCTTTGTTATCGATTATATTAAAACAAAATAAAATAAAAATTAGATATGTGTTTATAAGCTAACAATAAGAAACTAGAATTTAATGCCTAATGATAAGAAACACGTAAAAAAATCATCCCTATTTCCGTATCCTAAATGTTTTAGATTATTTAAAAGCCTAAGCCCAATTACAGAAAATATAGAAAAAGAAAATTTATCTATCTCGTTTAACGAATTAAATCATCACACAATTGTTAATTCAACCATGAATCAATCTCATATTCAGCCTACCCAAAATGTTGATCAACCAAGCTTGAGAGACATACTCGAGGCACTGAAAATTCCTGATGCGGTCAAGGATCTGCCTCGTTTTGACGGCAATCCAAGACTCCTTTATGAATTCATCAACAATGTCGAAGAAATTCTTTTGTTCGTGCGAGGCCTTGAAGGTATTCCGTACGCTCAGATTATTTTAAGATCTATAAGAAATAAGATAGATGGTCAAGCCAACGAGGTTTTGAATATGTATGGCACTGCCTTGGCATGGGAAGAAATTAAGAGGAATTTAATTCTTCATTATTCCGACAAGCGCAATGAGACATCATTAATTATAGATCTTCACACGTTGAAACAAAGTAATAAAACGGTAGAGCAATTCTACAGTGACGTTGTGGAAATTCAGGCGACAATGAATAACAACGTGTTAATTCACGAACACGACCTTAATGTCATAAAGCCAAAAAAGATTTGTATTCACAAATGTGCCTAAATGCTTTCTTGTCGGGTCTGAGGGAACCTCTTGGGTCTAGTATACGAGCAATGAGGCCCGTCGCACTAGCAGAAGCGTTAGCCTTCTGTATACAAGAACACAATATGTTCTATATAAAATCGGATTTTAATAGAACCAACACTTATAGAAGAGCAGAGACATTCCTAATGCCTACTTATCCCAGAATTACAACTCCAAATTTTAATTTGAACCCATTTAACCGTATATTTAAAAACCCGAATTTTAGTGGAAACAATGTAGCCCAAAATAATGCATTCCACCCATTCACTAATAATTATGCCTCAAACGCAAATCGATACAACCAACCCACCCTTTTTAGTACCCCTAACAGATACAATAATGCAAATCCTATGAGACCCCGAAACAACCTACCCAACACCTTCATTCCTAGAAATACTACAATGAATTCGTTTAACGTACCTAACAACTACAACACTCAAAATACGTCGCGTCCACTACCCCCTCCAGAGCCAATGGACACTACCTCCGTCCGTACCAACCTAGGAAGACCAGACGCATTTCGATCCAATACAATGAACTCCAGAATAACACAAAGAACAAATAGACCAAATATAAATCAACAATACTATCACCCACAACCCAGATACACAGTAGAAGAACTTCATAACCTTAACGCATTAGAACAAAATGACTATCTGTATAAACCAGATTTAGACGGTTACTACGACTACTACGACAACACTGACCCTACGATTCAGAACGAACAATTAACGGAACCTTACGAAGACTACGGAAACTTCGAAGAACAAGATAGGCAACTCCTTAATACATTACACGAACTAGATACACAAAATTTTCAATCAACCGCCTCACCGAATCAACCGGTTACATAGATGTCAATAAACACGGCACAACCTTACCATACATTAATATATCCTCACCTTTTGGTAGACCCCTGAAGTTCCTTATAGATACAGGAGCATCAGCATCATTTCTAAATCCAGAGTTCACCCATTTCCTTACACACAAAAAATGCATCCCAATTAACATTTCAACAATCCTTAACAAATACCAGCTTGAGGAAAAAGTAACACTACCCACATTCTCAGAGTTTAATGAACATGGTCAATTCGACTTTCTAATTTTTAAATTCCATGCATATTTCGATGGCCTGCTTGGACTTGATATTTTATCTCAGTTAGGTGCAAATGTCGACTTAAAAAACAAATTGCTTGCTAATTTTAGCTCCGGAAGACACTTAATTCCCCCCAACACCAAAATTATTATCAAAATTCCTGTCGATATAGAGAACGGCAACACATTTATTAGGAAAACTATTGTCAAACCAGATCTCATTGTTTCAGAGGGAATATACACAGCAAGAAATTGGTATTGCTTTGTAGAAGTTTGCAACGAGTCCCAAAAAGAGCAAACACTCTATGTGGAACAACCACTAAAATCAGAACCATACGACGAATTTAACTATATCGAAGTCAATAATTTCAACATAAACTACGAACATATTTCTACGGACGACAGTATAACGAACTTAATACGCACTTCACATTTAAACGAGGAAGAAAAGAAACACATTTCTAGATTATGTAGAGAATTTGACGACATTTTCTTCAGAGAAGGGCATAACCTGACTTTCACTAATCAGGTAAAACATCGAATCCATACAACCGATAACTTACCTACTATTACCAAAACATATAGGTATCCATACTTCCACAAAGAAGAAGTAAGGAAACAAATCAACGATATGCTTGAACAAGGCATTATTCAACACAGCTACTCTCCTTGGAGCTCACCCGTCTGGGTAGTCCCAAAAAAGAGACGCTAGTGGCAGACACAAATGGAGGCTAGTGATAGACTTTAGGAAAGTAAATGAAAAGACGGTTTCTGATCGTTATCCGATACCGAACATAACGGAAATCCTTGACAAATTTGGAAAAAGCATGTATTTTTCCACACTCGACTTGGCGAGCGGTTTCCATCAAATTGAGATGGACCCTAGAGATGTAGAAAAAACTGCGTTTACAGTTGAAGGAGGACATTACGAGTATGTACGGATGGCTTTTGGCCTCAAAAACGCTCCGTCAACCTTTCAACGTGTAATGGACAACGTTTTAAAGGATTTAATCGGAACGGTATGCTTAGTATACCTGGATGATATAATAATTTATTCTACATCGCTCCAAGAGCACTTAGAAAATCTGAAAAAGGTTTTTAGCAGACTCCGCGAGCACAATTTAAAAGTCCAAATAGACAAATCATACTTCCTGCAAAAGGAGATCGCCTTCTTAGGTCATATCGTCACGACAGAAGGTATTAAGCCTAATCCCGAGAAAATTCTTGCTATAAAAAAATTTCCACTTCCCCGCACGCAGAAAGATATACGAGGTTTCTTAGGACTACTAGGTTACTACAGGAAGTTTATAAAGGACTTCGCTAAACTAGTTAATCCCCTGACCGAATGCCTTAAGAAAGACCGTAAAGTAGAAATAAATGACCGATACATAAAAACTTTTGAAACTTGCAAAAATCTTCTTATTAATGATACCATACTCCAGTATCCAGATTTCTCAAAGTCGTTTAACCTCACCACGGATGCCAGTAATTTCGCCTTGGGTGCAATTCTTTCGCAAGGTCCAATTGGCAGCGATAGGCCAATCTGCTTTGCCAGCAGAACGTTGACCGACTCAGAAATTAACTATTCCACAATAGAAAAAGAACTATTGGCAATAGTCTGGGCGACAAAATATTTTCGTCCATACCTTTATGGACAAAAGTTTAAAATAATCACAGACCACAAACCCCTTACTTGGGCAATGAACCTAAAAGACCCAAACTCAAAATTAATTCGTTGGAGATTGAAATTAGAGGAATTCGATTATGACATAATGTATAAAAAAGGACAACACAATACCAATGCTGACGCTCTCAGCAGAATAAAAATAGAAACTCCAAGAAATATCGAAATAAACGTAAACGATACCATGTCTATTCAAGGCACAAGTGGAACGACCGTCCATTCCGCAGAAGAAAATTTAAACGATGGTATACTAATTTCCGAAAAACCATTGAATGAGTTCAATTTGCAAACTATTTTTCAAAAATCAACCAGAGGTGTACCCATGACACTTGAAACAATTTTTAAAAATAAACAACGACGAACGTTAAGGAAAGCATCCTTCACCGAGGACCACATAGTTGACATTTTCAAGAAATTTCTATCACCAAACAAGCTTAACGCTGTGTTCGCAGACGACGAAACTTTTCGGACTATACAATCAGTATACTCTAAATATTTCTCCCAAAACAAACCCTTTCGCCTAATTAGATGCACCGAAAAACTGGAAGATATACGACAGATCGACGAACAAGAAAAAATAATAAACGACTATCACATTGAACACAACCATAGACGAATTGAGGAAACTATTTTACACCTTAAAAGAGAATTCTATTTTCCGTATATGAGAAGCAAAATCACTCAAACCATAAACAATTGCGATAAGTGTCAGACATTAAAGTACGACAGACATCCACCAAAAATAAAATTCGAAAAGCCTGAAACACCACTGAAACCATTAGATATCATACACATCGATATTTACACAATTAGAAACCAACACATATTAACAATAATAGACAAATTTTCCAAATTTGCTGCAGGTTACACTATACCTGCTAGGAACAGCATTTCAGTTCTCAAGGCACTCAAGAATTTCATAAGCCTTCACGGCATCCCTAAAAAAATAGTCTGTGACCAGGGCACGGAATTTAACTCAAATATATTTAAAGATTTCTGTAGGAATTATCATATCAATTTAAACATGACTTCATTCCAACAGACTTCTAGCAATTCGCCCGTAGAGCGGTTGCATTCTACTCTTACAGAGATATATAGAATAATTTTAACTACCCTTAAAGAAAAGAAAATAGAAATGGACCACGAGGAAATTTTCTCAGAAACAATAATTACATATAATAACGCCATTCATTCGGCAACCCAATTTACCCCTTATGAGCTATTTTATGGAAGAACATATAAATTCAACAAAAACATCAATTTCAAAAACGAACATGAATACCTCGATAAAATAAAAAGGTTCCAAGAAGAATTGTTTCCAACCATTAAAGATAGATTAGAACAATCCACCAGTCGACGAATAGATAAACTTAACAAGGAACGCGAAAAACCAGAAAAAAGGGAAAGCAAAGAAGTAATATATACGAAACAAAATAACTCCCCGATTCACTAAACATATAATTAAGAAAGATAATAAAGTTACGGTATTAACTCATGATAACAGGAAACTCCATAAGTATAGAATTAAAAGAAAAAGAAAATATGAATTGCATAATACCCATACCAAAACATAGCTGCACACGATTTAAACTTTTCTGTATTTCCTTTCTACCAACAGGTACACCCTAGTCAACACACAAAGACTAGAAGTTCATGATCTCACTAAAACCCAGGGTATTCTTCCCTTAAAACTAGGCTCTGCTAGAATTATTGAAAATTATCAAAACCTCATCCATATGGTCGACTTAGATGCCTACCTAACAAACATCGACAATATTGAACAAACTTTGACGAATTTTAGCCATTACCCCAGTCTACAGCCTTCAATCGAAATAACAAAGTATAAACTTAAGGAACTCTATAACAAGCTTGAAGCTTTGACGCCGACAAAAAGACAAAAGAGAGGACTAATAAACGGACTAGGTTCAGTTATAAAACTCATCACAGGCAATATGGACGCGAACGACGCAGACGAACTTAATAAGAGAATCGAAACCCTTAATCAAAATGAAAAAAAGCTTAATAACAAAATTAATTCTGAAATCAGTCTAAACCTACAAATGATTGAGAGGTTCGAAAACATTACTAGACATATTAATTATGAACAAAACGAGATAAGTAAATACTTGATATACTTTCAAAAGCAAACAAAGAATTCTATTCAATCCAATACGAATGCTATCTTACACATGCAATATCTTAACCAGTTAAATCTTAATATTGATCTTCTCACTAACCATATTGTAAACATAGCCGAAGCAATAGTACTTGCCAAACTAAATATCATCCCTAAAATGATCTTGAATAAAAATGAACTTCACGAGATCCGAAGTACTTTCATTAATCAATCAATTGAAATAAAATCCGATGAACATTTATACGAATTACTAGAGCTGCAAGCATATTACAATGGCTCCAAAATAATCTTCAACATTCGCATCCCAATTTTATCCCATGAAAACTTTTCCCTATTCCATATTATCCCACTTCCTGTAAACGAAACAAAATTAATTATAGTAAAACCATATATTGTAACTAGTGAAAACAGCATCTTGTACTTTGATAACATTTGCCCCAAAATAGAGAATATTTTCCTTTGTAAAAAACCGATCCAGAAGCAATCAATACTCGAGTCCAATTGTATCGGAAACCTCATGAGAAATCAAGCTGCTGATTGCCCAATACAGGAAGTCGGAGAAATCAAGGAAATCACACAACCCGAGCCAAACTATATTCTTTTATTGAATGTTCCCGCAACACGCATTAACTCAACCTGCAACAATCCTCAGCAAACTATTAAAGGATCTGCATTACTACATTACAACGGCTGCAAAGTCGAAATCAATGGAATTCTATACGGAAGCAACCCTAACATATACTGGGATGAAGTTCACATATTCCCTGCGTCAAATTCAGAAATTCGTCCAGCATATACGGTCGAAACATTAAATCTAAAGAAATTTAACGAATTCCAATTCAAAAACCACCAGGCAATAGATGTTCTAAACACCGAAAGTCAAAGACGAGACAAATACATTATCATAACTCTAATAACTTTCATATGCATTTCAATAATAGTAATTTACCTTTGCAGAAGCAAATTTAACATTAACCTAGAAGACATTTCCTTCGCTCGAGCCACAGCAACTACTCAGCCACTTTGGCCCTCACTCAAATCCGAGGGGGGAGGAGTTACAACAGTATCCCACGATCAGCAACAACAACAACAACAACCCCAACAGCAGCACACAACATTGATGCCTTGGCGACATTAGATAGTAACATTGTAATACCGCACAATCAGCACCAGCAAGAAGAATACAAATAAACACTACATCATAATTGACCAGCGATCCCATTAACAACATTGATGCCTTGGCGACATTCGATATTAACATTGTAATACCGCACAATCAGCACCAGCAAGAAGAATACAAATAAACACTACATCATAATCGACCAGCGATCCCATCAACTTGTGCAGTCAGCATTTCCTACGATCAATCTGCAAAGACCACCACACACAAATTATAAGATATATATTTCAGTAAAGAATTGTAAAATAGTCAGTCTCTTGTTAGCATCCTTTGAATAAAGTTATATTTTTTTGTTTAAAGTACGGGTTGAACTTATAATTCGAGCAGAAACGATAACAACAGCTGATGATGTCAATGATCCTGATGAACATCGCCCAGGTCCAGCGTTATAATTACTTCTCTTTTTCTTTATATCTTATTTACATACCTCTTTTTCTATTTTCTTTTTATTGTTCTAATTTAATCCAAATTCAAGTTTATTATCTTTTATTTATTTGTATTAAATTTCATATTTGCCTAAAATATCCGATCATCATCATTTCTGTGTCATTGCTAATTGTTTGGTTTCTAGAGTGGTTTGTGCGGCTTGACTTTTTTATAAGTGAGGTGTTCCTCACACGGTGCTTGCCATTAAAATTAATTATCAATGGGTGTACCCAATGAGAGAATTGAAAGGGTACCTGCAGCCAGCGCTAGTGAGGATACTACGCGTGTAATGATAGAAATTTTGTGTCGTCGTCGTAATGGCTTACAGGTGTGTCATATTAATGCGCAGAGCTTACGGATGAAAATAGATGAATTCAGGTTCCTATTTGAAGGTTCGAATGTTGATGTTGTTTGTGTTTCTGAAACGTGGTTCTCGCCTGACATAAGTAATGCCTTGTGTAACTTGGATGGCTTTAGATGTTTTCGGTCGGACAGAGTTGAGCGTGTGGGGGGGGTGTTGCAATTTATGTTCGTAAAGGCTTAAACTGTCGAATAATACGTGAGTCGCCATCTGGTAGTGAGATTGAGTACCTTTTTATTGAAATTATTTGTAAGGGGAATACAATTTTACTGGGCTCAATATACCGACCAAGCCGCAGCATTAACACAAATCCATTGATTGCCGTGTTAAATGAGTTGTCTTACATATCACCTTTTATTGTTATTGCTGGAGATCTTAATAGCAATATCTTTGAGGATACGTCCCTCGTTGATAGTATGAGAACTTTAAATCATATGCCTGTAAATACATCTACACCTACTCATTTTACCAAGGATAACAGTACACTCCTCGATGTATTTTTTGTAAGTCATCTGCATAAAGTCCTCCACTATAATCAACTTTCCGCTTCCTGTTTCTCCCATCATGACCTCATCCATCTAACATTTGAATGTGAACCTTGTACTTTTAACCCAAATTATTGCTATAGAGATTTTAAAAAAATTAACTTGGTTCGACTTGAAGAGAATTTAAGGTCGATTGAATGGTATCGCATCTATGAAATGCCATCCGTTGATGATCAAGTAACTTTTATTCAGAGTAGTATAGGCAATATTTTCAATAATCATGTTCCACTTGTAATTAAACCTCCTAGAGCAAATGACCACCCTTGGTTTACAAATACCATTAAAGATTTAATCCGAAAGCGTAACCAAGCTTATAAGTGTTGGAAGCGTTTTCGTTTAGATGTGTTCCTCAATGCATATCGAGCTCTAAGAAATAGGGTCACATGTGACATAAGAGAAGCTAAAAAACACTTTTATGCTCCACGACTTGATCCTTCGCTGGCTGGACACAAGCTTTGGAAAAATCTGAGAGAGATTGGAGTGGGTAAACATTTAAACAGCAATCTTGCTAATATTGACTGTAATGAACTAAATAAAAACTTTACTTACCTTCCCTCCTCTAATACATGTGAACATTCCAATCCCCCTCGATTTGCTCTAACGACTCTCAATCACATCATGGATCCCCCAAATAGTTTTTGTTTTCAAGCTATCGAAGATACCGATGTCTTAGAGAGCTTCTTGGCTATTAAATCTAATGCGGTTGGATTTGATGAAACTCATCCGGTGTTTATAAAGGCTATCCTTCCTTATATATTGAAATACATTACGCATTTGTTTAACACAATTTTCATGACAGGAATCTTTCCCAGTGCTTGGAAACGAGCTTAAATCATACTTGTTCCCAAAAGTCGTAACGAGTTTAGGCCAATTGCCATTCTACCATATCTGTCGAAAGTTCTTGAAAAAATTATGAACAAACAAATACGGAGTTTTCTAAAAAGAAATAACCTACTTTGTTGTAACCAGTCAGGTTTCCGGCCTAATCACAGTTGTACTACTGCTTTAATTAATGTTGTGGAGGAAATAAGGCAAGCTGTAGACAATAACAGTGTGACTTTTCTTACTTTGTTGGACTTTTCTAAGGCATTTGACACGGTCAACCATGAAGTCCTATGTAGTAAGTTGAAAAGTCAGTTCAGGTTCTCCTCATTTTCCACTAGTCTGATCTCCTCATACCTAAATGGCAGATATCAAGCTGTTGTCGCAAACAATTCTGTTTCTGAATTTCTTCCCTTGAGCAGAGGTGTACCACAGGGATCGATATTGGGCCCATTGTTTTTTTCAATGTACATCAATGACCTTCCCACGAGGGAAACTGCTCAATTGACATGTATGCTGATGATGTCCAGGTGCGAAAAAGTTTTCCATTAGGACTTGTCGAAAATGGGGCTTGTGAAGTGAATGAGGATCTACATAGGATTGTGTGCTGGGCTCGATCAAATGGGCTTTGTCCATTAAAGACGAAATGCCTATTAATATCCAGGAAGCCAGTAGATACATCGTATTTCCCCAAAATACTCGTATGTCTCAACAATACACCCATTGAGTATGTAGATTCTGCGAAAAATCTTGGCTTAGTATTTAATAAAACGCTAACTTGGAATGTCCACATAAGGTTAACCGTTGGTAGTTTATATGGTAGCCTTCGTATGCTTTGGGCTACACAAAAAATCACCCCCATTAAAACGAGAATGATTCTTGCAAAAACCTTACTAGTTCCGATTTTATTATATGGGTGTGAGCTTTTTGCAAATTGTGATTACGAGCATAAACGTAAGCTTAAGGTTGCTTATAATAGCATCGCGCGCTATATCTATAGGATTAGGAGGTTCAACCACATATCCAATTTGTCAAAATCAATATACGGACTTACCATTGAAAACCTCTTCAAGCTAAGAACATTAACATTACTACATGGTATAATGCAAATGCGTCAACCTTCCTACCTCTATAATAAGTTAAGATTCCCGCGATCTGTCAGAAGCTGTGACCTCTTACCTATGCGCTACACTTATTTAGTATCGGAACGCCAATTTTTCACCCATGCGATTCGGCTGTGGAACTCCCTTCCCCGATCTATCAGAATGGTAAGCTGTACAACCCAGTTCAAAACGAAGCTTAAGCAATACTTAGAAACACTTTGATGATGATGATTTGCTATTTTCTTTTTTCTTTGAATTTTTTTCTCTTTATTTTTCTTTGTTTTTATTTAATTTTTTTTTTTTTTCTCTAAATTCAGTTTTTTACATCTTTTTTTTTTTTTTTTTGATGATGAATTATGAACAATATTTCTAAATTTTAACTGTTGTTATTGTTGTAAATAAATAGAAGTAACGTAACAAATAGTAAAATGTACCTTTGGAATTTACGCAATTTAAAAAGATTTTGGATCTTACTGTGTAACGTTATTATGCTAAAATAAATGAAATGAAATGAAATGAAATGAAATCTAGTAGATGCCGCTCGAACTTCCGCTGTCGTCTGTGTAACTCGCGACACCATACGTTGGTGCATCCTACGGAAAACTCCTTACAAGCAATTGATTCCGCACCACAAGCTGAAATTGTTGAGCAAGACCAAATTCCAGTTGTCGCAACGCAAGCATTAGAATCCAAACGTCGTTTCTCAACCATATTACCAACCACTCTTGCACAAATTCGGAATGAACAAGGAATTAACCAAATTGTTCGGATCCTTCTCGACTCTGGATCACAGGTGTCGTTCATAACCGAGCAAATAGCACAAAGCTTGGGATTGCCTCCCAAACGATCTCGTGTTCCTATACTAAGAATCGCCTCCACATCGGCTGGAGTAACCAATGGGTTCATAAATCTCCGAGTTAATTCTCTTCACAATTCGGAATTCGTTGAAGCTGACTGCTACGTATTACCAAAAATCTCTTCCAATCTTCCATCAGTTGCTCTTGACTACGTGCCTAACCACCCGTTTCCTCTTGATTTGGCTGATCCTCATTTCTACTCCCCTGGTCCCATTGATATACTGCTAGGTGCTGACAAATTCTTCAGCATCATAAAGGGAGCAGGGAGAACAGATTCCGGAGGAGGTTTAATATCAATACCCACTATTTTTGGCTGGATTATAGCAGGAAGTTATTCGCAGTTTTCGTTACCAGGGTCTGAAGTAAATACTCATTTCACACATTTAGATCAAGACCAGGCTTTTGATTTGGAACAATTTTGGAGGTTAGAGGAGATATCGAACAAACCATTTCTGTCTTTAGAGGAGCAGCTTGCCGAAGAAAACTTTGCCACAACCCATATTCGTCGATCTGATGGTAAATACGAAGTCCAACTACCCTTTAAACCGTCAGTTGAGCTTAACTTTGGAAACTTCTTTGAACACGCACTTAAACGTTTCCACTCAATTGAGCGCAGACTTAGTCAAAACAGCAATCTTCGGGCCGATTATTCTTCCTTCATCGAGGAGTACCTTTTACTTGGGCATATGGAGGAAATTTCGCCAAGCGAATTACTTCAAACTACAAATGAACCTAAGTACTATCTTCCGCCCCACGCCGTTTTTAAATGCGACAGTAGTACGACCAAAACACGTGTTGTCTTTGATGCATCAGCGAAGTCCTATAATTCAATGTCCTTAAATGAAACCTTACTTGTTGGCCCCACTATTCAACATGATATATTCACCATCTGCTCGAGGTCCCGGCGGCATGTATATCTGATCACTGGTGACATTGAAAAGATGTATAGGCAAATTTGGATTTCACGCAACCATACTGATTTTCAGAGAATTCTTTGGCGTGAAAAACCAGAAGACACCATACGTCAATTTCGACTCCTCACTGTCACCTATGGAACTGCGGCTGCCCCCTTTCTTGCAGTACGAGTTTTACAGCAGCTTGCCACAGACTCGGCAATCTCATATCCCCGTGCTTCTGCCACAATTATGATCGACTTTTATGTCGACGACGTCATAAAAGGCGAAGACACCATTGGCTTCGCACGGAATTGGTCGACGTATTAAAATCTGGGGGATTCAATCTACGCAAATGGGTCACAAACTGTTGGCCACTTCTAATTTCATTGCCTGAAGATCAACGTGAACAATCTCCAATTGACTTTCAGGAATCAAATTCGATTAAGATCCTTGGTCTACAATGGTGTCCGTCGCGCGACTGTTTCACTTACAAGGTGAAACTAGTCACTTCAAGCACTTGTACAAAACGACGAATACTATCAGACGCGTCTCGCATTTTTGACCCTCTAGGATTTATTTCGCCAGTTGTCATCGCAATAAAAATAATGTTTCAGGAGCTATGGAGAAAACAACTTCAATGGGACGAGGAGGTGCATGAAAGCTTAGCGCAGCAGTGGAATACTATTAGAAGTGAATTACCCCTAATCGAATCAATATCGATTCCCAGATTGATGGTGCACAACAAGCAGAGTTGGGAGCTAAACGGGTTTTGTGATGCTTCTTTGGATGCGTATGCCGCAGTGGTTTACTGTCGAAGCATCAAGTCGGACAATTCTATCGTCGTTACATTGGTTGCATCCAAAACAAGGATAGCTCCTCTTAAGGTGCTAGCAGTACCAAGGCTTGAACTTTGTGGAGCCTTACTACTAACTCGTCTTTTCAACAAAATTAAGATTTCGTTACAGGAACCAAAAGTTCGGATATTTGCCTGGACAGATTCGTCCATTGTAATGCATTGGCTTTCAGCGCCTCCAAAAAAATGGTGGGTTTTTATTGGTAACAGAACGTCAGAAATACTCACATCGATACCCGCAAAATATTGGAGTCATGTTCGATCTGCATCTAATCCCGCTAATCTTGCCACACGAGGAATCTCACCGTCTATGCTGGCCGACTCCGATCTATGGTGGAAGGGCCCGCAGTGGCTGGGAAAGCACAGGGATCAATGGAAGGTATCTACTTTCAATACACACAATATTGATCCAATACAACTGGAAGAACGGAAGATAACCAATTCACAGGCATTTCATTCAAATGTATCGACACATCAAGGTATGCCATCAACTATGGTGTTTAACTACTTGAGCTGGCTTAAATGTATACGTGTTGCCGCAAATATATTTCGCTTCCGCAGTAACTCTCTTCGAAGCAAATTTACTGCCCAACGTGGGCCCCTATCATCTGATGAAATATCATACGCAACTACCCAACTGATAAGAATTGCCCAGCTTTCGACCTTTAAGGACTGTGACGGCATTCTTCGAGTTGGTGGTCGTTTGGAACATTCCAACTTAACCTACTCCGAAAAGCACCCAATTATAATATGTAATTCACATCCGAGCGTAAAGTAAGTAGAGCGTTGCTTAGTGCAGAAGATAGTGAGCTCTGACGCCGGAGTTGTGGGTTCGCTCCCAGTCAATACCATTACTCTTTTTCTTTGCCTGGTTTAATTTACGCTGATAGAGACAGTTACCATAAACAAAAAAAAGTGCAGCAAGTATCAGGCGATGGACCCCGTACAAACGGTGGTATCGCTAGCGGATGTGGATATGCCGTTGCAACGCGTGGTTTAAACACGCGGGTCGGCTAAAAAAGGTTTAGCAGCAGCAACAACAGCAGCAGCCATAACATCAGCAACAACAACAGCAGCAACGGCAACAACAACAGCAGCAGCAGCAGCAGTGTGTATGCCAAGGGCATTAGCTGCACATGCTTCGAGCGGGCCGGTACGTCGGAGAGGGAAACTCCTTCAGGGACCTACCGGTCGACGACGATGATAGCAATATCATCCAAATGGAGGATAGAGAAGCAGATGATGAGGAGGCTCAGCTTGACCAACTCATCAAAGAGCTCCTTGAGAAACGTGAGCAGTTGAGGCTGAAAAAAGTACAGCAACAGCAACAACAAATAGTGCTGAGGGAGCAAATCCAGCAACAACATCAAAAGAAGCAACAACAACGACAACAGCAACAAAACCAACAAAAGCTGCAGCAGCAGCAGCCCAAGCTCAACTGCAGGCAAATCAGCAACAGCAGTCAAAGCAGCAACAGCAGCAGAAACCAGCAAGGAAGAACAAAATCCCCCCGATTAATATGAGTAATTTGGACATAAGTGATAAATGTAGGCTTATAACAAAGAACTTTCATGTTAAAAGGCTATCGGCCAATAAATATATAATTATTTGTGAAGAAATAGAGGAGTAAAATAGAGTGCGTACCGCCTTGGGAGAGGTAGGTTAGGTTAGGTTTATTGGGCTGTCGGCACAAGCCGACAACACTTAGACCAATTTAGGTCCATTGTGATACCACGCATATTATCAACCTCAACTCTGTAGATGGGACTGGGCACGGTGATCTGACGAGAACCGATTAACTCGACGTGGTATGGTCGTTGGGAGAGTTTAAGACCGAGTACTGTAAGTACACCCCAAGGAAGAAAAAGCTAAAAACCGTTGTATTAAAGGGAATTGATCCCTTAATTAAAACGGAGGAGCTCGAAAGAGAGCTAAAGAACTTTGAAAGCGATAACCGTCACTTACCATTCTTCCTGGTTCAGCTCACTCCCGACAGCAAAATTGACAGGCTGCGAAATATCCGCTACCTGTACTATCATGCTGTAAGATGGGAGAAAATAAAAAGGTCGGATCGCATACTTCAATGTATGCGCTGCCAAAGGTTCGGGCACGCCGCAGCTAACTACAACATGCAGTTCAGATGCGTCAAGTGCGATAAGGACCACATAAATGGTGAATGCTCTCTAGGAAAGGAGAGAGTCGAAGACTGGAGTGTACTCTCCTGTTTGCTCTGCAGGAACTCTGGGCATCCCGCCAGCTTCAGGGGTTGCCCGAAGTACCAAGAACTGAAAAAGTGAGTCCAGGCCACCAAACAGCAGTTTGAAGATGATAGGCGTCAGAAGAGTCGCTCCTTCGCAAATTTTGTGGCACCCAACGTGTCCTTTGCCCAAATGGCAGCTGGACCGGGTCAAGCCCAAACGACATTAAACCAGCCAGAGGTGGATCTGGACTTAAAATTGATCCTTCTGTCTCTGCACGGAAAGATCGATAAGTTCCAGAAACAGTTAAATGGACAAGCGGCCCGAATTGACTTTATCTATTCGGAGCTGTTTGTAGGGTCTGGTGTGCCATAAATCTAATGGCTGCGCTTAATGAAGGAAACTTAAAGATCCTTCCGTGAATGTCAATTCAATGGTCAGGATTGAGAGAAGAACGACACTTGCCAACCTGTTGAAAACCGAAAACCCGGATATGCTTTTGGTTAGCGAAACTAAGCTAAATCAGAAGCACAAGTTGGGATACAAAAACTATCGTGTAGTAGGAAGAGATTGGCCTCACTCCACTCAAGGAGGTGGGGTTGGAATCTTAATTCGAAAAGGCCTGCGCCATAGGGTTATGTATAGCGGGGACGTGCGTAGGTTCCAGTTGTTGGAAGCATGCATCGAATGCATTCCTCTCCATAGCCGGAGGAGAGTGTATGTGGTGTCGCTTTACGCACCTGCAGCACCTCCACCCAACCAATTTATGACAGAGCTCGAGACACTTTTTCGTAGTCTGCAGCTGAACTCGGAGGAGAATTATTACTTATTATTACAACCAGTTTCACGACTGGTGGCGCCTGGATATGATTGAGTACAAACTCGAGTTGTACGCGACTTCTCTCCCAAGAAGTGGTGCTTTCCTGGACTTGGCCTTAGCGGACGCAAGACTTCACCTGACGAACATAGATCAAAACACGCGGAACTGTTTGCGTGCGTTCGAGTACGATAGGGACTTGCCGCCCCAATACGGATCCCGAACGAGCAAACGCTGCTGGAGGAGTACGAAGCAGTGTGTTCATTCGATTATCGAAGAGCGCACTGGTCGCGCTTCTCCAGATTGTTAAACCGAGATATACGTTCGAGTGGGATCGACCCACCAACAAACAGTAACATGACAAATGATTACATTGATCGGGATTTATTGCAAATGAACGATACCATCAAACGAACGACGGAACGAACTATTCCTCGGGTAGGACGTTCCGACGACGACCAGACAGAAAAGTACAGAAACCCTACAATGACGCACTATACCGACAAAAATGTATACTGCTCGCGAGGCTTACATAAACGGCTGTACATGCAATTTACTGACCCCAACGACCCGGAGGTTAGAATGCTGAAGTCAGAGATCCGAATCCTGAAACAGTTTATTAAAGAAAATTACAGAAAATCTGTAAGTCTGTATTTGGGCAATAAAATTCGGGCTATTAAAACCTATAGTCCGAATATGTTCCCACAGATAAATAAGTTGTTCAGGAGAAAAGATCACAATGATATTCCTTGTGTTCGAATCTCCCAGACAGCAGAGAACAGGCAGACAGTACTGACTGCTGGAATCAATAAGTCCAGAAAGTGTCGCTTCAAATGACGATTTTTCGTGGTCATAGACCCACAGGAGAAAGTGCCAACCTGTTGAAAACCGAAAACCCGGATATGCTTTTGGTTAGCGAAACTAAGCTAAATCAGAAGCACAAGTTGGGATACAAAAACTATCGTGTAGTAGGAAGAGATTGGCCTCACTCCACTCAAGGAGGTGGGGTTGGAATCTTAATTCGAAAAGGCCTGCGCCATAGGGTTATGTATAGCGGGGACGTGCGTAGGTTCCAGTTGTTGGAAGCATGCATCGAATGCATTCCTCTCCATAGCCGGAGGAGAGTGTATGTGGTGTCGCTTTACGCACCTGCAGCACCTCCACCCAACCAATTTATGACAGAGCTCGAGACACTTTTTCGTAGTCTGCAGCTGAACTCGGAGGAGAATTATTACTTCTTGGCCGGAGATATTAATGCCAGACATGCGGCGTTGGGAAATGTTACTGCAAATCCCAGGGGCAACCAGTTTCACGACTGGTGGCGCCTGGATATGATTGAGTACAAACTCGAGTTGTACGCGACTTCTCTCCCAAGAAGTGGTGCTTTCCTGGACTTGGCCTTAGCGGACGCAAGACTTCACCTGACGAACATAGATCAAAACACGCGGAACTGTTTGCGTGCGTTCGAGTACGATAGGGACTTGCCGCCCCAATACGGATCCCGAACGAGCAAACGCTGCTGGAGGAGTACGAAGCAGTGTGTTCATTCGATTATCGAAGAGCGCACTGGTCGCGCTTCTCCAGATTGTTAAACCGAGATATACGTTCGAGTGGGATCGACCCACCAACAAACAGTAACATGACAAATGATTACATTGATCGGGATTTATTGCAAATGAACGATACCATCAAACGAACGACGGAACGAACTATTCCTCGGGTAGGACGTTCCGACGACGACCAGACAGAAAAGTACAGAAACCCTACAATGACGCACTATACCGACAAAAATGTATACTGCTCGCGAGGCTTACATAAACGGCTGTACATGCAATTTACTGACCCCAACGACCCGGAGGTTAGAATGCTGAAGTCAGAGATCCGAATCCTGAAACAGTTTATTAAAGAAAATTACAGAAAATCTGTAAGTCTGTATTTGGGCAATAAAATTCGGGCTATTGAAACCTATAGTCCGAATATGTTCCCACAGATAAATAAGTTGTTCAGGAGAAAAGATCACAATGATATTCCTTGTGTTCGAATCTCCCAGACAGCAGAGAACAGGCAGACAGTACTGACTGCTGGAATCAATAAGTCCAGAAAGTGTCGCTTCAAATGACGATTTTTCGTGGTCATAGACCCACAGGAGAAAGTGGATTTGCTGGGCGCTTGTATCGAGGCCGTGTATTCGGTGAACAATCCTGTTCGCCGTAACCACGATATTGAGAATAGGGCTCTGGCGATCTGAGAATAACTAATGCAGTTATCGCCAATGGCCGACATGCATCGCACTTGTTCGTGTCGAAGGATGATCTTCTGTGCATCTTCGAGTCACTAGAGAATAAAAAGTCGGCGGGGATGGATGGTGTCCCAAACGTCGTATTGAGACACCTGCCTCTGGAGGCTGTAGATATTTTCACCACGCTGTTTAACAATGCGCTGAATAATGCACATAATCCGGCGCATTGGAAGGTAGCTGTGGTACACCCTATCCCGATAAAAGGTAAAGATAGGCCGAACCCTGGCCAATCGCCGGTTAATTAGTTTGCTTCCGAATATTAGCAAGGTCTTTGAAAAAGTTGTCAATAGAGCCCTGTTAAAGTGGGTCAATGACAATAAAATAATTCTGGACAACCAGTTTGGTTTCAGGGCGAGTCATGACAGTGTTCATGCCGCGTCGAAACTGGTTTAAGACATTCAGTGGAATAAATGCAAGAACCAATGCACTGGTGCTTTTCTGATTGATTTTGAGAAGGCTTTCGAAACCGTATGGTTAGAAGGACTTTTCTATAAGTTGACCAGGCGGGGGATGCACAATCTTTGCTATATGTAATTTATAATATGCTTATGGGAAAGAAGTTCATTGTCATAAGTGGCAGTGAATTCTCCGATCCTGTTTAACATTTACACGAGTGATTTGGTGGGTTCACTCAGACATGCTATAGCGTATGCCGATGATTTGGTGGCATACAGATCAGGTCCCAAAATCGAGGTCATTAACATTCTTTGCGTGACTTCGATCAAATTAAGGGATATTGAGACGACTGGAAGTTGAAAATCAACTTTCAGAAGACGGAAACAATCTTGTTCAGAACACCATTGGCTGGGGCCTCTAGGGATACCAGAAAAAAACTGGAAGAAATTGGTCATTATTGGACAAAATGGGCAACCATTGGCGGTGAGAAGCGTAGATAGATATCTGGGTACCTGGCTTGACCAGTATCTATATTTCGATAAACATATAGTTGCTGGTCTTGCTGGGGCCAAGAAGGCTTATGCTCTGACAAGGACACTGTTTCATAGCAGTCAACTTGACTCTAGAGTGAAGGTCATTTGCTACGTGGCCCTTATAAGGCCGATCATAACTTATGGTTGTCCATTGTGGTTTAATATAGTGCCTTGTTATATGGAAAAGATTCGGGTTTTGGAGAGACAGTGTCTTAGGGCATGTGACCGCTTGTTCCGAACGCCTGAATCCAACTATATAAAATACTATCCCAACAAGGTCCTATACGATGGGGCTGAATAGGATTGACAATTTCCTTATTAAGGTGACTCGAAGGCAGGTTGCAAGGGCGATGGCCAGCGACAATAGCCTGATCTTTGGGGCTTACTACCCCAATGAAATATACATAGAGAGTACCTACGCTCCGATCTGGCTTTATCCCACCGGAGGCATTTGTCCATATTGATGCCAAGGAGCTGGTCCAGACGAGGGAAAGTATCGCGGTATTATACCACCGCTTTCGCAGCGCGAGAGATAAGCGGCTCATCCACTGCGGGGACGTCGCCAATGCTCATGAGCTCCTCCGTTTTAGTACCGCAATAGCGGAGAGGGATAAATTCAATACGGAAAAGCCGAATTTTGGTGGCTTGTCGAGAGGGGAGAGATCAACATGTCATCCCAAGACGGTGCGTTGCTCTAGGTAACATCCTCTTAGTTTATAAGTTAGAATAAGTTAGCTAGAGCTGGGAGAGGCCGGCTCGCCAACTTGTGGTGGTGCTTCCGGGAGGTGATTGATTCCGTAAGGCTTCAGTCAGCTCACAGCAGTCCGTGTGCACGTTGACGACTGCCAGGCGCTCGGAAAGCATAGTTAGAATACGTTTAGTAGTTTAAGTAAGTAGAATAGGTAGTTTGTAATTTGTTTTATATAAATATATAAAATCTCAATAATGATACCGAGTTTTATTAAATTTTCTCGAGGAATACATATGTAAAATTAGTTGTAAAATAGTTTTAAGGCCGAAAGGCAATAATTATAAGGTTATATGTAGTTAAGTTTAAAACGTCCGCATAAGGACTAATAAATAAGAATAAGTATCCTGTTAGTTTTAAGTTACATTTAATAATTTTTGTCTAATATATTTATCTAATAATGAATAAAATATGAATTTCAAAGTTAAAACATAGGGACGGGCTACAGTCCGCTTGACGAACTGTTGGATACCCTATTCTTATTCCTATCCCTCATAAGTGGGCGTTACAAAATTCTAAGTATGGTTGAATTGTTAAGAACGCTCTACATATTTTGTTATATAACATGTAAAGGATTTTATCGAAAAAACGCTCCCTAGCTCAAACTGGGGTGTTTCAATAAAATTGTTTTATTTATTTGTGGGCGTGTCAGTGGGCGGTTTTTGAAAATTTTATATCCCGAGCAGTTTTAGGAGCCATAGATCATATATACAAAATTTCAGCTTTCTAGCTCAAAATTCGATTTTTTCCAAAATTTTATTTTTTTGAGTTTCTGGGCGTGTCTGTGCGCGGAAATTCGTAAACTTGATGATTTCGGGACCCTAGAGAGTATATGGTTAAAATTTCAGCTTTCTAGGCCCAGTTCAAATGCCTAATTTTTGCCGACGGACGGACGGACGGACGGACGGACATGGCTAGATCGATATTACTATCGATGCTGATCATAAATATAGTAACTTTTAGGGGTCTACGGGCAATATTAAGGTTTGTTACAAACTATGCGTCAAAATTAATATACCCTTAGAATGGGGTATAAAAACACCGCTCGTGGGACAATGAATTTGTTGCTCGAACAATTCCCAAATCGCATTATCTCAAAAAACGGTGAATTTGAATGGCCATCGCGAACGCCTGATTTGTCGGCTCCGGACTTTTTTTATGCGGTTACCTAAAGGAAAAGGTTTACATTAACAAAGCACAGACTATACAGAAGCTGAAACTCAACATTCGCACAGAAATCGCTCAAATTACGCCGGCAACACCTAAAAAAATTCATGGAAGGTGCCATCAAAAGAGCGCCTGAGTACATGCATTCTAATAGTGGGCACTTAATCGATAAAATTTCAATATTTACAAACTTTGAGCAAACAAATCAAACAAATTTACTATTGTGTATGTGTCAAGCACCGTTGTCATTTTTTGTTTTTGCCAAGTCGGGATTTTGGAACTTTTTGAGTGAAAACAGCGGGATTCTTTCGTAGAAAGCGGGACATAGTAAAGAAACGTACATAATCAGAAGTTTTCAAATACATATTTATCTTTTTATTTGAATTAAAATTACGTTTGTGACAATAGATAGCAAAAATAGCCATAAAAAATGTATTTTAATAAAAATATAATATTTTAAATCAGATTCACCCTATCGAGAAAAGTCTTATTCGTCTTCAGAATAAAAAAAAACAGAGATTAAAATCAAAAACGTTTTATTCATTAGAAAAATATGGCGTTTTAAAAAATAGTCTGTGGAGTGAGTGTTACAAATTGCAACTTACAATAAGAGAATAATTATTTATAAGAATTATTTATTCATGATATTTCTGTGAAGATTTAACTTCTTTCAAAGTTTCCTTTTGTCTCTTTAATAAAGATGAAGAACTCTCCACAGGATAGCTGTAGATTAAACTGGATGAGTAATTCTGCTTTCATTAAATTTACGGAGCATTTATTTCTGGCATCCGACCATTTTAATTTCATCTGGGAAAAAACGCGTTCGTTACTTAATATGAAAGACACTAGTTTAAATATATTCCTGGTATCTTTTTTGGAAACTGTTGAAAGAGCTGGTGCCATTTCTGTGGGGTGGTGGCAGTGGTGTCTTTGCAATTTCCTACTAATACGTCCAAGGATAATTTTAACAAGTTAAATTCTTCATATAAGTTATCTACCAAAATATTGCCTGTCAATTATATTAAAGATACAGTATTTTCAATCCTGTGAAAACTAACTTCACTTTCCAGGTTTATGAATTTAACCCTAATCCTACCAAGGAATTTTAGTTACATGCCATACCAAGGTGTGCCTCTCAGGCACATTGTATCGAATTAAATAGCTTACTGTATTAAATTGTGAGTTATATACATTTAATTCATTTTAACTTTTATTGAACAAACATCAATACATAAAACCCATTTATTTTATTTCTTTTCTTTGCAGTTTCTGCAATTTAATGTTTTCTCCGAATGCTCAACACATACTGTTAGGTTACATTATATCACAGCACTGTGTTGACATTCTGCTTTTTTTGAAGGAGAAATTTAGCATCTTCTTCTTTTGAATTTTGAAGGGGACCCTCTGCTGGTACGGCTAGGTTTTTGCATGCAGTATTTATTGACGCAGTGTGGCTTCTATGCAAACCAACCAAACTGCGCCGGCTGATAAGCTCCATCACTAGTTCGGTCGCCATTTCTTTCAAGAAAATATTACGAAGTTTTCTTTTTTTTTGATATATTCCACTCGGGATAAATATTTTTCCAAACAATGAATGAAGCTAGGCTGCAGACATCAATCATATTGAAACAAAAAGGCCAAAGGCCATTCGCTTCACTGAATATGCATGTGCCATTTGATCTAAGGTATCGACTCCTCCTTTCGTTGAATTATAATACAAAATTTATTTCTGATTTGTTTTTATCTGACAGATCGGTTATGTAGTCATGATGCACGGTCGACAAAATATTCACAGCTCGATTTTTTGGGAGCGCAGGATACTAGAGTTATAGCTTTTTGAAAGCCAAATAAGTTGTTCTCTCTTTCCCGACGATGAGTAGGTAAAAACTTTGATGGTATACATCTTTTGTTCTTCGGGATTGTTCCTACGCAAGTCAAGCCCTTGGGCAGCAAACTGGAAGCAAGTTCATAGCAGGTGAAGTAGTTGCCGAATGTAATGCCTTGGTCCTTCCTTTCCCAAGTATGGTATCCCACGTAGTGGAGAGCTAGAGTCACTGTCACAAATCCACCAAATTTGCATACCGTACCTATCTGGTTTGCATGGTATATACCGCCAGAACGATACGCGACCCCGAAAGGGAACCAGTTGTTCATTAATAGTTAGGTTGCAGCCGGGAATATAATGCTTGGATAAATTTAAATTCACTCCTTCCCACAGGTCTCTAATTGGAGAAAGTTTATCTTTTTGCCTTCGAACAGTCCTTGTGTTTTTATCGTCAAATCGAATAAATCGCAACAATTGGGTAAATCTGTTTCGTGACGTACATGCTCTATATAAAAAAAAATCCATAAAGAGAGCACCAGAGTTCGTTGTAGTCATATATTCCTTGCTTATTTCTTCCGGCAGTAATCAACAGGCCTAAAAATGATCGAATTTCAATGTCGTCAAGTGGCTTCCATAATGTCCCAATAGTACGAACAGCTTCTATATTAGTGAAAATGACTATAATACCAATGGTTGCATCATCAAAAAACAACCTGTATGCATCAAA
This sequence comes from Portevinia maculata, assembly GCA_949715645.1. Taxonomy (NCBI): domain Eukaryota; kingdom Metazoa; phylum Arthropoda; class Insecta; order Diptera; family Syrphidae; genus Portevinia; species Portevinia maculata. The sequence goes on along the minus strand of OX454528.1, from coordinate 44,543,775 downwards.
TGGGGTATCAATGTGGACCCCAGGTGGAAGCTTCGCCTTATTTAAAGCGTTGCAATAATGTTGTGCGCTCGAGTTTTTCCCTTTGCAATTGGTTTTGATTTCCATGCCGTGACATTTTTTCCAACAAAGGTTTCTGAATGGTTTGGCAAATCAACCTCAACTGCATCACTGTCACTTCCCGAAGTATCGTCATTTCGATTATGCTCATACTCACTAACTTCTTCATCAGCATCCATATCATTTTCCTGTATTGTAGCGATAATCAATATGTAAATAGAAATTTAGGTAGATATTATGTATTTAGCAAATGTAATAATGTAAAAATTCGCATTTTATATTTTACTTACCAGATTTGAAAAAACACGGAGATTGAACTAATTTATGCCAATTGCAGATATATATAACAAGGTATAATTTACCTATGAACTAAGCACTCAATTAACGGATCAACTGGTTGCAATTTCTTTTCACACAAATTGTTGAATAACCCTGCGTATGCAGTGGAAAAAAAAACCTTGTCATTAAACAATGTATGAATTACCCTATGAATTATTGATTTATTTTCTGATATATAAACCTTATATACGCACTTTCTTAACGTTACTCTTCTACCCTTTCATATTAGTTCTTTGTTTAATAAATTGAGTTGTCACGAGTCTTTAGACCCGAAAGGATCGGTTGTTTTTTTCACTAAGCAAGATTGGTGGACTATTTTGAAACGGCTAATTGTTCTCCCACAGGGTTATTTTTGACATTGGTGCCGAAACCCGGGACTCGGAACGAGATTGCTTAGTTTAAAAATTTAAATTGACGTGATAGCTCGGTATTCTTGTATTCTTTATCTTGTATATTTGTCGCGATTATAAAATGGATTTGCAAACACGCGCCGGTTACCGCAGCCATTTAACGAAGATAGTCAATGAAGCGACAGAATACCTCAAAACGTCGAATGTCAGAGACATGGAGGAGCAGCGACCACCTTCATCAACGAGATCACATTGCACTAAATTTCCTAAATTGGAGCTGAAAAGGTTTTCGGGTGATCATCAAGAATGGATTCGTTTCTGGGAAAACTTTCGCACGACTGTACATGAGAATGAATCATTGAGTGGCGCGGAAAAGTTCAACTATTTACAGTCGGTGCTAACGGGTAATGCGGCAAAGACAATATCAGGTTTCACTCCCACTGATGCTTGCTATGATGGAGCTATCTCTCTTCTGCAGGAAGAGTATGGAGACACGGAAAAACTGATAGATAAGCTGATGCAACAACTCATGGCACTTCCAGCAGTTTACAGCAAAACCGACGCGACGGGATTAAGAAACTTATATAATACGGTAATAGCTTCTAGCCGCTCACTAACAGCCCTAGGAGTACCATCGTCTCATTGTTATGTTACGCGATGACTCCGTGCTTCCTCTTATCAGGAGGGAAGAGTGTCAAGCGGAGAGTAAAAGACTTGGTTTATTCTGGTATATTTTTATTGGTTTTTTGTTTTTACTAAAGGCCCGCCGTCCACGCGTCGCTGCGACTATTAGTTTTTGTTCTGATTTTACTCTGAATGTTACCTTTTCTCTCAATGTTACTTTTACTCTGAATGTTACTTTTACTCTCAATGTTACTTTTACTCTGCCTTTCCTAGCTTCATCGATCCCTTTATATATGATTTTAGTGTTCGTTTTACTTAACACATTGCCCTAGTGCGATCGATATTGCGCGATAAGCACTGGCCCTATTCATCGATCTAGTCCAGATGTACCAATACCCAATAAATGCATTTACAGCATATGAATCGCTCACCTATATCCATCGTCACCTCATAATTCGTTTCCATACAAAAATGCATTGACAGCAATTCTACCCTTAGTAATAATAATAACAATCGCATTACTCATGTGTGGTCGGTGTTCGCCGCAGCGGGTGATGACACAGAGCCAAGTCGATTGTTTATTTTTATCAGGTTTGTTTTGCCATTGCCATGCGTAGTGGAGAATCGGGGTTGACGTAATAGTTATTATTTATGAGTGCAGCGAACATAATTGTGTGCATGGGTTTGGTGTCATTATACATTGATGGTAAGGCGCCAGTGAATATGTCGTATCTCGTATCGGGTTGTGAGATATTATAATTGAATGAATGATAAGTGTATTGTGGGTAGATAGGTCTGGGTATAACATCATTATTACATAATGCTAAAAACAATTCTTTTGAAATGCATGCCAAACGAACTCCGAATAGACTATCATCGCATTCAGAAAGAGTCAATAATTGCAAAAGAAGAGGCTAATGACTCAACTTCTGATAGTGGATCTACTCTTGCTTTTGACGGCCATAGGCAAGTGAAGAATATTCTGCGGCTTTTAAAGCAAGAAGTAGAATCGATAGAGAGAGCGGGTGTAAATAAAGCTGTGACACGAGTAAGTACGAAACACGTTCAACCATCGACAGCTGCTGGTCTGTTTACCCCTACGCAGCATAATGTATAGTCCGTACCAAAACAGTTGGCCAACGGTCGATTGCGCAGAGAGAGGATTTAAGAGAACAAAAATGACGCGAAAGAGATTTAATCACTAAGCGTTTTTGCCTGTAATTTACAATGCGTAACCCAACTTTACAGTGCTTAGATCTAAAATGCTGTTGAATATCTAAATAAACTTAATTTTTTATTATGAGGTCGACTTTTATACATTTCTACCTAGAAGTCCGATTGTATTTGAAAGGGTTCCCAACCCTTTTTATGGTTGAACATTTCGTGGTTTAGCGCTAGGTACCTGTAGGGGTGGTGTGCTTGGTTAGCATTAATTTTATGATGTTTGATTTTACCTGTTTGACTTAAGTGTAAAAGTTTTACGACATGATTAGTGTTTGCATTTGGTTACCTGTAGGGGCAAGGAATAAATTTGTTGCTTGGTTTTTAGAGTTTTTTATTTTAAGATAACGCATATATATTATGGATTTCCTATTTGGAATTCACTTTCTCGAAAACAAAAGCATTGCTAGGACATAAGTTTATTAAAATAAAATAAATTGTCATGGATCTTTCAAGAAAAGGAAAACCAATAGGAAGTCTAGGACGTAAGATCGTTGTTAGGATATATTACAAAAAAATTGAAGAAGCTAGGAATTTATGTATAGATAATCCCATCACATACGCAAATTCACAGACAGAGGAGTTTACGGGAATTTCGGCCCGAACAATAAGAAGGATAATTAAAGAATATGAGAAGAAAGGCGCTATTGAATCTCCAACTAAAAGAGTACCACATACAAAATGGAAAACTGGATTGGACGAATTTGGTATCACAGCTGTTCGGCGAATTATATACAACTTCCACATTGAAGAAAAAATGATGATAACATTAAAAATGTTAAGACAACGGGTGCAGGAAGATTTGGAGCTGAACCTAAGCAATATGTCGCTACATAGGATTTTAAAAAGAAATGGATTTTCTTATAGGAAAACGGAGAACAACCGTAAATTTCTTTGCGAAAGAAATGAAATCAAACTTTTACGTTTGAAATATCTGAGGAAGGTGCGGGAGTACAGGTCAGAAGGATATGAGATTATTTATTTGGACGAGAGCTATATTCACAGCTCTCACACAAGGCCAAGGGCATGGACTGACGGCACCAGTCAAGGTTTAAAGGCGCCAATTTCAAAAGGCCAAAGGCTGATAATGGCGCATGCAGGTGGAGCGAAGGGCTTCGTGAATAATGCCTTGCTTTTATTTAAATCTGGGTCGAAAACAGGAGATTATCACGATGAGATGAATTTTGAAAATTTCTCCAAATGGATGAAGGATCAAGTTTTAAATAACCTAGAGGAACCATCGGTTATTGTAATGGACAACGCATCATATCACAACAAATGGGAACACAAGCAAATCACTTCTGCTTCCGTTAAATCGGAGATGTTAGAATGGCTTTCCGTCAACAATATACCGCATTCTTCAAAAATGCTCAAAGTCGAACTTTATGACCTTATAAAGCGACATCGGACTAATCACCACCCCAAGCATAAGATTGACGATACGATTCACGGCGCGGGACACGAAGTACTACGATTGCCACCCTATCATCCAGATCTCAACCCTATTGAAAAGATCTGGGCAACAGTCAAGGGAAGAGTCGGAAGCCGAAATACAACGTTTAGATTATCGGATGTTCAGAAACTAGCTGAAGAAGAATTTTCAAAAATAACAGTTGAAGATTGGCGCAAAGTTTGTGAAAAAATTATAAGGACAGAGGAGGAATACTTTTCACACGAGCAGATGTGGGACACAATGTCGGATGCAATAATTATCAATCCAGGAGATGATTCTTCAACCGATTATGAAACTGACAGTTCTTCGAATTCAATTTAATATACATTAATATTAACTATTTCATATATAGGTAGCAAAATCAATAAATATTTTTATCTTAGTACTAAAACGTGTGTGTTTTTACTTCTTAATTCAAACCAAACCGAACCACCCATTTGGTATACTGGTGTTTTGTTTTGCTGCTCGCTGTAAATCTGTTTTATATTTGCAATTCATCGTCAATTTTATCTCGCTATAATTTACACTTTTAATCAAGGTTACAAATTTAAAAGTGGTGGGTAGTTCAAAAAGTTTTAAAAACTGCATTTCTTAAAAAAAATTATTGAAGAATCAAGAACGTTCACCATTTTGTCTTTAACGAACCGTTTAATACCCCATCCTCTTTTTTGTGACAGAAAATCGTGCCTATTGTTATTGGGCATAAAATCGTTTACGTTTCCAAAAAATTCCCAAATTGTAAATTTTTTATTAAATTTACCTACCTCGCCCAAATTCAATGATATAAACAAAAAAAAATTTGGTGTGACACTGCAATTTACTTTACTTTGCGTGCCAATATCAGTACCTACATGATCAATATGCACGACACAATTAATAATGATCAACGAAAGCATAATGAGCAAATAGGGTTTAAATCTAAAACCGTACACCTTCATACAGACACAGTCACACAATCAATTCATGTGCAATGTTTTGCTTAATCTATCCGACCGTGATCACATCATACTCCTACAAAGAACCGACAAGACAAAAAACGAAACAATATATTTGCCTCCAAGTAAAGTTGACATATAATGGTCTATATTTTTCCTCCGCTCCTAATTTCAGTATAAAAGAAGGAAAATGAAGAAACCACCCTCAGTGAGATCGCGACAGCGATCTTGAACACAAGGCAGGGTATACGTCGTTTTTTATTATGGCTCCGCCCGTTTTCGTCTCTTTATGCTTGTTTTTGCAATTTAAGAGATTGTAAAACACATTTTAAGAGACCTGCGCAGTAGAATGGCCAACTGTTTTGGTAGGCACTATACCATGTTTCTTTTGCAAATCTACTGAGCATGTGACAAATGAATGCAACTGTCCACGAACGATTGCCGAAAAGAAAGAAATGTTGAAAGAAGATGGCAGATGCTTTCGATGCACTGTTGTTGGACATACGGCAAGGTTTTGTAAAGCGAGAGGATTGTATTGTAAAACATGCAAACGTAAACATGCTACTTCTTTGTGCAACGTTAATAAATCGGCAACTGTCAGTGAAGTGCAATTAAACGTTACAGAAAATGCGACTACGACGACAATTGTTAATCCCACGCTAAATTTGTCTGTGCCAAATATATCAAATATAACCGGGCACAATAACAGATCACATGTGTTTCTGCAAACAGCGCGAGCTCTGATATCAGCATCTAGTGCATTTTCTTCTACAAATCAGTTATTTGTCCACCTTATTATGGATGGTGGCAGCCAGAGAACGTATGTGAGGGAAGCGGTTGCATACAAACTTAATTTACACGTAAACGGACTCGTAAATTTATCCATCATTCCTTTCGGTCACGCAAAGATTCCCTGCTCTAAGAAAATGAAAACAGTGAAGTTAGTATTACGAAGTCAGTTTAGTGAAAGGACTGTGGAAATTGTTGCTGTGGTGGTTCCTAAAATCTGTCATGATGTCTTGGTCGCCCCAGAGAGCCATGGCCCGCAGTTAGGTGGATTTTGTTTGGCTGACTCAAACGTTTGCGGACGTGATCAAGAAGAAGGGCTAAGCATTCTTATTGGAGCGGACTACTATTGGCAGGTCGTCACTGGAAAATATAGCAGAATAACCAATCTTTTGACAGCAGTTGAGACTGTTTTTGGATGGACGCTTCAAGGCCCTTGCGATGCAGGTGAAAATTTATCTGCTAATGAAAGTGTTTCTACTCTTTTTAGCTCAACCTCCATTGAAAATTTGTGGAAACTGGAGACTTTGGGGATTCGAAGTGATGAACAGGAGATGAAGGAATTCACCAAAGAACTTCAAGCGAAATGCATCCGAAAGACCAAAACGAGATACGAAGCTCTTTTACCATGGAAAATTTTAAATGGACAGCTAGGAAACAACAAAGAAACTGCTCTATCAAGACTACACTCACTTCTCAAAAGGCTGCAGAGAGACCTGACCAAACTTCGAGAATACGACACAACGATGCGCGAATTTATTGCCTCGGGTTACGCTGAGCAAGTTGTTCCAGACAGCGGTGACGACGCCAAGAATCTGTACTATATGCCGCACTGTGCAGTATATCGCCCTGAAAAGACAACCACGAAGATCCGGATAGTATTTGACGCCTCGTCTCATTTACCAGGTAAATTATCTTTAAATGAATGTTTATGGACAGGCTCGAATTTGCTTCCAGACATCCTACAAATTCTGTTAAACTTCCGGATTGGAAAAATTGGCTTAGTAGCGGATATCGAGAAAGCATTTTTACAAATTGTTTTGGCAGAGAGAGAAAGGGATAGTCACCAATTTTTTTGGTATTCTCGGAAAGAAAATTTAACGACTAATTTTTCATCGGTGGCCGAGTATCGCATGACCCGTGTCACCTTTGGGGTTTCGTCTAGTCCATTTTTGCTTTCTGCTGCAATGGCCTTGCATATCGACACCCAAGTAAATGAGTTTCCATAAACGTGCAGGGTATTGAGTAAGTCCTTTTATATGGATGACCTTGTTTCAAGTATCGGTAGTCAGAACGAAGCTATGAATTTTTTTCGGGAGGCAACAGAAGTATTCAATCGTGCCTATATGAAGCTACGAAAATGGCGTAGCAATGATGCGGAAATTCAAAAATCCATTGAAACAATTGAAGGTTGCATACAATCAGTTTTGGGTGTCCTATGGAATGTTCACAGTGATGAATTGATGATAAACCTTAATTTGGAGGAACTAAAAAGGATGGCACAGCCTACAAAGCGAAACGTTTTAAAGCTTATAGCCCGTATATTCGACCCTTTAGGGTTTTTGAGCCCAATCATCATAAGGCATAAAATTTTATTTCAGTCCTTATGGCAAAATAAGCTCAGTTGGGACGAGCTTTTAGACGCCGAATCTACCAAGGAATGGTTCGCGTATTTTAAGGACTTAGAGCAGATTGAGGAATTATCGCTGCCCAGATGGCTGGGAACAAGTTCACAGTTGCGATCTGTGGAAATTCATATATTCGCCGATGCCAGCCAAAAGGCCTACGGGGCTGTTGCGTTTTTGCGAATCCAGGAGTCAAATGGTGAAACTCAGGTGAAATTTGTGTGTGCCAAAGCCCGTGTAGCGCCGCTTAAGCAAAGTAAAGTGGATGAACTTAGTCTTCCAAAGTTAGAGTTGACTGCTGCGTTAGTTGCTGCCAGACTGTGCTGTTATTTAAAGAAATTAAGTATACCGATCGATAAGACATTTTTGTGGACAGACTCGCAGATCACCTTCTACTGGATACGAGGAGATGCTCGAAAATGGATGCCGTACGTGTTTAGCCGCATTAAGGAAATACAGGAGCTGACTGTGCTGACAGACTGGCATCATTGTTCCGGAAAAGAGAATCCGGCAGACCTACTCACCAGAGGGATATCCGCAAAAACATTTTCCTCATCGTCGATATGGAAGGAAGGCCCCTGTTGGCTAAAGAAAGATAAATGTGATTGGCCCACGGAGAATGCGTTGGCGTCTGTAGATTCTACGGTGCTGTTGGCTGTAAGCGAAAAGGATAACGTGGCGTATTCCAAAAATATTTTGGAGTCGTTGTTGCAGTACGAAACAATAAGCGACTGGAAAAGGATGTTGAGAATCACTGCATATGTTATTCGAGGTGTTAATGTATGCAAGGGCAAGAAAACTCATACCTCAAGATTTCTACAAGCGGCTGAAATGAAGGAGGCTGAAACTTATTGGATAAGTTATTTTCAACATATTTATTTTTTTAAGGAAATCGTATCTTTGCAGGAGGGGAAACCAATTCTTCGCTTATCGACCCTCCTGGGACTCAATCCCCTTGTTGATGACCAAGGTTTACTTCGTGTGGGAAGTAGGCTATCGCAGCTCGATGAGCCGTTGGATGTTATTAGTCCAGTCATTCTTCCCAAGGCCAGTTATTTGAGCAAGTTGATCGTCGTTTATTTCCACGAAAAATCGTTACACGGTGGAGTAAACATAGTATTAACTCGACTTCGTGAAAAATTCTGGTTGCCAGTGGGCCGCCAGCTTATCAAGAAGATTATTGCAGCTTGCCGAGTTTGCAAGAGGCTCAGGGGAAAGGCTGCATCTCAACCCTTTGCCCCTTTACCTAGGGATCGGCTTCAGGCATCCAGGCCCTTTGAGACCGTCGGTATGGACTTTGCTGGGCCTCTCTACACACGTTGCGACGACAATAGAAGCAAGGTCTACATAATCATATTTACGTGTGCAGTTGTCCGTGCAGTGCACTTTGAACTGGTCCTGAACTTAACAATCGAACACTGCCTCTTAGCTATAAGGCGTTTTATAGCAAGGCGGGGTGCCCCAACTACAATCTACTCAGATAACGCGAAAACATTTAAAAAGGCAGCAGCAGACTTGAAAATGTTTGGAGATATTATTAACAGTGAGATCTTCAATGGTTTCCTTAGTAACCGTGGAATAAGTTGGAGATTTATCGTGGAAAGAGCCCCTTGGTGGGGTGGGTTCTGGGAGCGGCTTGTCAAAAGCGTGAAAGATGTTCCTAAAGTCACAATTTGGGAGGCGCAGATTACTAATGAAGAGCTTTATACACTTCTGACAGAAGCCGAACGTATCATCAATATGGGACCTCTTACGTACGTTAGTGATGACCCTATGGGTTTGACCCCATTAACGCCTGAAAGTTTTCTTATCGGTTGCGCCAAGGTAACTGATAACGAGAGCGAAGGTCAAATAAATTCTGCTGATCTTCAAAGTAAATGGAAGTCAAGATTGCAGTACACTTCCCATTTGTGGAAAAGATGGAAAGCTGAATATCTCAAGCTCCTACGTTCAGCACACCACTCGAAGCGTACTTTACCAAACGAAATCCATCTCGGTGACGCTGTTTTGGTATATGAAGCCGCTGCCCCCCGCATTCACTGGAGATTAGCTGTAGTCGAGACCTGTTACCCTGGAAGAGACAACAAAATACGATCGTGTGAAGTTCGTTTTGCGGATGGTAAGAGACTTAGACGTGCTGTTCAACTTTTATATCCGCTGGAGATCTGCCAGCAGCCCCGCCCGGAGGATGTCGAAAATTAAACAATGTATGAATTACCCTATGAATTATTGATTTATTTTCTGATATATAAACCTTATATACTTTCTTAACGTTACTCTTCTACCCTTTCATATTAGTTCTTTGTTTAATAAATTGAGTTGTCACGAGTCTTCAGACCCGAAAGGATCGGTTGTATTTTTCACTAAGCAAGATTGGTGGACTATTTTGAAACGGCTAATTGTTCTCCCACAGGGTTATTTTTGACAAACCTAAAAAGTAGGAATCCCCCGAAAAACTTATAGGGGAATCCCCATCATGCGCGGTGAAAAGAATTTTGAAATAGGGAAATGTGAATGCATATTTTAATAGATTATTCGTCACACTTTACATCGAACAATGAAACGAATGTGCTGCTCCTAATAATATTTTTCATATGTGCCTCGGGAGCTCACCTTGGTAGTGGTTGTCAGTAAAGTATGTTTATCGCGATATCTAAAATTCTGTAAATATATTCAAATTTACTTTAGTTGTTTTATGTGTCAAAAAGCAATTGTTTATAATACTAAAAGACGCAGTTCGATTGAAATTGTATCTAAAGAAATATAGCGCTTTTAGAATGGAATGTGCCTCCGAGGCACACCTTGGTAGGATTAGTGTTAAGTCTACAAAAAATATTTTCATCTGAAAAATTATAACGTTTGTCTATATATTGTTGGCAATTGATTTAAAAAATGTTGAAGCCTTCGATGGCTTTAGTCCGTTCAGATTCAACCAATTTATTTAAAATCTGTTTTGTCTGGTAGCCGAAAAACCCATCCTTTAGCCTTTGAGTCAACCTCGAGCTTAAGAGGCACAATGACTCATACATTTCTGTTATGGCAATATCATTTCACTGAGATTTTTTTTATTAATGTACCAAAAGCAATCATCACATTATGAACAAAATGCAAGTAGGCTAGAGTTTTTGTTTCATCTGCTTCAGAGTAAAAAATCTTTTCAATGGCTTTCACACATGATTCTTGCTTATCAAAGTAGCTTCTCAAAGCAGACAGAAATCTTGTATTTACGTGACGTAATAATTCGACAAACTCCATTTCCGTAGTTTCAAATATCTTCATCAATTCCGTACGACGCAGCTGAATGTGAGAAATGGCCGTATATTTTTAAGATGATAGCTTCTACTGCGTACTCCGATATAAACGGAGTTTGTTTCTCACAAACATGGCTTAACAAATCATGCTTGTGTATAGAAAAGTGGTCAAGTATCACGCGAGAGATGACCAGCTTCAACATGTCGCATTGCATCCATTTAGCACTCGGTAAGCTGATATATCTAACAATGGCGTGTTTGTTTCCAAATTAAATTTCATTTAAAACTAATGAGCTTTTATAATATATGTATTATAATATACACAGCACACTTTAGTGTAATTTGTTGTTGCTACTCACACAGGGTTTAAATTGACCTACATTTAGACTGATTTCAGTCATTTACAGATTCGCACCTTTCTTAATTTTGCTTAACCTCATGTAGCAAACCGACAATCACCACAAATAAAAAGCATATTTGATGTCAAGGAAGTATGCAGCTTGAAGGTAATAACAGGAACTTTTCCATACAACCAAATCAAATTCACACAACTCACCGTGAATTGATGACTCTTCTTCATCCTCCATGCACGTATAACTACTTGTCTCCGTCGCTGCATCCAGAGACGGGTTAGTCTCCTCACTTATACTTCTGAAATTTCCAGCATTTTTTTGTGAATATTAATAATAAGTTAATAAGTTTTATAGTTATCATTTACAAAATAGAATTGGTGTCACTGACGGGACGATGAATCCTTGCTGTTGGTGTCGGTTTATTCGATTTACGCGACGACATCCGATGCAAAAACTGTTGAAATCCCCTTTTTGATAATTTCAAATCTATATCGTTTGTCGTTCCACTACTGCCACCACTACGACGATGTGTCGACTCGAGACAGCTACCCGGTGAGGAGGTATTCCTCACTATGTTTGTTCGCTGAAAGATACGGCCCTGCAAGTCTGGTTGTAGGGAGTGTACGCGAAGAATCTCATGTTTATGTATTGAATCATTACGTTTCAGTTCAAGGGAATGTGCCGCACGTCTGTTGGTTGCGAAGACACCATTCCCGGCGAATCGACGTCGTATAATGACATCGTCGTTCTGACATTCATCGATCGGGATGGGCATATCGTAAATTAAATGTCGCGACCCATAGATACTGGAGCGCTTCTTTGGCTGGCAGTAAATGGCGGATGGTAGAGACTAGAAAACATGGCAAAGGAGAGAGTAAAATTCAATTTTGTTTAATAGGAAAAGTTTTGTTTTTTGTTTTTTTTTCAAATTTTTTGAAATAGCAACTTACATCAGCTATGGGTTCATGCTCAGCTACATCATGAGGGCGCTGGAGGCCAATCTTTGTAATATTCTTAAAAAGTTTCCATCTTTCTCGTGCCGTTCGCCCTGGACTGCAATAAAATCAAATATTCGTCATCAATTTAATGCAAACAAAATACTTGTTCTGTCATATGGCGCGGTACCGGTACGTGGTCTAAAATGTTACCTACATATTTTTGACATTTCTAGTAAAATATTGCTTTGGTAGTTTAAACGACATCTCATATACCAATGTGTATATATACATATTTATATACTGCATTAAATACTCTCAAGAGAGGTCAGCATGCCAACAAATCTACAAGCTGTAGATATTTCACCACACTATTTTTCAATGACCTGAATAATGCATATTATTCGGTGCTTTTGAAATCAGCTTCTTTTTGCTGTCGTTGACAAAGTCTCAACAGAGCCCTGTTGAAGTGGGTTGTGTTTACAACTTAGTGCGGGTTTTCTCCACCGCGGTGTCTCCGTCAATGTACGTAGTAGCGTACACTACCAACTTCAACCACAATACGGCCAATTTTCCAATTACGCTTCGAATAAACCTGTCAATATCATCTTTGGTTCTCCAGATAATCGTGGCGAAAGATAATTCCGAATGCACATACGTACATGCGCACGTACGTACATACACACTGGGAAGTTAAAAATATATTGCCGCTCAGACATCTAATGTTAACAAGGTAACGAAAGTGTTCTATCTACGAGGTGGTCACAATACTATCAGACGAAATGATATACACCATTCGCTAAGATTTGCTATCACTGTGACAGTTCAAAGAAGAAGGCTCTAACAGAACATATAAAACTTTTCAGTACCTTTATAGCACCATATATCTTTTACAAACTTCCTGCAGACATATGCAACAACAATGAAGAATACCATCGGTTCTTTAAAAAACTTAGCAATCGGCTTTTATCCAAGTCATATGGAGGACTCAATGCATGTCGTAGTTTAACATAATTTTTTGTTTTGCCAACTCTCGACCGCAAAAAAAGATGTATTTGATTGCTTTATTTAAATATGCGCGATATCCCATTTCAAATTCATACTTTGCCTCTGAAAGTCTTTATTCAATCGTCAAAAGTAGAGGTTCATTGCTTTGCCGACGCTTGAATCATAGCCTACGGTTACTTTAATTATATAAGTAGCCAAGCCGTAAGGGGTATCAAGTCAACGTTATTGACTGCACAGCCCAAGGTGCCCCCTTTGAAAACCAAATCTCATCCGCGATTGGAACACGTCCTCTCAAAACTGTAGATGAGTGTATCAGCAATGTTGAGGCTTGACTTCGAGCATATTGTATTTTGAACTGATTCTGAAATAACGTTACATTGAATTAGAACAGATCGATCAACTCTGGTAACCTTTGTTGCAAATCGTGTATCTGAAATCCAAGGGTGGACACTAAATGTATCATGGAAACACGTCCCAACAAAACGAAATTCAGCGGATATTGTTTTTTATAAGAGTTTTAACGTGGATGAAGAAAATAGTTCGAATTGGTTCAATGGTCCACAGTTCCTCCTAGAAGACCCCACGGATTGACCAATGAGTAAACATTTCGAGCTATCCCCGAATGATGAGGCTTTCGAAAGCCGTAAAACGAATGATACCCTAGTGGCAGTCGAAAGTCCGCAGAAGAATCTAATAGATTTCATTTATAAGTTTTCGTCATATGCTAAATTGAACAGAAGAGTTTTGTATATCATGCAGTACCTATAGCCAAAGAGCTGCAACTGTCATTTTTTTAAATAATTAAAATTGTTCAAAATTATGAATTTTCCGAAGAAATTAAAATTTGAAGCGAAATATCGTACTTCCGTCTTAAATGCTAAAACTCAATTCATTTATGTATGAATTCAAAGACAACGACTGCACATTCTCGCTGCTGCGAGTAGTCGGACATCTCTTCCATGCATCGATAGGGTATGTTTCTAAAATTCCGATACTACTCACATAAACATATAATTGTGGTATCTGCATAGTAAGAACCATCATGCAGGCACCAAAGCATTGGTAGCGCTGCTTCATGAAAAGTTGTGGCTGGTAGATGCTCAAGAATCATGCAGAAAAACTTTAGTGCGTGCATTAGTTTAGTTTAGTTTAGTTTAGTTAGTTTAGTTTTTTACTTTATTTCATTAATAACTTAAAGTTATACAAATGTTTAAAACAAATTAAAAGATAGATTTACAAGATAGTAGAGCATTTAAGTTATAAACTGAAATACCTGAATGTACCTATTCTGTTGTTAGATTTAAACAAGAGGCGAATGTACAGTACATACTTAATAAAATTAAAATTTATTTATCGATGGGGATGCGATAAAAAATGTATAAAGGATTCAGTAAATCACCAATTACAGCGTAGTTTAATGAGAAAAGCCAACATTTTACATTTTTAAGATATACGGACTTAACTCGCTCACATCTCAGACTTGAAGGTAATTTATTGAACAAACGCGTAGCAGTAACATTATAGAAGGTAGAAAAATGCGATTTATTGATTATAGGTACATTGACGAGATTACTAGTGTTGACGCGCAAATTACGGTTTTCATAAACCCTAGGAGAATTGTACCCGGACTTTTCAAAAAATATTTTTAAAACTTTATAGAAATATAAATGTCTCAATGGAAGAAATCCAAGACTTTTGAACGGTCCAAAACTAGAAGTACGACGGTTAACCTTACACATAATACGAACAGCTTGTTTTTGTTTTATTAGCAAAGGCTCTAATTTATCATAATATGTACCACCCCAACAAGCTATACCATACTGAAGTTTAGATTTGAGAAGACCATTATAGACTAACTTTAAAATTGTCAAATCACAGTATTGGCTGAGATTTTAAAACTGTCTAACAACATTGTTTAGATATTTTTTTAAGTACATAGTATGCTCCAACCAACTGAGCTTACAATCCAGAGTAATACCTAAGTACTTAAAGCTGTCGACGCGTTCGATTACAAAGCACTCAGCGGTGCAATAGGCATGTGAATCAAAAGTGGGTGAATTATGATTGTGTGAACAAGGGTTAATGAAAAGGAATCTATTGCAATTTGGCGAATGGTATTGTAAAGGCATATCATTACAGATATTACCCTTAATGTTAAAAACCATGTACTTCGTTTTGTCACTTATGACCAATTTATGAAGTTTAAACCATCTCCGCAGTATATCTAGATCATGGTTCACATCCACATATAAATTAAAATAACATTTACCATAGTACGACAAGGCAGTATCATCAGCAAAAGCTGTGACCTCAGAGGTTGATTAAAAAGCGAATTTACAAAAATTAAAAACAAAATAGGACCCAAGACAGATCCTTGGGGAACACCAATGTTAATGAGATTTTTCTCACTTAAACTATTTTGAATCTTAACTCTCTGACTACGGTTATTAAGATAAGAAGTGAACCAGTCATGTATAAAACCTCTGAAACCTACGTTATAAAGTTTTATAAGCAATATGTTATGGTCTACCATGTCGAATGCTTTAGTGATGTCAATGAATAAGGTCAGAAACATTTAGACTATTATAAATTTAACCGCACAACTTCAATAAGGCATCTTCAGTAGATTTGCCACTTCGAAAGCCAAATTGTGAAATACTAGAGCAATTAGTTTTGTCTAAGAAAGACAGCGTTCTAGATTTGACCCCTTTTCCAAAGACTTTAGAAAAAACAGATAACAGGGATATAGGGCGGTAATTGTTCAAAGACATGGTATCACCTTTTTTATAAAGAGGAATTATAACAGCTGTTTTAAGTATTTCCGGAAAAATACCCTTTTGAATACTTAAATTGAAAATGTGACATAAAACATCAGAAACAAGGAGCGAAATTCTTTTTAAGATATTACTTGAGATTTGATCGCATGACAGTGAATTAGACGCTTTTAGGGATTGTATAATTTTATGAACTTCAATTGGTGAAAAAAATTCAAAGAAAAAGCTTTGTCTTTGGAAAGTGTCGTACACAGTAATATTTGAATTATCACATTGACAGTTAGAAGTAATATTTACTGCGGATTCCCGAATAGCCTTTGTAATATTGGAAAAATAGTCATTGAACACAGTGGCAACTTCTAAGGGCTCAGATAGAGTCGTATTATTTATAGTGACTGCAATATCAGAATTAGGTTTGTTTTTGTTCAAAATTTCGTTGACAACCTGCCATTCTCTTTTGGAATTACCTAAACTTTGAGCTACTTATTACTAAAATAAGTATCTCTTTTAAGAGGTATTTCAGTTTTCAGCTCCCGACACACCTTATCATAACACCCTTTCAGTCTTAAGTTGTTGGGATGTTTTTTTAAACACTTAAACAGATGATTTTTTTTTTCTGATTTTAGTAATCAGACTACCAGTCATCCACAGCTTAATAGGCTTCAACTTGTTGGTTTTATTGATGTGTATACTTGCGCGAGATAAGTGCAATTGAAGTTTACTAAGAAACAAATCAAAGGCAATAGATGGATCCTCTGCGCTGTATACTTCATCCCAAAATTCAAAAATTAGCGCTGACTTAAGAGCTAGAAAATCAATTTTAGTGAGCATTTTATTATTGCTCTGTTTTAATCTGGAGACTCTGAGGTCAAGTTGAATGGTAGTTAAACAGTGGTCACTTATTTTGAGGTCAAATATAGCCGTTCTAAAATTAGCAGGATTATTTCTGTGTAACCTAATAAATATATGATCCAAACAAGAACTTGTTTCTTGAACCACTCGCGTTGGATGAGTCAGTAAACTATCAAAGCCAAAGGACGACATTACCGATAAGAAATTATCAACTTCGAATGAAGTCAAAAGAAGGTCAATGTTAAAATCACCCACAATAATTAGATTTTTACACACATGATTTTCAAGAAAGCCAATAATATCATCCAGAAAGACATTTACTGTACAAAAATTCAATCTATAAACACCGACAAAACAGTATCGAGCACCAGAAATTTCGCAACTTACACAAATCAAATCAACACTAGCAAGATTAAAACACTCAACGTCAACGTTAGACAACAAATTGTTTCTATAAAACACAGCAACACCATCAGCAGAATAGGTGTTATTGCAGGCCGCTTTAAATGTAAAATTAGGTAAGGAATAATTTTTAATTTCATCATCAAAGATCCATATTTCAGAAAGAAAGATGAGATCAGGTAAATGTTCTAAAGATGCGAGGTGAGTTAAAAACGTATCAAAATTTTTTCGCATACTACGGTAATTTTTTGTGAATTATGGAAAGGGCAGAAAAAGATAATTTGTTTGTATGATCTATGCAAAAACATTTTAAGCTTTCAGAACTTGAAGTAGAGGAAAACTATTGTCACTTAAATTAGTATTAATATTAATATTATGAGGAATTATTGGTGAATTACATAAATTAGAATTAATCATAGATTATAATCAAAAAGTTTGATTTTCAAATTTACTTAAGTCCTCATGACTAACTACTTTGAGAGTCATTGATGAAAATCTTGCCGTTGACATTGTCGCTTCTACCTCCTCCGCTGCCGTTGCTATGACCCCTGATATCAGTTGCTAATATATTCGCAGAAAGCTTGATTTTATCCAAACGCATCTTGTTCATTACTTTCTCCTTCGATACAAGAGATGAGAATCGTACGCATACAATATTGCCGGTTGAGTTGTTATTGATTTTTGTTTTCGATGTTCTTGCATTCTTTACGTAGCAAGACTCAATCTCCTCAGGCGCAGTTAAAAGCTTTAATACCCTCTCTTCCACGTTTGCATTATTGACGTCTGGAATACCAACAACATCAACTCCACACTGCTTCTCTCTTTGCTCTAGTAAGTTCACCTTCATCTCAAGGGCATCGATCTTATTATTGAGAGATTCATTGTTTTGTTCCAGAGCTCTTATTTTTAAGAGTGCATCAGTATTAATTTGCTGTAGCTTTAATATTTCAGCAAACAGCATCTCCAAAGTAATTGGTTGCTTGGACTGCAATGAAGTTACACAGCCAGATAACTGAAGGTGGATAGCTCGCTTGGTGAATTGATTAATCTACTGCTTGAAAGTCGGATTATTAATTCAAAACTGGGCGTTACATCTGCTAGGAAGTCTGCCAGTAGAGGCACGCCACAAGGCGGTGTTCTTTCTCCCCTTCTCTGGAATTTGGTGGTGAATAAACTACTGATAAACCTGGAAGGGGAGGGCTGCGGGGTGATTGCCTATGCGGATGACGTTGCTATAGCCGTCTCACGAAAACACCTCAATACCATAAAGGAACTCCTGCAAAACGCTCTTAACAAGCTAACGAGATGGGCTAATCGGTGTGGACTGGGCTTTAACCCCCACAAAACCGAGTTGGTCCTCTTTTCCAGGAAATATAAAATCCCACATATTGACCCTCCCTCTATTAGCGGTACAAGCTTAACCTTCTCTGACGAAGCAAAATTTTTGGGTCTAATCTTCGATAGGAAGTTAAGTTGGAAACCCAATATACAAGAAAGAGTCAAGAAAGCTACAGTAGCACTTTTCTCTTGCAAAAAAGCCATTGGCAATTCTTACTTACGGGGTGGTCGTCTGGTGGACTGCCCTGGATAAAGCTATAAACCGCGACAAACTGGGCAAAGTCCAGCGTTCAGCGTGTCTGTGCATTAGCGGAGCACTCCGTACTACCCCCTCCGCTGCACTGGACATTCTGTTACACCTGATACCCCTCGACATCTTCAGCATGCAAACAGCGGCTTGTTCCGCTGTCCGCTTAAAAGCTACCTCACAGTGGACCAACAAGAAGATTGGCCACTCCATCATTTTGGACTCCTTTAAGTCTCTACCCAGAAACATAGACTACATCATACCCCATCTGCAGTTAGGAAAAAACTTCCAAATCACCATTCCTTCCAGATCATTCTGTGATGATGATGCATTTGCGGAAGATAAATCGATCCACTTCTACACCGACGGATCTAAAACCAGCGATGGGGTAGGTGGGGGCGTTTTCTCAGAAAAGCTAAATCTTAGCCTCTCTTTTCGTCTTCCAGATTATTGTAGCGTGTTCCAGGTGGAAATTTTAGCGATAAAAGAAGCCCTGACGTGGCTAAAGAGGATTGTGATATCCTCAAAGGATATCCGTATCTTCTCGGATAGTCAGGCAGCGATTAAGTCCCTGGACTCAGTCTCTTCAAATTCCATCGTAGCCCAAGATTGCCGCTCATCTCTTTCGGAGATGGCAGAGCAGTTCAACATTCACCTCTGTTGGGTGCCGGGACATAGAGACATTCCAGGTAACTGTAGGGCAGATGATCTCGCCAAAAAAGGAACCACTTTACCTCTTTTACCTGATAAAGGTTCTTTAGGAATACCAATCGCTACATGCGCTCTTGCTCAAGCTATCAGCAATCGAGAGAACAAACCTTAGGTGGACATGTAGCAATACTTGTCTAGCGACTAAGCGAATCTGGCCAAAGCTGGATCTGCGACGCTGTATGTGTCTAATCTCATTAAACCGATTGCATATTAGCTCGACCATAGATGTTATCACAGGACACTGCTTAATAGGCAGGCACGCCTCCAGACTTGGCGTGCACTCAAACGACTTCTGCAGAAGCTGCATGGACGAGGAGGAGGAGGAGACTATACTTCACCTTCTCTGCACATGTCCTGCGCTCTCCCACAAAAGAAAAATCCATCTAGGGGACTTCTTGTTTAATGACACAAACGACTTAGCCAACACTGGCGTGAGGGAATCCTCAGATCTGTGTGGTACCACAATTGACCTAATTTTGGGCTAAGTGTGTCGGCCTTAGCTGACAGCCACGTCAACCTAACCTAACCTATCACAGCCAGATATTGTTGGTGTAGTGAGGGCAGCTTTGTGGTTGTTCCCAATGCCGCTCGGCGCCGCTGAGAGAAGAGTAACAGGTGGACTTTTAGATGAAATGACGGGTGGCGGGGAGAGTATGGGAGCATGATCATGCAAAATTGATTTTCTTCGCAAGCTCACACAGCTGTCACATCTGAAACCTTGATCACTTTTTCCATAGAATTCAGCTTCTTCTTTTTGTAACTTTGCGCATTTCGCATGAAAGTGTTCTTTGCAATTTGAGCACTGAATTTTTAGGTCGATTCTTTCAATTTTCAGAACACAAAAATGGCACTTCATTTTAGCAATACTTTTTTTTTTTTTTTTTTTATTCAAAATTAAAGTTTATGTATAATTGAACTTTGAAACTTGTTCTCAGCGCATGTGTCCCCATCAACACTCGCGGATGAACTGATTGCTTCAACTTTGGGCCAAGTTGCTGACGCATATCATGGGTGATTTGGCAGCAGATTGATTTAGAGCACAATGACAATGTTGCGTAGACTTGTGTGGCCCTATTTATACCTCTCTAAGAATTCTCGGTCGACCACCATAAAAAAAGGAACATAGCAGTTTTGTTTGTTTTACCTCCAAAGATGTACATTTCGAACTAACAACAACTGATTGTTTTATTCTCGCCCTTAAAAGGTTGATTGGTCATCGGAATTCCCCAGAAGATACGCTTCGACAACGGGACGAACTTCGTGGAAGCTCAGAGGAACTTCCAGGATGTTCGCGAACTGTTTGAACGAGGGAATGAAGCGGTTCACCCGTACGCTCCGGGCTCCACATTTCGACGAAGAAGCGCTAACACAAGCAAACATGCTAATAGGTGGCGTTAATTAAAAGCATGGCGACTTGTATGCGTACACAGTTTGTCATTTTTTCAAATAAAACAACGTTTTGTCACTTAATTATCTTACCCGTTTCAACCATTTTGTCAAATAAAAATTTTTGTGACAAGAAAATAACAGTACTGCTTTAGCCTAAAACAAAAATTTCAAATATTCCATATTTTTAGAATATTTAACGTGACGTGTTCATTTTACATACAAATAGGAAGTGTTTAGTAAAAGAAGTGCATATATGTGCAAACTTTGTTTGATTGACACGAAAGACTATACCATCAGCAACAAGAGGAAAAAATATATAACGCCATCTCACACCTAGATGAACTTTAACTCAATAGATCCCAGAATTGCCCGCTTTTGAAATTCAGGTTTTTTCTAGATAGATAGTGGTTAAAAATTGTGTTTGTTAAGTTTTAACTCTTTGGGATGTCCATAGAGGTGGGAGATTTAGTTGCCAACGGGAGCTTAGAAAAAGCTTTATTTTTTTAAGGATATCTGAAAACAAAATAGTTAGTTAATGATAACATGTTAGAACGACGACATTCTTTAAAACAATTAGTGGCGTTGCATTTTTTGCTGAGAAATATTGTCCATTTTAAACATTTCTTATAGCGCCTGTATTGGGACTCGCCCCTTGTTACAATATCGTCCTTCCTGTCTGCTCAGATAAAATCCAAAATTTAGTTCGGTGCTGTAGAAGTACCCGATCGAACTCGACTTTTTGGGGGCAATGATGCTTTGCAAAATGTATCTATAAATTGCAGCAACAAAAATGTTGTTCCCGCTTTTCTATATAACACAAGATATATCAATAGCCCAAAGAAAGGCCACCACTGCTTTTTGGCTCTTCTATGTGTCTTCTTAATGTTAGGTGTCTACTGAATCCATATTACTGTTCACTCTGTTTTCGCGCAATCTTCCGGTACCTCCTATGTTACGATTGCGTAGTTCCTGTAGTAAGGCAACGGATGTTAAAAAATGTCAAAACGTGGCAAACAACATGCATAATCAAGAAGTCCTAAGTCTACATCTCCGCCTTGACCATATCCTTTTTCGTCGATTCCTGTAGATGATCCAAAACAAGAATCTGCGTGAACCACGTAGCCATTGGAATCGGACATGCACCACAGCTTGAAAACAAAAGGTTTTGAGTTTCCTTTAATAAATTGTTTTGCCCCGTGGTATCCAAAGTATGGAATCCTACTTTCAACTATTGATAAGTGACCGCTAGATTATATTATTTAAAAGTTTATTAAAGAGTAATCGAACCATAGGCGAAAAGATGTGTCTATAAATGAATTATCTGAGAAATGCATATAACTCGCCTTTAGAAGAGCAGACATTTTTTCTCACATGCTAAAAAGTCGACGATGCAAATTTTACCGTATAATCAGAAATAATTATCTAGCCCCATTCAAAAAAGTGTTTTCTAAAATTTTGTTAGCAGACAAAGTATTTACAGACAAGCAGCTAATAATGTTAATTGTAGCAGCCTATTAAATATGGCACTAAATTACCTTTCTTAAACTTACTATTTACATTTTTTTAATTATTATTGTTTTAACTTCCAATAACATTTATATTTTTTGCCATTAGAAGGCATATTTTTACTTTAAGCATTTTTTAAAACTTAAAAGCACATCTCCCATGTAAGCTTTAAAAATGCTATCAACACGCAACTGTAAGTCTTCGCATACACAGAATTGAACGAACGGAGAAATAAAGAATTAATGATGATTTTTAAGATTCACACTGCACCGTTGCAATTCTAGGTATAAGAAGGCAGCGGGAATTCTTAATTATTCCAGTCTGTTAATAAAGCTTGTGAGCACACAACAAAGTTGGAGTCACTCTTTTATTCAAAACATTCTGTTGGATTTATGTAGACAGGCTGAAGAAACAATTGGTCGCCTGGCTCTGTTCCTCTTTGGTGTTTGGTATTCGCCGTATTTTAAAACGTTCCGTCGCTCTATAGTATAGTATAGTGGCTGAACAAGCAATTGGTCGCCTGGCTCTGGACATTTTAGCCTACGGGAGTTACGGGACACTTGCGCCGCTCGACGGGAAACCACTTTCACCCACCACCACCCATAAGCAGGACACCACGCTTCAAAATTAATTTAAATTAATTTTTTCACCAAATTTGTTGCAAATAGAAAAAGTGATCTGTTGATTTTCTTGTGGATCGCTAAGCTGTTCTATTTTTCTCCTTGCGTGGTTTGGTTTTCATTCATTTGGACTTACTTCATGACCAAATCAGTAATTATTATATATTACTTTACCTTAGTGGAGCAGAGCTCTGTGTTTTTGGGAATTGGTGATTCAAGTTACTGAGGTGTCCCTAAAAGTTGCTATATTTGTGATCAGCATCGATACTAGCTAATATCGATATAGCCATGTCCGTCAGTTGGCAATTAAGGCTTTAAAAGTTAAAACTCAATATAGGAAGCTAAAATTTGAAGCATATACTTTCTAGGGGCCCATTTAATTTGCCACACGCTCGCAATTAAAAAAAAAAGATTTATCGAAAAAAATTAAATTTTAACTAAAAAGGCTTGAGACATCTGAACACAATAATTATTTCTGATTGTACGGTAAAATTTGTATCGTCAATTGCTAATAATTCCTATTTTAATAACAGAAATATATCCATGTAAAGGCCCCTCCCCTCACTGATTTATAACTCTACGTTTACGTCGAAAATATTCCTACCTTGTTTTCTCCTTCTCTTCAGCTGCAGTTATAATTGACTTCCACCGACTAACGATTTCTGGATTTTTTGCTTCTATATCCTTATAAATACCAGCAGCCTGCATGTAACCATCCCTCATAACGACTATCTGTAAAATCGTTTTTTTTTTGGTTAATAAATATTATCAGTCCCGAAAGAGACATTTTATTTTTGAAACAATGTAACCGCTGACTAGCTATGGCATTCGAATCATAAAGTACTTACGTAGTCTGCGTTCTGAATCAATTGCAGTCGTTGGGTAACCAGGACGACTGTCCGTTGGGCTTTCAATAACATTTTGTTGATGCTCTTATCGAAAACATGCCTGGCAACTTCATTGTCCAGTGAAGAAAGTGGATCATCCTGTCGTTCAAAGAAACCATTTATTATTATTTTAAATGAAGCAAGGCAATATGGAAATACACTCTGTTCCACATGTTTACTAACAGGTAGTTTCTAGATTTAAGATTACGAAATTTTTTAAATCCTTCGATAATATGGGAAAAACTTAACGCAATATGTTTATGTTGTAGAAAAAAAATTGGAAATTGAAAAACCAAATGCGATATGAGAGAAGACTACATTATGTGTATATATTGTAAAATAAACATAGGGACGGGCTACAGTCCGCTTGGGTGAATTGTTGGATACTCTATTCTTATTCCTATCCCTATCCTACAATAAGTGGGCGTGACAAAAGTCTAAGTATGGTTGAATTGTTAAGAACGCCCTACATATTTTGTTATATAACATTTCAAGGATTTACTCGAAAAAAACAAAGCTTTAGTAAAAAAAACCAGCTTCATAGCTCAAACTTTGACTTTTCAATAAAATTGTTTTATTTAATTGTGGGCAGATTTTCAAAATGTTCTCTCCAGAGCAGTTTTAGGAGTCAAAGATTATATATAAAAAATTTCAACTTTCTAGCTCAAAATTCGATTTTTTCGATAAATTTGTTTTTTGAGTTTATGGGCGTGTCTGCGGATTTCAAAAATTCTTAAACTTGATTATTTCGGGCCCCTAGAGAGTATATGGTTAAAATTTTAAAATTAAAAATACGGACGGACGGACGGACATGGCTAGATCGACATTACTATCGATGCTGATCATAAATATAGTAACTTTTAGGGGTCTACCGGCAATATTTAGGTATGTTACAAACTATGAGTAAACATTAATATACATATAAGTACTAGTTTTATGACCTTATTGGGAAAAGCATTATGAAATTTGAATTTATCTACCAAATTCCAATTTAGGTTTAACAATATAAACATACTGTAGGTTTCTCTCATATTGCATTTGGTTTTTCCCATACCTATTAGCGAAGGATTTAAAAAGTTTTTTTTAAATAAAATCAAGAAACTACTTGTTCGTAAACACTTGGAACGGAGTGTACCACCACTGGCGAATTGATTGAAAATAATAATTCGATTGCATGGCATATTGTAAATGGTAGATTGGCAGTTTTAGTGACAATAATTTAATCATAATATCGGATGCATAGATGGTATTTTAGGTGCGGCTAAGAAAACTTGTTAACATTTATTCTATGCAAACACTTTGTCCGTAGCTGGAAGATAGCAACTTACCATAATGACAGCGTTGGCCGACGAATACAGAGACCTAGCTATAGCGATGCGCTGCTTTTGTCCACCAGATAAATTTATACCACGTTCACCGATTACTGTCATATCACCATCGGGCATCAATTCAATATCTGGCTTCAGGGCACATGATTCCAGAACCATGTCGTAGCGTTTGGGACGAAACGATTCACCAAATAGTATATTTTTACGGATGCTAGCGTTTAGTAACCAAGGTACTTGTGGGACATAAGCAATAGTTGAAAACCTGTAAAGTGTGAAAAAGTAATTCGATGATTTATATTCCTTACTTCTTTCACATAGACGAAAAATAACTCGTAAATTTGGAAATCCGTTACGATACATAATAGAATTAATAGCCAGCAATTCAAAACTCGCATCTCTTATTCTTATACCACCTCTCAGTCAGTGTAGAAATTAAAGAACATCTTTGATAATAGAAAATAATGAAAACAGTTTGCAGATCCGTGGTAACGGTTTGGTACAATGCCCTCGCATGGTAGACACCTTGACGAATGACGTCTGACAACACTTCGTACGTGCGATGGCTTAAGCCGACTCAACCAGACCTTCTCTTAGGATCAGATCTAACAATTGCCCCCGGAAATTATATCTATGTAGTATGGCCCCTCGTAGGATCAGTATTTAAGTGCTTCATAACAAAAATATTGCGAGTCGCCCTTTCAAGCATTTAAAATGATTTCAGTCTATAAGTGACACATAAACACACTTATTTTTGCAAATACCTTATGCAAAGTTTTTGTGTTCAGGATTGAAATGATAAATGCATTTTTATAAGTTTTTACGTAATAAAAGTTTGATAAAACATAATATTTTCTTCTTCCTTGAATGCGAAGTTACGATCAGGATTAAAGGGACCACTTTACTGCCTTTCTACTGGTCTGCCTATGGGTTTCGCCGGTTTGACCTCAACAATTAGTGGTGATGTTTTTGCATTCATGTGACCCAGAAGTGTTGAGGTCTGCCTATTTTTTTCCGATTTCGACACGTCCATGCTCTTGTTATTGATATTTTTGTTTGTTCGATACGGAAAAGCAATTTGTCGAATTTTGGTGGCTTTTTTAGTTAGCTAGGGCGTTTCTGGGAGAGCCCAGGCTCGTCAACTTGTGGTGGTGCTTCCGGGAGAAGATTGACGCGGCTTCAGTCAGCTCACGGCAGCGCGTGTGCACGTTGACGACTGCCAGGCGCTCGGAATGCAATTGGGATTTTGACCAGTTCTTTCATAAGGTAACGAGTGCTCAGAATCCCAATTATCGTTAGAATACGTTAAGTAGTTTAAGTAAGTAGAATAGGTAGTTTTTTAATTTGTTTTATATAATATATAAAATTTAAATAATGATGCCGAGTTTTAAAAATTTTCTCGATGAATATATATGAAAGATTAGTTCGTAAAATAGTTTTTAGGCCGAAAGCTAATAATAATAAGATATAGTTAAATTTATGGTGTCCGCATTAGGAACAATAATCTAGAATATGTATCCTTTTAAATTGAAGTTAGATTTAATCATTTTTGTCTAGTATGTAAGTTGATATTCATATTCAATAATCATTGTAAAATTAATTTAAAAGTAAAGTAAAAGTAAAAATTGAAAAATCTTAGAAAAAGTTGCATTTTTATATCTCAATTGTGATCAAACGCATTTATTTTTAAGAGTCATTTTCCTGCAATAAGTTTATCTACGTTATTTTTTATGGAAAGGAAAATAAGGGCAAAATTAAGTATACATACCTACATTACATACTTTTGTATGCAAAATTGGTACAAATACATCTATTATTCACAATCGCGTTCTGTATATTATATACACTCTGTTCCAACTGAATAGGTACAAGCTTTTTCAAATCTATATGGTTTATTATTTCCACATAATGTACATGAATCTATAATTTGATGCTGCTAACTATTTGTCTATAATGTTGCCAAAAGAAATGAGAAAGAATAATTCAAAAAGCACCGTCCGCCTAAATTGCTTTAGGGAGATCTGTTTTTGTTGTGTGTATTCAATTTATAAAAATCATGGCCCTGGTCGGGATTCGAACGCACGACCAGCCAATCACTACCATCGCACCATTGCCACCTGTTTCTGACTTTCACCGATTAGGCGAAAGAGAGTACTTTTCCGGAAAAACCCGGACAGGTGGCAACGCTATATCTTCCAAAAGCAAATGAACGCTGATTACGAACATGTAGTTTCTTTATTTAATTTTACAAAATTTTAAACTGTTAATCATGATATAGCATGCCAACCATACAAGATATCAACAATTTAAAAAGAAACAATCATTGAACACAGCACGCAAAAGTCAGGTCATTATTTTGCTTTAAGTGATATCAGAGTCGAGATTGGCATACCGTCGTCTTTTCAGATAAAAAAGTTGAATTTGGACCGAATTGATGGATGCAATTATTATTTCCATTATTTGGGGAAGGATGGAATAACTTTAGATATTTTTATTTTTTTTTTATTTTTTTTAAATACACTATCAGCTCTGTGTCATGGAGTGCTTAAAGCAAGCAACTATCACGAGCAGAAATTGCCGGCACTAAATTTAGTGCAGGTGTTAGTAAGGACAAAACAATTAAAAATACAATAATTATGTACCTATAAAATACTAACACAGACACAAAATAATGAAAACAATTTAAGACATTAAAGCATTACGCAAAATATTTTTTAGCTTAATTTTACTAACATGCAAGTCAATCACATGATCATTTAGATTATAGATTCTACTCATGCGACTAATAGGCTCATGCCTCCCATAATTCGTTCTATGATGGGGGCTAAATAATAATTCAACACTGCGTAAATTATGGGCACCACCACGAAAATTAAAGACAATAGACGACAGCAAGTCATGTGCATCTATTTGACCTGATATAAGCTGCTGTAAAAAAAATGATATCGCTATTAAGCCTTCGTTGAGAAAGGGGTAACATTTGAAGAAGCTTGATACCTTGACTGTAGGGAGGAAGGTTAAATGGATCATCCCATGGAAGTCCTCTAAGTGCAAATCGAATAAATTTACGTTGAATGGCCTCTATTCGATTTGAATGAATGTTGTATAACGGTGTAAAAACTTGAGAGGCATACTCTAGAATCGGACGGACAAAACAATTGTACAATGACATAGAAACGTAAGGGTCAATAAATTCTTTGGCCCACCTTTTTACGAAGCCCAGCATAGAATTAGATTTATTAATAATAGAATTAATATGCCTAGCAAAAACCAGTTTGGGGTCGAAATAAGCCCCAAGATCCTTAAAATTATCAACATTACAAAGAATATGTTGAGACAGAGAATATTGAAAGGTGGAAGGGATAGTCTTTCTATAGAATGTCATATGTTGACATTTAGTTGGGTTCAGGGATAAACCATTTTTATCACACCAATTTGCGAAGCTATTAATGTCAGATTGAAGAAACATTCTGTGTTGCTGACTAGTGATAGATTTATATATTTTCATATCATCAGCGTAGATCAGGATATTACTGTAATTTATACATGCATTAACATCATTAATGGCAAGTATAAATA
This sequence comes from Portevinia maculata, assembly GCA_949715645.1. NCBI lineage: Eukaryota > Metazoa > Arthropoda > Insecta > Diptera > Syrphidae > Portevinia > Portevinia maculata. The sequence goes on along the minus strand of OX454528.1, from coordinate 44,515,208 downwards.
AAATTGGTCCGAGGTGACTTCCTTGGGAAACTCCAGACTGAGCTGTGAAAGATACAGATAGCGATCCTCTAAATTTCACTTGATAAACCCTTGATCTAAGGTATGAATTAACACATTTTATGAAACATGGTGGGAAGCCAAAAGTCCTAAGCTTAAATTCGATTACTTCATGGGACAGCTGGTCGAAAGCTTTAGAGAAGTCAGTGTATATGCAATCCATTTCGTCCTTATTCTCTAAGGCATTAGAACAATCATGCAAGAAACTTAACAGATTAGTGACAGTGGATCTGTTTTTTACAAATCCATGCTGTTCACTACAAATTATATTGCGACAAAGAAATATTAATTTTTCACAAACAATTTGTTCAAAAAGCTTAGGGATACCCGAAAGCTTTCAGATGGGCCTATAATTAGTGATATCACCACGTTCGCCTTTTTTAAATACAGGTGTGATAAAAGCACTTTTCCACAGATTAGGGAATTTAGCTGTACTAATGGACAATTCAAACAGATACTTAAAATATGGAGTAATTGCATGACTGCATTTTTTAAGAACAATCGGTGCAATGCCATCAGCACCTGATGAATAGTCATTCTTGAGAGAAGAAATACATTTTAAACTTGTTTCCAAATCGAATGAGATACTACTAAAACTTATTTGGGAACAGCTAGTTAGATACTCGTAACTAAAATATTGATCATCAATGTGAAGAGGGGTCTCCCTAAATGACTCACTGAAATGATCTGCGTAGAACTGCGTCGTAGAACTATTGTAAGTAAGCTTCGATGGATAACCATCTGTGTTTTTCTTAGAATTGACAAACCCCCAGAAAAGTTTGGGGTTCAATTTTAAAGAGCATTCCATTTTACTTATATAGTCAATATATAAGTTACAGGATAAGGATTTGAATTTATTGAACAAAGTGAAATAGAGTTCAAGATCTGAATGGCAGAGACTTTTTAAATAGTTCTTCCAAGCCCTATTATGTCTGTTTCGTATCGATTTGAGCTCTTTAGTGTACCGGGGATGGGACATTTTCAGATTTCTAGAGGATTTCACAGGAATCACTCTTTTCATGCAGTTTTCCATCAAAGAATAAAAAGAACCTACTGCATCTTCAATATGAGATAACGCTGTAAGATTAAAATTAAAGCTGTTAATTTCATGAGAATGCCTTTGAAAATTTGCTTTCCGAAAGTCAAAAGATTTCGAACGGTCATACGAATTACTATTTTCGTACAAATGCGCGCCTAGTTCAATAACATCCAAAAGGGTGGATGATTATTATCTTTCTTTCTTTTTTTTATAATTTGTTTACGCTAAAGCGATTTTTTTCTGTTGTTACAGTACCCTTATAGCGCTAAGAACACAGTGTAACCTACTTGGTATTAGAAAGAATAGAGAGATAGAAAAGAAGTGGTTTGGGTGCTGTTGTAGGGTTTTTTCTCCACGTGTGGTGTCTAAGTTACTTAGGGAGATTACGATTTCATTTATTCGGTATAAAGTAATGGACTTGGCCGGGATTCGAACGCACGACCTTCCATTCCGTAAGCGAATACACTACTACTGCACCATTGCCACCCGCATGTTCGCAACATCTATGTTAATTATACTGCAGTGGGATTCCAGAACCACAGTACTAACAGAGTCAGAAGAGAAAACAAGATCGAGAGTTCGATTACTAAAATTTCTTATACAGCTTGTTTGCTGTAAGTCAAAAGACAAAATGTTATCTAGTAAAGCGAACTCTTGTTGGGCAGAGTCAAAGGATGGAGTGAAATGAGAATCATCCTCAGAAGGCACCCATCCAATATGTGATTGAAGTCGCCTATAAGTAAGACAGTGCTGTCACAACAAGATATGTCAAAAATATGGTCTAAAGCCATAGAAAGTTCCGAATACAAAGAACATAGACGAGACGATGGAATGTACGCATTAACAACATATAAATGTTTGTTCTTAAGTGGAACTTTTACTCAGATAATTTTCACATTTAGTTGAAATGGAAAGTCAATTTTCCTGACTTAAAGTTGGAACGAACAGCGATCAGGACACCTCCTCCAAGCGCTTTCAGGTCATTGTTATGACGGTCGTTCCTGAATACGGAGAACTCATGATTGAAGAGTTCCGTGTCCAAAATTCCGGCATTAAGCCATGTTTCCGTCCAGGAGAAGATATCATGAGAGAGGGCTTGGGAGTTTAAATATACTATATATATGAGGAGAAATCGTACATATGCATATGTATATATTTTAAGAAGGGCACCAATGTCTTTTGTTCGCTTTTATTTTTCAATTTCATTTTTATTCGCCGTCGCCGTCAACTTTCGCGGGATTTGGCTGGTTTTGGTTTATGATTGAGCGTTTTTTGTCAGCGGTATAGATTAGATTAGATTAGATTCTTTATTTCATGAAATATATGTACAATAGTTTGTGTTTGAGAACACGAGCATGGCAGAAATAGCCGTCTGCCGGAAATGACATTTCATAGATATTAAAGAAATTATTACATAGAAGTTAAATTGAAAAAGAAAGAAATACTTATTTACAACACAAGATTTAGGGTTTAAGCATAAAAGATTAATTCGTTATGTCTTTAACAATTAGTCGACAGAAAAGATGAAAAAAAAATATATTTATATAAAATAAAAAAAAAAATGCAATTTGTACATCAGTATCTAAGTATAAAACTAGATTAAAGGAATGGAATGGATCAGCGAGGGGGTCTAAAATAATTTTGATGATTTGCAACATAAAGATTTATAATTTTGAAGTGATTTAGAAGACAAAAAAAAATAATTAGCAATTTTAAATGATTTGAAACATAAAAGAAAATTTTTTGGATTATTAAAGCAATAACTTAAGAAGAACGGCAAAAGTGGCTTGTAGCTTGGACTTTTAAAAGCTATTACGATATAACAGAGCATGATTGCAGTATTTGTACAAAACAAGCCACCCCCTAGCTCCGTTTAGTATATCGTACAGACCATTACGGACAGATTGCTTACTCGGAAGTATAGTCGACGAATCTCTTGTAAAATAGGGCAATGAAGTGGTGAATATTTTCAGGCACTCTCATGTTGCATAGATTACACGTTTCCTCAAGATCTGTTCTGTGTGGCATGGAATTCAAATTTATTAATTCTGCTCTCGCTCTAAAAATGGTGCTTATAACTTTCGATAAAAAATTTATATTGAAATAACTTTCGTGAGATAGCAAATGATGGTTTAGGTTCCTATAGATTAACCTTGAAGCTGAGGAAGATACTCTAATTAGGTGCTGATCGTATAATTTGTCATCCACTTTAGCAATGATCATTGCAAAAAGCCTCTGCCATTCGTTAACATTAGTTAAAGTAAAGAAGACATTCAGTTCGAGAGATATCGCTAGCTGGTTCCAATCCTTAAATGGAGAAGCATTGGTTTGTAGCAATCTTATTAAGATAGTCTTGGAAAGATTATTCCCGCTTCTCATTACCACTCTTTCAAGTTTCGCACGTAGATGGGAGGCAAACCTGACTCTACATGAATAGCGTAGGTCGGAGTCGCATTTGGTAGCCGGAATAGACGCTTGAAAAAGAATCTTTGGACTGCCTCAAATTCTTCGAGGGGGCTCACACCAAAGGCCTGCACACCATAGCACATACAAGTATTAACTGTTGCGTTAAACACTTGATACTTCGAAGAATGTTCAATGTTTTGATTGGCGAAGAACTTCGGCCACATCATGTTGAGTGCCAGTTTGGCTTCAATACTTTTTTCTCTGGCATGCTTGTTAAAGTTTAGATTATACGACAACAAAACACCCAGGTACTTGAACTCACGAACTACCTCAATTTGTTCGTTGTTAAGGCGCCAAGTTCCTACCCCAGGACGTCTTCTCTGCCGGTTCTCAAATACCATGACCTTGGTTTTGGCGACGTTGATGTGGAGATCCCAAGTTTTACAGTAGGTTTGCAATCTATTAATTTGCTGTTGCAAAGAAGAAGGATTTTCCGCCAATAACACTAGGTCATCAGCGTACAGAAGTACTTTTATTTGATTGCCCGCAAAATTAACGCCACCCGGAAGAATATCAGATATTGCATCAATGTACAACGCGAATAAAATTGGGCTTAATATGCAGCCCTGTGGGACGAGTTACGTCGGACACGTCACTTCCCCTTGCATTCAATGGCATACGCCTTTTTGCTTAGTCGGCATTTTGTCGGCTAACGGCACTTTCCTTCCCCACACCCCTTTGTAAATTCCACAACGGTTTCCCACGCCATTTTTGCATGCATTGCAAATCCCAAACGGATATGCCCCCTTTCCCCTCTGCCCAACACGAGTGCAGATATTTGAAACCCACAGGTAAATCGTGGGATAGTTTAAGAATTCTAGATAGATAAGCGAAGCATTGTTAGAATTATTTTATAATATTGTACTCAGTTCCAATTCGACAATCAACGAGAGGTGCAGCCTTTTGCTCTGGACAGCAGCCTCTTCGTTGAATATAAATTAAATATCAAATTGTTAAAATGAATAAATAAAGAATAAATAAAAGAAAAGAAAACTTTATGTTTTTTTTATATTCAAAACATAACTCAAAGTTATAACTGGCGCAGTCGGCACGTCTCGAGTACGCGAAGATTTTTCTTGTTCGTTCGTTCGCTTATGAAAGTAAAAATAAGGAAAAAGATCTCGCGGTTAGTATCAACTATTCAACTCGAGTGAACCATCCCGATTAAGGGAAACGCGTAAATAAAATTCCGATTAAGGAAAGTAAAAATCGCCAAAAGTGAACCATCCCGATTAAGGGAAATGCGTAAATAAAATTCCGATTAAGGAAAGTAAAAATCGCAAAAAGTGAACCATCCCGATTAAGGGAAACGCGTAAATAAAATTCCGATTAAGGAAAGTAAAAATGGCAAAAAGTAAACAATCCCGATTAAGGGAAACGCACACAATAACCCAAACAAGTAAAAAAAAAAAAAATTTCCGACTAAAAAAAATAAAAATCAGTGAGAATCAGTGAAAACGTAAACTCCGATTAAAGAAACACGGACTTTGAACTCTAAGTGAATTAACAAATTCAAAATTAAGAAACAAAGGAACGAGCTGTTTGACCAGAGAAGAATGGCGCAAAGCAATATTGAGCAGTGCCTGGTGGCACTAACACAGTTACTGGTGCAAGGAAACCACCCAACAAATCTGAGGTCCAGAATCGAAAAGGAGATTCGTTATCTCCCACAACAACCAATGGACCCTGCCCTCATTTGCCAACTCCGTTACAAAGACGCTACTAAATTACAGAGAAGAGGAACAAAGGCAGGTCTACGGGGTTATATTTGATGCAAAAATCATCGGACCAGCAAAAAACCTGATCAGTATCAATCCACCGGAAAACTGGACGGAATGCCTAAGCAGGCTAAAACAGCACTTCCGGCCATCGAAAGACGAGATGGGAATAACGAAGGACATCGGGGGATTAACAGTGAGTAGCATAAGTGAATTAGTCAGTAAACTAAGAATTATTGTTGAGAAAGGGGTAACATTTGAAGAAGCTTTGATACCTTGACTGTAGGGAGGAAGGTTAAATGGATCATCCCATGGAAGTCCTCTAAGTGCAAATCGAATAAATTTACGTTGAATGGCCTCTATTCGATTTGAATGAATGTTGTATAACGGTGTAAAAACTTGAGAGGCATACTCTAGAATCGGACGGACAAAACAATTGTACAATGACATAGAAACGTAAGGGTCAATAAATTCTTTGGCCCACCTTTTTACGAAGCCCAGCATAGAATTAGATTTATTAATAATAGAATTAATATGCCTAGCAAAAACCAGTTTGGGGTCGAAATAAGCCCCAAGATCCTTAAAATTATCAACATTACAAAGAATATGTTGAGACAGAGAATATTGAAAGGTGGAAGGGATAGTCTTTCTATAGAATGTCATATGTTGACATTTAGTTGGGTTCAGGGATAAACCATTTTTATCACACCAATTTGCGAAGCTATTAATGTCAGATTGAAGAAACATTCTGTGTTGCTGACTAGTGATAGATTTATATATTTTCATATCATCAGCGTAGATCAGGATATTACTGTAATTTATACATGCATTAACATCATTAATGGCAAGTATAAATAAAATTGGTCCGAGGTGACTTCCTTGGGAAACTCCAGACTGAGCTGTGAAAGATACAGATAGCGATCCTCTAAATTTCACTTGATAAACCCTTGATCTAAGGTATGAATTAACACATTTTATGAAACATGGTGGGAAGCCAAAAGTCCTAAGCTTAAATTCGATTACTTCATGGGACAGCTGGTCGAAAGCTTTAGAGAAGTCAGTGTATATGCAATCCATTTCGTCCTTATTCTCTAAGGCATTAGAACAATCATGCAAGAAACTTAACAGATTAGTGACAGTGGATCTGTTTTTTACAAATCCATGCTGTTCACTACAAATTATATTGCGACAAAGAAATATTAATTTTTCACAAACAATTTGTTCAAAAAGCTTAGGGATACCCGAAAGCTTTCAGATGGGCCTATAATTAGTGATATCACCACGTTCGCCTTTTTTAAATACAGGTGTGATAAAAGCACTTTTCCACAGATTAGGGAATTTAGCTGTACTAATGGACAATTCAAACAGATACTTAAAATATGGAGTAATTGCATGACTGCATTTTTTAAGAACAATCGGTGCAATGCCATCAGGACCTGATGAATAGTCATTCTTGAGAGAAGAAATACATTTTAAACTTGTTTCCAAATCGAATGAGATACTACTAAAACTTATTTGGGAACAGCTAGTTAGATACTCGTAACTAAAATATTGATCATCAATGTGAAGAGGGGTCTCCCTAAATGACTCACTGAAATGATCTGCGTAGAACTGCGTCGTAGAACTATTGTAAGTAAGCTTCGATGGATAACCATCTGTGTTTTTCTTAGAATTGACAAACCCCCAGAAAAGTTTGGGGTTCAATTTTAAAGAGCATTCCATTTTACTTATATAGTCAATATATAAGTTACAGGATAAGGATTTGAATTTATTGAACAAAGTGAAATAGAGTTCAAGATCTGAATGGCAGAGACTTTTTAAATAGTTCTTCCAAGCCCTATTATGTCTGTTTCGTATCGATTTGAGCTCTTTAGTGTACCGGGGATGGGACATTTTCAGATTTCTAGAGGATTTCACAGGAATCACTCTTTTCATGCAGTTTTCCATCAAAGAATAAAAAGAACCTACTGCATCTTCAATATGAGATAACGCTGTAAGATTAAAATTAAAGCTGTTAATTTCATGAGAATGCCTTTGAAAATTTGCTTTCCGAAAGTCAAAAGATTTCGAACGGTCATACGAATTACTATTTTCGTACAAATGCGCGCCTAGTTCAATAACATCCAAAAGGGTGGATGATTATTATCTTTCTTTCTTTTTTTTATAATTTGTTTACGCTAAAGCGATTTTTTTCTGTTGTTACAGTACCCTTATAGCGCTAAGAACACAGTGTAACCTACTTGGTATTAGAAAGAATAGAGAGATAGAAAAGAAGTGGTTTGGGTGCTGTTGTAGGGTTTTTTCTCCACGTGTGGTGTCTAAGTTACTTAGGGAGATTACGATTTCATTTATTCGGTATAAAGTAATGGACTTGGCCGGGATTCGAACGCACGACCTTCCATTCCGTAAGCGAATACACTACTACTGCACCATTGCCACCCGCATGTTCGCAACATCTATGTTAATTATACTGCAGTGGGATTCCAGAACCACAGTACTAACAGAGTCAGAAGAGAAAACAAGATCGAGAGTTCGATTACTAAAATTTCTTATACAGCTTGTTTGCTGTAAGTCAAAAGACAAAATGTTATCTAGTAAAGCGAACTCTTGTTGGGCAGAGTCAAAGGATGGAGTGAAATGAGAATCATCCTCAGAAGGCACCCATCCAATATGTGATTGAAGTCGCCTATAAGTAAGACAGTGCTGTCACAACAAGATATGTCAAAAATATGGTCTAAAGCCATAGAAAGTTCCGAATACAAAGAACATAGACGAGACGATGGAATGTACGCATTAACAACATATAAATGTTTGTTCTTAAGTGGAACTTTTACTCAGATAATTTTCACATTTAGTTGAAATGGAAAGTCAATTTTCCTGACTTAAAGTTGGAACGAACAGCGATCAGGACACCTCCTCCAAGCGCTTTCAGGTCATTGTTATGACGGTCGTTCCTGAATACGGAGAACTCATGATTGAAGAGTTCCGTGTCCAAAATTCCGGCATTAAGCCATGTTTCCGTCCAGGAGAAGATATCATGAGAGAGGGCTTGGGAGTTTAAATATACTATATATATGAGGAGAAATCGTACATATGCATATGTATATATTTTAAGAAGGGCACCAATGTCTTTTGTTCGCTTTTATTTTTCAATTTCATTTTTATTCGCCGTCGCCGTCAACTTTCGCGGGATTTGGCTGGTTTTGGTTTATGATTGAGCGTTTTTTGTCAGCGGTATAGATTAGATTAGATTAGATTCTTTATTTCATGAAATATATGTACAATAGTTTGTGTTTGAGAACACGAGCATGGCAGAAATAGCCGTCTGCCGGAAATGACATTTCATAGATATTAAAGAAATTATTACATAGAAGTTAAATTGAAAAAGAAAGAAATACTTATTTACAACACAAGATTTAGGGTTTAAGCATAAAAGATTAATTCGTTATGTCTTTAACAATTAGTCGACAGAAAAGATGAAAAAAAAATATATTTATATAAAATAAAAAAAAAAATGCAATTTGTACATCAGTATCTAAGTATAAAACTAGATTAAAGGAATGGAATGGATCAGCGAGGGGGTCTAAAATAATTTTGATGATTTGCAACATAAAGATTTATAATTTTGAAGTGATTTAGAAGACAAAAAAATATAATTAGCAATTTTAAATGATTTGAAACATAAAAGAAAAATTTTTGGATTATTAAAGCAATAACTTAAGAAGAACGGCAAAAGTGGCTTGTAGCTTGGACTTTTAAAAGCTATTACGATATAACAGAGCATGATTGCAGTATTTGTACAAAACAAGCCACCCCCTAGCTCCGTTTAGTATATCGTACAGACCATTACGGACAGATTGCTTACTCGGAAGTATAGTCGACGAATCTCTTGTAAAATAGGGCAATGAAGTGGTGAATATTTTCAGGCACTCTCATGTTGCATAGATTACACGTTTCCTCAAGATCTGTTCTGTGTGGCATGGAATTCAAATTTATTAATTCTGCTCTCGCTCTAAAAATGGTGCTTATAACTTTCGATAAAAAATTTATATTGAAATAACTTTCGTGAGATAGCAAATGATGGCTTAGGTTCCTATAGATTAACCTTGAAACTGAGGAAGATACTCTAATTAGGTGCTGATCGTATAATTTGTCATCCACTTTAGCAATGATCATTGCAAAAAGCCTCTGCCATTCGTTAACATTAGTTAAAGTAAAGAAGACATTCAGTTCGAGAGATATCGCTAGCTGGTTCCAATCCTTAAATGGAGAAGCATTGGTTTGTAGCAATCTTATTAAGATAGTCTTGGAAAGATTATTCCCGCTTCTCATTACCACTCTTTCAAGTTTCGCACGTAGATGGGAGGCAAACCTGACTCTACATGAATAGCGTAGGTCGGAGTCGCATTTGGTAGCCGGAATAGACGCTTGAAAAAGAATCTTTGGACTGCCTCAAATTCTTCGAGGGGGCTCACACCAAAGGCCTGCACACCATAGCACATACAAGTATTAACTGTTGCGTTAAACACTTGATACTTCGAAGAATGTTCAATGTTTTGATTGGCGAAGAACTTCGGCCACATCATGTTGAGGCCAGTTTGGCTTCAATACTTTTTTCTCTGGCATGCTTGTTAAAGTTTAGATTATACGACAACAAAACACCCAGGTACTTGAACTCACGAACTACCTCAATTTGTTCGTTGTTAAGGCGCCAAGTTCCTACCCCAGGACGTCTTCTCTGCCGGTTCTCAAATACCATGACCTTGGTTTTGGCGACGTTGATGTGGAGATCCCAAGTTTTACAGTAGGTTTGCAATCTATTAATTTGCTGTTGCAAAGAAGAAGGATTTTCCGCCAATAACACTAGGTCATCAGCGTACAGAAGTACTTTTATTTGATTGCCCGCAAAATTAACGCCACCCGGAAGAATATCAGATATTGCATCAATGTACAACGCGAATAAAATTGGGCTTAATATGCAGCCCTGTGGGACGAGTTACGTCGGACACGTCACTTCCCCTTGCATTCAATGGCATACGCCTTTTTGCTTAGTCGGCATTTTGTCGGCTAACGGCACTTTCCTTCCCCACACCCCTTTGTAAATTCCACAACGGTTTCCCACGCCATTTTTGCATGCATTGCAAATCCCAAACGGATATGCCCCCTTTCCCCTCTGCCCAACACGAGTGCAGATATTTGAAACCCACAGGTAAATCGTGGGATAGTTTAAGAATTCTAGATAGATAAGCGAAGCATTGTTAGAATTATTTTATAATATTGTACTCAGTTCCAATTCGACAATCAACGAGAGGTGCAGCCTTTTGCTCTGGACAGCAGCCTCTTCGTTGAATATAAATTAAATATCAAATTGTTAAAATGAATAAATAAAGAATAAATAAAAGAAAAGAAAACTTTATGTTTTTTTTATATTCAAAACATAACTCAAAGTTATAACTGGCGCAGTCGGCACGTCTCGAGTACGCGAAGATTTTTCTTGTTCGTTCGTTCGCTTATGAAAGTAAAAATAAGGAAAAAGATCTCGCGGTTAGTATCAGGGCTACCAAGCGTATGATAATTATGCTACATGTAAGATAATCGTAGGTTGTGTATGATGTAAGATTGGAAATCATTATCATACGAAAAATGTATGATAGTTTTCAAATTTAAAAAAAAAAATCTTTTTACTAAGGCAACGTTAAAAAATTACTACTCGCTTTTCTAAAATAGTTATTTGGCATCATAATGTAATCTAGTACTTTCGTTTTTGTCAGCTACTCAGGGTCTCCCTCTCCACACATCTATCACACACACACACACACACTCTATTTCAGCGCAAAAACATGGTGTATTTGTTCATTCGTTGCTTTGAAAAATAATTTGTAGATTTACCGTTGATCGTTCTGTCAACTGTCATAATAATTGTAATGTAACTGCATTAACCCTTTGTATCGCCATGTAGCAGAAATGCAATATACTGCAAAAGTTTCTTTTAAATGAGTATATATCATTTAAGAGAGCAATTTAAGAGTTTTCGCATATTTACTTCTCTTCTTCTCATGAAATACACACTCATAATTGACAGAAAAGGCTTTTATACGGGGGTTTCCCGTTTTGTTCATTCTTTACTATTCAGCCAACAATTACGGGAGGTTTGCAATTTGGGAATTTTGTTTTATATAATAAAAAAATAGTGTTTGTGGAAACTAAAGTGATTTACTAACCAAGTAAGTATGAATATTTTCTATTTCTGTGAAACAATTTGGAAAAATATTGCTAGCAGAATCGAAAGTGAAGGTTTTTTGTTTGTTGCACTTATGCAACATTGTGATATGAGACCTTATCTAAAGCTACTTTGTAACGGACATTTGGATTTGAATTTTATGTTTTAGAATGGCATCGCGGAGATTACTTCAGCAAGATATCACGGAAATGTTGGAAAACATGACGATAATAGTGAAGATGGTGCGGAGAGTGACAGAATCTTCAAAATAAAGCCTGTTATTCAAAAATTAAATGAGTCATTTAGAAAGGTCCCATTTGAACAATATCTTTGTGTTGATGAACAAATTTGTTTCACCAAGTCCAAGAACAATCTGAAGCGGTACAACCCTAATAAACCTCATAAATGGGGTTACAAATTGCAAGTACTGAGTGGTGTATCTGGATTCGCTTATATGGTAGAACCTGAAACGGGCAAAGAAAATGTTGTCAATCCAGGAGAACCAGACCTCGGAGCCTCATCTAACGTTGTTATGCGGTTAGCAAGAATAATTCCTAGGCATCAGAATTTTCCGCTTTACTTCGACAATTATTTTACTTCGATTCTATTATTGGAATATATGGCAAAGTAAGGCATTCTCTGCTTGAGAACAGTAAGACGAAATCGTATACCGAATTCCAAACTACCGGATGAGAAAATTTAAAAGAAAACAGTCTTGTGGGTCTTCTGTTGAATATGTGGCTAACGTAAACAGCGTCGATATTTCAGTTACGTCTTGGCGCGATAACAAAATTGTCAACATTTGCCGGCGAAAATCCGAAGACAAAAGTCCAAAGATATGACAAACGTAACAAAAGATATATCTCCATTGACCGACCGTTTTTCGTTGGAGAATATAACAGACACATGGGTGGCGTTGACTTAGTTGACAGCATTATGGAGAGATACAAAATTTTGCTGCGAAGTAAAAGATGGCAAGTGAGAATGTTTTACCATCTGCTTGATTTGACAATAGCTATCGCTTGGCTATTTTATAAGCGCGTGCGAAAAGACATTTCGTCGAATGAGAAGATTACAAATTCGGCTGATTTTCGGCTTGAAATTGCTGAAGTTCTGTGCAAAGTAGGCACTAAACCTCCAGAAACCAGAAAATGCAAGAGTGGTTTGGAGGAAGAAATACAAGCCAAAAAGCATAAAGGACCCACGCAACATATTCCCCCAACACCAGTTCGACAAGATCAAATTGGACATTAGCCTGTATGGGCTGACAAACGGATGAGGTGCAAATATCCGAACTGCAAAGGATTCACACAAACATCGTGTGAAAAATGTGGGGTTGGACTCTGCTACAACAAAACCAATAATTGTTTTAAAAACTTTCATTTAGAGTAAATAAAAACCTTATACCTCAATGTTGCAGATATGTAACATAGCTTTTTTATAAATAAAATTCAAAAAATTTAAATCATCTGTAAATCAATTTTTGTTTAATTTGAACACATTGCGATACAAAGGGTTAAGCAATCAAATCATCGAAAATTAAAAATAAAATAAAGTCGTCTCAAACCATTAAGTGACAGTGAAAAATAATTTTTTTTTGTAGTGCTATTTGGAATTGTAAGTATTTACTTAAATGATATATTTTCAAAACTGTTTTTTTTTTTAATTTAAATACATATAAAGGGCCTTTCATTAAGGACTTGATAACTTATTTTTTAAATAAAATGCAAACTACTTGAGATATCTCAATAAAAATGTTATTGGCTTAAATTAATAGCAAAACATTTATGAATGAAATTCGACTTCGTTCATATGTCCACCACGGGAAAGTAAGCAGCGGTCGATACGTTGAACCCAATTTTCTATAACTCGGCCGCCCATTTCGACCAATACGGCCGCTTTTTCTCGTTCAATATTGGCTGTGAGCTCCTCTAAAGGCTTGTTGGCATAGAACAATGATTTAATGTAGCCCCATGAAAAGACAACGTCTAGAGGCGTTAAATCTCACGATCTCGGCGGCCAATAGACGGGTCCGTTTCTCGAGATAAAACGTTTACCGAACTGAGAGTTCAATAACTCAATTGATGCACCCGCTGTGTTGCTTGTGGCACCGTCTAGTTGGAACCACATATCACTGATATCCAATTCATGCAATTGCTCAAATAAATAACGTTCCAACATGTGTGTAGCGTGACGGTAATTTTCATGGACGAAAAAAAACCGCCATCCGCATCAAAACCGCACCAAACAGTGACAGAGCGGATGAAGTATCTACTGTTTCATGAAGCACATGAGGGTTCTCACCTGTCCAATAATGCATATTTTGCTTATTTACGAAGCCATTTAACCAAAAATGTGCTTCATTTTCTTCCATTATGCCCAGAGCCCAATTCGAGAACGTACGTCGCTTCATATGATCAAGTGGCTTTAGTTCTTGAGTCAGCTTGATCTTGTAAGGGTGAAAGCCAAGATCCTTACGTAAAATTCACCATAATGTGGTCTGGAAGAGGTCCTATTCTTGAGAACTCAGTGAAACGTAGTCGTAATTTTTTCACTAGACTGTGAATTGCCTGTCTACTGGGACGAGAATTACGGCCGAAAATTGGCGTTAACGCTTTTAAAGTTGCGACCTCCGACTGGGAATTTCGGTAGTAAATTTTTATTATTTGTAAACGTTGTTCCTTCGTGTAGTTCACCACGAAGAAAATATTAATTTCACTGAATATTTTGACATTGACAGTTCGGTAATCGGTTATTGTTTCTTGTGGAGTTATTGTAAACGGGAATGGTCGTTCACACTGAAAGTTTGAAGTTGTCAAATCGCTAATGAAAGAACCTTTATTTGTGCAGAATTTAGATACTGCAAATATGGAGCTGGAGCAAATTCAGACGGACGCGGAATTAGAATTCCTTGGTTATTTAAAAAAACATATGTAAAATTCACCAAACATACAAATTTAATTACATTGATGCATATGTAAATTCATTTTCGTTTTTCTATGTATATTTGTTTTTATTTCAATGTATTTTTTTTTTAAATTCATAAAAAATTAATATTAACTTAATAAGAAATAAAAAAAAATAATGTTGTCATATGTCAAAGATTAATACATATCTTTCCTAGTAAACCCTGGGATATCACATTCAGAACAATGTGAGAACCTTGTAAACAACAACACAAAATTTTTTGACATTCATTGGAACTGCCAGATAGGAAAGAATTTTTTATTTGGTAGTTTATTGACTTTAAAAACGAGACAATTCCTTGCGCAGCGTATGATAATTTTCTCTCTGGTAGGATAGAAACGAGCAAATTGTATGATAACTCGCTCTCAAGAATATGGCAGCACTGGTTAGTATCAACTATTCAACTCGAGTGAACCATCCCGATTAAGGGAAACGCGTAAATAAAATTCCGATTAAGGAAAGTAAAAATCGCCAAAAGTGAACCATCCCGATTAAGGGAAATGCGTAAATAAAATTCCGATTAAGGAAAGTAAAAATCGCAAAAAGTGAACCATCCCGATTAAGGGAAACGCGTAAATAAAATTCCGATTAAGGAAAGTAAAAATGGCAAAAAGTAAACAATCCCGATTAAGGGAAACGCACACAATAACCCAAACAAGTAAAAAAAAAAAAAATTTCCGACTAAGAAAAATAAAAATCAGTGAGAATCAGTGAAAACGTAAACTCCGATTAAAGAAACACGGACTTTGAACTCTAAGTGAATTAACAAATTCAAAATTAAGAAACAAAGGAACGAGCTGTTTGACCAGAGAAGAATGGCGCAAAGCAATATTGAGCAGTGCCTGGTGGCACTAACACAGTTACTGGTGCAAGGAAACCACCCAACAAATCTGAGGTCCAGAATCGAAAAGGAGATTCGTTATCTCCCACAACAACCAATGGACCCTGCCCTCATTTGCCAACTCCGTTACAAAGACGCTACTAAATTACAGAGAAGAGGAACAAAGGCAGGTCTACGGGGTTATATTTGATGCAAAAATCATCGGACCAACAAAAAACCTGATCAGTATCAATCCACCGGAAAACTGGACGGAATGCCTAAGCAGGCTAAAACAGCACTTCCGGCCATCGAAAGACGAGATGGGAATAACGAAGGACATCGGGGGATTAACAGTGAGTAGCATAAGTGAATTAGTCAGTAAACTAAGAATTATTGTTGAGAAAGGGGTAACATTTGAAGAAGCTTGATACCTTGACTGTAGGGAGGAAGGTTAAATGGATCATCCCATGGAAGTCCTCTAAGTGCAAATCGAATAAATTTACGTTGAATGGCCTCTATTCGATTTGAATGAATGTTGTATAACGGTGTAAAAACTTGAGAGGCATACTCTAGAATCGGACGGACAAAACAATTGTACAATGACATAGAAACGTAAGGGTCAATAAATTCTTTGGCCCACCTTTTTACGAAGCCCAGCATAGAATTAGATTTATTAATAATAGAATTAATATGCCTAGCAAAAACCAGTTTGGGGTCGAAATAAGCCCCAAGATCCTTAAAATTATCAACATTACAAAGAATATGTTGAGACAGAGAATATTGAAAGGTGGAAGGGATAGTCTTTCTATAGAATGTCATATGTTGACATTTAGTTGGGTTCAGGGATAAACCATTTTTATCACACCAATTTGCGAAGCTATTAATGTCAGATTGAAGAAACATTCTGTGTTGCTGACTAGTGATAGATTTATATATTTTCATATCATCAGCGTAGATCAGGATATTACTGTAATTTATACATGCATTAACATCATTAATGGCAAGTATAAATAAAATTGGTCCGAGGTGACTTCCTTGGGAAACTCCAGACTGAGCTGTGAAAGATACAGATAGCGATCCTCTAAATTTCACTTGATAAACCCTTGATCTAAGGTATGAATTAACACATTTTATGAAACATGGTGGGAAGCCAAAAGTCCTAAGCTTAAATTCGATTACTTCATGGGACAGCTGGTCGAAAGCTTTAGAGAAGTCAGTGTATATGCAATCCATTTCGTCCTTATTCTCTAAGGCATTAGAACAATCATGCAAGAAACTTAACAGATTAGTGACAGTGGATCTGTTTTTTACAAATCCATGCTGTTCACTACAAATTATATTGCGACAAAGAAATATTAATTTTTCACAAACAATTTGTTCAAAAAGCTTAGGGATACCCGAAAGCTTTCAGATGGGCCTATAATTAGTGATATCACCACGTTCGCCTTTTTTAAATACAGGTGTGATAAAAGCACTTTTCCACAGATTAGGGAATTTAGCTGTACTAATGGACAATTCAAACAGATACTTAAAATATGGAGTAATTGCATGACTGCATTTTTTAAGAACAATCGGTGCAATGCCATCAGCACCTGATGAATAGTCATTCTTGAGAGAAGAAATACATTTTAAACTTGTTTCCAAATCGAATGAGATACTACTAAAACTTATTTGGGAACAGCTAGTTAGATACTCGTAACTAAAATATTGATCATCAATGTGAAGAGGGGTCTCCCTAAATGACTCACTGAAATGATCTGCGTAGAACTGCGTCGTAGAACTATTGTAAGTAAGCTTCGATGGATAACCATCTGTGTTTTTCTTAGAATTGACAAACCCCCAGAAAAGTTTGGGGTTCAATTTTAAAGAGCATTCCATTTTACTTATATAGTCAATATATAAGTTACAGGATAAGGATTTGAATTTATTGAACAAAGTGAAATAGAGTTCAAGATCTGAATGGCAGAGACTTTTTAAATAGTTCTTCCAAGCCCTATTATGTCTGTTTCGTATCGATTTGAGCTCTTTAGTGTACCGGGGATGGGACATTTTCAGATTTCTAGAGGATTTCACAGGAATCACTCTTTTCATGCAGTTTTCCATCAAAGAATAAAAAGAACCTACTGCATCTTCAATATGAGATAACGCTGTAAGATTAAAATTAAAGCTGTTAATTTCATGAGAATGCCTTTGAAAATTTGCTTTCCGAAAGTCAAAAGATTTCGAACGGTCATACGAATTACTATTTTCGTACAAATGCGCGCCTAGTTCAATAACATCCAAAAGGGTGGATGATTATTATCTTTCTTTCTTTTTTTTATAATTTGTTTACGCTAAAGCGATTTTTTTCTGTTGTTACAGTACCCTTATAGCGCTAAGAACACAGTGTAACCTACTTGGTATTAGAAAGAATAGAGAGATAGAAAAGAAGTGGTTTGGGTGCTGTTGTAGGGTTTTTTCTCCACGTGTGGTGTCTAAGTTACTTAGGGAGATTACGATTTCATTTATTCGGTATAAAGTAATGGACTTGGCCGGGATTCGAACGCACGACCTTCCATTCCGTAAGCGAATACACTACTACTGCACCATTGCCACCCGCATGTTCGCAACATCTATGTTAATTATACTGCAGTGGGATTCCAGAACCACAGTACTAACAGAGTCAGAAGAGAAAACAAGATCGAGAGTTCGATTACTAAAATTTCTTATACAGCTTGTTTGCTGTAAGTCAAAAGACAAAATGTTATCTAGTAAAGCGAACTCTTGTTGGGCAGAGTCAAAGGATGGAGTGAAATGAGAATCATCCTCAGAAGGCACCCATCCAATATGTGATTGAAGTCGCCTATAAGTAAGACAGTGCTGTCACAACAAGATATGTCAAAAATATGGTCTAAAGCCATAGAAAGTTCCGAATACAAAGAACATAGACGAGACGATGGAATGTACGCATTAACAACATATAAATGTTTGTTCTTAAGTGGAACTTTTACTCAGATAATTTTCACATTTAGTTGAAATGGAAAGTCAATTTTCCTGACTTAAAGTTGGAACGAACAGCGATCAGGACACCTCCTCCAAGCGCTTTCAGGTCATTGTTATGACGGTCGTTCCTGAATACGGAGAACTCATGATTGAAGAGTTCCGTGTCCAAAATTCCGGCATTAAGCCATGTTTCCGTCCAGGAGAAGATATCATGAGAGAGGGCTTGGGAGTTTAAATATACTATATATATGAGGAGAAATCGTACATATGCATATGTATATATTTTAAGAAGGGCACCAATGTCTTTTGTTCGCTTTTATTTTTCAATTTCATTTTTATTCGCCGTCGCCGTCAACTTTCGCGGGATTTGGCTGGTTTTGGTTTATGATTGAGCGTTTTTTGTCAGCGGTATAGATTAGATTAGATTAGATTCTTTATTTCATGAAATATATGTACAATAGTTTGTGTTTGAGAACACGAGCATGGCAGAAATAGCCGTCTGCCGGAAATGACATTTCATAGATATTAAAGAAATTATTACATAGAAGTTAAATTGAAAAAGAAAGAAATACTTATTTACAACACAAGATTTAGGGTTTAAGCATAAAAGATTAATTCGTTATGTCTTTAACAATTAGTCGACAGAAAAGATGAAAAAAAAATATATTTATATAAAATAAAAAAAAAAAATGCAATTTGTACATCAGTATCTAAGTATAAAACTAGATTAAAGGAATGGAATGGATCAGCGAGGGGGTCTAAAATAATTTTGATGATTTGCAACATAAAGATTTATAATTTTGAAGTGATTTAGAAGACAAAAAAAAATAATTAGCAATTTTAAATGATTTGAAACATAAAAGAAAATTTTTTGGATTATTAAAGCAATAACTTAAGAAGAACGGCAAAAGTGGCTTGTAGCTTGGACTTTTAAAAGCTATTACGATATAACAGAGCATGATTGCAGTATTTGTACAAAACAAGCCACCCCCTAGCTCCGTTTAGTATATCGTACAGACCATTACGGACAGATTGCTTACTCGGAAGTATAGTCGACGAATCTCTTGTAAAATAGGGCAATGAAGTGGTGAATATTTTCAGGCACTCTCATGTTGCATAGATTACACGTTTCCTCAAGATCTGTTCTGTGTGGCATGGAATTCAAATTTATTAATTCTGCTCTCGCTCTAAAAATGGTGCTTATAACTTTCGATAAAAAATTTATATTGAAATAACTTTCGTGAGATAGCAAATGATGGTTTAGGTTCCTATAGATTAACCTTGAAGCTGAGGAAGATACTCTAATTAGGTGCTGATCGTATAATTTGTCATCCACTTTAGCAATGATAATTGCAAAAAGCCTCTGCCATTCGTTAACATTAGTTAAAGTAAAGAAGACATTCAGTTCGAGAGATATCGCTAGCTGGTTCCAATCCTTAAATGGAGAAGCATTGGTTTGTAGCAATCTTATTAAGATAGTCTTGGAAAGATTATTCCCGCTTCTCATTACCACTCTTTCAAGTTTCGCACGTAGATGGGAGGCAAACCTGACTCTACATGAATAGCGTAGGTCGGAGTCGCATTTGGTAGCCGGAATAGACGCTTGAAAAAGAATCTTTGGACTGCCTCAAATTCTTCGAGGGGGCTCACACCAAAGGCCTGCACACCATAGCACATACAAGTATTAACTGTTGCGTTAAACACTTGATACTTCGAAGAATGTTCAATGTTTTGATTGGCGAAGAACTTCGGCCACATCATGTTGAGTGCCAGTTTGGCTTCAATACTTTTTTCTCTGGCATGCTTGTTAAAGTTTAGATTATACGACAACAAAACACCCAGGTACTTGAACTCACGAACTACCTCAATTTGTTCGTTGTTAAGGCGCCAAGTTCCTACCCCAGGACGTCTTCTCTGCCGGTTCTCAAATACCATGACCTTGGTTTTGGCGACGTTGATGTGGAGATCCCAAGTTTTACAGTAGGTTTGCAATCTATTAATTTGCTGTTGCAAAGAAGAAGGATTTTCCGCCAGTAACACTAGGTCATCAGCGTACAGAAGTACTTTTATTTGATTGCCCGCAAAATTAACGCCACCCGGAAGAATATCAGATATTGCATCAATGTACAACGCGAATAAAATTGGGCTTAATATGCAGCCCTGTGGGACGAGTTACGTCGGACACGTCACTTCCCCTTGCATTCAATGGCATACGCCTTTTTGCTTAGTCGGCATTTTGTCGGCTAACGGCACTTTCCTTCCCCACACCCCTTTGTAAATTCCACAACGGTTTCCCACGCCATTTTTGCATGCATTGCAAATCCCAAACGGATATGCCCCCTTTCCCCTCTGCCCAACACGAGTGCAGATATTTGAAACCCACAGGTAAATCGTGGGATAGTTTAAGAATTCTAGATAGATAAGCGAAGCATTGTTAGAATTATTTTATAATATTGTACTCAGTTCCAATTCGACAATCAACGAGAGGTGCAGCCTTTTGCTCTGGACAGCAGCCTCTTCGTTGAATATAAATTAAATATCAAATTGTTAAAATGAATAAATAAAGAATAAATAAAAGAAAAGAAAACTTTATGTTTTTTTTATATTCAAAACATAACTCAAAGTTATAACTGGCGCAGTCGGCACGTCTCGAGTACGCGAAGATTTTTCTTGTTCGTTCGTTCGCTTATGAAAGTAAAAATAAGGAAAAAGATCTCGCGGTTAGTATCAACTATTCAACTCGAGTGAACCATCCCGATTAAGGGAAACGCGTAAATAAAATTCCGATTAAGGAAAGTAAAAATCGCCAAAAGTGAACCATCCCGATTAAGGGAAATGCGTAAATAAAATTCCGATTAAGGAAAGTAAAAATCGCAAAAAGTGAACCATCCCGATTAAGGGAAACGCGTAAATAAAATTCCGATTAAGGAAAGTAAAAATGGCAAAAAGTAAACAATCCCGATTAAGGGAAACGCACACAATAACCCAAACAAGTAAAAAAAAAAAAATTTCCGACTAAGGAAAATAAAAATCAGTGAGAATCAGTGAAAACGTAAACTCCGATTAAAGAAACACGGACTTTGAACTCTAAGTGAATTAACAAATTCAAAATTAAGAAACAAAGGAACGAGCTGTTTGACCAGAGAAGAATGGCGCAAAGCAATATTGAGCAGTGCCTGGTGGCACTAACACAGTTACTGGTGCAAGGAAACCACCCAACAAATCTGAGGTCCAGAATCGAAAAGGAGATTCGTTATCTCCCAACAACAACCAATGGACCCTGCCCTCATTTGCCAACTCCGTAACAAAGACGCTACTAAATTACAGAGAAGAGGAACAAAGGCAGGTCTACGGGGTTATATTTGATGCAAAAATCATCGGACCAGCAAAAAACCTGATCAGTATCAATCCACCGGAAAACTGGACGGAATGCCTAAGCAGGCTAAAACAGCACTTCCGGCCATCGAAAGACGAGATGGGAATAACGAAGGACATCGGGGGATTAACAGTGAGTAGCATAAGTGAATTAGACAGTAAACTAAGAATTATTGTAGAGGAAATAACGGAATTCGCCGCCTTTAGCGACGATGGCACGAAAATCCTATACATTTTTAACAGTATGCTAGTCCAAAAAGTGAAGGAACTTGTATCAGGGGCATTAGCGTACGCCATTATGGATATACGCGAAATATCCGAAATTAGGAACATAGTAAACAAATTCGTAGGGCAAGACCGAAGTAACATCAATAGGGCAAATCAAAACTTTCGTCAGCAAAGATATAGTAATCAAAATAACTATAACAATAATTCAAATCCCAGTAGTCAATATAGGAATAACAATAACAATAATTCAAATCCCAGTGGTCAATATAGGAATAACAATAATTCAAATCCCAGTAGTCAATATAGGAATAACAATAATGATAATTATAGGCCAAACTACAATCAAGGTAATAACGTAAATCGAAATAGGCGCAATAACGGTAACTCAGGTAACTTCAGGAACGAAGTGGAACCCATGGACACCCTGTCCGGGAGTTATGCTAGATAGGTGAATAACATTCAAGGTGCGGGTTATCGGCAGGAAAGCCTTCAGGGAAATTACCCTATATAATTGTTGGTTGTTAAAACAACACCAATCTAAGGATCCTAATCGATCCAGGCTCGGAAACGAGTATAATAAACAAAGGTATATGCCATCCTAAATGGCAAATACAATTAGAAAAACATATTCAAATTCAAACAACTAGCACACCTATCTTCGTAAGGCAAAAAGTCAGAATCCCACTTTTTAAGGAGTTTGGGAAAGAAGAAACTGCAGAGTTCCTTGAATTTAATTTTCATAACATATTTGATGGACTCATAGGGAATAACATTCTATTACCATTAGAAGCAATTCTTGACTTTAAAAAAAAGGTTGTTAATTATAGACGAGAAAGAAATTCCAATCTTCTTTGACAACGAAGAGGAATTCAAAAATGAAACATACTACAAACAGACACCGACACTTGAAATATATCACACAGAAACTAGTAAAGAACCAATTCTTAATCAAATAAGAACCACTCACCTCAATAAAGAAGAAAAAGCTAATGTCGCAAATCTAGTCTCTCGATATTCCGAGATATTCTACCAAGAAGGGAGCGACTTATCATTTACGAACGCGATTAAGCACCATATAAGGACCGTAAATGATATCCCTATTTATACAAAGTCCTATAGGTACCCGGAAGTACACAAGTACGAAGTAAAAAATCAGATTGACGAAATGCTAAAACAGGGCATTATTCGCCCTAGCAATTCCCCATATTCAGCTCCTATCTGGGTCGTCCCAAAAAAACAGGACGCTTCCGGAAAGCAGAAATGGAGAATTGTTGTCGATTATATTGTTGTATATTATATACTAAACGAAGATTCTATAGACGACACATTTCCGATACCTAACATAGAAGACATATTTGATAAACTCGGTAGGGCCCAATATTTCACAACACTTGATCTGGCAAAAGGGTTTCACCAGATCGAGATTGCGAAAGATGATATCAAGAAGACGGCCTTTTCAACAAATAATGGTCACTACGAATTCGTTCGTATGCCATTCGGGTTGAAAAATGCCCCAGCGACCTTCCAGAGGTTGATGAATTCAATACTTAGTGAATTTATTGGTAAGATATGTCTAGTTTACCTAGACGATATCATTATCTTTTCTACCAGCCTGGAGGAGCATATCACTTCGATTAAGAAGATTTTTAGGAGACTCAAGGAAGTTAACCTAAAAATTCAGCTGGACAAGAGCGAGTTTCTAAAAAAAGAAAAAGAACTTCTAGGACACATCATAACAACCGAGGGTATAAAGCTTAAACCCAAAAAGATTGCGGCAATTTTAGAATACAAACTGCCCAGAACTCCCAAACAGATCAAATCCTTCTTAGGCATCACCGGCTATTACCGCAAATTCATACGAGATTATTCCAAAATAGCGAAGCCAATGACAGCTTATTTAAAGAAAAACCTAAAAATTAACTTAAACAATCGAGAATATATTGATAGCTTTGAGAATCTAAAAACATTAATAACATACGAACCAATACTTAAATACCCGGATTTCAGTAAGAAATTCACTCTGACAACAGACGCCTCAAATTACGCTCTAGGCGCTGTTCTATCCCAGGAGGATCATCCGACCTGCTTCGCAAGCAGAACGCTAAACGAACATGAAATAAACTACTCGACCATTGAAAAGGAGCTTTTGGCTATCTTGTGGTCAATGAATTATTTTAGACCCTACCTCTACGGACGCAAATTTACTGTCAGAACAGATCATCGACCCCTTGTTTGGCTAAGTTCGCTTAAAGAACCTAATGCCAAACTTCAAAGATGGAAGATCAAATTTTAAGAGTATAATTTCGATATTGAGTACGTTAAGGGTAAGGATAACCAAGTAGCAGATGGTTTATCAAGAATAGGAATTTACCATAATGAAAGCGTTGAAATCACAGGTAACCAAGAAATTTTAAATAATGATAATAATAATGAAGCAATCCTCGATAACCAGTCCATTATCGCTACTATTCATAGTGCTGACGAAGACAGCAACGATTACATACCCATAGTCGAGACACCAGTCAATATATATAAAACCCAGATTACAACCAATAGCACAGAAGGTACCACAGAAGGTAGCCACAAAACATATACAGCATTTGGAAAAAAAAGGATCGTCATAGGAATAAAAGTTTAGATATTATGAAAAAATTCATTCCTCCCAAAGGAATAGTTGGCGTATCCTCCACACACGACAACCTATTCGCTAAATTTCAAGACGTTTACATAAAGTACTTTAGCAAAAACAAACTGCTAAAATTCATCAAATGTTGCAAATTTTTTGGAGACTTAGAAGACGAAGAAAAAGAGCTATTAGTAATTTCAAAAACACATAACTCTTTGAACCATAGAGGAATCAATGAAACATATGCAGAAATCAAAGATACTTACTACAGCCCAAATCTTAAAGATAAAATTCAAAAATATATAAACAACTGCGAAATCTGCAACAAAGCTAAATATGAAAGATTGCCTTATAAAATACCACTAAAAATAACAGAAACACCAACGAAACCCAATCAAATTATACATATCGACATTTGGTACGCAAATATAAACTTAATGTATGTGACAATGATCAACAAATTTACAAAACATGTAACGTTGCAAGAGATCAAGCACAGAACATGGATATCACTATTGAATACGTTAAAATGCAGATTTGCAAATCATGGTATCCCGAACAGAACAGTTACAGATGGTGAAACAGGTTTCTCATCAATTACGATTAACGAATTTTTAAAAGAAAATAACGTTGACCTCCACATATCTACACCTTATCACAAAACAGGGAACTCGGTTATCGAAAGATTCCACTCAACTCTTAACGAGCACATAAGAACATTTGCAGCAGACGATCACAATGAAGACACCTTACGGAATAAGTTCTTAAAAGCCGTAATGATCTACAACAAAACTATCCACTCCACAACAAAACAAAGACCAATAGATTTCCTAAACGGAACCATAACGAATCAAGACTATCCCAAAATCATTGAATTAGTAAACAAAAATAAAGAACGATATGTAAGTAAATACAATAAAGACAAAACTGACGTAGACTTGACAAAGACAAACCATGTTTACCTTAAATCCAGAACTAACAATAAACATAAAATAATACACAAAAGAGATGATCCTAAGGTAATAGATAAGGACCATGTTACTGATAGTAAAGGGTGTAAATTCTATAAAACTCAGCTAAAACGAAACTATAAATTCGAAGAAACCCATTAAAACTTTTCTTTCCAGATACTATTAATTATTTTACTGACAACAGCAATACCAACGACAAACGGACAAAAAATTGGCATACAAAAACTAGACAAAGGAGAAGGATACATTACAATCAGAAACCAACAAATTAATATAATCAAAAACTATATAAAGATATTACATAGTGTTAACTTAACTTCTTGGACAGAAAATCTTAACATTTTAGAACACAATATCAACGAACTTAATGATAAAAACGAATACCCGTCTATCGTTCATAATTTTAATAGTTTAACTAAAGAAATAGAAAATATTTTAGGATATCATCACCATAAGTCAAAAAGAGCATTATTCGATATACTAAGGAAAGGATTAAAATATTTAACAGGTACTATGGACCATGAAGATGAACAGGAGATAAAACAGAGTCTAGCAACTAACGAGGAGAATAACAAGAACTTAATAGACGGACTTAATGACCAAATAAAAATAAATAACAACTTTAACGAAATAACTAATAATATTACTAGACAGATTAATATACAACAACTTGAAATTAAAAGACAGTTTACAAAATTAGGCAATGCATTAAACGAAGAATATGCAAGAATGACAAGAATGCAACACGCATTCTAATTAAATTATGATATACAGCTACTTAGAGACCAGGTTAGAAAAGTTAAGGAAAATTTAATGCTAGGTCAACTGGGAGTTCTTAGCACTGATTTACTAGCACCAAAAGAAATTGAAAAATTCAATATAACAATTAATAAAATACCAAACATAAAAAGTACTGCTATTATTCATGAGAATAATATAATTTTTATCTTACTCATTCCAATTTATTCACATAAAGAGTTTTTTAAAATTATCATTGAACCTATTCCTAACAAAAATAGTTTAGAAATTGTAATATCAGACAATCACCTTGTCACTAATGGAAATTCAATTATCATAACACTAATAATGGAATTAAACTAAAAGATTTACGAATTGTAAACGATACTTGTTTAGCCGATCTATTAAAAGGAAGCCCACATTGTGACTAGCAAATAACATTGTAGTAACGAAGAATTTGCCGTATACAGAAATATTTCATAATTGTCACAACTATAGCATAAGTATAATCGGAAACAATGTTATAAGATTCGAAAATTGTAAAATTAAAATTAATAATGTTCAATACGAAAATTTTATATATTATGACAATTTCATAATACCAAATTTTAAAAACATATCTATAAAAAGAATCATAACGAACTATTCCACAGATGAACTAAAAGTTAGAAACATAGAGAACCGAAAACTTATAGAAGAAATTAAGAACAAGAATATCGCGCATGTATCTATAAATATTGGAACAACTCTTCTAATAATCTCCATTTTAATTACAATCATTTTTATTTTAAAATCTATAAATAAAACTAAAATTAAAGTTGATATTGAAAATATAGATTCTTCGGAGCAGAATCCTAAGGGGGAGGAGTTACGTCGGACACGTCACTTCCCCTTGCATTCAATGGCATACGCCTTTTTGCTTAGTCGGCATTTTGTCGGCTAACGGCACTTTCCTTCCCCACACCCCTTTGTAAATTCCACAACGGTTTCCCACGCCATTTTTGCATGCATTGCAAATCCCAAACGGATATGCCCCCTTTCCCCTCTGCCCAACACGAGTGCAGATATTGGAAACCCACAGGTAAATCGTGGGATAGTTTAAGAATTGTAGATAGATAAGCGAAGCATTGTTAGAATTATTTTATAATATTGTACTCAGTTCCAATTCGACAATCAACGAGAGGTGCAGCCTTTTGCTCTGGACTGCGGCCTCTTCGTTGAATATAAATTAAATATCAAATTGTTAAAATGAATAAATAAAGAATAAATAAAAGAAAAGAAAACTTTATGTTTTTTTATATTCAAAACATAACTCAAAGTTATAACTGACGCCTGCAGATGTCTCAAACCATTCGGACAGGTTCGACCTATCCCACACAGCTGCGCAAGATGACGAAAGAAATTTGGCATATAACATTAAGAAATTTCTTGACACTCCAAGGGATGCCAGTTTATAAATTAAAACTTGCCTGTTAACTGTATCAAACGCTGCTTTAAAATCTACAAAGCACACAAAAAGTTTCTTATTATTTTCAATATATTTTCTAGCGATGCTAGTCAGCGCGAAAATATGATCAACGGTGGAAAAACCAGCCCGAAAACCAGCTTGATACATGGTGAGGCGATTATTATCCTCTATCCACCTGGAAAATCTTGTGTATAAGATCGAAGCAAAAATCTTTCGTAGAGAATTGAGAATAGAGATGCCTCTGTAGTTTTCTGGTTGACTCACATCACCTTTTTTGAAAATAGGAAAAATATGCGGTTTGGTAAAGCACGTTGGTACACAAGCGCTGTTGTATATTAAATTGAAAAAATCCACAATATAAGTCTCGAGTTGGTCTGTTCCGTTTTTAAAAAATTCAATTGGAATACCATCGCACCCCGGAGCTTTGTTGTTTTGCATAGCCTGCAAGGAAGCTTTAAGTTCTCCTAAGTAAATCGGGCAGTCAAGTTCAGATACCATTGTGTTTGGTAATGCAAAGCTAAAACTGTGAAGACCGTCCTCCGCTGATAGCAGTGTTTTAAAATGCGCAGCTAACGTATCAGCTTCGACAGAAATCTTCACAATTCCTGAACGTAGTTTGTAGCTCTAAAAAGTTTTAAGAATTTAAAAGAGAGTTTTCGTAAGTTGCTACATTCTCTATCGAACCATTTGCTTTTAGGAGTGAACGAAGGGGTGTTGTTCACAGGAGGAGCCGAAGCATGGATTACCCTTGTAATACTGTCACCAATCATATCAATGTCGCTCTCAGGTTGCAGTGGAAGAGCATTACAATGGTGATTCAAAAGATTTTTGTACCGATAAACTCTACTTTCGACCCACTTAAGTTTGGGGAGACTAACTGGGATTCTCTGACTGGTATTCTCAACGAGATGGAATTTTACATCTAGTGGTAAGTGCTCTGAGAAACTGGCTATGGGCACCTGCAGATCATTAACCACGTTCAACCAATCTCCCAAGATCGAACAAAGGTCTATGACCGATTGACCTTGGCCGCTAATAAACGTCAGTTCGCCGCTCACATCACCATTTGCTACCCCATTCAGCACATACAACCCGAAATCCATAAGTAATTCCGTCAGAAGCCTACCTTCCCTATTGAAGTTTGATCTTTCGAATTTCTATTTGTGCTGAATGAAGTAAATAAACTATAAGCAGGAGAGTTTTGAAAATTACCAATTCGAGCATTAAAATCACCGATTATCATAATATTTTCCAAGGAAGAATCGTTAAGAAAGCCACGTAAATTGTCGAAATCGTTTTGCCAGTTATTGCAATAATTGAGGTAGACAGGTACAATATTTTATTTAAATTGACTGTTTAAAATTTCAACAACAAGCCTATCTCTCATACGTTTGACATCAACGAAATAGTTGTATTTAAATTTCACTCCACAAAGAATACCCCCGCTCGCTCTACCATGTACATTTGACCTAATTGCTGGAACAAATTTTAAGTTAAAATCTTTAAAATATTTACGGAAATTATCTTCCATTTTTTCTTCTAAAAAAGTCTCGATAAGTATTATTATATCAAACTTTAAGACATATTTAAAAAAGTCTGGTTGCAAAAGTTTATTTTTTAGGCCAGAAATATTATAGGAGAGTATTCACAAATTAATAGTGTTAATAATAATATTTTGGCAGACGGCATTATTTTCCTATTGTGTTATCGACTTAAGAATATGCGAAGATTTGCGGGCAAGTGACGTCAGTTGAGAGACCGATGGTGCTTGCTTATCAGCCGCAGCTAACTTCACTCCCTCGCTGCAGTCAAAATAATCACGTGAAATGTCACCAAACAAGTTGTTGACAAAATGCAGCTCCGCCGGAGAGTTGAAAACCAGACCACGCGCGAACTTGTATACAAAAATTTTGTTGTTTATTTGCATTTTGTCGCCTTTAATTGTGATTTTTGCTTCGGGATTAATTTCAGAGAGTTTGTTTTTGATATCGAATAGTGTCTGCTTTTTTTGCCGGTACAATAGTGTCTGCTCTCGGGAAATACTAATGGCAGTACCTTTGAGTTGATAAGCGACAGACGTTATTTTTTCCACCTCATCTGGCGAGTGCAATTCTAAAAAGACAGTGCTCCTCTGTGCGTGAGTGTTTTTTATTATCCGTGCCTTTTTAAAGTGAATATCTTAACCTTCTTGTAACTTGAGAAGCCCACGGCAAGTTTGTTTGGCTACTTCAACTCCGTCGGTTTGTCTGTCTAGAGGAAGGTGTACCACCATACAGTTTTCATTTGTTTTCCGCGAGATAATTTCAATTTGAGACTCTAGGAGCTCACACCGCTCCGTCATGGCATTTAGTTTTTGGCACAGTTGTGAGTTGGCCGTACGTAAAGCATCCAACTCGATAGTTAGAGATGCAAAATCGTGTTTAGTTGCCAAATCTTTTATTTGGTCTGCGATCAAGTCACTGAGGAGATTTTTAAATTCGGCTATAGACATAACTCCGACTGTCATCTTGTGTTGTGGATATGAGCTATGCTTCTTGTTAGTGTAATTAGGCTCTGGTGAGGTGTCAGTTATTGTTCTTTTGTTGCCATTCATAGAGGGATCCCGTTTACTTTTAGCGAAAGTTGAATTTTGCAAATTTTTTTGACTTAAAATACTTCCTACCTTGGAAATGCAGGTGAGATGTTTTTTTTTTTTTTTTTTTAGTGAGCAAGTTTTCTTTTTAAATTTAACTAAAAAGTGTGCAGAATTTGAAAAACTGATTAGTAGCTTACACTTTTATTACACGTAAAAGAAAGTCTGGCGTTTTTTATTCGATTTGTAAAAAATCGAAGACATTTCTCCGAATATTTTTGCATGTTCTTCAAATGATGCAAATGAAGTTTTGAGTAAATGCGATTTTAAGAGCGAAGAGAAATATTTTGTTTGTTTGTCAGAATTTATTGGCAGAAAAATGCTTAAAAGGGACGCTGTTCCCTCCTTAAATCTAAATTGTAATTTAAATTTAGACTTAAGTTTAGAAAATCTTTCACCTTTGCTACCAAAACAGAGAAGGACCTCCAGGAGTTCAAATAGTTCTTGCGTGAGATGCAATAAATTATAAGAAAAATGCACACAAGAGGAGAAAAAAAAATTCTGAATTGAAAAAAAAAATATATTAAGCTGCAGATTTAAAACTCAAAGCTTGAGAAGAAAACTTCGCTCTAGAACTAAAACGCATAACGCTCTACGAACTAGCAAAATATCAACTTTATCATCGCAACGTCAAGTACATACTTGATATTTCAGAGCATTCAAACATTTTTTGTGGTATATTATTGGGGCTGTCCAAGTCCAAAAAATATAAAGTTGAAGCAAGAGAACTTTCCCAAAACATTTTTTACAGATCTTAGAACGTTTATAAAGTTCTTCGAGATAAATTGGGTTTTAGACTTCCCCACGTATCCACATTTTATCGTTGGGCTCCTCGAAAAAGATTGTACTGCAACGAAAGCTCTAGCAACAAAAGCGTTCACATTAAAAATGAATAATGCTTCCACTGTATGGATAGTGGGTCTCATTTCGATAAAAATATTTTAAAGCGTGGAGTTCAGGTCGGAAATCCAGCTTATAATGAGCTTAAACAATTCTTGTCTTATTTAAGATCAATGCAAGAGTCTACTAATCTTCCAAGGAACTTTTATGTAAAAGGAATGATACAGACAATAAACGGGGTTTTATTACTTAGATGAAGATGATGATGGTTTATTCGGGAAAGTTGAGTATTTACTAACAAAAAGAACTCATCAAGATATTTTTGAAAATTTATTTTTCTGTCCTCAAATCAAATCGCTCTCTCTCCTAATAGCAATTGTGATGATGACGATGTAGACTTCTTGAATTTAGATACCTCCCAGACTAAACTGCACACAGGAAATTGTATTTGATAATACTTTGCTCGAAAAAATGATAAATGAAATAAAAATTCTAAATGGAATTTCATTGGAAACGACTGCAATGCGTCATTTTACAGGTTATCTGGCGCTTAAAATTCTTTTAAAAAACAACGGTGGAAGTGTTTTAGCACCAACTTATGAATTTTTTAATATTTGTAAGCTCCATTTCAAAGTAAAACCATACAATTTTAAGAGATCGTCCAAATATTAGAAATATATATAAGGCAGCATGGCCTTGGAATAAATGAGAATAACAAACCTTAGAGATTTGAACTGGTTTGATAAGCAAAACCAATGCTTTGAGCATCGCAAAGAAATTCTTTACTTTGCACTTCTTACCCTCTTGCGAAAACATTGTGCTTGGAAAATCAAAAAAAAGAATTACCAGTTAAAATCAAAAAATTCAAATTTTGTCAGGAAAACAAATGCAAGAAATTCACGAAATTGAACCAACTCCGCCCGAGGGAGAGGCACGGGGAACTCAATATAAACCAGCACCCCCAGAGTGGGGACACGGGGAAATCATTATAAACCCCCACCCCAAGAGTAAGAGGCACCGGGACCTCACTATAAACCAACACCCCAAGATTTAAAAGCAGTAGGATCCCAAGTTGCTATTACTTTCCTGCTAATCCCCTCTCACTGTTGTTTAAAAAAAAGGAACTAACCTTGAACAAGAAATTCCTTCAATTGAATCACAATCAGAATCTGAAAAACGTAAACACACAGCACACACACTAGGTACATGAAAACAAAAACCGAAATAATGAAACACAAAACACAAAGAGAAATAAGCAAACGCAACAAGCAATTTGTTGTTCCAACCAAATTTGCAGGTGCTCAGCAACTGCCAAAAGGGTAGTTCACACCCACATTATGGAACCTCTCTTGTCTCTTCTACGACACAAAAAAAAGCAACTTTTGCGTGCGGTGGTAGCGCTCCAATGCTCGGGTGTAACCCAGCCATCGACGGCTCACGCGTTCGCTGAGCCAGTAAAGTCAACGCAAACATCTGCCACTGTTAGCCAGTTAACTGCGATGCCGGCACAAGTGTCGCTGTCGAATGCGAGAGCTGATTCAGTCATCGAGAGGAATAGATTTGGAGCTACAATCATCTGTGGCGAGCGGTGCATCTAAACGCACGTCAGTCTTCATCGAAGTTCCTCCAATCAAAAGCCAGCATATTGGTACACGGCATTCAAAACCACACGCATTCCCAGCATTCGAAGAACAAACACCAAATAACGTTGAGGCTCCAACGCCTTTGGGACATAAAAATGTCATTCAATCGTCTATTTCGAATGATCCACCAACAGCCGTCTTGCAGCAACCCACTATGGTAGGGGGTTCAATATTGTTCGAGCATCTTAACGCTGTCCCAAAGCCGACACCGAACGCGTATGCAGGACTCAAAGGTAATTTGTGTCATTCAGCTGTCAATGAGGCTACGCATTTAACGTTGAATATGAATCAGTCATCAATAGCACATGCGGTATCCATAACCTCAAAACGAAGGAGTTCTAAGTCAACGCAAAGTGCTTCTTCTGTTAGGTGATTAAATATGGAGTTAAGTAAATTGGAAGAGGAGAAAGCATTAGAAAAGGAGTTTCTCATTATTCCATTATTCTCCCCTCAACTCCGTCAACCCATTCCCATTTCTCAACCCGCCCCCAAAATATCTACTCCTTCTCGCTCCCATAATTCCTCTAAGCTGTCATCTCCTCACAGTTCCTCCACTCGACGTCACCAGGGCTTCAACCAAAACGGGTATCTTTTAATTTGACCCCAAACTCCACTGACCCTTCGAGACATACTTCAACTTCTGCTACAACTTCCTCCAATTACCCGAATTTCGTTCACTCCCATATTCTCAATCCTGGACAGACTTCCCATATTAACACGCCAACCCCAACCTCTGAAGCGTTTATCGATCCTTTACTTCCCCCAACCAACAAACTAACATCCAAATTTGTTAGCTCTACGCCCTCGAACAATGAACTCGACGGCCGTTACGTTATGGCTCGGCTTCGAGATCACAGACTCTTTGAAAACGTTCGCCTATACCTTGCCTACTTGCACGACAAGTCTGAATCAATCTGCATTGACGGAAAGACCAAGACGAATATTCAAATCTCAATTCAGAAAGAAGGCCTCCCAACTGATCCCACTGCACTCCGTGATATTTACACCCGCTTCCATGAAAGCTTTAACATTTCCTCTACTAATGTGGATAAGGATCTATCTGCGTTTGCTTCTCATATTAACTCCAAACGTATCTCATATCTTCAACGTAACCGAGTTGATCACAATAATTTTTTTCGTCCCTAAATCACCTTTGGCCACCTCAGATCTGAAATTGCCTTTATCCTTCTACTATCAAAACGTAAGAGGACTACGCACCAAAACTCACGCAGTTTTCCGTCGTACTCACACTCTTCCTTTTGATGTTTATGTTCTTACCGAAACTAATCTTTCCCCGAATATCTTAAACCAAGAGTTGTTTCCAGCATCTTTCAACGTCTTTCGTGATGATAACGTCACTTGTCTTCTAGACATACTTCCCTGCCGTGGCGTTCTCATTGCAGTTCATAACAGCTTGAACTCTTCCATCATCTCAACATCAACCTCCCCTCTTCTAGATTTTGTTGTAGTAAAAATCTCGCTCGTTAATGGTTCTCTCTACGTAATGTGCTTCTACATACGTCCGTCTCAACCCATCGAATCCTACCAACTCGTCGTGGATGCCATCGACCATTTACTTGATACTTGTAAGCCAAACGATGAAATCATAATTTTTGGCGATTTTAATCTCCCTAATCTACAGTGGAGCTTATCGGAAGATCAATCTTTCTTCGTCCCAATAAACCCGATATCTAGTAAGGAATGCCTTTTTGTCGACCGCGTAACCGATTCTGGTCTTTGTCAAGTCAGTGGTGTTACAAATTATATGGGACAACAGTTGGATCTTGTTTTCACAACTGACCCTGTAAACTCCTCAACCATTGAAAGTTCTTTACACCTTTCTACTATTGACGCTTACCACCCTCCTCTGCTCCTTTCTTTCTCTTATCACCCCTCTTCACAATCCCTGCCTCCAACTAACCTGTACTCCTACGACTTCCACAAAGCTTACTTCCGAAATATCAATGACTTTCTGAGCAGAATCGAACTCAACTTCTCGAACTTATCCGTTGATGAAGCTACCACCCGTTTTTATGACGAAATTTTTAAATGCATTTCCTTATTCGTTCCTTATTCGCGCCATAAAATCTCACCACTTCCCCTCCATGGTATAATAGGAAACTGCGTTCACTTCGTAATAAACGTAACAATCTTCTAACCAGAACTACTACAGATTATTCGAATTATCTCGGTTCGTACTTACAGTTCTCTAACCTTTTTCACTGTCTCTATCAACGCTATCTTTCTGATGCTCAAGCTAACCTCATCATTTTTTCATTTTGTTAATTATAAAAGGAAATCTGATGGATATCCCTCCTCACTCTTGTTTGAAGGTGAGTCCTTAACGGACCCATTTGTAATCGCAAACTCTTTTGCTACCGTGTTCAAGCAGTCATTCACTGACGACTGCGCTGAACCGGATCACTCTTACTTCAGTTATCTGAAAACCTATACCGTTGGCCCATTCATTTTACCCACCTTTGACCATTCCATGGTGTGCGACAGACTTCTTCATCTCAATGATGAATTTGTACCCGGCCCAGACGGCCTTCCAGCCATTCTTCTCAAAAAGTGTTCTGCGATTCTTTCACCTTTCATTGCCAATCTCTTTAAACATTCCTTATCTCCTGGGAAATTTCCTAAAATCTGGAAAACGTCCTTCATTTCACCTGTTCACAAAAAAGGCCAAAGAATAACGTATCTAACTATCGACCTATTGCCAAACTGTCCCATTTACCCAAGGTTTTCGAAAGTATGATGTACGATTCATTATCCTTTCAGTGCAAGTCTCTTATCTCCCCCCTTCAGCACGGTTTCCTTAAAGGTATATCCTCAACCACCAACCTGGTTGACTTTGTCTCCGTTACACTTTCTGCTTTAGAAAGTGGCAATGAAGTGGATTTAATCGCTACTGACTTCAGTAAGGCCTTTGACAAAATATCTCATCGTTTGATTCTTTTCAAACTCTCCTTCCTTAGCTTCGATCCCCCACTATTGAATTGGTTTTCTTCTTACCTTGAGAACCGGTCTTATAATGTTCATTTTCGCTCTGTTCTCTCTTTGCCTTTTAAACCCACCTCTGGTGTTCCCCAAGGTAGCCACCTTGGACCTTTGATTTTTATTTTGGCTATAAATGATATTGACAAAGTCATTAAGTTCTCCTTCATCTCCCTCTATGCCGATGACGCTAAATTCTTCAAAATCATTTCTTCTCCACACGACTCTGATCTTCTTCAACAAGACCTCAATAGTTTTTCGGTCTGGTGTCAAAAAAACTTTATGGAGCTGAATATTGCTAAATGTGAATTTCTTACTTTTTCACGTAAACGGATTCAGTCTCCCCCCAGATGTTACTTTTTGAACAACCAACAAATTGTTACCGTTCTAACCATTCGCGACCTAGGTGTTCTGTGTGACAGAGAGCTTAACTTTCGGTCACATATTGACGAGATAATCAATAAAGCTAACTCAGCCCTTGGTTTCGTCAAACGGTGGTCTAAAGAATTTACCAATCCCTACGTGACAAAATCCCTTTACATTACCTACGTCCGCCCTCTCCTAGAGTACGCTAGCCAAGTGTGGGCACCATACTACCGGGTCCACATTACAAGAATCGAAAGCATTCAACGTCGATTTCTCCGTTTTGCTCTTCGTGGGCTCCCGTGGAATAATCACCTTATCCTTCCACCATATCACGAACGCCTTAATTTAATAAACCTTCAGACCCTTGAAAAAAGAATAGATGTGGCTGACATTCTGTTTATACATCGTCTTCTCACTGGCTCCGTTGATTGTTCCTATCTTTTGAACTACATTGCCTCTAACACTAACCCTCGGAATTTAAGATCCCCTCCTCTTTTCTATCTTCCCACCCGTCGCACGTCGTACGGCTTGAACGAGCCGATATCCCGTATGTTGCAGAAGGTCAATTCTAACCACCTCCTCTTTGATTTTAATCACTGCACTTCCTCCCTCAAATCTACCCTCCTCCACCCCTCGCCGTCCACCTAATTAGTTTTAAGTATTAGTTTTTAAGCCCAAGCTGTAAGTCTTAGTGTAATTAGTTTTTAAGACCTAAAGCTTGTATTAAGCTGAATAAATGGGGGTGTATGCCCCCACCAAAATTAAATCAATCGTAAGTACAAAATTTTAAGTGAAATTGCTGAGGATGATCCTGGTACCGACGTGGGTGACGATATTTCCACAGATACCAACAGCAAAGTTCAGGATTGGCTAGAGGGCATGCCTGCTTCGCAAGTGATCATTGAAGGTGAACACAAGCCAATTAGCGAGTCGTCGAATCCTAAAGGCCATGGCTCAAATGTGGCCAAAACAACATCGACCATTTCAATTGTCAAACCAACCAATAACCACTAATCAACAAGCACTTGTGCACTCATCGGTTTTATCACCTGGAACTTCATCGTTTCCCTTCAACCGGCAACAACGCCACGAAGAAACAGCTAACATGCAGCAGCGATCGTCTTCACGTCATCATCATCCAGAGACAACATTCAATATCCAGCGTACACCATCAAACGTACACCAACACCAGCCGACCGCGTTTTCTTTCGTTGAACCACAGACATCTACGAGAAGAGTGACAAGCAGCCAAATTGCTGCGCGTCATTCTATTTTGAAAGATCTACGTAGATTCAGTGGTAATCCAGAGGAGTGGCCATCGTTTATAGCCAACTATAATAGGACAACGAGACTTTGTGGCTTCACCGACGAGGAAAACCTTCTTCGACTTCAGAAGGTGCTCAAAGATAAGGCCTTTGACGCTCTGCAAAGTTTAATAAACAACCCAAACTGTGTGCCACGTATACTGGCCGTGCTGGAGATGTTGTTTGGAAAGCCGGATAAGATCTTGAATTCTCTCACTCTGAAGATACAATCAACCCCGCACCCAAAGTTGATAAGTTGGATACCCTCGTACAGTTTGCCGTTTCAGTCCAGAATCATTGTGCCGCCCTGGAAACCGCTGGCCTTTCATCCCACCTCAATAACTCATCACTGCTTCAAGAGTTAGTCGCGAAGCTGCCAGTTCCCATTCAGCTCAATTGGGTAATTTACATGCAAACGCTTCCTATCGGCACTCTTTCAGAGTTTAGCGTTTGGATGTATCGAATTGCAGAAGCTGCCAACTCCATCATACCAGTGGCACCGAAAACGTCAACAACAACTTTTGGACACAAAGGTGGTGTACAAGGGAAGAAAGAGAAAGGTTTTCTGCATGCGCATTTGGAGGCTACAGAAGCAACAACTAGTTCCAGTTCACCAGAAGTTAAGAATCGTAAGTGTTTGGTTTGTGGTGGAAGCTGTGCCTCCATTGAGAGCTGTGTAAAATTCAGTGACCTAAGTATAATATCCAAATGGGAAGTCGTCCGAGAATGCAAGCTATGTCAATGTTGCCTAAGAATACACAATGGCTACCGTTGCTGGTCAGCTACCCCGTGCGGCAAAAATAACTGCACCTTTAAGCACCATCAACTTCTCCACAATGACGCAATCAAAGCAGGTAAATTACAAAATGTCACTGACCTTGTTTCGCCAATAATAGCGCAGCCTAGCAACGCACACTTTCAAACCTCGACTACGATAATGTACCGCATAATTTCAGTCATTCTACATGGCAACAAAGTCCAGATTAAAACTTACGCGTTTTTGGATGACGGTTCATCGGTGACTCTTATGGACGAGGATGTTGCTGCTCAACTAAACATTAAAGGGACTCCTGATCCCCTCTGCATCAAATGGACTACCAACACACACAGATACGAGGATGACTCCAAGGTGATGAGCTTCAGCATTTCGGGCACAGGTGGCAAAGGTAAGAAGTTTCCACTTTCTAACGTTCATACAGTAAAAAGTCTCCAGTTGCCACTGCAATCATTGGACGCAGTCAAGCTGCAAGGGCAGTATCGGCATATAAGACACCTGCCTATCGATTCCTATTCCAACGCAATACCTCGTCTTCTCATTGGGCTTAACAACTGGAAACTAGGACTCGCTCTTAAGTGCAAGGAAGGAAATACGGAAGAACCTGTGGTGGCCAAGACTCGCTTAGGATGGACAATATACGGCTGTTACCCCCGTCCTGGAACCTCACCAGTTCCAACGAATTCAGATGCTCACATCAACTTCCACGTATGCGAATGCAGCCGGGAAAGCGAATACCAGTTGGAAGTACTTATGAACGAGTTCTTATGCAATGAGAAATTTGGTACTTCAGATTCCAAGATCTTGCAGTCTGCCGATGATCAGCGAGCACTGGAGCAACTACATAACTATTCTAAACGTAAGGATGGCCGTTTCGAGACAGGATTGCTGTGGAGGTATGAACAAGTTCAACTCCCCGACAGCTACTTGATGGCAAAGAGACTCTTTTCTTGCATTCAACAAAAGATGAGCCGCGATCTTCAGCTAGCAGAGGAACTTCACAACAAGATCGAAAGCTACGTTACCAAAGGGTATGCCAGAAAGCTTACACCAAAAGAGGCTGCCGAAAACCGGTCATATTCATGGTGCTTACCAGTATTTCCAGTTCTAAATCCGAACAAACCTGGTAAGTTGAGACTGGTATGGGATGCAGCGGCTAAGGTCGGTATAGTCTCCCTTAACTCGGTGCTTCTTAAGGGCCCTGATTTACTGACATCCTCAATGTCCGTCATCCTCAAATTTCGTGAAAGTTTTTCAGTAGTTATATTCGTACTTCTACGTTTGCAGGGCGGTGTAATAATTATAACACAAACAAATATGCACATCACACCCAGCAAACGTAGAAGTACGAATATAACTACTGAAAAATGTACGGAAAAGAGGTATGTACTTCCTTTCCACTGAAAAAGGATGGGCACTTGGGAAAAAACTCAGTTATATACCTGCTGCACATGAGAATACGTAAAGCACCCATCTCTCTCTAACTTATAGAAATATCTACTGCCTTAAACCTCAAGTAAAGTACTGATATTCATACGTAAAAAGCAGTACTTCAGAAGTACTTTATTTTTACGTATGAAGCAGTAGTTAAGATCTACTTCTTTTCCTAGTAAAGGTAGTACTAAAGAAGTACTTTTTTCAACGTGTGAAGCAGTAGTTAAGATGTACCTCTTTTCTTAGTAAAGGTAGTACTAAAGAGGTATTTTTTTTCAACATGTGAAGTTATAGTTAAAATGTACTTCTTTTCTTAGTAAATGGAAGTAATTAAGAAGTAGTTGTTTTCTAGTGGTACCTTTAAATTATAATAAAACATCAATAAACGTTAACATTTTAAATTCAATTTGTTATATTTATATTTATTTATTTATATTTATTTATAAGTTATATTTATATTTATTTATTTATATTTATAATTATTCGCTCGATTCTCTTTTACTTTTGTAATAGCGGTTGGTGCATTTAGGATGCATCGTCGCATCTCTTTTTCAATTTTTTCGTAGCCGAGTAGTCTACCACAACCGTCTGAAAATGGAAGTTAAGCAGTTATGCTAAATTGTTCATACAACTTTCATTAATTCAATTACATACCAAGCAATTTTTTAATACAAAATTAACGCGTTCAGCGATCCCTTTCCGGCTCGTCCATCTAAATTAAAATCCACATAAAATCCAGCTACTCCAGCAATCCACCACGTGCTAAGAAACGGAAAATATTTTTGAATTTTCCACTGTATTTCCTTAAATAAGTTTCCTGAAATGTTTTTTTTGGTAAATAGTTACTTGTTACAATTAAATTATTTTTACCAATATTCCGGCAAACACAGTTTTCTAGACGAAGCTCAACATCGCTCATCATCATTGCCGACCGATCTCGTTGACACGCGCTAAAAGATTAAACTGATTCGACATTCGAGTAATTTTAAAAAATTGCAGCTGCTTTTGCATATTTTGCAAAATGTCTAGACTTCGGTCGATTCTTATTGTCCAGATATAGATCGACTGCATTTGGATTGTCACGGTGTATAAACAACAACAACAATACTGGCAAAAAAAGGATTATCACAATTTTGCCCTTTTTTATATGGGAAACAGGTTTTATCTGCACTTTTACATTCGCAGAGTATATGCATCGATCGGCCGAATACTAATACTCAAAGAGACTAGAAACACATTCCCAAAAACATGTTTCTTTGTAGTAGTGTTTTCGACAAACTACTGACTTTTGGTTTGCAGGGCAATTACACTACCCATAAAATCTCCATCCAACTCCAAACTATACACTCACAAGATCTCCCCAGTATTCATCCCCATGGTCATTCGTCAATCGTCACCCGCACGAGATACATAAAACCGCTTTACTTTGATGAACTTAAGTGCGTGCGACGGTTTTCTGTGCACGAGCTGTACTCTTTTCTTTTATTTTGTATCTGTTCTGTTCTGTTTCCGTAAAGCGTCATAGGTCAAATATACGATGCATTACGGTCGTGCAAAAAAATGCAGTGCACGACAGTCTGCGCTTAGATGTTTTCTGTTTTAGTGTAGGTACAATAGGTACACCAACACCAAGGTTCATAAGAAAAATGTAAATTATGAATGAATGAACTTTGCTTTTCGTTACACCTCGTCTCCACGAGCAATATTTCATAGCTTACCATCTATCACTTTTCATAGAAAGAAAGAAATATAGAATACCATAAAATATGCGGTGGGCATTTCATAGCTCACAATTTCAATGGTGGTATTGTTGTAGAGCGAAGCACTTTATAAAAATGACAGCTCATAGAATACCATCCATAGAATGCTATGAACTGAGCAATATATAGAATGCAATTTTTCATAGAATACTATTTGTAATCTCCACGAGCAATTTTCATAGAACGCTATATTGCATTCTATAAAATATTGCTCGTGGAGACGCCGTGTTAGGTATTATTTTTCAAGTGGTTACAGTTTCGTGCGGTGCTGTGTTTTCAGGCAATGTATTGCCCCAATTGCATTAATTGATATTTTTTAAAACTACATATATACAAAGATTTGATCGATTCTTGTTGTTTTACTTGTTGCTGGAACGCGTGAATTATGGCAAATTACGCAATCCTTAATAGCTTAACGATATTATGCACTCGTATCAATTGAATTGGCGATTGTATATTTGATTGGGGGATAAGCATTACAACACTGCACAATGTGTTAAGACGTGTCTTGAGGTATTGCCAATCATGAACCAAGATTTAATCGTATGGAATGGTTTCTGGCTGTTTGTTTTTTTGTAAAAATATGTGAAGAAAAATGTATTCAAAACGTGATTTTTGCAATTAAGTTCTTTTGCTAAAATCAATTTGGTGATTATTGATGTCTTATGTAACATAAGTTCTTCTGTCGTACCCTCAGAAATTATTATGATATCCCTAAGTTGACTTAAGATTTTATGATGAATTGTAGATTACAAACAAACAAAACGAAAGGAAATTATTAGAAACTTTGATTAACTTATTGAAGTAAAACTTCTTTACGCACGCTTGACTTGGGGAGTAAGCAGGTGAATGCGCCACGGAAGTGTAGACCAATGTAGACTTCCGGCAAGACGGAAGTACAGACTTCAGTGATGGGACTTTGTTCTGCTAATCAGTGATGGGACTTTGTGAAAAAAATGTCCGAAGTAGATTTGAAAAAAACGCAGTAGATTTTTATATTTTCAAAATATAAACAAGAAGAAACATATATACACATAAATAATTTAAAATAATAAAATAAACATTAATTTTTCTTCAAAAACATAACAAAAACAGATCAAAACAAAAATGCATATACATTCATATCAGTCAGTGTTCAATGTTATTTGACTAAAAGGTCCTTGCAACAACAAAAAAGGTAATTAAAAGTCGAAGAAAGGATATTTTTCCAAAATGCCGTTAGAATCCACACGGTATATCTGTGTTCAATTGCATTTGACTAAGAGGTCCTTGCAACAACAAAAAAAAAAAGGTCCTTAATAGTTGAAAACAGAATATTTTTCCAAAATGTTATTAGAATCCGCACGGTATATCCCTGCTCAATGTTATTTGACTAAGAGGTCCTTGCAACAACAAAAAAGGTCCTTAAAAGTCGAAAAAAGGACATTTTACCAAAATGTTTGTTGTTCCTAGGACTCCTCATTTCTTTTCATTTCATTTCTTTTATTAAATTCAAGTTGACATTTACAAGTATATACAATAGAACTTCTAGATAAGTGCAAGAGCTAGGCCCATTCAGCTTTAATATTAATTATATTGATATTATCAGAAAATGTGAACGTGAATAATATTACATATTTGGGAAAACTTAAGTATCTGAAAACCCAATGATTTTTTTTTTTTCTATAAATAATAACAACTACTAACTTACTCTAACTTACTAACTAATTTGGCAATAATTGCGTAACATATGAATTTACAAAAAATGAATATTTTTTTTTTTTTTTATGAATACTAACAACTACTAACTTACTCTAACTTACAAACTAATTTGGCAATAGTTGCGTAACATATGGATTTACTGACAATGAACATTTTTCAAAAAACTTGCATGCCAGGGTGTTAATTTTATCCACCACAAAGTCGACGTTTGACATATTATGTAAGGAATCGACTTTTTCTTGCATTTTATTATCCTTGTGACGTTCCAGAATGGCTTTGAACATTTTTCCAAACCTTGAAGAAGTTTGTTCCATTTCATATTCCTGTGCTTTTGTATAAATTTGTAGTAAGGTAATCTGTAACGTAACCAATTTCTGCGTGTTTTATTTCTCTTTAAATAGTATCTAATATGTATGATGGAATCTTA
Source organism: Portevinia maculata (assembly GCA_949715645.1). Lineage (NCBI taxonomy): Eukaryota > Metazoa > Arthropoda > Insecta > Diptera > Syrphidae > Portevinia > Portevinia maculata. Next base: position 44,471,654 of record OX454528.1, on the reverse strand, counting down.
GATTGAGCATTGATAGTGGGTAAATGAGGAACTGAGACGTCAACGCTATCTTTTATAGCATTTGTTAAAGTCATTATCATGGAATCTATGTCAGTATATTGCTGAATGTCTGCAAGTGATAATCCAGCTAAATTACCAATTTTTGTTTTAATTGTGTTTTGTTCATGGCTTTGAAGTTATAACGCAGATTTTCACCTATTGTTCCAGTAACGAGGAGCTCAACAGCTACTGGTAAATGATCAGATGAAAGGTCAATTATTACCAGTGGCTGGGAGATAATTTCCGAACTGTTGGTTAAGAAAAAGTCAAGAACTGAGGGATTTGCTGTTTCATTTCGGGGCACATATGTAGGATCAGGCGGGTACATCAAGGAAAAGGGATAGTTTGACTGTAGCTCATGCAAAATGTTACCACCACTGTTTGCTCGAAGACATCCCCATGATTGATGTCTACAATTAAAGTTTCCGCCAATTACATAGCGTTCTGATAAGCGATTCAGCTTCATTAAGTCACTTCTAAAAACACCTTTTGATCGGTTGTCAGACAAGCGTCCTGGAAAATAAGCACATATAATTTTAATTGTTTGATTAAGTCCGGTTACAATTTCGACCCCAATGGTTTCAATTACTTTGGTCCCTATATAAGGCAGAAAAGTTATTTTTAATTCCTTTTTCAAAACAATGGCTACTCCACCACCTCTGGCACTTTGTCTATCTAAGCGGTAGCAAACATAATTAGGATGTGAAAAAGTGTGTTCATTTTTGAGCCAGGTTTCAGTGACCAAGGCTATATCTATTTTATATCGGATCATGAAAGAAAAAAACTCGATACTTTTTTGCCTTACACCCCTAGCATTCCATGTTATTATTTTTATATTACTTTGATTCATTATTTAAATATTTTAAGGCTAATTCAGTTATGGCATTAAACTGATCAAATTTATCCTTACATAATCTTAATTTCTAGACTAAATCATTAGTAAGCATTTGCATTTCGTTTAAAGAAAATAAATTTGAAGTACTAACTACATTGTTAGTGTTTATATTAATATTACTTGTAGTACTGCCTCTCTGCTGAGACCAAACCTTGTCACATGGGTGCTGATTTTGCTTAGTTATTCGCAGTGGAGCAAAATCTTCTACTCTTGGAACAAAACCACGCTGATAGGATACCTTAGCAGGTGCTCTTGTTGTGTTTTTTTGCCGATTGTCCGTTGATTTGTGTTGACCACCACAGTTGGCACATTTGTTGATTTCTTTAGAGCTGCAGACAGATGAAGTATGTCCTCCTGAGCAAAGCGAACAGAAGGTTTTAACATGACAGTGTTTCGCCCCATGCCCATACATCTGGCAGTTATAACATTGACTCACTGTTTTGGGAAGCCTTCTTTGGAAGTTCCATCGCACAATTGTTTTGTTTATAACACCAAATCGTTCACGAAGTTCTTTGATAGTTATACTACCTTTCTCAAGGTATACAATGAAAAAGATGAATTGTACTTGATTATTTTGTCGACTAACAGCTTTGACATCGATACACTTAACACCAGACGTAGTTAAATGGGATTTAATAGCGTCGGCATCAGTTTTATCTAATCCAGTTAACACGACTTTGAACGGTAATTCAGATTTTAGACTGTGTGTATAGTACTCACAGTTAGCTTGCGTCAGTGCTTTACATATATTTTGAAAAGAATCGATGGTCTTTGATAAAATTTGTGTACCAATTGACATATGTTTAATGACATAATCATCAATTTTGTTTGCACTCAATATTTGATGGATGCTCTGCGCTTTACATTTTATGACATTAATAGGCGGTGATTTTGGAATTGACACAATTTGTTTACATCTTCTGCATACACAACCGTGCCTTGAGAATGGGATTTTTCATCAACATCGATTAGAGTCTGAAGAGGGCAGAAGAAGTTTGCACTCCGTGGGATATTGTTATCAGCATGATTGTTGGTGGTTGGAATAGGTTTTTTATTCCGTGAATTTTTTGCAGTTTTGTTTGCATTCATATTGCTGTTTAAGTTTATTGCTGGACGTTTTTTATTGGTTTCGTCAATTATGTTACAAACTGACTCATCTGAATCAACATCATTAGGTGAACGATTTCGTTTAATTTTAACTAGTGGTTTAATACACAACTAGAGAGAATAGAAACGGAATATTATTATTCTCGAGCGTTTGATACAAGAGAGTAGGCGCGACCAATAGTTTTAACTATTCGTTTATTAACATATTCCTTTGATTGTAATAAATTTTTCCAAAACCTTTTATTAAATTGATTTTTGTTTTTATTTTTTTTTTCCTTGACTTTAAACGCAAACGTAGATTGGGCTCCAAGGACCTCTTTGTAAAATAACCTGATGTAAAATAAAAGGGGCATTCAATCAATTTTTATTTTAAACACAATATGCATAATAAATTCCAATAAATTATCACCATTATAGCAAAATAAAAAAAATTGATTTAGTTATTACCTAGGCAGCTAAAAAGCTACAGCTAAAAGCTTTTAGTTGTCATCCGCAACTAACTTTGGCAACCTAACGAGCTTAGTTACACAACCTGCAACTAATAGCTAATAGCAAAAATTAGTTATCATTATGATAGCTAACCACCAAACCGATTGCATTTTTAACGCAGCTAATTTAACTACGTTAGTTACTTAGTTATGGCGTTAGCTAGATAAAAAATTAGGTAGCTAACGCGCAACTTTGCCTACATGTTTATTTATTTATTCATATATATTGATATATATATACATACATATAGATGGAGCGAAAGAAGTTTTACTTCAGTCGTGTGGTCTTTAGCACACTCATTTTTTTTTAATTATAAAAATGTAGTTAAAGGAACTCAAATCGCACAAAATTCATTAGCTTTTTCAAAATAAACATAACATTTCAATTAAAACAGTATTTTTTTTAAACGTTAGGTTGTTGATCTTCTTCATCACCTTCGGTTAAATCGGGATGACAGTCAGTCATTTAAACTTTTATAAAAGGGATGATACATATTGTCAATCAATGGCAACATATCCAATAAATCTTGCTTTCTCTTTTCATTGATTTCAAGTGGTGAAGAATAACATTTTTGCAGATCAGCTATTTTGATGGAATTGAACCAACGGCTTTTTTATATTAAGCGATTTGAATTCTTCGATTTCATTTAGTGATGTTTTAAAATATATTGTTTCAAACTCTTTTGTGAACCTTATCCACTTTACCTTTTGCCAACAAAATTTCTCTCCGTCATTATCCACCTTTTGCCACATACATTTTTCTTTGGAAACAGCTGAGAAATTAAAAATCTCATCTTGATTTATTTACTTAACTTCGAATTTGTTTTTTACGCCCACTGTTCTCACGAATTGATACCAATCACGGGGATGATTTATTTTAACGGTTGTTAGCTTTTTCTTTTTTTTGAATAAGGGCATGATCCACGTCACATTCATGTGAGTAAGCCCCGGAAGAAGATATTTATGGTCAATCGTTTTCACACTATTTCGCAGTTGTAAAAAGTCTCGAACATTGAAGCAACAAAAGAATTTTTATTCTGTCCCGGACAACAATCACTGTACAAAACAACATGTCGAGTTTCAGCTGGAAGGTTTTGAAGATGGTTAAATACACATGAAGCGATTTCATTTCCTCCACGATTTGCTAATGCTTCGTGCCACATAGAGCATATTGGCTGCCCAGTATTACAGTCATGAACTGTCAAATTATAGATCCACAATGGGCGTTTATAAAAAGAGACTGACGATCTCAAAAATGGCGTCGGCAGACATTGTTGTAAGTCAAACGTTAGAACTTTTATAGATGAGGAGTCTTCAGCTTTAGATTTGTCTATTGCTTTCGATTTATACGCAGAATCTGCTTCAAGATGGTGATCTTTTTGTTCCTTTTTTAGATTCTCTCGTTCTTCTTCAGTAGCAACGTCAATTTGTAGCGTGGACGTCTAGCAGAGTAGTAGATCAGGTAAGCGGGGCGTCTGGTCGACCGATTTTTCCAGACGGTACACCTCTCTTGTTGCAATGAAAGAGTAGTTCTTCTTGTCTTTTTAAAGCTTTATTATTTTTTAGGATGTACTCTTTTATAAAGAAAATTAAATTTATTTAAAAAAAAACTTAATTTTATAATCTGCCCGCGAGTATGCTGTCCAAGGACTGCAGTACTTGCTGAAGCAAAAGGTACACACAGCCAAGGGGCAAAAATCAGCCAAGGGGCAAAAATCAAAAAAAAACTCAAATGTGGAGTGATTCCCAAAAGGCAGTTTTTAAGACTTCCGAATTGGATGATCACTACAAATTTGACTTTAAAAGTAATCTTATTAGCGCGCAAGAAGTGTGGCGTGTTTCCCAAGAGGCAGTTGAAAACTTTCCGAATTGGTAACCACGTCAAACCCTGTCTGAAGAAAGAGTGACTAGAAGCTATCAGTGATGGCCTTTTATACAAAATATTTTTAGCTGGTGGAGCTTTTACATGACAACGAAAATAATAATAACAACTAGTAACTAGGGCTGGAAGAGCGTGACAACGAAAAATAATAACAACTAGTAACTAGGGCTGGAAGAGCGACAAGTACTCTTAATGATAGAATTTAAGTGAATTTATATAATTTAAAATGTTTTTTGTAGTGTAATTTTTGGAGTGTTACAAATTTTCATTTTAAGAACTTCACATTTATGGCAAGTACATATCTAATTTTGGATTTTTAAATTTTAAGTTCAGAGTGTTGAAAATTTTCGAAAACTTAGAAAGTAAAACTGGAACATACTCTTCTGAATAGAGCCGAAATAATCGCGAGAGATAAGCGGCTCCTCCATGACGGGGACGTCGCCAATGCTCATGAGCTCCTCCGTTTTAGTACCGCAATATCGGAGAGGGATAGATTCGACACGGAAAAGCAATTCGCCGAATTTTGGTGGCTTGTTGAGGGGGGAGGGGTCAACATGCCCTCCCAGGACGGTGCGTTACTCTAGGTAACATCCTCTTAGCTTATAAGTTAGATTAAGTCAGCTAGGGCGTTTTTGGGAGAGGCCGGGCTCGCCAACGTGTGGTGGTGCTTCCGGGAGTTGACTGACGCTGTAAGGCTTCAGTCGGCTCACGGCGGCGCGTGTGCACGTTGACGACTGCCAGGCGCTCGGAAAGCAATTGGGATTTTGGCCTTATTGCGCCAGGCAACGAGTGCTCAGAATCCTAATTATAGTTAGAATACGTTAAGTAGTTTAAGTAAGTAGAATAGGTAGTTTGTAATTTGTTTTATATAAAATCTCAATAATGATACCGAGTTTTAGTAAATTTTCCCGAGGAATATATATGTAAGATTAGTTCGTAAAATAGTTCGTAGGCCGAAAGGCAATAATTCTAAGATATAGTTAAGTTTAGAGCGTTCGCATAAGGACCAATAAATAAGAATAAGTATCCTGTTAATTTTAAGTTAGGTTTAATCATTTTTGTCTAGTATGTAAGTAGATATTTATCAATGAATAAAAAAATGAATTTCAAAGTCAAGAGCCGAAATAGTTCTGCAAATGATATAACGCTCGACAAATACCTCTTGCAAGTAGATATCGCGTCTTGTGTAATGCGATTCGTAGGATGGGAAGCTTTTATTAAACTCAATAACTTCATTTTCTTTTTCAGGAGAGAGATTTTCTTAGGACCAGGATGTTTTCCACGCAAGTCACCTGTGAACGACCCAAAGCCCTCCAGCTTTTTTTTTAACGATTTTTTTGATAAATTGTTCCGATTCACAAATGGTGTATCTAAAACTTTTCTTCCAAACAGAAGCGTTTTCTCCACATATCTCCAAGAAATATTTGTTGGCGTATTTCCTTTTTCTCGGATTGGTGAGGCTCTTTTCTTTTCTATCGTCAACCAAAATCAATCCGGCAACAAAAGCTTGTCTCAACTCAGAAGAACCAAGTTCCTAGTATGATTTAAAAATAAGCTGTTGATTTGCAAACGCTATTTTTTCTCTACATTTGTTGCGACAATCATCCAACCTTCGTACGCTTCGTTCTCTTTCAACTTTTCCAGTAGTCGATATATAGCTTTTGCAGCAGCGGACTTGTCACTCATTAGTGAACTATTTGGTGACAGTTGTTACGATTACTTTGACTGCAGCGAGGGAGCGAAGTTAGCCGTGGTTCCAAACTCTTCTTCCGCTTTTTGCCACCAACCGCAGCGAGCGCCATCTGGAAATCAGAGTTCACACCGTGTTAGGGATAAAACACAATAGGTAAATTCTGTCGTCTGCCATCACACAATTATTTTTCAAAAATTAAATATATGCTCGTATAATATAACTGGTCTTAAAAGTAAGCTTTTACACTCCGATTTTTTTAAATATTTACACCAATTTGATGTTATAATTCTTATAGAAACTTTTATTGAAGAAAAGAATCAAAATGAATTTCTAAAATATTTCAAAGACTTTAAAGTAATGTTTACACCCGCGATAAGATCTAATTTGCATGGAAGAGCCAGTGGGGGTATTTTATATGGGATTAACAAATCTTTATGGGGTAATCTTATTAATTTTAAAATTATTGAATCTAAAATTATTTTTCATATGGTTAGCAACAACCTAAACTATTATATTATTCCTATTTATTTAAATTGCAATGATTGGCTAAGCGACTTCGATGAACTAGTGGAATTTATGAATAACACTTCTCTTGACCATGTGTTAATCGTCGGTGATTTAAATGCTAGGATTGGTGAATATCAAAATGCTTCCGCCAATATTTTACGAGCACGAGTTGCACTGGCCGAGAGTAGATGTTCTAGGGATAAAATTTATAACCGCAACGGGGGGAGTTTAACAGATTTTTTTGAAGTTTTCGGTCTATTTGTTTTGAATGGGTCTTCTATTAGTGATGCATGTGGCGAATTCACTTTTGTTAGCGGGCAGGGACAATCCGTGATTGACTTTGCTGCGATTTCAGGGGACTGGCTGAACATTATCGATGACTTTGAAGTTGCACTAGTCAACTACTCGGCTCATTTTCCAATTGTAATTAAAATTCAGCTAAAGGAGTTAAACCAGCAAGCTACACCTTCCAGTTTTAATAAGCTGAAGTGGTCGGAGAACAATGCAACCCTCTATAGAAGCCTCCTTTCTCGGCACTTACTATCTCTGCCCCAACAATCCGCAGTCGCGTCTGAAGTGGTATGCGAAAGCATAGAGCGGGTTATAAAGACCACAGCCCCTTTTGCGTTGAAGAGTACACACACTTTTGTAGCTAAAAATGTATGGTTTGATAAGGATTGCAGAAATCTCCGTAAACTTTCGTTCGTTTACTTAAAACTGTTTAGAACGACCAATTCTCAATTTTTCAAAAACATCTATCTTCGCGTTAATAATGATTTTAAGAAAATGTGCTCAGTTAAGAAAATCACTTATTTAAAAAACGTGGCTAAGAAATTGGAAAACTGCACAAACTCAAAGATATTTTGGGAGACAGTGTGCAATCTTTGTGGGCGCAATCAGGGTATGAAGTTCTCTTTAGAAGCTGAGACGTTAGCTGCTCATTTTAAAACTCTACTCTCAGCTGATGAAGACCTTCATACCTTTGATTACGCGCTTCCTGATACTAGAGTCAACGAGCTGGATTTAGAATTCTCATTGCTCGAATTGGAAGTAACGGTCCAAAAATTGAAAAACAGCAAGGCTCCTGTCCTAGACGGCATTCCAGTCGAGTTTTATAAAAACAGCACTATTGATTTTAAAAACTACCTCGTGTCTTTCTATAACAAATTGTACAATGATGGATGTGTCCCTAACAGTTTCAACGAATCTGTAATTTTTGCCATTTTTAAAAAGGTGATGCCAACGCTGCGGAAAATTATAGAGGTATTTCAATTTTAAATTCAATAAGAAAAACTTTCACTGCAATCCTATATGAAAGGCTCTCAAAATGGATTGAGGATAACAGTCTTTTGAACATCTTTCAAGCCGGTTTCCGCCCAGGTTTTTCAACCATAGATCATATCTTGGCCATTTCAAGCATTGCTCAACAATTTATAGATAGAAAAAAGAAACTATACACTTGCTTTGTTGATTTTAAAGCTGCATTCGATAAAGTCAATATACAAGCTTTAATATACAAACTTTCTTGCATTGGTTTGTCAAGAAAGTTTCTCGAAGTGTATGCAAGTCTTATTTCGTCAACAAATGCAAGGGTATGGAACGGTTTCACATTTTCAAATCGATTTGATACAATTACAGGTGTTCCTCGGGGTTGTATCCTCAGCCCATTATTATTTGCCCTGTTCATAGATGATGTCTGCGAGCTTCTTCCGGGTGGAGTTAATTTTGCTAACATTATAATCAAAGTCCTGTTGTACGCGGACGATCTAGTTAAGCTTGCTGATAATCCTTTCACGCTTCAATTGCAAATAAACCGTCTAAGTTCATTTTGCGAGTCTTGGGGCTTGCAAATTAATACCCAAAAAACTAAGATTGTTATATTTGAAAAGAGACAATCAAGAAGGCGAGCGGAAGAAAAATGGTCTCTAAACAATACACACATTGAGGTTGTACAGGAGTTTAAATATTTGGGTGTCCTCTTGACCTACAATTTAAGCTATCTAAAGCACTCCAAAGAAAAAAGCAACGAAGCTAAATTGGCTCTTAATATAATGTGGCCAAAGTTTTTTTCGAACCAAAATGTTGATTTAACGTCCAAGTACAAAGTTTTCAACGCGACAGTAAATGCATGCATGGCATATGGCGTCCAAGTCTTCGGATACACACACTTCGAAGCTTTTGAAACTGTACAAAGGAACTTTTTTAAGAGGATATTTCGTTTGCCTAACTCAACACCCAACTACGCCATATATGTAGAGTCAGGAATAGTCCCTATATATATACAATATTTGAAGGCAAGTGCGAACTTCATTACTAGAGTGATGAAAAGAAGTGAAACTTGTCTTCACAAAATCATCTTAAGAAAATTACTTCGAGTGAATGCTTCCCCGTTTAAAAACTGGAACGAACTAGCTTTAGCTTACGAAACAAGTTTAAACTTAACAGAAACTAATGTGACCGATTGGCAGGCTCAGTTTTCTGATGTGAATGCTAAGGTGGATCACAAAATGTTTCTGGATAACCTTTCCAGAGCATCTTCGTCTACTTCAAGAGCTATTTATAGTCATTTAAACCATGAACTGCCCTCGGAAGTCTCTTACTTTAGTAATGAATTTTCAGCCTCGGTTATAAGTATTATTTTTAGAGCAAGAGTTGAAATTTTAAATTTGAACTTTATACCTCATCGATCAGACTTGCCCCAGCTATGTGATCTATGTAACGGAAGAGCGAATGAAGATATATACCATTTCGTTGCTGCTTGTCCTATTCTACAAGAAATTCGCCGGTTGCATTTTCGGGAAAGTTTTATATCTTTGGACAAACTTTTTGAAATTTTAAATGGAGCAATGGGCTGGCTCAGCCCCTTTAAATATTGCCAACATGCTCTTTCTTACCGTAACAGTTTCACATATTAAACTTAGTCGATTACCCGCTTATTGCAGTTTTGACCAAATTTTATACCTAACTATTTATTGTTTTGTTGCTGACCATACTAAATTTGATAATATCTCTTTTGTGTTTCAAATCACATTAAAATTGATAATATTGTATAAACAGTTATTTCTAACCAAATTGTGTATTATTTTGTGTTACAAATCATGTTAAAATTGATAAAATTTTGTATAAACAGCTAATCAAATTAACCAAATTGTATAATATTTTGTGTTTCAAATCACGTTACAATTGATATCATTGTTTTATATAATAATATTTCTTCATATCTTTTGTTAAACATTTTTTTTTCTCCTTTTCTTTATATTTTAAAATTTTTGCTTTTTATTATTTCTTTTATTTCTTTTTTTTTAAATCATATTATGAAATGTCATCTCAGGCAGACGGCAGTATTGCCATGTCCTCATTCTTAAGTATACCAATTTGTAAACTTTATGATGGAAAAAATAAAGAATCTATCTAATCTAATCTAAATCTATAGCTTTTGCCGGAGTTTCTTTTTTCTTTTCGCATCTTTTTTGTTTGTTTGGCTGTTTTATCGGTATTTTCTTCCTCATTTTCAGAACATAATGGAACCGCAATCTCCAAATAAAAGATTTCGTTCTATTTGGCTCCCAGCATTTCTTGTATCGATGGAAGTTTCCGAAGGATCAGGCGGGGCAAAATCAGAATCGCCAAGTGAATCGTCGTTATCAAAATCTTTGGAATTATATATATATATCTAAACTAATATTTTGGGTATCACCAGCCTCCGTTTTCTTTTACGTTCTTGAAATCTTGATTAACCGATATATTTTGCCCTTTATTATTTGTGCCTAAGAAATGTATGGTTCCATTTCCTATTTTATTTAACTTTACTTACCAGCTGAGTTATCTAAATGGTTTTCATTGCCTGTAGATGTAGACCGTTCCAAATTTCTATCGAATTGTTTTTTAATGCCATAGACAGCAATTTTCTTGCACGTTCCATTCTTAAGACTAGGTAAGTAACCTGATGTACATAAAAAAATTAAGCACACTTTTTGAAAGAGCAATATGCATACGCAACACACTTCACCGCGAAAAACTTTCAATAAGAAACTCTTTTTGCTTAGACTGAAGAACAAAACCTTTCCTCTTAAGTGAATAGAGCAAACTGGTATGCATCCAACAAAACTAACTTATGTTGACATAAGTAACGGTGTAACGGACCTCCAGTAGTCCGCGGAGAAAAGTGGCCGTGGATCACGTCGAACAAACAATTTTTGTTTTACGTTATAAAAATCTTTATTGACAAAATTTACAATTAGAGATCAAGATTATTTGCGTATACCGATTCTGTAGCGTATATGATTAAAGAAAAATGCTCCTTTCCCTTTGCTTATGCTGTCGAGGACTACAGTAAGCACTGGAACAGGAGTTTTTATTTCCGCGCTGGGGCGTGACAACCTCTGTGTGACGGTAGTATACGGTCGACAACATCAGATGTCAAGCGCCAGAAAAGTGTCCTCACGCCGTCTTGGCGGCCGGTATTTATACCAGAACCCATGGGAGCTTTTTCTATTCGTTAAACTTTTGAAAGCTTTGAATCGGTTCACGCGGTTCTTTTACAGTGGCACAAAGTGTTTATTTTTTTGTTTGAATTCATGTTGTGTAACTTATACTATATAAAATTAATATTTAACAGTAATAATTCATGTATGTTTTTTTTTATAATTCTTTACAATAATAATGGTTGTTATAGTCTCCCCCTCTGCCGCAGAGATCGCCCCGATGAGGCGGCGGGTTGAATTGGTGGCTTCTTTGGTCGTCCTCGTCTCCGCATTGGTTGTACTGGTAGATCATCTGATGGATTCTCGGATGTTCGGTTAAATTTTGTTAGCATTGAAACATGGTAAGTGCCCAAAGGAAGTGTGGGATCATCTTGACCGGCGATTTGATAAGTAGAGGTTCCAGTTTGCTTAATGATCACATACGGTCCATCTCTTTTTGGCGTAAACTTGGCCGTAAGATTTTTAGATGCTTTGCTAAGTATATGAGTGGTTACGAAGACTTTATCACCGACCTTGAATGCGATGTGTGGTCGTCGTTTTTGGTCAGCATAGGTTTTATTGTGGTCTTGGGTTTTCTCTTTTGCCTCGCGAGCGTTGAGCAAGGTGTCGACAAGTTTCGTCAGCTTTGGGGTGATTTGCGGGATGAAGTTTTCTAGGCCCATGACATGCCTTAGATCATGGTTGACGTCATCGATTGTACGAAGTTCCCGGCCGAATGTGAGATACGAGGCCGTATAACCGGTGGATTGGCACTTTGCTGTATTCATTGCGAACCTGATGGCTGGTAGGTCATCTGCCCAGGCTGTATGGTTTGTGCCTACCAAGATCGCGAGCTGCGTTTTCATGTCCCTGTTTTTACGTTCTACGGGGTTGGCTTCAGGGTGGTATACTGGAGTTAGGGTTTGCTGTATACCGAGTATATGGGCGAGTTGCTGCATTACGGCCGATATGAATTGTGGGCCATTATCAGTGAGTAGACGTCGAGGAGTGCCATATCGAAGAAACATCTCGTTTAGTAGGGTGACGGCACAAGCTTCTGCTGTAGCTTCTCTTAACGGAAAGATCTCTACCCATCGGCTCGCTAGATCTTCGGCAATTAGAATCCATTGAAATCCGTCGTCAGTTTGGGGTAGTGGTACAGCTAGAACCTCAAATCGTTGATTAGAGCTTACTGTTTGGAGTAGTCCTGATGGTTTTTGGTTGCTGGGCTTGTATCGGAGGCAAGGCAGACGGTTTCCGATATGTCGCGCAATGTCCTTTTTCATTCCAGGCCAGTAATATCTAGACGCAACTCTAGAGTAAGTTCGGTCGACGCCGTAGTGGCCTGCGGTTGCGGCATCATGATAAGTGTTCAAAATAGCTTCTCGTTCTTGCTGGGGAATCACCAGTTGCGCATCCTCGGCATCGGACTCAGGCGAATATCTGTAGAGAATTCCGTCGTTCATTAAGTACCCACGGGATATCCACCGCGGTATATTTTCGTCGTTTTTCTCGTAGGACTCAATTATCTTCTGCAGTTCTTCATCCTTGAGCTGAGCTTCGCGAATCTCCTTCGGTCTTCTTGATGGCATGTCGACTTGAAAGTTCTGAATGTCGAGCTTTAGTCGAGTCTCATCGCAAGGTGGTCTAGATAGCATGTCAGCTACAACGTTACTTCTCCCTGGGGTGTAGGCAATCCGAAAATTATAGGGCTGGAGTTGCAACGCCCATCGAGCGAGCCTGCCTGTTGGTGACTTAAGGCTCATTAACCATTTTAAGGGCTGGTGATCCGTCATGAGAGTAATGTCACCTCCCTCTATGTACCCTCTAAACTTGTTTACGGCCCATACTATGGCCAGGGCTACGCGTTTTGTTGTCGAGTAATTACGTTCGGCTGAGGTGAGGAGCCTAGACGCATACTCAATGGGGTGTTCTTCAGCTTTCTCCCCCTGGACTAAAACTGCACCGATAGCGTAGTTACTGGCGTCTGTCTTTAGAAAGAAAGGCTGATCTTCTCTGGCTTGATGTAGGATTGGTGCTTTTGTAAGAAGGGATTTCAAGGCATTAAACGATGCTTGCTCTTCCTTGTCCCATTTCCACAAACTTTTCTTTTTCGTAAGGTTACTGAGTGGTTTGGATACTTCAGCGAAATTTTGGATAAATCGCCGGTACCAAGAACAAGTTTGGAGAAAGGATATAACTTCCTTAGCTTTTCTTGGCTCAGGTCGACCGAGAATACTGGATGTTTTATCCGGATCGACTTTGATACCTTCATCCGTAATTAAATGCCCAAGATATTTGACGATTGAGCAACAAAATTTTGACTTCTTACGATTTGCTTTTAGCTTATATTGGTTGAGGCGCTGGAAGATTCGTTGCAGATCTTTATAGTGTTCTTCGAAACAACTTGAGAACAGTATAATATCATCCAGATATACAAGCATTGATACGTCTGGAAGCCCAATACAAAATTTGTCCATTAGTCTTTGGAACGTGGCTGGCGCATTACGTAATCCGAATGGCATTCGGTTAAACCTAAACATTTCGTATGGGGTTACGAAGCCTGTTTTGTCTAGGTCTTCATCTGCAATTTTAATCTGGTAATATCCAGACTGCAGGTCCAAAGTGCTTTTAAATAAAGTCTTTTTGGTTGCGTGCAGAAGATCATCGACTTTTGGTAATGGGTACCTATCTGGGACAGTTATGCTATTGAGTTTTCGGTAGTCAACACACAACCGAATTCCGCCATCTTTTTTGGGTACCAGCACGACAGGAGCTGCCCACGGGGACTCGCATTCCTCGATTATTTCGCTTTTTAAGAGTTTATCTAGCTCAGATTTAAGTTGTTCTTTACGAGTTGGCGATAATCTGAAGGGAGTTACAGCTATTGGGCTTTCATTGCCAGTGTTGATGCGATGCACTGCATATGGTGTCGGCTCGGATAAAGCGTCGAACACAACACTTTCTGTCATAAGCAGTTTATTTAGCTGTTCTCTCTCATTTGTGTTTAATACCAATGCTTCTTCGGCTCGAAGTTCAATGTCCACACAGTTAATTTCAACGAAAAATGAATCGAGATCATATCTTTCGTGAGGAGGGGGTGCTTGTGGAAACAAGTTTTCATTTGTGCTTTTCCGTTCAGGGGTTATTTCGTTATCTCTTAACGCATCAGCAAAAAATTGTTGAATTGAATGTGGCGAGTAATCATTGTTCTTTTCGCTTTGCACTCTGCTATCTCTTCTTATTTTTGGTTCTGGACCCAGATGTTCTTTCGAGGCAGCTGACGTGGAGCTTGTATTAATTGGATCGAACCAGGTCAGGAAAGCAGATGTATTTGGTGGTTGCGTTTTTTCCCCACTTGTCTGAGCGAAGGTATTTTCACTTTGTGATTGCTTCTTATTTCCTTTTCTTACTGGCGTTTTTGCGATCGGCGATATATATTTATATTTATAGCTGTTAATGAAAGCTAGCGTTTCTTGGTCAAGGCCCTTCATAGGTTCTCTTTGAAATAATTTTGTGTGAGATGTATCATAGAACTCAAACGCTTTCTGTGGATCATCTGCAAAATACCAAATTCGCTGTCCTAAATTAAGAATTACTCCATTCTCTTCGAGGAAATCTATTCCAATAAGGGTGCGATTGTCAGTGGCTCGTGGTAATGCCATAAAAGTAATAGGTCGTAATCGGTTACCGAATATTATGCTTGTGTTGGCGATGCATATTTCCTGTTCCTGCGATTGTCCGTCGGCAAGTGTAACGTTTGCATCGATTTTTCGGAAATGAGTTCCATTACGCAATAGGTGGAGAAAAAAGCTTCTGCCAGCAACACTTATCCGGGCTGCAGTGTCTATGTATGCTGTTCCCATCTCACCATGAGCGAAAATGGTTATCGTAGGTAAATCGGTACCAAGCGTGGTCCTCATGCAGTTGAATGAGACAGTTGAGGGACCTTTAGGCAAATCCTTGCATGTAGGGCAATTGGATCGAATGACGCCAGGCGTTTTACATTTGTAGCAGTGTATTTTGGGGTCTGCCACGTATGGCTTCAATTTTCTTTCCTCTTCATCCATCGCCTTCTTCCGGCAATCTGCGATTAAGTGACCTATATGGCCACAGTAGTTGCAGCGTTTTTTGGTTTGCGTATCAATAATTTTTGTTTCTTTTTGAGTATTCTTCTCGGCCAATGAGAGTTCTACAGCTCTCGCTTTTGTTAGCAGTTGCTCGAAGTTGGCAACGCTCTCTCTTGGTACTCCATCACGAATTTGAATGTGGAGGAGACCGTAGATAAGGTCGATCATGGTAGATTCGCTCGGTAAAGGTTTAGGTAGTTTTGATAGTAGCGCTCTTTTTGCACATATAAAGTCGTCGGTGGATTCTTTTTGTTTTTGTTTTCGTTCAAACACCTCCATATATATACGATATGCTGGCTTTGAATGTGCGTATGTATTACGTAGCAGGGCAAGAATCTCACCCCGTGTTCCTATCCCAGCTTTAATACCTTCCCACCAACTTACTGCACTATCTTCCAGCAGCAGTGGAAAGCTCCTAATGGCATCATGATCGCTTACACGCTCGATCTCTTTGAAGACAGTTATGGTGGATATAAAACGCTCCACCACTACCGGATCTCTTTCGCCGTTAAATCGCGCCGTGCATTGGCTAAAGCTGGAATCGCTCGTAGCTTTGTTTTTCATTGCAGAGATAAACTCCCGCAACTGGGCTTCGGAGAAAACAGCCATAGTGCCGTTTGTGGTGCGGAGTAAATTGTTGACGGCAATGCGCGAGCTTCTACGAATTTCGTTGTCTTCCGTTGTTGCGAATGTTGTTTACGTATGCGTTGTTGTTGTTCTTCGGGCCTCTAGTTGGGCGTCAGTGTAACGGACCTCCAGTAGTCCGCGGAGAAAGGTGGCCGTGGATCACGTCGAACAAACAATTTTTGTTTTACGTTATAAAAATCTTGATTGACAAAATTTACAATAAGAGATCAGGATTATTTGCGTATACCGATTCTGTAGCGTATATGATTAAAGAAAAATGCTCCTTTCCCTTTGCTTATGCTGTCGAGGACTACAGTAAGCACTGGAACAGGAGTTTTTATTTCCGCGCTGGGGCGTGACAACCTCTGTGTGACGGTAGTATACGGTTGACAACATCAGATGCCAAGCGCCAGAAAAGTGTCCTCACGCCGTCTTGGCGGCCGGTATTTATACCAGAACCCATGGGAGCTTTTTCTATTCGTTAAACTTTTGAAAGATTTGAATCGGTTCACGCGGTTCTTTTACAGTGGCACAAAGTGTTTATTTTTTTGTTTGAATTCATGTTGTGTATCTTATACCATATAAAATTAATATTTAACAGTAATAATACATGTATGTTTTTTTTTTTTTTTATAATTCTTTACAATAATAATGGTTGTTATAACGGGTATTTAAAAACTGTGTTGCAATAGAATAGCTTTTATTCACTTAAGTTTTTCTGTCATACTAACATTCTGTGAAGAAAATTTTCTTAATTTTAACAACTTATGTTAACATAAGTTCCCACGAAATTAATTAAAAAACATAGGGACGGGCTACAGTCCGCTTAGGCGAACTGTTGGATACCCTATTCTTATTCCTATCTCTCATAAGTGGGCGTGATAAAAGTCTAAGTATGGTGGAATTGTTAAGAACGCTCTACATATATTGTTATATAACATTTAAAGGATTTTATCGAAAAAAACGCTCCCTAGCTCAAACTTGGGTGTTTCAATAAAATGCTGTGTCATAATGTGGGCGTGTCAGTAGGCGGATTTTAAAAAAAATTAACACATGAGAATAAAGGGCCCCTAGAGAGTATATATTATAAATTTCAGCTCCCTAGCTCAAACTTTGAATTTTCAAAAAAAAAAAAAAAAAATTAATTGTGGGCCGATTTTGAAAATATTTACACATGAGCATAAAGGGCCCATAGAGATTAGAGAGTATATATTATAAATTCCAGGTCCCTAGCTCAAACTTTGAATTTTCAAAAAAATTGTTTTATTTATTTGTGGGCGTGTCAGTGCGCGGATTTTGAAAATTGTATATCCCGAGCAGTTTTAGGAGTCATGGTTAGGTTAGGTTGTAGTGGCAGTCGGCAGAGGCCGACACACTTAGGCCAATGACAGACCCATTGTGATACTACACGGATGTATCATCATCCTTTTTACTACCATCCATGATTGCCTTATTTAGGTTCAGCTTCAACTGGGGGTATATACCAGTTACCTGGAGGGAGGTAAACGTAGTATTTATACCTAAACCGGGAAACAAGCCGAGAGAATTACCTAAATCATATCGTCCGATAAGCCTGACATCGTTTTTTCTGAAAACAATGGAAAGGATTATTGACATTCACATTAGAGAATGCATATCAAAAAGCATGCCTCTGCACCCTCACCAATATGCGTACCAAAAGGGCAAATCCACGGAAGGCGCTCTGTTAAGACTAACTACAGAGATAAAAAACGCCTACCGTTGCAAAGAGATCGCACTTTGTGCCTTTCTGGACATAGAGGGTGCTTTCGACAACACTGGATATGAATCCATATCAAATGCTTTGTACCATAGAAATATAGATAAACCAACTATTAAATGGATCAAAGCGATGCTGGAAAGTCGCAAAATAACTTCCTCGTCAGGAACGACCTCAGTATCAGTAACAGCCGTAAGGTGCTGCCCACAAGGGGGAGTACTCTCACCCCTTATGTGGTCATTGGTCATCGATGACCTGCTACACAAGATGAGCAGTTTGGGCTACACCACAATTGGGTACGCCGATGATATTGTCATCATAGTTAGGGGCAAAGACTCAATAGGAGTCACATCAAAAATGAAAAATGCTCTAAAGACAGCCATAGACTGGTGCATTAAGGAAAATCTTTCCATAAATCCCAGTAAAGCCGTCATCGTTCCTTTCACTAAAAGGAGGAAATTAGACCTAGGCCTAATCACAATAAACGACACGGTCGTAGAGTATTCCGACGAAGTCAAGTATCTTGGAGTAATCCTGGACAAGCGACTTAACTGGAACTCTCACATAAACAACAAAATCAGTAAAGCTAATAGAGCTTTATGGGCCTGTCGTCGCACATATGGTAGAACCTGGGGAATCTCTCCAAAGATCGTCCACTGGATCTACACAGTGATGATAAGACCCATCATAACATACGCCTCCATAGTATGGTGGACAAAATCCACACAAAAGGTCGCAATAGAGAAGCTCAAAAAGGTACAACGGCTTGCGTGCCTTGGTATCTCCGGAGCCATGTGTACCTGTCCAACAGCTGCCATAGAGGCAATAACAGGAATTATACCCCTCCACATATACGTCCAAAAAGTGGCGATCCGCAGTGCAATAAGTCTAATACAGCTAAACGAGATAAGTCTTAATGATCATCCGGAACTTAAGACCCTTCTCGATGAACTGCCAGAACTTAACATGAACTGCGCGGTCACAGACCGCATTCAAAAAACACTACGCTTCAACAAACGGTTCTCCACGGAGATACCCAAAAGAGAAGCATGGGTTAGCAATAACCCACCAAACAGCCATAACGGCATAAAGTGGTATACGGATGGTTCTAAAATGGAAACGGGGGTAGGAGCGGGAATATACGGACCACACAAACGCTTTACGATACCCATGGGAAAAAGTCCCAGCGTATTTCAAGCGGAGCTCCACGCCATTCAAGAATGCGCCAGCCACATTATCTTATCTGGCATAAAAGGTGCAACCATCCATATTTTCACGGACAGTCAAGCAGCTATAAACGCCCTTAGCTCGTATACCATTGACTCCAAATCAGTCATGTACTGCTTCAATACCCTACAATTACTCGGAGCAAGAAACAAGACCAAATTATGGTGGGTTCCGGGTCATGTTGGGGTAGAAGGTAACGAAAAGGCCGACGAACTGGCCAGAAAAGGTTCAGAAACACCTTTCATAGGTCCCGAACCTTTCTTCTGCACCCCTAGATCAGCAGCAACGGCAGCAATTAAAAGCTGGGAACATAGAAAATGTATCTATCATTGGGATAACATCCCAGGTCTAAGGCAGGCCAAACGAGCCATTCGGCCCTTCAATCATAATGCCAGCAAATGTCTAAACCTAAGCAGGCATGATATCAAAAACCTAGTAGGTTACCTTACTGGTCACCACGGTTTAAGATATCATCTACACAAAATGAGAATAGCAGATTCTCCTGAGTGCCGACTCTGTCTTGAAGAGGACGAGTCAGCTGAACACATTTTATGTGAATGCCCAGCCCTTAATGGAATTAGAAAGAAGATCTTTCTCAGGGAACAATTGAGCCCCGAGGACATAAAGAATTCTTCTACTGGTAAAATTGTCCGCTTTACACGGAAAGTGGAAATTCTACTAGTTTAAAATTTTTCTGGCCCATACGGTACAAAAGATCTTTTAGGTCCAAGTACCCCCCCTTTTATAAATCGCCTTGGCGAGCCAGAATTTAAAAAAAAAAAAAAAAAAAAAAAATCATCCTCCTACTCGTTGAACCAGTTGGAGCTTTTGATGAAGCTTGATAGACTTTTTATGTCAGTGTCAATGAGATCGTTAAGATCATTGTAGAAGAAGGATCCTAAGTGGAGTTTACGTCTTTGAGAGAGGGCAGGGCACGTGCAGAGAAGGTGGAGAATTGTCTCCTCCTCTTCCTCATCCATACAGCATCTGCAGAAGTCATTTGTGTGGACGCTAAGCCTTGTTGCATGTCTGCCTATGAGACAGTGTCCGGTGATCACACCAATTATAGCACCAATGTGAGACCTATTTAGAGATATCAAACACTTAGAGCGTTTCAGATCCAGCTTTGACCAAATCTGCTTTGTCGCTAAACAAGTGTTACCACTTGTCCACCTAAGGTTACAATTCTCAATGGTCTGTCTCATAAACATGAGTTTGCATGTAGCGATTGGGATGCCTAATGAACCTTTATCAGGTAGAATGGGTAGTGTGGTTCCTTTTTTGGCGAGTTCATCCGCCCTACAGTTCCCTGGAATGTCTGTATGTCCTGGCACCCAGCACAGGTGGATGTTGAAATGCTTCGCCATCTCCACTAGAGATGATCGACAGTCACGGACTACGATAGAGTTTGTGGACCCAGAATCCAGGGATTTTAATGCAGCTTGACTATCTGAGAAGATCCAGATATCCGTGACGGATAACACATTATTCTTCAGCCACGACAGGACTTCTTTAATAGCCAAGATTTCTGCCTGGAACACACTGCAGTGATCAGGGAGTCGAAAGCAGAGGCTGAGATTCAGCCTGTAAGAGAACACACCACCTCCTACCCCCTCGTCGGTTTTGAATCCATCAGTAAAAAAATGGATCGATTTATTTTCGACGGGTGGCCCTTCCCAGAATGTTCTGGGAGGGATCTTGACCTTGAAGTTTTTGTCAAAAAGGGTCTGAGGGGTGATGCAGTCTATGTTACTAGGGAGGATTCTAATTTTTTTCAGAATAGATGCGTGGCCGATTTCATTCTCGGACCATTGGAACGTTGTTTTGAGGCGGATAGCCGCACTAGCAGCCACATGCTTGCTAAAGATGTCCAGGGGTGTCAGGTGAAAGAGAATGTCCATTGCAGCAGAGGAGGTAGTGCGCAGTGCACCACTCATGCAGAGACAAGCTGTTCGTTGGACTTTGCCAAGCTTATCGCGATTTATTGCTTTGTCTAGGGCAGTCCACCAAACAACCACCCCGTACATAAGTATCGGTCTTATAACCGAGATGTATAGCCAGTTGGTAATGCGGTTTTGGAGTCCCCATTTATTACCAATGGCTTTTTTGCAGGAGAAGAGCGCTGCTGTAGCTTTACGAACTCTTTCTTGAATGTTAGGTTTCCAGCTAAGCTTTCTATCCAGAATGAGACCCAAGTATTTTGCCTCGTTCGAAAAGACTAGACTTGTGCCCCTGATAAAGGGGGGATCTATGTGTGGAATTTTATGTTTCCTAGTGAATAGAACAAGTTCGGTTTTGTGGGGGTTAACACCCAACCCACAACGATCTGCCCATGTAGTTAGCTTGTTAAGAGCGTTTCGGAGAAGTTCTTTCAGGGTGTTGAGGTGCTTCCCTGAGGCGGCAATTGCAACGTCATCTGCATAGGCAATCACCCTGCAGCCCTCCTTTTCTAAGCACATCAGCAGCTTATTCACCACTAAGTTCCAAAGGAGGGGAGATAGGACTCCACCTTGTGGCGTACCTCTACTGACAGATCTTCTGGCCGATGTCATACCCAGTTTCGAGTTTATAATCCGACTTGTGAGAAGTAGATTAATAAGCTCACCAAGCGAGTCATCCACCTTCAGATCTGACAGTGCATTTGCGATCGCGGATGTATTGACGTTGTTAAAAGCACCCTCAATGTCCAGGAATGCGACCATAGTGTACTCTTTATGGTGAATTGAGTATTCGATTGAACGTACTAACGTGTGTAAGGCTGTTTCAACAGATTTGCCTTTGCAATATGCATGTTGAGCCGTAGACAGAAGTCTTGTTTCAATGTTAGTACGTAGATGGATATCAATCAGCCTTTCTAATGTTTTTAGAAGGACTGACGATAGGATTATGGGTCTGAGATCCTTAGGATGAACATGGGAACATTTACCGGCTTTGGGTATGAAAACTACTTTTACTTCTCTCCATAATAGCGGAATGTAAGCCATTTCTATGCAGCTTTTCAGGATTACTTCAAGCAAAGGCGAGATGATATCCGAGGTGTTTTGAATTTCTGCTGGTATTATGCCATCTGGTCCCGCGGATTTGTATGGTTTGAAGCTGTGTATCGCCCAAAGCAGTTTGTCCCTAGTAATCAGACCTTTGAAGTTAGTGGTACGTGCAATTGACCTAGATAGGTTTTTATTGCTAGTAACGTGGGAGCTACCAGGGAAATTTGTATCCAGTAGTAGATTGAGCGATTCCTCGCTGGAAGTGGTCCAGGAGCCGTCCGCCTTTTTTAAATAGCTAGGCATGCCTGGGTTGGTTGAGAGGATTTTTCTTAGCCTAGCTGCCTCCGAAGATTCCTCTATTTTACCACAGAAGAGTCTCCAAGACGAGCGTTTGGCTTTCCTCAGCTCCTTTTTGTAAGCATTGAGAGATGCTTTGTATGAAGCCCAGTCGGTTTCAGCTTTTGTGAACTTGGCTTGGTTGAACAGTTTCCTACAATTGCTTCTTAGAGGTCTTAGTGTTGGGGTCCACCAATGCGGCTTCTTTTTGCCTCTAAGCCGTATGAGCGGGCAGGCAGAAGTCAGAGCCTTATTGATCATAGATCATATAAAAAAAATTTCAGCTTTCTAGCTCAAAAGACATGTCTAGATCGACATTACTATCGATGCTGATCATAAATATAGTAACTTTTAGGGGTCTACGGGCAATATTAAGGTATGTTACAAACTATGCGTCAAAATTAATATACCCTTAGAATAGGGTATAAACAGTCACCGACTATCCTCCGAGCCGATAAGATCGTTCCGATTGTACTCTCCTCTGCTCTCTCAAGTTGGTGATTTTTCTCCGCTCCCACCCTACCACTCCTAACTCTATTATTCTCATTTAATTCCTCCGTGTTGCGAAAGTGAGTGAACACACAGCAAGTGAACAAAAAAAGAAGTGTTATATGGCAATCGGTTCGCTGAGTTCAATCAGCTAACCGACCCCCTAGAAAAAAAAAGAAAAAATATTCATTCTCCCCATTAGAAAACATCATAAACATCCCATCCCAATCAGGTAACCCCAAGTTCATAGTTATCTCTCCTGCCGAATAAAAAAAAACGTAACCTCAATTAGTGTTTTCGCCATAAAAAAAACAATAGACAACATAAGCACATCGTATGAGTACCTACATAACAGGGATGGAAAAGTCGATACAATTGTATCGAATTCAATATAAATGAATTTGTTCAAGTACAAAACTACAATTTGCCTTTATTCGATACAATTTATCAATCTGCATCTTTTGAATTCTTTTGCAGTCTGTATTTTTCAAAAAATATAGCAAATGGAATCAATTAACGATGGACACATCTTGTAACGGGAACCCAGTTATGAATCCGCAAAGTAAGAAAACAAAAATGTTATTTCTGCTATAACTTTCAAAATCTCTGAACACGCCTTACATTCCTTCGTCAAAAGTTTTAAGCGATTTCGGGCAACCTGTGATCGATTTTTTTAGGCGATTAAATCGCGAATAAGGCTTTATTCCTAAATTAAAGTTTGAGTGAGAAGCAGGTCTCCCAATCTTAAGCTGGTCGGTGATAATCCCCGGCAATAACATGTCGCACTGAATAAGAAGTGGCGAGCACCGAAGGTGTCAGTATTAATTTTCGGAGCAGCACACAACCCATGTCGAACGTGAATCTGAATTCTCCCTAGCACGTAATAAGTCAGCTAGTGCCAGCATGCTACTCCTCGCTAAAGCTCCCATGCTCATCTAGACGAAAAGCACGTGACATGATAGAAGCATTAGAGGAAGACGCTCCACCAGACACCGCACAAGTACCAGATTGAGCTTATCATTCTCCGAGTAAGTGCACCCGCTGGGAAAGCATTCAACCTACCTGATCGTCTACACACACAAAAAAACGTATGTATGTACCAAAAGCGTATTTTTTTTGTGATTGTCATTGGCAAGCAATGATGATCATTGGTAATTATATATAAAAAAAAATTATAAAATCGAAAGTGACAGCTTAGCTGAAAGTAAAAAGTTAAACAAAGAAGAATATTGTAAAGGAACAATCATCCTAACATAGCGCCTAAGAAAAATTTGAATTAAAACTAACATGCAGAAATAATAACTTATAATACCATTTAAGTCCACTTTATGATCATACAAATTAACAGACATATTAACCTAGTATCACTTTATACATTTTTTTTTGAGTTCAAAAAAGAGAATTATTTTAATTGTGATCCAAAGGGGTCTAAATCAATAACAAAAAAAATTATACAAATCGGTACGTTTTGCGACAAAATATAGCCGAAACAGTCAGAGTCCAAAATGCGACAAACTCATAATACCTCATTTGCTGAAAAATACCGAAATCAAATTTTATTCAATTTTTCCTTTCAAACGAATCGCCTCTTCCATCATTTCTACTCGCAGACGAAGAAGTCAGATTTATTATTTTTCCATCTTCTCCCTCTCATCAAACATACTACTTGCCGAAGCGAAGGCAACATTGCAAATCATCAATTACACAGAAAAATAAATACATACTTATACTTACACTTCCACACAATTGAAAATCATATGGCATGACCAGAGAATCGATAATGAGAGATCCATTATCCATACAAATTAACTTACTTGCAAATCCTACATGCTACCTGAGCTGCTAAACAACAAAAATGCCTATGCTCCTTCTTACAAAGAAAAAAAAATACAACATACATGGGAATGCAATTATGAAAGGTTCGATAAAGAGAGATAAAGCAGTTTATTTGTGTGTAAAAAAAATGGTGTGAGCAGAATTGAAGACCTTCCAAACGCCATCTACCAACGTAAAGCCAAAATAAAAAACTCGCTGTTATGATACTACTATAAAGTCTATATACAAAGATAATACTTTAAAGTTTATATACAAAGGTTAGGTGCACCTTAGCTTTTAGGAAAAATTTAATTTGTTAGAATTTAAGCAAAAAGGGATACCGGTTGAAAAGTAATGTGTTCGTGTGTAATTATCAATCGAATTGTCAACTGATTTTTTTTTCTATTAAATGAATTATGTGTATCAAATTAAAGTCAATTGGTTTTCGTTCATTTTTAACATGGTGAATATGTTTCGGTGAACTAATCTGAAAGGAGAGCGAGGAGAGATGTAAAAAAGGGTGAAAGGCGGCAAGGCTAAGGGGTCATCAAAGAGTTTTAGGCGGGGTTTGGTGACATGGTGTGGCACTGCCTTTGGTGTCATACGAGGTGGGTATCCCGAGTTGGTGGACACAATATCTGAGCCATCGCTACGGTAAGAATTTAGATGCCGGAACTTCTGACCTGTAATTAGGTTCTATAGATAAGTGCGATATCATCTAGCGCTAGACAAAATTAGTTCCTCGGGATAATAGCGGATGTGACAGGCCTTGGTGAAAATTTTAAATTTCCTATTTTATTATATTTTCTGGCACGATAGTAAGTTTGTTTTGTGTGGGAGTAAGCGGCAGCAAGTTCCTCGACCAATATGACGAGCTAAGCCGAGTATAGGCAAGCGTGCCACCCAGCTGCCTAACCAGAGGGACACATCACCATTATAATCAGGCATACGAATCCCGAGGCTCTCATTACAAACATGGCGCCCAACAACTTGGCTTTATCAGTCTGAACACTGATGTCCCAAATACTATGTTTTTGGTTAAAGCATATAACTTTTTCTAAATTTTATTCGACACTCTAGGCAATCAATTCTTTTTTTCTTACTCAATTCAGATTTTCAAATCTTTTTTTTATCTGCTATAGGCCTAGCCGACCAACTTTAAATAGTCGAATGATACTCGAATGATACAAGAATCAAGATTCAACCACATTCCACAATCCACAAATCACAAACAACAAACCAACGAAGAGTCACAAAAATACTCTTAGTAAAAAGTTTTCAACTACCGCTGCTCTCTATAACAGAATAAAAAATATTTTTCCGTCTTATTTACTTGTTTTATATCCCTTTCTTTTACAAGCATTGCGGTTCCGATCCTCTTTGTTCAACACCCGCTTTTATATTCAAAGAAAAAGACGCTACATTTCGTCTTATAAACCAAATCTCACGCTGAATACTTGGAATTGTTTCATTTCATTCTCCCTTTTGCGATTAGCATTGCGTTTCAATCGGAAGATATCAACATGTTGCAGGAATGCAGGTGCTACGTTTGACTCGTTTTTTTTTGCAACATTGTGTCTAATAACACGGTGTTCTTTGACCATTGTATATGAACTTTATAGTATTCTCACTTCGTGTATACGACGATACGCCACCAAACGCCGTAAAAAAGAACCTTCAGAAAGCTTTTATGCATTTTTGTAGTTATTTCTGTTGTCTTTTCCCATTCTCGTTTATATTTGCAGTGCGTACTCTTTAGTACTCTTTCCTTTGATAATAAAGAAGATTTCCAAAATTGTGTGTTTTGTCACTTTAATTTTTCTTTACTTCTCAGGATGGGAATTGGTGAGAGGTGTGGGGTATACATATTTAATTATGCATTTTGGTAGTTATTTCTGTTGGCTTCCATTATCGTTAATATTTGCAATGCATACTCTTTAAGTAGCTACTCTTTCCTTCGATAATAAAGAAGATTTCCATAAGTGTGTGTTTTGTCACTTTAATTTTTCTTTACTACTCAGGATATGAATATGATGTGTTGGTGAGAGGGGTGGGGTATACATATTTAATTATGCATTTTGGTAGTTATTTCTGTTGTCTTCCATTTTCGTTAATATTTGCAATGCGTACTCTTTGAGTAGCTACTCTTTCCTTCGATAATAAAGAAGATTTCCATAAGTGTGTGTTTTGTCACTTTAATTTTTCTTTACTTCTCAGGATATGAATATGGTTTGATCCTGAGAGGGGGTGGGGGATATGGTTGGTGTATTATGTGTTGGTTTTCAAGGAATTTTGGGGTGGGTTATCTCATATTGCAAGCAGCTTTATTTGAAAAAGACAAATTTCCGTCGGTTGAACTTCGTACTTTTGCAAAGCCACAAATTTTAACTTACAAAGTGAAACAAAGTGAATAAGAGTTTTTATCCGATTTCAAGACTTTCATTCTGATAAGTATCAAATTATTTATCATTATTATATTATTATTTCATTCTTTTTCATATATTTTCATATATTCATATTTATATATTTTGTTACGTTTTTATAAATTTTAATATATTTATATATACGAGTATATCTACCTATACCTACTTCGACCTAAAAAGATCTTTTGTTCGGTATGGGCCAGAAAAATTTTAAACTAGTAGAATTTCCACTTTCCGTGTAAAGCGGACAATTTTAACAGTAGAAGAATTCTTTATGTCCTCGGGGCTCATTTGTTCCCTGAAAACTATCTTCTTTCTAATTCCATTAAGGGATGGACATTCACATAAAATGTGTTCAGCTGACTAGTCCTCTTCAAGACAGAGTCGGAACTCAGGAAAGTCTGCTATTCTCATTTTGTGCAGATGATATCTTAAACCGTGGTGACCAGTAAGGTAACCCACTAAGTTTTTGATATCATGCCGGCTTAGGTTTAGGCAGTTGCTGGCATTTTGATTGAAGGGCCGAATGGCTCATTTCGCCTTAGACCTGGGATGCTTTCCCAAAGATAGATACATTTTCTATGTTCCGAGCTTTATATAGCTGCCGTTGCTGCTGATCTAGGACTGCAGCAGAAAGGTTCGGGACCTATGAATGGTATTTCTGTACCTTTTCTGTCCAGTTCGTCGGCCTTTTCGTTACCTTCTACCCCGACATGACCCTTAACCCACCATAATTTGGTCTTGTTTCTTAATCCCAGTGTTTGAAGGGTATTGAAGCAGTACTGTGACTGATTTGGAGTCAATGGTATGCGAGCTAAGGGCGTTTATAGCTGCTTGACTATCCGTGAATATATGGATGATTGCGCCTTTTATGCCAGATGAATAAATCTGGCTGGCGCATTCTTGAATGGTCTGGAGCTCTGCCTGAAATACGCCGGGACTTTTTCCCATTTGTATAGTAAAGCGTTTGTTTGGTCCGTATACTCCCGCTCCTACCCCCGTTTCCATTTTATAACCATCCGTATACCACTTTCTGCCGTTGTGGCTATTTGGTGGGTTATTGCTAACCCATGGTTCTCTCTTTGGGATTTCCGTGGAGAAACGTTTATTGAAGCATAGTGCATAGCACCATACTATACTATGGAGGCATATGTTATAATGGGTCTTATCATCACTGTGTAGATCCAGTGGACGATCTTTGGAGAGATTCCCCAGGTTCTGCCATATGTGCTGCGACAGACCTATAAAGCTATATTAGCTTTAGTGATTTTGTTGTTAATGTGAGAGATCCAGTTGAGCCTATTGTCTAGGATTACTCCAAGATACTTGGATTCGTCGGAATACTCTACGACCGTGTCGTTTATTGTGATCAGATCTAGGTTTAATTTCCTCCGTTTAGTGAAAGGAACGATGACGGCTTTACTGGGATTTATGGAAAGATTTTCCTTGATGCACCAGTCTATGGCTGTCTTTAGAGCATTTTTCATTTTTGATGTGACTCTTTGCCCCTGACTATGATGAAAATATCATCGACGTACCCAATTGTAGTGTACCCCAAATTGCTCATCTTGTGTAGCAGGTCATCGATGACTAATAACCACAAAAGGGGTGAAAGTACTCCCCCTTGTGGGCAGCCCCTTACGGCTGTTACTGATACTGAGGTCATTCCTGACGAGGCAGATATTTTGCGCCTTTCCAGCATCGCTTTGATCCATTTTATAGTTGGTTTTGCTATGTTTCTATGGCACAAAGCATTTGATATAGATTCATATCCAGTGTTATCAAAAGCACCCTCTATGCCAAGAATGGCACATTGTGCGATCTCTTTACACAGGTATGCGTTTTTTATCTCTGTTGTTAGTTTTATCTCCTTTCCATTGTTTTCAGAAAAAACGATGTCAAGCTTATCGGACGATATGATTTAGGTAATTCGCTCGGCTTGTTTCCCGGTTAAGGTAGGTATGAATACTACGTTTACCTCCCTTCAGGTAACTGGTATATACCCCCAGTTGAAGCTGAACCTAAATAAGGTTATCATGGATGGTTATAAAACTTCTATTCCATTTTAAATGAGGACTGCAAAAATACCGTCTGTATATACGCAATACGACGTTCATCAATGACTGATCAACAGCTTTCTTTTATAGCATTTGCAAAAAAAAACCGTTTGAATTCGTTAAATGGTTAAAATTTCAGCTTTCTAGCTTGATTTTGAGATAATAGATACACGTTACTATCGATGCTGATCACGAATATTTTACAAAAAAAAAAAAACTGTAAAATGAAAAGTGACCTGCCTCAACATTATTGTAGGTGATCGATTCCCTAATAGATAAATATACCTATCCAACAACTATTTCTTTGAATAACGGCTGATACAAATAAATTGAACATTTCCGAATCAAATACTGAAGAAATGATAGAAATCGGTGCATTTTTGGACGAGATACAGCGAAAATAGCAAAACCCTAAAAAATCATAAACTCATAATTCCTTGCTTGATGGAAAATACCAAAATACCGAAATCAGCTTTTATTCAATATCCTGCAGAAAAATGTTTCCTTTCCCCTTACACCATCTGCCTCTCATCATACATTCCATTTACCAAAAAGTATTCGGCTGTTACGCTGTTACACAGAAAAATAAATACTTACACGTCCTTGCGAATGAAAATCATATGGCGCGACCAGAGGCAATCAGTTGAAAATGCGAGATATCCATATAGATACAAGATAACAAAATTCCATACAATGACAGAATTCTTATTTTTGTCAGAAATCCTTACGAAATACCTTATCGAAGAAAAGAGGATCAAATAAACTCTTCGCTCTGTTTCCTAACCAACAGTTTATTTGGTTCTCTTTTCTTAATTCAAAGCTCATACAAATATTTTATGCTTAAATGAGAAGCAATCACTCCATCCTTTTGGTCTCCAAATTCGTGGAGGTTGAGCTTTTTGAAATCGTGTTGATGATTTTACTATAGAGTTTATATACAATGCTTTGACTTATTTCTTTTTTCTTATGACATAATATCTGAATGTGTTATGTGGGTTGATTCTTGATTTTGAATTTGATGTTGATATTGATATGCGTGTTGATGTAAGAAGTTGAGCTTTCATTTTTCTCTCTTGTGATAGTTAATGCTTCGATGTTTTTACAAATTTATTGTTATACTTTTGTCTTATGAAATAAAATATGGTAGAATATTATGGCAATTTGTCAGCAGAGTAAATTCAGCATATCGCTTAAGAGAAGTTCATGTCAAATAAAATACCGACATTTGTTTTTTTTTTAAGCAGGAATTCAAATTTTAATTTAGAATCAGTTGGAATTTATTGACAGACTGCGTTGCACAAGTGCAATAACTTGAAAAAATCTAGTGTTTTGTAAAGCCAATTTGATAAAATCTTAAATTAAAATAGTGAAAAGTTAGATGTGAAAGTGAAGGTGAAGGTTAATGTGTAATTTTTTAGTTTCTTTTATTACCAACTTACTGATAAAAACATTTTAGCTTCTTAATTTTAGTGCAGTTTTAGATTTTTTTTGGAAATGTCTTTGATTAGTGTAGATTGCTGTTTAACTGATTTCCTCCTGGAGGATTCAAATAGTTTTAGTAAGCTATCTTTTCTTGATAAAAAAAAAGTTTAGACGTAGGGCACTCTATGCCTTTTATAAATATTAATTACCAAAGGAGAGATGGTTTTGTGACACATTTTAATGTTTCCTTATACCAAAAATATAAGTGGCTAACTGGGAGTTGCAAGCTTAATAAAATGTTTTGTTTTCCTTGTCTTCTTTTTTCAAACTCCGCCAGTGTTTGGAGCCGAACGGGTTTCACTGATATAAATAATTTAGTTAATTCTTCGAAAAAACATATTAAGACAGAAAAACATATTCGTTGTTGTTTATCCCTACACGAATTCGGCACGAATCGCATTGAAACTTCTTTAGGAAATTCTTTCGTTGTTCATAATAAAAAAGTAGATAAAAATCGGAAACTAATGGAACGTTTTATTGACACGGTCATTTTATTAGGCAGACAGGAGTTAGCATTTCGCGGTCATGATGAAAGGTCTAGTTCAGATAATCGTGGCAATTATGTCGAAGCGGTTTATTTTTTATCTAAATATGACACTTTATTGGAATCCCATTTAGAGCAGTGTTCAAGTACACACAATCCAATTTTTTCAGGTTTATCCAACGATATTCAAAACGATTTGATACATAGTATCGCGGCGGTTATTAAATCCGAAATTAAAACGGAAATCAAGGATGCTCGGTTCGTGTCGATTATGATCGACGAAACACCAGATTTGAGTCATAGGGAACAACTGAGTGCCATATTTCGGTACTTGTCAGAGGATGGTATACAAGAAAGATTTCTTGGATTTTTTGACGTTAGCGCAAGTCGTAATGCAAATGAGTTATCCAATCATATATTTAAAATTCTTGAAACATACGACTGCAAGGAAAAGTTAATAGGACAATCCTACGATGGTGCCGCAGTTATGTCCGGCGAGGGGGGTGGTGTTCAAAAGAAGGTCCTTGATGAATGCCCGATGGCAAATTTTATTCCTTGTTATGCACATGTTTTAAATTTAGTACTATCCCGATCTCTAGAAAACATAGCAGAACTTAAACTATTTTTTGGCTATACTAATAGCATCGTTCGATTTTTTAATAAATCCACAAAGCGGTCCAATCTTTTAAAACAAATTTCCAATCGACGCATGCCAGGAGTATCGGAAACTCGATAGCATTATCATTCAAGAATAATAAACGTAATCTTTAACTGTAGAATAGATATAATTGAAACTTTTAGTAAAATAATTAATGACTCTAGGGAATGGGATACTGACACACTTTCGATGGCAGAAAGTTTATTAAATAAATTAGAGAGCAAGGAATTCTGTTTTTTGCTTCATACCCTTTCTGAAATATTTGCAAAGACCGATGTATTATTTAATTTAATTCAAAAAAAACAAACAGACGTTAGTTATGCCAAGCAAGAAATCGAACGTTTTGAGTCATGGATAAGCTCTGACTTTTTAAATATGTTTGAAGTTATTTATGACAGCGTAAATGATTGCATCGAACCTCCACGTAAACGCAGGTTGCTTGACTTCGATTTGAAGACGAATTATAAGCGCCTTTTTGTTGAAATTAAAGACAATATAGTTAGCCAAATAAATGCCAGATATAAATCATTTAGTAATCTTACATTTTTGGATTTACTAAATAATTTGAAGTATAACACTTTTTCTCGTTCCAGTCCAGATGTAAAAATATCTTCCCTAATTAAGTTTTTTCCTAGAATTTTTGACTTCACGGCATTAAAAAATGAACTTAATGTTTTATATTCTTCGTCGTCACTTCGGCAGTTTGAGGTTCTCGACCTTCACAACCATTTGAATAGTGAAGCATTGAAAGAAGTGTTCCCTCAAGTCTTAAACTTAAGTAGTTTACTTTTAACACTTCCCATTTCCGTCGCCTCCGTTGAGAGGTCTTTTTCTGCTTTAAAAAGAATTCATACTTATTTAAGAAACTCACAGGGCGAGGATAGGCTCTCTGATTTAGCCCTCATATCGATAGAAAGAAGACTTCTTCTTAAAATTAAAAATAGACCAAACTTCTATGAAAGGGTATTGGCAGAGTTTATCAAAAAAGATCGTTGAATAGCATTAGAATACAAATAATTATAAAGAACTAATATTTTAACAAAACTTTTCACTTTTTTTTTTTTAAGTGTGTGAATTTTAGCTGTTTTTAATTTTGATTTATTTTTATTGCTGACATTATTATTTGTATCGTTTTTATATTTTAACAAATATAAAGAATTATCCATATAATTCTTCTGAATTTTCTTATTTTAAAATTACTATCCACATTATGCTGAATTTTTTTAAGTTATTGTATCATGCGTCTGTCAAGACCGGCTTCTTTTGAAGCCACTTTTGTTATGCTTTAAGCTCATTGTTGATTGAAATATTAATGTCTTGAAGTATAAAAAATGTGGCTAGAATATTTTTGCTAAGTCAATGTGGAATGCATATTATGTAGATACAATATCCCCATTAAAAATTATTTTATTTCAGGTTTTAAAGATTTTTATTTTTATAGGTGACTAAATTTTTCAACGTCTTCCCTTTTAAAATTATCCACGCCACGC
The DNA here is from genome assembly GCA_949715645.1 of Portevinia maculata. NCBI lineage: Eukaryota > Metazoa > Arthropoda > Insecta > Diptera > Syrphidae > Portevinia > Portevinia maculata. The sequence goes on along the minus strand of OX454528.1, from coordinate 44,438,637 downwards.
CACTGATATGCACCATAATACCTACCATTTGTGCACCAAATCCAATGCCGATTTACCCTAATAAATCTTCTTTAGGGGCACATATTAAAACGGTAGTTGACGCGAGTATCGGCGCAAGCCAAACATTTATGCTAAAATCGATGTTCGACACGATCCAGAAGTGCGTGCAGGACTCGGTTAGACAAGCTCTTGAATCCAATCGAACAAATGGCCAGGGCACGGACAGTAATCGTTACCAAAACCAAAGAGATTCGCAGTTTACATCTGTGGATGGTAATGATCCAAATAGTCGAAATAGTCACCGTTCCGAAATAACAAGAAATCATAATGAACCAAATTTTCAACCAGACGGTTTCAATCAAAATTTAAGCAACGAGTTTAGATCACATTCCAATGATATACATATCTCGCTAGACAATGACTGCTTTTCAAATTCGAATGACCAAAGGTATCTAGTTCACAATCCCATGTCATCGGGGCCAAATAATCGTAAGTTTGAAATTGATCGATGGGGAATTAGGTATGATGGAACATCCAAATCCATGTCGGTGCAAGATTTTATCCCCCCTTCGGGATAGGGGTCAGAATTTACCCGAGGTAGGCATACCGGTCGTAAGAGGCGACTAAAATCCACCCTTAGGGATAGGGATCAGAATCTACCCGAGGTAGGCATGCCGGTCGTAAGAGGCGACCAAAATCCACCCTCAGTATACCGAGTGCATAGAGTATACAAAAAATGCAATGATTAAAACAAAAAGATATAATACCCCAGGTGGCAGCCCAGTTCTACTGGAAAATCCACACTCTTCGGAGGCAGGCTCTACGGATTCTGGGGAGAGCCATTTATTGCAATCATCCGACCCTTTTAAAAATAGTAAAAGGGTAACTAGATCACCACCAACGGGATCTGTGCCAGAAGCAAAAACTAATCGAAGTCCTACGACGCCAAAAGATTTTGGACGCCTTTCGAGGGACTCAACGAAATGCAAAAGCTTCGAGGACGAAAACAAGGAACTCCGCACTAAGCTTAACCAAATTGAACAGCTTAACCAAGAGCTAAAAAAAGAGCTAGATCAGCTGAAAGCTGAGAACAAAGCACTTGTTGAATCTCAACCTAAAAAACAGCCAGAAGCCAAACGGATTGGATCACTAAGAGGAGACCGAACAAAAAACGGAAAGCCGGCTCCTCACCAGAAGTCGTTGTGCTAAAAGATAGACAACCCAAAAAGGCAAATGCCAACGAAATAGAAACGCTAAGGAAAAAACCTCAAAATAAGGTATACCTTCCACCTCCAATTAACGTTGTCGGAGTTTCAGACTACAGCAAGCTAAGTAGCCTTCTTAAGGAAATAGCAAAGTCCACATTCAAAGTAACATCTCTGAATAATAATGTGTGGAAAATAAATGTAAGCGATCCTGAGAGCTATCGCGCAGTTTCTCAAAAACTGAATACTGAGAAGGTACAATGGTACACTTATGAAAACAAGTCTGAAAGGCCACACCGAGTTGTAGCCAGAGGGCTCCACTCTTCGTGCCGCAAAGAAAATGTTTTGCAAGATCTTAAAACTAAAGGTTTCAAAATTATCGACGCGGTTAATATACTTAAAAAAGAAAAGCAAAAAACGGAACAAGACGAGGAAATTGTTGTCAAACGCGGACTTCCGCTATTCATGCTTAGTTTCGAAAAGTCTGAAAACATGGAAAAATATACAACATAAAAACTATCCTAAACATAGTGGTTAAAATTGAACCGATGCGCCAAAGGACTCGTTAGATTCCTCAGTGTAAGCGTTGCCAAGGCTACAATCACACGCACACGTATTGCCAAAAAGAGCCGCGTTGCGTAAAATGTGCCGGTAAACATTTATCGAAGGAATGCGCTCTAAGTAGACAAGACCTACCAACATGCATAAATTGCAATGGAAAACATCCGGCAAATTATCGCGGATGCGAAGTGGCTAAGGAACTTCAAAATAGGCGCGACAAAATAAAGAAAACTACGCTACCAATCGCAAATAAAACCAATAACAAACCTGAAAGGGGCAACAATAAAACCAATGAAGGACGAAAAAAGGCTAAAGAAATGGTCAAAACACAACACCCAAGAGAAGGAAAATTGTTTAGAAAAAAGTCACCGAAAGCTGTTCCACAAACATACGCTGAAGCTGCGTTGCAAGGACGCGAACAAACAAATAAAACATCTGATCCAGTCTCCCAAGTTTTCTCTGCAATTCTTGCCAGGCTAGAAGAACAGAGCCAAATTAATAAACGTATGTTTGAAAAACTCGACAAGCTCGAAAATCAATTTCGAAGTACACGTGCAATAATATAAATATGACGGATTTAGTTAAATTAGTGACATGGAATGCGAACGGCCTTCTGCATAAGATGGACGAGCTCGAGATATTCATTCATAAATATGAAATTGATATTTGTTTGATTTCGGAAACTCATCTGACGAAAGAAACCAGCACAAACATTCGAGGATACATTGCCTATCACGCATATCACCCTTCGGAAAGGGCGAGAGGCGGGGCATCCTTGTTGATCAAAAATACCATTGAACACTCAGTCAGTGGAACAATCGAGCTTGACAAACTGCAATTATGCACGGTGAGCGTAAAAATTAAACACATAAAATATGATTTTGCAGCTATCTATTACCCCCCACGTGCAACGATGGAAAGAAGCGATTTTATAAGTATCTTTGACTCACTTGGACGAAATTTCGTCATCGGAGGTGACTTTAACGCAAAACATACCTTCTGGGGATCGAGATGCATTTCAGTAAAAGGTAGAGTTCTTTACGAAGCCGGTATGGAATTGGGGGTAGACTTTCATTCCCCAGGTAAACCGACATACTGGCCCTCGAATACGGCAAAAACACCAGACCTCATCGATTTCTTCATCACGAAAGGTTTGTCGGGAAACTCTATTGTAGTTGAGGAATGCTTCGATCTTTCTTCTGATCATGTCATTTTGACAATTAACGGCTGTCTACGAAAAAAAGAAGGTCCGCCCAGACTAACTAACATGAAAACAAACTGGGAATCCTTTAAAAAATACGGTGAAAGTAAAATCGATCTCAAAGTGTCTCTTCGAACACCCCACGAACTTGAAGACGAAGACGATCAATTTATTAACGTCATACAATGCTCAGCCTGGAAAAATACTCCCCATAAACGGAAAATAACCACAAATTGCGAAATAACATATCCCTTGGAAATCACGCAATTGTTAAAGAAGAACATAGGGGCGGGCTACAGTCCGCTTGGGCGAACTGTTGGATACCCTATTCTTATTCCTATATCTCATAAGTGGGCGTGACAAAAATTTAAAGGATTTTATCGAAAAAACTAAGCTTTTGTAAATAAAAACGCTCCCTAGCTCAAACTTTGGTTTTTCAATAAAATTGTTTTATTTAATTGTGGGCGTGTCAGTAGGCGGATTTAAAAAAAAATTAAGTATGAGCATAAAGGGCACCTAGAGAGTATATACTATAAATTTCAGCTCCCTAGCTCAAACTTTGGACTTTCAAAAATAAAAAAAAAATAATTGTGGGCGTGTCAGTAGGCGGATTTTGAAAATATTTACACATGAGCATAAAGGGCCCCTAGAGAGTATATATTAAAAATTTCAGCTCCCTAGCTCAAATTTTGGTTTTTCAGTGGGCGGATTTTGAAAATTTTATGTCCCAAGCAGTTTTATGGGCCAAAGATCATATATAAAAAATTTCAGCTTTCTAGCTCAAAATTCAATTTTTCCCAAAATTTGTTTTATTTAATTGTGGGCGTGTCAGTGGGCGGATTTTGAAAATTTTATGTCCCAATCAGTTTTATAGATCATATATAAAAAATTTCAGCTCTCTAGCTCAAAATTCGATTTTTTCCAAAATTTTGTTTTTTTGAGTTTGTGGGCGTGTCTGTGGGCGGATTTAAAAAATTCTTAAACTTGATTATTTCGGGACCCTAGAGAGTATATGGTTAAAATTTCAGCTCTCTAGGTCCAGTTTAAAGGCCTAATTTTTGCCGACGGACGGACGGACGGACGGACGGACGGACATGGCTAGATCGACATTACTATCGATGCTGATCATAAATATAGTAACTTTTAGGGGTCTACGGGCAATATTAAGGTATGTTACAAACTATGTGTCAAAATTAATATACCCCTAGAATAGGGTATAAAAAGGGGAGCGCGCAAAAGATGGCAACAATCTCGCGCTCCACAGGATAAAACCACTCTTAACTACCTTTGTAGTAAACTTAAGAGAGAAATTCGATACTTTAAAAATCGTCAAATTTCTACATATCTTGGAAGCCTAACTGCGGATAAAAGTACAAATTACTCGCTCTGGAAAGCCATGAAAGGCATTAAAAAACCAAAAACGCAAGCGCCACCCATCAGGAAAATCAATGGAGAATGGGCGAAGAGTGACAAGGAAAAAGCCGAAATATTTGCAGAACATTTGGAAGAAACATTTATACCATTTGATGGTCAAGCGTTGCTCGAATTTCCTGTCCTAACCGTGGCACCTGACAATTATAGAATAAAAAGTGTATCGCTAGCCGAACTACGCTTCGAAATAGAGAAACTAAAATTAAACAAAGCTCCTGGATATGACTTAATCACAGGGCAGGTCCTTAAAGAGTTACCTAGGAAAGCTTTAATAAAGTTTGCATATCTTATAAATGCATCGTTCAGGTTATTGTACGTTCCACGACAATGGAAGGTAGCTGAAGTTATAATGGTTCCAAAGCCCGGTAAACCACTGAATGACAAAAAATCATATAGGCCAATATCTCTCTTACCGATAATGTCGAAGGTATTCGAAAAACTTTTGTTAAAGCGCCTACATCCGATTATCGAAGAACGTCGATTAATACGTGACCACCAATTCGGATTCAGGATTAAGCACTCTACAATCGACCAGGTTTACAGAATAACCAATGTAATTGAAAAAGCCCTAGAGGAGAAAAAAATATGTTCTAGTGTTTTTCTCGACGTCTCTCAGGCCTTTGATAAAGTATGGCATACAGGGTTGAAACATAAGCTAAGACAAGCTTTTCCGAAACAGTTATCTGATATCCTTAGTTGTTACTTATCAGACAGACTCTTTCGTGTAAAACACGGAAATGATTACTCTGAATTTAAAGAAATCGCGGCAGGAGTTCCCCAAGGAAGCGTTCTTGGACCGATCCTATTTCTAATATACACTAGTGATATTCCTCAAGAAGAAGGCACAGCAGTAGCCACATTTGCAGACGATACAGCTATATTAGCGGTCAGTAATACCGTTGAATCAGCAACTAATAAACTCCAACGTTCTATTGACAAAATTTGTGATTGGACAAAGACTTGGCGTATTGCTCTCAACGAGGCCAAATCAACGCACGTGAATTTTACTTATAAAAAGGTAGACAACTTACCCATTTTCATTGATTCGGTACGAATTCCGTACGCAAACGAGGCAAAATATTTGGGTATGACACTCGATGCGAAATTAAAATGGAAACCGCACGTCAAGAAGAAACGCGAAGAGCTCGCCATTCGATGTAAACAAATGCACTGGCTGCTTGGTAGATTTTCCCAACTCAGCATGCAGAACAAGCTGCTTTTATACAAGCAAGTACTAAAACCGGTTTGGACATACGGTATACAACTTTGGGGTTGTACCATATCCAGTAATATCAAAATTTTACAAACTTTTCAAAACAAAGTGCTAAGAAAAATAGTAAATGCACCATGGTTTATCAGAAACACTGATATCCACAGAGACCTAACTATGGCTACCGTCGAAGATGAAATAAAACATTTTGCCTGCAAACAACAGACACGCCTTCACGGTCATTGCAATATCACCATGCTACAAATTCGAGACGATACTAACCTAGTGCGCCGATTACAAAGGATAAAACCATTTGAATTAGCGCAATAAGATGTAACCGCGTGCTTATGGCGGTATTAGCAGGTGCCTCCACTGGGAAGCTGCCTGCCAAACGCGTAATTTACAGTTTAAATAAAACTACTAGATAGGAATAACCTAGTTGTAGTATGCAGGTTTCGAAGGGAGGTGGTTTTTGTTTTCTTATCTTAAGTGAGAAAGAGTCGCATGTACGATTTTCCACCTACCCCTATTATTCGTCCGAGCCTAGTTCTGGTTCCAAGTCTCGTGCTTTTAACCAGGATAGGTAACTCTCAGCTTTCTGAGAGTAACGATAATATTACTATGGCTTGGGAGTAATATTAGAAACTCTATAAAAAAAAAAAAAAAAAAAAAAAAAGATTTTATCTTTAGAATTGAAGTTCTATAACAAAATCATGATTGCCCGTGGACGGATATTTTGAAGAACTTTCACGTTCTTTTGTCAGGCATCGCAGATGAATGGTACTGGCAGTATCTGCGTACTAGTCCAAGACTAGACTGGATGCGACTCAAACAGGCTTTATATAAGAAATTCAAGACCCATGATAGCGATCACGAGATCATTCAGCAAATCACTGAGCGTCGTCAACATCATCAGGAAAGTTTCGATGAGTATTATAATTTCGTCATCCACCTGAAAAACCAGCTTAGAAGACCAATGGCCGAGCGTCAGTTGCTTCACATTATGAAGACGAAGGTCAACAATAAGCTTCTGAATATGGTTTACCCAATGGCGATATACTCTCTAGAACAATTTCGAGACGAGTGTCGCAGAGCCGAAAAGGTATTTCAGTCGCGCGGCTTAACGAGATACGTAAGATGCTGTCTTATGAATTAGAATCCGAACACGAAGAAAATGTAAACTTCGGGGATGATTATCAGGCGGACCTCTCAGCATTAAGAATCTCCGATGGGAGTAATTCAAGAGGTGCGGTCAGAAGAGACTTTAGCAACTATCGGTGTTTTAATTGCAAGCAGACAGGACACAACTTTGTTAACTGCCCGTCACCTACTAGGAACTTGTTCTGCTATAAGTGTGGAACCGACAGTGTTACTACTCCTAACTGCCCAAAATACAATCCACTGGGAAACCAAAATTAGAGCGGGAGGAGAGTCGGGGACTCTCGTTCGACCCAGACGCCCCCCGAAAATTAGACAAGTCAACCTCTCCGGATACCCCGGACTTAACTTCTGATGATGCCACTGACTTAAAAATACTTTTACCAGATAGATTACATAATAATAAGCCATCCCAGCTTAGACAGAAAAGAGCGTTGGTCCCTTATGAGATACGCTTAAGAAGATACAATGAAATTAGAACCAAAATTTTCCGCTTAGATGCGCTAAAATTATGCAGCGCTAGAACAAAAGTTGCAAAATCCAGAATCAGGAATAGGAAAAGGAAATTATATCTGAAGATGATTGAATCTTCAACAGTCCAAATAGCAAATGATCCAAGGCCCTATGCCAACATTTTCATACAAGGGAAAGAGATCGTGGGATTGCTGGATAGTGGTGCAACGATTTCTTGGCTCGGAGTTGGTTGCATAGATTTGATAAGGGAACTGGAGCTTGAAATTCTTCAACTTTCAACCTGCCTTAAAACAGCAGATGGTAAAGAACAACCGATCATAGGACGCATTCGAGTGCCAGTTACCTACCTCTCAGTTACCAAAGAGATGGATATCTACCTCGTACCGAGTCTTTCGCAATCGCTATATCTGGGCATTGATTTTTGGCATTTGTTCGATATATCATCATCAAGGGTTAGTGAGATAGTTGCTACGGAGGAGGTGGAGAAAACAAAACATGAGCTCAGCACAGAACAAGCGATAGCGTTAGAAGATGTAATAAAACTGTTTCCTTCGTTTAGCAAGCTTGGGCTAGGAAAGACAACGTTAGAAACACATCGAATTGACACAGGGGATGCTGAACCAGTGAAACAACGTCATTACCCGGTGTCTCCGGTAATACAGCAGCTCATATTTGAGGAACTAGATCGCATACTTTCGTTGGGAGTTATTGAAGAATGTCATAGCGCATGGAGCTCGCCAGTTTTTCTCATTCGAATGCTCGGCAAGAACCGATTATGCTTTGACTTCGGAAAAGTCAATCTCCTCTCAGCGAAGGACGCGTATCCCTTGTCTCACATAGAAGGTTTGTTGAGCCGTCTGGGAGATACACAGCATCAGTAGTGTGGATCTCAAAGACGCGTTCCGGCAAATCCCGCTAGAGGAGAAGGCAAGAGAAAAAACAGCATTCACGGTTCCCGGTAGACCACTTTTTCAGTTTACGGTCATGCGCTTTGGTCTGTGCAATGCAGCCCAAAGGTTATGCCGATTGATGGATAAAGTGGTGCCTGCTGAGCTCCGTGAATGTGTCTTTGTATACCTTGATGATCTCCTTGTGATATCCAGAGACTTTGATGAACACCTGGAAATGCTGAGAAAAGTTGCGGACTGTCTTAAAAAAAGCCAAACTTACCATCAATTGTGAGAAATCAAATTTTTGCTTTAAAGAGCTCAAGTATTTGGGATATGTTGTAGGACAAGGACGCCTTAAATCAGATCCGAGTAAAATTTCCGCGATTCCAGATTTCCCAGTACCAAATTCGCAAAAGCAAGTGCGTAGATTTCTTGGTATGTGCGGCTGGTATCGAAGATTTATTCGAAATTTCGCAGCCATATCCGCGCCCTTGTCCGACACATTTCGTAAGTTCAAACAATTTATTATTTGGGACGAAGCTCTGACCGCCTTTTAGGCGTTAAAGACAGCTCTTATTTCCGCTCCGCTGTTGAGCAATCCTAACTTCGCTGATCGCTTCTTCATACAATGTGATGCATCGAGTCACGGCGTGGGGGGAGTCCTGTTCCAATATGATGAAGATCAAAACGAGAAGCCCATTGCGTTCTTTTCGCAGAAACTAAATCCTTGCCAGCGAAATTACAGCGTGACAGAGCAGGAATGCTTATCTGCTGTCCTCGCCGTAAAGAAGTTTCGGCCTTATATAGAAGGACTGCCGTTTACCATCATTACTGACCACGCTAGTCTTAAATGACTGATGGGGCTTAAAGACCTAAGCGGCAGACTAGCCCGGTGGTCTCTAAAATTGCAGGCCTTTCAGTTTGAGATTCAGCATAGCAGGGGCTCTCAAAATGTCGTGCCCGATGCGTTATCGCTAATTTTTATGGAAGAACTAACCAATAATGCAACTACCAATTTAGGTGTTGATCTAAAATGTAAGGAGTCCCTACCGGATATAAAAATAGTAGATAACTTGATTTTCAAGCGTGCTTTTGCTAATGAACTTTAACGGTTCAACTCTAGTGCCGAGTGGAAACTTTGGATTCCAACAGGACTCACATATGCCCTGATACAATCCACTCACGATCCACCCTCCGCCTCCCACGGTGGCATCTCGAAAACGTTGGCAAGACTGAGAAAAATGTATTACTGGCCGAATATGGCAATTCAAGCCAGAGATTATGTTCGAAATTGCGAAAAGTGCAAAGCAAATAAAGCTTCTAATAGAACCCTTAGACCACCAATGGGGAGACAACAAGAAATCGAAAGACCTTTTCAGAAGCTATATATTGATTTCATGGGGCCGTACGATCGCTATAAGAACGGAAGCCTGTATCTCTTGGTGGTACTGGACCACATGTCGAAGTACGTATTCTTGAAGCCGTTACGTAAGGCCGACACGAAGTCCGTTGTTGAGTTTCTAGAAAAGGACATCTTCCACAAATTCGGAGTGCCGGAGATAATCTTATCTGATAATAGGAAAAAAATTGTGTCGAAGGATTTTCAAAAGTTCGTTGCAAGTTTCGGTATAAAACGTATAAGGACAGCTCTATACTCTCCCCAAACAAACGCTTCGGAGCGAGTAAATCGTTCAATACTTTCTTCCATCAGGATGTATCTTAAAGAGGACCAGAGAGAGTGGGATGGAAAAATTTCTGAAGTTCAGATGGCTCTGTGTACATCTCACCACTCGTCAATCGGAACCAATCCCTACTTTTGTATATTCGGCAGTACTATGATTACTCACGGAAGTGTTTACAAGCTGCTGCGGACGTTAGCATTGTATATACACTTTATAGTATTATCATAACAGCGAGTTTTTTTATTTTGGCCTCACGTTGGTAGATGGCGTTTTAAAGGTCTGTGTCTTAAATTTTGCTGTCACCATTTTTTTTTACATACTTTGAAAACGAAGAAAGAAAACCAAATAAACTGGTTTATCTCTCTTTATCGAACCTTTCATAATTGCATTCCCATGTATGTTGTATTTTTTTTCTTTGTAAGAAGGAGCACAGGCATTTTTGTTGTTTAGCAGCACAGGTAGCATGTAGGATTTCCAAGTAAGTTAATTTGTATGGATAATGGATCTCGCATTATCGATTCTGTGGTCATGCCATATGATTTTCATTTGTATGGAAATGTAAGTATGTATTTATTTTTCTGTGTAATTGATGATTTGCAATGTTGCCTTCGCTTAGGCAAGTAGTATGTTTGATGAGAGGGAGATGATGGAAATATAATAAATCTGACTTCTTCGTCTGCGAGTAGAAATGATGGAATAGGCGATTCGTTTGAAAGGAAAAATTGAATAAAATTTGATTTCGGTATTTTTCATCAAATGAGATATTATGAGTTTGTCGCATTTTAGACTCTCACTGTTTCGGTATACATACCGATATAAACACTTTGTCTTCAAATTGACCTTCTTATAAAAAAAATTATATACAATTTGGAGTTTGAGATGATTGTTTTTTGTTGCACTAAGCAACAAAAAATAAATTGCACACTCATTACGTAGGAGGCTGTGCATGTCATTTTCCTTATTAAACCAAGCTAAATCAGCGATTCGTCACACTGTGCAACGCAGACAAGCACCACCAATAAGTCAACAAACTTCTTTAGTAAGTTCAGTTTGTAAAATTGAAAAGTGGTAAATTGAATTCGACGGAAAATATCCACAATTTTCTTTTTAAAGTGGAAACCCTTAAGGATCGTTCGCAATGTAGCTGGGAATACACTATAACTTGTCTTATCTTTTTTTATCTCTGCCTCAATTAATATTTTTTCACATGCAAATATGGTTTATAAACCATTTGGGAATCCTCAGTGCTGAAATGCGAATCTCCTTCACCGATGTGAACATACACACCAATTGTATTAAAAACAAAGAAAACAAGTTACAGATGACTGTGATGGTCTAATTGCAATATGCCATAACCTACCCCAAACATTCATCACAGCCAACAAATAATATACCATCAACTACTCGACGACAATTCTCCCACCTTCCTTTATCCACCATCGCCCCTACCTTTAAATATGCACATCCATTTTTCACTTGCAAATATGGATTATAAAGAAAATCATTCGAGAAACCTCAATCCTGAAATGCGACTCTCCTTCAACGATCATACACACACATTCCAATTGTATTAAATACCAGAAAACATAACTTACCCCAAACTTCCATCAGAGCATACAAATAATATGGAATAAGTCTACCCGATAATAATTCCTTCACCTTTCCTTTCACAAACGAAGCGTTATTTAAAAAATGTTCGAAGACAAAACGAGCGTTCGAAGATCTCGTATGATTCACATTGGGAGTATTTAAATTCAAATTGTCCAATCTATCCAATAGACTGCATTTCACAAATGAAAACTCGTTGGTTTGCCTCGAGTATTCGTGAACAGGTGGAGGATGTTCATTAATATCTCGTCCCTCATTATTGCCATTACTATTGTGGTTACTTGCCTGACCGGATTGCATTGCTGCAGGAGGGTTATCTTCCAGTTGTGGTAAAAGCTCATCCTGCCTTAAGCCTACACTAGCCCCAGGTGGAATACGACTAACTATTGGCCTAGATTCCATTGCTCCTGAACGGGGAGTTATATTTCCAAAAGTGGACGAATTTCTCAAATTACTTGATCTTCCTCTAGATAGAACGTGTATTTGGAACTCTATTATCCATTATATGAAATTTCGGACTTTTAACCCTATTCCTGCCACGCTGTGACTGTAAGTCACTATTTTATTTTAAACTAATATAAATTTTTTTTTAATTTTTGAACGCAAAATCAGTGTAATGTATTTTATTATTGGTCATAACGTTACTGTTATATACAATTTTTGTTTTTTTATGTTTCGATATTGTTTACGTATTACATAAAATATTTAAATATAACATAAACTGCTACGTAGTGACTCTAAGACACTTCTACGACTTTAAATTTATAGTTCGTTTACAGCTAAATAAATGGAACTGTATATTGTTTATTCATGTAAGAACTTTATCTCTTGCAAAATAGAATATTTACTGTAAGAAGAAAGTGAAGGTAGTGAAAGTGGTAACAATACTGCTGAAATATTCATAGGATAAGATGGAACTTCAATACAACCAAACTAGCAAGGCCAACCTTCAGCTCGTAACATCATCCGAGGCAAAGTAAATGAAGTTGTGTTGCCCCCTTTAAAACACATCGATCATCCTGTGGATGCATTTACGTTATTTTTTACTGACGTAGTAGAACTTATTGTAAAATACAATAACTTAGACGGAATGAACACAGTAAGCAAAAAATGGAAGATGACCGATATGGTGGAAATTCGAGCTTTCATAGGAATATTGATCGATGCTGGATTACGCAGGCAAGGTGGCACGTCCTATGAAGAATTTTGGAATCGGAAGTCCAATTTACTGTTACTGCTGCCCTTATGAAAAAGGACGATCTTCTAAACAATACTGTGGTATTTGTCAGAACCCGCGTGTAATGAGCATTCACAGAAAACTTTTGTTTGCCTTACATGTCAAAATAAATAGTTAAATAAGATAAATAATAGATCCCTAAATTATTTGTATTTAACTTCCTTTTTTCCAATAAAATAAATGAATTTTCTATGTATTGTGTATTAGTGTCTCCAACTCACTCCCTGGCAGCTAACGTTAGTCAAATGACATGGCAGTAATAGGGTTAAATAAAACTTAAAAGTTTTTAGCTTCCAATATCTTTTAATTAATCAGTGTTACAAAAAAATTAATACATGCATAATTTGGGGTCAGCGCGGTCGGTGCTAAATTCGAAATTAAATTAGATAAGATTAGACACAATATGCTTAAGAGCAAGATATCTATCTTGGTAAACAGACGGACTGTGCAAGTCAATGCACACAATACGAACAAGACTGTATATAATTGGCAACTAAAGGTAACATAGTAGCAACATAGTCCAGTGTAAGAACTACCAGACAATGGACTATACTATAAAAGAACTAGGATTTATATTTTATAAAAATCTTCATATGCACAACTTATCCTTTCACGAATAAAATTAGACCAATATGAATACACAAAACAGTTCAACTCTTTCTGATATTCAATAGTCGCAACGCGGATTACAATTAAAGCTACGAATTATACCGGGACTATACTAATTAAAGCCATACTCAACTTGAACCGCCAAGAGACGCAATACACCACTCTTCAATTGCTGCAGCTTAGCTCTAGAGTTAGCCAGCATAATCTTTTTTTTTTTTTTTTTTTTATAAAAAGGAAATCCAAATCCCAGAGCACTCAGACTCGGTAACGTTCCATTGTACTACCAGGCAGAAATCCTCCTTTTGGTGTAGAGGCGTGTGATTGGGTGGCGTATGTTGTTGTTCCCCATGGGGATTGAACCTGCACCGCACGGGTCACAAGCCAACACACTAACCTCTACACCGTCGCCACCCTGTTATGCCACCCAGCATAATCTTTGTAGTGACGTTCTTAATGTCTCGAAGTATATCTAATGTTAGAACATGTTTAATGCAGAAGAGAAACAATCAAGCAACCTCCATTAAGCAAAAAATAGCAACAAGTGACCTTCCTCAATGCTTCATTGAAAAGGTGCATGGACTTTAAAATATATATCAACAATTTCACATGTTGATTAAAGATAAATAAACTTGCGCAATACTCCAATTTAGCAATCTAGCTCTACGCAAAACAACGAAAATTCTTATTATCCATATAAATATTCATCGTATAGGTACCTATTGACCAAAAAGTGGGGGTGCTGCATGGCACAATACTGACAAAACATAAATTATGTCATTGCTTTAAAAATTAGATCGAATATTTCTAAATCAATAAAAAAAAAATTATACAAATCGGTACGTTTTGCGACAAAATATAGCCGAAACAGTCAGAGTCCAAAATGCGACAAACTCATAATACCTCATTTGCTGAAAAATACCGAAATCAAATTTTATTCAATTTTTCCTTTCAAACGAATCGCCTCTTCCATCATTTCTACTCGCAGACGAAGAAGTCAGATTTATTATTTTTCCATCTTCTCCCTCTCATCAAACATACTACTTGCCGAAGCGAAGGCAACATTGCAAATCATCAATTACACAGAAAAATAAATACATACTTATACTTACACTTCCACACAATTGAAAATCATATGGCATGACCAGAGAATCGATAATGAGAGATCCATTATCCATACAAATTAACTTACTTGCAAATCCTACATGTTACCTGAGCTGCTAAACAACAAAAATGCCTATGCTCCTTCTTACAAAGAAAAAAAAAAATACAACATACATGGGAATGCAATTATGAAAGGTTCGATAAAGAGAGATAAAGCAGTTTATTTGTGTGTAAAAAAAATGGTGTGAGCAGAATTGAAGACACAAACCTTCCAAACGCCATCTACCAACGTAAAGCCAAAATAAAAAACTCGCTGTTATGATACTACTATAAAGTCTATATACAAAGATAATACTTTAAAGTTTATATACAAAGGTTAGGTGCACCTTAGCTTTTAGGAAAAAATTATTTTTGTTAGAATTTAAGCAAAAAGGGATACCGGTTGAAAAGTAATGTGTTCGTGTGTAATTATCAATCGAATTGTCAACTGATTTTTTTTCTATTAAATGAATTATGTGTATCAAATTAAAGTCAATTGGTTTTCGTTCATTTTTAACATGGTGAATATGTTTCGGTAAACTAATCTGAAAGGAGAGCGAGGCGAAATGTAAAAAAGGGTGAAAGGCGGCAAGGCTAAGGGGTCATCAAAGAGTTTTAGGCGGGGTTTGGTGACATGGTGTGGCACTGCCTTTGGTGTCATACGAGGTGGATATCCCGAGTTGGTGGACACAAAATCTGAGCCATCGCTACGGTAAGAATATAGATGCCGAAACTTCTGACCTGTAATCAGGTTGTATAGATAAGTGCGATATCATCTAGCGCTAGACAAAATTAGTTCCTCGGGGTAATAGCGGAGGTGACAGGCCTTTGTGAAAATGTTCAATTTCAATTTCCTATTTTATTATATTTTCTGGCACGATAGTAAGTTTGTTTTGTGTGGGAGTAAGAGGCAGCAAGTTTCTCGACCAATACGACGAGCTAAGCCGAGTATAGGCAAGCGTGCCACCCAGCTGCCTAACCAGAGGGACACATCACCATTATGCTCAAGCATAAGAAACCCGAGGCTCTCATTACAATCTATTTGTTTTAAGTTTTACACATAGCCGACCGGATTCTACTTTGTACGACCCACCGCTTTGAACGCATTTTCCAATCTCCGTTTCCGGATGGATATTTTAACATATTTGGAATACAAATGTGCACAATGACAGCAGCAGTAAACCCGAAAAACAGAGATGACAGGGTAAACTACCTCACGAAATTTAAATGCTGAACGACGAATAGTTAATAGGTACTACTTACTACTTTCCAACATAAACTACCTTAAACTACGTCTACTACTAGTCTAACAAATTTATTGTCCTCATAGACTAAACTATAAACTGAAGTTGTGTAAAAACTAAATTATTTTTATTTGCAAAGTTTTGTTACGAAGTTATTTATGTTTATTTTGGTGAATGTATTGTTTATTTATTTTTGTTTGTTTCCGTTTTTGAAAATAAAATACTTTTTACTATTTTTTCACGCGAAAAAGAGTTTTTAATACAATCCTTTTTAGTACAATTATAAGACAGCTTTAAGTATAACTCAAAAATGTCATTTTCCATCCCTGGTACATAACCCAACTCCGTGATGGTAATCTCTTAATGCTAGTAAAGTCACAAAAAGCTGCAGATCAATTTTTAGCAAAAACCACGCTATCCAATCTTTGTCCAATCACTAGCCGTGTTTCTTTGCACGCGGATATAGGGATGGCATCAGAAAACGACCATCGCCGCTTAAGAATTCATCAAAAAAAACTTGGCAGCACACATGCACCTATGGCATGCACCGTGGCACAGCTGTAAGTTGTAGTTAAGAAATTTGTATTGAAAATCCTGAAATTGAAAAATATTTACTTCCGCCAATTGAAATTGATGCCAAGCATGAAAAACAATTTCAATTTGCTAAATTCAATTACCTTTATAATGAGGTTTGAAAAATAATAATAATAAATTCACGAACAAAATATTCGGCGGGATGTGTTAGTGGTCGGAGGGATGTCAAACTTTGACATTTCCTGAAAAATTCATCGCATCGGTTCATCAGTAACGAAGAAAATGGGTTTTGGAAGCACTGTTTATCCCCGCTAACTGACTTAACGGCGATAGCTATCCCCGCTAAAGTTAGCGTATAAAGGATAAGTTGTTGTTGTATTTTATATGCAAATTTTAAATTATCCCTATATCCGCGTGCAAAGAAACACGGCTACTGTAACCCTTCACTCCCACATTAACTGCTCCAGAGGCACCGTTTATGCTCCTTGCCTTATAAACGTCCCAGAAAACGAAATCATCCAGGAAATGAAAGACCGGGGTGTTTCTGATGTTTATAAATTCCAAAAAAAGGAAAATAATGTCCAACGCGCTACTGGCCTCCTCCTCTTCAACTTTGATCGTTTCCGCCCGCCTTCATCTGTTAACATTGGTTGGTACAACCTCCGAGTTGAAGAATATTTTCCCAATCCAATGCGCTGCAAAACCTGTCAGCTTCTTGGGCACACGTCCAAAAGGTGGAATCGTAGCCCCACATGCGATGTCTGCAATCTCCCCCCTCATTCGCTAAAAAATTGTACACGCACCTCATGCGCTAATTGTGCAGAGTAACACCCTGCCTCATCTAAAAATTGCAAACGGTACACTCAAGCAAAAGAAACTCTCAAAATTAAAACCATAAAAAATGCAGCATTGCTGAAGCAAACAAAATTTATCGTGAACAAAATCCCGTACCATTTTACTTCCTCGACCTACTCATCTGCCGTAAAAAAATCAATACTCTCTGACTCAACTATACTTGGTCCAAGAAAAATTGTCAGTACAGAGAAGATAGGATATTTGTCTCTCAGTCTAGTTGCAATGACTTACATAAATCGGTCCCTCCTTAAAGCTCTCACAGGGCTGCGGTAGTGTGTATGATAATTCGCCATAACTCAGACAGTAATTGTATTAGGGTTACCATCTTCCAATTTAAAATAAAAATATTGCGGAACGAAATAAATTATGTTTATCTTTTTCTTTTTCTGGTAAGATAATAATAGGCGCGTTTTTTTAAGGGTATCTCCAGTAGACCAATAAAATATATAAATTTCGTAACACAAAAAAAAATCAAATCGAAAAATATATCACTGTAATCCAATTTATTCATTATAAATATTGTAAAACATAAAATACTAATTTCTAATATCACTACTCAACTAATCGGATGAGTAATTAAGTCTTTAGTAAATCTCTTATTTCAGCCATTTTAAATGACTTGTTTTGGGTTTCTACAACCCCTTTCACTTGAGCCCAAACCAATTCTATTGGATTAAGGGTACAGTGATAAGGCGGCAAGCGAAGCACTTTATGTCCCGCATTTTGAGTCATTTCATCCACGACGTATGTTTTATACTTGGCTTTGTAACGTTTAACGATTTCAAGCAACTCTGTTATAACCATATCATCCTTGAAACTTATCGCATTAGACATCAACCACTTTTTTATTTCCTCTTTTCTCGTGGAAGTGGATGGTGCTTTCTGGAATGATAGAAAGCATCGTCCAAAACTATGACGGAGTTGGGTTCCAGGCGTATTAAAATATCTTATACCATTTCTCGTACATATCAGCGTGCATGTCCTCGTGGTAGTCTCCGGTTTTTCCCGAAATGAAGCATAAAAGTCCTCCATCGACGTAACCTATAGAACTTCCTCATCAGTAAGAGAAAATGTATGTTTCTTTTCTTTTCTCTAATTTTTTTACTTCGCATATTTACGCGATCTCCAAGAAATAATGTCATTTCTTTCCAACAACAGATTCTTTCGCTGACGTTTGACGAATTTAAGTCCGAGATCTTTTTGTAATATTAGCCGTGTTTCCTTGCACGCGGATATAGGCATGGCATTAAAAAACGACCATCGCCGCTTAAGAATTCATCCAAAAAAACTTGACAGCACACATGCACCTATGACATGCACCGTGACACAGCTGTAAGTTGAGTTAAGAAATTTGTATTGAAAATCGTGAAATACAAAAATATTAATTTCCGACAGTTGAAATTAATACCAAACATATTCTAAAAGTATAAAAACAGCATTAACAGATTTACTAAATTTTGAAAAAAAATTATAATAAAATCCCGAACAAAATATTTGGCGGGATGTGCCAGTGGTCGGCGGGATGTCAAACTTTGACGTTTCCTGAAAAATTCATTGCACCGATTCATCAGAAACGAAGAAAATGGGTTTTGGAAGCAATGTTTACCCCCGCAAAAGGACTTAGCGGCGATAGCTATCCCCGCAAAAGTTAGCGTATATAGGATAAGTTGTTGTTGTATTTTACATGCAAATTTCAAATTATCCCTATATCCGCGTAAAAAGAAACACGGCTATTGTATGCAAAGTTGATCTGCTTATTTTTGTTATATTTGCATTTTTTTGTACTTCCAATAAAATCTTGTCTAGCGTTGGAAGGTCATTATCCATACAAAACTGATGGACTATGTGCCTAATGGCACATTTCGCAAAATCATCGACCTTGCTCTTGATGCCGGATTTATCTTTCTTCTTTAGTGGTGAATTGTGGCCTTTGATTGCTTTTTCCCTTAAATGCATTTCCTACGGCTTCCGATTTACTTTTAAAAATGCCATACAATTTTGCAGTTGCATCAACAATTTGTTGTTCCTTTTCTACACTTAGATCCTTTGAAGACTTTGTAGCCATGTTTCTCTTTATTCATATAAACAATAAAGTAAACCAATTGCTTAGATGCACTTTCAGCGATTTAGATAACAACCATTGTTTCCGACTTATAGACACAATCAGGCGATTAGAATACAAAATTATATAACCACGACGCAATGTCATATACCTAAAAAGATGTTAAAAAAAACTGCACTTGTGCAGCTGTACAATACAAATACAATCAAATTAAAACCGAATGGCAACACCCCACATAATAATTCGTTCTCAAAAGCTCCAAACCGAAAGTTCTTTGACAAAATCCATAGAAAAACCCTTAATTATATGCTTCATTGTAGAGATGGTAATACTCTTCTGATGTGTTTCAGTCACACACACTGCTTATTTTGGTGGATGATAATAGCAAGCGAACACAAGACGATCATGTTCATTCCCCATTCGGCTGTGTGGGAGACTGGTTGTGGTGGGTTGCAAGCGAATTTTAGGAAAATTACAACAACAATTCCTTGGTATGACAGTGGTTTGGTTTTTATTTCAGTGGCAATTCTTGCGTTTGAGTGCCGTGAGAGTATCTACAGGCACCACTCGTAGAAAAAAAGCTCCTCCATAAGGCCTGTACTGACAATTTTTGTTGGATGAGGTATAGTCAGTTAACGGAGCCCCTAAGCTCACCTCTTCTCTCCACCAGTGACAACAGCCTCACACAACCTAGAAAATCTGCTCAAATCTTTCCAAGCCTCCTTATTTCAGCCAACATCAAACCGCAAAATACATCCAATATAATACCGAACGCAACTCCCTTCGTTCAATCCGTGCAAAACAAACCAACGTCCTCGTCGTGCAATGAAATCATAAGTTCAGTTAAAACTATATCGAACACAAGCGAACCCTCTTCATCTTCTACATCATACCTGTCCAGTTCGAATTCTAGTCCAAATATCCAAAACACTCCTTCCAAACTCTTCACAAAACGTATACCCACACCACATCACCAGCCGATCTGCACAGGCAAACACAAGAAAAAAAAAACTACTCAACTTATCCAACCGATAACATTCATACATCAACCTCTCTCTCTCAACAAACTCAAGTCAAAAAAAGCCACTCATCTCCAATGTCCACAAATGAAATAATGTCCATTGATACAAGCAGTCAAAACTACGAAAAAATCCCGAAAATTATGAAGATGAAGGCGTCTGAAAATAGAACCAATGCCACCAATTCCGACTCTGCCGTCCAGTGGTTGTTGGTATTCTCTGCCATATTACCCAACACCCCCAGATTTTTTGCAGTGTAACGTTGATTATACGGCAAAAAAGTCTCCTTCACGCCCTTATTCAACTCTTAAGGTTCTGCAATGGAATCTTAACGGGTAATGAATAACTACCATGAGCTGGAAATTCTTATCAAAGAATGCAAGCCGGCAATAATTACATTACAGAAAACTCACATTCAACTCAATTTATCACCTAAAACTCAAAAACGGTATAAAGCCTATTTTCACAATCTTGCAACAAATACCACGGCAAAACAAGGTACTGGGTTGCTCGTCCATAAATCTATCCCCCATAAACACATTCAAATTAATTCTAGTATCTCCGCAATAGCAGTCGAAATTCAACTTAAGATCAAATTAAGTATTCTGTCAATTTATATCCACCCATCCCAACCTTTTTCAGCTTCAGACTTAGAAAGAATTTTGTGTACTACCAATACTCCAGTTCTAGTAGCAGGCGATTTTAATGCCTGGAGCCCACTTTGGGGATCTCCCGTGGGCAACACAAGCGGCAAAGAAGTTGAACTCTTCCTTGCAAACTTAAACCTATCTCTGGTAAACGACGGCTCCCCGACCCACTTCTCTAAACATAAGACGTTCACCCACATAGATCTCACTTTCATAACACCTCAACTTTTACCTAAAACTTCATGGAAAAGGAACGACTTTCTTCATGGAAGCGACCACTTCCCTATAATCTGCAGCGTAAATATTGGTACTCATTATAATTACGTAAAACCGAACCCGAAATTCCAAACTGATCATGCAGATTGGAATGTGTTTCAATCAAAAGCAACGGAGTTCCTAAATTCGATCCCCCATTCCGCTAATATAAATCAAGAAGCGGCTTCTATAAAAAAAAGCTTGCTGTTTGCAGCAAATAGCGCCATTCCACAAACTATACACAAACCACATAAAAACTTTGTTCCTTGGTGGAACCCCGAAATAGATACACTGCGAACTAATAAACAAAATCTTTGGAAAATATTTAAGAAGTACTCCAACAACACCAATCTTGTCAACTACCGGAGAGCAAATGCTTTGTTCCGTAGTGTAGTGTTTAGTGTATGCAACTGGATCTTAACCAAAGACATAACACGTAAGCTACCGCACTAGATAATGAGATAGGCGATAATCTATCTAGAAGGCTAAGAACTTACTATCTCAGGCGCTCGTACAAGCACAGAGAGAGCAGTTGGCAGTTGTTGTCCAGACTCCGAGTGTGCAAGTTGTGCGTGCGGGGCGAGCCGGTAAACACGACAAGTGGCGACGAGGAAGAAAACAAAAAGCAGAAAGTAGATGTGAGTATCTAGTGAGTGCTATTAAACAGTTTTAGAATTTTGTGTAACAAGTGCAGTTATGTGCGGTCCGTGTATTATCCACGTGTAAGATGGAAACAATTAAATCACGAAAATGAAAATACACGTAGTGAAGGTATCACAAGTTGTTCTTCTTTGAGGAACGTTAGTAAAAGTGCCTTCATTAAATTGAGAACCTGGTCAAAATTGCAATAGCAACTTTTTGGTACAAATGTACCCTCATTAGATTGAAAATGGTTTGTTCACATATGTACAAAGTTACTGTAAAAGCATTGCAAGTATTGAAGCTTCGACAAAAGAAAGTATATAATATGGTTATACAATACAGATGAAAATATCGTAGCGTTGGTCCTAATTTAAGTCGTTGCATTGGAATAGTTGGTAAACAGTACCTTCATTAAACTGAGAACATGATCAAATTTCAATAGCAAGTATTTGGTACAAATGTACCCTCATTCGATTGAAAATAAATTACACATTTTTGCAAAGTTACGATACGATACCAGTATTTTTGAGCTTAAGTAATCAGGCGGCCAAGTGTGGGTTTCAAAATTTAGACGATCACTTAATCGATCAAAGAACTGAAAAATGTACCTCAGATGAGCTTAGGAAGAAGATACTAACAACAGGAGACAATATCACGCTTGACATAATATTATCGAAAGCAAATACGCAAGAAGCTGTGAATCACCAATTAGAAGGTTACGGGAATAAAGCAAAACCGGAAGAGATAAATAAAGTGTCTAATAAGAAAAATGATAGGAAAGTATGACGAAAAATCATGCGGAAGATTTGGAAGTAGAAGGCATTCCGCAGAGAATGCTAAATGCCCAGCTAGGGACAAAAAATGTTATAATTGTGGGCGCATTGGGCATTTCCGGCAGTACTGTAAATCACAGTCAACACAAAAGCGTAAATTTAATGATTTTTACAGACGAAATGAAGATCAGAGTTCAAAAAAGTTTAAAAGGAAAATCGAAGCGGTCGACTATGTTGAAGATGAAAAACCAGCATCGAATTATGTTTTCCATATAGATGACGATGCGATGATAGAATGTTGGATGGGTGGAATTTGTTAGTTGATTCCGGGTGTAAATTCAATTTAGTCAGACCAAACCTGGAAATATTTGAAAAGTAATGGAATTAAAGTTTATAATCAAGTCAAAAAACCGAACAAAATTTTCATGGCATAGGGCAGTAACACTCCTTTAGATGTTAGAGGATCTTTTGAATCCAACATAAAGGTAAATAGGGAAAATCAGCAAGCTACATTTTATGTCATAACCGGAGGAACCAATGATTTATTGGGGAAGAACACAGCGATATCCCTAAATGTTTTAAAAAGCGGAATCGGCGTAAACCAATTAAATAGAAGTTTTTTTCCTAAATTTAAGAATATAGTAGTGAATATACAAGTCGACGATTCAGTTAAACCCGTCCACAACCGTGCAGGAGGATACCAATCCCTCTGGAAGTACTAGTGTAGCAAAAGTTGGAAGATTTGATGGAATATCATCGAAGAAGTAAACGATCCTTCGAAGTGGGTATCCCCAATTGTTGCAATCCTGAAAAAAATGGTGAGATACGGCTTTGTGTGGATATGAGCCGAGCAAATTCCGTGATTTTGCGAGAAAACCATCCCTTGCCCACCATGAACCAAATGTTGCCTAAATTTCGAAAAGCTTGCATTTTCAGCAAGCTTGATATGATATCAAAAACGCTTTTCATCAAATTGAAATAAATCCTCACTCTAGACACATAACAACATTCATCACAATGAAAGGATTGTTTCGCTATAAACGATTAATGTATAAATTGTGCCCCTGAAATTTTCCAGAAAATTCTTGAGAGATTGTTGCTTGGATGTGAGGGCGTAATTAATTTTATATATGACATTTTAATATTCAAAAAAAAAATGATCAGGAACATGATAACAGACTTAAGAAAGTCTTAAAAATCTTGAAAGAAAACGATGTTCTTTTGAATCGAGAAAAATACATTTTTAATGTAAAAACTATCCAGTTTTTAGGGCACGAGCTATCACCCGAAGGCATTAAACCCCAACAAATATATGTTGATAGCATAACGAAATTTCGAGTTCCTAAGACCCCAGAAGAACTGCAAAGTTTTGTTGGGTTAATAAATTTTATTGGAAAATGGATCCCTAACTTGGCCACGACAACAGAACCACTTAAACAAATTTTAAAGAAAAAACTGGCAAAGCATACTAATTTAAATGGATTTTAGTTTAAAGACCAAAAAGACGAGAACTGCCTACAACGTCTTGGGTTGACGTTGCTATGGACCTATGAGGACCCCTGCCTAGTGGGGAGTATTTGTTTGTTATCGTTGATTACTACAGTCGGTATAAAGAGATACAAATATGCAGAACTATTACGAGCTCCCACATAATCAAAATTCTTCAGGAGATTTTTAGCAGATTGGGCTTCCCAGTTTCTATTACTGCCGATAATGGATGGACAATTTGTAAGTGACGAATATAGATCTTACTGTAGTGTAACATAAGGCTATTTAACACGATTCCATACTGGCCGCAACAAAATGGGGAAGTCGAAAGACAAAATAGGGATGTTCTTTCTTAAACGTCTGAGAATTTGTCAAATTGAAAGAAAAGACACAAAAGATAGTTTAATGGAATATCTCATGATGTACAATAGCAAATAGCACACCTCATTGCACAACCGGTAAAACGCCTTCCGAGCTTTTCTTCAAAAGACAATAGGGATAAAATCCCTTCAATAGAGCAAATTGATATCAAAATGACAAAGGAAAAGAATACGCGGACAGAAAGAGGAAAGCAGCTGATAGTGATATTTCTCAAGGCGATAAGGTGTATTTAAAGATTATGGATAAACCAAATAAATTGAGCTCAAATTTTGATCCATCGACGCATACGGTCGAAAGTTCTCGGGGTGGAGATACAATCGTAAGAAATGATGAAACTGGCCAAAGATATAGAAGGAATATAGTTCATTTAAAAAAAGTTGAAGGTTAGTGGAAAGCTGTTCAAAGTAAATAACACACCGAAGAGTCTGAATAATAGTTAGGTTCAAGTCCTTGTTTTGAATTGAGGTCCAACTGCAAACTTAATATGTTAGTTCAAGTGTTACAAAACCTTTATTAAAACAAATAATTATAAGAGAGGTATTGAATTAAATGAATTAAGATAAAACATCAAGTGAAGCTATTTTTATTAAGCTAAGGAAGGGATGTAGTGTATGCAACTGGAGCTTAACCAAAGACATAACACGTAAGTTACCGCACTAGATAATGAGATAGGCGATATTCTATTTAGAAGGCTAAGAACTTACTATCTCGGGCGCTCGTACAAGCACAGAGAGAGCAGTTGGCAGTTGTTGTCCAGACTCCGAGTGTGCAAGTTGTGCGTGCTTTGGCGAGCCGGTAAACACGACACGTACTAAGGTAAAAGTTGCCACAATTACGAGTTTCCAAAAGTTTACGGCGAACATAAACCCTAACACTACCAGCAAAAAAATTTGGTCGGACTTAAAAACACTTTCCGGCAGCTACTCCCCACAGCTAATCAAAACTATAACAACTGATTCGGGATCGCTTACTGAAACAGACAAAATATCGAAGCATTTTGCCAAATGTTGGGCATCTTATTCTAGTGACTCGAACTTCACGACCGTATTCCGAGACGCTAAACGCATAGCAATAAATAACGACTACATACCATATCACCTAACCCCTCCAGCCAAACTTGCCGAGCTGCCTATAAATATATTGGAACTCGAATGTTGCCTTAGTTCTGTCAACGAAAAACGAAACGCACCTGCAGTTGTAAAACAGCGCATTATCATGCTTTACAATAATATATTTGACAACGTCATAATAACCTAAATATGGAAAACCGCAACGTTGATTCCGATACCCAAATCGAAACAACTATCCACAACCACCAATGGCTACAGGCCCATAATCCCTTCTCTCCTGTACCAGCAAATTGCTGGAAAAAATTATTTCCAAACGGCTTCTGTGGTTCATAGAAAGAAACAACCTCATTAACCTCAATCAAGTTGCATTTAAAAATGGTCGCCGCACTATCGACTCTCTTCTTCATATAGATGCATTTGTTGCAAACTCGCTCTCCAGCAAAAACCACGTATCTATACTTTCTATTGACTTTGAAAAGGCTTTTGAACGGATCGGCATGTGGTTCTTAACAAATTAAACAAATTGAAAATTGGTCGTGAAATATACTGCTTTATAAAATCCTTCCTCTTAAATAGAAAATTTAGAACAAAGGTAAACAATTCCTTTTCAAAAATACACAATCTTAATAATGGCATACCCCAAGCTTCCCCCTCTCGGTGGTAATTGTCATAATAGCATACGACGACATAAGTGATATAATTAATCAATCCAAATATATTAGCTACTCTCTGTATGCAGACGACTTATATCTACTATCGAAATGCAATGATACTACCCGCACATTTAACATGTTCAAAGAAACAATCCACCAGATCAATATCTGGTGTATGCAATCAATGTCCCCTACTAAAGCAAGCACCTGCCCCTGATTGTGAGCAATAACTACACTTTTTTGTGGGAAATAAATTCTCTTAACATTTTAAGATAATTCAAGAACCGTACCTCGCACCTACTCCAAATCAAACATCGACCCCAAGCAGGGGGGTTGCAGGGGATCAGCATGCCTCACCTATGGTGGGCAATAAGTTCACAAAAAAAAGTGAAGTTATTGCCTACTCGAGGTAAAGTTATTGCCCATGTGAAGTTATTGCCCGTGAACTTATTTCCCTGCACCGATCTAAGCGACATACTAATACCTAATGTCAGTAATCTAAGTATTTTAGGCATTATATTTGACAATAAATTTACTTTTAAACAACACTGTCTAGAATTAAAGAAAAAGCTAGCAGGCAGGCTTAACATAATCGGATACCTATCCTCAAAAAATAGTTTTGTTCATATAAATACTTTAGTTAAGATAACAAAAACAATGATTCTTTCTAAAATAGACTATGGTTTGGTCATATGCGGCAAGTGTGCAAAATCTACCCCCCAAACTCTCCATCCATCATACCATGCAGCAATACGTTCCAGTCTTAAAGCATTTAGAACAAGCCCAATAAAAAATATCCTCATAGAAGGTGGTTTTCCATCCATCATAAACAGAAGAGACAATCTAACATCTCGCCTAGTGCACAAAATCTGTGAGTCACTTAGCTCTCCAATTCACGCTGAAGCAGTCAAAGTTCTAAGGCGAAGAAAAATCCCAAAAACACCGTCAGCCCTCTACAATGCCCTCACCTTCGCTAAAAATATTGGACACGTACCAATCGTAAAAAATTATCCACCGAAAAATATCCGCGCTGGCTACTCCCACCGAACGCAATAAATATCAAACTCGCCAGACCCAAAAAGGACACAACTCCCAAAGACACATACATTCAACTCTACCACGAGCTTATTAATGACTACTCTGCAAACGATTGTAACATTTTCTTCACGGACGGCTCCAAAAGTGAAGAAGGCACAGGCTTCGCAATAGTCAACAAACACGGCCACATAATGTCCTCTGTAAAACTACCATCCTACTCTTCAATCTTCTCGGCAGAAGCCTTAGCGATAGCAAAAGCTACGGAGTTGGCAGCTAAACAGAAAAATAGTCTATCTACATTGATGGCAGTAAAAAATATAAAAAACCGTACACCTATCATCAATAAAATTCGGGACAATATTATCAAATCCGATCCGAAATTGAGACTGGTTTGGGTGCCCGGACACATTGGTATTAAGGGAAACGAACTGGCGGACCAGACAGCCAAATCCATATCCATGGATCCTAACTCGGTAATATCGCACTACCAACCCGACAAGAAGAAGTTCATTAAATTGGCAAACATCCACTGGCACCAAAAAAGCGTAGAAGAATGGAGCCAATATATTCATCATTACTCATCCCTAAACCGGACACCAACGGCAGCTGTTTATCCAACAACCACAACGGCAAAAATGAACAAATGCTTTCTTAGACTTAGAATCGGACACCTCATTCTCCATTAAGCATTTAACAATTGATTGTCAAAAAATTAACAATACTTGTACTATATTACACAATAAAAATTTCAAAAGTTCCCTCAGAACAAAACATTAAAAATGTATTCAAACTTCTTCAACATTTTGATTTAGAAAACAGTATTTAAAATCTGATTTTTAACATTTGTCAGCCGTAAGCCTTGGTAGCTAGCGCTGTATTTTTAAGTTTCTATACTGTACATTTATGTAAGTGTAATTAATATTAATAATAATAATAATAATAATAATAATAAATAAAGAATTTAACAAAACATCATAAGTGAACATACGAATTTTTCAAAAAACAAAAGGAACTGGTTGAAATTCAACAAAATTATTTAAAAAGTAACGCAAAAGTACTTTTTTAAATAAAAAAAAACTTACTTGTTCCAAACGATTTCGCCGGATATTTGTTGCATCTCCATAAGCAGTGCCCCCAAAAGAGAAGACTTTCCACTCCCGTTCTTTCCAACCACCACCGTGAGACGACCTGAAAGAAATCAAAAGTTCTGTTATAAACTTTTAAATCATATGGAAAGAAGTACTTTACCCTTGGGTATTTCCAAGCCATCGATTTGCAACATGTTGCAGTAGTCCCACGAGAATACAGCCCCTTTTATGAAAACAGCTAAGTTATCTACTGCCTGGAATTGCAATGAAGTGGTCGACAGCTTTAGGGGCTTCGCCTTTACGCGTTCGATTCGGGAATTGCGAATTAATTCCTTACGTTTTTTTGGGAGCGTATGAAAATCATTTGGTTCTACAAGTTTATCTTGGGAAGCCCTTCGCACACTCTGTAAATCTCCACAAGCGTTTTCCATATCAAATGGTTTTACGTCAGGTGCATTGGTTCCGTTATTGTTGTTGCTGGAATTAGTCAAGTTCTCAGTTGACATCGTTGGGAATAAAGGGGGTTGTGGTGATGGGATTGGAGATGGTAGTGGGCTGTCATCTGGTGTTGGCAACAAGGGCTCATTGTTAAGCATTTGAAGTTTGACATCAGAAATTCTAAGTGTAAGTGGTGGTGGCATTGACGGCGGTACTGATACTTTTTTTTCATTGTCTTCATACATGTCCAGTGAGGCGTCACTTTTGCTAAGTATACGTGCCATATGGCGAATGCCCTCGAATTCTTTTTGTACCTCACGTTCGCGCAGGAATTTTTCAAGTCGTCGTGTGCTGACAATCGCCGATATTATTATCGGCACTGTAATAGGAAATATGAGCAGCGGTACGGTGAGCTGGTTGAACAAGGCCAGAGCCGAGAATAAGCGACTTGCAGTGAACTGAATCGAAAATATTGCGTCTCCACCCAGTTCGCTCGTATGGTTATGACTCCTACTTCCTGTTGGCACTTTGTTTCCGCTTGAAGAGGCATTTGCGAATGTTGGTAGGATATGGGTTAAAGTGGAATTTCCACTGCCTTCCATGTTTACGTAAACAGCGAGGGTAACGAATGTTATTAGCACTGATGAAACATGAGTGAGAAATGCTAAAGGAGGAAACCAAATTGAGAAAAATAATAATTCAATTTGCAAGTCATTCAAAAGGGTGAAATACTCGTAATTCGAGTTTATTATTATATCTATATACGTTTATAAAAATATTGCCGCGTTGGAATGAAGATGCCTTGTTTTCATATGTAACTCAACTAATATTTTGATTAATGATTTTGTATGTCTCATATTTTTGTCAGTCTTAAATAGATTATTGTAACATCTTAATCATTATTAAATTCAAGTAAACCTAATATGTAGTATAAATTTGTAGATCTCTGGTTACGCTCTTGAACGCGGGAGAAATATTCTGTATATTCTGTATATTTATTCTTCTTCATTTTTTCACTAATAACAAAAAGTGTACAAGTTATACTTTACTTAAGAATACGGACATGGCTATGGTGCCGTCTGCCGGAAGTGACATTATAAAACAAAAGTAATAAAGTAAAAAGAAAAAGGAGAGGAAAGTAAGAAAGTAAAAAGTGAATATTAATGTTACAATTTTTTTTTATAGAGCAAAAAAAAGGAGAAAAAAAAATAAAAAAATGATGAGTAAAGCGAGTTTTAACAATTTTAATGATTTGCAGCATAAAGGGGTTACAATTTTGGAGTGATTTGGAACACAAAAAGATAACAATTTTATATGATTTGGAACATAAAAGCAATAATAGGCATAAAACGTGGTTTTTCAAAAGCTATTACGATATATTAGAGCATGTTAGCAGTA
This sequence comes from Portevinia maculata, assembly GCA_949715645.1. Classification (NCBI taxonomy): domain Eukaryota; kingdom Metazoa; phylum Arthropoda; class Insecta; order Diptera; family Syrphidae; genus Portevinia; species Portevinia maculata. The sequence continues at coordinate 44,408,646 of OX454528.1, read as the reverse complement.
ACTATACAGGGTAGTCCAACCTCGAGCACCATTTAATATTTCGTAAAGACAATTAGCGGACAAAAAACTTTCTTGAAAATATAGTCGTCGAATCTCTTGTAGGATCGGGCAAACTGCAATAAAATGGTAAATATCGTCTAACTCTCTTCTGTTGCACAGATAACAAATTTGTTGAAGATCGACTCTATGAGGGATGAAATTTAGGTTAAGGATTTCGATTCTCGCTTTGAATACCATGCTTATTTTGTATGCTGAATTCTTTACATTAAAGTAGCTGTCTTCAGTAAGTATTCGATGATTACGATTTCGGTAGATAGTTCTGGAAGTTGACGATGATGCCCTGGTTAAGTGTTCGTTGAAGATCTGGTCATCTATTTTCGAGATAATTGTCGCAAATATATCAGGCCACTCACTAACATTGCTTTCTGTTAACGACAGTGAGAGGTCGTGGGGTAAGGCTAGCTGATTCCATTCTCTGAAAGGTGAAGCATTGGTTCGTAGTAATCTTGCCATTATTACTCTGTGGAGATTTGCGACACTTCTACTCATCACTCTAAAACAATAGTCAGAATGTGCTTTTAGATTCCTTATGTAGATTGGTGGTAGACCAGACTCTACGTGTCTTGCATAAGTCGGTGTGGAATTCGGCAATCTAAAAATGCGTTTGAAGAAAGTTCTCTGAACCGCCTCAAATTCTTCAAAGGGAATTACTCCAAAGGCCTGTGTACCATAGCACATACAGGTGTTGACTGTTGCATTGAACACTTTGAATTTGGATGAATGGTCAATATTCTGTTTAGCGAAAAATGTTGGCCACATCAAATTAGGCGCCAACTTAGCCTCTCCACTTTTTGCTTTAGCATGCTTTGAAAGATTTAAGTTATACGTGAATAATACTCCCAAATACTTAAATTCCAGCACTGTATCAATTTGCTCGTTACCAAGTCGCCAAGCTTCTTCAGGGAGTCTTCTACATTTACGGCTCTCAAACACCATCGCCTTCGTTTTTTGTACATTGATGTGGAGATCCCATGTATCACAGTATGCCATCAGTTTGTTGATTTGTAGTTACAGCGAGAAAGGATTGTCCGCCAGCAAAACCAAATCATCAGCGTAAAGCAATACTTTGATGAGAGTTCCCGCAAAGAGTACACCGCCAGGAAGAATAGCGAACAACAGAGGGCTCAGAATGCATCCCTGTGGGACACCAGCAGAGGTAACGAACCACTCTGATAACTTACATAGAGCCATCCCATACTGCCGCACTAGAGGACGAGAGGAATTTGAAAAAAAGCAATAGAAATTTTTGAGATACTCCAATAGTCGTCAATTTATAGAACGACGCCTGCCTATTTACTGTATCGAACGCTGCTTTAAAGTCCACGAAACAGACATACAGTTTTTTGTTTTTTTCGATATGGTTCCTAGCAATGCTTATCAATGCGAAAATATGATCCAATGTAGAGAATCCAGAGCGAAGTCCTGCATGAAAAGTGCTGAGTCGATTGGTCCTTTCAATCCAGGTGGAGAGCCTTCCATTTAAAATCCCAGGAAATATCTTCCTAAGAGAGTTGAGAACAGATATTCCCCTGTAGTTCTCAGGTGGATTAGGATCTCCTTTTTTAAAAATCACAAATATGAGAGCTTTTGGGATGCTTAAAGGAACACATGCATTCTCGTAAAGGAGGTTAAAATAGTCCAGCATATAGCTTTTTAGAATGTCATTACTATATTTGAAAAATTCAACTGGTATTCCATCACTTCCGGGGGCCTTGTTGTTTTTCATTTGCGAGAGAGTATTTTCCAATTCATTTCGAGAAATAAGTGCATCTAGCTCGAGAACGCACGTGTTTGGTAATGCAAAGCTGAAATAATGAAGATTCTCCTTGGCCGACAATAGAGTTTTATAATGTGCAGCTAGAGTCTGAGCGCTGAGAGCAATCTTCATACTGCGTTGCCATCCACTTACTTGACGGACGTTGTACCAGAATTCTTTGGAATTTTTACTGAGTAGGACCTGTTGTGCAAGCTTTTTGTGGTAAATGTTTTATTTGTATTACAAAGTTGTTTGAGCTCCTTATTGGCCCGTAAGTACATATGCATAAATTAAGCTCGTTATATTTTCTTCTATTCGTCAATCGAAACTGATGCCAAGTGAGGCAAAATATTAGAGTTAACATCTAAGAGGAGTTTGTAGCGATCAGCTTTGCTGTCGAGCCATTTAAGTTTTCTAAAATTGTCTGAAGTTCTTTGCTGCACTTGCTCGCCAAAGTCCGCTGTCACCAGAATTGGCATGTGAGCTGAGAAGTTGGCCGTAAGCACCTTAAAATCCTTTACTACATTGCACCATTCACCTTATATTGCGCAATAGTCTATAACCGACTCGCCTTGACCGCTTATAAATGTAAGTTCTCAATATTCGTATCCTTTGGCTACACCATTCAACAGAAACAGCCCGAAATCCTCGAAAAACACCGATATTAACCTACCGTTGCCGTTGCGCGTTTCATCTTTAGAGTTTCTATAGGTCTCGAAATTTAGTTGATCGTGCAAAAAATTAACAGCAGGATTTTGATATTCACCAATTCGACCATTGAGATCACCAATTACTATTGTATTTTCCAAGGGAGAGTTGTACATAAAGTTGCATAAATTATCAAAATCGAAATGCCATATTGCAATTAAGATAAACCGGGATAATATGAAAATTCACATTGTTACTTAAGATATGAATGATAAATCTACCTTCGATATTTCTGAGTTCTACAAAGTGAGAAATTTTAGATTTTATGCCACAAAGAATACCCCCACTCGCTCTCCCATGTACATTTGTTCGTGTTGCTGGAATAAATGTTAAAATGTAGTCTTTAAAATATTTTATGTACTCATTTTCAAATTTTTCCTCCACAAAAGTTTCCATTAAGATTATTATTTCAAACTTAAGAATATATTTAAAGAAATCAGGTTGCAATAATTTATTTTTTAGTCCTGAGATATTATAAGCTAGAATTGATAGATTTATATAGGTAATAATTATTAATATAAGTTTTATGGCAGACGACAGATTTTTCCTATTGTTTCCTACTAATAGGGTGTGTTGATTGTCTGCCAGATGGCGCTGCTGTCGGTTGAGGGTTTGATCTAGTACTCTGTCGTTCATTTGGCATGTTGACTTTTTTGACAGCATCAAAGTTAATGTTACCTAGCATTTGTTGTAATTCACGTTCTCCATCCAAGTTATTGTAGGTTAGGTTATTGTTTACATCAAAATAAAAGGTTTGATTATCAATTAAAATTGTATTGTTTTTTATTCGTATTGCGGAGTTTGGTTTATTGTCCCTAATTATTTTTCTGTAATGTTGGAGTATTCGGTGTTTTAATTGCATTTTCTTAGAAAGATCGCGGTGCAAATACACTCCTGTGCCTTTGAGTTTGTGGGCATTTTTAAGCATTTTCGAGGCAATTTCACTTGAGCCGGTATTTACTTTTATTTTGGTTGCAGTGTTATTTTCACTAATTTTTACCGAGTCTGAGAATTGTTGTGCAAATTCATTACCAAGTAAAATCCGAGTGACAGTGCGGATCTTTTCTTCTGGATCAGTTAGTGGATCTTCCTTGGGAATTGAAACGATAATGTTTTTATTTCTCAACTCTCGACTTTGTGATTCAAGTTCGTCCTCTAATGTGCTGCATTTCTTCGAATTGCTTAACTTTTGTTGACAATTCATCATTTTGCTTCCGCAATGAGATAATTTCATTGTTAAGCTTACTCAGGTCTTGTTTGGTAGCCAGGTTTGCAATTGCCAATGCAAGTTGAGTTTCAAGCGAAGAATCAACAATTACTTTGATTTTTTGCAAATCCAAAGCAGACATGGTCATGGTGGAGCGTGTAAAAGATTTACAACCACCTGGAGTATTTTTCAAATTACAATTATCTTCCGGTGACGTTTCGCCGATTTTCCGTTTATTGTCAGTCATGTGACTTCGGATTGCAGGTTTAATACTTAATTTTTTTTTTTTTGTTTTTTTTTGCAAAATTATCCTAATTTTACCTGGGCAGTGACCGGTTTGTCGAATATGTTTTTTTCTTGAATCAGTTCTAGCACTTTTATTAAATCGAAACTGAGATTAAGACTTAATTTTTAAATAATATTCAGGAGCGACTTTGATGTTCAACTTTCTACCTTCACAACAGTGTTGCCACTTCGAGGGAGAAATATTTGCAGCCTTATTCATAAGAATTCATTAAAACACCTCTAAATAGTTTCATATATATTTCTACAGTGTCGGAGTGTTTATGAATCTTTTATACAGCGCAGTTGAAAGGGGTAGTGATGCGATTACATGAGAACACAAGCGTTCTCAGTCTAGCCTCTCACTATCAAGTCCTACTCTCACCTCCGCGTTGGTGACTGCCGGGCGCCTAGTACCACGACTGGAGATGGGGTAACCAACCCGTGTGGATGGTCGTTGGTGGCGGCAGACGAGAGAAGGAGGGGAGAAGAGTGTCTTCTCACTTAGGCACTTCCTCTTGTATAGGCGGCAGCGGATGAATTCTCTAGATGGAATCAATGGTGGCGTCTACAGTTCCAGTCAGGTAGAACTACTAAGTGTAATTCCTATATGAGCTGCTTCGACATAGGGATCTTCAATACTGAGAAAGGGAAAATATAACGAGCTTAATTTATGCATCAGCACCGTTGTCGAATCACTCTTATACCACTTTCACGCCAAAATCCAAATGGTTTGACAAGGATTGCTATAAATTACGTAAACTTTCGTTTAAATTTTTGAAGCTCTTAGAGCGACAAATTCACCCAACTTTAAAAATATGTACTTACGGGCCAATAAGGAGCTCAAAAAACTTTGTAATACAAAAAAAAACATTTACCACAAAAATCTTGCACAACAGGTCCTACTCAGTAAAAATTCCAAAGAATTCTGGTACAACGTCCGTCAAGTAAGTGGATGGCAACGCAGTATGAAGATTGCTCTCAGCGCTCAGACTCTAGCTGCACATTATAAAACTCTATTGTCGGCCGTGGAGAATCTTCATTATTTCAGCTTTGCATTACCAAACACGTGCGTTCTCGAGCTAGATGCACTTATTTCTCGAAATGAATTGAAAAATACTCTCTCGCAAATGAAAAACAACAAGGCCCCCGAAAGTGATGGAATACCAGTTGAATTTTTCAAATATAGTAATGACCTTCTAAAAAGCTATATGCTGGACTATTTTAACCTCCTTTACGAGAATGCCTGTGTTCCTTTAAGCTTCCCAAAAGCTCTCATATTTGTGATTTTTAAAAAAGGAGATCCTAATCCACCTGAGAACTACAGGGGAATATCTGTTCTCAACTCTCTTAGGAAGATATTTGCTGGGATTTTAAATGGAAGGCTCTCCACCTGGATTGAAAGGACCAATCGACTCAGCACTTTTCAAGCCGGATTTCGCTCTGGATTCTCTACATTGGATCATATTTTCGCATTGATAAGCATTGCTAGGAACCACATCGAAAAAAACAAAAAACGGTATGTCTGTTTCGTGGACTTTAAAGCAGCGTTCGATACAGTAAATAGGCAGGCGTTGTTCTATAAATTGACGACTATTGGAGTATCTCAAAAATTTCTATTGCTATATTTCAAATTCCTCTCGTCCTCCAGTGCGGCAGTATGAGATGGCTCTAAGTTATCAGAGTGGTTCTTTACCTCTACAAGTGTCCCACAGGGATGTATGCTGAGCCCTCTGTTGTTCGCTCTTTTCATTGATGATGTGTCTTCTATTCTTCCTGGCGGTGTACTCTTTGCGGGAACTCTCATCAAAGTATTGTTTTACGCTGATGATTTTGTTTTACTGGCGGACAATCATTTCTCGCTGTAACTACAAATCAACAAACTGATGGCATACTGTGATACATGGGATCTCCACATCAATATACAAAAAACGAAGGCGATGGTGTTTGAGAGCCGAAAATGTAGAAGACTCCCTGAAGAAGCTTGGCGACTTGGTAACGAGCAAATTGATACAGTTCTGGAATTTAAGTATTTGGGAGTATTATTCACGTATAATCTAAATCTTTCAAAGCATGCTAAAGCAAAAAGTGGAGAGGCTAAGTTGGCGCTTAATTTGATGTGGCCAACATTTTTCGCTAAACAGAATATTGACCATTCATCCAAATTCAAAGTGTTCAATGCAACAGTCAACACCTGTATGTGCTATGGTACACAGGCCTTTGGAGTAATTCCCTTTGAAGAATTTGAGGCGGTTCAGAGAACTTTCTTCAAACGCATTTTTAGATTGCCGAATTCCACACCGACTTATGCAAGACACGTAGAGTCTGGTCTACCACCAATCTACATAAGGAATCTAAAAGCACATTCTGACTATTGTTTTAGAGTGATGAGTAGAAGTGTCGCAAATCTCCACAGAGTAATAATGGCAAGATTACTACGAACCAATGCTTCACCTTTCAGAGAATGGAATCAGCTAGCCTTATCCCACGACCTATCACTGTCGTTAACAGAAAGCAATGTTATTGAGTGGCCTGATATATTTGCGACAATTATCTCGAAAATAGATGACCAGATCTTCAACGAACACTTAACCAGGGCATCATCGTCAACTTCCAGAACTATCTACCGAAATCTTAATCATCGAATACTTACTGAAGACAGCTACTTTAATGTAAAGAATTCAGCATACAAAATAAGCATGGTATTCAAAGCGAGAATCGAAATCCTTAACCTAAATTTCATCCCTCATAGAGTCGATCTTCAACAAATTTGTTATCTGTGCAACAGAAGAGAGTTATACGATATTTACCATTTTATTGGAGTTTGCCCGATCCTACAAGAGATTCGACGACTATATTTTCAGGAAAGTTATTTGTCCGCTAATTGTCTTTACGAAATATTAAATGGTGCTCGAGGTTGGACTACCCTGTACAGTTACTGCAAACATGCTCTAATATATCGTAATAGCTTTTGAAAAACCACGTTTTATGCCTATTATTGCTTTAATGTTCCAAATCATATAAAATTGTTATCTTTTTGTGTTTTAAATCACTCCAAAATTGTAACCCCCTTATGTTGCAAATCATTAAAATTGTTAAAACTCGCTTTACTCACCAATTTCTTATTTTTTTTTGTCTCCATTTGCCTTTGCTCTATAAAAAAAAAAAAAATTGTAACATTATTATTCACTTTTCACTTTCCTACTTTCATCTCCTTTTTCTTTTTACTTTATTACTTTTGTTTTATAATGTCACTTCCGGCAGACGGCAGCATAGCCATGTCCGTATTCTTAAGTAAAGTATAACTTGTAAACTTTTTGTTATTAGTGAAAAAATAAAGAAGAAATAATAATAATAATAATACTGAGCCAGGGTATTGGAAAAGAGTTGGTGGCGGATGAGCCCTTAATGGGTCAACGGTAGCGGTCATATCCCAGAATAGGTTACTGACATCGGAATATCCGGCCCACTGTCCTAGGGTCAAAACAAGGGTCTGACCCTTCAGGTTGCTGGTTGTGCCGTCGGGGTAACTTCCCGACCATGCAAAAACAGTTAGTTATGAAAGAGACGCAACCAGCCTCGGAAAATGGAACTCCTTAAATGGCAACCAGACCCGGAACGTCAATGGACTACGAAATGAGAGTATGTACCAGGTGCTACTCAAAAACTTGAGTGTGTCCTCACGCGGTACAAGGCGGATATTTCCGCGATCCAGGAGATACGATGGATAGGATCAGATATGATGAATAGAAAAAATTGCGAGATTTGTTACAGCTGCCATAAAAGATTCCATGTATTAGGATGCGGATCCGTCGTCATCATATTTAAACTTAACCTAATGTGTGAATTCATAATAATTTAATATATATAATTTAATAACATTCAATATAAATTAAGATGTATGCGGAAAATTGCATCTTATATAATTAGCTAATAACATTTTGAATCTTCTAAAGTTACGTTCGTTTTTTATGTTTAATGGTAGTGAGTTATACATTTGACAGCCTTTATACACAATGCTGTTTTGTTTTATAACTTGCTGATAAGCGGGGACCCTGAAGTCATTGCCACTTCTTAGATTATAGGGTTGAGTGTCCCTTACATATTGCAGATACTTCTTCAAATAATGTGGTAAAAGATCATATTTAATTTTAAAAATGAAACTTAAAACATTAAACAATATCCTTTGTTTTACATTTAACCATCTTAGTGCATCTAACATCATTGTTATTGGTGTATAAATATTACATTTTAAAATTATTCTCATTGCCCTATTTTGCATACGTTGTAGCTTAGTAATCAACGTGTCACATGATAGATACGAAACTGATAAACAATATTCAAAATGCGGTTTGATCATTACATTATATATGTGTACTGCACTCATTAGAGAAATTTTTCTTCTGATTCTACCAAAGAAGCCTACTTTTTTCGCTATTTTTTTTATAATGTACTCTACATGCGGCCTTAAGGTTAATTTAGGGTCGATGATTACTCCAAGATATTTAATATTTTCCACCTGTTCAATTAACTCATTTTCTAAAGTAAGATTTATATTGACTTTATGTTTAAGAACCATACATTTTGTTTTTCCGACATTTAATTTAAGTTTATTTGCCCTTAACCATATACTTAATCTAAGCAAGTCTTCTTGCATTCGCCGTTCGCATTCAACCAAGTTTTTTCCAGATATAAATATAAGAGAATCATCGGCAAATAGAGATAACTGAGCGTATTTAAGTTGTTGATTTATGTCATTGATGTAAATAATGAAGAGCAGGGCACCCAAAATTGATCCTTGGGGCACTCCTAGGGTTGTTTCAATACTGCTAGATGATACTCCATTGACTATTGTTCTCTGTGACCTTCTATTTAGAAATGAATCAAACCAGTTCCGTTCCTTTCCTCTAACGCCGTATCTGTAAAGTTTAGATATAAGAATACTCCTGTCGATGGTCTCGAACGCCCTTTTAAGATCCAAAAAGACAGCAACTATATGATTTTTTGCTGCTAGCTCCTCTTTCCAACATATCAAGACGCTATTAAGCGCTGTCTCGCACGAGTATTTTTTTCCGAAATCCCGATTGGTTTTCGAGGAATAGGTGATTGTTTTCAAAATATCTCTCCAGTTGGATGTGCACAATCTTTTCAAGAACCTTCTCATACACTGGAAGCGCGTTTATTGGCCGGAAGTTTTCGCATCGGTCGGTACCTTTGACTTTTTCGATGGGTGTAACAACGGATTCCTTCCATGTCTCAGGAAATATTCCATTGCTTAAAGATAGGTTTATCAATCGCTCTAAAGCGGGTCCGATTACATCCATTGCGTCCACAAGCATTTTAGCGCTGATGTAGTTAAAATCTTTCTTTTGATTAAGTGATCGTATCACCTTTTTTATGTTTTCCTCATTGACAAGCTCAAATTGAAATGACGTGTTTGCAATTTCTGTACTCTGGGTGAACTGTGTATACGGAATGGTTTGGTTAATGTCCAAGACACTATTTACAAAAAAAAATTTTGAACTCGTTAGCAATATTCTCATCCCCTTTTATGCACGTGCCGTTAAAGTAAATATCATTTATTGATTGTCTTTCTTTCTTTAAAACGTGCGTTTTAATTACTCTCCACATAGCTTTTTGTTCTCTAGCTCTTTCAATTTGTAACCTAATGCTGTTGTTTCTTGCTCTGACTAACTCTGCTTTATATTGGTTTCGTATAGCATGGTAACTTTCCCATGTAGACTCACTGTTAGACATTCTAAATTCCAAATACCGGGCAATTTTTTGCCGTTTAAAGCTTCTTAGTCTTTCATTATACCAGCTATCGTCACTACCGCTTATTACTTTAGTGTGTACTTGTGTTTTTGTTATTCGTACTAATTCAGTTTGCAGAACTCTTCCAATTAGATGTGGATCTTCATTATTTAGTAATAAGTCGCTGTTTCTAAGCTGGCTCAAGAACGATAATTTATTGTATTTTAGGAATTCAATTTGGTTTGCCGCAGTTCTTTCTATTATCGTGCGTTTAAGATTGAAGTGAATTAACAGCGTTTCGTGGTCACTTATTTTGAGGTCGGAAATTGTTTTTACAACGGTTGTGTCTGTGTTTGTTATAACGTAATCTATTAATGTTTGAGTAGTGTTTGTCACCCGTGTAGGCTCAGTAACAACTTGTTCACAAAGGTTGTCCACTTCGATTGTGTCTTTTAATTCCTTTCTATAAGTGCTCGATTCGTCAAACCAGTCAATATTTATATCACCTGCGAGTATAAATTTCAGATCTGAAAGAACTAATTCCTCTATCCACTCATTAAACGCATTACAGAAAACTCTCTCTGATGAACTGGGTGACCGGTATACTCCAGCCAGGTGAAATGACTGGTTGTTGTTGGTGATTTTAACAACAACAAGATAGATATGCGTAGATAGGGTAATTTGTTTAATGGGTTTGACTTCGAAGTTCTTTCTGACATAGATGCAGATCCCACCCGTGTGCCTTGATTCGCTGTTACATCGTACGGGGGTGTGATATTCCTCCAATAAAATCTCATCGTCCTCTATTTCGGAAGTTACGTGTGTTTCAGTAAATGCAAGAAAATCAAATTTTTTTCCAATAAAGTTTTCTTTTGCCTCTATTAAGTTGCCAGTCAGTCCTTGAATATTGCAATAAATACCCGTTACTTTGTTTGGTTGCTAAACCACAAATTTACTTTTTTCAGACTGTATAAGCCTTTTATAAACCGCGCAGTTATTGTCTCTACTATCGTGATTTATTTCGAGATTAAGAGAATACTTTTCATTATATCGTACACAATTAATACATTTCAATTCGGTTACATTGCATCCTCTGGTATCATGTAAGCCACCACACTTTGCGCATTTGGTTTCATTTTTGCATACTTTTGCACTATGATACGAGTAATAACCACAGCAGTTGTAGCACCTAAACACATCTACATGTTCAAACACCCGACACTTTTCCCATCCTAGGTTTATCCTTCGATTTGCTAAAACGTCCTTGTGATCACACTCTTCTAGCTCAATGATTGCACAATATCATTGTATATACACTTTATAGTAGTGCCATCCTGTCGAATTGTTTGTTTTAGCCGACTAAATGCAGATGGCGTTATGAATTGAGCTAGAATGTTTGTGTCTAAACTTTTGCTGTCATCTTCATTTTAAATACACACTTAGAAAACGAAGAAAGAAAACCAAATAAACTGGTTTATCTCTCTTTATCGAACCTTTCTTAATTGCATTCCCATGTATGTTGTATTTTTTTTCTTTGTAAGAAGGAGCACAGCGTTGTTGTTTAGCAGCACAGGTAGCATGTAGGATTTCCAAGTAAGTTAATTTGCATGGATAATGGATCTCGCATTATCGATTCTGTGGTCATGCCATATGATTTTCATTTGTATGGAAATGTAAGTAGGTATTTATTTTTCTGTGTAATTGATGATTTGCAATGTTGCCTTCGCTTAGGCAAGTAGTATGTTCGATGAGAGGGAGAAGATGGAAATATAATAAATCTGACTTCTTCGTCTGCGAGTAGAAATGATGGAATAGGCGATTCGTTTGAAAGGAAAAATTGAATAAAATTTGATTTCGGTATTTTTCATCAAATGAGATATTATGAGTTTGTCGCATTTTAGACTCTCACTGTTTCGGCTATATCTTGTCGCAAAAGGTACCGATTTCTATAATTTTTTTGTGATTGGTTTAGAAAAATGTATGCGATCTAATTTATAAAGCAATGACATATTTTATTTTTTCTCAGTATTGTGCCATGCAGCACCACCACTTTTTGGTCAATAGGTAACCTATATGATGAATATTTATATGGATAATAAGAATTTTCGTTGTTTTGCGTAGAGCTAGATTGCTAAATTGGAGTATTGCGCTAGTTTATTTATCTTTAATCAACATGTAAAATTGTTGGTATATATTTTAAAGTCCATGTACCTTTTCAATGAAGCATTGAGGAAGGTCACTTGTTGGTATTTTTTGCTTAATGGAGGTTGCTTGATTGTTTCTCTTTTGCATTAAACGTGTTCTAACATTAGATGTACTTCGAGGCATTAAGAACGTCACTACAAAGATTATACTGGCTAACTCTAGAGCTTTTAGCTAAGCTCCAGCATTTGTAGAGTGTTCTATTGTGTCTCAAGTTGAGTATGACTTTCATTACTATAGTCCCAGTATATTCACAGTTTTAATTGTAATCCGCGTTGCGACTATTGAATATCAGAAAGAGTTGAACTGCTTTTTGTATTCAAATTGGTCTAATTTCATTCGTGAAAGGATAAGTTGTGCATATGAATATTTTTATAATATATAAATCCTAATTCTTTTATACCTAGTATAGGTAGTCCATTGTCTGGTAGTTATTACACTGGACTATGTTGCTACTATGTTACCTATAGTTGCCAATTATATACAGTCTTGTTCGTATTGTGTTCATTGTTTGCACAGTCCGTCTGTTTACCAAGATAGATATCTTGCTCTTAAGCATATTGTATCTAATCTTATCAAATTTAATATCTGATTCAATATCGAATTTAGCACCGACCGCGCTGACCCCAAATTATGCATGTATTAATTTTTTTTAATACAGATTTATTAAAAGATATTGAAATTTAAAAAATTTTGAAGTTGTATTTAAAATCCGAAATTTCCTATTATGGATAATAGAGTTCCAAATACGCGTTCTAGAGGAAGACCAAGTAATTTGAGAAATTCGTCCACTTTTCGAAATAACTCCCCGTTCAGGAGCAATGGAATCCAGGCCAATAGTTAGTCGTACTCCACCTGGGGCTAGTGTAGGCTTAAGCCAGGATCAGATTTCACCACAACTGGTAGATAACCACAATAGTGATGATAATAATGAGCGATGAGATATTAATGAACGTTCACCTGTTCAAGAAGAAGCCACAGACGCGAAGCAAACCAACGAGTTTTCATTCGTGAAATGCAGTCTATTAGAGATACCCTAGTTGGAAGATTGGACAATTTGAATCTAAATACTCCCAATGTGAATCCTACGAGACCTTCGAACGCCCGTTCCGACTTCGAACATTTTTTAAATAACGCTTCGTTTTCGACCCAACGCACAGTGACACGAATCGCTTTATTTAGCGGAATTAAATTAAGATTGCATTTATAGTTTTTTTTTTAATTGAAATTGTTCACAGAAAAGAATATAACAAATTTTTTTAACATATGACTACAAATTTGACAAAACAATACATACAAACCAGCTTATTTTAATTTTTTTAATTATTTGGTACATCTAAAAGTTGCAAGACTTCATGTTCCATGACACTTTTATTTCTTCTCGGAAAGTATCTTAGACTTGCTAAGAATGGATCTGAGGTTATAAGCAATCTATTTAAGAGGTCAGTATTTGTATCAACACGTGATATTTTTGTGGTAAGAAGTTCCCTAAACCTTCTATTTTCCTTGTTTCTTGCCTCTTGCGCTTCTTCTGAAAGTTGTCCGATTGGAAGTATACAAGTCGAAATTATTTGTTTTCCATGAAAGAAGACCTTATGCACACTTACTGGCTTAAAATACCAGGCATAATTGTCAAGAGCATCTGCATCTATTGGGAACCCAGACCCAAGAGCTTCTAAGATGATATGAAACTTTTTGATAATTTCTTTATCTATCACTGTAATTTGGGCAGTCTTTTCATCATCTCTAAAAAATCGTCTAGCCTTGTTCCCGTCATTAGGATTGCCAGACTGTTGAGTTGGCATATCTACCAATAACCCTGTTTCTCTTGTAAATTTTCCTTGGATTAGTTATTTTCTGGCTTTGACTTTTTCTTTACTGCCTTGGTCTTTTACCTGCCGCACCTTGACATCTAATCTTTAAGCTTTTTCTCGGTCTTCCTACTCTAGATGAAGAAGGTATTTCATCTAAGATATGTTGTGGATATGTTAGATTTTCATTTAGCCACACAAAATTTGAATTTTCGAAGCGCTCTCTATGCCGACCACTTTTGGCCCATCTCTCGTCAAATCTTAAACATAAAGTTTTAAAGATTAATTTGATTGACTTTGTTGCAGCCTCAGAAAATAGTATATGGCTAAAGTAACCCATAAGAAAAGCAAAACCAGCATCTAAGCGCTTAATTTTGACTTAAGAAGAAATCCAAACATCAAAAATTAGCTTTTTCTTGATTTCCATGGGGATCCTGAAAAACGAAAAATTTAGTATGAGTGTCGCACCTGTGCGCAACAAGTTGAAACACATTTTAGCAGTGCATATGCAAGGCTTTAGAACAAATACGGTCTCCAACTTGGACAACACTGAACAACTAGGTATACTTTTCGGTTAATGAATACAAAAAACACATATTTTATCTATAAATTTTACTTTCATTTACCCCTTATACCTATTAAACAAAATCTTTAATTATTTAAGAAAAACTTACTTTTATATCAATTGACTTTTAACTTATTGATAAAAGATAAAAAAAGCTATAAAATATACGCGAACCAATTAAAACCGATATAAACCCTTTCTCTTCAAATTGGCCTTCTTATAAAAAAAATTATATACAATTTGGAGTTTGAGATGATTTTTTTTTGTTGCACTAAGCAACAACAAAAAAATTGCACAGTCATTACGTAGGAGGCTTAAGCGGGTTTTGTTTAATTTTGTGCATGTCATTTTCCTTATTAAACCAAGCTAAATCAGCGATTCGTCACACTGTGCAACGCAGACAAGCACCACCAATAAGTCAACAAACTTCTTCAGTAGGTAAGTTCAGTTTGTAAAATTGAAAAGTGGCAAATTGCATTCGACGGGTCCGAAAATATCCACGATTTGCTTTTTAAAGTGGAAACCCTTAAGGATCGTTCGCAATGTAGCTGAGAATACACTATAACTTGTCTTATCTTTTTTTATCTCTGCCTCAATTAATATTTTTTCACATGCAAATATGGTTTATAAACCATTTGGGAATCCTCAGTGCTGAAATGCGAATTTCCTTCACCGATGTGAACATACACACCAATTGTATTAAAAACAAAGAAAACAAGTTACAGGTGACTGTGATGATCTAATTGCAATATGCCATAACCTACCCCAAACATTCATCAAAGCCAACAAATAATATACCATCAACTACTCGACGACAATT
This sequence comes from Portevinia maculata, assembly GCA_949715645.1. Classification (NCBI taxonomy): domain Eukaryota; kingdom Metazoa; phylum Arthropoda; class Insecta; order Diptera; family Syrphidae; genus Portevinia; species Portevinia maculata. The sequence continues at coordinate 44,393,481 of OX454528.1, read as the reverse complement.
CTCCCACCTTTCTTTATCCACCATCGCCCCTGCCTTTAAATATGAATATCGATTTTTCACTTGCAAATACGAATTATAAAGAAAATTATTTGAGAATCCTCACATTAGCTGAAATGCGACTCTCCTTCTACGATCATACACACACATACCAATTGTGTTAAAATCCAGAAAACATAACATACCCCTTCCATCAAAGCAAACAAAAAATATACCATAAATCTACACGAAACCTGCTTTGCCAACCACCACCACTACCTGCATCATCTTCCTACTCATATTCCCAGCACGAGAATGGTGTAGAACTAGACTATCATGATTGGTTGCGGGCGAATGCGCACTGGTGGCGTATCGTCGTTTACGCACGGTTGCACTACTATAAGGTTTATATACAATGACAATATGCCTCTCTGTTTTTGTTTTTAAAGTCTTTTACGCATTTTACTGCTCCAGCAATGTTATTTTGCTTTTTTACTGCATCCTCCAATTCTTCCCTACTCCACTTTTCACTTATGTCCGTTATCATTACTTTTGGAAGTTTCTTACTAAAAATTTTTACATCGTACTTCTCACCTAGCTTTTGCTTTACCTCCGTTTCAATTTTCTGTACGGGAAAGGGAAGCAGGGTTTATTTGTTCTTTAATTTTTTTCTTTGTTTTCGCATTTTCTTGTTTACTTTTAGGTTTGATGTAAATTGCCTGTTTCAGCTGATCAGCATAATTCAGTTTATTCTCATTTTTTTTTGAAACACTCATTTCTTTCACTCCTATTTGAATGTCATTTTTCATTTCGCTTACACTTTTTACTACCATTTGGTTATCTATTGCCATCTTTTTCACGCTGTTATTAATCAGTTCGCTTTGCTCTTTAAACGTCTCGGTAAATTGTCTCATTTTTTGCATTTCTTTCACACCTCTTTCGCATGTTTCTTGGGCTTTTAGCATAGCTTTTAGTCGCTCGTCGTACCTATTCTCGATCGCTTCCAGCAAGATTTTTATTTCTGTTTCGTTTTTTTTGAGTGATTCTTCAAATTCGCCTTTGTAATCCTTTAAATGTATTGCGTTCGTTGTTACTTGCCCTTGTATTTCTTTAGAACTAAGTATACGTTGTGTATGTATGTAATGCAGTCATCACACATATACTTAACACAAGTGTTCGAGTCGAGAACATTGCTGCTGTATGTGTCCAACCCGCTACATTTTACTGTGTTGTGGAAGACCTTACTGCATACTCCCGCGCATCTGATCCCAGTCTCACCGCGAATCGCAATTTTACATTTAGTGCAAAGCTGCATTATATTGAGAATACTCAACAAATCAATGTACACTTACTCTTCACGTCTTATCGGCCTAAACCGCAAAACAAAAATGTTTGTTGATTTGCTTCTTTTTCCTTGTTTTTTTAAGTTTAAACTTTGAACCATTAATATGCAAACCGTCTCGCACACTTGTCTAACTAAAAGATTGACTTCAAGCCGATAAGTGATCGCCTGGCTGTGATCCGCATTAAACCTACCATCCAAAATATAAGCCTAATATGTGCACACGCTCCTCCTCCTCGATGGAGCCTACGGAGCCTGTCCGGAGTATGATGTAAAAGTTGTACTCGGGGACTTCAATGCTAAAGTCGGAAAGGAAAACATCTTTGGCAGGTTAGTTGGTGAGCAGAGAATCCACGAAACGACAACAGACAACGGCTACCGACTAATCAAATTTGCACCTGTCGGGTTGGTTACTCACCAGGCGCGTCCCCGGGTGGTGGATAGGGGTACCTCGGTACGAGCTCTATCGCGAACCAAACCATAAAAACAAGTATGCAGGAACAACTTAATGATTTAAATACTCCAGGTGGTACTCGCATGGGCGAAAATCCACCCGTGGTCTTTTTGACCACGGTCGGCGCACGGATTCTGGAGGCCCCAACCGACATACATATACCCCCCGCCTGTACAGGCGTTGACCTTCGAGTTGCGAAAAGGTTTGCTTCCGAAGATTCCTGCAGCTCTATCTCCCACACGTTCGGTAGACTGGGCTGGAAACATGAAGAAAGTGGCGGAGAGGTTCAACCTGATACGCTTAATCTTCAGACCAATAGACAGACAGCCGATAGGTGTGATGCTGCCGACGAGGCCTGCGAAACCGAACAGGTGAAACGGGCCACAGAGGTCCACTGGTCAGCGTCCATCTAAGAGCCAGCGAAAGAGGAAAAGGAGAAAGGCGGCTATCGTGCGGCGCGAAGAAACTGCACCGCCAGTTGAAGGCGCAAGCGCTGAGAACTGCCCTTCCCCGGCGGCCACGGCAAAGAGATGCAGGTCGGCAGAGGTTACCCCAACCGAAACCAGCCAGCTGACTGAAACCAACGCTGCCTCCTATTCCAATGGCTCGAACAGGAAAAAACGGAGGAAGAAGGCCTCAAGCACTCCTGTCGGTGGAACTGCGCGCGCACCTTCTGCGTGCCCTTCCACTAGAACACTTCCAGCTGATGGAGGTCCCCGCGCCCAAAACCTGAGTGAAACAGTTGCTGCAAGCAGAAATGCTCGCGGCGGCAGTAGGCAGAAATTGGCTGTCGCGGGAACATCTGTCAGCAAGAAAAAGACGATTGTATTTAGTCAGATCAATCTTCAACATTCCAAGGCTACTACTGCTTTCATCAGTAAGAAGCTTTCCGTGTTGAACACAAAAGCCCACATAACATCCATACAGGAGCCATGGGTGTGGAAAAATCGCATCTGTGGCCTTGGAGGTGTCCGTGGCACCACGATACTCTGTGACGAGCGGTCCGAGAGACCAAGGGCTTGTCTTGCTGTGTCGAACCTTCTCTCAGTGACTAAGCTTGGACAATTTTGTGGCCAAGATTTGGTTGCTGCAGCCATTAGCTACGAAACGAATGGAGATTGGACGACCTTCGTCGTGGCGTCAGCTTATTTCCCCTATGATTCAGTAGTGCCTCCACCACCAAGGGCAATTGCTGAACTCATAGATTATTGCGACACCAGGAAGATGGGCCTAGTTATATGCTGCGATGCCAACGCTCAAAACACTGTTTGGGGCAGTAACAAATGCAACATGAGAGGAAACCATCTCCTCGATTTCATTCTATCATCTGATCTTACTATCAACAATGTTGGCTCGCAACCAACTTTTGTGACGCCAAGAAGACAGGAGGTGATCGACCTGACTTTATCAAATAGATACTTTAAGGCGATTACCAACTGGAGGGTCTCTCCGGAGGAATCCCTCTCAGATCATAAACATATCGAATTCCAAATCGAATGCGAAGCCATAACTTTGCAGGAGAGGAGGAATCCAAGAAAAACCAACTGGATACGCTTCAGGGAGGAAATGGGAAAAACTCTCAAAACTCCAACCAAACTCAGGACGAGACAAAAGGTAGAGGATGCTGTTCAAAACCTGAATAGTGCCATTACTAGCTGTTTCGAACTGACGTGTCCAGTAAGTAAACCCCCTGGCAAAACGCCGGTTCCCTGGTGGAGCTCGGAACTGCAAAGAATTCGTAGAGAAGCTAGAAAGCTTCTAAATAGGTCACTCAAGACTGATTTAGAGACAGACTGGAATCTCTACCGATCGAAGCAGAAGGAATATAAGAGGCTAATTCGGGTATCGAAAAGTGCTTCTTATAGAAATTTCTGCGAAAAGATTGAAACACTGGGTGAAACTAGTAGGTTGGTTAAAGTTCTGAAAAAGGGCAAACCAGCCAAACTGGACTCACTTAGAAAACTTGATGGCACCTTCACTGAGACGAAAGCGGAAACTCTTAGTTATCTGCTGGAGTCTCACTTTCCGGGTAACCAGATTACAATTGGTTCACAACCAGCCCCGATTACCGAGACTATCAGTGAGCCAAGACAAACAACTCGGCGTAGCTGGTATATTGCGAAGGCCGTGGTGACGGACGAGGCCATTAAATACGCCTTTGCATCTTTTGACGGCTTCAAGTCGCCTGGTACGGACGGAATATACCTAGCCATGCTGCAACATTGTACAAACCAGTTGCTACCGACTATGAAGAAAATCTTCACCGCTGTCCTAGCAACTGCCGTACAGTTAGAGTGGCATTTATACCAAAAATTGGCAGAAGTGACTACTCGCTCGCCAAGAGCTTCAGACCAATCAGTCTGACTTCCTTCTTGCTGAAAAGCTTGGAAAGGCTGGTCGAGCTTCACGTGCGCAAAGGTGCTTTGCGATTGCACCCACTATCTCCGATGCAACATGATTATCAACGCGGAAAATCCTGCGAGACTGCGCTCCAAAATCTAGTTGGTAGAATTGAAGGCGCGCTTGACAGAAAAGAATACGCGATGGGCATTTTCATCGATATTGAGGGTGCTTTTGACAATGCGACTTTTGATAGCATGTGCAGCTCCGCCAGACAACACGGAGTAGAAGAACCATTGGTGTTGTGGATTAAAGCAATGCTAATGAATAGAACGTTGGTTGCGGATGCGGATTGTGGCCGCTATGTTATGGCGGGATTAAACAGAGGCTGCCCGCAAAGCGGCGTCCTGTCTCCACTGCTGTGGTGTATGCTGGTCGACTCTCTGTTGAACGCACTTAACAGTTCTAATATTTACGCTCAGGCGTACGCGGATGATGTTGCCGTGCTTTCTGTTGGATCATGCCTAGCGACTGTATGCGCCAAGGCGCAGGCGGCCCTTGCCGTGATCGACGAATGGTGCACTAGGAATGGGCTCTCGGTCAATCCTCTTAAAACTGAGGTTGTTCTCTTTACGAGGAGGAGGAAGCTGGTCGGGTTGACTCAGCCAGTGCTAAAAGGCGTCACAATCCAACTCTCCAATGAAGCAAAGTATCTGGGAGTCATCCTGGATAGCAAACTTCTTTGGTCCAAACATGTTGAGCTGAAGACTGTCAAGGCGCTGTCTGTTTTCTGGAGTGCAAAGGCATTTTCGGCAAGACATGGGGCTTATCACCGAAAAGAGTCCAATGGATTTATACGGCCATGATAAGACCATTTATAGCATACGCATCGGTTGTTTGGTGGAATAAGCTTTCACGTAAATACGTCACTGCTGCTTTTGCCAAACTCCAAAGGCAGGTATGTCTCGGCTGCACGGGGGCCTTCCCCAGCACGCCTGGCTCCGGCCTAGATGCACTATTGAACCTTCCGCCCCTTGATGTTTACATCATGGGATGTACAATCAAGGCTATCTCACGTCTTACAAGAGGTGGCTTTTGGTATAACTCGCACTGGAGTTTTGATGAACTTGCGCAACGGTTGTCCTTCGACTCCTGTCTTATGGATATGCCGTCTGTGCGATGACACCGGAACTTCGGCTAAAGCGCAAATACGAGGTCGACTTTCCTTGCGTCCAGGACTGGCTCTGGCCGGATTCTGAACCTGGAAGGGAATGCAGTCGAATCTTTACGCATGGATCCAAAACCGATCAAGGATCTGGTGCTGGTGTCTTCGTGGAGAGCGATAACGTTAGACTTTTCTTTCCGTTAGGCAAATATGCGTCAGTCTTCCAAACAGAGACTTATGCTATCCTAATGGCCATGGACTATGTTACGAGGAACAGGTGGAGGGGGCGAAGTATCTGCGTCTGTAGCGACAGTCAGGCTGCGCTTAAGGCCTTACTCAAACCCTTAACTACCTCCAAAATAGTACGTGAATGCAAGATATCGCTGAATTCTGTCGGAAGGCTGAATTCACTTAAACTTGTCTGGGTCCCGGGTCATAACGGGATCACGGGAAATGAGATCTCCGATGAACTTGCTAGACAAGGCTCAGAGAGGGACTTCTCAGGACCTGAACCAGCGATCTGTCTGCCTGAGTCCTCGGTCAGGGCTTCCATTGACGGTTGGGTTTCCTATGAACACAATCGCCTTTGGCATGACTCTCCAGGGTGCAGACAGACTAAGCAAATGCTCCCCGACGTCTGTGGGAAATCCGCGGCATTCTTGTTGTCTCTCAACAGAAAAGACTGCAGACAGACTACTGGCGTTCTTACGGGACACTACGCTTTTGCCAAACACCTTAAGGTGCTAGGCCTAAGCGACACCACCAACTGCGAAGCCTGTGGAGAAAGCGACGACACTGCGGAACATTTCCTCTGTGATTGTCCTGCTTTTGCTCGTATCAGGTGGCAGGATTTTGGTGCGGATATGGTGAGTGCTGTAAACCTAAGCTCCTTATCATTGAAGCGCCTTCTCGTTTTTCTTAGAAAAACGAGTAAATTTCCACAGTAAAATGTGGTGTGTCTGCCTGGTAGTGCAATGGACCAGTATTGAGTCTGAGTGCTCCAGTGCAGAAAGTTTCACACACCCCGACAAAAAAAAAATCAATTTTGCAGCAGCTCGTAATACGCTGACAAATAGCACTAGGTTTCCAAGGCTAAGGATCCACACAGCAACCTGGCGCTCTCCAGACGGTCTAACCGCCAACCAAATCGACCATGTGCTAATCGAAGCGAGGCACGTATCCAACATCCTCGACGTGCACACATTCCGAGGGGCAAACGTCGACTCTGACCATTTTCTTGTTGCGGCTAAGTTCAGAGCTCGACTGTCCAACGAGAAGAAGCTGCGAACCGCCCAAAAGAAAAAAATCGACGTTGGACGCCTTAGCACACCTGGAGTAGCCAGAGCCTACAGGGAGCGCCTGAGTATGAAACTCCCCACTGTGCATTCCCCTACCACAGATGCCAACAATCAGTGGTGCCAGTATCGCGACATCATCAAGGAGGTAGCCGAAACCCTTGTAGGGTACCAGCCACCCCAGAAAAAGAGCCCGTGTACAGGAAAAAGGTGACAGTAGATGCACACAGGAAAACGATGCAGCGCAAAACAAGGGCAGCAAGGAAAGAGTATCGAGCCAGGAGAAGGGAGGAGAAAAAGATCCTGCGTAGAAAGAAGAGGGCCTACGCACTCAAGGAGATCGAAGAGTCTCGCGATCGTAACAACATCCGGAGGTTTTGTAAGTAAGCAAAGCAACTGGCTGCTGGCTTCAAAACCGGAACGCAGGCTCTTCAGACAGCGAACGAAACCTAGTCACCGAAGCGCAGGGAATAGTAGATGTGTTTAAGCAGCATTTCCAGCAGCTGCTTAATGGGCATCATGTAGAGAGGGTGATAGGGCAAGAAGACAGCCCACGTCCAGTCAATGAAGAACCAGTTCCACCACCCAGTATAGAAGAAGTTGGCTTAAAAAACTTCAGAACAACAAAGCCGCAGGCTCTGATGGCTTACCAGCGGAGCTCTTCCAATACGGTGGTGATGTTTTGGTAGGGCGCATGCACCAAATCATCAGCCAAGTATGAGTGGAAGAAAACATGCCCGATGACTGGACTATCAGCTCCATATGCCCCATCTACAAAAAAGGCGATCCTATGTCTTGCAAGAACTATCGAGGCATATCCCTGCTTAAGCTCGCATATAAGATTCAATCCAACGTACTGTATGAACGTCTTAAACCGTTTTTCAACACACTTATCGGCACTTACCAGTGTGGCTTCCGGCCAGGCAGATCGACAATAGACCAAATTTTCAAACTGAGGCAAATCCTGGAAAAGACCAACGAATTTCAAGTCGAGATACACCACCTATTCATCGATTTCAAAGCCGCGCATGATAGTATACATCCTCAGGAGCTCTATATGGCGATGGCCGAATTCGGAATCCCGGCAAAACAGATTCAGATGTGTCGCGTGACTCTGGAAAACACGCGGTGCAACTTACAGTTTGGAAATAGTTCCTCCGAACTATTTCAAACATGCACCGGATTTCGGCAAGGGGACGCGTTATCATGCGATTTCTTCAATCTCGTACTGGAGCAGATAGTGCGCAGGGCAGATGTCAACACGGAAGGCACTATCTTCAACAGGTCCTTTCAGCTGCTGGGTTATGCGGACGATATTGGAATCATCGTCCAATCACAGCGCTCCGTGTTAGAAGCTTTCACGGCCATTGAAGAGTAGCCGAAATCTGTTGGCCTTGTAGTAAATGAGGACAAGACTAAATACATGCTATCAACAAACAAACAAACATCTGTCCGCCGCCTAGGACAAAACGTCACTATTGATACGAGTAGCAACAATTTCGAGGTAGTTAAGGAGTTCATCTTATTCTGCCAGTTCTGCTTTATGGTGCCGAGTGCTGGACGATAAGCAGGAAGGGAGAGCTGATACTGGGCTCCTTCGAAAGAAAAATTCTTCAGCGGATTTGTGGTACTGTGTACGAGGAGAGCGAATGGAGGAGAAGATACAACCGCGAACTCTATGAGCTGTACCAAGATGTGGATGTAGTCCAAAAAGCCAAAATACGTCGACTACATTGGCTCGGCCACATCGAGCGATTTATGAAATTTTAACCATATATAAGGTCCCGAAATAATCAAGTTTACGAAATTTTGAAATCCGCCCACAAACTCAAAAAAACAAAATTTTGGAAAAAATCGAATTTTGAGCTGAATTTTTTTATATATGATCTATGACTCCTAGAACTGCTCGGGATATAAAATTTTCAAAATCCGCCCACTGACACGCCCACAAAAAAATAAAACAATTTTATTGAAAAACCAAAATTTGAGCTAGGGAGCTGAAATTTATAATATATACTCTCTAGTTGCCCTTTAAGCTCATGTGTAAATAGTTTCAAAATCTGCCTACTCACACGCCCACAATTTAATTTTTTTTTTTTTTGAAAATCCACAGTTTGAGCTAGGGAGATGAAATTTATAATATATACTCTCTAGGGGTCCTCTATGCTCATGTGTTAATTTTTTTTAAATCCGCTCACTGAAACGCACACAATTAAATAAAATAATTTTATTGAAAAACCAAAGTTTGAGCTAGGGAACGTTTTTTTTACAAAAGCTTCGTTTTTGTTTCATAAAATCTTTTAAATGTTATATAACAGAATATGTACAGCGTTCTTAACAATGCAACCATACTTAGACTTTTGACACGCCCACTTATGAGCGATAGGAATAAGAATAGGGTATCCAACAGTTCGCCCAAGCGGACTGTAGCCCGCCCCTATGTTTTTGCAACGCATGGATGCATTTTTGTAATTGCACACATCCATCCCATACTTCATATTTATATATCCTATTTTGCTCGTTGTTTTGCTGGCTGACTCTTAAAATAGACACACCTCCCTATAACCCTATAACTTAATTAACTTACTCAGGGTAAGTAAGTAGAACAAATGTCTCTACTAAATCCCCAAAAATGTATAACAAAGTGTTTTGTAGCATTTAAGACAAACGCAAGAAGCTTATCTTATAAATCGTATATGCTCTTTAAAATCAAAGGGAGAACATAACGTCAACCGTGTGTTCTAAAGTAAGCTAGTTATCGGAAATTTTAGTTCCGGCATTCTATTGAATTTTATACATTGCCGACAACTTATCCCCATATATTAATAGCCATGCCGATTTTCTTTCCTCCCCAAAATTACTTGGAAACCAAAAAAGCTGGAATTTCGATGAAAGGTAGATCTTGTAAAAAAAAGGTTACTTGACATTGGAAAAGTATTTGACTCTGTCAAATATGGCGGCCTATTCCATAAGCTGCTCACGCTATTGTCTCATGTACCTAATTAAAAATGTAATCGTAATTGTATTCTTTCTGTCGTCAAAAATATTGATTGTATCCGTCGACAATGTCCTTTCTGTAAGCTTTGCTTGTAGGAGTACCCCAAAAAATAGTTCTTGGTTCAATCCTGTATAATGTTTTTATGTCTGACTTTCCAAGAATAAGTTACTGCAAGACATCGAGTTTTGCTGATGACACGTGCATATTTTCTTCAGATTTAATAGGGTCCAAAAGCAGAACTAACTTGGTTTACTTCAATTATAGGAGAATTAGGGTAAATGCGACTAAGATTCAGGCTATCTTTTTCACTCGAAAAAGGAAATCGTGTTCCTACGAGAGGAACGCCCTCAAAACAAACCACGAACAGAGACGTCGAATGCCAAGGGGACGGGAGTTCCACAAGCGAATAGCATGAACATAAAATTGTCGTTCAGTGGTTTTACAGTTCTGCCTGTGAAGGAATAAGATTTAATGAACGAGATGAATTTAAAAAAAAAAAAGTTTCTCATGTAAATATGTTGGCTGCTTGATAACAATGAATTTGTGAAGGAGTTTCAGAGTACGGAAAATAAGAAAGACATCTAACGAACAACCGAGTATTCTTGTTCTATACGCCGATATATGATCAACCAAACGATATAATTGGTACAATAAGAGCTTTCACTAACATTAATTTGGTTTTTATTGGTGTAAAGCGTTGTGGCATAGATAAGTTGCGCAGGCAACCATAAATCTTTCCAACAACCGTGCGGACATGATCGGGGTATAAACTTACTAAACCGAATTCCAAGATTTTTTGTATTATCTGTGAAATAAATTTGCTCGTTATCAAGATAAATGCTTGGTGAACTGTCAACCTCAAATCTGTTTTTCGAAATTAGCATGCACTGCGACTTTTTTGGATTCAGACACAAGTGGTTCCTTTTTGACCAGTGGAGAATGCTATCAAGGTCTTCATTGAATTTAACCACTGTATCTTCAATTAGTCCCAACTTAGAACTTAAGAACAGTTGGGCATCATCGGCATACACGGGAATGGATGAATAAGTTATGCAATGGGGAAGATCCTTAATAAATATGGAGAACAAAAGTAGACCCAAAATAGATCCCTGTGGGACTCCCATAAACATATGTTTATAGTTCGACATTGCAGTGCGTCTGCGTACTACCACTGCTTGCTTTCTACCAGAAAGATAGGAAGAAATTAAAGTTGCTTCAGTCATTGAGAAGTTGAACTGTAAAAGTAGTTTAGATACAAGACCGAACCACCATTTTAAAGATCAAGCCATAGCGGATGCCAGAGTGCAGTGTCTCAATTAGTGACTCTTCACGGGTCGAGAGCCCGTTAAGAAAAGGAGATGTGTGCAAATTTGTATGTTGTATGTTCATACCTATTAAATATTATGTATATATATATTATTTTTTTACGTTTTATTTGTCTGCATTTAAATAAATGCAAATACAGAAGACTCCCGTTAGCGTGAACACCGGTAAGTGTGAACATCGGATAACGTGAACAGATTTTTCTTTTGCTTGACATCTCTAAAACGTGAACAAATCATGAACACTCTAAAACGTGAACAACAATTTTTGCTTCAGGTTAACAGTAAACTGTTTGAGCAAGTGTATTTTAGCTTGAAATTCCTTATTCTTAGTACCTACAATACTTTGTCTTGTACAGTTTCCGGTTTTTTGCACGTGAGTTCGTGTCAGTTTGTTTCTCGTTGTTCCTGGCAATAATTGTTTTTAATTTTCGCGATTTTCTTTGTTTTTTGTCATCATAAGTTTTATACGCGTTACAGTTTTGGTTTTATAGTTCTTGGCTTAAACATGTCCTCAAAGAAACCAAAGTTGTTGTCACTTAAGGACAAATGCGCGATAATGGAGCAATTCCGTAGTGGCTCCAATGTAATAAGTTTGGCAAAAAATACGACGTTGCAAAGTGTACTATTTGTGCCGGTAACAAAAAGAGTGAACACATTTTAAAGGGTGTAAACAACACATTTTCGGGGCCAGCGAGCTGAAGGTGAGCTGGTTAGCCAAAATGGCATTAGTGTCGTCGTTTTCATGAAGTAGTGCGTACAGTCGAAAGGTCACTCTTCCATCACCAATACACCTTAGCCACCTTCTTAGATATAGAGGGCGCGTTTAACAACGTCCACACTGAATCGATCCAGGAATCTCTCCTAGAACTAGGCGTAGAGGACTTCGTCACTTCTTGGATCATTTCCATGCTCAAAACGAGGATCATTCAAGCAAAACTAGGCAATACCCTTCTAACCAAATCAGTAAGTAGAGGAACACCTCAAGGTGGGGTGATCTCGCCTCTCTTATGGATTATAGTTCTCAACAAAATCCTGTCAAGTCTCGACAGGGAGGGTATCAAAGTCGTTGCGTATGCGGATGACGTGGTTGTTCTAGTATCAGGAATGTTTCCGACCGTGATAAGTGAAATCATGGAAAGAGCACTGGGTAAGATTAGCGGGTGGGCTACAAGTCGTGGCCTAAGCGTTAACCCAAGCAAAACTGAACTGATGCTTTTCACCGAAAAAAACCAAAATAACAACCTTCTCACTTCCCCGCTTAAATAACCAAAATCTTCTTTTATCCACCAGCGCAAAATACCTTGGAGTCACGCTTGACCCCAAACTCAACTGGAAGTCCAACATCGAACACCGAGTGCGGAAGGCAAGCGTTGCTTTCTACGCCTGTAGCAAAACTTTCGGCAAAAAGTGGGGGCTTCAACCAAAGATGGTTCGTTGGATGTACACAGCGGTGGTACGTCCCATCCTCACCTACGGATCCCTGGTATGGTGGCCCGCTTTAAGTAAAGCCTACAACGCCACTAAATTAAGCAGAATCCAAAGAACAGCTGGAATTGGAATCACTGGAGCCCTTCGATCAAGCCCGACCGAGGCGCTCAATGTGATTCTCAACTTTCTGCCAGTGGATCTGTATATCACAAACATTGCAGCGTGTAGTGCTGTTAGATTGAAGGAATCTAAATGTTGGTCGGAAAGGCCATATGGCCATACCAGCATCCTTCTTTCACTTCCCGAAGGCATAGGTCTAATAGGTACAGACTACATTACACCCAAACTCAACTTCCATAAAAGCTTCTCTGTGAGATTCCCCTCTAGATCAGAATGGAAAGAAAATGCGGTTGTAAATGAATTCGACATACCTATCTTCATAGATGGTTCCAAAATGAACTGTGGAGCAGGAGCTGGCATTTTCTCTACAGAGCTAGATATTTCTAAAACCCTTCGGCTTCCCAACGCAGCCAGCGTCTTTCAAGCAAAAGTATTTGCAATTAAGGAGGCGTGTAGACTGCTTCTCAACAATTTGACACACAGAAAAAAAATAGGCATCTTCGTCGACAGTCAGGCCGCGATTAAGGCTGTTAGTTCAACTAAGTCTACGTCCAAGCTTGTGGTGGAATGCAGGGATACGCTGAATAAGGCTTGTCATCGGCTAGATATCTCTCTCGTCTGGGTTCCCGGCCATAGGAACATTGATGGAAATGAGAGAGCCGATGAAGTTGCCAGACGTGGCTCTGCTCTGTGCGTATCACATGCGGAGGAAGTGTAAAGAGAGATATGTAAAGAGAGAAATCCTCCTGCACTTCATCTCAGGGGCCGAGACTAGATGGACGAATCATTCGGACTGTGTCATTTCAAGAAAGATTTGGCCAACCTACGATGATGCCAGAACAAACAACCTCTTAGCCAGAACGCGTGTTGATGTCGCCAGACTAACGGAAATCAGTACGGGCCATTGGCCTTTAGGCACTCACGCAGCCAAGCTTGGCATCCCTCACAACACCCACTGCCGCAGCTGCTCTGACACAGAAAAGAGTGAAACAGTGTTCCATCTTCTCTGTGAGTGTCCGGCTTTAGCCAAAACCAGACGCAGCGCACTAGGTCATCCGTTTTACAATGACCTCTCGGCCATTCATACAATCCACTTCAGCAACATCATCAAATTCCTCAACTCCACAGGATGGTTTTGAGCCCCCTTAATAATATCCATCTCGCCCTTTAATTTTAGGTTCCGTTAGTTGTGGTTCCCTCGTCAGATGACGGGAATTACAGCCACTTAAACCAACCAAACCAACCAAGGCGCCTTAGGGAAAAAACAGTGAGAATGCTTTTGGAGAAAAAGAAGATGCAAAAATAAATGCCGGATTTTTTTCCATTTTTCGTATCGGTAATGCCCGTGCTCAGTCAATATTCAATGTTACTTTGTATGCCATAACATTTTATTTTATATGTTCCTATGCAATAACTTTTTGTTTAAAATTAAATAAATGAACAGAATGTAATAGTAAAAGTACATTATTTTTAGTTTGTTAAACATAAGACGTTTTAAAATGAAAATCTACAGTGGGATTGCAATATTCTTTTATTAAAATTTGACCTTCGCAAACGTGAGTAATCTTAATATTTAAACAATATTATATAGAAATAAAACAGAAGCGTATGTACGCACTTACTCATCAATGTCCAATAAAATGAATCTTTTGTTTGAAATTTCAGTTCCATATTTCTTGCAGCACGTATCCTGTCTACGAACACCATCTCCCAAGCATTTAACTTAATCAACTTGATGCCCCAGAAGGCATCGTGAGTCCTCTTTAGCCGTTCGTCAGTACATTTCTAAAAAGATTTATATATTTCCTTATTGATTCAAGTTCATGCTATTGTCCACATCAACCACATTCATACAAATTCCTGATAACAAGGCAACTGGAATTTTCAAAGGCTCCAGTCGAAGCATTCTAACAACCTTCCGATCAGATCAGTGTATCAGAGCTCTATTTCCTAGTTTTACACTTTTCGGTTAGATTTGCAGACTAAGTACACATGCACACGCTTCAGTTTAAGATATGAAATAACTTACCGCAACCATTTCCGAGTTATTTGACATTGCTTTTCCTATTAGAAATTGCAGAGGGGTCATTGTCAGGATACACACGAACGAGCCAATAATTGCACTTACACCCAATCGGATATACAGCAGATACATCACCATACCAATCTGTCAGATACGTACAAGAAGAATAATAAAAAGGTAACAAATGAGTTTATTCAAATCGTGTTAAAATCATTTTCAACGATCTGAGGTTGCTGTGAATTACTTTTGAGGTCGTGCTATGTATTCCAATGAAATTCGTCTAGGAATGCCCTAATTTAACGAGAAGTATTCCGATTAATTATCAGTTTGCTTTTATTCCCAGACTTGAAGTAAACCATTAAATGGCAAAAGAAAATGTTTTCTTATTCTTTTCCCGAGCGAGGAAAGTAATTACATATAATCAACAAAAAAAATAGATTCAACTTTGTAAATGTACAAGTAACTTTACCTCGATCCAGCTTCTAATAATTGGGTTAATTTCATCGCAGTCCTATTACCATTGTAATGCTGTATGAATATTAAATACTACGCTTAAGATGGTAGTCAATAATTAATTATCAATCTATCTTTGAAAGCACGAAAAAAATCAATATTCCGCATTCATAACAAAGAATACTTGTTGTCAAAGTTGAAGTCTCACTTTACAACAGTATTTATTTCTTAGGTTATGTAAAACTAATATTTGGCGCAAACTTTATATAATTTTATATAATTTAATAAAGAAAACTTAAACAACACGATTCGTATTTGGTTTTTAAGTTGCAAATGATTTAAATACATTTCAATTACTTCAACCGAAACATACATGTGTTCACAAAATATTCAACAATTGCACCTACCTTTAAGGGTATGGCCCAAACATAGTGCGCTATCCAAAAGAATGACATAATATTAAGGGTATCCTCAGACATGAGATTCGTTATCATCCCAACATCGTTTACACCACTACCCGAAGCTGCTGTATGGACATCATTATTCCTGGATTGACCATATTTGTTTTCCAGATTACTTTTACCACCCACAACCACGTTTCCTTTTAAATTCTCGTTAGCAATTTGATTAGATGCAAGGCAGCTCGAGCTCAACAGCAATGTTTTGCGATAAATCAAACCCTGTAGGGATGTCTTAATTCGTATTCCAGTCATATTTAGAATGTGTGTTGATGACTGAGATAGGGCGCCCTGTGCTAACGATGCCAAAAGAACAAGCCATGCTACTGCCCATCCATTCGACAGTAAATCCGTCCAAGTAGGATAGTAAATTTTAATATTTTCTTCAAATGCAAGAGGCATTGACAACTGTTTGTGGTGCAGCACATCGAAATGACTCTGATCCGTAGTCGAAGTGTACGTTTCATTTCCTGCAAATAAACGATTGTCTTGCAAACTGATTGAATAAGTCCATTTAGGGATGAATTGATAAATAGTTCTTACCAGTTTGTCGAAATTTTTGGTAGAACTGTTGCTGCCAAATTTGTTGTCCTTTTGAAAGGGATGATATTCCTGTTGCTGATCGTCCTGATTGGTGTTCGTAAAGCTCTTCTATATACGTAACAATTTGATGTATAGATATCGGACCGACCAGTGCGGTTATATCTCCAAATAGTTTAAGTAAGCCACCAAGAGTAAACATTTGCCAACTACTTTTAAAAAAACACAACCATAGAGATGGATGCTTGTCCCGCTGTAAAACCGAAAGTAATTCCAAAAATTATGTATGTCGTTCCCAATTTATATGATATCTTAAGGTATATATTTGGATACATATAGTTTCTTGTGAAATGCCATAAAATTGATCGTAGAAGAAGACCTTAAAGTTATTATATTTGTGATCAACATCCAAAGTTTTATCAATCAGCCATATTCGGTCATCCGTCCATCCAAGAAGAATTTCGAGGCCTTGAAATTCGAGATAGAAAGCTGAAATTTTGGAACATAATACTGCCTATGGACCAGAAATAATAAAATACAGACTTTTAAAATTCGCCACTGAAAATTACGTTTTAAAGAACATAAATACTATCTTTCTAACCAAATCGCCTAGACAATTGTTTTTAGCAGCTCACATAAAAAAAGGGTTGGGCTAAGAACATCACTGCAGCGCCACCAAAAACAGCACTTGTCTTAATAGAGGACTAAGTGGAGAAATCACCTTTAGGCAATTTTAGTATTCAGGTGAGGCTAGCGACGCATTTAATATCTTGAAACTTTCCCGCAAGTCTGCATACGAATCCGTGGGTTGACACGACAGGAGATCACCGGTGTCGTAAAGGGACAATCAAATAATAACCCTTGACCGGATCATGTACGTGTCGAAATCGTTAAAAAGGAGCAGGCTGTAACAACGCCGGCATTTGCAAAGCCTCAGTAAAGAAGTGATCCGAAGTCGGGAGGCCTTGCAATATTTATTGAAGTCAACCCAGCGAACCCTACATGCAGACCATTAGGAAGGCAGTTAATTAGGGAGCTATGCTCCCTGTCAGGAGAAAATGCTATTATTGAATTCTACTCGAGGTAAAAAAAAATCAATTTCGTTACACAGTTCATTAAATGTACCTGTGTTGTTGGCATCTCTCGAACGTCTGAAATTTGCCGTTCGGATTCGGCGTAAAACTGTAGGTCCCCTCCCATGAAAGTGGTTGCAAGGTTCTAGGCCCTGTATGGGGCCGTTTCCGCCTAGTATCATACGTTGTCACTAATATTAGCAGGGGATTTCAATATTAATTTCGCGTCCGAAGATGGACAACTCTTGGTAAACTGTCTACAAGATAAATTAGAACTACAAATGAATAATAACCGAAATGCACAAGACATGGAACAACAATCGATGCAGTTTTCTTTAGACATCTTTCTAATTTTCATTCGAAAACATATGTATCTTATTTCTCATACCATAAGCCTATAATTGTCTCGGTCTTACAATCAACCACAGTAATTACTGATGTATCCGATAATGAAAATAATGAATAAAAATAAAAAATCTATTTGAAAATATTAATTTATCAATGAAAACCCATAATAAATTTAAATATTAATTGTATATATACATGTATATATTATACATATATATATATATAAACATGTACATATATGTACACATATATGGAGCTGCAGAAGTTTTACTTTAGTCGTGTGGTCTAAAGCCCACTAATTTTTTTTAAGATTGTTGGCGGATTTAAAAAAATTCTTACGTTTGATTATTTTGGGCCCTTAGAGAGTAGGTATTTGTCTCAAATTGCTCGAGTTGTAAGGCCATATTCTTGCTGACGGATATAAATATAATATTTACTAATATAGTAACTTTAGGTATGTTACAAACTATGAGCCAAAGTTTATAGAATATGGTATAAAAACAATTTAACTTACCGCAGTTGAAGTCTTGTATATAATTAAAAATTGATCATAAAACGCTCTAGCAGTATCCTTCTCTTGCATATATCCCAGATCTTCCTGTTCCAGTGGCTCCCTATACCCTTTCCACAATAGTGGTGTTAGCCACCAAAATACTACTTTAGAATAAAAAGTCGAACATGAATGCTTGTATCCAATTTTCCTATCGTCTTTGCATGATTTTTTAGTTTCATTCGGTTTGAAACGCTGTAAAAATAAAATTAGCACATTCAATGATTCAAAATTGAGCCATATTTAGATAGATGGAAATTTTTTATATAAATAAATAAGTAAATATATAAATACATTAGGTACCTAGTATAAAGATTACTAATAAATAAATAAATGAATAAATATTTATGCATTAAATAAATAAATAATTAATTAAATAGATTATTAAATACACCAAGAACAAAATAAATAAATATGGCAGCACTTAGTGACGACATACAAATTAAAAAGTTTACTTCGACTTTGAATCATAGATTTTTTTTTTATTTCCTTAAATACTAATTACAAACAAACTTATCACTATCTGTTATGCGGTGTTTATGACGTATGAACAGCGTCGTGAATGCCATCCCTGTCCTTGGTGACTTCCTCTTTTACATCGTGAATGCCATCCTGGGCCATGTTGACGTCCTTTTTTATAATGTTTTCGATGCACTATGCACATTTGTGCAGCAATTTTGCTTACGATAGCGAGGTTGGTTGAAGTCTCTTTTCGTTATCGTTATCCGAAACACATTTTCAATGTGGATTTATTTGGCAGATAAGACATTATTATAGTTTTTTCTATATTTGTTTGCTATGGGAAGCAGTGTGATATGATAACTATTCCCAATGTTGTTTTATTTGGCAGATAATATATCATTTTAGTTTCTTCCTTATATGTTTGCAGGGGAGCCAGTGTTATAACTCACATACTATAGGCATGATTTCAAAGTTAATAACAAAAACAGTAAAACAATATATACTAAAAAGAAAATAGTGCTAGACTATTCAATCCCCAACTATAATCTTTGAAACAAAAGTAACGATAAGAACTTTGAAATTTAGAAAAATAATAATTTTAATATATCGATGTTCCCTTAAAAAAGACAAAGTGCATAATTTCCCAACCAAATGAACTTAACTTAGAATAGTGCTCAAACCTCCCCCAACATTTTCTCAGTGCCCAATGGCTTTGGTTAAAAAAAAGTTCTACATTACGGTATCCAGCTAACTAAATTATAATTTAAAAGTCCATACACCGCAAAAAAAAAACAATATCAATGACAATTTGGAATGAGTTAGAAAACCCATTAAAACCAAGTGCCCAATACGCCACTGACTGAAAAGTGATATGATAACTGTATCGAAATGTGTGTTCGCTTTAACAACCCGACGATTGCATGAAGATTTAGACGTGATTTCATTGAAATCAACCAAAAGTAAGAGATTTCTAAATCTTTCGAATGTATGGAAAATCTTTCAATGTCTATATATATTTTGAGTGATTTCGCGAAATTTCGGATTTCGATTCTTAACATGTTGGCTGATACGAAGCACTTGATGGGATGTGCTAGGTTTCGATGAAAACCGAACTGCTGATCAGGTGATATGAAAATAAAGCCCTATAATCATAATCAAATTTTTAGGCACGATAAACGTGATAATAAGCCAAATTTACGGGTAACGTTTAAATTGGCTTTATTACCCATTTTGTTTGGTATTTGCTAATCGATATTCACATTGGTGATAAGCTCAACCCGATAGATATTTCTTCAGCACAACATGCCTATACGAAAGGTAGGGAACTCAAAACCGTCCTATATGATGTCGTTGGTACAATCGAAAAATCTCTACAAGAGAAAGAAAAGAATATACACTGGCCACATTCCCCCGACATTGAGCCATGTCAACAATGTAAAGACAAGTGCGGTGAAAAAGAAATTGAAAAAGACTAACGTTAACCATGCTCTAATCAAATTTATAGAGAACATGCTTTGAGATAAGAAATAATCGCATCTAGAGACACACCACAAAGAAGGGTTATCTGACCTCTGTTGTGGGTACTGGTCATTAACGAGATACAATACAGTGGGGTTAAATTTATTGCTAACGCAGACGACGTAGTAACACTAGCAACTGGAAAATTCCTCTCCACCATTAGTGACCTACTTAAAACTCTTAACGAGTGGGCGAAACAATGCGGGCTAGGTATTTATCCCCAAAAAATAGAAAGGGAATCCTTTACCACAAGCGAACAATGAAAAGATTCAACATAGCGGGTATCGATGGGACAACCCTCTTAGTATCCGGATGCGACAAATACTTGTGTTTCATACTCGATAGGAAACTTAATTGGAAAAGGCCATAATCGCTTTCCACACATGAAGTCGAATATTCGGAAAAAACTGGGGTCCTAAACCCAAGAATATTTTATGGTTGTACAGTGTACACGGCGATCGTAACATCTGTATTGATGATGAGTTGTTTGATGGCAATCCACAAATAAAGTTACCCATCTGGAAAACATGCCAGAGGTAAACAGGATAGTGTGTGTGGGCATGACCAGTGCAACGAGAACCAATTCAACGGCGGGCTGGAAATCAACCTGCTTCAACCTGCCTCCTTTGCACCTGGCAAGAATCTGCGACGAAAAGCTGCCTATGGATCAGCGAGCTAAACTCCTGGAAGACGAGTTCAACGAGGCACGCACGGATTCTGAACAAATACTTGGGCTCAGATGTATCCTTTGGCTACATGCTGCCGCACCTTGACTTCCATAAACCATTCTCCTGCATTCTTCCTAGTAGAGAGGAAGGGGGGAAAACGAACACGTGGCCGTATCTATATCCATTGACTCAGATGCCTCAAAAATGGACGTAGGCGTTAGAGCTGGAGTGTTTTCCGAAACATTAATACTAAAAAGAACATTTCGACTCAGTGATCACAGCAGTGTTTTTTAGGCGGAGATATTGCCAGTTTCTGAGCTTGTGAAACGGGGTCGCACAGAGCTGAATGTTCTTGGCGGTTAACATCATGTTTTTTCTGATTTATTCTTGGCCACAGTGGTAATGAAATCGCTTATGAGCAAGCAGGAAGGGGCTCTACCACGAGCCCTGAATAAGCGCACAAGTCTATCAAACTGCCATTGTCCGACCTCAAAGCACGGGTCGGGCAGAAAATATTGAAATTCGCTGTTCTAAGCGTAGAGGACGTTTTAGAAATAATGCTGGAAAAGGCATATAGTTAGTGAATAGTTGATTTCTGTAGGACAAAAGAAATAAAAAAAGCTGACGATTGTTAAACGGTATAAAAGTTCTTTTATTCAAAGTCTTAATTGAAATGAATTCAAATTGGTAAACCGCTTGTTAAAAAATCTCGGTGGTTATGTACCACCTCAGCTGTACACCATATGGTCATTGAGAAACCCTACAATCGACGCACTATACCGACAGAAAAGTAGACTGCTCTCGAGGCTTAAACGGCTGTACTGGCAATTTACTGGTCGCGACGACCCGGAGGTAAGGATGCTGAAGTCAGAGATCCGAATCCTGAAGCAGCTGATTAAAGAAAATTACAGAAAATCTGTAAGTCTGTATTGGGGCAATAAAATTCGGGCTATTAAAACCTGCAGTCCGGGGGGATTTGCTGGGCGCTTGTTTCGAGGCCGTGTATACGGTGAAAAATCCTGTTCGCCGTAACCACGACATTGAGAATAGGGCTCTAGTGAGCCACTTCTACCTGCGCACCGAACTTGAGAATTGGCGATCTGAGAAAAACGGATTCACCGTATTCAATGATGAATACCATGCTAATGCAGTTATCGCCACTGGCCGAGTTGCATCGCATTCGTTCGTGTCGAAGGATGATCTTCTGTGTATCTTCGAGTCACTAAAGAATAAAAAGTCGGCAGGGGTGGATTGTGTCCCAAACGTCGTATTGATCACCTGCCTCTGAAGGCTGTAGATATTTCACCACGCTGTTTAACAATGCGCTGAATAGTTCACATTATCCGGCCCATTGGAAGGTAGGTGTGGTACACCCTATCCCGAAAAAGGGTAAAGATAGGATGAACCCTGCCAATCTCCAGTCAATTAGCTTGCTTCCGAATATTAGCAAGGTCTTTGAAAAAGTTGTCAATAGAGCCCTGTTAAAGTGGGTCGAGGACAATAACATAATTCCGGACAACCAGTTTGGTTTCAGGGCGAGCCATGACGCTATTCATGCCGTGCCAAAACTGGTTTCCGACATTCAGTGGAATAAATGCAAGAACCAATTCACGATTGCTTATCTGGTTGATTTTGAGAAGGCTTTCGACACCGTATGGTTAGAGGGACCTTTCTATAAGTTGACCAGGCGGTTGATGCACTAAACTTTACCATATGGATATGTAATTTATAATATGCTTATGGGAAAGAAGTTCGTTGTCAAATGTGGCTGGGGCATCTAGGGATACCAGAAAAACTGGAAGAAGTTGGCCATTATTGGACAAAATGGGCAACCATTGGCGGTGAGAAGCGTAGTTAGATATCTGGGTATCTGACTTGACCAGTATCTATATTTCGATAAACATATAGCTGCTTGTCTTGCTGGGGCCAAGAAGGCTTATGCTCTGCAGGCCCGGATCTAGGGGCCGGGGCCTTTTTTTTATACCCTATTGTAAGGGTATATTAATTTTGACGCATAGTTTGTAACATACCTTAATATTGCCCATAGACCCCTAAAAGTTACTTTATTTATGATCAGCATCGATAGTAATGTCGATCTAGCCATGTCCGTCCGTCTGTCGGCAAAAATTAGGCCTTTAAACTGGGCCTAGAGAGCTGAAATTTTAACCATATACTTTCTAGGGTCCCGAAATTATCAAGTTTAAGAATTTTTGAATTCCGCCCACAGACACGCCCATAAACTCAAAAAAACAAATTTTTCGAAAAAAACTAATTTTGAGCTAGAAAGCTGAAATTTTGTATATATGATCTATGACTCCTAAAACTGCTCGGAAGATAAAATTTTTAAAATCCGCCCACTGACACGCCCACAATTAAATAAAACAATTTTATTAACAAAACAAAATTTGAGCTAGGGAGCTGAAATTTATAATATATACTCTCTAGGCGCCTTTCAAGCGCATGTGTAAATATTTGCAAAATCCGCTTACTGACACGCCCACAATTTAAAAAAAAACCTTTTCTTGAAAATCAAAAGTTTGAGCTAGGAAGCTGAAATTTATAATATATACACTCTAGGGGGCCCTTTATGCTCAAGTGTAAATATTTTCAAAATCCGTCTACTGACACGCCCACGATTTAATTTTTTTTTTTTGAAAATCCAAAGTTTGAGCTAGGGAGCTGGAATTTATAATATATACTCTCTAGGCGCCCTTTATGCTCATGTGTTAATTTTTTTTAAATCCGCCTACTGACACGCCCACAATTAAATAAAACAATTTTATTGAAAAACCAAAGTTTGAGCTAGGGAGCTTTTTTTACAAAAGCTTCGTTTTTTTTTGATAAAATACATACTTTAAATGTTATAGGTATAACAAAATATTTAGAGCGTTCCTAACAATTCAGCCATACTTAGACTTTTGTCACTCCCACTTGTGAGGGATGGCAATAAGAATGGGGTATCCAACAGTTCGCCCAAGCGGACTGTAGCCCGTCCCTATGTTTTTTCTTTTTTTTTATAATTTGCGTGCGCTAAAGGGATTTATTTTTTCTGTAGAGACACAGTACCCTTATAATCGTAAAACCACAGCGCAGGCATTTTGTTTGTTGTTGGAAATAGCTCCCAGCAAATGATCCATTGCCTATTTTTGGGTGCTACTTACTGAAAGAATAGAAGGATAGGAAAGCAGTTTGGTGCGATTGGATTGGCGCCTAAATTACTTTAGGGAGATCTGTTTTTGTTGCGTGTATTTAATTTATAAAAATTATGGCCCTGGTCGGGATTCAAACGCATGACCTGCCAATCACTTAGTGAATACACTACCATCGCACATCCGGGCGGAAGTTCAGAGGGCGGCCAAATTCACATTTTACAGACGAATGGACAACTCATCATTTACTTAACTTTGACGACGGAATAAATAATAGTACAAGTACAGAAATTTCATGGAACTATCAACTCCACTGATACCCAGAGCGCGGAGTGTGACGTGCTGAACGAACATTTATTATTCGCGAGGCGTGTAGGCATAGGTCAAAATACGCACCCGCTCGCTCGCAGGAATCGCAGATCGCGGCAGCACTAACTATTTGAGTGAACATAGAAATTCAGAAATAAGATATTATCCTTGCCCGTTCCGACGCACTAATGGATGGTCTACTCAAAACTTTGCAAAAAATGAGAATGGAATATTGGATAAAAGATGCTGGAGAAGTTGCTGAAAAAAATGGTTTTGACCCTATTTTGCAAAACAAACGAATTCCGAAACGTATAAAACATTTCGATGAGATGTTTGAAGAAGAATTACAAACACTCCAACCTGTTCAACTATTATCTAAAGAAATAATGATGGTATCCGAAATTAAAAAAAAAGTTTGATTGGGCTATTATGCTGAATTTGAATTTTGCTTTTCCTTATGGTACTAATATTTGGAAAATGTCAATTGAAGAATAGCAAAAGTATGGAGCAGGTCTGGCTCGAAAATACGATCGAGATTTAAGCGCCGTTAATATAGAAAAGGCGGTGCAGGGAAATAACTTCACGTGCAACAACTTCAAACGGAAAATAACTTTACCATGAGTGGGAAATAACTTTCAAATGACTGCAATAAATGGTTGCAATAAAATGCTCTTTTTTGTCCAAACAAAGAATGCATAAAATATTGTCTTCTGTAAAATTTTCTTCTACCGAATATTAATTTTCATCAGATAAAATATCTTCATCATTTGGAAGTAGAAAATGTATCTAAAAATCGCGGGATTATTCAGTTTTCTTTTCGCACTAGTCCCACCACATTGCTTCGCAAATTTCATGGAGATTTTTTTCACAAATACACACACCTTTTTTTGCGGTTTTGAGATATAAATTAGCCTGATCTTCAGGGCCTACTACCCCCATGAAATGTACATAGAGAGTACGCTCCTATCTGGCTTTATCCGCCCGGAGATCCATATTGATGCTAAAGGGCTGGTCCAGACGAGGGATGGTATCCCGGTATTATACCACCGCTACCGCAGCGCGAGAGATAAGCAGCTCATCCGCGGCGAGGACGTCGCCAATGCTCATGAGATCCTCCGTTTTAGTACCGCAATAACGGAGAATGATGAATTCGATACGGAAAAGCAATTTGCCTAGTTTTGGTGGCTTTTTGGGGCGGGAGAGGTAAACATGCCATCCCAAGACGGTAGGTTACTCTTGGTAAAAACGTCTTAGTTTATTATTTAGACTAAGTTAGCTAGGGCGTTTCTGGCATCGGCCGGGCTCGCCAACTTGTGGTGGTGCTTCCGGGAGGTGATTGATTCTGTAAGGCTTCAGTCAGCTCACGGCGGTGAGCATTTTCATATGCACGTTAACGACTGCCAGGTGCTCGGAAAGCAATTGGGTTTTTGACCACTTGTTACGCAAGGCAACGAGTGCTCAGAATCCTAATTATAGTTAGAATACGTTAAGTAGTTTAAGTAAGTAGAATAGGTAGTGTTCAAGCATAGCCCTGCACACACATCAGTTCCTCGAGACGATCCACGGTTCTCAGATATCGACATTGTTCCTCCGTACACTCACTACACTTCAAAGCAGCTGCAATCAAAATGCAACGTCATATTTCGTCTACGTCCGATAATGTTCAAGCATAGCAGTGAACACACATCAGTTCCTCCAGACGATTATTCCCACCGGACACTCACTACACCTCAAACTAGCTGCACTCAAAATGCAGCGTCACATTTCTTCTGGCTCCGATAAGTCATTTCGTCTTCAGTTAAGTTCACTCACACCATTTCTTGACGATCGAAATGTGATCAGAGTAGGATGACGATTAGAAGCAGCGGATGTGTCATACAATGCAAAACATCAAATGCTCTTTCAATCTCATATCTCTTTTCGCGATTGCTGATGACGGAGCTATACAAGGAACACAAGCATGCGGGACCCCAAGCCTTACTTGCAATTACCAGGCAGAATTATTGGATACTACGTGGGCGACGGCTAGCACAAACGATAGGAAGCAGCTGCATGAGATGCTTTAAAGCTAAGCCAAGTTGTATCGAACAATTTATGGGCAATCTACCACCAGAACGAGTAACACAATCCAGACCATTCATAAATGTCGTGGTGGACTTCCTAGGACCAGTCTACATCCATTACAAAATACGGGGTAAATAACCAACAAAAGCATACGTATCCATTTTCATATGCTTTGCAACCAAGGCCGTTCATATGGAATCAGTAACGGATCTGATATCACAGGCATTTATTGGATCACTCAAAAGATTTGTGGCAAAACGGGGTTGCCTAGCGCAAATATTCTCCGACAACGATACCAACTTCATGGGAGCACGTAATGAACTCAATGAACTATATACTACTCGTAGTATCATTTCCAAGGAAGGGACAGCATCCATTATGACTCACTGTACCCAAAAATCCATCGACTGGAGACCAATACCTCCCAGGTCCAGACATTTTGGAGGCTTATGGGAAGCCCCGGTCAAGTCCGCTAAACACCACATAAAGCGAGTATTTGCAGGGGCGGCGTTGGCACATGAAGAATTCACCACGGGCCTGGCAAAAATAGAGGCAGTTTTAAATTCAAGACCATTAACCCATATGTTCATGGATCCTAACGATCTAGAAGTTCTCACCCCAGGACATTTTTTAATTGGAGCACCATTAACAGCATTCATCGACTCCGACTGCAGAACTTCTAACATCACCAACGTCGCTCAATGGAACTTGGTCACCTCGATACACAGGGAATTCTGGCGCAGATGGAGCAACGAGTACTTGCAAGAGATCCAGCAATGTTATAAGTGTAAGCATCCTCAGGAAGAGATTCAACCAGGAACACTTGTACTTATAAAAGAGGACAACTTACATCCTCTAAAAAGGCTGCTAGGCAGAGTTATCAAAACGATTCCAGGTCAACAAAATGGCTCGCCTGTTTGATATAAGGACATCAAATGGAGAAGTAAGAAGATCCATCGCCAAGGTCTGCCCCTTGCCACATGAAAGTCAACCAACATCACCAAAGGAATCTTCTGGAAAAATACCGACAAAAACCGGAACGGCTCACCCCCTGAAAGGCCGGTTTTACACAATACAAAAACCAAGGACCTATGCTGGTTCTCCGAACCTTAAAAGAAAGCACACATCTCCAAAACAGAACTTGAAGAAAAGCCCACTAAAAGCACTTTTACTAGGCTTACTACTAATTGGAACTACACTAAGCCAAGCGACAATAAAGGATTCGGTCAATGTCGAACAATTCGCTGACAATCCTGGGATATACTTTGAAGACCTAGGGGAAGCTAGCTAATCACCGACGATTGGAATCTTTTCGTTTATTTTAGCATGACGAACTATTGGCAGGAGTATCAATGGCTTCCAATAATTTATTCCCACGATTACCGTGGTCATAATAGTATTTAAGCTGAATATTTTTAGAAATAAAATCACTTGTTATACAGCATTCACAAAAAAAGGTCTTTTAATTAGCTACCCCCCACCAGCGGTAAGGAGCAATCTAAGGAACAATACTGGGACCAAAAGAGGTTCCAGACTCAACAGGTAGTTTGTAATTTGTTTTATATAAAACTATAAAATCTCAATAATGATACCGAGTTCCATTTAATTTTCTCGAGGAATACATAATATGTAACATTAGTTTGTAAAATAATTTTCTCGAGGAATACATAATATATAAGATTAGTTTGTAAAATAGTTTTTTGGACGAAAGGCAATAATTATTATAAGATATAGTTAAGTTTAGGGCGTCCGCATAAGGAACAATAATCTAGAATAAGTATCCTGTTAATTTTAAATTATATTTAATCATTTTTGTCTAGTATATAAGTTGATATTCAATAGTAATTAAAAATGATTTTAAAAGTCGAAAAGTAAAGAAAGGCATTGACCGTAAAAATGTTCCCCTTGGTATTTGTGTTACATAAAAACATTTTGCTCAAATATTTTTATTTGTTTTACTGTTACATGTTGATTTATACAATTCCCATGTTTAGTCATATGCGCGAGCGAGGTAGCACTATTTGCGTTTTGGTGCGATCTGAATCCTACACGATTCCTTGGTGCGACAACTCATTGGGTGGAACTGGACTGCTGATAAAGGAGACCAACTATAGATTGGCGATCGGCGTATAATTAATAATATCTTTGGACCTATATATAGACTCTATAGTAATATCATCAGCACGAATTTGAAAATGTCGACCTCCACGAAAATGGCAACAAAACGGATAGATGTGGTTTGTGGCTTAAATTTGATGATGGTATGAGGATACAGGTAAAGGAAAACGAAGAAAGAAAACCAAATAAACTGGTTTGTTTCTCTTTATCGAATCATTTTGGTATTATGTAAGTATTTATTTTTCTTAGTAAGAAGGAGCATGAGCAAGGAGATTTTTTGACGATTCGCATCGTCGCGTCGGCAAGTAGCATGTAAGATGACTGTTGATGGAAGGGACGAATAGTTTGAAATGAAAAATTTAATAAAATCTGATTTCAGTCTTTTTTCTCAAATAAGAAATTATGAGTTTATCGCTTTTAAGACCGTCACTATTTTGGCTATATCTTGCCGAAAAATGTTCCGATTACTATCATTTCTTTTTAATTGATTTAGAAATATTCAATCTAATTAATTATGAAATAATTATGTTACTTTGTGTCAGTATTGCGCCATGCTGCACAACCACTTATGGGTCAATAGGTTCCTACCTATACGATTTATATTTATTTTATTAAAATTTTATTATTTATTTATTTTAAAATTCTTAGGCCAATGGTTGGTATGAATAAGAACTAGCAGTTCCTTGGAGTAAAAAGCAGCAGTTTAGTAAAAGCATTTACAAATTGCTTCAGTACGGTATGAATAAAGTCTTTCATTTCTAAAGTGAGTTTGGAAATTCGATCTTAGCATTTACTTTACTGAACTTGCAGGGGCCTTCTTTTAATCTTACCAAATTGAAGAAGAGGACTGTAGCCTCGCCTTCTGTTTATAATATTTTCTCTTTATCAAAAAGGAAAACATAGACATTAAAAGAAATAATCAATCTATTTAACTTAATTTTTGTTTATTAAACTCATTGTTTTTCTTAGCATGTTCGCCTTTGCTTTGTTATTTTGCCGATATTTCACAGTTATGAAGTTTTGTTTGGACCTGGCCCTCGTTGCTCATTGCAGGGACGTTTGAACCTCGCTAATCCATCGTCAGCAAAGAATAACTGATGTACATTGGAGTCCGACACTTTTCCTTCAATTAAATAATCAAGTACAACATCATTGAACTTAAGACACTTCCCTGGTGTACTCCTACTTTGATTGTGAACTCCTCGGTGACGCCAATGGGACATCTTACTCTCATACATGCCCATGATCATGTGTACGTAGATTTCTGGAACTCCTCTTTATCTAAGCGCCACCCATAACTGATCCCTTGGTTGTCTATTACAGGCCGTTTCAAAAACAACCAACACCATATGCAAATCCTTTAAAGAATCACGATGTTTTCCCACCATGATTCTTATAATTTGGATTGCATCTGTAGTTGATTTACCTGAGAAAAACTAGCACTGGTCTTCAAGATAGCCGTATTATTTTCCGCATTCGGCTATTTAATACCCACTCAACGATCTTCATGGTGTGTGACATCAGCTTGATTGAATGGTATTTATTTATTTGATCGCCACTCATCAGTTTAGAGATGAGAATAATGAGCCATTTAGACCCGAAGTCTTCCATTTTTCTACCAGAACTCAGAGGGTATCTTGTCCGGCCCAACTGCTTTTTGATTATTGAAGTCATTGACTGCCTTCCTAACTTCTTCACAGGAACAGGAACGTTGTGTATTTCCTCAGTGTGAGGAACGCCTCTCGGAAAACATATCCGAGGAAATTGTTCAATTAGAAGTCCTTAAAAATATTGCTGCCATCTGTGTAGTATTACAAACAAAAGTCCCGTAGTAGAACATCTTGAAAGCTTTTGTCCTGACGTCTTGAGAAACGCTCCCGATTTTCGCTGTTTCGCCATTTCGTATCCTGAACATATAAGAAGCCAACTCGATCCTTAGGTTTCGCTTAAGCTTAAGCATTACTTTGCTATCCCCCGGCAATCGATAAGCTCTGACCCGAGCATTTCTGCACATTATTTAAACAATTAATATTTCTTATAGCGGTCAATTTCTCATGTATTTGAAACATAGCTGTATTCAAATGCCTAACCATGCGCTTGATGAAGTTCAATACTTTAAATTGGGTGCGTACCTCTAACTTTCATTATTGGGCGACGGTTGGCAACGGTGCAGTAGTATTATGACAAGCCGAGCAACCGCTCGTACACACACTAGGTACCTATAACTTGTCTGATCTTATTTTATCTCCGCTTCAATTAATATTTTTTCACATGCTGAAATACGATTTTAATTCAGCGATCTGAACACAGACACACCAATTGTATTGAATACAAAGAAACAAGTTACAGGTGACTGTGATGGTCTAATTGCAATATGCCATAACCTACCCCAAACTTCTATCAAAGCCAACAAATAATATACCATCAATCTTTTCGACAACAATTCTCCCACCTTTCTTTTCCACCATCGCCCCTGCCTTTAAATATGAATATCCATTTTTCACTTGCAAATATGAATTATAAAAAAAAAACATAGGGACGGGCTACAGTCCGCTTGGGCGAACTGTTGGATACCCTATTCTTATTCCTATCCCTCATAAGTGGGCGTGACAAAAGTCTAAGTATGGTTGAATTGTTAAGAACGCTCTACATACGAGTATTTTGTTATATAACATTTAAAGGATTTTATCAAAAAAAAAACACTCCCTAGCTCAAACTTGGGTATTTCAATAAAATTGTTTTATTTAATTGTGGGCGTGTCAGTAGGCGGATTTAAAAAAAATTAACACATGAGAATAAAGGGCCCCTAGAGAGTATGTTTTATAAATTTCAGCTCCCTAGCTCAAACTTTGAATTTTCAAAAAAAAAAAATTAATTGTGGGCGTGTCAGTGGGCGGATTTTGAAAATATTTACACATGAGCATAAAGGGGCCATAGAGAGTATAGCTCCCTAGCTGAAACTTTGGATTTTCAAAAATTAATATACCCTTAGAATAGGGTATAAAAAAATTATTTTATTTATTTGTGGGCGTGTCAGTGGGCGGATTTTTATCCGGAGCAGTTTTAGGAGTCATAGATCATATATAAAAAATTTCAGCTTTCTAGCTCAAAATTCGATTTTTTCCAAAATTTGGTTTTTTTGAGTTTGTGATCGTGTCTGTGGGCGGATTTCAAAAATTCGTAAACTTGATTATTTCGGGACCCTAGAGAGTATATGGTTAAAATTTCAGCTCTCTAGGTCCAGTTTAAAGGCCTAATTTTTGGCTACAGACGGACGGACGGACATGGCTAGATCGACATTACTGTCGATGCTGATCATAAATATAGTAACTTTTAGGGGTCTACGGGCAATATTAAGGTATGTTACAAACTATGCGTCAAAATTAATATACCCTTAGAATAGGGTATAATCATTTGAGAATCCTCAACGCTGATCATGCACATACACACTCGTACCAATTACCAATTGTATTAAATACCAGAAAACAAAACCTACCCCAAACTTTCATCAGAGCAAACAAATAATATGGCATAAGTCTACCCGATAATAATTCCTTCAAATTTCCGCCCTAACGTCAACCACTAACGCTACCTGTATCATCTTCCTTCTCATGTACCTAGTCACGACCATGAATAAGAACAAAAAATCAGCTGTTTGTGCAAAACCAAATAAAAATATTCTGCTGATACTTTCATCAGAGCCAATAAATAAAATACGATAAATCTACCCGATGAGAACGTCATGCTACATCAAACATCAGCCACACCATCCTCATATTCCCAGTCACGAAAATGGAAGACAATGGAAGACAACAAAGGTGTAGAAAAGGTTCTACAATATGGTTGCTTTTTTTAATGATGAACTTACGTCGTTTGGTGGCGTATCGTCGAATTCACGAAGTGATAATACTATAAAGTTTATATACAAAGATAATATACCCAGCATAGTACCTTTTCCGATCTCGCACCCACTCCAAATCCAACAGTGACCATAAGCAGCGGAGTTGCAGACCGATTACCGAACTGTCAATGTCAAAGTTCATATTCATTAAAATCAACATTTTTATCATGGTTATGGAACAAGGTTTGCAAATGATAAAAATTTACTACCAAACTTCCGAGTCGGTGGTCGCAACTTTAAGAGCGTTAACGAAAATTTTCGCAGTAGACTAGCAGTTCATAGCTGGAGGTTGTCGTTCCAGTGGGACTACGTTTTGCCCGAAGTGTGGAGAATATTGCAGCCGTAGACATACGCCCGCAAACCAGCCAAATCAGTCAATTTCACGGCGTTCTCAAGAATTGGGCCTCTCCCAGACCACATTATGGTGAATTTTGCGTAAGAATTTAGGCCAAGATCAAGCTGACTCAAGAATTAAATTCAGTTGATCATATGAAGCGAAGTACGTTCTCGAATTCGGCTCTGGACATGATGGAAAAAAATGAAGAATTTCATCGCAATTGCGTTGAATTGAATTGCATTGAAAGTTTGAGGTTGTCAAGACGCTAATGAAAGAACCTATTTTAACTTCGATGCAAACAAATTTGTGCGACTTTTCTTTAGAAATTATTTTTCTTATGTTTAGTTGCTATATAGCAAACACAATTTCAATTTAGAATAGAAATTATATAAATACAGTTTTCCCGATGAAAGGTTTTACCTACACAATCAAGAAATCCAATTCATACCTAATAGTCCTTCACTTCAAATAAATTGTAATTTAGATAACTCTCATAAAGCACTTCGATGAGCAAATATTTCTCCAAAAAGCATTCAAATTAGTTTTCATTCATGTAAATTAAATTCAAATGAATATCAGTATCCGCTTTTCAATTGAAAATTGGTAATGGTACTCTCAGTTATGCCTTTTTATTATAATTTAATATTAACCCATACAAAACTTATCTTCACTCTCACCTCTTTGTAAATCGTGAATCCATCAGTTGTACCCAAGCAAAATAAACATAATCCGCTGAGGCATTGTATAACTGCCTCCAATTCGAAAATATTATTGTACTCGAAAGCGATTTCGGTCAATTTGTAAAATCGTACAAACGAAATATAAATCGAGACGGCTGCACTCATATACAAAAATTCTAAAAAGAAAAGTGAAAATCGTTTTGCAAATTCCACTGAAAATGCATGCAATTTATTATTATCGACAATGCTCACTTACCAACAGCGCTTTTCACTTCGATTATCCTATGGAAGGTTATTAGAGTGAGTGTTAGACAAATTGCAATGCCAGCGTTCCATTTTGTCTCTGACCCGGTTAACAAAATCAGTGTTGAAGGCTTGTGCAGGGTCCCATTATAATCCACCCTTATATTAGTGAAATGATCTTTGCCACTAAGAGCACCTAAACTGACACCATTTCTCTCGGGACGGGAACTTGAACTGTTGGCTGCTGGGAAAAATTGTTGAGGCAACGGTAGACAAGCTCTTGCCAACTCCAAAGTGTTAATGACGAGGAGAGATACAGCTAATGCAGAGCGTAGATTATGAAATGTAAGTAATGTTCTGTAGCACCTGAAATATGTTAATGTATTTGTATGTATATTTAGTAATGTGAAATTTTGTAGATTCAAGTTTAGCAAACTAAATACATACTGAATTTACTAATCAAATATTTGTGCACTCAAATTGCAAAAAACAATATAATATATTCGGTAATAGGTATTCACCAAAAACACCATCAACTCAGAAGGAATTAATATTGTTAATGGGTGTACATATCACCAATTTTAAGATGATACCTACATACGATTACTGTCATAACACAACCGATGCTCGAGCTTGAGCTTGAAATCATTTGCCCGAATTGCCCACACCGAAATGCCCTCAAAACAAAAGCCCACAGAATCAAGGGAAACATTTGTTTCCCCTAAATAAAAATATTCACCACTTTGATTTTAAATCGTTCTCTAAAGGACGAACAATTAATAATATTAAAGAGATTTAGCTCGATGCCAAATTATTAAAAAAGTAAATTCTAGCAAAATGATAGAAAAAATTTGAAATTTGGTCAAAACGACCCAAATTTGTTTTGGCCAGTTGTTAAAAAGGAAATTTTCGAGATGCTTCTGCTGTTATTTCCGATTTTTTAATAATTGACTTAAAAAACAACATTTTTGTTAAAAACGTCCCATAAAAGTGGGCATGGAAAAAAACTTTGTATTATTAAGGAAAGCTTTGTGATTAATGGTTTTTATGTGATACCACACAATTTTTCCTGGTTTTAATTTTTGTTTTCCGTCAATTCCTTTATTTGTTTTGAATGAATAGCCTTACATTCCTTACCACGTAAAGTGGACGGCTGGAGTTACAGCGCTGTTTCACGGTCAGCCACAACCGATCATCAGACTCTTTATCTGGTGCTGGTCTGTCTTTTTCCTTCATTTATCCCGAAATTCCATTTTTCTTCCACTGGGATTCGAACCAGCCGTCCACTTTACGTGGTAAGGAATGTAAGGCTATTCATTCAAAACAAATAAAGGAATTGACGGAAAACAAAAATTAAAACCAGGAAAAATTGTGTGGTATCACATAAAAACCATTAATCATAAAAATTCTCGACAAAAAACAATGTCAAAAGTCTTTCACCCTCTCTATCACCCATTTCAGTCCAATTATGCTTGTCGCAATGGAATAGAATTAGAGAAAACACAGAAAGAAACAACCTGAATGAATAACATAGTATACTTACAGGAGCAAAAGTTTGTCCAAGAAATTGCAAATAAAAACTGGATAAACTCGTGGCTTCAATGGCACAGTGCAAGAGTGCTTGCCTGAGAAGACGCTGGTCTAGGTTCGAATCCCAGTGGAAAAAAAAAAAAATGGAATTTCGGGATAAATGAAGGAAAAAGACAGACCAAGCACCACATAAGGAGTCTGATGATCGGTTGTGGCTGACCGTGAAACAGCGCTGTAACTCCAGCCGTCCACTTTACGTGGTAAGGAATGTAAGGCTATTCATTCAAAACAAATGAAAGCTTTGTGTACCTACATAATTTGCGAAGATCATGGCCATCATTTCCATCGAGCTAACAAAGAGGTTAAAAAAAATCTTATTATATAGTACGTTTAGGGGTGTACGATGAAAATTAGGAGAAAATTAGGCATTAATGGCCCCATACAGGCCAAAAACCTAGCTTCTGCAACCACTTGTGCGAAATGGAAGGGACATGAAATAAAATACCTTATAATAATAATAATAGCATCGCACCAACATTGTACATAAGCAGGAGGGTTGCAAGGTGGGCAGCATGGCCTGCTAAACACATAGCATACTTCACATTATGTCAACGCACCGTTGAGGTAACCCTGCCGAAGCGTGTATGGCAGTGCGTAAAGAGAAAAGTGGCTAAAGAGTGGTTGTATGAAATATCCTAGTATGTCGGCTGTGCTGGGATGGACCAACTCCTCCGACATACTTGTGCAACCCAAATCCAAAAAAAAAACATACACAAAACTAACATTAAGTAAGAAAAAAATAGAAAAATAGAAGGCCGGCTAGCCCTGGCACCTCATCGGAGGAAGAACTATTGGCTTTCAGCCAGGACAACATCAGAAGCAGCGGCCAAGGTCACTAGCCGTATACCGACAAACAGCTAAAAAGGCGAATAACTCTTGCCAGATGAAGAAAGATAGGTACAGCAAGGTACAGCATCTTAATACTAAGCAAGACGGCGAAGACAGGCTGGACAAAAATGATAATTTCCATCTTCTTGTAAAGAGAACTGAAGAAAAGGATAGAAAGCTTACGCAGTGGTTTTGCGAGTGAGGAAAAAAACCACTCCAGAACGATAGGGGAAATATCATCTGGACCAGCGTAACTGGGAACATCAAGATTGGCTTTAGGTGACACCTAGAATGTCTTTGTGCAGGTGCCACGATAAATGACGATTCCAAATTCTTGACGTTTTACAAACGACCAAAAGTTTTTACTATCCGTGTTACTTTGTAGTATTTTTTGCCTCAACTTTTGGTCGTAGGAAAACTTGACAAGACTAACCACTCTAAGGCTAAATTATATCAACTTCAACATCATCCACAAAGACAAAAATGTAAGCTCAGCACTTGCCACTAATCAAAGCTTTTTATGTCTATAACTTAGCTCCGATAACAGTTGTTAAACTGGAGGGTACTGGTCAGCCAAATCTATAGGTATCATCAACTCACGGCAACCCATCACCAAGAAATGAAGTTCAGCATCTGATAGCGTGCCTCCAAGCGGGAATGGACATGCTGCTACTGGGATGGGACGCCAAAGCCAGACACTCCGTATGGGACAGTACAGAAATCAACGAATGAGGTAAGTTTTTATTTGACTTTCTTATGACTCCAAATCTCAATATTTGTAATGTGGGTAACATCCGCACCTTTGTGTTCCCGAGTACGGATCTCGGCTGGGAGGAGGTAATCTAAATTACTCTAGTCACAAACAATTTGCACTAGCTATAGAGTTGATAACTAAAGAGTGTCCAAACTTAGATCGTTTGCAGATCACAAATGGATATTCTTCAACGTAAATTTAAGGTTAGGTATTCCCTTAAGAAACCCCAAACGAATTGACTGAGAGAAATTCAACACGATTAAAATCTCCAAGCTCAACTACGATCTTGTCCCTTAATTTATTAAACTAACGGGGTATGTACAAATTCCACAAAGGAATCCTGGAACTCCTAATGACCACCCACTTACCTGAATATAAAGACTGTTGCGCCAATGTGCAAATCACACATGAAACCCAACTTACACCATGGGACGACAAAAACGTCAATCATCATCAACAAAAGTATTTCACGGCCCAGCGGCAGTTTCTCCCCCTTTAAATCACCAGGGCTTAACCTATATTGCTCAAATAAAATTGAAAGGTTACACCCTGGTTAGCGTTGTTCCACGACGCGTTGTTTTTAGTCGACACTGTTACGTCGTCAATAGTGTCGTTAATGTCATCTATGTCGTCAATGTCGTTAATGGCGTCGTCAAAGTCGTCAATTGGGTTGTCAATGTTAAAAACTTTGAAAACAGCTTTTAGTGAAACGTCTCTACTAACCACTAGTCAAAATAAGCACTGGTCTGGTTGAATATTAATTTATTAATAAATACAAATTTAAAGGCTGGACGTCAAAAACAGAGCGTTTTATTTGGTTTTGGATTGAATTGAGACTCTTTTCAATCTGAGCTCATGTTCATTACCCTAGAAGAAATCGTTATGAATTTGAAAAATCAAACAAAGTCGCCTTAACCGAAGAAGAAAAAAAATATTTCGAATAATTTCCTAAAACCGTAATATATTGCTATAATTACTGATTGAGCAATTGTCTACATGTCGTGTAGTTAATTAATTAACTACACGTACATAATTACGACGCGTCGACTATTTCGCCTGACGATTTCATCCCTAAGCCTCTTTTATGGCTCATGACAGTCGCGTATGCGGAGGATGTGGTTATTCCGGTATCTTAGACGTTCTCCTCGGTGATTATCCAAATCATATAGAGGTCTCTAATTTAGAAAATGATGCTGTCAATGACAAGATAAGGGCATTCAATCTGCCTCGACTCAATAACCAAACACTCTCTTTATCTATCATCCTAGACCCTAAGCTTTACTCTAAGCTAAACATAAAATATAGAAGCATATGTCGCTTTCTTCGCCTGCAGAGAGACTTTCGGCGAAATGAGCGACTCCACTCCGGCCCAAGATGGTGCTGTGAATGTTCACAAAAGTAGCACGTCCAATCCTGCCTTAAGGAAAGCGTACAAAATTACTAAATTGAATCGGATTCAGAGGTCGGCTGGTATTGGTGGAACCGGGGCTCTTGGTCCAGTCCTACCGAAACACTAAATATTTTTAAATTTTTTTTTATAATTATAATTACGTGTGCATAGCATGTAAAGGATGAGGGCTGAAGAACCGATGCACGTTGGTTTTAAATGTTTGTAAATTATAGTGGAAAAAAAACCGAACGGGGAAGAGCATTACAAATCCGTGTTGTACAGTTAAGGAAGGATTCACTGCATATTCATCTGCGTCCGAAAATAGGCTTAACGGTGAACTGATGTGCATTCCTGGCTTGCGGGTATTGCAGTTGAAATGTTCTTTGGGTGGAATGCAGCTGGCCTTTTAGTTTGAGCATTTCTGGTAGAAATATCGATAAAACAGCGATAGGCAGGAGACATTATGACGATCACTCAGAGAGTCAAGTGATTTCGCGATATATCGATCGCCAATAAGTTTTATGATGCGTGTTTGTATTCAGCCCAGATCCACATATGTGATAGGGACTCCGTCCCAGATATGAGTTTTATACTCAAATTTGGGGCGAATATATTGTAGATTTATAAATTGTAGACAGATCGGAAGGTGTAAAATATTTCTTCCATCGTTTAAGGAAGCCTAGACATTTCGAAGCGTTCTTGGGGACATGTGTTTCCAAAAAAGGTTGTCATGAACACAGATACCGATACCGAGCCATTCGCTTTCGGTGATGCAAGAGGGTTTCATGAATAATAGCATTGTTTGGATTTTATTTAAATGACAAAAGACAGAATTGCGGTTTGGAAGCATAAAATTCTACTCAATTATTTTTACCACGCTGAGATATGAGTCAAGATCTGAATATAATGAGCTCAACATATGTACGTTGCCCGTTCCAGTTTCACACCCGAAGATTAGGGGCGCGACCCAAGAAACGAATATGAGAAGCCGATGGTACTGTCATATGCGAATCATATGGATTAGAAGTAACAGACAGGAGATCATTAAGAGGCCTCTACCCAGAAATCGAGCAAAAGTGGAAAAATGTCATTCTGTTTCTCAAACTGATAAATTATTACTGGAGCTACTGAATTGAAACTTAATGCCCTAGAAAGAACATAATTTCCTCTTGAAAATGATCGGAATAGTATTTTAAAAAAACATCTCAGTTATATTTTATTTAAAGAATTCCCAAAAGTGTTTGGGAACATTTGCATAAAATCGATTTAGTATTTTCCAAACCATGATAAGACAGAGTACTATACATCTGAGATCACTAGCTCAGCTAAAAGGTAATATCCAAAACAGCAATATCGTCGAGACAGATCTTGAAATTGTACACTGGTTTGGAAAATACAGGTGTTTAAAAACAAACAATATTTTGAAATATTGAACTACGTTTTTCATGCGAATATTGATGCACGTATGTTTCAATTTTTACTCAGAACAACAAAGTATCATATCAGCTAACAGATCCAATAAAAATATATATTTATTTACGTATATTTTGTCACAAAATACCGAGTTTAAATTACATATTTTTTCAAAAAATTATTTTGTCGTTGCTTAGTTTATCAACTTTAGCAAGAAATAATTCCGGATTTCCCGTGAAGGTGGCGGTAGTTGTGTGGCCTGATCTGAACAGCCAATCAGTACAGCACGCAATCAACCATAAAGTGATTATCTTGTGTTTTACTGCTCTAGGAGGTGTGTTCTAAATGAAACCGGTTTGGTGTAAAGTCTGAAGTGCGATTTCAATAAAATAAATCATGTGTTGATGTGGGTATGTGTAAGCAGATCTATTTCTGTGGCGATTCGAAGTGATTTTGCATTTTTGTTTTGCTGACTGAAAGTAAAAATGAGTGAGGGGTTGATAAAGGCACTTTTCAAGATGTGGATCTAGCTTATACTTTCAGTTTAAAATTTGTTTACAGAAAATTATTTAAACTAATAAACAATACTACAAAAACAAAATCATGATATTACTCAGGATTTTCAGATAGATACACTAAAGTTTCTTTGCTAAATCTTTGTAGAAAAGTTGATTATTGA
This sequence comes from Portevinia maculata, assembly GCA_949715645.1. NCBI lineage: Eukaryota > Metazoa > Arthropoda > Insecta > Diptera > Syrphidae > Portevinia > Portevinia maculata. The sequence goes on along the minus strand of OX454528.1, from coordinate 44,353,490 downwards.
AAAGTGCATAGATAGGTACCCTTCACTCCGTGAGTATTATTGAGTCTGGGTGGATTGGAAGATTCACCATTCGTTTAGGCTAAAGGGGATAATGTAGCACTGCGCTGTTGCTGTTTGTGGGCAATTATTATTTTTTTTGCACTGTTGCCGTTGCCTTTGGCTATATTACAAGGTTCGCAGAACAATAAAATATGATTCGTTCTCTCATGAAAAGTTCGCAAAGGAATTTGATTTATGATTCGGTTGTATGTTTTTTTTTATTTATTTAGTTTAACGAAGTCAAGACAAAACCCTGAAAATTCTCAGATTATCAATGGAAGCCAGCATCAAGTTTCAGAAGGTGAAGGTGGTCTTAAAACTAATGAACATTTTGAGTTGAAATGCCTAATATCAGAATCGGAAAGCCTAGAAAGTCTGATAATGGAAAGAGAGACATCTGTGATCGAAGGAAGAAGGATAAATTAACCTTCAATACTTTTTTAATGAGTTGAAAGCAATAGACCAACATTGCCCAGCACTCGGTTGCAGTTTAAACAATATAAAAATTGTTAAAGAAGTCCGAGTGGGTTTTGCAAGTTCGATCTTTTTAAGATGTGAAATGTGCAATTATGAGAGTCGAGTGTTCCTAAATAAGAAAAATCCAGATGGAATGGATGTTAACACTGCTGCTGTTTTGGCCATTACCAGTGTAGGATGCGGATACTCACAGTTAGAGGAAATCGTATCTATATTAGATATTCCATGCCCATCATTTAAAATATATAGTGAGATTGAAAAACAAACTGGGGATATCTGGAAAGCCGTGGCAGCAAAACATATGTTGGAGGCTGCTAACGAAGAGGCTGAGGCCACCAGACAACATGGTGATATTGATCAGGTAGATGGAATTCCGTTTATAACTGTGGTGACAGATGCTTGCCGGAGCAAACGATCTTACAGGAAAAATTTTTCTGCTCTGTCAGGTGCTGCTGGTGTGGTGGGGTTGCATACCGGTAAAGTAATTTCTTTAGGAATAAGAAATAAGTACTGCGTTACATGCGCTAGAAGTGATACGGAACAACAACAGGACCACGCGTGCAATATTAACCACAAAGGGCCTTCAACGCTGATGGAGTCAGAAATACTGCTACAAGCATTTAAATCCAGTGTAGTTGAAAACGGCCTACGATATATGGCAATGCTTTCAGATGGAGACAGCAGTTCATTTCAAAAAATTATTCAAACCGATCCCTACGGCGGAAGAAGAATCTCCAAAATTGAATGCTGCAACCATTTAATGCGAAATTTTAGAAATAAATTAGAGAACATATCAAGAGGTTGTAAAACAGGATTAAAAGGAGCCTTAAAAATAAGACTTGAAAGAATACGGAAGGATATTTTGAGTGCAATTAAGTTCAGACGACAGCAAAGCCAATCCGAGGAAGAAGCAATACCTTTAATTAAAGCAGATATCAGCAATGTTATTCATCATGTTTTTGGAGATCACAACGAATGCCCACCCTACATAAAAGAAAAATGTGAAGAGAATGACGTGAATTTATGATGATTCCTACAAGAAGACTTATTATGAACGCCAAGATTCTATATCTTGGATTCACTAACAATCTTGCCGAGCACTACAACTCTATTGTAGCCAAACTAGTAGGAGGAAAAAGAATCAACTTTTCACTGGGGCAAGGATATTCAGCCAGGTGTACTGCAGCAGCTGTAAAGTTTAACTCTAAAGGGCAGATCTCTGAACTGTTTAAACATCTATATGGACATAGCTCAAATTCCCTGGCAAAACACATGGAAATTCGGCGACTACGGAAAAGCGTGTTACAAACCCATAGACGAAATGCGAGAAAGGTTTATCGTAAGAGCAAACTGTATCGCATAAACCGGACAGGTGTTTTCAAAGATGTTGGGTATGGTACCAGTTGCCACCAACCAGACATGGATGAAGACAAATTCATTGCAGAGAAAAACTGTCTAATAGAACAACTAAAGCAAAATCAAAACAATCGCCAGCTTTTAGAAAAACAAACATTGGGACAGTCCAGTAATGAAAAATGGTTGAATATCAGAAAGAAAATGTTGACAGCCTCATATTTCGGACAAATATGCAAAGCCAAAAAATTCGAAGGTTATGTTAAAATACTTGCACATCCCACAACCTTATTAACACCTTCCGTCATGTATGGAAAAATTAACGAAGACACTGCGAGGCTGCAACTGGAACAGCAATTGGGCAGAAGTATATCGAACTCAGGAATTTTTATCGATGAGGAGTATTACTTTCTTGGTGCTTCTCCAGATAGACTTATCGACGACGATTACTTGGCAGAAATAAAATGTCCATCAAGCATAGCTGGATGCGATCCTACGGATGCTATCAAAAATCAAATACATAACGGTTTCTGATGATGGTACCATAAAAGGTCTTAATAAAAGACACAACTACGAGTATTACTACCAAATTCAAGGCCAATTGCATATAATGTTAGTGAGAAAAATGCATATTGGCAATTTGGGGTGGTAGTGCTTTTAACATTTATATAGAAGTTATAGATGTCGATCACGATTTTTGGAAAAAAAAATGATCGGACAGTTAAACACATTTTACGAAAACTGGTTTTTACCGGAATTAGTGGATCCTCGTATTACTCGGGGAATGGAAGTGCGAAAACCACAATCACAGGATACTTCAGGAGACCGACAATAATCTAAGCTAATTAGGTGGAGCAGAGTAGCAGACACTACATTAGCAGATACCTATGTATATTATTTTCTTATTAAGTTCCTAAATAAAATAAATTAAATAAAGCTTTCAGCCATACGTTTGAGCGAGTTTTTTTCTTTCGAATGGATGGAAGGACCTATACCATTTTATCTGCAAAATCTCTGAGTAATACCAAATTCATGTTTTATATGTCAAATCCAGGAGTCTGGAGCGAAACCTAAAGCAATGAAACCAACATATTTTGCGCTCCATCCCCTCCCCCCAACATTCACTAACTTCTTTTATCCATACTACAATTTGAGGAAAAAGAAAATTATAAAGCAAAAAACCAGAAGTAGCGATAGAAATATAGAAAATATTATACAATTGGAACATGCCTGAAAATGACCTATCCCGAAGTATAAATGGATTGCAGAATGTGCATTTTGTTCACAACTCAAAACAATACCATCAAACATCGCTTAGCTGACGGATACCTACCTAATTTGTTTCTTCTCACTCCAACATTCATTTGATTCTTGTTTCTACGACGAAAAAATAGAAAGAACAAAATTGTATTGATATCCACATATCTTAGGAAAAACAACCCTACACAAACGATCAACATAAGCATTGTATATGAACTTTATAGTATTCTCACTTCGTGTATACGACGATACGCCACCAAACGCCGTAAAAAAGAACCTTCAGAAAGCTTTTATGCATTTTTGTAGTTATTTCTGTTGTCTTTTCCCATTCTCGTTTATATTTGCAGTGCGTACTCTTTAGTACTCTTTCCTTTGATAATAAAGAAGATTTCCAAAAGTGTGTGTTTTGTCACTTTAATTTTTCTTTACTTCTCATGATGGGAATTGGTGAGAGGTGTGGGGTATACATATTTAATTATGCATTTTGGTAGTTATTTTTGTTGTCTTCCATTCTCGTTCTCTTTCCTTCGATAATAAAGAAGATTTGAATAAGTGTGTGTTTTGTCACTTTAATTTTTCTTTACTTCTCAGGATATGAATATGATGTGTGGGCGAGAGGGGTGGGGTATATGGTTGGTGTATTATGGGTTGGTTTTGAAGGAAGTTTGGGGTAGGTTATCTCATATTGCAAGCAGCTGTATTTAAAAAAGCCAAATTTCCGCCGGTTGAACTTCGTACTTTTGCAAAGCCACAACTTTTAACTTACAAAGTGATACAATGTGAATAAGAGTTTTATCCGATTTCAAGACTTTCATTCTGATAAGTATCAAATTATTTATCATTATTATATTATTATTTCATTCTTTTTCATATATTTTATTATATTCATATTTATATATTTTGTTACGTTTTTATAAATTTTAATATATTTATATATACGAGTATATCTACCTATACCTACTTCAACCTAAAAAGATCTTTTGTTCGGTATGCGCCAGAAAAATTTTAAACTAGTAGAATTTCCACTTTCCGTGTAAAGCGGACAATTTTACCAGTAGAAGAATTCTTTATGTCCACGGGGCTCATTTGTTCCCTGAAAAATATCTTCTTTCTAATTCCATTAAGGGATGGACATTCACATAAAATGTGTTCAGCTGACTAGTCCTCTTCAAGACAGAGTCGGAACTCAGGAAAGTCTGCTATTCTCATTTTGTGCAGATGATATCTTAAACCGTGGTGACCAGTAAGGTAACCCACTAAGTTTTTGATATCATGCCGGCTTAGGTTTAGGCAGTTGCTGGCATTTTGATTGAAGGGCCGAATGGCTCATTTCGCCTTAGACCTGGGATGCTTTCCCAAAGATAGATACATTTTCTATGTTCCGATCTTTATATAGCTGCCGTTGCTGCTGATCTAGGACTGCAGCAGAAAGGTTCGGGACCTATGAATAGTATTTCTGTACCTTTTCTGTCCAGTTCGTCGGCCTTTTCGTTACCTTCTACCCCGACATGACCCTTAACCCACCATAATTTGGTCTTGTTTCTTAATCCCAGTGTTTAACCAACGACCATACCACGTCGAGTTAATCGGTTCTCGTCAGATCACCGTAATTAAACGACGTTGGGCGCGGTTAGTACGTAGATGGGGGACCGTTTGAGAACAACCGCGTGTCGTTGGCCAGTCCCATCTACAGAGTTGAGGTAGATAATACATACGTGGTATCACAATGGACCTAAATTGGTCTAAGTGTGTCGGCTTCTGCCGACAGCCACATAAACCTAACCTAACCTAATCCCAGTGTTTGAAGGGTATTGAAGCAGTACTGTGACTGATTTGGAGTCAATGGTATGCGAGCTAAGGGCGTTTAAAGCTGCTTGACTATCCGTGAATATATGGATGATTGCGCCTTTTATGCCAGATGAATAAATCTGGCTGGCGCATTCTTGAATGGTCTGGAGCTCTGCTTGAAATACGCCGGGACTTTTTCCCATTTGTATAGTAAAGCGTTTGTTTGGTCCGTATACTCCCGCTCCTACCCCCGTTTCCATTCTATAACCATCCGTATACCACTTTCTGCCGTTGTGGCTATTTGGTGGGTTATTGCTAACCCATGGTTCTCTCTTTGGGATCTCCGTGGAGAAACGTTTATTGAAGCATAGTGCATAGCACCATACTATACTATGGAGGCATATGTTATAATAGGTCTTATCATCACTGTGTAGATCCAGTGGACGATCTTTGGAGAGATTCCCCAGGTTCTGCCATATGTGCTGCGACAGACCTATAAAGCTATATTAGCTTTAGTGATTTTGTTGTTAATGTGAGAGATCCAGTTGAGCCTCTTGTCTAGGATTACTCCAAGATACTTGGATTCGTCGGAATACTCTACGACCGTGTCGTTTATTGTGATCAGATCTAGGTCTAATTTCCTCCGTTTAGTGAAAGGAACGATGACGACTTTACTTAGATTTATGGAAAGATTTTCCTTGATGCACCAGTCTATGGCTGTCTTTAGAGCATTTTTCATTTTTGATGTGACTCTTTGCCCCTGACTATGATGAAAATATCATCGACGTACCCAATTGTAGTGTACCCCAAATTGCTCATCTTGTGTAGCAGGTCATCGATGACCAATAACCACAAAAGGGGTGAAAGTACTCCCCCTTGTGGGCAGCCCCTTACGGCTGTTACTGATACTGAGGTCATTCCTGACGAGGCAGATATTTTGCGCCTTTCCAGCATCGCTTTGATCCATTTTATATTTGGTTTTGCTATGTTTCTATGACACAAAGCATTTGATATAGATTCATATCCAGTGTTATCAAAAGCACCCTCTATGCCAAGAAAGGCACATAGTGCGATCTCTTTACACAGGTATGCGTTTTTTATCTCTGTTGTTAGTTTTAACTCCTTTCCATTGTTTTCAGAAAAAACGATGTCAAGCTTATCGGACGATATGATTTAGGTAATTCGCTCGGCTTGTTTCCCGGTTTAGGGAAATGTAGGTATGAATACTACGTTTACCTCCCTTCAGGTAACTGGTATATACCCCCAGTTGAAGCTGAACTCAAATAAGGCAATAATGGATGGTAATAAAACTTCTATTCCATTTTGAATGAGGGCTGCAAAAATACCGTCAAATACTGAAGAAATGATAGAAATCGGTGCATTTTTGGACGAGATACAGCGAAAATAGCAAAACCCTAAAAAATCATAAACTCATAATTCCTTGCTTGATGGAAAATACCAAAATACCGAAATCAGCTTCTATTCAATATCCTGTAGAAAAATGTTTCCTTTCCCCTTACACCATCTGCCTCTCATCAAACATTCCATTTATCAAAAAGTATTCGGCTGTTACGCTGTTACACAGAAAAATAATACTTATCATATGGCGCGACCAGAGGCAGACAGTTGAAAATGCGAGATATCCATATAGGTACAAGCATTGTATATAAACTCTATAGTAAAATCATCAACACGATTTCAAAAAGCTCAACCTCCACGAATTTGGAGACCAAAAGGATGGAGTGATTGCTTCTCAATTTAAGCATAAAATAATTGCATGAGCTTTGAATTAAGAAAAGAGAATCAAATAAACTGTTGGTTAGGAAACAGAGCGAAGAGTTTAATTGATCCTCTCTTCTTCGATAAGGTATTTCGTAAGGATTTCTGACAAAAATAAGAATTCTATCATTGTATGGAATCATTGTATATAAACTCTATAGTAAAATCATCAACACGTTTTCAAAAAGCTCAACCTCCACGAATTTGGAAACCAAAAGGATGGAGTGATTGCTTCTCAATTTAAGCATAAAATATTTGTATGAGCTTTGAATTAAGAAAAGAGAATCAAATAAACTGTTGGTTAGGAAACAGAGCGAAGAGTTTATTTGATCCTCTTTTCTTCGATAAGGTATTTCGTAAGGATTTCTGACAAAAATAAGAATTCTATCATTGTATGGAATTTTGTTATCTTGTATCTATATGGATATCTCGACTTTTCAACTGATTGCCTCTGGTCGCGCCATATGATTTTCATTCGCATGGACGTGTAAGTATTTATTTTTCTGTGTAACAGCGTAACAGCCGAATACTTTTTGGTAAATGGAATGACTGATGAGAGGCAGATGGTGTAAGGGGAAAGGAAACATTTTTCTGCAGGATATTGAATAAAAGCTGATTTCGGTATTTTGGTATTTTCCATCAAGCAAGGAATTATGAGTTTATGATTTTTTAGGGTTTTGCTATTTTCGCTGTATCTCGTCCAAAAATGCACCGATTTCTATCATTTCTTCAGTATTTGATTCGGAAATGTTCAATTTATTTGTATCAGCCGTTATTCAAAGCAATAGTTGTTGGATAGGTATATTTATCTATTAGGGAATCGATCACCTACAATAATGTTGAGGAAGGTCACTTTTCATTTTACAGTTTTTTTTTTGTACAATATTCGTGATCAGCATCGATAGTAACGTGTATCTACTATCTCAAAATCAAGCTAGAAAGCTGAAATTTTAACCATTTAACGAATTCAAACGGTTTTTTTTTTGCAAATGCTATAAAAGAAAGCTGTTGATCAGTCATTGATGAACGTCGTATTGCGTATATACAGACGGTATTTTTGCAGCCCTCATTTAAAATGGAATAGAAGTTTTATAACCATCCATGATAACCTTATTAGGTTCAGCTTCAACTGGGGGTATATACCAGTTACCTGAAGGGAGGTAAACGTAGTATTCATACCTACCTAAACCGGGAAACAAGCCGAGCGAATTACTTAAATCATATCGTCCGATAAGCTTGACATCGTTTTTTCTGAAAACAATGGAAAGGAGTTAAAACTAACAACAGAGATAAAAAACGCATACCTGTGTAAAGAGATCGCACTATGTGCCTTTCTTGGCATAGAGGGTGCTTTTGATAACACTGGATATGAATCTATATCAAATGCTTTGTGCCATAGAAACATAGCAAAACCAACTATAAAATGGAATGGATCAAAGCGATGCTGGAAAGTCGCAAAATATCTGCCTCGTCAGGAATGACCTCAGTATCAGTAACAGCCGTAAGGGGCTGCCCACAAGGGGGAGTACTTTCACCCCTTTTGTGGTCATTGGTCATCGATGACCTGCTACACAAGATGAGCAATTTGGGGTACACTACAATTGGGAACGCCGATGATATTTTCATCATAGTCAGGGGCAAAGACTCAATTGGAGTCACATCAAAAATGAAAAATGCTCTAAAGACAGTCATAGACTGGTGCATCAAGGAAAATCTTTCCATAAATCCCAGTAAAGCCGTCATCGTTCCTTTCACTAAACGGAGGAAATAAGACCTAGATCTGATCACAATAAACGACACGGTCGTAGAGTATTCCGACGAAGTCAAGTATCTTGGAGTAATCCTAGACAAGAGGCTCAACTGGAACTCTCACATTAACAACAAAATCACTAAAGAGAATAGCAGACTTTCCTGAGTTCCGACTCTGTATTGAAGAGGACTAGTCAGCTGAACACATTTTATGTGAATGTCCATCCCTTAATGGAATTAGAAAGAAGATATTTTTCAGGGAACATATGAGCCCCGAGGAGATAAAGAATTCTTCTACTGGTAAAATTGTCCGCTTTACACGGAAAGTGGAAATTCTACTACTTTAAAATTTTTCTGGCCCATACCGTACAAAAGATCTTTTTAGGTCGAAGTAGGTATAGGTAGATATAGGGTAAACCACCCAATGATTGGCACCTTAAGCAAATGTACAGCTTTATTTCCCTGTAAAAACTAAATGAAACATCCCAACACCTATGAAATACTTTATTTACCTTTCTATTGGTGTTTTATAATAAAAAATAAAGAATAAATAACATTTCTTTTAAAACATAAAGAAAAAACCTGAGAAGTAAAGAAAAATTAAAGTGACAAAACACACACTTATGGAAATCTTTTTTATTATCGAAGGAAAGAGTAGCTACTTAAAGAGTATGCATTGCAAATATTAACGATAATGGAAGCCAACAGAAATAACTACCAAAATTCATAATTAAATATGCATACCCCAAACCTCTCACCAATTCCCATCATGAGAAGTAAAGAAAAATTAAAGTGACAAAACACACACTTTTGGAAATCTTCTTTATTATCAAAGGAAGAGTACTAAAGAGTACGCACTGCAAATATAAACGAGAATGGGAAAACACAACAGAAATAACTACAAAAATGCATAAAAGCTTTCTGAAGGTTCTTTTTTACGGCGTTTGGTGGCGTATCGTCGTATACACGAAGTGAGAATACTATAAAGTTCATATACAATGGCTTTTTGAAACCGTGTTGATGATTTTACTATAGAGTTTATATACAATGATTCCATACAATGATAGAATTCTTATTTTTGTCAGAAATCCTTACGAAATTCCTTATCGAAGAAGAGAGGATCAAATAAACTCTTCGCTCTGTTTCCTAACCAACAGTTTATTTGATTCTCTTTTCTTAATTCAAAGCTCATGCAATTATTTTATGCTTAAATTGAGAAGCAATCACTCCATCCTTTTGGTCTCCAAATTCGTGGAGGTTGAGCTTTTTGAAATCGTGTTGATGATTTTACTATAGAGTTTATATACAATGCTTCAGTGCGCCTCCTTTGAGTCCATTTCTTTCGGAAGTTTGTAGATGGTTGTGTACTGTGGCCGATTGACTGTCCGTCGTTGATCGGATAGGATTTTTATTGGATTGTTGATCTAACTCCACACCCTCCACAGTTCACTTTAAGTGTTTTACTTGAAACACTTTTAATTGGATTGGTGATCCAATACGTTCACTCATAGTATACACGTTTAATTGTTTTAAAATAGTTTAAATCACTCACTTTTCACTAGTTCGTTTTATTTAAAAAGGATCGAAGGACCATGTTCCGGACTACTTGAGCCTGGAATTTAATGTTGGTCGAAGGAGATGCATTCAACGATTTTTTAAAAATTTGGATATTTCCTAGTGACGAAATAAAACTCTTTGTTACCACGTTATAAAATGCTTTATTTCCTAAGTTAGGCGGCTGAGTTGAACTGGACAAAGTAGAGTACCGCAAATTTCTCTACGAACCAACCTCGTAAACTCGGTACATAGAGTTCCCCATATAATCAATCAGCTGGACTTTTATTTCTAACATACATAATCGTAGCTAGTCGTTGACCCTAAATTGCATGACATAAATTAAAATTACATTTATTCGCTGACTTTTGTTGGAGCGGGATGGTCATATGTTGATTGATATTTTTATTTGCTCATATGGTTGTTGCACCTTTTGTAGCCGGTGGTTGGTGAAGGCACACACTTCTCCTTACGGGAGTGGGTTTGTGTGCGACCGAATCAGCCTAATCTTCGATGATCTTCATGTTGTGAATTTCATTCTTCGGTTTTTTGACAGTTCGGGTTAGATCGTTGCGTGCGTGGAATCTCGAGTTGGTAATTGTTCGTTGGTTTTCTATTTCGAGTGTTGTTTTTGTGTTTTTTTCTCTAACTGGAATATTCCTGGTGAGCTGTCCGTAGAGGGTAGTTGCAGGAAATGTGAAACTCGTGTTTGAGTTGCATAATTATTAGGGTGGAGCACGGATGTATGAAATTTTTTTTTTTGTGATTCGGAATTCTAATAGGGGGGGTTTGGTGCGTTATGCTAAAAGAAAAATAAATGTTGTTTTTTGATTAGATTGGTAAAGATCTTCTACCTCCGCACTGACTTGAAAAATCAAAATGTGGTACAACATTTTAGTAAACAGATGTGACTGAAAACAATATAAAAGTAAATAGATAGATAAAAGTGCGTAAAATATACTATTGATAATTAGAATTTTATTTCAATATAAACAAAAAATAAATTCATTCGTAACAATAAACATTATTTTTTTTATAATTAAGATGCTTTAAAATCTTGTTTTGTCTCAAATTTAGGCATTGTCTCCCGTGATTCTATTTTGGCATTTATTGCGCCTAGTCGGCCCTTTTTGGTGTACTGAGAAGTGGCAGCTTCCGTTGTTATCTTTACAGCTCGTTCAACAGCTTTGGTATAGCACGGGAGCCTTAAAAAGAAAACTTCACCTTCACCACCAGATTCCACGATGCTCCGAATGTCTTGGTCACACAAATTTTGCATAATCGGTGGGTCAGAAACCTTTTCTTGCCAATTTATTAAATCGATATACGTTGATGCATTGAAGTTAATAAGCGGCACTTCAAACAGCCTGGGTGTTGAAGACCGAGGCATATTACGTGCTTTTAATATGCGCCGAGCTGCCACTTCTCTTATATGTTTATTGTTATCTGTTACCATAGCAAGAAGAATGTTTTCAGGATGCGCAAAATAACCATTCCGCTGAATGACAGGATCGATTACGTTCTTAAGTTATCTGGAAGATATCTGGAGGCCATAACTATGTTAAAAAGATGGTGTGTACAATCCTTGCACGATGGTTTATTTTTGATGGAGAACCAAGATGGCCCGTGTGAGCCAACGCACATGAGACATTTTGCCTTGAGATTTTTTTGACAGATCTTTTAGGAACTCACCTGATAAAACCGCTGACACAATCTTGTGCAAGTACTGTTGATCTGTACTTAAATCTTTAGCCATTTCTGGTAGAACATTCCCTTCAATACTTCGAAATGTTTTAACAGGTAATTGTTCACAGGTTTCAAGTGCTTTTCCCAAAGGTCCAGTGTAAGAGTTAGCTACATCCGTCAAGATGTCCAAATAAGTGTCTTAAGGGTAGTTCATTCATGTGTAGTAAGCATATTATAAATTGAAGTGATTTTTGAAGTTCTGTCTAAAGTAGTCTTATAATAGCCGCGTTTTATTATCCCAATGATCTTGATACGGATCCGATCTGATAATAAAACGATCTGGATCATCAGTGGCAAGTTGTGGCAACAGTTGTTTTTAAGTTATTAATTATTTTGTGTTATTAATAGTGTTTCATATTTTGGTCTGGCAATATTATTGTGTTCCTATAATTTCCTATAATTTAAATAAGCAACGCCACGAAAAAAGTGGTAGTGAGTTTTGTAATTACATTTTGGATCACGATTAATGATCCCGATAAATAGCAAGATCCTGTGTTGTTTTTGTTTTACGTATTAAATTGATCCAGATCCAGATCCGCATGGATAATAAAACACAGCTAATACCGCTGTACTTTTCTGTATTCACATGTGTACCGTCACAACCGATAGCCATAAGATGATGTTGAGGAATTTCTTCATCAGATAGAAAACTTCGTATTGGAATTTGTACTCCTTTGGCCGAACCAGTCTTAGGAACTACATATCCCATGTATATACGAGTAGACCCTGACTCTTGCACTAAAGAGATGTGCTTTTCAACAATTTTAGTTTTGTAGATTTTTTATGGTTTTGTCTTTCCTTCCATCAAAGTATAATGCAAATAATTCTGCAGAAGTCTTATCGTTCAATAACTTCTCTCTGGTTTTAGTTTTCTCTCTTCGTATTTAATGTCTGTCGATGACCCCGACTTCAGACCCAATATCAAATGAAACAGACGACGCTATCGCTGCTGCTGCCATATCTGATACTCCATATCTATCACATGTCTTCGATAATCTAGGAAAATCAACGCTTGAGGAAATTATTCTTTTCTTCTCAGGAATGTGTTTTTCTTTGGGCTGAATGAAGTTATCCGTACTTTTGGAACTTTCAGGCGCTGACGATGAGGATGTCAAAGAAGAACTAATCTCCAAAACAGCAGGGGTAGCAGTATTTATAGCAGTTTGGTATTTCTCTCGAGTCTGTTTTCTTCCCAAACTCTTTCGCAGCCTTTTAGTGACAGTAACATCAATTCCACCGATTGCCATACCTCGAACATTTCTTTGGTCAACTAAAAAAGCTTGTTCTTGTTTCGGAACCTTTTTATCTTTGGTTCAGGAAGGTGCAGTGATTGAATTCATTGCATTTGCATGCCGTTATATCAAAAAGGAACTTACCACTTCGCTAAAAACTTTCTAATTTTTCTGGGGAGAGTCTCTTGACGGTTTTTAGTAAATTCTTGTATTTTAAATGATATGCTTTCAACATCTGTATGATACTGGTTTTTGTAACAGTCGGAATAGATGCAGATCGCCATATATTTTCTATTTTGAATGAATTTTATAGCATACCTACTCACTTGATTACGAACAGGTAGATTTTTGGTTTAATTTGCTTTTTAGAAGAGTTTCAATGTGTTTGCGGAGGCAGTTATCGTTACCTAAATCGAATAATATTTTGCATTTATATATTTAAGCCTATAAGGCACCTTTTTTTACTATTAGATACCAATTAACAAAAAAAAAATTCGCTCCACCCTAATAATTATCCTACATTCCAATGGCTAGCCCAAATGCGACCCTTTTCGGTTCCTTTTCTTGGGAACCAACAATAGCTGTGATATTAAATTATTTAAATACATAAAATATACATTTTAAGAAGCTTTATAAAAATGTGCAATAGTTGGCTTTAATTATTTATTAAATAGAGATCAAATACATAATAAATACGAAGAGACATTTACTATAAACCATAAATCATAATTTGTAAAAAGTAAAATAATAAATGTTGGCATTAGAAATAATTGGTTTAATCTATCTCTAAGACAATCAGAAGTAAAGGCCCATGTTCTGGATTCCACTTTTTGTGAATTTGCAAGGTGAAAGTGAAATTGTGTGTTCTGCATTTCGATCGAAATGAATATTGTAAATTGGAGCAAATCTGTAGGGAGTTATTACGAATGGTTTAAGTGCGAATTCAGCATTTTTTTTATTGACAATTGCTAAAACTATTACATCCATGTTTACTTAAAAGCAAACATTTTGTTTGTTTAGGTCGTTGACAATTCGAAAGTGAATTCGAAAAAATCTTCATTTCATTCCGAGTGAAATTGAAAAGTGAATTGAATTCGATTTCGATCGAAATGCAGAACATGGGTGAAAATAAACGGATATTTCAAAATTGCATACTCATGTCGACATGAAGAGTGGCATAGTTAGAGTGCAATTAGAATTGAGTACAAGGGTGTATTAAACAAATCAAAATCAGATTATATTAAAAATAAAATTGACAGTGCATAAGTAATCAGAAATCAATGTGGAAAGTTTTAAAATACCTTGTCCTGAAGGAAGACAGTATGAAAATAAGAATGGTTGAATTTAATCAAAAGGTTATTGGAAATGATGAATATATAGCTAATCAGTTTAACACCTTTTTCTAAATAGCGTTAGAGATATAAACAGTGCAACACCTAACATCCTTTTTGTGAATGAATGGTACCGGAAACATGTTTATTTTAAATTCAAGCTTTTTAACAATTTCAATGAACTATGGAAAGTGATAAATCTGCTCCCCTATAAAAGTGATTTTAATTATGTTAATAAAAACATTATAAGAGGCTGCTTTATGCTAGTAGGCCCTATACTTTTAAAAATAGTTAACTTCTCCCTTAGTAGCGGTGAATTTACAAATACATGGAGAACTTCCTTAATTGTCCCAGTGCAAAAAATTAATAACTCCATTAAATGTGAAGGCTATAGAATATTTGAAAAAATAATAGCAAAAGTGGTACACATTCAATTTGAAAATTTTCTTGAAGAGAATAATATTTTTTCTGAAAACCACTCTGGAATCAGAAAAAAACACTCATGTGAATCTGCTTTAAATCTCGTGATTGAAAATTGGAAAGAAACAATGCATGACAAACACAATATCGCTGCAGTGTTTCTAGATCTTCAAAGAGCTTTTGAAACAGTTTATAGAAATATCTTACTCCAGAAGTTGGAGGCCTATGGCGTACAGAACGTGGAATATAAATGATTCAGCTCATGTCTTACTGGACGAAAGCAACAGATAAAATTTAACAATTTAGTATCGGAGCCAATAGATGTTAACTTGGGAGCGCCATAAGGTACTATTCTAGGACCTTTACTGTTCCCACTATACATAAATGACATTTACATGCGTAAAAGATGATAAACTTATATTATTTGCTGACGATGGATTGCAATTTGTTGAGGACTTAAATGTAAACTAAAATTAGCTGAAGACGTTAGAAATATTAAAGCATTTGTTGAGATGAACAAATTAAAATTAAATGAAAACAAAACCAAATTTTTGTTGTTAAACTTTATCACCGACACTGAAATTTTTGAAGTAGTTGAAGAAATAAAATATTAAAGTGCAAAACTTGACAATAAACTTAGCTTTAAATTGCATTTCGACTACGTAATAAGCAAAATCGCAAACAAGTAAGGATTTTTGAGAAGAATCAGAAAAAATGTACCTATATTAACCGCTTCATTCTGATGTTATGTAATGAAGGTGTCAAAGATAAACTACAAAAGTTATAGTATAAGGCCATTAGATGCATTTAAAAATGTGATAGATCTACACATATCAACTACATGCTAGAAACTTTGAAATGGCTAAGTGTAAACCAAAGGAATGTTATGTTAGTACTTGTTTATTTTTTTAAATTAAAAATAATCTATTGAGTAAATATCTAAGAAATAAATTATCAATTAGAGACGATACTCAGCCGCACGACCTTAGTAATAACAGTAATTTTAATTTATAATTTATTAGAACAATAGAACTACAAATATGGTACATATTTTATAAGGGATTTAAAATGCTCAAATATCTACCTAATAATATAAAGTTTGAAAATAATCTATACAAATTTTAGTCATATATATAGAATCTCAAAAAAAAACAAATTTATCTAAAAAATCGAATTTTGAGCTACAGAACTGAAATTTTTAATATCTTAATTTTTTTTAATTTTTGAAATCCGCCCACAATTAAATAAATCATTTTGATGGAAAAGTCCAAGTTTGAGCCACGAAACTGAAATTTATAAAATATTATCTTAAGGAGCCCTTAATGCTCATGTTTAAAAAGTTTTAAAAAACGCCTACTGACAATTAAAAAAAAAACCGTTTTTTCAAAAAGTCAAAATTTGAACTAGGAAGCTGAAATTTGAAATACAGTGGAATTCGGTTATAACGACCGCTCATGGGAGACAAATTTCCCGTCGTTATAAGCGAATGTTGCTATATCCGAATGAAACAAAAATCTATTTTTTTAAATACATATCTATGTTATGTTATATTTTTATTTCATTTTAAAAAAAAAGTAATTCAATTCTTACAAGTATACATATGTATGTACCTACACAAATTCAAATTAATTTTTTTTTTAATTTACTATTCAGTTCTTTTGAAAAAATCTGTGATATTTGATTGTTTTTTATTTTGAAGGTAAAGAAATTCAATTTTTTTTCTATTTCCATTACATTATTTGTTAATTCTGGTGCTGTGTTTGCGAAAAAACAAAAATCCTTAACAAGACCTATTGCATTTAATGCTTCGGCTATTGAAGGACTTGTTTTGGTTATATTCTCTCCATCGTTATCAAAATCCTCGAGAAAAGAATCTTCTACAGCAGCAGCTGAACTCACTATTTCTTCTAAATTTGGATCACCTGAAGTTAAAATGTTGTCATCAACGGTTACGTATTCCTCCCATGCCATTTCTGAAGCGCAGATGGTTGAATTGTTCATCAGTGCAATCCATTCAGAAAGGGGCCAATCATCCTCTTCACTAAATTGTTCTTCGTTTCGAGAGTTGTTCGAAGTCTGCAAGCCAGCATGCTTAAAACAGTTAGCAATTGTGTTACTAGTGACACGATCCCAAGCTGTGGCCACCATGCTGACAGCGTCTAATAATCCAATGGTACATTCTTTATTAACTTCTATGTCCCGAATCATTTTGACCACAAGATTTTTGCGAAAATTGCTTTTAAGGCTTCTTATAACACCTTGGTCCATTGGTTGCAATATCGATGTTGTATTGGGCGGAAGGAAGACCAGTTTTATTGAAGAAAGGTTTTGAGTGTTAGGATATGAAGGGCAGTTATCAACAATTAACAAAACTTTCTTTTTCTTTGTCCTAAGCTCTGTATCCCATTTTCGTAAAACTCCCTCGAAATTTTCGGAGGTCATCCAAGCCTTTTTGTTTGCTGTGTATTCAACTGGCAAGCACTTGGTACCTTTAAAACATCTTGGATTTTTTGATTTGCCTATAACAAGCAGTTTTCGTTTTTCCGATCCGTCCATATTTGCACCAACGAGCACGGTTATTCTCTCTTTTGACATTTTCCCACCTGTGCACTTCTCTCCTTTAAATTTCATCGTTTTGTCAGGTCTTAATTTGTAAAAACGCCAGCTTCGTCCACATTAAAAATTTCACTGGGTTGGTACTCTCCTCGAACTATTGGCCATACTTTTTGTAACCACTCATCGCATAGCCCTTGCTGAACGCTGTTAGCTTCTCCCGAAATTTTTCCGAATATAATGTTGTTTCGCATGCGAAAACGGTAGATCCAACTTTCAGTACATTGAAAATCATTTCCAAGCAATTGTCCAATTTCATTTGCTTTTGTTTGCAGTAATGGCCCTGTGATGGGAACATTATTGCTCCTGTGAGTTTTAAACCATTTTAATAATGATTCTTCAATGTCCGCATGTTTTGAAGAACGAATCTTTTTTACTTTTATTGATTTCGCTTCAAAACTTTTTTGAATAGCTTCTTTATTTTTCCACATTCCACTGATTGTAGAATGCGAAACGTTGACTTAAGTCTCCAAATTATGGCAGCCTTTTCCTTAATAGTAAAAGTTTTCCTTTTTTTAGATTCTATTCTACAGAATAAAACACACTGATTTTTCCCGGAATCGAAAGAATACATTTTTTTCTTACCTCAAATAAACTTAGTAAGTCCCACGAAACTCTGCTCGTTTTGCTAGGATTCAACACTTTTCTTTTGCTTCGATTTCGAGTTTGTAACAACTAAAGAAAAAACAAAGAAGGAGGACAAGCAAACGAAACCAACGGTAATTTTTTGCACAGGCAAATAGATGATTTTTTTTTAATTAAAATTCTTGCAAAAAAACGGACGCTATACAAGCAAACGAAACCAACGACATTTTGCACAGGCAACTAGATGATCTTTTTTTGTTTCGTCGCTATATCCGGAAAAAAAATTAAAATTCTTGCAAAAAACGGACGCTATATACAGAATCGTCGTTATATCCGAAGTCGCTATATCAGGATGAATTTGTATTGAAAATATGGTGTGAAATCAAGGGACTCGGAAATTGCGTCGTTATATCCGCATGGTCGTTATAACCAAGGTCGCTATAGGCGAATTTCACTGTACATACTCTCTTAGGCCCTTTGCTCATCATTAAATGTTTTTAAAATCCAACCACTGGGCCGCTATTTAAAAAACCGTTTTACTTAATAAATCATTGTAAATTAAATTCCTATTCTTCACAATGTATGTAGATAAAGCCGTTTTGAACAACTCCTTTAACATAAAGTTGTCTGTCATTCCGTTTTTTACAAAAAAAAATTGTTTTTTTATAAAATCCTTTAAATATTGTATAACAAAATATATAGTGTTCTTAAAATTTCACTCATACTTAGTTACTTACTTTTGCCACGTCCACTTTATGAGAGATAGGAGGAGGAATAGCCATCTTACAGTTTGCCCAAGCGGACTGTAGCCCTTCCCTATGTTTTTTATTGAATTTATTACTATTTTTTTGAATCGATAGCAATTCTTTTCTTTTATTATTCACCAAAGTATATTGAGCTATTATAAGCTTCCTAAACCTATTCGCCAACCATTATTATTAAAGTTGAAAGCAGCTAATTGTCACTTGACATTTAAAATACATATAAATCCCCGGGCAAATCCGCCTGCGAAGGTTCTCGCACGAGTACACTAGTAGTTCAATATTTCTTACCTTCATTTTGAAATTGATTTTTTTTATTTATATTGACATTCTGACATGGTCAATTGCTCTTGTTCGAGGGTTCGAATTAACAGTGAGACAATTAATTGTTCGCACATTGGAACTAGCGTTAATACAAACCTATTAGGGCTTTATTAAAACATAACAAAAATGTAACACTAAAATCTAAATAGATTTAAAATCGATTTTTGAGTGCTCGGTGAATACCGGCCTTTGTATATGAGATATAACCGTTTATTTTTAATTTCAAACTTATGGTAGACCCTAACATGTCGTCTCCAAGTTTGAATGTGAAGTTTAATGTCTAAGATCTTTTTGTTTTCATGAACAAAAATATTTTTATCCGAATTAGGCTGAGATATACACAACTTTCACAACCTAATCGAAAAAAATAAACAAGAAAAATTAAGTGAGTAGCCTGTGCACGCTACAAATACACCAGTGATGCAATAAAGCACACTCATATACAAACAAGAAAGTAGCACGCATATCAATAATTGAAGGGACTTGCAATTGCTCGATCACTTAAGAACCAGCCCTTATTTAGACAATTTGGTTAGCATTACCCCAGTGCTTTCAGAAGCACTGGCATGGTTATGCACTTTATTCCAATTGATTTAAAATATTTTCTTAGTTAGATCATAAGTTATAAATACATGTATGTACCTACTTTGAATATAGAAATTTTAAATACGGAATTTTTTTTCTTCGTATGGTTTTTCAATTTGTTTACTTTTAAATTCAAATTAGAAAGAGCGAAGATCTTGCAGTACTGACTCGGAAAGGCCTTCAACGAAAAAGGAAAACCAAATAATTTCCCACAATAGACATGACTTTTTCATTATGGAATTAATGTTAAATTTAAAAATACACGGGTGGAATTGTAGTTTTGTTTTCTTTTTTTCCTGATTATTAAAGAAGATGAAATGAATACCATGAAATCTGGTTTGTTTCTCATGCAAAAGAATTGTATTTATGTAGAAGGAGTTTGGAAATATTTTCAGCTGGTTCTACTACAGCTGTGTAATGAAACACTTTTCTTTTTCTCGACCCATTTTGTTTCATTTTAAGTTTACTTGGTTATAAATTTGCAAACTGTTTCGTAAGACTGAATTCATGAAAATGTCTTATACATATCTTATAAATACAAAAGTTAAGCATTATACTCTGTATTGAAATAAAGGGTTTTTCAATAAGAGCGCTACAAAAGTTTTTTTTAAATAAAACAAAAACGGTTTTGGATATCTATGAAATTCTTTATTGCTGTGAAAGTAAGTTCGATGCCATTATGTATGGAACTCGATTTCTTTTGCATGGCCACCACGGGCACGCTTGCAGAAGTCCGGACGCTGAACCCAATTTTCGACGGTTTCCAAGCATAAATCGGCCGATACTGCTGCAATTTCACGTTCGTTGTTCGTACGAAGTTCATTAATCGTCGCTGGCTTGTTGGAATAGACCATAGACTTGACGTAGCCCCACAGGAAATAGTTTAACGGCGTAAAATCGCACGACCGAGGCGGCCAAGCGACTGGACCATTTTGTGAGATAACACGGTTTCCAAACTTGGTTTCCAATAAATTCATTGTGGCATTCGCTGTGTGGCTTGTGGCGCCGTCCTGTTGGAACCACATGTCCTCCAAGTCCATATCATCCAATTGGGGCCAAAAATATTCGGTTAACATTGAACGGTAGCGATTCCCATTCACAGTAACGTGCCGGTCTTGATCATCACGGAAGAAGTACGGCCCAATGACGCCGCCGGCACATAAACCACACCAAACCGTAATTTGGATTGCTGCCTGACCAATGCCGCATATTGTGTTTATTGACGAAGCCATTCAGCCAGAAATGAGCCTCATCGCTGAAGATGATTTTTCGATAAACGATGCTCTTAACGTTGAGGCCACTGACTCCGAATTTCGATAGTAAATTTTAATAATTTCGACTCGTTGTTGGCTCGTATATCTTTCCATCATGAAATGGCAAACCTTACTGAAGAGAAATGTCAAAAAAACGGCAAGAAATTCGGTGTCGTTTGCTGTCCCTGTCGCTCTACTTTTGTAGCGTCCCTGTTGAAAAACCCTTTATATTCGTTTATACACCTACACCATTCGTCCATCACTTATGTTGGGACGATTCTGAGTGGTCCCAATCTGCTCAATCAGAGAATGCAAAAATTGTCGACGTGCGTTGGTTTTGTTCATTGCTCTCATATCATTTTCGTCTGTCATTTGCATGTATTTGTATATCCCCCCCAACATTTAGTCCATACATCCTACTTTTTGGTAAAACAGAATGGATTGTGGGTTTCTTGCTTCTCCATCCAATTCTGTGTCATAGTGAAGTATTGACAATAAAATTACTACCTTTGACTTTTTCGATACATAAGAATACGCTGCGACAGTATCCTTAAATCCAAAGATAGTCTTTCGATGCTTCCCACCTTTTAAAAAAAAATTAAAAAAAAAAAAATACGAGCTTAGTCGCTCTCCTAAGAGGCTTTGCAGTTGTTTTTTTAGAAAAAGCCTGGCAAATTAAGATGCTTGGCCAACGGGTTGTGGCTCGTAAGAACGCCAGCAACTAGTTTGTAGGCCGTTCTGCTGAGAGATGGCAAGAATGCCGCAGATTTTTTAACAGGCATCTGAAAGTATTCGTTTAGTCTGTCTGCATCCTGGAGAGTCATGACATCTGGGTTGTGTTAACAAGAAACCCAATCATCAATGATTCTGAAAGCCGAAAGGTGAGTAAAACATAGCATATGCTAAAAATACAAATACAATTTTATCCAGTGTGATTTGACCCATCAATAGAAGTCCTGGCCGGGCTTACAGGTAGACCTAATACTGGTTAAGCTCCTGAAAAGTCGCCCTAGCAAAGTTAATTTGAGATCTCATTTCCGGTGATCCCGTTTTGCCACGGGACCCAGAGAAGAATTAAGTAATGACGTTTTTGAACATCGGATATGGAAGAGATTTTGTTGATTAAAATTTCGAATAAGCTTTTGAAGGCCACATTTGAAAGGAACCACAAAATGGGTATTATGGGATTTGGGGTTTTGATCGAGGGAAGCTTAAATTAGACAGACAAGGCCCTGTTGGTGGTATGTAGATGCAGCTTTAATTCCGAAGAATTTGTAGTAGAGTTTCTTTTAAATTTGTGGAACATTAATGCTTCCATATAAGCAACTTTTACATCCTCAGTTGGAGCTGCAACAATTTTTTGATGCAGACCCCTAGCTTCTGAATAAGATATTTCGTAATTGTGCAACCGGGCTTCATTCATATGAATAATTTATTTGCTTTTTCAAGATCTAAGTAAGCCTTATGATGGGCTTTAAACTCTAGCGAGATGATTTGAACCGAGTCTATCAAGTTTGAAATCTTGTTCTTACTTAGGACTCTTGTCTAATCGAAATCGCAAAACAATGTTATTATGATCGATTGTAATAATAGTTAATAAAAATGCCACACACCTGTCGCTAAGCGATGCTCCCTCGTTGCACGAGAAATACCCGAACAAATCAAAAGTAGTAATAATTGGTGTAACGCACTTGTTGTTTTTAATTTTCTATTTAATAGTCTTTTGCACAAATGTCTAGATCCTTCAATCCGGCTCGAAGGACCATATTTTGTCTCAAGGACAATAGTAAATCAAAAAACCGAATTAGGATTAGACTTATCAAAAAACCCAAAAAGAAATAAACCAAGTGGTTCAAATGCGAGACCATAAAAAAGACAATGACCAAACTTCTGTCAAAAAACGATTTATTATTTGTAAGAGATACTGCCACTCTAGTCTTGTACACTTTGCTATTCGGAATGCCAAACATTTGTCCATTTAGTCAAGAAATCTTCCGAGTTTAGCTGATTTCTGCGGTCACTCGTCTGCTGGTCAATAACCCCTTGGGAATTACGTAATCGTAATTTTAGTATGAATGAATTTATCTCAATGCGTCTTATCTTTTTCTATTCTATTCCTATTCTATTTCCTCTTTCTAACTATCTGTTTCCTATGACTTTTCTGTGTTCCTCTTCGGCTGTTCAAAGAATGTTAAACATTTTTAAATTTAGTTCCGATGCTCGTTTTTTGACTATGACAAGTACAAGTAGTATATCGTCCGTGGCTAATGGCGTGAGCAATAATACTGTGCGCACTATGATACGGATTCTATCTAGGATTCGTTCGGGTTTTTTTAGTGTGTCACTTGAATGCCCGTAGTCTTAACAACACAAAGTTAGATTACTTAAGATATGTTTTCGAGGGCTCTGAAATTGATGTGATTTGTGTAAGTGAGACTTGGTTTAAGCCTGATATTAATGATCATATCTTCGACATGTTTGGCTATAAGTTGTTTCGAAATGATAGAATAACTAACACAATAGGGGGTGGGGTTGCAATTTATTGCAAATCAACCTTAAAATGCAAGGCAGTTGGTAGATCCGCTGGCAACGGAATTGAATATTTAATGTTAGAGATGGTTGTGTAAAATGTATTGTATCCTGTGTGTATAATCCAAGTCGAAATTACTTACCAGATCCGGTTTTCGCTAAGGTAACTAATTATGCCCAAATATGTGAACATTTTAATGTCTGTGGAGATTTCAACACCCATTTGGGAAGGCGTGATATTTTATCGCGCCGACTCATTGACTTAGTGCTTTCAAATGGCCTCGTTATAAGCAACTCTTATCCAACTCGATATGCTCCAAATTCTAAACCAAGTTTGTTAGACCTGGTTTTAGTCTCTGATGCTTCAAACGTTCTTCTTTTGGATCAACTTGCTCTTGAAGGGATATCTGACCATGACTCGTTATTTTGTTCTTATAATATTGATTTTTCTCATGATCCCATTCCGCATACTTTCTCATACAGAGATTTTAAGTCTGTTGATGTAAACTCACTACATAGAGAAGCAAGTGCAATACCATGGGAACTTTGTTTGTATCTAGAAAATGTCATCAACAAGCTGAACTTTTAGCCTTTTAGCAAACATGTCCCTCTGCGGACTGTACAAATAAGAAATTTGAAATGCCCGTGGTTCACCCGAGAAGTATTAGATGCAATAAATAAGCGCAGAAAGTACTATAGTAAATGGAGACGTAGCCCTACTTCAAGGAATTGTAAAGCTTTCTGTGTAGCGCGTAATCAGTTCACATTTGTTACGCGCCGCGCTAAATATAACTATTTCTCAAGGACATTGAAGGATTCACCTCCTTCCAAACAGATATGGACTAATTTACAAGATAGAAATATAGGTGTTGGTAACAGAGTAGAAACAGTCTGTCGCTTAGATTCCAATATCCTTAATTGCGCATTCCTTTCAAGTACCGGTACAAGAAATCCTCAGTTCTCCTTGCAAGAAGAAATTCTATGCGAGCCTGATTATGATTTTATATCAGTAAATGAGAATGATGTCATTGAAAGCGTTGCTGATCTTAAATCGAATGTAGCAGGTGAGGATGGCATCCCATTCCGCTTTTTAAAAATGGTTTTACCTTTTTTACTTTCCCTAATAACTGGAAAGCCGCCAAAATAATTCCTGTTGCAAAGAAACCGCAACCCTCGCTTCCTAATGACTTTCGCCCGATAAGTATTCTTCCGACCCTGTCAAAAGTATTTGAGAAAATACTGGCAAAGCAAATAGTAGGTCATATAAATGGGAATGCTTTACTTTCTCCTTTTCAGTCGGGTTTTAGACCCGGGCACAGCTGTGCTACTGCAATGGTGAAAGTTCTTGACGATATAAGGCAACAATATGACCGAAGTTACATAACGGTCTTATGTTTGTTAGACTTCTCTAAGGTTTTTGATAGGGTCAACCATCAGATCTTATGTACAAAGCTCCGCTATTATTATGGTTTCAGTGATAGGGCAGTCCGGTTAATAATTAGCTATTTAAGCAATCGTTCTCAAAGAGTTCTGGTTGGTGACCATTTATCGAATGTCAAATTCCTGCGGGAGGATGTGCCACAAGGATCTATTTTAGGACCCATTCTTTTTTGTATGTTCATAAATGATATTGCTCGTGTATGTAATAGTCCATCTTTTCACCTTTATGCCGATGATGTCCAAATTTACCTCTCAAGACCTATCGGATTAATTGAGGATCTTTTCCATCGGATAACCCTTGACCTCTCAGCTATACACAGCTGGTCTGTTGAAAATGGACTTACTTTAAATCCATCTAAGACTCAGGCAATTTTAATCCCACACACCGGGAATGTTCCCTCCTCTCTTTCTGTTCATCGTAGAAATAAAGTTTGTTGAAAAAGTTACCACCTTAGGTTTTAAAATAAATAGTAGTCTTTCTTGCAATGACCATGTCAATTATGTTATCAGCCGTATCTACGGTTGCCTTCGTAAGTTATGTACTTGTGCTAATTTTATTCCTCGCGATACGAAATTAAAATTAATGACAACGTTACTGGTTCCCATTATAACTTATGCAGAAGTTGTCTACTGTATGCTTGATTCCTTATCACAAAATAAGCTTCAAGTTGCATTTAACGGAATGATTCGTTATATCTTCGGACTAAGAAGATATGATCATGTATCAGCTTACCAAAATAGTATATCAGGATGTTAATTAAGCCAATTTCTTGTAGTACAATGGAACGTTACCGAGTCTGAGTGCTCTGGGATTTGGATTTCCTTTTTTTTTTAAAAAAAAAAAAAAAAAAAAGCCAATTTCTTGATGCTAGAAACTGTATTTTTCTGCATAAAATAATATACTCAAAATCACCACGATATCTTTATGAGAAATTGCAATTCACACAGTCGGATAGAAATTTTCTTTCTCTTTCCTTCTTTATTCTTCTCTTCTTTTCTTTTCTCCACTTAATTTTACTCTTCTTTTAAATTAAATTGTTAATCTTCTTTCTGGGAATATTATAAGTTTAATACGCATACTGTGAAAAACTAATGAAAAATTAATTTTGTTAGTGCTCTATAAAGACTATGTCTTACTTGCACTTAATGTTAAAATAAATTGAAATTGAATTGAATTGAATTGCGGATCTTCAAAGCAGCTACGCAAATCAAGCAACAAATTTCGCCGCTTAGCTGCCTCCGCAGAACGCATCGTGTTGTTATCAGGTCCATGTGAGTAAGCCGTACTAACATATGCATACATATACAATACATTTCTGGTCCATGTTGATTAGTGGGCAAACATAGCATTTTTGTGCATGCATTTTTTCTATGATGCCTCCTACACAATTGCTTGGACTACGCAGCGTTTTGATGCTGTTTTCCTAAGCGCCCTCTTTCCCCAATCGCTCATGGATCTATGTCAACAACGCATATTTTGAAATCGGCATGTTCGTTTCGATGAATGCCGACGAAAAATATGCCGACGGTAATATGTTGATGCGAGGGTGCCGATGGTGAGTTGATGATCCAATATTAATGTTGCTAATGTTCTGCTTATCCATGTTGATAATATTATTAATTAATTATTTGAACTGTTTTATAGAATACTGAACTCTATTCGCAACTTAATGTACGATACATTGATTTATAATTTAATTTAAGCTATATAAGTAAGTAACGGAAGGATACGATCAATCTTTAAGTTGTAGCATGCACCTTGTAAATATTTCTTGTATTCATATCTGGAAAAATTTAGCTAAATCTAAATCTCACGAACTATATTTTTTTTTGAGTAATGGCAATACCTTAATCTTGCGCTCACTCGATAAAGCCGCTGTAATTTCTTGCCAAAATGAAAGAATGACTTTCGACACTCGAGAGAAGGGACAGCCACTTCCGCCTGAAGATCAGAGAGAAGCACGAAAGTCGTGTGAAGTTTTTTCTTTTTACTCTGTCGTCTCCTGATCCTTGGATGTTCCTTTTGACACGAGTGCGTACGTTGTGTTTCTTACCGAATTGCTAAAAAAAAAAAAAAAAACGCGTGTGACAAAAAAATCACTTTAATCGTAAACATAAAATAGACTTGTAATAACAGTCAACCAAAATAACATTTAAAGCTAATTAAGTGAAGCGACACTAATATAGCAAGAAAAATAAAACACAAAAAAAAAACATACAATAAGCAAGTCAGTTCATTGAACACCACTAAGCGGGGACCACCTACACGCTAAGATCCAGCACGTGTCACCCAAGGATAAATCCATAATATCCCAGCCCTGGTTCATAATCCGCCGGAGATTAATACGATTTCGAACTAACCGTGGCACCAAAATGGGAGTTTCAACCAGAAAAGGGGAGCAGATCTTCAACGCCTGTAGCCACGTGAACAGTCCCAGCGCCGAGCTAACCACATAGCATCTATGAGCAACAAGATTTCGTGCTATAAAACGAGCAACAAAACATCTGGATTCTACCTGCAGTGTCGAATACTTTCTACAGCATCTGAGATGACCATAAAATTTGAAGATACCTTTTTTTTTTTTTGCATGATAGAATAGGTTATTTAAGGTTACCATAATTAGAGAGTAAGATATGTAATAATATAGTTAAGTATTTATATAGAAAGCAATAAGGTAAGAACAGCCAAAAGACTTGTGTACTTCATAGTTATAATATTTCTCCCACACAGTGATCTTCAGAACCGATGTGCGCACAACGAGTCTGCAGTGAACTTCATCATCAACTATAAGAAACTTCGACGATCGCAAACATATCAAGAGTATATGCGAAAACGTATGTGAGTAATCGTTTGGTTTTTTTTTCCTTTTTTTTGATAAGTTGAACATTGCTGAATCTCGTTGGTTCAAATTTGATACGTGCACTTTGCACGCAATATAAAAAAAAAAATATATATATAAAAAAAAAATATTGAAAACCCCATAATTCTATGTATAAGTATACTTGTATTTCCATTTACCATTTACTTTTACATTTTGTCTTCAATTATCAATATATCATGCCACTCAATATTAAGTTCAACTATATTCACTACATCATATTCTCACTTGCTTAATTTTCGGTATTTTCATAACTTAGATTTCATTATAATACTTATATACTTAATTGACTAGACCAAACGCTATACATTTTTGAAGATCAACCACGTTGAAATAAGCTCGTGGTGAAGTAATCCCATGTATATTTTTTTCTAATTTTAAGTAATTACCATGAAAAATAAACTTAATTATAACGATTTCTGAAATTATCATCTTCTTTTAAAATGACTGATTAAACATTTCTCTGGTGATATGGTGAGGTGAGCGTGAAACAGATCTAAGGGAGAGAAGAGGGTGTGATCCCCCAAGTAGAACCCAAAACGGGCATTGTCTTTAAGATTGGCAGGCGCAAGACAATCAAGGAGCATGACCACGGTCATGCAGCAGGGTGGGCCAGCCTGATGGGTTCTCTTCCGAGTGCACCATATTAAGTCATCAACATCTGACTTCATCTTTCAATTCCTCCTTCCCTTACTTCCTCTTTCTCTCAGTTTCTCTTTCACTCGCACTTCCTCTCTTAAGTTTTTTTTTTATTTTTTTTTTCTTCAACTTCCCCTTCCTCTTTCATCCGATTATGACTTGTCATCGCTTGAAGGCATGCAAGATCATATGGCAGGAGCTAGGCCATGTCTATAAGTGCATGCCTACATTTAGTATCTAATTGATACATACTCCCCCCTTTAGGCACGAATTTTATTTTGTGGGTAGGTTCGTAGCAGAAAGACCCCCCCCCCCCCCGATCCGACGAGCTGTTGCCGAGCAACGACAAGCGTGCCACCTCTGCTACCGGGAACATTAACACCCAATACCCCCTTCCTACAAAATTGGCGCCCAAGAACGTGGAGCAACGAGTGTCAGCATTGACAATTACTTGCAGTTCTCAGTCGAGACGTTACTTAACATTAGAGCTTAGGCAATATATCGTCAATGGCGACAGCATAACTAGCAGCCCTAACACCAAATAGTATCGTTGCAATTCATTTGAAATACTCCACACGCTGCAAAACCCATAATTTTTTTTAATCTTTAAAATTAAAATAATTAAACCACAATTTCACGTATTAGACCGTAATTACAGAGTACCCTAGGAGTCCTATTCATTCAGTTCACTTCAAACATAGAATATACCTAGTTACACTAGGAAACGTATACGTTACTGAGTCAATACGAGATGTTGTTTAATTATTTTGGAGGATGTTAATCTATAAGCTTTATATTGATATTGTAAATGCGATAGAGATATGCCTTCAAAATAATTTCCGTCATCATGTACATAAACGTACATAGTAAAACCACTTTACTTGCCAACCCTTTACTTTCTTTCTTTCATTTTACTTTTCTACACACACACACCTCTCACTCTTAGATCTTCGAAGCAATCACCACACCCATATCGCCAAATTATTAATGAAATTTTGCCCTTGTATTACAAAAATTTTTTTTTATCATAAATGTACATATTCCCACTCTTTTACGTCATTCGTAAACAAAAAGAATCGCCATGGATAAAAACAACGGAGCTATCCCCAAACGATATCAAAATAGAGAAATAAATAATTCCGGTACAAATACTCGTATGGTTACTCGTGGACGAAAGGGAAACTCCTCAGTGTCACTCTCTTTTGGCAACAGCGAGCCCGTACTGCTTTTTTTTTGACTTTGAAATTCATTTTTTTATTCATTGATAAATATCTGCTTACATACTAGACAAAAATGATTAAACCTAACTTAAAATTAACAGGATACTTATTCTTATTTATTGGTCCTTATGCGAACGCTCTAAACTTAACTATATCTTAGAATTATTGCCTTTCGGCCTACGAACTATTTTACGAACTAATCTTACATATATATTCCTCGAGAAAATTTACTAAAACTCGGTATCATTATTGAGATTTTATATAAAACAAATTACAAACTACCTATTCTACTTACTTAAACTACTTAACGTATTCTAACTATTTATAATTAGGATTCTGAGCACTCGTTGCCTGGCGCAAT
Source organism: Portevinia maculata (assembly GCA_949715645.1). NCBI lineage: Eukaryota > Metazoa > Arthropoda > Insecta > Diptera > Syrphidae > Portevinia > Portevinia maculata. Next base: position 44,323,573 of record OX454528.1, on the reverse strand, counting down.
AAGTGGTCAAAATCCCAATTGCTTTCCGAGCGCCTGGCAGTCGTCAACGTGCACACGCGCCGCCGTGAGCCGACTGAAGCCTTACAGCGTCAGTCAACTCCCGGAAGCACCACCACACGTTGGCGAGCCCGGCCTCTCCCAAAAACGCCCTAGCTGACTTAATCTAACTTATAAGCTAAGAGGATGTTACCTAGAGTAACGCACCGTCCTGGGAGGGCATGTTGACCCCTCCCCCCTCAACAAGCCACCAAAATTCGGCGAATTGCTTTTCCGTGTCGAATCTATCCCTCTCCGATATTGCGGTACTAAAACGGAGGAGCTCATGAGCATTGGCGACGTCCCCGTCATGGAGGAGCCGCTTATCTCTCGCGCTGCGGTAGCGATGGTATAAGACCGGGATACCATCCCTCGTCTGTACCAGCCCTTTTGAATCAATATGGATAAATGCCTCTGGCGGGATAAAGCCAGACCGGAGCGTACTCTCTATGTACATTTCATTGGGGTAGTAAGCCCCAAATATCAGACTATTGTCGCTGGCCATCGCCCTTGCAACGTGCCTTCGAGTGACCTTAATGAGGAAATTGTCAATCCTATTCAACTGAGCCCCATCGTATAGGACCTTGTTGGGATAGTATTTTATATAGTTGGATTCAGGCGTTCGGAACAACCGGAGACAGGTCCTAAGACATTGTCTCTCCAAAACCCGAATCTTTTCCATATAGCTAGGCGCTATATTAAACCATAATGGACAACCATAAGCGATGATCGGCCTTATAAGGGCCACGTAGCAAATGACCTTCACTCTGGAGTCAAGTTGACTGCTATGAAACAGTCTCCTTGTTAGAGCATAAGCCTTCTTGGCCCCAGCAAGACAAGCAACTATATGTCTATCGAAATACAGATACTGGTCAAGCCAGATACCTAGATATCTAACTGCGCTTCTCACCGCCAATGGCTGCCCATTTTGTCCAATAATGGCCAATTTTTTCCAGTTTTTTCTGGTATCCCTAGAGGCCCCAGCCAATGGAGTTCTGAACAAGATTGTTTCCGTCTTCTGAAAGTTGATTTTCAACTTCCAGTCGTCGCAATATCGCTTAATTTGATCGAAGTCACGCTGCAAAAGGATATTAATGACCTCGATTTTAGGACCTGATCTGTATGCCACCAAATCGTCGGCATACGCTATAGCATGGCTGAGTGAACCCACCAGATCACTCGTGTAAATGTTAAACAGGATCGGAGAATTGACCGCCCCCTGCTGTAAACCGTTTTTAATTTGAAAGACTCTGCTCGAAGTCACGTTGCCACATTTGACAACGAACTTCTTTCCCATAAGCATATTATAAATTACATATAGCAAAGGTTTGTGCATCCCCCGCCTGGTCAACTTGTAGAAAAGTCCCTCTAACCATACGGTGTCGAAAGCCTTCTCAAAATCAACCAGACAAGCACCCGTGCATTGGTTCTTGCATTTATTCCACTGAATGTCGGAAACCAGTTTCGACGCGGCATGAATAGTGTCATGCCTCGCCCTGAAACCAAACTGGTTGTCCGGAAATATGTTATTGTCCTCGACCCACTTTAACAGGGCTCTATTGACAACCTTTTCAAAGACCTTGCTAATATTCGGAAGCAAGCTAATTGACCGGAGATTGGCAGGGTTCGTCCTATCTTTACATTTTTTCGGGATAGGGTGTACCACAGCTACCTTCCAATGCGCCGGATAATATGCATTATTCAGCGCATTGTTAAACAGCGTGGTGAAAATATCTACAGCCTCCAGAGGCAGGTGTCTCAATACGACGTTTGGGACACCATCCATCCCCGCCGACTTTTTATTCTTTAGTGTCTCGAAGATGCACAGAAGATCATCCTTCGACACGAACAAGTGCGATGCATCTCGGCCATTGGCGACAACTGCATTAGCATGGTTTTCATCAGTGAACACGGTGAATCCGTTATTCTCAGATCGCCAATTCTCAAGTTCGGTGCGCAGATCGAAGTGGCTCACCAGAGCCCTATTCTCAATGTCGTGGTTACGGCGAACAGGATTGTTCACCGTATACACGGCCTCGAAACAAGCGCCCAGCAAATCCACCTTCTCCTGTGGGTCCTCGACCACGAAAAAATCGTCGTTTGAAGCGACACTTTCTGGACTTATTCCAGCAGTCAGTACCGTCTGTCTGTTCTCTGCTGTCTGGGAGATTCGAACACAAGGAATATCATTGTGATCTTTCCTCCTGAACAACTTATTTATCTGTGGGAACATATTCGGACTACAGGTTTTAATTGCCCGAATTTTATTGCCCCAATACAGACTTACAGATTTTTTGTAATTTTCTTTTATCAGCTGTTTTAGGATTCGGATCTCTGAATTCAGCATCCTTACCTCCGGGTCGTTGCGATCAGTAAATTGCCTGTACAGCCGTTTAAGCCTCGAGAGCAGTCTACTTTTCTGTCGGTATAGTGCGTCGATTGTAGGGTTTCTGTACTTTTCTGTCTGGTCGTCGTCGGAACGCCCTACTCGAGGAATAGTTCGTTCCATAGTTCGTTTGATGGCGTCGTTCATTTGCAATAAATGCCGATCAATGTCATCATTTGTCATGTTACTGTTTGTCGGTGGGTCGATCCCACTCGAACGTATATCTCGCTTTAAAAATCTGGAGAAGCGCGACCATTGTGCCCTCCGATAATCGAATGAACACACTGCTTCGTACTCCTCCAGCAGCGTTTGCTCGTTCGGGATCCGTATTGCGGCGGCGAGTCCGTAGTGATCACTATCGTACTCAAACGCACGCAAACAGTTCCGCGTGTTTTGATCTATGTTCGTCAGTTGAAGTCTTGCGTCCGTTAAGGCCAAGTCCAGGAAAGCACCGCTTCTTGGGTAAGAAGGGATATCCGTCGCGTACAACTCGAGGTTGTACTCAATCATATTGAGGCGCCACCAGTCGTGAAACTGGTTGCCCCTGGGATTTGCAGTAACATTTCCCCATGCCGCATGTTTGGCATTAATATCTCCGGCCAAGAAGTAATAATTCTCCTCCGAGTTCAGCTGCAGACCACGAAAAAGTGTCTCGAGCTCTGTCATAAATTGGTTTGGTGGAGGTGCTGCAGGTGCGTAAAGCGACACCACATACATTCTCCTCCGGCTATGGAGAGGAATGCATATGATGCATGCCTCCAACAACTGGAACCTACGTACGTCCCCGCTATATATAACCCTATGGCGCAGGCCTTTTCGAATTAAGATTCCAACCCCACCTCCTTGAGTGGAGTGAGGCCGGTCTCTTCTTATTACATGATAGTTTTTGTATCCCAATTTGTGCTTCTGATTTAGCTTAGTTTCGCTAACCAAAAGCACATCCGGGTTTTCGGTTTTCAACAAGTTGGCAAGTGACGTTCTTTTCTCGATCCTGACTAGTGAATTAACATTCACAGCAAGGATCTTTAAGTTTCCCTCATCCAGCGTAGCCATTAGATTTATGGCACACCAGACCCCACAAACAGCTCCGAATAGATAAAGTCAATTCGGGCCGCTTGTTCATTTAATTGTTTCTGGAACTTATCGATCTTTCCGTGCAGAGACAGAAGGATCGATTTTAAGTCCAGATCCACCTCTGGTGCCTTTTGGGCTACCTTTGGTTGGTTTGATGTCATGTGGGCTTGACCCGGTCCAGCTGCCATTTGGGCAAAGGACACGTTGGGTGCCACAAAATTTGCGAACGAGCGACTCCTCTGACGCCTATCATCTTCAGACTGCTGTTTGCGGGCCTGGACTCTCTTTTTCAATTCTTGGTACTTTGGACAACCCCTGAAGTTGGCGGGATGTCCAGAGTTCCTGCAGAGCACACAGGAGAGTACACTCCGGTCTTCGACTCTCTCCTTACCTAGAGAGCATTCACCATGTATGTGGTCCTTATCGCACTTCACGCATCTAAACTGCATGTTGCAGTTAGCTGCGGCGTGCCCGAACCTTTGGCAGCGCATACATTGAAGTATGCGATCTGACCTCTTTATTTTCTCCCACCTTACAGCATGGTAGTACAGGAAGCGGATATTTCGCAGCCTGTCGATTTTGCTGTCGGGAGTAAGCTGGCGAGCCCGTACTGCTCTCTCCCAAAAATGACAACATGAACCAGTCAAACCATCTGACTCGTTCTCTGCATATGCATTCCAATAGAAGCGTGAATGAAAGCTTCAACCAAACAGTTTTGGCAAATGCTATTACCACCACAGCCGTTAGCTCAGCGACAAATATGTTTACAACACCTCCCGTTAATCTTGTCACAACGACAGCAGCTTCTATTCCTTCTTTTCCACTCATGTCAAACGTAAACAATAGATCAGTTGTCAATGAGGAAGCAACCACTGATAACCGTAGGCCAAAAACAGCTAACAGTGCTCAACCCACTGAAAGTAATCAACAACTTTCAAGCAGCTACCTACACACGCATATAAAGAGTGTTGTTCATACAAGTCTATTAGAGTTGCAAAACTCTTTATTTCGTGACCTTCCTTATCTGATCAAACAAAATGTTGAGAGCAGCGTAAGAGACATTTTCAGGAATAACGATTTCCAAAACGTAAACAATAACAACGCGCGTAACCCTTCAATTCAGGATCCACCACCTGAACACGAGTCAGGAAGTCTGTCTCTGAATTCCGCCAACATGTCTGCAAGTTCTCATATTACTGAAACAAGAAACAGAGACCCTACAGGTGAGCGACTTGGTAACAGTGAAATTCCAATTAGACATTCTTCGGATAACGAAGGTCATCATCACTCTTCCAACCGACGATTCGAACTAGATCGGTGGGGAATTAGATATGATGACGCGAGTAAGGGAATTTCAATTGAGGATTTTGTTTTCCGTGTTGAAATTCTTAAAAGTAACTATAACTGCCCATGGAGTGAGGTAATACGAAATTTTCATCATCTTCTTTCTGGTTCAGCCCAAGACTGGTACTGGCAATATCTCAGGAGTAATCCCAGAGGAGATTGGGCCATGTTACGAGCAGCCTTGCTGAAGCAGTTCAAAGGATTCGAAAATGACTTTGCAATCTTAAGGCAAATAATGGATCGGAAACAAATGCCACAGGAGTCTTTCGAAGACTTTTATAAATCAATTGTTTACCTAAGAGGTCAATTGAGAAAATCAATTTCAGATCAAGATCTAATCCGAATTGTGCGAAATAATGTTAATGCACGATTGATAAATTTCATATACCCCATGCAGATTAGTTCCATTGAACAATTTCGAGATGAATGTAGGCGAACCGAAAAGATGCTTCAGTCTCGGTATGGCATACAAGGTCGCTTCAGTAACACCAGAGCGATTCACGAAATTAGTTATTCTAGCGAAGACAATGCTATTGATAATTCATCGGAACCTTTTAGTAACATCTCTGCATTACAAGCGAATTATCGTCCAAATTCCTCAAGGCAGCAAGACAAATCGGTACCTAAGAATGCAGTTTGTTTTAATTGCAAAAAAAATGGACATATTTTTATTGATTGTCGTGCACCAGTTCGTAACCTGTTTTGTTATCGATGTGGAACAGACCACTTTACAGTGTTAGATTGTCCTAAGTGTAATGCGCCTATGGAAAACTTGAAGACGAACGAGACGACCTCCGGAAAGTCGCGTTCGACTCAAACCGCTCCGGAGTAATAACCATTGATGCTGCAACTAACACTGATACAACTGATGATAAAACAAGCTACGCAAACTGTAAAACGAAATTCCATTCACATTTTTCATACAAAACTGATCACAAACCAACTGAAATTCCAAAACATTTGAAACCTTATGAACAGAGATTAGTCGAATACAATGCTATAAAAAGCCGAATTTTTAAATTAAACGAAATAACTAATAATAAAATCATACCTTCCAAATTAATGAAAACCCGAATTAGATACAAGAAATCGAAACTTTATAAGAAGCTGATAAATGAGGCACTTTTCGAAAATCATGCAGATACACGGCCATATGCAAAAATAACGATACAAGGTAAGGAATTTGAAGGACTACTCGATAGTGGGGCCTCAATTTCCTGTCTTGGAAAAGGCTGTATGCAGATCATTCAGGAACTTAACGTTCCGATTTTAAAGTGCAATGCGACAGTAAAAACGGCTAGTGGTAAAGACCAAAGTATAATCGGTCGAGTTAGCGCACTGGTGAATTACAATGGGATCTATAAAAAAAATGATTTTTACCTTGTCCCCAGCTTAGTACAGCCCGTGTACCTAGGTATTGACTTCTGGTCAAAGTTCCAAGTCGCTCCGCACGTAGTTAGTGAAATGTTTACTGTTTCCAATAACACCGATACGCGCGAAATAGAAAATACCAAATTGAAGCCAGAAATGCATGAGCTGACCAGAGAACAACAGAAACAACTTCGATCAGTAATATCTTTCTTTCCATCCTGCACAACGCTGGGATTGGGTAAGACGAATGTTGAGCAACATGTAATTAACACCAACGAGGCTGAACCAGTAAAGCAACGCCACTACCCAGTCTCACCGGCTATACAAAGTTTGGTATACGAGGAGTTGGACCGTATGCTATCTCTCGGAGTTATCGAAGAGAGCCATAGCGCGTGGAGTTCGCCTGTTGTCCTTATCAGGAAACCCGGAAAAAATCGGCTGTGCCTTGACTCCCGCAAAGTTAATTCGTTAACGAAGAGAGATGCCTACCCACTACCTCATATTGAGGGTTTGCTGAGCCGTCTGAAGGATACACACTACATAAGCAGTGTGGACCTGAAAGACGCGTTCTGGCAAATCCCTCTGGAAGAGAAGTCGAGAGAAAAGACAGCATTCACTGTGCCTGGGAGACCGCTTTACCAATTTACCGTCATGCCCTTTGGACTGTGTAATGCAGCCCAAAGGATGTGTCGGTTGATGGATAAGGTGATCCCCGGCGCACTTAGGGAATGCGTCTTTGTATATCTCGATGACCTCTTAATAATCTCTCCGGACTTTGAACAGCATATAAAAACGCTGAAAAAGGTAGCTGAATGCTTACAATCTGCAAATCTGACAATTAACGTCAGCAAATCGAATTTCTGCTTTAAAGAACTGCGCTATTTGGGATATATTGTCGGCCAAGGCCACGTTAAACCAGATCCGGAGAAAGTAGCTGCGGTTCAGGAATTTCCGACCCCTACAACACAAAAACAGGTGCGGAGATTTCTCGGTCTCTGCGGTTGGTATCGAAGGTTTGTTCGGAATTTTGCATCTATTGCTGCCCCCTTGACCGACACCCTCAAAAAGGCAAAATTGTTTTCATTGTCAGCGGACGCCCTCACTTCCTTCGAAGCATTAAAAACTGCTCTCATATCAGCCCCTTTATTAAGTAACCCTGACTTTTCCAAGCGCTTTGTGATACAGTGCGATGCGTCTTCAAATGGAATTGGTGGCGTTTTGTATCAATTCGACGACGAAGACAACGAAAAGCCAATCGCTTTCTTTTCTGAAAAGCTCAACGCCTGCCAGAAAAAGTAGAGTGTTACGGAGCAAGAATGCTACGCAGCAGTCAGAGCAGTTGCAAAATTCAGACCATACGTTGAAGGTACCTCGTTCACAATTGTGACAGACCATGCGAGTCTCAAATGGCTTATGGGACTAAAGGATCTAAGCGGGAGATTGGCTCGATGGTCCTTAAAGTTGCAGGCATTTACCTTCAATATTGAACATCGCAAAGGCTCGCAGAACATTGTGCCCGACGTACTATCTCGAGTGCATCTCGATCAGATTATGATGAGAACCAACAACCTAGTTACAATAGATATTGCGTCACCTGAATTCAAGTCAAAGGAATATGTAGACCTCCTATCAACCATAACGGCTAACCAGAAAACGCTACCAGACCTTAAAGTTGAGAACCAGTTGGTATACAAGCGCATGTATCCGGTAGATACACATTCTGTTTCTGACGAATACCAGTGGAAACTTTGGATACCCAAAACGTTAACTAATTCGATCATACAAAACGCGCATCTTCCACCTAACTGCTCACATGGAGGCATAAAAAAAACGCTGGACAGGATAAGACAACACTTCTACTGGCCCAATATGACCATTGAGGTCAGAAACTTTATTAGCGGTTGCGAGGAATGCAAGCAAAATAAAGCATCTAACCAAATTTTGAGACCACCTATGGGAACAAAACAGGAGGTAGATCGCCCCTTCCAAAAGATCTATGTCGATTTTTTAGGACCTTACGTCCGAACGAGAAGAGGAAATCTTTTCATTTTCATTGCCCTTGATGAGTTCTCGAAGTTCGTGTTTTTAAAAGCAATGCGAGTAGCAACCTCAAAAACTGTGATTGAGTTTATGGGAAAGGAAATATTTCACAAGTTCGGAGTTCCAGAAATGGTTCACAGCGATAATGGGAAGCAATTCATATCTAAAGAATTTGAAAAGTTTTTGGGCAGATATGGAACCATACATATCAAAAACGCCCTGTACTCTCCCCAAGCGAATTCCTCTGAACGAGTAAATAGATCTATCTTATCAGCATTGAGATCATATATTAAAGATGACCAACGTGAATGGGATTGCCATTTATCTGAGATCCAACAGGCACTATGTACGTCCACGCACCAATCCACAGGGATGTCGCCTTACTTTGTGCTGTTTGGTCATAATATGATCACAAATGCATGCCAATACAAGATCGCGCGACAACTCGGTGCTCTGAGAGATAGCGAAATTGATTTTTTACCAATTGACAATCGCCTAATGCTCATACGCGAGAAGGTAAAAGAAAATTTAAAAGTAGCCTCGCAGCGTCACGAAAAGTCGTATAACTTGAGAGCCTCCGTTCGAATTTTTAAGCCAGGAGATGAGATATACCGCAGAAACTTCATCCTCAGTAATGCCTCTAGACAGTTGAGTGCCAAACTGTGTCCAAAATTTATCAAAGGCAGAATTGTGAGACAGATAGGAAGATCGATGTATGAGATTGAGGATATGAGTGGCAGGCTTACGGGTGTATACCACGCGAAGGATATCCGTCATTGATTAAAGGGTCAATATTGCCAAACCGTTTACACCAGGGTTCGTGGGTCGATTTTAGCATGCAAATATTTTCAAGCTGTTTCTTTTCGTGTCTTTTTACGTTTCAACAGCTCAAAATTCACGATGTTGTAGCATGCACCTTGTAAATATTTCTTGTATTCATATCTGGAAAAATTTAGCTAAATCTAAATCTCACGAACTATATTTTTTTTTGAGTAATGGCAATACCTTAATCTTGCGCTCACTCGATAAAGCCGCTGTAATTTCTTGCCAAAATGAAAGAATGACTTTCGACACTCGAGAGAAGGGACAGCCACTTCCGCCTGAAGATCAGAGAGAAGCACGAAAGTCGTGTGAAGTTTTTTCTTTTTACTCTGTCGTCTCCTGATCCTCGGATGTTCCTTTTGACATGAGTGCGTACGTTGTGTTTCTTACCGAATTGCTAAAAAAAAAAAAAAAAACGCGTGTGACAAAAAAATCACTTTAATCGTAAACATAAAATAGACTTGTAATAACAGTCAACCAAAATAACATTTAAAGCTAATTAAGTGAAGCGACACTAATATAGCAAGAAAAATAAAACACAAAAAAAAAACATACAATAAGCAAGTCAGTTCATTGAACACCACTAAGCGGGGACCACCTACACGCTAAGATCCAGCACGTGTCACCCAAGGATAAATCCATAATATCCCAGCCCTGGTTCATAATCCGCCGGAGATTAATACGATTTCGAACTAACCGTGGCACCAAAATGGGAGTTTCAACCAGAAAAGGGGAGCAGATCTTCAACGCCTGTAGCCACGTGAACAGTCCCAGCGCCGAGCTAACCACATAGCATCTATGAGCAACAAGATTTCGTGCTATAAAACGAGCAACAAAACATCTGGATTCTACCTGCAGTGTCGAATACTTTCTACAGCATCTGAGAGGACCATAAAATTTGAAGATACCTTTTTTTTTTGCATGATAGAATAGGTTATTTAAGGTTACCATAATTAGAGAGTAAGATATGTAATAATATAGTTAAGTATTTATATAGAAAGCAATAAGGTAAGAACAGCCAAAAGACTTGTGTACTTCATAGTTATAATATTTCTCCCACACAGTGATCTTCAGAACCGATGTGCGCACAACGAGTCTGCAGTGAACTTCATCATCAACTATAAGAAACTTCGACGATCGCAAACATATCAAGAGTATATGCGAAAACGTATGTGAGTAATCGTTTGGTTTTTTTTTCCTTTTTTTTTTGATAAGTTGAACATTGCTGAATCTCGTTGGTTCAAATTTGATACGTGCACTTTGCACGCAATATAAAAAAAAAAATATATATATAAAAAAAAAATATTGAAAACCCCATAATTCTATGTATAAGTATACTTGTATTTCCATTTACCATTTACTTTTACATTTTGTCTTCAATTATCAATATATCATGCCACTCAATATTAAGTTCAACTATATTCACTACATCATATTCTCACTTGCTTAATTTTCGGTATTTTCATAACTTAGATTTCATTATAATACTTATATACTTAATTGACTAGACCAAACGCTATACATTTTTGAAGATCAACCACGTTGAAATAAGCTCGTGGTGAAGTAATCCCATGTATATTTTTTTCTAATTTTAAGTAATTACCATGAAAAATAAACTTAATTATAACGATTTCTGAAATTATCATCTTCTTTTAAAATGACTGATTAAACATTTCTCTGGTGATATGGTGAGGTGAGCGTGAAACAGATCTAAGGGAGAGAAGAGGGTGTGATCCCCCAAGTAGAACCCAAAACGGGCATTGTCTTTAAGATTGGCAGGCGCAAGACAATCAAGGAGCATGACCACGGTCATGCAGCAGGGTGGGCCAGCCTGATGGGTTCTCTTCCGAGTGCACCATATTAAGTCATCAACATCTGACTTCATCTTTCAATTCCTCCTTCCCTTACTTCCTCTTTCTCTCAGTTTCTCTTTCACTCGCACTTCCTCTCTTAAGTTTTTTTTTATTTTTTTTTTCTTCATCTTCCCCTTCCTCTTTCATCCGATTATGACTTGTCATCGCTTGAAGGCATGCAAGATCATATGGCAGGTAAACGTGGAGCTAGGCCATGTCTATAAGTGCATGCCTACATTTAGTATCTAATTGATACATACTCCCCCCTTTAGGCACGAATTTTATTTTGTGGGTAGGTTCGTAGCAGAAAGATCCCCCCCCCCCCCCCCGATCCGACGAGCTGTTGCCGAGCAACGACAAGCGTGCCACCTCTGCTACCGGGAACATTAACACCCAAATACCCCCTTCGTACAAAGTAAAGTTCGAGAAAAAACAACGCCAACCGAGAAAACGGAAAATAAAATAAATTAAAGTGAAGTTTTAAATAATTAAATAAACACCCCTATCGTGGAATCCGTCGGGGGGAACGATCCGCTAATAGTGAACAATTTGCATCGTGTAATCCGCAGACGTGAACCATCCACATGTCGGTAATGTGAATGATAATGAATTTAATTTTTACAAAAAATGAGCTGCCACAATTGAATTTCCTAATCACCAATAGTGGTCGGTAAGGGAGAGTATCCGACGGATCCCACGATAGCAATTTTCTGTTCACGTGCATCGAATAAGTGAAGTGAATCTCAGATCCGACGGATTCCACTATAGGGGTGAAAAGCTGAAAATCTGAATTTTTAGTGAAAATAAGACGAAAACAAAAAAAATCAAAAAAAAATCACTTATAAATGAAAAATATTTATTTGCAGCTCGTTAAAAGACGAATAAGTTACTTGATATCAGTAAGTAGATTTAAGGAAAATTTAAGTAAAATAGATTTTTATTTTAAGAAAGAATTATGAAGAATGTCTTAGAATAACAATGTCAAGAAAGCCATTTCAATAATTATAAAATTGTTGTTTATTTTTTCCGCATTTTTATACCTCATTTAAGCACACCCCAAGAATTTGAAGAGAAATTGATCGCATTTTTATACTCTCGGAGTCAGGAGCCCAACCAACTGCTTGAAGCTATTTAAAACTTTAGTCTTTATTTGGTTACTTTTAATACAGAATTATTGCTCAGAATTAGACTATAGCGTATTATAATATCGACGTTTTGCTTTATTTAAATGTATACTTTCAGGTGAGTCTATAGCCCAGATTTTAACCACCAGCAAAGAAAAATAAGAGGAATGCGAAAGTTTATAATAAAATCATGGGTATAGTTCTTAACACTAAACATTCAATGTATTTTATTTATTTTTGTTGTGTATGTTATTGTTCAAAAATAAAGAAAAACATAAATAAATATTTTTGTTTACATATTTTAAAATTTCAGATGAGTCTGAAGTACCGAAACCACTCCACTTCATTTCACTCCATGTGTATTTAATGGATGAAGAAATTGTGCCCAGATATGTAAATTTAGTTTATATTACAACTATTGTGTACGTCCGACAAACATCCAATAGTCATGAAAAACTTCTCAAATTTGCCGTTTTTATTCGGCTTTAAATTGTAGGTCCCGTCCAATTTGCTCAAGCAAATGGTTAGACAAGCTATGTTTTAGGCCCTGTATGGGTCGTTAATGCGTTAAACGATATATGAGTATTTTTGTTTTTGATTTTCTAATTTTTTTAAGATAGCAGTTTACCAATTTTATATTTTATTTTTAATTAATATGGAAATATAACTCACCTTTGACGGAATTTAAAAACTAATAAAGTGGTTAAAGCTAATAAAATGCCGCACGCTACACTTGTTGATGTCAGCTGCAAATGGTTGATGGTGCAAATATCCGTACCCAATTGCGGATTTTGTTTGATTGACTGCACATCACCGCATGTTATAAACTTCATTTTTCTGTTATCTAATGCTTTGTAACTACTTCATTTACCAAAACTTTATTATTTAAGTTAATTTTGTTTATGTCGCTTTAATTTACATGCACTGATGTGATGGGTATTAACCTCGCTACTGCAAAATGAGACTTATACGAATCTCAGTACTCCGACCATACTTCTTACTTCCACACGCGTATAATTATCTGCGTTAACGAGTTTGAGATACACGATCAATATGATACCAAATACTTCCCGAAAGCAGACTCTTTCTCATCAAAAAGAAACACCAAAATGAAACGCAAAACGAATTCAAACACAAATTCATCGAAATAAACAAATGTTACTCATCGCTTCGACAAGATCCATTGAATCCCGCACGGAGAGAGAGTATCTATTTGAATTTGGGTGATTTTTTACATTTCGTTATGTGGATTTGTCTCTCGAACACATATTATAATTTCATATATGAAATTTAGGAGAATGATACTGAAATTGCATTTTTTCTATTTTGAGTTTGTTTAAAATATAACATTTTGGAAATTCCTCTTGTTTTTTGTATTTTTGGTAATTTGTTCTCTGACTTGGAGCAATTGAGTTTTATTTTTAGATTGCATTCGGTGTGTGTTAGCCAAGACTGGAGAACTTTTTAAATATCTAGGTTAAGAAGTTAAATTTTAAGAATGGGAATGGGGATGGGGAAATTTATTTATTACCGATTGACTTCTGAAGGTTAAAACTGTATAAATCAAACTAATTTTACATCGAGCAAATATCTATTTTTCTTTGAACAATGTAAAATTAGTTTGATTGAAAAAAATAAAGTGTAGAGTTTTTTTTCCTAATTTGCTTACGCTAAAGGGATTTTATTCTGTTGTTACAGTACCCTTATAGTACTAAGAACACAGCGTAAGCATTTGCGTTTTTAAACAGCAAGCAGCACGTGGCACTTTCGTATTTCATTGGATGCTCTTCGGTGCTACTTACTATTAGAAAGAATAGAGAGATAGGAAAGAAGTGTTTGGGTGCAGTTGTAGGGTTTTTCTCAACCGGTGGTGTCTAAGGTGCTTAGGGAGATTACGATTTCATGTATTCGATATAAAGTAATGGACTCTTTTTTCTTTTTTTTATAATTTGCTTACGCTATAGGGATTTTTTTTCTGTTGTTACAGTACCCTTATAATGCTAAGAACACAGTGTAAGCTACTTGGTATTAGAAAGAATAGAGAGATAGGACAGAAGTGTTTGGGAGCAGTTGTAGGGTTTTTCTCCACGGATGGTGTCTAAGTTACTTAGGGAGATTACGATTTCATGTATTCGGTATAAAGTAATGGACTTGGCCGGGATTCGAACGCACGGCCTTCCATTCAGTAAGCGAATACACATATTACATATTGCCTACGTATAGTAGTTCAGAATACTATTCTTTAAGGAGAGTTCTGAATACCGTAGTGATAAAAAGCAATTTATAGGTGCATATACCTACCAACAGGAAATAAAATTATCGGTATTAGCAAATAAGTGCCGCTAAGTATAACGCTATACCTACTTATTATTTTTAATAGAAACCACATTTAAGGTAAGAGCATTTTATAAAAAAAAGGTATCGCAATTACTAATTAATTTTTTTTTAACAAAATAGGCATTTCAAATAGACCAGCGCATGCGAGAATCATTAATCCATTTAGGTATATACCACAGTGGCGCAATTGTGTCAAATCCACGACAATTATACAGCGATCTAAGCGACCTGGCTTAAGAGTTTCGCATGCGCATAGTCCCAAGTTTAACGTGGAGTTCTGAATTCAATTGCACGTGGAGTTCTGAACTAAATTCCGAACTGAGTGTAGGCACCTTTGAACCGTTCTAGCAGACTACAAGGCAATTCCGTTTGATGAAATAGGAGTGTGATATTAAAGTCCATCATCAAGTACTGAATCACCACATCGGAAATTGGCGACATTACCAGAACATTATAGTGATACCTACTCCTATAATTTATTGATATACATATATATATGTCTGTTAAGTAATGTACAAGAACTACCAATTCGTCAATTAAGTATTAATATCAAAAAAAAAATTCCCCCGGCGGCACGGAGGGAGGGGGGCGATGTTCTAGTAATGTCGCCAATGTCCGATGTGGTGATTCAGTACTTGATGATGGACTTTGATATCACACTCCTATTTCATCAAACGGAATTGCCACCGTAATACAATTTTTTTTTCAAGCTCACTTTTTAAGGACGTTTTTCAGGAAAAACATAGTTTTTTTGATCAAATCCTTTAAAAGACGTAAATAACAGTTATATACAAGGTGGCGCAAAAGTTGTCAGGTGGCGCAAAAGTTGTCACCCGATGTGCTTTCGCTGTAATTTTTTTTATGAATGAAAAACTTTGGTTCTGCTTTTGGATTATGTTAATTGGTGTCTTAAGTTTTTTCTGTATCAGTTAACTTCACAAATATCAAAGTAGAATTTACATTTGCCGCCATTTGCAAAAATTATGCTTCTTCCGATAGGAAGATGACTTTTGCGCCACCTTGTATAACAAAATATGTAGAAAACCTCTTAACCCGTACCTAGATTTTTGCCGATAGGTGTATGGTATCCACAGTTCGCCCAAGCGGACTGTAGTATTTCTTTATGCTTTTTGTTATGTTTATAGTGCTGAGTCGAAGAGTCACCCAGAGTTTTTTTTTCAGCTCCTGCGCAGCGGACCACCCAACTACAATTCAATTCACCTCGGGAATATTAAAAAAGAAACTACGGAATTTATCGATACTGGTACTTTTTCAATTACTAGAATTATTTTCAGTTGTTATGGGCTGGTTTAGATTAAACTTTTTATCAATTACCTATACAATAGCCGTGTTTTTTTTGCACGCGGATATAGGGATAATTTGAAATTTGCATGTAAAATACCTCAACAACTTATCCTATATATTATATATATATCCTATATATATATGCTAACTTTAGCGGGGATAAACAGTGTTTACAAAATCCATTTTCTTCGTTTCTGATGAATTGTTGCGATAAATTTTTCAGGAAATGTCAAAGTTTGACATCCCACCGACCACTGACGCATTCCGCCGAATATTTTATTCGTGATATTATTATTATTATTTTTCAAACTTTATTATAAAGGCAATTGAATTTAGCAAATCTGTTAATGTGAAATTGTTTTTTATATTTTTATATTATGTTGGCATCAATTTCAATTGGCGGAAGTTAATATTTTTCAATTTCAGGATTTTCAATACAAATTTTTAACTACAACTTACAGCTGTGTCACTTATAAACGTCATAGGTGCATGTGTGCTGTCAAGTTTTTTTTGATGAATTCTTAAGCGGCGATGGTCGTTTTTTGTGCCAATCCTATATCCGCGTGCAAAAAACCACGGCTAATATCTGAGTGACCGAGCTCGGCTCGTGACAAACCGACAAATAAAAGTAAAAAAAAAATGGTTGTTGGCATCAAATTAGTGGACCAGTTCTTTAAAATTGACTTTTGCACAGGAAAGAAGGGACAACAAATTAATGCTGTACATTAAATTTGCTATTGGTATGGGCCCGCATTAGCCTCCCCAATGGATCACCAAAACAAAACAAAATGGCAACAATTATTCCTTGTGTAAATATTTTTGTAAAAAATCGAATTTTGGTTTTCAATGAATACGTAATTTAGTTTTGAATGAAATTTTCCTCCAGTGAAAATCAACACTGTTGCCTATTTTCCTGCAGAAAACGAGTTTTTCCAGAAATGAGACATAGGTAGAAAACCCTTTGCAAATTTTATTGAAGTCGTTAGAGACGTTTTCGAGATAGCCATGTATCAACATAAATAAATGTATAAATTACAGCGGAATCCGGCGAACGTTTTTTCGTTGTCTGGCAGTCGTCTGTCTATGTCAGCTTATATTTCGAATTAAAAAGCGTTTGTGCGGCCCGGTTAGCACCCACGGATTTAACCCTTTTCTCCGAATGTTTTAGCCCGGTCAAACAACTTCGTTGCTCCACTAAGGGTGGGCACTAGTTGTCTGACAGGCGTCTATGTCAGCTTACTTTTTTCAATCAAACAGTGTTTGTTTGGTTTACGAGTTAAAGGGATTAAGCAATTTCACTTAGAGTTGGAGTCTTGATGCCTGCATGCAATGCGTCCATAACCCTTTAAAACTCCACCTAAATATAAAACTAATGCCAACACTACCGTTGGCAAGCATTTTTCTCGCTGTTGAATATGTTCGCTGTATTTTCTTGTCAAGTTGCTTTTATGTTTAACAAATATTTGTTTCTAGAGCTGCAGCAGTTCATTGACATACATACGACGTAGATCTGAATTGCATATCTTAAAAAATTGATAATCAAATGGAACTTAAGGCATTTTTTTTTTGTTTTTATAATTAGCATTTTCTTAAAGGATTTCTTTTTCTGCAATTGATACAGTACCCTTATAGTGTAAGAACATCGCAGGCATATCTTTGAGCTCAAAATTCAGACGACCGCAGCCTAGAAGAAGAATCGACAATTCGCGTAAAATTCAATTTTCATAATTTTATAACATTATGTATAATCTTATTATATAAAAATCAACGTCTCAACAGTAAATACCGTACGTAGCCAAGCTTTTTCTCACAACTCACTGTTTGTGTCACTAGAAGTTGTAAGAGATGTCATATCTAACTTAAACAACCGTAAATCTGTTGGTCCTGATAAGATTATGAATATCTACTTGAAAAATCTTCCAAAATCTGGTATTAAGCTCATCCAATTTATTTTCAACAAATGTATACAAATTGGATATTTCCCAGTTGCATGGAAGCATGCAAAAATTATTCCAATTTTAAAGCCGGGTAGAATACCTAGTGACCCCTCTAGCTACAGGACCATAAGCCTCTTAAATGGCTTAAGTAAGTGCTTTGAAAAGGCCATTAAACAGAAACTTCTATTGCACGTAGAGGAACACAGCATCCTTCCTGCTGAACAGTTTGGTTTTCGTTCATATCACAGTACAACCCACCAGGTCCTCCGAATAAAACAGCACATTAAGGAACACTTCAATGTGGGTCAAAGCACAGGTACGGTACTCTTGGATGTGGAAAAGGCATTCGATTCAGTCTGGCACAATGGGCTGATCTACAAATTGATACAACTCGACTTCCCACTGTATCTCACAAGAATTATTGATTCCTTTCTGGATCGTAGAACATTTCAAGTCAAATTAAATATGTGCCTCTCCAATAAGTATAATATCCCTGCGGGTGTTCCACAAGGATCTGTTTTGGGTCCCATCCTGTATAATGTTTATACATCTGACATCCCACACTTATCAAATTGTCAATCTGCAATTTTCGCAGATGACACATGTGTTTATTCCTCCGATGCTTTTGGTTTAACGATTGAAACCAATTTGCAATCCGCCCTAAACACATTAAAAGTATATTTTGATAAATGGAAAATAAAAATAAATGCTCAAAAATCGCAGGCTATTTTTTTCACAAGAAAAAGAAAGCCCTGTTTTTTGCCGAGCCGCAACTTAAGCATAGATGGGCTACCTGTTGAATGGAATAACCTTGTTAAATATCTTGGTGTCATTATTGATAAAAGAGTCACTTTTGGTCCTCATATTCAGCACACTGTTGAAAAAATTAACAGAACAATTAAAGTTCTCTACCCTTTTATAAACCGAAAGTCAAATTTAAGCAAGGATAATAAACTGATTATATATAAAGCAGTCTTTCAAGCAATAATGTTTTATGCAGCTCCAGCTTGGTAGTTCCGCGAAAAGTCATATTTTAAAATTGCAAAGAATGCAAAATAAGATTTTGAAAATGATACTCAATCTACCATGGCACTATCCCACCAGTCTTCTCCACGACGTGGCAAATATAGAACTTGTTTCTAATCGCATTGTCAAATTAAAAAACAAATTCCGTTTATCATGCGAGTCTTCAGAAAATAATTTAATTGTAAATCTTGTACCTGATTAATCTTTTTATAATTACTGTGTAATATGTTCTCTACACTAGTCTTATTAATTAAGTTAACCTACATGTTCTATGCTTATTATTATATTAAAATTATTTATTTATTTATTCCGTACTTTTTTATGTACTTATTTATTATTTATTTATTTATTTAGGTATCTAATTATCTATTTATTTATTTGTATAATTTTGTTTATTATTTATTAACTCTAGTTATTTATTTTATTATTTACTTAAATGTCTATTTATTCGCTTTCTTTTTTATTGATATATATATATTTATTTCTTATTTAACTTTTGCTCTTTTGCTATTAAACTATTATTAGCTATAGAATCTTGTTAATTTATTAAATATATATTGTTCCTTTTATTGTTACATAAATGTTTTGTATATGCCAACTTGTAGTTTTTAAAACTCTGTAACTTTACATGCGTAACATGCAACACTGTGATACTTCAAATGAAGGTTTTTTAAGTAGCTTTTTCCTTCAACTATTCACTTATTTACATATAAAACTTGCATTCATTTTATATATTTTTCATAAGAAAGGTCAATAAATACCATATCTGTGTACATTAATGTTTAAGACAATATCTGTAAAACTTTTGCTACCAATAAATACATACATACATTGTAAAAAAAAAAAAAAAAAAAAAAAAAAAAAAAAAAAAAAAAAATCAACGTCTGTGTGTTCGTCTTCTTGGCAGGCGCATCGTTAACCGATTGAGTTGAAACTAAGAACCGTTGTGTTGGAACTTACGTGAAGGTTTCTTGCATATGGCCATCAAGTTACAATATACCATCAACATACAACAGTTGACAAGTGATTAAGAGGAAGACTTCCAAGACAGATGTTAAGAATCAAGACATGCAATTGGGCAAGAGGTTAAGAAACACCTATTATGTTGGTATTGAATGAGTTAGGTATAGATGGCGTCTAGATAAACTTGGAAAGTAAAACGTTATCCATATACAAAAATCCATTAAAATCTTAAGCATTATACAAGCATCGCTCGTTTAAATTGATTAGTGATAACATTTTATGTGTGTGCAGAAATTAATTTTAAAAAAAATTTAGCACTATATATTAATACCTTTTATATGGCATTTTTCAAGATTAGGAGCCTGGCCATACCCAAAAGGTATATACAATCTTTTGCGATTGTAAAGGAACGGATTCGGATTGCCTTTGTAATGGGGTTCGCAGGATCACTCTTTTGAACAGGACAGTACCTGTTGATCCGGTCTCTTTCCAACTTCCTAAGTGAAGACTTCCTCGGATCTTGGAACTACTTATTCGATCTAGCTTTATCACCGGACTTACATGCGTCTGCAAACTTTGGACGCTCTAGCTTTATTAAAAGTGGTCGAAATCTTCAGTACAAGATTTGTCTCAAGCATTTGCAAGTTAAAGAAAGGCTTGTAATTACATTCGATCTATAATAAATCAAGAGCGACTAGCCGATTTGTCAATTCTTTCGATTGAAAGAACATTTTTAAAGGAAATAGATTTCAACTCCCGCGGCTCCGTCGGCCTCTATCCGCCACTGGTAGGCGCCCATATCCACACCCAATAAAATGTGAGTACCGAAACCACTTCACTTCACTCCATGTGTATTTAATGGATGAAGAAAATGTGCCCAGCTATGTAAATTTAGTTTACATTACAACTATTGCGAACGTCTGACAAACATCCAATAGTATCAATTGTCATGAAAGGCTTCCCAAATTTGACGTTCGGATTCGGCTTTAAATAATATGTCCCGTCCAATTTGCTCAAGCAAATGATTGGAGAAGCTACGTTTTAGGCCCTGAATGGGCCGTTAACGAATACGTTTTTACGCATATTACATATCAGTCATGTGAGCAATTTTGTTTTTGAATTCCTAATTTTTTAAGATTGTAGTTTACCAATTTCGAGTTCACAGATTTTATAGAAACCCGATTTCCAAAATGAAAATAAGTATTTTATTTTTAAATAATATGGAAATCTAACTCACCTTTGACGGAATTTAAAAACTAATAAAGTGGTTAAAGCTAATAAAATGCCGCACGAGTTATGTTTATTGAAACTAGAGTTTTCTTATTTATAATTTTTAGGTCTTTATTGTACGAAAGACAACTTGAAACTAAACTAATATGCCAAACAATGCAAAAGAACAATCATGCTAAATTATAGTCAAGCATCTCTCCCGCTATCCGCACACATCTTTGCTCGTGGTTGTTGTTAAGCGTGTCTCCCGCTATCCGCACACATCTTTGCTCGTGGTTGTTGTTAAGCGTCTTTCCCGCTATCGGCACACCTCTTGGATTCTGTTTTGTTGCAGATGGTGACAACTGGTCGTGGTTGTTGCTAAGTTGTTGACAAGCCGTGGTTGTTGTTGGAGAGTATAATGCTTGTTGTCCATCGGTTCGTTATTATGCTGGATGTAACTGCATGTAACTTCTCCCGCCCAAGTGTGAAATTGATGAGTTCATGAGTATAATTTCGCTAAGTGTGATGTGTTATTTCCGCAGTTTTTAAGTTTTCCCTATTGCATTTAAGATTCAGCCTACCTTGCGATGGTTATAAACTAGGGGATTGTGGGAGGGGTGGTTAAAGATAATGCGTTGCTCTCTTGTTACTTTACAATTCTTGCATACAGTGTTGAAAGATTCCACTATATATTAGAAAATAAGGTAAAATAAATAATCTCCTCTTCTTTAATAATTTGCATATATGTGTTTAGCTCCCTTCCAACAGTGTAGGGATTTATAGAGAAAATACCAAAAATATTAATTTAACTTCAATTTAAACATTAATTAGGTAAATTTCAGTTTTTTCTTTATTTTTTGTTTGTGCACCTTTCGTTTGTTAGTGTTCACTGTAACTTTATTATCATTTAACACCTTATGCTCTTTGAACTTGGGTGCAAGTTTGTTCCTCCTATCGTCTTTTTCAAATATTCTGTCATTCACGTTAAATTGTGGAGGATTACCGCGGATTTCATTACGTTTTTTAATTACTGTTTCCTTATAAGCAAAACTTCTATTATAAGCTAACTTTTTTAAAGACTCATATGTTTTTATATGTTCCCTGAGATAGTCCTGTTCTGAGTATATGTTGTTTGCAACCGGGAAAAGATCTCTTTTTGTTAAATGTCCGTTTAACAATTCAAATGGTGTCATTTGGGTAACTGAATGTATTGAACTGTTATAGGTGATGACTGCCTCATCTACAACCTCGGCTATGGGTTTATTTATATGAGTGGATCTAATGATTCTAATTAATTCTGTTAGGGTTGAATGAAACCGTTCTACGCGTGAGTTTCCCGTGGAGTTCTTTGCGCATGTTGCGTGTAGGTGTATCTCATACGTTGCTACGAAGTCCTTAAACAGTGTTGATAAAAACTCACTACCGTTGTCTGTAATAATTTTCTGGGGAATTCCGTGATGCGAAAAAGTGTTTGAGTGATTGTATGAGGCTTATGTTACCTCTAGATGGTAATAGGTAAACGCTCGCAAATCTAGTAAACTTATCAATTATAGTTAGAAAATGTTCATTGTGGATAGAGTAGATGTCCAGGTGTAGTATCTGTAAGGGTTTTAACGGAGTTTCCGTGATTTCAAATTTTAATGGAACTCTTATACGGTCGTACTTATTTTTTTGGCATGTATCACAGTTATTTATAACTCGGGATATGACATTTTTTATGTTAGGGAAGTTATATTTCCTTTTGATGTGCGCTAGGCTCTCATTTATACCTCTGTGGTTAGAGTTATGATGGTACGTTCTAACTATTTCCTCTTGCTCTTCAGGCTTAGTCACATCGTGTAAAAAAATGTTACTCCTAACCAGTTTTAGGAGGGAGTTGTTAAAATATTTAGAGAAGACATATTGTAGTACTTTGAATGTCTTGTCGTCTGTTAAAATACAAGTTACTCTTTTTGTATTAACAAAGTTTCGGAAAATGTCAATCATAACATTCTCGTCACGAATATTGCTACATTCAATTTTATGTCTCTTTTTTTTTTAAATAAAATGGAAAGGGTTGAGTGCAACTTTTTGCGATTCAAATTCTCGATTAGTATTACCTGGTTGGAGAATTCATTTATAGCTCTTTCTGAAATTGGAATGCCATCATTAGAATTTTCTGGAGAAGAGTGAATGGTTTCAAGATTTTCCAAATCGTCGATGTTGTTATTGGTAGATACTAGATCTAAATTATCTGATTGAAGATCGCTGTTACCTTCGTTTAAATGAATTTCGATACGAGACAGAGCATCAGCATTTGAATTTGATTTCCTGCTCTTATATGCTATTGTGTAGTTGAACTCTTCTAAATTCAACCGCCACCGTACTAGCTTAGTGTTGGGTTCTTTCAACGAAAACAACCAGGTTAATGGCTTATGGTCGGTGATGATGGTAAATTTCCTGCCAAAGAGATATGGCCGAAAATATTTTGTGGCCCAAACAATTGCTAGTAGTTCCCTCTCTATTGTACTATAATTCTCTTCAGATTTAGACAAGGTACGGCTTGCATAGCAAACCGGTTTGTCTGAGCCAATTGGACCTTGCGATAGTACTGCGCCGATTGCAACATTACTCGCGTCAGTAGTAAGGTTGAATGGCTTAGAGAAGTCGGGGTACTGTAGTATCGGTTTATTACATAAGAGATTCTTACAAGTTTCAAAGCATTGAATGTATCTAGAGCTTAAATCGATACCATGAACCTTCCGAAGGCATTGCGTCATAGGTTTTGTTACCTTTGCAAAATCTCGTATAAATTTACGATAGTAGCCTAAAAGGCCTAAAAACGATTTGATTTGCTTAGGGGTTTTAGGTATCGGAAAATTCTTGATGGCGTAAATTTTGGAGGGGTTTGGTCTAACACCCTCGGAGGTAACTAAATGACCTAGAAATGATACCTCTTTTTTGTAGAAATTCAGATTTCGTAAGTTGGATTTTAAAGTTTGCATCCTGAAGTTTTCTAAAGACATGCTCCAAGTTCTCAATGTGTTCCTGAAGAGAAGTTGAAAAGACAATAATGTCATCCATGTATACAAAACATAAAACATATTTTGCCTTGTAAGTCATGTAAAACGTGGTCCATGACTCTTTGAAACGTGGATGGCGCGTTCTTTAGGCCAAACGGCATTCTTAGAAACTCATAATGACCGTTATTAACCGAAAAAGCTGTCTTCGGCACGTCTTTTCCATCTAATTGAATTTGGTGAAATCCCGATGCCAGATCTAGAGTGCTGAAATATATTGATTTGCCTAGCTTGTCTAGAATATCTGTTACATTTGGTATAGGGTACCTGTCGTCAACAGTTTTTTCGTTAAGCTTGCGGTAGTCAATTACTAGCCGCCATTTTTCCTTGCCACTTGAATCTCTCTTCTTGGGAACCATCCAAATAGGGGAAGACCAAGGCGAAAAACTCTGACGTATGATACCATCCTCGAGCATTCTACAAATCTGACTTTGAATTTCATCTTTCAGGATATGTGGATATCTATACGATTTAGTGTGAATCGGAATGTCATCTCGTGTTTTTATTTGATGTTTGATTTCGCTAGAGAATGTCAGTTTTTCACTTTCCTTAAAGAAAATATTCTGATATTTCCTGCAAAGGGTTTTAATTGATTTTTGCTCTTCCGAGTTTAAATGATCAACTCGAATCAAATCGCTGATGTCAAGATCACCCAGGTTTTCTAAATTGCATACTGAAAGATTATGTATTTCAATGACATCGTCCGGATTGATTATGAGTGATTTAATTGGTTGTTCTACGATGAATACTTGTGAAGAGTCTGATGAATTAATGACCTCAACGAAAGAATGCCACCTATGTGCTTTATAAACACCTTCAGGAATAAGTAAATCTGGTTTTATTAAAGTTGGTTTTATGTGAATGCTGCCAAACTCAACATCAACAGGAAGATGACACACAATTTTACTTTTTCCCGGAACAGAGTAAAGCTTTGACATAAGGTTTGGTTTGAATTGTAGTGGTATTTTTACATTATCCAGCTCAAGCAGAGATTTTTTTAGATCGACTTTAATTCCTAGATGTTTCATTATATCAACGCCGATTAGGCCATCAAAATAACTATGGAATCTGAAGAGCAGAAATGAAATTGATTTGTTCGTTTTAAATTCAGATAGTCCATTCAGAGTTACTTCCTGGTTAACAAACTGACTATTGAATAAAGTTTTGATTTCTATTGGATCTACAATTTTAACATTCAGATTTTCAACGGAAGTTGGGGATATAAACGATCTATTACTCCCTGTATCTACTAAAAATCTGAGATTGGAGTTAGTGAGGCTATTGATTGTTATATATGGTAGTAAGTTGCTATTGAAATTATTTATATCAATGTAACCTATTGAGTGTCCAAGGCAAGTGTGCGAAAATTTGCGTCATTTACTTCAGGTTGTATAGTTTGGATCATATGACTTGAACAAGGGTCTAAGTTTTGATAGTATTCTTGAGGTTCCTGGGAATCAAAATCTTGCACTTGTGATTGTAGATAAATGCTATCATCACCTTCGATGTTATGTAAGTAGTTGAATGAATTTTTGTTATCTTGAGACAAGTTGTGGAAGTTCCTATTGGTACTCCCGCTTGCAATATCCATTGGTTGCGGACGCGAGAATTTCGTTTGATTTGAATACTGTTTGTTATTGCCGCCACTAGAAAGGGGTATATTTTGGGGTAAGCAGGGATTGTATGATGTGGTTTGAGTGTTATTGTTAGGAAAATATGGCCTAGGCAGCATTTGTGGACTAGGATTATGGCTAAGAGGTTGGTGTCTAACTGGAAACTGCTGATATCTGTTGGGGTTATAATTTGGTCGAGTTTGGAATTGTTGATTATATTGGGGGCAATTTCCTCTAACTTGTCTATTTGGATTTCTTTGAGCGAAATCTGTCTGATCACGAAAATATACACAATTTTGCTCCTTGAGGCAAAAATTCAATGCTTCGGACAGTTTTGTTGGCCTCATTGCTCTTACGGTAGAGCCAAGGGGCTCTCTTAGACCCGATATAAATGTGTTGAGACACATTTCTGCGTATAAAATTTGTTTCGATAATATTACATTATGGTCACGTTCATGTACTTTTACATGATTCATCATAGCGGACAATAATTCTATGATTTTTGAATAAAATACATCAACCGTATCCTGATTCTGACGTATCTGGTGTAAATCGCGTATTAGACTCGTTTCGTTGCGTTTGTCCGAATAGTGCACAATCAAATTATTCTTAATGTCGTCCCAAACCACCGGAGTGCCATACATATTAAGCACTTCGTTAGCTTGTCCAGTAATTTTATTACGAATCGCACGAAGTACGATTTTGTAATATCCCGTATTAATTAAATGAGGCACAAAACTCAATATCTCTTCAACATTACAAATGAAGTCGTAAAGAAGACGAGGATTACCATCAAAATTTGGCAAATCCTTAACTGCGTCTGGAATTCTAAGGGATTTAAACACGTTTAATGCAATATCACAATTATTATTGGTATTCATTTCGGATAAAGCAGAGGCACTCGAAGATTTGTTTGAAAAACTTTTACAATATTTTCCAGATTCGAATTCAGTAGTTTTTTATTAACACTAGATAGAGAGCAACCCACTATTATTTTTTTATTTTTATGGTTCTTAAAGGAAGGCATGGAGAGGATAATAACCAACAACAAGGTAGAACTCACCTAGTATGCGTTTGGAAACGTTGCGTTATGATGAGTAAGCTGCTCCGCTGGTATCGCCATGAAATTTCTTCTTTTTTTTCGTTTAAGTCGCCGAACACAGATTTGTGACTCCGATATTCCCTCGAAGATTGATTTTACGTCAGCAAAACGTAAGCTACTTTTTTTCACTTGTGTTATTGTGCTAGACGAAGCATACCGACTGCGCCAGTTATGTTTATTGAAACTAGAGTTTTCTTATTTATAATTTTTAGGTCTTTATTGTACGAAAGACAACTTGAAACTAAACTAATATGCCAAACAATGCAAAAGAACAATCATGCTAAATTATAGTCAAGCATCTCTCCCGCTATCCGCACACATCTTTGCTCGTGGTTGTTGTTAAGCGTGTATCCCGCTATCCGCACACATCTTTGCTCGTGGTTGTTGTTAAGCGTCTCTCCCGCTATCGGCACACCTCTTGGATTCTGTTTTGTTGCAGATGGTGACAACTGGTCGTGGTTGTTGCTAAGTTGTTGACAAGCCGTGGTTGTTGTTGGCGAGTATAATGCTTGTTGTCCATCGGTTCCTTATTATGCTGGATGTAACTGCATGTAACTCACGCAACACTTGTTGATGTCAGCTGCAACAGGTTGATGGTGCAAATATCCGTACCCAATGGCGGATTTTGTTTGGTTGACTGCACATCACCGCATGTTATAAACTTCATTTTTTTGTTATCTAATGCTTTGGAACTACTTCATTTACCAAAACTTTATTATTTAAATTAATTTTGTTTATGTCGCTTTAATTTATTAACCTCGCTACTGCAAAATGAGACTTATACGAATCTCAGTACTCCGACCATACTTTTCACTTCCACACGCTTGTAATTATATGCGTTATCGAGTTTGAGATACACGATCAATATGATACCAAATACTTTCCGAAAGCAAACTTTTTCTCATCAAAAAGAAACACCAAAATGAAACGCAATACAAATTCAAACACAAATTCATCGAAATAAACAAATGTTACCCATCGCTTCGACGAGATCCATTGAATCCTGCACGGAGAGAGAGTACATATCTATTTGAATTTTGGTGACTTTTAACATTTCGTTATGTGGATTTGTCTCTCGAATACAGATTACAATTTTGTGTATGAAATTTAGGAGAATTATACTGAAATTGCATTTTTTCTACTTTGAGTTTGTTTAAAACATAACATTTTGAAAATTCCTCTTATTTTTGGAATTTTGGGTAATTTGCTCTATGACTTGAGAACTTTCTGAATATCTAGGTTAAGAAGTCAAATTTTAAGAAGGGGGATCTCATAAACTTCTGAAGGTTAAGACTGTATAAATCAAACTAATTTTACATCGATCAAAGAAAAATAGGTACGGTTGAGAAAATAATAAGGTGCAGCCGTTTTTTTGTTAAAATAAAATAAATCAACAATAAAAGAAGGTATTCAAGACTTCGTTGGATAAAAACATAAAGAACATTAATAAACAATCGGTGCAAGCCCGGAAATTTTTGGATTTCTTCTGAAAGTGAAATAATAGGACCGCCAACTTAAGTCGCGATCGTTTAAGTTGAACACTTAATTTCAACGATCATCGGTGGGAATCTATGAGTGCACTTTTAACTTTGTCGAAAAAAGTCGGCGAACCTTGAATGAGTGACCAGCATTCGACATTGTGGATAATTTAATGCGGGTTCTTGGATATTGTCGATTGAAATCATTTATTCCGCCGATGTGTTGTTTGTTTTTCGTTAAATTCTTGAGTTTTGGAAATTTCTCTGTGTTCTATTACAACTGCTAAAACCATTATTATTGGGACTGTTGATTGTTATTATTAAGACTACCTTGTTGACTATATTGACTTCTTTGCCTATATGATAGAAGTTAAACCGATTCTGTGCCAAACTTCTTGGCTTTCACTGTTCACGCATTTTCTGAACTCGGCGAGAACAGATTCCCCTAATTATACTCATTCTGAATTTTATTTTCATAGAAATATTATTCAATGAACTTTTGATCAAACAGTAATCATATCAAGTTGTTTAGTATAAAGTGTTTTTCGACTATAACACGGCCATCCTGCAATTTTCATCGCTCTCGATGAATTATTCCTAAGCTTAAAATTTTAATTCTTCATAGTAGTAATCTTCGATCACAATAATAATAAGCTCAGAGGTTTAGCATTTAAGAACAAACTTATCTTGTATTATTTACAACAAACTTTAGTAGCTCAGAGGTAATCAGCTTGTCATCAGTTTTCAATAACAATTTAAAATACAATAATAGTAGGAAGGTCAGGGGTTTAGCTCTCAAGCGTAATACGTAATACTTAGTCTTATACCATCAACAACCATTGTTACTACTCAAAAAAATTGCTTCACTCTAACACCGCCATTCTGTAATATCCATCGCTCTCGATGGAATAAAACACTCTCTTTATTTAACACAAACTTTTTTTTTTATTATATCATCGTCAGTTACTGACCCTCAACACGTTGAAATAAAACTGCTCCATATCCAATGGAACTTGCATCAGTACATAATTCAGTCGGGAGTTCAGGATCAAATATTATCAGTAGGGGTCGTGACGTTAGCTGTCGCAGGATATATTGTCTCGATATATCACACTCGTTTGTAAATTCGAATTTCCGTTATGCAATTAGTTTTATCCGAAAATAATTGGCCAACCCCATAGACTGACGCACCTACTTGTTTAACATTCGTTGGAGCTGGTGTGCTTACCAATGAATCGATCTTAGTTTTACTTGGTCTTAGACCACTGTAAGTGATTTCTCGCCCCAAATATTCAATTTTGGTTTGCAAAAATTTGCACTTTTCTAGATTGAGTGAAAATCCGCTTCTTGTTAATGCTTTCAATACCACATCGAGTTTCTCAAGCCCCTATTCAACAGATACCGATGAAATCAGGACGTCATCTAAGTAAACGAGAGCGTCTGTATTTCTAAGTTTCCCCCAATGCTGTATTAATTGCCCTTTGAAATAGGTACAGCAGGTGCATTAGTGAGACCAAACGGCATCCGCAGATATTCAAAATGGCCATCTGGAGTGACGAACGTTTTCTTTATGTAGTCCTCAGAGATCGGAATTTGGTGAAATCCCGATGATATGTCAAGTGAACTAAAATACTTATTACCTTTCAGTTTATCCAACTGGTGTTCGATTCGGGGCAAAGGATACCTATCTCTTATAGTTTGTCGCCAGTTATAATTAGACTCGGTTCGTTATTTTTTGTACCTTGGTCCGACTGATAACCGTCTGATTCCATTTCGTTTTTAGCAAGCAAATAAAACAACAAAGACAAACGAAGTCACTCACCAGCCCCAACACACTCCAGATTGGCTGAATATGATCAACTGCTCCTGTACGAACACCCAGTCTTAAGTCACACGCACACACGTCAGATTTAGGTTCGTGTTAATCATTGCAGCCAGCAACAGAATCGACGAACACTCAACTCGCACTCGAAATGTCCAGATGTCACGTCGGAACACGGGGCGAATGTTGCACAAACAAAAATGAATCTTTAAACGCACTATGTAGTCCGTGGTAATCCCACTTCTGAGGATAGAAATTAAACCGATTCTGTGCCAAACTGCTTGGCTTACTCCTTTCACAGTTCACGCTTTTTCTGAACTCCAGGAGACCAGATTCCCCTATTTATACTCATTCTGAATTGTATTTTCATACAAATATTATTCAATTAACTTTTGATCAAACAGTGATGATATCAAGTTGCTTAGTATAAAGTGTTTTTCAACTATAACATATATAAATTTTGAATAGGTCGCTGAAAGCAAGAACAATTTGCCTGTATTTGATTGTTGTGGTTGATATTCGAATTTGTGATGGATTACCAAATTTAATTTGGGAGTTTTTGAAGTTTGCCTTTCCTTTGACTAACGTCGATGGTTCTAAAGTCCTCTTATAACTTCGGGATAGTATATTTATTAAATATACATCAGCTATACTGGCGGGGTCAGTCACCTTGCCGTGTGCACCATCATTGCATTCGATGGTGCCGGTGCGAAGGCTTACGGCGCAAGTTCAACGGGCTATGCTGTCTAAGGGCCACCCATGACAGACAGGCTGCTGACGAGCGTCAACCAAGTACTGACCCGGACTCTACGTCCCCTCTCCTCTTTTTCTTTCTCAAGGCGCAAGTTAAGTATGTGTACTACTATGCTGCCTTTACAGGACAATACGTCCTTCCCCTTTCCCCATCCTTACCACCTGGGCTGGACGTAAGGTGTCATACGACCCGTGCCGAGAGTCAACCTGGCTGAGGGCCCAGTCATCAAATAGCTCAGTCGCGCACGGAGTATCCGGATACCTGGCGCCCTCCGGATTAACTAGCCTTATCTGTACAATGCGGATCTCTGTGCAGATGGACCTCTTTTCTCCGCTACTCGTGGGACTTTATTATGAATACCAACAAAACAAAAACAAAACAAAAAAAATTTATGGCCGGTATCCCTTTAAAACCGGACGGTAGTACGGCGACCAAGCTGTCTACCGGCAAAGCTCTTGTGGCACCAGCTAGGATTGGGACCGTGTATACACATGGTCCCTCCACTAGCGGTTGCGAGCAAAAAAAACCCCTTCCCTACAGAGAGAGGACTGTGCATCATGGTCCCCCCTCTGCTGTCCCTTCAATTACCACCGCTTAGGCAAGGCTGACTGAAGGAGGGAGTGTGCCTTCTCATGGTCCTTCTGGTGTCGGCAATAGCAGTGGCGCTAAACCCACAACTAAACCCAATTCTGGCGGGGGTGGGACTGTGCATCATGGTCCTACATACACCAACAGCGCCGGATCGCGTCATCGCAATCCGTCCTCGACGAACTATAAAAATCGTCGTAATGCCATCCGGATCCAGCGTATGTGTGGCAACATCGCGGTGAAGGATAGGACCCCGGACCAAATCGCGAAACTGGCATGGGCCCAACAAATCCTCAGTAAAACCAGCGGGGATTTGTCGACAAAATGCCAGAGATCAGTGGAAGGGACCATTTCGGTTCCCAAGAGACAGAGGGTGCACAACACCGGCAACCCTCCCACTACCGTATCTCACAGGCCTTTTAGCGAGGTCCTTAAGGATAAAATTGTGGTCGCGGTTATAGACCGTAGTCACATAGACGGCACTATCTCCCACGAAAGATAGGATGATGTACTATCTGCGCTCTCGGGCAATTACTCCTCATTCGTGAGAGAAAACCCGGGACCACCACCGCTAATCCATGAAGGCGGGTGGCATCAAGGCCACATTAAGCTGGTCGCATGTAGTGACCAAAGATCGGCTGACCTCTACAAGCTTGCGATTGGTAGGCTTGGAGAGGTGTGGCCCGGCGCAAGGCTCGAGGTCGTTACGAGGGAGGACATCCCCTGCCGACCAAGATCGCGCATATGGATCCCCCCAAATCCATCCACTCCAGAGGGCGTCTTAGACATTCTAAGATTAAGCAACCCCTCTCTATCGACCCATAACTGGAAGGTGGCGAAACTGGAGGAGCAAAAGGGCTCCCACAGATGTGCGGTAGTCATCATCAATCAGAAAACCCTGGCTCCTCTGGCAAAAACAGATGTCCTCATACGATTTGGCTGGATCGAGGTCAAAATGAGGGTGTACAAGAAGGACGAACTCGAGGCGGGAAAACTTCCTCCTCCTTCTCCTCACCCTGAACTCTCGAACGATGAGCCATCTACCACGTTCCCTTCGCTGGAGGACGATGAATCCGCCGATCATGCGGCAACTGCAAAATCGTCACTCTCCGTAAGCGATATCCAATCGGATATGGAAACTGACGATTTCCTTGACAGGGTTCTTCTGAGTGAAGATGAACTTCTCAGTTCGTCTTCGGAATTGGAAGGCCTAAATAACACCGTGGTGGAAGTGCCTCCGGATTGTAGCGACAATGCTGCAGTAAATCCAGATTAACCTCCAACACTCTATCAAGGCTTCGGCCGCTCTTGTTTTTCGCCTTTCTAAAAGCGGGGAAGATGTCGTATTGATCCAAGAACCATGGATTGTACACAACCTGGTTCAAGGACTCAAGACTCCTGGATATTACTCACTGTATGTGACCGACAAAGGTAAACCAAGATCGTGCATACTAGTGAAAAGAAACCTTAATGCTTCCTTACTCCCTAATTTCAGCGATCGGGATATAACTGCTGCGAAACTGGAGACTGCAGGCAGATCACTCTGGTTGGCATCGGCATATCTCGCCCACGACCACGTGGGACCTCTCCCTGGTGATAACCTGGAGAGACTGATCGAAGAAGCAAGGAGGCAGAAGGCTGAACTCATAATCGGTTGTGATGCTAACGCACATCACACCATATGGGGCAGCTCGGATATCAACAACAGGGGTGAGTCACTTTTTGATTATATCTTAAGTACCAACCTCATTGTATGTAACATAGGTAATGAACCCACTTTCATTACCAAAAATCGACAAGAAGTCCTTGACATTACTCTTGTCTCCGATACCATCAACGACATGATAACGGGTTGGAAGGTCTCGGCTGAACACTCCTTCTCTGATCACCGTTATCTTCAATTCAACCTCAATGTTGATCCTCCCTGCCAACCTATTTTCCGCAATCCTCGGAAAACCAATTGGCCCAAATACAGAGAAACTCTTCGCGGACTAGTTACCTCTGAACTTTTAAGTCCACCCTGTAACTTTTCCGAGCTTGACGGCAAGGTCAACGAGCTCACCTCGGCTCTCAATAAAGCGATGTCCGCTTCCTGTCCCCTCATACGACCTATGGGGAAGAGAAAGCCACAATGGTGGAACCAGGAATTGGGACCACTCAGAAATAATTGCAGGAAACTCTTCAATCGCGCTAAAAGCTCGAGATCACTTACTGACTGGGACTCCTATAAGGAAGCTCTCAAATTATACAAAAAAGAGCTAAGGAAAGCCAAAAGATAATCCTGGAGACTCTTCTGTGGCAAAATAGAAGAATTTTCTGAGGCATCAAGGCTAAGAAAAATCCTAGCTTCAAATCCAACCATGCCCAGCTGTCTAAAGAAAGCTGATGGATCCTGGACGATATCTAGCGAGGAATCGCTCAATCTGCTACTTGGTACTCACTTCCCAGGTAGCTCCAACATTACCGGGTACACTGATCTGAATAGATCACTGGCACAGGTGACTCATTCTCAAGGTCTGATTACAAGGGACAAGCTGCTTTGGGCACTAAATATCTTCAAGCCCTTCAAGTCTGCAGGACCAGACGGCATAATACCTGCCGAATTACAAATGTCTTCAGATATCATCACACCAGTATTGGAGATGATTCTGAACAGCTGCTTAAAAATGGCATATATTCCTCAGGCTTGGAGAGAAGTGAAAGTGGTCTTTATACCAAAAGCCGGGAAATACTCCCATGTCAGCCCAAAAGACCTGAGACCTATTAGTTTATCATCATTCCTCCTCAAAACGTTGGAGCGACTGATTGATATCCATCTCCGTACCAACATAAATACGCAGCTTCTATCTGCGTCTCAACATGCACACTGTAAGGGTAAGTCAGTTGAAACTGCCCTTTACTCTCTGGTACGCACTATTGAATACTCCCTTCATCACAAAGAGTACACTATGGTAGCTTTTCTGGATATAGAAGGCGCCTTTAACAACGTGGGTACATCTGCAATCACAGATGCACTGACAGCACTGAATGTGGAGGGTTCGCTTGGTGAATTGATCAATCTACTGCTCACAAGTCGGATTATCAACTCAAAACTGGGCGTTTCATCCGCCAGGAGGTCTGTCAGTAGAGGCAAGCCGCAAGGCGGGGTCCTTTCCCCCCTTCTCTGGAATTTGGTGGTGAATGAGCTACTTATATACCTGAAAGGGGTGGGCTGTAGGGTGATTGCATATGAGGATGACATTGCTATGGCCGTCTCCGGGAAGTACCTCAATACTATAAAAGAACTCATGCAAAACGCTCTTAACAAGCTAAAGAAATGGGCTAATCGCTTTGGCTTGGGTATCAACCCCCACAAAACAGAATTAATCCTCTTCTCCAGGAAACACAAGATTCCGCACATCGACCAACCCTCTATTGGTGGTATACGATTAGTATTCTCTGACGAAGTTCTTGGGTCTTATCTTCGATAGGAAGTTAAGCTGGAAACCCAACATACAAGAAAGGGTAAAAAAGCCACAGTGGCACTTTTCTCTTGCAAAAAAGCCATTGGCAACAAGTGGGGTCACAACCCCGCATAACGCATTGGCTATATGTATTGGTCGTAAGACCGATTCTCACATATGGGGTTGCTGTCTGGTGGACTGCCCTAAGTAAAGCTATAAACTGTGCTAAGCTTGGCAAAGTCCAACGCACAGCAGGTTTGTGCATAAGCGGAGCACTCCGTACCACCCCCTCTGCAGCACTAGATATCCTGCTACATCTGTTACCACTCGACATTTTTAGTAGGCAAACAGCAGCCTGTTCTACTGTCCGCCTTAAGGCTACCTCGCAGTGGGTCAACAATAACATTGGCCACACCACCATTCTGGACTCATTTGAGTCTCTACCAGGAAACATAGATTACTCCATACCCCAATTACAGTTCGGAAAGAACTTTCAAGTCACTATTCCTTCCAGATCATTCTGGGAGGACGCTGAATTTGAGGAAGATAAAGCGATCCACTTCTACACCGATGGATCAAAAACTAGTGACGGGGTTGGTGGCGGCGTTTTCTCCGAAAGGCTAAATCTGAGTCTCTCTTTCCGTCTTCCTAATCACTGTAGCGTATTCCAAGCGGAGATTATGGCGATAAAAGAAGCCCTGACGTGGCTGAAGAGAAATGTGATATCCACAAAGGATATCCGTATCTTCTCGGACAGTCAGGCCGCGATCAAGTCCGTGGATTCAGTATTTTCAAATTCCATTGCAGCCCTCGACTGCCGTTCATCTCTTATGGAGATGGCGGAGCAGTTTAACATTCACCTCTGTTGGGTGCCGGGGCATAGAGATATTCCAGGAAACTGCAGGGCTGACGAACTCGCCAAAAAGGGAACCAAACTCCCCCTTTTACCTGAAAAGGGTTCTCTGGGTATCCCAATCGCTACCTGCAAACTTTTATTCAAGCTATCTGCAATCGAGAGAACAAACCTTAGGTGGACAAGTAGTAATACATGTCTAGCGACTAAGCACATCTGGCCAAAGCTGGACCTGCGACGCTCTAAGAGTCTGATCTCACTAAACCGACTGCATATTAGCTCCACTATAGGTGCCATTACAGGGCACTGTTTGATAGGCAAGCACGCATCGAGGCTTGGCGTTTATTCAAACGATTTCTGTAGAAGTTGCTTGGACGAGGAGGAGGAGGAGACTATACTTCACCTTCTCTGCACATGTCCAGCTCTCTCCCATAATAGAAATCTTTATCTGGGAGGTTTCTTGCTTAACAATCTTAACGACTTGGCTAACGCTGACGTTAGAAGTCTATCGCGCTTCATAAGAAGCTCCAAATGGTTTAACTAGTAGTGGGGAAACCCCTCGATCCGTGTGGCATCACAATGGACCTAATCCTGGTCTAAGTGTGTCGGCCTTCTGCTGACAGCCACTTTAACCTAACATAACCTAACCTATACTAGCCTCCTCGTGTGAACCCTAGTATTTCCATCTATTTTTTCAATTATTATTTCCCTATGTCACTATCTACATTTTCCGGTTTCCTCTCATCAAATTGATAGATTTCACTTAATTGAAAGTTTCTGAATCCATTAAACAATTCTTTTAAATTTCCAACCTTTATACTCGTAGCACGGCAATAATTAAAGAGTTCTGCATAACTCTTCCCGCATAAAAATGCACTTTACTTTCTTTCACTTCACACTTTATCTGCTGATAATTATAAAAAAAACTTAAAAAAAATAGTAGGCATTAACGGCCCATGGGCATTATGCCTAGCTTCTTTAACCATTTGCTTGTGTAATTCGAAAGGACCTACAATTTAAAGCGGAAACCAAATGGCAATTTTGAGAATCTTCTCATGACAATTGATGCTCTTGGATGTTTGTCAGACGTTAGCAAGAGGTGGGGCAGTGGAAAAAAAACTTTACGATGTTACTTGGCCCGGAGGAATTTGAACCTGAGACCTTTAGATTAGTAGTGCAACAAACTAACCTCTGCGTCACTGCACTTAGTTTATTTAACAATTTTTCTTCGGACGATTTTTGTGTAATTCTGTGTGTAAGTTTACACTTTTTATTCAACTAATTATTGTGAGCTTCACCGACTACGCCACTTACATGAACTCCTTTCCATTCGTTGGATTAAGAAAAAAACGAAAAAACTTCGGTTTTCGTCCGACTCTTAAGAGTGGTATTTTATAACTCAAAATCGATTTTATTTGAACCTGAGCAGGAGAGTGTACTTCTATTGAAAAATGTCAATGATCAAAGTGATCAGCACCAATATCACGGCTGCCACTTTGGTGTATTTGGTAATTATTATTAGTTAAAGGGATCATAACCATCCCACTTAACTGCATCCCTACTGGTCCGCTTGTGGGGTTCGCTGGTTCGACCTCAGAAAATAACGGCCGGCTTCCCTTTTTTGAATCACTTCGTCACTGGGTTTATATGGAAACGTTGTATGTATGTACCATGTGCTTACGAACAGATAGTTTCTTGATTTAATTTTACGAAAAATTTTAAATCCTTCGATAAGATGTGAAAAAAATGCAATATGAAAGAAGGATATAAATTAAAACATTGATTACTTAAAACTTTAAAAAAAAAAATTATTTATTGGGCAGAGTAACTGCCTAGACAAAAATCGAAATACAATTGACAAATTGAACTTAATTCTACATTCTTAAATACCTAAAAACTGCTGACCAAACTGTAGATAATGCCGGTGCCTGTCGTGGGAAATGTTGCTGCCGTTGTCTTCTTGGAAAAGCGGCGGCGACGGATATTCTGCCAAGTCCGCTGTATCAGGTGGCGGCGCGTGTGCACTGCATGCAAAATGTGGGAAAATATTCTGATATGGAATGTGAATGTGGGAAACAAAATATGAACAAAATATGTGTTAACTCCTCCATCCTTAAATTTCAACGTCCTCGTTGAACCTTAGAAATATGGAATTTAGCTAACACTTGTTATTTTCGGTGGTTCGGGAAATTCTCGTTCTCCGGTTGCTTTTCCAGTGGTTGAACTTGTAGGGATGTTGATAGTTACGGGGGCTTCGGTGCCTTTTGTTTGATTGGATTGCATGTTTTCAGGATGAAGATGATATAACTGCTACTATTGCTATTGCTGACAAACTCAGGTTAGCTGCAAAGCGTAAGCGGTTGTTGGTTCTTAGTAGTTCAATCTCCTGCGTATTGTTTATGTGCAGTTCCTTCATGGTCTCCAAGGTGAGGATTTCTTCATACTGGCTATGGATTGATTTAGGCTGTAGTATAGCAGGTAGTGGTTTATATCCAGAGAGTTCCCTTGCACTGTACCTCTTGTTGTGGATGGTAATTGCTTCGTTAGAAAAGTGGATGACAAATGTTCCGGTTATGTTCGTATGCTCTTCGTTGATTAGGATGGAACCGTTGAACTGATTCAGGAATATTAATCCAGGTTCTATTTCTTCAACTGTTGGTACGTGTAGGCTGGTCATTGCATGATGATGATTGTTGGCTTCTTAACAGTCTGGGTATGCAATCGTCTAAATTCAACTAAATTATTTTCATTACATATATTTAAATCATTAAAAGTATTACACTTTCCTCTTATTCCGTACATTTTTTTGTTACAATCTATTACCTTTTCGTAAGTTACCTTATTTATAATATTCTTAATTTTTACTGGTTTGATCAAGAGCATGTTACAAATTTCTACATTGGTTAAGGGAATATCTATAATGTATATTATTGACTGATTGCTTGATGCAATTTTTACTTTTGCAAGCTCTATGGCTTCCTCAATATTTATATATGGAATTTGGTTTTTTTCAAATGTTTCTTTGATTACATTAATTTCCTTACTGTCTAATACGAATGAGTTTATAAGGCCTGCTTTAGCCCAATGAATAGCGTATTCTAAATTTATTACTTCTTCTTTAATAATTTCCAATTGAAACTTTAAATTAAATGCTATTTCATTCCTTAATGCTACGTTATTCTTTTCAAAATTTATTATTTGATTTGTTATATTTGATAGTTTATTTATTCTTTCCATTACAATCTTATTAACTATAACTTGTTTATTATTATTTTCTAGAACATTGTTTATTTTCTCCGTTAAAATTATATGATCTTCATGGTCGGGGTTTCCCGCGATCCATTTCCAAGTTTTTCCAATGAAATCCAGGGATCTCTTTGCTTTTATTCTAGGTTTTAATCTGTTAATATAAATTTTAATTTGGGAAATTTCATGGGTTAGGAAGGGATAGATGGGATCCTTGTCGGTTACTCTCAAATTTACCGTAGACTTTATTTCCTCTAACTTATTTTCGTAAGGTTCAAGATCTATAACGAGGATGAGTCGGAAAGTACCAGTTTGTAATTTAGCTGTTCCCGTGCGAATCGAAACTGCTTGTGAATGGGAGTAGTCCAGTATCTTGATATCACCATAGCATGATGCCAAAATAAATCTAAAAGGGAAGAAGTTAGCTTTTGATATTGTTTTTATGGATTATTTTGCCTGTTTCTGTTAAAACAGTGGTTGTTTTGTCTTCTTTAACTGTCTCGCGTCTAAATCTGGGGGAAAGTTTTGTTCCTAATCGCTTGTTTACTTTAACATAGATGACATCACCGGGACTGTATGTCTTAAGGGGTTGTCTGGTTTTATTATGGTAACTAAGGTCTTGGGATTGTTTTTCCCTGAGTGTTTCTATGTTAGCTTGTCTGGTTTTTTCATACTCATCAGGGTTGGTACTGACTCTTCTTCCAAAAAATAGTTCCAGAGGTCTTTTTTTGGTAGTAGAATGAATCGTGTAGTTGTATTCATATACTGATCTATCAAGTTTGAGGCAGCGCATGATCTCAGATAAAGTGGAATGAAACCTTTCCACTTGACCATTTACTGTACTGAAATATGGTGGCGTCTTGTAAATTTGAATACCTAACTGATCTTGCAAGAGAAAGCGGATTGATGCGGAGTTGAAAGACTTTTCATTGTCAAACACAATGAACTTTGGGACTCCGTACGCGAAGATAAGCTGTCGGAGTGGTTCCCTTATGTCTACTATAGCCTTTGATTTGAGAATTCTGACCTGGGCGTATTTGGAGAACTTGTATATTGCTGTAAGGACAAGCTGTCTACCTGTTGAATAAATATCGGTATGTAGAATATGTCCTGGATACTCTGGTATTGGGGTTGGTTGGATCTGAGGATTGTTGGGGTGTCGATCATACTTTTGTAGCTTGCAAGTGGAGCATTGCTTTACCAATCTGTCTATCTTTGCTCTCATTTGTGGAAAGTACAGTTTCTCAAGTAACTGAACTTTATTTTCCTGGGCATTCCGGTGTGCTCTTTGGTGTTCGTTAAGTATTTCCTCCTCTTGTTCAGTGGGGTTGGTTACGTCTCTTACTTGTGTTTGAGTAAATCTAGCTTTATATTTTCTAAAATGTGAAGGATATACGGATTGGATTTTAGCCATAATGGCTTCAGATGTAAACAGTCCATTAATAACACTTGGGTTTAAGTGGTTTTTTAGCAGATCAACTATATCTTTGGGGGAATATTCTGTTCTTTTAATTATATGTCTGTGATATGTGGGAAAGGGTATTTCGAATTTGTAAGTGTTTTCATTTCCTTGGAGAAGCATAATTTGGTTTTTAAAGGCGTTAATCGGTGTCTCTACTGAAGTGACTAGTTCGTGTGACGAACTCTCATCGCTATGTTCCGTTGGTGTCATAGAATTTACTTGCGTTATTCTGGATAATGCGTCGGCTACTACATTTCCTTTTCCAGGTCGGTATTGTAGCTCGTAATTATACTCCTCAAGAATCGCTTTCCAGCGTTTCATTTTCGAGTTGGTATTTTTGGAGCTTAACGCATAAGTTAGCGGCTGATGATCAATGAAAATCTTTACCTTTGCTGTACCATACAGATAATTACGCAGGGTGTTTAAAGACCAAATTATCGCGAGCATTTCTCTGTCGTTGGCTGCGTAATTTTCTTCAGTCTTGCTTAACGTGCGAGATATGAATGTTATAGGTTTGTCGTCTTGTGAAAGAACGGCACTTAGGGCTATATTCGAAGCGTCTGTTGTCAATTCAAATGGTTTTTCATAGTTAGGGTAAGAGAGTATAACGTCCTGTGAAATAAGAGTGTCTTTTATCTTCTTGAAGGCTTCTAGACTCTCAGTGTCTAGAGTGATCTGAATTTTGCTCGATTCTGTTTTAGAAACTCGTCCTTCTTTGCCTCTAAGCAGAGAAGTCAATGGCTTAGCAAGTTTTGCGTAGTCCTTTATGAAGCGTCTGTAATATCCAGAAAGTCCCAAGAACGAACGGAGCTGTTTGAGGGTTTTAGGAACTGGGAAATTGTTAATTGCTTCTACTTTAGCGAAATTGGTTTTTAAACCTTGGGATGAAACTATGAATCCTAAGAATTCGACTTCGGATATGAAAAATTGACATTTATCAAGTTGAACCTTCATGTTCGCTTCGCTTAGGATTCTGAATACTTGATAAATATGGTTAATGTGCTCCTTCTCGTTCTTACTATGGATGATAATATCATCTATATAGACACGACAGAATTTCCCTATGTAGTCGTGAAGAACATCGTCGAGAGCTCTTTGGAAGATTGAAGGTGAGTTCTTCAATCCGAAAGCGAGTCTGGTAAACTCGAATTTTCCGTTGTTAACAGAAAATGCGGACTTTTCTATATCGGATTCTTTCAACCGTATCTGGTGGAATCCGCTACGAAGATCTAAGACTGTGAAAAATTTACAATCTTCAAATTCAGAAAGAACTTTATTGATGTCCGGAATAGGGTATCGATCGGGTATGGTGACGGTGTTGAGCTTTCTATAGTCAACAACCATGCGATACTGTTTGTTGCCTTGAGAGTCACACTTCTTAGTTACGATCCATACTGGGGAGTTGTATGGTGATCGGGATGGTCGAATTATGCCATCATTAAGAAGTTTATTGTTAAGAAGTGATTTGTTTTTTTACTTCGTCGCGTAGGGCTGCAGGATAGGGATAGGATTTGGTATACACGGGTGTGTCGGTGTTCGTTCTGATTTCACCTATGACTCTAGTGGTGTAGGTGAGTCTCTCGTCAGGTTCGGAGAAAAGGTCCTTGAATTCATTCGTAATTGCTTGAACTGAATTCCTCTGTTGATCAGTCATGTGGTCTAGTTTTGCTTCGAGGGTATTAACCGAAGGAGATCGAAATTGTTTAATCTTGATTTGGATTTTATTTAGGACTTGCATAAAGCTGTCCTTAGTGTAAATATGGCAACGAAGAGTCCGTTAGCCTAAAAAATTGAGGTCTGTATATTCAAGAGGTTTAGATTCTTCCATGGCATTGGGCGATTCATAGAACTGAGAATAGTCTTCGAAAGACTGCTCGTTAGCAGAGTCCTCTAAGGTCATTTGTTCGAAGTAATTGTCTAATTGCTCTGGTTCGGCATTCAGGTGGAAATTTCTTTGGAATTTGCTAGGGATAGGTTGATTTACTGCAGGACCAGGTGGTCTTTTCGCGGCGTATCTTGGTGGGGCGGAAGGTCTGTTTTGGTAATTACTTGCTGCGGTCTTGATTGTTGAGGCATCCATTGGTTCCGCTCTCGGTTGTGGATTTGATGGTCGCATGTTGTTCCACTGATTCTGGTTGTGTTGGAATCCGTGATTATTATTGGCGTTTGGATGTGGAATATTTTGAAATGGAGGGGGTCTCGAATTAAAGTTATTGTTTGGTCGCACATAGGCTAATTGTGGGTAGAAGGGAATGGAATTATTGGGAAAATGAGGATTATGTGGAGGTTTCCTTTGAGGAAGTGGAGGTGGGTTTGACTGAAGCTTCCTAAGTGTTCCCTGATTGTTGTTGGCGTAAGTGGACCTGAAATTTTGATTCTCCAATTTTAAACACAAGTGGAGGGCTTGTGGTAGGTCTACTGGTTCTCGAATTCCAAGTAGCCTTGGTAAATCTCCCTTAAGGCCTCTTACGAAGGTATCGAGTGCATTATCTCTATAGGTTTTTGTAAGTAAACATAAAGCTTCATGGCCGACATCCATGCTAGCAATTTTGTTCAATATCAGTGATAAGTGTGAATAAACTGCCTGGTAGAACCCTTGGACAGAATCATTTCCTTGCACTAAGGAAGTCATCTGGTACTCCAGTGTTCCTAGATCGCGCTTGTCTGCGTAGTGCAGGGTAAGGCAACGCGATATGCAATCCCAGTCAAGAGGTGTGTTGTAGGATTCCAACGCAATGTCTGCATTTCCTACAACTTTATTCCTAATGACGTTTAGGATACCGTAATATTTTGGTGAACCCTTAACAGGTTCGTAAAGTCGGATTATGCGGTCGACGCTCTTCTTCCACGAGCTGAATTCACCTGGTTGACCAGAGAATTCCCGCAAGCAGCGAACTGCATCTGGAATTTTGTCGAGATCCGACAAATTTCCTTGTAGCTCGGGATTAGTTATTTAATCAGTTCCTCTACCAAGGTCTGCATTAGGATTAAGTATTCCCTGGATGATATTTCGTCCCTCCGTGTTTAGGACAGGGCTGACTACTGAGGCTATGAATTCCTGGAATTCTGGTGAGGCTTGAGGTTGTATAGGATTATTAGTGTTTAGGTTGGGATTTATATTGGGGTTAGGTTGCTGTGGTTGGTTATCATTGGGGTTAAGTTGTGATGGCCGAAGTACGTTTTCGTTCGCCATGTTATATATTTTTTATATGCACAAATATTGGAAAATTTCAAAATTGGAAACTCTTTTTTTATTCCTTGGAGATATTTAGAAACTTGGCAGGAGGTTTGCAAAAATTATTAAGGACTAAACTTATGGCTAAATATTTCTTATTGTTTTCTATTTCTTAAAAAAAAATTTTGAATTGTTTCTTAATTTAATTTCCTTATAATAACTTACAATATGATGAACAGTTGTTGCATCTTTATAATCGTCTGGTGCGGCAGCGGCTAACACAATTTGTTGCGTTTCCTGTTCCTCCTCCTTTATGGGCACAGCACTAATTATTCCCGGAGGCTACTAAGGGGCCTCGTTTCGGTCGCACTTTTGGGTTCTATGGGGGGACCGAGAGTTTTTATTTGCGGCACTTGTTTACCCTTTTTTATATCTCCTACGTGGCACTTATGGGGCTATGGTAGGTTACACGGGCACTACTTTAGGGCACTGGTAAACGCGGGCACTAGTGTAGGGCACTGGTTAAAGACGAATTATTACGTACTCCCGGTCCTTGCTCGGGCGCCAATTAAAACATTTATTACTTAAAACTTTTTAAAAAAAAATTATTTATTGGGCAGAGTAACTGCCTAGACAAAAATCGGAATACAATTGACAAATTGAACTTAATTCTACAATCTTAAATACCTAAAAACTGCTGACCAAACTGTAGATAATGCCGGTGCCTGTCGTGGGAAATGTTGCTGCCGTTGTCTTCTTGGAAAAGCGGCGGCGACGGATATTCTGCCAAGTCCGCTGTATCAGGTGGCGGCGCGTGTGCACTGCATGCAAAATGTGGGAAAATATTCTGATATGGAATGTGAATGTGGGAAACAAAATATGAACAAAATATGTGTTAACTTATATTATGTTTATGTTGTAGAAAAAAAATTGATATAAGGTAGATAAATTCAATTTTTATGATGTTTTCCTCATAAGGTCATAAAATTAGTCCTTTTTCCTTCCACCTGTTTACGAACAGTAACTAAATCTACCTGTTTTCATATTTTAAATCAAATATAAAGGCATTCAGAGTGCTAGGGACTTTAGTTCAAAACATAATTTCATAGAAATAATAATTATAATAAAAATAAATAACAAAAGAAAAGAAAATTGAATTTAGTGTTTACCGAAAATCGACATCAACAGACCGCTACATAACCAATGACTCATACTGCACATATAACCAAAAACTTGCTGCCTTTCACTCAATGG
This sequence comes from Portevinia maculata, assembly GCA_949715645.1. Taxonomy (NCBI): domain Eukaryota; kingdom Metazoa; phylum Arthropoda; class Insecta; order Diptera; family Syrphidae; genus Portevinia; species Portevinia maculata. The sequence continues at coordinate 44,278,894 of OX454528.1, read as the reverse complement.
TGTACAGATTATGCCGTCTACCTCTGACGATACAAAATTACATGAAAGAATACCAACAAATATTAAACATAGCCGATGATGGATATGAGAAATCTATTATTGAAAGTTTGATTAAAAAACACTTGACAAAACTGAAACGAAACAACATCAGTACATTATTAAAACAAAACATATCCACACCTAAACACCGTGTCACTTTACCCTTCACCCCGAACATCCCCAACAAATTAATGCATGTCTTTGCCGAAGCCCAAATGAACATAATTCATACCAACAACAACTAACTTAAATTGCGCTTGGGTTCCATAAAAGACCACACACCAACTCATCGATGCAGTGGAATTTATGAGATCTCTTGTTATAATTGTGAGAAAAAATACATTGGACAAACGAGAACAGCCGCCGAAACTAGATTCAATGAGCACCTTAGATCTGTGAAAAAGAAAGAGATCTCCAAAGCTATAGCGGCACACACATTTGACCCAAGTAATGCAGATCCGCATACAATTACATCTTTCGACTCATCAAAAATGTAAACAAACCACACAAACTAGACGCCTTTGAATCAATACATATCCAGTTGAACGACAACTTGATGAATTTGGAGGCTGGACCAATTGATTCTCTTCTTTTCAACGTATTAAAGAAGAAAAATTAGAAACTGTTTTGTCACTGTCTTTACTATGTTTAACTTAACTTAACTTATTTAACTAACTATGTATAGTATATGTACCTAATCTCTTTTGTAATTGTTTCATTGTCGCTCGCTGATGATGGTTCCGCAGCTGAGAACCAAAATGCATACGTGCTAAATAAAAAGAATTTTAAAAATTTCAAACATAAAAGTTTTTCGTTTTTTTTTTGATTTTTACTTCTTTTTACTACGATTTTTGCGGTCAAAAAGGTGTATAATAACTTTCAATCAATTGATCTGACAACAAACTTGGCTATAACATCCACGATTAAAAGGTGAATAAAGTTAACAATTATGGGTAAAAGAAATTTATTAACCAAGGAGGAAATAGGCCGAGCTAACAAGGAGCAAGGCAAATCTATACGTTTTACAGCCGGTAAGATTGGCAGAGGACCAACTGTTGTCCACAGCTATCTGAACGACCCTGAGAACTATTAAAAAAATCAGAAAAGAGAAATAATCAGAGCAACAACAAGTCAGGATCGACGGGCGATACTGAGAGCTGCTTCAAATTCAAGACTTTCTCTAAGTAAAATCAAGGTAGAAACTGTAGTTGAAGCTAGTAAGTCAACTGTTTATTGCATGATACAGCACTCCAACCATATTAGACACAAAAAAATGAAAAAGAAACCACCATTAAACGTAGCACGTAAAAGACAGCAACTTGATTTTGCAATAAGTCACATCAGGTTCTAGTCGAGAGTGGCATAGCGTTTTCTTGTCAGATGAAAAAAAGTTCAATTTGAATGGACCGGATGAGAATAACCAAACCTTGGATTCAGAGTGTAATGTAGACCTACTGGCATGAACGACATATTCACCGGACCTGAACAGCATTGAAAAAGTGTGGAGATGGCTTTCAAAAAAGGGTACGGAGGAGGAAAGCAAAACTTGAAGCCATTAAACAAGCCTGGTCCGAAATTTTACTGAATTACTTGGAAGAATTGTATAAATCTCTTCATAGCAGGCTTCTTAATGTGATACAGCGATCGGGAGGTAGTAAACATTATTAAAAACTATTGTTTTAATCTTAAAAAAAAACAAATTAATTTATTCAAAAAATAAATTCTGTTGTTTTATTGCCTTTCAAGCTTCTTCTTTCAGGTAGATTTAGTTACTGTTCGTAAACTGGTGGAACCAAAAAAAGGACTAATTTTTGACCTTATTGGGAAAAGCATCATACAAATTGAATTTATCTACCTATTCCCAATTTTTTTTCTATAACATAAACATAATATAGCCTTCTTTCATATTGCATTTTGTTTTTCCCATATTATCGAAGGATTTAAAAAAGATCCTAAAATTAAATCAAGAAAGTGCCTGTTCGTAAACACGTGGAACGGGTGTACTATGTATTTATTGAGACATTTTCTTTTTACATACATTTTAATTTTTAAGGCCGACTTGGAATTGGTTTTGCTGTCACATCAAGGTTTACTTATTTTGGGTAAGGTAAACAAGAAAATCAAATCAAAACTTTAACAGTGATGCCAAAGTATAGTATATATAGTATAGATCCTATAGGTATAGACTGAGATGAAACACACAAAAAAAACGCCTAACTTTGACTTGGCAGCACTATCCTAGTTGACATACCTTTGATTTTAACTTAGATGGACGAACCGGAAAGGGATCGCTGAACGCGTTAATTTTGTATAAAAAAAAATGCTTGGTATGTAATTGAATTAATGAAAGCTGTATGAACAATTTAACATAACTGCTTAACTTCCTTTTTCAGACGGTTGTGGTAGACTACTCGGCTACGAAAAAATTGAAAAAGAGATGCGACGATGCATGCTAAATGCACCAACCGCTATTACAAAAGAAAAAGAGAATCGAGCGAATAATTATAAATATAAATAAATAAATATAAATATAACAAATTGAATTTAAAATGTATTGATGTTTTATTATAATTTAAAGGTACCACTAGAAAACAACTACTTCTTAAGTACTTCCATTTACTAAGAAAAGAAGTACATCTTAACTACAACTTCACATGTTGACAAAAAAGTACTTCTTTAGTACTACCTTTACTAAGAAAAAAAGTACATCTTAACTACTGCTTCACACTTTGAAAAAAATACTTCTTTAGTACTACCTTTACTAAGAAAATAAGTACATCTTAACTACTGCTTCATACGTAGAAATAAAGTACTTCTGATGTACAGCTTTTTACGTATGAATATCAGTACTTTACTTGAGGTTTAAGGCAGTAGATATATAATAAGTTAGAGAGAGATGGGTGCTTCACATATTCTCATGTGCAGCAGGTATATAACTGAGTTTTTTCCCCAGTGCCTATCCTTTTTCAGTGGAAAGGAAGTACTTCTTTTCCGTACATTTTTCAGTAGTTATATTCGTACTTCTACGTTTGCAGGGATAAAGTGTACATTTACAAAATAGTGCTTACCTGCTGTGCATTGCTTAAATTAAGTATTAATGAAGAAAAAAGTTTTTTAATTAATTCGGTTTTTTATTGCAGCAAATGTGTTAAAACGAAATAACAATGCAATGGATAATTTTAAGGAATTTATAGCTTTAGAACCAAAACAGTAAATAAAAAGTAATATAAAACATAAACAATCATTTCTTTTTCAATTTTTGCTCAACATGTTCACTGTTTTTATTGCTTTAACATACTTCTTCAGGTTTTTTTCTATAATTTGTTACTTTTTACCCTTCAATAGCTGCTGTTTTCACTTTAATATTTACTTCATTAACAATCACAATGATTATTCCATACGATTTGTGCAATTTTGCGAACTTATTTTTTAATTTTCTCTTCCTTCAGGTGGACTGAATATCGTGTTAAGCAATGCGTTGAAAATTGCAGGGTTATGTTGGATTGATGAACAGGATAAAGAAACAAGTTATTGGTTTCCCAGCCTGTTTCCCGGACGAACAACAGCTTGATTTCGAAGTTATTTTTAAATTTACGAACACAATAAATCCTGAAAAAAATATTGCAAAACAGCCGAGTCTACATGTTTACTTTTTGCCGTTATGATTGAATTTCGGCTTTGAGATTTGAGTTCTCCTTTGGAAGTCTTTGAATTTCGCTACCGAATTGTGTATGTATTTTTAAGCCACAAAAAATATTTTGTCTATATTGCTATATATTTCAAAATGCCTCTTTTTAATAAGAAATTCGAGTCTAACCCCATTCCTGCGAGGACAGGTCGATGTAGTATAGGATGTCCACATATAAGTGAAGATTTAGACGAATATAACAATGTTTCCCTGATCCTGGGCACAGACTACCTATACTACGAGTATAATAATAGATAATGTCCTGATGGGGCGGTTTCAGTGCTTAGGAGTAAACAGGAACTTTGTAGAACTAAAGAATAGAAATGATTATTTACTATTATTTATGATTATTCATTATCAGTCCTTTTCAGATGGAAAATACTTACTTATCATAATCGAACTCATATTAAAGAGCCATTTGCACAAAACTGTCGGGACTGAGTTTCTGCTGCTTAAGAAAGCCTTTGTAGTATCACATGCATTGCGTGCATATGTAGGTCACCAGCTAGTTTGTCAAGGTTGGTTTTTGCTGTTTGAATGTGTTTGTCCACAGCTGGAGAGGAGTTTACGGGTCGTTTCTTAGCAGATTGTAAGTTTGTGGGTTAAGTGCCTTCAAAAATGTACAGATCATCTATTTAAAAGAGAAAAATTAAATTACACGAAAAGAAAGATATGAAAATAAATATGTACTTACACAATTGGTTTTACAATGTAGTCCATCATGAGTGCAATAGGTTGACTCTCGGCCGGAGAATATATCCATCGAATCCAATTCGACTGACAAATAACTGGAGAAATAAATTTTAACTAACAGTTTGTAAACTTTAGAAAGAAGTTTCTTACTTAAATAATAACTAGAACGTTTTTTTTCATTTGCACTTGACATTTTGAGAGAGGATTCCGCTCTTCCATTTGAGGGGCGCAGCGGACGGGGGTAGTGAGAGTTGGCTGTTTAATATAGGTAGCCTGTGCTAGGAACCCAGTCCGGGTTCAAATGATCACAGAGATTCGCACTTTTTCCTAAACAGTAGATATTTTGCAACCGCTATTGTTTTATTTTTTTTAAATGTACAAACATACCTGAAATAAAATGCTTAGAAGAGACACGAGCTATTTTAGTGTTGAGTTCCTTTGTGTTTATAGCTTTTAACCATTTCCTGCGTCTTTCCTCAGGCAGAGTTTTAAATTTTGGGCTTTTTCATTCTTATTTGAGGAAACAAATAAAATTTGCAGTCCACAGTATTGAATGAATGGCTTGGGCAGCTCTGGATGCAGCAAGTTACAGGCATTTTGACTTTTTTTTCTATAATTTGTATGTTTAGAAAACTTTTCAACTTAACAAAAGTATTTTTTTCCCACAACGCGATTGTCACGGTTTCACTTTTATTTTTTGTACAGAATCTTAATATATTGTTAACTTTTTAGTATTCCAAAATAGTTTTTGGATACTCCTTCTTAGTTCTGGAAATTTCATTTTGTTATAATTCACTTTAATATTTTTTTTTTTTCTAAATTCTGGCTCGCCAAGGCTATTTATAAGGGGGGGTCCTTCGACCTAAAAGATCTTTTGTACCGTATGGGCCAGAAAAGTTTAAACTAGTAGAATGTCCACTTTCCGTGTAAAGCGGACAATTTTACCAGTAGAAGAATTCTTTATGTCCTCGGGGCACATTTGTTCCCTGAAAAAGATCTCCTTTCTAATTCCATTAAGGGCTGGACATTCACATAAAATGTTTTCAGCTGACTCGTCCTCTTCAAGACAGAGTTGGCACTCAGGAGAGTCTGCTATTCTTATTTTGTGTAGATGATTTCTTAAACCATGGTGACCACTAAGGTAACCTACTAAGTTTTTGATATCATGCCTGCTTAGGTTTAGACATTTGCTGGCATTTTGATTGAAGGGCCGAATGGCTCGTTTGGCCTGTCTTAGACCTGGGATGCTTTCCCAAAGATAGATACATTTTCTATGTTCCCAGCTTTTAATTGCTGCCGTTGCTGTTAATCTAGGAATGCAGCAGAAAGGTTCGGGACCTATGAAAGGTGTTTTTGAACCTTTTCTGGCCAGTTTTGTCTGCCTTTTCGTTACCTTCTACCCCGACATGACCCGGAACCCACCATAATTTGGTGTTGTTTCTTATTCCGAGTGTTTGTAGGGTATTGAAGCAGTACAAGACTGATTTGGAGTCAATTGTATACGAGCTAAGAGCGTTTATAGCTGCTTGACTATCCGTGAATATATGGATGGTTGCCAGATAAATTAATGTGGCTGGTGCATTCTTGAATGGCGTGGAGATCTGCTTGAAATACGGTGGGACTTTTTCCCATGGGTATCGTGAAGCGTTTGTGTGGTCCGTATATTCCCGCTCCTACTCCCGTTTCCATTTTAGAACCATCCGTATACCACTTTATGCCGTTGTGGCTGTTTGGTGGGTTATTACTAACCCATGCTCTTGGGGATCTCCATGGAGAACCGTTTATTGAAGCATAGTGTTTTTTGAATGCGGTCTGTGACCGCACAGTTCATGTTAAGTTCTGGCAGTTCATCGAGAAGAGTCTTTAGTTCCGGATGATCATTAAGACTTATCTCGTTTAACTGTATTAGACTTATTGCACTGCGGATCGCCACTTTTTGGATGTACAAGGTGGGCCAAAAGAAGTCATCCGTTGTTGTTTGGCTCTCATTTTTTTTCTAAATGAAAAACTTCGATTCTGGTTTTTGATTATGTTTATTTGAACCTTTAGAATTTTACTAATCAAGTCGAGAAGATGATATCGGCCAAATGGGCGCCGTCACAATTGATTGCCATACGGGCTCGTTTTATTGCATTTTTCATCACTTCGGCGAGAACTTCAGGCGACAGATTCTCGCACTCGTGCCGAATGTTGTCCTTGAGGGCTTCTAGGGTCTCGGGCTTGTTCACGTAAACACGGGACTTCAAAAAACCCCACAATAAAAATTTGGAACGGTTAAATCGGGCGATCTTCCGGGCTAGTGCAAATCGCCAAAACGAGAGATGAGGCGACCCGGGAACGCCGCCTTCAGAATATCGGTTGTGGCTCGCGCAGTGTGTGCCGTAGCTCCGCCCTGTTGGAACCACATGTCCTCCAGTCCTAATTCGTCCAATTGCGGCAGAAACAACTCGGTTAACATGGCCCTATAGCGCGCACCGTTCACTGTTGTCGTTTGACCAGCGGCGTTCTCAGAAAAAAATGGCCCGATGACTCCTCCAGCGTAAACAGCGCACCATGCAGTAACTTTGAGGTGTAATGGTTCCTCGTGCATTACTCGTGGATTTTCGGTGCCCCAGAAGAGATAGTTTTGCTTGTTCACGTACCCGCTGAGGTGGAAATGAGCCTCATCGCTCATTATGATTTTGGTCGAAAAATCGTCCACTTCGTTCTAAAGATTGAGGATGGCTTGGGCGTAGGTTACACGCGTTTGGCGGTCGACAGGTAGCAGCTGATGAACGGACTGGATTTTGTACGGGAACACGCGCAAGTCTTTGACCAAAATTCGCCTTAGGGACGACCGGCTGATGGCTAATTGCGAGGCACGGCGTCTGGTCGATGTTTCCGGCGAAATCTCGACATCCTCGCCAACAGCGGCGATATTCTCGGCACAACGGGCGCTCCGGGGCCGGCCACTCTTGGCAACGTCTCGTGTGGTCCCATACTCTTCAGGGTTGGTGGCCAAACGGCGCAGTGTTTGCGCAGGCGGTGTCGGACGGCCGTGGAATCGGCAAAAAAATAGACACGATTATTCCGCGTTCTTGGGGAGTGTATCGCTTCATTTCTTGTTCACTTGTATTCTACATCTGTCTAGTCCACAAATGTCAAAACAGATTTAACATTGGCGGCCATTTGCAAAAATAGGAGCATCTTCCAATATGGTGATTTCTTTTGGCCCACCTTGTATATGTAGAGAGGTGTTAGGTTAGGTTAGGTTTATGTGGCTGTCGGCAGAAGCCGACACACTTAGACCAATTTAGGTCCATTGTGATACCACGTATATTATCTACCTCAACTCTGTAGATGGGACTGGCCAACGACACGCGGTTGTTCTCAAACGGTCCCCCATCTACGTACTAACCGCGCCCAACGTCGTTTAATTTCGGTGATCTAACGAGAACCGATTAACTCGACGTGGTATGGTCGTTGGTTCCTGTTATTGCCTCTAAGGCACGCAAGCCGTTGTACCTTTTTGAGCTTCTCTATTGCGACCTTTTGTGTGGATTTTGTCCACCATACTATGGAGGCATATGTTATAATGGGTCTTATAATCACTGTGAAGATCCAGTGGACGATCTTTGGAGAGATTCCCCAGGTTCTGCCATATGTGCGACGACAGGCCCATAAAGCTCTATTAGCTTTAGTGATTTTGTTATTTATGTGAGAGTTACAGTTAAGTCTCTTATCTAGGATTACTCCAAGATACTTGACTTCGTCGGAATACTCTACGACCGTGTCGTTTATTGTGATTAGGCCTAGGTCTGATTTCCTCCTTTTAGTGAAAGGAACGATGACGGCTTTACTGGGATGTATGGAAAGATTTTCCTTGATGCACCAGTCTATGGCTGTCTTTAGAGAATTTTTCATTTTTGATGTGACTCCAATTGAGTCTTTGCCCCTGACTATGATGACAATACCATCGGCGTACCCAATTGTAGTGTAGCCCAAATTGCTCATCTTGTGTAGCAGGTCATCGATGACCAATGACCACAAAAGGGGTGAAAGTACTCCCCCTTGTGGGCAGCCCCTTAATAATAATAATAATATTGGTTAGGGTATGTTACACTACGACCTATTGGTTTATTGTGTCCCCTGCTTGTACCTCGGAGAGGTTCGTGACCTCTTTCAGAGCCCTCTCTATATACTTCTTTTGTGAAGCGTATCGAGGAATTGCTCTAATTTTTTCCTTGGCAGGTCACACTCCTTAGTGCACATCGTCCAGTCCAGTTTCTTTGATGAATCGGAGAATGGGCTGTGGGTCCATGGTTTGTATGTCCTTGTCTGTTATTTGGTGCCTGCCCAAATATTTCATCCTTTTGTGGGCCAGTGCCCCACAGGATTCCAGTATGTGGTCTGGAGTCTCGGCGTTTTCACTGCAGAATCTGCAGAGCCCGTCCTCCGATATGCCCATTTTCCTCAGGTGCTCCTTGAGTCTGCAGTGCCCCGTGAGTAGGCCTGTTAGGATTCTTAGGTTGTTTTTGTTAAGGCCGATACAAGCTTTTGGTTGTGATTTCCTAAGAGTTTCTTTGCTTGCCTCAGACCTTGGAGGTTGAGAAAGGCCTCCAGCCTCCTGAACTCTTCGCGTATAGTGTGTTTTCCTATCCCACAGAACGGTTCAGGTCCTATGAATGGTTCCTCTGCCCCTTTTCTTGCCAGAGAGTCCGCTGCCTCATGGCCTGTAATGCCAACATGGCCAGGTACCCAGCATATGGAAATTCTGTTATTCTTGCCTAGTCTATTCAGTCCGTGTAGGCATTCCCACGCGAGTTTTGACTTGATAACGTAGGCGTCAAGAGCCTTTATGGCTGCTTGGCTGTCAGACATTATTGCTATGTTGCAATTCCTGTAGTTTTTCTCGAGGTTGATTCGAACGCACCTGTCTATGGCACATATTTCTGCCTGGAAGATGCTGGTTTATTTGCCCATGGATTCGTAGTGCTTAGTTCCTGGTCCAAACACTCCTGCACCAGTTCCCTCCTTGGTCCTCGAGCCGTCCGTGTACCACTTTGTTGTGTGGTTGCTCAGTCCATAAGTTGTGGATTCATTGCTCCAGTTCTCCTTATTGCTGAGCTTTATATGGAAATTCTTCTCGAAGTTGAATTTCCTGATATTATCGTCCCTAGGTATGCCAAGAAGTGGGAGTTTTTTGAGTAAGTCACCGTGTTCTTTCGAACCGATGCATTTCCCTCTCCCAATTCCCTCCATTGCTCCGGTAATGCACAGGCACGCCAGTCTTTGCACTTTGCCGAGTGTCTCTCGCGTTGTGACTAGACTGGTTCGTTTCGCCCATGCTACCGCTCCGTATGTGATCATTGGTCTCACGATTGCAGTGTACATCCATCGCAGAATGTTTGGGCTGCATCCCCATGCCTTCCCCGCTAGGCTCCTACATATCATGAGAGCGCGGTGGCCTTCTTGTTCCAGAGGAGTTTACTATCTAGATGGAGTCCTAGATATTTTACTTCTTTGACTGGTATCAGTGTCGTACCTGATAGGCTAATGTCCTTAAGTCTTTGAAGTTGTCTTTTCCTTGTGAATGGTACTATCGTTGTTTTCGCCGGATTGATGTTAAGTCCGACAGTATGGCACCATTCCTTGGTTACTTTAAGCCCCCTTTGTATAATGTCCCCAAGGGTTTCTTCGAACTTGCCCCTGGTAATCAATACAATGTCATCGGCGTACGCCTGACAGTTGATGCCAAGGTTGGTTAATTTTTCCAGCAGTTCGTCTACAACAAGGCTCCACATTAAGGGTGATAGTACCCCTCCCTGTGGACATCCTCTTGTTGTGTTCACTCTGATGATTCCAGATGGTGTTTGAGTCTCTGCTGATCTCGTGCTCAGCAGCTCACACATCTGTTTGGATACTGTACTGTTAACTCCTTTCCTATCCAGGGATCGTTTAATCGCCTCATGTGAGGTGTTGTCAAATGCTCCCTCTATGTCTAGGAAAGCCAGAGAGTAATATTTCTTTTGCTTCCAAAGCACTTTGAATTATCTCCGTCAGCTGATATAGGGCGGTCTCTGTTGATCTGCCCGCTCTGTATGCATGCTGACGATGATGTAAGGGGAATGTGTTCAGTACATCTTCCCTTAAATAATTGTCCACTACCTTTTCTGTCATCTTCAGAAGAAATGACGTAAGGCTGATGGGTCTGTACGATTTTGGCTATGTGGGGTCTTTTTCCCCTGCTTTTGGTGTAAACACAACACTTGCTCGTCTCCATTGCATTGGTATGTGGCCCAAGGCAATACTGCTCCTTGTTATTTTTAACAGGTGTGGTATTAGTACCCCTTGCCCTTCTTGTAGTAGGGCGGGTATAATGCCGTCCACTCCGGCAGATTTAAAAGGCTGAACGGAATTTATCGCCCATTTCAGTTGTCCCTCAGAACAGATGGTTGATGTTCTTTCCCAGTCATCTCTCCGAGGTCTGATTGAAGTGGTACTGATTCCTAGCTCAGTACTAGGCGAGCTGCCAGGAAAGTAAGTTTATAGTAGCAATAGTGCCCTTTGATCCTCGTCTTCCGTGAGCTCGCCATCTGGTTTCCTCAGAGACATCGGTACTCCTCCTGACTTCGCAAGAGCTTTATGTAGCCTTGCCGCAGTAGGAGTGCTGGTGATTGTCTCACAGAATTTCCTAAAGCTATTTCTTTTAGCTTTTCTAATTTCCTTATTGTATGTTGCAAGGGCCATCTGGTAGCTTTGCCAGTCTCCGTTGCGCTTTGCTTTGTTGAATAGCTTCCGCTTTTGACAAGTTATTGCTCCACCATGGCGTCTGTTTCCTGTCCCTTTCTCTACTAAGGGGACAGTTTTCTTCGAACGCAGTGATGATGGCGTTTGTTACGCTTTCCACTGCGCTTTCTAGCTCTAGGGGGTGGCCCGGAGCCTTCCTCAAAACAAGGCGCCCCAGATTGCTCTGTAGAGCATTTCTATAAGTCTCCCAGTTGGTTTTCCTTGACTTCCTTACTGGATTTCTCGTGATACTTGTGAGGTCCAGGTCGAACACTATTATTCGATGGTCAGACAATGAGGGCTCACTAGATACTCTCCAGTTGCTAATTAGTTTACTTACGCTTGGGCTACCAATCGTGAGGTCGAGTACCTCCTCCCTGACCCTAGGCGGCTATAGCGTATGAATGTTTACCTGTGCTAGTGTAATATTTGTATTGACGGGATTCATCGAGCTATTGCTCGCGCGGGGCTATTGCCCCGTCCTCCGTCAGCAGCGAATCTTCTTCCTCCTGGGTGACGTCCTGGAAAAGGTCGATGACCGTGTTGTCCATTCCCCCTCATTTTGACTGGGCTGTATGCCCAGAGATCTCGTCCGACCTCTTGAGTCCGCACACCGCAACACTGCCGAATCGGTAGCTCAGGGATCCTTTATGGCGTCGAAGGATTCTCTGTCGATGCCAAGAGCCAGTACCTGCCCGGTTCCCTCTTTCCGACAGTTGAGGACCTTCCACGCCTTGACGTTAATTTAATTTGGTGGGGGCATGCGCCCCCATTTATTCGGCTTAATACAAGCTATCTTAAAACAAAACTAAGACTTATAGCTAGACTTAAAAACTAATACTTACAAGATAGAGATAAAGTTAGGGTTTATGAAGAAGGAGGCTAAGTTTAATGGAGGGAGTGCTGCGGTTGAAATCAAAAACGGAAATGTTTGAATTTACCTTCCGTAGCATACGGGAAATTGGTTCGTTGGAGCCATAGAACGTGCTGTGGGTTGGTAGATAGAAGAGACGGGGATGTCTTAAATTACGAGGATTAGTATTAAAGGAGATGGAGTTGTAAAGGGACGGGCAATCGATAGACCCGGAGAGGAGGCGATGAATGAATAGAATGTCTGCTGAATCCCTGCGGTCTTCAAGGCTATTCAAGTTAATAAGTTTGAGGCGGTCTAGATAGGGAGGTAGAAATAGGGGATCGTTCCAAGAGAGTCCGCGGAGGGCGAATCGAAGAAAACGTCGTTGTATGTTTTCGATTCTGGTTACATGAACTTGTTGAAAGGGTGACCACGTTTGGCTGGCGTATTCGAGGAGGGGGCGGACAAAGGTAATGTAGAGAGATCTGGTCACGTATGGATCAGAGAATTCCTTTGACCACCGTTTAATGAGCCCAAGGGATGAATTGGCTTTACGAATTATCTCGTCAATGTGCGAACGGAAATTAAGCTCGCGGTCGTACAATATGCCAAGGTCACGAAGAGACTGCACGATAGGTATAGGTTGATCATTAAGAAGGTAAAGACGAGGAGGGGACTTGTTGTATTTACGTGATAAGGTTATGGATTGGCATTTCGCAACATTGAGCTCTAGGCAGTTTTTGAGACACCAAATAGAAAAACTATCTAGATCTTGTTGTAGCAAGCAGGAGTCTTGTGATGAAGTTATGTGTTTGAAAAATTTGGTGTCATCGGCATAGAGAGAGATAGAGGAGTGTTTAATAACCCTTTCCAGATCGTTTATAGTTAAGATGAAGAGAAGTGGACCTAGGTGACTGCCTTGTGGTACACCAGAGGTCGCCAGGAATGGGGCAGATAGGACGGACCTGAAGCGAACATTATATAAACGGTTTTCCAGATAAGATGATATCCATTTCAGCAGTATTGGTTCGAGACCAAGGGTGGACAATTTGAAAAGAATTAATTTATGGGATATCTTATCAAAAGCTTTACTAAAATCAGTCGCAATAACATCGACTTCTTTACCACTTTCTAATGCCGTTAACGCAGAGGATGCGAATTCAACGAGGTTAGTGGTGGTTGATCTACCTTTTAGAAAGCCATGTTGGTTTTGGGAAATTAAAGACTTGCATTGAAAGCTTAAGGATTCGTACAAAATGCTTTCTAGGAGTTTGGGTATATGCGAAAGTTTGGCTATCGGGCGATAGTTAGTAACTTCACTTTTTAATCCCTTTTTGTGAATCGGCGTTATGAAGGAGGACTTCCATATCTGAGGAAAATCGCCTTGAGATAGTGAGAGCTTAAAGAGGTGCGAAAGGGGGTAGGAGAGCACTAGGGAACACTTCTTAAGAAAAATAGCGGGAATACCTTCTGGGCCAGGTGAATACTCATCATTAAGTTTTTGCAACTTATTTTTAATTACAGAAGGTTCAAAAGTTTGAGAGAGAAAGGGACCAGTGGAGTACTCGAGTAGGTAGTTGAAATAAGAATGATCTGGTACAAAGGAGTTGTCGGCAAAAGATTTTTTAAAAAAGGTGGCAAAGAAATTAGCAATGGTTTGTGGATCACTTGAAGATATGTTTTCGTAAGAGAGGGAGGGGGGGTAGCCGTCGGATTTTTTCTTGTAGTTAACGAATCGGAAAAAAGATTTAGGGTCGCTTAGGGTAGAGGCACTAGTATCCGGACGGTGCTAGTGTCCGGACACTATGCTGTTTATCTGAGAAAAATAGGTGCATCACACACAAATAGTCTCAAATATCAACAAAAATACAATCCTTTATGTGTCACTCACATACGTGCAAAGTTTCAAATCCATAATCAGCATAATGTAAGAGATAAGCGGCAGTGTTGTGGCCGAGCTCCGAGAGTGTGGTTGTGTTGTCATTTTGCATACAAAAAAAATAGTGCGAGCATTTGCAAGAAGTAAGTCAACCAAAGAGTATTTTTTAACTTATTCTTCTGGAAAATACTTTGTTTTCCTTTACATAGAACCTACTTTCATAATTAAAAAAAAAATATGGAATAATTTTTAGTGTCCGGATACTAAAACTAAAATTGAAGGTAATTTTCAGTATCCAGACAAACTGTCCGGATACTGAAAATGTGTAAGGAGATACGAATTCTCGTTTAAATGCTTATAAACGATACCTATGTATGTTCCGAATGAGAGAGGGAAAGACAATTGTGTTTTTCTCGCATATTTTCAGTATTCGGACAGGGTTTACTAAGTGAGAATATATCTGTCCGGGTACTGAAAAATTAGTTTCTGTTTCCGGACAACTTATTGTTTGAAATGTAATTGTCGGTTTTTAGGTTCAAATTATCGTAATAGGCATTTTGTTTATTTGTTTTTTTAAAGAATGGATGCAGAAAGTATAGCTAAGGGCTTAGAAGATATAAGAACTAACAACTTAAGCATTCGTAAAGCAGCAAATAAGTATGGTTTATGTCGTTTAACATTACATGACCGCTTGAAGGGCAAAAGATTGGTCGGCGAAAAGGCTACGAAAATGGGGCCTGATCCTTATTTGACTAATGAAGAGGAGGAACGTATTGCTCAGTGGTGTGCCGATCTTTGCAAGTGTGGATTTCCCCTTAAGATCGACGATCTGTTAAATACAGTTCAAAAAATCATAAGGGATTCAAAACGAAAAACGCCTTTCAAAAACGATCGCCCTGGAAAAACATGGATGAGAGCTTTCTTGAAACGAAACCCTTCATTATCAATGAGAGAAGCAGAAAGCATCAGCAAGGTTAGGGCAGTTGTCACCCAGGAAACCATATTAAAATGGTTTAGGGAACTAATGGAATACCTGAAAAGCATTGGTCAGGAGCATATAATGAATGAGCCTAAGCGAATTCTAAATGGTGACGAAAGCAGTTTTTGCCTCTGTCCAAAAACTGGCAAAGTTATAGCCCCCAAAGGATACAAAAACGTGTACCAAATTGCTGCTGGAAATGAGAAAGAGACGCTTACGGTGCTAATTGTTTTTTCAGCAGACGGAACTCTTTTTGAACCCATGGTGGTGTTTCCTTACTTACGTCCACCAAAAGACATTGTTGACAGCATGCCAAAATCATGGTTTTTGGGCAGAAGTAAAAGCGGATGGATGAGAAGCGAAACGTTTTTCGAATACGTCGCCAATTGTATTCACAAGCGGTTACTAGCTAATAACGTGGAACGGCCTATTATATTGTTCGTAGATGGACACAAGTCGCATTTAACCCTGGAACTCAGTGAGTTTTGTAGCAACAACCAAATAATTTTGTATGGGTTGCCACCGAATACCACCCACATCATGCAACCGGTGGACGTTAGTGTATTCAAGCCCTTGAAATCCGATTGGAAAAAAACAATTCGTGATTGGCAATCTAAAAATTTGGGACAGGCCTTGACAAGGAGAAATTTGTGTCCCCTTTTGAATGATGCTATTGTCAAAAATAAGGATATGGTGGCTACCATACAAAATGGATTTAAAAGATTTGGCTTGTATCCCTTGGACCCATCAGCTGTTGATTATACGAAATGCGTTAAGAGCAATGTTGAGAGATTAATAATAGCTCAAGCTCCCGAATTATCCGATGAAGAACAATCGACTGAATCATCAAAATTTAAGATTGCTGCCGATGGGATTGAGCCATTGTCAGAACAATTAAGAAATGTTGGAGTTGATGCCAATCTCGTTTTAGAAGTAATCAAAACTGAAGCGTCAAAATCGTCGAACAAGCCACCAACAACTTCAACACTAGATATTACAGTGGATGCTGAACTTGGACGGTTCCAAGGAGGACTAGGAGACTTAAGCGTTGGGGTTTATGTACTGAATAGGGATGGGCTACTAGAAAAAGAAAACGAAGACGTCTCTGGCACAAACGAGGAAAGAATTGAACCCGAAAAAGAATTGAATCCAACGACAAACTCCCAGCTAATTTCGTTTCCGGTTAATGATTTTTCGTCAGACGAGGTTAATAATCCATCCCCAGGACCATCGCAATCAACAATATCTCGACGTGAAAGTACAGAAAGCTCATCTTTGCCAACACATCTGTTTTACCCAAAACTTACTTTTTTAACAATAAAAATAGAATAAAACTAGGAGGGAACTTTGCATGCAGATCGCCGAGCGCAATTTCATCAGATGCTTGGCGAGAGATTCATGCCAATAAAGAAAAAGAAAAGAAGGACAAAAGTGGCGCAATTGAAAAAAGGAAGCAAGAACGATTGACAAGAAAAGAAGCTCAAAAACGTACATCAGACCAAAGAAAAAATATGAAAAAGAAAGAGGAATGCCAAGAATGTTTTGACGAACTCCAAAGCGACGTTGAAGATGACAATTTAAAAAATATTGGATGCGATTCTTGCGTTAGATGGTTTCATCTTAGTTGCACTTCAATGGCACACTTGGACTATGAGCTAGCATCTAAAAGAGATTTTGTATATCACTATTGCTGCTGTGATAACTATTATTAGTACTACATTACATCAGAGCAGAATTAATGATAAGTATATATTTATTAGTTTATTTCTCTATTATTAAACTAAATATTTAAATAACAAACATTACATATTATTTTGAATTGAAATACTTACTATTTATTTTGTTATTTTTTTCATAAATTATTTACTTACCTATCTATTTATATGCATAGCAAGAATTTTGAACTGAATTACCTACTACTTATTTTGTTTTGTTTTCTAAATTATGTTATTTCTATAATATTTTATGTTCCATGGTTAAGTATTTTGATGCTTTATAGGCATAGCTACTAAGTAAAGAACTGAATAAACTATTTGTGATTTTTTTTTACTTTTTATTTAGGTATGTAAATATTTATATTGTTTTTTAAAACATTTGTTTTTTTAAATAAGAAATAATGAATTATGTTCTGTGAATTCTGCAGGTATTTTAAATACCTTTGTTTCTGTTTTTAATAAATATATGTAGTAGGTACGTATATATAATGAATTAAAGTACCCATATTTCATAAAAAAATTAAAGCGTTTAATTAAATAAAGGCAAAAAATTACTTAAACTTGATATAAAACTTTTGTGTCCGGACACTAAAAAAAAAGTGTCCGGAATCTAAATTCTGCTGTCCGGATACTAGTGTAAATCGAACTTTTTTGAGTTTATTTTTTATAAATATTCAGAACGTAACATTTGAAAAAAATGTTGATGTATTATTATTAGCCAATATCGTCCCTTTCACAAACATTTTAATTTATGGCGGTAGCTTTAATAGTGACAAAACTGTTGGAAGTCAAAGTTACCAAATATGTTAACTGTCCGGATACTAGTGCCTTTACCCTATAAGATTGGCTTGCGCATTGTTAACATGTCTATGATAGAGGGAGTTATAAGCCTGGGTGAATTGTAGGTATGAGCCGAGATAGTTGGAATAGTCAGAAAAAGACTTGTTTCGAAGGAAAACTGACCATAATTTGTTTCTCTTGTTGCGTAACGATCGTAGTCTTCGATTATACCAAGGGGGAGATTTAGAGAAGGGTTTTGGCCGAGAAATAGGGACAAAAAGGGAGATAGAAGAGAATAATTCTCTGTAAAACAAGGAGAGGGCATCATTGACAGGGAGATTTTCAAAATCAAATGAGACTTTGCTGAGTTGTTCATTAATTTTGCGGAAATTGGATTTATGAAAATCATAGCAGGGGGGCCAGCGGGCGGTGTGGACTGTAGAGGAGGGTCGTGAAAAAGGTGAAGGTTGTCAATAGTCGAGAGAAGAAGAGGGGAAAGCGAGACAGAGGAGTTAAGTGGGTCAGTAGTGAAGATTAGGTCTAACTGCCTACCCATATAATTAGAGATGCCGCTTACTTGGCATAGACTTGAGTCGGTTAGTCGATCGATGAAGAGACATTCTTTAGTTGAGTTGGGATTCGAAGCAATGAAAAACGATTCGTCATCGGATAAAGCCAAGTGCAGTTGGGGCAGGTTAAAGTCGCCGAAAATGATGACGTCGTCAGAGGAATCAGATAACTCTATAACCTGATCGATTGCGTTAACAGCAAGTTGGTAGGATTCGATGGGTTGGGCCGGCAGGATGTAACGAAAAGGGACTTGTGGGGGAGTGTTATTTTTATTGCAACAAAGTCGAGTCCTGAAGACGAGGAAGTAGCAATCGGTGAAGAGTCAAGGTCGTTGTGAATAGCCAGAAGAACACCTCGACAGGGGGAGTCATCCGTTGGGCGGCTGATATCGTCTCGAAAGACATTAAATATTGGTGGGAATAATTCCGGGTTCTTTATATTGGGAATCAGATTGGTTTCAGTTATAGCGTAGATATCGAATGGAAGAGCATGAGACTGACGTAGAACAGCTTGGGTTTTTGAGCGCAGGCCACTTACGTTCTGATAGTAAAAGGTTAGAGGAATGCTATCATGGGGGGTTCGCTGTGGCCCTTGTATCCATTTAGGGACGAAAAAAATTATTATGGTCAGCACGGTTCCGTTGAAGGTGTGAGATGCGTTTAGAACTGATATGAGAAGCAAATGCAGATAGGTCTTTGTCTACGGTGGCCGATGAAATGTTAAAGCTCTCGTGATAACGGTTGTAGATTTGTCGCAGTGCAGCAGGATCAGTAGGAAGGCCTTCTTTTTGAATAGATACCTGAACATTTGTTTTGGTTTTTCCGTCAATGCATATAGATTCGGGTTTATCAAATAAGTAGGCAAGGTAAAGACAGACATTTTCAAAAAGCCTGTGGTCTCTCAGTCGTGCCATAATATATCGGCCATCGAGGTCGTTGGGAGGGGACATAGGGTTTAAAAATTTGGAAGTAAGTTTAACAGCTGGGGGAAGTAGAGGATCAAAAATTGCAGAGGCCTTAGAGATTGGGGTAGGTGTCTCTTTATGAAGAGCGATAGTGGGAAGAACAGTATTGGAGGCAGCAGAGGTAGACGGGGCGGGATTAAGAACATGGGAGTGTATAAAGTTCGGGTAATTTGAAGTGGATTTAGTGTTAGCTGGGGCTGTCGGATGGTTACTAGTGTCTGGAGTTAAGTTAAATGATACGCGATTACGTTGAGGCTTGGGTAACTTTGAGATTACCGTGGGGTGAGGCGTACCTTGGGGAGGTGCTGAGTTAATAGAGGTAGGAGACTGAAAAGTGAGAGGGTAGAATTGAGGAAAAGTTCCAACTTTGAAGCTCCAGTTAGGGTCTGGGTTGAGACTAGATTTAGAGCTATGCTTCTTAGACTTACGTTTTTTTTTATTTGGCTTAATACTAGGCTTATTGTTATTACTAAGCTTCACCTCTCCAGTATTGTTCGACTTGGTGATGGTCATCTTTCCCAAGCTGAAGACGTCGTTTGAGGGGTTCGAGAAAAGCCAGGAGTATTTGGAAGGTAAGTCAAGCTTAAATCGGTTGTTTTTGTTGTTAGCGGTAGAAATCATCTGACAGTTGCTGATGGCGATGCCAAATTTCTGCAGGAAGAAGTTGTTCACCCAAGAAGCGTCTGCATGCAGAGGAGCGTTATTAATTATAAAGGAGTTGTACTCGCAGGCGGTTCTGTGTATTTTATCGAGCCTTCTGTTCCAGTCTTCGGGTGTCCATAGTGTGCCGAATCGGTTTAAGGGTGTCGAAGCAGTTTGTGCCTGAGTGCCTGATTCAGTTGGTGTTGAGGTCGGGTGGGTGTGGGCATTGGTGCAGGTTATTGTGGTATTAGTAGTAGTTGTTGTTGTTGTTGTAGTCGTCGTTGATGTTGGTTGGGTATTAAATGTGGATGGATGTTCTGCTGATTCCAGGATTTCGGCAAGTATTGAAGTATTGTAGACTGAGATCGATTGTGGTTGAATGAGCTCTGGTATGGAATCAATTTTGCTTGATGCCAGTCTAAGGCTTTCATCAATATCGCCCATTACAAAACGGAGAGCTGCGACATCATTGCTGACCTCATTAATTCTGTTTATAATGTCAAGCAATAGAGGATCGACAGGTTGATAAGATGGGGCACTTGGTTGTGAAGTGCTTTGTAAGTGCGTATCCAGGTAGGTTCGAAAGGAGTTGAGATGGTCATTAATCACAGATAAATGCGGGACCATAATTGAATTAATGTCCGATTTCGGATCACTTTTTACAGTCAAAAACTTCGACCTGAACTCCGCTGGTAGCTATTTTGTTAAATCACTAAGACTTGCCAGCTGCTTGTCTATGTTTTTGAATTTGGATTTAGAAAAATTGGAAGAGATATCTATGCTGCTGGATAAATCTTCCACACTTTTAAACACCTCATCATACTTAGCAAATTGGGTCACTATTTGCTTGTAGAACATTTTGCATTCTGAGGAGTTTGTGTTTATTCTGTCACTGATGCATTTTATCGCGAGCATAACATGGGAGAGGGAGATGCCTTTGCATTCGTCGCAAAAGAAAAGGAAGTTATTATTAAAGTCGTTAAAATAGGTAATGGAGCGCTTACTTAAACCTATGCAGAGAGCATGAAATGATTTCCCGCATAAACCATTGAATTTCACCCAATCAGCACTAAAGTCTTGCGATGTTAGCAAACAATCGGAATTACCGCACTGCATTGACATAGTTGATTATTTATGTCAAATAATGTTTCGCGATCAAAGGCAACAGGTGGAAGGGCGATGAACAGTTGATGGGTAGAAATTCAGGGGAAATTGCAAGTACGCAAATTAAATTGGAAATAAATTTATTTAAACTCGCGAAGCGGGAGCAAAAGAAAAACACGTCTGAACGATTGGAGGTAACGAACAAAAACCCGTGTTCTGTGCTTCCAGCAGTGCCAAGGAGGTTTTCACTTCCTGTTCTGCACTGCGCGGAAAAAAGATCGTGATGGAGTAGGACCGTGGTATATTTGTCCCACTGCATGCCTTGAGGCATGTCGCCTTCCATTTCCCCAGCTTTGGGGCAACTACCTTTAGCCACTCAGCTGTCTGCGGAGTCTCGCAGTCAACCAGTAGCATTCCATGCCTGCAATTAATGGTCTGGAATTTGAGCTTATGCTCTCATCCCAAGGCCATTTCCACCACAATGGTATCTTCCAATGCCGTGAGGTCTGAGTTGCTGAGGATCTCCTGCGGATATTTCACCGGGAGAACAGCAATCGCACCTGTGTCGTGTCTACCGCTAGCCGGGAAGGTTTTCACCGCCGTAGCATAGCTTCGACCAACCACGGTAACATTCACTTTCGCAGGCTTACCCATGGCCCTCTCGGTACCTTCGTCTACCTTCTGGTTTTTGGCTTTGTTCGTGGTGGGTGGGGTGATGTTGTTGTTCCCCCTTTTTCCCGCCGCCACTTCTGTGCTTTTGGGCTTGGCCCGATGCTCCTCAGCCCTCCTTTTTGCTTCCTCAGGCCCGAAGCCTCTTTTGAGGTAGCGGAGGTACCATTTGGTGCCAGCACCACTAAGTCTCCTTCGCAGAGGGTCGTCCCTCGCACCTGGTTTCCCAGGTGGAGGTAAGGCTGGCTTGTCTCTCTGCCTTCCGGTATTTTTCCCGGGGGATTCAGGGGCTGGTACTTGAGCTGTGCTCGTTCCCGCTGCCCTAGTTCCCTCTACCGTTGATTTCCCGGACAGGGAGGGGATAAGGATTTGACTCCCATCCCCACTGCATGCACCTATAGGTGCTACCGGGCTCTCTTCCCGGGCCTTTTGGCACCCCCGTAGCTTGTCGTGAGGTGGTGATGGTTCTTTGGCTGGTGTTGGGTTGCACCGGCTTAGAGCCTCCCTCTCGACTAGTTCCGGGTCTCTCATGTGCCAGGCAGTCGTCGTGGATGTCTTGCTCCATTCGACCGATAACTTCGTCTGCGATCTGTCCCCGCATTTTGTTTATTTTTTGTTTGTTTTTTTTATTTTTGTTTTTAGGCATAATCCCACGAGTAGCGCGGGAAAGACGGTCAACCACGCCAGAGCCCCGCATTAACGTGGTAAGGCCACGGCTGGCTGCAAACCATCCAATGAGCACGGGCCGCGCACACTCTGGTGGTAGGGAAGTTAGGATGGTGAGAGCGAAGTATAGGAAGGAGGAAGCGGACGTGAAGTCCTGGCCAGTTCTTGGTTGGCGCTCATCAAACGGCCTGTCTGCCATGGGTGGCCCTTAGACAGCATAGCCCGTATGAATCTTTGAACCGTAAGCCTCCGCACCGGTACCATCGAATGCAATGATGGTACACACGCCAAGGTGACTGACCTTCGCGAGAGGGGGCTGTTACTGATACTGAGGTCATTCCTGACGAGGCAGTTATCTTGCGACTTTCCAGCATCGCTTTGATCCACTTAATAGTTGGTTTGTCTATGTTTCTATGGTACAAAGCATTTGATATGGATTCATATCCAGTGTTGTCAAACGCACCCTCTATGTCCAGAAAGGCACAAAGTGCGATCTCTTTGCAACGGTAGGCATTTTTTATCTCTGTAGTTAGTCTTAACAGAGCGCCTTCCGTGGATTTGCCCTTTTGGTACGCATATTGGTGAGACGTGCAGAGGCATGCTTTTTGATATGCATTCTCTAATTTGGATGTCAATAATCCTTTCCATTGTTTTCAGAAAAAACGATATCAAGCTTATCGGACGAGATGATTTAGGTAATTCGCTCGGTTTGTTTCCCGGTTTAGGTATAAATACTACATTTACCTCCCTCCAGGTAACTGGTATATACCCCCAGTTGAAGCTGAACCTAAATAAGGCAATCATGGATGGTAATAAAAATTCTATTCCATTTTGAATGAGGGCTGGAAAAATACCGCCTGTTCCTGATGCCTTGAATGGTTTAAATGAGTTAAATGCCCATTTAACCTTATCCGGAGTAAAAAGTGTTCCGGATAAACTATTAATTCTGCTGAGGTTTCTTGGAATTGTGACCTCCGCTATATGGTCATCTGTAATGACCATCGTGTGAGACCCTGGGAAGTGAGCCTGAAGTAAAGTTTTCAGCGTTTCTTCCCGGTCGCGTGTGATTGAATCATCTGATTTGATTAACAATCCCATGCTTTTTGCTTGATCCTTTGAGCCCTTTGGAGGCGTGCCACCTCTGGAAGTTTTTCGATCTTCTCACAGTTTGCACGCCATGAGGCTCTATTGGATATGCGCAACTCTAATTTGTATATGGTCAGCATAGATTTATATTGTTCCCATGTGCCGGTGCGTTTGGCTTTGTTAAAAAGCTTTCTCACAAGGTTATCGTTCCACCATGGTACGCGCCTTTCAACCACGGTTCTTTTAACCTTTTTTACATACACTATCAGTTCTGTGTCGTGGAGTGCTTAAAGCAAGCAACTATCACGAGCTGAAATTTGCCTGCACTAAAAGTGCTCCCACAGGCTCATCATTTAGTGCAGGTGTTAGTAAGGACAAAACAATTAAAAATACAATAAATATGTACCTATAAAATACTAACACAAACACAAATCATGCAAATAAATTAAGACATTAAGGTATTATTACGCAAAATATTTTTCAGCTTAATTTTACTAACATGCAAGTCAATCACATGATCATTTATATTATAGATTCTACTCATGCGACTAATAGGCTCATGCCTCCCATAATTCGTTTTATGATGGGTGCTAAACAACTACGTAAATTATGGGCACCACGCCGAAAATTAAAGCCGATAGATGACAGCAAGTCAGGTGCATCTATTTGACCGGATATAAGCTGCTGTAAAAAAATGATATCGCTATTAAGCCTTCGATGAGAAAGGGGTAACATTTAAAGAAGCTTAATACGCTGACTGTAAGGAGGAAGGTTAAAAGGATTATTTTTACGAAGCCCAGCATAGAATTAGATTTATTAACAATAAAATTGATATGCTTGGCAAAAACCAGTTTGGGATCGAAATAAACCCCAAGATTCTTAAAATTATCAACATTACAAAGAATATGTTGAGACAAAGAATATTGAAAGGTGGAAGGTATATTCTTTCTAGAGAATGTCGACATTTAGTAGGGTTCAGGGATAAACCGTTTTTATCACACCAATTGGCGAGCTATTAATGTCAGATTGAAGAAAAATTCTATCTTGCTGACTAGTGATAGATTTAAATATTTTCATATCATCAGCGTAGATCAGGATACTACTGTGATTTAAACATGCTTTAACATCATTAATGGGTAGTATAAATAGAATTGGTCCGAGGTGACTTCCTTGGGGAACTCCAGACTGAGCTGTGAAAGATACAGATAGCAATCCTCTAAATTTCACTTGATAAACCCTTGATCTAAGGTATGAATTAACCCATTTTCTGAAACTTGGTGGGAAACCAAAAGCCCTGAGCTTAAACTCGATTATTTCATGGGACAGCTGGTCGAAAGCTTTAGAGAAGTCAGTGTATATGCAATCCATTTCGTCCTTATTCTGTAAGGCATTAGAACAATCATGCAAGAAACTTAACAGATTAGTGACAGTGGATCTGTTTCTTACAAATCCATGCTGTTCATTACAAATTAAATTGTGACAAAGAAATATTAACTTTTCGCAAACAATTTGTTCAAAAAGCTTAGGGATACACGAAAGCTTTGAAATAGGCCTATAATTAGTGATATCACCACGTTCGCCTTTTTTAAATACAGCTGTGATAAAAGCACTTTTCCATACATAAGGGAATTTACCAGTACTAATGGACAATTCAAACTCATCTATGTGAAGAGGGGTCACCCTAAACGACTTACTGAAATAATCTGCAAACATATTGCTTGCATCTAGCGAATCAGCAGTTGTAGAGCTATTGTAAGTAAGTTTCGATGGATAACCATCGGTTTTTTTTCTTAGAATTAACCTTGCAACTATTTTTGAATGAGGCAAGAAAAATATCATTTATTTGACATTGCGCAGCATCTGCATCATTTGTTGTTGATGGTGCTTCTGGCAGCATGTCAGATCTGACCGCTAGATTTTCGCGGTAAGTTCTCCAATTAGTCAGTCTGTTGTCATAATGGACTGACGCGTGTTCGGCATTGCATCTTATCTCGAATCGGATGTGCATATGATCCGATAGAGATGCCTCGCCAGACACATGCCAGCTCTCTATAATATCTTTCATAAAAGGAGATGGGGTTGGGGACACAATCCCGAAAACCAAAATCCCGAAAATCCAAAATCCCGAAAATCCAAAATCCCGAAAACCCAAAATTCAGAAAATCCAAAATCCCGAGAAGCCAAAATCCCGAAAAGTCAAAATCCCGAAAAACGAATCTCATTATAAAAATGAGAAAGAGAGTCGGGGACAGAACGGAGGCTTGGGGAACACCAGCATTTATTTGGTGAATTGCAGACTTGAAACCGTCCAAAATAACTTGAATTGAACTTTCGGAAAAGAAATTCCTAAGCCATTCCAGAAGATTATCATCGATTCCAAATGCACGCATTTTCGACAAGAGAGCTTTATGCCAAACTCTGTCAAATGCCTTTGAAATATCAAGCGCAACGATCTTACTTTCACCACCTTGGTGAAGAGATTGGTTCCACCTTATCCTGTTATGCAATCCATTTTTAATTATAATAAAAAATCCTCAATTTTTTATGTTTTTTTAAACATACCTACTATGATTACTTTAAATGTTATCGAAATTTCTATCGATTGTGTCAAAATGACATTAATCTGACAACCACAATTAGTTAAAAAAAGAATACACAATAGAGTACCTCACGACAACGACGCGAATATTTTCAAAAAAGTTTATAACAAATCCAATTTTAACAAAAAAAAGTTTCGGAACTAAACCAGGTTTTGGAATACAAAAAATCTAACAATATATTAAGATTCTGTACGAAAAATAAAAGTGAAACCATGACAATCGCGTTGTGGCAAAAAAATATTTTTGTTTGGAATCAAATAAGTTGAAAATTTTTCTAAATAAACATTTTAGATATCTTGAACAGGGTTTTCGGTCAGCATATTAACTGTTTTTATACCCTATTCTAAGGGTATACTAATTTTGACGCGAAGTTTGATATTGCCCGTAGACCCCTAAAAGTTACTATATTTATCGATATAATATCGATCTAGCCATGTCCGTTCGTCTGTCGGCAAAAATTGAGCCTTTAACCATATATACTCTCCAGGTCAAAATAATCAAGTTTAAGAATTTTTGAAATCCGCCCTCAGACACGCTAAAAACTCAAACAAAAAAAATTGAATTTTTAGACAAAATCGAATTTTTAGCTAGAAAGCTGAAATTTTTTATGATCTTTAACACACACCCACAATTAAATAAAACAATTTTATTGGAAAGTCAAAGTTTGAGCTAGGAAACTGAAATTTATGATATAGACTCTTTAGGTGTCTGATGGGAATAAGAATAGGATAGAGGATAGTTTATTGTTTGTTTTGCTTTAACATACTTTCTCGCGTTTTTTCTCTATAATTTGTTACTTTTTACCCTTCAATAGCTTCTGTTTGCACTTTCATATTCAGTTCATTGACAATCACAACGAATATTCCATACGATTTCTGCAAATTTCTGCAATTTTATCATTCAATTTGTTTCTGTTGTTTAAGACAGGGATTCCGCACTTCAGAAAGAGATAGCTTGGTGAAAATGTCTATAGAGCATCCAGCTCGCTGGTGAATTGAGGTTATTGTAGCCGCAACGTGCATCCACGCAATTGGCGAGTGCGTTTTCGGAGTTCCCACTGTCCATAAAGTAGATTTGTAAAAAATTATGTGGTTCATTCGGCATTGGCAGCAATGAGCCCACTTTGTGATAAACTTGGCCTTTGATTATCAATTGAATTGTAGACCATTTGCAGCATTGTTTTTAACTATTTATGTTGCTCCGAACGATGTCATTTGGAAACATGAATTAAATGTTGACTTCAGGAACAGGTTAGAATCTGTATCCGTACCGATAAGTAAGCCGTTCAATCCAATTGTCTTTGTTGATTTCGTTCAGCTCGTGCCTCTTGTGATTGTGATTCACGAAATTGTGCCATGCTCATAAGCACATCTGCATTATCTTGTTGGACTAGTTCGTCTGATCTTTGGGCTCTTCTATTTCGCATGTATGTCGTTCTATTCGTTCGACGGTCCAAATTGTTCCCTTTGCGTTTTGCTGGCATTGTTTACTACACACATAAATAGATTAAATTGAAATACTTAATGATGGAAAACAGTATACTGACAATCTATTCGTTCTTTTATTATTTTACCTTCCTTTCACAATCATAAAACACGTATATATTTCTCTTTTATTTTAAATTGTTCCCCTTAAGATTTTGAACGCACTGAATAATAAACAAACTAATAAATAATAATAAATCCGTTATCGATCACTGAGAGTTGAAGATTATTACAGTACTAATATTGCTATTAAAAAATGGGGGTTGGTGGTAGAAGTTTGAAAATCAAGGCTAATATATATTTTTGAATGGTAAATCATAAAAAAATAAAAATAAAAAATTTTGTCAAAAAAAAATTTTTGTGGTAGACCACAATTATCACTTGGTGGTATAAAAATTAGTTATAAACCTATTCTCATACCTACGGAATATACATATCAAATTTCATCAAAATCGGTCAAGCCGTTTCGGAGGAGTATAAACACTAAAACTGTGACACAAGAATTTTATATATTAGATAACCTCGTCTTTCTAAACAAGGGAAATAGTCCTACGTTTAGAAATTCCATAAGAAAAGAAGTTTTAGACCTTACTACCTCATCTCCTTGGGAGTCGGACAGAATCCCGAAAAACGTAATCCCGAAAGCCCAAAATCCCGAAAATCCAAAATCCCGAAAAGCCACAATCCCGAAAAACTAAATTCCCGTAAACCCACAATCCCGAAAAGCCACAATCCGGAAATGCAAAATTCCGAAAGACCAAAATCCCGAAAATAAAACTAAAAATTTTTTTGTAGCAACAAACAAATTTGGCAAATTTATTTAACAAAATAAACAAAATAAAAAAACTTCAAATAAATAAAACACAACAAAAACAGTTCAAATCTATATATCACATATCAAATCAAAAACGATCAATGATAAAACAATATTTAATACAAGTTCATATTGTACGCAATTAATCTGAGATAACTTATTTCAGAACGCTTTCGCTGCTCACACTCCCAGTAAAATGTATCCTTGTATTTTTGTAGCCGTCAATAAGCAGTTTCTCACGCTGGACACGTTCATTTCTACTTAAGACTTCAAACACAAAATGTCACTGATAATATAAAGTTTTTAATTATAAAGGCATGCACGATACTCACTTTGTATTACGATGTTCACTGTCTAACAAAAATCTAGTCGGTCAGCTATCACACTATTTGAGATCAGCTCAACTGAATGCACATTGCGAATTGCAAAACATTACAACGCAAACAATTGCAAAACATTATTACGGTAAATGGAATGGACAAACACTTGTATATTTTAGATTCAAAATTAAACAAAGAATCCCGAAAACGAACAGGTGGCAATGGTGCGGTGGTAGTGTATTCACTAAAGTGATTGGCAGATCGTGCGTTCGAATCCCGACCAGCGCCATGATTTTTATAAAATGAATACACACAACAAAAACTGATCTCCCTAAAACAATTTAGGCGCCACCTGTTGAGAAATAAAAAATCCCATCGCACCAAATTTCTTTCCTATCCTTCTATTCTTTCAGTAAGTAGCACCCAAAAATAGGCAATGAATTGCTGGGAGCTACTTGCGCAACAAACTAAATGCCTGCGCTGTGGTTTTACCATTATAAGGGTACTGTGTCACTGCAGAAAAAAGAAATCCCTTTAGCGAACGCAAATTATAAAAACAAAAAAAAATAGAATGAATCCGCACCGCAGGCGCAACACAACGAAAATTAATTCTCAACGACTCAACGTGCGAACCAACACAACTTGTTTTACCTTGGTGTTGGTGCAAGGAAATGCGAGGAGAACCATCCTTAAGAGTAATTTTTTGTTACTCTGGCCAAAAATGAATTCTCAACTGCCGGCCGAATGAAGGAATGAAAAATGAATGTGGTGCTGATGCGGTGATGAAGTTGACCCTCAAGCCATATAGATTGCAAAGGGAGAATGTATGGTAGTGTTCTTTTTATACCCTATTCTAAGGGTATATTAATTTTGACTCGTAGTTTGTAACATACCTTAATATTGCCCGTAGACCCCTAAAAGTTACTATATTTATGATCAACATCGATAGTACATAATGTCGATCTAGCCATGTCCGTCCGTCCGTCGGCAAAAATTAGGCCTTTAAACTGGGCCTAGAGAGCTGAAATTTTAACCATATACTCTCTAGGGTCCCGAAATAATCAGGTTTACGAATTTTTGAAATCCGCCCACAGACACGACACAAACTCAAAAAAACAAAATTTTGAAAAAATCGAATTTTGAGCTAGAAAGCTGAAATTTTTTATATATGATCTATGACTCCTAAAACTGCTCGGGATATACAATTTACAAAATCCGCCCACTGACACGCCCACAATTAAATAAAACAATTTTATTGAAAACCCAAAATTTGAGCTAGGGAGGTGAAATTTATAATATATACTCTCTAGGGGCGCTTTAAGCTCATGTGTTACTATTTTCAAAATCCGCCTACTGACACGCCCACAATTTAACTTTTTTTTTTTTGGAAAATTCAAAGTTTGAGCTAGGGAGCGTTTTTTACAAAAGCTTCGTTTTTTTGATAAAATCCTTTAAATTATACTCTAATTATAATTATATGTAGAGCGTTCTTAACAATTCAACCATACTAAGACTTTTGTCATACCCACTTATGAGGGATACGAATAAGAATAGGGTATCCAACAGTTCGCCCAAGCGGACTGTAGCCCGTCCCTATGTTTATACTTATAATTAGCTTACTCTATGAATTAATAATAGTACAAGAATCATCATAACAATAAATGCATGCTATGCATTGTCAGCACCTTAGTTTATTGTCATGCCTGGTTCACCTAGATGTGGTTTGCTGCCGTCTCAGCATGTTGCGTGCGTTGACTTGACCTAGGTGTTGTTGTGGTCGGAACAGCTGATTTGGTAGATTTAAAGTACTGTAGGTTCTAGGTGTGAACATTCTCCCCCGCGTTGAATGGTAATTCAACACTCTAAGCAATTGTGACAGCAAAGTCAGAATTTGTTGGTGTTTGACGGGATTTTGCCCGTGGGCTGTTAGCAGCTACTGCATTTTTGTTTTTTCGTTGGTTCCAAGTGAGGTAAACAATTAACATGATGGCCAAGAGCTGGGCCAAATACCCAATTGCGTAGCTGTGATAGCTGTGAGTTTGAACTTATGAGGCAGCTCAAGGACTTCCTGCTCTGCAATTATTTTTTGTAACTGAGTAAGATTTTTAAGTTGGACGTCATAGTGCATCGCATTGAATTCTTGAAGAAGTGGTTCATGAATCATTGTGTTGAATCATTGGTCTGATAGTGATCCGAAGCTTATGTGGGAGGGTTGTATGTTGGTGGTGAACGTGTTGTGCCCCTGGATCGTGATGAAGTTTTGTCTCAAGATGCATCCTGGCTGCAGTGTTAGCATTCCGGAACCCTCTACGATCAGTTGTAGATTTTTCTTTCCGCAGATTACAGTGAGTCGAGATGGCGTTTTTGTGGAATATATCCACTGATTTTGTTGTTCCATCTGAATCCAAGTGGAATTCGCTTGTGATTTTTCTAATACACACGTCGACCTCTTCTCGTCGTTGAATAAACCCAATTCACAGGAGCAGACTTCCGCTCCCTTGCTATATTTCGCTTGCATGTTGATGCATATATATTGTTCTGCTCTTATATTCATGCATGTTTCCAGCGTTTGTGATTGTATCGGGATATATTCATCGCGATGTGCATTTATGGGCAGTATTGGTGCACAAGGACGATGGCCAGTATGGTGTTGTTTATGAAGGTTGGTATGGGCGTCATTCTGAATAATGCGTAGTTTCCTTCATCTACTAATGGCAATGTGATCAAGAATACTGCTCGGTTTTCTGTTACTCCTCCCTTCACAGTCATTAACTTGTATAGGTGTAATAGGTCGCTCTCCTTTGCAGGTAATTCGAGGAATGCTGGCAAGTGGGCCTTGATAGTTCTTATTTCTTCTTTTAGCTGGTGTGCTGA
The DNA here is from genome assembly GCA_949715645.1 of Portevinia maculata. Classification (NCBI taxonomy): domain Eukaryota; kingdom Metazoa; phylum Arthropoda; class Insecta; order Diptera; family Syrphidae; genus Portevinia; species Portevinia maculata. The sequence goes on along the minus strand of OX454528.1, from coordinate 44,247,707 downwards.
CAATAATATTGCATTTATCTTTCCATGGTGAGTGTCTGTAAGTACGTCGATGACAGTTGACTGTTTCCTTTAGATGTTGATCATCATTAGGATAAGTTGGGAGGACAGTGATGTGAAGATTTGGAACATCTTGACTTATTAAATCTCTTTACCATTATCGCGCACTCCTCGTCTTATTTCGCTTAGTTGTGTGTTTATTTGTTCAAACCTATTTTGGATTATTATTTGATCTTGCTTGACAAGATTAATCGTTGAATCGATAACTGAGGTTTCGTTTTATAGTAAATTTAACAAAAAGGTTTCATTTGTGCTTACTTGATCTATTGTGTTCGTCATTTTTTCAGCATATTCTGAGTCCAATATTCCAAAAAGAGAATTTGTTAACCTTCCAACTATGTTAATTGCTCCCCTTTTAATTCGTTTGGTTGACAACAGGGTGTTCTCGGAATGTAGTTCATTTATTATAAGTTGAAATTGATTCAATGTGTTAGTGCAAATGCTTCTTTGTTGCATTTCTTGACACAAATGATGGAGGGTCGATGTTCCGTTAAATAATGCTGTGTATTCGTTTATTAATGGATCGAGATTGTAGTGAACGATGAAATTCCATTCGCTTGTTGCCATTTTTGCTGACCCTATTCCTTCGAAGTATATTCCGAGCTCGGACTTAAATTTGTTGATATGGATATGCTCACTTAACACAATTATCAAAATTAAACACATTGTTAAAAGTGATGTTATACCGACCGTACCATCGCTTCCAAAATTCGTGTTTGAGATGTGAGATTAAGTTCCTTCGTGTCAACAGGGTCTGCCTTGTCGGAAGTGCGTTTACATCGGTATGTGCAGTGAGTGGTTCACCGATACGAAAATGCCCCGGCGTTAGTGCTGTTAGATCGTTGGGATCGCTTGATAGGGGTGTAAGTGGCCTTGAATTTAGGATTGCTTCAATTTCAACTAATACTGTTTCCAATTCTTCATACGTCAGGGAGGCTGTTGACACACTCCTTTTTAGAAGATGTTTTGCTGATTTCACTGCTGCTTCCCAGAGCCCTCCAAAGTGGGGTGCTTTTGGAGGAATGAAGTTAAATTGTATAGCCTTGTCACTACATTCCTTTATTATTGATATGCGTGCAGTTTCTGAGTAAATCGCGTCCTCTAACTCGGATAATTGATTATTTGCCCCCACAAAGTTTGTTGCATTGTCGCAAATGTAGTAATTATTGTAAGAGTTAAGCATGCAACTCACACTGTCAGACCATATTTATATTCATGTACCTACATTCATAAGCTGTGATTATATATATACACATACAGTCATACACATATAAGATTAAGAATAAGATATCTACTTAAATTATATATTATATTTATATATACACATACAGTCATACACATGTAAGATTAGGAATAAGAATAAAGAGAGCGTCAGTTTTATGATCGCATTCGAAGTAAACGGACGTGTTTTTATTTAATCCGCATCGTCTCTAGTGAAACAGTACCTATTACAAATTTCTCAGAAGTGGGATTACCTGAAAAAAAAGAACAAATAAAATAATACCATGCCACCAGTGAAAGTGAAGGCAAAATAAAGTTTTTACTACAGATTGTGTGTTTACCACAAAGTTGGTTGTGTCGCCGCTTGTTCAGTCACCACGAAAAAATTTTTTGTCGCCGCTTATTCAGTCACCGCGAAAATGTTTTTTTTATTCTCTTCGTAATAAAAAACACAGTACTGAATTTAGACGAATTCATAGCAGCAGATGTGCGGGGAGAAAATCCGAGTAACGGCGACGCAGAAAAAGATATCGAAAAACAGCCGCTAGACACTGCAGCTGGGGAAAAGAAAAACGTCATAATGACGTTTACCCGCAAGGGTACTTCTCTGGAGAGAGGTAACGGGCGCAACGACCCCGCGGACCCTAGTCACCCGCAAGGGTACTTCTCTGGAAAGAGGTAACGGGCGTAACGACCCTGCGGACCCTAGTCACAAAAATCCAGAAGCGTCTGACCCATATTGGGCGGCTCCCTGGTCAGCGACTGCTCTCCATGTCAGGAGCGGCTGTGCACAATAAAAAAAAAACGTTTGAACTTTTCGCAAAAGTTAAAAAAAAAAATATGCAATGAACAAAACAAATGATATAATTACCCCAGGTGGTAGGCCAGTTACCCTGGCAAATCCACCCTCTCCGGAGGTCGGTTCCATCGATTCTGGGGGTTATTGCTACGCAACGACCCATTTGGGAGAAGTAAAAGGGTAGAGAGAACACCCCCATCTAAGAAAGAAGAACAAAATGAAACATTGAAGGCTAAATATTTAAAAGCCTGCGATAAAAGAGATGGGTTTAAGCAACTCAATGAGACACTGCTTAAGGAGATAAATAATCTGAAGCAAGAGTTGCAATTGTTGAAAGAAGAGGTCAATAACCAGAAAAAAGTAAATGTTCAACCTGCCGAGTTCTCAACAGACGAGGAAGAACTAAGAAAAGAGACAGAAGGACATCGTTACAAGGGCAATAAAAATAAAGAAACGCAAAATGAGTGCGTCCCCAAAAATCTCACCAACAAAAGAAAGCTGCACAATCACTGTGTATGCTTCAAACAAAGAAAATAAAACACAAAATCCAATCAAGCCCCCACCAATTATCGCGCTGCAAGTAAATAAGTACGGAAGCTTGGCCAAAGTATTGGAGGAAAATAAAATTGAAGCTAGTACAGCGCTAATAAACAAAAATGACATCAAAATCAATGTGGTTGAAGAAGAGGTATACAGAAGCCTCACTAAAATACTAAACCAAAAAAAGGTGCCATGGTATTCTTATGAATATAAGCAAACCAGACCAATGAAGGTGGTAGTGAAAAGACTGCATTACTCATGCTCACCCGAAAGCATAAAAAAGAGTTAAAAGGCAGAGGCTTTAAAATCTTGGAAGTTGTAAATATGCTCAAATTTAAAAGCAAAGTACCGCTACCAATTTTTACACTCAGCTTCGAGCATGACGAAGATAAGAAAAAAATATATGAAATAAAAAGCATACTTGGGATGCAAGTTGAGATTCATACCCTACGTAAATCGAAACAAGTACCCCAATGCAAAAATTGCCAAAGATATGGGCATACACATAGATACTGCAACTCAAATCCAAGATGTGTTAAATGTGCAGGAAGTCACCACACTAAAGAATGTAAGAAGAAAGAGGATGAAAATCCTAAATGTGCAAACTGCAATGAAAACCATCCTGCTAGCTACAGAGATTTTTTAGTTGCAAAAGAAATCCAACTTGTAAGGGACAAAAAGCAAAAGAAAACACAAAACAACTCAAATAAGGATGAGCAAACAGTTAAAAAGGACTTGAAAAAGAGCCCACAGAAAGAAAAGCCTAAAGACCAAGTGATAATCAAAAAGGTCCCGAGATAAAAGACGGCGGGTCCAAAAATGACATATGACGGTAAAACGCAAAGTAGAGCCAAACACTTTCATGGAAAACCTCATGAAACAAATCCTAAACAGGATTGGCTCCATGGAAAAATCGAGTAAAACGATATTAGATAGAAGATTGTTGTTAGAAAGACAAAACAGCAACAAAAGAGCTGTTACCAAAAGACAGACATGATGAATAAAATAAAAATTCTTGAATGGAATGCTAATGGTATCGAGAGTCGCAAGGACGAGATGCAAGCGACTTTTGATATACATTAGATAGTTATATGTCTCATTTAAAAGACGCACTTTAAATTGATTACTACTTCAAACTGCAAGGATATGAATTCTATCACTCCCCACATCCTTATAACTGTGCAAAAGGTGGGCCGCAGTGTTAATAAAGAATACAATAAAACACCATATAGAAGCAAAATTTCAATCATGTGTCATCCAAGGAATTTCCATATGTGTAGAAACTAGCAGTGGACAAATATCTGTTGCAGCAGTATACTGCTTTCCTAGCTATAGACTAAAGAAAAATTATTTCAAAAGTCTTTTCTGCATATTTCACAATAGATTATTCGCGGGAGGGGATTTTAACGCAAAAAATAAGTATTAGGGATCTATATTAACTAATACTAGACGCAGAGAACTATATGAAGCAATTAAAGAAGATGGCGCCAAATATCACTCAACGGGAAAACCTACCTATTGGCCAACAGATAGAAATAAAACCCCAGATCTTGTCGACTTCTTTCTATCAAAAATTATATCTTCAAATAAAATAAGCATAGAGGAAGGACCTGATCTTCAATCAGATCATTCCTCTATACTCTTAACACTTAGCGATAAAATAATAATAAAATACCAAGCACAAAACTAGTAAATAGACTGACTGTGTTTGAGACATAAATGTCTTGACATAAACCCATGTACCGAACGCACCCACTCATAGACCTAAACATCCAAGAAGGGAAATTCGGCAGAACACGACAACTGTCACATTGGAATTTGTATATAAAACTAAGGTCAATGACTAAATAAATCAAATCATTTTATAACGTTCTAGAAAACAGTGGTTTTTACTTTATTGCAAGTTCTAGTTTGTCTTCAACATTTTTCTTTGTTCATGGTCGAACATTTGGTCCCTACGAGCCGGATTTAAGAACATAGTGATTTAATATTCTTGCACAAAACGCCTATGAGTTTTATTATATATACCTACATATAAATCGCTGCCTATAGGCATTTTTTGTGTGCTACTCGACTGGATATTGGATTTGTTGTTGCCGTTGGGGTGTGCTGTGTCATTTGAAGGGCAAGGAATAATAAAGCTGCCATACTGTACTGGACCAGGAGTTGCAGAAATTCGCAAGTAAGTGCATTCAATCTTACTCCTATTTGTGTGTTGATCTGCAATAAAATTAATAAAATGAAAAAGGGTATGTTGGAAAAAATTGCAAAACAATTAGAGAAGGATATTACAAACTTCGCTAAGACAGGTGTAGCCAGGCGAACAGCTAATTATTTGAAGGGCAGACTATCTACGCTTGAAAAGACAATGGAAACGGCGGAGGTTGAATATAAGGTGAAGCTTTCCACGTTGGGGGATGACGACGAGGAGAAGGAAGCTGCAACAGACGAAATTTTCGACAAAATTCGAGAACAATATTTCGAATACCGCAGTGATCTTCTCGAGGCAATCGACAAAGCAGAGGCGTCCAAGGCGATAGCGACTGACAAATCGCAAGATACCAACGAACCTGCAGCAACTACGTCCAGGTCAGCGGAGATAAGACTTCCAAAAATCAATTTGCCTGTATTTTCAGGCAGCTACGCTACGTGGCGGTCTTTTCGCGATCTATTTGTCTCTTTAATACATCACAATGCGTCACTTTCTGAGACACAGAAGATGCATTACCTGAAATCAAGTGTGTCTGGGGAAGCCGATAATCTTTTGGCTCATTTGGGTATGGATATTGGCAATTATTCTAAAGCGTGGGCAATCTTGAAAGATAGATATGATTATCAACGTTTCCTAGTGAACACGCAGTTAAAATTTTTGTTCAACCAGCCTTCAATTTCCCAAGAACGCGCTGAATCCATCAAGGAACTGCTGGACACGTCAACCGAAGTGGTACACAGCTTAGCTAACTTAAAGGTGGCCGTTGAAAACTGGGATGTTTTGCTTGTTTTTGTGTTGTTGCAAAAACTTCCTGCAAAAACACAGCAACTATGGGAAGAGAAGCTAGGGTCTAAAGAGGACAGCAAAGCACTGCCGACATTCGCTGAATTTACCAATTTCTTGGAAACGAGGTTCCGTACCTTGGAGGCAGTCAACCAGCAGCAAGTTCAAGTCGCTTCAAATCCCGTCAAGCCGGTGTCCCATCGAAACGTTCTGCATTTAACCAACGACAACACAAAATACTCTTGCCAAATTTGCAGTAAGGGCCAGCATGCTATTAGGAAGTGTAGTAAGTTTTTGAAAATGGGTATTGCAGATCGTTTTAAACAGGTGAATAGATTAGGGATTTGTTTAAATTGTTTAGCCTATAGCCATACCTTTGAAAATTGCCCGAGTGGTCGGCGCTGTTATTACTGCCAACAAGCACACCATTCACTTCTCCACATGAACAACAATCCGAGTGTGGGACAAGCAAACACTTTCATTGCACAGGGACACTTTATGGAACCAAACACTTCTTCGATGATAGCAGGGGCGCCTACGTTCCATCATCCGCCTCCTCGCGCAAATAACAATCCTATGGCGGGGCAAGCGAACGCCGTGACTGTACAAGGACATCCTACGGGGCCAACCACTTCTTCGATGAACGCTGGAGCACCTACCTTTCAACCATCTGAAGGGGAAACTCCCGGGGTTAGATCAAACATTAACGCATTTTATGCAACAAACCCAGGAACTCAAGTGTTACTTGCAACTGCCCTCGTCAGAGTGAATTCGGTGAACGGCGACTCCTTTTCACTAAGAGCCTTGTTGGACTCAGGTTCAGAGGCCAGTTTTATAACCACATCAGCGGTTCAGCTCCTTTGTCTTCCGCCGAAGCCCACGTCCGTCAGGGTTTCTGGGCTGGGTTTGGTCAGCAGCGGCGTATGCTCAAAGGTGGTCGATATCTCTTTAACTTCTCACCACTCCCCTTTTAAAGTATCCACTCAAGCTCTGGTCCTCAAGTCGCTGTCTGGGCATCTTCCAACCCAAACACTGACAACTACTGGTTGGGAACACCTGAATGGTTTAACTTTAGCGGATCCCAATTTCAACCGATCAAGCAAGGTCGACTTATTGCTGGGCAGTGATGTCCTAGCCGATATTTTGCTTCCGGAAATAGTCAAACCGATTAACATCAACTTACCAATCGCTCAGAAGACCAAATTAGGATGGATCCTTTTTGGAAGAGCCCCTATAGTACCCCAAAGAATAAATAATTTTTTTCAAACATGTGGCCTCGAAACTGAACTTCGGAGATTCTGGGAATTAGAAGAGATCTCGTATCAACCATACGCAAGAGCAGAGGACCGCGAATGTGAAACTCATTTTGTTAGATCCGTTCGACGTCTAGAAGATGGTCGATTCCAAGTAGCCCTGCCATTCAAAGGTGATGTCTATCCGATGTTAGGCAGATCAAGAGAAGGGGCTCTCAATCGGTTCAAGTATCTGGAGAGAAAGTTGGAAAGAGATCCAAGTTTAAAACAACGCTACTCAGACTGCATTCAAGATTATCTAAATCTTGGCCATATGGACGAAGTGGAAGAAACCTCTATTCCGGAGCGTCATCACTACTTTATGCCACATCACGCAGTACTGAAGGAGGGGAGTTCAACTACTAAGCTCAGACTCAGAGTGGTTTTTGACGCTTCGTTCAAGACAGCTGACAACATCTCATTAAATGATCAACTGATGGTAGGCCCGGCACTCCAGATCAACATATCGGACATTATTCTCAGATGGAGGTTCTATCGGTACACCTTTACCGGAGATATAGAGAAGATGTATCGGCAAATAAGGGTCCCGGAACGTGATGCTAATTACCAGCTCATCTTTTGGCGTAAGCAACCATCTCACCCTTTGAAGATATATCGCCTCAAAACTGTAACCTTCGGCACTGCACCCGCCCCCTATCTTGCAATTCGCACACTTCGGGCACCAGCAGAGGAAAACAAAGAGTCGCAGTCCGGAGCAGCTAAAATGATCCGTGATGAAATGTACGTCGACGATTTGATTTCGGGAGCTGAGACACTGCGAGAAGCCTTGGAAAAAATGGACAGTGTAAGGGAGATTCTGAAGGGAGCTGGGTTTCATTTGCGAAAATGGACCGCCAACCACCAAAGACTTCTGGATAACGTACCAGTTGAGGATCACGAGGCATCCTTCTCGTTACCAACCGGAGGTTCGGACGGAGTTAAGACATTGGGTATACAGTGGCTTCCTCTTAAGGATGCGTTCTCCTTTAATTACACGCCTTCAGAAACACAGCTACCAACTAAGCGGTCCATATTGTCATCGATCGCACGCTTATTCGATCCTATGGGATGGATCGCACCTTCGATCACCAAAGCGAAACTCCTGATGCAGCTTCTCTGGATCCGCAAACAATCCTGGGACGAACCCGTTGATCCGGACATTTCGAAGGACTGGACAGAGTTCCACAATGATTTGCCGGCCATTAATAGCCTACTCATTCCACGATGGATGCGCACTACTAGCCAGTCCAATAGACTTCAATTGCACGGTTTCTGCGATTCTTCCGAACGGGCATATGGAGCAGCAGTGTACCTTAGGGTAGAAGATGCGGAAGGCAACATTCAAATGCAGCTGCTCATATCGAAATCAAGGGTCGCACCGGTAAGTCCAGTCACTCTTCCGCGCTTGGAGTTATGTGGAGCTGTTATGATCGCTAAGCTCATACACAACGTTACGCAAACTCTTGAGGGGAGAGGCATTCTCACGTTCGCATGGACAGACTCCATGATAACGCTGTGCTGGCTACGGGCAGAGCCTGGGAAGTGGGAAACCTTTGTCCGAAACAGAGTTGGGGAGATCCACCGTTTGACGAAGATCAAGATATGGAACCAAGTGCCGTCGCAGCAAAATCCTGCAGATCTGGTTTCCAGAGGAATCCTACCATCGGCGTTGGTCGAAGCCACCTTGTGGTGGAATGGGCCTACGTTTCTAAGAACTGCCTGGGAATTTGAGTTTCCAGAACAACCAGCATATCTTAACACTGAGGAAGGAAAAGGGTCTGTCAAGGTTCATATCGCAAACATAAACGACACCAACAGTTGGCTCCGTCAACTGCTTGAAAGGTCATCAAGCCTCAGCCGGCTCATCAGGATAACCGCCTTCTGCAGAAGATTCGCAGCGAATTCTCGAAAGAGGAACTCAGAACGAACAAGGGGGCCATTAAATCCGTCGAAACTCAATGCGGCAACAAACGTCCTGGCACGCGTAGCCCAACTTGAAATGTTTTCGCTAGGCCCAGCTAAGACCAGAGGCATGGGCGCATTGAACCCTTTTACGGACGGTGAAGGGATCCTTAGGGTCGGGGGAAGGCTCAAAAATGCTGATCTCTCATTCGAGCAACAACACCCAATAATACTGGAACCAAAGCACCACCTTACAAGGCTAATTATCGCAGAGGCGCACAACAGGATTCTTCACGGCGGCATCCAATTAATGATGGGGTATATACGGAACAAATACTGGATCTTCCAGTTAAAAAGTGCCGTTAAGAAACATATTCATTGCTGTACCATCTGTCATAGGTATCGCAGCAAAACGGCTCACCAACTAATGGGGGATCTCCCTCGCCCCAGAGTGAGGATCGCAAAGCCCTTTACGCACACCGGGGTCGATTACGCAGGACCCATTGAAATTAAAACTTGGAGAGGCCGAGGAGCCAAGAAGTATAAGGGCTATTTGGCCATATTTGTCTGCCTGACAACCAAGGCAATACATTTGGAGGGCGTTACCGACCTCACCACCCAAACTTTTTTGGCTGCCTTTAGAAGGTTCACCGCGAGGAGAGGACTCTGTCATGAAGTACATAGCGATTGTGGCACAAATTTCGTCGGAGCGGAAGCGGAACTTCATAGATTAATGGACAACGCAACTCATGATTGGAAGGAGGTGGCTGAAGTTTTGGCAAACCAAGGAATTCAGTGGAAGTTCATTCCCCCCGCTTCCCCTCATTTTGGAGGACTATGGGAAGCGGGTGTCAAGAGTGTAAAACACCACTTTAAAAGAATTGTCGGGAATGGGACACTCACTTATGAAGAGTTAACCACACTTCTAACACAAATTGAAGCGTGCCTTAACTCCCGACCATTGTGTCCCCTATCAGATGATCCTGATGATTTTCGTGCCTTAACCCCTGGACACTTTCTCATTGGTCAAGAGGTCCTAACTGTTCCAGAACCAGATCTATTGTCAGGAAAAATCAATTGCAACGACCGATGGAAAATGATTCAACTCCGCATGCAGACGTTCTGGAAGCAATGGCAAGAGGAGTACTTGACTCGGCTGCAATACAGACCAAAGTGGCTTAAAAGACAAAAGCCTTTAAAGGTTGGCGATCGAGTCCTACTGAAGGATGAAAGACTCCCCCCGTCCAGGTGGAGTCTTGGCCGCATATTTGAAATTTATCCCGGAGCAGATAACATCACGAGGGTTGTGAAGCTTAAAACTCAATCCGGCGAATTCAAAAGGCCTATTATCAAACTCTGTCCACTACCCACTAACGACAACCCACAAGAATAACAATAATTGTAGTATAATAAGTTAGTTACCAAAACACAAACATAGATAACATAAACAAAAAAAAAAAAAAAATAACAATAATTTAAATTTGCGTAACAACTTATACACACCACTGTCATAATACCGATTACAACACTATATACTCATACACATACTACACTCAGTCCAATTCCAATACCCAACACAAGCACTACAAAAATACAGTCCCCTAGGTAACACACACAACAAAAAACCAAATAATAATACACACACACACGCCTTTAAAAAAAAAAAAAAAAATAATAAACAAACCTTTACTGCAACTTATTATTCCAACGAAAACCAACACCGCAAGCCGTCACCACATAGTGCTGCACACACACATGCATGTCATCGAGGGACACGATCCACAACTAAACCAGTCACAACACAATAACTCACCTGAATTACACTGGAGCACAAAGCAAATGAATTTAATTATGTATAAGGGTTAAGCAATACTCGATACGTTTCGCACAATACCACCACCGAAAAACACTCGCAATTTGAGATCAGCTGCGGTCATTCATCTTCATCATCATCAATGAAAGACACAGAGTACTGAAGAGACTACAAGAACGGTATTTTGTGTAAAGCATTGACTGAAAGTTCCGTCGAATGTTTGGGACCACTGGGTGTTCTCTTTATCGTGATTGTCATTTCCTGTATGTTATGCATATAACTATAATTCGTCTTCTCTTTTCATGTATGACTGAAACGCATGGGGATGAAACCGTATGGCCATCCATGGACAGTTTTGTTTCTCTTAGCAGACGAACGCAGCAGTACAGCATATCTACAGTGAGGCAAAGGAATGTTAGACCAGCCGACAATATGATGAATTCGCTCGCCGGTGGGGGGAAAATGTTTGAGACATAAATGTCTTGACATAAACCCATGTACCGAACGCACCCACTCATAGACCTAAACATCCAAGAAGGGAAATTCGGCAGAACACGACAACTGTCACATTGGAATTTGTATATAAAACTAAGGTCAATGACTAAATAAATCAAATCATTTTATAACGTTCTAGAAAACAGTGGTTTTTACTTTATTGCAAGTTCTAGTTTGTCTTCAACATTTTTCTTTATTCAAGGTCGAACAGACTGATTGGAACTACTTCAGACAGAAGTTGGAACAAAGTGTCCAACTATCACCAGCTATTCAAACAGAAGATCAACTAGAAGAAGCAGTCCAAATATTGACCCCCAGAATACAAAAAGCTGCGTGGGCTGCCACTCCCAAAACAACAAAAAAGATCAAACAAAACTCTTATCCTCCCGAAATATGTGAAATTATTACAGAAAAGAGGAAAGCTAGAAAACGCTGGCAACAGACAAGGGCGCCAAGCGACAAGACCACACTGAACAGCTTAAATTATAAGCTCAGAAAATCTGTAAGAGAATTCAATAATGAGTCTTTGAAAACTTGCCTCACAAGTCTTACAAATGATGCTAGTACCGACTACTCGCTGTGGAAGGCAACGAAGAAAATGAACATACCAATAGCTCACATTCCGCCAGTAAAAACCAGAGAGGGTAACTGGGCGAAAAGCAACCAAGAGAAAGCAAAACTTTCGCTGAGTATCTTGAAGACGTATTCAAACCTTATGAAGATAAAGGTTATCAAGGACTTGAAATAAGGTGCGAAGAAGATACACCTATTCGGCCGGTAACAGCTAAAGAACTTGCCAAGAAATTAAATTTCAATTTCAATTTATTATTATTATTATTATACAAAATTAAGGTACATTAAGATAAATATCTTTTATAGTACTTAGAGTTAAGACAATAAGAAAGTAATTTATTGAAATTAACAATAAGTTAATTAATAATTAACAATAAGTTAATCTTATAATTACAATTAAGTTTACAATATAATAAGATAAGAGATAAGATAAAGAAGAAAGGAGAGAATAGGAAAATAGACTAAATATAAGCAAATAGAATAGATTAGATGACAGTTCAAGTTAGAACGAAAGTTATAAAGAAAACATTAGGATAGGTTTGAGAAATGTAAAAGGACAGTGTTCTTAAAGCGATTGGCATTGGAGATGGTTCTGATATTTGTTGGCAGGGAGTTCCATAATTTTACAGCATAAATAAAGAATAAACGAGAGGAATTAAGATAGTTGTAACGTGGTGGAATTAAACAAAGCGTTCTAAGGGAACGAGCAAAATTAAGTTTTTCATAAAGATACATAGGAGTCTTAGTTGTTATTAAATTATATAGGAATATACAGTTTCTAGCGTCAATATAGTGCTTAAGGGTTGTACCCAATAGGCTTTTTGCCTGTAGTGAAATATGGTCATATCTTCGTAGCCCATGAATATATCTTACCGTATCGTTGAAAGCAACTTGAAGCTTGCGCTGGGATAAGGAATCGACATTACAGTATACAACCTCAGAATACGTAATTAAGGGTAGGATGAGACTTATTACAAGTTTCCTTCTAGTGGCAATAGGAGTAAAACCTGCACTTAGCCACAGTTTCCTAAGGCATCCATAAATCCTTTTTATTACATAATTTATATGGTCGTATCCTGATAAGTTAGAGTCGATAACAAATCCCAGGCTAGTAACAGTATGAACAAAGCACGACATCAGGTAAAGTTTGGATGGGTAGTTTTTTTTTAGATATGGCTATAACTTGAGACTTGTCTGGATTTAGAAGTAATCCATTATTTACAGACCACAGATGAATGCTGGAGAGATCCTCATTAAGGTTGCGTACAAGTTCAGCTGTATTATTAAATGGCCTGGCCAAGTAGAGCTGAACATCATCAGCATAGAGATGGACCGAAGTATGTTTACAGACAGATGGCAGGTCATTTATGAACATACAAAAGATAATGGGACCAAGTATAGATCCTTGTGGAACACCCTGCTTTACTGGCAAAAGAGCGGAAGAAGAATCGGAAGTTATAACTTTCTGAAATCTATTTGAAAGAAAGTTCTCAAAAAGTTTTACTGCACTGCTACCAAAACCAAAGAGATGTTGCAATTTCCAGCAAAGAATTTTATGGTTAACCTTGTCAAAAGCCTTAGAGAAATCAAGCAGACAAAGAAGCGTTACACATCCGTTATCAAACTCTTTTCTTATGTCTTCTAAAACATTAACCATCGCAGAAGAACAACTGTGGTTAGACCTAAAACCCGATTGCCCACTATACAGAAGGCTATTAAGAGATAAATGTTCAATAACCTGTCTTGCTATGAGTTTCTCAAAGACTTTCGATAAGCACGGTAAAATACTGATTGGTCTAAAATCACCAACAGATGTCGGGGTGTTCTTTTTTGCAACAGGTACAACTCGAGCTATTTTCCAAGATTTTGGAAAAGTTGACGTGGTGATGCAGTGGTTGATAATATGGGTCAAGTGCGAAATAATATAGGGTAAAATTAGTTTTACAAATCGTATTGTTATTCCATCTTCTCCGATAGCATTTGATTTAATAGCTGCAACACATTTTATGACATCATTTTCGTTAACAGATTCGATTTCAAAACCTCGTTCTAACTGCAAGAGCGAAATATGATTTGAGAGATTGAAATTGACTTTCTCAGTGTTGTTATCGAGAAAGAAGTTATTTAACACATCGGGGTCAATTTCACATTTTAAATTACTTTTTGCACTGGAAACACCAATTTGTCGCAGATTACTCCAGAGCTTTTTAGGGGGAAGATGAGTATTCAGTTTAGAGGAGTAGTAATGTCTCTTGGAGTTTCGTAACACAAATGTGGAATGGTTTCGCATCGCTTTATAAGCGAGCCAATTGGAATTACATGGACTATGTTTCCATTTGCTGTAAAGCTTATTACGAGCTTTGATGGTCGCGACAACTTCAGTTGTAAACCAGGGACAGTTGCTGTTACGGACTGTTACTGTTTTGACTGGGACAAATTGGTTACATAACTCATTAACTAGATCTTGAAAATAGCTTATCTTGTCATCAGGATTAGGAAATGAGCGACAACCATCCCAAGGTGTCAAAAATGCGGCGTTTCTTAGGTCTTCCAAACTTATTGACTTATAATCCTTAAATGAAAAAGTCAAAGGAGCAGGAAAGTGATTGAAGTTAATGTTGTATGTACAAAACAGAAGATCATGATCCGATATAAGATCAATTGAAAGCTGGTCGAAGAGGATAACTGACAATGGGTCAGATACAATTGTCAGATCAAGGAGGCTAGGAATGGAATTTTTAGCAAAACGCGTTGGATAATTGACATTAATTATTTGGAGTCCTAAGGAGGAAGCGGAATCATTTATTTGGAAGGCACGAGAGTCGTTTTTGAATAAATCAGCATTGAAATCACCGCAAACTATTATGTGTTCATAGAAAGGCGAGAATTGGGAAAGAACAGAGAAAAACGGCTGAGGGGAGCAACTGCGGTCCGGGACATAGGCACAAGCAATCAAGCATTTAGTGCAACCATCATGGACCTCAACAATCAAAAACTCAGTGTCTAAATCAACCGATTTGCTTATAATTTTACATTTAAGGGATGATCTGCAGTAGATAGCAATCCCACCTCCGCGAGTATAAGTGACTCGATCGTTTCTTGATATTACATAATTCGGTATATTATATTGAATATCAGATATAACAGGCTTAAACCAAGTTTCACAGACGCAAACAACATCAACTCCAGAATCTGTAAACAAATATTTTAAATAATCCAATTTGTATAGGCTGAGACTACGAGCATTCAGGTGACAAACTTTAAAACCATCACGACAATTAGAGAGAACATTAAGCATTGTAAGCGTTGATTTTTTATCCACACTGTAATTGGAACATACTCTACTCATGTTTAGCAAAATAAAACAAACAAAAGAAACAAAAATGAAAGAAAAGTAAGTAGCAAAATAGAAGCGACAAAGAAAGAAAGGAAGAGAGTGAAATGTGAAAAGGAAGCAGGAAACGGGGGGGAAGAGCTAGTCAATAACAATTATTTAATAATATATAAAAGAGAAGAGTAAATAAGTAATACAGAATACAATACGGTGAATTTAATGATGAGTCACAGCAGCACCAGCAGAAACAGCAGCATCGCGAGCAATGGAGTGGAGATCGTCAGAGCTATCGATGGAAAAGCTTTTTGCGTTGGCCGTCTTCTTAGCATATATAATACCGGATTTGGTGTAAACTGAGAAGAGTATTTTTTTCTTTTTTAAACCAAGTGCACTTTGTAAGAGAAAGCGCGAGTGCTTGGTTAAGCTCTCATTCAAGTAGCAGCAGTCACTAGATGAGATACCAATATCTCTCAGCTTTAGCACTCTTTTGTTTTCTTTTCGGTAATTTGCAGCAGCTCCAAGAATAGCATTTCTTTCACGTGTGGAGCCGAATTTTACGATAATCGATGGTGGGACAGCCAATGAAGTGTTGTTGTTGTTGTTGTTAGAGTTGTTTCGCCTTCTGGCACGAAAAACAGCAACCGTTTGAGGCGGAGTGCATTTTATGGTGTTACAGAGCTGAAGGAATATTTGCTGAAGGTTTTCCTCAGGCAGTACGGGAACTCCAAAGAGCACAGCATCGCAAGCGATTTCTTTTCTCTCCAAGATGTTCACTTGTTTACGAAGAGCGAGGATCTCAGCACTATGCATATGAGCCGTGGAAGAGTAGTTTTCATCAATTCGATCAACTCGGGATACTATGCTTGAGTATTGATTTCAAACAAGAAAAAAGTTTAGAAATCCGACAAAAGGCGGATTTATCTGTTAAATTCAACAAATATGTAGTTCAAAAACAAATTGCCGATTAGTCGTCGACTAGGTGCAATCTCATTCGGGATGGCGAATGTCAGTCCCCCGGGAGTTTTTTTTAGATGGGTTAAAGTCTCTCACTATTGCAGAAGCATCCCTCGCGTAATAGCTCTGCAATGTCTCTCGATGATTTTTTCTTCCAGCGAATTCCCAACACAAGAAAAAAAAAAATAAAAAATGAGAGAAAATGAACTGTTGCAACGGATCGCAAAATCAAATGACAGAGCAGAAGCTAATCCAGGAGGTGGTGGAAAACGATCGGACGGTACGACAGGAGAGTTTAACGTGGCGCAACAAATTGGATTGTGGAAGGAGATGTCGGAATTTAGCGGAACGACAAGTGTTGATATGTGGCTGGCACGCAAAATGAGAGATAAGGCCCAAGAATGGTTGTACGCACAAGCTATTTTTTTAAACGACGACATAGATAACCTGAAATTTCAACATAAGGTTATATGCCCGTGTCCAGGGGTATACAACAAAGGCAGGATTACTTCGAGCGTTCGGCAAAGTCACTCAACGGAAGGTGCAGACAGGATCGACAGCGGATAGAACGGCAAAAGATAGACAAGTGGACGGGCATAGAGTTGTAGTCAGGTTCTATAATTGCAACTCGGTGGGACACATGGCAAATGTGTGTTCTAAGCCAAAGAGGAAGTCAGCAGTACATCAGTTGTCAGAAGATGACAAGACCAATGATTACGTAAGACGTTTGTATTTTAAGTTTATAATTAATAGTGATCTCTTTGAGTGCCTCATAGACTCCGGAAGTCCGATAAGTATGGTTAGAAGATCGTGTATACCGACTAATATATCCATATATAGATGTAACACACGAAAAAAATATTTCGGGTTAAATAAAAGTTTGCTTAAAATATATGGAATGGTGTCGTGCGTCGTTTTTTATAAAGGAGTTGGAATAAAAGTAAATTTGGTGGTAATAGACGATGGATCGAGTTATGAGGCAATCTTGGGGAGGGATTTCCTAAAAAGTGGAAAATTTAAACTAGTTTCACAGATGGAAAATAATATAACTTGCTCAAATGAAATAGAAGATGATAGTGAACATTTTGGAAAACAGCTCATGTTAATCGACTGTAAAGATAATGATAGTTCGGAATTAGACTTAGAAGTTGGTGAAGACATATGTTATGGTCATAAAGAAAAGCTTCAAATGTTATATAGGTCAAATTATTTGCTTGCCGATCGCCCTACGGAACCGGTAATAAAAACTGAAATGAATTTAACTTTAAATGATATAAAACCGTTTCAGTGTCGACCGCGTGACGAACTTAGTTCGTTACTAGACGAATATATTAGTAAAGGGTATATTAGAGAAAGCGAATCTGAATAGGTATCGCCGATAGTATTGGTGAAAAAAAAAACAGGGGATCTTAGAATGTGTATCGATTTTCGTACGTTAAATAAAGCGACTGCAAAAGATAGTTACCCGATACGATTTACTAGACAAACTGGTAGATAAGACAATTTTTTCTAAACTAGACCTCAAGAACGGTTTTTTCACGTATACATATACATGCATGAAGACGCGGTAAAATATACGTCGTTCGTTACGCCGTTGGGGCAATACGAATTCTTGAAAAACGCGCCGTCAACGTTTCAAAGACACATTAACAAGATATTTGCAGACATGATTAGGAACGATGAAGTTATAGTATACCTAGACGATATAATGATAGCTACGACAACATATGAAGATCATTTTAGGATACTCTCCGAATTTTGGAAGAGGATGGTGGAAAATAAACTGGAACTAAGGATAGATAAGTGCAAATTTTTACAAAAGAAGATAAAATATTTAAGTTTTACGATTACGGGGAGGGTATACAGGCATAACAAATGTTCCGATTCCACAAAAAACCCATGCAGTACAAAGTTTTCTGGGATTGTGTTCTTATTTCCGTAGATTCGTTAGAGATTTTCCAACCATAGCAAAACCACTGTACGACCTTACCAAAAAAGACAGAGAATTCAAGTTTGGTGACGAACAATTAAAGGCTTTTGGTAGCTTGAAAAACAAATTGATAGAAGCTCCGGTCTTGGCACTGTATAGTCCAAAGGACGAAACGGAACTTCATTGCGACGCAACTGCACAGGGATTTGGAGCGATTCTACTACAAAGAAAGCAAGACGGAAAGTTACATCCGATTTTTTATTTTTCAAAGAGAACGACAGATTACGAAGCAAATTTGCATAGTTTTGAGTTAAAGGCGCTAGCAATAATAAGTGCTTTAAAACGTTTTAGGGTATATTTACAGGGTAAACAGTTCAAGATCGTAACTGATTGTAATTCGTTGAACCTAACGCTAAACAAGATAGAACTTAACCCTAATAGCCAGATGGGCGTTAGAGCTACAAAATTTTGATTACACTCTAGCACACAGGGCAGGTATTCGCAAGCAACACGTCGACGCGTTAAGTAGATTGACAAATATTCTGACGATCGAAACGAATACTTTCGAGGAAAATCTGATAGTATGCCAAGGAAAAGACGGAAATATAGTTAAGATTAAAGAGTTGTTAGAACGATCGAACGAGATACGAGATGAGAAACGGAGTGGTATATAGAAAGAAAAATGATTGCAGTGTCGTGTTTTGTGTACCGGAAGCGATGGAAAGTCATGTTTTATATAAATATCATGACGAAGTAGGTCATGTAGGTACAGATAAGGTGTTAGAGTTAGTGTCGAAAAGTTATTGGTTTCCCAAAATGAGAGAGAAAATAGGATTGCACATAAAAAAACGGTTTGAAATTTATTGCTTTTTCGGCTAAACAAGGCCGTGAAGAAGGTTTCATTCACAACATCCCTAAAGAAGAAAAACCGTTCGTTGTGGTACATGTAGATCATTATGGTCCAATAGACAATTCGAGAACGGTTAAAAAATATATACTAGTCTTAATAGATGCTTTTACAAAGTTCGTGAGACTCTACCCGACTAAAACTACAAATACAAAGGAAGTAAATCGAGCGTTAACGGACTATTTTAGAGCGTATAGTAGACCGAAGTATATTATATCAGATAGGGGTAGTTGTTTTACCTCTGCAGAGTTTAAGGATTTTTTGTCCAAAGAAGGTGTTCAACACATAAAGATTGCGACAGGTTCACCCCAAGCAAACGGACAAGTAGAGAGAGTAAACAGGAGCTTGGGAAAAATGATAGCAAAATTAGTTAAACCAGAAGAAGGGGTATTTTGGGACCACGTTTTAGAGGTAGTCGAACATACACTCAATAACACAGTGGGTAGGACTACAAAAGAACATCCAAGTGTAATGTTGTTTGCGGTAAATCAGAAAGGCAAATGGTCGGATGAACTTAAAGAAAATTTGACAGAACTAGAGTCAGGAGACGTAGGCGACCTGGCAAAGACACGTAGCAAAGCAGCTCTAGAACAGAAGAAGTCACAGGCATACAACAAACGATACGTAGATAAAAAACGGTGCAAGCCCACGAAATATAATGTAGGAGACTACGCTATGATGAATAATTTTGCCCCGCACCCGGGGGCGTCTAAAAAACTGATACCGAAATTTAGAGGACCCTAAAAGATCGAAAAAGTCCTACGAAACGACAGATATCTGCTTAAAGATGTTGACGGTTTTCAACAGTCGCGACTACCTTACCAAGGAGTAGGGGCGGTCGGCAATATGAAACCATGGTTGAACAAGAGTAAAGCGAATGATTGATTGTAAATTTGCAAGATCAGGTGATCTTAATGGTCAGGATGGCCGAATTGTAATAATTATTGTAAGAGTTTTAGCATGCAACTCACACTGTCAGACCATATTTATATTCATGTACCTACATTCATAATCTGTGATTATATATATACACATACAGTCATACACATATAAGATTAAGAATAAGATATCTACTTAAATTATATATTATATTTATATATACACATACAGTCATACACATGTAAGATTAGGAATAAGAATAAAGAGAGCGTCAGTTTTATGATCGCATTCGAAGTAAACGGACGTGTTGTTAATTAATCCGCATCGTCTCTAGTGAAACAGTACCTACTACACAAAATAGGTGCTGACAGTGTCCTCTGCGTCCAATGAATCTTCTAATTGCACCGAGGAATGAATTGGTGCTTAAATCGCTAACGAGTTCGATATGTACCGCCTTCGTGGCGAAGCATAAGAAAATTGCAATATAGGCCTTTTGGGGTCGTTTACCTCGAATCTTGTAATGAATCCAAAATGGCCCACAATAATCGACTCTAGAATGAGTAAAGGGTCTAGATGGTGTTATTCTTGATGCTGGTAGATTCCCCATTACTTGTTGCAGTAATTGAGGCCTGGCTCTTGTGCATTTGACGCAGTGGTGTACTACTGATCGTGCCATTATTTTGCCCTTAATAGGCCAAAATCGTTGCCTCATGTGGGCTAACAATGTCTGAGGACCGCAGTGCTTATGCTTTTCATAAACTTAATGCATCCATAATTTTACCAAGGGATTGTTGTATGGTATAAGCATTGGGTGCTTGGCGTCAAACGGAAGTGTTCCTGATTCCAACCGACCTCCAACTCGAATAATTCCCTTGTCATCCAAGAATGGTGCGAGGCTGGGGAACTGACTTATCCGTTTCAATTCCTTATGGGCACGAAGCTCCTTGAGTTCCTCTTTGAAATCGAAGGCCTGCATAGCTCGTATTATTACAACGAGGTATTTCTCTAGTTCCTGAGGCGTCAATAATATTCCCTCATGCCGTGGAGCCTTGGAATTTCTGGCATGATTGCAAAAACGAAGGATATAACCAGTTATTCTCTGAAGCGTGTGAAGGAATTAGGATGGTTGATTTTATAGATAATATCCTGATCCCAGGCATAAGTTGCTGTTGCTACAGTTGGCAGTTTCCTTTTTCTCTCCATGTTTTCCGGAATTGAAAGCTCTTTGATATATTTGGCTGGCCACCTGTCTTCATGGCCATGTAGAAAAAGAGGGCCATAAAACCATTGCGTGCATGATGGTAGTTTCGACGGTTGCTCGCCTCGTGATAGTATACATCTGCTGGATTATGTTGTGATGGCACATGCCGCCATTGCTCGGAAAGTGTAAGTCCTTGTATAGTGGCCACTCTATTGGCAACAAATGTTTGAAATGATGATGAGGGAGAATTAATCCATGCCAAGACGATTTCAGAATCTGTCCATAGGAATACGGCTTTATCCTTGAAATTGAGATCGTTCTTCACGGCGCATAGTTCTAGTCGTGGTATTGTTTGTCTCTTCAATGGAGCCACACGTGATTTTGAACAAAACAACATTACGAGTACTCTTCCATCTCTCATAATTGTCCGCAAATACACCGCTGTGCCATATGCCTTTTCAGATACGTCAGAGATGGTGTGTGATTGTTAAACATATGACGCTGAACATGGAAATTGTTTAGTTCCTTCAAGTTGTTTCGGAAAGTCATCCAACTTGTGTGAAGTTCAGCTGGTAGTGCCTCATCCCATGATAATTTTAGTAGCCATAGCTCCTGGATGAATATTTTTGCTATGATAACTACTGGAGCCATTATACCTAATGGATCGAATAGTTTGGCAAGATCTGAAGTGACAATTCGTTTTGTTATTCGAGTTGTCGAGTTCAGGTTTGTTTTAACACAGAACCTATCCTTTTTTGGCTGCCACGTTAAACCCAATGCCATGATTAAGACATCACCTTCGTTGTTGAAATCGAGATCAATTTCTTGATCCTCTTTAGCAATGCATATCAGTAGTCGGGGGTGATTAGCACACCATTTTCGTAACTTGAATCCTGCGCCTTGTAATATTCGTGTGAGTTGGGTTTGCATTGCCAAGGCAACTGATCAACTGTTGTCTCCAGTCATACAGTCATCTACATAGAAATTATTTTGTATAGCATGAGCACCTAATGGAAATCGGTCGCTATTCTCCTTGGCTAGCTGTTGCAAACACTTCGTAGCTAAATATGATGCTGCTCTTGTCCCATATGTTGCGGTGTTCAGTTGATAGCAGCGAAGGGGTTTGTTTTCTTCAGTTCTCCATACAATTGTTTGGTATTTTCTATCGTCGGGATGCATAATAATTTGCCGGTACATTTTTTGAATATCAGTGCAAAAGACAAATCTTGGTAGACGGAACCGTAGTAATAATGAAAATAATTCACCCTGCACTGTCGGGACTGTATACATGATGTCGTTTAATGATAGTCCTAACGATGTTTTTGAAGACGCATCAAATACAACTCGAAGTTTGGTGGTGCTGCTGTCCGTCTTGAATACGCAATGATGAGGAATGACGTAGCTTGATGCTGCCGAGTCATTAAGGTCGATCTGTGTCATGTGACCTAATGCTTCATATTCCTCCATGAATTGAATGTATTGGGTATTTACTTCCATGTTTTTAACTAACCTCCGTTCAAGAGCAAAAAGTCTGTTGACTGCTACGTCCTTGGAGTTACCTAGAGTGCTTGTGCACTCATGAAATGGTAACTTGACAACGAAACGTAACTTGACATTAACCCGATGGTGAGATTCTATCCTTCCATTGCCAATGCCTTGAATACTCATGGCTGTATGTTTCGTCTGAAGGTCTAATCTCTTCACGATGCGTTCTGTAATGAGGTTGACCTGAGAACCAGAATCCAGAACGGCTCTGCATTCTAACTTCTTTCCATTGCTAGCAATTAATTCGACGATTGCTGTGCTGAGGAGTACGTACTGTTGTCTCTCTGATTCCTTGGATGCTGCTAGTGTCACTGATGTACAAGTATTAATTTGAGAGCTTGATGGTTTCTCGCATTCCCTGTTGATTGGATGCTTATTGGTGGTTGAGCTTCTGCTATCGCACTCAAGATGTAGCAACGTATTGTGTTTGCGGTTGCACCTTGAACAACTTCTTAATTTCTGAATTTCTTCTTCTGGCTGTAGTAGAAGAAAGTGTTTGCAGGCGAATAACGGATGTATACCAGCTAAAAAAAACCTTGCACGACCCTTTATCGTGTTGAGTTGATGTAAATGACACACAAGCACGGAATGATGTATCCTTCCTTTTGTGTCCTAATGATTCTAGCGACTGGAATTGAATTTCCAGAAAGTTTAAAAATTCCTTTATCGATTGTAAATCCTTCGGCTTCTTTAGAGATTGTTCATACAACATTCGTGTACCCTGATCTACCTTTTGTACTAGTATGTGTAACAGGATGGGGTCCCAAGTAGTGGTGTCTACACCGATGTTACCTAGTGCCATCAAGCATTCTTGAGTGGTGTCATGAAGTCCCTTGATGGCCGTTGCTGATGGTTGAGAATGTTGGTTGTCCAGTTATCTTGGTCAATAGGGTTGATGTGCGAACTCGGACATTGTTGTATCTTTCTTGGAGGCTCGTCCATGCGGTGTTGTAGTTATCTTCCGTCAATGATAGGTGACGGATGAGAACTTCCGCTTCGCCACTGAGATGGGTCTTCAGATACCACATCTTTTGTATGTTAGATATTGGCTGGTTGTCAACCATTTGTGAGAACAAATCAAAAAATTGTCTCCATTTCATATAATCCCCATCGAATTTTGGAATTGTGACCTTCGGTATGTCAAGGGAGTTCTGCCTTGCGGTGTCATTGGATGTGCCTGATTCCCTGTTTCCATTGGTTTGTGGCTGATTGTAGAGTGACAGGGCAATAAGGCCTTCCTGAACCTTTCTCTCTATGTCGATGAATTCGACTTGATTGTAACCAATCGTTATTGGTTCGTCACAGAGTTCCCAAATCGCATTGTGCATTTCCTCAATTTGCTTCCAATGTCGTTATATTGCTTTTTCCTGGAACTCATAGAATTGGCGTGACTCTCCGGTGTAATTTGCCTTATCTAACGCTCTTTGCAGCGAAGATATAATTACTTTCTGTCTTCGGATGAGCCTTTGGATATCATCCCTCTCGTGGTTTAAAGAACTAGTATGACCTTCAGTATTCGCGCCCTCTTCCTGTTGCGAAGTTCTGGTGGCATCACTTCCTGTGTGCTCTAGCTTTTCAATTTGTATGATAAATTCTTCTGTATACGTATTGAAAAGGCTCATAATTGAATCGTAGTACCGATTGGCATAATATGGATGTGCCAACTGCCCCGGGTACTCATCGCGGAATCCTTGGTTTCGAAGCTGTCCCAGAGTCCGTCTAATTTAGCCATCAGCTTCTGGTAGTACGGGAGTATCTTCCTGTCGGGCCCATCCTTTTTGTAGTTGGTGACGAGGCGCTGGATCTCATCTCCAGTCTCCTTTTGAGCTGTGGCCTTCTTATCCATGGTTGATCAGCAGTGTCAGATGATTAATCGTCGGGGTGTGTTTAGACTCGTTTGTCTAAATGTATGTGTACCAAGCGCATTAACTTGATACCTCTTTAGTGTAATGAAACATTCACTTAAACCTGTTCACTTGATGGCAGCTGGATCTGTTTAGTGTAATGAAACAAGCACTTAAACCTGTTCACTATTGGAGGATGAAAGCTGAAATTGTTTGATAATAATTAGAAGAGTGGTTTCCAATTAAACACTGATATAATTATTAATTCTTTTTATACTTATAATAAGCTTACTCTATAAATTAATAATAGTACAAGGATCATCATAACAATAAATGCATACTATGTATTGTCAGCACCTTAGTTTTTTGTCATGCCTGGTTGACCCAGATATGGTTTGCTGCCGTCTCAGCATGTTGCGTGCGTTGACTTGACCTACATATGTGTTGTTGTGGTCGGAACAGCTGAGTTGGTAGATTTAAAGTACTGTAGGTTTGAACATCAGTATTAAAAAAGTTATAAAGAATGTTTTCCTTCTAAAA
Source organism: Portevinia maculata (assembly GCA_949715645.1). Taxonomy (NCBI): domain Eukaryota; kingdom Metazoa; phylum Arthropoda; class Insecta; order Diptera; family Syrphidae; genus Portevinia; species Portevinia maculata. Next base: position 44,222,886 of record OX454528.1, on the reverse strand, counting down.
GTGGAATTATTCCAAACAAAATAAATAAAAAAAAAAAAAAATTAAAAGCTAAATCAGCAAGACGAAATTTAATCGTCACTCGAAAGCGGCTGCTTCATAAAATCTTTTGATTTAGCCACAACTGGATTCACGCTCGACATATTATTTACACCTATAAGACGCGATATAATCGCCTATGGAGATTCTTCTACCAGGAAGGGAAGGGAAGGGTAGAAGAGAAACAAAACCTACATACGTAATACACGTATAAATTCTGAGTGTGCAATCCTCGTTCATTCCACATACATCGAAGATCAAGTTTCTGCAGTCACACGGCTTCCCAAATCTCTACAAGCTCAGTTTGCTTGGCCCGTGTCGAACACAGCAGTTACCTAAAGAGCGAAGCACATGCGCATTTCGGGAGTTTCCCGCGGACCGCTCATCAATCCATTGACCGTTGTTAAGCCAGAAAACGGTGAACTTGTGAAGGTTGTTTTGCTGCGAGCGGTTTAGGAGTGTCACTCTTTTAATTCTCAGACCAGAAACTGTAGATATTGTTGGAAGTTCTTCGGGAATTAGTAAACAACAAATGATAATTTATCTAAGTGGATTAAAAGAATCTAATGAAATAAAAGTTTAACGTAATATAAATTAATAATTTGCAAGAATATATCTATCCAAAAAAAAAATAATTAGTCTAACCCCACAGCTTGTAATAAAAACAACTGATATACCCGTTTGTTTTGGTTTAGTGAGTAGTACTAGCTGGTAACAATTAATTTTATTGAAGGTGAGATTGAGATTTTTATTGTTGCAATTTAATCGAAAAGATCAACATTCATCCGACATTAATGTGCGCACATCAATACACGGACAAAAGGTATGTTACTAAGTATAATAAGTTTGTTTCAAAAAAATAATATAAATTTCAATCTATCTTACCATAACTTACAATTTCTCAGAATCTCAGAAGGAAGTGGGTTTACCCAGGTGATCAATAACATCAATGATCACCAAAATGGAACCTAGGCAAATATAACGCAATTTTAGGTGGCACGTATTTTTTATTTCTTTGTGTGGTACTAAGACAAATCCCACCCCAATCCGACGAGCTTCAGTCGCGCGAAGCCAGACGTGACCATCTGCACTCGTTTAAAGGAACGCATTCATCCCTGTTCCAAACACTACAAAGAAAATTGCGGCCGAAGTTGACTTTTGTAACTTTTTGATACACAGGGTCGACGAGCACCTATTTTCCAAAAATGAAAAAGAAGATCCGTCAGTACCTCATTTTGAAATTACATTCAGACCAGTTATTTAGTAAAAAAAAAACAGCGTTTAGTGTAAACATTTTGTAATCTATCGCAGTGAGCATTATTGAAATTCCTCGACAAGGAAGAGCAATTTAGAGTTTTTTTTAGTATTGCCGCGTTTAAAGCAGAGCATAGCTAATCTTGTAGTGATTGCGTTATATTTGCCTATAACACTTTTTACGTTTGTGTTTCGCCTCATGTTTTCTGTCCTGTTTCTACCTGTATCCTGCTCCGATTCAACGTTTCATTTTTCTATTTAACTTAAAATCAGTTAAAAGATAAATAGCTTTCCATTTAAAATTAACTTATATTAGTGACATTTGGGTTTAAAAATGAGTAACACGCCATTCCAAAACGCGTAAGCGCGCGAGTTATGTTAGGAACACACAACGCTACAAAAGACGACCACACAGTTAATAACATCTGGTGACCAGACACACAATGTTACTTGAGATCGGTCATCTCATCCCGGCTGCAAGCAATAAAAATTATTCCTGTAACCTGATAACGGTCATCGAACCTCACTTGAGATCGATCCCTACATCACAGCTGCAAACAATAAAAACTCTTCCTGTAACCTGATAACGGTCATCAAACCTCACTTGAGATAGATCCCTACATCACAGCTGCAACATATTAATATTTAGATTTATGATGGACGCCGTCCTATTTTGTGCTATATAAGACCCAGTTATTGTAAGAGGTCTTTAGTTTAGATCTATCAACGCAAATGAGCAGATCGGTTCATTAGAATAAAGAAATTGTTTTTTTTTTAATAACAAACTTTGTTTTAATTTAATTGGCGCAGTCGGTAGGATTGTACTAAGAAGGTTAACGAATATAACCCGATGGATACAATTCAGTGAAACGTACCGAACTTTTTTCTTTTATTTTTTTTATATTGCAAAAGCAAGTGTTAAAATAAATATTAGAACGAAAGTAAAAAAGAAAACCAACACGAACTTGATTTAATTCAATTTAAAAAGTGAATAAATATCAAAAGTTTTCGTGAACACAAAGTGATACAAAATGGCACAAGCTGACCAAAATATCGCAATTAAACATTTGGAATCAATCCCAACATTTGCTGGAAAACCAGACGAAGATATAATTTCCTTCGCAGAATACGTGGACATCATCTACGCACACATCTCAGAAGAGAATCGAGCATATGCCACGTTGATAATAAACAACAAAATATAAGGAGCTGCAATACACACGATGAGACGAATCGTAAGACCTTCATGGCCAGAGTTACGAGCCGCCTTGATGCAAGACTTCGGAGTTCCAGAGACGTTCGAATAAATTCTTCAGAACCTCCATTCGATCAACACTAGAGACATCTTTAAATTGCACCAAGAATGCCAGGAAATTCTGCAGAAAATCAACAAAAAGAGTAAGCTAGAATTAAGCAATATATATAATCCCATTAATAACGAAAGCATTGTATATTAAATAAATTTATTAGCAATTTAAATGCCAACCAGGCATCAGTGATAATTTCACAAAATATCGAAAGTATTAAAGAAGCATATAGTTTATTAGTGAGATATAGAAACTTAAATGAATTTCGACCTACTAACTTTACAAATAGACAAGACCAGCCTAGACTCCTTCATAGGCAAGCAAACCCTCACACCCAAGCCAGAAACTTTCAAAGACCAAATTTTTCAGGACAATACAGTCAGTATAATGTGAGATACAACGGTCCACAGAATTCAGGACAAATTAGAAACAGGCCAGAACCTATGGACACAAATAACATGGAACAGGCAGAGGAATTAAATTTTATATTAGTCGGGAAACAGCAACACTACCCTTAATGTCTGTTACCTTAAACGACAAAAAACATTTAATTTTAGTGGATACGGGAGCAAGTACTAGTATACTAGACGACTCGCAACTACTAGAATTTCAAAGACAACCCTTGAAAACACCCCCAAAATTAATAACCACAAATGGTAAAACCCTCATTACTGAACAAATAATTACACCAATGCCTGTCGAATTCAACGAAAATGAAGCACCGATGGCATGGAAAATTATGAAACTAAATAATAAAAAATTTGTAGGAATCCTAGGTCAAAATTTAGGAGCTATAATTAATTTAGATGAAGAATTTATTGAAATAAACGAACGTAAAACGTATTTTGAGAATTATAAAAGGGATATCGAAAAATGTCCATATAAATTTGAAGAAATCCATACACTAAATTATTGTAACTCAACGGAAATGAGCCAACTAATTAGTGAGGATTTAAATTCAGAAGAACAGCACGAATTAAAAAGATTCCCGAACAAAAATAAAACGATTTTTTACAAAGAAGGGGATGAATTAACATCCACCACTCAAACGTTACATAATATTAGGACCGAACATAACAGTCCAATATTTAATAAAATCTATCGTTACCCTAAGATACATGAACAAGAAATTGAAAGGCAAGTAAAAGATTTATTAGCCCAAGGTATCATTAGGAAGAGTACTTCACCCTATAGTGCACCTATTTGGGTAGTCCCTAAGAAAATTGACAATTCCGGAATACAGAAATGGCGTATGGTAATTGACTATCGCAAATTGAACGAGAAATCAATCGAGTTCAAACACCCAATTCCTAATATCGATGAAATATTAGACAAACTCGGAAGAGCACAATATTTCACGACATTAGACCTCGCAAAAGGTTTCCATCAGATTCGAATGGATCCTTCAGATATTGAGAAAACTGCTTTCTCAACTCCATACGGACACTACGAATGGTTACGTATGCCGTTCGGTCTAAAAAATGCTCCGGCAACATTCCAACGAATGATGAACGAAGTTTTAGACGAACTCATTAACAAAATCTGTGTAGTATATTTAGATGATATTCTAATCTTTAGCACTTCTTTACAAGAACATATGATTAACTTAAATTTGATATTCCAAAGGTTAAAAAAATACAATTTGAAAGTTCAAATTGACAAATGTAACTTTTTAAAACGGGAACCCAATTTCTAGGTCATACGATTACTTACAAAGGGGTTAAACCTAATGCAGATAAAACTGCAGCTATTGAAAAAATAGCATTACCCAGTACTCAGAAAGAGATAAAGTCTTTTCTTGGCATAATAGGTTATTATAGAAAATTTATAAAAGATTATGCAAAAATCGCACAACCTTTTTCTAAATACCTAAAGAAAGATAAAAAAAATTGATAAATCTGACATGAGTTACATAAAGGCACATCAAGAACTCAAAACTGCACTTCAAACACAACCGGTACTTGCATATCCGGATTTTAATAAAACATTTGTCTTAACGACTGATGCATCCAACTATGCAATCGGAGCTGTATTTACTCAAAAGAGTCATCCGATAACGTACATAAGTATAAGGTGGCGCAAAAGTCATCACCCAGTGGCGTTCACCAATCCGACTGAAAACTACATAGGATAGATGTCAAACGTCGTGGATCATTTACAACATTGGCACACAGAATTGCCTAAGGCACACCCAAGGGCTGAAAACCCTATCGGAAGATGCTATAATTTTTGCAAATGGCGGCAAATGTCAATTTTACTTTGACATTTGTGAAGTAAACAGATGACAACTTTTGCGCCACCTTGTAGAACACTCAATGAACATGAAAAAAACTACAGTACAACTGAAAATGAATTACTCGCAATTGTCTGGTCAGTAAAATATCTTCGACCTTATTTATATGGTAGACGATTCGAATTAAAAACTGATCATCAGCCTTTGAAATGGCTTCAAACCAAAAACTTTGGCAAAGATATTTCACCTCGCTTACAACGATGGGTACTTCAGTTAGGAGAATATAACATGCATATTGAGTATCTGAAAGGCACATGTAATACTGTAGCTGATTTCCTGAGTCGAGAAATCAAAGACGAAGTAAATATGCTAGAACAAAGCGATGAAGATGTAGAGTCAATGCAACCCACAATACATTCGCAAGAGGAAGAAGCGAATGATCATTTCCCTATCAAAGATAGTCCAGTTAACATATTTAAGCAACAAATAATATTGAAAGCTGGAAGTGGACTTCGAAAAACCAAAGGGAATAATAGAATATTGATAGGAATAAACGAATTAAATACAGATCACTTTAAGGACCGCTTAATTCCCCTATTAGACAATAAAACTACAGGAATATATATAGATTTAACGGACTGAATATAATACCCTACAACAAATATTGATTCAATTGTTCGGAACGCGAATAAAATTAAAAACTTAAAAACAGAGGAAGAATAAACGACGTTATTAATAGTTGTAATATATGCAAACAATCTAAATATGACGGGTTGGGGACACAATCCCGAAATCCAAAATCCCGAAAATCCAAAATCCCGAAAACCCAAAATCCAGAAAATCCAAAATCCAGAAAAGACAGAATCCCGAAAAGCCAAAATCCCGAAAAAAGAATCCCGAAAACGAAATCCCGAAATTTGCGCAAATTATTACGGTAAATGGAATGGACAAACACTTGTCTATTTTACATTCAAAATTAAATAAAGAATTCCGAAAACGAAATCCCGAAAAATAATACATATATAAAATGAAAAATTTGCGCAATATTTTTCAGGATTTCGTTTTCGGGATTCTTTATTTAATTTTGAATGTAAAATAGACAAGTGTTTGTCCATTCCGTGAAAACCAACAAACAGCGTGAGAAACTGCTTATTGACGGCTACAAAAAATACAAGGATATATTTTACTGGGAGTGTGAGGTGTGAGCAGCGAAAGCCTTCTGAAATAAGTTATCCAGAATAATTGCGTACAATATGAACTAGAACTTGTATTATATTATTTTGTCATTGATCGTTTTTGATATGTTTTTGTATGAGTTGAACTGTTTTTGTTATGTTTTATTTATTTGAAGTTTTTTATTTTGTTTATTTTGTTTAATAAATTTGCCAAATTTTTTTATTGGTACAATAAAATTTTTAGTTTCATTTTCGGGATTTTGGTCTTTCGAAATTTTGGATTTTCGGGATTGTGGCTTTTCGGGATTGTGGGTTTTCGGGATTTTAGTTTTTCGGGATTGTGGCTTTTCGGGATTTTGGATTTTCGGGATTTTGGGCTTTCGGGATTACGTTTTTCGGGATTCTGTCCGACTCCCAAATATGACAGACGACCTGTGAAAGAAAAATTCCATCTAACAGAAACCCCTAAAGATATCAATGAAATTGTACATTTAGATATCTACTGTATAGCTAAAACAAAATTCCTCACATCAATAGATAAATTCAGTAAACTTACTACAACCACTTATGTTCCTAATGTTTCACACGAAACCCTAGAAGAAACTATTCTACAATTAATAGCTGTAAATGGTAAAGCAAAAAGAATTGTAATGGATAATGAATTTAATTTTCCAAGAATAATAAAATTATTGGAAGATCTTGGAATAAATACTCATTTTACAAAACCAAACAGTCACACGGGGAATTCTGACATCGAAATTTTTCACAGAACTCTAGCAGAAAAAGTAAGAACAATCCTTAATGGAAAAATTAACCCCACTATACATGAAATTCGTAAAGCAGTGCATAAAGCAAATCTGTTCTACAACACGTCCATACATGCTACAACCAAACAAAAACCGTTTGATATTCAAAATGGAAACATCACAAAAAAAACACTTTATGAACTCCTACTTAAAAATAAGAAAAAAACTATAAATAAACTTAACAAAAACAGGGATGAATATATAGATAACAGAACCAAAGGCTTTGTAAGAACCTCAAGAGCAGAACATCATAAAACACAACCAAGAAATAAATTCAGTACACTCGAGAATCAACATACAACGAATATTCAAAGAGAAAGAGTCACTCGATTCAAAAACGATGAAAATCTAATTAGATCTAACCAGAGGGCTAAGCATCCTCGAAAGATATAAAATGATTCAGTTGAGTTTTAGAAGTTAAGCAACAAAGAGACCCGTGCAAAATGAATTCCTTTACACTAGTAATCATTTTGTCAATCACAGTTTTATTGAAAAATAAAATTATAATAGAAGAAATAAGTAACAGATTCGATAATGAGTTAGGATTCCAGCTAGAATTTCAAATGATGGAAAAAAGGATAGTAGGCTTAGAATATTTACGAAAAATAGACAAAATTAAAGAATTGGTAGACAAAATTCAAAATATTATTTTAGCTAGCCGATTACAAATTATGACGACAAGTCTACTAACCACAGACGAAATTCAAAACTTTAATATTGATTTACCTCAATTAAAAAACATTAAACTTTCAATTGGAGAATACTCAAACGATCTTATAGTTTTTATAATTCAAATACCTGATATAATTTATACATTTGATAAGTATATTATTACTCCAATTCCTAATGAAGAATTTATAGAAATCGACATTGAAGAAGAAGAAATGATAAAAATAAATAAAACTTTTTTAAAATACGAGGAAAATACGGAACTCAGATACCTTAAACCCATAAAAACTGTTTACATAAAAATACTTGCATGAAAAAAATTAATAGAGAAAAAAATTTAATCCTTGAATTAAGGAAAGGTGTCTTATTATTAAAGAATAGTGACGCAAAAATTAATAGTTCTTTTGACGAACGAAAAACTATACAAACTAAAAGAAATGTATTTATAAGCTTTGAAAATTGTAAAATAATAATCAATAATAAAGAATACGAAAGTAAAAAATATATTGTACAACAACCAATAAATTAAATAAAAAACAAATTAAACCTAACAAAAATAGCATTTAAGAATATAGATATAAATTCTACAAAAATTCACAATATTGATAAAATAATGGAAGCATATTCAAGTCACTTAAAAGTCCACTATAGTATACTTGCAACCATCATTATCATAATCATAACCTTATATAAAAGATTGTTCCAGGAGAAACAACCAGCTAAGGGGGGAGGAGTTATGTTAGGGACACACAACGCTACAAAAGACGACCACACAGTTAATAACATATGGTGACCAGACACACAATGTTACTTGAGATCGGTCATCTCATCCCAGCTGCAAGCTATACAAATTATTCCTGTAACCTGATAACGGTCATCAAAGCTCACTTGAGATCGATCCCTACATCACAGCTGCAAGCAATAAAAACTATTGCTGTAACCTGATAGCGGTCAACAAACCTCACTTGAGATCGATCCCTACATCACAGCTGCAACATATTAATATTTAGATTTATGATGGACGCCGTCCTATTTTGTACTATATAAGACCCAGTTATTGTAAGACGTCTTTAGTTTAGATCTATCAATGCAAATGAGCAGATCGGCTCATTAGAATAAAGAAATTGTTTTTTTTTAAATAACAAACTTTGTTTTAATTTTATTCGCGTAACAAAAATACTTCTATCTCCTCACATGCAAATCGTTCATTGGCGATAAATAATTTTGAATATGGGAACTCGTCTTTCGGAGCATCTGTTTCTATACCAGTCGTGCATTCACTAGAAAATACATCCCATTTAGGCCAACAAGAACATGGTGCCCCGGTTTTCCAGATGCTGTCGAAAGGTAGCCTGCTAAATCCATCCGCGACATTAATATCGAGTTAGATCCATACGATACTGACGAATTGCCAAGAAACCTGGATTTTGTATCAACTGAAAAAAACGATGCTACAAACAATAAATCTAAAGATTTAGAACCAACCGCTGATAATAGACACAACGACCAATTTCCTAATGATCTCCCGAGTAGGCAAATACAAAGCTATGTTCAGGACAGTTTAAATAGTTTTCAAAATACAATGCTTCGATCTCTGGAACAAGTATTGGACGAAAATATTCAAGGTACAGTGCGACGAGCGGTTAGTAGCATCCTCGATGAAGAGCACGTTCTGAAACCTCGTAATCTTAAACAACAGTCTAGGATTCCAAATAATCCAATATTCCAGATAGGACAAGAAACACTGGATTACCAGACTTCTTTTCCGTTAGCTGAGGGGAATGGGAACAATTCTCACTCCCTATACAGAGACGCCAACAACCTTTCGTAAGCGTTACTTCTAAAACTAGAAATACAAACGCCACCCAAGGCAATGGCAATGGCAATAGTCAGATTCCCAATGAAAACATTTATAGGCCATTTACGAACTCGTGGAATAGATATTTTGAAACCAACTCCAATGGTTTTTCCGAAAGTTCCAAAAAATTTGATCTCGACAGATGGGGTATTCGATTTGACGGAACGTCAAAATCAATTAACATCGAAGATTTCATATTTCGAGTAGAGGTTTTAAAAGATATCTAATAATAACATGCCATGGCCTGAAATTCTCAAAAATTTCCACCTTTTGCTGTCAATTGCTCAAAATTGGTACTGGCAATATTTACGTCATCAGCCACGAACTAACTGGCAACAGTTACGCACCGCCTCATTAAGACAGTTCCAAACCCATGAGTCTGACTTTGAGGTTATCAAGCAGTCGATGGAGCGCAGACAGCACAGTGGTGAAAGTTTTGAGGATTTTTATAATTCTGTAATGCAACTCATTAATAAGCTAAGAGATCATATGAGTGAGTCTGACTTGCTGAAAATTATTAAAGGTAACATTAATAATAGGTTGATGACCTTTATTTACTCAATGCCTATCTATACACTGGATCAATTTCGAGAGGAATGCAGACGTTCAGTGAAATTGATCCGTGCAATCTAATAGATTCATTTGAGGATATAGATGCCATCGGTTACAGTCCATCTGCACAGCGTACAAATATCCTACTGTGCTTCAACTGCAAGGAGTTGGGACATTCGTTTATGTCCTGTCCATCGACGGCTCAAAAATTGTTTTGCTACCGATGCGAAATGGACAATGTAACAACTCCAACTTGTCCAAAATGTTGTCCTACTTCGGGAAACAGAGTGACGAGCGTGAGAAAAACCGGAGAGTCACGCTCGACGCAGACAAATCCGTCTTAAAAAGGATAGATTCGTCAACAAACACCGAATCTTCCAATTTAGAACCCTCCCAGACTTTGAACCAACCTAATAAAATTCGAATTTTGAACAGAAATAACAAAAATACCAGAAATACAGAAAGACCAATACGTACCAATGGAAATAGCTATGAAGAGACTTGAGCGATATAAACAACTACGATCGCGTTTGTTTTCCTTTAATGAACTTCAGTTCGAAGAGCTAATTATATACTATTCGAAATCACAGTTAAGGAAAAGAAAACGCACTATTTACCACAAACTAATCAGCTCTACCTGCTTTGATTCCCAATCAGATATACGACCCCATGTCACAATAACTATTTTGGGGGAACAGTTTAGTGGATTACTAGATAGTGGAGCCAGCGTTTCATGTTTGAGAAAAGATTGTGTTGAGGAAGTTCGTCGGCTTAGAATACCTATTTTAACTTTTCAGTCTGAAGTTAAAACAGCCGATGGGTCAGCCCAAAAGATTGTTGGTAGAATGCAGTTTCCGTATCATTTAAAGGGAAAACTGCGATCCTAGATTTATATTTGGTGCCATCACTTTCCAAATTCCTGTATCTATGAATCGATTTTTGGCAGAAGTTTAATATCGCACCTGACTTGTTTAGCGCGATTTCTAGCATTGACTTAGAAAATACAGCAAGTCCACAGCAAGACCTTTCAGCAACGCAACAACAACGCCTTCAAGAGGCAGTCCGAAATTTTCCATCGTTCGCGGAGCTTGGCTTGGGGCACACAACCGTGGAGACTCACGTCATAGATTCAGGTGATGCAGAACCAGCCAAGCAACGTCATTATCCCGTATCGCCGGTGATTCAAAAATTGCTGTTTGAGGAATTAGACCGTATGCTCGAGTTAGGAGTGATCGAGGAGAGTCAGAGCGCATAAAGTTCTCCCGTAGTCCTTATCAGGAAACCGGGGAAGACTCGTCTTTGCCTCGATTCTCGAAAAGTCAACTCCCTAACTAAAAAGGATGCGTATCCACTTCCCCACATTGAGGGAATGCTGGGGCGACTAAAAGATACCTTTTTTATATCAAGCGTGAATCTTAAAGATGCCTTTTGGCAAGTGCCTTTAGAATTGAAATACAGGGAGAAAACAACATTCACTGTGCCTGGAAGACCACTTTACCATTATACGGTCATGCCATTTGGGTTGTGTAATGCAGCTCAAAGGATGTGCCGTCTAATGGATAAAGTGATCCCGGCTGCACTAAGGGAATGTGTGTTTCTCTACCTGGATGACCTGCTGATTATGTCGAAGGACTTTGATAGTCGCAAGTAACTTTTGAAAACGGTAGCTTTTTGTCTGAAAAACGCGAACCTGACGATTAATGTCCAAAAGTCTCGATTTTGTTTCAAGGAACTCAAGTATCTCGGTCATATCGTTTCCCAATCCCTTAAACAATGAAGCAAATGCGAAGATTTTTGGGCATGTGCGGGTGGTATCGCCGTTTTATTCAAAATTACGAGACGTTAGCTTCACCGCTCACCGATACTCTATAAAGGCTAGTAAATTTGAAGTTTCTGAAACAGCTCTAGCGGCGTTCGGAGCATTGAAGGAAGCCCTGGTTACTGCTCCTGTTTTGTCTGATGCGGATTTCACCAAACCGTTTGTCATTCAGTGTGATGCATCTAGTCACAGGGAGATAAATACTGCGGAGTCAATGGGAGTCCACTTCAAATATTGGGTAGTATTTTTTGCAATATTACGTATGAAAACATTTTTATTGATCTTAAATTATTTGTTGTAGAGAATTTTTCAATGACTTACCCCACTGTACTTGGAAGAAACTTTCTGCAAAAAATTGGTTTGGTGCTAAAAAAGGAAGAAGGGTCCAACGATTTCAATGCGAATTTCAAAAATCACTTTGCGGTTCACAAGGAAGTCGATCAACACATTGAAAACGACGTCGAAGAGGTTACTCGATGTAGAACAGGAAAACTGTAAGTCACTACTGAAGATAAACGAAAGTATACTCAAACACATAAAAGATAGAGTCACAGATATTGTTTTACCTTCACTTTACCCCCCTAAAAATAATTTTCAGCAATCTGATTTCGAAATGAAAATAGTGTTATCAAAGGAAATACGTTTCCATTGTCCTCCTAGGAGGTTGCCTTATTCGCATAGATTAGAGCTTCAAAAATTACTAGACGGTTTAATTAAAGATTGGTATCTATTATTCGTGAATCACGGTCCGAGTACGCGTCACCGATTAGTTTAAGTGCAAAAGAAAAACAAAGAATTTCGGCTTTGCATTGATTATCGGGAATTAAATAAGATAACTCTTCGTGAAAACTACCCTCTGCCGTTAATAGAAGATCACCTAGATCGACAAAAGACAACATTTATTTTACGTCTCTTGATCTGAAAAACGGATTTCATCATGTACCTCTTCATGAGGATTCAATTAAGTTCACATCCTTTAACACGCCATTAGGGCAATTCGAATACGTCAGAATGCCATTTGGGCTAAAGAATGCCCTATCCGTGTTCGAAAGGTATATGAAATATCTCTTTGGAAAATTGATTTCACAGGGCAAAGTCTTGACGTATTAAGATGATATCCTCATCGCAACAAAAACAATAGATGCACACTTAAAGATTCTAAAAGAAGTAGTTGATGTGATTATAAAAAATTGCTTGCAACTGAGATTAGACAAGTGTTTGTTCATGCAATAAATAAAGATGGCATAAGGCCGAACGACCATAATTCAAATTGCATAAAAACATTCCCGACACCTTCATGCGTTAAAGACGTACATAGTTTTGTCGGCCTTTGTTCATATTTTCGCAAGTTCATAAAGAACTTTGCTAACCTAGCAAAACCACTCTATGACCTCCTCAAAAAAAATGCACTGTTTACTTTTGGAGTAAAAGAACTTGAAGCATTTCAGTCATTGAAAGAAAAGCCTCTTTCGTCCCCAGTGCTATCAATCTATAGCCCACACAACCTAACGAAATTACATTGCGATGCTAGTTGTGTTGGATTTGGGGCTGTTCTAATGCAGAAGCAAAACGATAAAAAGTTTCATCCGGTTTTATATTTTTCCAAGCGCGCTACTGAAAGTGAAAGTAAATTTCTTAGTTATGGATTAGAAACGCTTTCAATTGTGTATGCCCTCTGCCGGTATGCCCTCTGCCATTTAAAATCGTAACAGATTGCCAAGCTCTGACGTTGATGTTGCAAAAGAAGTCTCTCAATCCGCGTATTTCTCGGTGAGCTTTGGAACTGCAAAGCTTTGATTATAAAGTTGAACATAGAAAAAACGATTGAATGTCTCACGTCGATGCTTTAAGCAGATTAAGCAGATTGGTTTCCCAATATTAAGGGAAAAATTAGAGATAGTATTAGAAGATGCCTCAAGTGTATTTATTTCTCACGTAACTCGGGAAAGTTTCAAAGAGTTTTGCATCCTATTCCAAAAGGAGATGTCCCTTTTGATACCCTCCACATCGATCACCTCGGCCCTTTGTCAAACTCCAAGTCAAGTAAGAAACATATCCTTGTAGTAATAGACGGTTTTGCAAAATTTACCAAACTTTACCCAGTAAAAACGACTAAGAGTAATGAAGCTCTTGTTTGTTTGAAGCCGTTTTTTGAAAATTACTCACGACCCAACCGAATCGTTTCGGTTCGAGGAACATGTTTTACCTCAAAAGAATTCATCGACTTTTTGAAAGAGAATAATGTTGAGCATGTGAAAATCGCTACGCATAGTCCACAATCAAACGGTCAACTTGAACGCGTCAATCGAGTACTTGTTCCAATGATAGCCAAAGAGTGTGATGCGAAGCGGTTGGGACAGAAATTTAGTTAAAATTGAGTTTGCATTGAATAATACTGTGAAAAGAAGTACAGGATTTTCTTCAAGCGTATTGTTATTTGGAACAAACCAAAAAAGTGTATTCTGTGAAAGGGTAATGGAGTTTTTGGATAGAAATGTCGGAAAGAAAATATATAATCTTCGAGATATGAGAGCTAGGGCTGAGAAGAACATTGCAAAAAATTAAAAATACAGTAAGGAATATTACGATAAGGGTCATAAAAAACCAGAGACATATAAAGAAGGAGAATTAGTAATGCTTAAAAACACAGCAATTCCAGGTGTCAACAGGAAACTATTTTCTAAATACCGTGGTCCTTATTTGGTTAAAAAGGTTCTTCAAAATTATCGATACCTTAAAACGGATATTGAAGATATGCATATGGTTTCTAGATTACCGTACAAAAGAGTATCGTCACCAGCAAATATGAGGCCTTTTTGATACAACCTAGCAATGAATGTGATGAAGATTTAATTGTGAACTGCGAAGAAGATGGCGATAAAGTAAAGTAAACAAATTCAAGTAACCAACTTATTCACGATCCTGACCAATTTTGTGTATTCTTTTGTAAGTTAACATTTTTCTATATATACTCGTATATACAGTATCTATTATAATTGAAGTAATGAATAAATTTGTGTTTTTGTATGAATGAACCACAATACCAAAATAATAAGGATTCTATGAATGTAACTATACATATGTACATAAGCTAATTTAAATTGATGTAAATAAATAAGAATAAACATTATGTAAATATACAGCATTATGATGTAAAGCGTATGTATAAGTTGACGAAAATGTAATCGAGGCGATTACACGATTACAGGATGGCCGAACTGTGGACAAATTATTCGAAACGTGTCTTAACTTTTAAACGCAAGTGTATACACAAGCGTTCACCATGTACGTACATAACACCCCATTACCATCCGATCGTGCGATCTATTCGAGCGGTAATATTCCAATGTCAACGATATAAAAGACACTGTCTTGTATGTACTGGCACAGTTGAATACAGTCAATAAAACAATAAACTTAACCTCCGACTCTCTAATTATCCTTTTTGTAAGTGCCCACACATGGTATCCCAGAAATATTGGTTTGCGATAACCAGCAGTTTAATTCTTTCGAATGTCATGCTTTTGAAAAAGACAGATTCCCAATCAGATATACGACCCCATGTCACAATAACTATTTTGGGGGAACAGTTTAGTGGATTACTAGATAGTGGAGCCAGCGTTTCATGTTTGAGAAAAGATTGTGTTGAGGAAGTTCGTCGGCTTAGAATACCTATTTTAACTTTTCAGTCTGAAGTTAAAACAGCCGATGGGTCAGCCCAAAAGATTGTTGGTAGAATGCAGTTTCCGTATCATTTAAAGGGAAAACTGCGATCCTAGATTTATATTTGGTGCCATCACTTTCCAAATTCCTGTATCTATGAATCGATTTTTGGCAGAAGTTTAATATCGCACCTGACTTGTTTAGCGCGATTTCTAGCATTGACTTAGAAAATACAGCAAGTCCACAGCAAGACCTTTCAGCAACGCAACAACAACGCCTTCAAGAGGCAGTCCGAAATTTTCCATCGTTCGCGGAGCTTGGCTTGGGGCACACAACCGTGGAGACTCACGTCATAGATTCAGGTGATGCAGAACCAGCCAAGCAACGTCATTATCCCGTATCGCCGGTGATTCAAAAATTGCTGTTTGAGGAATTAGACCGTATGCTCGAGTTAGGAGTGATCGAGGAGAGTCAGAGCGCATAAAGTTCTCCCGTAGTCCTTATCAGGAAACCGGGGAAGACTCGTCTTTGCCTCGATTCTCGAAAAGTCAACTCCCTAACTAAAAAGGATGCGTATCCACTTCCCCACATTGAGGGAATGCTGGGGCGACTAAAAGATACCTTTTTTATATCAAGCGTGAATCTTAAAGATGCCTTTTGGCAAGTGCCTTTAGAATTGAAATACAGGGAGAAAACAACATTCACTGTGCCTGGAAGACCACTTTACCATTATACGGTCATGCCATTTGGGTTGTGTAATGCAGCTCAAAGGATGTGCCGTCTAATGGATAAAGTGATCCCGGCTGCACTAAGGGAATGTGTGTTTCTCTACCTGGATGACCTGCTGATTATGTCGAAGGACTTTGATAGTCGCAAGTAACTTTTGAAAACGGTAGCTTTTTGTCTGAAAAACGCGAACCTGACGATTAATGTCCAAAAGTCTCGATTTTGTTTCAAGGAACTCAAGTATCTCGGTCATATCGTTTCCCAATCCCTTAAACAATGAAGCAAATGCGAAGATTTTTGGGCATGTGCGGGTGGTATCGCCGTTTTATTCAAAATTACGAGACGTTAGCTTCACCGCTCACCGATACTCTATAAAGGCTAGTAAATTTGAAGTTTCTGAAACAGCTCTAGCGGCGTTCGGAGCATTGAAGGAAGCCCTGGTTACTGCTCCTGTTTTGTCTGATGCGGATTTCACCAAACCGTTTGTCATTCAGTGTGATGCATCTAGTCACAGGGAGATAAATACTGCGGAGTCAATACGAGTCCACTTCAAATATTGGGTAGTATTTTTTGCAATATTACGTATGAAAACATTTTTATTGATCTTAAATTATTTGTTGTAGAGAATTTTTCAATGACTTACCCCACTGTACTTGGAAGAAACTTTCTGCAAAAAATTGGTTTGGTGCTAAAAAAGGAAGAAGGGTCCAACGATTTCAATGCGAATTTCAAAAATCACTTTGCGGTTCACAAGGAAGTCGATCAACACATTGAAAACGACGTCGAAGAGGTTACTCGATGTAGAACAGGAAAACTGTAAGTCACTACAGAAGATAAACGAAAGTATACTCAAACACATAAAAGATAGAGTCACAGATATTGTTTTACCTTCACTTTACCCCCCTAAAAATAATTTTCAGCAATCTGATTTCGAAATGAAAATAGTGTTATCAAAGGAAATACGTTTCCATTGTCCTCCTAGGAGGTTGCCTTATTCGCATAGATTAGAGCTTCAAAAATTACTAGACGGTTTAATTAAAGATTGGTATCTATTATTCGTGAATCACGGTCCGAGTACGCGTCACCGATTAGTTTAAGTGCAAAAGAAAAACAAAGAATTTCGGCTTTGCATTGATTATCGGGAATTAAATAAGATAACTCTTCGTGAAAACTACCCTCTGCCGTTAATAGAAGATCACCTAGATCGACAAAAGACAACATTTATTTTACGTCTCTTGATCTGAAAAACGGATTTCATCATGTACCTCTTCATGAGGATTCAATTAAGTTCACATCCTTTAACACGCCATTAGGGCAATTCGAATACGTCAGAATGCCATTTGGGCTAAAGAATGCCCTATCCGTGTTCGAAAGGTATATGAAATATCTCTTTGGAAAATTGATTTCACAGGGCAAAGTCTTGACGTATTAAGATGATATCCTCATCGCAACAAAAACAATAGATGCACACTTAAAGATTCTAAAAGAAGTAGTTGATGTGATTATAAAAAATTGCTTGCAACTGAGATTAGACAAGTGTTTGTTCATGCAATAAATAAAGATGGCATAAGGCCGAACGACCATAATTCAAATTGCATAAAAACATTCCCGACACCTTCATGCGTTAAAGACGTACATAGTTTTGTCGGCCTTTGTTCATATTTTCGCAAGTTCATAAAGAACTTTGCTAACCTAGCACAACCACTCTATGACCTCCTCAAAAAAAATGCACTGTTTACTTTTGGAGTAAAAGAACTTGAAGCATTTCAGTCATTGAAAGAAAAGCCTCTTTCGTCCCCAGTGCTATCAATCTATAGCCCACACAACCTAACGAAATTACATTGCGATGCTAGTTGTGTTGGATTTGGGGCTGTTCTAATGCAGAAGCAAAACGATAAAAAGTTTCATCCGGTTTTATATTTTTCCAAGCGCGCTACTGAAAGTGAAAGTAAATTTCTTAGTTATGGATTAGAAACGCTTTCAATTGTGTATGCCCTCTGCCGGTATGCCCTCTGCCATTTAAAATCGTAACAGATTGCCAAGCTCTGACGTTGATGTTGCAAAAGAAGTCTCTCAATCCGCGTATTTCTCGGTGAGCTTTGGAACTGCAAAGCTTTGATTATAAAGTTGAACATAGAAAAAACGATTGAATGTCTCACGTCGATGCTTTAAGCAGATTAAGCAGATTGGTTTCCCAATATTAAGGGAAAAATTAGAGATAGTATTAGAAGATGCCTCAAGTGTATTTATTTCTCACGTAACTCGGGAAAGTTTCAAAGAGTTTTGCATCCTATTCCAAAAGGAGATGTCCCTTTTGATACCCTCCACATCGATCACCTCGGCCCTTTGTCAAACTCCAAGTCAAGTAAGAAACATATCCTTGTAGTAATAGACGGTTTTGCAAAATTTACCAAACTTTACCCAGTAAAAACGACTAAGAGTAATGAAGCTCTTGTTTGTTTGAAGCCGTTTTTTGAAAATTACTCACGACCCAACCGAATCGTTTCGGTTCGAGGAACATGTTTTACCTCAAAAGAATTCATCGACTTTTTGAAAGAGAATAATGTTGAGCATGTGAAAATCGCTACGCATATTCCACAATCAAACGGTCAACTTGAACGCGTCAATCGAGTACTTGTTCCAATGATAGCCAAAGAGTGTGATGCGAAGCGGTTGGGACAGAAATTTAGTTAAAATTGAGTTTGCATTGAATAATACTGTGAAAAGAAGTACAGGATTTTCTTCAAGCGTATTGTTATTTGGAACAAACCAAAAAAGTGTATTCTGTGAAAGGGTAATGGAGTTTTTGGATAGAAATGTCGGAAAGAAAATATATAATCTTCGAGATATGAGAGCTAGGGCTGAGAAGAACATTGCAAAAAATTAAAAATACAGTAAGGAATATTACGATAAGGGTCATAAAAAACCAGAGACATATAAAGAAGGAGAATTAGTAATGCTTAAAAACACAGCAATTCCAGGTGTCAACAGGAAACTATTTTCTAAATACCGTGGTCCTTATTTGGTTAAAAAGGTTCTTCAAAATTATCGATACCTTAAAACGGATATTGAAGATATGCATATGGTTTCTAGATTACCGTACAAAGGAGTATCGTCACCAGCAAATATGAGGCCTTTTTGATACAACCTAGCAATGAATGTGATGAAGATTTAATTGTGAACTGCGAAGAAGATGGCGATAAAGTAAAGTAAACAAATTCAAGTAACCAACTTATTCACGATCCTGACCAATTTTGTGTATTCTTTTGTAAGTTAACATTTTTCTATATATACTCGTATATACAGTATCTATTATAATTGAAGTAATGAATAAATTTGTGTTTTTGTATGAATGAACCACAATACCAAAATAATAAGGATTCTATGAATGTAACTATACATATGTACATAAGCTAATTTAAATTGATGTAAATAAATAAGAATAAACATTATGTAAATATACAGCATTATGATGTAAAGCGTATGTATAAGTTGACGAAAATGTAATCGAGGCGATTACACGATTACAGGATGGCCGAACTGTGGACAAATTATTCGAAACGTGTCTTAACTTTTAAACGCAAGTGTATACACAAGCGTTCACCATGTACGTACATAACACCCCATTACCATCCGATCGTGCGATCTATTCGAGCGGTAATATTCCAATGTCAACGATATAAAAGACACTGTCTTGTATGTACTGGCACAGTTGAATACAGTCAATAAAACAATAAACTTAACCTCCGACTCTCTAATTATCCTTTTTGTAAGTGCCCACACATGGTATCCCAGAAATATTGGTTTGCGATAACCAGCAGTTTAATTCTTTCGAATGTCATGCTTTTGAAAAAGACAGAAGGCTCAAATTTGTTTATTCGCGTCCATATTGTCCTCGCTCTAATGCACTCGCAGAGAAGGCAGTAGAAGGCAGTTCATATACGAGGGCGGGTCAATAAGTCCGTGACTTTTTGAATTTCTGACCTCTTTACTGAAACGGCAACACTGCTCCTGTCAACAGGCATCTGTCAGTTGACTCCTGTCAAAATTTAAACTTGCTGCGTCAGTTAGTTTGTGTTTGACAGCTATTTTTATCAGACTACTCACTAATTTGAGGAGAAAATGGAAAAAAGTGAATTTCGTGTGCTTATTAAGCATTATTTCTTGCGAAAAAAAAACATTACCGAGACCAAGGCTAAGCTTGAAAAATACTATGGGGACTCTGCACCATCGATTTCAATGGTAAAAAAGTGGTTTACTGAATTTCGTTGTGGCCGTACAAGCACTGAAGATGCCGAACGTCCTGGACGCCCAGTTGAGGTCTCTACACCCGAAACAATCGAAAAAATTCACGATATGGTGTTGGCCGACCGAAGATTGAAAGTGCGAGAGATTGTGGAAGCCGTAGGGATCTCGCATGGCTCAGTGGTTTCAATTTTGAATGATCACTTGGGCATGAGAAAGCTTTCCGCAAGATGGGTGCCGCGTTTGCTCACAGTCGACCACAAACGCAATCGTGTAACAACTTCACAGGAAGGTTTGGCGTTGTTTAATCGCAATATGGAGGAGTTTTTGCGCCGTTTTGTAACCGTGGACGAAACATGGATCCATCACAACACACCAGAGACCAAACAACAGTCAAAACAGTGCGTTTCTAAGGGTGAATCGGCGCCAAAGAAGGCCAAGGTGGGTTTGTCAGCCAATAAAGTTATGGCGACTGTTTTTTGGGATGCACGCGGGATAATCCACATTGACTACCTTCAAAAGGGAAGAACAATCAATGGGGAATATTATGCCAACTTATTGGACCGATTCAATGACGATTTGAAAAAAAACCGACCTCATTTGGCCAAGAAAAAAGTTCTTTTCCACCAAGACAATGCAAGGGTGCACACATGTGCAGTTGCCATGGCAAAAAAGCATGAATTGGGCTATGAATTGCTCCCTCATCCACCCTATTCTCCAGATTTGGCTCCAAGCGACTACTTCTTGTTCCCAAACCTGAAGAAATGGCTTGGTGGAAAAAGATTTGACTCCAATGATGAAGTCATCTCGCAAATAAAGGCCTATTTTGAGGACCTCGACAAATCATTTTTTTTGGAAGGGATAAAAAAATTGGAGAAGCGTTGGACAAAGTTTATAGAGCTCAAGGGAGACTACGTTGAAAAATAAAATTATTTTTTTATCAAAAAGTCCGAGTACGCGTCACCGATTAGTTTAAGTGCAAAAGAAAAACAAAGAATTTCGGCTTTGCATTGATTATCGGGAATTAAATAAGATAACTCTTCGTGAAAACTACCCTCTGCCGTTAATAGAAGATCACCTAGATCGACAAAAGACAACATTTATTTTACGTCTCTTGATCTGAAAAACGGATTTCATCATGTACCTCTTCATGAGGATTCAATTAAGTTCACATCCTTTAACACGCCATTAGGGCAATTCGAATACGTCAGAATGCCATTTGGGCTAAAGAATGCCCTATCCGTGTTCGAAAGGTATATGAAATATCTCTTTGGAAAATTGATTTCACAGGGCAAAGTCTTGACGTATTAAGATGATATCCTCATCGCAACAAAAACAATAGATGCACACTTAAAGATTCTAAAAGAAGTAGTTGATGTGATTATAAAAAATTGCTTGCAACTGAGATTAGACAAGTGTTTGTTCATGCAATAAATAAAGATGGCATAAGGCCGAACGACCATAATTCAAATTGCATAAAAACATTCCCGACACCTTCATGCGTTAAAGACGTACATAGTTTTGTCGGCCTTTGTTCATATTTTCGCAAGTTCATAAAGAACTTTGCTAACCTAGCAAAACCACTCTATGACCTCCTCAAAAAAAATGCACTGTTTACTTTTGGAGTAAAAGAACTTGAAGCATTTCAGTCATTGAAAGAAAAGCCTCTTTCGTCCCCAGTGCTATCAATCTATAGCCCACACAACCTAACGAAATTACATTGCGATGCTAGTTGTGTTGGATTTGGGGCTGTTCTAATGCAGAAGCAAAACGATAAAAAGTTTCATCCGGTTTTATATTTTTCCAAGCGCGCTACTGAAAGTGAAAGTAAATTTCTTAGTTATGGATTAGAAACGCTTTCAATTGTGTATGCCCTCTGCCGGTATGCCCTCTGCCATTTAAAATCGTAACAGATTGCCAAGCTCTGACGTTGATGTTGCAAAAGAAGTCTCTCAATCCGCGTATTTCTCGGTGAGCTTTGGAACTGCAAAGCTTTGATTATAAAGTTGAACATAGAAAAAACGATTGAATGTCTCACGTCGATGCTTTAAGCAGATTAAGCAGATTGGTTTCCCAATATTAAGGGAAAAATTAGAGATAGTATTAGAAGATGCCTCAAGTGTATTTATTTCTCACGTAACTCGGGAAAGTTTCAAAGAGTTTTGCATCCTATTCCAAAAGGAGATGTCCCTTTTGATACCCTCCACATCGATCACCTCGGCCCTTTGTCAAACTCCAAGTCAAGTAAGAAACATATCCTTGTAGTAATAGACGGTTTTGCAAAATTTACCAAACTTTACCCAGTAAAAACGACTAAGAGTAATGAAGCTCTTGTTTGTTTGAAGCCGTTTTTTGAAAATTACTCACGACCCAACCGAATCGTTTCGGTTCGAGGAACATGTTTTACCTCAAAAGAATTCATCGACTTTTTGAAAGAGAATAATGTTGAGCATGTGAAAATCGCTACGCATAGTCCACAATCAAACGGTCAACTTGAACGCGTCAATCGAGTACTTGTTCCAATGATAGCCAAAGAGTGTGATGCGAAGCGGTTGGGACAGAAATTTAGTTAAAATTGAGTTTGCATTGAATAATACTGTGAAAAGAAGTACAGGATTTTCTTCAAGCGTATTGTTATTTGGAACAAACCAAAAAAGTGTATTCTGTGAAAGGGTAATGGAGTTTTTGGATAGAAATGTCGGAAAGAAAATATATAATCTTCGAGATATGAGAGCTAGGGCTGAGAAGAACATTGCAAAAAATTAAAAATACAGTAAGGAATATTACGATAAGGGTCATAAAAAACCAGAGACATATAAAGAAGGAGAATTAGTAATGCTTAAAAACACAGCAATTCCAGGTGTCAACAGGAAACTATTTTCTAAATACCGTGGTCCTTATTTGGTTAAAAAGGTTCTTCAAAATTATCGATACCTTAAAACGGATATTGAAGATATGCATATGGTTTCTAGATTACCGTACAAAGGAGTATCGTCACCAGCAAATATGAGGCCTTTTTGATACAACCTAGCAATGAATGTGATGAAGATTTAATTGTGAACTGCGAAGAAGATGGCGATAAAGTAAAGTAAACAAATTCAAGTAACCAACTTATTCACGATCCTGACCAATTTTGTGTATTCTTTTGTAAGTTAACATTTTTCTATATATACTCGTATATACAGTATCTATTATAATTGAAGTAATGAATAAATTTGTGTTTTTGTATGAATGAACCACAATACCAAAATAATAAGGATTCTATGAATGTAACTATACATATGTACATAAGCTAATTTAAATTGATGTAAATAAATAAGAATAAACATTATGTAAATATACAGCATTATGATGTAAAGCGTATGTATAAGTTGACGAAAATGTAATCGAGGCGATTACACGATTACAGGATGGCCGAACTGTGGACAAATTATTCGAAACGTGTCTTAACTTTTAAACGCAAGTGTATACACAAGCGTTCACCATGTACGTACATAACACCCCATTACCATCCGATCGTGCGATCTATTCGAGCGGTAATATTCCAATGTCAACGATATAAAAGACACTGTCTTGTATGTACTGGCACAGTTGAATACAGTCAATAAAACAATAAACTTAACCTCCGACTCTCTAATTATCCTTTTTGTAAGTGCCCACACATGGTATCCCAGAAATATTGGTTTGCGATAACCAGCAGTTTAATTCTTTCGAATGTCATGCTTTTGAAAAAGACAGAAGGCTCAAATTTGTTTATTCGCGTCCATATTGTCCTCGCTCTAATGCACTCGCAGAGAAGGCAGTAGAAGGCAGTTCATATACGAGGGCGGGTCAATAAGTCCGTGACTTTTTGAATTTCTGACCTCTTTACTGAAACGGCAACACTGCTCCTGTCAACAGGCATCTGTCAGTTGACTCCTGTCAAAATTTAAACTTGCTGCGTCAGTTAGTTTGTGTTTGACAGCTATTTTTATCAGACTACTCACTAATTTGAGGAGAAAATGGAAAAAAGTGAATTTCGTGTGCTTATTAAGCATTATTTCTTGCGAAAAAAAAACATTACCGAGACCAAGGCTAAGCTTGAAAAATACTATGGGGACTCTGCACCATCGATTTCAATGGTAAAAAAGTGGTTTACTGAATTTCGTTGTGGCCGTACAAGCACTGAAGATGCCGAACGTCCTGGACGCCCAGTTGAGGTCTCTACACCCGAAACAATCGAAAAAATTCACGATATGGTGTTGGCCGACCGAAGATTGAAAGTGCGAGAGATTGTGGAAGCCGTAGGGATCTCGCATGGCTCAGTGGTTTCAATTTTGAATGATCACTTGGGCATGAGAAAGCTTTCCGCAAGATGGGTGCCGCGTTTGCTCACAGTCGACCACAAACGCAATCGTGTAACAACTTCACAGGAAGGTTTGGCGTTGTTTAATCGCAATATGGAGGAGTTTTTGCGCCGTTTTGTAACCGTGGACGAAACATGGATCCATCACAACACACCAGAGACCAAACAACAGTCAAAACAGTGCGTTTCTAAGGGTGAATCGGCGCCAAAGAAGGCCAAGGTGGGTTTGTCAGCCAATAAAGTTATGGCGACTGTTTTTTGGGATGCACGCGGGATAATCCACATTGACTACCTTCAAAAGGGAAGAACAATCAATGGGGAATATTATGCCAACTTATTGGACCGATTCAATGACGATTTGAAAAAAAACCGACCTCATTTGGCCAAGAAAAAAGTTCTTTTCCACCAAGACAATGCAAGGGTGCACACATGTGCAGTTGCCATGGCAAAAAAGCATGAATTGGGCTATGAATTGCTCCCTCATCCACCCTATTCTCCAGATTTGGCTCCAAGCTACTACTTCTTGTTCCCAAACCTGAAGAAATGGCTTGGTGGAAAAAGATTTGACTCCAATGATGAAGTCATCTCGCAAATAAAGGCCTATTTTGAGGACCTCGACAAATCATTTTTTTTGGAAGGGATAAAAAAATTGGAGAAGCGTTGGACAAAGTTTATAGAGCTCAAGGGAGACTACGTTGAAAAATAAAATTATTTTTTTATCAAAAAATCTGTGTTTTGTTCCAAAAGTCACGGACTTATTGACCCGCCCTCGTATCTAAAACTATGATGATCAAGTCTAAAGAAAGTAGTATCGATATCGAACGACAACTATTCCAAGTCTAATAATTACTCCATCTCAGTTACTAAATAGCAGATTACTTAAAACGAAACACCCTATAGCAAGAAACATGAAACAACAAACTTCCTAAAATAGTACCTTTTTCGGTCAGAGGAAAAATGAGCGAAATAAAAAAAAAACAAAATTGGTATAATAAACAGTAGGCAATATGAGCTAAAACTGATGAAAGGAAATAATAGCCGTGTTTCTTTGCACGCGGATATAGGGATAATTTGAAATTTGCATGTAAAATACAACAACAACTTATCATATATACGCTAACTTTAGCAGGGATAGCTATCGCCGCTAAGTCCTTTAGCGGGGATAAACAGTGCTTCCAAAATCCATTTTCTTCGTTTCTGATGAATCCTTTCGATGAATTTTTCAGGAAATGTCAAAGTTTGACAACCCACCGACCACTCACACATCCCGCCGAATATTTTATTCGTGATTTTATTATTATTATTTTTCAAACCTCATTTTAAGGGTAATTGAATTTAGCAAATTATTTTTCATAATTTTAGAATATGCTTGGCATCAATTTCAATTGGCGGAAGAAAATATTTTTCTCTTTCAGGATTTTCAATACAAATTTCTTAACTACAACTTACTGCTGTGTCACGGTGCATGTCATAGGTGCATGTGTGCTGCCAAGTTTTTTTTTGATGAATTCTTATGGTAGATGGGAGCCAGCAAGGGTTGAAGGAGCCGCAGGAACTCCTAGGTCATATTTTATTCGAAATAAGAACAATCAGGTCTTACGTAGAAATAGTTTAATGAATAATATTGAGCCACATTTTAAGCTTCCTGAACATCCAGTTACTAAAAATCAAAGGGAAATTCAGATAGAGTCCGAACAGGCTAACAATTCAATCAACGCATCTGCAAGAACCCACAAGCAAGATCACTATATAACCAGATACGGACGTCATAGTGTTAAACCTAATAAATATATATTAGGCGTAAAAATACAGATACAATAACAAGCGAAAAATATCTCCGCACTTGCATATATCTCATCTGTAGACAGTGGAAGAGGGAGATGTTTGTAAAAGATAATAATGAAACAGAAACACGGCTGGTGAGCACGCTCTATTGTTAGTATAATTGTATAACAGTTGTAATGCATTAGGTTAAGTCTTGAGAGAGAAATGAATAAACTGTCACTTGGTCTTAAACGTGCCTTTTTATAAATACCACACTAACTTCTTCCTCAATTTCCTTTGTGGAAAATCCATTGGAAAGACCTTTAAATAGGATTGATTATTAGGGTTCCGTAGCCAAATGGCAAAAAACGGAACCCTTATGGATTCGTCATGGGTGTCTGTCTGTCCGTCCGTATGTCACAGCCACTTTTTTCCGAAACTATCAGAACTATACTGTTGAAACTTGGTATTAGGTTAAAAAGGGGTATTCAATTTGCATACAACACTAGGCACCAGAAGGGCCCATCTCGGTCCCTAGGGAACCAATTGAAAACCAAGACTACAATTGGAGAGAAGCCTAAAAACCATAAAAAAAAACTTTTCCTAGACAAAGCCCAAACTTCCTGCAGAATCTAACCTCCTTCCTATGGTCTGTGCCGCTCAGCTCCCCTAATTCCTAGAAGAAGTATTCTCCTAGAAACCTCCTACGATTCCGTGCTATGCCCTCGCATTCACACAGTATGTGTGTTATGTCTTCCTCGGCTTATAGATCACCACAGAACCTGCATGTGTCCTGACAGTGCCCCGACACTACTGTTCTAAGCTAGTTTTAGAATTTCCTTAGATCTTTTCTTGTCCAAATGAGGCCACAGCGCTCTACACACCCTATATCCCTCTAAATTCTGCCATCTGAGGTCAGCCATTTTTAAGATATTATCATTGATTATTCCCTTAATAACGCCAATGGGTGGTTTAATGTTCATACCTCCGCTATTTTCCAGCTCCCCTCCACTTCCTGCTAGCTCATCGGCTTGCTCATTTCCCTCTATACCGCTGTGTCCCGGTACCCAGCACAGTCTTACTCGATTCCGTCTGCATACTGCTTTTAGCATTGTGTGACAGTTTCTAACAATCTCAGAATTAATGTTAGCAGATTCTAGTGTCGCCTGGCTGTCAATGTAGATGGCGATATATCTTCCCGACATTGATTCCATCTGCACTATCTCTTCCGCCCTTAGAACAGCCAGAACTTCCGATTGGAAGACACTGCTTGTGTCCGCGAGTCGTATAAAGGCTCTCTCAGGTCTGGATCAGCAGAAAAAATGCCAGAACCCGTTCCATTGGTAAGTAGATGTATTCTGTGAAAAGCATTAAGATTTTCACATAAAAATAGAAAAAAACATAGGGGCGGGCTACAGTCCGCTTGGCCGAACTGTTGGATACCCTATTCTTATTCCTATCCCTCATAAGTGGGCGTGACAAAAGTCTAAGTATAGTTGAATTGTTAAGAACGCTCCACATATTTTGTTATATAATGAGGATTTTATCAAACAAAAACGAAGCTTTTGTAAAAAAAAACGCTCCCTAGCTCGAACTTTGGTTTTTCAATAAAATTATTTTATTTAATTGTGGGCGTATCAGTAAGCAGGTTTAAAAAAAAAATAAGACAGGAGCATAGAGGGCCCCTAGAGAGTATATATTATAAATTTCAGCTCCCTAGCTCAAACCTTGGATTTAAAAAAAAAGTTTTTTTTATAAATTGTGGGCGTGTCAGTAGGCGGATTTTGAAAATATTTATACATGAGCATAAAGGGCCCCTAGAGAGTATATATTATAAATTTCAGCTCCCTAGCTCAAACTTTGGATTTTCAAAAAAAGTTTTTTTTTAAATTGTGGGCGTGTCAGTA
Organism: Portevinia maculata; assembly: GCA_949715645.1. Classification (NCBI taxonomy): domain Eukaryota; kingdom Metazoa; phylum Arthropoda; class Insecta; order Diptera; family Syrphidae; genus Portevinia; species Portevinia maculata. The sequence continues at coordinate 44,194,527 of OX454528.1, read as the reverse complement.
GGCGGATTTTGAAAATATTTACACATGAGCTTAAAGAGCCCCTAAAGAGTATATATTATAAATTTCAGCTCCTTAGCTCAAATTTTGGTTTTTCAAAAAAATTGTTTTATTTTTTTGTAGGCGTGTCAGTCTCCCGAGCAGTTTTAGGAGTCATAGATCATATATAAAAAATTTCAGCTTCCTAGCTCAAAATTCGATTTTTTCAAAATTTTGTTTTTTTGAGTTTGTGGGCGTGTCTGTGGGCGGATTTCAAAAATTCGTAAACTTGATTATTTCTGGACCCTAGAGAGTATATGGTTAAAATTTAAGGCCCAGTTTAAAGGGCAATGTCATCACTATATCTATGTGGGGCTTTCTGTGCGATATATTTATAACTTCTTTTTCTTTCGCTACATACAGGGTGGCTGCCACAAAACTTCTGCGAAAGAACACAGATACCCTGTCCCCGAGTAACGTGGGGAAGAACCACGACCCAAGAGTACAATTCTCGTGCTCTAATGACTGAGCTAGACGGGCAACAATATATTTCAGACTGCTGCGTCCAGGTATTTAGAAACTGATTTATTTCCATCTTTCTCACTAACCATTGCATTTTTGTCAACGGAGAGCAGAGGTTTGGACATCTTCGAATGGTATAGGTGCTCTTCAATCCTTGTATAGGACGATGGTCAATATGCCCGCAACAACTTGTATCTTCCCGAACGAATACAGGAAGGTGATATCAGAGCTTGAGGATAGATGGTGTCAGTAGGTAGGCTCAACTAATACCAACCAATTCTACCAATGGGTAAGTACTTATTATGTAGAATGAGCAGTTAACTAATCCGCCATTGAAAAACTAATTAGTCCCTATCAGAGTAATACCAATAACCACGTACGAATATACATAAATTTTCCGCGCCCTTACTAAACTGATTGTGACTTCTGTTTTAAGCTAGGAAAGCTATTGCTTAATGTGTCCACTACGGGATAAGATAATTAGTGAACTACCTGAATACGAGTAGAACTACCTGAGAAATTTCCTGGTTTTTATTGCTTCAGGTCTTTAGGATGAAATATGCCAATTTTCTTCCCCGCTAGGTTTTCTAACTCATACATGTTTTCCCCTACCTGTTGTACTATCCGGCACTTTGTATATTTCGGGCAAAGTTTTGACGCTAAGTACTTAGAGGAGTCGCTTATGACACAGTTTCGCCTGTAGACTTCTTGCCCAATAAGAAAACGTATCTTTCTCGTGCGAATGTTGTATGTTTTCGCTGTTCTTTCGTTGGCTTTTCGGATGTTCTCTTTTGTTTGGCAAGCAGCCTCGGTTTTTAATTTTGGTTTATCTGGGTTTGTGTTGGTTGGATTGTTTGAGTCGAGCGCGACTCTACCATGGAGTTCGCGCTCCTCAGACGGTTTCCCGGATTGCAACTCCGGTGTTTTGACCCCCTCTTTTCCACAACGGTAGCATCGCACTGGTCCCGTGCATTGGTATCGAGTTCCCGATGGTGGTAGTCTCCCAGAAGGCGGATTTATTGCGTCCAAATGCTCGTCATTGTCGCATTGTCCCTCACATTCGTGTAGCAACTCATTCACATTGTATCTACCAGGTGGTCGTTGCAGCCGGTGAGACTCCCTAGCCGGAAAAGCGTTTTCGGCTATTCTGCATTCATGGCGCAACTGGTCAACCGAAAAGACTGCCATTGGGTACACCAATCTACCTATTCTAGCATCCACGTTTTTTTTTAGAATAGCAATCAGCTCGGTGTCAGAAATGGGCGCCCTCAGCTGTGATCTCAGTTTCGCTATTTTCGCAAAGAACTCCTCGCTTTGCTCATACGGACCTTGACGCCTATCTACGATGTCTCGCATTATTTCCCAGTCGGCTTTGATGCTGCGAAACCGCCGCTCTAGCCCGTCTTTTAATCCGACCCAGTCGTAGCGGTAATTCTCCTTGAGGAACTCGAAATACCAATCCCTGGCGGCGCCAGAGAGCAGCATGTGAAAATCGCGGAGTATTTCAGCCCAAGCACATCCGTAAAGCTGTTGCATCCGTTCGATCCGCGACGTGAAACTCTCCACTCGCAGTGTACTTGGATTCCCGTCAAAATGCAAGGTCCATTTATCGAGTCGGATGGACCCTCTGTCGTCTCTTACACATGGATTCATTTCCGGAGGTTGCTGTTGTGGGCCGTACAAGGTCTGATCTGCAAAATTGTAAGTATTGGCATGCTGGTGCCCCCAATCCTTATTAGAGCTACAATTACTCAAATTTCTTTTCACAGATTGCCCATTATTGCTTACAGGGATGTGTATTGCATTAGGTGGTGGTTGTGTAAATCGTCCGACGGTCGGCTGTTGGACATATGAATCCGCCGGTGGCTGTTGCGCCCCTGCGGGTTGCAAAGCCTGTCTTTCTGTCGGCTGTGTCGGCAGAGTTAATGCCGGCGGAGGCTGCGTAAATCGCGGAACTGCCCCGTTTCGATACGTTGAACCTAGCTCTTGCCTATACTGTGTCACAGCTGGCAACGGTTACGGAAATTGTCCCGCCTGAACAACAGTTGACGGATTATTGACCTCTACTTTTTGTGGCTGCGCCAATGCCGTGTAAGGAGGACGCAAGACGGCGTTCATATCGCCCATGAAACTCATGAGGCTTCGCTGCATCTCATCGCGTATACTTTGGGAGATATCCTCTCTAATGGAGTTTTTATATGAGGAAACTGCCTGCACTAAAGCCAAGTTAACGTACGCCTTTATGTCTTCGCTATTCTTGTCCTGCCCCTGCGCTCGCTGTTTCATTCCGAAAGCCACTGAGTGCATATCTTCGGACCGATTTGCTAAAGCCGTTCGCTGCTGCCTATCCATTCAAGTCGCAAAACTCGCTACTGACCCGCGCCTCTCCTCTGGTCCCACGTCCCCTAGACCGGTTAGGCCACTGTATGTTGGAGCACGAAGAGAACTGGAGGAACTCGAAGGGCGACTAATCGTGCCCGTACTGCTACGAGTGCGTGAAATTGCACCGGCTGTTTCCGTAGAAACTGTTGCCAGTGGTTCTGATTAGAATGGTTGGTGCATGTGAGGCTGACCCGCCCACCAGTTGGATGTTGGCAGTGCTTGCGGAGGGACCTCCGGCGATCTCTGCGTTGGCATACCTCCCGCTGTCGGTGGATTTGGTGCTGACGCACCTGCTGCCGACGCCCCCTTACCCTCAGGCGAGTGTTCTACCGGCATCGTCTCAGTGTTTTGGAATACTATTGCTAACGAACGGGTAATTACTCTATTATCTCCTATTATTGACTCTAGCCTAATTCTCCTATTTTCTTTATCCTTAGCCGCTGAATTCATTACATGCGGATAGCCACTAGGTGCGAGCTGAAACGGAGGTTGGACCACACTCAGAAAATCCGGTAAAGACTAATTTAAGACTTTTTATATTAAGTAGAACAAAAAAATACCAATAAATTTATTGGGATTTTAACCCCGTACAAAGTCAAAAAAAAAAGAACTAATTTTAGGGACTTTTAAACTCAAAGTTGAAATAACTTTATAAGAGAAAATGTAATGCCTCTCAGAAGGAATGTCTAGTATCTTCTGTAGGTATACTCCTGATACATCTAAGAACACCCACAATCATTTAAGTAACGTCAGGAAATAAATCAAAAAAATTTGAAGTACCTGAAACAAAAAAAATAAACGACAAAAAAATTGTATAAACTTAGGACTATCTACTAACTACTTGGTGTATCGCAAACTACCCTCATTTTATAATCTTAACTTATTTCTAGTAAATCTATAGAAAATATTTAAACTATTAAATAGCTAAGATACCCACAAATCAAGAAAAAATCACGGATAGTTTGTTTTTTCTATTTCGTATTATATTCGTACTCGTGCGTAAGACAAAGAAATCACTTTTAACTTTTATGTACTTTATGTACGTTTACTATCTTATTGGAGTATTTTCGTTTTGTTGTTTTCTATCATCATATGGGTGCTTCGGGCAGCTGTCGTCTGCGGAATTGTTGCGTACTTTCCCGATGACGCGTCCTGGTATCAGCATCCGAGATAGTAGACTGCAGACGGACTTTTGAAGTTCTTTCCTCAGAATGGCGAAATTATGAACATAGATTTCTACAAGGACTCACTAACATAAAGTAGGAACTATTATCTAAGTATAGGGAATGACAGTGGTTACAATCACTGTCGCTGTCGACATAAAACGAGTCGTCGCAACTTAAGCTGGCATTCTAAAGAGCAATCCACTTAAAGACATACAATTGGATTTCATGTCCACAGCGAGAGCAATTTGGCCTTGCTGCCCTCTGTGTGTTCAATTATTCTACGTTGACTGGACTATAAGAAAGTGAAAATTTAAAGTTGGGATAGGAAAGTAAAAGAATCATGAACAAGGTGGAGAGGAAAGATGAGACGATTAATACACTTACTCTATTTCTTTGTAGTTGCTAGCGCCGTTGGAGATTATCGTCGCAATTTGAGCGGGCATTCTAACGAGCTATCCCCTCAAAGACATACGCATCCTTCCCCTGCCATCGGCAAACACCTGAGCAACCAAAATGAGGCTAATTGTTGTCGCTATCGCTGCGGAAGTTGTTCGTCACAGTTCGTTCTGGCATGCTGCTGAGCTATCTAAACGAAAACATACGAACGCTTGGCAGCGACAACAAGAACCATTTTTACTAATTTCTAACACTAAAAAGGACGAAAGGACGAAATACGTTGGGCGCCACTTGTAATAAAGGCTCTACTGGGATAAGGAAGGTTAGGAAGGGAGATGACGTGGAATCGTGAACTCGAAAGGAAGTCAGAATGTGGACTGGGTCTAAGGAAAAGGGAATAGGATTGAAATGGGTTGGAATGATGGAAGCAGCAAGCGCGGCATGCTTGTCTTTATTGCACGGCTCCAGCCCTAATTACAAAAACATAAATCATGCCGGATAGGACATCTACTTACTTTGTCGGACCGCGGACGGACGTTCACCATTCTGAGGAGCGCTTAGGATGATATTCAGCGCTGGCCAGTTCCCTTCCATCCTGGAATCACCTCGGCCGAAGATCTGGGATTCCCCAAACCGAAGCGGATGCTGCTCCAAGATCACGTCATCGTTTCCGAACGGGCTTTAACTTACCCTAACACCCCTGAAAATTCACGCCTTAGCACTCCATCACACTTATCAGTGCGATAATAAAAACAATAAAATCATCCACCACTTGGCGTGATTTACAAAAAATATACTTTTATTCACTTTTAAATTTTTTTTTTTAACGAGCATTATCCTCAAATATAACGCTAGCAAATTTAACTTTAACCGGTTTCCAACACCGAACAAAAGAAACGAACGTTACCGGAATACAAATACTATTCCACAAGGTGGCTTTTGGATTGATTCCTTATTATTTAGTTTAAATTAAATCTTTTTTTTATCAAGAAAAAAAACGGCAAACTCCCGCTTTCCCCCGGCGCTATAAGCGAGACTTTTGGCTTTAATGGGACAAAACAAATCTTCCCGCACGCGAATTAACCAGATATACCTACTTACCTAAAAAGAGCTCTCTGTAGGGGGTGTAAGGGGTTATCACACAAGCAGTGAATACGACAGATAAACGTGAACGGGGGGGGGGGGGGGGGGTAAACGACAATTGTCCACAATGGATTCAACAAATTAACCTACACGTTTCGATTGGAAAACGGTTATTACACTACAAAATTACTATCACGCCAATTTTACCGAATATAATAATTAAATAATTAAATAAATGCACAATATCACCAACTTAAAATTACTTAAAATTAACTTACAAGACGGACTAAATTACGAACTAGATATATACTCTTTATAAGATCCGGGTAAATGTTCCGGTATTTGCGACCCTAGAGTCGATCATGCCCTTGTGTCCTTTTGACCTTGGGTCGTACTGCAAGTGCCTGTAGCACAACAAAGTTTTAATATAACTAATTAACGCGCTATTATTTCTACTATATGCTATGATTTATTAACACGATATCTCACTAGGATACTGCCATCTACATCTGCTCCATGCGCACTAGTATTCAAGTGGTATCTCGTCTGCTCTGGATTGCTTGAAGACTGGGCTCGTACCATTCGATATTTAAAATTTTCTTGGGTTCACCTTTTAATTCTAGGACGGCCACTTATCTCTAGGCAGTCTGGCCGTCCAGTATCGGTTCCTAACAAATACGCGCCGTTAATCTATCCGCACATAAGAAAACTACCCTAGTCACTCACCCCTTTAGTATATCTGCAACTGGATTCAGGTGTTTCCTTGTGGAATTGGTGTCTTGGTGCACCTACAGCCTTTTTTCCGTATTCACAATTTACAATGGACTTAAAAAAAAAACACCCATCACTGCCTCACTTAGTAAGGTCTTTTAAAAAAGTACATCCACTTTGAAGATCGAGGAGGTACCGACTTTTTCGGTCTACGATTTGAATTCAAGTGATTAGGGTTCTGTTACCTCCGCAAGTTCAAACCGTAAATCGTTCGTCACATCACCATTCGACTGTCCGGTACTCTCGTCCGATTTCTGTACTTTTTGCTACACCCTTATGAAGGTCCTTGTCTTACATTGGTTTTTTATTGTTTTAATTATGACGATTTTCATCAATCGTCATCTTTAAAACTACCACCCACACTAGCGCACCCCAGCAGCCTGGACCTCAACTCCACCACAGCCCACAGACTACCTATACCAAGTTAACGCGATCGCTTCCCACGATCCATTTCAATCATCGATTCCCACGATCGATGCCGAGTTACCGCGATCACTTCCCACGATCCATTTTAATCATCGATTCCCACGATCGATGCCGAACACTTTTAGTGTCCCATAGAAGACACCCGACCCAAGCCACATGTGCGCAGTACGATAGGACGACACCCGATCCAACAGGACTATATGTGACAATAAATAAACTGCTCCAGATAATTTATGATCACCCGCCGGACAGCGTCACCAGCAGCGTAACCACACACCAACAACCAACCCCAAGACAAACCGTATAAATAAACACGGTACAACCACTAGCGAGGCAGTTCAACCCTCAGCCGACGACAGAAAACAACAGCGAAATAATATTAGACTTAGAGTAATAAGTTGTATAGTTTAATAAAATAAAGTACGAGTATTATAAAGTTAAAATTGTCGTGTGAAATTAATTGGCGCCCGAGCAGGGACACGCTTTCAAAAGTACATATATACTACGAATTAACGCATCCAAAAGGAAAACATAACAAGTATCCTTCCGCGGCGTGAATCACCTAACCAAAAAATAAATTCAGATATAAAGCTGAACAACGAGGGAAAGGGTTTGATAAACAAACTCCACCGAACTCAAAAAAGACTTCCGGACGTAAAGCACCTGGAAGCAACCAAGGACACATCAAGTGCACCAACAGATCAGGAAAAGTAGGCACATAAGCAGCCGAAGCTCCAGCAAATAAAGTAAAACCTCATCAACGTAAGGAATTTTTACAAATACAATTATTGTTTATATATTAAGACATACCTACCTTGTAGATCTAGAGTGTTAATTAAAGTGTTTTAAGTTAGGACTTAATTTTAGTAACTTTATAAATTTTATAAATTCGCGTTAAACGAAAATTAACAAAAAAATTAAAATGAATATGACAGCGGAACAGCTATCGGGAATCGTAGGTAAACTGGTGGCAGAATCCACAGCAGGGTTACGGGAGCAGATAGAATCGCTCACACAACAGTTAGCTTCACTTTCCCCTTGTGATGATATCGAACCATACAAGGATATAACAATAGATCCTACAATCATAGATGGGGAAGGGTTAGAAGTAGCAAAGTGCCTACCACATTTCGATGGGGATAATTACGTCTCCTGGCGTACAGCGTTAACGAACGCAATGAAAGTATACGAGGCGTGTAAAGGTGGTGCTAGGTATTATTCAGTTGTGAATATAGTTAGAAACAAGATAGTAGGGAAAGCTAACGACGTCTTAACAAGCCACGGGACACCACTAAATATTGACGCGATGTTAGGACGACTAGATCTGACGTACAGCGACAAAAGACCAGTGCACATGCTAGAGACCGAATTAAGCAACATGCGGCAGAATAGGAAATCCTTGCAGGAATTCTACGACGAGGTAACAAAGGTACTTACCCTTATAATAAATAAAACAATTATGACCTATGGTCCGAGAACGGCGCAAACCGAGTGCTTGACAGACAGAGCACGGCAGAACGCATTGAGAGTCTTCGTTACTGGTTTGAATCAACCTGCCAGTAATATCGTCTTCGCACTTAACCCCGGAGACCTTCCAAATGCTCTAGCTAGAGCGCAGGAAATAGAAACGAATGAAAATCGTATCAAAACTTTCACCGAAAGACAAACCCCGAGGCAGATACCCCAACAACCCAATATACCACATTATTTTCCCCAAAAAAATTATAACCATAACCACCACTATCCAATAAGAATGGACACTACTAGTGGTAATTTCGTGCCTCAACGGCAAATCCAATATAACAGGTCACACTGGGAAAATCCTAACGGCAATAATTATAGGAACGCGAATAACCAATTGAATAACGCAACACAGAATTATAATAATACGAGTACTAATGCATATAAAAGAGAGCGACCGAATAGCGCCCAAGTACCTATAAACAAAGTCCCTCGGTTGAACAACTTAAGTGAAAACGATAATTTTTTAGATTAAGGCACGACTTACCATATATAAAAAGAACGGACAGTAAGTCGGGTAGAATATTTAACATTTTAGTAGACACAGGTGCCACGCATAGTTACGTCAAACCTGGACTATTTCCTAATAAAATATTAGACATCCCCTCTAGAGTAAAAAGCGTTCACGGAACAAGCATTATTAATACATTTCAAGAAATAAACATTTTAGGAGTTAAGGAACGATTTTTCGAATTAAATAAACTTAAAGATTACGACGCGATCATTGGCATCAAATTATTACGTAAGGTAAAAGGCAACATTAACATAAGGGACTCGACACTAGAATATGACCAGGGCATAATACCCTTGATATTTAGTGATCAACTGATCAACTCTTTAGAGATTAACCTAGAGAGCAATAATCACAAGGGAAGGCTAAAAGAGATTTTAAGGAAATACCAAGGAGTGTTTACGGAAAATCCAAATTTTCTCCCATATAACACGAGCGTAAAATGTAGCATACATACTACGAATGACGCTGCCATATGGACAAAAGGTTACCCTTATCCACAATCTGTAGCTAACTTTGTGAACGAAGAAATAGGAAATCTCCTCTCAAACAATATTATACAGCCTAGCAGAAGCGCATACAACTCTCCTGTCTGGGTCGTAGACAAAAAAGGTCTCAATGAAGACGGCTCGAAGAAGCATAGATTGGTGATCGACTACAAAAAACTAAATTCATTCACTAAAACTGAAAAATATCCAATGGCTGATACCGCAGTAATTTTAGCAAATTTAGGGAAGGCAAGGTTTTTCACTACCTTGGGCCTTCAAAGTGGATTCCACCAAATTCTAATGAAACAGAGCGATAGAGGAAAAACGGCGTTTAGCGTTAATAACGGAAAGTATGAATTCCTTCGGATGCCCTTCGGATTGAAGAACGCACCCTCAATATTTCAAGGGGCCATGGATGACATACTCCGGGAATACATAGGCAAAATTTGCCACGTCTACATCGATGATGTAATAATTTTTTCGGAAACCGAAGAAGAACATTTGGCACACATTGAAGAAATAGTCAAAGCATTAAGTTTCGCAAACATGCGAATTTCTAGCGAAAAATCCAAATACTTTATGGAAGAAGTAGAATTTCTGGGATACATAGTATCCTTCAACTGCATTAAAATGGATCCGAAAAAGACAGAGTGTATAAAAGATTTCCCCGAACCTAAGACCCTACGCCAACTTAGATCATTTTTAGGACTATCTGGATACTACCGCAAATTTATAAAGAATTATGCAATGATCTCTAAACCCCTTACAAAATATCTCAGAGGAGAAAACGGCCGAACTGGTCAAAATAATAGTAAGAAAATAGCAATCGAGTTTGATAACGAAGCTATCAAAGCGTTTAACACATTGAAGGATAGACTATGCGAGCAAATAACGCTTAACCAACCCGATTTTAATAGCAGATTTGAGCTTACCACAGATGCTAGTAACTCAGCCATAGCTGCAGTGCTCAGCCAAGAAAATAAACCGATTATTTTTATAAGCCGAACTCTTAGCAAATCAGAAGAAAATTACGCGACAAATGAGAAAGAGCTACTCGCCATCGTTTGGGCATTAAAAAATTTGAGAAACTACTTATACGGCGTAAGTGGAATCCGCATATATACGGACCACCAACCACTGACATTCGCAATTAGTGACAAGAATCCAAATGCGAAGATTAAAAGATGGCGCGCATTCATAGAAGAGTACGCTCCAGAGATTATTTATAAACCTGGGAAAGAAAACGTTGTAGCCGACGCTCTTAGCAGACAAGAGCTACACATGATGAACGACGACGAATCATCAATTGAAGGAACTGTACATAGTGCAGAGAGTAGCCCTATACCTGAAATCAAAATATAGTTTTAAAACACAATTTATTATAAACGAAGCCCTAAATAACAACATTATTTCAAAAGAAATCCACCCTGGTTACTGGAGACACACAATTTTATTCAAAGATTTTGAAATTCTAGGGAAAATTAGAAACATTACCGAGAAAGGTCTAACTATAGGTATATATAGTACCGAGGAGACATTCTCTAAAATTAAAAATAGACTTTTGCAAGAATTCCCAACAATCAAATTTATATTTTGCAAGCAAATAGTAGAAGATATTACGGAAAAGGAGGAACAGTTAAGAATAGTCACGAATGAACACAATAGAGCTCATAGGCAAGCTAAAGAAGTATACAAGCAAATCATTAACAAATATTACTGGCCAAACGCATTCAAGCGAATTCTGGAAATAAATGCTGTATGCGAAATATGTAAGAAAAACAAATACGAGAGACACCCCAATAGACAGCCAATTGGAGAGACTCCAATTCCTGAAGAAGGAGGAGAACGCGTCCACGCAGACATTTATTACTGCGATAATGCAACCTTCCTCACAATGGCAGATCCATTCTCTAAATATCTGATAACCACTCAAGTAAGTTCAAAAACCGAAGCGAAAGATAGGATGATTGAATTGTTACCAATATTCGGTAACGTTAAAACTTTGATCACCGATAACGAGTCCGCGTTTTGCTCACCTTCTGCACAATGTGCTTACAATCTCTTAAACATCAATCATAAAACTACAGCACCCGCTCACTCAAAAAGCAATGGAATCATAGAAAGAATCTATTCCACACTTACGGAACTTATAAGAATAGTAAAAGAATCAGCGCATTTAACGGACATTAAAGATATTATGCCTCTAGCCACTAGGAAATATAATGAAACAATTCATACAGTAACAGACAAAAGACCAATCGACATATTCCACAACTACAAGGCTAACGAAGAAATTAAGGATAAAATAGGTTTTCATCAACAGAAGATGATAAGATATTTTAATAAGAGTAGGAAAAATAAAACCTATGAAGAAGGAGAAATAATCTTTGTAGACACAGGTCAAAGGAGAAGTAAAAACAAACCTCTATACGTTAAAAAGAAGGTTAAGAGAGACTTAGGGAATATAGTAATCGATGTAAATAATAGACAGATTCACAAAGATAATATAAGAAATTAACTTTACAGATGATGCTTTTAATCTTGATGCTAGTTGCCTCCACAGCGGGTCAACAAATAACGGACTATTCTAAGGACGAATACATTTTAGTAGAAGATGCAATAGCCGCAATTTATAAAGAAAGCGGAGAAATTTTCCACCTAATTAATCTAACTTCATATACGGAGATTCTAGACAGTATGTCAGTTGGGATAAAACCTTCAGACGAATTTAAGCAGGAATTAGAAATAGCGAATAAACTACTAAGCCAATTATTAATCAGAAATAGGGTACGTAGAGGAATAAACGAGATAGGAACCCTGTGGAAGTGGATTTCCGGTAGCCCAGACCACGATGACTTAATAAAAATATAACTTAAGCTACAAGAGTTAATCGCATCTAATAATAAACAAATATCCATAAATACGCAATTGTTCAAAGCAATGGAAAAATTAAATGGTGAACCAATTTCCAGAGAAAGCAAAAAAATTCGAATCGTTAAATATGTAGTAGTAGAATTAAGAGAAATAATAAACACAATTAATCTAAGCAAATCAAAAATTTTAAATACGCTAATCTTAAATTTAGATGAAATCAAAAATATTATAAGTAAAGAAAAAGCTAAAGTATCTATAACCGATGTATTAGACGCATCCGAGTTCACTATTGTCCAAAATAACGAAATTATTGTTATATATATTAGATATCCGAAAGTTGTTGCTTTGGGTATTAATTACAAAACAAGAAGTAATAATGTAAACGGTGGACAAATCATTATACCAAAAGAAGTAATTAAATTCCGTAAACAGTTCTATAACACCAAATGTCTTTTGCCTTATTGTTAACACTCCTAACTGCTTAACAGAATTGCTTAATAATTTTGAAGCGAACTGCACAAAGGTTAAAGAAAGAAATTTACCCATAGAAATAATCACCGAAGGGAGTATCGTTATTACCGGCTCTCATATTGTTAATAACAAAGAATTTGCAGGGATAAATTTAATCCAATTTGAAAGAAATGTTACAATAGATAATAAGACATATGTTAACTCTAAGAATAAAATATTAGAACACATAAAATTAAGTAAACCATCCAAAATAACAATACTTGAATTTGTAAGCTCATTTAACTCAGATTTAAAATACACAAATATTGACCACATTGAACCATATGTAACAGAAGTTAAAGAACACCCGATATTGTGGGGACTATCAACAATTCTATTCATAATTATAACCATATTGGCTGTCATAAAGTTATACAAATATTACAAAGTTTACAAAGCTAAGCGTGCTAACCAGGATGTCATCGAACTCATGGGAGCAACCGAAACTAGAGCGCACATACTTATTCAAGAAAGATTGGGACAATCCTCCACCGACTAGGAGGAGAGTTAACGCAATCGCTTCCCACGATCCATTTCAATCATCGATTCCCACGATCGATGCCGAGTTACCGCGATCACTTCCCACGATCCATTTTAATCATCGATTCCCACGATCGATGCCGAACACTTTTAGTGTCCCATAGAAGACACCCGACCCAAGCCACATGTGCGCAGTACGATAGGACGACACCCGATCCAACAGGACTATATGTGACAATAAATAAACTGCTCCAGATAATTTATGATCACCCGCCGGACAGCGTCACCAGCAGCGTAACCACACACCAACAACCAACCCCAAGACAAACCGTATAAATAAACACGGTACAACCACTAGCGAAGCAGTTCAACCCTCAGCCGACGACAGAAAACAACAGCGAAATAATATTAGACTTAGAGTAATAAGTTGTATAGTTTAATAAAATAAAGTACGAGTATTATAAAGTTAAAATTGTCGTGTGAAATTAATTTACCATTGTATATACACTTTATAGTAGTGCCATCATATCGAATTTTTTGTTTTAGCCGACTAAATGCAGATGGCGTTATGAATTGAGCTAGAATGTTTGTGTCTAAACTTTTGCTGTCATCTTCATTTTAAATACACACTTTGAAAACGAAGAAAGCAAGACCAAATAAACCGGTTGGTCTCTCTCGAATCTTTCCGCCGAACGAATTTCATTCCATTGTGTATGCATTTTTTTTTCATTGTAAGAAGGAGCATAGGCGTATGCAGCGCAGGTAGCATGTTCATGTATACGTATGCTTTGCAAGTAGCAGAGGTTGATGATGGAAACCAAGTAAGTTATTATTTGTATGGATAATGGATTTCGCATTATCGACTCTCTGGATGGAAGGGGCGATTCGTTTGAAACGAAAAATTTAATAAAATTTGATTTGGGTATTTTTCTTTCAAATGAGAAATTATGAATTTATCGCATTTTAGATTCTCGCTATTTTGGCTATATCTTGTCGAAAAATGTACCGATTTATATCATTCTTTTTGTAATTGATTTAGAAATATTCAGTCTAATTTATAAAGCAATGACATAATTTATTTTTTGTCAGTATTGTGCCATGCCGCACCACCAAGAAGTGCCAATAGGTACCTATACGATGAATATTTATATGGATAATAAGAATTTTCGTTGTTTTGCGTAGAGCTAGATTGCTAAATTGGAGTATTGCGCAAGTTTATTTATCTTTAATCAACATGTAAAATTGTTGGTATATATTTTAAAGTCCATGTACCTTTTCAATGAAGCATTGAGGAAGGTCACTTGTTGTTATTTTTTGCTTAATGGAGGTTGCTTGCTTGTTTCTCTTATGCATTAAACATGTTCTAACATTAGATATACTTCGAGGCATTAAGAACGTCACTACAAAGATTATGCTGGCTAACTCTAGAGCTTTTAGCTAAGCTCCAGCAATCGAAGAGTGTTCTATTGTGTCTCTTGGCGGTTCAAGTTCAGTATGAATTTCATTACTATAGTCCCAGGATATTCATAGTTTTAATTGTAATCCGCGTTGCGACTATTGGATATCAGAAAGAGTTGAACTGCTTTTTGTATTCATATTGGTCTAATTTTATTCGTGAAAGGATAAGTTGTGCATATGAATATTTTTATAATATATAAATCCTAATTCTTTTATAGTATAGTCCATTGTCTGGTAGTTATAACAGTGAACTATGTTGCTACTATATTACCTGTAGTTGCCAATTATATACAGTGTTGTTCGTATTGTGTGCATTGATTTGTACAGTCCGTTTGTTTACCATAGATATCAGTGGCGTGGCGTCCATATAACACGATTCCCACCGTCTTCCCTTTTAAAAATTCACCAAAAGTAAGCACTATCTGCCAAATAAATATATAAACATAGGGACGGGCTACAGTCCGCTTGGGCGAACTGTTGGATACCCTATTCTTATTCCTATCCCTCATAAGTGGGCGTGACAAAAGTCTAAGTATGGTTAAATTGTTAAGAACGCTCTACATATTTTGTTATATAACATTTAAAGGATTTTATCAAAAAAAACGCTCCCTAGCTCAAACTTGGGTGTTTCAATAAAATTGTTTTATTTAATTGTGGGCGTGTCAGTAGGCGGATTTAAAAAAAAAATTAACACATGAGCATAAAGGGCCCCTAGAGAGTATAATTATAAATTTCAGCTCCCTAGCTCAAACTATGGATTTTCAAAAAAATTGTTTTATTTATTTGTGGGCGTGTCAGTGGGCGAATTTTGAAAATACTTATGCATGAGCTTAAAGGGCCCCTAGAGAGTATATATTAAAAATTTCAGCTCCCTAGCTCAAATTTTAGTTTTTCAATAAAATTGTTTTATTTTTTTGTGGGCGTGGCAGTGGGCGGATTTTGAAAATTTTATATCCCGAGCAGTTTTAGGAGTCATAGATCATATGTAAAAAATTTCAGCTTCCTAGCTCAAAATTCGATTTTTTCCAAAATTTTGTTTTTTTGAGTTTGTGGGCGTGTCTGTGGGCGGATTTCAAAAATTCGTAAACTTGATTATTTCGGGACCCTAGAGAGTATATGGTTAAAATTTCAGCTCTCTAGGTCCAGTTTAAAGGCCTAATTTTTGCCGACGGACGGACGGACGGACGGACATGGCTAGATCGACATTACTATCGATGCTGATCATAAATATAGTAACTTTTAGGGGTCTACGGGCAATATTAAGGTATGTTACAAACTATGCGTCAAAATTAATATACCCCTAGAATAGGGTATAAAAAATGAAACCCGTCCCGTATTTTAATTATAAAATAAAATCTACACACTCACACATAAGCTATCGAATAAGTTTAATATTTTCATTCTACCTCTCGTCTGTATCTTCATACTTCATTCAAGAATCAAGATTCAACCACATTCCACAATCCACAAATCACAAACAACAAACCAACGAGGAGTCACAAAAATACTGTTAGTAAAAAGTTTTCAACTACCGCTGCTCTCTATAATAGAATAAAAAATATTTTTCCGTCTTATTTACTTGTTTTATATCCCTTTCTTCTACAAGCATTGCGGTTCCGATCCTCTTTGTTCAACACCCGCTTTTATATTCAAAGAAAAAGACGCTACATTTCGTCTTATAAGCCAAATCTCACGCTGAATACTTGGAATTGTTTCATTTCATTCTCCCTTTTGCGATTAGCATTGCGTTTCAATCGAAAGATATCAACATGTTGCAGGAATGCAGGTGCTACGTTTGACTCGTTTTTTTTGCAACATTGTGTCTAATAAGACGGTGTTCTTTGACTTATTTCTTTTTTCTTATGACATAATATCTGAATGTGTTATGTGGGTTGATTCTTGATTTTGAATTTGATGTTGATATTGATATGCGTGTTGATGTAAGAAGTTGAGCTTTCATTTTTCTCTCTTGTGATAGTTAATGCTTCGATGTTTTTACAAATTTATTGTTATACTTTTGTCTTATGAAATAAAATATGGTAGAATATTATGGCAATTTGTCAGCAGAGTAAATTCAGCATATCGCTTAAGAGAAGTTTATGTCAAATAAAATACCGACACTTGTTTTTTTTTTAAGCAGGAATTCAAATTTTAATTTAGAATCAGTTGGAATTTATTGACAGACTGCGTTGCACAAGTGCAATAACTTGAAAAAATCTAGTGTTTTGTAAAGCCAATTTGATAAAATCTTAAATTAAAATAGTGAAAAGTTAGATGTGAAAGTGAAGGTGAAGGTTAATGTGTAATTTTTTAGTTTCTTTTATTACCAACTTACTGATAAAAACATTTTAGCTTCTTAATTTTAGTGCAGTTTTAGATTTTTTTTGGAAATGTCTTTGATTAGTGTAGATTGCTGTTTAACTGATTTCCTCCTGGAGGATTCAAATAGTTTTAGTAAGCTATCTTTTCTTGATAAAAAAAAGTTTAGACGTAGGGCGCTCTATGCCTTTTATAAATATTAATTACCAAAGGAGAGATGGTTTTGTGACACATTTTAATGTTTCCTTATACCAAAAATATAAGTGGCTAACTGGGAGTTGCAAGCTTAATAAAATGTTTTGTTTTCCTTGTCTTCTTTTTTCAAACTCCGCCAGTGTTTGGAGCCGAACGGGTTTCACTGATATAAATAATTTAGTTAATTCTTCGAAAAAACATATTAAGACAGAAAAACATATTCGTTGTTGTTTATCCCTACACGAATTCGGCACGAATCGCATTGAAACTTCTTTAGGAAATTCTTTCGTTGTTCATAATAAAAAAGTAGATAAAAATCGGAAACTAATGGAACGTTTTATTGACACGGTCATTTTATTAGGCAGACAGGAGTTAGCATTTCGCGGTCATGATGAAAGGTCTAGTTCAGATAATCGTGGCAATTATGTCGAAGCGGTTTATTTTTTATCTAAATATGACACTTTATTGGAATCCCATTTAGAGCAGTGTTCAAGTACACACAATCCAATTTTTTCAGGTTTATCCAACGATATTCAAAACGATTTGATACATAGTATCGCGGCGGTTATTAAATCCGAAATTAAAACGGACATCAAGGATGCTCGGTTCGTGTCGATTATGATCGACGAAACACCAGATTTGAGTCATAGGTAACAACTGAGTGCCATATTTCGGTACTTGTCAGAGGATGGTATACAAGAAAGATTTCTTGGATTTTTTGACGTTAGCGCAAGTCGTAATGCAAATGAGTTATCCAATCATATATTTAAAATTCTTGAAACATACGACTGCAAGGAAAAGTTAATAGGACAATCCTACGATGGTGCCGCAGTTATGTCCGGCGAGGGGGTGGTGTTCAAAAGAAGGTCCTTGATGAATGCCCGATGGCAAATTTTATTCCTTGTTATGCACATGTTTTAAATTTAGTACTATCCCGATCTCTAGAAAACATAGCAGAACTTAAACTATTTTTTGGCTATACTAATAGCATCGTTCGATTTTTTAATAAATCCACAAAGCGGTCCAATCTTTTAAAACAAATTTCCAATCGACGCATGCCAGGAGTATCGGAAACTCGATGGCATTATCATTCAAGAATAATAAACGTAATCTTTAACTGTAGAATAGATATAATTGAAACTTTTAGTAAAATAATTAATGACTCTAGGGAATGGGATACTGACACACTTTCGATGGCAGAAAGTTTATTAAATAAATTAGAGAGCAAGGAATTCTGTTTTTTGCTTCATACCCTTTCTGAAATATTTGCAAAGACCGATGTATTATTTAATTTAATTCAAAAAAAACAAACAGACGTTAGTTATGCCAAGCAAGAAATCGAACGTTTTGAGTCATGGATAAGCTCTGACTTTTTAAATATGTTTGAAGTTATTTATGACAGCGTAAATGATTGCATCGAACCTCCACATAAACGCAGGTTGCTTGACTTCGATTTGAAGACGAATTATAAGCGCCTTTTTGTTGAAATTAAAGACAATATAGTTAGCCAAATAAATGCCAGATATAAATCATTTAGTAATCTTACATTTTTGGATTTACTAAATAATTTGAAGTATGACACTTTTTCTCGTTCCAGTCCAGATGTAAAAATATCTTCCCTAATTAAGTTTTTTCCTAGAATTTTTGACTTCACGGCATTAAAAAATGAACTTAATGTTTTATATTCTTCGTCGTCGCTTCGGCAGTTTGAGGTTCTCGACCTTCACAACCATTTGAATAGTGAAGCATTGAAAGAAGTGTTCCCTCAATTCTTAAACTTAAGTAGTTTACTTTTAACACTTCCCATTTCCGTCGCCTCCGTTGAGAGGTCTTTTTCTGCTTTAAAAAGAATTCATACTTATTTAAGAAACTCACAGGGCGAGGATAGGCTCTCTGATTTAGCCCTCATATCGATAGAAAGAAGACTTCTTCTTAAAATTAAAAATAGACCAAACTTCTATGAAAGGGTATTGGCAGAGTTTATCAAAAAAGATCGTCGAATAGCATTAGAATACAAATAATTATAAAGAACTAATATTTTAACAAAACTTTTCACTTTTTTTTTTTTTTAAGTGTGTGAATTTTAGCTGTTTTTAATTTTGATTTATTTTTATTGCTGACATTATTATTTGTATCGTTTTTATATTTTAACAAATATAAAGAATTATCCATATAATTCTTCTGAATTTTCTTATTTTAAAATTACTATCCACATTATGCTGAATTTTTTTAAGTTATTGTATCATGCGTCTGTCAAGACCGGCTTCTTTTGAAGCCACTTTTGTTATGCTTTAAGCTCATTGTTGATTGAAATATTAATGTCTTGAAGTATAAAAAATGTGGCTAGAATATTTTTGCTAAGTCAATGTGGAATGCATATTATGTAGATACAATATCCCCATTGAAAATTATTTTATTTCAGGTTTTAAAGATTTTTATTTTTATAGGTGACTGAATTTTTCAACGTCTTCCCTTTTAAAATTATCCACGCCACGCCACTGATAGATATCTTGCTCTTAAGCATATTGTATCTAATCTTATCAAATTTAATATTGAATTTATCACTGACCGCGCTGACACCAAATTATGCATGTAGGTATTAATTTTTTTTTAATACAGATTTATTAAAAGATATTGAAAGTTAAAAGTTTTTGAAGTTGTATTTAAAATCCGAAATTTCCTATTATGGATAATAGAGTTCCACATTCACGTTCTAGAGGAAGACCAAGTAATTTGAGAAATTCGTCCACTTTTCGAAATAACTCCCCGTTCAGGAGCAATGGAATCCAGGCCAATAGTTAGTCGTACTCCACCTGGGGCTAGTGTAGGCTTAAGCCAGGATCAGATTTAACCACAACTGGTAGATAACCACAATAGTGATGATAATAATGAGCGATGAGATATTAATGAACGTCCACCTGTTCAAGAAGAAGCCACAGACTCGAGGCAAACCAACGAGTTTTCATTCGTGAAATGCAGTCTATTAGAGATACCTTAGTTGGAAGATTGGACAATTTGAATTTAAATACTCCCAATGTGAATCCTACGAGACCTTCGAACGTTCGTTCCGACTTCGAACATTTTTTAAATAACGCTTCGTTTTCGACCTAACGCACAGTGTGACGAATCGCTGATCTAGCGGAATTAAATTAAGATTAAATTTTTTGTATTTTTTTTAATTGAAATTTTTCACAGAATAGAATATAACAAATTTTTTTAACATATGACTACAAATTGCAAGATAAAACAATACATACAAACCAGCTTATTTTAAATTTTTTAATTATTTTTTACATATAAAAGTTGCAAGTATTCATGTTCCATGACGCTTTTCTTTCTTCTCGGAAAGTATCTTAGACTTGCTAAGAATTGGATCTGAGGTTATAAGCAATCGATTTAAGAGTTCAGTATTTGTATCTACACGTGATATTTTTGTGGTAAGACGTTCCCTAAACCTTCTATTTTCCTTGTTTCTTGCCTCTTGCGCTTCTTCTGAAAGTTGTCCGATTGGAAGTAAACAAGTCGAAATTATTTGTTTTCCATGAAAGAAGACCTTATCCACACTTACTGGCTTAAAATACCAGGCATAATTGTCAAAAGCATCTGCATCTATTGGAACCCAGACCCAAGAGCTTCTAAGATGATATGAAACTTTTTGATAATTTCTTTATCTATCACTGTAATTTGGGCAGTCTTTTCCTCATCTCTAAAAAATCGTCCAGCCTTGTTCCCGTCATTAGTACCTATTGCCAGACTGTTGAGTTGGCATATCTACCAATAAGCCTGTTTCTCTTGTACATTTTTCTTGGATTAGTTATTTTCTGGCTTTGACTTTTTCTTTACTGCCTTGGTCTTTTACCTGCCGCACCTTGACATCTAATCTTTAAGCTTTTTCTCGGTCTTCCTAATCTAGATGAAGAAGGTATTTCATCTAAGATATGTTGTGGATATGTCAGATTTTCATTTAGCCACACAGAATTTGAATTTTCGAAGCGCTCTCTATGCCGACCACTTTTGGCCCATCTCTCGTCAAATCTTAAACATAAAGTTTTAAAGGTTAATTTGATTGACTTTGTTGCAGCCTCAGAAAATAGTATATGGCTAAAGTAACCCATAAGAAAAGCAAAAACAGCATCTAAGCGCTTAATTTTGACTTAAGAAGAAATCCAAACATCAAAAATTAGCTTTTTCTTGATTTCCATGGGGATCCTAAAAAACGAAAAATTTAGTATGAGTGTCGCACCTGTGCGCAACAAGTTTTTTTTTAGCAGTGCATATTCAAGGCTTTAGAACAAACACGGTTTCCAACTTGGACAACACTGAACAACTATACTTTTCGTCTAATGAATACAAAAAACACATATTTTATCTAAAGGGTGATTTTTTAAGAACTTGAGAACTTTTTTTAAAAAAAAAACGCATAAAATTTGCAAAATCTCATCGATTCTTTATTTGAAACGTTAGATTGGTCCATGACATTTACTTTTTGAAGATAATTTCATTTAAATGTTGACCGCGGCTGCGTCTTAGGTGGTCCATTCGGAAAGTCCAATTTTGGGTAACTTTTTCGAGCATTTCGGCCGGAACAGCCCGAATTTCTTCGGAAATGTTGTCTTCCAAAGCTGGAATAGTTGCTGGCTTATTTGTGTAGACTTTAGACTTGACGTAGCCCCACAAAAAATAGTCTAAAGGCGTCAAATCGCATGATCTTGGTGGCCAACTTACCGGTCCATTCCTTGAGATGAATTGTTCTCCGAAGTTTTCCCTCAAAATGACCATAGAATCGCGAGCTGTGTGGCATGTAGCGCCATCTTGTTGAAACCACATGTCAACCAAGTTCAGTTCTTCCATTTTTGGCAACAAAAAGTTTGTTAGCATTGAACGATAGCGATCGCCATTCACCGTAACGTTGCGTCCAACAGCATCTTTGAAAAAATACGGTCCAATGATTCCACCAGCGTACAAACCACACCAAACAGTGCATTTTTTGGGATGCATGGGCAGTTCTTGAACGGCTTCTGGTTGCTCTTCACTCCAAATGCGGCAATTGTGCTTATTTACGTAGCCATTCAACCAGAAATGAGCCTCATCGCTGAACAAAATTTGTCGATAAAAAAGCGGATTTTCTGCCAACTTTTCTAGGGCCCATTCACTGAAAATTCGACGTTGTGGCAGATCGTTCGGCTTCAGTTCTTGCACGAGCTGTATTTTATACGGTTTTACACCAAGATCTTTGCGTAAAATCTTCCATGTGGTCGAATAACACAAACCCAATTGCTGCGAACGGCGACGAATCGACATTTCACGGTCTTCAGCAACACTCTCAGAAACAGACGCAATATTCTCTTCTGTACGCACTGTACGCATTCGTGTGGTTGGTTTAATGTCCAATAAAGTAAACTGAGTGCGAAACTTGGTCACAATCGCATTAATTGTTTGCTCACTTGGTCGATTATGTAGACCATAAATCGGACGTAAAGCGCGAAACACATTTCGAACCGAACACTGATTTTGGTAATAAAATTCTATGATTTGCAAGCGTTGCTCGTTAGTAAGTCTATTCATGATGAAATGTCAAAGCATACTGAGCATCTTTCTCTTTGACACCATGTCTGAAATCCCGCGTGATCTGTCAAATACTAATGCATGAAAATCCTAACCTTAAAAAAATCACCCTTTATTAAACAAAATCTTTAATTTTTTAAGAAAAACTTACTTTTATATCAATTGACTGTTTACTTATTGAGGAAAGATAACAAAAAGCTATAACATGTACGCGAACCAATTATAAACGATATAAACACTTTCTTTTCAAATTGACCTTCTTATAAAAAAATTATACACAATTTGGAGTTTGAGATGATTTTTTTTTTGTTGCACTAAGCAACAACAAAAAAAAATTGCACAGTCATTACGTAGGAGGCTTAACCGGTTTTTGTTTAATTTTGTGCATGTCATTTTCCTTATTAAATCAAGCTAAATCAGCGATTCGTCACACTGTGCAACGCAGACAAGCACCACCAATAAGTCAACAAACTTCTTCAGCAGGTAAGTTCAGTTTGTAAAATTGAAAAGTGGCAAATTGCATTTGACGGGTCCGAAAATACCTATCCACGATTTTCTTTTTAAAGTGGAAACCCTTAAGGATCGTTCGCAATGTAGCTGGGAATACACTATAACTTGTCTTATCTTTTCTTATCTCTGCCTGAATTAATATTTTTTTCACATGCAAATATGGTTTATAAACCATTTGGGAATCCTCATTGCTGAAATGTGAATCTCCTTCACCGATGTGAACACAGACAACAATTGTGTTGAATACAAAGAAACAAGTTACAGGTGACTGTGACGGTCTAATTGCAATATGCCATAACCTACCCCAAACATCCATCAAAGCCAACAAATAATATACCATCAATCTACTTGATGACAATTCTCCCACCTTTCTTTATCTACCATCGCCCCTACCTTTAAATATGAATATCCATTTTTCACTTGCAAATATGAATTACAAAGAAAATCATTTGAGAATCCTCACAGTAGCTGAAATACGACTCTCCTTCAACGATCATACACACACATACCAATTGTATTAAATACCAGAAAACATAACCTACCCCAAACTTCCATCAGAGCAAACAAATAATATGGCATAAGTCTACCCGATAAAAATTCCTTCAACTTTCCGCCCTACCATGCTGATACTTCCATCAGAGCCAAAAAATAAAATAACATAAATCTACCCGATGAGAGTTTCCTGCTACATCAGCCACCATCGGTAGTCGCTAGTCGCTACCCGAATGATCTTCATATTCCTCCTTATATTCACGAGAATGGAAGATAATGGATGACAACAAAGGTGTAGAAAAGGTTCTTCGATATGCTATTATGGATATAGCTTTTTTTAATGTAGTATTTACGTCGTATGGTGGCGTAGTCGTCGTATACACGAAGTGATAATGCCATTGTATATAAACCTTATAGTAGTGCAACCGTGCGTAAACGACGATACGCCACCAGTGCGCATTCGCCCGCAACAAATCATGATAGTCTAGTTCTACACCATAAACCATAAAGAAATTATCAAAAAGTTTCATATCATCTTAAAAGCTCTTGGGTGTGGGTTCCCAATAGATGCAGATGCTTTTGAAAAGTATGCAAGGGAAACAAGGGAACTATATTTTAAAAATTATGCCTGGTATTTTAAGCCAGTAAGTGTGCATAAGGTCTTCTTTCATGGAAAACAAATAATTTCTACTTGTATACTTCCAATCGGACAACTTTCAGAAGAAGCGCAAGAGGCAAGAAACAAGGAAAATAGAAGGGAACTTCTTACCAGAAAAATATCACGTGTAGATACAAATACTGACCCCTTAAATCGATTGCTTATAACCTCAGATCCATTCTTAGCAAGTCTAAGATACTTTTCGAGAAGAATGAAAAGTGTTATGGAACATGAAGTCTTGCAACTTTTAGATGTACCAAATAATTAAAAAAATTAAAATAAGCTGGTGTTTATGTATTGTTTTGTCTTGAAATTTGTAGTCATAATGTTAAATAAAATTTTTTATATTCTATTCTGTGAACAATATTATCTATATATTCTACTATATTATCTATAGTTGCCAATTATATAGATTAGATTAGATTAGATAGATTCTTTATTTTTTCCATCATAAAGTTTACAAATTGGTATACTTAAGAATGAGGACATGGCAATTCTGCCGTCTGCCTGAGATGACATTTCATAATATGATTAAAAAAAAAAGAAATAAAAGAAATAATAAAAAGCAAAAATTTTAAAATATAAAGAAAAGGAGAAAAAAAAATGTTTAACAAAAGATATGAAGAAATATTATTATATAAAACAATGATATCAATTTTAACGTGATTTGAATCAAAAAATATTATACAATTTGGTTAATTTGATTAGCTGTTTATACAAAATTTTATCAATTTTAACATGATTTGTAACACAAAATAGTACACAATTTGGTTAGAAATAGCTGTTTATACAATATTATCAATTTTAACGTGATTTGAAACACAAAAGAGATATTATCAAATTTAGTATGATCAGCAACAAAACAATAAATAGTTAGGTATACAATTTGGTCAAAACTGCAAAAAGCGGGTAATCGACTAAGTTTAATATGTGAAACTGTTACGGTCAGAAAGAGCATGTTGGCAATATTTAAAGAGGCCAGCCCATTGCTCCATTTAAAATTACAAAAAGTTTGTCCAAAGATTTCTTGTAGAATAGGACAAGCAGCAACGAAATGGTATATATCTTCATTCGCTCTTCCGCTACATAGATCACATAGCTGGGGCAAGTCTGATCGATGAGGTATAAAGTTCAAATTTAAAATTTCAACTCTTGCTCTAAAAATAATACTTATAACCGAGGCTGAAAATTCATTACTAAAGTAAGAGACTTCCGAGGGCAGTTCATGGTTTAAATGACTATAAATAGCTCCTGAAGTAGACGAAGATGCTCTGGAAAGGTTATCCAGAAACATTTTGTGATCCACCTTAGCAATCACATCAGAAAACTGAGCCTGCCCGTCGGTCACATTAGTTTCTGTTAAGTTTAAACTTCTTTCGTAAGCTAAAGCTAGTTCGTTCCAGTTTTTAAACGGGGAAGCATTCACTCGAAGTAATTTTCTTAAGATGATTTTGTGCAGACAAGTTTCACTTCTTTTCATCACTCTAGTAATGAAGTTCGCACTTGCCTTCAAATTTTGTATATGTATAGGGACTATTCCTGACTCTACATATATGGCGTAGTTGGGTGTTGAGTTAGGCAAACGAAATATCCTCTTAAAAAAGTTCCTTTGTACAGTTTCAAAAGCATCGTAGTGTGTGTATCCGAAGACTTGGACGCCATATGCCATGCATGCATTTACTGTCGCGTTGAAAACTTTGTACTTGGACGTTAAATCAACATTTTGGTTCGCAAAAAAACTTTGGCCACATTATATTAAGAGCCAATTTAGCTTCGTTGCTTTTTTCTTTGGAGTGCTTTAGATAGCTTAAATTGTAGGTCAAGAGGACACCCAAATATTTAAACTCCTGTACAACCTCAATGTGTGTATTGTTTAGAGACCAATTATATACAGTGTTATTCATATTGTGTGCATTGATTTGCACATTCCGTCTGTTTACCAAGATAGATATCTTGCTCTTAAGCATATTGTATCTAATCTTATCAAATTTAATATCTAATTTAATATCGAATTTTGCACCGACCGCGCTGACTCCAAATTATGCATGTATTATTTTTATACCCTATTCTAGGTGTATATTAATTTTGACGCATAGTTTGTAACATACCTTAATATTGCCCGTAGACCCCTAAAAGTTACTATATTTATGATCAGCATCGATAGTAATGTCGATCTAGCCATGTCCGTCCGTCCGTCCGTACGTCCGTCGGCAAAAATTAGGCCTTTAAACTGGACCTAGAGAGCTGAAATTTTAACCATATACTCTCTAGGGTCCCGAAATAATCAAGTTTAAGAATTTTTTAAATCCGCCCACAGACACGCCCACAAACTCAAAAAAACAAAATTTTGGAAAAAATCGAATTTTGAGCTAGAGAGCTGATGTGTAAATATTTTCAAAATCCGCCTACTGACACGCCCACAATTATTTTTATTTTATTTTTGAAATTCCAAAGTTTAAGCTAGGGAGCTGAAATTTATAGTATATACTCTCTAGGTGCCCTTTATCCTCATACTTAAATTTTTTTTAAATCCGCCTACTGACACGCCCACAATTAAATAAAACAATTTTATTGAAAAACCAAAGTTTGAGCTAGGGAGCGTTTTTATTTACAAAAGCTTAGTTTTTTCGATAAAATCCTTTAAATTTTTGTCACGCCCACTTATGAGATATAGGAATAAGAATAGGGTATCCAACAGTTCGCCCAAGCGGACTGTAGCCCGCCCCTATGTTTTTAATACAGATTTATTAAAACATATTGAAAGTTAAAAACTTTTGAAGTTGTATTTAAAATCCGAAATTTCCTATTATGGATAATAGAGTTCCACATACACGTTCTAGAGGAAGACTAAGTAATTTGAGGAATTCGTCCACTTTTCGAAATATAACTCCCCGTTCAGGAGCAATGGAATCCAGGCCAATAGTTAGTCGTACTCCACCTGAGGCTAGTGCAGCCTTAAGCCAGGATAAGATTTTACCACAACTGGTAGATAACCCTCCTGCAGCAATGCAATCCGGTCAGGCAAGTAACCATAATAGTTATGACGATAATGAGCGACGAGATATTAAAGAACATCCTCCACCTGTTCAAGAAGAGGCCACAGACATTAGAGCTATTACGTTAGCATTTCAACGAATACTCGAGGCAAACCAACGAGTTTTCATTCCTGAAATGCAGTCTATTAGAGATACCTTAGTTGGAAGATTGGACAATTTGAATTTAAATACTCCCAATGTGAATCCTGCGAGACCTTCGAACGCTCGTTCTGACTTCGAACATTTTTTAAATAACGTTTCGTTTTCGACCCAACGCATAGTGTGCCGAATCTCTGATTTAGCGGAATTAAATTAAAATTATTTTTTTTGTTTTTTTTTTAATTGAAATTGTTCACAGAATAGAATATAACAAATTTTATTTAACATTATGACTACAAATTTCAAGACAAAACAATACATAAACACCAGCTTATTTTAATTTTTTTAATTATTTGGTACATCTAAAAGTTGCAAGACTTCATGTTCCATGACACTTTTCATTCTTCTCGAAAAGTATCTTAGCATTGCTAAGAATGGATCTGAGGTTATAAGCAATCGATTTAAGGCGCCAGTATTTGTATCTACACGTGATATTTTTCTGGTAAGAAGTTCCCTTCTATTTTCCTTGTTTCTTGCCTCTTGCGCTTCTTCTGAAAGTTGTCCGATTGGAAGTATACAAGTAGAAATTATTTGTTTTCCATGAAAGAAGACCTTATGCACACTTACTGGCTTAAAATACCAGGCATAATTTTTAAAATATAGTTCCCTTGTTTCCCTTGCATACTTTTCAAAAGCATCTGCATCTATTGGGAACCCACACCCAAGAGCTTCTAAGATGATATGAAACTTTTTGATAATTTCTTTATCTACTCCTGTAATTTGGGCAGTCTTTTCCTCATCTCTAAAAAATCGTCCAGCCTTGTTCCCGTCATTAGTACCTATTTCCAGACTGTTGAGTTGGCATATCTACCATAAGCCTGTTTCTCTTGTAAATTTTTCTTGGATTAGTTATTTTCTGGCTTTGACTTTTTCTTTACTGCCTTGGTCTTTTACCTGCCGCACCTTGACATCTAATCTTTAAGCTTTTTCTCGGTCTTCCTACTCTAGATGAAGAAGGTATTTCATCTAAGATATGTTGTGGATATGTTAGATTTTCATTTAGCCACACAGAATTTGAATTTTCGAAGCGCTCTCTATGCCGACCACTTTTGGCCCATCTCTCGTCAAATCTTAAACATAAAGTTTTAAAGGTTAATTTGATTACATTACCACAACATATCTTAGACCTTCTTCATCTAGAGTAGGAAGACCGAACAAAAACTTATAGATTAGATGTCAAGTTGCGGCAGGTAATAGACCAAGGCAGTAAAGAAAAAGTCAAAGCCAGAAAATAACTAATCCAAGAAAAATTTACAAGAGAAACAGGGTTATTGGTAGATATGCCAACTCAACAGTCTGGCAATCCTAATGACGGGAACAAGGCTAGACGATTTTTTAGAGATGATGAAAAGACTGCCCAAATTACAGTGATAGATAAAGAAATTATCAAAAAGTTTCATATCATCTTAGAAGCTCTTGGGTCTGGGTTCCCAATAGATGCAGATGCTTTTGAAAATTATGCCTGGTATTTTAAGCCAGTAAGTGTGCATAAGGTCTTCTTTCATGGAAAACAAATAATTTCGACTTGTATACTTCCAATCGGACAACTTTCAGAAGAAGCGCAAGAGGCAAGAAACAAGGGAAATAGAAGGTTTAGGGAACTTCTTACCAGAAAAATATCACGTGTAGATACAAATACTGAACTCTTAAATCGATTCAATTCTTAGCAAGTCTAAGATACTTTCCGAGAAGAAAGAAAAGCGTCATGGAACATGAATACTTGCAACTTTTATGTGTACCAAATAATTAAAAAAATTAAAATAAGCTGGTTTGTATGTATTGTTTTGTTTTGAAATTTGTAGTCATATGTTAAAAAAATTTGTTATATTCTATTCTGTGGACAATTTCAATTAAAAAAAAAACAAAAAATTTAATCTTAATTTAATTCCGCTAAATCAGCGATTCGTTAGGTCGAAAACGAAGCGTTATTTAAAAAATGTTCGAAGTCGGAACGAGCGTTCGAAGGTCTCGTAGGATTCACATTGGGAGTATTTAAATTCAAATTGTCCAATCTTCCAACTAAGGTATCTCTAATAGACTGCATTTCACGAATGAAAACTCGTTGGTTTGCCTCGAGTCTGTGGCTTCTTCTTGAACAGGTGGACGTTCATTAATATCTCATCGTTCATTATTATCATCACTATTGTGGTTATCTACCAGTTGTGGTGAAATCTAATCCTGGCTTAAGCCTACACTAGCCCCAGGTGGAGTACGACTAACTATTGGCCTGGATTCCATTGCTCCTGAACGGGGAGTTATTTCGAAAAGTGGACGAATTTCTCAAATTACTTGGTCTTCCTCTAGAACGCGTATTTGGAACTCTATTATCCATAATAGGAAATTTTGGATTTTAAATACAACTTCAAAAGAATATACTGGGACTATAGTAATGAAAGTCATACTCAACTTGAACCGCCAAGAGACGCTCTACAATTGCTGGAGCTTAGCTAAAAGCTCTAAAGTTAGCCAGTATAATCTTTGTAGTGACGTTCTTAATGCCTCGAAGTATATCTAATGTTAAAACATGTTTAATGCAAAAGAGAAACAAGCAAGCAGCCTCCAGCATCAAGCAAAAAATACCAGCAAGTGACATTCTTCAATGCTTCATTAAAAAGGTGCATGGACTTTAAAATATATAGCAACAAATTCATATGTTGATAAAAGGTAAATAAACTTGCGCAATACTCCAATTTAGCAATCTAGCTCTACGCAAAACAACGAAAATTCTTATTATCCATATAAATATTCATCGTATAGGTACCTGTTGACCAAAAAGTGGTGGTGCTGCATGGCACAATACTGACAAAAAATAAATTATGTCATTGCTTTAAAAATTAGATCGAATATTTCTAAATCAATTACAAAAAAAAATGATAGAAATCGGTACCTTTTGCGACAAGATATAGCCGAAACAGTGAGAGTCTAAAATGCGACAAACTCATAATATCTCATTTGATGAAAAATACCGAAATCAAATTTTATTCAATTTTTCCTTTCAAACGAATCGCCTATTCCATCATTTCTACTCGCAGACGAAGAAGTCAGATTTATTATATTTCCATCATCTCCCTCTCATCAAACATACTACTTGCCTAAGCGAAGGCAACATTGCAAATCATCAATTACACAGAAAAATAAATACATACTTACATTTCCATACAAATGAAAATCATATGGCATGACCACAGAATCGATAATGCGAGATCCATTATCCATGCAAATTAACTTACTTGGAAATCCTACATGCTAACTGTGCTGCTAAACAACAAAAATGCATGTGCTCCTTCTTACAAAGAAAAAAAATACAACATACATGGGAATGCAATTATGAAAGGTTCGATAAAGAGAGATAAACCAGTTTATTTGGTTTTCTTTCTTCGTTTTCAAAGTGTGTAAAAAAATGGTGACAGCAAAATTTAAGACACAAACCTTTAAAACGCCATCTACCAACGTGAGGCCAAAATAAAAAACTCGCTGTTATGATAATACTAGCCGCGTTTTATTATCCCAATGATCTTGATACGGATCCGATCTGATAATAAAACGATCTGGCTCATCAGTGGCAAGTTGTGGCAACAGTTGTTTTTAACACATAACAGACGATACCAGGTATTTCAAGTTTCGATTGGCACTCAGCCATATTGCAAATATAGGGTACAATGTGACGTCACAATATGATCGCTTGTTGTGTCGGGGGTGTTGCCATTTGAATACAAATCAACATACATTTTGCACTCAATATTTTTTTTTCAGAAACTATGTTCAAATGTTATGTTCAAATATGCAACATATTAACAGTATTGTACTGCTAATATTTCCATTAATTTTTGTGTATTATATTACGAAGCAAAACGTCTCAAAAGTCGCAGTGGTAAATTATTCGAATATGAAAATATGCTAATTGATTTTTTGTGTTATTAATAGTGTTTCATATTTTGGTCTGGCAATATTATTGTGTTCCTATAATTTCCTATAATTTCAATAAGCAACGCCACGAAAAAACATGTAGTGAGTTTTGTAATTATATTTTGGATCACGATTAATGATCCCGATAAATAGCAATATCCTGTGTTGTTTTTGTTTTACGTATTAAATTGATCCAGATCCAGATCCGCATGGATAATAAAACACAGCTACTATAAAGTCTATATACAATGATAATGCTATAAAGTTTATATACAAAGCCAGTGGTTCAGTCACTTCATTCATTCATTTCGCCTCATAAAGCTTTTACCACTGCACATGCACGAATCGTCGTCGTTTCGTTTTCGGTTGTTCGCTCGTAGGAAATTGGATATCATAGAAAACGTTGCGGTGGAACTTGCTCTTATCTCGAATCAAATCATTTTCGCCAGCCAACGTCAGCATCAACCGTTTACCATTCTTTCATTGCATAGATCTTTATTTCGCATACACCCACATCGCAGTTTTCGTGTCGAAATTGTCTCGTCGTTGTCGCCCGAAAGAGAGCTGCATTGATCGTATGCACTGAAAAAAAGCTTTTGGTGTTGCCGCTACTTGAAATCTGTGGAATTCAAATAACTGTGTAATTCGAATTAATTTCTTCGTATGCAGCGTATACGCATTCAGGAAGTCATACATACTAGGTAGCCAATTCGTTAATTAGTTGGAGCAAGGTCGCTCTTGGAGAAGAGATTGAACTGTCGCTGTCTCATTATCGTATTTATTTCATCGGAACAGATAAATATTTAATTTTATGATGCCGGATGAGCATAATTCCGCGCCCATTGAGGAGTTGAAGCAGCTGCGCTCCTCAACGAAGGTAAACATAAGGAGAATTAGAAATTTGGTGGATTCAAAGGGAAGTTCACTTTCACCAACTGAGCTTGAATGTCGTCTTGATATAGTCGAGTCGTATTTCAAGCAACTCTTAGCTTTTCAAAATCAAATTGAGCGGATATTTCCACTTGATGACAGTAGAGGGGAACTAGAAGACTTATATATCTCTACGAAAACAAAAATCCTCGCCCTTTTATAACCAAATAGGAATGCTAGTATGTCAGAAACCACCTTCTCTGTGCCACATTCAGTTAACCACCTACCAAAGTTGAGATTGCCCAGGTTCAGCGGAAAATATTCCGAATATAAGAATTTCATCAATTCGTTTAGGACTCTTGTGGACAATGATCCTTCGTTAAACAAGATCGAAAAATTCAATCATTTATTGACTTGTATGAGCGACCAAGCACTGGGAACCGTTAAAGCCTTCCAGGTCACTGAAGAAAATTATCCCAAGGCAATTGAAAGGCTAAAGGAACGATATGACAATGACTGTCTTATCTTCCTAGAGTATATTACAGAGCTGTTTGACTTACCTAAAGTTCCGAAAGCATCTGCATCTTCACTGCGAAGTTTAGTAGATAATATATCAGCCCTATACAATTCTTTGCAGTCAATCGGCTCATTTGAAGACATATGCAATGCCATCATAATATATATGGCGATGTCCAAACTTGATCCAGAAACCCAGTCTAAATGGGATGAGCATCTTGAGTATAAAACGTTGCCCAAATGGACAGATTGTGCTGATCTTCTAAGCAAGCGGTGCCAGTACCTCGAAGCAAGGGACAGCAAGCATCTCCGTTCAGAATCAGCTCAAAAGGTTTCCAACAAACCGAATCACAGTCAACGTTCGCAAACTTCTCTGTCGGTGACACACAGGGGTTGCCGGTTCTGTCAAGATAGTAGTCATGGTATTCAAGGCTGTTCGAATTTTAATGCACTGTCCGTTAAAGACCGGTTTACGAATGTAAAAAGGTTAGGGCTATGTCTGAATTGTCTTGGAAAGGGTCACAGCGTTGCAAAATGTCCTTCAACTTATAGATGCAAAAGCTGTAAGCAACCCATTTGCCTAGATCACCATCAATAGAGACAACTGTTGGAAATGCGTCATCCTCAGATAGCACTAGTAGAAGTGGAGAAGCCTCAACATCAGCAGCAGTCAATACAGCGGCACAAAAGGAACACGTCACTAAAACCCAAGCCATTTTGGCAACAGCTTTGGTGCTTGTCAAAGATTCGTCGGGAAGTTTCCAGATTGGTAGGGTCCTTCTTGATTCAGGATCGCAAGTAAATTTTATCAATGAGAAGTTTGCAAAAATACTTGATCTTCGCAAACAAAGGAAACATGTAGACATCGTTGGAATAGGCGTCGCCGAGACTAGAATTCACTTCCAAACTCAGACAACTATTCGCTCCAGATTTAATAGTTTTGAAGTATCTCTAGAACTACTGGTTGCTCCATCAATTACAGGATATCAGCCTGAAGTAGCACTTAGTGTAGCGGATTGGAATCTGCCTCGAAACTTGGAGCTAGCTGATGAACACTTCAACTAACCATCTCAAATAGATTTGCTCCTGGGGGCTGAAGCATTTTTCGAATTATTGCAGGTAGGACAGGTCAAATTGGGTGAAGGCTTTCCAACGTTGCAGAAAACTTCACTGGGCTGGACTGTGTCGGGAAGGTATAAAACGCTCGTTGGAAAGGAGAATAAACATTGTTACTTGAATACGGAGGAAGCTCATCTCAATCAGTTGGTTGAAAGGTTCTGGGAATTAGAGGAAGTCCAAAGTCACAAATCAAGGTGGACAGAAGAGCAGACAAAGTGCGAAGCTCTGTTTAAGATAAATGTAGATCGTCTGCCTAGCGGTCGACTGATGGTGCAACTTCCTTTTAAACGAGATCCAGAGTGTTTAGGGATATCATATGACATTGCGTTCCGAAGGTTTCTAGCACTGGAACGAAGGTTATCCAAAAACGAAGCACTAAAATCTCAATATATATACTTTTTGAAGGAGTATGAATCGTTAAGACACATGACACCAGTGAAGCATCCAAAGCTAGATGAACCACATTATTATATGCCGCATCGAGGCGTCGTCAAGCCGGAAAGTTCTTCCAGAAAGCTGAGGGTAGTGTTCGACGCCTCATGTCGTACCTCCTCTCAAATTTCCTTAAATGGGATTCTAATGGTCGGACCAACAATTCCAGATGACTTGTTCAATGTCCTTTTGCGATTTCGCTTGCATCGTTATGCACTCACTGCAGACATCGTTAAGATGTACCGGCAAATCTTGATTCACCCATCTCAGCGAAGATTTCAATTCATTCTGTGGAGAGAGAATGAACAAACGCCGGTACAAACTTTCCAACTAAACACGGTGACATATGGTACATCGTCTGCTCCATACTTGGCCATTCGTAGTCTGTTGTAGTTTGGTGAACAAAGCAAGGATAGCTATGAGTTAGGTTCTCGGATACTTAAGCCTGACTTTTACGTGGATGATATGTTAACAGGAGCCGATGACATCAACATTGTAATGCAAATCCAAAGGGAAATTTCGGCAATTTTAAAGTCAGCTGGAATGGAATTATCCAAATGGAATAGCAACGACTCTAGAGTTGTTCAGGCAGTAGGTGGGGAGAGCAAAGAAATTACAGTTAACGAACCAAGTCTCACTAGCACTTTGGGAATCGCATGGAATCCGGCCCGTGACAATTTCAGCATTTCGTATAAGCCAAATCGTATCTTTTCAAAATATACGAAAAGAGCAATTCTTTCACTATCTTCGTCGCTCTTCGATCCGATGGGATTGCTTAGTCCAATAATAATCAGGGCAAAAATTATTCTTCAAAGGATGCATCGATCCCTCAAAGTGTCGATACAGAATGGCGTCAGTTCATGGATGATCTACACTCATTACAAAATTTGGCTATCCCCCGACATGCTTTAATACCAGATACGGTAACATACCAAGTTCACGGGTATGCAGATGCATATGAGCAGGCCTACGGTTGTTGTGTATACCTGCGGGAAACAGATACATCAGGTTTGGTGCGAACAAAAATTTTAGTCGAGGGTAGCGCCGGCGAGAAAAAGGCAGCTTCCGCGATTAGAACTTTGCGCAGCTCACCTGTTGTCCAAATTATGGGCTAAAATCAAAACCATTTTTAACAGCGCTCATTCAAGTGTT
This sequence comes from Portevinia maculata, assembly GCA_949715645.1. Lineage (NCBI taxonomy): Eukaryota > Metazoa > Arthropoda > Insecta > Diptera > Syrphidae > Portevinia > Portevinia maculata. The sequence goes on along the minus strand of OX454528.1, from coordinate 44,159,035 downwards.
TATTTTTGGACGGACAGCCGTCGAAACTGAATACATTCGTTGGAAATAGAGTGGCGGATATTCAAGTAGATACGCAGTGTGTAACATGGAGGCACGTGCCCGCCCATCAAAATCCAGCAGACATCGTCTCTAGAGGGTGTACTGTCGACGAGCTGAGGAGCTCAATTTGGTTTCAGGGTCCTGAATATTTGCTACGACCTGAAGCAACATGGCCAGACACATCAAGATATCGCTCTCGTCACAAGAAAGCACGCTAGAAAAAAGAAAAGTTGTCTTGATCTGCCGAGAATCAAAAGCAAATCTATTATTGGAACTGATAGGTCGTTGCAGCTCCTATACGAAAAGTCTTCGCATTATAGCATATGTAATAAGGTTTTGTCGACGGATGAGGAAACAGGCAACGTACGTGGATACTGTTTTAACACCGGCAGAATTAGATAGCGCACTTTTATGGGTCGCTCAGTTCATACAATCTGAAGTGTTTGCGAAAGAGATCGAAGCGATTCGAAATCATCGGAATCTTAAGGGTTCGATAAAGTGGTTAAATCCCTTTCTTCAGGAAACAAACGGTTTTCACTTGCTACGGGTTGGTGGACGACTAAAGCATGCTAACATCCCCGAGGATTCTAAACATCCATTACTTCTTCCAAAGGACCACAGCTTTACAAAGCTTCTGGTCAGGCACTTGCACAAAGCCAACTTTCACGCTGGTTGCAAAGGCGCTCATATCAATGGTAAGACAGCGCTTTTGGATCATCAACGTACGAGAAACGGCACGGCAAGTCGTTCGGCAGTGCATTCACTGTGTACGGTATATACCAAAATTGTTGGAGCAAGTCATGGGAAATTTACCAAAAGAAAGGCTTACTTCGTCGCATCCCTTCTTGGTATGTGGAGTAAACTTTTGTGGCCCAATCAGCACCTATTTAAAAATTCGTGGCAAGGTACCCTACAAGACTTACGTGGCGGTATTTGTTTGCTTCTCGTCGAAGGCCATCCCATCCATCCCATCTAGAGGTCGTGTCAGATCTTTCAGCTGAAGCATTTATAGCCGCATTGAAACGGATGATAGGTCGAAGAGGCCTTCCAAATGCTATTCACTGCGACAACGCAACCAACTTTGTAGGGACTCAATCCAAACTTACCGAATTGCGCAATATGTTGTTGAAAAAATCGTCTCAAGAATATATTCAAAACTTTTGTACTAACATACCTATAAATTTTCATTTTATACCCCCCAGGGCACCTCATTTCGGTGGCATTTGGGAGGCGGCCGTCAAGGTTGCAAAAGGTCACCTGTATCACAGCATCGGCGGCGCAAAACTTACCTTTGAGGAACTCTCGACGGCTTTAGTAGAGATCGAGGCGATCATGAACTCCAGACCGATTACACCGATGTCTTCAGACCCCAATGACTTGGAAGCCCTCACACCAGCGCACTTTCTCATTGGGTCATCGCTTAAATCCATACCCGAGCCAGCAGTAGAAGTTCCGGACATCAGCTTTATACAACGATGGCGTCGGATCAATGCTATTAAGTCACACTTCTGGAAACGATGGTCCGCGGAATATATTCACGAATTACAAGGCCGTTCCAAGTGGACATCATCTAGCCCGAACATTAGCCCCGGAAGTTTAGTAATTATTCACGACGACAACCTCCCCCACAGCGATGGCCGATGTGAAGAATAATTAACGTCATCAAGGGTCAAGATGGAAAGGTCAGAGTGGCTGACGTGAAAATCGCAAGAGGCAGCATCAGACGTCCTATTCGTAAGCTAGCACTCTTACCGGTTTGAAAGGCAGTGCTTTCAAAGGGGGCGGAATGTGGGAGCCGATACGTCGAAAATTTAAATCTGGCGCCTCTCATTATACCAGTCGCCATAATTATTGCATAAAAATTGCATAAGCTAATATAAGCTTTCACAAATACGACAAAAATATTACATTTGTGAGACTATAAAATCACGTAACAATAAAAGCTTGGGTCAGTCGTTCTCTAAAACACCAACTGGTGCACATATTGCGTTTTATTTGTATCGTCGTTTTTTCGCTTTTATTCAAGCGTTTAATTTCGCTCGTTCGCAACCAGAATCTCCTTACCATTTAAAGTAAAGATTCCGGGTTGGCGATTGAAAAACGCTTCAATCGTTCAATTACAATTGAAACAGCGGAATCCTTTTGAAGAATTTTGTTTCTTTTTCGTCTTTGAAAACAATGCACCCTGTGCGCCTGTGCCCTGTAATTGCATCACATGTAATTTTTAAACCAGAGCTTTCGATGCCCATTATCATTGGCGAAAACTCCTCGGGCAGACCAGCCAACAGGCACGTTCCTATCCATCCATCACTAACCGGCATGTCGATCTCTTTTAATTTGTGAGCTGTCGACACATTTTTGCTGACGTAGTCCTCAATATTCTCACTCGAATCCAGTCGTGTTGTTATTAATTGCCGCAATAATCCAACTCTACGCGTTAGTCCGGAATCCTGAAAAGCTGCTTTTAATTTGTCCCAAACTTCTTCTTGGAAGCCAGCAGCCGACGATGCCATTGAAACAAAAATTTACTATATAATTAATTATTCAAACTTTCCTGGGCCCATAACCTGTTGGGATATTGAAATTAAAGCGTGGTTTATGAATTAGTAATGGCAAACGTTTATTATAAAGAAGAGATAAAAAACCGGATGAAGAAAAAGACAATACATATAAAGGTATAAAAGAGATGAACGAATAGAATATCGATCAATGTAAAGGTTTACATCGGAGAGTCAGATTTATATATTCCAACAGTTTCTTCGGTTTTTTTTTTGGACCGGCAGGATGTTTTATTATTTTTACTTCCATCAAGTACAATTTTGAATGGGAGTTCCTATAGAGAAGATAACATTTCATTCCTTATGCGGTTGCCCTCTGAACTTATGTTAACTATCCCCAAGTCAATTGGTTCATCTGTAGCCTCCATGGGATTCATGTTTTCTTCTGCCATTATCTCCGGGTCTGGAACGCTATACTTGCGACAGATATTCTGTAGTGCACAACATACATTGACTATTTTCATAGGCTTTTGTGGAGTGTAGTGCAATTTGCGCTCATAAGGAACTGCTCTAAACCTGCTATTCAACGTTCCAATAGTCCTTTCGACAATATTTCTTGCTTTTGCATGCCTTTTGTTAAAAGGGATTCTCTTGGGCCTGAAACTGCGTTTCTAAATGGAGTAATCAGATAAAGCTGCAGAAGATAGCCTGAATCTCCTATAGAGCAAAAAGTAGTTTATCCAAATAGGACAACATTCACTTATAATAGTGTTGCATCCAGGCTAGGATTCGAAAAGATAAAACGTAATTCTATTTAATTAATCTTTATTAGTTCTCTTTCAATGTCTTTTACTTCTTGATTATTATTCTAATAATTCACTTATTTAATTCAACAATTCACTTTCACAATTAATCGCTTTAAATAAACAATCACTTCTCTTATTCAATAGTAGTAGTAGTAAGTAGTAAGAAATTCATTTATTTAATATTTTCTTATTACATAAGTTACAAGTTAGAATGAATTTTAAAGCTATGGCTTAGCCGTCAGCTTGGTTAGCAAAATGCTTATACATGTACCTACATTTGTAACTTTAACAATATAGTTATTTTTTTAATAAACTTAATCAATCATAATACTCTGTTATTAGTAGCGACCTGTATTTGTAGATGGATTTAATATAATAAAATAACTTTTTCCAATCACACTCGTTCAGAATTTGTATTGTCTCCTGCATGGTAAGGAATTTTTTTCCGAAGTAAGCTAGTCTCTGTGGTTTGTAGATTGGACAAACACTAATAATGTGAAAGCAGTCTTCTTTCGCTTTTAAGTTGCAAATATTACAAAACTGGTTGAAGCTTCCATTATATGGGCTGCCATTTAAACCAATCAACTCACACCTTGTTTTGAAAATAAGAGATATTTCACTATAGTTGAGTGAGTCATTGAAATAGTTCTTATCCTTTAGATTGAAGTTCAGGTGAGAATACAATACTCTGCTATCTGATTCACGAGCTTTCTCTATAAATCGCACACGAATAGCATCTTCATTTTTATTTATTATTCGATAAAGTTGGTTCTTTAAGTTGTCCAGGTTGTTTAGATCGAATGAAATAGTTTCTCCACACGCGTTTCCAATTCTTAACCATCTTGACGCCCACCAGTCCTTGTTTCTTAATTCATAAGATAGCATTTTTTTGGTTATTCGGGAGTCTGGATACGAACCTATTTTAATGATGTAATCCGCTTGCGATTTGAGAGTGCTTGTAAAAAGCATTGGAAGACCCGTTTCCAAATAGATTGTGTAGTTCGGCGATTTCATTGGTAAGTTGAATAATTTTTTCAAGAAGTTCCTGTGGAATTTCTCGATTACTTCGTACTCGTCTGATCCCCAAACTTGAGAGGCGTAACAAAGAGTTGATTTAACAACTGAATCAAATATTCTGTATTTCGTTGAGAGGAGAATCCGCTTATTTGCAAAAACATTTTTCCATGATAGATTCACTAAGCTTTGGGAAGACTTGGCTTTATCCGTTAGATGTTTACCAAATTCTAGGGTTGGGTTCAGTTTCACTCCTAAATATTTGAGTTCCTTCACAATCTCTAATCGGCTTCCATTATAAAACCATCTATTTCCATTTTGCACTCGTGATGAACGGGAAAAGACCATAATTTTAGATTTTTCGGTGTTGATGGTTAGTCCCCATTTTTTGCAGTAGCTGGCTAGACGATTTATCATCAATTGGAGATTTTCAGGAGATTCAGAGAGTAGAACAAGATCATCGGCATATAGCAAGACATTGACCACGGTATTAGCAATTCGTACTCCACCAGGCAAATCTTTTTCCATGTCGTTTATAAATAGAGAAAACAATAAGGCACTAAGAGGACACCCTTGCTTTACACCAGTCTGTGTTTTAAACCATTCTGAGAAATCTTTTCCATCCCAGACTGCTGCACTTGTTTCGGCATACATTTTTTTAATGGTCTTAAGAAATTTTGTAGAGATACCCAACTGAGACAGTTTATAGAAGAGTGCGCTTCGGCTAACAAGATCAAAAGCTGCCTTGAAATCTACAAAAAAGCTGTACATTTTCTTGTTTCTGGCTTGAAAGGCTCTTATAATCGCAGATAATGTAAATATTTGGTCAACGGTTGAAAAGTTTTTTCTGAATCCAGCTTGACGCTCTGTCAGAATATTTTTTTCATCTACCCATTTTTCTAATCGTCCTACAAGTATGCCACAAAATATCTTGGCTGACACATTCATGAATGAGATTCCCCTGTAGTTTTCTACGTTTTCTAGTGAACCCTTTTTGTGGATGGGGAATATTACGGACTTCTTAAACGATGAAGGGATGTCTGCGCTCGAGAACACACTGTTGAAGAGAACTTTCAAATAGTTGATTAATGTTGGACTAGCATTTTTGTAGAATTCGTATGGAATCCCATCTTCGCCTGGCGCCTTTCCATTTTTGGATTTCATGATAACATTATTAATTTCGTCAGTTGTTACCTCACCATCTAGGGAATCGTCGAAAATGAGGGGGTCCGCATACGAGAAAGAAAGGTTTGAGTTATCCAGTAGAAGATGTTTAAAATATATGGATAGATCATCAGCAGATACTCCTGTACCTATTTGATAAACTGTACCATTAATCTCCCTTGCTATTCTCCAGAAGTCCTTCGAAGACTTGGTTTGACTAAGTAAGAGAGCTTGCTGATTATCGAAGTCAGTTTTCTTAGCTAGGCATAGATTTTTGTAGTGGGTATTCACTTGGTTATACCACTTTTTAACATCAGGGTCATTGCAAGTTCTCCAGACACGCAAAAGGGCAAATGATTTCTTCCTAGCATTTATGCATTCTTTATCAAACCATTTTTGTTTAAATGGTGACCTTATATTTGAAATGTTGTTTGATGCAGCACTTCTTATATAACAAGTTATTTGGTTTGCGAGTGTTTCTGTTTCTTCTGGTATCGAATTATTTGCTGAGAGCAGGCTGTCTAATAATCTGTGGTAGGTATTTGTTTTTTCGGATTTCCATTTAAGTCTTGGTAGCAGGGGCAGGTTTTTGTGATATGAGAGTGTTTCACCATCAACTTCAACCACGATTGGCATGTGATCCGAAAAAGTTTTGTATTGTACCTCAAATTTTTTAATTTTCCCAGTCCAGTCGTTGTTAACAGCACAAAAATCAATAACTGAATTGCCTTGCCCTCCGACAAATGTGTAATGCCCTTCTCTATCACCTTCGGTACAGCCGTTTAACACAATAAGATCATACATTTGGAGTAGCTCTAGTACATCTGTTCCATTTTTATTGTAGACTATGTCTTTAGATACCCTATTGGTACAGCATATACTAGGGTTTGTTACAGTTTGCACTATAGTGGTTTGTGAGTTACTTATTCTCGAATTCCAATCTCCAATCAGCATAACGCTTTTGCTAGCTAAACATGACATTGTATTACACAGCCTCTCAAAGTCGTGAGTCCATTTGTTGCAGTTTATATATGATGGAACGATATATGTATTATTATTTTGTGTCACACATTTTACTACGGTAGTTCCTTCAAATTCATCAAAATCGTAAGTTTTCAAATGTGATTTTCTATTTTTATTCTTATTCAATATTCTCTATACTTTTCACTACTGTCATCTATCGCCCTTCTTTATCGCGGTTCACAACTCGAATGTCTTGGGTGCTCCTGCGACATCTATTTATATCTCCTAGTGACACCTCTCGAAATTTCCAGATTCGTTGAGAAGGTTCGTTAAGTTCAGAAGGTTCGAGAACAACATACCAAGTTATACCACAGCTACTCAAACTGCTATTCCAATGCTGCCAAAATCGGTAATATGGCCACTTTCTACTGTAGTTGACTAATTAATGACAGTTCAAGCAAACATGCAACAATATCCCCCTCTTAAACTTGTTCGTCCCGAACAAGCACGTCAATATTTTCCCCATGGTAGCGATGGAGACGATCCACATGGACAACTTTCAGCTTGCCTCTTCCTCGCTGGATCCGGTAGACAACATCGTTGATGCGCTTCACTATCTTATAGGGTCCTTCCCAATCCTGCTGTAGTTTAGGTGACATACCTTTTCGGCGATGAGGGTTGTATAGCCATGCCAGATCTCCTTCCTGGAATCCTGTGGTGGTCGCTTTTGTATCGTACCTCGTCTTCATGCGGTCGCTGGATATCCGAATCTTATCTCTAGTTTTCCGATGAATGTTTCTGATGATTTCTCTGAGATCCGCCACATAATCATCTTCATTCGTTGCTTCATCAGTCGGAGATCCAAACATCAATTCACTAGGTAACCGGATGGTTCGACCAAAAAGGATTTCGGATGGAGTATGTCCTGTTGTGTTATGAACTGCGCTTCGATAAGCTAATAGGAACATGGGGATGTGCTTGTCCCAGTCCCGCTGGCAGTCGCCAACAACCTTAGAAAGGTGTTCGTTTAAGGTTCTATTGAAGCGTTCCACCATTCCGTCCGATTGTGGATGAAGCGGGGTTGTTCTTGTCTTCTTAATCCCTAGTAGCTGGCATACTCCTTGAAAGATCTTCGACTCGAAGTTGCGACCTTGGTCCGAGTGCAATTCCATTGGTACGCCAAATCTGCTTACCCAGTTGTGGACAATCTGCTCTACCACGGTTTTAGCTTCTTGGTTAGGTATAGCAAAGGCTTCAGGCCATTTAGTGAAGTAGTCCATCACTACGAGGATATAGCGGTTTCCACTGTTGGTTTCTGGAAACGGTCCTGCGATGTCAACTGCAATCCTTTCAAAGGGCGCTCCAACGTTGTATTGATGCATCTTGCCTTGCATTTTTACTCTCGGGCCTTTACTGGCTGCGCAAGCGGCGCATTTTCGGCACCAGTTTTCGACATCGTCTCTTGCGTGGATCCAGTAAAAGTGTTCTCGCACTTTTTCGAGTGTCTTATTTACTCCCAAGTGACCTCCGGACACTCCATCATGTAGTTCCCTAAGTACTTCGTTGACTTTCGATCTGGGTACCACAAGTTGCATCACGGCTGATGTTCCATCCGAACTTTCCCATTTTCTTTTCAAAATGCCATCCTGGACATGAAGTGAGTCCCATTGTGCCAAGTATGCCTTCAATTCCGGACTCCTATTGGAGATCTGCTGCCAGTCCGGCTTGCCCTCATGTTCCTTCCAGGCGAGAATCGGCTCGATACCCGGATCTTCCTGTTGAGCATTCCGGATCTCCCGTGCACTCCAGCCGCTAATGGGCTCAGCTCTCAACCGTTGGACTGACACTTTATCTTTTTCCTCCTGGCGTACGCAATGTTTACAATCAGCCTTGCAGGGTCGCCGGGAGAGGGCATCTGCGCTGGAGTGAAGAGTTCCCTTTCGGTGCTGTATCTCGTAGTCATACATCTGCACCCGCTCAATCCACCTCGCGACTTGTCCTTCAGGGTTCTTAAACTGCAGCAGCCACTTTAGAGACGCATGATCTGTACGCAGGATGAATTTCTGCCCATATAAGTACTTGTGGAAGTGCTTTGTTGCCAGGATCAAAGCCAGGAGTTCCCGCCTGGTTACGCAATAGTTCCTCTCCGGCTTGGATAGCACTTTACTGAAGTAGGAAACTACTCTCTCTTGGCCATCATGGATCTGCGAAAGAACGGCTCCGATCCCAACATTACTAGCGTCGGCATCTACAATAAATGTCTTTCCTGGAGTAGGGTACGCTAGAATTGAAGCATCACACAGTTGGTGTTTGAGACTCTTGAAACTCGCTTCGCATTCACCTGACCATTTAAATGGTTTTCCCTTTTCCGTCAGTTGATGCAAGCTCTTTGCGATCCTTGCGAAGTCCTTCACAAACCGTCTGTAGTAAGTTGCAAGTCCCAGGAAGCTTCTCAGTTGGTGTTTGTCTTTGGGAACGGGCCAATTTTTCACCGCATCGACCTTCTCTGGGTCAGTCCTTACTCCTTCGGACGAGATGATGTGCCCCAGATATTTTACCTCAGATCTAAAGAGATCACACTTTTTCGGGTTAAGCTTTAATTGTGCACTTCGTAGTCTCTGGAACACTTCCTTCAAGTTATCTCGATGTTCTTCAAACGTTTTTCCAACCACGATGACATCGTCCAAGTAGACCAAACACGTTTTCCATGTTAGCCCCAACAAAACACGCTCCATTAGTCGCTCAAAGGTTGCCGGCGCGTTACACAGTCCAAATGGCATTACTGTGAATTGCCAGAGCCCGTTTCCTGCTGTGAAAGCTGTTTTCTCACGGTCTTCCGGATGTATCTGCACTTGCCAGTAGCCACTCTTCAGATCTAGAGTGGAAAACCATCGAGCTCCGGACAGTGTATCCAGCGTATCGTTAATCCTTGGTAGAGGGTAGCTATCCTTTTTGGTGACATTATTCAGTTGGCGATAGTCTACACAGAACCGAGTGCTGCCATCTTTCTTTTTGACTAGGACAATTGGAGATGCCCATGGGCTTTTAGAGCATTCGATTACTCCTTCCTTCTCCATCGTCGACACCATCTCTGCAACCTCCGTCTGCTTAGCCAATGGTAGTCGTCTGGGAGGCTGACGAATCGGTCTCGCATCTTCAGTGTCTATCCGGTGTTGTACAAGGTGTGTTCGGCCATACTCGCAGTCCCGCGAAGCGAATATATCAGCAAACTCGTTGATGAGGTTCCCTGCCATGGCTTGCTGCTCCCAATTCAGATCGCAGTGCTGGAATAAAGTTCTTTTGACCTCAGTCATTCCCATTAGTGAACGAGGCTTCGCAACACCTTCCTGTGATAGTTTCGTGATGGCAGTAACCGGTACACACTTTCCAACCACCTCACCTTGCTTCAATTTAACGCTTTTGTGTTCCGCATTAAGAACTCGTACGGGAACCATATTGTTCTTCGGCTCGACAAGCATTTTTCCAACCACGCAATTTCGGCAGTGGTTGTCTTCTGGCTCGACTAGAAAGAATCGGTGGGCCCCAGGATCACCTTCCAGCTTTGTCCAAATCAGTGTCTCTGAAGAAGGTGGTAGGACCTCGTCCTTACTAATGACTGTCCTCAGGGATGCGACGTTCTCGTTCCCGTACACCATCGGAATTTCTACGTTTCGATACTTGAGTACTTGTATACCAATGTCCAATACTACATCATGCGCCTTCATGAAATCGATTCCAATGATGCATTCGTCACATATATCGGCTACTAGGAAAGCGTGGGAGAATACTAATCCTGCCAAATTTATTGTTAGTATGACCTCTCCATACACTTTCGTTGTCGCTCCTGTTGCTGTTTTCAGACAGTAATTGCTGGTGTTGTGCAGCCAAGACTGACGGACGATGTACCTCCTTATGATGGAAGCGGTGGCACCGGTGTCGATGGTTGCCACGCACTTATTTTGTCCGATATAGGCGTCCACTGTTAGACTCTGGTTTCCTCGTTTGGTTTGGGAGACTTGAATTGTGGTCCTGGGGTCGTCGATTCCGGAAACCAACTTCTGCCCCACGAAGCTGGTCCTTACACGTTTCCCGACTGCTGGTTATGCGAAGCTATATCTGCAGGATGGTTGTTATCCCTGCCAGATGCTTCTTCGTTGCCCCTCCTAGGCCCGCAATGCGGACAACTGCCTCGTCTGGGTGGAGCTCTGCACTGTCTCTGTAGGTGCCCTATTTTGTTGCAGTTCCAGCAGCGCATTTGACCTCTGTTATCTCTGCTCCGGTCTACGATGTCTGCTCTTTGACATGAGCATTCAACAGCTGTAATTTCCCTTACGCGGTGGAACACATTCGATGCCTGATCAGCAGCTTGCATTGTCAAGGCAAATGCTAGGGCCTCAGCGAGAGTTCTCTTTCCAGCCATTCTTACGGCCATTTGCAGTTGTCTATCTTCAATGGCTTGGATAAACGCCTCCACAGCCATTTCATTGATGAGAATCTCACCAGCATTAGGATATGACAAATGTGCCACACGTTCGATATCTGCTTGCAGCTGTTGAAGTGTTTCTCCTCTCTTCTGGACTCTACTGCGTAGCTGAACCCTGTACACTTGCTGCATATGCTCATCACCGAAGCGCATCTCTATAGCCTTGACCAGGGCGTCGTAGTTGTGTTGCTTCTCTTCAGAGACGGTTTGGAGTAACTCCGCAGCTGTACCTCTTAGTGCGAGCGTTAGCGCAATCGACTTTTCCTCGTTGTCCCAGCTGTTCGCCACTGCAGCTGCTTCAAACTGTTTCTTATAAATTGGCCATGATGTTTGACCATCGAAAACAGGAGGCTGCATCTCTTTCCTTCTCGGGCAGTCCGCAGAATTTTCTCGAGCCTTCTGCTTCTTCACTTTCTCGAGCTCTTTAGCCAAGTTCTCGATGTTTGTATCGATTTCGTCGAATTTGGTTTCAACCTTCTCGAACTTTTGGTCAATTTCTTCGAGTTTTCCTTCGAGAACATTTTTAAAATCTTCCACAGCGCTCTTTTGGGCGGCAACTATGGAATTCTTTTGTTCTTCGAATTTAGTGTCCATTGCTTGCAATTTGGAATCTAGAGAATTCTTTTGTTCATCAAATTTAGAGTCCATTGAATTCTTCTGTTCATCTAACTTGGCCAGAAGTAATTCCATCATAGCAGTCATATCAACGCTTGTACTTACTTGTTCTTCTGCAACGTCGAACAAAACGGACTTGGGGTTTTCGCCTTCGTTTTCAACAGATTCCTGCAGTCGAAGCACAAGATCACTTTTTCCTCCAGCTGTGGAGAGGTTCCGCTTTTCCAATTCAGCTTTTAACTGCGGTATACTGAGCTGTAGTAATTTTAATGTGCGGCCCATTTTTTTTTTTTTTTTTTTTAATTCACTTCACTTTAATTTCACACTGAATACGTTTTATCCCACTTCTGACACCAATGTTGCATCCAGGCTAGGATTCGAAAAGATAAAACGTAATTCTATTTAATTAATCTTTATTAGTTCTCCTTCAATGTCTTTTACTTCTTGATTATTATTCTAATAATTCACTTATTTAATTCAACAATTCACTTTCGCAATTAATCGCTTTAAATAAACAATCACTTCTCTTATTCAATATTCTCTATACTTTTCACTACTGTCATCTATCGCCCTTCTTTATCGCGGTTCACAACTCGAATGTCTTGGGTGCTCCTGCGACATCTATTTATATCTCCTAGTGACACCTCTCGAAATTTCCAGATTCGTTGAGAAGGTTCGAGAACAACATACCAAGTTATACCACAGCTACTCAAACTGCTATTCCAATGCTGCCAAAATCGGTAATATGGCCACTTTCTACTGTAGTTGACTAATTAATGACAGTTCAAGCAAACATGCAACAATAGAATAAAATACACACCTAAGTACCTTGAGCGCTCTCCATTTTCCCACCAGCTCTCTAAGAGTTCCTTCAATTCACTTTTATTCCATACAAACGAGTCATGTGTGGAACCAGGATTTCTCGCATCAACAAATCTAATTGTGCCATTACTGTCGCAGGCCTAGTGAAAAGACAAAATTCCAGTGAAAAGCAATAATCAAAATAATAACAACTTAACACCATGGCATTCAAACTATACAACCCTTTTCTGTTCAAATATTGGTGTTGTAAATAAGCAGGGGCGTTGATTCCAATGTGGGTACCGTCAACACATTCTACTATTCCGGGAAGTCTAGCTCTTTCGAAAAAGTAATTCCTTGCGTCTTGTTTTTCAACGTTGGACATATCTGCCTTGATCCAAACCGGACAAATGTTCGATCCAAGTAACGCAAGAACTTGATTTAAAACTGCCGAAACTGTAGGTTGCGAAAGCCCCAACTCAAAGTCAGTCCCCACAACATTTTGATAGCTACCACTACCGAGAAACCGCAGAACACATGCAAGTTTTATTATTGGTGGAGTTGCAAAACTCACTGAAGTTTTCAGCCCTGGACTTATTTTATTCAAAACATAATTAAACGCATGTTTGTTTAATCGAAAATATGAAATAAACCTAAGAAAAGCAATAGGTACATTTTTCATACTGTTGCATGTTTGCTTGAACTGTGTCATTCAGCATTAATTAGTCAACTGCGCCATCTAGTAGAGAGTAAAAGTAGCCATATTACCGATTTTGGCAGCATTGGAATAGCAGTTAGAGTAGCTGTGGTATAACTTGTTATGTTGTTCTCGAACCTTCTGAACTTGACGAATCTGGAAATTTCGAGAGGTGTCACTAGGAGATATAAATAGATGTCGCAGGAGCACCCAAGACATTCTAGTTGTGAACCGCGATAAAGAAGTACGATAGATGACAGTAGTGAAAAGTATAGAGAAAAAGTATAAGTATCCAGTAAGAGAAAAAGTCTTTGTGTATTTAAAGTGATTAATTGTGAAAGTGAATTGTTGAATTAAATAAGTGAATTATTAGAATAATAATCAAGAAGTAAAAGACATTGATAGAGAACTAATAAAGATTAATTAAATAGAATTACGTTTTATCTTTTCGAATCCTAGCCTGGATGTAACATTGGTGTCAGAAGTGGGATAAAACGTATTTAGCCTGAAATTAAAGTGAAGTGAATTAGTTAAAAAAAAAAAAAGGAAAACAATAATGGGCCGCACATTGAAATTGCTTCAGCTCAGTATACCGCAGTTAAAAGCTGAACTAGAAAAGCGGAATCTCTCCACAGCTGGAGGAAAAAGTGATCTGGTGCTTCGACTGCAGGAAGCTGTTGAAAACGAAGGAGAAAACCCCAAGTCCGTTTTGTTTGACGTAGCAGAAGAACAAGTAAGTACGGGCGTTGATATTACTGCTATGATGGAATTACTTCTGGCTAAGTTTGACGAACAGAAGAATTCCCTAGAACAACAGAAGAATTCTCTAGATTCCAAATTAGAATCAATGGACTCTAAATTTGATGAACAGAAGAATTCCCTAGAACAACAGAAGAATTCTCTAGATTCCAAATTGGAATCAATGGACTCTAAATTTGATGAACAAAAGAATTCTCTAGAACAACAGAAGAATTCTCTAGATTCCAAATTGCAAGCAATGGACACTAAATTCGAAGAACAAAAGAATTCCATAGTTGCCGCCCAATGGTGGCAATGGTGCGATGGTAGTGTATTCAATACGTGATTGGCAGGTCGTGCGTTCGAATCCCGACCAGGGCCATGATTTTTATAAATTGAATACACACAACAAAAACAGATCTCCCTAAAGCAATTTAGGCGCCACCTGTGGAGATAAAATCCCATCGCACCAAACTTCTTTCCTATCCTTCTATTCTTTCATAAAGTAAGTAGAACCCAAAAATAGGCAATGAATCATTTGCTGAGAGCTACTTACAGCAACAAACAAAATGCCTGCGCTGTGGTTTCCACTATAAGGGTACTGTGTCACAGAAAAAGCGCACGCAAATTATAAAAAAAAAAAAAAAAAAAAAAAGAGCGCTGTGGAAGATTTTAAAAATGTTCTCGAAGGATAACTCGAAGAAATTGACCAAAAGTTCGAGAAGGTTGAAACCAAATTCGACGAAATCGATACAAACATCGAGAACTTAGCTAAAGAGCTCGAGAAAGTGAAGAAGCAGAAGGCTCGAGAAAATTCTGCGGACTGCCCGAGAAGGAAAGAGATGCAGCCTCCTGTTTTCGATGGTCAAACATCATGGCCAATCTATAAGAAACAGTTTGAAGCAGCTGCAGTGGCGAACAGCTGGGACAACGAGGAAAAGTCGATTGCGCTAACGCTCGCACTAAGAGGTACAGCTGCGGAGTTACTCCAAACCGTCTCAGAAGAGAAGCAACACGACTACGACGCCCTGGTCAAGGCTATAGAGATGCGCTTCGCTGATGAGCATATGCAGCAAGTGTACAGGGTCCAGCTACGCAGTAGAGTCCAGAAGCGGGGAGAAACACTTCAACAGCTGCAAGCAGATATCGAACGTCTGGCACATTTGTCATATCCTAATGCTGGTGAGGTTCTCATCAATGAAATGGCTGTGGAGGCGTTAAGCCAAGCCATTGAAGATAGACAACTGCAAATGGCCGTAAGAATGGCTGGAAAGAGAACTCTCGCTGAGGCCCTAGCATTTGCCTTGACAATGCAAGCTGCTGATCAGGCATCGAATGTGTTCCACCGCGTAAGGGAAATGACAGCCGTTGAATGTTCATGTCAAAGAGCAGACGTCGTAGACCGGAGCAGAGATAACAGAGGTCAAATGCGCTGCTGGAACTGCAACAAAATAGGGCACCTAGAGAGACAGTGCAGAGCTCCACCCAGACGAGGCAGTTGTCCGCATTGCGGGCCTAGGAGGGGCAACGAAGAAGCATCTGTCAGGGATAACATCCATCCTGCAGATATAGTCGCAGAACCAGCAGTCGGGAAACGCGTAAGGACCAGCTTCGCGGGGCAGAAGTTGGTTTCCGGAATCGTCGACCGCAGGACCACAATTCAAGTCTCCCAAACCAAACGAGGAAACCAGAGTCTAACAGTGGAAGCCTATATCGGACAAAATAAGTGCGTGGCAACCATCGACACCGGTGCCACCGCTTCCATTATAAGAAGGAACATCGTCCGTCAGTCTTGGCTGCACAACACCAGCAATTACTGTCTGAAAACAGCAACAGGAGCGACAGCGAAAGTATATGGAGAGGTCATACTAACAATAAATTTGGCAGGATTAGCATTCTCCCACGCTTTCGTAGTAGCTGATATATGTGACGAATGCATCATTGGAATCGATTTCATGAAGGCGCATGATGTAGTATTGGACATTGGTATGCAAGTACTCAAGTATCGAAACGTAGAGATTCCGATGGTGTACGGGAACGAGAACGCCGTATCCCTGAGGACAGTCATTAGTAAGGACGAGGTCCTACCACCTTCTTCAGAGACACTGATTTGGGCAAAGCTGGACGGTGATCCTGGGTCCCACCGATTCTTTCTAGTCGAGCCAGAAGACAACCACTGCCGAAACTGCGTGGTTGGAAAAATGCTTGTCGAGCCGAAGAACAATATGGTTCCCGTACGAGTTCTTAATGCGGAACACAAAAGCGTCAAATTGAAGCAAGGTGAGGTGGTTGGAAAGTGTGTACCGGTTACTGCCATCACGAAACTATCACAGGAAGGTGTTGCGAAGCCTGGTTCACTAATGGGAATGACTGAGGTCAAAAGAACTTTATTCCAGTACTGCGATCTGAATGAGGAGCAGCAAGCCATGGCAGGGAACTTCATCAACGAGTTTGTTGATATATTCGCTTCGCGGGACTGTGAGTATGGCCGAACACACTTTGTACAACACCGGATAGACACTGGAGATGCGAGACCGATTCGTCAGCCTTCCAGACGATTACCATTGGCTAAGCAGACGGAGGTTGCAGAGATGGTGTCGACGATGGAGAAGGAAGGAGTGATCGAATGCTCTAAAAGCCCACGGGCATCTCCAATTGTTCTAGTCAAAAAGAAAGATGGCAGCACTCGGTTCTGTGTAGACTATCGCCAACTGAATAATGTCACCAAAAAGGATAGCTACCCTCTACCAAGGATTGACGATACGCTGGATACACTGTCCGGAGCCCGATGATTTTCCACTCTAGATCTGAAGAGTGGCTACTGGCAAGTGCAGATCCATCCGGAAGACCGTGAGAAAACGGATTTCACAGCAGGAAACGGGCTCTGTCAATTCACAGTAATGCCATTTGGACTGTGCAACGCGCCGGCAACCTTTGAGCGTCTAATGGAGCGTGTTTTGTTGGGGCTAACGTGGAAAACGTGTTTGGTCTACTTGGACGATGTCATCGTGGTTGGAAAAACGTTTGAAGAACATCGAGATAACTTGAAGGAAGTGTTCCAGAGACTACGAAGTGCACAATTAAAGCTTAACCCGAAAAAGTGTGATCTCTTTAGATCTAAGGTGAAATACCTGGGGCACATCATCTCGTCCGAGGGAGTAAGGACTGACCCAGAGAAGGTCGATGCGGTGAAAAATTGGCCCGTTCCCAAAGACAAACACCAACTGAGAAGCTTCCTGGGACTTGCAACTTACTACAGGCGGTTTGTGAAGGACTTTGCAAGGATCGCGAAGAGCTTGCATCAACTGACGGAAAAGGGAAAACCATTCAAATGGTCAGGTGAATGCGAAACGAGTTTCAAGAGTCTCAAACACCAACTGTGTGATGCTCCAATTCCAGCGTACCCTACTCCAGGAAAAACATTTATTTTAGACGCCGACGCTAGTAATGTTGGGATCGGAGCCGTTCTTTCGCAGATCCATGATGGCCAAGAGAGAGTAGTTTCCTACTTCAGTAAGGTGCTATCCAAGCCGGAGAGGAACTATTGCGTAACCAGGCGGGAACTCCTGGCTTTGATCCTGGCAACAAAGCACTTCCACAAGTACTTATATGGGCAGAAATTCATCCTGCGTACAGATCATGCGTCTCTAAAGTGGCTGCTGCAGTTTAAGAACCCTGAAGGACAAGTCGCGAGGTGGATTGAGCGGCTGCAGATGTATGACTACGAGATACAGCACCGAAAGGGAACTCTTCACTCCAACGCAGATGCCCTCTCCCGGCGACCCTGCAAGGCTGATTGTAAACATTGCGTACGCCAGGAGGAAAAAGATAAAGTGTCAGTCCAATGGTTGAGAGCTGAGCCCATTAGCGGCTGGAGTGCACGGGAGATCCGGAATGCTCAACAGGAAGATCCGGATATCGAGCCGATTCTCGCCTGGAAGGAACATGAGGGCAAGCCGGACTGGCAGCAGATCTCCAATAGGAGTCCGGAATTGAAGGCATACTTGGCACAATGGGACTCACTTCATGTCCAGGGTGGCATTTTGAAAAGAAAATGGGAAAGTTCGGATGGAACATCAGCCGTGATGCAACTTGTGGTACCCAGATCGAAAGTCAACGAAGTACTTAGGGAACTACATGATGGGGTGTCCGGAGGTCACTTGGGAGTAAATAAGACACTCGAAAAAGTGCGAGAACACTTTTACTGGATCCACGCAAGAGACGAAGTCGAAAACTGGTGCCGAAAATACGCCACTTGCGCAGCCAGTAAAGGCCCGAGAGTAAAAATGCAAGGCAAGATGCATCAATACAACGTTGGAGCGCCCTTTGAAAGGATTACAGTTGACATCGCAGGACCGTTTCCAGAAACCAACAGTGGAAACCGCTATATCCTCGTAGTGATGGACTACTTCACTAAATGGCCTGAAGGCTTTGCTATACCTAACCAAGAAGCTAAAACCGTGGTAGAGCAAATTGTCCACAACTGGGTAAGCAGATTTGGCGTACCAATGGAATTGCACTCGGACCAAGGTCGCAACTTCGAGTCGAAGATCTTTCAAGGAGTATGCCCGCTGCTAGGGATTAAGAATACAAGAACAACCCCGCTTCATCCACAATCGGACGGAATGGTGGAACGCTTCAATAGAACCTTAAACGAACACCTTTCTAAGGTTGTTGGCGACTGTCAGCGGGACTGGGACAAGCACATCCCCATGTTCCTATTAGCTTATCGAAGCGCATTTCATAACACAACAGGACATACTCCATCCGAAATCCTTTTTGGTCGAACCATCCGGTTACCTAGTGAATTGATGTTTGGATCTCCGACTGATGAAGCAACGAATGAAGATGATTATGTTGCGGATCTCAGAGAAATTATCAGAAACATTCATCGGAAAACTAGAGATAAGATTCGGATATCCAGCGACCGCATGAAGACGAGGTACGATACAAAAGCAACCACCACAGGATTCCAGGAAGGAGATCTGGTATGGCTATACAACCCTCATCGCCGAAAAGGCATGTCACCTAAACTACAGCATGATTGGGAAGGACCCCATAAGATAGTGAAGCGCATCAACAATGTTGTCTACCGGATCCAGCGAGGAAGAGGCAAGCTGAAAGTTGGTCATGTGGATCGTCTCCATCGCTACCATGGCGAAAATATTGACGTGCTTGTTCGGGACGAACAATTTTAAGAGGGGGATATTGTTGCATGTTTGCTTGAACTGTGTCATTCAGCATTAATTAGTCAACTGCGCCATCTAGTAGAGAGTAAAAGTAGCCATATTACCGATTTTGGCAGCATTGGAATAGCAGTTTGAGTAGCTGTGGTATAACTTGTTATGTTGTTCTCGAACCTTCTGAACTTAACGAATCTGGAAATTTCGAGAGGTGTCACTAGGAGATATAAATAGATGTCGCAGGAGCACCCAAGACATTCTAGTTGTGAACCGCGATAAAGAAGTACGATAGATGACAGTAGTGAAAAGTATAGAGAAAAAGTATAAGTATCCAGTAAGAGAAAAGTGTTTGTGTATTTAAAGTGATTAATTGTGAAAGTGAATTGTTGAATTAAATAAGTGAATTATTAGAATAATAATCAAGAAGTAAAAGACATTGATAGAGAACTAATAAAGATTAATTAAATAGAATTACGTTTTATCTTTTCGAATCCTAGCCAGGATGTAACAATACAAACTATCTGGTAGTTCAAGTGGGTTAGAGCTATCTCTTAAAGCTCTTCTCAGTCTACACACCATTACCGATTTGTCTGCTCTCTCGTCAGCATTCACATCTTCAAAAAATAAGTCAACACTACTTAACATTTTTTGTTTGTGCTTTATTTTGTTTCTCTAAAAATTAAAATTCACAAATAGTTGATGCAAACAAAAATACCTGATGCAAAATCAATAAAATTTGACCTTTAACATGTGTCATTTCAGTCTGAAAATTAGTGGCAGCATTGATTTTCAAGCGAATGTGGAAGCTCGCTATTCATAATACTGTGATAAGCGAAATTCGCTAAAACATTCGAATCTAGGCGAACGTTCGATTCGCTACTCATAATGTGGGCCTATATATTTTTAATTTCCTTCCAGAATCATACATTTTTAGAATGGTCTTCTGTGGGCATGAAATGCCGCATAGATGTTTGTGATTGTGACAAGACGATTTCATGAGCAGTGTTGCCACTTATGCAACATAAAAAGGTGCATGTTTTTTGAACTTGTACTAAGTCCTTACTCGAAAAGACAACATATTTAATGCTTTACTTTTTTCCTTCGATTCAACATATTTAACATAATAACAACACGAGAATATAATGTTATTCATAAAAATAATAACAATATCTTAGTAATAAATAATATATTATGCTTTATCTGAGCGAAAGTTGTATATTACTGTATTGGGTACTTCGTTAAGAAACGCAGCTGTGGAGACTTAAATAGGGACAAGTCGTTTTCCGCTATGTATTGTTTTGGTTGTCGAAAATATTTATAGCTTTAAAATGTTCAGTCAATCACAAATTCGTCACTGACTAAAAAATATTGAGAATTCATTCGCTGTTTTTGTTTGTAAAACAACATTTTTAAAACGAAATGTGAGTAGAATTGCTTTTTTGGAAAATAAAATAATATGTATTGAATAGATACAATCACTGGAACTTCACTTCCATGAATCTTATGAACAAAAAGCAGTCATAAAAGCATGAGCTTAAACAAAACAACTAACAATAAAATTAAATTAAATTTTAATACGTTTTCCTAATAGTAGTACTCAGCTGATTAATTGAATAATCAAATTATTTGCGCTATAAACTTAAGAAGGAGTATCTAAATACTAATTTTGAACAGTAAAACCTAAAAAATATTGTAGAATTGTGTACGAGAAATAAAAATGAACTTTTGGCAAAAATGTATTTTTTTTAAACAAATTAGGTTGAACAAATTTGCTGTATACATATTCTTAATATTACTATGTACAAACGAACAAAATCAATTAATTAATAACAAAATTGTACAAAAAAAAAAAAAATGCCTATAAATTGCTGCATCAGGAGCTGCACAAGTCATTTTGGTCAACATGTTCACTGTTTTTATATATTTTTTTTGCCCTGACATACTTTCTCAGGTTTTTCCTCAATAAAGGAGAAAATTTCGCTTTGATTTCACCTAAATATACACTTTATTAACAATCGCAATAATTTTTCATACAATTTCTGCAAACTACTGAAATTGTATGCTTCATTTTTTTCTTGACGTTTAAGAAAGAAATGCGGCACTTCAGAAAGAGATAGCTTTACGCTCGTGCTCTATCGCATTTTGCTTGCCATTCATAGTACCAAAATATCGATAGATTAATAAATTTTGTCGCTTATCAATAATTGATTATTGACAACGATAATAAGGGTGCAAGATTTCCACTTAGAAAAAGTTTAATGTAATTTGTATTACTAAGATATCGTTATTATTATTGCTTTTGTGAACTTAAATTATATTTTCGTAATGTT
The DNA here is from genome assembly GCA_949715645.1 of Portevinia maculata. Lineage (NCBI taxonomy): Eukaryota > Metazoa > Arthropoda > Insecta > Diptera > Syrphidae > Portevinia > Portevinia maculata. Next base: position 44,137,704 of record OX454528.1, on the reverse strand, counting down.
TCTCATATTTGTTTTATTATATATGTTTTTATATTAGTGCTGTAGTGGAGTATTACCTCACATGTGAGTTCAGTAATAGAAAAAATATATTAATTGTAAGTAGTAAATGTTATACTTGTTCTTGAACTAAGTGGCAGCGCTGGTCAATAGAAAATGGCTGTCATTACCCTTCAAGCAAAAACACTGACCCAACTTTTCACGTGATTTTTGGATCCGTGATATATGAGGAGTTCCACGCACACAATTTTAAATTCACTGTACCTACATTGCCAATAGGGCTTTTCACCAAGCTATCTCTTTCTGAAGTGCCGCATCCCTTTCTTAAACTTCAAACGTCAAAAGCAAATTGAATGAAAACAATGTCAGTGTCAAAAGAGCAAAAACCAAACAAACAAACAGCTGAATGAAATGAATAATCATTGTGATTGTTAATAAAGTGTATATTTAAGTGAAAACAGAAGCAATTGAAGATTAAAAAGTACCAGCTTATAGAGAAAAAACGTGAGAAAATAAATTAAAGTAAAAAGTTGCTTCGAAACAGAAATATTTTTTTGCCACAAGGCTATTGTCACGGTTTCACTTTTATTTTTGTACAGAATCTTATTGTATTGTTATCTTTTGAGTATTCCAAAATAGTAATAAATAAACTGTGACAAATATCTGGAGCAAATATTTGATTATCCACGAATGAAGTTTGCTGATCACCGAAGCGTTTAAACCCACTGTTTCATCCCCAGATATAGTTGGGATCAATGATTGATTCACGCTCGTATGCATCTTATAATTTATGTGTCTTAATAAATTGCCAAAGGCCTGATGTGATTACTGGACGAGTCTGAGTATGCACTCCCAGCAAACGCGCCAAACCTGGGTCCAAATTAAAATGCAATGGCATATAGAAAGCGAATTGTACAATGAACGTTTATTTCACCAGGTTGTTTCACTTGGACGGCATCAGTTTCTTGAGTAAAATACGTTCGATGTCAATCTACGAGATGATTATCGGGTCCATATAGGTCTTTGTCGAGTTCATTGACCAGCCGTTTGAGAAATGATGAGAATTTTCTCTCTGTTTTGGTATTTGGATTAAATTTATCTTCAAGAAGACTGCCTTTAACACTTTATTCACACCAAAGCACAGATCCGCCTTCGCCATCACCTAAAAGTTGGCAAATAAAGACAACTTTACAGATCAGTTCTTTCTCTTTACTGATTCCAACTTCTTTGCATATTTTAATGAATCCATTTTCCTAAAAATATATCGAGAAACTATTGATTATTAATAAAAAAACTTACTTTTGTTTGCTGATTCCTATTATTTTCCCGCCCATCGCTGATAATTATTTTGTTTGTTTACCCTCCACACTGTTGTTGTTTTTCGATTTGGCATCGATTTGACATCTGTCAAAAAGGTGTGGATCCCTATAGAAAGAAGAGCGATAGTCGAGTGAAGTTATTTGTAATGGCGGATTTGTTCATCTGTCACTGACACTGTTTTTAGCAGATATCATTTTCTTTGAAAGGTAAACTAAAATTGAATTTATTATTCCAGATAATTAATTTTTAATTAAGCTTTATTTTAATTAAGATTTATCGAAATAACAAAATTGCCAACCGATGAAGGTGAAACTACCAACCGTGTGAAGAATTTTTATGATTTTCTTGCTACCGGCACAAATTCATGCTGAAAGTAAGTAACATCCATTGGTATAGATAGCATACACATTTATTTGCTTCTTTTCTTTTGCAGGAGAATTTGTTGGAGAAATTAATGGTAGCAGGCATACCAAATAAAAACATGTATTATTCTTAGAAATAAAAAAAAAACATGAACAAACATTTCTGATTTTTATTTTAGCGATACTCGATTCTCGATTCTCTTCTTATCTAGCCTCGATTTGTATCTTTGTTTGATCAGTTTTGGATTCGTTTTTTGCTGAGGACAGCGAGCTCAATCTGTCACAATACATACACATGTGAGTCTGCGGCTATTACAATTTCCATACTAATTGGATCCCAAAAAACGTCGTTTTTCGGACCCGTATGCGGAGCTGTATGCGGAGTACTCCATTATGTCATTGACTCCGTTTGCGGACGTAAAACGGAGTCTCTTGCTTGAAGGGTAGGCGTTTTTCTTCCTTAGCTCCGAGCGGGGCACTGAGCTGTCAACAAAAGAGCTGTGTTTCTTTTTTAGCTCGGAGCGCTCTGAGCACAAAATTTGCATTTCTTTTTTATCTCAGAGCTAGCTCAGGGCTCGCTCGATGAGCTCTGGCTGACTTCATTCATTTTTTGTGAATGACAGCAAAAAAAAAAAAAACAAAAAAAAAATTAAAGCAACGAAAATGGCGGACGAATCTGGTTGCTCTCCCAGTGAAGGTAAAGAAAAAAATAAGTTTTGAGCAGAATAATATAATTATTTTTGATATTTTTCATTGCAGGGGTGCTCAATTCTGTTTCTTAATTAGCTCGGAGCGCTCAGGTTACGTTCAGCTCGGAGCGAGCTCTGTTCCCTCGTTCCCGGCGCGGGGCTAAAAAAAGAGAAACGCCTATTCTATTCGGTCCATTTTTGTTTCTTTATTCATTCATTATTCAAAATCGAATATTCTGTCTTTTCTATTCCTTATCCAGAAAAAATAAAGAAACACACGGATTATGTATGTTACTTACTTTCAGCATGAATTTGTGCCGGTAGCATTAAAATCATCGAAATGCGGCCCACAATTGGTAGTTTCGCCTTCATTGGTTGCTATTTTTTTTGATTTTGATAAATCTGAATTCAAACAAAGTTTAATTAAGCAAATGATTGTGTACAATAATAAATTCAATTTTAGTTTACCTTTCAAAGAAAATTATATCTGCAGGTGCAGCCAGAGACAGTGTGAGTCACAGATGAACGAACCGCCATTACAAATAACTACTCTCGACTCTCGCTCTTCTTCTTATAGGGCTTGTCACGACCAAAGAAAGAGAGAGAGAGAAAAAACGACAATGTCAGTGTCAAAAGAGAAAAAAAAAACAAACAAACAGCTGAATGAAATGAATGAAAACAATGGCGAATTTGCATGGCGGGAAATAAGTACTTCGCGAATAGTTACTAAAAGTTTATAACAAAGCCAATTTTAACAAAAAAAAATTTACGGAACTAAGAAGTAGTATCCAAACCACGTTTTGGATAATTGAAAAGTTAACATTATAATGTGATTGTGTTCAAAAAATAAAAGTGAAAAAGTGAGAATATCGTAGTTGTGGCAAAAAATATTTTTATTGCAAAGATCTCGTAATAATTTTATATTAAAGTGAATTATGTATAACAAAAAAAAATTCCAGAACTAAAAAGGAGTATCCAAACACTATTTTGGAATACTCAAGAGATAATAATACATTAAGAATCTGTACAAACAATAAAAGTGAAACCGTGACAATAGCCTTGTGGCAAAAAAATATTTCTGTTTCGAAGCAACTTTTTACTTTAATTTACTTTCTCACGTTTTTTCTCTATAAGCTGGTACTTTTTAATCTTCAATTGCTTCTGTTTTCACTTAAATATACACTTTATTAACAATCACAATGATTATTCATTTCATTCAGCTGTTTGTTTGTTTTTTTTTTTGCTCTTTTGACACTGACATTGTTTTCATTCAATTTGCTTTTGACGTTTGACGTTTAAGAAAGGGATGCGGCACTTCAGAAAGAGATAGCTTGGTGAAAAGCCCTATTGGCAATGTAGGTACAGCCAATTTGCAAATGTGTGCGTGGAACGCCTCATATATCGCGGATCCGAAAATGACGGGAAAAGTTGTGTCAGTTTTTGCTTGAAGGGGATCCAGATGTGACTGACAATTTTTTTTTTTTGTTTTTTTTTCTGTCAAATGTCAGAAAAACATGTGGAGGGTAAACAAACAAAATAATTGGCAGTAGATTCATAGGACGCAGTAAAGAAAAGTAAATTTTTCTATTAATAATCAATAGTTTTTCGATATATTTTTAGGAAAATGGATTCATTTAAATATGCAAAGAAGTTGGAAGCAGTAAATAGAAAGAACTACTGCAAATTTCTCTTTATTTGGAAACTTTGAAGTCAGAAGGAGCTTTGGCTTCGTGGGAGTACAGAGTTAAAGGCAGTCTTTTTGAAGATAAAGGTAATCCAAATACCAAAATAAATAGAAAATGCTCATCATTTTTCAAACAGCTGGTCAATTACCTTGACAAAGACCTAAATGGACCCGATAATCATCTCGTAGATTGACATCGAACATTTGGTACTCAAGAAACTGATGCCGTCCAAGAGAAACAACATTGCTTAGACTCGTTTGTCTAAATGTATGTGTATCAAGCGCATTAACTTGATATCTCTTTAGTGTAATGAAACAAGCACTTAAACCTGTTCACTTGATGGCGGCTGAATCTGTTTAGTGTAATGAAACAAGCACTTAAACCTGTTCACTATTGAAGGATGAAAGCTGAAATTGTTAGATAAGGCGTTTTTCTTTTTTAGCTCTGAGCGGGGCACTGAGCTGTCAAAAAAAGAACTGTGTTACTTTTTTAACTCGGAGCGCTCTGAGCACAACATTTGTATTTCTTTTTTATCTCTGAGCTAGCTCAGGGCTCGCTCGATGAGCTCGATTGAAAATGACCGAGCACATCGAGCGAAAAGCTGAGCGCGGCTGACTTCATTCATTATTTGTTCTTTTTCCATAGTTTATTTACTAGAAATTATAATTTAAATGGAACAATCCTTGACAAACACCAATTTTAGAAGCAAACCTGACTATTTTGAAAATTAATAAAAAAAAATTATCTAATGACAGTTCAGTGCTCAATTCTGTTTCTTAATTAGCTCGGAGCGCTCAGGTTACGTTCAGCTCGGAGCGAGCTCTGATCGCTCGGACCCCGCTCTGTTCCACGCTCGGGGCTAAAAAAGAAAAACGCCTATAATAAGTAAAAGAGTGGTTTCCAATTAATCACTGATATAATTATCCATTTATTAAGTCTTTTTATACTTATAATTAGCTTACTCTATGAATTAATAATAGTAAGAATCATCATAACAATAAATGCATGTTATGCATTGTCAGCAACTTAGTTTATTGTCATGCCTGGTTGACCCAGATGTGGGTTTGCTGCCGTCTGAGCATGTTGCGTGCGTTGACTTGACCTAGGTGTTGGAGTTGGTAGATTTAAAGTAGTGTAGGTTTGAACATCCCCCCCCCCCCCCCCCCGCGTTGAATAATTAATTCAACACTCTAAGCAATTGTGACAGCAAATTCGGAATTTGTTGGTGTTTGACGGGATTTTGCCCGTTGGCTGTTAGCAGCTACTGCATTTTTGTTTTTTCGTTGGTTCCAAGTGAGGTAAACAATTAACATGATGGCCAAGAGCTGGGCCAAATACCCAATTGCGTAGCTGTGATAGCTGTGAGTTTGAAACTTATGAGGCAGCTCCAGGACTTCCTGCTTTGCAATTATTTTTTGTAACTGAGTAAGATTTTTAAGTTGGACGTCATAGTGCGTCGCATTGAATTCTTGCAGAAGTGGTTCATGAATCATTGGTGTTGAAATTTCTGATAATGATCCGAAGCTTATGTAGGAGAGTTGTAAGTTGGTGGTGAACATGTTGTGCCCCTGGATCGTGATGAAGTTTTGTCTCAAGATGCATCCTGGCTGCAGTGTTAGCATTCCGGAACCCTCTACGACCAGTTGTAGATTTTTCTTTCCGCAGATTGCAGTAAGTCGAGATGGCGTTTTTGCGGAATATATCCACAGATTTTTGTGTTCCATCTGAATCCGAGTGGAATTCGCTTTTGATTTTCCTAATACACGCGTCGACCTCTTCTCGTTGTTGAATAAACCCAATTCACAGGAACAGACTTCCGCTCCCTCGCTATATTTCGCTTGCATGTTGATGCATAGATATTGTTCTGCTCTTACATTCATGCATGTTTCCAGCGTGGGTGATTGTATCGGGATTCGGGATATATTCATCGCGATGTGCATTTATGGCCAGTATTGGTGCACAAGGGACGATGGACAGCATGGTGTTGTTTGTGAAGGTTGGTATGGGCGTCATTCTGAATAATTCGTAGTTTCCTTCATCTACTAATGGCAATGTGATCAAGAATACTGCTCGGTTTTCTGTTACTCCTCCCTTCACAGTCATTAACTTGTATAGGTGTAATAGGTCGCTCTCCTTTGCAGGTAATTCGAGGAATGCTGGCAGGTGGGCCTTGATAGTTCTTATTTCTTCTTTTAGCTGGTGTGCTGACAATAATAATGCATCTATATTTCCATGGTGAGTGTCTGTAAGTACGTCGATGACAGTTGACTGTATCCTTTGTATGTTGATCATCATTAGTGTAAGTTGGGAGGACAGCGATGTGAAGATTTGGAACATCTTGACTTGATAAATCTCTTTACTATTATCGCGCAGTCTTCCTCTTATTTCGCTTAGTTGTTTGTTTATTTGTTCAAACCTATTTTTGATTATTATTTGATCTTGCTTGACAAGATTAATCGTTGAATCGATAACTGAGGTTTGGTTTTTTAGTAAATTTAACAAAAAGTTTTCATTTAAGTTTACTTGATCTATTGTGTTGGTCATTTTTTCAGCATATTCTGAGTCCAATATTCCTAAAAGAGAATTTGTTAGCCTCCAACAGTAGGTCCGTTCGCGAACTAATATGCAAACGTAAATTTATATAAACTTTCGTGCAAAACTACACAAACGCGTTCGCGTACTGAGAAAATGGTAAAAAGATGAACGAAAGAAAAATGTACTTTCGTTCATTTTTCTTCACACAGAATTTCAGCTGGTAAGAAAATGAAAACTGTCAAATGATGAAATCCTATGAGTTTGCCAGCAAAAAAAAAACAGCTGTTGCTTCTTTTCAAGCCAAACTAAGACGTTTTTACACAAAAGCGTTCGCGTACTTTTCTTAGAAATGAGAGGATTCTCTCTCGATTTTGAAGATTTGACACGTTTCATTTTTCTACACATAAAAGCTGTGTTTAATGAAAAAAAGATCAGAACAGAACAGATCAGATCAGCACACATGAGCGAAAACTGTCAGATCAAGTGAGAACAAAAAAATACAGCTTCATGTGACAGCTCCCATATCAGATGTTAAATTCCAAAATAAATCAATCCAAATGAAAAGTGAGACTCAAAGTTGCTTTTGATAAATAAAATAAAATGAATACTTCAAACTTTTTAATACTCGAGATGTTGGAAGATTCTGGCAGTAGCATCATGTTAAGTTCGTCGGATATTACAATATTGGATACCAGCAATAGCGATGATGAAGAAGATTTGCCACTGTTTTTCGTTGGAAAGGACGACAGAAATGCGATTTCTAGGTATCTAGAAGAAGTAGTTCCTTCTTATACTGAAAAAGAATTTATAAACCACTTTCGAGTAAGACGCGATTTGTGTCAATGCATAGTGCAACAATTTGCATTATCGAATGAGTACATCGCAATGGAAGCCGCCAAAACATTTTCTCCAGAAATTCATGTAGCACTCTTCTTGTGGTTCGCTGGACATGAAGCGTGCTCCTTCAGAGATATAAGGCGTTTTTCTTTTTTAGCCCCGAGCGGGGAACAGAGCGGGGCCCGAGCGATCAGAGCTCGCTCCGAGCTGAACATAACCTGAGCGCTCCGAGCTAATTAAGAAACAGAATTGGGCACTGAACTGTCATTAGACAATTTTTTTTCTATTAATTTTCAAAATAGTCAGGATTGCTTCTGAAATTGGTGTTTGTCAAGGATTGTTCCATTTAAATTATAATTTCTAGTAAATAAACTATGGAAAAAGCACAAATAATGAATGAAGTCAGCCGCGCTCAGCTTTTCGCTCTATGTGCTCGGTCATTTTTAATCGAGCTCATCGAGCGAGCCCTGAGCTAGCTCAGAGATAAAAAAAAATACAAATTTTGTGCTCAGAGCGCTCCGAGCTAAAAAAAGTAACACAGTTCTTTTTTTGACAGCTCAGTGCCCCGCTCGGAGCTAAAAAAGAAAAACGCCTATAGCAGATAGGTTCAATCTTTCTTTGGGAACAGTATGCCGAAAAATATATCGCACGCTTGGCTTTTTGAGCAACCTCTCAGATTCAGTTATTCGGTGGACTACAGAGGAAGAAAAAGGTAGAACTACCTAATGGATGTATAATAAAACTGGTATTCAGAGGATAATAGGTAATGTTAATATTATTTAATCTAACCGAAATAAATTTAATATATTTTATTTAGGAGCTATCGACGGTACCCATATAAGGATTGACCCTCCTAAGCGAGCCAAGGACGATTACATAGATAGGAAAAACGTTATAAGTATATGTTTGCAAGCTATCTGTAACGAAAGGAAGCAAATTATTGACATCCTCGTTGGCTATCCAGGATCAGTTCATGACAATAGAGTTTTGGAAAATTCCGACATATATCCTGAGCTCTCAAATTTATGTGGAGAATTGTTTATACTAGGGGATTCTGCATACGCTTGTACAAGGCACCTTATAACACCTTATCGTGACAATGGCCATTTGTCAACCAAGCAAAAGTTTTTTAATAGAAAGCTTAGTTCGGGAAGAGTTGTAATTGAACACTCATTTGGCATTCTAAAGCAAAGGTTTAGACAACTGTATTATTGCAAGTTGGGAAGTATAGAAAAACTTTGCCATTTTGTTCGTGCTTGTGTTGTATTACATATTCTTTGTGGTGTGGATGGATTAATCTTAGACCCCGAAACAAACGACAGCAACGAAGAAAGCTCAAACCATAACAGTACTCCCGATGCAGCAGATCAGCAACAAGGTTCAAGTCTACGAAACCAATTATGCGAGCAGGTTTACGCCGTATACCACCGAATATAAATAAAAAAAAATACGTCATTTAATTAATTCATTTTTATTACTTAAAAATAAAGTCACTACTAAAAAACACTACTTCATTATTATTACTTTAAACGATTATGGCGTCCTTAATAATGGTAATCAGGTAGATGTACATTTCGGCCTAATCATATCGTAAGGCGCAAGCACATTTTTAACCAACAACCATACCACGTCGAGTAATCGGTTCTCGTCAGATCACCGTTATTAATCGACGTTGGGCGCGGTTAGTACGTAGATGGGGGACCGTTTGAGAACTATCGCGTGTCGTTGGCCAGTCCCATCTACAGAGTTGAGGTAGATAATATACGTGGTATCACAATGGACCTTAATTGGTCTAAGTGTGTCGGCTTCTGTCGACAGCCACATAAACCTAGCCTAACCTAACCTAAGCACATTGCGTGTGTGATCGTCAGTAACACATACAGAGAAACAAATAGTCATTAACGACTATTTTTTGACTATTTTCATAGTCCGAATCGTGAACACTATTTTTATTAGTTAAAAATAGTTTCTTATGATTATTTTGGTTGTAAATTTTTATTTATTTTCAATAATTTTCAAAATTTCATGCCAAACAAACAAATCAGCTGATATCAGTGACATTTGACGTCTTCAATTTGACACTTTTCACGCAGTTGCCCTTCCTCAAAATCCTGTACTTTTCTGATCTTAACTGAGCTGGACAGCGTCATGGAAAACAAAGTGACAGAATGTAAAACATTTTGGGGCAAGATTGTTGTTCATGGAACACAAAATTGTACTTTTCTGAATTTTTCTGTACTTTTCTGTGCAGCTCAGGTTCATTAAACACACCTAAAGTACGCGAACGGGCCTTATGTTAATTGCTCCCCTTTTAATTCGTTTGGTTGGCAACAGGGTGTTCTCGGAATGTAGTTCATTTAATATATGTTGAAATTGATTCAATGTGTTAGTGCAAATGCTCCTTTGTTGCATTTCTTGACAGAAATAATGGAGGGTCAATGTTCCGTTAAATAATGCTGTGTATTCGTTTATTAATGGATCGAGATTGTAGTGAACGATGAAATTCCATTCACTTGTTGCTATTTTTGCTGACCCTATTCCTTCGAAGTATATTCCGAGGTCGGACTTCAATTTGTTGATCTGGATATTCTCACTTAACACAATTGGCAAAATTAAGCACATTGTTAAAAGTGATGTTATACCGACCGTACCAGTTGATCTTCGTCTTTTACTTGGTATGATGTCTACTGGGGCTGATGATTGGGCACTAGTCACTAGATGTCCGACCTCGCTCCCAAGCGGTATATCATGGCTTATCTCATTGTCGATTGGTAGTGGTGCTAATCTATGAATCGGACGCTTCCAGATCCCGGATGAGTGAGTGGTTCACCGATAAGAAAATGCCCCGGCGTTAGTGCTGTTAGATCGTTGGGATCGCTTGATAGGGGTATAAGTGGCCTTGAATTTAGGATTGCTTCAATTCCAACTAATACTGTTTCCAATTCTTCATACGTCAGGGAGGCTGTTGACACACTCCTTTTTAGAAGATGTTTTGCTGATTTCACTGCTGCTTCCCAGAGCCCTAAAAAGTGGGGTGCTCTTGGAGCAATGAAGTTAAATTGTATAGCCTTGTCACTACATTCCTTTATTATTGATGTGCGTGCAGTTTCTGGGTAAATCGTGTCCTCTAACTCGGATAATTGATTATTTGCACCCACAAAGTTTGTTGCATTGTCGCAAAATAGGTGCTGACTGTGTCCTCTGTGTCCAATTAATCTTCTAAGTGCACCGAGGAATGAATTGGTGCTTGAATCGCTTACGAGTTCGATATGTACCGCCTTCGTGGCGAAGCAACAGAAAATTGCAACGTTGGCCTTTTGGGGTCGTTTACCTCGAATATTTGAATGAATCCAAAATGGCCCACAATAATCGACTCCAGAATGAATAAAGGGTCTAGATGGTGTTATTATTGATGCTGGTAGATTCCCCATTACTTGTTGAAGTAATTGAGGCCTGGCTCTTGTGCATTTGACGCAGTGGTGTACTACTGATCGTGCCATTATTTTGCCCTTAATTGGCCAAAATCGTTGCCTCATGTGGGCTAACAATGTCTGAGGACCGCAGTGCTTATGCTTTTCATGAATCCTGCATCAATAATTTTGCCAAGGGATTGTTGTATGGTATAAGAATTGGGTGCTTGGCGTCAAACGGAAGTGTTCCTGATTCCAACCGTCCTCCAACTCGAATAATTTCCTTGTTATCCAAGAATGGTGCGAGGCTGGTGAACTGACTTATCCGTTTCAATTCCTTATGGGCACAAAGCTCCTTGAGTTCCTCTTTGAAATCGCGCGCATCTTATAATTCATATGTCTTAATAAATTGCCAAAGGCCTGATATGATTACTGGACGAGTCCGAGTATGCACTCCCAGCAAACGCGCCAAACTTGCGTCCAAATTGAAATGCAATGGCATATAGAAAGCGAATTGTGCAATGAACGTTTATATCAAAAGGTCGTTTCTCTTGGACGGCATCAGTTTTTTGAGTACCAAATGTTCGATGTCAATCTGCGAGATGTTTATCGGGTCCATTCATTTCTTTGCCAAGTTAATTGACCAGCCGTTTGAAAAATGATGAGCATTTTCTATTTATTTTGGTATTTGGATTACCTTTATCTTCAAAAAGACTGCCTTTAACTCTGTACTCCCACGAAGCCACAGCTCCTTCTGACCTCAAAGTTTGCAAATAAAGAGAACTTTGCAGTAGTTCTTTCTTTTTACTGCTTCCAACTTCTTTGCATATTTAAATGAATTAATTTTCCTGAATATATTTCGAGAAACTATTGATTATTAATAAAAAAACGTACTTTTGTTTGCTGATTCCTAATATTTTCCCGCCTCTCACTGATAATTATTTTGTTTGTCCCTATACGCCATTTCTGGCTGCTATTTACTGTTCAATAAAAATTTCCTTCGCTGTGTTCCGTAGCACTATAAGGGTACTATAACATTTACAGAATAAACCCCTATAACGTTAGGAAGTTATAAGAAGAAAAAAATTAAGGAAGAAAATGAAGAAGCATTTAAAAATATACGAAATTCAAGCATCTAGTACAATATTGGAACTATCACACGAACACAACCTAAACTAAAATGGCGGTTGACTACAATACAGATTGCCAACATGACCACCAACTTCCTTCTGCCTGTTCCTTTTCTCTTACAACGTGCACAGTGACAAGTTAAGGTTAGTGATTTTATACGATATTTTGGATAATTTATGTGTTTTCTCATGCCAAATTAAATACAATGAAATAATTTAATTTCAGAATGACTGTAGCTGATAAAAAGAAGTCCGGCACCCCAACTAAAAAGCTGGCGGCTGTACCTGAATCGAAGTTAAAGTTCGCTAAAAAGCGCATCAGCAGGCGTGCAATCCTCACAAAGAGGAGGGTCAAGCGTACAGTAGTGATTGCCCTTAGAAAACGTGAGAACCTTGTTAGGGCAGAGAAGTATTCACATGAATACGCAAGGGCTGACCGCAGGGAAATCAAACTAAAGCGTTTGGCCAAGTCGAAAAATCAATACTACGTACCAGCCGAAAGCCGACTAGCGTTCGTTATGCGTATTCGTGGGTTGGTATAATTTTTACAGTAGCTTTTTATGTTTTTGTTTACGCTACAGAAATCATGGTCACATTATTTTGTTACGATAATCGCATTATGAATGCACGATTATTTAATGTTTCAACTTGTCTTTTTACAGTATCAACAAGGTTGCACCAAAGGTCCGCAAAGTTTTGCAACTGTTCCGCTTGCGCCAAATCAACAACGGAGTCTTCATCAAGTTAAACAAGGCCACAATTAACATGCTTCGTATCTGTGAGCCATACATTACCTGGGGATATCCAAACTTAAAGTCTGTTAAGGAATTAATCTACAAACGTGGATTCGTTAAGCACAGCAAACAACGCATTCCCATCACAGATAACTTTGTTATCGAGCGTAAGATGCGCAAGAAGTACAACATCCAGTGTGTTGAGGACTTGGTCCATGAAATCTTCACCGTCGGCGAGAACTTCAAGTATGCATCCAACTTCTTGTGGCCCTTCAAGTTAAACACCCCAACAGGTGGCTGGCGCAAAAAGAACAACCATTATGTTGAGGGCGGTGACTTCGGTAACCGCGAAGACAAGATAAACAAACTTCTTAGGAGGATGGTTTAAAGATAAGATTTTACATGAGGATTATTTTTATTAACAATAAAACCCTTAAAAATAATTTCAGCTGCAAATTTTAATTAAATCTCGTCTTCAAAAAGAATTCGCTTTTATTTCTTTGGTCCCACAACACTCTTCGAGTGTTAAATATATTCCAACAAATTGCCATTTTCTACAGTGTTCAGTTTGAACGCGAAGTGTTAATTTCAAAGGTTTTTTTTATTAGCTTTCTAAAATATGACTCTGTGTCGTTAAATATGGAGTGAAATTCTTCGGCGTGGTTCTTTTTATCAAACTTGCTGGATAAAAATCTTCTGCATAAGGAACCTCTTCTTTAAAATGGTGACTGAATTTCACCGAAGCCTATTATCGGATATTTTCCAAGTTACACCTGAGTAATTATCTGCTTGAAGGAAAGGTGACGAGCTCCAAAGTATATCAGTTATTCCTTGCTGGTTATGAAGCCCATCATAAGTGAGGATTAAGTGTCCCTTGATGTATGGGTGGAGTTAGATGGGTTTATTTTGAAGAAAATAAAGGGCGACCGGCTCAGTTGCTTTCATATTCAAATGAGAGATACCAATTCCGCCAAAAAGGCAATATCGACCGAACATTCCTATACAATCGCGAAAGAGACGCAGGCCTAAAAACGTCATGAAATATTACCATCATTTGATTAAGCTTAGTAATAACATGATTTAAAATCGAGAGGCCTGCCGATACTTTTTGTGGTCAAACCGGCGAACCAGTAGGGGTATAGCGAAGTGCGGTTTATGATTACGGTGGCCATATTTTCCATGATGACATTGGTAAAGAGTAACTAGAACATTCAAGTACCCACCTACTGATGTTTTTCTGCAGAGTGTAATTTCCTCAGAATATTATTGCTTTTGTTTCAATACTTTAGTATCCACAACAGAGTCCAACAGAAAATTGTATCCATTTTCAGCTGAGATTTCTTCGAAGCCCAATGAAAATCAATGATTTCATACCAGCAAGTAATTATTTTGAAAATCGTGAATCTGCTGGTATTCAATACCTCAGTCTCAGCGGACAAAAGCTAACAAGCTTGAACCAACATATTGCAATAAAGTCAAAAGAGCTGGGCTCGGGGAGTTTAACGTGCAAACAAAATAATGATATGGTTGGTAGATTTATTTAAAGCCTATCATTGGTTAAGATGGTGGTCTGATGATAAAAAAGAAAGTGTTGTGTTTAAGAGTCAATAAAGGAATTGAAATAAATTGAGTGCATGTTGAAAATCAAGGCTGCTTACAAAAAAACAATCAGCAAAAATCTTCACTTTTAAACAGCTTCTAATTTCATAAACTTGAGCGGTACCCTGTGACTATTTTCCGAAATTTAACCGCCTCATTCTCAAAAACTGTATCTGACCTGAGGAACGAAAATAAAATGCCTTCTCATTTCAAGGAAACTCTTTTCAATATCCGTTTTCTGATCGATTACCATTAGCCCGGCTCGGACAATGTATTTTGTTCTTAAGTTCTCGAGGAAATGAGTAATAAGATGTGCTTATAGTAATAAGTCCAACATCTAACTTGGAGATAGTGTTTCTTGTCAGTTGTTAGCTAAACCTCAGCCTCAGGCCTTGAAATATGTCTTGACCAAATATTAAGTCACTGATGGTGAAAAAATGACCTTCGGAACAAAAACTGAGAAAAGGACAATGTACTGTCCTCTGAAAAGAAGGACGAATGGTCACCGTAGTGTCCGTAGTTATCCCTTTAGTCCAGATCATGACTTCGTCGTTAAAGAAAAGAAGAAGACACCTGAGTTCACTAATATTTCAAAAGGAGGCATAGCCAGCCATCAATTTGAATCTGTTAAATAGTCGAGATATTCTTCGAGAAAACGTCGTAAACTTTCTTCTCCGCATTGAATGCAAAATAATTCTCTACCCCAATTGTGCTGTTTATTAAGATTTCATTGTACCTGGCGAATACAAAAATAGGGAAGACGGTGATAAAATAAAAAATAGTCGACGAAGGGCCACAGTAAAAGACGAATCTTAAAATTAAAAGCATCGATTTGTGGCACATCGAATATTTCATTTTTTAAGGTAAGCTAATGCAAATTAAATAGTTATCTACAGAAATATATTTCAATTTTATATCATAGAGAATAAATAAAAGCCATACTGTATAATGGCTTTGGCATTGACCAAGAAGAAGCACAAGATAAGGTGAGCTACAACGTATTTCCATTGCAATATTCAAGGGCTGATAAATAACTTTAACGAATTAACAAAGGTAGAAAACGAAAATGAATTTGAAATAGTTATTCTAAGTTTCAATAATTATAACTTAATACCACCCTGAATCCTCTTCGACAAGAACGGGCGCTTAGTGATATGTTTGAAAGAAAACTGGAAATTTAAAATTTTAAAAAGAATGGAAATATATAATTGTGTAAATAAATAATTGTAGGTGTTCATGTCGATATCGGTAGCAGCTCTAAAAGTTTGATGGTGATGTAAAGGTCGCCTAATTCATCTGTAAGTTTTGTAAGCTTAGCAACAATTGGATTGATGAATTGACAGACAAAAAAAGATATATTAATATTAGGGGACTTTAACATAGTTTGGCTAAAAGTTATACTAAAGAATTGGATTGTCTGTTTCGCCAAAAACTGTGCAAGCAGTTAGTCGAGAAACCTACAAGAATAACTCCTTCGAGTAGAACGTTGTTGGATAATGTAGCTACAAGCATAGACAAATAAATAGTTCTACTTAAAAAGTACCCAATCAATTTAATATCTAAATGCAATTTTCTTTTTTTTCATTTATTTTATCTGAATATATGTAATGTCATTTCATTATTATAAGTACATATAAATCAAATTTAAATTAAAAAAATGAATGTTTCATTATTCACATCTACATCTTTATAGATACTTAATTGCAATGTTTTTGTAAATGTTGTTTCAATTCAATAAAAATACTAAAATGTATGTATAGTAAAAGTGCAAAGCGATCTCAAAATAAGTGACCATGAAACAATTACAATAAAATTTCAAGTTAAAACAAACATTTACTGTGATAAAACTAATAAGATTAAGTGGTTGAGATACAATAAAATCCAGTTCATTAAAGCTGTACGGAAAAGTGCAATTAATGACCAAATGATTGTTATATTCGAAAAGGAACTGTTAAAAGAGATTAAATGTTTTGTGTATGAAAAAACTGTGATAGGCAGAAAACATGCCATTAATAAGGGGTACTCAGCAGATCTTCGGAGACAGAGAACGGACAAAATACAAAGACATCTAAGATTTATAATGACGGGTCTAAGCGATGATTGGGAAGCGTACAAAAGAAGACGAAACTTGTATAAAAGCAATTTGGTAAGAGCAGAACAATGTTACATTAAAAATAAATTAGACAACGTAGTTGATCAAAAATCTATGTGGAAGGCAATTAAAACATTTGTGTTGGGGCACTTTTTACCTGAAAACAAGTGTTATATTTAACGGGACAACGGTGAAGTGCAATAAACGTATCGCTAATGAATTCAATGGTTTTTTTGTTCAAAGCATTAAAGAAATTATGTAATAATATTATTCAAAACATAACAACATGGATAAATTATGCGGAAAATGGGCAATCTTGTTTTAAATTTAAACCTATGGAATCAATGTCAGAGTTATTGGAAATAGTTGATATAGCTACCTAATACCTAATAAAAATAACTTTAACTATATAAAAGATAGTTTTGTCTATTCTGGCCCGGCTTTAATGAACATACATATTTAACTATTCAATGATGAGTGCTTGTAATTGGAAAACCTTTTTAATTATAGGTACCAGTGTAAAAAGTGGCGAACGGTAACAAATGTGAACAGGTTAGACCGGTTAATATGTTGCCATTGCATGAAAAAATATTAGAAAAAGTTCAAATTCAACTAGAATAGTATTTGGAAAAAAACTAAATTCTTATTTGTGAGCAATCAGGGTTCCGGAAAAAGCACTCATGCTCAAAAAGAGCTGCAGCTGTCTTTCTCGACCTAAAAAGATCATTCGAAACAGTGGATAGAGGAGGGGCTAAACAAATTGGAGAGCTTTGGGGTAAGATATGTTGAAAACAGATGGTTTGAATCCTATCTTAAGAACCGAAGACAGATGGTCAAGTACAACAATATCTGATGCTATTGATGAAGAAATTGGTGTGCCACAGGGCGCTGTTATAGCGGCGCTGCTGTTCTTAGTGTATATATATGATATTAAAAGTGTGTTAAGTGATGGTAAATTTTTTTTGCAGATGGTTTATTATATACAGTAGAGGACCAGCTAGAAGAATGTAAATGAAAATTACGAAAAGAATTAAGGAATATAAAACGATATATGAACATGAATATGTCAAAATTGAATGTAAGCAAAAACTAAGGTTATGTTTCTAAATGAGAATAACGAAGGAATTCAATTTGAATTATCTTGGGATAATGATAGGTTGTAGGCTGGATTTAAAAAAACAACAATTTGAATATATCTTTAAAAAAGTGAATAGTAAGTATCTAGCCTTTTTTGGTAGATTACGAAAGAAATTATCTATTCCTATAGTTAATAAAATATATGATACAATTATAAGGCCTCAGTTTAAATATTGCTTGACAATAGCCGTGTTTCTTTGCACGCGGATTTAGGGATAATTTGAAATTTGCATGTAAAATACAACAACAGCTTATCCCATGATACAAATACTACAGATAGCGCAATGGTGATGTTCAGTTTTTTTCGTTCTGCGCACCTACGTCATTTGGGCGCAGAATGCATTTTGCACAGGTAGAGATATTGCTGCGAGTATTTGCCAGTGAAGTTTTGTTTTCATTTGTTATGTGTTAATTATAAATACATTTGCCGAAAATATTTAATTTGTTTTATTTGTAATGATGCGATAAATATTTTTTGATAAATATTTTGTTAAAGTTTTGTTATGATTCAAAAAGCGTATTAGCCTTATTATAGAAACAAAACAAGATGATATTTTTTTCATTTTGTATGAAAAATAGTTTTAAGTTGTGTTGTTTCCTATTTTTGTTTACTGAGTTAAGGAATTAAATGCAAACTATCAATTCGAATTATGTTTTCTTTCTAATGTACATATAGTGAAATACAAATGATTTGCAATTGCATTCACAATATTATACATATAAAGTTGAGTAGAATAGAATTATTATACCTTCAAAATAATGTGTTGCCATTTGATCTTACAACTATATTCGCAAACTGGTGTAGTGTTAGAAATGTGGAGTTACTATGACTTAAAAATAAATAAATTATTAAAACAAATTTGGTTCAGTTTATGATTTTTTTATATTTCCGCTTTTTTGAGTTTTTGTTTTCATAAATTTCACGGTTCAATTTGCGAATCCGAAAATACATTCGTGAACGAAAAAAAAGTTTTTTCACATTAATGTGGCAACTAATCCCAGATTTATCGGATAGTTCTATCATATTCTTCAGGTAATTTGATCTGATGTCCAAACCATCGCCATTGACCGCATTAAAAATATTTTCCAACGAAATCATATTGGCCGTCATTTCTTCCGATGGTTTTGAAAGGCCTCCTTCACTAAGGTGATTAACCCACGTAAATGATTTACCTGCTTGTTCCGAAATTTCAGGCAATGTATCTTTCAACCTGTGGCAAATATAACCAGCCAGGTTCTCAAGACCATCATAGGCCATAGGCAAATCTTTTTCGATTTCAGGACAGCTTTTCTCAGACGATATCTTTATGATATTTAATATTTTACCTAAAAGAAGATAAGAAAGTAAGAATGCATTGATAATTTGTAAGATATAAAACATGTAAACTTTACCGGTTAGGGAGGGTTCGAAAGGACTTAGGTCAGGCGTGTCATCCACACTAACATTGCCACTTTTAGATATAGCACCTTCATTGAAGCCAAGAATATAAGATCTCAACCTATATTTAAACTCCTGCCGATCAGGATGATCATGAAGGCCACCCTTTGCTCTCATAACTCCAAAAAAGTTCTCAAGTACATATTGATTCAAGCGATACGTTAAAATGTATTTGAACCCAAAACGCACTTAGAGATCATTCTGCAGTAATTGCAATGCAGTATTCGATTGAACAATACCTTGAATAAAATTAAGATGCAGTAAATTACATACAATGAATACGAACGTTTACCTTTTTGAAATGGAAGCATAACATTTTTTCCAATCACACGCATGTTTGTCATCATACCGGTCATTCTATCAAGAATGCTGTTTTGGAGCTCTAAGTGAAGGCCATATGCATGCACTCGCTCCCTAGAATCAGCAAAAGGCACCCTTATGTTCATGGTGTCAAACCAATCATTAGTCTGTTCAAATACATTCACAGTTATTAATTCACGCGGATTGTTGCAACAGCGCCTGGTTTTAATTTCCTATTGAGGGCAAAACCTTAAAAACGAAAATAAAAAGTTAAAACTGCTGTCAACGTTCATGTTAAGCTTACCCATTTCGTGTTCTATAGTATTTGCAAAGTCCTCTTTTAGAAAATGCAAATTACAAACTCTTGCAGTTTTTGGGTTTAGTACATCTTTCCTTCTACAGAAGAGTACCCATTGCTTAAGCACAGTTTTTCCCTTTGGGAAGCTATGAAAGCTGGTGTCCAATGTTTTTTTTTCTGTATTGCTATTACACTCAAACACAGCACAAACACCCATTTCAATAAATGTTGAAATTTAATTATTTTTTTAATATTGTTTGGAGCAATTAAGGCAATCGACTAATAAAATGAACCCAAACCGAACGAACTAAACAATTTGTGCGCCCAAATGATGTCACGTTCATTTGACAGCTAACTACACAAAATTGAGAACATGCGCATTGCGTAATCTATAGTAATTGAATCATGAGCTTATCCTATATACGCTAACTTTAGCAGGGATAGCTATCGCCGCTAAGTCCTTTAGCGGGTATAAACAGTGCTTCCAAAATCCATTTTCTTCGTTTCTGATGAATCCTTCCGATGAATTTTTCAGGAAATGTCAAAGTTTGACAACCCACCGACCACTCACACATCCCGCCGATTTATTCGTGATTTTATTATTATTATTTTTCACACCTCATTTTAAGGGTAATTGAATTTAGCAAATCTGTTAATGTGAAATTGTTTTTCATAATTTTAGAATATGCTTGGCATCAATTTCAATTGGCGGAAGAAAATATTTTTCAATTTCAGGATTTTCAATACAAATTTCTTAACTAAAACTTACAGCTGTGTCACGGTGCATGTCATAGGTGTATGTGTGCTGCCAAGTTTTTTTTGATGAATTCTTACCCGCGATGCCATCCCTATATCCGCGTGCAAAGAAACACGGCTAATATGTATAATAATGGGAACTGATGCTATGATAGTAACTATGTAAAAATTACAAAATAAAGCTATGAGATCTATATTATTACGTTATAGATACACCTCCATAAGATATATGCATCAAGTGTTAAGATTTCTTAGTATTAAACAACGAATCGTAATGTGCACACTAATATTTATATTTAAAATCAAAAAAAAATTCTTACCAACATCTTTAAGCAGTAGACTTACTGTCAGAGCAAGTGTTCTACCATACAACCTTGGTAACAATAACGATTTTTATGCAATTGTTTAGAAATAATAGGACGCAAAAATGTTTTTTTGAAAAGGACTTAGAATATGTAACAACCTGCCTAGTGATGTTAAAAATGAAACAAATTTTAGTAAATTTAACCGTGAAATAGTATTGTTTGTTAACACAAATTATCAACATTGTTATGTATAATACATAGGTTAGGTTAGGTAAGGTTAGGTTACTGGGCTGACGGGGCAAGAGAATCCTGCGCCCGTCACACTTAGGTCAATGCAGACCCTTTGTGATACCCTGGAGGTTATGCTTCCCTTATATGGAACCAATGAAAAAAAAAAAAAAAAACCTATGAAAAACTTAGCGGGTTTACAAACTATCCCGATGCGTTGATGAACTTGCGCAGACACAATTCACAGACTTGCCGGAGAGTTCTTCTAAATCCTGGAAGAAATATCTGCCCAGGATATTGTTTCTGATATGACAGAGTGCAGGGCAGAGACAGAGGAAATGAGGTTTATCCTCATTCACCTCCTCGTCCCCACATCCGCTGCAGATTTCCTCTGTGCTGAGTTTTAATTTCTTTGCATGGTAGCCCAGCAGGTTGTGTCCGGTGATAACACCTGTAAGAAAGGACAAAGAATTCTTGTTCATTTGAAGGATTCTCTTGGTCTTTTGTTTGTCATATAGTGGCCAAGAGCCCGCAGCTCTTCGCGACAGCTTCTTACAAGCCTCGATTTTATTTCGGAAATCGATTTTATTGCCGCTTGGCTGTCAATGAAGAAGGTAATATCAGCCTGTGGTATTGCCGTCATTGCAGCCTGCTTAGCGGCTGTTGTCACCGCCAGAACCTCAGCTTGGAAGACGCTGCTGTGGTCGGGGAGTCTGATCGAACCAGATATTCCGAGCGTTTCTGAGTAGAAACCTGCGCCAACGCCGGTATCCATCTTGGAGCCATCTGTATAGATGGGGATCGTTTTTGCATGGATTGGTACTTGATTATCATGCCATTCTTCCCTGCAGGGAAAAGAGACAGTAAATGGTCTTATAAAATCCAATTGGGGAGTAATGTAGTCTGTGCATACATTTCTACCCGTAAATTTCTCTAGAATCTGTGCATGCCCTGTTGTACTGGGTTTCCAGTGTATAATACATATATGTACTATTATTAATTAATTGGAAAATATTGTATTTTTTTTAAAATGGCAAACTGCTAAATAAAGTCATTTCAATCTATTGTTGCATCCAGGCTAGGATTCGAAAAGATAAAACGTAATTCTATTTAATTAATCTTTATTAGTTTTCTTTCAATGTCTTTTACTTCTTGATTATTATTCTAATAATTCACTTATTTAATTCAACAATTCACTTTCACAATTAATCACTTTAAATAAACAATCACTTCTCTTATTCAATATTCTCTATACTTTTCACTACTGTCATCTATCGTCCTTCTTTATCGCGGTTCACAACTCCAATGTCTTGGGTGCTCCTGCGACATCTATTTATATCTCCTAGTGACACCTCTCGAAATTTCCAGATTCGTTGAGAAGGTTCGAGAACAACATACCAAGTTATACCACAGCTACTCAAACTGCTATTCCAATGCTGCCAAAATCGGTAATATGGCCACTTTCTACTAGATGGCGTAGTTGACTAATTAATGCTGAATGACACAGTTCAAGCAAACATGCAACAATATCCCCCTCTTAAACTTGTTCGTCCCGAACAAGCACGTCAATATTTTCGCCATGGTAGCGATGGAGACGATCCACATGGACAACTTTCAGCTTGCCTCTTCCTCGCGGGATCCGGTAGACAACATCGTTGATGCGCTTCACTATCTTATAGGGTCCTTCCCAATCCTGCTGTAGTTTAGGTGACATACCTTTTCGGCGATGAGGGTTGTATAGCCATACCAGATCTGCTTCCTGGAATCCTGTGGTGGTCGCTTTTGTATCGTACCTCGTCTTCATGTGGTCGCTGGATATCCGAATCTTATCTCTAGTTTTCCGATGAATGTTTCTGATGATTTCTCTGAGATCCGCCACATAATCATCTTCATTCGTTGCTTCATCAGTCGGAGATCCATGTTAGCAGATGAATAAATAAAGTTCGGATTGATTTAAGAAAGTAAAAAGTATTTATTCAGAATAATAAGAAAGACGCAAAAACAACCACACCGTGTTTGGAGAAAGAAAAAAAGGGAATCCATAAGTGTGTGTGTTGTAAGCGAAGTAAGTTGTAAGTTGAACAAGAAAGGTCCGGTATTTAATGGGGTGTGTTCATTGTAAACCAACACTCCTCCTCAATGAACAATCGCCTAACTCCCATCAAGTTTGAGCAGCTTACAGAAGCTCCTTTGTTTGATCGGTCCCAGAGGTTTGGTAAAAATGTCTGCCATCATCTCGTTTGTTGAACAATATTTCAATTCGATCTCATTATTTGCACAGAGATCTTGAACAAAACGCTCCTTAGTTTCTATGTGCTTTGATCGCCTACTGATACGTTCAGTATTAACAAATGCTATGCAGCTCTGGTTGTCCTCGTTGATCAATGTCGGTTCGCGCTGAATCTCGCCAAAATCTCGCAGTAGTTTTCGTAACCATATTACCTCTTGACAGGCATCACTGAGGGCCACGTACTCAGCTTCCATCGATGAAAGTGTAACGCATTCTTGTCGTCGACTAGCCCACGAAATTGGAGACTCTCCAAATAAAAACACGTATCCAGACGTTGATCTCCTAGTAGCTTGATCACCAGCCCAGTCTGCATCCGAATAACCAACTAGTTTCCACTCCTCAGCACCGCCGATGCATATTTTGTAGTCGATAGTCCCTTTTAGGTAACGTAAGATCCTTTTTGCAGCAATCCAATCAGCTTCCGTAGGATTTTGAAATTTTCTGCCTAAAATAGCAGTGCTTGCCGATATGTCAGGTCTAGCATTCACAGCCAAATACAACAATGCGCCGACTAGACTTCGATATATTGTGCTGCTGTCTAATGAAACGGTATTATCTTCAGCTTTCATATAACCAGGGTCCATCGGTGAGTTAGAAACCTTAGCGTTCTCCATACCAAAACTTTTAAGTAGCTTTTTAATGTAATTTTTCAGATGTATTTCAAAAACGTTGTCCTTTCGATATATTTCCATTCCCAGAAAATACCGCACTTCTCCCAGGTTGACTATTTCGAATTTTCTTTGAAGTTCGTTATAAATCGTAATAATCTCACCTTCATCCATGCTTCCCACCAGCAAGTCATCTACATAAACAAGTAGAAATACCTTCTTGCCTCCGGTATCTTTGATGTACAAACATGGATCCGCAGCCGATGCCTTAAAATGCAGCCTCAACAAAAAATTATGTAATGTCTGGTTCCAGCAGCGTGCCGATTGCTTAAGTCCATAAATACTCTTATTTAATCGGCAGACTAACCCTTCTTTTCCGGAAATTTCATAGCCAGGTGGTTGTCTCATAAAAATCTCCTCTTCGACAACTCCATGAAGATAGGCAGTTTTTACGTCGAAATGTTTGACCAGCATTCCATGCTTTGCAGCAACAGCCAAAAAAGTTCTTAGAGTTGTTAATTTCGTGACAGGAGCAAAGACTTCGTCGTAATCTACACCATACTTTTGCGTGTATCCTTGCGCGACAATTCGGGCCTTATGCCTTGTGATTTCGTTCTGCTCGTTTCTTTTTATTTTATAGACCCATTTCGAGCCGACAACCTTTCTGCCTTCCGGAAGTTTTACGAGATCCCACGTATGATTACGTCGTTGTGACTTCATCTCCTCGTTCATTGCTTCTCTCCATTCAGGTACTTGAACTGCTTCCTTGTAGTCCTTCGGTTCATCCAAAACTAGAGATGCACTGCCTACTACGTACTCATTAAGATGAATTGGTGGTACTCCACGAGTAGTTCGCTCGGAACGCCTTGTCGTAGTTCGCTCTTCCTCATCCTCGGATGGCAATTCTTCTTCAAATCCGAAAAATTCGGCCTCTCGCGAACTCTCGTCATCAACAGAAACATCAAAACTTTCCGTTGGAATCACTTCCCCTTCAGGGATAGAACGGATTTGAACTTCATCAGACACAATATCCATATTAGAGTCTGGAACACCGATATCAGCTGTCCGTGTTTCACTTTCTAGGAAATGAGCATCTCGACTGATGGTAATCTTCATAGTTGAACGATCAAGAAAACGATACCCTTTATGTTGATCAGAGTATCCCACAAATATTAGCTTGTTAGCTTTGCAGTCCAGTTTATCACGTCTAACATCCGGTATATGCACATAAGCTTCGCAGCCAAACCTCCGTATATGCTTCAGAGATGGTTTCCTCTTATACCAGAGTTCAAACGGAGTTTTATCCACTGACTTTGATGGCAAACGATTTTGAATATAAGTTGCCGTAAGCACAGCTTCACCCCAATATCGTTTCTCCAACCCAGCGTCTATTAACATGCACTTTTTCATTTCGATGAGAGATCTGTTTTTGCGTTCAGCAACACCGTTTTGTTGGGGAGAATATGCAGTAGTGAACTGCGGCTTGATACCTTCAGCAATGTAAAAATCTCGTAGATTATTATTGTCGTATTCTCCTCCTCCATCAGATCGTATGACGACTGGTTTTCGTCCAAACTGATTTTGAACTTGACGAACGTACTGTTTTATTCTGTCTGCTGCTTCCCATTTGTGTTTCAATAGATAAACCACTGTATAACGGCTAAAATCATCTATCATAGTCATCAGGTACCTATTTCCAGCTGGTGTTGGTGCTCTCATAGGGCCACATAAATCGGTATGTACTATATCCAATAATTTGTTCGATTTTTGATGAACTGTTCCAGGAAATGGTGTTCGAGTAAGTTTTCCTTTTAAACAGCACTCGCAAACAACTTGCAGCCCACAGTTTCGTACATCTAATCCAGAAACCAACTGTTCCTTCATCATCCGCTCTAACACCGCAGTATCTCGATGACCCAAACGTCTATGCCATTGATGTTGACAATTAACATGATGTTTTTCTTCTAAAGCTTTTGATGACTGTTCCAGAACTTGAAGATGGTAAAGATTTCCACATCGATTACCCAGTAAAACAACTTTTCCCTCAGAATTATTTATGCTACAGGTATATTTATCAAACCTAGCAGAAAAACCGTTTTCGGCCAGCTTGCTCACTGACATTAGACTTCCTCCTAAATCCGGCACAAATAAAACATCTTGAAGTGTGACTCTGACACGTCTTTTATTGTCGTCAACGCCAACAATTATACCTTCTCCGCGACCAGCTGATGATATTTGTTTTCCGTTAGCCAAAACAATGCTTGCACCGTCAGATTCATTTAAGGAATTGAAAAAATGTTTATCATTTGTCATGTGCGAACTCGCACCACTGTCGATTAACCAAAAACCTGGTTTATCACGACCTGCAGCAAACGCTATATTTGTTTCCTCTGTGACCTTTGTACTAGGATTTCTTTTTCTTCCACTGCCATCCCTTTTGTTTGCCAAATAAGAACGACAACTTGAACGTAGATGTCCCGGCTTTTTGCAATAGAAACAAGTTCTAGTTTCCACACTGCGATTCGATTCGGTTTTCATCGCCTTTTCCTGCTTAAAAGACTCACCAGCCCGCTCCAGCCTTCGATGGTACTCGTCGATTAATTTTGACTTGATGAATTCTAATGTTATGTCGTCATTCGAACGACTGTCTAGCGCCGAAATCAAATGCTCAAATGAATCTGGCAGGCTTTGCAAGATCAAACAGATTTTTGTGTCTTTATCAAACACATGTCCAGCAGCAGCCAAACGATCGAATAACTCCTCGACATCAAACAGATGCTTCTCAACATTTCCTCCTTCTTGTACTCTTGTTGAGCACAACTTTTTGAGAAGTGACACACGAACAGATCTCGAAATTTTTTCGTGAGTATTCTGAAGTGTAGTCCAGACATCTTTTGCATGTCGACAGTTCTTCACCAAAGGCAATTGGTTATCGCTGAGAAAAAGAATAATTGTACCTTTCGCCTTCCTGTCTTCCTTCCTCCACACATCTGTCCTCGAATTTTCGTCTGGGAGATCATCCTCAACTACTTTCCATAGATCTTCTCGAGACAGGAAACTTTCCACTCTAAATTTCCAAACTGTCCAATTTGTATTATTTAATTTCGGGATTGAAAATTTTTCATCCGCCATTTTCCAAAACACGATTAACAAAGTTTCCACACAAAAAACTTCTTCGCATATACAGCGGAACAACAGGTTTTTAAAATGTCTTTAAAATACTCTAATCCACTTTTAACTTTTACTACTGGGCCCATAACCCTGTTAGCAGATGAATAAATAAAGTTCGGATTGATTTAAGAAAGTAAAAAGTATTTATTCAGAATAATAAGAAAGACGCAAAAACAACCACACCGTGTTTGGAGAAAGAAAAAAAGGCAATCCATAAGTGTGTGTGTTGTAAGCGAAGTAAGTTGTAAGTTGAACAAGAAAGGTCCGGTATTTAATGGGGTGTGTTCATTGTAAACCAACAATCCAAACATCAATTCACTAGGTAACCGGATGGTTCGACCAAAAAGGATTTCGGATGGAGTATGTCCTGTTGTGTTATGAACTGCGCTTCGATAAGCTAATAGGAACATGGGGATGTGCTTGTCCCAGTCCCGCTGGCAGTCGACAACAACCTTAGAAAGGTGTTCGTTTAAGGTTCTATTGAAGCGTTCCACCATTCCGTCCGATTGTGGATGAAGCGGGGTTGTTCTTGTCTTCTTAATCCCTAGTAGCTGGCATACTCCTTGAAAGATCTTCGACTCGAAGTTGCGACCTTGGTCCGAGTGCAATTCCATTGGTACGCCAAATCTGCTTACCCAGTTGTGGACAATCTGCTCTACCACGGTTTTAGCTTCTTGGTTACGTATAGCAAAGGCTTCAGGCCATTTAGTGAAGTAGTCCATAACTACGAGGATATAGCGGTTTCCACTGTTGGTTTCTGGAAACGGTCCTGCGATGTCAACTGCAATCCTTTCAAAGGGCGCTCCAACGTTGTATTGATGCATCTTGCCTTGCATTTTTACTCTCGGGCCTTTACTGGCTGCGCAAGCGGCGCATTTTCGGCACCAGTTTTCGACATCGTCTCTTGCGTGGATCCAGTAAAAGTGTTCTCGCACTTTTTCGAGTGTCTTATTTACTCCCAAGTGACCTCCGGACACTCCATCATGCAGTTCCGTAAGCACTTCGTTGACTTTCGATCTGGGTACCACAAGTTGCATCACGGCTGATGTTCCATCCGAACTTTCCCATTTTCTTTTCAAAATGCCACCCTGGACATGAAGTGAGTCCCATTGTGCCAAGTATGCCTTCAATTCCGGACTCCTATTGGAGATCTGCTGCCAGTCCGGCTTGCCCTCATGTTCCTTCCAGGCGAGAATCGGCTCGATATCCGGATCTTCCTGTTGAGCATTCCGGATCTCCCGTGCACTCCAGCCGCTAATGGGCTCAGCTCTCAACCGTTGGACTGACACTTTATCTTTTTCCTCCTAGCGTACGCAATGTTTACAATCAGCCTTGCAGGGTCGCCGGGAGAGGGCATCTGCGTTGGAGTGAAGAGTTCCCTTTCGGTGCTGTATCTCGTAGTCATACATCTGCAGCCGCTCAATCCACCTCGCGACTTGTCCTTCAGGGTTCTTAAACTGCAGCAGCCACTTTAGAGACGCATGATCTGTACGCAGGATGAATTTCTGCCCATATAAGTACTTGCGGAAGTGCTTTGTTGCCAGGATCAAAGCCAGGAGTTCCCGCCTGGTCACGCAATAGTTCCTCTCCAGCTTGGAAAGCACTTTACTGAAGTAGGAAACTACTCTCTCTTGGCCATCATGGATCTGCGAAAGAACGGCTCCGATCCCAACATTACTAGCGTCGGCATCTACAATAAATGTCTTTCCTGGAGCAGGGTACGCTAGAATTGAAGCATCAAACAGTTGGTGTTTGAGACTCTTGAAACTCGCTTCGCATTCACCAGACCATTTAAATGGTTTTCCCTTTTCCGTCAGTTGATGCAAGCTCTTTGCGATCCTTGCGAAGTCCTTCACAAACCGTCTGTAGTAAGTTGCAAGTCCCAGGAAGCTTCTCAGTTGGTGTTTGTCTTTGGGAACGGGCCAATTTTTCACCGCATCGACCTTCTCTGGGTCAGTCCTTACTCCTTCGGACGAGATGATGTGCCCCAGATATTTTACCTCAGATCTAAAGAGATCACACTTTTTCGGGTTAAGCTTTAATTGTGCACTTCGTAGTCTCTGGAACACTTCCTTCAAGTTATCTCGATGTTCTTCAAACGTTTTTCCAACCACGATGACATCGTCCAAGTAGACCAAACACGTTTTCTATGTTAGCCCCAACAAAACACGCTCCATTAGTCGCTCAAAGTTTGCCGGCGCGTTACACAGTCCAAATGGCATTACTGTGAATTGCCAGAGCCCGTTTTCTGCTGTGAAAGCTGTTTTCTCACGGTCTTCCGGATGTATCTGCACTTGCCAGTAGCCACTCTTCAGATCTAGAGTGGAAAACCATCGAGCTCCGGACAGTGTATCCAGCGTATCGTCAATCCTTGGTAGAGGGTAGCTATCCTTTTTGGTGACATTATTCAGTTGGCGATAGTCTACACAGAACCGAGTGCTGCCATCTTTCTTTTTGACTAGGACAATTGGAGATGCCCATGGGCTTTTAGAGAATTCGATTACTCCTTCCTTCTCCATCGTCGACACCATCTCTGCAACCTCCGTCTGCTTAGCCAATGGTAGTCGTCTGGGAGGCTGACGAATCGGTCTCGCGTCTCCAGTGTCTATCCGGTGTTGTACAAGGTGTGTTCGGCCATACTCGCAGTCCCGCGAAGCGAATATATCAGCAAACTCGTTGATGAGGTTCCCTGCCATGGCTTGCTGCTCCCGATTCAGATCGCAGTGCTGGAATAAAGTTCTTTTGACCTCAGTCATTCCCATTAGTGAACGAGGCTTCGCAACACCTTCCTGTGATAGTTTCGTGATGGCAGTAACCGGTACACACTTTCCAACCACCTCACCTTGCTTCAATTTGACGCTTTTGTGTTCCGCATTAAGAACTCGTACGGGAACCATATTGTTCTTCGGCTCGACAAGCATTTTTCCAACCACGCAATTTCAACAGTGGTTGTCTTCTGGCTCGACTAGAAAGAATCGGTGGGCCCCAGGATCACCTTCCAGCTTTGTCCTAATCAGTGTCTCTGAAGAAGGTGGTAGGACCTCGTCCTTACTAATGAGTGTCCTCAGGGATGCGACGTTCTCGTTCCCGTACACCATCGGAATTTCTACGTTTCGATACTTGAGTACTTGCATACCAATGTCCAATACTACATCATGCGCCTTCATGAAATCGATTCCAATGATGCATTCGTCACATATATCGGCTACTAGGAAAGCGTGGGAGAATACTAATCCTGCCAAATTTATTGTTAGTATGACCTCTCCATACACTTTCGCTGTCGCTCCTGTTGCTGTTTTCAGACAGTAATTGCTGGTGTTGTGCAGCCAAGACTGACGGACGATGTCCCTCCTTATGATGGAAGCGGTGGCACCGGTGTCGATGGTTGCCACGCACTTATTTTGTCCGATATAGGCTTCCACTGTTAGACTCTGGTTTCCTCGTTTGGTTTGGGAGACTTGAATTGTGGTCCTGGGGTCGTCGATTCCGGAAACCAACTTCTGCCCCACGAAGCTGGTCCTTACACGTTTCCCGACTGCTCGTTATGCGAAGCTATATCTGCAGGACGGTTGTTATCCCTGCCAGATGCTTCTTCGTTGCCCCTCCTAGGCCCGCAATGCGGACAACTGCCTCGTCTGGGTGGAGCTCTGCACTGTCTCTGTAGGTGCCCTATTTTGTTGCAGTTCCAGCAGCGCATTTGACCTCTGTTATCTCTGCTCCGGTCTACGACGTCTGCTCTTTGACATGAACATTCAACGGCTGTCATTTCCCTTACGCGGTGGAACACATGCGATGCCTGATCAGCAGCTTGCATTGTCAAGGCAAATGCTAGGGCCTCAGCGAGAGTTCTCTTTCCAGCCATTCTTACGGCCATTTGCAGTTGTCTATCTTCAATGGCTTGGCTAAACGCCTCCACAGCCATTTCATTGATGAGAACCTCACCAGCATTAGGATATGACAAATGTGCCAGACGTTCGATATCTGCTTGCAGCTGTTGAAGTGTTTCTCCCCGCTTCTGGACTCTACTGCGTAGCTGGACCCTGTACACTTGCTGCATATGCTCATCACCGAAGCGCATCTCTATAGCCTTGACCAGGGCGTCGTAGTCGTGTTGCTTCTCTTCTGAGACGGTTTGGAGTAACTCCGCAGCTGTACCTCTTAGTGCGAGCGTTAGCGCAATCGACTTTTCCTCGTTGTCCCAGCTGTTCGCCATTGCAGCTGCTTCAAACTGTTTCTTATAAATTGGCCATGATGTTTGACCGTCGAAAACAGGAGGCTGCATCTCTTTCCTTCTCGGGCAGTCCGCAGAATTTTCTCGAGCCTTCTGCTTCTTCACTTTCTCCAGCTCTCTAGCCAAGTTCTCGAAGTTTGTTTCATGCTTGCAAAACGTCTGATGGATTTCGTCGAATTTGGTTTCAACCTTCTCGAACTTGTGGTCAATTTCTTCGAGTTTTCCTTCGAGAACATTTTTAAAATCTTCCACAGCGCTCTTTTGGGCGGCAACTATGGAATTCTTTTGTTCTTCGAATTTAGAGTCCATTGACTCCAATTTCGAATCCAGAGAATTCTTCTGTTCATTGAACTGAGAGTCTATAGAATTCTTTTGTTCATCAAATTTAGAGTCCATTGATTCCAATTTGGAATCTAGAGAATTCTTCTGTTGTTCTAGAGAATTCTTCTGTTCATCAAACTTAGAGTCCATACAGTCGAATTTCTGATCGAACTTGGCCAAAAGTAGTTCCATCATAGCAGTCATATCAACGGCTGTACTTACTTGTTCTTCTGCTACGTCGAACAAAACGGACTTGGGATTTTCTCCTTCGTTTTCAACAGCTTCCTGCAGTCGAAGCTCCAGATCACTTTTTCCACCAGCTGTGGAGAGATTCCGCTTTTCTAGCTCAGCTTTTAACTGCGGTATACTGAGCTGTAGTAATTTCAATGTGCGGCCCATTTTTCTTTCCTTTTTTTTCACTAAATACGTTTTTTTTTTTTTTTAAACTAATTCACTTCACTTTAATTTCACACTGAATACGTTTTATCCCACTTCTGACACCAATGTTGCATCCAGGCTAGGATTCGAAAAGATAAAACGTAATTCTATTTAATTAATCTTTATTAGTTCTCTTTCAATGTCTTTTACTTCTTGATTATTATTCTAATAATTCACTTATTTAATTCAACAATTCACTTTCACAATTAATCACTTTAAATAAACAATCACTTCTCTTATTCAATATTCTCTATACTTTTCACTACTGTCATCTATCGCCCTTCTTTATCGCGGTTCACAACTCGAATGTCTTGGGTGCTCCTGCGATATCTATTTTTATCTCCTAGTGACACCTCTCGAAATTTCCAGATTCGTTGAGAAGGTTCGTTAAGTTCAGAAGGTTCGAGAAGAACATACCAAGTTATACCACAGCTACTCAAACTGCTATTCCAATGCTGCCAAAATCGGTAATATGGCCACTTTCTACTAGATGGCGTAGTTGACTAATTAATGCTGAATGACACAGTTCAAGCAAACATGCAACAATACATTAATATTGCTCGTAGACCCCTAAAAGTGTTACTATATTTATGATCAGCATCGATAGTAATGTCGATCTAGCCATGTCCGTCCGTCCGTCCGTCCGTCTGTCGGCAAAAATTAGGCCTTTAAACTGGGCCTAGAGAGCTGAAATTTTAACCATTTACTCTCTAGGGCCCCGAAATAATAATCACAGACACGCCCACAAACTCAAAAAAACAAAATTTTCGAAAAAATCGAATTTTGAGCTAGAAAGCTGAAATTTTTTATATATGATCTATGACTCCTAAAACTGCTCTGGAGATAAAATTTTCAAAATCCGCCCACTGACACGCCCACAATTAAATAAAACATTTTTTTTGAAAAACCAAAATTTGACCTAGGGACCTGAAATTTATAATATATACTTTCTAGGGGCTCTTTAAGCTCATGTGAAAATATTTTCAAAAACAGCCTACTGACACGCCCACAATTTAAAATTAACTTTTTTTGAAAATCCAAACTCTGAGCTAGAAAGCTGAAATTTATAATATATACTTTCTAGGAGGCCCTTTATGCTCATGTGTAAATATTTTCAAAATCCACCTACTGACACGCCCACAATTTAAAAAAAAACTTTTTTTGAAAATCCAAAGTTTAAGCTAGGGAGCTGAAATTTTTAATGCATACTCTCTAGGGGCCCTTTATGCTCATGTTTTAATTTTTCTTAAATCCACCTACAATTAAATAAAACAATTTTATTGAAAAACCAAAGTTTGAGCTAGGGAGCTTTTTTTTACAAAAGCTTCGTTTTTTTCTATTATTTTAAATATTATATAACAAAATATGTAGAGCGTTCTTAACAATTCAACCATACTTAGACTTTTGTCACGCCCACTTATGAGGGATAGGAATAAGAATAGGGTATCCAACAGTTCGCCCAAGCGGACTGTAGCCCATCCCTATGTTTTTGTTTTGTTTTGCTTTAGATTTGTATTCCTTTCTATGCGGATGCATTTTAGTTTTTTTAAGCGAAACTTCTTTAAGAGTAAAATTTCAACGTCGAGTTTTGTTGTAATGAAAAAACGAAACGTTTCGATGATTTTGTGGCAAGTGGGTGATTGAGTTAAATTGAAAATTAATGATAAGCTAAATTTGCTAGTGCTAGTGCACATGTTGGAATTTTAAATGGTGAATTTTTTTTTTATTGCATTAAAAAATGTAAAAGTTATTTACAAATCAAAAACTAACACAACTACCAATCTAAAAATATGTAGATATAAGTACCTATGGTTATTTTTCTCTTTTTGATTTTATGGATACATTTCTTATTTTGAAATTTGGAATTTTTAAAATAATTGCAACTAAAAGACTCAGATACGGAAACTGTACAACATGAAGCACTAAAGTTCTTTTTATACCCTATTCTAAGGGTATATTAATTTTGACGCATAGTTTGTAACATACCTTTGCCCGTTACTATATTTATGATCAGCATCGATAGTAATGTCGATCTAGCCATGTCCGTCCGTCCGTCCGTCTGTTGTCAAAAATTAGGCCTTTAAACTGGGCCTAGAGAGCTGAAATAATAACCATAACTCTAGGGTCCCGAAATAATCAAGTTTACGAATTTTTGAAATCAGCCCACAGACACGCCCACAAACTCAAAAAAACAAATTTTTTCGAAAAAATCGAGTTTTGAGCTAGAAAGCTGAAATTTTTTTATATATGATCTATGACTCCTAAAACTGATCGGGAGATAAAATTTTCAAAATCCGCCCACTGACACGCCCACAATTAAATAAAATAATTTTATTGAAAAACCAAAGTTTGAACTAGGGAGCGTTTTTTTTTACAAAAGCTTCGTCTTTTTTTGATAAAATCCTTTAAATGTTATATAACAAAATATGTAGTACGTTCTTAACAATTCAACCATACTTAGACTTTTGTCACGCCCACTTACGAGGGATACGAATAAGAATAGGGTATCCAACCGTTCGCCCAAGCGGACTGTAGCCTGTCCATATATTTTTAATTTATATTTCGTTTGATGAATGTTGCTGCTGCTGCATCTGGCGTCTGTTTACTTTTGCGCGAATTGTTCTAGAATTTTCTTGCTGAATTTAAATATTTGCGAAATGTTCTTGCTGGATTTGAAAATTAGCCTACTTTGATTCCAATTTTCAAATCGGCTGCCAAAATCAAGTTTTGTTCACTATCATGATGTTAGCAAATTAAGGCGCCTTTTTTTAAGTGATGTCCCTCTGAGGCCTATTCACTTTTATCGACGGAAAATTAAGATACTATTAGGAAGCAAACCCTATTTAATAATCACAATAATGTTAATAAAATTCCAATCGCTTATTTTGTGTTTTTCCTTTTTGGCCCATTTTTTTTTGCGTTTTTGTTCGTTTAAATACATTTTTTTCTCAACAAGACAAATCATAAACGAAAAGACTTTCAAATACTCACTGCAAATTGGATCTTTAAATCAATCAGACGGTTTCTTCAATGCAGATAGATTATAATTGGGATTTTGAGGTTTTCTGAACTTTTGGTGTATACATTTTCAAAAACTTTCGTTTAAAGCTTGCAGGTTTCAAAAAACTTATTCGAAGGCGGAAACGATTTTCCGAAATCTGATTCTGAGTTTAAGTATGCCTGATGACTAAGAAGCTCCGAGTTGTCCGTCATTGTTTTATCAGTTTTAATTAATGTTGCAGTTTTGATATGATGTTTTTATAGTTTTAAACAGCTTATAACAACAGTATCCTGCAACAGTTGTTCATTTGAATCAAAAAGGCTTAGTAAGGACTTTACCTTTGTTGCTGCTTTGGAAGTATTGACTGTTAAAATCTGACAAATCTGTCAATACTGTCCTTAAAATTGTTGTAAGTTATATTCTCCTCGATAGATATTTCATCAAAAATAATTACAATTTTTTTACTTATCTCAGGCAGCTTGTCAACCTTCTCTTTTATCTTCGATAAGACTTCTTCGTGAAAGCCCGTGGATAAATGTTTAATTTCCATCCACTTGTACAGTGCGGTAGGATGAAGCAGATGAAAATCGAAAGTTTCTCTCATAAATCATAAAAAAATTCGAACAAAAAATGTTGACACCTTTTTTAGAGCTTTTCTATTTTTGTTTCCTACCGGCAATAAATCTATTAAACCCAAAACAGTTTGCCAGGATGTTGCTTTGTTTTTTTTTTGTGACAAGCTTACTTATTTATTTATTTATAGACCAGCAAATGAAAACATTTACTGTTCTCGTTGGATTACTTATAATCTAAGTTTACGTTAAGAGGAAAAAGTATGGACTCTTCGCAATCGAAAGACCAAATTAAATTAGGCAAATTAAAGTCTCAAAGTAGGATGACATAAGAAGATCATAATAAGAATAATTTCTGTACCCGGAATACATTTAATTTTAACTGCTACTAATACTCCTCCGCCCCTTTCACAGTTGGTAAGAACAGGACAACGGTTTTTGCGGTAAACTTCGTATTGGTCCTTGTTGAACATTTCTTCATTACGATGGTCACCAATGAGCCAGATCTCAGTAAAAACAATTACATCATATTGACAAGATGAGGGGAATAGTAAGACATCACGCAATTTAGTTCAAAGACCACCAGTATTTTGGTAATAAAGGTTGAAGGTTGAGTGGAGTTACGTTAGTGGTTCTCAGTTTTTTGGAAGGTTTTTTGGTTGAGCTTTCTTGATTCTAGGCCTGCCTTCCCAAGCATATCCTTCGGCCGGAAATTTGGATTCAACAGCAAATTCCCAGTTGGTTGAGGCGATAACAGCTGAGGACACCCGACCTGGCAGGTAATCCGCTGTCAAGCAGTGGCATTTTATGTTACTGGTATCGATTCCTTAGGTACCATATTCCAGCCGTGACAAAAATACCACAAAAGGCGGTGCTACTACTTTAAGTGAGCAATTCATACCAGGAACTTCATCCAAGAGCTGGAGTGATTTTTGCGTTTCCTTACTGGTATGTAGAAGGGTTATCTTTTCGAAATAAATCACTTCCACAGACAGCCACTTCCCTATCGAGGATTTCACAGTTTCCTGACGGAGAAGAAGTACTACGCGATTTTACTGGCGCATTTGATGTCCGAGGACTTGAAGTAGAGGGACACCTTGCTGAGCATCCGGAATCGGAGTGGAACAGTTTGATCCTTCATCAACAATTCGATTGGTATCACTCTGAGTATTGGGACTTTGACCGTTAGGATGAATTTGAAGTTGCAGAACCGGTTGAACTAACGGTGTCATTCTCCTTTTTGGCTGAACAGGTTGAGTCTCTGTAATTGGGCCAACTGTGAGATCGTTGCTCATCTTCCGAAGAATACCATTATTGGATTGTAGGTTGGTAGGTAGAAGTGGCGGTTCGGCTTGAACCCAATTAGCACTTATTGTGCCTTTTTGTTACCACGACTCGTGTGACCTATGTTGTAGTGGTTGTAGAAGATTTGATGTTGATGATGTGGCTATATCCAACCTATGGAGTTGAGAAAACGGATTAGATCTTGTATCCCTTTGCTCGATATAGCGCTAAGGTCGTCGAAGAATGGTTGATTCAGTGCCCGCAGTCTATCTCTTGCTAGTGCCGGACATTCGCAGAGGAAATGGAAGAGAGTTTCTCTTTCGTTTACATTCCCGCAGCCTCGGCAGTGGGTGTTAAATGGGATACCCAGTTTGGCCGCATGGTCTCCAATTGGCCAGTGCCCGGTGATTATCGCCGTAATTCTGGAGACTTCGGGGCGGGTTCTGTTTAGAAGATCCCCTGTTCTTCCTTTGTCATAAATAGGCCATATCTTCCTCGATATGATGCAGTTAGTTAACCTTCTCCATTGAAGATTGGCTTTCTGCAGGAAGTGTGAGTGTATTTGTGTCTTGACCGCACCTAGCGGAATGTGAACCCTTGCAGCGAGTGAGCCGTCCAGAGCTGAGCCCTGCGTGGCCAGCTCATCTGCACGCTCGTTTCCTGTTATGTTACTATGCCCTGGAACCCAGAGTAGTGTAACACTGAAACGTTCGCCCAGTCGCGCAAGCTCGTTCCGGCACTCCTGCACCAGTTTGGAGGATATGGTAGCCGAGTCAATAGCTTTGATTGCTGCTTGGCTATCTATGAGGATAGTAATGTTTTGTTTGTACGCTGTGTCACGCCCTAGTGTGCAGGCCTCTTGGATAGCCAGTAGTTCCGCATGGAAAACGCTGGCAAAATCCGGCAGGCGAAGGGATATTGATATTTTTAGTGATTCCGAGTAGACACCGGCTCCCACACCACAGTTCGTCTTAGAACCGTCGTTGTATATGACCGTGTCGAAATCGTTCACTACTTCGTTCCTCTTCCAACAAGCTCGGGAAAGGAAGCTTACTTGGAAGCCTTTTTTGAAGTTTAGTTTGGATGTGATGTAGTTGGTTGAAAACGTGACCATGCCTTCTGGTAGCGAGTCCAGAATGCTGCTGTGGCCGTATGGCCTTGCAGTCCAGCACCCCGATTCCCTGAGACTTACCGCACTACATAGTGCGGTATCTTTTGTGTGTAGGTCAAGAGGCAAAAGGTGCAAGAGCACAGTGAGGGCGTCCGTTGGGGCCGACCTCAGTGCACCCGTGGTGCCTATACAGGCTGTCCTTTGCAATCTTTTCAGTTTTGTGAGGTTGTAACCTTTACTCAACGCGTAACCTTTACTCATACTAGTGATCCATAGGTGAGGATTGGAGGCACTACTGCTGTGTACATCCACAAGGTCATCTTTGGTTGAAGTCCCCACTTCTTTCCAAAGGTTCTGCTACAGGCATAGAAGGCAATACACGCCCTCCTCACTCTGTGTTCAATGTTATGTTTCCAGTTAAGTTCAGGATCGAGCGCGATACCCAGATACTTAGCGCTGGAGGATAGTGTAAGTGGTTGACCGTTTAGGCGGGGTAGGGTAAAATCGGGTATTTTGGTTTTGGTGGTGAACAGCATCAGTTCGGTTTTGCTCGGGTTAACGCGGAGGCCACAACTTGTAGCCCATGTGCTTACCTTGTCTAGAGCATTCCCCATGATATCACTTATCACGGAGGGAAACTTCCCTGACACTAGGATCACTACGTCATCCGCATACGCGACATCTTTGACCCTTTCCCTATCTAGTTTTACTAGAATTTTGTTCATAACCATTAGCCATAGTAGCGGAGAAATGACGCCACCCTGTGGCCTTCCTCTGTGGGCAAATTTGGTTAAGTGGCTGTTGCCTAGTGTTGCCTGAATAACTTTTGTTCCGAGCATAGAAGCTATCCATTGCCTAATAGATTCCTCTATGCCCAGTTCGACCAGAGATTCAAGAATAGCTTCCGTGTGTACGTTGTTGAAGGCTCCCTCTATATCCAAGAAGGAGGCTAGGGTGTATTTTTTGTAGTGTATGGATTTTTCGATAGTTCGCACTACCTCATGGAGAGCCGTTTCCGTGGATCTGCCTTTGAGATAGGCGTGCTGTGATTTGGAAAGCGATGTTTCTGGCAGAGAATTTCGCATATGGATGTCTATGACATGCTCCATGGTTTTGAGTATAAAGGAGGTTAGACTGCGTTTACCCACCTTCGGTATAAACACCATCCTGGCCCGTCTCCAGGAGTGTGGTACGTGATTTAGCAATAAACAGCTTCGGAATATCGACACTAACCAAGGTATTGATAGGTTTTGCGTTTTCTGTAACATGACAGGCATAATGCCGTCGGGCCCCGGAGACTTATAAGGGGAGAAGCTGTTAATAGCCCAGGAAATCTTTTCCTCGGAAATTATTGAAGTGATGTTGTTGTTGGGAGCAGGTTGTACTTGCCGAGGCCTCTCGGGTTGCGTGCTAATATCACTGCATCCGGGAAAGTGAGTGTTTATAAGGAGTTCCAGCCCCTCCGCTGGGGATTCTGTCGATCCTCCGTCTGGTCTTTTCAGAAAAGAAGGGTTGGAGTGTTCCTTGGACAAAATTTTGCTTAGTCTAGCGGGGTCCTTAAGGGTTTCTATCGACTGACAGTAGTCCATCCAGGCCTCCTTTTTTGATGCCTTTATGGTTTTCTTATACAGACTTAGGCAGTCTTTATAAGGCCGCCAAACATTGTGTTTGTGGCAGATGTTGAAAAGCGCTCTAGTCATCTGTCTGAGACTGGAGAGGTCTTCGTTCCACCATGGGGGAAGCGTTTTTTTACTGCGTTTAACTGGGCACGAGACTTTGTATGCTACATCCATAGCCTTCTCAAAAGTCTTCACCTGTACCTCCAGTTCTTTAATTGCAGCTGTGTTTGTTTCAGGTATATTTTTGAGTTTTGTCCGAAGGACTTGGCCAAACTTGGTCCAATTAACTCTTTTGGGGTTTCTATAAGGTTTTCTGGTCTCGACCTCGAGACTCATGTCGTAGAGGATCCATCTCTGGTCTGAGAGTGACTCCAGATTGGAAACTCTCCAGTTGTCGACCTTAAAGTTATTATTGTTTGTTTTTAATGTAACATCTAGTACCTCTTCCCATCCCCTGTATGTTTCCGTACTCGGAAAGACAAAAGTTGGGGTCGTGCCCTTGTTACAGACTGATAGGTTAGTGGTTAACAGAAAATCAAAAAGTGACTCACCTCTTTCATTATCTTCTGAGCTGCCCCATATAGAATGCCTGGCGTTGGCGTCGCAGCCCATCAGTAGGTTGTCTTTCACTGTTGTTGAGGCTATGAGCAGCTCCACCTCCTCTGGCGGTACAGGTCTCCCATGAGCCATGTATGCTGAAGCCAGGTATGTTGCTTGGTTCGCACACTCCAGTTTAATCACTGTCAAATCATATGAGCTAAGATTGGGACATAAAAAACCTTTTAGATGTTTCTTAGCTAGTATGCATGTTCTAGACTTACCTGTGGCCTGGTGTTTGTAAAACAGGTCGTATTGTGTGTCTTGAAGCCCCTTTACGGATGAGTCTGTCACCCATGGCTCCTGGATAATGCCGATGTCAATGTTCTTCTCCCTTAGAAAAACCATTAGATTATCGGAGGCACACCTTGAGTGTCTCAGGTTAATCTGTATGACTTTCAGCATTATGTGGTTGAAGGGGTTTCGTCGGCGATCATCAGGTCCTCCAACAACTTGTCGGTATCGACGATGTCCACATCGTCCTCAGGACCCGAGGAAAGGAAGGCTTTGAGCTTGGCATGCCTTATGCCAAACCTAAGTTTATGGTCAGTTTTCTCGAGAGCACCCAGGCACTCGTTGTTTATGAGTAGGAGGAAGGACATCGTGTTTTTGTAGGATTCCTCCGCCTTGATGACTGACCAGTCATCTATTGGAACCGTTGGGTTGTGGAGTTTGAGACATTGGAGGAGCCTTCCTACTTCTATCTTCATATTGGGCGCATTTGATTACCCGATATCCCCTCACCACCTCGGCGGAATCAAAGTCGGGAAGAGGTTCCCCTTGGTTGTTAACGATGTGGTCTATCACCATTTCGGAGAGCTTGGCCTCAATGCTTCCCCACGCATTGGCTATGGATTTCCCGTTTGTCGAGAGATCATCCACTAGTGCGACCTGAAGGTGATCCCTAACCACCTCGGTAAAGGGTCGCTTCTGGGCCGCACCGGCCGCTGACGTGCTTGGCTGGCTGTTTCTGCTGAACCTTCGGCAACCTTGGTTTTTTTTAGGTGCTGGGCGGTGGGAGATCTCTTCTTGAGACCTGTCACGCTTCGCTCCCTGCCGGCTTTTGTTTTTTAGGCTCTCGTTGTATTCGTCAACGATTGCCTGGTATTTGATCTTATCCGCCTGATCCTTTTCGTTGACCTTTCCGGCAGCCTCATTTTTCGCTATCTTACCTAAGATACGGAGGGCCATCTGGTACTTGCTCTTATTAGCTTTCCCTGCGGATTCGATTTTGTTTCGGGTCTGTTTGGTTGTCGATTGGTTTGCGGTCGAGGTGCTAGCCTTAGCACTCTCGCCGCTTGATGACGGGACGATTGTCTCCTGACTGTAGGCCAGCAATTCGTTCTCTGATAAGGTGCCAGGCTCTGGCACCCTCATCTGCTGGTCTTTTTGTACCTCTTCTTCTTTTCTATCCATTTTTATTTTTTTTAGATTATGTTCCCACGAGTAAGAACGGAAGGGGTCGTCCATCCTGGCAGAGCCGTCTTACCAGGACAAGGCACTTATACAAGCGACCTTGCCTCCTTTGGTAGGAGTTGAGGACTAAACAAATTTAAGATAAGGTCGTTTGATTGAGGCAACTGTTGCAATAAATCCTTCTCAATATTTGTAAAACTCTGCCGCATACTTTGTGCATTCGCAGAATCAAAATCGAAAATTTGCTGCAACTCGGAGAATAAAGTTACAATATTTTTAAAATGTTTTTGCAGTTTTACAATTTTCCAGTGGAGGACATCAGGTGCGATGTTTCGATGTTTCTTACAATAAAAACATAGATCGGGGGTACTAATAATTTTGTCCACATTCTTCCCCTTCAGGCCTATACATTTTGCATGAGTAGTGTCAAGGTAGATTCCGCATGAAACACTGATATCATTCGTGTTTATCATACAAACGTAACAAACAGAGTTACTCATGATTTTAACGAAAGTCCATTTAAAATTCAAGATGAATTGGAAATGTGGCAACTCCGCAAAGAAGTCTAGTACAGCAAATTGAAACCTGGGCGGATAGTGAGGGTGGTGAAAATGATGAGATGTGGTGCGTGTAGACGATAAAATAATAGCGTGATGAATATCAATCTTCTCCGAGTGTAAGACAGGGATGGAACCACAATTTCCACTCAAATGCGGTTCTTGTCGTTGATGCAGTTGCCAAAACATGAAACGAGAGCCGTATGAATCATTCAGTGTAGGCCAGCAAAATTGGTTCGAAGGCAGAACGCAGAACATCCACTAATAATTTAACTCGCCGGAATAAAAGAGTCAGACAGCTTTGAACTGAATTTGATAAAACGAGATGGAAATGAATATTTATCACTCAAAAATTATCACTCATTAAAAGCAAAACAAAAATGTGAAATAAAAATTATTTTTAAGTTTTTAACACTTTAAAAGCAAACACAACTCACGAACTATTGCAAACCATGAAAAAAGTCAATGTGTTTGGAACGCAACACAAGTTGTATTTAGGTAGGATGACTTTTATAGGTAAAAACGAATATAAAGGTGGAGCTAAAGTAAAACACAGGCGAATCTGCGAACTTGCAATACGTGATGCGCTTTCTACTTAAAGTGTATGTGCATGAAGGTATCTGAAAACATGCACCAGAAAATGTTTGAAATTCCGTTAGGCTTAAATCTTCAACAGGACCTTCTGTATAAGATGTTGGCTTCATATAGGTTTCTACATTTGAACCATAGGAATTAGAAGAAACAAGATTGTATGTCGGAACAGAACCTTTTCAGATATTTTGTGAATATCGAAGTCTTTTCAAAACATATTTCACATAGATAAAACCTTTTGAAGAGACGTCCTCTTTTAATTTGCAAGCATCATGCCATTTTTTGAAAAGTCTTTCGTTCTCCCTCGTTGGGAATTTAAAAAAAATTGTCTACATTTTTCTGTCGCTTGGCACCACAAGATGGAATACAACATTCTACACGGTATCCGTACCTCTGCTTTCTGGTTTCAAACATTTGAAAGGGCAAAACATGCAGAAAAAATACTTCTCAAAAAAATCCAAAATAAATACCTACCTAGTCTTAAAAAACAAAACTATGTAAGTACATAATGTAAGTACCTAGTCTTAGAATAAGCTAATACGCATTCACCAGAATAAGTACAAAAGTGCCAAATATAAATATCTACCCCGAAAAAAAGAAGATTAAATTGCATTCATGGGAAAAGTCAACCGTACGCTCTCAGAACTTCATTTTGCATGCACTGAAAACTGAATCCAAAACCAAATATAAGTTAATACTGAAAACAACAATAAATAAAGTCCTTTTCATCCCCCTCGAGTTGTTTGTGTATCTCCATTATCCTCACTTCCCGTTCCCCGTATCAAAAGAAATATACTTCTTTATCGTGTATCCATGAACAAAAATGTTGGGGTTTTTCATATGAAAATGGACCGAACAGAATTTTTTTTTTTTTTTGCGTGTAGCTAGGTGAAAATTGTTAAAAGACATCGCTTGCGAGCTTTGCGATAGTGTGGGACTTGAATCATCCACTAAAAACACGCAGGGAAGGCATGATGTTACCATCCTTCCAGTAATCGCACCTAGTCTAAAGACTAATCAGCAATTTTGTTTTAACATTTGCTTATGTACTTATGTACTGTTTTTAGGAACTAACTTTGGTTTGTTACCTTTTTTTCTTAATTCATTATCA
The DNA here is from genome assembly GCA_949715645.1 of Portevinia maculata. Taxonomy (NCBI): domain Eukaryota; kingdom Metazoa; phylum Arthropoda; class Insecta; order Diptera; family Syrphidae; genus Portevinia; species Portevinia maculata. The sequence goes on along the minus strand of OX454528.1, from coordinate 44,093,934 downwards.
CTTTGTTCGTGTGATTATGTTGTAAAACATATTTTTCTTTCCTTTTTACCTAGTTAACTAGTTAAAATGGTTTAACTCTATGTAATCTTCTAACTAAATTGTTGTTATTAAGTAGTTGAACTACTTCTAAATTAGCATGGTTGCGAAGCCTAACTTCATGTCTTCTTGCGACCTTCCGAACCTCGTCCTCTACCATTTCAATTTTTAGATCCCTATGTAAATCAGCATTACATATGTACCACGGCGCATTAACAATATTGCGTAATACTTTGTTTTGAAAGCATTGTATGCTTTGAAGATTTGTCTTTCTTGTGCACCCCCATAACTGGAGGCCATATGTCCAAATTGGTTTTAATATTTGCTTGTAGAGAAGCAGTTTGTTGTAGATTGAGAGGCATGAATTCCTCCCTATGAGCCAATACATTTTATTGTATCGTATATTTAGTTCATCTCGTTTTTTTTTATACCCTATTCTAGGGGTATATTAATTTTGACGCATAGTTTGTAACATACCTTAATATTGCCCGTAGACCCCTAAAAGTTACTATATTTATGATCAGCATCGATAGTAATGTCGATCTAGCCATGTCCGTCCGTCCGTCCGTCGGCAAAAATTAGGCCTTTAAACTGGACCTAGAGAGCTGAAATTTTAACCATATACTCTCTAGGGTCCCGAAATAATCAAGTTTACGAATTTTTGAAATCCGCCCACAGACACGCCCACAAACTCAAAAAAACAAAATTTTGGAAAAAATCGAATTTTGAGCTAGGAAGCTGAAATTTTTTATATATGATCTATGACTCCTAAAACTGCTCGGGATATAAAATTTTCAAAATCCGCCCACTGCCACGCCCACAAAAAAATAAAACAATTTTATTGAAAAACCAAAATTTGAGCTAGGGAGCTGAAATTTTTAATATATACTCTCTAGGGGCCCTTTAAGCTCATGTATAAATATTTTCAAAATCCGCCCACTGACACGCCCACAAATAAATAAAACAATTTTTTTGAAAATCCAAAGTTTGAGCTAGGGAGCTGAAATTTATAATATATACTCTCTATGGGCCCTTTATGCTCATGTGTAAATATTTTCAAAATCCGCCCACTGGCACGCCCACAATTATTATTTTTTTTTTTTTATGAAAATTCAAAGTGAGCTAGGGAGCTGAAATTTATAATATATTCTCTCTAGGGGCGCTTTATGCTCATGTGTTAATTTTTTTTAAATCCGCCTACTGACACGCCCACAATTAAATAAAACAATTTTATTGAAACACCCAAGTTTGAGCTAGGGAGCATTTTTTTTGATAAAATCCTTTAAATGTTATATAACAAAATATGTAGAGCGTTCTTAACAATTCAACCATACTTAGACTTTTGTCACGCCCACTTATGAGGGATAGGAATAAGAATAGGGTATGCAACAGTTCGCCCAAGCGGACTGTAGCCCGTCCCTATGTTTTTTCCATACGATTTCTGCAAATTACTGAAATTGTATGCTTCAATTTTTTCTTGAAGAAAGACATTCGGCACTTCCGAAAGAGATAACTTTGCGAAGTGCTATATCGAATTTTGCTTATCAGTGTTTACAATAGATGTATAATTTGTCAATCGACATCCATAGTACCAAAATGTCGATCGATTGATAATTTGTTTGGACTATCAATAAGCTATCTTTGACATAAGGTTGTAAGACTTCCAAAACTGTTTAATGTAATTTTTATAACTCAGATATCGTTATTATTATTGTTTTTGTGAATTTCGTAAAGTTTTTTTTTGGTTTTTTTCGCTGCAGCACGCATGTTTTTAGGTGCTACTTTGAAAGAATAGGGGGATAAGGATAGATGTTTCGTGCTTTAATTGTGTTTTTTCTTGACGGAAATGAGGGAGATCTGTATTGTTGTGTGTATTCAATTTTTTTTTAAATCTTGGCACTGGTCGGGATTTGAATTGGCCACTTGCCAATCAGTTAGTGAATACATTTCCATCGCACCATTGCGACCCGCATCATGTATTATTATACGGGTGTCCCTTAATTCGTTGTCAATATTTTAGGTCATGATTTATGGGTATATTCAAAGGAAAAAATTGTTCTACAGTAAGGGCATATCTCCAATTTTTATATCATTTATTGAGGATTTAAGAAAAGGCTTGCTTGGGAGTACCCTGACCCATGTTAACGGTAATTGCGCTTTAGTACTCGATCTTGTTTTCTCTTCTGACTCTGTAAGTACTTTGGTTCTGGAATCCCACTTCAGTATAACTAACATAGATAACAATCATCCACCCTGGGATGTATTTATTGAACTAGGCGCACATTTGTACGAAAATAATAATTCGTATGACCGTTCGCAATCTTTTGACTTTCGGAAAGCAAATTTTCAAAGGCTTTCTGATGAAATTAACAGCTTTAATTTTAACCTTACTGCCTTATCTAATATTGAAGATGCAGTAGGTTCTTTTTATTCTTTGATGGATAACTGCATGAAAAAAGTGATTCCTGTGAAATCCTCCAGGAATCTGAAAACGTCCCATCCTTGGTACACTAAAGAGCTCAAATCGATACGAAACAGACGTAATAGGGCTTGGAAGAACTATTTAAAAAGTCTCTGCCATTCAGATCTTGAACTCTATTTCACATTATTCAATGAATTCAAATCTTTATCCTGCAACTTATACTCGTATATTGACTATATAAGTAAAATGGAATGCTCTTTAAAATTGAACCCCAAACTTTTCTGGGGTTTTGTCAATTCCAAGAACAAAACCGATGGTTATCCATCGAAGCTAACTTACAATAGTTCTACAACTGCTGATTCGCTAGACGCAAGCAATATGTTTGCAGATCATTTCAGTAAGTCAATTAGGGAGACCCCTCTTCACATTAATGATCAATATTTTAGTTATCTAACTAGCTGTTCCCAAATAAGTTTCAGTAGTATCTCATTCGATTTGGAAACAATTTTAAAATGTATTTCTTCTCTGAAGAATGGCTATTCATCAAGTCCTGATGGCATTGCACCGATTGTTCTTAAAAAATGCAGTCATGCAATTGCTCCATATCTGAAGTATATGTTTGAATTGTTCATTAGTACAGGTAAATTCCCTAATCTATGGCAAAGTGCTTTTATCACAACTGTATTTAAAAAAGGCGAACGTGGTGGTATCACTAATTATAGGCCCATTTCAAAGCTTTCGTGTATTCCTAAGCTTTTTGAACAAATAGTTTGTGAAAATCTAATATTTCTTTGTCGCAATATAATTTGTAATGAACAGCATGGATTTGTAAGAAACAGATCCACTGTCACTAATCTATTAAGTTTCTTGCATGATTGTTCTAATGCCTTGGAGAATAAGGGCGAAATGGATTGCATATACACTGACTTCTCTAAGGCTTTCGACCAGCTGTCCCATGAAATAATCGAATTTAAGCTTAGGGCTTTTGGCTTCCCACCATGTTTCATAAAATGGGTTAATTCATACCTTAGATCAAGGGTTTATCAAGTGAAATTTTGAGGATCGCTATCTGTATCTTTCACAGCGCAGTCTGGAGTTCCCCAAGGAAGTCACTTCGGACCAATTTTATTTATACTTGCCATTAATGATGTTAAGGCATGTATAAATCACAGTAATATCCTGATCTACGCTGATGATATGAAAATATATAAATCTATCACTAGTCAGCAAGAGAGAATGTTTCTTCAATCTGACATTAGCTTCGCAAATTGGTGTGATAACGGTTTATCCCTGAACCCAACTAAATGTCAACATATGACATTCTCTAGAAAGACTATACCTTCCACGTTTCAATATTCTCTGTCTCAACATATTCTTTGTAATGTTGATAATTTTAAGGATCTTGGGGTTTATTTCGACCCCAAACTGGTTTTTGCTAAGCATATTAATTCTATTATTAATAAATCTAATTCTATGCTGGGCTTCGTAAAAAGGTGGGCCAAATTTATTCGATTTGCACTTAGAAGCCTTCCATGGGATGATCCATTTAACCTTCCTCCCTACAGTCAACGTGTATCAAGCTTCTTCAAATGTTACCCCTTTCTCAACGAAGGCTTAATAGCGATATCATTTTTTTACAGCAGCTTATATCCGGTCAAATAGATGCACCTGACTTGCTGTCGTCAATTGGCTTTAATTTTCGTGGTGGTGCCCATAATTTGCGCAGTGTTGAATTATTGTTTAAGCCCCCGTCATAGAACGAATTATGGGAAGCATGAGCCTATTAGTCGCATGAGTAGAATCTATAATCTAAATGATCATGTAATTGACTTGCATGTTAGTAAAATTAAGCTAAAAAATATTTTGCGTAATAATGCTTTAATGTCTTAAATTGTTTGCATTATTTTGTGTCTGTGTTAGTATTTTGTAGGTACATAATTATTGTATTTTTAATTGTTTTGTCCTTACTAACACCTGCACTAAATGATGAGCCTGTGAGAGCACTTTTTGTGCCGGCAATTTCTGCTCGTGATAGTTGCTTGTTTTAAGCACTCCACAACACAGAGCTGATAGTGTAAAAAAAAAAAAAACATAGGGACGGGCTACAGTCCGCTTGGGCGAACTGTTGGATACCCTATTCTTATTCCTATCCCTCATAAGTGGGCGTGACAAAAGTCTAAGTATGGTTGAATTGTTAAGAACGCTCTACATATTTTGTTATATAACATTTAAAGGATTTTATCAAAAAAAACGCTCCTTAGCACAAAAATGGGTGTTTCAATAAAATTGTTTCATTTAGTTGTGGGCGTGTCAGTAGGCGGTTTTAAAAAAATTAACACATGAGCATGAAGGGCCCCTAGAGAGTATATATTATAAATTTCAGCTCCCTAGCTCACTTTGAATTTTCAAAAAAAAAAAAAAAAAATAATTGTGGGCGTGCCAGTGGGCGGATTTTGAAAATATTTATACATGAGTATAAAGGGCCCCTAGAGAGTATATATTATAAATTTCAGCTCCCTAGCTCAAACTTTGGATTTTCAAAAAATTGTTTTATTTATTTGTGGGCGTGTCAGTGGGCGGATTTTGAAATTTTATCCCGAGCAGTTTTAGGAGTCATAGATCATATATTAAAAATTTCAGCTTTCTAGCTCAAAATTCGATTTTTTCCAAAATTTTGTTTTTTCGAGTTTGTGGGCGTGTCTGTGGGCGGATTTCAAAAATTCGTAAACTTGATTATTTCGGGACCCTAGAGAGTATATGGTTAAAATTTCAGCTCTCTAGGTCGAGTTTAAAGGCCTAATTTTTGCCGACGGACGGACGGACATACGGACGGACATGGCTAGATCGACATTACTATCGATGCTGATCATAAATATAGTAACTTTTATGGGTCTACGGGCAATATTAATGTATGTTACAAACTATGCGTCAAAATTAATATACCCCTAGAATAGGGTATAAAAAATAATAAAAAGAAAAAAATATTAATTGTAAGTACCTACTAAATTTTGTAAATTTTGCGGTGCAGTGTTCATGAAGCAAAAATCCGCAGAATAAAAATCAATATAAGTGCAGCGAATGCTTGGCTGATATGTGCACTTTTAATTATTGTATAAGTTTCTGCGGATTAAACTTGAATAGAAAACATCAACATAATGCTCCCTAAGTTATTTAGGCGACCCCCGTGGAGAAAAAACCCCACCCAAATCACAAACCTATCTTTCCTAACATTCAACTTCTTCCTAGTTCTGCCACCTAATAGTAGGCAATGAAACACGTCCACAATGACGTCGCATTTGAAGGTGGTAAATTGAAAAATGCCTGCGCTGTGTATAAGGGCGCTGCCGTCCTTACTTACAGAAAAAAAACCCTTGGCGCACGCTAATTATAAGAAGAAAATAGGTGGCAGCGTTGGTCATGAGGCAAATGGTTTTCATTCTGTTCGATACGTCAGGTAAACTGGTAACATGGTCCACCCTCTTCGGAGGCCGGATCCATGGATTCTGGGGGGAACCATTTATTGCTAAAAGATGACCCTTTCATAAAGAGTCGTAAATTGGTAAGAACACCACCATCCCAACCAACAAGAGAAAATCCTATGTTGGAAGCTTGTTACAAAAAAGCCTGTGAAGAAAGAGACAATTTTAAGCAACTCTGTGAAAAACTTGCAAGCGAAATTGATAAACTAAAGGTTGAGCTACAGCAGCTTAAAGAACAGGTCAATAATAACAATAAAAATGAGCAGATACATAAAACTGTAGTGTACTCTACGGATGAAGAAGAACTGCAAAGAGAGACAGAACCACCCTTTAAGGGAACAAAAAGGAACAAAAAAAGAAAAATTAGCAGGTCTCCGGAGCTTTCACCACCAAGAGTGACCCAGAAAAGCCCAGAAAAGATGAAAGGTAAAGAAACCAAACCACTCAAAACAATAAAGCCTCCACCAATTATAGTGCTCTGTATTACGAAGTACGAAGGCTTATTGAATATTTTAGAGGAAAATAAAATAAAAGCTAATACAGCTCTCCTAAATAGCAATGATGTTAAAATTAATGTGGATAACGAAGAATCCTACAGAAACTTAACAAAATTACTAAACCAGAAAAAAGTTCAATGGTACTCGTTTGAAAATAAACAAACAAGACCAATAAAGGTTGTTGCAAAAAAACTACACTACTAATGCACACCTGAACGCATTGCAAATGACCTAATAAAGAAAAACTTCAAAATACTTGAAGTTGTCAACATGCTTAAGTACAAGAGTAAAGCACCGCTCCCGATGTTCATGCTTACTTTTGAGCAAGATGAAGACATCAAAAAAATTTATGAAATTAAAGATATCTTAGGAATGAAAGTTCAAATTCATCCTTTGCGGAAATCAAAGCTAGTTCCTCAATGTAAGAACTGCCGAAAGCATGGTCACACTCACAAATACTGCAACTCAAACCCGAAATGCGTTAAATGTGCAGGAGACCACCATACAAAAGACTGCATAAGGGAAAAAATGCTGCCCCTAAATGCGCCAATTGTAGCGAAAGACACCCAGCTAACTACAGAGGGTGTGTAGTTGCAAAAGAGATACAGCAGGTAAAAGACAACAAGCAAAAGAAAATGCAAAAGCCTGTTCAAAAAGACGCAACCAAAAACGGAGAAAAAAGAAACAAAAAAAGACTTGAGACTGAAATCTAAAGTAGCTAAAGGAAATCTACCCTTAAGCGAAAATTAAAACATAAGCCTCATAACCGGTCCACAGAAAACATATGCACAGGTTGCTTCGAAAAACGTTGTAAAAACAGTCGGAAACCCCAAGCCTCCCATTAATGCTATGGAGGATATCATGCAAAGAATCCTTAACAGAATGGGAGACATGGAAAAGAATAATAAGAACATTCTGGAAAGAATATCCCTCCTTGAAAAACAAAACAGTAATAAAAGAACTATACCTAAAAGATCATAATGGCTAAAAACATACAAATCTTATTATGGAATGCCAATGGTCTCGAGAATCGTAAAGACGAATTGCAAGCGACTCTCGACATAAACAAAATTGACATATGCCTAGTCTCCGAGACACATTTTAAAATTGGAACAAAATACGAACTTCGCGGATACAAGACATACCAAACCCCACATCCTCAAAATACAGCAAGAGGAGGGGCCGCAGTTATAATTAAGGAAGATGTTAGCCACGAAGAAGATGAAGAATATCAGTCGTGTGAAATACAAGCGAAATCCGTAAACATAAAAACAAGTAGCGGCCAAATAACGGTAGCAGCGGCATATTGTTCTCCTAGCTACAGGCTGAAACAAAACAATTTTGAAAGCCTCTTCCGTAAATTCGGAAATAAATTCATAATAGGCGGAGATTTCAACGCTAAGAACATATCTTGGGGATCAAGATTAACAAATACAAGAGGAAGAGAACTCCTTGAATATATTAAAAAAACAATGTTAACTACCATTCAACGGGAAATCCTACTTACTGGCCCACAAGATAGGAACAAAATCCCGGATGTTGTCGACTTCTTCTTAACTAAGAATATTTCCTCAAATACTACCCAAGTTAAGGAAGGGACAGATCTTGACTCAGATCACTCATCTGTGCTGCTAACACTTGGCAATAAAATTATAATGAAGGAAAACAACCCACGTCTAGTAAACAAACTAACTGACTGGACATATTTCAGATATTTAATAGATGAACGCATCGAACTATCCACAACAATTAATACAATAGAGCAATTAGAAAGTGAAGTGCAGTCCTTCACCCTAGCTATACAAAAGGCGGCATGGGCTGCAACGCCTGAATTAAATAGCAAAGTAAAAAGAAACGTGTATCCCAACGAAATTTGCGACATTATATCAGAAAAGAGACGAGCTCGCAAGCGATGGCAACTGTCAAGAGCTCCAAGTGATAAAAGTAGACTTAATAGCTTAAACAATAAGCTCAGAAAAAGGATAGCAGAATTTAAAAACGCATCGGTGGAAAGATACGTTACAAATCTGACAAACGATGCTAGTACAGAACACTCACTGTGGAAGGCTACAAAAAAAATTAAAAGACCAACGGCATACATTCCGCCAGTGAAAAACAGCAGTGATAACTGGGCTAAAACAAACAAACAAAAAGTTTTCAAGCCATACGACCATAATGATATTTCCCAACAAACGGAAGAAATGTGCGAAGACGAGAGATCGATTCCAGCAGTAACCTCTAGGGAAATAGCCAAAGGAATAAAAGAAAAGATCAACCCGAAAAAAGCCCCGGGATTTGATCTAATAACGGGTGAAATTCTGAAAAAACTGCCTAAGAAAGGTATGAAAAAAATAGCACAGATAATAAATGCTGCGTTCAGACTAAGGTATGTTCCGCGCACGTGGAAGGTTGCGGAAGTTATCATGGTACCTAAGCCGGGAAAATTGCCCAGTGAAGTAACGTCATATCGGCCGATATCATTGCTGCCAATCCTGTCAAAGCTATTCGAAAAAATGCTCCTAAAACGACTCCATCCGATTCAAGAAGAAAAGACACTGATCCCAAACCATCAGTTTGGATTCAGAAATAAATACTCAACAATAGATCAGGTCCACAGAATAACTGATATAATAGAAAAAGCTTTAGAAGAAAAACAAATATGCGCTGCCATTTTCCTTGATGTAACACAGGCTTTTGATAAAGTCTGGCACAAAGGATTAATCCGTAAGCTACAAAAATATCTTCCAAAAGAGTATCATGAAATACTAGAGTCGTATATAATGCAACGATTATTTAGAATTAAGCAAGAGAATGAGTACTCCGAATTGAAACACATCAAAGCTGGAGTACCGCAAGGTAGTGTGTTGGGACCAGTACTGTTCCTCCTATCCACGAACGACCTACCACAAAATGACGAAACTACTGTTGCCACTTTTGCAGACGATACTGCTGTACTTGCAGTAGGAAAAACCGCACAGGAAGTTACAGAAAAACTGCAAAAGACAGTAAATGATATAAGGTCCGTTCGCGTACTTTATGTATAGAAAAATGAAAAGTGTCAAATCTACAAAATCGAGAGAGAATCCTCTCATTTCTAAGAAAAGTACGCGAACGCTTTTGTGTAAAAACTTTTTAGTTTGGCTTGAAAAGAAGCAACAGCTGTTTTTTTTTGCTGGCAAACTCATAGGATTTCATCAGTTGACAGTTTTCATTTTCTTACCAGCCGAAATTCTGTGTGAAGAAAAATGAACGAAACTACATTTTTCTTTCGTTCATCTTTTTACCATTTTCTCAGTACGCGAACGCGTTTGTGTAGTTTTGCACGAAAGTTTATATAAATTTACGTGTGTATATTAGTTCGCGAACGGACCTATATCCAAATGGACCAAAAAATGGCAAATAAAATTAAATGAACTAAAGTCGGTTCATATTAACTTTACGAATAAAAACGTACAACACATACCTGTGTACATAAATAATAAAGTAGTTCTGCATTCAAACTCAGCTAAGTATTTAGGCTTGACTTTGGACGCAAAGTTGCGTTGGAAAACACATGTCAAAACATAGGGACGGGCTACAGTCCGCTTGGGCGAACTGTTGGATACCCTATTCTTATTCCTATCCCTCATAAGTGGGCGTGACAAAAGTCTAAGTATGGTTAAATTGTTAAGAACGCTCTACATATTTTGTTATATAACATTTAAAGGATTTTATCAAAAAAAATGCTCCCTAGCTCAAACTTGGGTGTTTCAATAAAATTGTTTTATTTAATTGTGGGCGTGTCAGTAGGCGGATTTAAAAAAAATTAACACATGAGCATAAAGCGCCCCTAGAGAGTATATATTATAAATTTCAGCTCCCTAGCTCACTTTGAATTTTCAAAAAAAAAAAATAATAATTGTGGGCGTGCCAGTGGGCGGATTTTGAAAATATTTACACATGAGCATAAAGGGCCCATAGAGAGTATATATTATAAATTTCAGCTCCCTAGCTCAAACTTTGGATTTTCAAAAAAATTGTTTTATTTATTTGTGGGCGTGTCAGTGGGCGGATTTTGAAAATATTTATACATGAGCTTAAAGGGCCCCTAGAGAGTATATATTAAAAATTTCAGCTCCCTAGCTCAAATTTTGGTTTTTCAATAAAATTGTTTTATTTTTTTGTGGGCGTGGCAGTGGGCGGATTTTGAAAATTTTATATCCCGAGCAGTTTTAGGAGTCATAGATCATATATAAAAAATTTCAGCTTCCTAGCTCAAAATTCGATTTTTTCCAAAATTTTGTTTTTTTGAGTTTGTGGGCGGATTTCAAAAATTCGTAAACTTGATTATTTCGGGACCCTAGAGAGTATATTGTTAAAATTTCAGCTCTCTAGGTCCAGTTTAAAGGCCTAATTTTTGCCGACGGACGGACGGACGGACGGACATGGCTAGATCGACATTACTATCGATGCTGATCATAAATATAGTAACTTTTAGGGGTCTACGGGCAATATTAAGGTATGTTACAAACTATGCGTCAAAATTAATATACCCCTACAATAGGGTATAATTATTGTAATTGTTAATAAAGTGTAAAATTGAAATCAAAAGAGAAAATCGAGAATTGAGAAAAACCTGAGAAAGTATGTAAAAGCACAAAGAAGTTTCGACTTTGGTCCGAGTGCAATTCCATTGGTACGCCAAATCTGCTTACCCAGTTGTGGACAATTTTCTCTACCACGGTTTTAGCTTCTTGGTTAGGTATAGCAAATGCTTCAGGCCATTTAGTGAAGTAGTCATCACTACGAGGATATAGCGGTTTCCACTGTTGGTTTCTGAAAACGGTCCTGCGATGTCAGCTGCAATCCTTTCAAAGGGCGCTCCAACGTTGTATTGATGCATCTTGCATTGCGTTTTTACTTTCGGGCCATTACTGGCTGCGCAAGTGGCGCATTTTCGGCACCAGTTTTCGACATCGTCTCTTGAGTGGATCCAGTAAAAGTGTTCTCGCACTTTTTCGAGTCTTATTTAAGCCCAAGTGACCTCCGGACACTCCATCATGCAGTTCCGTAAGCACTTCGTTGACTTTCGATCTGGGTACCACAAGCTGCATCACGGCTGATGTTCCATCCGAACTTTCCCATTTTCTTCTCAAAATGCCATCCTGAACATGAAGTGAGTCCCATTGTGCCAAGTATGCCTTCAGTTCCGGACTCTTATTGGAGATCTGCTGCCAGTCCGGCTTGCCCTCATGTTCCTTCAAGGCGAGAATCAGCTCGATATCCGGATCTTCCTGTTGAGCATTCCGGATCTCCCGTGCACTCCAGCTGCTAATGGGCTCAGCCCTCAACCGTTGCACTGATACTTTATCTTTTTCCTCCTGGCGTACGCAATGTTTACAATCAGCCTTACAGGGCCGCCGGGAGAGGGCATCTGCGTTGGAGTGAAGAGTTCCCTTTCGGTGCAGTATCTCGTAGTCATACATCTGCAGCCGTTCAATCCAACTCGCGACTTCTCCTTCAGGGTTCTTAAAATGCAGCAGCCTCGGCTTGGATAGCACTTTACTGAAGTAGGAAACTACTCTCTCTTGGCCACCATGGATCTGCGAAAGAACGGCACCGACCCCAACATTACTAGCGTCGGCATCTACTCGTACAATAAATGTTTTTCCTGGAGTAGGGTACGCTAAAATTGAAGCATCACACAGTTGGTGTTTGAGACTCTTGAAACTCCGTTCGCATTCACCTGACCATTTGAATGGTTTTCCCTTTTCCGTCAGTTGATGCAAGCTCTTGCAAAGTCCTTCACAAGCCGTCTGTAGTAAGTTGCAAATCCCAGGAAGCTCCTCAGTTGGTGTTTGTCTTTGGGAACTGGCCAATTTTCACCGCATCGAATTTCTCTGGGTCAGTCCTTACTCCCTCGGACGAGACGATGTGCCCCAGATATTTGACCTCAGATCTAAAGAGATCAAACTTTTTTTGATTAAGCTTTAATTGTGCACTTCGTAGTCTCTGGAACAGTTCCTTCAAGTTATCTCGATGTTCTTCAAACGTTTTTCCAACCACGATGACATCATCCAAGTAGATCAAACACGTTTTCCATGTTAGCCCCAACAAAAAAAGCTCCATTAGACGCTAAAAGGTTGCCGGCGCGTTACACAGTCCAAATGGCATTACTGTGAATTGCCAGAGCCCGCTTCCTGCTGTGAAAGCCGTTTTCTCGCAGTCTTCCGGATGGATCTGCATTTGTCATTAGCATCTCTTCAGATCTAGAGTGGAAAACTATCGGGCTACGGAGAGTGTATCCAGCGTATCGTCAATCCGTGGTAGAGGGTAGCTATCCTTTTTGGTGACATTATTTACTTGGCGATAGTCTACACAGAACCGAGTGCTGCCATCTTTCTTTTTGACTAGAACAATTGGAGATGCCCATGGGCTTTTAGAGCATTCGATCACTCCCTCCTTCTCCATCGTCGACACCATCTCTGCAACCTCCGTCTGATTAGCCAATGGTAATCGTCTGGGAAGCTGACGAATCGGTCTCGCATCTCCAGTGTTTATCCGGTGTTGTACAAGGTGTGTTCGGCCATACTCGCAGTCCCGCGAAGCGAATATATCAGCAAACTCATTGATGAGGTTCCCTGCCATGGCTTGCTGCTCCTGATTCAGATCGCAGTGCTGGCATAAAGTTCTTTTCACCTCAGTCATTCCCATTGGTGAACGAGGCTTCGCAACACCTTTCTGTGATAGTTTCGTGATGGCAGTAACCGGTATACACTTTCCAACCACCTCAACTTGCTTCAATTTGACGCTTTTGTGAACTCGTACGCATTAAGAACTCGTACGGGAACCATATTGTTCTTCGGCTCGACAAGCATTTTTCCAACCACGCAGTTTTGGCAGTGGTTGTCTTCGGGCTCAACTAGAAAGAATCGGTGGCTCCCAGGATCACCTTCCAGCTTTGTCCAAATCAGTGTCTCTGAAGAAGGTGGTAGGACCCCGTCCTTACTAATGACTGTCGTCAGAGATGCGGCGTTCTCGTTCCCGTACACCGTCGGAATCTCAACGGTCCGATACTTGAGTACTTGCATACCAATGTCCAATACTATATCATGCGCCTTCATGAAATCGATTCCAATGATGCATTCGTCACATATATTGGCTACTAGGAAAGCGTGGGAGAATGCTAATCCTGCCAAATTTATTGTTATTATGACCTCTCCATACATTCGCTGTCGCTCCTGTTGCTGTTTTCAGACTGTAACTGCTGGTGTTGTGCAACCAAGACTGACGAACGATGTCCCTCCTTATAATGGAAGCAGTGGCACCGGTGTCGTTGGTTGCCACGCACTTATTTCGACCGATATAGGCTTCCACTGTTAGACTCTGGTTTCCGCGTTTGGTTTGGGAGACTTGAATTGTGGTCCTGCGGTCGTCGATTCCGGAAACCATCTCCTGCCCCACGAAGCTGGTCCTTACACATTTCCCGACTGCTGGTTCTGCGAAGGTATATCTGCAGGATGGATGTTATCCCTGCCAGATGCTTCTTCGTTGCGCCTCCTAGGCCCGCAATGTGGATAACTGCCTTGTATGGGTAGAACTCTGCACTGTCTCTGTAGGTGCCCTATTTTATTGCAGTTCCAGCCTGTTCCGGTCTACGATGTCTGCTCTTTGAGGTGAGCATTCAACGGCTGTCATTTCCCTTACGCGGTGGAACACATGCGATGCCTGATCAGCAGCTTGCATTGTCAAGGCAAATGCTAGGGCCTCAGCGAGAGTTCAATTTCCAGCCATTCTTACGGCCATTTGCAGTTGTCTATCTTCAATGGCTTGAATAAACGCCTCCACAGCCATTTCATTGATGAGAACCTCTCCAGCATTAGGGTATGACAGATGCGCCAGACGTTCGATATCTGCTTGCAGCTGTTGGAGTGTTTCTCCCCTCTTCTGGACTCTACTGCGTAGCTGAACCCTGTACACTAGCTGCATATGCTCATCACCGAAGCACATCTCTATAGCCTTGACCAAGGGGTAGTAGTTGTGTTGCTTCTCTTCTGAGGCGGTTTTGAGTAACTCCGCAGCTGTACCTCTTAGTGCTAGCGTTAGCGCAATCGACTTTTCCTCGTTGTCCCAGCTGTTCGCCATTGCAGCTGCTTCAAACTGTTTCTTATAAATTGGCCATGATGTTTGACCATCGAAAACAGGAGGCTGTATCTCTTTCCTTCTCGGGCCGGCCGCAGAATTTTCTCGAGCCCTCTGCTTCTTCACTTTCTCCAGCTCTTTAGCCAAGTTCTCGAAGTTTGTTTCATGCTTGCAAAACGTCTGATGAATTTCGTCGAATTTGGATTCAACCTTCTCGAACTTGTGGTCAATTTCTTCGAGTTTTCCTTCGAGAACATTTTTAAAATCTTCCACAGCGCTCTTTTGGGCGGCAACTATGGAATTCTTTTGTTCTTCCAATTTGGAATCTAGAGAATTCTTCTGTTCATCAAATTTAGAGTCCATTAATTCCAATTTCGAATCTAGAGAATTCTTCCGTTCATCAAATTTAGAGTCCATTGATTCCAATTTGGAATCTAGAGAATTCTTCTGTTCATCAAATTTGGAATCTAGAGAACTCTTCTGTTCATCAAACTTGGCCAGAAGTAATTCCATCATAGCAGTCATATCAATGCCTGTACTTACTTGTTCTTCTGCTACGTCGAACAAAACGGACTTGTGGTTTTCTCCTTCGTTTTCAACAGCTTCCTGCAGCCGAAGCACCAGATCACTTTTTCCTCCAGCTGTGGAGAGATTCCGCTTTTCTAGTTCAGCTTTTAACTGCGGTATACTGAGCTGTAGCAATTTCAATGTGCGGCCCATTATTGTTTTTCTTTTTTTTTAAACTAATTCACTTCACTTTAATTTCACACTGAATACGTTTTATCCCACTTCTGACACCACATTCAGGCTAGGATTCGAAAAGATAAAACGTAATTCTATTAAATTAATCTTTATTAGTTCTCTTTCAATTTAAGTCTTGATTATTATTCTAATAATTCACTTATTTAATTCAACAATTCACTTTCACAATTAATCACTTTAACCCTCTACGGCATACGAAACCAAATATGGCTTTTCACTTTTTTCCTTTTTTACTCCTTATTCTCACAAAAAAGAGATTTTTATACAACACAATTCTTTTCTATGCATTTGAGAGGTAAAACTTCGTATGCAGCAAGGGGTTGTAAATCTACACATTTTGTTCACTTGACATGTGTTTTTCGTTTTTTTTTTATCGTTTCGTATGTTACTTTTTTGCTTAGAAAAATGGAATGTCGTCGTTCCTGGAGACGGATCGCGAAGCGATGATGAATTGGCTGGTGATTCAGATGTGGAGTTGGAGACAGAATTGCATATCAATGATCGAAGTGTCAACGTTACGGTTGAGGAAACGGAATCAGATTCAGATGATGAGCCTCTTGTAGCGTTGAAATCAAAATCCGTGAAAAGCAAGACAAAAAAAGGACAAGAAAGGGAGATCTTCTTGATTACGATGAAGAGGTTTTCAAATTTGCAGGATCGGCCGAGCTTCCAGAATATGTAAAAAAACTAGACACCATCAGACTTTTTTTTAAAAAAAAATTCAGATGATTTGTTGGCCTTCAATATAGAGGAATCTAATAAAAAAGCCCGCCAAGATGATATAAATAAGCCATGTCTTGTTGTCAACTTCCATCGTCCAGACATTACTGGAATAAGAGGGTAGGACAACAAATGACATGTGAAACAATAACGTGCAATAGGTGGGAAAAAAAGGTCAATGCATTTCAACGATAATCAAAAGTTCAAACCATTGGGAACAGAAGGACATGACAAACTCTTCAAAGTAAGACCCCTTTTGGAGAAAATAAGGGAACGTTTGCTCTTGATTCCAAAAGAAGAGTTCCTCGCCGTAGACGAACAAATTATTCCGACGAAATGCCGCCCATGAACTGAAGCAATATAACCCAGCTAAGCCACATAAATGGGGCTATAAAAATCAAGTCGGAAAGGATAAGGAGTATACAATTATTCCTGCTCCACAACCTGTTGAGCTCTAGGTACAACAAATATATGGGTGGTGTGGACTTGCTAGATTTGATGTTGGGCTTATATCGCATACAATTACGATCCAAGATCGTCAACATGATTTACCTTTATTTGATTATAACCTAGAAATGGTCGAATATTTATGTAAACCTGAAAAGCAACCTTTGAAAAGACGTGGACGACCCTGTATTGGATCTAGACTTGGATCTCCTGCGACTTCAACGCCAAATTTGTCAAAACGACTGTACTTTTCGTTCATTTACTTTTTGCCAAAAATGTAAAGCTTATTTATGTTACAATGAAAAGAGAAATTGCTTTTCTAAATTTCATGGCGTATAAACACACAACTTTCAACCATTATTTTACTTTTTTATGATACAATGAATTGTTATGTTTTGTTTCATTTATTTATTTATTAAATGAATTGTTCTGTTTTGTTTTTAAATATTTTTTTCTTTATATTTTGCTGCTTTTTTACATATTTTTTTTACTTAAACTGAAATCAAAAATGTTCTAGCTTTACAACCGTTAATGCACACGAAGCCATATTTGGCCTGTATTCTTATTATTTAAACAAATGATTTTTTTTTTGGTTTTTTAATAAAAGATGTCTTAAAACAGCCCAAAGAAGCTATTTCAAAAGTATTTTATTTTTTTTCTCTTTAAATAATAATTCATGCAGTAGAGGGTTAAATAAACAATCACTTTTCCCTTATTCAATACTTCCACTTTTTCTCTATACTTTTCACTACTGTCATCTATCGCACTTCTTTATCGCGGTTCACAACTAGAATGTGTTGGGTGCTCCTGCGACATCTATTTATATCTCCTAGTGACACCTCTCGAAATTTCCAGATTCGTTTAGTTCAGAAGGTTCGAGAAGAACATAATTAGTTATTCCATAGCTATTCAAACTGCTTTTCAAATGCTGCCAATTATCGGTAATATCGCTCTCCACTAGATTGCGGTGCGAGTGACTAATGTGTGGCAGTCGTACCAGCGCCAACAATCTGTAGGCACGAGTGTGTGCACAGATAAATATCCACAGTAAAACAATTAGTTTATTTAATAGATTTCTTTATTGAATATTATAAACACGATAAAAACAATGAAGCGACTAACTCGAAGAACAAAAACGAATCAAACTCTATTTTCTTTTCTCTCTGGTGCCGTTCAACTTTTGTTTTGAATTTCTCGTTGTTGTTCGTTGCGACATCTATGATTAGTGTGTGGCTCCAAGGAAATGCTTTCTCGCGTAGCCAAAGTATTTCGAGGTCGCCACATGACTCCCCCTCCAGTGACGAAGTTACGATGAACTTTCAAATGTTACTTTTTTTTTCACCGCTGTTTTATTTTTATCCAATTGATTTTTGTTTTTCAAATTCTTCAGTGAAGTTGGATTTTTGTTGACATCTGGATGAACGTCTGGGATAAAATCGACATAGATGTGAGCTGGTTTCAAACGGTCTACCGAAACATTTAATTTTCTGCCATCTGCATTAATTGTGAAGAGTCGATTACTGATTCGGTGGATTATTGGATGTGGACCTGTGTATGGTTGTTGCAGTGGTTTCTTCACAGCATCGCAGCGTAGGAACACGTGTGTACATCTGTTTAAATCTGGTGACACAAACATTTTTTCTTTTGCATGGTTTGCAGTTGCTGTAGGACGGAATTTGCGCATCGCTTCTCGGTGTTTCTCAACGAAAATCTGAGGATCTGGAACAAAGTTATTATTCGTAAAGAACTCACCAGGAACTCTGAGATAAGTTCCATAAAGCATCTCTGCTGCGGAGGCCTTGATGTCCTCTTTGTATGCAGTTCGCAATCCCAACAACACTGTCGGAAGAGCATCAATCCAGTTCGTTTTTTCATGGCACATCAGGGCGGCTTTCAGTGAACGATGCCAACGTTCAACAAGTCCATTTGAGGCTGGGTGGTAGGGTGATGTTCGTATCCTCACCGTTCCAATCATGTTGATCAGTGCGTTGAACAGTGCAGACTCAAATTGAGTTCCCTGGTCGGTGGTTAATGTTGTTGGCGAACCGAAACGAGCAACCCAGTGCGTATAAAACGCCGTGGCCACTGTGTCCGCATACATGTCCTGTAGAGGTACTGCTTCCACCCATCTACTGAAGCGATCGATCATAGTTAGGCAATACCTATTGCCTTTGCAGAGTGGCAGCACAATGAGGTCTATGTGGACATGCTGGAAACGGTGCTCTGGAACTGCAATTGAATCCGGGATAAGCCTCGTATGTCGATGAACTTTGGATCGTTGGCATTGGATGCAAGTGCGTGACCACTCCAATGCGTCTTTCCTGATGTTTGGCCAAACGTACTTCTCTCTGAGTTGTCGACTGGTTGTTCTTCCGCTTGGATGAGAAAGACCATGGATGGATTCAAAGGCCTTCCGTCGCAGGGAAGCTGGTAGATATGGTCGAATCATATTGTCGGAAACATCGCAGTAAATTTTAATTTCAGGTTCCAAAGTGAGTTTCTTTAACTTGAGCGATGAATTTTGTTGCTTCAGGATTGATTGAAGTTCCACATCGAGTAGCTGAGATAAATGAAGTTCTCTCAGATCAAATTGGATTGGCATGGTTATCGAATTGAGTCGCGATAATGCATCTGCTACTGAGTTGTCGTCGCCGGGTAGGTAAACAATGTCCGTAGTATACTGCGATATGTAGTCTAATTGCCTTAGACGACGTTGCGGGGCCTTGTCCGAATTCTGCTGGAACGCATATATGAGCGGCTTGTGATCCGTTTGCACGACAAAGTGTCGACCGTCCAAGATGTGTTGGAAGAATCGGATAGCTAGGTATATTGCCAGCAACTCGCGATCATATGTGCTGTAGCGACTTTGTGCAGGTGACAGTTTGCATGAAAACAGTCCGATCGGTTGATATTGGTTATTTTGTTTTTGTTCCAATTTGGCACCAACTGCGATATCAGAAGCATCCGTTGTTAGGACAAGTGTAGACTTCGGATCGATGTGGTTGAGTAGTGTAGCATGCTTGATACTGTCCTTGCATACATCGAAAGCTTCTTCCGCCAAAGGAGTCCAGGGAACGGGTCGTTTGTCGTTTTTCTTGGAGTCCCTGATGAGTCCATTCAACGGTGCTTGAATATGGGCACAATTAGGGATATATCGTCGGTAGTAGTTAACGACTCCAAGAAAACGACGTAGTTCCATGATGTTGGATGGCTTTGGATAGTTCGATATGGCCTCAACTCTGGCTTCAGGTGGTCTGCATCCGGCTTGGTTGATTGTATGTCCAAGGTACGTAACCTCAGACTTCCCAAAAATGCACTTCTTGATGTTGATGATAAGTCTATGTTCGTGGAGACGTTGTAGAACTATACGGACGTGTTGGCGATGTTCTTCCTCTGAGTCGGAGGCAATGAGGATGTCGTCAACGTAGCAAAAAACGAAATCTAGTCCACGTAGGACCATATCCATGTGCCTTTGGAAAGTCTGAGTTGCGTTTTTGAGTCCGAATGGCATGACTACAAACTCAAACAAACCAAAAGGCGTGGTCACCGCAGTTTTTTGGATGTCGTCAGGTGTCATCGGGATCTGGTAGTATGCCTTGTCTAGATCCAGTATCGAGAAGCAGTTTTTGTTGTTCAACTGTTCAGTAAAGTCCATGATGTGAGGAATGGGGTAGCTATCTGGTTGTGTTATGGAATTCAGACGACGGTAGTCACCGCAGCATCTCCAACCGCCAGTCTTTTTTTCAACAAGATGAATGGGGCTAGCCCAAGGACTGCTGGATAGACGGCAGTAACCCTTCTTTTGAAAATCCTCGAATTCAGCCTTGGCCTGTTTCAGCTTGTCGCCGGAGAGTCGTCGTGGTCGTTCGGACACTGGTTGGCCCGTGGTTACGATGCAGTGTTGCACGATGTTGACTCCTGATTTTGGATCAGGTGCGTTGTTGTTGGCCAGAACGAATTCGTTGACGAGATTTATGTATGGTTCAGGACCACTGATAGTCAGAAGTTTTGACAAATCACTGGTATAAATCTCGCCTTGCACCGTTAATGATGTTGTTTTGTCTATGACACGTCTGGCTTTCAAGTCAATGACAAGTCCGTAGTGTGCGAGCAAGTCTGCGCCAATTATTGCTGTTTTAACATCTGCAATAACGAACGGCCAAGTGATAGCTCGCCGGAGACCAAGGTTGAGTGTAAGGATCTTCTCGCCGTAGGTGTGAATCGGTGAGTTATTCGCTGCCAGGAGTGTTATTTCCCCTCTGTTGTTTTTGCAGTCCCTGGAACGAGGTAAGACACATATAGTTGATCCAGAGTCGAGCAAAAACTTTTGGTTTGTCTCCTTGTCGAAGATGTAGAGGCGGTGTTCCTTGTGGAATCTTTGACTGTTGCCGTCCGCCTCTGAGGACAACAGCTCACTTAGTTTTTTGCTTTGTAGCTGCATGGTTTCTTACACTTCTGGGCATCGCTGCCGAATTTCTCATGGAAGAAACACATTCCGTTAGGAGTTGATGCTCTTGAGAGCGATCTGTTATTCCTTGACTGTGGTCGAGACCTGCCATGGCTGTGACTGGTTTTCAGTGATTGCATAGCCGTCATTAGAGTTGACAGAGTGGACTCGATGGAATTTAGTCTTCTGTTCAGATCACTTTCAGCGTTGGTGGATTGTGGTATAGGGTCATCTTCATGAACATCAGTGGAGAAAACAGCGTGGGCGGATGTGTTATCAACGATTTTGTCTGCGATTTCAGACAATGCAGTGAGGTCGATTCCGTGACTGGCAGAAAGTATTCCACGCACATGACTGGGCATTCGTGCCATCCATAGAGTGGACAACATGTCGTCTGGAACATTTGAACCAGCCAGTCTTCGCATTTCCCTGAGGAGACTTGATGGACGTCTGTCGCCAAGTTCAAGGGTCGTCATCAATCTGTTCAGTTGCCTCTCCTTAGACTCGGTGAACCTAGATATGACTTGTTTTTTAAAAGCAATGTACTTATCTGTGTCCGGTGGTTTCTGCACTAAGTCTGATACCTCATTCAGCACTTCTGGGTCCAGTCCAGCGATGATGGCGTTGAATCGGCTGTTGTCGCTGATGATCCGATTATTGTGGAATTGCGCTTCCACCTGTACAAACCATAGCGCTGGATTAATTTTCCAGAACGGAGGAATCCTCAGGTTTTTGAGAGCATTGATTTCCTGGATCTCCGCATCGGATGGAGTTGGTGGTCCTGAAGAAGCGCCTGCATTCGTCCTTGTGTTTTGTTCGCCTTGCATACTTATATATATATGTATGTACAAGTGCAAGAGATAAAGTGCGTAGTTGGTTCGGCTGTTGCCAATTAAATAAATTTTTAATTGTTGTGGATCACGTCGGGGTCACCACTGTAGGCACGAGTGTGTGCACAGATAAATATCCACAGTAAAACAATTAGTTTATTTAATAGATTTCTTTATTGAATATTATAAACACGATAAAAACAATGAAGCGACTAACTCGAAGAACAAAAACGAATCAAACTCTATTTTCTTTTCTCTCTGGTGCCGTTCAACTTTTGTTTTGAATTTCTCGTTGTTGTTCGTTGCGACATCTATGATTAGTGTGTGGCTCCAAGGAAATGCTTTCTCGCGTAGCCAAAGTATTTCGAGGTCGCCACAAATCCATCTATGAGCCATTAAAAGATACATGGCACCTAACACCATTTAATTATTGGTTGCACGAAAATCTTTTTGACATTGTAGTCTGCTAGACAGATGTTTTTCAAAATTCAAATATGTATAATGTATATTCTAAAAGGAACTGCCTCTTCTAGATAGTTGCAAAAGCTTGTTATCACAATAATATAAAGTAAAAATATTGGAATTAAAAGTAAAGTCAGTGAACATATACAAAAGGAATCTCTTTTATTTTAAATCCATAATTGGTGACCCCGACGACGATTTAACAAGTTAAATTAAAAAAAAAAAGCAAAAAAAAAAAAACAAGAATGCTGTCGAACGACGAGGACAATGGCGACATGCCGAATAATGAGAATAAAATCGCCTTGGGAGCAGAGAACAAATTAAATACAAATGGTACAAGTCAGAACAACGTAGCCGTCGACACAGTGGGTATAGTCAAACTACCGCAGTTTCTATCGTCTGACCCTGAACTTTGGTTCACTCAAATTGATGGCTTACTCCACGTGAACAGAATAACGTCTGATTTGTCCAAGTTCTACACGGTGATCACGGCGTTGGACCCAGACACACTGCGTCAAGTTTCGGACGTGGCGAAGAACCCACCGGAAACAGGTAAATACACACAATTAAAAAAAATTCTTATTGCTCGATTCGGCGAATCAAAAGAGAAGCAGCTTGTGAAACTTTTGACTGGGTTGGAGTTGTGCAACAAAAAACCAAGCCAGCTGCTGCGAGAGATGCGTGATTTAGCAGGCACAAATGTATCTGAAGATGCCATGTCGACGTTGTGGCTACAACGAATGCCCAATAATGTCAGATGTATCCTTTCTGCGTGCAAATCTGTATGTTTAAATGATTTAGCTGAAATCGCTGATCGTATTCTCGACAATTCTCCATCTTCGTCTTACGTCATGGCAACTACAACGTCACAAAGTAGGCCAATTCATCATGATGCAGCTGGTTCTTCACAAGTTCATGCACTTGATGCAAGAGTTTTGGCTTTGGAAACCTCTTGGAGCCAAGTCATCAAGATCTTGAGTGAAATTTCTGTAAGCCTTGCCACAAACGACCAACGCTCTCGCAGCGACAACAGAGGACGCAGCAGAGTCCAGCAAAGAAGTCAGTCGCGCAGTACACAGAAGGTTTGTCGGTTTCACATAAGATTTGGGCTGGCTGCTAGGAGGTGTGAGCAACCATGCGAATTCGTCAGAACATCAACTTCCAACCAGACGGAAAACTAAACGCGCTGCCGTCAGTACTTGCAGTTGGCGGCAGCACAGATGACTCCAGCATATCAGAGCTTAGACTTGATATACGAGACCGCAACAGCAACATCAAATTTTTAATCGACTCAGGTTCTGCCGTTTCAGTTGTTCCAAAAGAAATTCTTAGCTATAGTCGAAATGCACTTCCACATGAAGCTCAGCTTTTTGCAGCAAATGACACCATTATTCCAACCTTTGGCATCAAGCGAATGAAAGTTGATTTCGGGTTTCGGCGGTCGTTTACATGGAATTTCATCGTGGCCAGCGTAAAGTCAGCTATATTAGGCGCTGATTTCTTATCACATTTCGGACTTATTATAGTTTTAAAGGAAAAACAAATAATAGATCCCCTGACGTCACTGAAATCACAAGGCGGACTAGAACCAGCAATTCAGCAAAGTGTTTCGACAATTAGATCGTCTTCCAAGTGGTATAATGTAGTCAACCAGTACGTTGACATTACGGTACCAAACTCGTATCAGCTACCAACGTCAACACAAGTGTGCCATCGAATCGTCACTGAATGTCAACCGATTGCCGATCGCCCACGTCGCTATAGTGGAGAAAAGTTAAAAGCTATACAGGACGAGTTCGAGACATTGCTTCAACTAGGCATAGTCCGTCCTTCGAGTAGCCCGTGGGCTAGTCCAGTTCACCTTGTCAAGAAAAAGACGGGCGATTGGAGAGCATGCGGAGACTATCGAAAGTTAAACGCTCAGACATGTCCAGATCGATATCCTGTGCCACACCTCGACGGAATTGGTGAAAAACTTCACAACAAACGATTGTTTTCAAAGATCGACATCAACAAAGCATACTACAATATACCGATGCATAAGGAGGACATTGTTAAAACCGCTGTTAGTACTCCAATGGGATTGTTTGAGTTTACGGTTATGCCATTTGGTTTAAAAAACGCCACCCAAACATTCCAGCGCTATATGGACTCCATTTTTCGACATATAGATTTCGTATTTTGTTACTTGGATGACATCTTAATTTTTTCTGAAGAAGAAAGTGAACATCAAGTTCATCTTCAAATTGTATTGTCAAAGCTTAAAGAGGCTGGCCTGTCTATCAACGCTTCAAAATGTGAATTCGGTGTCAGTGAATTAGTGTTTTTGGGATACAGCATATCTCCGCATGGAATGAAGCCACCACAGGAACGAGCAGAAGCTATATCCAAGTATCCAAAACCCATAACCATCTTGGAGCTACGACGTTTCATCGGACTTTTAAACTTTTACCGAAAATGCATTCCAGGCGCAGCGAAAATGCAAGCACCTCTAAACAGCGTTTTGAAAGACTCTAAAAGGAAAGATCAACGAAAGGTTTCCTGGACTTCTGAAATGGAAAACGCTTTCGAGGCATGTAAGTCAAGCATTGTTAATCAAACACTTATAACGTTTTTAGCACCTGATGCTCCGCTTTGTTTGACAACGGACGCTTCCGATACTGCTGTGGGATCACACTTAGATCAGTTAGTTCTAGATGTATGGAGACCGATCGGATTCTTTTCTGCCAAATTGAAATCAGCTCAAAAAAATTATAGCACATACGATAGAGAGTTATTGGCTATTTACTTGTCGATTAAGCATTTTAGGCACATTTTAGAAGGACGAAATTTTGTAGTTAAGACGGATCATAGGCCTCTTACATTTGCCTTTAGCCAGAAGCCCGAAAAGGCGTCGCCGCGCCAACTGCGATATCTCAACTATATATCCGAGTTTACAACGCAAATGATTCATGTCTCAGGATCCAATAATTTAGCTGCAGACGCCTTGTCCAGAATTAGTGCAATTGACATGCCTACTTCCATTTCATTGGCGGAAATTCAAGCCGCTCAGGCATCGGATTCAGAATTGAAAGACCTCATGAGTGATACGACATCCCTACGACTTAAGAAACTGAATTTACAGCCTGGAATCCAAATTTATTGCGATATTTCAATATCACAGAATCGCCCATACATTCCAAAATCTCTTCGGCGCAAAATGTTCGATTCAGTTCATTCACTTTCACATCCTGGAACGAGGTCTACCTTGAAACAGCTCCTGCAAAAGTATGCATGGCCTTCAATCAAGAAAAACATTTCCGAATGGGTTCGTTCCTGCCCAAGTTGTCAACGTGCAAAAGTTCAACGACACAGTCATCTGGTACCAAAATCATTTACAGCAGTCGACCAGCGGTTTGACCACGTACACATCGACTTAATTGTTCTCCCAGAGGACAAAGGTTATAAATACTGTCTGACGATGATTGATCGTTTCACACGCTGGCCAGAAATTGTGCCTGTGAAGGACATGACAGCTGATACCGTGGCAACGATTTTTTACTCATCTTGGATAGCCAGGTTCGGTGCACCAAAGTCAATAACCACGGACCATCAGGGAACTCAGTTTGAGTCGGAGTTGTTTAAAGCATTGGCAGCCCTAGTTGGAGCACATAAGATTCGAACCACACCATACCACCCGGCTTCGAACGGAATGATTGAGCGCTGGCATCGCTCGCTTAAAACTGCCTTGATGTGCAACCCAGAAACACCATGGACAGAACTACTTCCCACGGCGATGCTCGGACTAAGAACGTGTTTTAAGGAAGACCTAGGTGCGTCTGCAGCAGAGATGTTATACGGTGTAACTCTTCGTCTACCTGGAGAATTCTTCACAGATGTCGAAATGCCACGTGATACAGACAAGTTCATCTCAAAGTTTCGTGAATATATTCGATTGATACGACCTACTCCTGCATCACATCATATCAAAAAAAGCTCGTTTGTGCACAAGACCCTTCATTCATGTACACACGTATTTCTCAGATCGGATCATGTAAAAAAACCATTGGAACCTCCGTACAAAGGACCATTCAGGATCGTCGAAAGGATAAGCGACAGAGTTTTTTCTATCGACATCAATGGATCTACTCAAAACGTTTCGATCGAAAGACTTAAGCCTGCATTCTTTCTTAATGACCCAGATGACAAGCAGCCAGAACTAAAAACCTACAGCAAGAAAAAGAAAGTGCATTTCGCAGACTGCAGTTGAAACCATCATCAGTCGTGACATGGTCACTAAGGAGGGAATAGCTGTGGCAGTCGTACCAGCGCCAACAATCCATCTATGAGCCATTAAAAGATACATGGCTCCTAACACCATTTAATTATTGGTTGCACGAAAATCTTTTTGATATTGTAGTCTGCTAGACAGATGTTTTTCAAAATTCAAATATGTATAATGTATATTCTAAAAGGAACTGCCTCTTCTAGATAGTTGCAAAAGCTTGTTATCACAATAATATAAAGTAAAAATATTGGAATTAAAAGTAAAGTCAGTGAACATATACAAAAGGAATCTCTTTTATTTTAAATCCATAAATGGATGCTGGATGTCACAGTTTGAGCAAACATGCGACAATACATACATTATATTGAAGATAACATGCACATTTATATGGTTCTTGTCCTTTTTTCGCAGGGAGAATTTGTTCGAGAAATGGTACTAAGTATACCCTATGTAAATATCTATGTATTGTTCAAAGAAATAAAACAAACATGAACAAATAAAGTTTTGACTTTTATTTTGCTTCGAAGCGATACTCGATTTTTATCTAGCCTCCTTTGTACCTTTTTTTTGATCAGTTCTGGATTCGTTTTTTGCTGAGCACAGCGAACTCAATCTGTCACAATACATACACATATGAGTCCGCGTTTATTAAAATGTTCATACCAATTGGATCCGAAAAAGTCCGTTTTTCGGACCCGTATTCGGAGCTGTATTGGCGGAGTAGTCCATATGTCATTGACTCCATTTGCGGACGTAAAACGGAGTCTCTTGCTTGAAGGGATGTGACAAATATGTGTCAAATAATATTTAACATTCAACTTAAAAAATATTTTCTTTTAAAAATAATAAGCAAGCTTAAAAAGACTTACCCCCGTATTAATAAACAACGGATAGCAGCGAGTTAGCACTAGCACACGTGTTAACTCTTAATTTTGATTAATAAACGTGTGTTAGCTTTCACTGACATATTGTGATAACGAGTCGATATGTGTAAAAACATTGAGAGGATGAGAGAGAACACTGTCACCCATTTGGGCATATTACTCTTTCATAATGCGTTGACTCCATAGTAGTCCCATGGTATTGGAATGGAATACACAGAAATGAGTGTCAACTGATGAAATATGACAGATACACTCGATTTTTGAATATAATTTGGCTGCCGTATTGTAGGTGAAGTGCTGCCGTATTGTAGGTGATAAAGAGCAAACAGCTAACACAGGGGACTTATCCTATGGACAAGTTCGCTATCCGTGTGCCAGCTAACTCGTGTGTTAAGGAGCGGATAGTGTTTTTCTATTAATATGGCTGTCATGGTAGAAATACATCAGCACTTCAACTTCGACTTCGACTTCGACTTTGACAAGAACGAGAACTTTGGCGTTTAAAGTCGAGTCAAACACATTGAAAAATGCAACTTCGAGATCCAAGGAATGTTGTAAACAAAAGAGAAAATTATGTCGAAATATAAGCAAGGGAGATGATTCGCTAAAAATATAAGCATTTGCATGTTGGGAAAACTGAAGACATCGCCTCAATGTTGGTGGTACTTGCACTTCAACTTTGAATTTAGGATTTAGGCCTAACGTTGAAGTCAAAGTTGTGGTTTGAAGTGCTAATGTGGTTGTCGAAGTTAAAGTCCAAGTTGAAGTATTGATGTGTTTTTATTATTATGTATTTGACGTAGTATTTCTCGCCTTTAATGTGAGCAACTATGTATCTATAATTAGTCACAAGTCGCAACACATTTTCTTTTATTTGCTTGTAATGTTACTGTATAACAATAAATGAATTAACGGTCCTTTTCTTGCTGTGTTTAAGTGGTTGCTGCACTGCAGCTGGTTACGAGTTTCGTGTTGTAAACAAGGTAAGGTAGAGTGTGAATCCCTGCCGAGTGTGGCACGGGGGTTGTAGTTGTATTGTATGTAGGGGAGAAACGAAAAGGATCGCAGAGGAACAAGGCGATCTGCAGACTGCAGACTGCAGCTGCACGAAGTGTAAAAATGCTTTAGGTGTGTGCGTGCTGAAATGGTTGGCGTTTGTCAACGGCAAAGGAAGGTATTGAGTGGCAGTTGTTTACTGACCAGCAAAGAGGGTACTACATCTACAACGCTCGTGGAATCACTGTGTTTACTCCACAATGACGGATAAAGATAAAACGCCGTTTGTGACTGCTCCGACATCAGAAGTGGGATCCGCCCCGTCTCAAGAAAATTCTGACAAGCGATTATGGAATAAAATCCATGCAAACTTCAGTGTCAAAATTCAATCCTGATTGTGATGGCGCTGATGCTTCTTCATGGTGTTCAATAGTTAACATGATTTTGTCTGATAATCAACTGAAAGGAAGTGCGCTTTTCATAGCACTCAGTAAGTTATTGCAAGAAAGTGCGTCGCACTGGTTGTCCCAAATATGCTCTGCTGGCATTACGTGACTACAATTCAGAGAATTATTCGTCCGGTCTTTTGAAAGCATCGGGACGCCGGCAGCAATTGTAATGAATTTATTTAATGGTCACCCAAACGATGGAGAGTGTCTTTCTGTTTATGGAAGTCGACTGGTCACATAACTTATATCGAAGTGAAAATCATTAAATCTTGAGGAAATAGCAGTATCAGTTGTTTTGGCGCATACGGCTCAAATTGACAACAGAATGTTTGTTTTTTACAACAAACATTAAAACTAGAAACGAGCTGCAACAACAACTTAAAGCATTCGCGTTCGGAAAACGAGAGGAACACTTCCCGGAATACGCTTCTGATAAAAAGAAAATTAAATTATCAAAATACATAAAATGACATTTTTGTGGAAAAGTTGGTCATAAGATAGCAGATTGTCGCTTAAAAAAGGATAGAGGGAAATACACACGAAAATGTAACCAGACTTCCAGTAGCTCGAAAGTGGGAAATGATCGCTCAACTTTAACTTGCTTCAAATGCGGAAACACGGGTCACTTCACATCAATGTGTCCGACATCAAAAAGTAGTCATACCTATGAGAAGCCGATGGACGCTTGTACCGTATCTGAGCCGAAGGGAATATTGTTTCAGTCTGGTGAGTCTGTCCATTTTGTCCATTTTGTTTCGACTCGGGTGCAGAATGTTCGCTTATCAAGGAAACAGTGGCAGAAAAATTTTCGGGAAAAAGAATTAATAATGTTGTATTTTTGAAAAGTATAGGAAATAATTCCGTGTGTAGCACATTGCAAATCCTTTCCAATGTTAAATTAAGTGAATATTTTTTAGAAGTTTTGTTTCATGTAGTTATGGATAAATTTTTAAAACACGATGTGATGATTGGCCGTGAGATTCTAAGTCAGGGCTTCAGTGTTGCGATCGATTCTGACAGGTTCAATATTTTTCAAACAAAAATCGCTAATTCTTTATCGGATTCTGAAGGCTACATAGGGTAGATCGCATACGCAATGACACGGAACTAAATAACTGTGATAAAACTCGTTTGATAGAGATTTTAAAAAAATATTCCGAGTGGTTCATAGAGGGAATTCCGCGAAGTCGGATAACGACAGTTCAGTTAGAAATACGCTTAATTGATCCAAACAAAACTGTGTAAAGGCGACCGTATAGACTTAGCTTGGTTGAAAAGGAACTTGTGAGACGTAAAATAGATGAATTAATGAAATCAAAAATCATTCGCCCTAGTTGTTCTCCATTTGCCAATCCCATGTTACTTGTTAGAAAGAAAAATGGTTCCGATCGTCTGCGCGTGGATTATCGCAAATTAAATGCTAACACAAAATCGGATAAATATCTTCTGCCTCTCATATCGGACCAAATTGCAAATTTGCGTGGAGCAAGGTACTTCTCTTGCTTGGATATGGCTAGCGGATTTTACCAAATACCGATACATCCTAATTCGATTGAAGGAACGGCTTTTGTTACTCCTTAAGGCCAATATGAGTTTTTAGCTATGACATTTGGCCTCACAAATGCGCCGTCCATTTTGCAACGCGCCGTAATAAGGGCTTTGGGTGAACTTCACTTATGTCATTGTCTATATAGACGATATTAAGATTGTCGCCATTACTAAAGAAGAGGCCCTTTGTGATACCCTGGAGGTTATGCTTCCCTTATATGGAACCAATGAAAAAACCTATGAAAAACTTAGCGGGTTTACAAACCATGCCGATGCGTTGATGAACTTACGCAAGTCATTCACAGACTTGCCGGAGAGTTCTTCTAAATCCTGGAAGAAATATCTGCCCAGGATATTGTTTCTGATATGACAGAGTGCAGGGCAGTGACAGAGGAAATGAGGGGTATCCTCATTCAGCTCCTCGTCGCCACATCCTCTGCAGAGTTCATCTGTGCTGAGTTTTAATTTCTTTGCATGGTAGCCCAGCATGTTGTGTCCGGTGATAACACCTGTAAGAGAGGACAAAGAATTCTTGTTCATTTGAAGGATTCTCTTGGTCTTTTCTTTGTCATATAGTGGCCACATTTTCCTTGTAATAACACAGGAATCAAGGGCACTCCATCTTTCGTTTGCTGCCATCAGTGTTTTATCTCCAATCACCTGTTTAAGGTAACAGGGTGTGGTTTTTACTGTAGTGTCAGCATCCCTCAATTCAAGGGAAGATCCTTTTCTTGCCAGTTCATCGGCTCTTTCATTTCCTGGGACACCACTGTGCCCAGCAGAGTCTTACAGTGTGCTGCGCGCCAAGAGCCCGCAGCTCTTCGCGACAGCTTCTTACAATCCTTGATTTTATTTCTGTGGCGGAAATCGATTTTATTGCCGCTTGGCTGTCAATGAAGAAGGTAATATTGCCGTCATTGCAGCCTGCTTAGCGGCTGTTGTCACCGCCAGAACCTCAGCTTGGAAGATGCTGCTGTGGTAGGGGAGTCTGATCGAGCCAGATATTCCAAGCGTTTCTGAGTAGAAACCTGCGCCAACGCCGGTATCCATCTTGGAGCCATCTGTATAGATGGGGATCGTTGTTGCATGGATTGGTATTTGATTATCATGCCATTCTTCCATGCAGGGAAAAGAGACAGTAAATGGTCTTATAAAATCCAGTTGGGGAGTAATGTAGTCTGTGCATACATTTCTACCCGTAAATTTCTCTAGAATCTGTGCATGATGCCCTGTTGTACTGGGTTTCCAGTTTTTTGTTTGGCTTAGCCGCAAGGCACTGTTTGCTGCAGATTCTTGAAAAGGTCTAGGGGTTTAAGATTGAGAATTACCTCCAGCCCCGCTGTAGGGGTGGATCTCATAGCCCCAGTAGTGCCAATACAGGCAATTCTTTGGACTCTAGTCACAGTCTTAAGGTTTTTGACCTTGCACAACCCCTGCCACCAGACTAAATTACCGTATGTAAGTATAGGTCTAACCACCGCCGTATACAATCACATGATAATTTTGGGACTAGGTCCCCAGGTTTTGCCGAAGATTCTATTGCAAGCGTATAAGGCTATCATTGCCTTCTTTGCTCGTTCTTTTATATTGAGGCTCCAATTTAATTTTCTATCCAGAATCACGCCAAGATACTTTGCGTATTCTGATGTTTGTAGTTGAGTACCCTCAATAGTTGGCTGATTAAATTGCGGTATAATCCTTTTATTGGTGAAGAGGACCAGTTCTGTCTTTTGTGTGTTAATCGCAAGTCCGCAGCTTCTGGTCCAGTTACCGACCATAGATAAGGCGTTCTGTATTTGTTCACTTAGAGTGGATGGGAATTTTCATCTCTGGTGCATACGCAGCATCTGTCTGGAGAGTTCTTAAGTTCTTTCCCACTTCCATATTGAAAAGGTCCCAGTTAGTTTTTCTATGGTTCTATATGATTTTGGGGGATCGTTCGTGTCTGGTATCAGGAATTCAAAGATTTTGTGATCAGAGAATGTTTCCTCCTTTAATACCTTCCACTGATCTATTGTGATTGTATTCGAGTTACTTAATATTGTAACATCGATTACTTCTTGCCTATTTCTAAAAACAAAAGTTGGATCTGAACCCCTATTAGCTATAAGTAAGTTATGATGTATAAGAAATTCAAAAAGTGACTCACCCCTTGTATTTGTATTTGAGCTACCCCATAGGGCTTGGTGGAAGTTGGCATCACATCCCATAACCAGGTCCCATTTTTCCCGTGTAGCACGTTGAACAAGAAGGTGGGTCAGGTCTGACGGTGGTCCTTCCGTTGCATCATAGGGCAAATAGCATTTTTTTTTTTTTTTTTTTTTTTTTTTTTTTTAAAGAAAGGAAATCCAAATCCCAGAGCACTCAGACTCGGTAACGTTCCATTGTACTACCAGGCAGAAATCCTCCTTTTGGTGTAGAGGAATGTGATTGGGTGGCGTATGTTGTTGTTCCCCATGGGGATTGAACCTGCACCGCACGGGTCACAAGCCAACACACTAACCTCTACACCGTCGCCACCCTGGGCATATAGCATGATGTTAGTATCAGCGGAGGGAGCCCGTTGCGCTCAAGTTTTACCGTCACGTGGTCGTTATCACTGTAGGTAGATAGAAGAAAGAGGTTAATATGTTTCCTAGCTACTATACAAGTTCTGATCTTACTATTTAGATCTGTCTGCACTGTTTTAAAGAGGACAAGTCCCTTCGAGTTTAAACCCCTTATTCAAAAAAAAAAAAATTATCTAAAATGGGATTTTCCTTAAATATCACTAAATGATCATTCCTTAAGTCAAGTATTGAACACCTCGGATATGAAATCAAAGCGGGACAAATTCGACCAAATCCTAGGAAGATTCAAGCATTGGTTGGTTTACCACCCCCTCAATCTGTCACTCAGTTAAGACAGTTTATAGGTTTGGCTTTTTACTTTCGGCAGTTTGTGCCAAAATTTTCAGAGTCATTAAAATCCCTATATTTTCTTACTTCTAAGAGAAACAACTTTATTTGGAAGTCAGAACATGAGCAGATACGGCAGAAAATAATTTTTATATTTACCAGTAAACCGGTCTTGACCATTTTTGACCCACAACACCCAATAGAGCTACATACTAACGCCAGCTCTGATGGCTATGGTGCAATCTTATTGCACGAAATTGACAATAAACCTCACGTGGTGGAGCATTTTAGTAAACGTACAACCCAAGCAGAATCAAGATATCACTCATACGAATTGGAAACATGTAATAGGTAGGTTGTAGGAGTTTGGACGGTTGGGATTTGAAAATGACAGGAGAGCGGATGGGGATGGGACTATTGGAAGGGAATCGTGATGGGAAGGAAGGTGTTGTGTGCGAGGAGCATGGTACGCTTGCGTTGCTCGGCCGAGCTCGCCGGAATGGGGGGATTCTTATCCCCGCACAAAAACGAGTACCTATGCACAAAAACATATATCGTGCCAAGACTTACAGGTTGGTTTTACTAACAGCAAACGGACGTTGTCACATTGAGGGGGCGCTGACGATGGAACCAGCGCGGCCATTACCCACCCTACCTGGAAGTTCCTTGGCCATATACATCTTCCCTAAAAAGGGGGATGCCTCCGCCGGATCAAGCCATCCACCGAAGTACTTTAGCGTACCTTACTCCACCCCCTGAAAATGAAATTACTCCTCCATTAAGCCGTTATGGCTCAACAACAAAATTTAAAACACCTCCGATTCATCTGAACAAAGCATTATATAAAATTTATTAGGGTTGGTTTTACCTTAATTATACAAAGATGAATATATGAATGAAAGAAACAAAAAAAGCTTAAAATACAAATAATTACAAATAACAGAATATATTACATTAACTTTTGTCTCCAATACTTTTATTTCACTGACGCGGTATATCCTACGCTCAAATAATCGGTAAGCCTACCTATAAGGAGCTCTCTATAGGGGGTACATTAAAACGCTAAACGCGATCACGAAACACTAGCCGAGAAAACGCATCGGAAACTTAACTTTTTACAAAAAAAAAAATAATTTAAAAAAAAAACGAAATATCAAAAGAACCACAAGAACAAATCTATACTACTCTATAATAAAATTCTAATAAATAATTTGTAAAACGATCACTTAAATCTATCTATATCCAATTATACCTCCTATATAAAATTGTATAAGTCTCAAAAAAACTGTAATCCTTTATGTACTTATTTCTCCTTTGTCTTGTTACAACTATTCCCTTTGCGGACGATTATATTTAATGCATTTTGAATTAGGTATATGTAGGTATGTACCAGTGGCGTGGCGTCCATATAACACGATTCCCACCGTCTTCCCTTTTAAAAATTCACCAAAAGTAAGCACTATCTGCCAAATAAATATATAAAAAATGAAACCCGTCCCGTATTTTAATTATAAAATAAAATCTACACACTCACACATAAGCTATCGAATAAGTTTAATATTTTCATTCTACCTCTCGTCTGTATCTTCATACTTCATTCAAGAATCAAGATTCAACCACATTCCACAATCCACAAATCACAAACAACAAACCAACGAGGAGTCACAAAAATACTCTTAGTAAAAAGTTTTCAACTACCGCTGCTCTCTATAATAGAATAACAAATATTTTTCCGTCTTATTTACTTGTTTTATATCCCTTTCTTCTACAAGCATTGCGGTTCCGATCCTCTTTGTTCAACACCCGCTTTTATATTCAAAGAAAAAGACGCTACATTTCGTCTTATAAGCCAAATCTCACGCTGAATACTTGGAATTGTTTCATTTCATTCTCCCTTTTGCGATTAGCATCATTGTATATAAACTCTATAGTAAAATCATCAACACGATTTCAAAAAGCTCAACCTCAACGAATTTGGAGACCAAAAGGATGGAGTGATTGCTTCTCAATTTAAGCATAAAATAATTGCATGAGCTTTGAATTAAGAAAAGAGAATCAAATAAACTGTTGGTTAGGAAACAGAGCGAAGAGTTTATTTGATCCTCTCTTCTTCGATAAGGTATTTCGTAAGGATTTCTGACAAAAATAAGAATTCTATCATTGTATGGAGTTTTGTTATCTTGTACCTATATGGATATCACGCATTTTCAACTGCTGCCTCTGGTCGCGCCATATGATTTTCATTCGCATGGACGTGTAAGTATTTATTTTTCTGTGTAACAGCGTAACAGCCGAATACTTTTTGGTAAATGGAATGTATGATGAGAGGCAGATGGTGTAAGGGGAAAGGAAACATTTTTCTACAGGATATTGAATAAAAGCTGATTTCGGTATTTTGGTATTTTCCATCAAACAAGGAATTACGAGTTTATGATTTTTTAGGGTTTTGCTATTTTCGCTGTATCTCGTCCAAAAATGCACCGATTTCTATCATTTCTTCAGTATTTGATTCGGAAATATTCAATTTGTTTGTATCAGCCGTTATTCAAAGAAATAGTTGTTGGATAAGTATATTTATCTTTTAGGGAATCGATCACCTACAATAATGTTGAGGCAGGTCACTTGTAATTTAACAGTTTTTTTTGTAAAATATTCGTGATCAGCATCGATAGTAACGTGTATCTACTATCTCAAAATCAAGCTAGAAAGCTGAAATTTTAACCATTAACTCTATACGTGCCCGAAATAATAAATGTTAAGAATTTTTAAAATCTGCCCACCACGGCCGTAGCCAGGACCTAATGTATGGGTGAGTTCCATTTTTTTGGGTGAGCTGACATTTTTTTTTAAAGAAAGTTAAAATGTATACTCTAGAAAAATCTAATTTTTATTAAAACGGTAGGTATAAGCAATATCACATTCATGTTTTTAAACTACGAATTAAACGTATATGCTATAGATCAAGAAATGGGTAGGTATATAATATATTTTTTATACACACACAAGTAGTACGAATATCTACTTAGAATTAAAAAAGTTGTATTCCTCGGTCTTTTTTGGCGAATTTATGTAAAATATCACAGACCGCATTCATAAAACACTATGCTTCAATAAACGGTTCTCCACGGAGATCCAAAAGAGATAAGTATGGGTTAGTAATAAGCCACCAATCAGCCACAACGGCATAAAGTGGTAGGCGGATGGTTCTAAAATGGAAACGGGGATAGGAGCGGGAATATACGGACCAAATAAACGCTTCACGATACCCATGGGAAAAAGTGCCGGCGTATTTCAAGCAGAGCTCCACGCCATGCGCCAACCACATAAATTTATCTGGTATAAAAGATGCAACCATCCATATATTCACGGATAGTTAAGCAGCTATAAACGCCCTTAGCTCGCATACCATTGACTCCAAATCAGTCATGTACTGCTTCAATACCCTACAGGCACTCGAAATAAGTAACAAGACCAAGCTATGGTGGGTTCCAGGTCATGTCGGGGTGGAAGGTAACGAAAAGGCCGACGAACTGGCCAGAAAAGGTTTGGAAACACCTTTCATAAGTCCCGAACCTTTCTGCTGCACTCCTAGATCAGCAGCAACGGCAGCAATAAAAAGCTGGGAACATAGAAAATGTATCCATCTTTGGGAAAGCATCCCAGGTCGAAGATAGGCCAAACGAGCCATTCAATCAAAATGCCAGCAAATGCCTAAACCTAAGCAGGCATGATATCAAAAGGTTAGTGGCTTACCTTCTTGGCCACCATGGTTTAAGAAAGATATCATCTATCTCCTGAGTGCCGACTCTGTCTTGAAGAGGATGAGTCAGCTGAATACATTTTTTGTGAATGTCCAGCCCTTAATGGAATTAGAAAGAAGATATTTGTCAGGGAACAAATGAGCACCGAGGACATACAAAATTCTTCTACTGGTAAAATTGTCCGCTTTACACGGAAAGTGGAAATTCTACTAGTTTAAATTTGTCTGGCCCATACAGTACAAAAGATCTTTTCAGGTCGAAGTGCCCCCCCCCCCCCCCCTTAAATAAATAATATATAATCTCTAAAATAAATGTATATACATAGGTAGATATAGGTATATATAAATATATTAAAATTTATAAAAACGTAACAAAATATATAAATATGAATATAATAAAATATATGAAAAAGAATGAAATAATAATATAATAATGATAAATAATTTGATACTTATCAGAATGAAAGTCTTGAAATTGGATAAAACTCTTATTCACATTGTATCACTTTGTAAGTTAAAAGTTGTGGCTTTGCAAAAGTACGAAGTTCAACCGGCGGAAATTTGGCTTTTTTAAATACAGCTGCTTGCAATATGAGATAACCTACCCCAAACTTCCTTCAAAACCAACACATAATACACCAACCATATACCCCACCCCTCTCGCCCACACATCATATTCATATCCTGAGAAGTAAAGAAAAATTAAAGTGACAAAACACACACTTATTCAAATCTTCTTTATTATCGAAGGAAAGAGAACGAGAATGGAAGACAACAAAAATAACTACCAAAATGCATAATTAAATATGTATACCCCACACCTCTCACCAATTCCCATCATGAGAAGTAAAGAAAAATTAAAGTGACAAAACACACACTTTTGGAAATCTTCTTTATTATCAAAGGAAAGAGTACTAAAGAGTACGCACTGCAAATATAAACGAGAATGGGAAAAGACAACAGAAATAACTACAAAAATGCATAAAAGCTTTCTGAAGGTTCTTTTTTACGGCGTTTGGTGGCGTATCGTCGTATACACGAAGTGAGAATACTATAAAGTTCATATACAATGTTAGCATTGCGTTTCAATCGAAAGATATCAACATGTTGCAGGAATGCAGGTGCTACGTTTGACTCGTTTTTTTTGCAACATTGTGTCTAATAACACGGTGTTCTTTGACTTATTTCTTTTTTCTTATGACATAATATCTGAATGTGTTATGTGGGTTGATTCTTGATTTTGAATTTGATGTTGATATTGATATGCGTGTTGATGTAAGAAGTTGAGCTTTCATTTTTCTCTCTTGTGATAGTTAATGCTTCGATGTTTTTACAAATTTATTGTTATATTTTTGTCTTATGAAATAAAATATGGTAGAATATTATGGCAATTTGTCAGCAGAGTAAATTCAGCCATTGTATATGAACTTTATAGTATTCTCACTTCGTGTATACGACGATACGCCACCAAACGCCGTAAAAAAGAACCTTCAGAAAGCTTTTATCATTGTATATAAACTCTATAGTAAAATCATCAACACGATTTCAAAAAGCTCAACCTCCACGAATTTGGAGACCAAAAGGATGGAGTGATTGCTTCTCAATTTAAGCATAAAATAATTGCATGAGCTTTGAATTACGAAAAGAGAATCAAATAAACTGTTGGTTAGGAAACAGAGCGAAGAGTTTATTTGATCCTCTCTTCTTCGATAAGGTATTTCGTAAGGATTTCTGACAAAAATAAGAATTCTATGATTGTATGGAGTTTTGTTATCTTGTACCTATATGGATATCACGCATTTTCAACTGCTGCCTCTGGTCGCGCCATATGATTTTCATTCGCATGGACGTGTAAGTATTTATTTTTCTGTGTAACAGCGTAACAGCCGAATACTTTTTGGTAAATGGAATGTATGATGAGAGGCAGATGGTGTAAGGGGAAAGGAAACATTTTTCTACAGGATATTGAATAAAAGCTGATTTCGGTATTTTGGTATTTTCCATCAAACAAGGAATTATGAGTTTATGATTTTTTAGGGTTTTGCTATTTTCGCTGTATCTCGTCCAAAAATGCACCGATTTCTATCATTTCTTCAGTATTTGATTCGGAAATATTCAATTTGTTTGTATCAGCCGTTATTCAAAGAAATAGTTGTTGGATAAGTATATTTATCTTTTAGGGAATCGATCACCTACAATAATGTTGAGGCAGGTCACTTGTAATTTAACAGTTTTTTTTGTAAAATATTCGTGATCAGCATCGATAGTAACGTGTATCTACTATCTCAAAATCAAGCTAGAAAGCTGAAATTTTAACCATTAACTCTATACGTGCCCGAAATAATAAATGTTAAGAATTTTTAAAATCTGCCCATCACGGCCGTAGCCAGGACCTAATGTATGGGTGAGTTCCATTTTTTTGGGTGAGCTGACATTTTTTTTTAAAGAAAGTTAAAATGTATACTCTAGAAAAATCTAATTTTTATTAAAACGGTAGGTATAAGCAATATCACATTCATGTTTTTATACTACGAATTAAACGTATATGCTATAGATCAAGAAATGGGTAGGTATATAATATATTTTTTATACACACACAAGTAGTACGAATATCTACTTAGAATTAAAAAAGTTGTATTCCTCGGTCTTTTTTGGCGAATTTATGTAAAATATCACAGACCGCATTCATAAAACACTATGCTTCAATAAACGGTTCTCCACGGAGATCCAAAAGAGATAAGTATGGGTTAGTAATAAGCCACCAATCAGCCACAACGGCATAAAGTGGTAGGCGGATGGTTCTAAAATGGAAACGGGGATAGGAGCGGGAATATACGGACCAAATAAACGCTTCACGATACCCATGGGAAAAAGTGCCAGCGTATTTCAAGCAGAGCACCACGCCATGCGCCAACCACATAAATTTATCTGGTATAAAAGATGCAACCATCCATATATTCACGGATAGTTAAGCAGCTATAAACGCCCTTAGCTCGCATACCATTGACTCCAAATCAGGCATGTACTGCTTCAATACCCTACAGGCACTCGAAATAAGTAACAAGACCAAGCTATGGTGGGTTCCAGGTCATGTCGGGGTGGAAGGTAACGAAAAGGCCGACGAACTGGCCAGAAAAGGTTTGGAAACACCTTTCATAAGTCCCGAACCTTTCTGCTGCACTCCTAGATCAGCAGCAACGGCAGCAATAAAAAGCTGGGAACATAGAAAATGTATCCATCTTTGGGAAAGCATCCCAGGTCGAAGATAGGCCAAACGAGCCATTCAATCAAAATGCCAGCAAATGCCTAAACCTAAGCAGGCATGATATCAAAAGGTTAGTGGCTTACCTTCCTGGCCACCATGGTTTAAGAAAGATATCATCTACACAAAATGAGAATATCAGACTCTCCTGAGTGCCGACTCTGTCTTGAAGAGGATGAGTCAGCTGAATACATTTTTTGTGAATGTCCAGCCCTTAATGGAATTAGAAAGAAGATATTTGTCAGGGAACAAATGAGCACCGAGGACATAGAAAATTCTTCTACTGGTAAAATTGTCCGCTTTACACGGAAAGTGGAAATTCTACTAGTTTAAATTTGTCTGGCCCATACAGTACAAAAGATCTTTTCAGGTCGAAGTGCCCCCCCCCCCCCCCCCCTTAAATAAATAATATATAATCTCTAAAATAAATGTATATACATAGGTAGATATAGGTATATATAAATATATTAAAATTTATAAAAACGTAACAAAATATATAAATATGAATATAATAAAATATATGAAAAAGAATGAAATAATAATATAATAATGATAAATAATTTGATACTTATCAGAATGAAAGTCTTGAAATTGGATAAAACTCTTATTCACATTGTATCACTTTGTAAGTTAAAAGTTGTGGCTTTGCAAAAGTACGAAGTTCAACCGGCGGAAATTTGGCTTTTTTAAATACAGCTGCTTGCAATATGAGATAACCTACCCCAAACTTCCTTCAAAACCAACACATAATACACCAACCATATACCCCACCCCTCTCGCCCACACATCATATTCATATCCTGAGAAGTAAAGAAAAATTAAAGTGACAAAACACACACTTATTCAAATCTTCTTTATTATCGAAGGAAAGAGAACGAGAATGGAAGACAACAAAAATAACTACCAAAATGCATAATTAAATATGTATACCCCACACCTCTCACCAATTCCCATCTTGAGAAGTAAAGAAAAATTAAAGTGACAAAACACACACTTTTGGAAATCTTCTTTATTATCAAAGGAAAGAGTACTAAAGAGTACGCACTGCAAATATAAACGAGAATGGGAAAAGACAACAGAAATAACTACAAAAATGCATAAAAGCTTTCTGAAGGTTCTTTTTTACGGCGTTTGGTGGCGTATCGTCGTATACACGAAGTGAGAATACTATAAAGTTCATATACAATGCTTTTATGCATTTTTGTAGTTATTTCTGTTGTCTTTTCCCATTCTCGTTTATATTTGCAGTGCGTACTCTTTAGTACTCTTTCCTTTGATAATAAAGAAGATTTCCAAAAGTGTGTGTTTTGTCACTTTAATTTTTCTTTACTTCTCAAGATGGGAATTGGTGAGAGGTGTGGGGTATACATATTTAATTATGCATTTTGGTAGTTATTTTTGTTGTCTTCCATTCTCGTTCTCTTTCCTTCGATAATAAAGAAGATTTGAATAAGTGTGTGTTTTGTCACTTTAATTTTTCTTTACTTCTCAGGATATGAATATGATGTGTGGGCGAGAGGGGTGGGGTATATGGTTGGTGTATTATGTGTTGGTTTTGAAGGAGGTTTGGGGTAGGTTATCTCATATTGCAAGCAGCTGTATTTAAAAAAGCCAAATTTCCGCCGGTTGAACTTCGTACTTTTGCAAAGCCACAACTTTTAACTTACAAAGTGATACAATGTGAATAAGAGTTTTATCCGATTTCAAGACTTTCATTCTGATAAGTATCAAATTATTTATCATTATTATATTATTATTTCATTCTTTTTCATATATTTTATTATATTCATATTTATATATTTTGTTACGTTTTTATAAATTTTAATATATTTATATATACCTATATCTACCTATGTATATACATTTATTTTAGAGATTATATATTATTTATTTAAGGGGGGGGGGGGGGCACTTCGACCTGAAAAGATCTTTTGTACTGTATGGGCCAGACAAATTTAAACTAGTAGGATTTCCACTTTCCGTGTAAAGCGGACAATTTTACCAGTAGAAGAATTTTGTATGTCCTCGGTGCTCATTTGTTCCCTGACAAATATCTTCTTTCTAATTCCATTAAGGGCTGGACATTCACAAAAAATGTATTCAGCTGACTCGTCCTCTTCAAGACATAGTCGGCACTCAGGAGAGTCTGATATTCTCATTTTGTGTAGATGATATCTTTCTTAAACCATGGTGGCCAGGAAGGTAAGCCACTAACCTTTTGATATCATGCCTGCTTAGGTTTAGGCATTTGCTGGCATTTTGATTAAATGGCTCGTTTGGCCTGTCTTCGACCTGGGATGCTTTCCCAAAGATGGATACATTTTCTATGTTCCCAGCTTTTTATTGCTGCCGTTGCTGCTGATCTAGGAGTGCATCAGAAAGGTTCGGGACTTATGAAAGGTGTTTCCAAACCTTTTCTGGCCAGTTCGTCGGCCTTTTCGTTACCTTCCACCCCGACATGACCTGGAACCCACCATAGCTTGGTCTTGTTACTTATTCCGAGTGCCTGTAGGGTATTGAAGCAGTACATGACTGATTTGGAGTCAATGGTATGCGAGCTAAGGGCGTTTATAGCTGCTTAACTATCCGTGAATAAATGGATGGTTGCATCTTTTATACCAGATAAATTTATGTGGTTGGCGCATGGCGTGGAGCTCTGCTTGAAATACGCTGGCACTTTTTCCC
This sequence comes from Portevinia maculata, assembly GCA_949715645.1. NCBI lineage: Eukaryota > Metazoa > Arthropoda > Insecta > Diptera > Syrphidae > Portevinia > Portevinia maculata. The sequence continues at coordinate 44,050,963 of OX454528.1, read as the reverse complement.
ATGGGTATCGTGAAGCGTTTATTTGGTCCGTATATTCCCGCTCCTATCCCCGTTTCCATTTTAGAACCATCCGCCTACCACTTTATGCCGTTGTGGCTGATTGGTGGCTTATTACTAACCCATACTTATCTCTTTTGGATCTCCGTGGAGAACCGTTTATTGAAGCATAGTGTTTTATGAATGCGGTCTGTGATATTTTACATAAATTCGCCAAAAAAGACCGAGGAATACAACTTTTTTAATTCTAAGTAGATATTCGTACTACTTGTGTGTGTATAAAAAATATATTATATACCTACCCATTTCTTGATCTATAGCATATACGTTTAATTCGTAGTTTAAAAACATGAATGTGATATTGCTTATACCTACCGTTTTAATAAAAATTAGATTTTGCTAGACTATACATTTTAACTTTCTTTAAAAAAAAAATGTCAGCTCACCCAAAAAAATGGAACTCACCCATACATTAGGTCCTGGCTACGGCCGTGGTGGGCAGATTTTAAAAATTCTTAACATTTATTATTTCGGGCACGTATAGAGTTAATGGTTAAAATTTCAGCTTTCTAGCTTGATTTTGAGATAGTAGATACACGTTACTATCGATGCTGATCACGAATATTTTACAAAAAAAACTGTTAAATTACAAGTGACCTGCCTCAACATTATTGTAGGTGATCGATTCCCTAAAAGATAAATATACTTATCCAACAACTATTTCTTTGAATAACGGCTGATACAAAAAAATTGAATATTTCCGATTCAAATACTGAAGAAATGATAGAAATCGGTGCATTTTTGGACGAGATACAGCGAAAATAGCAAAACCCTAAAAAATCATAAACTCATAATTCCTTGTTTGATGGAAAATACCAAAATACCGAAATCAGCTTTTATTCAATATCCTGTAGAAAAATGTTTCCTTTCCCCTTACACCATCTGCCTCTCATCATACATTCCATTTACCAAAAAGTATTCGGCTGTTACGCTGTTACACAGAAAAATAAATACTTACACGTCCATGCGAATGAAAATCATATGGCGCGACCAGAGGCAGACAGTTGAAAATGCGTGATATCCATATAGGTACAAGATAACAAAATTCCATACAATGATAGAATTCTTATTTTTGTCAGAAATCCTTACGAAATACCTTATCGAAGAAAAGAGGATCAAATAAACTCTTCGCTCTATTTCCTAACCAACAGTTTATTTGATTCTCTTTTCTTAATTCAAAGCTCATACAAATATTTTATGCTTAAATTGAGAAGCAATCACTCCATCCTTTTGGTCTCCAAATTCGTGGAGGTTGAGCTTTTTGAAACCGTGTTGATGATTTTACTATAGAGTTTATATACAATGATTCAGCATATCGCTTAAGAGAAGTTTATGTCAAATAAAATACCGACACTTGTTTTTTTTTAAGCAGGAATTCAAATTTTAATTTAGAATCAGTTGGAATTTATTGACAGACTGCGTTGCACAAGTGCAATAACTTGAAAAAATCTAGTGTTTTGTAAAGCCAATTTGATAAAATCTTAAATTAAAATAGTGAAAAGTTAGATGTGAAAGTGAAAGTGAAGGTTAATGTGTAATTTTTTAGTTTCTTTTATTACCAACTTACTGATAAAAACATTTTAGCTTCTTAATTTTAGTGCAGTTTTAGATTTTTTTTGGAAATGTCTTTGATTAGTGTAGATTGCTGTTTAACTGATTTCCTCCTGGAGGATTCAAATAGTTTTAGTAAGCTATCTTTTCTTGATAAAAAAAAAGTTTAGACGTAGGGCACTCTATGCCTTTTATAAATATTAATTACCAAAGGAGAGATGGTTTTGTGACACATTTTAATGTTTCCTTATACCAAAAATATAAGTGGCTAACTGGGAGTTGCAAGCTTAATAAAATGTTTTGTTTTCCTTGTCTTCTTTTTTCAAACTCCGCCAGTGTTTGGAGCCGAACGGGTTTCACTGATATAAATAATTTAGTTAATTCTTCGAAAAAACATATTAAGACAGAAAAACATATTCGTTGTTGTTTATCCCTACACGAATTCGGCACGAATCGCATTGAAACTTCTTTAGGAAATTCTTTCGTTGTTCATAATAAAAAAGTAGATAAAAATCGGAAACTAATGGAACGTTTTATTGACACGGTCATTTTATTAGGCAGACAGGAGTTAGCATTTCGCGGTCATGATGAAAGGTCTAGTTCAGATAATCGTGGCAATTATGTCGAAGCGGTTTATTTTTTATCTAAATATGACACTTTATTGGAATCCCATTTAGAGCAGTGTTCAAGTACACACAATCCAATTTTTTCAGGTTTATCCAACGATATTCAAAACGATTTGATACATAGTATCGCGGCGGTTATTAAATCCGAAATTAAAACGGAAATCAAGGATGCTCGGTTCGTGTCGATTATGATCGACGAAACACCAGATTTGAGTCATAGGGAACAACTGAGTGCCATATTTCGGTACTTGTCAGAGGATGGTATACAAGAAAGATTTCTTGGATTTTTTGACGTTAGCGCAAGTCGTAATGCAAATGAGTTATCCAATCATATATTTAAAATTCTTGAAACATACGACTGCAAGGAAAAGTTAATAGGACAATCCTACGATGGTGCCGCAGTTATGTCCGGCGAGGGGGGTGGTGTTCAAAAGAAATATTTGCAAAGACCGATGTATTATTTAATTTAATTCAAAAAAAAACAAACAGACGTTAGTTATGCCAAGCAAGAAATCGAACGTTTTGAGTCATGGATAAGCTCTGACTTTTTAAATATGTTATTTATGACAGCGTAAATGATTGCATCGAACCTCCACGTAAACGCAGGTTGCTTGATTTCGATTTGAAGACGAATTATAAGCGCCTTTTTGTTGAAATTAAAGACAATATAGTTAGCCAAATAAATGCCAGATATAAATCATTTAGTAATCTTACATTTTTGGATTTACTAAATAATTTGAAGTATGACACTTTTTCTCGTTCCAGTCCAGATGTAAAAATATCTTCCCTAATTAAGTTTTTTCCTAGAATTTTTGACTTCACGGCATTAAAAAATGAACTTAGTGTTTTATATTCTTCGTCGTCACTTCGGCAGTTTGAGGTTCTCGACCTTCACAACCATTTGAATAGTGAAGCATTGAAAGAAGTGTTCCCTCAAGTCTTAAACTTAAGTAGTTTACTTTTAACACTTCCCATTTACGTCGCCTCCGTTGAGAGGTCTTTTTCTGCTTTAAAAAGAATTCATACTTATTTAAGAAACTCACAGGGCGAGGATAGGCTCTCTGATTTAGCCCTCATATCGATAGAAAGAAGACTTCTTCTTAAAATTAAAAATAGACCAAACTTCTATGAAAGGGTATTGGCAGAGTTTATCAAAAAAGATCGTCGAATAGCATTAGAATACAAATAATTATAAAGAACTAATATTTTAACAAAACTTTTCACTTTTTTTTTTTTTAAGTGTGTGAATTTTAGCTGTTTTTAATTTTGATTTATTTTTATTGCTGACATTATTATTTGTATCGTTTTTATATTTTAACAAATATAAAGAATTATCCATATAATTCTTCTGAATTTTCTTATTTTAAAATTACTATCCACATTATGCTGAATTTTTTTAAGTTATTGTATCATGCGTCTGTCAAGACCGGCTTCTTTTGAAGCCACTTTTGTTATGCTTTAAGCTCATTGTTGATTGAAATATTAATGTCTTGAAGTATAAAAAATGTGGCTAGAATATTTTTGCTAAGTCAATGTGGAATGCATATTATGTAGGTACAATATCCCCATTAAAAATTATTTTATTTCAGGTTTTAAAGATTTTTTTTTTTTATAGGTGACTAAATTTTTCAACGTCTTCCCTTTTAAAATTATCCACGCCACGCCACTGGTATGTACTATAATCTATGGAATCCTTTGTGTGTTTGCATATATTCTATATTTAACGTTTTATCCGTTGCCGTTTCGATCTTATGTTCGCGAACTACGTCTTATGTACTCGCTTTTCCATTCTGCCGTTAAAAGCTGTGAACTACAAATTTTAACATTTTTTGTTTGAGCTGCTCCAGTATTATTCCTGGATCAGAGCCAAATAAATTACGGCGGCCAAGATGTTCCTTTGAGTAGACTATCTTTGGAATATTCCTTGACCGCCGATTTAGCCCCTATGTTGCACAGCCAAAGTTTCCCCTTTTGCACCTATACGGATTTTTTATTTCGTTAAAAAAACGGCTGCCTTTAACTTAGATCCTAGCACTCACCAGCGAAATTCAATTTGCACCTACTCTCACAATTTTTCATTTGTTTGCGATCTTGCACACGAACTATTTTTACTTCGGCAAATATTCAATTAATAAAAAGGGAATTTTTAAACTTTTAAACTCTTTAAATCTTTCATTTACTTCGAGTTGAAATGACCGCACGTCCTCTACTTGCTAATTTATACACTAGTCTGCTACATGGGACTTAACAAAGTCCATAGCTAGCCAATAATGTCCCATTTTACTCCCATCACCACCCACTACCACTATCCCAAAAACCCTATGTATCCATACCCGTTTTTAAGTAACCCGCTACCCAGATCATGCTACCCTTTTCGAATCATCCCAACGTCCTACTCTTTGAAACATTTGCTAATGCATCCAAAACCTCAGCCAAAGAGCTTTTTTCCACATCTATTACTTACCTTTATTTTCCAACCATTGCTGTCAAATAACTGACATGTCAACAAAACAAAAGGAAGATAAATCCCTTCTTATCTTCTTTTACTAAAGGTTGTGACAAGAATGGCATCCAGGTTATTTTCACCAACCTGGTCCATGCTCCGCAGCAGCAATTAAGCAGGGGAGACAAGGGACGCAGCAGCTCGAGCACAGGAATTTTTATTTTACACATTTCTACCTAAGGTAATACTATGTTTTATTGTTTTCAGGCATCCACATATGCGACCATAACAAAACTCTGGGTTTGGAACCCACGCTATGCTTAGCCGGGCAAGAATAGGTTAGTACCGATGCAATTGGTAGTGTTAGGACGTATACGGTATACGTAATACTAATGATAATAAAAGTCTAGTCTTAACCTAAGAATAAATTAACAAATAGAGATAACAATCAGGTCTACAAATAAATAAATAAATCAAGATAAGTCGTCAATAAAATAAGTAAGGGACAATAGGACTTATCAAAATAAATAAATAGATAAATAATCAAAATTAATAAATTAACATAAATATACTAAATTAGCTTAATCCTAGGTGAATATCACAGATAAGAGGAAATAATAAATAAATGCATGGCATGTAAGGCTAGATATCTAACTTAAAACTAGGTCAATCAGTCAATGAAAACATAAATGACTACATTCAGGTATTTAAGTGTATGACGAAACTAGTATAATATCAGAAACATCACCCAAATAAATAGATAATAGTTAACACGATGCACGAGTCAGGTGCATGCCAGCGAATCATACGGTATTCGCTGAGTTGACACTTTCATGCACAGACTTGTTCTCACGATCACAGTGCATGGAATCGGATTACCTGCATGTGCGACTCAACGGATGCGCGTGCGATTACCGGAATAGAGGAGTCAGCAGTTCTGATGTTGGGAACAGAGCTATCCAGAGGAAGATATTGTAGTTATTAAGTTAGTCTTAATTCTGAGATTGGATAGTGCGGAGCTTTCGTTGAATAAAACTTATATTTACTCATAAACTTATCGTGGTTTAAATTAGCGAACGGTTGGTGTTCGCGCGGGCTTCGGCCCGCGTTTATTTTTTAGTATACGCGTTTCGCGACAATTTAACTGGCGCCCGAGCAGGGACGGCTCTATAGACGACATCCTTCTTTTTTCTGGTGATAGCTTTATCCTCTAACCAGGATTCGAGATCTATACGTTCCATTGAACGCAAATCACTGTACCCATGAGAACGGGTTGGGTCCGTTTGCCCGCATATCAAAAGCCCGCACACGAATGCCCGCACACGAATGCCCGCATATCAAAAGCCCGCATCCCAAAAGCCCGCATCACAAAAGCCCGCACCACAAAAGCCCGCACCACAAAAGCCCGCATGTCATGGGGAAATATGAAGTTCCCCTTAAGAAAACTCTTTTCTGTGATTCTCACAAGATCGAGTATCTAACATTTTGGAAATTGAAGTAAACCAATCAAAACTCTTATAGAATATATTTTGTGGCTTCGAAAATGGCGTGAAGTAGTTATTCACCACACTCACCTCTTCCCCTCTTTTTTTTTGAAAACGTGTAAAATCTCTTAAAAATTTTTTGCTCGTCCTAAAAAGAACCGATTTATTTACCATATCCACCTCTACCCCTCATTTCCCCTCCTAAATTGAAATTGGTCAATATCTCTCATTGAATATTTAGTCGTCCTAAAAAGAACGATTTTGGTTCATAGAACCACCAATACACAAAATCACTTCACTTTCACTGGATTGGGAGCAACCGCACTGCTCCAGGCATCGACGAAGAATGCGACAATTCAGAAAAATACCACTTCTTATATACACTTTGTCGAAGACATTTCGAATTGAAAATATTTTTGACAACCAATCAAAACTCTTGCAGGATATATTTTACACAACTTCCCTCTCCGTGATTCTCATGATTTCTTGCATCTTACAGATGGATTTCTGTGTGAATTCAATGGATTTTAAATGTACATTACTTCTATTTTAACACGCAATTGTTTAGGAAATAACCATAGCCCAAGTGCGGATAGTACATGTGTTGAATAGATGCTCTTACCATTGAAAAATAATAGCATTCCTCCCAATAAAAGAGAAAAAAGTTCATAAAATGGAAAGAATTTGTATACATTTGATTAAAGCAGACCGCAAATCATGCGAGTAAAAGGAGTTCATATTTGGAATTATTCGTTTATTTAGTGGAAAAACCAGTTTAAATCCTAAGATTCCGCGAGCGGGCTACATAGACCCGACATGATGCGCATAAATTCGCCTTATCTTTTCAATTCGGCGCTTATTTGCATTGTTTAAATACACTTTTTTTGTTTCTTTTTTTTTTACATTTTTTCATCCTTTTTTTCTATTCGAAACTCTGAAAATAATGAAGAAGGAAATCCTTTTAGTAATCATTTTTGCCTAGGTGGCCCGCTTCGCGGGTTCTTAGGATTTAAACTATCTCTCCGCAGGGTTTAGCACGCTCACGCAACTTCGTTGCTCCGCTAAGGGTATATGCTTATTGTCTGGCAGGCGCCATAAACACTTACAAATAAGCGTCAAATTTCATAGATAATGCCATTTAACTCGCATCATTTTCGTTGTGGGTGGCCCGCTTCGCGGGATCTAAAGATTTAAACTATCTTTCCGCAGGGTTTAGCACGCTCACGCAACTTCGTTGCTCCACTAAGGGTATATGCTTATTGTCTGGCAGGCGCCATAAACATTTACAAATAAGCGTCAAATTTCATAGATAATGCCATTTAACTCGCATCATTTTTGTTGTGAGTGGCCCGCTTCGCGGGATATAAGGGTTTCAACTATCTTTCCGCAGGGTTTAGCACGCTCACGCAACTCCGTTGCTCCGCTAAGGGTATATGCTGGTTGTCTGGCAGGCGCCATAAACACAAGCAAATAAGCGCCGAATTGAAAAGATAATGCGAATTTATGCGCATCATGTCGGGTCTATGTAGCCCGCTCGCGGAATCTTAGGATTTAAACTGGTTTTTCCACTAAATAAGCGAATAATTCCAAATATGAACTCCATTTACTCGCATGATTTGCGGTCTGCTTTAATCAAATGTATACAAATTCTTTCCATTTTATGAACTTTTTTCTCTTTTATTGGGAGGAATGCTATTATTTTTCAATGGTAAGAGCATCTATTCAACACATGTACTATCCGCACTTGGGCTATGGTTATTTCCTAAACAATTGCGTGTTAAAATAGAAGTAATGTACATTTAAAATCGGGTTGGGTCCGTTTGCCCGCATATCAAAAGCCCGCACACGAATGCCCGCATATCAAAAGCCCGCATCCCAAAAGCCCGCATCACAAAAGCCCGCACCACAAAAGCCCGCACCACAAAAGCCCGCATGTCATGGGGAAATATGAAGTTCCCCTTAAGAAAACTCTTTTCTGTGATTCTCACAAGATGGAGTATCTAACATTTTGGAAATTGAAGTAAACCAATCAAAACTCTTATAGAAAATATTTTGTGGCTTCGAAAATGGCGTGAAGTAGTTATTCACCACACTCACCTCTTCCCCTCTTTTTTTTTTTGAAAACGTGTAAAATCTCTTAAAATTTTTTTGCTCGTCCTAAAAAGAACCGATTTATTTACCATATCCACCTCTACCCCTCATTTCCCCTCCTAAATTGAAATTGGTCAATATCTCTCATTGAATATTTAGTCGTCCTAAAAAGAACGATTTTGGTTCATAGAACCACCAATACACAAAATCACTTCACTTTCACTGGATTGGGAGCAACCGCACTGCTCCAGGCATCGACGAAGAATGCGACAATTCAGAAAAATACCACTTCTTATATACACTTTGTCGAAGACATTTCGAATTGAAAATATTTTTGACAACCAATCAAAACTCTTGCAGGATATATTTTACACAACTTCCCTCTCCGTGATTCTCATGATTTCTTGCATCTTACAGATGGATTTCTGTGTGAATTCAATGGATTTTAAATGTACATTACTTCTATTTTAACACGCAATTGTTTAGGAAATAACCATAGCCCAAGTGCGGATAGTACATGTGTTGAATAGATGCTCTTACCATTGAAAAATAATAGCATTCCTCCCAATAAAAGAGAAAAAAGTTCATAAAATGGAAAGAATTTGTATACATTTGATTAAAGCAGACCGCAAATCATGCGAGTAAAAGGAGTTCATATTTGGAATTATTCGTTTATTTAGTGGAAAAACCAGTTTAAATCCTAAGATTCCGCGAGCGGGCTACATAGACCCGACATGATGCGCATAAATTCGCCTTATCTTTTCAATTCGGCGCTTATTTGCATTGTTTAAATACACTTTTTTTGTTTCTTTTTTTTTTACATTTTTTCATCCTTTTTTTCTATTCGAAACTCTGAAAATAATGAAGAAGGAAATCCTTTTAGTAATCATTTTTGCCTAGGTGGCCCGCTTCGCGGGTTCTTAGGATTTAAACTATCTCTCCGCAGGGTTTAGCACGCTCACGCAACTTCGTTGCTCCGCTAAGGGTATATGCTTATTGTCTGGCAGGCGCCATAAACACTTACAAATAAGCGTCAAATTTCATAGATAATGCCATTTAACTCGCATCATTTTCGTTGTGGGTGGCCCGCTTCGCGGGATCTAAAGATTTAAACTATCTTTCCGCAGGGTTTAGCACGCTCACGCAACTTCGTTGCTCCGCTAAGGGTATATGCTTATTGTCTGGCAGGCGCCATAAACATTTACAAATAAGCGTCAAATTTCATAGATAATGCCATTTAACTCGCATCATTTTTGTTGTGAGTGGCCCGCTTCGCGGGATATAAGGGTTTCAACTATCTTTCCGCAGGGTTTAGCACGCTCACGCAACTCCGTTGCTCCGCTAAGGGTATATGCTGGTTGTCTGGCAGGCGCCATAAACACAAGCAAATAAGCGCCGAATTGAAAAGATAATGCGAATTTATGCGCATCATGTCGGGTCTATGTAGCCCGCTCGCGGAATCTTAGGATTTAAACTGGTTTTTCCACTAAATAAGCGAATAATTCCAAATATGAACTCCATTTACTCGCATGATTTGCGGTCTGCTTTAATCAAATGTATACAAATTCTTTCCATTTTATGAACTTTTTTCTCTTTTATTGGGAGGAATGCTATTATTTTTCAATGGTAAGAGCATCTATTCAACACATGTACTATCCGCACTTGGGCTATGGTTATTTCCTAAACAATTGCGTGTTAAAATAGAAGTAATGTACATTTAAAATCGGGTTGGGTCCGTTTGCCCGCATATCAAAAGCCCGCACACGAATGCCCGCATATCAAAAGCCCGCATCCCAAAAGCCCGCATCACAAAAGCCCGCACCACAAAAGCCCGCACCACAAAAGCCCGCATGTCATGGGGAAATATGAAGTTCCCCTTAAGAAAACTCTTTTCTGTGATTCTCACAAGATGGAGTATCTAACATTTTGGAAATTGAAGTAAACCAATCAAAACTCTTATAGAAAATATTTTGTGGCTTCGAAAATGGCGTGAAGTAGTTATTCACCACACTCACCTCTTCCCCTCTTTTTTTTTTTGAAAACGTGTAAAATCTCTTAAAATTTTTTTGCTCGTCCTAAAAAGAACCGATTTATTTACCATATCCACCTCTACCCCTCATTTCCCCTCCTAAATTGAAATTGGTCAATATCTCTCATTGAATATTTAGTCGTCCTAAAAAGAACGATTTTGGTTCATAGAACCACCAATACACAAAATCACTTCACTTTCACTGGATTGGGAGCAACCGCACTGCTCCAGGCATCGACGAAGAATGCGACAATTCAGAAAAATACCACTTCTTATATACACTTTGTCGAAGACATTTCGAATTGAAAATATTTTTGACAACCAATCAAAACTCTTGCAGGATATATTTTACACAACTTCCCTCTCCGTGATTCTCATGATTTCTTGCATCTTACAGATGGATTTCTGTGTGAATTCAATGGATTTTAAATGTACATTACTTCTATTTTAACACGCAATTGTTTAGGAAATAACCATAGCCCAAGTGCGGATAGTACATGTGTTGAATAGATGCTCTTACCATTGAAAAATAATAGCATTCCTCCCAATAAAAGAGAAAAAAGTTCATAAAATGGAAAGAATTTGTATACATTTGATTAAAGCAGACCGCAAATCATGCGAGTAAAAGGAGTTCATATTTGGAATTATTCGTTTATTTAGTGGAAAAACCAGTTTAAATCCTAAGATTCCGCGAGCGGGCTACATAGACCCGACATGATGCGCATAAATTCGCCTTATCTTTTCAATTCGGCGCTTATTTGCATTGTTTAAATACACTTTTTTTGTTTCTTTTTTTTTACATTTTTTCATCCTTTTTTTCTATTCGAAACTCTGAAAATAATGAAGAAGGAAATCCTTTTAGTAATCATTTTTGCCTAGGTGGCCCGCTTCGCGGGTTCTTAGAGTTTAAACTATCTCTCCGCAGGGTTTAGCACGCTCACGCAACTTCGTTGCTCCGCTAAGGGTATATGCTTATTGTCTGGCAGGCGCCATAAACACTTACAAATAAGCGTCAAATTTCATAGATAATGCCATTTAACTCGCATCATTTTCGTTGCGGGTGGCCCGCTTCGCGGGATCTAAAGATTTAAACTATCTTTCCGCAGGGTTTAGCACGCTCACGCAACTTCGTTGCTCCGCTAAGGGTATATGCTTATTGTCTGGCAGGCGCCATAAACATTTACAAATAAGCGTCAAATTTCATAGATAATGCCATTTAACTCGCATCATTTTTGTTGTGAGTGGCCCGCTTCGCGGGATATAAGGGTTTCAACTATCTTTCCGCAGGGTTTAGCACGCTCACGCAACTCCGTTGCTCCGCTAAGGGTATATGCTGGTTGTCTGGCAGGCGCCATAAACACAAGCAAATAAGCGCCGAATTGAAAAGATAAGGCGAATTTATGCGCATCATGTCGGGTCTATGTAGCCCGCTCGCGGAATCTTAGGATTTAAACTGGTTTTTCCACTAAATAAGCGAATAATTCCAAATATGAACTCCATTTACTCGCATGATTTGCGGTCTGCTTTAATCAAATGTATACAAATTCTTTCCATTTTATGAACTTTTTTCTCTTTTATTGGGAGGAATGCTATTATTTTTCAATGGTAAGAGCATCTATTCAACACATGTACTATCCGCACTTGGGCTATGGTTATTTCCTAAACAATTGCGTGTTAAAATAGAAGTAATGTACATTTAAAATCCATTGAATTCACACAGATATCCATCTGTAAGATGCAAGAAATCATGAGAATCACGGAGAGGGAAGTTGTGTAAAATATATCCTGCAAGAGTTTTGATTGGTTGTCAAAAATATTTTCAATTCGAAATGTCTTCGACAAAGTGTATATAAGAAGTGGTATTTTTCTGAATTGTCGCATTCTTCGTCGATGCCTGGAGCAGTGCGGTTGCTCCCAATCCAGTGAAAGTGAAGTGATTTTGTGTATTGGTGGTTCTATGAACCAAAATCGTTCTTTTTAGGACGACTAAATATTCAATGAGAGATATTGACCAATTTCAATTTAGGAGGGGAAATGAGGGGTAGAGGTGGATATGGTAAATAAATCGGTTCTTTTTAGGACGAACAAAAATTTTTTAAGAGATTTTACTTGTTTTCAAAAAAAAAGAGGGGAAGAGGTGAGTGTGGTGAATAACTACATCCCCCTCCATATTACTCGGAACAAAAATTTCTTTCAAGCGATTTGATTGGCTTTAAAAATTTTAAAATTGAAGTGATGAGGTGAATAACAAAACAATAAGCCCGCATCATATGCGGGCTAAATCTGAAAATAAATTGTGCGGGCTTATGGCATGCGGGCTTTTGTGCTGCGGGCTTTTTCATAATTTGGCGTGCGGGCTTTTGTTACGCGGGCTTTTCATATGCGGGCTTATAGGGGTTTCCCCCTTCTTTTTTCTGGTGATAGCTTTATCCTCTAACCAGGATTCGAGATCTATACGTTCCATTGAACGCAAATCACTGTACCCATGAGAACACAGTGTTTATAGAACGATACTCGAAAAGCTTCCATCGTACCCATGAGAACACGATTGGAGATCACGAAAGAATCAAAAGGATTCGTGTGAAGCAAATCGTGCCTTAGTAGGATGCCTACAATTATAAACGTTCGCATCTAAAACGGAGAACACGATCCTTCCGAAAGAGCTGTACCCAATAAAAGAATGCGAACTAATCATTTGCTTTTCTTTCCTTAGCGAACGCGAACTCGAACGTAAACGTTACAACGAATTCCCACCGGACGAATACCGAAAATAACATGAACGTCGCAATCCTAACGTAAGGATTAAGGAAAAACATACATACAAAAATATTAATAAAAGCTGTTTTAAAGAAAAAAGATTGTGCTTAGAAAACGAAAACCATTTTTTCTAAAAGAAAAAAGAGGAAAAAAGAATATACGTGTGTTGTGATCAAAAGTGTTAGTTAGTGCATAAAAGGGGAGAAAGATACCTCCCAAGTCGTGTAAAAGCTAAAGCTTATTAAGAGGAAGAAGAATCTCCTCCATTATAAAAGATAAGATCGTATTATCGATAAATAAATTTAAGAATTTATTGTGCTTGTGAGTGCGTGCTTGGTGTGATAAAAAAAGAAAAAATATATTAAAGATATATATTGACAACTGTCACTAGTTCCAAGGTAAGGTACTTTTCTTTTTTTTTATCGAATTTCCCCTTGTAATGGACGCTGTTACTAAATCTTTAACGGAATTGACCGGAGCCGTGAACGCCATCCTCGCGCAGCTGAAAAGCTTTGAGGGTCGTCTAAAGACTCTGGAGGATGGGCAAATACCGCGACGTCCAACCACTGAAGAGCCAGTTGAGCTTTGTGCCCCGAGAACCGAGGCGGATTTAAGAGAAATATCCAAATTACCAGATTGCGTTAAAGAACTGCAAATCTTTGACGGAACCCCAACGCAGTACGTGACTTGGGTGCACGTAGTGGAGGGTATCCTCAAGGATTTTGAAATCGTTAGGGCAAAGCCTTTATATAGGGCTATTTTGCAACACATTAGGCAAAAAATAAGAGGTCCTGCGGATGCTGCCCTAGTATCGTACAATATATTTGACGATGACTGGCAGGCAATCAAACAATGTCTCTCTCTGCACTACGCAGACAAGAGAGATATGCGGACCCTCGAGCATCAGCTCAATCAACTGTCCCAGAAAAATACAAAATTGGACGAGTTCTACGCGGCGGTAAATCACCAGCTTTCGCTGATGATCAATAAGATCAAGACTGAGACGTTCAGTCAGGAAACGGTTACCGCGCTCGTGGAAACATACCGAAATCGCGCCCTGGATGTTTTCATCCGCGGCCTTAACGGCGACCTCTCTAGAATACTAATCGTACAAAGACCGAGGACTCTGCCAGAAGCCTATTCGGCATGCCTAGAGATGCAGAATCTCAATTTTCGCAGTCATGCGATTCATAACCATTCCGCGCATAACACCATAACGGCTCCGATAAACCAAACATTCGGCGATGAGTCTAGACCGCCTCTTCTACCGAAGAGATCCTCTCCTCGCACGTCTAATCAATGGAGGCAAAAAGCGCATCACTTTGCCCCGCGTGCTGGAAGTGATCCACCCTTCAGGCCGACTGCTTCCAAGCCCCATGAACAAATGGAGGTAGACCAGTCGATCCAAACGAAAAACGTTAATTATATGAACCGCCCCCGCGGTTCCAATCCCTTTAAGAGGAAAGCAAATTCGGAAAGGTATGCCCAAAAACAACAGAGGGTATACCATTTGCACGAGGAATCTGACTATGATCGGGTAGCGGAGGAGGAAGTCCAAGACGAGGTAAATTTTATGGAGGACGGCCATCCAGCGTTCCATATTTAGAGTATCTGACGAGGGACGGGCTCACCCTCAACTTTCTCGTTGACACGGGTGCCAACAAAAACTTCCTTAGCCCGTCCGTTGTTACAAAAACTGCATCCCCCTTGACTCAACTTGTTCGCCCTTTTTATATTAATTCAGCAGGTGAAAACATAAGAATAGAGCAAAAGCTCTGCGGTAGGTTTTTCCAAAAATTGGGAAATAACACATTATTCACCTTTTATGTCTTGCCTGGTCTTGCCTCTTTCGATGGGATCATAGGGGACGATACCCTGAAAGAACTTGAAGCGGTCATTGACCGTAAGGAAAATACGCTTAAACTAAAACCAAATATAACGATCCCACTGAAAGCCAAGGTGTCCAGGGAGGTAAACAAAACGTTAAGTGAAGACTTGAATGTGAATATCAGAGTCAAGCTACATTCCCTAATTAACAGATACGATTCCCTCTTTGGCCCTATTAACCTAGTCGAGGCTGTTAAAACAACGGTAAGAGCGGAAATCCGAACGAATACGGATGAACCAGTCTACAGCAAAAGTTACCCGTACCCGGCCTGTATGAGGGAAGTGGTAGAGAAAGAAATAAAATATCTCTTGGCCGGAGGTATTATACGACCTTCAAGGAGCCCCTACAATTCACCGATATGGGTGGTTCCCAAGAAACCGAAACCGTCAGGGGAAAAACAGTATCGGATGGTGATCGACTACAAGAGGCTTAACGCGGTCACTATATCGGATACATACCCGATCCCAGACATAAACACCACTCTTGCCAGTCTGGGCAAGGCAGCATACTTCACAACCCTTGATCTGACTTCGGGCTTTCATCAAATCGCGATGAAAACCTGCGACATACCGAAAACTGCCTTCTCGACGATGAATGGAAAATACGAATTCTTGAGGTTGCCCTTCGGATTGAAGAACGCCCCTGCGATTTTCCAGAGGATGATCGATGACGTACTCAAAGAATACATAGGGAAAATTTGCTATGTATACATCGATGATGTCATAGTTTTTGGGAAGAACGAGGACGACCACCTCAAGAATGTCGACACGATCTTCTCAAAGTTGCAGGAGGCCAACCTGAAGGTTAACCTTGAGAAAACCCATTTCATGAAGACAGAAGTGGAATTCCTCGGGTATGTCATTACCCGTGATGGCATAAAAGCCGATCCCAAAAAGGTAATAGCCATCGAAAAGATCCTTCCTCCAGAAAATCTTAAAGAGCTGAAAAGTTTCCTAGGCCTCACATCATACTATAGAAAATTTATTCGCGACTATGCGAAGGTTGCCAAGCCACTTACTAACCTCACTCGTGGGAGTAACGCCCAGATCAAGGCAAATGAGTCTAGGAGAGTCCCAATCACACTAAACGAGGAAGCGTTGCAGGCCTTCAACGATTTGAAGACGCTACTGACGTCATCCGAAATTTTGTCGTTCCCTGACTTTGAAAAACCTTTCAATCTCACTACCGATGCGTCGAATTATGCGATAGGAGCAGTCCTGTCGCAAGGTGAACCCAATGCCGACAGGCCAATAGCATATATCTCACGGTCTCTCAATAAAACCGAAGAGAATTATGCGACAAATGAAAAAGAGATGTTGGCCATCGTATGGGCTCTTGACAATCTGAGGTCATACCTTTACGGAGCCAAAAAGGTCAAAATACACACCGACCACCACCCTTAACGTTTGCCTTAAGCAACAGGAATTTTAATGCGAAATTAAAACGCTGGAAATCTCGTATTGAGGAGTATAACTACGAGCTAGTGTACAAACCCGGCAAATCCAATCTGGTAGCGGATGCTTTATCGCGTCTTAGAACTGAAGTCAACCACTTGTCTGATTCGGAACAGGCCGAACCAGCACGAAGTGTGAACGACGCCAATAGCGACTCTCCTACAGACACAGCAAGCGAAAATCAAGATTCTCAAACCGAAACAGCTAGCGAGAACAGCGATTCTCGCGCGGAGCCGCCTGGTGCCTTCCCCGACAGTGGCGCAGAGAAAACGCAGTCCACCGAGACTGCAAGTGAGGAACAATCCTCAATTGGTACTGCCCACAGTGCGGATGAAGATAACTCCGACCTTATCCCTCACGTTGAAGCCCCAATTAATGTCTTTCGCAACCAAATTTTCGTCAAAATAGGTAAGGGTGTCGAGATCCTGGAGGAACCCCATCCTGGCTTCACCCGACACTACTTCGCAATAAAAAATCAGGACAAACAGGGTCTGATTGACCTCCTGAAAGCGAAATTGAGACCCAATGTTATTAATGGCATCAAAATACCGGAGTTTCACTTAGCCTTACTCCAGCAGGTGTTTCTTGAAAACTTTAGCAATTACAAGTTGCGTGTCACGCAGAGATTTGTTGAAGACGTGAGAGACGAGGATAGGAAGTGCCACCTCATTATGGAAGAACATAAGAGAGCACATAGGAACCCCAGGGAAAATAGAGAACAACTTCTCGAAAAATACTATTTCCCTAGCATGATGAGTTTAGTTAAGAAATACACAGAATCCTGTGAAATCTGTAAGCTAAATAAATATGACAGGCACCCAAACAAACCCGAATTCCAACCTACTCCAGTGCCAACATATGCATGTGAAATCCTGCACATGGATATAATGGAGATACAGGGTGAGAAATTTATAACCTGCATCGACAAATTCTCTAAGTTTGGAAAAATATTCCACGTCAAAAATAGATCATCCCTTTACCTCAGGAACAAGATCACCAGGATACTCCATTATTTCACAGTCCCAAAAATATTGGTGACTGATAATGAGCGCAGTTTCCTGAGTCCAATAATTCAGAATTTCATCAAAATTTTAGGAATCAAACATTATCTGACGCCAGTCTACCGTAGCGAGGTAAACGGTCAGGTCGAGAGGTTTCATTCGACCATAATAGAAATCTACCGATGCTTGAAAGCGGAACTTAAGGGCCTGCGCCTTAAAGAACTATTAAACATCGCAGTGGATAGATATAATAACACCATTCATTCTGTGACCAGGAGAAAACCCTCTGACGTATTTTTCAATAGAACCCAGCGGGTAAATTATCAGAAATTGCTAGAATTTCGCACAAGGGTGAACAAGGAATTGAGGGGTGAGATACAAAGAAAACAAAATATGACTAACGTTAGGTTAAATAAAAAAAGGTAAAACCGGTAATTTATAAAAGAGGTGACATAGTATACACGGCCTATAAGGGGGTTCGAGCAAAGAATAAACCCTTATTCCGAAAGGAAACAGTGGCCAAGAATAATGAAGTCACAATAGTCACAAGCACTGGACGCAGAGTCCACAAAAGCCATGTTAAGCACACACCAAGGACGTAACATTACTTTGCTAAGATTGTCATTAACTATTAAAAAAAAAAAAAAAAAAAAAAAAAAGGGGCAATGGTGTAACACACACTACCCTAATATTTTAACAATCTACATAAATATGCAAAATTAAGTTATGTGCCAAAGGGAGCACAATATTGTACGCACAAATATAACACACACATAATGTATTTTAAATCCACACACGTTATATTAAATACCAAAGCACAAATTCTAAGCACAAACGATATCACACAAATAAAACACGCTCTAAAGATGCTAAAGAAGCGTTGAATTAATCACGCATTTTACGCAAGAATAAAAGGTTATATACATAAAGTAAACTAAAGCAAGCGCCAAGCACACCAGTGCTCACTAAAACCGTACTTAATTGGTTGAAGCGTTAATTAAAGTATAAATTTAACACAAACCACACTAGAAAGCGCACACATGCTAAGCGCTTATGCGTTACCTAAAATTGTGCTATTCTAAACTTAGAATTAGATTACTATCAAATTGATAGCGTTGTTTTAAATTGTAAAATCAGTAAAATTAAAATTTAAGATTAGGTTTAAGAAATTTTATTACTTGACTTAATTCTAGAAATTTAAAATAGATTATATGTAAAATAAAATCTTTAAGATTCAAGTTCCCACCAACACATCACAGCACTTTTAGTTTTACTTGAAACATCGAATTTTTCAGACTTATTTTCCTAGCTACCTCCTATGGTTATCAGATTTTTAACTACCAATCGCCAATGGTCACAATCAAAGAAGGCAAAGGCTGGATCATCGACGGGCACTTCAAACTGGTGCACGTGATCGACCTGACACAATTCGATAGCCTGATGGAGACAGTCAACGTGTCAATAAATCTGGAGGGTTTTAGAAGCCCGCAGAAGAAAATAACTATCGAGTTTTACATCAAGGAAATCAGCCAAAAGCTGATCCGGCTCAAAGGCAAAAAGGATCGAAGCCCTAGGTCAATCGATTGGATAGGATCGGCCTGGAAATGGATTGCCGGAAACCCTGACGCAGCGGATTGGAATAAAGTCCTCTCAAGTGAACAGGACATTATCAGCAACAACAACCAACAATACAAAATCAACAGTGAACTTTTCGGTAGCATGAACGAAACTACAAAGAAGGTCAACTGGATGATAGACCAATTTAAAAACGAAGTCCAGGCATCCACAGTTGGAAGATACGAGCAAGACATTTTGAATGAGATCATGATTATAAAGGACAAGGTCGATGAAATGGTGCGAGCCTGTCAAATGGCAAAAAGCGACCTGATAAACACAAACCTCTTAGATCGGGAGGAGGTCGGCAGGATCATTAGCGAAATCGAAACACTACCATACGTTAATGAAATCGAAGCCATAGAGTACGGGTCTCCGTCTATCTACACGAATGGGTCATTATTACTCTATGTCCTTTCAATGCCGAAAGTAAAGGACGAGGAATTCAACTTGCTTCTAACGAGTGCAGCAATCACCAACGGATTACAGATCGACTTGGAATTTGACAGGATGTTGGTTAACCACCGGGAGACATTTGGCATTATTGGAAAATGCCTCTTCATCAATAGCCTGGTAATATGCGACGAAAAATCACTGAAAAAATTGGAAGAGGACAGCTGTGTGGTCAGACTCTTGAAGGGGGGACATACTGCATGTACCTTCCGTTCGAATTCAAGGGAAGTAGTTGAACTAGTCAAGGAAGATATGGTATTCGTGACAAACTATAAGGGCAGACTGAATGCTACAAATGGCTCGCGAGCCCTCGACGGAACTTACGTTATTCAACTGGACAATGAAGCGATCCTATTGGGAAACAAAAAATTTTCGAGTTTCACTTACTCCCATGTCCAGGTACTCCTGCCCGTCCTTGCAAACATAACGAATCGAGTTCAAAAGATTGACCTCGAACATGTACACGGCCTAAGTATTAAGAACATAGAGCGACTGAAGAATCTTACCAGTCATGTCATGGTAACTTCCATCATGGACGTATCAATTGTCCTATTGGTTATGATTGTGGCATGGACCATATGGCGAAAGATCAACCTGGACCTGAAGCTCCCATCCATACACACTTTCGGTAGGGGAACCGATCCTGTACCCGACGGAAGGATTCATAGGGCCCAAGAGCCCCCGACGGGACAAACTTGGTCATCGACCTCTGACGTCACATATGATCTACGGGACGTAGATCTTTAAAGGGGGAGGAGTTAACACGATGCACGAGTCAGGTGCATGCCAGCGAATCATACGGTATTCGCTGAGTTGACACTTTCATGCACAGACTTGTTCTCACGATCACAGTGCATGGAATCGGATTACCTGCATGCGCGACTCAACGGATGCGCGTGCGATTACCGGAATAGAGGAGTCAGCAGTTCTGATGTTGGGAACAGAGCTATCCAGAGGAAGATATTGTAGTTATTAAGTTAGTCTTAATTCTGAGATTGGATAGTGCGGAGCTTTCGTTGAATAAAACTTATATTTACTCATAAACTTATCGTGGTTTAAATTAGCGAACGGTTGGTGTTCGCGCGGGCTTCGGCCCGCGTTTATTTTTTAGTATACGCGTTTCGCGACAATTTAACTTAATAAATAAATCGACGGTAATAAATAAATAGCATGCAATCAATAAACTAACACATACTTAACTCCATATACCTACATGAAACATATCAGCATAAATAACTAGAACAATAAGATACAAAATACGAAATAAGTTAACATAGAATTTATATATAATATGGACATAAATATAAAAGGATATGTATATGACACTCGTAAGGCCAGAAATAAGTGTGATAACATACATTTATCATACATAATGAGTGTTTCAATATTTATGCCTACTGTTTTATATCCTTTGCGTGGAACACTTCTATTTTTTCCCCTGTCAAGTTTTCTAACTCGTACATATTGTCACTCTGCATTTAACAAATTTCGGGGACAGTTTTGCGGAAAGGTATTTAGATGTATCACTTAGGACGAACTTTCTTTTAAATACTTCTTGCCCCGGTATGAAACGAATGTTCCGAGTGCGCGTGTTGTTAATTTTTGCACTTCTTTCGTTGGCTTGGCATATGTTCTCCTTTATTTTGTTTCGCAAACACTGCAAACGGGATTGTCATGAGAGAGTCATTAGCTCACCGTCTTCTACTGCGTTTAGTTTCTCTACCAGTTCATAGCCACTGCCATGTGTCATCATATTTATCCCAAAGAGGGCCATGTATGGAGACACATGCGACACAAGCAATGTCACTTAGGGGGCAATCCCAAGTACGGTGGTCTTCTTTGAGGTACGAAACGAACGAATCGCGGCGAGTAATGTCTTATTGACTCTCTCCGACGCGTTTGACTGTGGAGCATAGTGTGCAGTCTTGAAATGCCTTATCCCGTATGTTTTTAACAGATCTTGAAAGTTCTGCGAGACGAATTGCCTTCCATTATCGGAATGGATAATTTGGGGCACACCAAACAAACTCGTACGGGAACCATATTGTTCTTCGGCTCGACAAGCATTTTTCCAACCACGCAGTTTCGGCAGTGGTTGTCTTCTGCCTCAACTAGAAAGAATCGGTGGGCCCCAGGATCACCTTCCAGCTTTGTCCACATAAGTGTCTCTGAAGAAGGTGGTAGGACCCCGTCCTTACTAATGACTGTCCTCAGGGATGCGGCGTTCTCGTTCCCGTACACCATCGGAATCTCTACGTTTCGATACTTGAGTACTTGCATACCAATGTCCAATACGACATCATGCGCCTTCATCAAATCGATTCCAATGATGCATTCGTCACATATATCGGCTACTAGGAAAGCGTGGGAGAATGCTAATCCTGCTAAATTTATTGTTAGTATGACCTCTCCATACAGTTTCGCTGTCGCTCCTGTTGCTGTTTTCAGACTGTAACTGCTGGTGTTGTGCAACCAAGACTGACGGACGATGTCCCTCCTTATAATGGAAGCAGTGGCACCGGTGTCGTTGGTTGCCACGCACTTATTTCGACCGATATAGGCTTCCACTGTTAGACTCTGGTTTCCGCGTTTGGTTTGGGAGACTTGAATTGTGGTCCTGCGGTCGTCGATTCCGGAAACCAACTTCTGCCCCGCGAAGCTGATCCTTTCACGTTTCCCGATTGCTGGTTCTGCGAAGGTATATCTGCAGGATGGATGTTATCCCTGCCAGATGCTTCTTCGTTTCGCCTCCTAGGCGCACAATGTGGACAACTGCCTTGTCTGGGTGGAGCTCTGCACTCTCTTTGTAGGTGCCCTATTTTGTTGCAGTTCCAGCAGCGCATTTGACCTCTGTTATCTCTGTTTCGGTCTGCGATGTCTGCTCTTTGACATGAGCATTCAACGGCTGTCATTTCCCTTACGCGGTGGAACACATGCGATGCCTGATCAGCAGCTTGCATTGTCAAGGCAAATGCTAGGGCCTCAGCGAGAGTTCTCTTTCCAGCCATTCTTACGGCCATTTGCAGTGGTCTATCTTCAATGGCTTGGATAAACGCCTCCACAGCCATTTCGTTGATGAGAACCTCACCAGCATTGGAATATGACAAAAGTGCCAGACGTTCGATATCTGCTTGCAGCTGTTGGACTGTTTCTCCCCTCATCTGGACTCTACTGCGTAGCTAGGCCCTGTACACTTGCTGTATATGCTCATCACCGAAGCGCATCTCTATAGCCTTGACCAGGGCGTCGTAGTTGTGTTGCTTCTCTTCTGAGACGGTTGTTCCAAGTTGTTTTAGGGAATTCTTCTGTTCATTGAACTGAGAGTCTATAGAATTCTTCTGTTCATCAAATTTGGCCAGAAGCAATTCCTTCATAGTCATATCAACGGCTGTACTTACTTGTTCTTCTGCTACGTCGAACAAAACGGACTTGGGGTTTTCTCCTTCACAGCTTCCTGCAGTCGAAGCACCAGATCACTTTTTCCTCCAGCTCTGGAGAGATTCCGCTTTTATAGTTCAGCTTTTAACTGCGGTATACTGAGCTGTAGTAATTTCAATGTGCGGCCCATTTTTGGTTTCCTTTTTTTTAAAAAAAAACTAATTCACTTCACTTTAATTTCACACTGAATACGTTCTATGCCACTTCTGACACCAATAGGCGTTTTTCTTTTTTAGCCCCGAGCGGGGAACAGAGCGGGGCCCGAGCGATCAGAGCTCGCTCCGAGCTGAACGTAACCTGAGCGCTCCGAGCTAATTAAGAAACAGAATTGAGCACTGAACTGTCATTAGATAATTTTTTTTTATTAATTTTCAAAATAGTTAGGTTTGCTTCTGAAATTGGTGTTTGTCAAGGATTGTTCCATTTAAATTATAATTTCTAGTAAATAAACTAAGGAAAAAGCACAAATAATGAATGAAGTCAGCCGCGCTCAGCTTTTTGCTCGATGTGCTCGGTCAATTTCAATCGAGCTCATCGAGCGAGCCCTGAGCTAGCTCAGAGATAAAAAAGAAATACAAATTTTGTGCTCAGAGCGCTCCGAGTTAAAAAAGTAACATAGTTCTTTTTTTGACAGCTCAGTGCCCCGCTCAGAGCTAAATAAGAAAAACGCCTAATGTTGCATCCAGGCTAGGATTCGAAAAGATAAAACGTATTTCTATTTCATTAATCTTTATTAGTTCTCTTTCAATGTCGTTTACTTCTTGATTATTATTCTAATAATTTACTTATTTAATCCAACAATTCACTTTCACAATTATTCACTTTAAATAAACAATCACTTTTCTCTTATGCAATACTTCCACTTTTTCTCTATACTTTTCAGTACTGTCATCTATCGCACTTCTTTATCGCGGTTCAAAACTAGAATGTCTTGGGTGCTCCTGCGACACCTATTTTTATCTCCTTCCTAGTGACACCTCTCGAAATTTCCAGATTCGTTGAGTTCAGAAGGTTCGAGACCAACAGATGTACTAGTTATTCCATAGCTATTCAAACTGCTTTTCAAATGCTGTCAAATTCGATTATCTTATATGGTAATATGGCTCTCGAATAGAGATGGCGCTGCAAGTTGACTAAGTGATGATGAATGTCACAGTTTGAGCAAATATGCAACAATATGTTTCAGTGCCTAATGGTTATATAGATGATTGTGTGGCGAGTCTTAATGAAGACTTATCGTGGTTTTTTTTGGGCTTCCGTTGATAAACTTTTACTCAACCCATCAAAAACAGTTGCTATTATTTGTTCTAGAGCCCCAGTTAACCCTAATGTTTTCCCCAGTGTTGTTCTTGACGGCAAAATTATAGCATATGCTATAGTAAAGTGAAATATTTGGGCTGAAAACACACCGGATAAAGCAAAACGTGTTCTTTTGTTTCGTGAAACAAGAGAACATTGTTTTTTATGAGACTACACACACCAAAGAAAACGAAGCAAAACACACGTTTTTGTTTTGAAGTGTTTCGGTCGTGGTTGTCGAAAATACATGATATTGTGTACGAGCAACACACACCGAATGCAACAAAACTGTTTCAAACAAGCGTCGTTGACGATAATTGCCTACTTTCTTATGGCACAACACACACCAAATGAAACGAAACATAAAAACCAAAGCAAAACAGTTTTCTTTGCCGATAACTAACCTGTTGTTTTTTGCAAAACAAAAATTCCGTTGTTTTTATTTTCTTCTTTCGTTGCACTTTACAGCTTTATTTGCTTCTATGTTTACTCTGCTATTTGTTTTTACTTATCGTATAGTTATAAATAATCTTTCAGCCGGAGTTGTGCTTTTACGATAGATCCTATCTTGTTTTCTGATAGCATTTTCGATTAATCCCAGCAAATAATCAAAAGTTTCAATCCGCATTCTGGTGAAATTATCAAATTTTCCAGGATAAGTTCTTAATTCTGCTATTAAGTTTATTATCACATCCTCAGCATTTCGTTTTAGATTATATGGAGGCACCCTCCACTCTCTGCTATTCCTTTATCCTTTTCCTCAGTTGCTTCAAAAACTATATGTAAGATTGGCACAACTTCATCTTCTGAGTCCGACCACATGTTGAACAACACTAAAAGCAAGTCGCAAATTCCATTTTGTTTTATTTCAACGCACACCAAACGAAACAAGAAAAAAACAAAACGTTTTGTTTTATTACATTCTGTTTCGCTTGGTGTGTATTCAAATAAAAAACGTTTTTTGACTATCGGATCATAAACATTTTATTTGATCCGGCAGGTTTTCAGCCTTAAGGTTCAGCATTAACTCTTCTATGAGTTGTTGTGATGCCGTCGGTGCAACTTTTAGGAAAATTTACTCTGCGGTGCGCACCTTAAGATGTTCCTCACGTCTACTGTTACCTGAAATGAGGAAACGCTTGGTCAAAAGTTTAATTTTACTTTTTTTTACCTACAATTGCAATGTATATCCATGCATGGACTATGAATGTAAGCGTAGGTTGAACGTAGCATTTAATGATTGCATACAGTTTATATAAAGGGTTTTTCAACAGGGACGCTACAGGATTAGAGCGACAGGGACAGCAAACGACGCCGAATTTCTTGCCGCTCTTTTGACATTTCTCTTCAGTAAGGTTTGCCACTTCTTGATGGAAAGATATACGAGCCAACAACGAGTCGAAATTATTAAAATTTACTACCGAAATTCGGAGTCAGTGGCCTCAACGTTAAGAGCGCTTCAGCGATGAGGCTCATTTCTGGCTGAATGGCTTCGTCAATAAACACAATATGCGGTATTGGTCAGCCAGCAATCCACACGTACTCTGTTGCGCCACGGCAACTTGCGTTATTAGAAACTAGGAAAAATGACCAATGTTGCTCCACGGCAACTTGCAACGGAGAGACAATCGAACCACAATGAAATAAACAAAAAAAAAATTATTTTTTCAAGTTACAACTTTATTTTTCTTTCTTTAATCATCTTATACGTAGCAGAGCAAGACTGATCGTTCGCGATGAGTACTGGATGATTACTGCCTTGTCCAAAACTCATCCCCAGTCCAGCAAGTCCCAGATGTGAGCTGCCTTCAGTACCTTGTACCATGTTACGGCCTTCCAAATTTCGTTGACAATATACGCCCCACCACCAAGAGTGCAGATGACGGCAATAATTGTGTATGCATTTTCCATATTGTACTTTGGGTTTGCTTCGGCGTCGTTCCCTTTTATGGCTCCATGTACATTGTTTCAAGTGGCGATGATTCACTTTCATAATTGCTTCGTTTCTTTGTACGGCAACAGAAGTGTGCCATATCGCAACATAATATCCAAGTTTGATATTATGCCAACCGACAGTGAATCGCTGCAACATAATATTCTGGTTGTTATGACAGTGGCAGTGGCAGTGGGTCAGCCGAATATGATATTTTGGTGTTTGTTATGTCAGCCGGCAACGACGCAATGCCATCCGGATCGAGCAGATCTGTGGCACCATCGCGGAGAAGGATAGGATGCCTGCACAAATAGCCAAACTAGATTGGGCGCAGCAGATCCTTAAGTCCTGCGACCCGTCGATAAAACGCCAGAGGTCAGTGGAAGGAACCAGCTCGGTTCCCAAGAGGCAGAGAGTGCACAACACCGGCATCTCTCCCACCATCACACCTCTCAGGTCTTTCAGCGACATCTTGAAGGACAAGATTGTGGTCGCAGTCATCGATCGCAACGACATTGACGGGTCCATCAACCAGGAGAAGTGGGATATGATTAAGAGAGCTCTTTCGCGCTCCTTCTCCACCTTCATAAGGAATCATCCCGGACCTCTTCCGCTTACGCATGAAGGCGGGTGGCATCAAGGTCACATCAAACTGGTCGCGTGTGATGACCAAAGATCGACCGATCTCTACAAGCTTGCAATAAGCAGGCTTGGAGAGGTGTGGCCTGGCGCAAATCTCGAGGTTGTTGCGAGGGAAGACATCCCCTGCCGACCAAGATCTCGCATCTGGATCACTGTGGATCCATCCACCCCTGAGGGCATCCTGGAAGTCCTGCAATTGAGCAACCCTTCACTTCCAACCCACAACTGGAAGGTTGCCAAACTGGAAGAGCTGAAGGGCGATTACAGATGTGTCGTGGTTGTAATCAACCAAGAAACCTTGGCTCCTCCGGCCAAGAACGACTACATGATTACATTCGCATGGGACGATGTCAAAATGCGGGTCTATAAAAAGGACGAAATGGATGCGGGTAAACTACGCCCTCCTCCTCCTCCCCCCTCTGACTCTTTGATCGCAGTCTCAGATCCTGGAGCTTCAATCTCCTTCCCCTCGCTGTAGGATGATGAACCCTCTTTGCCCAAAAAATCACCATCCACTTCCGACGTCCTATCAGATATGGAGACTGATTATCTAGACAAGGTTCTTCTGAGTGAAGACGAGCTTCTCAGCTCATCCTCGGAATTGGAAGGCCTGAACAATACCGTGGTGGAGGTATCTCTGCCTGATTGTAGCGAAAATGCTGCAGTTAGTACAGATTAACCTCCAACACTCCATTAAGGCTTCGGCCGCACTCATTCTTCGTCTAGCCAAAGGCGCGGAAGACATCGTCTTGATCCAAGAACCCTGGATTGTCCACAACCAGATTCGAGGACTCAGGACTCCCGGATACTACCCACTGTATGTGACTGATAAAGGTAAACCCAGATCGTGCATACTAGTGAAAAGTAACATTAATGCTTATTTACTCCCTAATTTCAGCGATCGAGATATGACTGTGGCAAGACTGGAGACTGCAGGCAGATCATTCTGGTTGGCATCAGCTTATCTCGCCCACGATCACGTGGGGCCTCTCCCTGGTGATAACCTAGAGAGGCTGGTCGATGAAGCAAGGAGGCAGAAAGCTGAACTCATAATCGGTTGTGATGCTAACGCTCATCACACCGTATGGTGCAGCTCAGATATTAACAACAGAGGTGAGTCACTTTTTGAATATCTTTTAAGTACTAACCTCATTGTCTGTAACCTAGGTAATGAACCCACATTCATTACCAAAAACCGACAAGAAGTCCTTGATATTACTCTTGTCTCCGATACCATCAACGACATGATAACGGGTGGAAAGAATCGGCTGATCATTCGTTCTCTGATCACCGATATCTTTTATTCAACCTTAACGTTGATCCTCCATGCCAACCTTCCTTCCGCAATCCTCGGAAAACCAACTGGCCATTATACAGAGAAACTCTATACAAACGTGTTAACTCGGAACTCTTAAGTCCCCCCTGTAACTCCAACGAGCTCGACAATAAAGTCGATGAGCTTACTCTGGCCCTTAACGAAGCAATGTCTGCATCGTGTCCCCTCGTACAACCTAGGGGGAAAAAGAAGCCTCAGTGGTGGTCCACTGAGCTGGGACCACTTAGAAAGGAGTGGATGAGACTCTTCAATCTTGCTAAAACCTCAAAAGCTATAAACGATTGGGACTCCTACAAGGAATCCCTCAAATTATACAAAAAAGAATTAAGGAAAGTCAAAAGAACGTCATGGAGACTCTTCTGTGGAAAAATAGAAGAATCCTCTGAGGCATCTAGGCTAAGAAAAATCCTTGCTTCAAATCCTACTATGCCTAGCTGCCTTAAGAAGGCAGACGGCTCTTGGACGACATCTAGCGAAGAATCGCTCAATCTGCTACTTGATACTCACTTTCCAGGTAGCTCCTATATTACCGGCAATTATAGCCTTAACAGGTCACATGCACAGGTAACTTACCCTCACGGTCTGATAACTAGGGACAAGCTGACTTGGGCGCTACAAAGCTTCAAACCCTTCAAGTCTGCAGGACCAGACGGCATAATACCTGCCGAACTACAAATGTCAGCGGATATCATCCTGCCTGTGCTGGAGATGATCATGATAAGCTGTCTAAATCTGGTACATATCCCCCGGGCTTGGAGAGAAGTAAAAGTGGTTTTTATACCCAAGGCTGACAAATATTCCCATGTCAGTTCAAAGGACCTCAGACCTATTAGTCTATCTTCATTCCTCCTCAAAACGCTGGAGCGATTGATTGATATCCACCTCCGTATGCACATAAACCCGCAATTGCTGTCTACAGCTCAGCATGCGTACCGTAAGGGAAAGTCGGTGGAAACCGCTCTTCATTCCTTAGTACGCACAATCGAATACTCCCTCCATCACAAGGAGTATACCATGGTTGCTTTCCTTGACATAGAAGGCGCCTTTAACAACGTTAACACATCTGCAATCGCAAACGCACTGGCAGAACTGAATGTGGATAGCTCGCTTGGTGAATTGATCAATCTACTACTAAATAGTCGGATTATCAATTCGAAACTGGGGGTTACATCTGCTAGGAGGTCTGTCAGTCGAGGGACGCCGCAAGGCGGTGTTCTTTCTCCCCTTCTCAGGAACTTGGTGGTGAACAAACTACTGATAAACCTGGAAGGGGAGGGCTGCAGAGTGATTGCCTATGCGGATGATGTTGCTATTGCCGTCTCTGGGAAACACCTCAACACCATAAAGGAACTCCTGCAAAACGCTCTTAACAAGCTAACGAGATGGGCTAATCGGTGCGGACTGGGCGTTAACCCCCACAAAACCGAGCTTGTCCTCTTTTCCAGGAAATATAAAATCCCATATATTGACCCTCCCTCTATTAGCGGTACAAGCTTAACTTTCTCTGACGAAGCAAAATTTTTGGGTCTAATCTTCGATAGGAAGTTAAGCTGGAAACCCAATATACAAGAAAGAGTCAAGAAAGCTACAGTAGCACTTTTCTCTTGTAAAAAAGCCATTGGCAACAAGTGGGGTTTACAACCCCGCATTACGCACTGGCTATATACATCGGTGGTAAGACCAATTCTTACTTACGGGGTGGTTGTCTGGTGGACTGCTCTAGAAACAGCTATTAACCGCGACAAGCTGGGCAAAGTCCAGCGTTCAGCGTGTCTATGCATTAGCGGAGCACTCCGAACTACTCCCTCCGCTGCTCTGGACATTCTGCTACACCGGATACCCCTTGATATATTTAGCATGCAAACAGCGGCATGTTCCGCTGTCCGCTTAAAAGCTACCTCGCAGTGGACCAATAACAATATTGGCCACTCCATTATTCTAGACTACTTTAAGTCTCTACTCAGAAACATAGACTACACCATACCCCGTTTGCAGTTCGGAAAAAACTTCCAAATCACCATTCCTTCCAGATCATTCTGGGATGATGATGCATTTGCGAATGATAAATCGATCCACTTTTACACCGATGGATCAAAAACTAGCGATGGGGTAGGTGGTGGAGTCTTCTCAGAAAAGCTAAATCTTAGCCTCTCTTTCCGTCTTCCTGATTACTGTAGCGTGTTCCAGGCGGAAATTTTGGCGATAAAAGAAGCCCTGACGTGGCTGAAGAGGAATGTGATATCCTCAAAGGATATCCGTATCTTCTCGGATAGTCAGGCCGCGATTAAGTCCCTGGACGTGGGTGGCGACGGTGTAGAGGTTAGTGTGTTGGCTTGTTACCCGTGCGGTGCAGGTTCAATCCCCATGGGGAACAACAACATACGCCACCCATTCACATGCCTCTACACCAAAAGGAGGATTTCTGCCTGGTAGTACAATGGACCGTTACCGAGTCTGAGTGCTCTAGGATTTGGAATTCCTTTTTTCTTAAAAAAAAAAAAAAAAAAAAAAAAAAAAAAAAAAAAAAAAAGTCCCTGGACTCAGTCTCTTCAAATACCATCATAGCCCAAGACTGCCGATCATCTCTTTCGGAGATGGCAGAGCAGTTCAATATTCACCTCTGTTGGGTGCCGGGGCATAGGGACATTCCAGGTAACTGCAGGGCTGATGATCTCGCCAAAAAAGGAACCACATTACCTCCTTTACCTGATAAAGGTTCCCTAGGTATACCAATCGCTACTTGTAAACTCTTGTTTAAGCTATCCGCAATCGAGAGAACAAACCTTAGGTGGACGAGTAGCAATACATGTCTAGCGACTAAGCGGATCTGGCCAAAGCTGGATCTGCGACGCTCTAAGTGTCTAATCTCATTAAACCGACTGCAT
Source organism: Portevinia maculata (assembly GCA_949715645.1). Taxonomy (NCBI): domain Eukaryota; kingdom Metazoa; phylum Arthropoda; class Insecta; order Diptera; family Syrphidae; genus Portevinia; species Portevinia maculata. Next base: position 44,019,982 of record OX454528.1, on the reverse strand, counting down.
ATTAGCTCTACTATAGGTGTTATCACAGGTCACTGCTTAATAGGCAGGCACGCATCTAGACTCGGTGTGTGCTCAAATGACTTCTGCAGAAGCTGTATGGACGAGGAGGAGGAGGAGACTGCACTTCACCTTCTCTGCACGTGTTCTGCGCTCTCCCATAGAAGAAATCTCCATCTAGGGGACTTCTTGTTCAATGACACAAGCGACTTAGCCAGCACTGGCGCTAGAAGTCTTTCGCGCTTCATAAGAAGCTCCTATTGGTTCAACGAGCAGTGAGGGTAATCCCCAGATCTGTGTCGTACCACAATGGACCTATCATTGGTCTAAGTGTGTTGGCTTTGGCTGACAGACACGTCTACCTAACCTAACCTAACCTATGTCAGCCGGCAGTGGGTCAGGCCGACACATAATATGATTCTTCCGCTGGCAATGACAATGTAGTCGAATTACGTTGTTGTACAATTGGTTAATGGGCATGACGCTGTTGTACAATGTGGTAAATGGGTCGCTGCTGGAACTGATGGCCTGGATGATCGTGTGACAATAAATAGTTGCCCTACATTGTAGGTTCATGTTGCTCGTCGCAACATCCTCTCCCGCCCGCCGGCACGAAGGTGATGATCATGAAAAGATAAAAGAAAAGGCAAGTGCGTTGGATTGTGTTGGAACATATTTTATAAAACTTATGTATGTGTGTATGTTTATAACTAACCTAAGAAGAATTATATATAAACTCGCAAGCCCTCTCTCATGATATCTTCTCCTTGACGGAAACATGGCTAAATGCCGGAATTCTAGACACGGAACTCTTCAATCATGAGTTCTCCGTATTCAGAACCGACCGTCATAACAATGACCTGAAAGCGCTTGGAGGAGGTGTTCTGATCGCTGTTCGTTCCAACCTTGAGTCACGCAAGATTGACTTTCCATTTCAACTTAATGTCGAACTTATCTGTGTAAAAATTACACTTAAGAACAAACATTTATATGTTGTTAATGCGTACATTCCATCGTCTCGTCTATGTTCTTTGTATTCGGAACTCTCTATGGCACTAGACCATATTTTTGACATATCTTGTTGTGACAGCACTGTCTTACTTATAGGCGACTTCAATCTGCCACATATTGGATGGGTACCTTCTGAGGATGATTCTCATTTCATTCCATCCTTTGACTCTGCCCAACAAGAGCTCGCTTTACTTGACAACATTTTGTCTTTTGACTTACAGCAAACAAGCTGTATAAAAAATTTCAGAAATCGAACTCTCGATCTTGTTTTCTCTTCTGACTCTGTTAGTACTGTGGTTCTGGAATCCCATCTCAGTATAACTAACATAGATGACAATCATCCACCCTTGGATGTATTTATTGAACTGGCGCACATCTGTACGAAAACAGTAATTCGTATGACCGTTCGCAATCTTTTGACTTTCGGAAAGCAAATTTTCAAAGGCTTTCTGATGAAATTAACAGCTTTAATTTTAACCTTACTGCCTTATCTAATATTGAAGATGCAGTAGGTTCTTTTTATTCTCTGATGGATAACTGCATGAAAAAAGTGATTCCTGTGAAATCCTCTAGGAATCTGAAAACGTCCCACCCCTGGTACACTAAAGAGCTAAAATCGATACGAAACAGACGTAATAGGGCTTGGAAGAACTATCTCTGCCATTCAGATCTTGAACTCTATTTCACATTATTCAATGAATTTATCCTGCAACTTATATATTGACTATATAAGTAAAATGGAATGCTCTTTAAAATCGAACCCCAAACTTTTTTGGGGTTTTGTCAATTCTAAGAAAAAAACTGATGGTTATCCATCGAAGCTTACTTACAATAGTTCTACAACTGCTGATTCAGTAGATGCAAGCAATATGTTTGCAGATCATTTCAGTAAATCATTTAGGGGGACCCCTCTTCACATTGATGATCAATATTTTAGTTATCTAACTAGCTGTTCCCAAATAAGTTTTAGTAGTATCTCATTCGATTTGGAAACACTTTTAAAATGTATTTCTTCTCTCAAGAATGATTATTCATCAGGTCCTGATGGCATTGCACCGATCGTTCTTAAAAAATGTAGTCATGCAATTGCTCCATATCTTATGTATCTGTTTGAATTGTCCATCAGTACTGGTAAATTCCCTAATCTATGGAAAAGTGCTTTTATCACACCTGTATTTAAAAAAGGCGAACGTGGTGATATCACTAATTATAGGCCTATTTCAAAGCTTTCGTGTATCCCTAAGCTTTTTGAACAAATTGTTTGCGAAAAGTTAATATTTCTTTGTCGCAATTTAATTTGTAATGAACAGCATGGATTTGTAAGAAACAGATCCACTGTCACTAATCTGTTAAGTTTCTTGCATGATTGTTCTAATACCTTAGAGAATAAGGACGAAATGGATTGCATATACACTGACTTCTCTAAAGCTTTCGACCAGCTGTCCCATGAAATAATCGAGTTTAAGCTCAGGGCTTTTGGCTTCCCACCAAGTTTCATAAAATGGGTTAATTCATACCTTAGATCAAGGGTTTATCAAGTGAAATTTAGAGGATCGCTATCCGTATCTTTCACAGCGCAGTCTGGAGTTCCCCAAGGAAGTCACCTCGGACCAATATTATTTATACTTGCCATTAATGATGTTAAGGCATGTATAAATCACAGTAATATCCTGATCTACGCTGATGATATGAAAATATATAAATCTATCACTAGTCAGCAAGACAGAATGTTTCTTCAATCTGACATTAATAGCTTCGCCAATTGGTGTGATAAAAACGGTTTATCCCTGAACCCAACTAAATGTCAACATATGACATTCTCTAGAAAGAATATCCCTTCCACCTTTCAATACTCTCTGTCTCAACATATTCTTTGTAGTGTTGATAATTTTAAGGATCTTGGGGTTTATTTCGACCCCAAACTGGATTTTGCTAAGCATATTAATTCTATTATTAATAAATCTAATTCTATGTTGGGCTTCGTAAAACGGTGGGCCAAAGAATTTAATGACCCTTATGTTTCTATGTCATTGTACAATTGTTTTGTCCGTCCGATTCTAGAGTATGCCTCTCAAGTTTGGACACCGTTCTACAACATTCATTCAAATCGAATAGAGGCCATTCAACGTAAATTTATTCGATTTGCACTTAGAGGACTTCCATGGGATGATCCATTTAACCTTCCTCCCTACAGTCAACGTATCAAGCTTCTTCAAATGTTACCCCTTTCTCAACGAAGGCTTAATAGCGATATCATTTTTTTACAGCAGCTTATATCCGGTCAAATAGATGCACCTGACTTGCTGTCGTCTATTGGCTTTAATTTTCGTGGTGGTGCCCATAATTTACGCAGTGTTGAATTATTGTTCAGCCCCCATCATAGAACGAATTATGGAAGGCATGAGCCTATTAGTCGCATGAGTAGAATCTATAATCTAAATGATCATGTGATTGACTTGCATGTTAGTAAAATTAAGCTAAAAAATATTTTGCGTAATAATGCCTTAATGTCTTAATTGTTTGCATTATTTTGTGTCTGTGTTAGTACTCGTATTTTATAGGTACATAATTATTGTATTTTTAATTGTTTTGTCCTTACTAACACCTGCACTAAATGATGAGCCAGTGAGAGCACTTTTAGTGCCGGCAATTTCTGCTCGTGATAGTTGCTTGCTTTAAGCACTCCACGACACTGAGCTGATAGTGTATAAAAAAAAACTCTAAATAGTATAGGAGTATTGTACTGTTTTACGTTTCGATTGGTAGCTTACATACCTTGGCGATTGGTCGGACATAAGTCCCCTTGGTCGTTTTTACTGTGACTACGCGTGTTAATCCGTCCGCTCCAGGTGTTGTGCTGACGATTCGTTCCAAAGGCCAGAGGGTTGGAGGTGTTTGATCATCTTTCATTAATACCAACTCACCGGTGTCAAGATTTGTTGAGGGGGTCAGCCACTTAGGTCGTTACTGTAATCGCGCTAGATATTCTGTTTTCCATATTTTCCAGAAATCTTGCATTATCCTCTGCATTAACTGCCACCGCGTCAATGAGTTTTCCTTAAACTCAGTGAAATCTTTCTCTGGCATGGTGTTGAGCGGCGATACGATAAGGAAATGTCCGGGGGTTAAAACGCGCAAGTCCTCACAGTCCTCTGATAATGGACACAATGGTCGTGAATTGAGACACGCTTCAATTTGTGTCAAGGTGGTGCATAATTCTTCAAATGTTAATGTGTAGTTTCTCATGATCCGATGCAAATAAAACTTTATTGATTTTACACCAGCTTCCCACAATCCCCCGAAGTGTGGTGCTGCCGGCGGGTTAAAATGCCAGGTGGTACCATTCGCAATTAATTGATCTTTAATTCCGTTATTCCATTGTTTGGTCAATTGCTTTAGTTCAGCGGTCATCATGTTCTTGGCTCCTACGAAGTTGGTTCCGCAGTCGCTGTACCTATTTGCACAAATTCCTCTTCGTGCTGCAAATCGTTTGAATGCTGCCAGGAATGCAGCTGCACTATAGTCATACTCACCAGCTCGATGTGAATGGCCTTTGTGCACAAACAGATGAATATTGAGATGTATGCTTTCAGCACCTTATTACATCGTCCCTTCCATGCTTTGACCTGGATCGGCCCCGCGAAGTTCACACCGGTGTTGTAAAATGGCCGGGCCATTTGCACGCGTGCACTGGGTAACTGGCCCATCTGTTGCTGTTCAATAGTTGGTTTGTTTCTGAAGCACGTAATACAATGGTGAATGCATTTTTTCGCTCCACTTTTCATTCTCAGAATCCAAAATCTCGTTCGAAGATAGGCCATCATTTGCTGTTGCCCTCCGTGCATGGTTCGCATGTGTGCATCCTTGATTAGTAATACAATAAACGGACCTGTTGCGGGTAATATAATTGGATGCCTTTGATCATAAGGTAAACCTGCATTTTCTAGTCGACCCCCTACTCGCAACACTCCATTCTTGTCGATAAAAGGATTAATCGTTTTAGTGTGCTTTTCTTGTTGAGGGTGTTCTGATTCGTTATCGATCTCACTTCTTCTTCAAAATGTTCCGTTTGCACGATTTTGATCATTCGAATCAGTGCCACTTCACATTCTTCAACGGTTAGGTTGCCAGAGAGATTGGGGACATTTTTCTTGCAATTGCTAATAAATCGAATGCAGTATGCGGTGACCCTAAGCAAACGGTGAAGCGATGAGAATCGATCCATTAGTGATGGATCCCTTGTGCCGTGAATGTGCATGCAGACTGAAAGGATACTTTGGTTGGCGTTGCATTGATTCAGATGGCTCGCATACGATGTCTTGTTGCCTTGTTTTAAAAGCGTTCTTTTAGTGCCCAAATCAGTGTCTGTGATTTCTTGTTCGAGGTGTGTTTGAGCATTAAAGGTTTCAAGAAACTCTGGTCCATTCCACCACTGCCGACATTCCATTAGTTGTCTTGGGTAAACTCCCCTGGATTCGAGTCAGCTGGATTTTCCTTGGATGGAACGTACTTCCAATTCTGTACGTTCGTGAGACGTTGAATCTCTGCTATTCGATTTGCGACGAATGTCTCACGCTTATGAGGTGCATGTGTTATCCATGCCAACACAATCTGAGAGTCCGTCCATGTAAACACTTGAAATTGGTCCAACTGAATCGTCTTTTCCACGTGATTCATCAGTTTTGCTAGTAGTAGCGCGCCACATCATTCCAGGCGTGGCAAAGTTTCCCTTTCAACTGGTGCCACCTTGATTTTTGGGATTATGAGGCTTGTTGTTACTATTCCATATGGCTGTGTGCCCAGATAGATTGCTGCGGCGTAGCCCCTTTCGGAGGCGTCACTGAACCCGTGTAGTTGTACCTCTGACCCCTTGGTTGTGTGGATCCATCGTGGTATCCGTAAATTATCTAACTCCCGAAGTTCCATGTTAAACCTTTCCCATTCTGCCTTAATCTCAGAATCAACCTCCTCATCCCAATCAACTTCCTGTTTCCACAACTCTTGCATGAGCACTTTCGCCTTTATGTTGCACGGCGAGATCCAACCCATGGGATCATATATACGTGCTATATCTGATAAGATTGTGCGTTTAGTACATGATTTGCGATCACCCCGATTTAATTTAAACGTAAATATATCCCGTGCTGGGTGCCACTGAATCCCTAGTGTTTTAATGCAGTCCTTTTCGTTGAAGGATAGTGGCAACTCTACTTCACGGAATTCAGCAGGAATGGCTTCTAAAACTTCGTTGGAATTGCTAGCCCATTTGCGGAGAGGAAAACCTCCTAACGACATCATTCTCATCAATTCCTCTCTCATGCGGTTGGCTTCAGGAATGGAATCTGCTCCGTGTATGACGTCATCCACATAGAAGTTGTTGTTGACAATGGTTGCTGCCAATGGAAAATCTTGCCCCTCATCTGCTGCCAATTGCAATAGTGTTCTGATCGCTAAAAATGGTGCCGCTGCAGTGCCGAATGTTACTGTCTTCAGACGAAATGTTTTGACTGCCTCATTTTCTCTCCTCCTCCACAAAATTAATTGGTACATAGCGTCTTGGTCAGCTACCCAAATTTGGCGATACATTTTGGTGATATCAGCCACGAATGCAACTCGATGCTTGCGGAAGCGCAGTATATGATCGATGATGTTATCTTGTTGCTTAGGTCCGGTGTGATCGTTGAGGGATGATCCGTCCGATGTGGGACAGGATGCATCGAAAACAATTCGAAGTTTGGTTGTTATACTTGAGTCCTTCAGTACAACATGATGTGGTAAATAATAGTGTTGACGCGCATTGGTCAATTGAACATTCGAAACTTCTTCAATCTGATTTAATTCAAAATATTCTTCTATTCCCTGTTTTTATTTTTGGGCAAAATCTGGATTTGTTTTGAAACGTTTTCCCAGTTGCAGGAATCTAGCTAAAGCTGAGTTGTACGACATGCCCAGTTCTGGACGACATCCTTCCTTGAACGGCAAGGAGACCTTATACCTTCCGTCTAAAAGGCGGTCATGCGTTTCGCAAAAATGAGATTCACAGTCTTCTTCCTCACGGGTAAAGACCATTGTTTGTGGTTCCCGTTCAATTTCCCAAAATTTCTGCAAAATCCCTTCCACATTTTTGGTCTGTGTGTAAAAGGAATTCGCAACGCGGTTGCCTCCAAAAACTGGGCCAATTAGCACCCATCCAAACACTGTTTGTTGTGCCATGGGCGTACCACATTTTCCTTTGATTAGACCTTGGAGCGCAATGTCGGGGTAGACATCACTTCCTAACAATAAATCTATTTTTCCCGGTTGATTAAACTGGGGGTCAGCTAGTGCAAGTCCGGATATGTGTGGCCACTCTGGCCTATCCATTTTCTTGCTTGGAAGCCATGCTGTCAATTTGGACAATATTAAAACCTGAATAGTAATGCCAACATCCTGTTCTATTAACGACTGTACCCTGATCAAGGCGCTCGCCTTTGAACAACAACTACTTACTCCGCCAATCCCTCCAATCTCGGTTATTTGTTTTGTCTTCTTTAATTCCAACAATTGAGCTGCGGATTCTGTTATGTACGAGGCTTCGGATGCAGGATCCAGCAACGCGCGCAGTGTGATTAGTTGACCTGATCGATCAACCGCATTCACCAGCATCGTTGCCAATAGAACTGTTGGTGGCTTCTTCCCCTGTCTTACTCCTGCTGCTTCTGGAACATCTCCCATTACGTATACGTTGCAGTTTTGTGATGTCGAAGGTTGAGGGTCTCTTTGTTTATTAATTTGCTGGCCATTCCTATTAGGTCCTTGGTATGACGGGTTGGCTCCTCTAGCATGGTTTGCTTGGAGATGCAATAAAGTGTGATGCTGACCTTGGCACTCAGCACACTTGTATTGACTGGTACAATTGTTCCGATCATGCCCTCTTGCCAGGCAATTGAAACATAACTGGTGTTGACGCGTAATTTCTTGCCGTTTCCTTGGATCGGCTGACAGAAATTTGCTGCATCGACGAATAGAGTGGGATCCGTTGCACAGGGCACATGAATAATGATCATTTTCCCGTGTGTGCAAGGAGATTTTCCTTGAAATTGGTCCATGCCCAATCTTGGCGATATGACCAATGGCTTCGAGTGTAATGAAACGCTCGTCAATCAGGTTCAAGTCGAACTGACAGCATAGGCCAAGCATAGAACTGAGCATGCAGCAATCGCATGCAGCGACATGTACTGTAATATGATACACCTGGAGAACCATAGTTAGCGATGATTCCCAGGGTGTACTTAAATGCTGATTAGGCATGAAGCATAGTGAACAATATGATACACCTGGAGAACCATAGTTAGAGATGATTCCCAGGGTGTAATTAGAATCTTGGAATGGAATGTTGCTATTACACCTTCCTCCTTTTGAGGTATAATTTTATTTTAATGAAATTATGCTTGACTTATGCCTTTAGTCCCTTTTTATTAATTTTTTTTTGAAAAATTAAAATCTTAAGGTATAGTAACATTTTAATATTCTTAATCTAGGCACTTTTAAACACTATTTACTCTTAAATTAAGTACTCTTAAGCTAAATATTTATAACCTAGGTACGTACCTATTTATATTAAAATTATTTTATTATTATTTTTTTTTTTTTTTTTTTTTTTTTTATTAATAATGTTATTTTATAACGATTTAAAAATATATTAAAATTTTTTTTTCAACACAGCTTTAAAAATATTGCTTAGTATAATACTTAAATTTAAGAATTCAAATTTTTATAATATTAAAAAAAAAATTTTTTTTTCATAATTACATACATATTTTTATAACTGCAATACAGTCATAGCTCTCGAAAGTTAAGGGTAGCAGTAAATAGTACAGTGAGATTTGCCTATAACTTGGGTCGAAGGGAACACATTTCTGAATATGTAAGGCATTTTCTTGGAATGGACTTACAAAAATATCTCGACCTTAAAATATTGACTTTCCTATTCACTCTCAGAGAAAAACAGGAACCAGAATATCTTTTCCAAAGGTTACAATTTGCATCTTCTTCGGTCAGAAGTAGAAGTTTTGTCCCGCCAGCATATAACTATAATGTGACACAAAAACAATTTTTTGTATACGCCGTAAGACTTTGGAATTCGCTTCCGGTTCATATCAGAAGATCTTCAGGCATGAGCGACTTTCAAAGACAAATCAAACAACACTTTTGAATTTAATTTTAATTATTTAACTGCTATAGGGTTTTAGGGAATTTTAGCTTATTATTTTTATTTTTATTTATTTATTTATTTTTATTTTTTTTCTCTCTTTTTAAGTAAAATATCCAATCAATATAAATACATTTTTGCCATTTAGAACAATTTGAAATTGTAAAATATACTTATATCTTAATGTACCAACCTTGTCAATACTGTAACACACTTAAAAGATTGCATTGTATCTATGTGTTAACATGAATTATAAATAAAATACAAATACAATACAATATAATTTATACAACAATATTTTATAGACATGTATAATGTACTTTATATAATCAATATCATGTTCACTTATTTTTCTGTGAATTTCTTAAGCCTATTTTTATGAACTAACACCTTTTTCCTGTTTCTGTCTTCTATGACACAGTTTTTATTTTCCTTAATTTCTACTACTTTGTATGGACCTGTGAACGCATTATCCAACTTGTGACCTGCTGTGTTTTCTAATAAAACCAAGTCTCCTATATTAATTTCTAGCTTTTTTATTTTTATGTCATACAGTAATTTTTGCTTAATTTTTAATAAACGTTTGGGCCCGCACATTGGCCGACTGTAACCTAAACTTAATTTCTTTGTCATAAGAGTCAGTATTGTACACTGGGTCTATAGATTTTTCATTTAACCACTGAAGGGAGTTTGGGTTTTTCCCAAATACTAACTCAAATGGACAGTAGCCATGTACAGCTGATGGAGTGGTATTATAACAATATGCAAAGAACTGTAACCACTCATCCCAATCGTTTCTTTGAACCGATATGTAGGAACGTAAATATTCATTAAACGTTCTATGGCTGCGTTCTATTGTGCCTAAGGTTTGATGATGATAAGCTGTTGAAGTCTCTTTATCTATCTGTAGCAAGGAGCAAAGATTAGTTAAAATTTGATTTTTATATTCAGTTCCCATGTCTGTTATAATTTTCTTCATGGGACCATACTTCAACACAAAACCTTCAACAATGGCTTTCGCTACTGTTTTTGTACTTTTGTCTGGAATAGGTTTTGTATTGTCTGTGCAGTGGGGTCATCAGTAGATGACAAGCACTTAGACCTATTGGTCCATTGTACTTCAGCATAGCTGCCCGCTCGCTGGTTATTGGCGATTAGTAAGATTCAGTGAGGGAGAACCTGCCAGTAGCCTTGGCAAAGCGAAGAATATTTGCAAGTTCAATTTCCCCCATCTCATCTTCGTTAACGAATTGTTTGCCTATAGTGGTGAGCCTGGCTCTGGCGAAAGCCGGACATTCACAGATGAAGTGAGATGCCGTTTCATCCGCCTCCATGTAGAACTCACATAGGCCCGAGCTCCTAATGTGAATGGTTTTGATGTGCTCGTTAAGAGGACTGAAACCGGTGACGAGACCAATCAAGGATCTCAAGTCTTTCCTGTTTAGTCCAAGCAAAAACTTAGCTCTGCTGATTTTTGGACCGTCCACTAGCTTCTTCGAATACCTGCATGAGACCAGGTCATGCCAGTATTCGGAATGTTGTTGGCGTAGAGCCGAATCCATTTCACGTTTGTGGACGGATGAGCAGCAACCTATGGATGGTTGTGGGCCAATGAAGGCTGTTGAAGAGCCCTTCCTGGCCAGAGCATCCGCTCTTTCATTACCCTCGATACCTGTGTGCCCAGGAGCCCAGGCAAGTGATACCGAGTTACATCTTCCCAGACGGTTAAGCCTAACCATGGTTTCCTCAACTATTTTTGAGTTGAGAGAGCCAGCCGAACAGGCTTTGATAGCGGCTTGGCTATCTGAGCAGATGTATAAGGTTTTACCCTTAATCCTTCTCCTTAACAGGATATTGGCGGCAGTGGCAATCGCAAAGATTTCTGCCTGAAAAACAGTTGTTTGTCTACCCAAGGCTGCAGATAGATTTATCCGACAGTCTCTAGAGTAGACCCCGGCTCCGGAGATACCGTCAATAAGTGAGCCATCAGTATAGACGATGACATCACCCGGCCTAAAGCCATTCCACCCCTCACTGTTCCATTCCTGCCGTTCAGGAAGGATGACCTGAAAACTTCGCTCAAAGACTTGCTTCATGCACACAGTGTCAAGTGCTCCTCCCCGATGGCCAGGTAGGCTGTCATAGAGAGCTCTGTACCTAGCACCTCTGGCCCCATCCCCGAGATTGACCTGCCGTCCAAGTACTACTCACATGCGGTATAGTGATTTACTGGCCTCACTTTCAGCAAGGAACTGCAAGGGAGGTAAACAGAGCAACACTTCCATAGCAGCAGTGGGAGTTCCTCTCATCGCACCTGTAATGCATAAGCACGCAAGGTGCTGTAGCTTCGACAGTTGACGTTTGAGGATATGAGCTCTAGCTCACCATACAATCGCACCATACATAAGGTATGGCCTAACAATGCACGTGTAAATCCAGTGAACCAGCCTGGGACTAAGTCCCCAGGTTCTGCTGAACATCCTACTGCCAGAGAATGTTAGTTGCCTTCGAAATCCTAGCAACCAAATGTTCAGAAAAGTTAAGCTTTGGATCTAGAACAATACCCAGATACTTAACCTTGCTTGATAGCTTTAGTTGAGTGCCCTGGAAGTAAGGCCACCTCAATTGAGGTATTGCCCTTCTACTCGTGAACAGCATCATCTCAGTCTTCGCGGGGTTGACTGACAGAGCTTGCTCGCGGCACCAACTCCCAACACTATTGAGCGCTGTTTCCATCCGCTCACAAAGAGTTGGTAAACTCCTGCCGCTGACAATAATGCACACATCGTCAGCGTACCCAATAACAGGGTGACCTTCCCCATCAAGTCTTCTCAACAAGGAGTCGACCAACAGGTTCCACAATGTAGTGGAAAGTACACCGCCCTGCGCAAAGCCTTTGACAGCGCGCACAGTTCTGACACAGCCGCCAACAGCAGCTGTAACTTCTCTGCTCCTTAGCATTTCCAGGATCCATTCCACAGTTGTAGAATCGACGCCCTTCAGTGTTAAGGCAGACTCAATTCTGCAAAAGGTGGGATTGTCAAAGGCACCCTCAATATCCATGAAGACAGCAAGAGCATAGTTCTTGTGGTCGAGCGCCCTATGCACTCTGGCCGTCAGATCCGTTAATGCCGTCTCAGTGGACTTGCCTTTTTGATAGGCGTGTTGGCTATCATGAATACCCAGCGAAGCTGGAATACTCTTAAGCCGTACGTCAATCAGTTTTTCAAGGCCCTTTAGCAGAAATGATGAAAGGCTAATAGTCCTGAAGCTTTTGGGAAGATCATAGGCGGCCTTTCCCGGTTTGGGAATGAAAACCGCCCTAGCTCTTCTCCAGGCTAAAGGAATATGTCGCAGAGCAACGCTAGCTCTGTAGATTCTAGTTAGCAGTGTAAGCAAAATCTCGATACCCTATTGCAAGAGTAAGGGGTATATGCCATCAGGTCCAGGAGCTTTGAAAGGAGAAAAGGACAGGATAATAGCTCTCGCCCTCACTCTCGTAACAATGCTCGCCGCGACAAGCCACTGCTCAGTGGTAGTTCTGCCTTTGTTTGGCCACGCGCAACTATCCACGGCTTTGCAGCCAGGAAAGTGGGTGTCCATTAGCAGTTGAAGTGCCTCCTCATTGGAGTTGGTCGAGGTGCCATCAGGCTTCCGAAGGACGTCAAGCCTGGCTCCCGAATCAGCTGAGAGGACTCTCTGCAATCTCGAAACCGCGCTAACATCCTTCAGTTCTCCGCAGAACCTCTGCCAAGATACCTTCTTAGCGCTTTTAATTTGCCTCTTGTACTCCTTCTGCGCATCCGCATGAGAAGACTAATCGGCTGCCAGGTTAGACTTCCTGGCCCTGTTAAACAGCCTCCCCACTCTTTTCCTGAGAAGGGATAGCTTAGCGTTCCACCATCGGGTTGGTTTCGCACCGCCAACCTCCTTCTCCGGGCAAGCAGTATGAAAGGCCGTAATAATACCTCTGTGTAGCGTGTCGGTCGCCTTATCCAAGTCGTCGCTACTAAGGATCCTGATAGGCAGGGAACCTATCTGACCCCGCAACTCCGTGGAATAGACCTCCCAGTCAGTGCGTCGCACATTCCTGATTTTGCTTCTGATCGGTCGATCTGCACTTAGCTTAAAAATAACATACCGATGATCAGATGCAGTTTCTTCCCTTGAAACGCTCCAGCTCGAAACGATGCCAGATGCAGCAGCGGTTGCTACTGTCACATCAATAACTTACCGCCTCAACCGAGTGACAAAGGTTGGCTCATTACCAGTGTTCAGTATATCGAGCTGGCTGGCAGCAAAGAAGTTTAGTAGGGATTCACCCCTGCTATTTGAGTCAGTACTACCCCAAACGCGATGATGCGCGTTCGCGTCCATACCAACGATCAAATGCTTGTTACCTCGTCGGGCATGCTCGACAAGCCTTACCAGTTCCACCGTTGGAGGTGGGGCCAGTGAGTCAAATGGGAGGTACACTGAGGCTGAAATAATCTCAGTAACCAACCCTCCTCGCTTAAGACACATTTTAATAGCTGTACAGTCTCGAGAACTGAACTCAGGCATAAGACTAGCATCTAAGCCCTTTGCTACAAAGATGCACGTGCGAGTATTAACAATCCCAGGCTTTACAAAAATTGCTGCTGGTACACCCGAGATGCCACTTACCGCCCCCTTATACAGATAAGGTTCCTGTATGAGGCACACCTCTGTATGCAGTTTTCCAAGACGACTAGGTACCAAATACTTAGTCAAATCGCATGCCATAGTTATCGCGTATTCATTATTTGTTTCTGTTAAAGGTAGTGGACCAATGGTATCTATTAGCACAATATCGAATGCTTTTTCTGTTGTTGGTGTTATTACCATTGGTTCTTTGGTTTTGGTCAGATTTTTATTGAGTTGGCACAATTCACATGACTTTACGTACGTTTTGATATCTTTCGTCATGTTACGCCAACGATATTCACGTCTAATTTTGTTTAATAACCTTGTGATACCTGGGTGGCCTCCCCAGATTGGGTTATCGTGGTATTTTTTCATTATCGATTCCTTTTCCTCATTGCTATATATTGTTATCACTTTGGGTGTTAGCGCTATAATTATTTTACTTAGTAATTTGTTACCCATTTCTTTAAAATCGTTGACCATGGTCTTCTCAAATATTTTTTCGTTCAGTGATAACTGCAATTTTGTTAGATTTTTGATGTTGGCTTCTCTTTGAAGCACTGGAAAAAATTTGTCTAGGCAAAATTCGTCTAACTTAAGCAAACCAATACCTTTTCTTCCACTTTTAAAATAACAATTTTGTGGACCAAATGTTAGATGAGTGTATTTCCTAACATCCTTAGGATTAAGTACTTCATAAACTTTTGGATTGTTTTTACAATGAGTTTTGTTCGTATTGGTGCATTTTGATTTCTTCAATTGGTTTTTCCGTGTGTCTTGACGAGTTGTTACCTTTATTATTTTATTTTCTGCTGTAATAGCTTTAATGTCATTGAAGTCTATTCGTGATAGAGCGTCCGCTACATAATTTTCCTTACCACGAAGATATTCTATCACAAAATCGTACTCTTCTAAATCTAAGCGTATTCGCGTCAACTTGGAGGTCGGGTTTTTCATTGAAAACAAATAGGACAATGGCCTGTGATCAGACCTTACCAAAAACTTTTTCCCATAAATATATGGTTTAAAGTGTGTTATGGCCCAATGTATGGCTGTAAGTTCCTGTTCAATGGTTGACTTATTGCTTTCACTTGCATGTACTTTTCGCCATATTTTTGGGTAAGTACCGCTCCGCAAGTATGCTTGCTAGCGTCTGTTATTATACAAAATTCTTTTTCAAAATCTGGGTACTGCAGTACGGATGGACTTAATAACTGATTTTTTAAATATTGAAAAGCTGTCTCGCAATTCTCTGTCCAATGAAATGAAACATTCTTTCTGCTTAATCTTGTTAAATGGCGTGCATGTTCTGCAAAATTTGCTATGAACCGCCTGTAATAGTTGCAAAATGCAACAAACCTTTTTGCCTCATCACTATCTTTCGGAGTGGGATAATTGCGTATAATTTCAAATTTGCTTTCATCTGGCAGTATCCCCTTATCCGTAATTTTAGCAGCACAATGGACCTACTTCTGGTCTATGTGCATCCTCATCGAGGGCCGGTTTTCAACCAACCATCCCCTTATCCGTGCATTTATGCCCAAGGAAAGTCACCTCGTGACCGAAGAATGAACACTTGTCCGGATGCAATTTTAAATTTATACTTTCTGCACAAATGAAAAACTTCTGTTAGGTTTTTAAGCATATGACTTTCCGAACAACCGATTACTACCAAGTCATCCATATACAGAAATGCTTGGGCTACATTCAAACCTGAGAATGCAAAAGACATCATTCTCTGAAATGAATTTGGGGCTATTTTTAATCCGTATGGAAGTCTTTTAAAGCGGAATGATCCTTTTTCAGTGGAAAATGAAGTTATATCATGTGAGTTTTTTTCCAATTCGATTTGGTGGAACCCCGACATTAGATCAAGGCACGAAAAATACTTCGCCCTTCCTAGTTGATCGAGTATGTCATCAATGCGAGGAAGTGGGTATTTATCTGCAGTAAGTTTTTTTATTATTCTCCCTGTAATCAACTACCAGGCGCCAACGTTTTTCAGGTATTCCCGGTAAATTCTTTTTTGGAACTAAGAGTACCGGGCTGTTATATTCTGATATTGATGGCTCTATTATACCATCTCTTAGCAGTTTGTCTACCTGTTTGGTTATCTCTTCTTTTTGGCTATGAGGAGTTCTATAATTTTTTATGTAAACGGCAGTATTGTCTTTTAATCGTAATTTTTGTTTATAAAAATTATTTGTCGAGACTTTATCACTTTCTAACGCGAATATGTCCACGAAATCGGAATAGAGTTTGTTGAGTTGTGCTCTAGCAAGAGCTGGAAAATGGTTGTTTAACTTTCGTAGCACCTCTTCTTTGTGACTGCTATTGTTACCATTGGAAGTAACTACTTCATAATTGGACAGACTTTCTGTTTTAATTGCTACGCCCTTAAGTAAGACGTCCTTTTCAGTTATATTTATCAGACGGACAAACGGAGTTTCTTGAGAAACTAGTGTATTGGCTATGAAAACACCATTTTCTAACTGTTGGTTTGGAATCAGTACCTCATTTTCGGATGATATCACATTTATTTTTCTTATTACTTCGGATCTAGCTGGAATTATAACCGAATTTTTGTATGGTGCGCTTCGCATTGGTATACTAATATCTTGGAAATTTCTCGGTCGTAATATCAATAACTCTTGATTACAATGGTAATCCAATATACAATTATAAATTTTTATGAAATGTAGTCCTAAAATTCCATCACATGGTATCGGAAAATCGTCAGGAACTACCTGGAATGTGTGTGCTTTTAAAATATTATCTGCTACGAGATCGGCCTCTATGTTTCCAAATGAATTGATTACGCCTTGCCCTATTCCACTGAGCTTTATAGTGTTGATGGTATTTAGGAGCCTATTTCCGACTTTGCTTTGTTTGAGAACTGACACATCAGCGCCCGTATCAATTAAGAATAATGTGTAAGCATTGCTAAGACTTGTTTTAATTGATATGTAAGAACTCAAGCTTAGATTTAATTGGTATATTTTTATATTTAGTTCTGAATATCTTGGGGCGTTAATTCGTTTCCCTGGTCCTGATTGTTAACCAGGCGGACTTGTCCTTGTTGTCTCTGTTGAAATTGTCGATTTGTTTGTCCCCTGTAATTGTTATAGTTTGTGCCGCGGTTAGTGTTATAATTTCTACGTCCGCTATATCTACCACGACCACGATTGCTAAATCGTGATTGTTGGTAGCTTCTGGTGCGCCATCTTTGCTCACCGTTATATAGGTGATTTGGTGCACCTCGACTTTTTCCTTGATTTCCCCTGTAATATCTGATTTCACCTAACTTTTTTGTTACCTCCATATGAGTTTGTACATACTTGGCAACTGCCTCATTTGCGTTTCCAAAATTGCAAGAACGCATTGTGATTCGTAGTTCAGAATTTGTTGCATTGTCTATCAGAGTTTTTACTGCAGCTTGTGTTGAAATTTTCTTTGCTGCTTCAGGCGTGAAGCCTTCTGAGATATATGCAGAATTTAGGGCTTTCGTCAAATCCTCTATCTTATTCGCAAAATCATCTGTGTTACTTTGTGCATGCTGTGTACTTGTTAATTTTGCTAATATATTCTCGGATGACGTGGTCTTAATTTCTGATGTTAACTTGCTTATGATTTGCTGTAAAGTATTTTCCCTAACAATAAGATCACGAGCAGATCCCTTCAATTTAGTTTTAACTAGAGTAACTGCTATATCCTCATGTGTTTCTTTAATTTTTTCTATAAGGGATATCGCGTCAAGGAAGCCCTTTAAATTGCCTGGGTTTCCGTCGAATTCCGGCAAAATTTTTGCGGCCGAATTCATGATTTCAATTTGTGTGACACCCATTATTAAATTTTGTTCCTCTTTGTCTGTTAATTTTAATTGGTCACCATAAATGAATTCTTCATTTATTCCTAAAGGATGTTATGGTCACCTGGAATGGAAGGAATAAAATAAAACCGCATTTACAGGAGAATTGTCTCGTGCTGTCACTATGTTTTCTTTTTTTTGTATTGTCATATTACCTGTCAGGCAGCGCATTATAAATGCCCCCTATGTGAGTCCGCTGGTTGGTGTCCTGGTTGGTCTAGTTGTTTCAGTTTGTGCTATAATACCAGAGGCACAAACCGAAAACGTAAGACAATTGTGAACTCATCATTCACCGAAAATTAGCGGACCACAGAGTAAATAAAGGAAATCATACGACATCTATGTACGATTTGGGTCTCAGCATTGCGAAACGGTCTGGTGGAATAATTCAAATTAGAACTCCAGCCGAGGCACACTTGAGGTGTAGTAGTACCCATATCACATAATACACAGTAGTGCAAATAGTGCGTGTGAACGTTTTATTTTAAAGACCTTTAAAAATACAGAAAAAGGCAGTGAAATATTTATAACGAAATTCCCTAATCAAAAGGGTGAGTACCAAAATAGTTTTCACGTGTTTTGTTTATTATAAAAGGTTAATTGATAGGAGCCTTAAAGTTAAAACGCACGGAAACGGCTGAAATTTAAATTGGCGGTCACCGACTATGAACTACGGTAGTGGCCGCCGAACCTTTTTTGTAGTGTGTTATTTGTTCATACAATACTCGTACATATATCCCTTATAAAATTGTCCGGAAATTGGTCAAAAGGAGTACAAGGAAGATTAATCCCCTCGTGCCCTTCATGTTACACCTCCTGCTTCGCCGATTTCACGTTCTCAAGGGAATTAAACAAAATTATACAATAATGCACATAAGAACTATTCAGTGCAAGAAACTCAATTAACGTTTGAGTGCTGAGAAACACCTGCGCCGTAAGCTACATAAAAAGAAAAGAAAAAGGAAACGTATCAAAAATAAAAAAAGTATATCCGTAAAAAAATATATAGGATATAAATAATAAAATCACATTTGTATGTACGTATATATATATATATAAGAGATTTCGACATCATAGTACACATATGGTGTACGTAGATAAAAAATGATTTCATCTAGTTAGTAATTTAAATAGTTAAATTTGCTTATTTAATAGATTAAATTATCAATATTTATAGTTTAAGTGACTAGCGACCTAGATTAAGTTAATTATTATCCAATTGTAGTTTAATGGCTTATCGTCAGATTACACTTGAGTATCGTCGTATTCGTATATATGTATATACATATGTATATCTATTTATTTAAAGTTGCTTAATGTTTAATATGCTCATAAGATGCTTTATGTAATGTTTTCTTTTGATTTTGCTTTACTACTTAGCTTAGGTTTTTGCTTATTTGGAATAAGTTATTGTTGAAAGTTTAGTTTTCCCCGTCCCCGTCTGGCCTTTGCAAATTGAGTTACATTAGAAAAACATACATATATCTACACAGAGCTCTATGTAGGTAGGTCAATATTACCGTAGGAATAGAGATAGCGCCGATAATTGAAGTTATCCAGAATAGCTGGCGGAAGGTGAAAACCGAATTTAATTTTTCTAAAACTTGTTTGTTGAACTTGTATGCTTCCTTTTTTTTTATTTCATTAAATTTGTAAGACCGTATGTCGAATTTGTATGTTTACTTTTGACTTTCCCTACCGTGAAAGGAACATGGTAGGTTACTAAGAAGATTTTTCAGGGGGTGCGGTAGGGTGTGCTAAAGACCATTCGGTGGGAATGGTCTGATCGTTGAGCAGCATCCATCATTGGGAAAATCCAATATCTGGCCACCGGATTTCCAGGTTGGGAGGGAAATGGCTACGCCGCATCGTCACCAGCAGCGCCCTTCAGTGTGGTGGACGTCCGTCCGATTTTTGGTGAAAGAGTAAGTAACTTTTTGGCATGATATGTGTTTTTGTGGTAGGTTTGGTTGAGTGTGGGGGCAAGATCCACCCCATTCCGGCGAGCGCAGTCGAGCATCGCAAGCATGCCACGTCCCTTGCACTCAACTGCTCAATGTTCCCTTCTTGTCCCATTCCCATCCTAAGGTCCTGTCCACATCCTTACATCCTGATACTTTTCAACTCCTAACTCCCTCTACATACCCCAATATAGACCCATTACAAATGGCGCCCAACGTGTGTTTGTGCATGTCCTTCGTCCTTAATAGTACCGTCCACAATTGTTCTTGATGCCAGCACCAAGGAGCTCGTAAGTCTTCGATTGGAAAGTTTTTCGAAATTGCCGATTTTGAATTGCGACGAGATCTTTGGTGATGACATCCGAAACAATTGGAACCTGTTAAGTATTTGTCCTTTTTCCATCCCGTCCTATCCTTCTACTTGTTCATTTCAATTTTCTATCCCAAATTTAATTTTTCCATTCTCTACCCCTTGTATTGTTTTTTTTTATAACACGGATCTAGTGGCCTTGTCTGGCGTATGAAGTCCAGCATGTTGCACTAGTCCATCCCTTCTTTTCTTTAATTGTGTTGCTGACCTGAACGCTTCAAGTCTTCCATCAAAGACCTTCAAGGTCAGAATGGAATTGCGGAAGCGTGAGGAGAGGTAACGTTGTTTGTCCATGTACCTATATGTTCTTATTCTGCCACACTGAGGGATTTTTAATTCGTCCGTCTGTTGTCTTTATATCACCTGTTGCTCAAGATCAGACCAGATGCTTACGCCAACAACTAGCCCCGATGACAGCCGCCCGAAACACCCCCACCTTGATAAGTTATTAAAATAAATAATCCTTTTGTGAGCGAGAATTACACAAATACACAGATTTATTGAAGTTTTTTTTTGATAATATTCTATATGTATCTAAAAATTAATATATTCTGTTTTGCATGTCTTATGTATATGCATAGTACTATTTATATTATTTAATTTATTTATTATTATTTTTTTTTTTGGCTTACACGTTATCAGCTTTGTTTTTTTGTAGTTCTGCGTTGATGCATGTGTGAGTGTTGTTCTTCTTGAGATGAGCAAAACTGCAAAAGAAAATTCAAATAAAACAATAAAAACAAAAACTATTTTTCATCCTTACCCAATAGTTACCCGATCTCAAACCAGGTCTACGTGTAGTGAAAGCGAAGAGAGCGAAATGGCGAATCTTCCTCGTACTCCGCCAGGAAGTGTGAAGTGGCAACCGGCTTCCGGGACCACTTATAATTTCCCGAAAGGTGTCACTGAACACATTCCGGGAGTAGTCACTACTGCATATAACAAACCCAGCTCACAAGCATTAAACGTGTCGTTGCCCTCGAGTAGGTTGACCAGCTCGGCGGAATCCATTGCTGCCCCGAGTTATAGCACGTTGAGTGGTGCTGCATCTCAATCAGCCCAAAATGACAGCGTGCGAACCATTATTGACCTGGAACGAAATCACGATCCACTTAGTAAAAATGTATCAAAAACAAATGTAGGTAACAACTTACCGCCTGATTTGAAGAGCTATATCAATTTAGCTGTGGTCGGAGCCTTTTCCACTTATAGCGATTCACTCAGGAAGACATTTCCACTAGCCTGAAAGTAGAAATGAGGAATAACTTTCTTGATTTCATGAAAGAAATAAACGCGGTCACACACTCTGGTCCACCAACAGAGGAGCTCAACCAGGCCACCAAACCCGTAGTAACACGAGATCCACAACCATCACTGCAGCCAAGTCAAGGTTGGAGAATGAATCTCGACAGAGAGGCTTTTGAAGCAATTGGATTTACAAATCCAAATGACTCGGCCATAAACAATGGCCAAAATAATGAGGTTCATCGCGGTCAATCTTTTCAGCAGCAGCGACGGGTACAAAACCCTAGAAGTTCTCACAGCCGGCAGCAGTACATTCCACATATGAGAACTAATTCCCCGCCCGAAATTCGCGGGCAAATCAGAATTGACAAGTGGGGATTGGTTTTCGAGGGAAAGCCGGATGTGCTGACTGTCGAAGACTTCATTTTTCGTCTTGAGACACTGCAGAGTCAGTATCGGTGCAACTGGGCTGAGGTTTTGCGAGATTTTCATCTGCTACTCTCAGGAGCCGCCTACGAGTGGTACTGGCAGTTTCAGCCAGACTGGGCAACTTTGCGAGACGCGCTGATGAGGCAGTTCCACAATTCGAAGTCCGATTTTGAAATCATGCGTGATATCATGGACCGTAGGCAAGGTGCCTGGGAGTCGTGCGATGACTTCTTCGCAGCGATTTCGAAGCTGAAATCTCAGCTCAGAATACCGATACCGGAGATGGAGCTGGTCCGCATGTTGAAACGAAACCTAAACAATAAATTGAGCAAGTTAATTTACCCGATGGCTCTATTCTCCTTAGACCATTTGCGAAATGCATGCAAGGAGGCGGAAAACGCTTTTCCTAACGCGGAGGTCAACAAATACCACCGTCCTCCAATGAAGCACACTGCTCATGAGATTGGATACGACGATGAAAACGAATACCCTCCTGAAAACCACATGGCTGTGCTTCAGTACCACGGGGCACGACCAAGACCGCCTGGAAAATTGTCAGGACCAAGGACGTTGAAGTGTTGGAACTGCAAAGCAGACAGTCACACATTCTTTGATTGCCCTTCACCAGCGCGTAACCTTTTTTGCTACAAATGCGGAAATGAAGGTGTGATCACTCCCAGGTGCGGCAGATGCAACCCGGAAAACTTGCAGGGGAACGCGAAGCAGTCGGGGGAGTCGCGTTCAACTCAGACCCCTTAGTTAAAGACACACGCGACAGCGCAATGCAAACAGATACCTGTAGTCCGGTGGAAGAGAGTGGCAAAGTAAAAATATTAACCAGAAATGAGAAAATAGAATTAGAAAATATAAATAGATTAGAGATTAAGCCCCTCCATGTTAGGATTAAAAACTACAATATAGCTAGAGATAGGATATTTAATAAAACTAGGTCAATTTCAAATAAAATTTTAAAAGCCCGGAACAGATATAAAATTCGAAAACAAGTAAGGAAAAGTATATCTGCAACCATACTGAATACGGCCTCTGATCCACGGCCATATGCAAAAATAAGGATTGCTGATAAAGATGTTCTAGGTCTCTTGGACAGTGGCGCTAGTATCAGCATCCTGGGAAAAGATTGCTTTAAATTTATAAAATCAGTGCACTTGCCTATATACTCCTTTAAGTCTGATGTGAAAACGGCTGACGGCAATAATCAGTCGATTGTAGGGATGATCAAAGCTCCGGTTTCATACAAAGGCAGCGAGAAAGCCATCACTTTTTATCTAGTCCCGACTCTCGACCAGGAGCTTTATCTGGGGATGGATTTCTGGAAGGCGTTTCAGATAGCACCTAATGTGATAAGTGGGATTACTATTCCAAATGTTACAAGTGACCCAAATACTCACCCGCTTTCTTTTCAACAGCAGTCCATGTTGGAGGCAGTCAGGGCAAAATTTCTCTGTTACACTCAGCATGGGCTTGGAAGAACGGAGCTGGAAGAGCATGTCATCGATACCGGGGATGCGGCCCCAGTGAAGCAGCGTCACTACCCTGTTTCTCCAGCGGTGCAAGCTCTTTTGTTCGAAGAAGTCGACCGGATGATAAGTCTCGGTGTTGTGGAGGAAAGTGAAAGTCCCTGGTGTTCACCAGTGGTATTGATTCGGAAGCCAGGCAAAAACCGACTCTGCTTGGATTCCCGAAAGGTCAATGCATTAACCAAAAAGGATGCATACCCTCTCCCACACATCGACGGGCTCCTCAGCCGGTTACAAGACACTTACTTCATCAGTAGTGTCGACTTAAAAGATGCGTTTTGGCAAATACCGCTGGACAAACGGAGTAGGGAAAAGACTGCATTTACGGTGCCGGGAAGACCCTTGTACCAGTTCACGGTCATGCCCTTTGGGTTGTGTAACGCAGCTCAGAGGATGTGCCGTCTAATGGACAAGGTAATTCCTTCACGGCTAAAGGACCGCGTCTTCGTGTATTTAGATGATCTGCTCATCGTTGCTCCGGACTTTGAAACCCATGTTGCCCTGCTTGACGAAGTCGCTACGTGTTTGCGTAAAGCAAATCTCACCATCAACTTGCAAAAATCCAAGTTCTGCTTCAAGGAATTGAAGTATTTGGGTTTCATTGTTGGTGGTGGGATGCTCAAAACTGACCCTTCGAAGGTGGAGGCGATTTCGGAATTTCCAGCCCCTAAAACCCCGAGGCAGGTTCGCCGACTGCTTGGTCTTGCAGGGTGGTAGAGGAGGTTTATTCGGGACTTCTCCACCCTGACTGCCCCCATCACGGATACTCTGAAGAAGAGAAAAGAAAGGTTTATAATGACTGAGGAGGCACTTGTGGCATTTGAGAAGTTGAAAACAGCCTTAACAACGGCGCCCGTACTCACACACCCGGACTTCTCAAAGCGCTTTTACATCCAGTGTGATGCTTCAGAGTCTGGGATAGGTGCTGTGCTCTTCCAGAGAAACGACGAAAGCCAAGAGTTTCCCATTTCATATTATTCACAAAAACTCAATTCCTGTCAAAAAAATTATAGCGTGACCGAGAAAGAATGTCTGGCTGCAGTCATGGCAGTGCAAAAATTCAGGCCCTATGTCGAAGGAATGACATTTACGGTCATCACTGACCATTCCAGCTTGCGTTGGTTGATGAGCCTGAAAGACTTGAACGGCAGGTTGGCTAGATGGAGTCTGAAGTTACAAGCCTTCACATTTGACATAGAGCACCGAAAAGGCACGCTAAATGTTGTACCAGACACACTTTCTCGGGTCCATGTTGATAGTATCGGGATGGAAGAAGTAGCCTCGGTCATCGATCTTGACTCAGAAGAGTTCCAGTCAGAGGAGTACACAAATCTGATCAAAACAGTGAAAGAGCACGCCGAAGAGCTTCCTGACCTGAAAATAGAAGACGATTATGTGTACAAAAGAGTATTACCACCTATGGGAGATGAACTGATGGTAGATCACAACTGGCAACTGTGGATCCCGTCAGGCCTTACAGAAGAAATAATCTCCCGTGCACATAATCCTCCCCAGGCAGCTCATGGTGGAATTAATAAGACCCTTCAACGAATTCGGCAGTATTTCTACTGGCCAAATATGACTGTTCAGATTAGAAAGTATGTCTCTCAATGTGATATATGTAAACAAAGTAAGTCGTCCAATCGGATTTCACGTCCACCTATTTGTACCAGTTATTGTTCCGATCGTCCTTTTCAAAAAGTGTATATTGACTTTTTAGGTCCGTACCCCAGAACAAAGTGTGGCAACGCGTATGTTTTTGTAGTCCTTGATCATATGTCCAAGTTTGTTTTATTGAAACCGTTGAGAAATGCGAACACAAGCAGCGTGGTTAAATTCCTTCAACAAGAGGTCTTTAACATGTTCGGAGTGCCACAAATAATTCACTCCGACAACGGAAAACAATTTGTTGCAAAGGATTTTCAGAATCTGCTGCAGAAGTATGGAATCCGCCACCTAAAGACAGCTTACTACGCACCACAGTCGAATGCGTCGGAGAGGGTGAATAGAACGCTGCTAGCCGCCGTTCGCACATATCTAAAAGATGACCAACGCGACTGGGATATACACCTCAGTGATATAGCTTGTGCAATGAGAAGTTCCACTCATGCTTCAACCGGTGTATCGCCGTAGTGGCTATGAGCTTGTTCAGAGGCTAAATGCGGTGGAAGACGGAGAGTTTGCCACCCTCTCTCGAAAAGACAGACTGCAGTGCGTGCGCAGGCAGATCAAGGAAAATATTCTCAAGGCGAACGAAAAGTCCGCCAAGACGTACAATATACGGACACGAAAAATACAATTTCTCCCGGGGCAAGAGGTATACCGACGTAATTTCGTACTAAGCGACACCTCCAAGTTCCTTGCTTCCAAGCTTTGCCCAAAATTCCTCAAGTGTCGTATAGTGAAAAGGGTCGGGAATAATATGTACGAGGTAGAAAATCTTGCAGGAAAGAAATCAGGAATCTTCCATGCCAAGGACTTGAAACAATAAGACTGACTTTGTGTATCTCTGTTACCCTGTGCCTTTTTTCTTTGAAGTAATCGTAAGTGGATCTATTGCCCATGCATATTTATGTATGCTTGCATAAGTTATATTATGTATCTTTCGATGATCATGTTCATTTATGTAATTCAAGTTATTTATTTATTTACGCATTGTATTTATTCCGTGGTATCGTGCCTATTTCTGCAATATTTATGTCTATACGTTATTTATTTCTATATTCTATCTTTATTTTTTTGTTATATATTTAGTATTTAGGGCTATTTATTTATTTATTTGTTCAGATTTGGTAGATTTAATGATTGGTCATAATACTCGTATGTATCTATTTGTGAGCAGTTATTTATTGGCGTTTAACACGTCCACTAGTGATAATAATTATTCCCTTACTCGTCTTTTAGTTTATTATACATCTTGGTGAGATATTTTTGTATACATTATGATACAAATATTCTATTCTGTCTGTTAGCGTCGACTTAGTTTAGTTTATTTATTTAGGTAATGTACCTTCACTTAGGCATCAATGGAAAACAAAGTCTTGCTGTTTTTGCAATCTAAAAGCGATTTATTGACTGGTTAGGTTATAGCTATCGTTTAAATAAACATGATCTTAGGTATATGTACTCTAATTATTATATATAATATGTAAAGGGTTGGTGTATCTCACTTACTGGATATCCATTGTATTTTTTTGTATCAAAAATAACTCATGCAGCTGCAGGTCAACGAACCGATCCCATACATTAAATAACGACGACACTTCCTCTCAGTACATCGCAAATCTGTGTCTGCTCTTTAGGAGAAAGCGTGTTTGAAGAGTTTTCCTACCTGTACTGAAACATAATATGAATTAGGCATCTGGAGATGTCGTCTCATTATGAATGTACCTGTTTGGATTGGCAGAACAAATTCCACAACATCCGCGACGTGTTAATGATCGTCCCTCAGGTACACGTTGAGGATTTATAGGTCAAGTGGTAGAGGTTCTTCCTGAAATGAATTAGGATTAATAAATAGAGTGAGGGTTAACTACAAGAGACATATATGTATATACATACTGATTGCCCGGCTAAGGAAGTGGGTTCTTCCCCACGTTTTTTTTTTGTTTGCACTAGTGAAGCGACTCTGGGCCGGATAAGTAGATTAAGATCTCCCTCGTTTAGCTGCAGCAGCAGGTGACTCCTCCACCGCCCATGATGTCCGTGGACCTCCATCATCCTCGGAGAATTGTTATGGTCACCTGGAATGGAAGGAATAAAATAAAACCGCATTTACAGGAGAATTGTCTCGTGCTGTCACTATGTTTTCTTTTTTTTGTATTGTCATATTACCTGTCAGGCAGCGCATTATAAATGCCCCCTATGTGAGTCCGCTGGTTGGTGTCCTGGTTGGTCTAGTTGTTTCAGTTTGTGCTATAATACCAGAGGCACAAACCGAAAACGTAAGACAATTGTGAACTCATCATTCACCGAAAATTAGCGGACCACAGAGTAAATAAAGGAAATCATACGACATCTATGTACGATTTGGGTCTCAGCATTGCGAAACGGTCTGGTGGAATAATTCAAATTAGAACTCCAGCCGAGGCACACTTGAGGTGTAGTAGTACCCATATCACATAATACACAGTAGTGCAAATAGTGCGTGTGAACGTTTTATTTTAAAGACCTTTAAAAATACAGAAAAAGGCAGTGAAATATTTATAACGAAATTCCCTAATCAAAAGGGTGAGTACCAAAATAGTTTTCACGTGTTTTGTTTATTATAAAAGGTTAATTGATAGGAGCCTTAAAGTTAAAACGCACGGAAACGGCTGAAATTTAAATTGGCGGTCACCGACTATGAACTACGGTAGTGGCCGCCGAACCTTTTTTGTAGTGTGTTATTTGTTCATACAATACTCGTACATATATCCCTTATAAAATTGTCCGGAAATTGGTCAAAAGGAGTACAAGGAAGATTAATCCCCTCGTGCCCTTCATGTTACACCTCCTGCTTCGCCGATTTCACGTTCTCAAGGGAATTAAACAAAATTATACAATAATGCACATAAGAACTATTCAGTGCAAGAAACTCAATTAACGTTTGGGTGCTGAGAAACACCTGCGCCGTAAGCTACATAAAAAGAAAAGAAAAAGGAAACGTATCAAAATTAAAAAAAGTATATCCGTAAAAAAATATATAGGATATAAATAATAAAATCACATTTGTATGTACGTATATATATATATATAAGAGATTTCGACATCATAGTACACATATGGTGTACGTAGATAAAAAATGATTTCATCTAGTTAGTAATTTAAATAGTTAAATTTGCTTATTTAATAGATTAAATTATCAATATTTATAGTTTAAGTGACTAGCGACCTAGATTAAGTTAATTATTATCCAATTGTAGTTTAATGGCTTATCGTCAGATTACACTTGAGTATCGTCGTATTCGTATATATGTATATACATATGTATATCTATTTATTTAAAGTTGCTTAATGTTTAATATGCTCATAAGATGCTTTATGTAATGTTTTCTTTTGATTTTGCTTTACTACTTAGCTTAGGTTTTTGCTTATTTGGAATAAGTTATTGTTGAAAGTTTAGTTTTCCCCGTCCCCGTCTGGCCTTTGCAAATTGAGTTACATTAGAAAAACATACATATATCTACACAGAGCTCTATGTAGGTAGGTCAATATTACCGTAGGAATAGAGATAGCGCCGATAATTGAAGTTATCCAGAATAGCTGGCGGAAGGTGAAAACCGAATTTAATTTTTCTAAAACTTGTTTGTTGAACTTGTATGCTTCCTTTTTTTTTATTTCATTAAATTTGTAAGACCGTATGTCGAATTTGTATGTTTACTTTTGACTTTCCCTACCGTGAAAGGAACATGGTAGGTTACTAAGAAGATTTTTCAGGGGGTGCGGTAGGGTGTGCTAAAGACCATTCGGTGGGAATGGTCTGATCGTTGAGCAGCATCCATCATTGGGAAAATCCAATATCTGGCCACCGGATTTCCAGGTTGGGAGGGAAATGGCTACGCCGCATCGTCACCAGCAGCGCCCTTCAGTGTGGTGGACGTCCGTCCGATTTTCGGTGAAAGAGTAAGTAACTTTTTGGCATGATATGTGTTTTTGTGGTAGGTTTGGTTGAGTGTGGGGGCAAGATCCACCCCATTCCGGCGAGCGCAGTCGAGCATCGCAAGCATGCCACGTCCCTTGCACTCAACTGCTCAATGTTCCCTTCTTGTCCCATTCCCATCCTAAGGTCCTGTCCACATCCTTACATCCTGATACTTTTCAACTCCTAACTCCCTCTACATACCCCAATATAGACCTATTACAAGGAACTTCTAGTTCAATACCATGTCTACTAGAGACTTTAAGTAATTTGTCCCTAAAACTATAAAATATTTCAGTGGTTACTTGTTTATGATGAGTTGTTAGTTTACTAAAATGTACATTGAGTAGCGTTCTTATACTATTATAATTTTTAATTAATATGTTAATGTGTGAGTTGATTGTTTTTTGCGTAATAGGGGCACTTTTATTGATGCATTTATACGATTTACTAAACTCTTCCGTGTACGGAATAATGTTTTCTAGGATTTTGGACCACTTGCCCATTTAAGATCATAATAAAACATAGGGGCGGGCTACAGTCCGCTTGGGCGAACTGTTGGATACCCTATTCTTATTCCTATATCTCATAAGTGGGCGTGACAAAAATTTAAAGAATTTTATCGAAAAAACTAAGCTTTTGTAAATAAAAACGCTCCCTAGCTCAAACTTTGGTTTTTCAATAAAATTGTTTTATTTAATTGTGGGCGTGTCAGTAGGCGGATTTAAAAAAAATTTAAGTATGAGCATAAAGGGCACCTAGAGAGTATATACTATAAATTTCAGCTCCCTAGCTCAAACTTTGGACTTTCAAAAATAAAAATAAAATAATTGTGGGCGTGTCAGTAGGCGGATTTTGAAAATATTTACACATGAGCATAAAGGGCCCCTAGAGAGTATATATTAAAAATTTCAGCTCCCTAGCTCAAATTTTGGTTTTTCAAAAAAAAATATTTTATTTAATTGTGGGCGTGTCAGTGGGCGGATTTTGAAAATTTTATGTCCCAAGCAGTTTTATGGGCCAAAGATCATATATAAAAAATTTCAGCTTTCTAGCTCAAAATTCAATTTTTCCCAAAATTTGTTTTATTTAATTGTGGGCGTGTCAGTGGGCGGATTTTGAAAATTTTATGTCCCAATCAGTTTTATGGGCCATAGATCATATATAAAAAATTTCAGCTCTCTAGCTCAAAATTCGATTTTTTCCAAAATTTTGTTTTTTTGAGTTTGTGGGCGTGTCTGTGGGCGGATTTCAAAAATTCTTAAACTTGATTATTTCGGGACCCTAGAGAGTATATGGTTAAAATTTCAGCTCTCTAGGTCCAGTTTAAAGGCCTAATTTTTGCCGACGGACGGACGGACGGACGGACGGACATGGCTAGATCGACATTACTATCGATGCTGATCATAAATATAGTAACTTTTAGGGGTCTACGGGCAATATTAAGGTATGTTACAAACTATGCGTCAAAATTAATATACCCCTAGAATAGGGTATAAAAATCCAACTACAAATATACAATACCTACAATATAAAATTGGTTGCTACCTGCGCTACGGTTGTTTGTAATTTCTTCTTCTCTGATCTGCTGTTGTTTGTAATTTCCTCATCTCTGGGCTGCTGTTGTTTTTAATTTCTTCTTCTCTGGTCTGCTGTTGTTTGTAATTTCCTCTTTTCTTTTTGTTTGTTATCTGTTATTATTTTTTTTCGTCTATTGCATTGAACTGAATTGCATTACTTGTAGTTATGTATTTACTTGTTTGTTTTGTCCACATTTGCCTTATTTTTGCACATATTACACTTTAGAATATCATCTGATATTCTATTTCACGTGTTTTTATTATTATTTGTTTGTGTTTATATTTGCTCACGAGACTGAGCGTGAGTTATGTATTTTTTTTAAAAAAATTTTATGCCACATTTTATACACTGTTATCACCAAATTAAAGACTTGGATTACTCCAATTAGATATACAAAAAAGATCACATCTTCGTTTTCGATAGATGCTCTTTGAATTATCACGTCATTTATGATAGTACTGGTGTTATCCGTTTTTATGTCTTTTGATTGTTTTGTTCCCATTATTAAACAAAAAATCTATATTACCGATTGTAAACGAAATATTTCACTCGAAAATTGTCACGGTCGCCATGTAATGAAACGCTCGTCAATCAGGTTCAAGTCGAACTGACAGCATAGGCCAAGCATAGAACTGAGCATGCAGCAATCGCATGCAGCGACATGTACTATAATATGATACACCTGGAGAACCATAGTTAGCGATGATTCCCAGGGTGTACTAAAATGCTGATTAGGCATGAAGCATAGTGAACAATATGATACACCTGGAGAACCATAGTTAGAGATGATTCCCAGGGTGTAATTAGAATCTTGGAATGGAATGTTGCTATTACACTAGAGTTCTGTACCGATTTGTAAGAAACTCTGTGAAATCCGCGAAATTAGGCAGTGCTTTGGAAGATCCAAGATGCTCTTCCCAAAGACCCTGAGTTTGCGACGGTAATTTCTGGATCATAAGATGGATAATTATGGCATCCCATTGATGAACGGGCACCTCCAAATTTCTCAATGATTGGACGCACTCATTAGTGGTATCCAATAATGCCTTGATGTCTCTTACATCTTCGTTGTGTAACTTCGGTTGGTCACAAAAGAGTCTCAGTTGACAATTGACTAGCAAGCGTTTGTGCTCGTATCGCGTAGTCAGAATTGTCCAAGCTGATTCATAATTCTTTTCATTGATTACTAAATGCTGCAGCAGACGTGCGGCTTCGTCGCTTACATTTGCCTTTAAATAATGCAATTTCTGTACCTTTGACAGTGAATTATTGTCATGTACAATGCTTCTGAATAAATTGCTGAACTCTGGCCAGCTTTCATAATTGCCACCAAAACATGGTATTTTGATGGCTGGAAGTTTAAAATCACTGGAAATGGTGGGACCCAGTGTTTACTTGGACACATTGAGGACGTCAAGGGCTTCCTTCAATGTAGCCAAATATAAAAAGTATGCTTCCTTTAATTGTCCGAAAATTTCCCGTTCCAAATAGGAAGCCTTAATGTCAGTTGCCTCAGTAGACGAGACAATGAGCATGTGGTGCCGTTTGGCACTTGCAAAGATGTCTTCCAGCTCCTTCAATCGTGCTTGAATAGCGAATCGTGATTGAGGAGTGGCCTTATTTTCGACATATTTGTCAAATTCACCCTTCACTTCCCTTAAGAAATTTGTGATCGTTTCGCAGGCCGTAGCTATCTTAGTCTTACTCATTTTCCTATTCTACCTGATTTAGAGTTCAAAGATTTTATTCTTAAGTCAAAGTCTTTAGATTTGATAACTTTCAATATTTTCAATTTAGTGAATCAATTTTAATCAATATAATAAGTATCAATAAGTTCCAACGCACCTGATTTTCCTTTGTTTCCACAGTATCTGCCGATGGTCAAAATAGCTGCTTCTTCTTCAGTGGTTGGTATTTGCCGGTGGCCAAATAGCTGCTCTTCGTTCACGTTCCGCACACTAATACGTATTGCCCGTTGTTGGGTCACACTAGCTGTCTTTTAGTTCACAATAGAGGTTATAGAGTTCACAATAGAGGTAATAGGGACTGTCTTTCCCGATGTTGGATCACAACACCCCTTATTTCACTTCACGACACGATACAAAAGAATATCCTTGACGAAGGATATCCGGCTCGAAGGACCAAATGTTGCGCCACGGCAACTTGCGTTATTAGAAACTAGGAAAAAAGAACCAATGTTGCTCCACGGCAACTTGCAACGGAGAGACAATCGAACCACAATGAAATAAACAAAAAAAAAATTATTTTTTCAATTACAACTTTATTTTTCTTTCTTTAATTATCTTATACGTAGCAGAGCAAGACTGATCGTTCGCGGTGAGTACTGGATGATTACTGCCTTGTCCAAAACTCATCCCCAGTCCAGCAAGTCCCAGATGTGAGCTGCCTTCAGTACCTTGTACCATGTTACGGCCTTCCAAATTTCGTTGACAATATCATTGTATATACACTTTATAGTAGTGCCATCATGTCGAATTTTTTGTTTTAGCCGACTAAATGCAGATGGCGTTATGAATTGAGCTAGAATGTTTGTGTCTAAACTTTTGCTGTCATCTTCATTTTAAATACACACTTTGAAAACGAAGAAAGCAAGACCAAATAAACCGGTTTGTCTCTCTCGAATCTTTCCGTCGAACGAATTTCATTCCATTGTGTATGCATTTTTTTTTCATTGTAAGAAGGAGCATAGGCGTAGGCAGCGCAGGTAGCATGTTCATGTACGTATGCTTTGCAAGTAGCAGAGGTTGATGATGGAAACCAAGTAAGTTATTATTTGTATGGATAATGGATTTCGCATTATCGACTCTCTGGATGGAAGGGGCGATTCGTTTGAAACGAAAAATTTAATAAAATTTGATTTGGGTATTTTTCTTTCAAATGAGAAATTATAAATTTATCGCATTTTAGATTCTCGCTATTTTGGTTATATCTTGTCGAAAAATGTACCGATTTATATAATTCTTTTTGTAATTGATTTAGAAATATTCAGTCTAATTTATAAAGCAATGACATAATATATTTTGTGTCGGTATTGTGCCATGCTGCACCACCACTTATTGGTCAATAGGTACCTACACGATGAATATTTATATGGATAATACGAATTTTCGTTGTTTAAAGTCCCTGCACCTTTGCAATAAAGCATTGAGGAAGGTCACTTGTTTGTGTTTTTTGCTTCTAATGAAGGTTGCTTGATTGGTTCTCTTTCGCATTACCCATGTTGTAACATTAGATATACGTGTTTTTAATCAGCGAGCTTTAATCAGACGGCCTACTCCTCGTTTCGTTCTATTATTAGTTGTCATGCCCTGTGGTAAATGGTTCTGCTGAAATTTGCAATATATTTTTTTTTAGCTTCTGGTTCGCCAAGGCGAAGAAAAAGGTACGGCGACCTATGAGGTCGTTTGTACCGTCTGGGCCAGAAATATGTTAAGCTAGTAGTATTTCTTCTGTCCGTATAAAGCGGATAATGCTACCAGCAGACCACTTCTTTATATCTTCGGAACTCAGTTGTTCTCTGAGGCCGGACATTCACCTAGAATGTGTTCAGCTGTTTCGTCTTCCTCAAGACATAGCCGGCATTCTGCAGAGTCAACTATTTTCATTATGTTTAGGTGCTATCGCAACCCGTCGTCGGCCTTTTCGTTGCCTTCAAAACCTTCGTGGCCCGGAATCCACCACAGTTTGGTCTTGTTCCTTTACTTTACCTACTGAACATGTAAGCAGTAAAGAAATTATGAGTTTATGGTTTTTTAGACTCTTGCTATTTTGGGTATATTTCGTCCAAAAATTCACCAATTTCTATCATTTCTTTTGTAATTGATTCAGAAATATTCGATTTGTTTTTTACCAGATATTTATAAGCGAACACGTTGTTGGATACGTATATCTGTTAGAGGCAGCTCACCTGTCGATTTACATTTACGACGAAAAAAAGGACTAATTTTATAACCTTTTTGGGAAAAGCATCAATAAAATCGAATTTATCTACCTAATCCCAATTTTTTTTTACAACATAAACTTAATATAGCCTTCTTTCATATTGCATTTGGTTTTTCCCATATTATCGAAGGAGTTAAAAAATTTCGTAAAATTAAATCAAGAAACTACCTGTTCGTAATCAGGTGAAACGGAGGTACATACCAATTGTATTAAATACCAGCAAACATCCTACGGCCTCCTCGCAATATGCCATAACCTACCCCAAATTTCCATTAGAGCCAACAATTAATATACCATCTTTGTATATACATACATAAGTGAATATGAAGACTTTTCTTTTTAGCTTAAAGATGTATAAGTTGTTTTAATTTTCCTTAAACGGTAAACTCTCTTAAGCGGACAAAAATGTGCACCATTAATGTCCCCTCAAGGAAGATTTCACCTTATGTATATATACATACATATGAAACTTATATTTTTTCTGGCTGAGGTATTAACGAGGCTGGAATAAAAAAAATGTGGCTTTCTATAACATGCGATACGTCTAACCATGCGTTTGATGGAGTTCAATATTTTAATGCATTTGGGTACTTACCTATAAAATTTCATAATTGTACCTACCTACTTCAAAAGATAAATTTAAACTATACTTCATTTCTTTAGTACCTACTGGGACATCCTGAAACCGAAATTTGCATTAAGTATATTGGCCGCTAGTGGTCGGTATGACGGTATCAAAAGAAGTATCTAGGTATCAAAAAGAATACCTAAATCAATGATATTTAGCTGCCCAAACTGAGGCACTCAGGTGCTTGTGCAAAACCAAATGAAAAAATTCTGTTTATATTCGGAGATTCGATTGTGTAACATAATGCAAACGAAATATGAACCTAATATGATTTTGAATACCGATTATGAATGAATGCCCTTTTTATTTGATGAACCAATAAGTAAACCAATTTGAGTTGTTCATGAATAACCTACGGCAGCTATTATTACAAGCAGGGCACGCGCTCGTACACACACTCTAACTTGTCTTATCTTATCTCTGCCTCAATTAATTTTTTTCACATGCAAATATGATATGCCTCACTGCTGAAATGCGAATCTCCTTCGCCGATCTTAACATATACACACCAATTGTATAAAATACAACAAAATAAGTTCCAGGTGACGGTTTTGTTCTAATTGCAATATGCCATAACCTACCCCAAAAACTTTGATCAGAGCAAACAAATAATATACCATCAATCTACCCAACTACAATTATCCCACCTCTCTTCATCCACCATCGCCCCTACCATTAAATATGAATATCTGCTTTTCACTTGCAAATATGCGACTCTCCTTTAACGATCATACACACACATACCAATTGTGTTACTCGTAAAATCCAGAAAATATAACATACCCCTTCCATCAAAGCAAACAAAAAATATACCAAAAATCTACACGAAACCTGCTTTGCCAACCACCAGCACTACCTGCATCATCCTCCTACTCATATTCCCAGCACGAGAATGGTGTAGAACGAGACTATCATGATTTGTTGCGGGCGAATGCGCACTGATGGCGTATCGTCGTTTACGCACGGTTGCACTACTATAAGGTTGTTACAGTCACCTATGCGGCGTATAAAATCTGCAATCTGTAGAAAGTCAAAAAGAAAAAAAAAGATGAAAATAACTGACACTACCTACCTCGAATCGTAAATCCGAATGCGTGGTGTTCCATCAGCACAAACATCGAGCAGTCCGTTCATAGGCAAACAATAGAACCAACGTTTGCGTGCTGGTGGAGAAACGAACATGTAGATCGTTTCAGCTGACATTCCCGTGCGACTGGCTACTACACTCGAAATGCCAGCAGAGTCCCTTTCGTCGTCAATAGTCCAAGAATAGAATGTGTTTTGTCTGAAATATAAAGAAATATTAGTACCTGTTGTTACGGTCACCTGTAAAGGGAACGTAAACAAAGTTATTCATTGCCACTGAAGTCATATCGCAACAGTTTCAAACATTGAGAGTACTCACCGTAGCCACTAAACCTCCTTGTTTAACCGAAAGGATATCCTTCAGATGCGGTGCAGTTCGTAGGTTTGTCCTCACACACCGCAACTCCTCATCCATCGGTAGATTGAAGGGCAACGGGTAACATGAAACAAAAAAATACACATCAGGAAAATACAGACTAGCTACAAACATACTTAACCCAATCCATAGGGAGAAGAGTCCGGTTGGTGTGTCCCATATGTGGTCCAAGCTGGATCTAGCGTCTCTGGGATTCGGAAAGTCTGAATCGATAAAACAAAGATAAAAATATAAATTTACCCGTTGACTCGAAACAAATATAAATTTGTGCAACAAATTGCAATTTTCAACAGCTGTTTGAGTTGTCAGTTGTCATCCGTGAAAATTCGGAGCAAAGGGCTCATTCACGATGGCAAATTATTGGCACAAGTTAATACTCCAACCTTTTGGTAGAAGATGAGAGAGCGGAAGATTCAAATACAACTGCTGGTTATGATTGGTAGGATCCAAGATCGGATGATGGGATTTTGGCCACTAGCGGGAAGGTAGTGTGGTTGTTGGTGGCGCTAAACGGATGATGGTCTGCTGATTCAGGTCAGGAGAACATAGCTTATTACAATTAAAGTCGCTATACTGATCAGACGTCCGCCAAAGAAAAAAAAGCTAGTGCAAAGACACGTAGAACACCAAGAAAAAAAAATACAACAAAGTAGTGAATCAAAAAAAATATATAATATTAATTAAATTTGCAAAAGACCTAAGTATAGGCAGTTTTGGATTTTTTTTTGTGTATAGAGTCAGTGAACACGAATCAGTGAGTTTTAGTTTAAGTTGTATCTAGGATAGCTAATTTAAAAAGATTTTTTTTTGATTAGGAAATTATCTTAGTATAGCACTACGTGAAGGTCAACTGGCGGTCATAGACTATCCGTCAAAAGACACCCAAAAAAGGAAGTCGTGACCGCCAATTTTTTTTAATCCTTGTGTGGCCTACAGTATAAAAAGTGAATGCGGTGCGAAATTTTGAAAACGCCGAAATATATGTTCGAGACGACTTACATGGTACATCGGCCATCGAAGTCTCCTGCACGTTGGTGCTCCAAGGGGACGAGTTCCCCCATCACGCCTTTTGTGACGTCACAACGCCTGTTGCTTTAGTGTGCCTATTGAGGAACAAAAATAAAAATTATTAATTAAATTTTAAAATAAAATATAATGCGGCGAATAGTTATTGATAGTGTTAAGAAAATTTCTTTGTATTAGCATAAGCCATAAGCGTGATTTTTTTGGGTTTGTTTTTTTGTATCAATGATATTTTTGTTGATAGATTCTCCCATTGGGAGTAGTTTCCGAAACAGTTTGTGAGCAAGAGGTTAATATTCGGGTTTCCTCTACCGTAATTCAGTTCTCCCTTGTTTTTTTGTTGTAAAATTCAGATACCCCTCTTCGAAACCTACATTGAGCTCAATTTAGGTAGGAATTCGGCAAAGGTGAGGGATAATTACTCAGTAAGACGAGAACGGAATTCAAGCTAGAGTTTGCTTGCGTTATATATGTACACAATTTTTTTTATGTTTTCAAGTTGTTCTGGGTTTTTTTTTTCAGCAGTAACTCATTTGTTTGTTAAATTTACAGAGCGAGTTTCAAATTTTGTTTAAAGATTTTTTTGTGTTAAGGGTTACCATCCCATGACTTATATTTTTGTGAAATTACATTTTTATTTTTGATATTTATTAATTTGGTCAAGAATTCTTGGTTAGGGTTACCATCCCACCAATTATAATTTTTATTTAATTATTTATTTATTTTGGTTCAGTTTGTTTGGTTAAGGGTTACCATCCCATTATTTATTTATTTTGTTAAAGTTTAATATTCACCTCTGTTGTCTAGTTAGTTCAGCTTAAAGTTCTTTTGTTAAGGGATACCACCTTATTATTTTTGTTATAGTTTAATTTTGTTTATTCATTTTTTTTATTATTTCCTTACTTTTGGGTTAGGAAATATTTTTTTTTTTTGATTAATGTTAGTTAGGGTTACTATACAATCTTCTTTGCTTGCTAAAGATTATTTTTGCAATGGTAACTGAGTCCTTTTCATTACCTTTTTGTTTTCTTTTGTTTATATATTTTTGCTGTTAATTGTAAGGATATTTAAATAAAAATCACGCTATCGAAAGTAAATGCGTTCTTCTTGGCGTCTATTTGAGCACACGATGATGTGCTGAGATTTTCTTTTTTTCAGGGGGTGGACTAAGGTAAGCTACATTTATCTCGGCGGATGACTTGACTGTGAGGATGCACACATAATGGGGAAGTTCTGAGGCCAATGAACTTCCAGGTTGGGTGGGTATTGGCCGCGCTCATAACACCTAAGAGCGCTTCTCAAAGTGGTAACCGTCCGTCCGCTGTCAAATTAAATAATTTTTGTTTTCGGCACGATATATGTTTTGTCAATAGGTGCGGTTGACTTTCGGGAACAAGAATCCCCCCATTCTGACGAGCGCAGCCGTGCAGAGCCAGCGTGCCATGTTTCCGGAAGTCGACATTCTCTCCAAAAATCCCAAATTTCCCTATCTTGCTTCCTCGTCCGGTCATCCTACCCTTTTTGAATTCCAAACTGCCTTTCCACTCCTGCTCCTGCCTATTACAAATGGCGCCCAACGTACAGCGTCCTGTCCAACGTAATTGTCGTATTAGTCCACAGTTGTATTTGTTGGCAACACCAAAGAAGTCATAAGTCTTCATTTGAGAAGTCCCTGACAAGTCAAAAGAATTGCGATGAATCCTTTGATGTTGAAAACAAAAACAACTGGTAGCTATTAGTTTTATGTGCTTTCTACTTCTATCTCTTTCACTTACTTTTACTTTTCTATCACAAATTTTAATTTTCACTTTCATTTCATTTTCGTATAACCTTCATGTGTACAGTGGCCTTGTTCGTCATCGTAACATGCAGCACTGTCACATTCTTCATCTTCTACTTTGTGTTGTTGCCTTCTCCTCCAAGTCTTCCAGCAAGTCCACAGGATAGACTGGAATCGCGGGAGTAGAAGAAAATAACAGTGTGTCCTGTTACCTTTTTGTCTATATTTACCACTTTGAGAAAAAAAAAAAAAAAAAAAAAAAAAAGGAGTTTAGTCCGTCTGATGTCTTTTTCCGAGTATCCAAAGAAGTTTAAGTCATCCTAGGTCGCGCCAACAAAATGCCGCCGAGGACAGCTACCTGAAACACCCCCGTGTCCACACATACAAACAACATTTTTCTTGTTGAGGATTTTTTTTTGATATTTATTTGTTTAAAAAAATATATTCTACTCACTTAGGTCACACATAATTATTTTTGTTGAATACTTTATATTGGATATTAGAATCTGTTTGTTTGCCCATTGCAAACGATCTATGGTTTGTGTATTATCACAAATCCCCAACAAAATCATAAACATATATACCAATAATAATTTTTCTTCGTATTCCCACAATTACATATTTTAATCTTCCAATATCAATTCACATAACTACGTTTCCAATTTACAGGTATACTGTAATATAATACATATTACACACTATATTTATATATTTACTTAAATACATTCCTTAGTTAATACATATTTTTAGTAAAATTAAAAATCATTGAAAGAAACTTACGTTAAGTGTGAGTGTCCTTTTTCTCAGTCAGTCCGTTTTATACCGGTGGTAAGTCGTCCCAAGTCAAGTGAATACATTCCTGTAGTCGTCTGCTTCGTCCCCTTTTCATAAATCCATGATGAATTCTGCAGAGAGAGAAAAAAATATAAACAGGTCAAGAAGGGAAAGTTTATTCGATGAAAACAGGAGACTTACTAGATCCAATTCACAGCTACCACAAACTTCGAGCAGTACAATGCCAAGGGTAACGCACACCCCGATAGGTAGTAGGAGATCACTCCAGGATGCTTCCAACACCGATGCTGCCTTTCCAGCGTCCGTTCAAGATCAGAACCGTGCGATTAGCTCAGATTTTCATCCAGCTCCTCCTAGTGCTAGCTTCAGAAACGTAGGTACAGTACCGAAAGTGCAGAACACTTCGATGAATGGTAGGGATTCTGTTCAAGTTCCTTCGAACAGTAATAACCATCCACCATCGTCAGCCATACCACTATCTGATTTTTCCCAAAGCCGTTCAAGTAGCTCCGACTCAATACCAGCACCCGCATATAGTGAACTTAGCAATTTAGGTGCCGCAGGATTAGCATCCCAAAACCCCAGTTCCGTGACGTTAGTAGACCTAGATGAAAGGCAAGAGGAAGATTATTTACCAAGCAATAACTTGATTCCAAACGAAATGCAGAAGGAATTGAAAGCCTACGTCAACCTAGCCTTGGTCAATGCTTTCTCGAGCTTGAAGAATACTCTGAGGGGAGAGATCTCCGAAGACCTGAAGAGCGAGATGAGAAATAGTTTTCTAGGCTTCACTAATGAGATAAACAACCTCTTTCGTCCGATTCCTGAAGCTGGAGAAGCAATACCAGTTGCGATGGCTCAACCTGTAGCTCCTCAGTCAGAATTTCCTCCATCTCAGTCTGTTCAGCACCCACCTGTAGTTAAGCAACAGCCTTCGGTCCTGCAGCAACCGTTTGTTCGACCACAGGAACCCGCCCGCAAAATGCAATCTCATCCTGATGCAACCGCGAGGGCATTTGTTCCTGTTGTGCAAAACCACAGGCACAACTATTACCAAAATAATAGAACAAGTCGTAATTTTCAAGCATATCAACAGACGTACCAACCAGAGAATCCGATTCTACAAACGAGGAATCCTCCTGGCGGGTACCATTATAGTCCACCAGATCAATCCATGCAAGCCGCTCCACGCCAAGGTGTTGGAGGCTCCATCAAGATAGACAAGTGGGGTCTCAGTTTTAATGGGAATCCGGAGACACTCGATGTCGAAGATTTTATCTTCCGACTTGAGACTCTGCAAAGTCAGTACGACTACCCCTGGTCCGAAATTATGAGGGACTTCCACCTCCTTCTTGCAGGTGCCGCCTACGAATGGTACTGGCAGTACCAGCGATCCAACCTTCGTCCAGATTGGCCAACATTGCGAGACGCGTTGAAGCGACAATTTCGAAATTCGAAATCAGATTTCGAAATCATTCGCGACATCCTTGATCGTAGGCAGGGCACCTGGGAGTCAAGTGACGATTACTTCACAGCCATACAGAAGTTGAGGTCTCAGCTTCGAGTACAAATGCCTGAAGTTGACTTAGTGCGGATCCTGAAGCGTAATCTCAGTGAAAAGATCGGAAAGGTGATTTATCCCATGAACATTTTTACGTTGGAACAGCTCAAGGATGTATGCAGAGATGCGGAGAATGCCTTTCCAAACAGAGATCCGCCCAAGCAACATCGAAATCCAACGAAATTCGTGGTAAATGAGCTGGACTATGGTGAAGATCCGTATCAGCAGGAAGAGCAGTTTGCGGCTATGCAGTCCTACAAACAGAATCCTCCACGAAGACAGACGGATCCACGAACCTGGATCTGCTGGAACTGTAGGGTCGAAGGCCACAATTTCATGGACTGTCCGTCCGCTGTACGTAACATATTTTGTTACAGATGCGGCCAAGAAGGTGTAATAACACCAAAGTGTCGGCGTTGTAACCCGGAAAACCGATCGTTGAACGCGACGTCGATGGGGGAGTCGCGTTCGACTCAAACCCCCTAATAATACCCACCAGGGATTGTGAGTCTCAGACTGAACGAGAGGAAATGCATCGGTCAACAGAAGATGCAACAAAAATAACAATATTGAAAAGAGAAGAAAATAAAAATGTAGATACTCATAGTAATAGGGTAGAAATTAAGCCACTACACATAAGAATTAGGGATTATAATTTAGCTAGGGATAAGATTTTTAGGGAAAACAGAGTGAGCTTATCCAAACATATAATAGAAACTAGGAATAGATACCAGATACGCAAAGGGATTAGAAAAGCGGTAGCGTCTAATCAAATGATTACTTCCGCCGATCCAAGACCATATGCTAAGATCAAAATAGCAGATAAAGAAATTTTTGGCTTACTAGATAGTGGAGCCAGCATCAGCATTCTAGGAAAAAACTGTGAGCAATTTGTGAAGTCACTAAATATAGCAGTAAGCAAGTCCACTTCCAATGTGAAAACTGCAGATGGCAAGGCTCAGTCCATAATAGGAAGAATCCAAGTGCCTGTGACCTATAAAGAACAAAAACATAACATTAACTTTTATTTGGTACCAAATTTAGATCAAGAATTATACCTGGGAGTTGATTTTTGGAAAGCTTTCCGGATAGCTCCACAGGTCATCAGTGCGATTAGCGTGCCCGAAACATCAAACGTTGAAGTTCCTGAGAATGAGTCACACGAGCTATCGTTTGAGCAGTCGAATGAGTTGGAGGCAGTAAAAAGGAAGTTCCTTTGTTTTACCAAGCATGGGTTGGGAAAGACACAGGTGGAAGAGCATATCATCGACACCGGAGATGCGGCCCCGGTTAAGCAGCGTCACT
This sequence comes from Portevinia maculata, assembly GCA_949715645.1. Lineage (NCBI taxonomy): Eukaryota > Metazoa > Arthropoda > Insecta > Diptera > Syrphidae > Portevinia > Portevinia maculata. The sequence goes on along the minus strand of OX454528.1, from coordinate 43,976,989 downwards.
ACCCTGTGTCTCCAGCGATACAAGCCCTCCTGTATGAAGAGATAGACCGAATGTTGAGGCTTGGCGTTATTGAGGAGAGTGAGAGTCCGTGGTGTTCTCCAATGGTTCTAATTCGAAAACCTGGCAAGAACCGTGCTTGCTTGGACTCGAGAGCACTGAACAAATTGACCAAAAAGGACGCTTACCCTCTCCCCCATATCGACGGGCTTCTCAGTCGGCTTCCAGACACCTACTACATTAGTAGCGTCGATCTCAAGGACGCATTCTGGCAAATACCGTTGGAGAGGCAGAGTAGGGAAAAAACTGCGTTTGCGGTTCCGGGAAGACCCTTATATCACTTTAGAGTCATGCCGTTTGGGTTGTGTAATGCAGCCCAAAGGATGTGTCGACTTATGGACAAGGTGATTCCTGCACGACTAAGGGACCGTGTCTTCGTCTATCTCGATGATCTGCTCGTCATTGCCCCGGATTTCCAAACCCATGTAGCACTGCTAGGCGAGGTTGCTGATTGTCTGAGGAAAGCCAATCTCACCATCAATGTATGTAAATCTAAGTTCTGCTTCAAAGAACTGAAGTATCTGGGTTTCATCGTTGGTGGTGGGATTTTAAAAACCGATCCCGAGAAAGTTAAGGCGATCACCGAATTTCCGGTTCCCAAAAACCAAAAGCAGGTTCGGAGGCTACTCGGTCTAGCCGGCTGGTACCGCAGATTCATTAAGGATTTCTCCACTTTGACTGCCCCCATCACAGACACACTGAAAAAGAAGAACGACAAATTTAGCATGACTAGCGAAGCACTCGAGGCGTTCGCGAAGTTAAAAAGCGCATTAACGACTGCGCCGGTGCTCATTCACCCGGACTTTACGAAACGTTTTTATATTCAGTGCGATGCTTCTGATTCAGGTATTGGTGCAGTTCTGTTCCAGAAGAATGATAAGGATGAAGAGTCGCCAATATCCTATTTTTCACAGAAACTAAATGCGGCTCAGAAGAACTATAGCGTGACGGAAAAAGAATGCATGGCTGCTGTCACGGCTATCCACAAGTTTCGCCCATATGTGGAGGGGATGGACTTTACAGTTATCACCGACCATTCCAGTCTACGATGGCTCATGAGCTTGAAAGATCTGAGCGGAAGATTGGCACGATGGAGTCTTAAGTTGCAGGCCTACACATTCAACATCGAACACAGAAAAGGTTCATTAAACGTGGTACCGGACACACTGTCCAGAATATATGTTGAAAGTGTCGACGTCCAACATGTAGCACCATTGATCGATTTAGATTCGGAAGAGTTCTTGTCTGAGGAGTACCGCAGCTTAATCGACACCATCAATGCGCATCCAGAGGAACTCCCGGATCTAAAAGTAGATGATAGGTTTGTCTATAAGCGTTCGTTGCCACCAGCAGGAGACGAAACAGTCGAGCATACATGGAGGCTGTGGGTCCCATCAGGCTTAACTGAGCAGCTTGTTATAAAAGCTCACGATCCGCCCCAAGCAGCTCATGGTGGTATATCGAAGACGCTACACAGGATCAGACAGTACTTCTACTGGGCAAACATGACTGTGCAAATCCGAAAATATGTGTCTAACTGTTCAGTGTGCAAACAGTGTAAGTCGTCCAACCAAATTTTACGTCCCCCAATCATAAAAAGTTTTAGTACTAGTCGGCCATTTGAGAAGATCTACATTGACTTTTTAGGTCCATATCCCCGATCAAAATCTGGTAACTGCTATGTGTTTGTCGTCCTAGATCACCTGTCCAAATTTGTTCTGTTGAAAGCGTTCAGAAACTCTAGTACAGTAAGTGTTGTAAATTTCTTACAAAATGAGGTATTTAAAATGTTCGGTGTACCAGCCGTTATACACTCAGACAACGGAAGACAGTTCCTTGCTAAAGACTTCCAAAACCTTGTGGAAAAGTTCGGGATACGTCATTTTAAGACTGCATGCTACTCGCCGCAGTCAAACGCATCCGAGAGAGTTAACCGAACCCTGCTAGCAGCTATAAGATCATATATCAAAGATGATCAACGCAATTGGGATCTGCACTTAAGCGACATCGCCTGTGCCTTGCGAAGCTCAGTCCATACTTCAACCGGAGTGTCACCATATTTCGCTCTTTTCGGGGTAAATATGATGACACATGGAAGCTGTTATGGACTGGCACGGAAGCTACAGGCGGTGGAGGATAGCGAACTCCTTACACTCTCTCGTCAAACACGACTACAATGCTTACGCGACAAAATGAAGGAGAACATAGCGAAAGCAAATGAGAAGTCTGCAAAGAAGTATAACGTCCGAACACGAAATGTTCACTTCATTCCTGGGCAGGAGGTTTTCCGAAGGAATTTCGTCCTCAGTGACACTTCGAAGTACCTAGCTGCAAAACTCTGTCCAAAATACGTCAAATGCAGGATAGCAAAGTCAATAGGAAACAGCATGTATGAGTTAGAGAACTTAGCTGGCAAGCGAATAGGTGTATTCCATGCGAAAGACCTAAAACAATAAGCTATTCTAGAGTGTCTGCTTATTCCTTCTGTGATATATATGTAGCAGTTCTTATCTAAGTTATCTAATAAGTATCTGTTATTTATTCCGCTTTAGTTTATTTAACTAAATAGTTAGCTCACCTGTACCTGAATACACCACTCAAACTGTGATATTTATGTCACAACTGATGTGTGTGTGGTCAAGTCCCTATTGCTCATTAATTATTTATTATCCGTCTATTCAAAGTTATTTATTTATTGGTGTTCATCTACGTATTTATTTATTTAGTATATCTGTTAATTTATTAAATTCTTCTTTATTTATTGCATCAATGTTAACTTATTTATTTATTTGCCTTGTTGTTAATTAACGTATAGTTATGTTAAACTTATGTATCGACCTATGTATTAATATATCTCTGTTAATTTATTACTAAATGTATTTACTTATATCTATCTATAAGCATGTATTCCGTATGTTCACATGTCTGTCTCGAGTATTTAAAGTATCTTAAAATTATAGCCAGCCGTATTCTATTATGTATCTAGCTTATATGTATACTGCAAAATATATATATGTCACTATACGTAGGCTCACACCTAACTACACTATCTCAACGCTTGGGAAATGCAAAACAAAAACAAAAACACTTACAAGCCCGGCAAACATAGTGTGGGTTCTTCACCACGCGGCAACCTGTTTAACAATCCTTCAGTAGGATGACCTTTGTCACTGTCCTTGTCGTCAAGAGTTTTGATCAAGTCCAGAGTTTTGTTACGGTCACCTGTAAAGGGAACGTAAACAAAGTTATTCATTGCCACTGAAGTCATATCGCAACAGTTTCAAACATTGAGAGTACTCACCGTAGCCACTAAACCTCCTTGTTTAACCGAAAGGATATCCTTCAGATGCGGTGCAGTTCGTAGGTTTGTCCTCACACACCGCAACTCCTCATCCATCGGTAGATTGAAGGGCAACGGGTAACATGAAACAAAAAAATACACATCAGGAAAATACAGACTAGCTACAAACATACTTAACCCAATCCATAGGGAGAAGAGTCCGGTTGGTGTGTCCCATATGTGGTCCAAGCTGGATCTAGCGTCTCTGGGATTCGGAAAGTCTGAATCGATAAAACAAAGATAAAAATATAAATTTACCCGTTGACTCGAAACAAATATAAATTTGTGCAACAAATTGCAATTTTCAACAGCTGTTTGAGTTGTCAGTTGTCATCCGTGAAAATTCGGAGCAAAGGGCTCATTCACGATGGCAAATTATTGGCACAAGTTAATACTCCAACCTTTTGGTAGAAGATGAGAGAGCGGAAGATTCAAATACAACTGCTGGTTATGATTGGTAGGATCCAAGATCGGATGATGGGATTTTGGCCACTAGCGGGAAGGTAGTGTGGTTGTTGGTGGCTCTAAACGGATGATGGTTTGCTGATTCAGGTCAGGAGAACATAGCTTATTACAATTAAAGTCGCTATACTGATCAGACGTCCGCCAAAGAAAAAAAAGCTAGTGCAAAGACACGTAGAACACCAAGAAAAAAAAATACAACAAAGTAGTGAATCAAAAAAAATATATAATATTAATTAAATTTGCAAAAGACCTAAGTATAGGCAGTTTTGGATTTTTTTTTGTGTATAGAGTCAGTGAACACGAATCAGTGAGTTTTAGTTTAAGTTGTATCTAGGATAGCTAATTTAAAGATTTTTTTTTGATTAGGAAATTATCTTAGTATAGCACTACGTGAAGGTCAACTGGCGGTCATAGACTATCCGTCAAAAGACACCCAAAAAAGGAAGTCGTGACCGCCAATTTTTTTTAATCCTTGTGTGGCCTACAGTATAAAAAGTGAATGCGGTGCGAAATTTTGAAAACGCCGAAATATATGTTCGAGACGACTTACATGGTACATCGGCCATCGAAGTCTCCTGCACGTTGGTGCTCCAAGGGGTCGAGTTCCCCCATCACGCCTTTTGTGACGTCACAACGCCTGTTGCTTTAGTGTGCCTATTGAGGAACAAAAATAAAAATTATTAATTAAATTTTAAAATAAAATATAATGCGGCGAATAGTTATTGATAGTGGTAAGAAAATTTCTTTGTATTAGCATAAGCCATAAGCGTGATTTTTTTGGGTTTGTTTTTTTGTATCAATGATATTTTTGTTGATAGATTCTCCCATTGGGAGTAGTTTCCGAAACAGTTTGTGAGCAAGAGGTTAATATTCGGGTTTCCTCTACCGTAATTCAGTTCTCCCTTGTTTTTTTGTTGTAAAATTCAGATACCCCTCTTCGAAACCTACATTGAGCTCAATTTAGGTAGGAATTCGGCAAAGGTGAGGGATAATTACTCAGTAAGACGAGAACGGAATTCAAGCTAGAGTTTGCTTGCGTTATATATGTACACAATTTTTTTTATGTTTTCAAGTTGTTCTGGGTTTTTTTTTTTCAGCAGTAACTCATTTGTTTGTTAAATTTACAGAGCGAGTTTCAAATTTTGTTTAAAGATTTTTTTTGTGTTAAGGGTTACCATCCCATGACTTATATTTTTGTGAAATTACATTTTTATTTTTGATATTTATTAATTTGGTCAAGAATTCTTGGTTAGGGTTACCATCCCAACAATTATAATTTTTATTTAATTATTTATTTATTTTGGTTCAGTTTGTTTGGTTAAGGGTTACCATCCCATTATTTATTTATTTTGTTAAAGTTTAATATTCACCTCTGTTGTCTAGTTAGTTCAGCTTAAAGTTCTTTTGTTAAGGGTTACCACCTTATTATTTTTGTTATAGTTTAATTTTGTTTATTCATTTTTTTTTATTATTTCCTTACTTTTGGGTTAGGAAATATTTTTTTTTTTGATTAATGTTAGTTAGGGTTACTATACAATCTTCTTTGCTTGCTAAAGATTATTTTTGCAATGGTAACTGAGTCCTTTTCATTACCTTTTTGTTTTCTTTTGTTTATATATTTTTGCTGTTAATTGTAAGGATATTTAAATAAAAATCACGCTATCGAAAGTAAATGCGTTCTTCTTGGCGTCTATTTGAGCACACGATGATGTGCTGAGATTTTCTTTTTTTCAGGGGGTGGACTAAGGTAAGCTACATTTATCTCGGCGGATGACTTGACTGTGAGGATGCACACATAATGGGGAAGTTCTGAGGCCAATGAACTTCCAGGTTGGGTGGGTATTGGCCGCGCTCATAACACCTAAGAGCGCTTCTCAAAGTGGTAACCGTCCGTCCGCTGTCAAATTAAATAATTTTTGTTTTCGGCACGATATATGTTTTGTCAATAGGTGCGGTTGACTTTCGGGAACAAGAATCCCCCCATTCTGACGAGCGCAGCCGTGCAGAGCCAGCGTGCCATGTTTCCGGAAGTCGACATTCTCTCCAAAAATCCCAAATTTCCCTACCTTGCTTCCTCGTCCGGTCATCCTACCCTTTTTGAATTCCAAACTGCCTTTCCACTCCTGCTCCTGCCTATTACACTGTCGACAGAAAAGGGCATAGTAAATGCAAAGAAAGTGTACTTATCTAGTTATCTCCATACGCATTACATCGTGTGTTTTCGTGCGAATGCGAAAACATTCCGATGGCCTAGGGTATGTTTGGTATCCCCAGTGTCACCGATACTTCGAACGATGGATATAATTATTCTAAAACATAAAACGAATATTAGTGATGGTAAACAAAACGCAATATAGGAAAATACATGATAAAATACGAAAATATTACTCACTCCGGCAAATGCTTGCAATTTTTTGTTCGTTTATATTTTTGTTGACAGGCTGAAATGTCAGAAAAACAAATGTACTAGATTGTTTAATATTGGTGAATCGGGGGGGTTCGGATATACACTAGGTATCTGTTGAGTGAATTTGAATTTTCAAAGAGCAGGACGTTGGATTGTCTGAGAAGGAAGCACGATCTCTCTAGCGGCTACTCCAAAGATTGGACAAGTGTTAGTGGCCATGATAGAGAGAAACTATGGGGCATTGGTGGTTCGAGATGGCCAAGAGTTGTTCCATTGTGGCGATTGTGGTGCGAACAAAGAAGAGTTCGGTTGTGTAATGGTCATAGTACCAACAAGGTCTTACCTATTTTAAATTTCAAGGTTTGTGGAAAATTCTTGTTTGAGAATTTGCAAAATTCGAAATCCTAAATAGGGAGAATTGTAATAAATAGTTTTTTTTTTATATATAGTGACGTCCCGAATAAAGGTCAAGTGGCGGTCATTGACTACGTATCCGCATATGTGAACAAAAAAAAAAAAGTCATGACCGCCAAATTAAACTTGATGACCTCCAACTTATATTTGGTGACCTCCAACTTATATTTGATGACCTCCAATTATTTGGTGACCTCCAATATCCATGTGATGAGTTCCAGCTTTTTGTGATGTGATGACCTACAAATATTTGAAGGACTTTCAACAAATTTCCACCGTGCCTGTGGTGCCAACCTGTCTTTAAGAAGAAAAATTACAAAGCGATTCAGAGGTTCCAAAGCAACTATAAAGTCGCATTAAGGTTTGCTAGGCTAAGTTTTATAAAAGTTATTCAAAGTGTGCGCGAAGAGTGGAAAAGTATAAGGGGCAGTGGGGTGATTTCGAACCCACCCCCAGAATCCCACCAACATTGTTATATTCAAATCGGCGATCCGGAGACAACCTTCAGCGGAAATTATTTATATTCTTTGTCATAGTTTTAAGTGTTAAGTGGCGTGGGTTAAGTTTTTGTAGTTTTTTTTACTTTTTAGTGTTTAAGTGACATTTTAGTGGCAAATCAGTTTTATTTCCGTGGTCTGTTGCATCGTTAGTTCTTGTTGGTTTAATTCTCCCCACCCCTTCCATATTGAGCTCGATCTGGGTAGTAGAAAGAAGGGAATTAGGTAGTGGTAATTTTGCTGTTGCCATGACCGTCGGGAATTTAATTGGAAGGGAATTCTGATCACAAGTTATCTTAAAGTTCTCATTTGATAACTATTTTTTGCATCTTTTATATTTTTTTATATCTTTTATATTTTATCGTTCTTCCGTATTTTTTTATATATCTTTTATATTTTTCATTTTTGTATCTTTAGTAATTTCCTTGTATCTTTTATGTTTTCTTTGTATCTTTTAATTTATTTTAATCTCGTTGCCAATTTTTATACTTTCTTGTACTTTTATAAGATGATTAAATGTGCTTATCCACGCCCAAGATGAGGTCCGAGTGTTTTAATCAAGTACGAAAGTACCTGATGGATTTGTAAACAATTTTCAGAGGGGTGCAGAGGAAGGAGCAGTCTACTTCGGTTGATGGCTTGATCGAGCAGCATCATGGTAGGGGAAGTTCCATATTGGCCATCGAACTTCCAGGTAGGGTGGGAATTGGCCGCGCTGTCATTCATCTCCAGCGCCCTCTCAATGTGGTAACGTCCGTCTGCGTCCAAAAATATTGAATCGGCACGATATATGTTTTGTAGTAGGTACAGTTGTGTGCGGGGACAAGAACCTCCCCATCCGACGAGCTGTGCTGTGCATAGCAAGCGTGCCATGTTCCTCGCACACGACGCTCATTCGCTCTCAACGCCATCGTTAGAGCCTCCACTAGTTACTTATTACAAATGGCGCCCAACGTATTTGTTGTCCTAGTCTTTCGTCCTTTATGTAGTATTGTCCACAATTGTTCTCGCTGTCAACAACAAAAAGCTCGTAAGTCTTCAACCGGATATAATAGCCAGTTTTGAATTGCGACGAGCAGCTTTGTTGTTGACAGCGAAAGCAATTAGAATCTGTTTTGTCCCGTCTTTCTCTTACTCTCATCTTTTTAGGTGCATTTTACTTTTCTATCCATAACTTTACATTTCCATTTCTCAGTGTCTTGTCTCTTCATATATGAATGTAGTGGCCGTGTTTGATAAGTGTTGTCATAGCACGTAGCATTACTCCATCTTTAGTTTAGTTCTCTTTTGTGTGTTGCTACTCATGTCGGTCCATGTATTCCAGTGCAAGATCGCGCAAGTATGTAATGGAATTGCGGGAACAACATGAAAGTCAACGTAGTGTGTCCATGTTTTTAGTTTTATTTTATTTCGTTACTTACCACATTGAGAGATCAAGAATATTGTCCGTCCGCAGTCCATTATTTAGCTTGCTGTAAGCTGATCATGCCATCGTTTCCTCACGCCAACACAGCCGCCGAAGTTAACCTTCCAAAGCACCCCCACACTTGAATTTCAAAAGCGTCAGCATTTTTACTGTTTACATACCTGTCATCGTAGTATCAAAAAAACAATCAATCTCAACTAGTTTAAGTTAATTTTATTTATTGAGTCAATTATATCAATTTACATACATTACCATATCCCATATAACTCTAAACAGTCACAGTTCATCCCTTACTTTAATTCTGCAATTTGTTTTAAAAATTATTGAAGTTCAGCGTCGCATTTTGTTTTCGCTTCGATTAGTCGTTGTAGGTATTGTCTCGTCTTCGTCTACTGATGGACATATCTGAAAAATATAAAGAAAAGAAAAGTTTAAGGCACGAAATATTCAACAGAAACAGAATAATCACTCGATCCTTTAGTAGATCCACGATAGCGGAAAACACTAACACAATGTCTACCGTGCAGCGTACTCCACCATCAAACAAGTTGCCTCCGACTCCTCAAGAATCTTCGAACTTGCCTGTTGCTGGTGCTAGTGATCCTATGAAACCAGTGACACAGCCCCTAGCGATATCGTGCGATCAAGCAGACTCCCGTAGTCCCAGTACTCCACTGCCTGATAGCGAGTTCAATAGTTCAGCTGAATCCATAGCAACTCCAAGCTACAGTATGCTCAGCAATTTGGGTGCAACTTCTTTCTCTGCTCAAGATAGTATCCGTACCCTGATCGACCTGACTGAAAAACAAAACACTAGTCATACACCTGTCAACATACCAAAACAAATGTTGAAAGAACAAAATAGTTTACCTTCGATTTTAGAAAACCAAGTCAATATTGCGGTAGGCAATGCAGTGGCGATTCACACTCTTTCTTTGAAGGAAGATATCGTCAGTAGCCTAAGGGCGGAAATAAAAACAAATTTAACAGATATAATGAAGGAATTAAACATAGTTACCCAATCAGCATCGACACATCAAGCAAGGGGGGCAATTCCGAAGACAGTTTCAACTTCAAAGGAAGCCAATATGCAACCACCGCCACAACATCAAACCAGTCAAAACTGGAGATCAAATTTAGATAGAGCAGCTTTCGAACAGGTCGACTATCAGCTAAATTATAACCAAGACAATTTAGGCTCTCTTGGTGGGGGTCACCAAACTACTTACCAACATAATCAGCGACATCATCATGGAAGGAATTCAAACGGTAGGCATCAGCAGGGTCAGTCCTTCAGACCCAACTCCCCTCAAAGAATTCGTGGTCCCATCAAAGTCGATAAATGGGGAATTGTTTTTGAAGGCAAACCTGAAGTGCTTACCGTTGAGGATTTTATCTTTAGACTTGAATTACTGCAAAGTCAATATGACTGCGCCTGGGATGAGATCCTTAGAGATTTCCATCTATTACTCTCAGGAACTGCCTATGAGTGGTATTGGCAATTTCAGAGATCAAGTCACCGCCCGGACTGGACGATGCTGCGCAGGGCATTATTGCAGCAGTTTAAGAACTCTAAGTCCGACTTTGAAATAATGCGCGATATCATGGACCGCAGGCAGGGTGCCTGGGAGTCGTTTGACGATTTCCTGACGTCAATAAATAAGTTGAGATCTCAGCTCCAGATTCAAATCCCTGAAATTGAATTAATTAGGATTATAAAAAGAAATTTAAACCATAAAATAGCAAAATTGATTTACCCAATGTCTCTTTTCACGCTAGATCAAATGAGATACGCCTGTAAGGATGGTGAAAACGCATTTCCAAAAATTGAGGCACCTAAGCCCCAAAGATTACCGACAAAATACATGGCTCATGAAGTCGAGTATATTGAGGATGAGCCGTATGTATCCGAAGATCACATTTCTGCGTTGCACCAGACCGGTATTCGGCCACAGTCAACGAAAAGATATGGAGATCCAAGGGCATTAAGCTGCTGGAACTGCAAGGCTGCAGGCCATACTTTCTATTCGCAATATTTTTTGTTATAGATGCGGGCAGGAAAATGTTATTACACCAAGGTGCAGCAGATGCAATCCGGAAAACAGGGGGAAGAACGTGATGTCATCGGGGGAGTCGCGTTCCACCCAGTTACCCGAAAATTAACTCAAGAAAAGGCATGTGGAACAGAAGCTGATGTTCTACCAACAAGTGCCAAGCACATTAAGATCCGAAAACGAGAAAATAGTATAGGTTTAGAAAAATGCAGTAGTCAAAACAAGTTGGTTATTAAGCCACTACATGTTAGGATAAGGGAGTATAAGTTAGCTAGATTTAGGATATTTAATGAAAGTGAAAACAAGATTTCAAATAAGATAATTAAAGATAGAAAGAGATACGCGTTAAGAAAACAAATAAGGAAAAGTATTTCGTCAACTGTTTTAGATGTTTCGTCCGATCCTAGGCCTTACGCTAAGATCATAATTGGCAATAAAGAAGTTTTTGGTCTTCTAGATAGCGGAGCCAGCATCAGCATTTTGGGAAAAGGCTGCTTAGAATTCGCCAAGTCTATAAATGTTTCGATGTTACCGTTCGATTCAGATGTCAAGACAGCAGATGGTAAAAGCCAATCCATAGTAGGCAGATTAAGAGCAGAAGTTTCGTACAAAGGACAGAAACATTTTATAACGTTCTTTCTAGTCTCAAACCTAGATCAGGAATTATACTTGGGGATTGATTTTTGGAAGGCGTTCCAATTAGCGCCAAACATAATAAGTACAGTCACCCTGTGTGATACCTCGAATCCCACAGATGCTCACCAATTGTCATTAGATCAGCTGTCTAGGTTGGAAGCAGTCAGACTGAAATTTCTTAACCACACTCAACATGGTCTTGGAAAAACGGAGCTTGAAGAGCATATTATTGATACAGGAGATGCGGCACCTGTGAAGCAACGTCACTATCCTGTTTCTCCAGCGATTCAAGCCCTTCTGTACGAAGAAATCGATCGGATGATTAGTCTTGGCGTAGTGGAAGAGAGCGAAAGTCCATGGTGCTCATCAGTGGTCCTGATTCGTAAGCCTGGCAAAAATCGTCTCTGCCTAGACTCTCGAAAGGTGAATGCGCTTACGAAGAAGGATGCATACCCTCTTCCACACATAGACGGACTTCTCAGCCGATTACAAGACACGTACTTTATAAGCAGCGTCGACTTAAAGGACGCGTTTTGGCAAATACCGCTGGAGAAGCAGAGTAGGGAAAAAACAGGGTTTACCGTGCCGGGCAGACCCTTGTATCAATTCACGGTTATGCCCTTTGGTTTGTGTAACGCGGCCCAAAGAATGTGCCGTTTGATGGATAGGGTCATCCCGGCTCGGTTGAGGGGCCGCGTCTTCGTGTATCTGGATGATCTGCTCATCATAGCGCCGGACTTCGAGACTCATATAACCCTGCTAGACGAAGTCGCACTGTGTCTTCGTAAGGCAAATCTAACGATAAACCTGGATAAGTCTAAGTTTTGTTTTAAAGAGTTAAAATACCTGGGATTCATAGTGGGCGGCGGAATGCTGAAGACTGATTCGTCGAAAGTTGAGGCAATCAACAACTTCCCAATTCCCAAAACTCCAAGACAGGTTCGAGGGTTTCTCGGTCTAGCAGGGTGGTATAGACGGTTCATCCGCGACTTTTCAAGTCTGACTGCTCCAATCACAGACACGCTGAAAAAGGGAAAAGAAAAATTTAAAATGACGGAAGAGGCAATGGCAGCGTTTGAAAGACTTAAGAATGCCTTAACAACAGCCCCAGTTCTCACTCACCCGGATTTTTCACGTCGTTTTTATGTTCAGTGTGATGCGTCTGATTCAGGAATTGGTGCTGTATTATTCCAGAGAAACGAGAAGGAAGAAGAATCTCCAATTTCATACTTTTCTTATAAGTTAAACGCGTGCCAGCGCAATTATAGCGTTACTGAAAAGGAATGCCTGGCGGCAGTAATGGCGGTCCAAAAATTTAGGCCGTACGTTGAAGGCATGGCATTTACCATCATAACCGACCATTCCAGCTTACGGTAGCTAATGACACTCAAGGATTTGAGTGGTCGATAAGCTAGATGGAGCCTCAAGCTCCAGGCATTTACCTTTGAAGTAGAGCACAGAAAAGGTTCGTTAAATGTTGTGCCAGACACTTTATCGCGTGCGTATATAGATACTTTGGACTTACAGCATATTGTCCCATTGATTGATCTGACTTCGGAAGAGTTCGAATCGGACGAGTATCGCGATCTGATCGCAACTGCACAGGAACATTAAAGGGAACTGCCGGATCTGAAAGTAGAAGAGAAATTCGTGTATAAGCGGTCATTGCTACCAACTGAAGACGAACCTATGGTAGAACATACCTGGAGATTGTGGATTCCTTCCGGTCTAACCGAGGATATAATTTCTCGGGCGCATAATTCCCCTCTGGCGTCTCATGGTGGGATCGCAAGAACCTTGCACAGAGTTCGTCAATTCTTTTACTGGCCCAATATGACAGTGCAGATACAGCAGTATGTGTCTAAGTGTAGTGTTTGTAAAGAATGCAATTCGTCTAACCAGGTGCTACGTCCTCCCAAGTCCAATGCCTTCTGTACCGAGCGTCCATTGCAAAAAGTGTATGTTGACTTTTTAGGCCCATATCCCAGATCAAAATCTGGCAATTCCTATATTTTTGTTGTCCTGGATCATCTGTCCAAATTTGTGTGGTTAAAGCCATTGCGGCACGCAAATACTGCCAATATTGTAAAATTTCTACAGGAAGACTTATTTAATACATTTGGAGTACCACAAATACTCCACTCCGACAATGGAAAACAATTCCTGTCAAAGGATTTTCAAAACCTTTTGTCGAAATATGGGATTCGACATTTCCGAACGGCCAACTATTCTCCACAGTCAAACGCTTCGGAGCGAGTCAACAGAACACTACTCGCTGCTATCCGTTCATGCCTAAAAGATGACCAACGCGACTGGGATCTGCACCTAAGTGATATAGCGTGTGCATTGAGGTCGTCGGTACACACTTCAACTGGTGTGACACCATATTTTGCACTATTCGGAGTCAATATGTTCACACACGGGAGTTGGTATGAGCTTGCAGAAAAGTTGAATGCAATAAATGACAGCGAAATGTTAGCACTCTCTCGACGAAACCGATTGCAATGTGTACGCGATAAAATCAAGGAAAATATTCTTAAAGCCAGCGGAAAAAGCGCAGCAACTTATAATATTCGGGCACGAAAAACTAATTTCCATCCTGGGCAAGAAGTATTTCGCAGGAATTTTATACTAAGCGACACTTCTAAAAACCTTTCGTCAAAGCTGTGCCCAAAGTATCTCAAATGCCGCATAGTCAAACCAATCGGCAAGAACATGTATGAGCTGGAAAACTTATCCCGAAAAAAACTAGGAGTTTTTCACTCTAAAGATATAAAGCAATAGGTAATCGTAAATTATCTTAGTTACGTACCTATATACTTAAGTAAATTATGTGTTATTTATTTATTCATTGATTTAGTTGTCAAAAGAGGATTCACCTACCCCATATATTCTAACTATTTATGTTATTTAATATAATTTTTAGGTATCAATAGAGATTTATCATTATTTTATGCAGTGCAAGTCTCCTTGACTGAGATATATAGGTTATTTATTTATTTATTTGTTAATTATTTATTAATAGAGATTTATTATTATTTATACAGTGCAAGTCCCCTTGACTGTGATATTTATGTTATTTATTATTATTTGTAGGCATTAGGTACTAGAGATATATTATTATTTATACAGTGCAAGTCCCCTTGACTATTTGTAGGCATAAATAGAGATTTATTTGTATTTGTTTACACTCGAGTTACGTCACAGACTACACCCGAACCTACTACCAGATCATTCCCCACATCCCTCTTCGCCTAACGGCACAAATACAAATCCCATAACACTCTACGACACAAGCTCCAACCATTTTTGCCGACAGTTGCAAAACTTTCCGATAACAAAATCCCAACTAAATGTACTCATATTTCACACCTCCAGACGAAATATGAATATTTCATAAACAAGTGCACTGCTATCCCACAGGAAGACTTCATATAAATACCGGTGTATAGTTCAACAAAAGATCAGTTCTAATTCAACTCTCAATGCTAGAAGTGCAGCCACGCCTAGACAGTGGCTTCTTTCATTGATCTAATTTAAGTAATAATTATAAATAAACAATCTACGTTAGAAGTGCAGCCACGCCTAGACAGCGGCTTCTTTCATAGACACATTGTAATGAATAATAATATAATAAATAAATAAAGAAGAGAAAAAAACCATTGTGTTTTTTTTAATTCAAAACGCTCAACCCCGAACGTAATTGGCGCAGTCGGCAGGTCTCGAGTACGCGAAGTTTATTTTAAATTCGCTTAAGAATATAACAAAAAAAAATTCGCGGTTAAGTGTTTACTATTTAACTCGAGTGAACCACGTAAAAATCCGCATAAGGATAAAAATAACTAGAAAAGCGCGAAGAAGTGCAATTCTTAAAATAAAAAGTTTGTGTAAATCCCGATCAAGGGAAATGAACTAACACTCCGATCAAGGAGGAAAAAAAAAAAAAAAAAAAAAAGAATCCGCATAAGGATAAAGAAAAAAAAGTAAAGTGCAGTGTGAAAAGTGTGAAAAAAAAAATATATAATAATCCAATTACTGAGGAATGCTACCAGAAGAACTCTATATTCAAGAAGGAGCAGAAGTATCACAAGAACTACGCACACCTAAAACGGAGGACAGCTCACAAAGTTACATAGACGACGACGCTACAGCTGACTTCCAGGAACACTTCAGAGCACTACAGCAAAGGATAAGACGGCAGCTATTGAGGCAAAACTAAAACCTTTATAGCCGCATCTAAACCAACAAATCCAAAATTAACAAACGGAGAAACCAACTATTCAACAAACAAAGGATGGCACAGGACAACATCGAGCAGTGCCTCACAGCACTTACGCGGCTTGTGGTTAACATCAGCCAACCAACAAGTGTTAGGGCGAAAATCGAACAGGAAATTCGGTTTCTCAACGTATTCCAAGGAGACCCAAAAACATTGCCATCATTTGCAAAGTCAGTGGACAAGATTTTGGCAAATTACCAGTTGGAAGCAGACAAAAATCAAGTGTTTGAGGTCATTTATGACTCCAAAATTCAGGGAACTGCAAAGAATCTCTTAGAAGTCAACCCACCAGAAGACTGGAGCCATTGCTGGAACAACCTGAGGAAACACTTCCGAGCATCGAAGGATGAACAAAGAATCACCAAAGAAATAGGAATGCTTAAGGTACGAACAATATATGAATTAGATATTAAGATAAAAAACATTGTAGAAGACATAGCAGAGCATGCTGCGTTTAGCAATAACAGTAAAAAAATAACAGAAATTTTCTTTGGTATGCTAATAATGAAAGTAAAAGAATTAACTTCAGGGGCTTTAGCATATGCAATCACTGAGTTGCACGAATTATCGGAAATTAGGGACAGGTTAAATAAATTTATAGGACAAGACCAAGGAAATTTAAAGTCAACCACATTATACAACGACATAGATAGTAACAGACCCAAATACCAAAGTAGGTACAATAATAATGGCAACCAAAGATATAATCAAAACAATAACTCAGGTTTATACAGGAATAACAAACAAAACAATTACCAGAACAACAATTCAGGTATACACCAAAACAATCACCCAAACAACAATCCTCATAGAAATAATTATCGCAATAACAATTCAGCACAGTATAGAAATTCTGGGCATAACGAACCAATGGATACCCTATCTGCCTCTTACCAAAGACAGATAAATCTACAGAGTACGGATTTTCGGGGAACAAGCCCTCCAGAAAATTACCCTATATAACGGTAGAAGCGAAAAATAACACTAAACTTAGAATACTCATAGACCCTGGCTCGGAAACGAGCATTATAAACCCAGGAATTTGCCACCCTAAATGGCAAGTCCAACTCACTAACCCAATAAAAATACTTACAACCAGTACACCCATCTTTGCAAATAAAAAAGTGAAGATCCCTCTGTTTCAAGAATTAGGGGACAACAAAACGGCTGAATTTCTAGAATTCAAATTTCACACGGAATTTGATGGACTTATTGGAAACAATATTTTAATACCAGCAGAAGCCATCCTCGATTTCAAAAACAACCGCCTCATAGCCAATGATAAAGAAATTCCAATATTCTTCAACAAAACGGAAGAAATCCTCTATAAAAATTACTACAAACAAGTGCCTCAGTTAGAAATATACCACACGGAAATAAACAATGAACCAATTCACAATCAAATCAGAATAGCTCATCTTAATAAAGAAGAAAAACAAAAAATATCAAAACTGGTTTCACAATATTCCTCAATATTTTACCAAGGTAATGATCTATCATTCACCAATGCGATCAAGCACAAAATCAGTACGGTAAATGACATCCCTATTTACACGAAAAATTATAGGTACCCAGAGGTACACCGAAAAGAAGTAAACAATCAAATTACAGAGATGCTAGAGCAGGGAATCATAAGACCAAGTGATTCACCCTACTCAGCCCCCATCTGGGTCGTTCCCAAAAAGATGGACGCATCTGGGAAACAAAAGTGGAGAATCGTAATAGACTATCGAAAACTCAATGAAATTTCTATAGGCGATAAGTTCCCAATACCGAATATAGAAGATATATTCGACAAATTGGGAAAAGCAATATATTTCACTACTCTCGATCTGGCCAAAGGTTTCCACCAGATCGAGATTGCTGAAGAAGACGTTAAAAAAACGGCTTTTTCAACCGACAATGGACATTACGAATTCATTCGAATGCCTTTCGGGTTGAAAAACGCCCCCTCAACGTTCCAGCGTTTAATGAATTCAGTTCTACACGAATTTATAGGAAATATATGCCTAGTATACTTAGACGATATAATTGTCTTCTCCACTAGCCTTGAAGAGCATATCCTCTCATTAAAGAAGATTTTCGATAGACTTCAGGATGCCAATCTTAAGGTCCAATTAGACAAAAGCGAATTTCTAAAAAAAGAAACCGAGTTCTTGGGACACATTGTCACTACAGAAGGTATCAAGCCTAATCCTTCAAAAATACAAGCAATACAAAATTACCAACTACCAAGAACGGTTAAACAAATAAGATCATTCTTAGGAATCACCGGATATTACCGCAAATTCATAAAAGACTACGGAAAAGTAGCAAAACCCATGACGATGTTCCTAAAAAAAGGAGCGAAAATAGACATAAACAACAAAGAATACATTGAAAGTTTTGAAAATTTGAAAACTCTTCTTGTATCCGAACCAATTCTACGGTACCCAGACTTCACAAAGAAGTTCACCCTAACTACAGACGCATCGAATTTCGCGGTTGGCGCCGTTCTTTCCCAGGAAAGCCATCCAGTGTGCTTTGCTAGCCGTACACTTAACGACCACGAAACTCGATATTCCACAATTGAAAAAGAGTTATTGGCAATATGGTGGGCCACAAAGTACTTCAGGCCTTACCTTTACGGAAGAAAATTTACCATCCGAACAGATCACCGACCGCTTGTGTGGCTAAGCTCACTTAAGGAGCCAAATGCCAAATTACAAAGGTGGAAGATAAGACTGGAAGAGTTTAACTTCGACATAGAATATGTTAAAGGGAAAGACAACCAGGTTGCGGACGGGTTATCAAGAATGGAAATCTATTACAATGAAAATGTAACTACAGAGAACGATCTGGACACACAGTCTATGGTGGCAACTATCCACAGCGCAAATGAGGATAGCTCCAACCACATACCAATTATAGAATCACCGGTCAATATATATAAAACCCAAATTATAATCAACAGCACAGAAGGCACTAGTAATCATAAAATATATACAGCTTTTGGAAAAAAAAGAATTGTCATTGAAATAAAAGTTTTTAGCGAAAAGCTTATTGTAGACATTATGAAAAAATTTATTCCTCCCAGAGGAATAGTTGGTGTGTTCTCTAGACACGACAATCTATTTGCCAAATTTCAAGACGTCTACATAAAATATTTTAGCAGGAACAAACTTTTAAAACTGATTAAATGTAGCAAATTTTTAGGAGACCTAACAGACGAAGAAAAGGAACTTTTAGTAATATCGAAAACCCACAACTCATTGAACCATAGAGGAATCAATGAAACATACGCAGAGATCAAAGACACTTATTACTGCCCAAACCTGAAAGACAAGATCCAAAAATATATAAACAACTGCGAAATTTGCAATAAGGCCAAATATGAGAGATTGCCTTACAAAATTCCATTAAAAATAACCGAAACACCAACAAAACCCAATCAAATCTTACATGTTGACATTTGGTATGCAAATATCAATTTAATGTATGTAACAATGATCGACAAGTTCACGAAACACGTAACGGTGCAAGAGATTAAACATAGAACATGGATATCCCTACTAAATACATTAAAATACAGGTTTGCAAATCAAGGTAGTCCAAATAAGATAGTCACTGATGGTGAGACAGGTTTCTCAGCAATAACAATCAAAGAATTCTTAAAAGAAAATAACGTGGACCTCCACATATCTACACCTTACCACAAAACAGGGAATTCGGACATCGAAAGATTCCACTCTACTCTTAACGAGCACTTAAGAACATTTGCAGCTGACAATAACAATGAAGACACCATACGAAACAGAGTCTTAAAAGCTGTAACAATATACAATAAAACAATCCATTCTACAACAAATCAAAGACCTATAGACTTTGTTAACGGAACGATAACAAATCAAGACTACCCCAAAATCATAGAATTAATAAACTCAAAAAAAGAACGGTATATAAGTAAACATAATAAAGACAAGACTGACGTAGATTTAACGAAAACCAATCATGTCTACCTTAAATCCAGAACCAACAACAAACTCAAAATAAAACACAAAAAAGATAATCCTAGAGTAATAGACAAGGATCACGTTACTGACAGTAACGGATGCAGATATTACAAAACCCAAATAAAACGAAATTATAAATTTGAACAAACTTCTTAAAAATACATTCCTTTCAGACACTACTAATACTTTTACTGACAATAACAACAACAACATGACATTAGAAATCAATTTGAGAATTTAAGCAACGCTATAAATGAAGAGGATATTAGAATAAAAAGGATGCAACACGCATTTCAGGTTAACTATGATATAGAACTTCTTAGGGATCAAGTCAAGAAGGTAAAAGAAAACTTAATGCTAAGCCAGCTAGGAATTCTTAGTACAGATCTATTGACAGCCAAAGAAATCCAAAAATTTAATATTTCGCTTAATAAAATACCGAACATAAAAAGCTCTAGCATAATTCATAAGGATCAAATAATATTTATCTTACTTATACCAAATTATTCAAAAGAAATTTTTTATAAAGTAATTGTCGAGCCCATTCCAAACAAAAACAATTTAGAAATTTTAATTTCAACCAATCACTTGATTACAAATGGAAATATAATGTACTATAATAAAGAGAATGGACTAAAATTAAAAAACCTGAAAATTGTAAATGATACTTGCTTATCAAATTTGTTCAAAGAAAATGCCAAATGTGAATTTAAAGAAAACAAAGATATAGAAATTAAGCAAATAACGAATAATATTATTATTACAAAAAATCTACCACAAACGGAATTATCCCACAATTGTCATAATTATAACATTAATATAGTAGGAAACAACATAGTAAGATTTGAAAATTGTAAAATTTCAATAAACAATGTAAAGTATGAAAATTTCGTCTACTACGACAATTTTATTCTACCAAACTATAAAAATATAACAATCAAAAAAATTGTAATGAACTATACTTCAGAAGACCTTCATCTAAGTCAATTGCAAAATCGCAAGGCTATAGAAGAAATAAAAAGAAAAACTATTTCCCACATATCTATAAATATCGGAACAACATTTTTAATAATTTGCACTTTTGTAATCATTTTCATTTTAAAATTCAAAGATAAAACTAAAATCAAAGTCGATATTATTAATAATGATTCTCCGGAGCAGAATCCTAAGGGGGGAGGAGTTACGTCACAGACTACACCCGAACCTACTACCAGATCATTCCCCACATCCCTCTTCGCACAAATACAAATCCCATAACACTCTACGACACAAGCTCCAACCATTTTTGCCGACAGTTGCAAAACTTTCCGATAACAAAATCCCAACTAAATGTACTCATATTTCACACCTCCAGACGAAATATGAATATTTCATAAACAAGTGCACTGCTATCCCACAGGAAGACTTCATATAAATACCGGTGTATAGTTCAACAAAAGATCAGTTCTAATTCAACTCTCAATGCTAGAAGTGCAGCCACGCCTAGACAGCGGCTTCTTTCATTGATCTAATTTAAGTAATAATTATAAATAAACAATCTACGTTAGAAGTGCAGCCACGCCTAGACAGCGGCTTCTTTCATAGACACATTGTAATGAATAATAATATAATAAATAAATAAAGAAGAGAAAAAAACCATTGTGTTTTTTTTAATTCAAAACGCTCAACCCCGAACGTAATTCTCGTTCTTTCACCTATATGTTAAATTATTCTAGATTAAGTAGTTACTTGGTATATGTTATTTATTACTTATGTATATGATGTCCTACAGATTATTTATTCACCTTCATGTTCACTCTCACTGTGATATGCATGTTATTTATATTGTAGTCATATTAATTGCCCTATAGCTATATTGTTTTATTTATTTATTTATTTATTTATCATGATTGTCACTTATGTATCTATTTATTTATGTAATTATATATGTATTCAACTTGTCTACTATATGTCACTATGTATTAATTAAGTTAGATCAAATTGTATGTTATATTATTCCTAACTTAAGCTAATGCATATATCACACGCTTATATTTTGTCTTAATTACTACCTTATGACTACACTTACGTAAACTTATGCCCGGCTTACAGAGCGTGGGATTCTTCACCACTTTTATCTACGCGGAATACGCAGCCCAGTAGTTGCCTTCTTCTCTGTCTCTGTGTCGACGAAACTTCACCAAATCCAGAGATTTGTTACAGTCACCTGTGCGGCGTATAAAATCTGCAATCTGTAGAAAGTCAAAAAGAAAAAAAAATACGAAAATTAAATTCAAAAAAAAAAAAGATGAAAATAACTGACACTACCTACCTCGAATCGTAAATCCGAATGCGTGGTGTTCCATCAGCACAAACATCGAGCAGTCCGTTCATAGGCAAACAATAGAACCATCGTTTGCGTGCTGGTGGAGAAACGAACATGTAGATCGTTTCAGCTGACATTCCCGTGCGACTGGCTGCTACACTCGAAATGCCAGCAGAGTCCCTTTCGTCGTCAATAGTCCAAGAATAGAATGTGTTTTGTCTGAAATATAAAGAAATATTAGTACCTGTCGACAGAAAAGGGCATAGTAAATGCAAAGAAAGTGTACTTATCTAGTTATCTCCATACGCATTACATCGTGTGTTTTCGTGCGAATGCGAAAACATTCCGATGGCCTAGGGTATGTTTGGTATCCCCAGTGTCACCGATACTTCGAACGATGGATATAATTATTCTAAAACATAAAACGAATATTAGTGATGGTAAACAAAACGCAATATAGGAAAATACATGATAAAATACGAAAATATTACTCACTCCGGCAAATGCTTGCAATTTTTTGTTCGTTTATATTTTTGTTGACAGGCTGAAATGTCAGAAAAACAAATGTACTAGATTGTTTAATATTGGTGAATCGGGGGGGTTCGGATATACACTAGGTATCTGTTGAGTGAATTTGAATTTTCAAAGAGCAGGACGTTGGATTGTCTGAGAAGGAAGCACGATCTCTCTAGCGGCTACTCCAAAGATTGGACAAGTGTTAGTGGCCATGATAGAGAGAAACTATGGGGCATTGGTGGTTCGAGATGGCCAAGAGTTGTTCCATTGTGGCGATTGTGGTGCGAACAAAGAAGAGTTCGGTTGTGTAATGGTCATAGTACCAACAAGGTCTTACCTATTTTAAATTTCAAGGTTTGTGGAAAATTCTTGTTTGAGAATTTGCAAAATTCGAAATCCTAAATAGGGAGAATTGTAATAAATAGTTTTTTTTTTATATATAGTGACGTCCCGAATAAAGGTCAAGTGGCGGTCATTGACTACGTATCCGCATATGTGAACAAAAAAAAAAAAAGTCATGACCGCCAAATTAAACTTGATGACCTCCAACTTATATTTGGTGACCTCCAACTTATATTTGATGACCTCCAATTATTTGGTGACCTCCAATATCCATGTGATGAGTTCCAGCTTTTTGTGATGTGATGACCTACAAATATTTGAAGGACTTTCAACAAATTTCCACCGTGCCTGTGGTGCCAACCTGTCTTTAAGAAGAAAAATTACAAAGCGATTCAGAGGTTCCAAAGCAACTATAAAGTCGCATTAAGGTTTGCTAGGCTAAGTTTTATAAAAGTTATTCAAAGTGTGCGCGAAGAGTGGAAAAGTATAAGGGGCAGTGGGGTGATTTCGAACCCACCCCCAGAATCCCACCAACATTGTTATATTCAAATCGGCGATCCGGAGACAACCTTCAGCGGAAATTATTTATATTCTTTGTCATAGTTTTAAGTGTTAAGTGGCGTGGGTTAAGTTTTTGTAGTTTTTTTTACTTTTTAGTGTTTAAGTGACATTTTAGTGGCAAATCAGTTTTATTTCCGTGGTCTGTTGCATCGTTAGTTTTTGTTGGTTTAATTCTCCCCACCCCTCCCATATTGAGCTCGATCTGGGTAGTAGAAAGAAGGGAATTAGGTAGTGGTAATTTTGCTGTGGCCATGACTGTTGGGAATTTAATTGGAAGGGATTTCTGATCACAAGTTATCTTAAAGTTCTCATTTGATAACTATTTTTTGCATCTTTTATATTTTTTTATATCTTTTATATTTTATCGTTCTTCCGTATTTTTTTATATATCTTTTATATTTTTCATTTTTGTATCTTTAGTAATTTCCTTGTATCTTTTATGTTTTCTTTGTATCATTTAATTTATTTTAATCTCGTTGCCAATTTTTATACTTTCTTGTACTTTTATAAGATGATTAAATGTGCTTATCCACGCCCAAGATGAGGTCCGAGTGTTTTAATCAAGTAC
This sequence comes from Portevinia maculata, assembly GCA_949715645.1. NCBI lineage: Eukaryota > Metazoa > Arthropoda > Insecta > Diptera > Syrphidae > Portevinia > Portevinia maculata. The sequence goes on along the minus strand of OX454528.1, from coordinate 43,953,130 downwards.
GAAAGTACCTGATGGATTTGTAAACAATTTTCAGAGGGGTGCAGAGGAAGGAGCAGTCTACTTCGGTTGATGGCTTGATCGAGCAGCATCATGGTAGGGGAAGTTCCATATTGGCCATCGAACTTCCAGGTAGGGTGGGAATTGGCCGCGCTGTCATTCATCTCCAGCGCCCTCTCAATGTGGTAACGTCCGTCTGCGTCCAAAAATATTGAATCGGCACGATATATGTTTTGTAGTAGGTACAGTTGTGTGCGGGGACAAGAACCTCCCCATCCGACGAGCTGAGCTGTGCATAGCAAGCGTGCCATGTTCCTCGCACACGACGCTCATTCGCTCTCAACGCCATCGTTAGAGCCTCCACTAGTTACTTATTACAAGGTTTATATACAATGATATTATGCCAACCGACAGTGAATCGCTGCAACATAATATTCTGGTTGTTATGACAGCGGCAGTGGCAGTGGGACAGCCGAATATAATATTTTGGTGTTTGTTATGTCAGCCGGCAGTGGGTCAGGCCGACACATAATATGATTCTTCCGCTGGCAATGACAATGTAGTCGAATTACGTTGTTGTACAATTGGTTAATGGGCATGACGCTGTTGTACAATGTGGTTAATGGGTCGCTGCTGGAACTGATGGCCTGGATGATCGTGTGACAATAATTAGTTGAACTACATTGTAGGTTCATGTTGCTCGTCGCAACATACTCCATGAGTCATCATTGCATCCCGACAAAATTACGGTTTGGTGTGGTTTATGGGCCGGCGGCGTCATTGGGCCGTACTTCTTCCGTGTTGATCAAGACCGGCACTTTACTGTGAATGGGAATCGCTACCGTTCAATGATAATCGAATATTTCTGGCCCCAATTGGATGATATGGACTTGGAGGACATGTGGTTCCAACAGGACGGCACCACAAGCCACACAGCGAATGCCACAATCAATTTATTGGAAACCAAGTTTGGAAACCGTGTTATCTCACGAAATGGTCCAGTCGCTTGGCCGCCTCGGTCGTGCGATTTGGCGCCGTTAGACTATTTCCTGTGGGGCTACGTCAAGTCTATGGGGTATGCCAACAAGCCAGCGACGATTGATGAACTTCGTACGAATATCGAACGTGAAATTGCAGCAGTATCGGCCGATTTATGCTTGAAAACCGTCGAAAATTGGGTTCAGGGTCTGGACTTCTGCAAGCGTGCCCGTGGTGGCCATGCAAAAGAAATCGAGTTCCATACATAATGGCGTCGAACGTACTTTCACAAGAATAAAGAATTTCATTGATATCCAAAACCGTTTTTGTTTTATTTAAAAAAAACTTTTGCTTCGCACGGTTCAACGTTCACAGCTTTTTGTCATAAATTTGCAATAAAAACATGTTTTCTTTAGAGGTTACTCTTGAAAGAGCGACATATAATTCAACATGTAAAAAACACTTACCGCTCAAATCTAAGCCTGCAACGTTGAAAGTTTGACCCTGCGATTTATTAATGGTCATTGCAAAAAATATCTTTGCCCGAAATTGTAGGCGTTTAAATTGGAACGGTAAATCCGATGGTATCAGAGGAGTTCGGGGAATCAATACATCTTCTCCGGTATCACATCCGGTGAGTATTGTGCACTCTATTATGAAAGTTTTTAGCGATTTTACCAGCAAACGCGTGCCATGCGATCGTCCTTGTAAGGAATCGAAGGATCGTAATTCGAGGCAGAATTTTCTTTATTTACCCATGAATTAGTTACTCTCTCGGATCTGTGGTTGTTCGGTTGTACGTTTTGTTCGGTCTTTCTATGTGTCTGTGCGGACGATTCTCTGGTTCTCTGCATTCGATGTCTATCCCTATCCTGGCTGAGGCGACCCTCACGCTCTACAGACGATTCTCTGGCTCTCTTAACTCTATGTCTATCCCGATCCAGTCTGCGGAGAGTCTCACGCTCTACTGAGGATTCTCTTTCTCTCTCAGCCTCACGTTCTGTTGACTATTCTTCATCTCTTGCTAAACGTGCTCTTCTGGCATTGAACAAATTGCCATATTATAAGTATGTGCTGCAGTAAAAAATATTTTACTTACTATTGGTTCGACTAAACACAAAAGATAATCAGCAATCATCAGCAACAAAAGATACCTATTCTATTCAGTTTTTTTTTGAACTTAAATACCTTACCTTAAACTACGATTTTCAATAATTAAAAACATGTACATACATACTTACAAAATAATTGGATTAATACTAAATTGCCTTAACTCTAAATTCAAACCAAGATCTTAACAGAAGAAACACAATTCGTAAATTATGGTTTAAATGTAATCCTATTTAACCTAATGTACTTACTATAAGTGCGGTTTAAAAATTAACCGTAATACCGACTAAAGTACGAACATCAAATTTCAAAAAAATTGTCGCGCTGAAAAGCACGGTTTGTCTTAAAAAAGAATTCACTTTAGTATTTAAATACATACTACGAGTATCATACATTTATCGTAACGTACTCGTACTTATAAGTACGGATTACGTTGTCAAAAAAGCACGTTTTTATTAAGTATTGTTCTTTTCCTCGATAGAGAGCTCCGATAAAATCGTGAGATCACTGCTAATCATAAAGTGCTATAGGGCGAAGCGCGGCCTTCGACGCGCTATTTATAGACACGCGCCGCCGGCCACCCGGTAAGGATTAATGTTGTATTGCTTAAAATCTATTCACGAAGCGATTTAAAGCCATTATTTCTCGTAAAAAGTAAAGGATAAAAAATGGTTATTGTGGGTTATCCCTAAGAGATAGACAGGTACCATCGCGGACTTTTTTTAAGGTGTACAATACTGTAGTACGTTGTTTTGATCTGTCTCGTATGGTTCAGCCAGCGTTTGCAATGTAAGCGCAGAAAAATGTGTTTATTTCGACATCACATTAGAAACCTCTAACATGATCAGTGTTTATCTACTATTTTAAATTAATTTCACACGACAATTTTAACTTTATAATACTCGTACTTTATTTTATTAAACTATACAACTTATTACTCTAAGTCTAATATTATTTCGGTGTTGTTTTCTGTCGTCGGCTGAGGGTTGAACTGCCTCGCTAGTGGTTGTACCGTGTTTATTTATACGGTTTGTCTTGGGGTTGGTTGTTGGTGTGTGGTTACGCTGCTGGTGACGCTGTCAGGCGGGTGATCATAAATTATCTGGAGCAGTTTATTTATTGTCACATATAGTCCTGTTGGATCGGGTGTCGTCCTATCGTACTGCGCACATGTGGCTTGGGTCGGGTGTCTTCTATGGGACACTAAAAGTGTTCGGCATCGATCGTGGGAATCGATGATTAAAATGGATCGTGGGAAGTGATCGCGGTAACTCGGCATCGATCGTGGGAATCGATGATTGAAATGGATCGTGGGAAGCGATCGCGTTAACTCTCCTCCTAGTCGGTGGAAGATTGTCCCAATCTTTCTTGAATAAGTATGTGCGCTCTAGTTTCGGTTGCTTCCATGAGTTCGATGACATCCTGGTTAGCACGCTTAGCTTTGTAAACTTTGTAATATTTGTATAACTTTATGACAGCCAATATGGTTATAATTATGAATAGAATTGTTGATAGTCCCCACAATATCGGGTGTTCTTTAACTTCTGTTACATATGGTTCAATGTGGTCAATATTTGTGTATTTTAAATCTGAGTTAAATGAGCTTACAAATTCAAGTATTGTTATTTTGGATGGTTTACTTAATTTTATGTGTTCTAATATTTTATTCTTAGAGTTAACATATGTCTTATTATCTATTGTAACATTTCTTTCAAATTGGATTAAATTTATCCCTGCAAATTCTTTGTTATTAACAATATGAGAGCCGGTAATAACGATACTCCCTTCGGTGATTATTTCTATGGGTAAATTTCTTTCTTTAACCTTTGTGCAGTTCGCTTCAAAATTATTAAGCAATTCTGTTAAGCAGTTAGGAGTGTTAACAATAAGGCAAAAGTCATTATTTAATTCTCTTTTACATTTGGTGTTATAGAACTGTTTACGGAATTTAATTACTTCTTTTGGTATAATGATTTGTCCACCGTTTACATTATTACTTCTTGTTTTGTAATTAATACCCAAAGCAACAACTTTCGGATATCTAATATATATAACAATAATTTCGTTATTTTGGACAATAGTGAACTCGGATGCGTCTAATACATCGGTTATAGATACTTTAGCTTTTTCTTTACTTATAATATTTTTGATTTCATCTAAATTTAAGATTAGCGTATTTAAAATTTTTGATTTGCTTAGATTAATTGTGTTTATTATTTCTCTTAATTCTACTACTACATATTTAACGATTCGAATTTTTTTGCTTTCTCTGGAAATTGGTTCACCATTTAATTTTTCCATTGCTTTGAACAATTGCGTATTTATGGATATTTGTTTATTATTAGATGCGATTAACTCTTGTAGCTTAAGTTCTATTTTTATTAAGTCATCGTGGTCTGGGCTACCGGAAATCCACTTCCACAGGGTTCCTATCTCGTTTATTCCTCTACGTACCCTATTTCTGATTAATAATTGGCTTAGTAGTTTATTCGCTATTTCTAATTCCTGCTTAAATTCGTCTGAAGGTTTTATCCCAACTGACATACTGTCTAGAATCTCCGTATATGAAGTTAGATTAATTAGGTGGAAAATTTCTCCGCTTTCTTTATAAATTGCGGCTATTGCATCTTCTACTAAAATGTATTCGTCCTTAGAATAGTCCGTTATTTGTTGACCCGCTGTGGAGGCAACTAGCATCAAGATTAAAAGCATCATCTGTAAAGTTAATTTCTTATATTATCTTTGTGAATCTGTCTATTATTTACATCGATTACTATATTCCCTAAGTCTCTCTTAACCTTCTTTTTAACGTATAGAGGTTTATTTTTACTTCTCCTTTGACCTGTGTCTACAAAGATTATTTCTCCTTCTTCATAGGTTTTATTTTTCCTACTCTTATTAAAATATCTTATCATCTTCTGTTGATGAAAACCTATTTTATCCTTAATTTCTTCGTTAGCCTTGTAGTTGTGGAATATGTCGATTGGTCGTTTGTCTGTTACTGTATGAATTGTTTCATTATATTTCCTAGTGGCTAGAGGCATAATATCTTTAATGTCCGTTAAATGCGCTGATTCTTTTACTATTCTTATAAGTTCCGTAAGTGTGGAATGGATTCTTTCTATGATTCCATTGCTTTTTGAGTGAGCGGGTGCTGTAGTTTTATGATTGATGTTTAAGAGATTGTAAGCACATTGTGCAGAAGGTGAGCAAAACGCGGACTCGTTATCGGTGATCAAAGTTTTAACGTTACCGAATATTGGTAACAATTCAATCATCCTATCTTTCGCTTCGGTTTTTGAACTTACTTGAGTGGTTATCAGATATTTAGAGAATGGATCTGCCATTGTGAGGAAGGTTGCATTATCGCAGTAATAAATGTCTGCGTGGACGCGTTCTCCTCCTTCTTCAGGAATTGGAGTCTCTCCAATTGGCTGTCTATTGGGGTGTCTCTCGTATTTGTTTTTCTTACATATTTCGCATACAGCATTTATTTCCAGAATTCGCTTGAATGCGTTTGGCCAGTAATATTTGTTAATGATTTGCTTGTATACTTCTTTAGCTTGCCTATGAGCTCTATTGTGTTCATTCGTGACTATTCTTAACTGTTCCTCCTTTTCCGTAATATCTTCTACTATTTGCTTGCAAAATATAAATTTGATTGTTGGGAATTCTTGCAAAAGTCTATTTTTAATTTTAGAGAATGTCTCCTCGGTACTATATATACCTATAGTTAGACCTTTCTCGGTAATGTTTCTAATTTTCCCTAGAATTTCAAAATCTTTGAATAAAATTGTGTGTCTCCAGTAACCAGGGTGGATTTCTTTTGAAATAATGTTGTTATTTAGGGCTTCGTTTATAATAAATTGTGTTTTAAAACTATTAACCCTTTGGTTTACTCTTTTGATTTCAGGTATAGGGCTACTCTCTGCACTATGTACAGTTCCTTCAATTGATGATTCGTCGTCGTTCATCATGTGTAGCTCTTGTCTGCTAAGAGCGTCGGCTACAACGTTTTCTTTCCCAGGTTTATAAATAATCTCTGGAGCGTACTCTTCTATGAATGCGCGCCATCTTTTAATCTTCGCATTTGGATTCTTGTCACTAATTGCGAATGTCAGTGGTTGGTGGTCCGTATATATGCGGATTCCACTTACGCCGTATAAGTAGTTTCTCAAATTTTTTAATGCCCAAACGATGGCGAGTAGCTCTTTCTCATTTGTCGCGTAATTTTCTTCTGATTTGCTAAGAGTTCGGCTTATAAAAATAATCGGTTTATTTTCTTGGCTGAGCACTGCACCTATGGCTGAGTTACTAGCATCTGTGGTAAGCTCAAATCTGCTATTAAAATCGGGTTGGTTAAGCGTTATTTGCTCGCATAGTCTATCCTTCAATGTGTTAAACGCTTTGATAGCTTCGTTATCAAACTCGATTGCTATTTTCTTACTATTATTTTGACCAGTTCGGCCGTTTTCTCCTCTGAGATATTTTGTAAGGGGTTTAGAGATCATTGCATAATTCCTTATAAATTTGCGGTAGTATCCAGATAGTCCTAAAAATGATCTAAGTTGGCGTAGGGTCTTAGGTTCGGGGAAATCTTTTATACACTCTGTCTTTTTCGGATCCATTTTAATGCAGTTGAAGGATACTATGTATCCCAGAAATTCTACTTCTTCCATAAAGTATTTGGATTTTTCGCTAGAAATTCGCATGTTTGCGAAACTTAATGCTTTGACTATTTCTTCAATGTGTGCCAAATGTTCTTCTTCGGTTTCCGAAAAAATTATTACATCATCGATGTAGACGTGGCAAATTTTGCCTATGTATTCCCGGAGTATGTCATCCATGGCCCCTTGAAATATTGAGGGTGCGTTCTTCAATCCGAAGGGCATCCGAAGGAATTCATACTTTCCGTTATTAACGCTAAACGCCGTTTTTCCTCTATCGCTCTGTTTCATTAGAATTTGGTGGAATCCACTTTGAAGGCCCAAGGTAGTGAAAAACCTTGCCTTCCCTAAATTTGCTAAAATTACTGCGGTATCAGCCATTGGATATTTTTCAGTTTTAGTGAATGAATTTAGTTTTTTGTAGTCGATCACCAATCTATGCTTCTTCGAGCCGTCTTCATTGAGACCTTTTTTGTCTACGACCCAGACAGGAGAGTTGTATGCGCTTCTGCTAGGCTGTATAATATTGTTTGAGAGGAGATTTCCTATTTCTTCGTTCACAAAGTTAGCTACAGATTGTGGATAAGGGTAACCTTTTGTCCATATGGCAGCGTCATTCGTAGTATGTATGCTACATTTTACGCTCGTGTTATATGGGAGAAAATTTGGATTTTCCGTAAACACTCCTTGGTATTTCCTTAAAATCTCTTTTAGCCTTCCCTTGTGATTATTGCTCTCTAGGTTAATCTCTAAAGAGTTGATCAGTTGATCACTAAATATCAAGGGTATTATGCCCTGGTCATATTCTAGTGTCGAGTCCCTTATGTTAATGTTGCCTTTTACCTTACGTAATAATTTGATGCCAATGATCGCGTCGTAATCTTTAAGTTTATTTAATTCGAAAAATCGTTCCTTAACTCCTAAAATGTTTATTTCTTGAAATGTATTAATAATGCTTGTTCCGTGAACGCTTTTTACTCTAGAGGGGATGTCTAATATTTTATTAGGAAATAGTCCAGGTTTGACGTAACTATGCGTGGCACCTGTGTCTACTAAAATGTTAAATATTCTACCCGACTTACTGTCCGTTCTTTTTATATATGGTAAGTCGTGCCTTAATCTAAAAAATTATCGTTTTCACTTAAGTTGTTCAACCGAGGGACTTTGTTTATAGGTACTTGGGCGCTATTCGGTCGCTCTCTTTTATATGCATTAGTACTCGTATTATTATAATTCTGTGTTGCGTTATTCAATTGGTTATTCGCGTTCCTATAATTATTGCCGTTAGGATTTTCCCAGTGTGACCTGTTATATTGGTTTTGCCGTTGAGGCACGAAATTACCACTAGTAGTGTCCATTCTTATTGGATAGTGGTGGTTATGGTTATAATTTTTTTGGGGAAAATAATGTGGTATATTGGGTTGTTGGGGTATCTGCCTCGGGGTTTGTCTTTCGGTGAAAGTTTTGATACGATTTTCATTCGTTTCTATTTCCTGCGCTCTAGCTAGAGCATTTGGAAGGTCTCCGGGGTTAAGTGCGAAGACGATATTACTGGCAGGTTGATTCAAACCAGTAACGAAGACTCTCAATGCGTTCTGCCGTGCTCTGTCTGTCAAGCACTCGGTTTGCGCCGTTCTCGGACCATAGGTCATAATTGTTTTATTTATTATAAGGGTAAGTACCTTTGTTACCTCGTCGTAGAATTCCTGCAAGGATTTCCTATTCTGCCGCATGTTGCTTAATTCGGTCTCTAGCATGTGCACTGGTCTTTTGTCGCTGTACGTCAGATCTAGTCTTCCTAACATCGCGTCAATATTTAGTGGTGTCCCGTGGCTTGTTAAGACGTCGTTAGCTTTCCCTACTATCTTGTTTCTAACTATATTCACAACTGAATAATACCTAGCACCACCTTTACACGCCTCGTATACTTTCATTGCGTTCGTTAACGCTGTACGCCAGGAAACGTAATTATCCCCATCGAAATGTGGTAGGCACTTTGCTACTTCTAACCCTTCCCCATCTATGATTGTAGGATCTATTGTTATATCCTTGTATGGTTCGATATCATCACAAGGGGAAAGTGAAGCTAACTGTTGTGTGAGCGATTCTATCTGCTCCCGTAACCCTGCTGTGGATTCTGCCACCAGTTTACCTACGATTCCCGATAGCTGTTCCGCTGTCATATTCATTTTAATTTTTTTGTTAATTTTCGTTTAACGCGAATTTATAAAATTTATAAAGTTACTAAAATTTAGTCCTAACTTAAAACACTTTAATTAACACTCTAGATCTACAAGGTAGGTATGTCTTAATATATAAACAATAATTGTATTTGTAAAAATTCCTTACGTTGATGAGGTTTTACTTTATTTGCTGGAGCTTCGGCTGCTTATGTGCCTACTTTTCCTGATCTGTTGGTCCACTTGATGTGTCCTTGGTTGCTTCCAGGTGCTTTACGTCCGCAAGTCTTTTTTGAGTTCGGTGGAGTTTGTTTATCAAACCCTTTCCCTCGTTGTTCAGCTTTATATCTGAATTTATTTTTTGGTTAGGTGATTCACGCCGCGGAAGGATACTTGTTATGTTTTCCTTTTGGATGCGTTAATTCGTAGTATATATGTACTTTTGAAAGCGTGTCCCTGCTCGGGCGCCAATTAATTTCACACGACAATTTTAACTTTATAATACTCGTACTTTATTTTATTAAACTATACAACTTATTACTCTAAGTCTAATATTATTTCGGTGTTGTTTTCTGTCGTCGGCTGAGGGTTGAACTGCCTCGCTAGTGGTTGTACCGTGTTTATTTATACGGTTTGTCTTGGGGTTGGTTGTTGGTGTGTGGTTACGCTGCTGGTGACGCTGTCAGGCGGGTGATCATAAATTATCTGGAGCAGTTTATTTATTGTCACATATAGTCCTGTTGGATCGGGTGTCGTCCTATCGTACTGCGCACATGTGGCTTGGGTCGGGTGTCTTCTATGGGACACTAAAAGTGTTCGGCATCGATCGTGGGAATCGATGATTAAAATGGATCGTGGGAAGTGATCGCGGTAACTCGGCATCGATCGTGGGAATCGATGATTGAAATGGATCGTGGGAAGCGATCGCGTTAACTTATTATGCATGTATTATACATATAAACCTTCCTCTTGAATCACTCCATCTATCAAAAAAACCCTTTGCGTAGTTTTAAAGATCTAAGCATACATAGGGACAGACAGACAGCGGGAGCGACTTTGTTTACTATGTAGTGATGTTCCAAGGTTCACCAGCGTCTCCCATCTTAAGGTTAGTCTATTGGGAACTAGCTTTGACAAATAGTATGACTACTTACGTGAAATGCTTCACTTTTCTCATGCACGTAGAGGTGTGCATTTAAATTTCCCACGCTTTCAATACACTATTGCAGAGCGTTCTTTTATGTATCTGCAATTCTACTTTGGAACTCCCTTCCAGTTGAACGTATATATTTGTTGTCACCATACTGTGCCTTTGCGACTCTACACCTCGGCTGTGCCTTTTTTGGATATACAGCTCGGTGTGCCTCGGATGATTTGAAAAAATTCATTAAGCCGTTTCGCAGGCTGAGTCGCAAATCATACATATACCTATCGTATGATTTGTTCTTGCGGTCCGCTACGTGCATGGTGAGTTCACAATTGTACTACGCTTTTGGTATGTGCCTCTGGTATTATAGCACAGACAGCCAACAACTACAACCGATTGGGACAACCAGGACACAAACCAGCGGGCTGACAACGGGGCATTGTTACTGAGCTGACAGGCAGTGATGCCAACATTAGTTACTCTGAGTAAGTTACCCATATAGTTACGCGATACTTACTGTAATCTGTTACGTCTCCTTTTTCACGTAACTTATGTAACTAATATTCTTAAACAAATTTTGACTGAATAGTTTAAGTGACAAACAAAATATAGCATAACATTCATAAGAAAAAAATATTTTTATTTCAATAAAAAAAACCTTTAACAACGTAAAGAATTAAGAGAATGTACGTAACTTAAAAACATAGGTATGAAATCATTTTAATTCGTCGAAGTCCTCAAAAGATAAATTTTTATCTTCCATTCTTAAAGTGCCATACAGAAACATTAACTTTTTTGAACGTTCGAAAGACAACCGATACCTCAAGGGGCCTTAAAGGCTATTTTGAAAAAGCACGCTCAATTTCTGCAGATGAAGCGGGAATTTTAAGCAATTTAAGTGCAATTTTTGAAAGAATTCCATCTTTGGATTTAAAAAGATCCCATTCGTTAAGTCCATCAGAACTCAGCATTTTTAAAAGAAAGTTATTAATCTGAAGAAGATGATTGTTATATAATTTGTCATTAAGAATGCAAATAGTAAGACGCTAGTGCATAAATATTAAGCGAGTTATTAATACGGGATTTGTAGTGATTTTCGAATTGTTTTGGAACTTTTAGTCCATCAGAACTCAGTATTTTAAAAAGAAAGTTATTAATCTGACGAAGATGATTCCTATCTAATTTGTCATTAAGAATGCAAATAGTAAGACGCTAATGCATAAATATTAAGCGAGTTATCAATACGTGATTTTCGAATTGTTTTGGAACTTTAAATTCTAACCAAAGATTGACAGCATCAGCCAATGAAGCAGTTGAATGTTGGCAATTATTTATCAATTGACAAATTGGATCGACCAACTCAACATTTTTCTTGACACTCTTGATAAACTCTTCGTCAAATAACAATTTTAGCACATCTGGTTTCATTTTATTTAATTCCGCTACGACCATTTTCAGTGGAATCAAATTATTGATGAGGCATACGTACGAATCTCTATATGAACACCATCTTGTTTCACATGGCAGCTTTGTTTTGGTTCCATCTTTATTGATTATTTACTGCCTGTTCAAGATCTGGTTACTTAAATCGCTTCAAAATTGTGGTGACTTTGTCATCGAGTTTTACGTCAAGCACATCTTTTGCTAACAAATTGCCACTATGACTATATTACAACAAGTTGAGTGCCAAACGACATGCTTCAGATTCTTTCCCATTTTTACCATATTGCTTGCATTGTCGGAAACGACGGCAAATACATCAACGTTGTAGTCCTTTTTAGCCAAATCGATAGGTTCGCGAACAATTTCAGCTAAGTTATCTCCTGATTCTGAAATTCCGTTGAGATTCCACGCATCAAGAAATATCTATTAAAAATAGAACGAATACATAATAATACAAATTAAATACCTTTCGTATGTACACATCTTATGTAGTTTCAAAAGAACAACCATGAAGTATACAAACGACAGTCTTTGTATTTCACGAAGAATTCTTCAAGCTATCGATTAAAAGCACTTAGTAGCGGCCAATGATCTTTGTTTACATTCATTATACAAACAATCAAGCCACTTTGAGGAAAGCGGTTTCCTGTTAGGAATTTGAGTAGCGTATGATGGACGAATTATTTTTATAAAGTCCAAAAACAATTTTGATTCCACAACGTTGAAAGGAATGTTACAGCCGAAGAAAAACTTGGAAAAAAGCTTTACTGAAATCCTCTATTTCTGGTTCACTGATCTTATCTACAAAGCTGTCCAGTTTTTTCCTCTTTTTTCTTGTGGGGATGGTTTAAGCGACTTTGAATTGATTGGATGTTTTGGGAAAGATTGGATGCCCGTAGAAGTTGAAGGTAAAGATGAAGATGTTGACGGCAAAGACCATGACTGAAGATTCTCCTGATGCTTGATTATCAGACGAACCCATGCTGGCTCTGTCTTGAAGAACTTTCTCTGCAGAATCGTTGACCGATTTTGAAACTGTCGTGAATACGACTGCATCACCTAGTTCAATATAAATATTTTACACTTTAGCTTTCTTACAAGAATTAACACTTTTGATGTATGTTGTGGTTATAACTATCAGTATCAGCAAAAGACTTAAAAGGTTTCTCTCCTAATCCTGACAGACAACGTAACAGCATTCACCTCGATTACCGTTGTCGTTTTCGACTCCAAAATACACGACTCTTCCAAATCTGTATTATACTTGTCGTTTCACACGACAAAGGTCGGATGAAAATGTCAAATGTCTTTTTGTACTAGATTTGAAGTCGTCTCACGACCTTACTTTAATTACCTAAGAAAACTCAACACCACTAATGACCTTAAAAACGACCTTTTTTGTCGTTTGCAATTTTGCTCCCGACAGGTAGTCGTGTGATTCAATTAGACTGTATTTCAGCGTTTCTAATGGATTTTTTTTAAGCAGAATTCATTTCTTCTGAATGGAAATACCCACTCCATTCACGCATTCGTTTTTGAGTGAAAAATATTCAGTTTATTTGCATTTGTCCGTTGATCAACTTCAACAGTTAGAAATACCTTTTGTAAATTGTTCACCCATTCCAATTAATAAGAAAGAAAACACGAGCCGTTATATTTAAGCTTCAAAAAAGTTTTAATTCAGAATTTCTTACACTAAGTTTTACAAGTTGGCTGAGTCGATCAATAGGCAGAAAACAACTAACTTTAATTTGCGATTGTCAAAGAACAAAAAGAGAAAGCTATGATGTATGCATGTATTTGAGTACATAATAAGTTATGAATATATCGACTGTATGAATGTAATTGTGAATACAAAATAAAGATTATTGACTGTATATAATAAAGAATATGTTACATGTATTGTAAATAATTTCGACATCCTCCGCCCACAATGTTTCAGACTTAACCAGTGATCTCCAAGGGGTACAAACGTTGTATCGGTCTTCTCAAAATAGATCCACTGGCCAGACGTATTTCACAAGCTCGGGTATGGCCATCTCTGCCGGGAAAACATTTGTCGACGACCGCAAGATGCCAAAGACTTCTCGGCATTGATAAATCCCCTAAAAGCACTACGTCCCCGACTTTGACATTGGAACTCAATGGACGTTTCACATGATGTAAGGATCTCAATTGCAGGAGGTTTTTTTTTTTTTTTTTTTTAAATTCTGGCTCGCCAAGGCGATTTATAAAAGGGGGGGTACTTCGACCTAAAAGTTTTTTTGTACCGTATGGGCCAGAAAAAATTTAAACTAGTAAAATTTCCACTTTCCGTGTAAAGCGGACAATTTTACCAGTAGAAGAATTCTTTATGTCCTCGGGGCTCAATTGTTCCCTGAGAAAGATCTTCTTTCTAATTCCATTAAGGGCTGGGCATTCACATAAAATGTGTTTAGCTGACTCGTCCTCTTCAAGACAGAGTCGGCACTCAGGAGAATCTGCTATTCTCATTTTGTGTAGATGATATCTTAAACCGTGGTGACCAGTAAGGTAACCTACTAGGTTTTTGATATCATGCCTGCTTAGGTTTAGACATTTGCTGGCATTATGATTGAAGGGCCGAATGGCTCGTTTGGCCTGCCTTAGACCTGGGATGTTATCCCAATGATAGATACATTTTCTATGTTCCCAGCTTTTAATTGCTGCCGTTGCTGCTGATCTAGGGGTGCAGCAGAAAGGTTCGGGACCTATGAAAGGTGTTTCTGAACCTTTTCTGGCCAGTTCGTCGGCCTTTTCGTTACCTTCTACCCCAACATGACCCGGAACCCACCATAATTTGGTCTTGTTTCTTGCTCCGAGTAATTGTAGGGTATTGAAGCAGTACATGACTGATTTGGAGTCAATGGTATACGAGCTAAGGGCGTTTATAGCTGCTTGACTGTCCGTGAAAATATGGATGGTTGCACCTTTTATGCCAGATAAGATAATGTGGCTGGCGCATTCTTGAATGGCGTGGAGCTCCGCTTGAAATACGCTGGGACTTTTTCCCATGGGTATCGTAAAGCGTTTGTGTGGTCCGTATATTCCCGCTCCTACCCCCGTTTCCATTTTAGAACCATCCGTATACCACTTTATGCCGTTATGGCTGTTTGGTGGGTTATTGCTAACCCATGCTTCTCTTTTGGGTATCTCCGTGGAGAACCGTTTGTTGAAGCATAGTGTTTTTTGAATGCGGTCTGTGACCGCGCAGTTCATGTTAAGTTCTGGCAGTTCATCGAGAAGGGTCTTAAGTTCCGGATGATCATTAAGACTTATCTCGTTTAGCTGTATTAGACTTATTGCACTGCGGATCGCCACTTTTTGGACGTATATGTGGAGGGGTATAATTCCTGTTATTGCCTCTATGGCAGCTGTTGGACAGGTACACATGGCTCCGGAGATACCAAGGCACGCAAGCCGTTGTACCTTTTTGAGCTTCTCTATTGCGACCTTTTGTGTGGATTTTGTCCACCATACTATGGAGGCGTATGTTATGATGGGTCTTATCATCACTGTGTAGATCCAGTGGACGATCTTTGGAGAGATTCCCCAGGTTCTACCATATGTGCGACGACAGGCCCATAAAGCTCTATTAGCTTTACTGATTTTGTTGTTTATGTGAGAGTTCCAGTTAAGTCTCTTGTCCAGGATTACTCCAAGATACTTGACTTCGTCGGAATACTCTACGACCGTGTCGTTTATTGTGATTAGGCCTAGGTCTAATTTCCTCCTTTTAGTGAAAGGAACGATGACGGCTTTACTGGGATTTATGGAAAGATTTTCCTTAATGCACCATTCTATGGCTGTCTTTAGAGCATTTTTCATTTTTGATGTGACTCCTATCGAGTCTTTGCCCCTAACTATGATGACAATATCATCGGCGTACCCAATTGTGGTGTAGCCCAAACTGCTCATCTTGTGTAGCAGGTCATCGATGACCAATGACCACATAAGGGGTGAGAGTACTCCCCCTTGTGGGCAGCCCCTTACGGCTGTTACTGATACTGAGGTCGTTCCTGACGAGGAAGTTATTTTGCGACTTTCCAGCATCGCTTTGATCCATTTAATAGTTGGTTTATCTATATTTCTATGGTAAAAAGCATTTGATATGGATTCACATCCAGTGTTGTCGAAAGCACCCTCTATGTCCAGAAAGGCACAAAGTGCGATCTCTTTGCAACGGTAGGCGTTTTTTATCTCTGTAGTTAGTCTTAACAGAGCGCCTTCCGTGGATTTGCCCTTTTGGTACGCATATTGGTGAGGGTGCAGAGGCATGCTTTTTGATATGCATTCTCTAATGTGAATGTCAATAATCCTTTCCATTGTTTTCAGAAAAAACGATGTCAGGCTTATCGGACGATATGATTTAGGTAATTCTCTCGGCTTGTTTCCCGGTTTAGGTATAAATACTACGTTTACCTTCCTCCAGGTAACTGGTATATACCCCCAGTTGAAGCTGAACCTAAATAAGGCAATCATGGATGGTAGTAAAAATTCTATTCCATTTTGAATGAGGGCTGGAAAAATACCGTCTGTACCTGATGCCTTGAATGGTTTAAATGAGTTAATTGCCCATTTAACCTTATCCGGAGTAAAAAGTGTTCCGGATAAACTATGAATTCTGCTGAGGTTTCTTGGAATTGAAACCTCCGCTGTATGGTCGTCTGTAATGACCATCGTGTGAGAACCTGGGAAGTGAGCCTGAAGCAAAGTTTTCAGCGTTTCTTCCCGGTCGCGTGTGATTGAACCATCTGATTTAATTAACAATCCCATGCCTTTTTCTTGATCCGTTGACAGGGCCCTTTGGAGGCGTGCCACCTCTGGAAGTTTTTCTATCTTCTCACAGTTTGCACGCCATGAGGCTCTTTTGGATCTGCGCAACTCTAAGTTGTATATGGTCAGCATGGATTTATATTGTTCCCATGTGCCGGTGCGTTTGGCTTTGTTAAAAAGCTTTCTCACCCTCTTTCGAATAGACTCAAAGTTATCGTTCCACCATGGTACGCACCTTTTAACCACGGTTCTTTTAACCTTGCAACTATTTTTGAATGAGGTAAGAATAATATCATTTATTTGACATTGCGCAGCATCTGCATCAATTGTATTTGATGGTGCTTCTGGCAGCATGTCAGATCTGACCGCAAGATTTTCGCGGTAAGTTCTCCAATTAGTCAGTCTGTTGTCATAACGGACTGACGCGTGTTCGGCATTGCATCTTATCTCGAAACGGATGTGCATATGATCCGATAGAGATGCCTCGCCAGACACGTGCCATCCCTCTATAATATCCTTCATAAAAGGAGATGATATAGTAAGGTCTAAAACTTCTTCTCTTATAGAATTTCTAAATGTAGGACTATTTCCCTTGTTTAGAAAAACGAGGTTATTGCTATATAAATATTCTAATAACGACTCACCTCTGTTATTTGTATCTCGGCTGCCCCAGATGGTGTTATGTGCGTTTGCGTCGCAGCCGATTAGTATATGTACTTTCTGGTCCTCACAGTACCGGACAAGTTCCTGTACTGGTAAGGGAGGCACTGCATCCGTGTCTCCAGGAAAGTACGCCGATGCGCATACAAATTTATGCAGCTCTCGGCCTTTGTGGCGCTCTATTAGAACCGCCACCAGGTCCCTAGTTGTGAAACCTGGAATGAGAGAAAATTTTATATCTTTCTTAATAGAGATAGCCGCCCTTGGTCTGAAAGGACCTTTGGCGAAAATTAGCTCTCTGTGTTTACAATTTAATCCGGATATCTTACCATTGGTTGCCCAAGGTTCCTGGATTAGTCCAATAGCAATGTTCCCTTCGGCACATCGCTGGCTAAAGGTGTCCGATGCACCCATAGCCCTGTGCAGGTTGGCCTGCAAAACGCTGAGACGGGTGGTCATTTGCGTCTGTATTCAGGGTTTCGTACTCTATTGGGCTTGTTATCACCTCTCCTACGTACGATACCCTGTTGAGGAGTACCACTTTGTCTGCCTCTAGGACTTTTGTTTTTATGTCCTTCTTGTGCCAGTGCTTTCTTACGATACATACCTAACTTAGGCCTGAATCGTGTTTGGCTTTCTCTGGCTGCGCTTGACTTCGCGCTTGTAGCTTCTTTTTCTGGCACAGTTGTTGCCGTACTTGAAGCTGCAGCCTTAGCGGCAGCGCTGGTGCTGGCCCCACTTGGGTCAGTTGCGGTGCTGCCGTGAGCTGTGACATCCTTCTTATCCAAAACGTGCTGTTTTTGATCTTTAGGGCCCTGTGTGGCCGTCTTGTCAGCACTTTTTAGGATAAGTTTGGTCTGTCCGAATCGGAAAGAGACCATACCCTTTAGCTCCACGAGTCTCCTCATGGTGCTGTCGTTTATGGCAAAGACCATATGTCCGATGTCTCGCTCATCCGATCTTTGCAGAACCCTCCACGTTCTCGTGTTCAGTTCTTTGTTTTGGCCATCTAATAGGGCTAGGATCCTTTCGCTAGCTACGCCGGTACTCTGCGGGAAGAACCCTCTGATGACATGTGGTTTTGGAAAATTTTCCTCTCCCACAAGCATCACCTCTAACCCGCATTTCTCTTTTAGCTTGGCGAAGGTTGCCTTCATCCACTCTGCAGTGGTGGCGTCTGCACATACGATCATGAGCCATCCGGCTTTGAACGTAGTACCGCGGAAGGCTGGTTTAACCTCCTCGTCACGCTGTTCGATCGTGATATCCATAATCCTCTCCTGTATCGAACCCATTTGTTCGTTGGAGAGAGGATTACGATCGATGTCCACCGGTACAACACCCAGTCTTACATAGCTCGTTATATTGCTATACGAGACTTTGTCGACGGTTGTCTTCCCAGTGCGACCTCGCTTCGCTTCGGATTGAGGCGGGGTATTATCCTCGGATCGCATTCGCTTCACCTCGGGACCCTTGTTTACCATCTTTTGGATCGCATAGAGACGGGCCTGCTCAATGGTGCTCCCCTTCTTCTGCGCGCGCTTAAATCTGCGCTGTTCAGATGGTGTGAACCTAACGTACTCAGACTCAGTCCGTGCCACATTGCCGACTGTCTTAGGTACGTCCTCTATATCGGGATGTCTTTCATCCGATAATATGCTGTTGCATATGGTGCTGGATTCTGAAATAGAGTCACTGAGTTGAGACAAGTTCTCTTCAGGTTCCCCCATTTCAGAGTCGATGATTACCGACTCTATCCCTTTGGCAGATGTCGTGTCGTCATCGACAGGGTGTTCTAAAACATCCCTATTTGATGATGCAATTTTAGAGGCATCATTCTCTATTGTTTGTTTTGTTGTTTGGTTTATTTTGAAACCCACGAGTATTCGGGATATGGTGTCGCCCGTGGTCTACCCGTCTAACCACAGGAAGGCTGTCTTAAAATCGGAGGTCGCCTGGTATCCGAAGTTTGCAAACTAACGACTAAGCACCCTCTTAGCCATGCATCTCTCGGCGCTTGCCACCTTAGATTAGGGGTTTATTGGGGAAATAGGATTTAGGGATTTGATGGAGGGGGGATATGGGTAATTGAAAATTGAAAGGAAAGAGGAGAAGGGTAGCGGACGTGTAGTCCTGGTCAGTTCTTAGTTGACGCTCATCAGACGGTCTGTCCCTTATCAGAAAGGCCCGATGACTCTTTGCGCCGTAAGCCTCTGCACCGGCACCATCGAATTTGCGTTCCATGATGGTACACATGTCAAGGTGACTGACCCCGCAAGGAGGATTGCAGGAGGTACTCCTTGTACCATCGCCTTTTAAAGCTGGCCAAAAAACGCAGACGCTCCCTCCAAATTTTACGCAGCTCTTTTCCTGAGGGTTGCTCGAGTGTTGCAACGGCCGAAGTGTCGTTTGCGCCAGTTAAAAAATGTGCCGGGGTGAGTGGTGCAAGATCTAGCGGGTCATCTCCCACATAAGTAATTGGTCTCAAGTTGACGACGCCTTCTACTTCTGTCAAATAAGTTTGAAATTGATCAGCATTTAAAGAAGCCTTACCAATAGCTGCCTTGAGCGCGGACTTACTCGTAATAACTCCAACCAGCCGTTCCCAGAATCCGCCCCACAATGGGGCACGCTCGACGATGAATTTCCACTTTATGCGGTTGTTGCTTAGAAATCCAAGAAATTGTTCGTTTGACCACATATCGCCAATCTTTCGGAGATCCGTTGATGCCCTTTTGAACGTGGTGGCGTTATCGGAATAGATTATCCGAGGAACTCCTCGCCGTGCTATGAATCGCCTGATTGCCAGAAGACACAGGTAAATAATAAAATATAGATTTTCTTGCGTTGTATGACTTGATCCCTAATATACAATGGACCGGCGAAGTCCATTCCGATGACCTCAAATGGCCGCGATTTGAAAATGCGATCTCTAGGAAGTGGTGCAAATATCTACGTAGCTGGAGAACCCCGGAGAACCTTGCAGATAAAACACCTTTTGATGACATTCTTTATCAGCTGACGTCCTTTTACTATCCAGTATGTGGAACGCAGCCGTGAAAGAGTTGCTGATGGACCGCCATGGAACGCTCTCACATGTGCATCGGCTACGATTAGCTCGGTGACTTGGGATGATTTGGGTAGAATTATTGGATGAGCTTCGTTAGCGTTAGCTGCCGCAAATTGAAGACGACCCCCAACTCTTAGAAATTCATTGCCAGCGTCTAAAAAAGGTGTAAGGGTTAATATTCTCGATGTTGAAGGTATACCTTTGTTTTTGCATAGAGCGGTTATTTCCTCAGGATAATACTGGCGCTGAACTTTATGAATCCAATATTTTTCGGCACGATTTATTTCTTCAGCTGACAAGTATTCCGAGAAATTAATTTTTCGCCGAATATCAACAGTTCCAAACAGGTAAGCTGTTACACGCAAAAGACGTCCTAAATCGCTGAATTTCTTAACGTCGAGAACAGGTGGCAAGTCATCCTCCAGAGACCCTTTTTCATCTTTTTCTAAATTCGATGACAAAGCACACAACGAAGTAGTCCACGTTTCATTTGATTCGGTCGGAGTTTCAAAATCCTTCTGTAGCAACCAAGAAGGTCCGTTGTACCAAGTCGACGATTTCACAAGAGAAGCGGCACTGATCCCACGGGTCAATAGGTCTGCCGGATTATCCGAGCCAGGACAGTGCCTCCAGGATGAAACCTCAGTCAGTGCTCTTATTTCGTTGACGCGGCTTTCAATGTAGGGCTTCCAACGCTTCTGCACTCCCTGAATCCAGAAAAGCGCAATCTGAGAGTCTGACCAAAGAAACGCTGTCTTGAATGTGATCCGAAGATTATCGCGAAGATAGGCCAATAAACGCGCAGCGACAAGGCCAGCGGTAATCTCCAATTTGGGTACGGTCAATTCGTTCTGATTCTCGTTTTTCAGAGGCGCCACTCTGTTTTTAGCACAAATAAATTGTACAAAAATTTGTCCGTTGTTGTCGATGGTCCTAGCATAAACGGCGGCTCCAAAAGCAAACTTACTTGCATCAGCGAAAATGTGCACTTCAGTTGAGTCATTATTCAATAAATGTCTAGGCAAAATTATTTCGTTGAGTTCTTCAATCTCATTGCAACAAACAGTCCAAACGCTAAGCAGATCACCAGGCAGGCTAGCCTTCCAATCCAACTTTCGTCGCCAAATATTTTGGAAAAGTATTTTCAGCCGAACCGTCCATGGAGCCAGAATACCGAACGGATCAAACACTTTAGCCATCACCCTTAAAATGTTTAGTTTTGCAGCTTGTAGGCACCCTGATCCAAGAAGCTGTATAACTGGATCCAAATTCACTTCTATTTCGTATGTTACTACTACCCAGCGCAATCATAAAATCTTTTGGGTGTTAGCGTGTCGGTCCTCTATCGGATAACATTGTCGAACATTTTTGTCGTTGCTGTTCCATTTTCGAAGTGTCATAGAAGCACTCTTCAAAATAAGGTAAGTTTCGCGATACATCTGCTTCGCTATTTCCTCATTGTCAGCACTGAAATCATTCATATAAAAAGCCCTTCGTAGCCTCTTACATGTTTGCGTATAATTTTCTTTGAACTCCTCGATGATTTGTTGCAACGTAGCCGCAAGAAGAAATGGGCTGCTAGTAACGCCGAAAGTTAACCGAGTCATTCTGAAGACGCACACCGTAGGAAGCTGCTGATTGTCCAGTTCGCCGGAAAACCAAGAAAATCGATGCCTCATCTAATAAAATTTGCAGAAAAGCCTTCTCGATGTCAGCCACAAGTCCAATCTTACCAGTACGGAAATTCAATAAAATATTCAGAAGCTCAGGCAACAAATTCGGTCCTACATCCAAGCAATCGTTCAGAGATGAATGATTATGTGCATGTGCCGAAGCATCGAACACAATGCGCAATTTTGTCGTCTCCTTGTCTTCTCTGTAGACTGGGCGGTGAGGTAAATAATAAACGCGGTTCTTACTTTCAGCCACATCAGGAACGATTTCAGCTACACCAGATGACAGCATTTCATTCATTGCTTTACTATAGTCGTTGAGCCTTCCACATGAGCGCAGCTTACGAACTAATGACTGCATCCGAACCAAAGCACCCAGTCGATTGTCGTGCAAAGCAACAGACTTAGTTTTCCAAGGTAGTGACACTTCATATCGGTTGGCGTTTCGGCGAATATGTGATGACAAATCGTTGCTTACCTTTTTATTCTCGTCGGCAGATATTCCCATAATATCAAGACTCCAAAATCTCTGCACGTCCTCACAACAGCAGACGTGAAGGGCGGTTGCAGAGCTCGGGCTATTAGATGTCGATTGCACGCTTAATGGACCTTGAATAGTCCACCCTAATATCGTTTCCACTGCAACTAACTTGTCCGTTAAACGCCTAGTCTTAGGTTAGGTTAGGTTGTAGTGGCTGTCGGTCGAGACCGACACACTTAGGCCAGTGACAGGCCCATTGTGATGCCACACGGATGTATCATCCTCCTACTCGTTGAACCATTTGGAGCTTCTGATGAAGCTTGACAGACTTTTTATGCCGGTGTTAATGAGATCGTTAAGATCATTGTAAAAGAAGGATCCTAAATGGAGTTTACGTCTTTGAGAAAGAGCAGGGCACGTGCAGAGAAGGTGGAGAACCGTCTCCTCCTCCTCCTCGTCCATACAGCTTCTGCAGAAGTCATTTGCATGGACGCCAAGCCTTGTTGCATGTCTGCCTATGAGACAGTGTCCGGTGATCACACCAATTATAGCACCAATGTGAAGTCTGTTTAGAGAAATCAAACACTTAGAGCGTTTCAGATCCAGCTTTGGCCAAATCTGTTTTGTCGCTAGACAAGTGTTGCCGCTCGTCCACCTAAGGTTACAGTTCTCAATGGTCTGTCTCATAAACATGAGTTTGCATGTAGCGATTGGGATGCCTAGTGAACCTTTATCAGGTAAAAGGGGCAGTGTGGTTCCTTTTCTGGCGAGTTCATCCGCCCTACAGTTCCCTGGAATGTCTGTATGTCCTGGCACCCAGCATAGGTGGATGTTAAAATGCTTCGCCATCTCCACTAGAGATGACCGACAGTCACGGACTACGATAGAGTTTGTGGACCCAGAATCCAGGGATTTTAATGCAGCTTGACTATCTGAGAAGATCCAGATATCCGTAACGGATATCACGTTCTTCTTCAGCCACGACAGGACTTCTTTAATAGCCAAGATTTCTGCCTGGAACACACTGCAGTGATCAGGGAGTCGAAAGGAGAGGCTGAGATTCAGCCTGTCAGAGAACACACCACCTCCTACCCCCTCGTCGGTTTTGGATCCATCGGTATAAAAATGGATCGATTTATTTTCGACGGGTGGCCCTTCCCAGAATGTTCTGGGAGGGATCTTGACCTTGAAGTTTTTGTCAAAAAGGGTCTGAGGGGTGATGTAATCTATGTTACTGGGGAGGATTCTAAATTTTTTCAGAATAGAAGCGTGGCCGATTTCATTCTCGGACCATTGAAACGTTGTTTTGAGGCGGATAGCCGCACTAGCAGCCACTTGCTTGCTAAAGATGTCCAGGGGTGTCAGGTGAAACAGAATGTCCATTGCAGCAGAGGGGGTAGTGCGCAGTGCACCACTCATGCAGAGACAAGCTGTACGTTGGACTTTGCCTAGCTTATCGCGATTTATCGCTTTATCAAGGGCAGTCCACCAAACAACCACCCCGTACATAAGTATCGGTCTAATTACCGAGATGTATAGCCAGTTGGTAATGCGGGGTTGGAGCCCCCATTTGTTACCAATAGCTTTTTTGTAGGAGAAGAGTGCTGCTGTAGCTTTACGAACTCTTTCCTGAATGTTAGGTTTCCAGCTAAGCTTTTTATCCAGAATGAGACCCAAGTATTTTGCCTCGTCTGAAAAGACTAGACTTGTGCCCCTGATAGAGGGGGGATCAATGTATGGAACTTTATGTTTCCTAGTGAATAGAACAAGTTCGGTTTTGTGGGGGTTAACACCCAACCCACAACGATCTGCCCATGTAGTTAGCTTATTAAGAGCGTTTTGGAGAAGTTCTTTCAAGGTGTTTAGGTGCTTCCCTGAGGCGGCAATTGCAACGTCATCTGCATAGGCAATCACCCTGCAACCCTCCTTTTCTAGGCACATCAGCAGCTTGTTCACCACTAAGTTCCAAAGGAGGGGAGATAGGACTCCACCTTGTGGCGTGCCTCTACTGACAGATCTTCTGGCCGATGTCATACCCAGTTTCGAGTTTATAATCCGACTTGTGAGAAGTAGATTAATAAGCTCACCAAGTGAGTCATCCACCTTTAGATCTGACAGTGCATTTGCGATCGCGGATGTATTGACGTTATTAAAAGCACCCTCAATATCCAGGAATGCAACCATAGTGTACTCCTTATGGTGAAGGGAGTATTCGATTGAGCGTACTAACGTATGTAAGGCTGTTTCAACAGATTTGCCTTTGCAATATGCATGTTGAGCCGTAGACAAAAGTCTTGTATCTATGTTAGTACGTAGATGGATATCAATTAACCTTTCTAATGTTTTTAGAAGGAATGACGATAGGCTTATGGGTCTGAGATCCTTAGGATTTACATGGGAACATTTACCGGCTTTGGGTATGAATACGACCTTTACTTCTCTCCATAACAGCGGAATGTATGCCATTTTTACACAGCTTTTCAGGATTATCTCAAGCAAAGGCGAGATGATATCCGAGGTGTTTTGCATTTCAGCTGGTATTATGCCATCTGGCCCCGCGGATTTGTATGGTTTGAAGCTGTGTATCGCCCAGAGCAGTTTGTCCCTTGTAATCAGACCTTTAAAGTTAGTCGTACGTGCAATTGACCTAGACAGGTTTATATTGCTAGTAACGTGGGAGCTACCTGGGAAATGTGTATCCAGTAGTAGATTGAGCGATTCTTCGCTGGAAGTGGTCCAGGAGCCGTCCGCCTTTTTTAAAAAGCTGGGCATACCTGGGTTGGTTGAGAGGATTTTTCTTAGCCTAGATGCCTCCGAAGATTCCTCTATTTTTCCACAGAAGAGTCTCCAAGACGAGCGTTTGGCTTTCCTCAGTTCCTTTTTGTAAGCATTGAGAGATGCTTTGTATGAAGCCCAGTCGGCTTCAGCTTTTGTGGACTTGGCTTGGTTGAACAGTTTTCTACAACTGCTTCTCAGAGGTCCTAGTGCTGGGGTCCACCAAACCGGCTTCTTTTTGCCTCTAGGCCGTGTGAGCGGGCAGGCAGAGGTCAGAGCCTTATTGAGGGCCAAGGTGAGTACCCTGACCTTCTTATCTAGCTCTATGGTGTTCCGGGGAGGACTAAGGAGTTCAGATTTCATTGAACTTTTCAGCACTTCTCTATACTTGAGCCAGTCAGTTTTCCTACAATTTCTAAAAACTGGCTGGCGGGGAGGGTCATTGGCTAAGCTGAATTGAATGTAACGGTGGTCACTAAAAGAGTGTTCCGCCGAGACTTTCCAGTTTACAATTTCCTGATGGATTGAGTCGGAGACCAGAGTTATATCTAGAACCTCCTGTCTATCTTTTGTAATGAAGGTAGGTTCACTACCAGTGTTACACACAATGAGATTAGTATTAAGAATATAATCAAAAAGAGACTCACCTCTGTCGTTGATGTCAGAACTGCCCCATACTGAATGGTGCGCATTGGCATCACATCCAATAATGAGACCAGTTTTTTGATGTTCAGCTGCCGCGATCAGTCCCTCTAGGTTGACACCAGGCAAGGACCCTACGTGGTCATGGGCCAGATAAGCCGAGGCTATCCAATAGGTGCCTCGAACAGTCTCTAGAGTCACGACGGTTGCATCACGGTCGCTGAAATTAGGGAGTAAAAATACATTTAAGCTACTTTTTGCAAGTATGCAAGTTCTAGGTTTACCTTTGTCAGTTGCATACAACAATTTGTATCCATGAGTCCGGAGTCCTCGAACCAGGTTGTTAACAATCCATGGCTCTTGGATCAGGACCATATCTTCTCCATCTCTAGAAAGACGGATAAGAAGGGAGGCCGAAGCCTTTTTGGAGTGGTGGAGGTTGATCTGTACTAATCGCAACATTGATCGTCGCAATCA
The DNA here is from genome assembly GCA_949715645.1 of Portevinia maculata. NCBI lineage: Eukaryota > Metazoa > Arthropoda > Insecta > Diptera > Syrphidae > Portevinia > Portevinia maculata. The sequence continues at coordinate 43,927,036 of OX454528.1, read as the reverse complement.
GGCAGAGGAGTCTCCACCACGGTGTTGTTTGAATTTGAGTCAGAGTCAGAGGACGAGCCTAAGAGCTCGGTTCATCCTTCTTCTTCATCCTTTCTTCTTCTGGTTCATCCTTTTTGTACACCCGAAGTGTAATCTTATCCCAACCGAACTGGATTGCGCCGTTGGTCTTCGCCAAAGGAGCCAGGGATTCTTGGTTGATCACTATAATAGCTGATCTGAAGGATCCCCTATGCTCTTCCAGCTTCGCAACTTTCCAGTCGTGGGTTGGGAGTGAGGGATTGCCCAGTCTAATAACCGACAATACTTCTTCTGCGGAGGGGGGTTCAGCAGGGATCCAAGCACGAGCCCTCGGTCTGCTAGGGATGTCCTCCTTCGCAACAACCTCAAGCTTCGCTCCAGGCCAAACCTCCCCGAGTTTGCCTATGGCGATCTTATACAGATCCAACGATCTAATATTGTCGCAGGCGACGAGCCGGATATGCCCTTGGTGTAGTCCGGCATCCTCAGTTACTGGAGCTGGTCCAGGGTGGTCCTTCATGAAGGCCAGATAGAGGCTAAGTAGCTAGTAAGACGCCTAGTCTTACCCGTAGCAAATTGCCAGTATGTATCAGAACACTTATTCCTTCTTCTTATTGTTGACCTTGGATTCTAGCATCTGCCAGCTGTAGTTCACAGAATGGTAAAATCGCCTCGTTAGTTGGAATTGCGAACACATCAAAACATATTTCTGGCACCTCTATTGCATCCAAAACCACCGCTTTATTATCATGTTGACTGTTTAACAATAAACGAACTTTGTTGCACATTTTGCTTGGCCTTGGTCTGTCACTGCCAAAGGGAATCACACTGAGATTACTTACTCCAATTATTGGCAAATTTAATTGTCGTGCCAGTGATGATTTTACAAATGAAAGTTGACTGCCCCCATCCATGACGACTCGAATGTACAACGGCGAAGAAGAAAATTCACTGCAAGCAAATGCACAAGCGGTTTGCAAATAAATGTTAGACCGCTGCATCGATTCCGCTGTATACAAATTTGTGGATGTATTTCTGGCTGTCTCTGATGGTGCGCTTTTATCTGACACTGACATAGCTGTAGATGAAGGGGAATTGTTTTTATGTTTAACGAAAGATGGGTCACACATACTAGTTGCCTGTCTTCCACTGCAGGTTCTACATTTAATCCATTTTACTCTACACATTCTGGAATTGTGTCCAGCCTTACAGCAGCGATAACATCTTCCTTCTGTTTTTAACAGTAGCTTTTTATCCGACAAACTTTTCGCACTGCAGCACTCTTTCGTGTCGTGGATTTTTGCTTTACAGAACAAACAGCTGCCCTTTGTCTCCGATGTAAATAATCCAACTGCCGTTTTGACATTTCCTTGATTCCTCGCGTTCGTCGTACGTATTGCTTGTGTGTGTGCGGTTGATTTCGCCTCATTCGCCTTTTCGAGCGATTCAATTTCTCTTTTGAGGAATTTGAGCAAACACCTGACTTGCTTGTCACCAACCATGCTAGCTGACGCAACACTAACATCCTCATCTGCAAATTCCGTGCGAGAATCATTGTTTTCTGTAGAATCTCCATAATAGCGATGAAAGTCAACGCGCAGCTCATTTGGAAGACATCTCAGCAAAACTCCTTTCAGCATGACAAAATAGTTCGATCCTGGAATTCCCAATGCTGTGAGAGAACGAGTGGAAGCAAGAACAGAAGTATATAGCCGTCTCAAACCCAATACGTCTGTCTTAGAGGATATAGGCTGAATTGACAACAAACGTTGCATGGTGTAGTCAACAATTTTTTCGCTGTTACCGTACTCCTCTTTTAGCATCGCGATAGCGGAATTATAATTTTCTTCTGTGGGAGTGAGACCCTCCACTGTTTCTTTTGCCTTTCCCGTTAAAACAGTTTCTAGGTAATTGAATTTGTCAATCGTACTGAAAGAGGAATTTTCATGTATAAGCGTCCGATATTGCTCACAGAACGGGACCCACTCTTTGAAATCACCGGAGAATTTTTTTGGTTGCAATCTTTGCAACTGTACTGCCCCATGTGCTGAGTGGCGATTTGCTTGGGTTTCTCCAGTAATATTATTGAAGGTGTTACCTGTTTCATGGAGATTATCATCATTTGCCTTTAGTTTTCCTTGATGTTCACGAACTTTAGCCAGCCTATGTTTTATACGAGTTATAGAAGCGACCGCTTTGTCGTCGTACTCAGCTACAAGATCCGCTTCCCTTGCCATGTCGGCCTCTCTAATCAAAGAGACAACCTCCTGATTTGCTTTTCGCAAGCAATCGTTCGCGGCGATTAAACGATAGAGCGCAACCTGTAGCTCTTCTTCTATAGCTTCAAGGCTATCCCGATTTTCGCTTATTTTCGCGCCGTCCGACTTTAAATATTCGGTCGCACTATTAACTAATTTGGTCACTTGACCACGATATGATGCACGACTCGCCAACTCCATAATTAAAATTCAAAACCGTGCTTAGGATGCTCGTTTTTTCGTAAAGCGTTTGTTAAATTCGTTTCGGTAATTCCCGGGTTTCGGCACCAGATTTTGTAAATTGTTCACCCGTTCCAATTAATAAGAAAGAAAACACGAGCCGTTATATTTAAGCTTCAAAAAAGTTTTAATTCAGAATTTCTTACACTAAGTTTTACAAGTTGGCTGAGTCGATCAATAGGCAGAAAACAACTAACTTTAATTTGCGACTGTCAAAGAACAAAAAGAGAAAGCTATTATGTATGTATGTATTTGAGTACATAATAAGTTATGAATATATCGACTGTATGAATGTAATTGTGAATACAAAATAAAGATTATTGACTGTATATAATAAAGAATATGTTACATGTATTGTAAATAATTTCGACAATACCTAAAAATGGAAAAGAAATTAAAAATTACAAACAAAAGACAGTCAGAAGTTCTTACTTCATTAATGGAGAGGAATTTACATCTGGCAAAAGGATTCAGCAGAGGGTTAAATAAAATCGATTTCGAAAAATCTTGGACCTGTATTGCTACAAAAATTAACAGCTATGGCCCTTCAACAAGAGATGGGAAACGTTGGCAAAAGGTATGTACCGACTTACAAATATTTGAGTAATAAATGTTGTAAACTGGGTGGAATCGGCTAAGGTGATAATGATAGTTGACAATCAAAATCATACCTTTACGTCCACGTAAGGTGATTATCAAATTGACAATCACCTTTTTGCCATCAATTTCATGTGACAGCTATTTAGATGTCACTTTCATACATTTTTGTTATTTTCATAGGTATGCACCTCGGCTTCAACTCCAAATAAATTAAATGCTTTAGTGAAAAAAGAATATATGGGTGAATATTTCAAAATATTAATATTCTGTGGTCCGGCGTTTATAGGCTAAAAAAACATATATATTTTTAAATATTTGACTGCGATACAATTCTATAGATACTCTTTTAACATATGCACATATAAAAAACAAATATTCATTTTTAGTAACGCCGAAATTTTAACTTAAACCTAAAAAATGTCATTACCATGGCATGTCCCCATCTGTACCTTCCTTCAACAAATGCATTTTATTTGTAAAATGTAAACCGGTTTGCAAATTTTATTGATAAAGCATTGAAGAAGAAAGAAAAATGGGGACTGTGGCACAGTCAATTTATTTTTAGAGAATATTCAAAGTTATTTGAAAATTATTTAGTGAGTGTCCCCAACAAAATTGTCATTTCCGTGACAAAAAATAATTCTTTATAAATTTTGAATTTAACGGCCGCAGAGTAGGCTGCTGATTTCACATTAATAACGGGACCTGGTGATTGTTTTCGGCACATTTTGCAATAATCCCATTATACATCAGTAGTGAACTTTCTTTCATGTTGTGAAGGTGTTTTAGGTTTTCGTTACCCGAATTTGTCATTACCGTGGTAAGTCTTTTTGATTATAATAATGTTAATAATTAAATCTATTTTTTATGCAATGCATGACTTTTTTATGAAGTTAATTAATAAGATGAGTTTAAAAAAAAAATATTCAGTAAAGTTCAGTTTTATTGTAGAAAAATACCTTTCGATGTCATTTCCATGTCGTCATTTCCATGTTTCCCGTGGCATACATGGTAATGACAGTTCGGACACGGAAATGATATAGTCAAGCAAATTACAAAAAAAAATCAAATAATTTCACTTTTATTTTAAGTTTATATACTATAAGCTCATCTGCATTTATCATGGCACCTTTTTTTATAATTTGCGCGCACTAAAGGGATTTTAGGTACCCTTATAATGTATTGGCTACACAGCGCGGGCGTTAGGGAAATTAGGATTAGAAAAAAGGGAGAGTTGCCGATGCACGTTGATTTTAAATGTTTGTAGGTTATAATGTAGATGGAAAATAGAGCGTGGAAGAGTATTCCACATTCGTGTACTTCACTGTACGTCCAAATACAGTCTTGATGGTGAATTGATGGGCATTCATTGCATGGCGGGTATTGCGGTTGAAATGTTCAAGGGGTGGAATGCAACTGGCTATTTCGTTAGAGCATTTATGATGGAAATAACGATAAAATAACGAAAGACAGGAGACATTGCGACGATGACTAATAGAGTCAATCGATCTCGCTGTATCTCGGTCGCCAATGAGTTTTATCGCGCGTTTTTGGATCCTGTCTAGTAGCTCCAAATAAGTTATAGGTGCACCAGACCAGAAGGGGTGAAATATTTCTTACATCGCTTAAGGAAGCCTAGACATTTCGCAGCATTCTTGGCGACATCGAATATGTGGTCATTCCAACGAAGGTTGCCATTGACGCACATACCGCGTATGGAAAGTCTTTCGGTTTCAGCTTTGCAAGTGCCATTCATGGATAATGGCAGTGTGTGTGGGTTTTGCTTTAATGACAGGAGACAGCATTAAGGTTTGGAAGCATTAAATTCCACTCTATGGGTTGTACCCCACTGAGTTATGCTGTTAAGATCGGAATTTTATGAGCTTAACATACGTTGCCGTTCCAGTTCCACACCCGAAGAAGAGGGGCGTGACCCAAGAAACGAGTATGAAAAGCTGATTGTACTGTCATCAGCAAAAGAATGGATTGGATTAGAAGTAACAGACAGGAGATCATTTACAAAAATGAGAAAGAGAGTCGGGGATAGAACGAAGCCTTGGGGAACACCTTGGTGAGTTGCAGACTTGAAACCGTCCAAGACAACTTGAATTGGAAAGGTAATTTCTAATCCATTGAAGGAGAGTATCAGCGATTCCAAATGCACGCATTTTCGACAAGAGAGCTTGATGCCAAACTCTGTCAAATGCCTTTGAAATATCAAACGCAACGATCTTACTTTCACTACCTTGGTGAAGAGATTGGTTCCACTTTTCGGTTAGATATGTCATCAAATCACCGGTGGACCTGCTGCCCCGGAAACCGTACTGCCGGTCATTGAGAAGTTTTCGAGATTCAAGATATTTCATTAGCTGACGGTTGATCAGCGTTTCCATGACCTTAGAAAGAAGGGAAGTAAGTGCAATTGGTCTGTAGGAGGAAAAGGAAGAAGACTCGCCTTTTTTTGGGACAGGCTGGACAAATGCTGTTTTCCATCTTCCCGGAAAGAGCCCTTAAGAATAGGACAGATGGAAAAGCTTACGCAGTGGTTTTGCCAGCGTAGAAGAACACCTCTTCAGAACGATGGGGGAAATATCATCTGGACCAGCGGACTCTAGCCACTGTACGAGTGCGAAAGTGGATTGATCCCATGGAGTATTCTACGCGCTCGAGTACAGGGGGAGATAAAGCACAATCTGGGAGCGTTGAGCTAGCTGCAAAGTGAGCAGCAAGCAGATTTACTTTATCCAAAGAGCTGACGGCTGGAATGTCGTTGTAAATGAGTGTCGGAATAGATGACGAGGCCGAATTCTTGATGTTTTTGACAAACGACCAAAAGTTAAAAGTAAAGAAAAACGCTGAAAATGATAAAAAAAAACTACCCGCGGAAAAGGAACGTGAACGTCGAAAAAACAATATTTCATACTAAACCATGATGATGTATCATACATAAGCTCTATACAAATTTTGGCCATTTTACCGAAACCAATCATGGTTCTGCGAGGAAAGCGTGTATTTTATAAATTCCCCCACAAAATTAATGTTTCCTAATCTGTACTGAAGTAACAAAGTATGAAATTTAATTTAAATACCTACGTTTTTATTTTTATTTTAATAATACAAGACAGAAATTCCTAACGTTCCTTTTTTGTAGCTTATTTGTAATTTAAGCGTTTATTTAAAAACCTGACTTCAGATGTGTTTTAATTTGCTTTAATAAGGTTAAGGTCATTTTCATGCTATGTCGTCATTACCATGATAGGAATTTGTCATTTACATGTTAGTTCTGTCATTCCCGTGGAAAATAAAATCAGTTAAAAATAATTAAATTGGGTGGCCCATTGGCTTAAAATGTTCAATAACTATTCTTAAATATAGTGTAATCGAAAAATTATTAAATTTGTTTATATTCGTAAAGGTCCATTTCGAGGTGCAAAATATTAATATTTTGAAATATTGACCCATATATTAAATAAATTCAAATAAAAAAGTAAAATTGGAAAATTAGTGAAGTGCAATGTTTACTTCATTAGAACTTTTCTACACAAATGAAGAAAATAATTACACAAATGTCCAACTATTAAGACGAAAAATGAGAAATAAAGCAAATATCTTGGAACTTTCAAACCCGATGAAAGAATTCATAGAATTATAAATATTCATTGTTGATTGCTATCATTTATTATTGTGTATTTTAGATTTTTGAAAAACTTTCGCTTATCAAAAGAAGCGTTTGTGTTTGTTTTGGGACTGCTTGATTTACCAACTGGATTAAGGTCAACGCATGTTCCACCCATCCTTCAATTGGCTGCAACTTAAAATCTTCTTGGGGGTGGTGGCTATCAAAGACAAGTTGAGACTGACTGGGCTGCACCAATGGGTCAAAGTACGGTGGCTGAAATTACTGCTGCAGTCATTAAAAAAATGCAGTCAATACTTTGTCCATTTATGACAAAGTTTTTGCCTAAGGACTCAACAAAATCATATTTGAAATATAAATCATGAAAAATAAACCAATAAACACATCAGCTGCTCGGAATGACAGCGTCGGCAAGGAAGTGGCGTTTAAAACTCTAAGTGCTGCCACTAATCAATCATTTTTTAGTGATCGCTTTACGCAGAGCAAAGAGGAGTTGATAATCAAAAACGACAATCAAAAAGCGACAATCAACTATCACCTTAGCCGATTCCAGGCCTGATTTTTTTTTTGTTAAGGTTTGGACAGATTTAAAATACAAAGTAAAAAAAAAAAGTGCACAACAAAAAGGAATCACGTGCAACTGGAGGAGGCAACTACAAACAGGCGATACTTTCGCCTCATGAGGAAGCTATTTCGAATCTGCTCTCGATCGAAAACATTTTAAATCCAAAATGTGTGGCTATTGGGGCTCCAACTATTTCAATAGTTCAGTCACAAACGCCTGATTGTAATATCAACTATCCGTCGACATCGCTGGCAGTTTCCACACCAATCCCTTCTACGTGGAACGATTTTTCGGAATCAACATCCATAGCTCTCTTGCCAAACTCGCCAACAACAGACATTCAATTCGTTCACTGGTCACATGAGGCTGAAATGAATCCAACTCCAACTAAATCAAGGATTCGAAATGATTCAAGGAATCGCACTAAAAGTCACCGCTTTAAGGAAAATAGAGAAAATTTGTTAATTAAACAAATCAAGTGCAGGAAAATTTGTACTCATCAATATAGAATGGAGGACACCAAATGGAAAATGATGGACCTTGAGTTACGTGCGAAGCGAACTTTTCAAAATAAAGACACAATTTTTGACATTTCCAGAAAAGTGATACCCAGTGTACCAATCTTTCTCAAAGATTTTACTACATTCTAGTCGTGTACAAATCTGCTACGAATTTGACGGGTCGTGCGCGTTAGGTAATAATGATTGAAAACCGACACGACTCGGGAAACGACAAAAGACGTTTTCGACAAATGACAACGGTAATCGAGGTGATTAATTTTATTCTTACTGATTCATCTCCGTCAATCAAAATATATGTTCCTTCATCAGAATTGAGTTCGGAATTCACTATAGGCATATTGCAAGTGTTCCTATAGACCACAATAGCTATATTAGTGAAAGTATATATTCCATTTTTGGATTAACAACATACCTATGTCCTTTCAATCGTTGCAGAGCAGTGTTTTGCAATTTTTTATTGCAAATTTTGCACAGCACCTCTAATCTTGCATTTTCAGCGCATCTTTTCGGTATGAATCCGAGATCCTCGTACGAATTGGAAACAGGCCTCCCAGACTAACCCTTTGTTTAATTTTCTGATTGAGACATTGTGTAACTTAAAATAAGAATTTTTCAAAGTCGCGACTTAATGCTTCCAATTATATTCTGTGAAGATTTTTGTGATAAGTTACATTTGTTACGTTAGTTACGTAACTAATTCAATTAGTTACATTAGTTACGCGTAACTAATAAATTTGTAAAACTCGTGTAACTTACCACCAACACTGCTGCCATGTAAGATGGCACGTCGATAAAAAAGGGCCGTTTTTCCTCTCCAATAGTATGGAAATTAAAATAGCCGCGGAAGGGTAGATGAGAATCGAGTATCGCTTCGAAGCAAAATAAAATCAAAAATTTTTGCTTCATTTACATTAGGTATACCTACTTCCATTTCTTCATGTGTATATTATCTATATTAATGTATGTTACTTACTTTGAGCATGAATTTATGCCGTTAGCAAGAAAATCCTTTTGATATATTCTAATTCAAAAGAAGTTTAATTAAGCAACGAATTATGTAGAATAATAAATTCAATAGTACGGCCAGCGAATACATCTTATCGCTCCATACAAACCGACATTCCTCATACGCAGGTACCACTGATATTAAATTCTTGATACTTTTTCCAAATTCAGGTACGAAAAAAGGAAATTTTAAATTCTGAATGCGTTCGGTTTCTACGAAATTACAACTGGTACAAACAAATTAAAAGCCATAATTATTGTTTTTATTTGTATTTATTTTAATACGACAAAGTATTTTTTTTTAAACGAAGTATGTACAAATAATATTAAGAATTTAAAAAAGTACAAAAATGTATACAAATTTTTCTGGCAATTATTATAATTCTTGGATGTTGTATTTAAACTGCAAGAGAATGTTTCCAACTCACATATGTATTAAATATGAAGTTGGTAACATTTTCATAAACAAAATTTCTGTAATCAAGATCAAATGTTGTAGAATTGCATTTATGGACAACATAAATTATAAGACAAAGAAAATGACAAAAAAACATAAAATATTCATAAAGAACTGTTGAATAACGGTAAAAACAATTTGTGATTTTTTTCTTTAGATAAAATCATAAGCCTACGATGTGTGAAATCTAGATAAATACTTAAAATAATCGACGTCCTTAGACATTCTGTGAATCTAAATATGTACTCTAAATTGTATATGTATTCTAATTTTGTCATTTATGAATTTAAAAGAAAAACATAAAACGGTGAATATGTTTTGCCTAAATTCGGCTACAACAATCATCCCTATTACATTAAATTGCTTAAGTTAAGTTTTAAATTCAAATAAATATGAACGAAACTGTTCTTTATTTATTCAAAGTCGGAATCATCATCATCGCTGGATTCCTTCTTTCTCTTTTTCCTTTTCTTAAGTTAAGTTTTAACTTCAAATAAATATGAACGAAACTGTTCTTTATTTATTCGAAATCGGAATCATCATCATCATCGCTGGATTCCTTCTTCTTTTTCTTCCTTTTCTGAAATAAATAAATAAATAAAATATATATTATATATAGCTCGGAAGTATCAGGAAAACACGGTTATTCCTAACCAAATTAATTTAAATGTCTGTGTATTGTTAAGTTAAGTTTTAGAATAAAATAGATACAAACAATACACTCAAAAAAAAACTTTTCATTTCCTCAAGAAAAAAATATTATATTTATGTTTTAGGCCATTTTAAACCAGAAAGAATAAAATTTGCTTAGTGCGCATAATCGAAACCCGCCCCGGTATTTTTGCCTATACTTACTATCAGTGCTAGTCGAATGTCAAAAACATTCCTATAATTTAAACACCCCGTTACAAATTTATTTGTATGTGGGCAAACTTTGAAAAGAAACAGGCACTTGGATCCATTTGGATATTATTAGGCTTGGCACTTAGATCGTATTTTCGTAAAAATATGAAAGTTTTATTTTTCGGCACTTAGACCCTTTAGATTTACAACCCTTCAATTCTGCTTATTCTACCTCCTAGTGGTAACCAGCGCGTACTGGTCTGCCCACCCGGGCGTGACTTGCTGAACTTATAAGCGCGAGTGTTGAACGCGAAGAAAATAGCAACACTAATGCTCTGTCGGAAAGTCTGACTGAACGAGTCTCAGAGGTCTTACAGAATTCATTAGACTGAATCAACGGTGTCGTCAATAGTCAAGATGACCGTTACCTTACTTGAGCTACTTCGACATATTTGGAGCTGAGATGGTGGCGGATGAACCCTTTATGGGCCAACGGCAGCTCTCACATCCCCAAAGTGGGTTACTGACACCGGAGGAATCCGGAACCTTTAGTCCAAGTGGTCCAACAAAGGACTTGGCCCTCCAGGTTGGCGGTTGTACGCCGGGGTAACTGCCTGACTGCGTAAAACATATATAGTTACGAAGCAACAACAAGCCTCGGATACGGATGATTTTACTGTTGACGAACCTGGCAAACGAAAAAAGGACAGCGAATTTCGGATCTGTACGTGGAATGTTAGGTCCCTTAACAGGCCGCGTGCGGCCGAACAGCTAGCGGAGGCCCTGAACTGCTATAAGGCAGACCTTACAGCCATCCAAGAAGTGCGATGGGATGGACTGGGCAAAAAGAGGACGAAAAACTGCAATATTTATTTATTTATTTATTATTAATTATCACTATAACAAGGTTGCAATAAGACTGCTGATAAAGAAATATAAAGTGATTATAATAAAAAAAATATTTATTATGCTCATGATGCTTTGCAAAATGTTCATTAACGCAACTATTGGCATCACTTTCAATGTCAAGTGTTCATTATTGCAAAGTTGATAAAACTGATGCGCAAACATAACGAAAAAAAGCATCACAGAAATACCTGATGCGCTGTTGATTCGCCGGGAAAAAAGCAAGGAAAATGGCGGAAGAGAAAAAAAGTAAGTAAACAAACATTTTAATTGATAGATACTATAAGAAGGTGTATAGTATAAGAAAGTGTCCAAAAAGGATTTAATGATTTTCGCAAATCCTAGAAACATGGTTTGGTTTCCATTTAGAAAAGTTAAATCATTAGTGGACTTACATAGAAGGTGGAGCGGCACATTCTAAAATGATTTTGAAATACATCGTCTGGATATTCTTCTAGAACTTTGAAATAGTCCCTAATCTTAGGAATTTTCCTTCTTTTAAATCTGCTAATTAAAGTCCGTATGCGTTTCAACCTTTTTCTTCTTGCTTCACACATATTAAAACTAAATTTATCGTCTTTACGATCAAAGTTATCGACTAAAACTTTTATTAGCAAAACTTTAATTTTAAATGTTTGATTTAAACAATGCGTTCTAAAAGTCAAACGCCATATTCAATCAGCAACGCATCAGCTTAAACTGAGCATCGCATCAGCATCGCATCAGCATCGCAAATGAGCAGTGATGCCGCACCACTGCGCAAATGTTTGACGTTTCTGAATTTACACTTCGATGTGGATTCGTCGTTGGCGGCAGACTTAGGCAAGAAGTCTTAAGTTTCAGCTGTGTGAAACAGCGCCTCACGACAATCCGTATCAAGGCTAAATTCGCCAACATAAGCGCATGCCCCCACGGAGGAGAAAGACAACGACACCAAAGAGAGGTTTTACGAGCTCTTAGACCAGACATACGAGCAGTGCCCTAACTACGACATTAAAATTGTCCTAGCTGATTTTAATGCAAAGATAGGAAGAGAGGGCATCTTTGGTAGTACTTTCGGAAGGTCAGCCTACACGACACCACCTCCGATAACGGATTTAGACTGACCGACTTCGCGGCGAGGCGAAATGTTGTCATAGCAAATACGCGGTTCCCGCATCTCGATATTCATAAAGGCACATGGAGATCTCCCTATCAATCAACCGTCAACCAGATTGACCACATTGCGATCGACACAAGGCACTCCTCCAGTATTATGGAAGTCCGAACCATCGTTGCCATTTTTTTTTTGCCAAGTCGGGATTATATATAGTAAAAAAACGTACATAATCAGAAGTTTTCAAATATTTATCTTTTTATTTGAATTAAAATTACGTTTACGTGACAATAGATAGCAAAAATAGCCATAGAAAATGTTGTGTGAGTATCCCTTACGAAAAAAAGTACGTTTCATTTTAAGTAGATGGCGCCGGTGCGTGATACATTGTGGCAGCACCGACTACATCACAGTTGGCAATACCGACTAATTGTTGTGACAGCACCGACTCCACGACAGCTGGCAATACCAACTAATTACATTAGTTAATTATACCAGCTAATTACACCAGCATTCAGCACAATTCAGCGGCAGCCGAATAAGAAGAAGGAGATGCGACGATCCCACAGAAAGAGACAACAACAAAAGAGAATCATGTATAAAAGATTCGAGCATTATGCAGTTATTATTATTAGTTTCACGGCGTCATATAGAGACATTCCTTATAATAGTTTATCGTTAGTTTTAATAAATAGTTTATCGTTTTAATAGTTATTGTGTTTCCTTTGCCATTGACGGCACAACCAGCTATAGTTGGTGACCCCGACGTGATCGCATACGTGCACGATTACGTACAGCAAAAGTATTTTTTTTATCAAATCGAACACGGTGTATAAACAATTCACCGCCAGCTATAACCTCGCTTATGTGGAGAACGCCAGGTAAATTAAGGCAACGTAAACCCTTGAATTATAAGGAAGCAGACACACCAGGGAGCGATCTCGACAGCTCTTACAAGGACGCAGACATAACATCTAACAACGGTTGAGGATCTGCAAATTCAGATGCGGAGCATCGTAGGTTAGGTTAGGTTAGGTTTATGTGGCTGTCGGCAGAAGCCGACACGCTTAGACCAATTTAGGTCCATTGTGATACCACGTATATTATCTACCTCAACTCTGTAGATGGGACTGGCCAACGACACGCGGTTGTTCTCAAACGGTCCCCCATCTACGTACTAACCGCGCCCAACGTCGTTTAATTACGGTGATCTGACGAGAACCGACTAACTCGACGTGGTATGGTCGTTGGTGGAGCATCGTAGAAAAACTAAACAAATGCAAGGCGATGCAAGGAAATCCATCGTTATCTCCCGAATCCTCGAAACTCAGTGCAAAACGAGTACACATACCGAAATTCAACAAGGCAAACCCCAGTATTTGGTTCGACATCACCAGCGATACTGACAAATTTGACATCGTCACAGTACGCCTGGAAGATGACGTTTTAAGTGCAATCGAGGACCTCGTCACTAATCCGCCCGATTCAAACAAATTTACAACCTTAAAAGGGAGACTGATGAACAAATTTGCAGAACCACCCGAATCTAAGCTACGACGCATGCTTCAAGGGGGAGAAACGGATGGCAAGAAACCCTCTGAGATCCTGGACCACATGAAAAGTCTGGCTCCAGATCAATGCAATGAGACAGTGATCAGAACGCTGTTTCTGGCTAAGATGCCGGAATCTATTCAACCTCTTCTGACCGTGTGGAAAGAGGAAGACCTAACCAAACTGGCTCAGATGGCTGACAAGATGTTGGATGCTAATAGATCAAGCGCAATTTCCTCTCCGACAATCGCAAGTCACCCAACGCTCCCGGTACAAGCTGTCTCACGCGGCGACACCATGTCCTTCGCTGAACTCTGTCAGGTTGTCAAAGTTTTGTCAACCAAAATTGACCACATGCAGGACGAGATTAGTGGTGCCAATAACAAGCGATGTAATAGATCACGATCCAGAGGCAGGTCGCAAGGGCGAGAAGGGATAAAAACAACTTGTGCTATTTCCACACCAAATTTGGTGACGCTGCTCGGAATTGTCGACCCGGATGCCCTCGTAGAATGTCAAAGCAGGAAAACTAACTGCGCTACCGTCAGTTATTGTTGTTGACGGCAGCAGTAACGTCAATATTAAGGAAACTCGTCTACACATCTACGACAAACAACAACGCACACTTTGTTTAATTGACTCTGGTTCTGTGGTCTCAGTAGTTCCACAATCTATAGTCAAACAACAACTCAAGACTGGAGACCCTGGCGGCCAATCAAACACCAATACAGACCTTCGGAGAACACATCCTTCAAATTAATCTTGGCCTACGACGGGAGTTAAAGTGGTCCTTCATCATCGCAGATATCCAGGTGTCCATCATCGGTGCAGATTTCTTGACACATTTCAATCTGCTCATTGATCTCAAAAATCAACGTCTCATTGATTCAATTACTGGATGTACGACACGTGGAGAAATGTTGCATACCGATGAGTATGGCATTTCAACCATAAACATAGCAGTCGATTACAGCAATCTGCTCAAAGAATTTATTGAGATCACAACACCTTCGAACAACCGTAAATCAACGAAGTCAGACGCATTAGTATGCCACCACATAGAAACAAATGGACAACCTGTTGCCGAACGCCCAAGAGGACTTGCTGGTGACAAGCTAGCAGCTGCAAAGGCGGAAGTGGAATTTCTCATTCAACAAGGCATCTGCCGTCCATCAAAGAGTTCTTGGTCAAGTCTACTCCACATGGTAGCGAAGAAGACTGGTGGTTGGCGTGCGTGCGGCGACTACAGGAAGCTCAATGCACAGACAGTTCCTGATCGATACCCAATCGCTCACATCTATTATTTCGCGGAGAGATTGCACAGTAAAACCATTTTTTCAACGATTGATCTCACACGAGCATATCATCAAATTCCAATGGCAGAAGAAGACATTAAGAAAACAGCGATATGTACACCATTTGGTCTCATCGAATTTCTGTACATGCCGTTCGGGCTAAGAAATGCAACACAGACTTTCCAACGATACATGGACTCAGTTTTTAGAGGCCTTGATTTCATCTTTTGTTATATTGATGATATCATCGTCATGTCGAATCGCTTGAGCATCATCTTCACCATCTTCGAATCATTTTCGAACGACTGAGACAAAATGGTTTGGTAATTAACTTCGGCAAGTGCCACTTTGGAAAGACTGAGTTCCTTGGATATACAATCAACAGTCGGGGTTGTAGACCTCCACAGGAGCGAGTAGCAGCTATTTTGAACTACCCCAAACCAGAAATAATCTGTGATCTTCGAAGATTTCTGGGAGTACTCAATTATTATCGCCGCTGTATCACTCACGCAGCTCACATGCAAGCACCTCTCAATGAGTTTTTACGCGAGTCAAAGAGGAACGACAAACGGAAGGTTCCATGGACACCCGACACTGAAGAAGGTTAGGTTAGGTTTATGTGGCTGTCGGCAGAAGCCGACACACTTAGACCAATTTAGGTCCATTGTGATACCACGTATATTATCTACCTCAACTCTGTAGATGGGACTGGCCAACGACACGCGGTTGTTCTCAAACGGTCCCCCATCTACGTACTAACCGCGCCCAATGTCGTTTAATTACGGTGATCTGACGAGAACCGATTAACTCGATGTGGTATGGTCGTTGGTGACACTGAAGAAGCATTCAAGGCATGCAGGAGAAGTATCGGTGAAGCCGCTCTGCTAGTTCATCCTACAACTAACTCGCAGTTAGCACTCATCACTGATGCATCAGACACGGCGATAGGAGCTGCGCTGGAACAGCAAACCGACGACAACTGGCAACCTCTTGGTTTTTTCTCACGAAAACTTTTAACAGCCGAGCGCAACTACAGCACATATGACCGGGAACTCCTGTCGATGTATGAAGCAACAAAATTTTTCCGACACATGCTGGAGGCAAGACATTTCATCATCAAAACGGACCACAAACCACTGGTGTATGCATTTTCGCAAAACCCAGAGAAAGCTTCGCCAAGACAACTCAGACACTTAGACTTCATCTCGCAGTTTACAACTGAGATTGTTTATTTGTCTGGACCTGAAAACACCGTTGCTGATGCTCTCTCGAGGATAAATGCAATATCTATGCATATCACCACTAAAATGGACGAACTGCAAGCGGCACAGGTGAGTTGCAAACTGTTTTTGAAGGAAGCAACTCGCTGAAACTTCAACTCGTACATTTTGAGCCTGATTCAGTGGTTTATTGCGACGTATCTACTGGATATGTCAGACCTTATATTCCAGGAAAACTACGCAAGCAAGTCTTCACATCTGTACATAATCTTTCACACCCAAGCGGTCGAGCTACACTCCAGCAAATCCGCCATAAGTACATCTGGCCTGGAATGAAAAAGGATTGCATTAGTTGGGCACGCACTTGCCTACCATGTCAACGAGCAAAGATCCATCGGTACAACAAATTTACGCCAAACACAATCGATGTACCGAACAACCGTTTCGACCACGTACATTTGGATCTCGTCGTCATGCCTCTTGTACAAGGGTATCGCTATTGCCTTACCATGATTGACCGATTCTCTCGCTGGCCGGAAGCAGTTCCACTCAAAGATATGTCAGCTGATACAGTTGCAACAGCAGTTTGGTCGCATTGGATTGCTCGTTTTGGATGTCCAAAAACCATTACCACCGATCAAGGTTCCCAATTTGAATCGTCTCTGTTCAAAGCTCTAATGAACCTCACTGGCACCAAACGTTCTCGAACGACTGCATATCATCCGCAAGCCAACGGCATGATTGAGCGCTGGCACAGATCGTTTAAAACGGCTCTTATGTGTCACTCATCTGAACTATGGACGGATTTACTACCAACAGTTCTTCTTGGACTCAGTACTTGCTTCAAAGAGGACCTAAAATCATCAGCAGCCGAACTTCTCTATGGTGGACACATTCGACTTCCGAACGAGTTCTTCACAAACGAGGACATGCCAGCAGATCCGATAATCTTTATCGAAAAGTTTCGACAACATATGCGTATGCTTCGTCCAACTCCAGCAGCACATCACACCAAGAAGAGCATGTTTGTGCTGAAGAACCTGTACGAATGTTCGCATGTACTGCTTCGAACAGATGCAGTAAGACAACCACTCGAGCCACCGTACACTGGTCCACACGAAGTTGTCAGGAGATTATCCCATCGCATTTTCACGCTAAAAATAAACTCCAAAGATGTGAACGCGTCCACAGAAAGATTGAAACCAGCATTTATTGCCAAAGATGACCACTTTGATACATCAAATCCTGTCGCACCTGTAAAGGTTTATGCTAATACAAAGAAAAAAGTAACTTTTAGCACAGACCATGACCCAGTCACTGGAGGGGGAGTGGATGTGGCAGCACCGACTACATCACAGTTGGCAATACCGACTAATTGTTGTGACAGCACCGACTCCACGACAGCTGGCAATACCAACTAATTACATTAGTTAATTATACCAGCTAATTACACCAGCACTCAGCACAATTCAGCGGCAGCCGAATAAGAAGAAGGAGATGCGACGATCCCACAGAAAGAGACAACAACAAAAGAGAATCATTTATAAAAGATTCGAGCATTATGCAGTTATTATTATTAGTTTCACGGCGTCATATAGAGACATTCCTTATAATAGTTTATCGTTAGTTGTAATAAATAGTTTATCGTTTTAATAGTGATTGTGTTTCCTTTGCCATTGACGGCACAACCAGCTATAACATTGTTTGACATCTACGCATTGTACTCTGCTCAGTTAATTTCATGTGACTTTCTTTCAAACGCTAACTTAAAACCGGTATTGTGTTCACTGTGAAATTGTGAAATTGAGGTTAAAGTTATTCGTTTCCTAACAGTTCAATTGGAAACCATCAAATCAATCACGCGTATTGTGCAAATTTTTATTCAATGTCAACAGCAGGCATTTGTCCTTAAGGTGGTAAGTTGAACTGTGAAAATAATGTGGATCGTGCATTTGAGGCTAAATTCACCAGTCTGTCCATAGTCCAAAATGCCTAGAGGACGACGTGCGAAC
The DNA here is from genome assembly GCA_949715645.1 of Portevinia maculata. Classification (NCBI taxonomy): domain Eukaryota; kingdom Metazoa; phylum Arthropoda; class Insecta; order Diptera; family Syrphidae; genus Portevinia; species Portevinia maculata. Next base: position 43,908,812 of record OX454528.1, on the reverse strand, counting down.
ATCGGCCGCCGCACAAGACATGCAAGCCAGCAACAAGTGTATTCACAGAACTTAAGCGAAGAAAGACAAAATATAATAAGAGAAAATGCCCGATTGAGACAACGCGTGAGCACACGAAGATCATTGGCATCATACAATCGCTTGGCATTCCAATATGATCCCACTGCGAACTACAGTGATGATGACAATTTAGATATTGGACCAATGCAATGCGTTAAAGTTCAAAAGAGAAACGGCTGGATTGTGCTGCGCAAGTGGAAAAGTCAAACTGGTTCCATTACTTACACCACCATAGCCACTGAAACCATTGTTCGATGGAAGTGATCCCGATTCCAACCATTTTCTTCAACGCATCCTTGAATACAATAACTGCTTTCGCATGACTTCCTTTGGAGCTAATATCATTCCAGAAGGCGGCTTCGTGCCGACTTGTAAGGTAAAAGATACAACACACACAACCAATCACTCACACCAATCAATCTCACCAACACAATCAATTGCAACACATAACAGCTACACATAAACCACACACTACACCATCACACGATCAGAAGTCACACCGTATTCTCCAACAAATGATTGTTTGCAATTACAGATACAAGGACAAATATATCATTTGCATGGTTCAATGGTGCCAACACCAGATGAACCGCATCAATTTCTGCAAATATATTTCATTTCATCGATGGTGGATCAGCTGAATGTGCGGTGCAATAGATAGAGATAGATAGATAGATAGATTCTTTATTTTTATCATAAAGTTTACAAATTGGTATACTTAAGAATAAGGACATGGCAATACTGCCGTCTGCCTGAGATGACATTTCATAATATGATTTAAAAATAAAAGAAATAATAAAAAGCAAAAATTTTAAAATATACAGAAAAGGAAAAAAGAAAAAATGTTTAACAAAAGATATGAAGAAATATTATTATATAAAACAATGCTATCAATTTTAACGTGATTTGAAACACAAAATATTATAAAATTTGGTTAATTTGATTAGCTGTTTATACAAAATTTTATCAATTTTAACATGATTTGAAACCCAAGATAATACACAATTTGGTTAGAAATAGCTGTTTATACAATATTATCAATTTTAACGTGATTTGAAACACAAAAGAGATATTATCAAATTTAGTATGATCAGCAACAAAACAATAAATAGTTAGGTATAAAATTTGGTCAAAACTGCAATAAGTGGGTAATCGACTAAGTTTAATATGTGAAACTGTTACGGTAAGAAAGAGCATGTTGGCAATATTTAAAGAGGCTGAGCCAGCCCATTGCTCCATTTAAAATTTCAAAAAGTTTGTCCAAAGATATAAAACTTTCCCGAAAATGCAACCGGCGAATTTCTTGTAGAATAGGACAAGCAGCAACGAAATGGTATATATCTTCATTCACTCTTCCGTTACATAGATCACATAGCTGGGGCAAGTCTGATCGATGAGGTATAAAGTTCAAATTTAAAATTTCAACTCTTGCTCTAAAAATAATACTTATAACCGAGGCTGAAAATTCATTACTAAAGTAAGAGACTTCCGAGGGCAGTTCATGGTTTAAATGACTATAAATAGCTCTTGAAGTAGATGAAGATGCTCTGGAAAGGTTATCCAGAAACATTTTGTGATCCACCTTAGCAATCACATCAGAAAACTGAGCCTGCCAATCGGTCACATTAGTTTCTGTTAAGTTTAAACTTGTTTCGTAAGATAAAGCTAGTTCGTTCCAGTTTTTAAACGGGGAAGCATTCACTCGAAGTAATTTTCTTAAGATGCTTTTGTGAAGACAAGTTTCACTTCTTTTCATCACTCTAGTAATGAAGTTCGCATTTGCCTTCAAATTTTGTATATATATAGCGACTATTCCTGACTCTACATATATGGCGTAGTTGGGTGTTGAGTTAGGCAAACGAAATATCCTCTTAAAAAAGTTCCTTTGTACAGTTTCAAAAGCTTCGAAGTGTGTGTATCCGACGGGTTGGACGCCATATGCCATGCATGCATTTACTGTCGCGTTGAAAACTTTGTACTTGGACCTTATATCAACATTTTGGTTCGAAAAAAACTTTGGCCACATTATATTAAGAGCCAATTTAGCTTCGTTGCTTTTTTCTTTGGATTGCTTTAGATAGCTTAAATTGTAGGTCAAGAGGACACCCAAATATTTAAACTCTTGTAAAACCTCAATGTGTGTATTGTTTAGAGACCATTTTTCTTCCGCTCGCCTTCTTGATTGTCTCTTTTCAAATATAACAATCTTAGTTTTTTGGGTATTAATTTGCAAGCCCCAAGACTCGCAAAATGAACTTAGACGGTTTATTTGCAATTGAAGCGTGAAAGGATTATCAGCAAGCATAACTAGATCGTCCGCGTACAACAGGACTTTGATTATAATGTTAGCAAAATTAACTCCACCCGGAAGAAGCTCGCAGACATCATCTATGAACAGGGCAAATAATAATGGGCTGAGGATACAACCCTGAGGAACACCTGTAATTGTATCAAATCGATTTGAAAATGTGAAACCGTCCCATACCCTTGCATTTGTTGACGAAATAAGACTTGCATACACTTCGAGAAACTTTCTTGACAAACCAATGCAAGAAAGTTTGTATATTAAAGCTTGTCTATTGACTTTATCGAATGCAGCTTTAAAATCAACAAAGCAAGTGTATAGTTTCTTTTTTCTATCTATAAATTGTTGAGCAATGCTTGAAATGGCCAAGATATGATCCATGGTTGAAAAACCTGGGCGGAAACCGGCTTGAAAGATGCTCAAAAGACTGTTATCCTCAATCCATTTTGAGAGCCTTTCATATAGGATTGCAGTGAAAGTTTTTCTTATTGAATTTAAAATTGAAATACCACTATAATTTTCCGCAGCGTTAGCATCACCTTTTTTAAAAATGGCAAAAATTACAGATTCGTTGAAACTGTTAGGGACACATCCATCATTGTACACTTTGTTATAGAAAGACACGAGGTAGTTTTTAAAATCAATAGTGCTGTTTTTATAAAACTCGACTGGTATGCCGTCTAGGCCAGGAGCCTTGCTGTTTTTCAATCTTTGGAGCGTTACTTCCAATTCGGGCAATGAGAATTCTAAATCCAGCTCGTTGACTCTAGTATCAGGTAGCGCGTAATCAAAGGTATGAAGGTCTTCATCAGCTGAGAGTAGAGTTTTAAAATGAGCTGCTAACGTCTCAGCTTCTAAAGAGAACTTCATACCCTGATTGCGCCCACCAAGATTGCGCACTGTCTCCCAAAATATCTTTGAGTTTGTGCAGTTTTCCAATTTCTTAGCCACGTTTATTAAATAGGTGATTTTCTTAACTGAGCACATTTTTTTAAAATCATTATTAACGCGAAGATAGATGTTTTTGAAAAATTGAGAATTGGTCGTTCTAAACAGTTTTAAGTAAACGAACGAAAGTTTACGGAGATTTCTGGAATCCTTATCAAACCATACATTTTTAGCTACAAAAGTGTGTGTACTCTTCAACGCAAAAGGGGCTGCGGTCTTTATAACCCGTTCTATACTTTCACATACCACTTCAGACGAGACTGCGGATTGTTGGGGCAGAGATAGTAAGTGCCGAGAAAGGAGGCTTCTATAGAGGGTTGCATTGTTCTCCGACCACTTCAGCTTATTAAAACTAGAAGGTGTAGCTTGCTGGTTTAACTCCTTTAGCTGAATTTTAATTACAATTGGAAAATGAGCCGAGTAGTTGACTAGTGCAACTTCAAAGTCATGCGGTGCAATATACAGGGAACACAACAGTTAAAGAGACGAATTATTGAACAGTTGCAAGCATTTTTTCACGCTAATAACGCTGTGGTTAATATGTTCAAAACAGCATTGGACCGAATGCCATTGGATATGCACAAATTTGTCATAAGAGCGGATCGTACCCCAACAGGTGAACATGTGCGAAGATTCAATGCACCCACCGTTGATGATGTTGCTGCAATTATTGTTGGCGATCTAACTACATCACGAGACATTGTCGTTCAGCGAAGAAGCAATATCATGCATCGTGTAAACGAGACACATCGTTTGTACGATGCGTTACAATATCCAATCATTTATTGGCAAGGGCAAGACGGACACGACATCACGTTGAAGATGGTCGATCCAATTACAGGTACAATATTCACACTAATTATTGCTATTATTGGTTTGCATTAACAATCCATTTAATTTTGCATTTTCATGCGTATCAACGAACAAAAATCTAAGCGCAATGAATTACTATGCGTATCGTATGATGATTCGTACACATGAGGAGAATGTCATTCTGAAGTGCCGTCGGCTATTCCAGCAATTCGCTGTCGACATGTATGTCAAAGTCGAGACCGAACGTTTAGCGTTCATCCGATTCAATCAGGCAATGCTACGATCTGAGGACTATATACACTTGCGTGATGCTGTTCATTCAGATGGTAATGTTCAGAATATTGGACGCCTGACGATTCTCCCATCATCTTATATCGGAAGCCCACGCCACATGCACGAATACGCTCAAGACGCTACGACGTACGTGCGAAATTATGGAACTCCGGATGTATTTATTACGTTCACATGCAATTCGAAGTGGACGGAAATTGTGTGAAAACGTGAGTTGGACCCGGGCCAAAAACCGCTAGATCGCCATGACATAATCGCCGAGTATTTCAGCGATTATTTCAGCAACAACTCAAGGTTATGATGGATGTGCTTACTAAGTATCGAGTTGTTGGTGACACACGTTGTTATATGTACTCGGTGGAATGGCAGAAGCGTGGACTACCGCATGCTCATATCCTAATTTGGTTGCTGAACAAATTGCATTCAAATGAAGTGGATGACATCATATCAACTGAAATTCCTGATCCAGTCACTGATCCCCATCTACACGACATTGTGACGACACAGATGGTGCATGGACCGTGCGGTGCATTAAATCCATTATGGCCTTGCATGGCTGATGGAAAGTGCACAAAACGATATCCGCGACCGTTAGTTGCTGAAACAGTCACAACGATGGATATCCAGTTTATCGTCGGCGTTCAAAAGAAGATAATGGTCGAACTATCAAAGTAAAAGTTCAAAATCAAGAGATTGAGATCGGAAATGAATTCATTGTACCATATTGCCCGCTGCTATCACGAATTTTCGAAACACATGCGAACGTTGAGAGTTGTCATTCGGCCAAATCAGTCAAATATGTGTGCAAGTACGTCACAAAAGGCAGCGACATGGCTGTGTTTGGTATTGCGTGGGAAAATGCGAATGACGAAATCAGCAACTTCCAAATGGGCAGATACGTCAGTACTAATGAAGCACTGTGGCGATTATTGTCATTTCAAATTCATGAAAGATATCCCACAGTTGTACATTTAGCAGTGGATTTGGAAAATGAACAAAGAGTTTACTTCACTGAGGCTAATGCGGCACAACGAGCTGAGAGACCACCATCGACAACATTGACTAGCTTCTTTGCAATGTGTGAAGCAGATCCATTCGCAGCGACGCTGATGTACGTTGAAATGCCCAAGTATTACACTTGGAATCAATCAAAAAAGAAATTACAACGTCGCAAACAAGGAACCCCAGTTCCAGATTGGCCACAGGTGTTTTCCACTAATGCGCTAGGTCGCATGTATACTGTTCATCCTAGAAATGATGAATGTTTTTATTTGCGACTGCTGTTGGTAAATGTACGTGGACCAAAATCATTTGCGCATTTGAAAACTGTGAATGGCCACCAATGCCAAACATATCGAGAAGCATGTCAACTATTGGGTTTGCTGGAGAACGATTCTCATTGGGATTTAACACTTGCGGATTCAGTTGTTTCATCAAATGCGTACCAAATACGAACGCTGTTCGCAATTATCATCACCACATGTTTCCCTTCACAACCAATTCAGTTATGGAACAAATACAAAGACGACATATGTGAAGATTTCTTGCATCGCTTGCGCATTCGAACGAATAATCTGATTGAAGTAGGAATGATTGCGCCAAATCGATCGATGCACGATGCATTCAACCAAGAATTAAATCGAGAGCTGCAATACAATGTTGATACATTGCAGGAATTCGTTCGAAATAATGTGCCGTTGCTGAATGAACCGCAAAAACAAGTATAGTGGTTGTTGTTTGCCTCCCGTCGCGTGCGGACGCGTTGCCTTGTTATACCCTATTCTAAGGGTATATTAATTTTGACGCATAGTTTGTAACATACCTTAATATTGCCCGTAGAACCCTAAAACTTACTATATTTATGATTAGCATCGATAGTAATGTCGATCTAGCCATGTCCGTCCGTCCGTCCGTCTGTCTGCAAAAATTAGGCCTTTAAACTGGACCTAGAGAGCTGAAATTTTAACCATAATTATACTCTCTAGGGTCCCGAAATAATCAAGTTTACGAATTTTTGAAATCCGCCCACAGACACGCCCACAAACTAAAAAAAAACAACATTTTGGGAAAAATCGAATTTTGAGCTAGAAAGCTGAAATTTTTTATATATGATCTATGACTCCTAAAACTGCTCGGGATAAAAAAAATTTCAAAATCCGCCCACTGACACGCCCACAAATAAATAAAATAATTTTTGTATACCTTATTCTAAGGGTATATATATAGGGAGCTGAAATTTATAATATATACTCTCTAGGGGCCCTTCATTCTCATGTGTTAATTTTTTTTAAATCCGCCTACTGACACGCCCACAATTAAATAAAACAATTTTATTGAAACACCCAAGTTTGAGCTAGGGAGCGTTTTTTTTTATAAAATCCTTTAAATGTTATATAACAAAATATGTAGAGCGTTCTTAACAATTCAACCATACTTAGACTTTTGTCACGCCCACTTATGAGGGATAGGAATAAGAATAGGGTATCCAATAGTTCGCCCAAGCGGACTGTAGCCCGTCCCTATGTTTTAAATGCAATTTCGGTGCCACTAAACCGACAAACATAATACCTACCGGCTCGCCAATACGTTCGCGAAAAAAAAAATACAAAATCGCGTGTGTGTGAAGAAAGAAAAAAAAATCCACATAGAGCCAGTGCCGGTGGCAGTGATAACCAAAAAATCGAAAAAAAGCAACAGCGTAGGGTTTTCCTTCCGTCCCCCATCCCACTTCATCACTGTTGCTCTTTCTTGACTATTGCATGTGTCGATCGATTATCGTTTGTGCACTTGGAATTAGAGCTGTGTCAATCGTGATTGATTCGATCTTTTTGACCCGATCACAATAAAGTATTGGTGATTGCAATCACAATGCCCGAAGTCAATCGTTCATCGAGTCAATACTTTTGTTCTGTTCTGACTAATTCATTTCTTTATTACTGATTTCTTATCTACTGAACCAATATATGTGTTAATATATCAAAATATTTTTATTTATTTCGGCTTATTTCGTTTTACCAACACATATTTGTTCTACAAAAATATCGCTCCTGTGCAATAACCTCCATTTCCTAATTATTCAAAGGCGTTTCGGTATTTTTGAATGTATTCACTCTTACAATCCATTCGAATGTATCTGTCTCTATCGAAACTAAATTGAACGAATGATGATTGGGGTTTTTGATTGTATTGAAATTGAATGGAGCAATACAATACTCCCATGTCCCATCTGTCATTGATTGATTGAATGATTGATTGAAATGACCGAATCATTTTTTCAACCAATACTTGAACGATTCGATCATTAAATTTTAACGATTGACACAGCTCTACTTGCAATGCTTGGGTAAAGGCAGCATCGGGCGAATAGCGGGTCGTGAGTTGTTGATTCTGTTGGTGGATGAAAACAAATTACCGTACGGGCATAACACCTGCGGTAGATTGTTTTGGAAATCTAACGTATATTGTCAATTCACGGCCTATGCTTAGTTAGCGTCGGAGTTGTGTTTTTTTTTTTTTATGTTTGTTTTTTGTAATGTGTAGGAATTTCGTTGTGGATGTCAGCAACATTCGTGGGTTGAGAAAGAATTTTTTTCATTATACGCCCATGTTTTTCACAACAAACCAGCTGTTTTGGCACTTAGTGAAACCCAGGTTAGCGTTGGCTCTGATTTAACAGAGTTTAGTCTACCTGGGTACAACTTAGTGCCTTTATTCTTTCCCCATCGCGGTATCGCCGTTTATATACGTAGTGACGTAGCCTACCAACTTCAGCCTCAATATGGCCAATGTGTCAAACCAGAATTTAATTTCATTTGGCTAAAATTCCATGTCCGTAGGCAATTAATACACTACTGTTTTATTTACAGAAGCATCAACTTGGACAGACATTCACCTTATAATGAGTTTGATGCCCTGTCTGATTCTATTACAAGAATTGTGACCCTTCATCCTCGTTCTGAAATCGTTATTGCGGGCGATTTCAATATACACAATTCAAGCTGGCTTCGACATTCTGGTCAGACAACACCCGAAGGAAGGTACGTCGAGATCTTTGCTGAGGTAAATAACCTGACTCAGCTTATAAATGAGCCGACACGAATACCGGACATTAGCAGCCAAACTGCCAACACAATGGACTTGTTTCTTACCTCTCACCCTGATAAATACGCTTTGAACGTATTATCGCTTCTAGGTTCGTCAGACCATTGTATCATATCAGCAAATTTCTCGTACTCCAACCACATAGTTAAAGAACAAACTCCTAAAAGAACCGTATGGCTGTACGAGAAAGCCAATTGGGAAAAACTAAACGGTTTCTTTAAGAGTTTTAACTGGTCGCTGTGCTTCCTCGACAGCGACGTGGATGCTGCTGCTGATATGGTCACAAACATAATTCACCTGGGTATGAAGTCTTTTATCCCTAACAGGATTAAAAAGTATCAAACAAAAGGTTAACGCGTGGTGTGACTCGAGATGCAAAGAGGCTATCAGGTTAAAAGAGGTAAGTTTTCGGCTATTCAAAGTCAACCCATCTGAGGAAAGCCGTAAAAAGTTTAAACGAGCCAGAAATGACTGCAATGGCCACATTAATCGTGTCAAATTCTCCTATGACCAAAAGTTGAGGCAAAAAATACTACAAAGTCCCACTGGTAGTAAAAACTTTTGGTCATTTGTTAAAAACATCAAGAATTCGGCCTCGTCATCTATCCCGACACTTATTTACAACGACATTCCAGCTGTCAGCTCTATAGATAAGGCCAATCTGCTTGCTGCTCACTTTGCAGTCAGCTCAACGCTCCCAGATTGTGCTTTGTCTCCCCCTGTACTCGAGCGCGTTGAATTCTCTATGGGACCAATCCACTTTCGCACTCGTACAGTGGCTAGAGTACTTCAAGATCTTGACGTTCACAAATCCGCTGGTCTAGATGGTATTTCCCCTATCGTTCTGAAGAGGTGTTCTTCTTCGCTGGCAAAACCATTGCGTAAGCTTTTCCATCTGTCCTATTCTTCAGGACTCTTCCCGGGAAGATGAAAAACAGCATTTGTCCAGCCTGTACCAAAAAAAGGCGAATCTTCTTCTCCCTCCTCCTACCGACCAATTGCACTTACGTCCCTTCTTTCTAAGGTCATGGAAACGCTGATAAACCGTCAGCTAATGAAATATCTTGAATCGCGAAAACTTCTTAATGACCGGCAGTATGGTTTTCGCAGCAACAGGTCCACTGGTGATTTGATGACATATCTAACCGAAAAAAGGAACCAATCTCTTCACCAAGGTGGTGAAAATAAGATCGTTGCGCTTGATATTTCAAAAGCATTTTACAGAGTTTGGCATCAAGCTCTCTTGTCGAAAATGCGTGCATTTGGAATCGATGATACTCTTCTTCAGTGGATTAGGACGGCTTCAAGTCTGTAACTCACCAAATAAATGCTAGTGTCCCCCAAGGCTCTGTTCTGTCCCCGACTCTCTTTCTCATTTTTATAAATGATCTACTGTCTGTTAATTCTAATCCAATCCATTCCTTTGCTGATGACAGTACCCTCAGCTTCTCATATTCGTTTCTTGGGTCACGTCCCTCATCTTCAGGTGTGGAACTGGAACGGCAACGTATGTTAAGCTCATTAAATTCCGATCTTAACAGCATAACTCAGTGGGGTAAAACCAATAGAGTGGAATTTAATGCTTTCAAAACACAATGCTGTCTCCTGTCATTAAAGCAAAACCCACACACACTCCCATTATCTATGAGTGGCACTTGCATCGCTGAAACCGAAAGACTTTCCATTCTCGGTATGTGTGTTAATAACAACCTTCGTTGGAATGACCACATATTCGATGTCGCCAAGAACGCCGCGAAATGTCTAGGCTTCCTTAAGCGTTGTAAGAAATATTTCACCCCTTCTGATCTGGCTACAATTTATAAGGCGTTTATTCCGTGACATCGCGAGATCGATTGACTCTCTTAGTCATCGTCGTAATGTCTCCTGCCTTTCGTTGTTTTATCATTATTTCCACCATAAGTGCTCAAACGAAATTGCCAGTTGCATTCCTCCCCTTGAACATTTCAACCGCAATACCCGTCATGCAAGGAATGCTCATCAGTTCACCCTCAAGCCTGTGTTCGGACGTACAGTGAAGTTCAAAGAATCTTTCCTCAGCCGTACAACACGAATGTGGAGTGCTCTTCCCTGCTCCATTTTTATTACACATTGTAACCTACAAGCATTCAAAACCAACGTGCATCGGCATCTCTCCTTTTCGTCTCACCCTAATTTCCTTAACGCTGGCGCTGTGTAGCTAATACATTATAAGGGTCCCAACAAATCCCTTTAGTGCGCGCTTATAAAAAAAAAAAAAAAAAATACGAAACATTAATGCAAGCGGTGGACAATAATACTGGTGGTCTATTCTTCCTGGACGCACCTGGAGGAACAGGGAAAACATTTGTCATTTCATTGATTTTGGCCACTATTCGATCAAGATGTGACATTGCGGCGACTATTCTAGATGGCGGTCGTACTGCACATTCTGCGCTTAAGTTGCCACTCAATTTAAACACAATTGATACTCCAATATGCAATATTTCCCGATCCAGTGCAATGGGAAAATTGTTGATGCAATACAAGCTCATTGTTTGGGATGAGTGCACAATGGCACATAAGAAATCACTTGAAGCACTTAACTTCACACTGAAGGATCTTCGGCGAAATAACAACATCTTTGGCGGCTTGATGATATTGTTGGCAGGCGATTTCAGGCAGACGTTGCAACATTAGTAAGAATTATCAAAATTATGCTTGGTTAAGTCAACGAGCAATTCTCGCCGCAAATAATAATGATGTACATGTACTGAATTTCACCATTCAATCAAAAATCGCTGGCGATTTGGTGACATACAAATCCGTTGATTCCATAACAAATCCCGATGATGTAGTTAATTATCCAACGGAGTTTTTGAAATCTCTGGAGTTACCAGGATTTCCACCACATAACTTGCAACTCAAAGTTGGTTCAGTTATTATGATATTGCGTAATTTGAATCCACCGCGACTTTGCAACGGTACTCGACTTGCGGTGAAAAGACTTATGCCGAATTTGATTGAGGCAACCATTATTAACGGAAAGAACGCAGGTGAAAATGTATGTATTCCTCGAATACGTGTTCACGAGTTGGGAAACCATCCGCTTTGTTTGTGTTAACGTCAGACCAAAAAACAAAAAATGTGGTTTACCAAAGAGCACTTCAATGAAACGGATAATTTGCGGACACGTATAACGCTTCCATTCAGTATTTACTTTGGATTCACTTTCATTTTTTACTTAAAGAAGTTCAACTAAATTACACTTCATTTTTGTAATAGAAATGAATTCATTGCTGTTGTGAAATGAAATAAAATTTTTCCTTTTCAAATATATAAAAAAAAAAAAATTGTCTTCATCTTTTAATCCTCAAACGAAATGTTACAAAAAACGAAGCCATCTGGTGGCGAAACGGAGTTCGCCGGGCTGTACAATGCGGATCTCTGTACAGACGGACCTTCCCTTCTCCGCTACTCGTGGGAACTATTATGAACCATAAACAAAAACAAAAACAAATTTGTAAGGCCGGTATCCCTTTGAAACCGGACGGTAGTACGGCGACAAAGCTGTCTACCGGCAATGCTCTTATGGCAGCTGGCAGCGGAACTGTGGATAACCGTGGTTCCTCCGTCAGTGATTGCGAGCATAAAAATAAATTTCCCAGCAAAAGTGGGACTGTGCAAAATGGTCCCACTTCTGCTGGCAGCAACCCCTCAGGCAGCGTCCCAAAGCTGCCCCCTGGTAAAACTCCTGCTACACTAGTGTTGTTCATACACCAAATACTTGGCATGTGCTCCCATTAATTGTTCCCATTCATTTCCGCTACACAGGTGTTCTTCTTACAATTACGCATGCATCATCATATCGCACCGGTGACTTGCATAACATATCCAAGTGAGGTATGATGAGTTTTGACAAAATGTAAGAATAACACCTGGGTATAGCGGAAATAGATTATGGTAAAGCGGAAATAGATTATTTACTATAAGAAGTAGAAATTAAGATAGTTAAGAGAAGTTAAGTAAAAGATCTGTAACCAGACAGTCGATTTTTTTTTTTGTTTTTTATAATTTTGCTTACTGTTGTTACAGTACCCTTATAATGCTAAGAACACAGTGTAAGCTACTTGGTTTTAGAAAGAATAGAGAGATAGGAAAGAAGTGTTTGGGTGCAGTTGTAGGGTTTTTCTCCACGGGTGGTGTCTAAGTTACTTAGGGAGATTACGATTTCATGTATTCGGTATAAAGTAATGGACTTGGCCGGGATTCGAACGCACGACCTTCCATTCCGTAAGCGAATACACTACTACTGCACCATTGCCACCCTAAAACTGAAGTGTTGAACAATAGAAAAAAAAGGTTTATTTTCATTTTACGAACCACACAAACACACACACACATCATTTGGCGCAGCCGGTAAGTCCTTATTTTCTATTAAATTGTTTCAAATTTTATTCGATATTGTTGGTCCATCGGTATTTTTATGTTGTGTCAAGATATTGCTTGTTTTTCGGTTTAAGTGCCTATAGTATATGGATCATAGTGACAGTGAAACCCAAGAATTGCTTGAAGAAATTCAACAATTAAGAAAAGAAAAAGTAGAACAGGGACAAGAAATTAAACACTTTAATGAAACCCTGCTATCAGAACTCAAGTGTTTGACTAGCAAAGAGGTTTTTGGTTTAATTTTTACCCAGATAAGTTCACAGTGGGGACAATTCACCAGACTTGAAACAACCGACGCTATACTCTCAGCCTTCATAGAGGCAGTTAGAACGCTTCAAGGGAAATACGTAACCGAAATAGAAGAACTTTCGAAACAAATTCATAAAAGCGAAAAACATAGGGCAAATTTCAACAAAAGTCAAGTTGAAGCTGAGGAGATAAATACTAAGGCCGAAGAAACAATTTCAAGGCTCAATTGCGAAATAGTAGGATTGATAAGCAAAGAAAAAGAACTTCAAAAGGAGCTAAGAAGCATTAGGGCCAAAGAGGTAGACTATAAAACAGAGGTTGATAAAAGCAAAAAGTCGGAACTTGACTACGGCAGACGTATAAAGAGGTTGAAAGAAGAAATCAGTAGGCAAAGGCAAATGATTGAGACATTGGAATCCCAAATCGACAATTCAACTTCCTTTTCCGAAAACACTCAAGTAAATCGTAACAACACAGATATGTCTTACGACAGTATTGCTAAAATAATTGCACAAATCGTCCCACAATTTTCAGGTGCAAGAACCCCTGATTTATCAGGCAAAGTCTACGAATTTTTGAATGCTTCACAATTAGGGTTAAAGTGCATAAATTCAGAAAATGAAAACATATATGTGTCACTATTATCGACCAGGCTTATTGGGGATGCTTTCGAACTCGTTCGCTGTAACAATCCGAAAACTCTAAAAGAGTTGGAGGAACTTATTTTAAAGTACCTATCTAACAGTACGAACCTTAGATAGTGTAACAGCCGAAATAAAGCAATCGCATCAATTGGAAAGCGAAGATATACACTCTTTCGCTAGGCGGCTATCGAGTCTCGAAACAAAGGCTAGAGACATAATTGAAGCCAGCTATAACAGAGCAGATTCAGTTGCCTTACTCAAAGAACTGAAAAACTCTGTAGTAGCCAGTTTCAAAATCGGTCTTCTAGATGCTGCCTTGCGACAATTTATGCTAACCACCACAGGCGATGACATTCAGATTTTGGCCGATACAGCACTTAGAACGTCCCAATTGCTCCAACCGTCCCAATTACTTCAACCGCATAATCTCCAAGGTTACAACTATTACCTACATAACAAAAATAACAACTGGCAACCGTTCAATTCTTTCTTAGCTTCCACTTTCCAAAACCCACAAGTGCCCCTTATTTCAGCTAATCAACAAACCCAGTTATATAATCAAACACAATTGACTGCTCCCAATTACAATCCAGTTCCCATTCACCCGGTTTCATTTCATGACACCTCAAAACCCATTAGGTCATCGGAAGGCAATCGGGCTTTGCCAAAAATAGTGTGTGGATTTTGTGGCAAGCCAAATCATACGTATGCAGATTGCAGACAACGGCGTAATACACCATATTGTGATACCTGTAAAGCGTATGGGCATTCTCGGGAAACATGCCAACAGTCAATTGTGTACATGGCAACAACGCGAGGGGCCAATCCTAAGCGTAAATGCGATTGGTGTTCTCGATTTGGCCACTCTGAAAATTTCTGCATGAGCAAAAAGAATTACTTGGCAAAGCAGAATAAGGGAAACGAACAAGGGGCCAGCCAGAACAACTAAGCTGTGCCCCAATCAAAAACAAAGTACCTAAGAATCCACCTATCGAAGCTAGTCACCCAATCTACCCAAACCGAGTTGCTAATATTTCTAGCGATCAGTTTAAAAACACCCCCGTTCTCCCCGATTCAACGGTTGGCATTCATTCCAAGGTACGCAAACCTGTAAAAAACCCCAAGAGAAAAATAAAAAGTAGGAAAATTCGAATTGTCTCTGAAGCCCAAAACGTTGTCTGGTACAAAAATCTTAAACAAAACACAACTCTAGTATTACAAACGCTCATGGCGTTGATGTTGCATTCTATAAACTTTTTCATGCTGATACATGATATTGCAACATGCACTATTAACATAATAAGCCAGCAATATATCGGCATATTGGGTTCAATTTTAAAGGCCAAATATAAGTTAAGCAACATTAAACGACACAGACTTTGTTTGATTAACAAACTTAGCAAAAATGATGTTTTTCTGGAGATTCCTATGCCCGAGGCAGAAAAAGGAAAAATAATTGTGTTAGTAGATACAGGTGCGGACACGAGTCTTTTAAAACAAAGCTCGTTAAAACGTGGAACCACAATTTGTAAAACAGAGATAAAACAATTAGGCGGAGCGTTTGGTGGAAATGGTACAACCGTAGGAACGTTTACCTCCAAAAATGTGTTTACAAAAGGTTTCAATGCTAAATGGCACGTAATGGATGGACTAACGGATATACCCGCAGACGGTATAATAGGCCGGGACATCCTTTGGAACCGATCAGTGATAAATACTGTAACAAAAACACTAACATTTTTGGACCGAGACCAACAAATTCTCTCAGAGTTTCCCCTCAGACGTCCAAGAGAGGTGGCAACCAAAGTTCAATGCAATATTAATGAACCAGTTGTAAAAGACCGAAAAATAAAAGCACGGACGCAAACAATAGTTGAAATAAATGTACCATTTAGATCAGGTGAATTTATTATACATTCACAAGAAATCGATCCAGGCATTTATCTCGCTAATACAGTCGTTAAGGTAAAAAATGGTAAATCACATGCTCCAATTTTAAACTCCAACACAACGGACTATTGTTTAACTGAGAATCCTACCGAAAGTAACAAAACTTAATCAATATAGATTAGTGAATAACAACTCCCCAAATAAAATCCTCACAATAACAAGAAACACAAATCCTAACCAAAGAATAAAATTGTTAATTGAATTAATAAAATTCGGTCCATCAACCAATACGGAAGAAAAAGAGGCCATAGAAGACCTCTGCATAAAATATAACGACATTTTTAAATTAGACGGGGATACCTTAAGTCACACTAATGTACTTACGCACACCATCCCTACTTTACCCCAACAGCCCGCAATAAATCAAAAGCAATACAGGCTTCCAGAAATCCATAGGGAAGAGATCAATAAACAGGTGACAAAAATGCTGACAGACAATATAATTTGTCCAAGTAAGTCACCGCGGAATTCACCACTTCTGCTCGTCCCCAAAAAGTCAGGTCCAGATGGTGAAAAAAGATGGCGTGTGGTATTAGAATTTAGGAAACTTAATCAAGTTACAATAAAATCAGTATTTCCATTGCCCAGAATAGAAGACATTTTAGACCAACAGGGCCATAGCCGATATTTCTCCACTCTAGATCTAGCCAGTGGTTACCACCAAGTCCTAATTGATCCAGCAGATAAAGCGAAAACAGCTTTCAGTACTGGCCTAGGACACTTCGAGTTTAATCGAATGCCGTTCGGTTTAACGGGTGCACCGGCAACGTTCCAGAGAATAATGAATCATATCCTCACGGGACTCCAAGGAATGGGTTGTTTCGTTTACCTCGATGATATTGTCATCTATGGTAAAAACATAGAAGAACATAACGAAAAACTAAGTAAAGTATTCGCAAAGCTGCGCGAATATAATTTAAAACTAAACACGGAGAAATGTAACTTTCTCCGTCGGGAGGTAGTTTACTTAGGTCATAAATGTTCAGAAACAGGAGCCCTACCCGATCCTTCAAAAATTAGTTGTGTGACCGATTTCCCTATTCCCAAAAATACTAAGAACGTACAGTCGTTTCTCGGGTTGGTAAATTACTATAGAAAATGTATCCCCAACTTCGCGCAAATCGCCATACCAATCAATAAACTATTACGCAAAGACAATAGATTCGTATGGACTAGCGAATGTCAAAAATCATTCGACGAGCTAAAAACCGCCATTACTACACCCCCTATTCTCATATATCCAGATTTCACAAAGCCTTGGGTGCGGTTCTGTCACAAGGGAAAGTTGGGGAGGACAGACCAATTGAATTCGCCAGCCGAACCTTGAATAGTGCAGAAAAAATTATTCAACAATAGAGAGAGAACTCTTGGCCATTGTTTGGGCTACAAAAAATTTTCGATTCTATCTACTAGGACGCCCATTTACAATTTACACGGACCACCGACCTCTTAAGGGGGTATTCGATGTAAAAGATCCGACTTCCAGGCTGGTACGATTTCATCACAAACTGTCAGAATATGACTACAAAATCGAGTGCAAGCCCGGAAAATATAACGCAAATGCGGACGCTCTTAGTAGAATACCATCACAGAATAATGAAGAGAATATAAATGCTATGCAGAAGCGTAGGCAAGCACGGCAAAACACACCCGTTGACCCCGAAAATAACAGGGAATGCGAATACAATGATGATACAATGCATGACCCTGGCAACAATTTCGAATACCTTACAGACAAAAAGGAAATTCAAACTGTCTTAAATGATTTTCATAACTCATCGCTGGGTGGGCACCAAGGCGTTAAACGAACGTATTTGCGTATTAAAGAACAATTTCGTTGGAAAAACATGCAAAAGGACATATATGACTTCGTAAAACGATGTCCAAAGTGTCAAGTAAACAAGAGTTCAAAGTTAAACAAAATGCCTATGGTTCTCACGGATACCCCTAAACTCCCATTTGATAAGGTTTACATGGATATAGTTGGCATATTACCTCTAAATTATTCTGGTAATAGGTATATACTAACATTTCAAGATGACCTCACCAAATACTTGGCATGTGTTGCACTGCCCGATGCTGAAGCAACTACCGTCGCAAAAGCATTTTACGATGAAATAGTTACTCTGTTTCGTATCCCAAAAATATTGATAACGGATAATGGGAGTAACTTTACGTCCAAGCTATTCTCGCAAACCTGTAAATTGCTTGGAATAAAGAAACTGCACATTACAGCTTACCACCCCCAAGCAAACGGCTCTCTCGAACGAAGCCACCGACCCTTAGCGGAATACCTAAGAAGTTTCGTGGAAAAGGACGAGAGCAACTGGGATCAATGGCGGCAAGCAACACATGTCCACAATAACACTCCCCATACAGCAACAAGATTATCCCCATTAAATAGCCTGTACGGATTCAAATTCGAAATGCCCACAAATTTGAAAAGGAAACCCATACCTGTATATAACGCAGATGATTACCCAACTCAGCTGAGGTTTCAGTTACAAAAAGCACACGAAATCGCAAGAGAAAACCTGAATAAAGCCAAATTAGTTTCAAAAAGGTAATACGATCTTACAGCAAATCCGGTTGAGTTTAAGCCCGGACAAAAAGTACGTTTAAAAAATCCTGCTAGAAAGAACAAGTTTTCCCCGATCTGGATAGGTCCATATGATGTACTAGAAACCCCAAGCAATGTGACATCAACGATAAAGATTCGTAATAAAGCTAAAAAGGTTCACAACAATCGACTGAAATTATTCAATTCATAGACATTTTTTTACTAATTTCACCTCGATTATCACTAATTCATACAAACATTCATACAATATCTCCCAAGTAAAATAACATTGCTATTTTGAACACTTAAAGTTCTCCCCCGTTAAACTCAAATTAAGTTGAAATTCCTAAAGCTTCTCTCTTTACAGACAGATACCATATGAAGAAAAAAAAAAAAAATACAAATATGTAAATACATTTTTTTAAGAAAAAAAAAAAAAAAAAAAAAATGTGAAATAATAAATAACTGTTTTAATCTTTGATAATCTTGCTACATACTTAAATCAAATCGTTCGTTTTGCTCTATCATTTGATGTAAAAGAAAAAAAAAACAATCACTGAGTATTATCGTTTTAAACAAAAATTAAGTATATCCATATCCATAATAATTTAAACAAACAAAATACTTATTGATAAATAGAATTAAGAATTGAAAAAAAAAAAATCCTATATAAATAAATATCTATTACCTACTATAGAATTAGTCAATCCATATCCATAATAATTTATTTTTTTTAAACAAGCAAAATACTTATTGATAAATAGAATTAAGAATATAAAAACAAAAAATATATATAAATAAATATCTATTGTACCTACTATAGAATTAGTCAACTAAGAAGAAAAGAATTATAAAATGAATTTCTATTACTTAGTACTAGTTGTAGTTAATATTGCACGAGCTGAAAATCCATATGAGGTCAGTAAACTAACGGAGACGCCGGTGCTATTCGAGAAAATAGGTCCTGTCGTATTCTACAAGGAGAGTTGGACTATCATCAGCAAATTCACCCCAATGGACTATGGTACGGTACTTGAACTCGTTGAAGCTTGCGATCAAAAACTGGTTAAGATGTGTGGCAGTATCTCTGACATCTCTCTACAAAGTTACTGCAACGCTACAGCGCAAGAAGCAGCATAGACAACTTACGACAAAATAGTTATCACATGAGGAATGTCTTCCAGCATAGCCGACCCAAAAGATCATTAGATTTCATTGGACAGTTTTCCAAATGGGCATTCGGAACCATGGACAATGAAGACGCCCAAAAGGTATATAACCAACTGAATATATTACACAAGAATGATCGAGCGTCTTCCCAACTTATGGGACGCCAATTATCAATAATGAAGTCAAACTTCGACAAACTAAGCAAGCCAATACAGCAAATAACAACAGAAGTAAATGGCATAATAGAGGGTGTTGAACAGCTAAGAGAGTCGTTTATTAACACCAGCACAACATCGAACAGAGAAATGGCACTGTTAAAACTGAGAAGCGAAGTTAACAGCCTATCCGCCAGTATATCATCCAAAGTTATGGAGATCCAGAACAGGCAGGCCACCGAGTTGTCAATTTTAAATGACCTTTATCAAAATAAGCTACACCCATTTATTCTGGATGCTGGAAATATAACAAATGCCTTGCAGAACATAGTCTCAAAAAAGAATACTATGTTTGGAGATCTGTTTGTCCTACACCAAGCCGCCAAAACCTCGGTGTTCCTAAATAAAGGCAGCATCTTCGTAAAGGTCCTTATCCCGTTGCCAGAGCCGCTAAAATTCGATATCAACAAAGTATATCCACTCCCGACGCCTTGGAATCAACAATGGGATTTGATTATTGACACAAAGTACGAGGTCATCGCCGAATCGGAAGACCATGCACTATTCGTAATGACGAGCCCCAACGAATATGCTAAGTGTACATCAGTAGCAACCGCAGAATACACCATCGCAGTATGCAGTTACGAAGGCCCGGTCTTAACCTCTGGATCCACGCAATGCTTAGTGGAACTACTTCAACACGCCACCCCCACAGCTACAGCTTGCAAATATGTGGCCGTGCCAGCCAATGAAGGAATGTTACTAAAGATGTCGTCACCTAACCAAGGTTAAGAAACCGCTAACGATAAATATGAATTGCGATGGCACAAGATACTCTGCCACGATAGAAGGACCAGGAGTATTTAAAATGATACAACCCTGTGAGGCCAGCACAAGAGAAATACGGATACCATACACCCAAAACATAGCGATGTCGACTGAATACAGACAGCCGGTGATAGACCATTCAGGGTTAGTAGAGACACTAAAGAGACCTTTTAGAAAGTTGTTTTCACAGCCACACCAAAACCGATATCCATAACAATTGGTAGCCATCAACACATTGCCAATGACCTGTTGGAAGGGAAGAAGGACTTGTAAGACCTGCAGGATGACTGGCAAAGGCTCGACTCGGATCAAAAAATTCAAGACCAAGGATGGGAATTGACAATGCACCGCTACTCCATTACATCCATATTAATTCTGGCAGCCCTAGCAGTATTTGTAGTAATCTTATACAAATGTGTAAAAGGCAAAACAAGACTGCACACGACGCAAGAAATCCAGTTACCAACAAGTATCAGCACCATACATCGGAACCATCAACCAATGTCACCCAGAAAACGCGCTCCACTAACCCCATCCATAAATATAAACAAATCAACAGATTTTGCCCTGACCTCCGCTCGTGAAGAACCAGACCGAATATTGTACAACGGACAATTAACCCAATTGATTTCCCGTTTAATTTATATTTTTTTTCAATTTCGTTTGGTTTCCAATTTCGTTGAACCAAACTTCTCCCAAAGGGGGAGGGAATGTTGTGCATACACCAAATACTTGGCATGTGCTCCCATTAATTGTTCCCATTCATTTCCGCTACACAGGTGTTCTTCTTACAATTACGCATGCATCATCATATCGCACCGGTGACTTGCATAACATATCCAAGTGAGGTATGATGAGTTGACAAAATGTAAGAATAACCCAGGTGTTATTCTTACATTTTGTCAACTCATCATACCTCATCATACCGGAAATAGATTATGGTAAAGCGGAAATAGATTATTTACTATAAGAAGTAGAAATTAAGATAGTTAAGAGAAGTTAAGTAAAAGATCTGTAACCAGACAGTCGAATAAAACTGAAGTGTTGAACAATAGAAAAAAAAGGTTTATTTTCATTTTACGAACCACACAAACACACACACACATCACTAGTCAGGGGTAAGACTGTGCAAACTCATGGTCCTTCCGCTGGCAGTAAACGCATGGATGCTGCTACCAGACACAATCACCCCCCTGGGGGAAGTGGGAGTGTGCAACATAGTCCTACTTCCACCAGCGCGTCTTGTAGGCGTCGTCGTAACACCTCGACGTCGCACTACAAGGATAAACGCAATGCAAATCGCATTATTGGCTCTATCGGCACTATCCCTGAGATGGATAGAACCCCTGCGCAGATCAGTAAATTGACCTGGGCTCAAAATGTACTCGCAGGAAAGGACAAGACCGATGGCAGGATCTCACCTGAACGGTGGGATCTCATTATGCTTTCCGTGTTGGAAAACTTCGAGGATTTCTACAAAGATATCCCCGGACCACCGCCAATAATCCATGATGGTGGCTGGCATCAAGGACGCGTTAAGCTTATCGCGTGCGACGATCAGCGATCATTGGATCTCTACAAGGTCGCGATCAACAAGTTTGGTGAGCTTTGGCCAGGGGCTAAGCTTGATGTTGTTGCGAGGGAGGACATCCCTTGCCGACCGAGATCGCGTGCCTGGATCCCAATTAGCCCTTCCTCCCCTTCTGCGACAACCGATATCTTCCTTCAACCTAAACGTTGACATCCCCTGCCAATCCACATTCCGAAACTCTCGGAAAACAGACTGGCCCAAATACAGAGATACTATGCGCAGACATATAACCTCTGAACTCTTAAGTCCCCCACGCAATCCTAGCGAGTTTGACAGCAAAGTCAACAAGCTCACGATGGCTTTTAAGGAAGCGATGGCTGTTTCCTGCCCACTCGTACGACCCAGGGGGAAAAAGAAGCCACATTGGTGGATACCTGAATTAGGACCACTGAGAAATGATTGCAGGAGACTCTTCAATCGAGCTAAAAGCTCAAGATCCAATACTGACTGGGACTCCTATAAAGTATCCCTCAAATTATACAAAAAAGAATTAAGGAAGGCCAAAAGATATTCGTGGAGGCTCTTCTGTGGCAAAATAGAAGAAACCTCAGAGGCATCAAGGCTAAGAAAAATCCTTGCTTCAAATCCAACTATGCCCAGCTGCCTAAAGAAAGCAGATGGCTCGTGGACTACATCCAGCGAGGAATCGCTCAATCTACTACTTGACACACACCTCCCTGGTAGCTCCAACATTACCGGCCGCAGTAACCTAAACAGGTCACCTATGGATTTCCAGGTAACAAATTCTCAAAGTCTGATTACTAGGGACAAGCTTCTTTGGGCACTACAAAGCTTCAAGCCCTTCAAGTCTGCAGGACCTGACGGCATAATACCTGCCGAACTTCAGAGGACTTCGGACATCATTCTACCAACACTGGAGATGATTATGAAAAGCTGTTTAAGGCTGACTCACATTCCTCAGGCTTGGAGAGAAGTTAAAGTAGTCTTCATACCCAAAGCTGGCAAATACTCCCATGTTAGTCCAAAAGACCTCAGACCCATCAGTCTATCATCATTCCTCCTCAAAACACTAGAGCTTCTGATTGACATCCATCTTCGCATGAATATAAGCCCGCAACTGCTGTCTGCGGCACAACATGCGTACATTAAGGGTAAATCAGTGGAAACTGCCCTTCACTCCTTGGTACGCACGATAGAATACTCCCTTCACCACAAGGAATACACTATGGTTGCCTTCCTAGACATAGAAGGCGCTTTCAACAACGTCAACACATCTGCAATCGCAAATGCACTAACAGAACTAAATGTGGATGGATCTTGATGCATTGATCAATCTTTTGCTCACAAGCAGGATTATCAACTCAAAACTGGGCGTTTCATCCGCTAGAAGGTCTGTCAGTAGAGGCACGCCACAAGGTGGTGTCCTCTCTCACCTTCTGTGGAACTTGGTGGTGAATAAACTACTGAAATGCCTGGAAGGGGAGGGTTGCACGGTGATTTTTTTTTTTTTTATAATTTGCTTACGCTAAAGGGATTTTTTCTGTTGTTACAGTACCCTTATAATGCTAAGAACACAGTGTAAGCTACTTGGTATTAGAAAGAATAGAGAGATAGGAAAGAAGTGTTTGGGTGGTGTCTAAGTTACTTAGGGAGATTACGATTTCATGTATTCGGTATAAAGTAATGGACTTGGCCGCGATTCGAACGCACGACCTTGCATTCCGTAAGCGAATACACTACTACTGCACCATTGCCACCCGCGGATGACGTTGCTATTGCCGTCTCGGGGAAATACCTCAACACTCTAAAGGAACTCCTTCAAAACGCACTCAACAAGCTGTCAATTTGGGCAAGAAGCTGTAGGCTGGGGGTTAACCCTCACAAAACCGAGCTTGTCCTCTTCTCCAGGAAATATAAAATCCGTCATATCGACCCTCCCTCCATCAACGGTACAAGCTTAACCTTTTCCGATGAAGCTGAATTTCTGGGTCTAATATTCGATAGGGAGTTAAGCTGGAAACCCAATGTACAAGAAAGAGTAAAGAAAGCTACAGTAGCACTTTTCTCTTACAAAAAATCCATCGGAAATAAGTGGGGCCTATAGCCCCGCATATCACACTGGCTATACGTATCGGTAGTTAGACCGATCCTGACATACGGGGTGGTTGTCTGGTGGACTGCTCTAGACAAAGTGGTAAACCGTGATAAGCTGAGCAAGGTGCAACGCACAGCTTGTCTGTGTATCTGCGGAGCACTCCGTACGACCCCCTCCGCTGCACTGGACATTTTACTGCATCTAACACCCCTGGATATTTTCAGCAGGCAATCAGCTGCCTGCTCCGCTGTCCGCTTAAAAGCCACCTCACAGTGGATCGATACAAATATTGGCCACTCTATCATTCTGGACTCACATGGGTCCCTACCAAGAAACATCGACTACACTATAGCCCAGCTACTGTTCGAAAAGAACTTCCAAATCACTATCCCCTCCAGATCATTCTGGGAGGAGGCCGATTGCACGGAAGATAATTCGATCCACTTCTACACCGACGGATCAAAAACTAGTGATGGGGTCGGAGGTGGTGTTTTCCCAGAAAGACTAAATATCAGTCTCTCTTTCCGTCTTCCTGATCATTTTAGCGTGTTCCAGGCGGAAATCATGGCGATTAAGGAAGTCTTGTCGTGGCTAAAGAAAAACGTGATATCCGCTAAGGACATCCGCATATTCTCGGATAATCAAACCGCGCTGAAATCCTTGGATTCAGTCTCTTCAAACTCCATCGTAGCCATAGACTGCCGTTCGTCTCTTGAGGAGATGGCAGAGCAGTTCAACATTCACCTCTTTTGGGTGCCAGGGCACAGAGACATCCCAGGGAATTGTAGGGCAGACGAACTCGCCAAAAAAGGAACAGCATTACCTCTTCTACCTGATAAAGGTTTCCTAGGTATGCCCATCGCTACTTGCAAACTCATGCTCAAGCTAGCCGCAGTCGAGAGTACAAACCTTAGGTGGACAGGTAGTGATACGTGTCTAGCGGCGAAGCATATCTGGCCAAACCTGGACCTGCGACGCTCTCTGAGTTTGATCTCACTTAACCGACTGCATATTAGCTGTCATAGGTGTCATCACAGGGCACTGTCTAATAGGCAAGCACGCATCAAGGCTTGGCGTCTATTCTAACGACTTCTGCAGAAGTTGCAGGGATGAGGAGGAGGAGGAGACTACACTTCATCTCCTCTGCACATGACCTGCACTCTCCCATAAAAGAAATCTCTATTTGGGAGCCTTCTTCCTTAATGAACTCAGTGAATGGCTAACTCAGATGTTAGAAGTCTATCACGCTTCATTAGAAGCTCCAAATGGGCTTTAGCGGGTAGTGGTAGATACTCCCGATCCTAGTGGCATCACAATGGACCTCTTTGGTCTAAGTGTGTTAGCTTTCGGCTAACAGCCACCTCAACCTAATCTAACCTGCATAGACGGTGAATAGAGGAGGAGATACTACGACGACATCGACTTAGCCAGAAGAGGGACGGCGCAGTAGAGGAAGACTGCGACTCACGTGGCGCACGCAAGTGGAAGGGGACCTTAAAAAAACTGCGCGCGAAACTGGAGACAGCTGGCCAAAGATCGTGCTGGCTGGAGACGCTTGTTGGTTGAAGCCCAGGTTCACCCCGGACTGTAGCGCCACCCTAAGTAAGTAAGTAATTTAAAGCCATTTCAACCAATTAGCTGTCGAGTTGCAGTTTCGCTGTGGTATTTTTTTCTTTTTTTTAAAAAAGGAAATCCAAGTCCCAGAGCACTCAGACTCGGTAACGGTCCATTGTACTACCAGGCGGAAATCCTCCTTTTGGTGTAGAGGCATGTGAATGGGTGGCGTATGTTGTTGTTCCCCATGGGGATTGAACCTGCACCGCAAGGGTCACAAGCCAACACACTAACCTCTACGTCTACACCGTCGTCATGCTGTGGTATACTGAACTGTCAATCGGCAATGACAGTTTTCTCTCATATTTTCCAAGGTTTTCTCTAATTTTCTCTTATTTTCCAATATTTCGTTCAATGTATCTGCCTTTTTCAATTTTGTTATGGGTGGACCTCAGTTCTAGAATGGGTGAATTGCAATTTTTGTATTATACGCTTTGAAGGACAGAAAAGTAGAAAGTTGGACTAGTTTATCATTTGAGGTTCTTGGATCCGCTGGTTATGGGCCACCTACCATAAGAATACGTGTTTTATAGATTGCTCTCTTTGTGTCAACGGATCCGTTGGATTGAAGGATTCTATGGGTTGGGCCCTTTAGGAACGCGATCAAAGACTTCAAAAAACGAAATGTGGTTGGGCCGGAGATACCCTCAGGAAAAAATGCGAGACATCGAGTCCAAATGGCTTTTGATTCTCATCTCCAAACTGATGAGAGGCGGTCCAATGCCTAACCAGTGGAGGGAAGTTATCTTTTTCTTTTGTACACCGTTCTATCAAGCTGATGTCATATACCATGAGGATCGTTGAACGGGTTTTAGATATCATATTGGGAAAAATAATACGGTTATCTGATGACCAATACTGGGTTGTCGCAGGTAAATCAACCACAGATGCAAACCTACGTATAAGAATCATTATGGAGAAAACATCGTGATTCCTTAAAAGCAATATAACATATGCTTATTGGTTGATTTCGAAAAGACAGACAACTAAGAGATCTCTTACGGGTGGCACTAAGATAGCGAGCATTTCCAAAAACCTACGTAACGATGACCACGGACATGTATGATAGAGTAAAGTCAAGAGTAAGATGCCGCCTGGAGTCAGCGACAGTTCGCAATCAAATTCGATGTACCATTGTTTAAGAATGGCTCTACTATTGAAATGTGTAACTACAGGCCCATATCACTTCTTCCAGTTTTCAGCAAAATCTTCCAAACACTTGTAAAATATATAATAAGCTTTCTAATTAGAACCGAGTTTTTCAACCCAAATCAGTTTGGCTTTCAGAAAGGTAGATCGACGGAAGATGCACTACTGCAGTTTTGTGATCAAATAATGTCAAATCTCGATGAACCAGAGCTTTTGATATGGTTAACCACATTATTTTGTTGAGAAAATGGGAAAAAGCCGCTTTTCGCGGTTTCGTATTAGATTGGTTCAGATCATACTTAAAAGATAGGTCGCAAAGAGTGAAGTTAGATGAGATTTCGAGCGAAATAAGTTTTTCAATTTGGGTGTACCACAAGGTTCTGTTTTGGGATCAATTTTGTTTCTCGTTTACATTAATTCACTCCTTGCACTCGGACGATATAGGCTTTTCTTGTGGTTGAAACTGTCCTTTTGATCAAGTTTCTGACATTAATTGGGATCTAAGTTTACTAAGAAACTGGTTTGCTGAACATAATTTGATTATAAGCTATAAAACAAAATAATATTTTTCAACTTGTCATCCCTCAATAATTTGGATGCGAATGTCTTTTATCACGCACCCAAGTATATGCCGTAAACCTAGCAGACATCCTAGTTTTCCATTGTTCTGCGACCTCAAAATTCTCCCAGTCCGACATTTGTACTGTTTTAAAGTGTTGAAGACTTTCTTTATGAAGTCTGGAAACCGCCATTATCGTAAAATCTCAAAATATAATTTACGTGGAAACTTCCGCACTACTGCATTTCATAATTTTTATTCAGTTTTATCTTGACGTTTATTTCTTCCTTACTGGATCAAAACAATAACAATGCCTGGAATGCTATTAAAACATGTAAAACACTGGCTTCTAAATTTGACCTATAATAATTTAGAATCTATACTTTCTGATACTCTGGTCTAATTTCAGTTTTGATAATTTTTTGTCTTAAGTAATCAAATCCTTAAAAGTATTTTTTTTCTTTTGAGTATTTTTGATACAATTTAATTAATTCAGTCGAATTTGCTGTTCTAATAAATTTTGTTAAATATGATGCAAATTGTCTTATAGGATCACCCCACCCAAAACCTATATTAGAATTATTTAAGTTCATTGAAGTGGCATTCAACGCTATTTTTAATTCGTAGTATACAAAAATACAGAATGTCGCAAATATTTCTTTACTTCATATTTAATGTAATTAATGAAGATTGTGAATTTACAATAAATTTAAAGAAATAAAATTATATCTATCTCTCTCTATCTCTATATTTATTACAGTCCTTTGTTATCTGCTTAAAGGAAATGCGACGGACTCTAAAGTCCGAGTATCCCAATTGGTTAACTTCACTGTAAGTATTTTAAACACCAATACAGATCAAAATCGTTAAAGCCGTCTTTGAGAATAGTGGAGTTTTTGAAAATTTTAGAAACTGTCACATGAATTAAAACTTTATATATAAAATCTTTGAGATACATACTTGCGAGTTGGTTAAAAAAGCAGTATTGGCATAATGTCAAATTTCTTGAAACTACATAAACAATTTTTGAGATAGAGCCGTTTTCCTAATGTGCCGGTAGTATTCAAGTCTTTTGCGAAAATCTGAGTATACTATATTCTTACATTTGCCCACAACCCCAAAAATTGTCAAAATCGTTAGAACCTATGTAATATATCAAATTCCTTTGAAATTACGTCACCCGTTTTTGAGATATTGTTGGTTTTCTAAAGTACCGTTAATCGACTCTTTTTGAGAACTGATGAACATCTCCGGACATTTCAAAACTAAAAAATTTATCAAAATCTTCAAACCAGGAATTGAATTTGATATCAGTGCACATTTAAGGCTACCAACAACTAGATGGCCTCAAACAAATTTTAGCACCCCACAAAAAAATTCGAGTATGAAAGGGATACAAATTAACAATTATTGTTAAATTGGTTCAGAAATTTGAGCTATTGGACCAAGTTAGTGATGTGAAGAAAAGTAATCTTGTAGGCAGGGACATGGTTACTTTCACTATTGCGTTGTGTTTGTATTATTTATAAATTCATCTTGGAAGGTACAGTATAAAATAAATATGAAGAATTCAATAATTCAAAGAATTGTTTATAATTTAGCAATAACAAATAATAATTAAACCATTTTTTTGCATCAGGATGAATTCAAACAGAAACACTGCACACAAATTAGTTTTCATTCTCCCTGACAGCAGAGCAGCTTTGCTTACCTATTAAGGCCTTTGAAATAACTTCAAAGATACAAACAGAGTTCACCTAATCTGGGTGTCAGGGGGTAACAGCAGATTTGACGGCAATGACAAAGCAGACGAACTAGCCAGGAAGGAATCTGCTACATCATGTATATTCTGTGTTGTGCCAATTATCTATTTGAAAGGCTGCACCGATTAATGGCTAGAATCAAAACTAACTAAGGGCTCACTTATAGCAACACGTAAAAAGTAGAACAGTAAACACAATGAAACAAACACATCACATTATATGAACGATTTGATTTTTATCATTTCTGTGAATTGACGGGGAAAATAAACAGAAAGTCGTTCGTTCGGAAAAATTAATGAGTTCGTTTTCTAGCCAATTTTACATTAAATTTTTCAATTATTTGTGTCAGATAAGTTAAATAGTTCATAAGCAACATTTTAAGATAAAGATTATGTAAACCAAGTTCATTTTAACTGGACCAAAAAGCAAATTCAAATGTTCACGTTTTCGTATGGCTATAACTGGGGCCTAACAGAAGATCGAAATTCCAAACATTGAGTAAAAATTCGTGATGATTTCGTATTAATTTTGGATGAAACAACATTATATGTATGGAAGGAGGCAAAAGTAGTGAACCGTTACAAGCAATCGTACGTGATGTGGCGAAAAAAATATTGAAGAGGAATCGAATGGCCTTGTTAGAAAAGAAAGAATAAAAAAAATCGTTTCGCGGTGCTACAGTGAATTAATCACAAATACTTGACTTCGGTAAACAGTAAACGTGGATGTGGATGCGAAAAAAATAATGACAACTTTAACATGCGAATGCATTGTTTTTTTTTTTTAAATACACAATATAAAATCATAAATCATCTGATGACTTTTGTTTCGTATCTTTTTACAACCCCAGGACGTTGGTAGAGTCGCAAAGCTTAGAACGAAACTGCGTGAATGCGATGTTGATGACCTATGCATCCGGAGGGGGTGCATGACCTAACTGGAGCTCTTATATACAAAAAAATAAATAATTTTGTTCTTACGGTTTTTATTTCTTCTTCGCTATCGATAGAAATCGCCTTTTTCCTCGGTCGTTTAATACTGGATTTTTTCGGTGGTGTTGGCTCCTCGCTTCCTGATATCACGTCTTCGACATCTGATAATTTTCCCATTTGCCTGCTCTCCTGTGTAATAGCAGTGTTGTCGAAAAGTACTGGTTCTCCATCATCACTATCTGCTTCATCGGAATCAAGAAGCCCTGAATAGTTAACTTTCTGCAAGCAAATAAGAACTATTATTCTATTATTTTTTTTTAATATTTGTTTACCTGGGCGGCAGCTCGTCGACCAGGTCGATCTACCCTTGCTGCTACAGGTGCAATGATTTCAATATCACTGTCGATGTCTTCCTCATCAGATGATGTGATCCTCTTGCGCTAAATCACAAAAGTGAGAGAACAATGAACAATTTGTAAGAGAAAGATGTAAAAATTTGTTTGGACTTACTCCTTTCTTTGGCTTGTCAAAGTCCAAAGTAGTTTGCTTCATGTTATCCTTCCGCGGTGCACGTTTTTTGGGTGCTACTGCCCCGGGCTCCTTCTTCAAAGGTTCTTTCTTAACCTTTGCTTTTCCACCTTCGATAAGAGCATCAAATTCATCCATTTCTTCCGTACCGCCACCACCTGAGTCTGGTCCTTTCTCTTTTTTGACCTTCTTAAATGCAGCAGCACTTGCCGTGGCCTTCTCATACTTCTTCACGATATCCTCAGTCATTTTAAACTCCACTTTTCTTCCGGATGGATCGGGAAAGATATCTCCTTGTGGACCTTTGGCGGCGCCTCGTTTTTTCAATGCAACAGCAACCTTAGCTTTGCCAGCCATAGCTTTAGCTTGTTTTTTATTAATGCCAAGTTCTTCAAGACGCTCCTTTTCGTCTACTTCATCCATTTTTTTCTCCAATTCATCCAGATCATCGAGCCACAACATTTCCAGTGTTTTTGCCTTTAAAGCAGATAATTCGGCGAGCTTGAGTTCACGTTGCTTAAGCAATTCATTTTTACGCTCTTCGGTCAACATCCACATCGACATTCCGAGCAGATAGTCGAATTTTTTTACATCTGAAAGCTTTTGGAATGCCTTTTCCGCATCAACTGGTTTCTTTTCTTTCTTAACTGAAATTGCTGCCTCAACCTCCTCTTCTTCCTCATCTTCCTCTGCTACCTCATCCTGATCGACTTTAATTCGTTGTTGCCACTCTTTGACTGGATCTGGACGGTAACCACGTTTGATCAGTTCATCGATCATTGCTTTGCGTTTCTTATTTTCAACGACCAGAGTTCGTTCACACTTCTCAAGAATGAATCGTGCTTGATCAGATAGACGATCGCTTTGAGCGGTCAGCTGGCCAACAAGATACTCCTTTCGTTTGCCATAGAATTCCATACGAAGCGGAAAGAACTCTTTCAGGATATCCAAAGCACTCGGGAACCTCCTCAAACAATTCAAATTATCAAAAGCATGCATTTGATTACACGAAATACTACTCGTCAGTTTAAATATACGATGGAATCCACCTTCCTCCAACTGAATACGATCAAATTCGCCCGGGGCAAACGTAACAACAAATTTAACAGTACTGTCGGTGTGATATTCCTTGTAGTCCGAAACTATTGCTTTAATTTTCTCTGTTCCATGAAGAAGTGGTTCCAAAATATTTTCCTTGTAAGTCTGTGTCCATGTACCGACTGGCAGTTCAGTAATCTCAATTTTGTTGTCTCTAACAACTTGTACATTGCCAGCGACTACATAACGGTTATCAGTAACATATGAAATTACCCCTTTGAAATTCTTGTACCACGGGTGCAAAGGGAGTGGTTCTTCCTTGTTTATCATTCGACGTATACTAACAACCAAATCACGTGGATTATAGTTGGGAATCTTAGTGGACCAACCGGTACCAATACCATCAGCGCCATTGACCAAAACCATTGGAATAATCGGGATGTACCAAATGGGTTCAATTTTTTGACTATCGTCTACTTCGTAAGTCAGAAGAGGATCATCATTGGGATGAAAGATCAACCGCGCCAAGGGAGACATCATTGTGAAAATATAACGGGCGCTAGCAGAGTCCTTTCCACCAGTCAATCTAGTACCGAATTGACCACGTGGCTCTAGAAGGTTGAGATTGTTTGAACCAACATAATTCTGTGCCAAATTGACAATTGTCATTTGAAGAGAAACTTCACCGTGGTGATAGGCAGACATTTCCGCAACAGAGCCGGAAAGCTGTGCCACTTTTACTTCTTTCTTATCGTTACGCTTGAAGCAAGTAAATATAACCTTACGCTGGCCAGGTTTGAAGCCATCCACCATTGAAGGGATTGATCGTACGTTATCGGCGTTCGAGAAAAGTATCAATTCTAAGTTAACAAATTCTGCGTAGGTTATATTTTTGGTTCCTTTGGTGTAAAGATATCTTTCCGGCAATCCCAAGAGCTTTCTTCGCTTACAC
Source organism: Portevinia maculata (assembly GCA_949715645.1). Lineage (NCBI taxonomy): Eukaryota > Metazoa > Arthropoda > Insecta > Diptera > Syrphidae > Portevinia > Portevinia maculata. The sequence goes on along the minus strand of OX454528.1, from coordinate 43,876,131 downwards.
TCATCCATATGCGCTGTAAGCCACTCTTTACGATTTTCTACACACTTTTTGGAGAACGCCATTACAATACTATCATCGTCCTTAGAACCATCATACCTAAATAAGATACGATGCTTTTCCATATCCTGGAAGTACTCTTTTGCCTCCTTAGAGGTCGAAGTACCCAAACCCTTATAGTACTTAATACTATAGGTATGATTGTTTGGAGTATCATTTTTCCACTCTTCGAACTCTGGCAGAGAATAGAAACTTATCTCTTCATCTTTTTTGGTTGCCTTTACAATCGGAGTGATGAATTCTTCCAGAAATGGCAAGCGTAGTAATTCTGGCCAATTGGTGTGAATGAAATTGATTAACAAACCTTTGATATGTGAACCATCTTGATCCTGATCTGTCATAATCATTACTTTGCCATAACGCAACGACTTCAAATCATCAACAGAGAGATATTTTTTCTTGTATTGCAGACCAACAATTTTAATCAAGTTGTTGATTTCAGCATTTTCAAGGATTTGTTTGTGCGTTGCTTCTCGAACGTTTAACAACTTACCGCGTAGAGGAAAGACTCCATACAAATCTCTTCCGACAACTCCCAAACCAGATACCGCCAACGACTTGGCTGAGTCTCCCTCTGTTAGAATGAGCGTGCAAAGGTGAGAGTTTTTGGTGGCAGCCTCATTTGCATCTTCCAGTTTCGGTATTCCCTTTATTTTAGAACTTTTCTTGCCACTGGTCTTTGCAAGATCAGTTTGAGCTTTGAACTTCGCCCAGGAAAGAACTGATTCTATAATTCCGGATTTAGATACGTTATTTATAAATTTCTCCGTAAGAGCGCATTTTGATCCAAAACTCTTAGCTTGCAGCGTCATATTTTCCTTGGTTTGCGAATCGAATGTGGGATTCTCAATTAAACAATTCACGAAAACCCAAAGGTGATTCCGTACTTGGAATGGCTTGATATTGACCCCGCCCTTATTTTTTTTCTTAATAACCTCAAGCAACTGCTTTATTATTGCATCCACAACATGATCAACATGTCGGCCACCTTTGGTGGTAGCAATTGAATTTACAAAAGAAACTTGTTGGAAACCCCTTTCCGATGGACATACAGCAACCTCCCAACGTTCTCCGCAATTCTCATGGACCACCTTCACCGGCGTTGTTAATTCCTCACTACTATTACGGACGTACAAGTCAATGTAATCCTTGAAGTTCTTCACTGGTAGTTTATTTCCATTTAAATATACAGCAATGCCTTTTGTTGCAGCTGCAATATCATAAGCTCGTCGTGACATCAGTGCCACAATATCATCATCTAACTTGTCCATCTTAAATTTGGATAAATCTGGCGAAAATACGACCTTAGTGTAATCAGAACCCGAAAAGTCCTTGATTTTGGGCTCCGAAGCTTTAGTCATGTTAGAACCCCAAGTTTGTTTAAAACTGCGCTTATATTGCTTGGTGGCAGTCTCTAGCGTGAATGAAGAACTGAATATGTTACATAATTTAGCTCCGTATCCATTACGCCCTCCTGTTACTTTTTTCTCATCGTCATTGTAGTTAGAAGAAGTTAGCAAATGTCCAAAAATCATAGTTGGGACATACATTTTCTCGTCTTTATGCATTGTTACTGGTATTCCTTGACCGTTGTTCCAGATGGAGATCGTATTCTTCTCTGCATCTATATCAATCTTAATGCATGACATACCCTTGTCGCGTTGTTTGTTATCGGCAGCGTTAACAAGAATTTCATCGTAAATTTTGTAAAGACCGGGGACAAATGATATTTCTTTTTGAATCATACTTTTTGCTTCTTCGGAGTACACCCACATTAGTTCTTTAGTGTGTTCTACGGATCCGATATACGTATCTGGCCGAAGGAGGATATGCTCGAGTTGTGATTTTTTCTGATACATTTTTTCGATGGAGAGCTGCTTGGAGCCTCCACCAGTTTTCGCAGAACTATCGCCGTTCTGCATGGTATAAACTATCTGAAAATGTAAAAAAGTAAATTACAAATTTTGTTTTATATTCAACCTGCATATGCGAGAATACGAGTATAACACAATAAAATAATATTGTTTCTTACTAAAGAACAACTACAATACCCCTATTTTATTGGGAAAGCTATCCATAGTGAAATAGGATTTTACACTTATTACAAATAAATGATCCCACTGCGAACTACTGCCGATAAACCCAGAAATCCTGTTGCGGATAGATTGAATTAACATTGAATGAAATTTTCGTTAGTTCGTTTATATAAATGTTGGTATGATTGATACATTTTATGCTTCGTTCGTAGAGTAGCGTTGAAATTTCGATACAGGTTTTCGACTCATGGGTTTAAGATGGACAAAAATTGCATATTCCTCTATTTATTTCAGAACATAGTACCTACTACTATGATGTGCATATTTGTACACAGACATGTAAATATACAGTCCCATTCAACTATGCAAAACCAATGTTAACTCTACGAACCTTCAACACCTACCATGGTCGATTATACGATGATTATTTTTTTTAACATACTGTAGGAATAAACTCTCTTCACTGCGGTGTTTTTATTTATGTCATGTGATTTCATTTCAGAAAAATAGCAAAATTATTCATTTAGTTGAATGAAAATATTAGATTGTGTGTATTTTTACAAATTCTTGCTCCGTTGGGCTTGGCTCTATTGTTGATGGATCTATTTAGGTCCGTTCGCGAACTAATATGCAAACGTAAATTTATATAAACTTTCGTGCAAAACTGCACAAACGCGTTCGCGTACTGAGAAAATAGTAAAAAGATGAACGAAAGAGAAATGTACTTTCGTTCATTTTTCTTCACACAGAATTTCAGCTGGCAAGAAAATGAAAACTGTCAAATGATGAAATCCTATGAGTTTGCTAGCAAAGAAAAACAGCTGTTGCTTTTTTTCAAACTTTCAAGCCAAACTACGCTGTTTTTTCAACTTTTTACACAAAAGCGTTCGCGTACTTTTCTTAGAAATGAGAGGATTCTCTCTCGATTTTGGAGATTTGACACTTTTCATTTTCCCACACATAAAGTACGCGAACGGACCTTTTGTTTCATTTGTTGATTGTTTTCTGCAAATTATTCTGACAGCTCCTAGATGTTCCCGCGGTAAGAGTACCGAATTTCAAATACGCACCAATTGTGCTACAATAAGAAATTCAAATAGCTTTTTTTAATCAATGTTTTTCTTTTTAGGTTTTTTTTATTGTATAGAAACCTGAAGGGTTGTAGTCGGGATAGCCTCAATTATTGTTTTAATGGACTGCTTAAATTCAGTCAAATTCCTTGGTTTCCTTTGTACACCTCTTGCTTGACATAACCCCATAAAAAAAGTCTCTTGCAGTTAGGAAAGTGGAGTTTCTGGATATTATTTTGTTTGGGAATTTTTGTTGGTGCTCCGCCATAACTGCATATGCAGTATGCGTATGTGCAGGTGGCAATGGTGCGATGGTTGTGTATTCGGTCTCGCTATGTGTGCAGTTGCTCCATCTTGCTGGAACCAAATGCTGTTGAAACGGATACCACTTCGGCGCAGGTCTGGGTAAACAAAACTCCTTTAACATCTTTAAATAACGGTTCCCCGTGACAGTTTCTGTTACACCGTTTTCTTCAAAAAAGTATGGCCCTACAAATGCACCTTGATGAAACTGCTCACCACAGTCACTGGTCCTGGGTGCAGTACCATCTCATGCAGTATTTTTGGAATGGATTCATTCCATATACGGCAATTTCGCTTATTTACATTCCGTTTAGATCAAAGTGGGCCTCATCAGACATAAACAAGCAATTTATCAAGCTGTTGTCTTCTTCGGTAATTTAAATTTTTGGCAAAATCCCAAGCGAATAGGCAAATCCAGAGAGTTTAACATTCTTGCAATTTGGACAAGTTTAAGTCATCATGAATTATCCGTTGTAATCACCGTCTACTAACTCCAATTTGCGCCAATAAGTTTCCAGTTGAAACGCTTGGATTTGCCTGAATTGACGATGCTTCAGCCGCGATTGTGTCTTGAACCCGAATATAGGGATCTCGATGGTACTGTCTTTGTGCGATGCTTCCACATTACATGTTTACCAGCCCCATAATGGTCCCGCCAAACTCAGGCTTAAATTCCCTTTGAATGGAAATGATGGACCACCAAAAACCTAAGGTGCATAGCACCAGCAACTACCTCAAATTCCGCCTTCACATCTCACAAGTACTTCAGTGATGTCTTTAAAGACAAGATTAAGGTCGCGGTGATCGATCGCAATAATCTAGATGGAAGAATTTTCCCCGAACGGTGGCTGAAGGTCAAACTAAAGCTGTTGAGATTATATAACCTTAATGCAGGATCATCCTGGACCACCTTCAGAAACGAAAAGGGGACGGCTCGTGTCCTATGACGATGTAAGATCGCTTATTCTATATAAGAACACCAAACAAAGCGGAACAAGTTAAAAAGTTTTTTGTTTTATTTTTGTGAGCATCGGGTGAATTTCAAAGCGCTGGATGCTCGATCAGACTGCTTTAGTGTATCCTTATATGACAAAAAATAAATTATAAAAAACTTCTTTACTTGTACGGTTTCGTTTATTTTACATTTACTCTCTCCCTCAAGTTTGCATTCGATTCGAGAATTGCTTTCGTGAATAAACGTCTAAAATCACATTTTTAGTTTCACCGAAAATCAGATGTTTCACAAAAGAGTAGAAACAACGCCACCTATAGTTGACCATTGTGTATTATATGTATTCCAAATTTGACATTTAAATTAAAGGTTGATATAAAAATGAACATATCGTTTTATCGCAACTTTCACTGCTGAGCTGTGCATTATAAACATACACAATTAAATTGATTGTATGCCTGATGTTAACAAAATCACACAAGCGACCAATAGATTTTCCGAGAGATCACATTACTTGATTTGAAAATGATTTGTAAGTCTCTGAAAGACAGACTTATCATATTAGGACAGTCAGTCCTAAGTTATTGGACTGACTTTCCTAATATGATAACGGACAACTGGAATGTCTTAGTAACTGTTATGCTGGAAATCATTAGTAAAGCTTGAACTACATCGAAGCATAAGTGAAAAAAAGTAAAAAAAAAATTGCAAAACAATGAAAGATATGTGTTGTCACCTTTCATCGCATGACACACTCAGGGCTATAGTGAACAAAATTCCCTCCGGAATATTTCCCATATTTCAAAAATAGGTATCAGCATGAATTTCGAAAAAAGGGAAAAAAAAATTCCCTCCGGAATAAATTGGTATCGTAGACAAAAATTCCCCCCGGAATTTCGCGAAATTCCCTCCGGAATATTTCCTTCGCAAGTATGCTGGTGGAAATTCAAAAATCGAAGCAGTTTGAATGTGGATTAGTAGTCGGTTGCTTTTAAGTTTGTATTTTAAATCAAAAAAGTGAAATAAGAGTTGCATAGGTTTGTTTTGGTTCAAGTAAAAAGAAACTGGAGCTTTAGAAAAGAAGAATTTTTTCTTCATGCAAGTATTTTTTGTTCAAGTTTTATTTCGATAATTTTATAAAAATAAACATATACCTAGGTCTAACTCAAAAGGTCGCAATAGAGAAGCTCAAAAAGGTACAACGGCTTGCGTGCCTTGGTATCTCCGGAGCCATGCGAACCTGTCCAACAGCTGCCATAGCGGCAGTAACAGGAATTACACCTCTCCACATATACATCCAAAAAGTGGCGATCCGTAGTGCAATAAGTCTAATACAGTTAAACGAGATAAGTCTTAATGATCATCCGGAACTAAAGACCCTTCTCGATGAACTGCCAGAACTTAATATGAACTGCGCGGTCAAAGACCGCATTCAAAAAACACTATGCTTCAACAAACGGTTCTCCACGGAGATACCCAAGAGAGAAGCATTGGTTAGTAATAACCCACCAAACAGCCACAACCGCATAAAGTGGTATACGGATGGTTCTAAAATGGAAACGGGGGTAGGAGCGGGAATATACGGACCACACAAACGCTTTACGATACCCATGTGAAAAAGTCCCAGCGTATTTCAAGCAGAGCTCCACGCCATTCAAGAATGCGCCAGCCACATTAATTTATCTGGCATAAAAGGTGCAACCATCCATATATTCACGGATAGTCAAGCAGCTATAAACGCCCTTAGCTCTTATACCATTGACTCCCAATCAGTCATGTACTGCTTCAATACCCTACAAACACTCGGAATAAGAAAGAAGACCAAATTATGGTGGGTTCCGGGTCATGTCGGGGTCGAAGGTAACGAAAACGCCGACGAACTGGCCAGAAAAGGTTAAGAAACACCTTTCATAGGTCCCGAACCTTTCTGCTGCACTCCTAGATCAGCAACAACGGCAGCAATTAAAAGCTGGGAACATAGAAAATGTATCTATCTTTGGGAAAGCATCCCAGGTCTAGGACAGGCCAAACGAGCCATTCGGCCCTTCAATCAAAATGCCAGCAAATGTCTAAACCTAGGCAGGCATGATATCAAAAACTTAGTAGGTTATCTTACTGGTCACCCACCATGGTTTAAGATATCATCTACTCAAAATGAGAATAGCAGACTCTCCTGAGTGCCGACTCTGTCTTGAAGAGGACGAGTCAGCTAAACACATTTTATGTGAATGTCCAGCCCTTAATGGAATTAGAAAGAAGATCTTTTTCAGGGAGCAAATGAGCCCCGAGAACATAAAGAATTCTTCTACTGGTAAAATTGTCCGCTTTATACGGAAAGTGGAAATTCTACTAGTTTAAACTTTTCTGGCCCATACGGTACAAAAGATCTTTTAGGTCGAAGTACCTCCCCCTCTTATAAATCGCCTTGGCGAGCCAAAATTTAAAAAAAAAATCAAAGACAATTGGAGATGATGGTACATTTATATGATGGAAGCCGCGACGATAATAATTGAGTGTCTAATGAAGCTTCATTAAAATATTTTTTTACTCAAGCATTAGCTTCCTCAATTGCCAATGGCCTCACTACGAATAGAAGCAAAGACTGTGAATAAAGAATGTGAATAAATTTTAGAAGCTTCCAAGGAAGGAATGTGAGCAGCGTAGGACCTCCAATGTCACTTATTTATGTCACTTCACTATATCGAACGCGAGTATAATAAAATAAGCTTAAATTATAATTGAATTAATTGCGATTGACAACTGTCAACGCCTTCGAACATAACTTCGAAAATTCCGGGGGAAATAAATTCCGATGGAGATTCACAATACTAGGAATATTTCCAAGGAACAAAAAATGTTCGGGGGGAATTTTGTTCCCTCGGAATCGCCGATAGCCCTGACTCTGTATCATTTCCTCTCAGATTTAAAAAGTGAACGCGGCTAAAGCTCTTTTTAAAACAAACTCACTCTAAGGTTATCGTATACACATTCCACAAGGTCGCGCCTGTATCACATAATTCTTGTCATTTTCTCAAGGAAACGCTTTTTTGACTCAAACAAAATTGCGTTATTTCCTTTTGACAACAGCTGCAGATTTGATTGTTTTTCGATTGCACTTAAAATGGATATAACAAGGGGAAACGAAAATATTTGCGATTATGAAATAAAATTAAATTGTTTATGTAAACAAAATACTTTTGCAGAAGCTGATGACGAAAACCTAATTACAATCTTTCAGGAAAACCCAACGATATGGGATACTAGTCGCTTTGATTTTAGAGACACAAAGAAGAAACAGAGGATATTTGTGCAAATTGCACAGCAATTTCCTGGCATCAGTCCTATGCACAGTCGTACAAAATCTGGAGCTGAGGCAAGTAGTTGCAGATCATGATACTTGCTGCCAAAAATGGATTCTTTGAGAGAGATAATGACTACTCGTCAAACAATAAGTTTTGACCCTCGTCAGGGTTCATCGGAAGCATCAATCAACATGATATTTCTTCACTGCAGAAATCCTCAACGTCTTCGCGAACATCAACTCATGTTCCTCGGTAACAAATCTCCCTGAAAAATCGGCAACAAACATATTCGAAAATGAATGTTCCAAATGTTAGTTGCTTCTTGTAGATGGCATTTTGTTTTTGCTTTAACAGGATTTACATACCTACTCGAATAATAGGTACCTAAACTGTGAATAATAAAAATTGATCGCCTTTCTTTTAATGTGTAAACATTTTTGCTCTCGTTGGTGTATAAATATATTTTTTCTCGGTAGGGGCTAGTTGGAAATATCTAGCGTCACCATCATCGTCAGATTTCGTCATCGTCAGATTTTCCCGTTAATTTTCATTACCACGTGAGTTAATCGCTGCTCGACAGATCACCGCAATTAAACGACGTTTGGCGCGGTTAGTACGTAGATGGATGACCGTTTGAGAACAACCGCGTGTCGTTGTTTTTGAATGTGTAAACATTTTTGCTTTCGTTGATGTATAAATATATTTTTTCTCGGTAGGGGCTAGTTGGAAATATCTAGCGTCACCGTCATCGTCAGATTTTCATTACCACGTGAGTTAATCGCTGCTCGGCAGATCACCGCAATTAAACGACGTTTGGCGCGGTTAGTACGTAGATGGGTGACCGTTTGAGAACAACCGCGTGTCGTTGTTTTTTTTAATTTAATGTTTTTATTAATTATGTGTGTTCAATTTTAGAGATTATTATGTCCTTACGAAACACCGGAAAGTTGTGTGGAAGTAGATTTGTTTTGAATAATTGAGGTTGTATAGCTTGTAGTTTGTTGTACATCAGTTGAAATTAAGAGGAAAAATATCGATTTGTACTTCGGTAACCGATGGCCGATTAAAGAATGTCACTTAAACGACAATTGATGCTATATTTTCCCGGTACATCGACACACTTGAGTCGACGGTGTACGTCTCCTACTTCAGCTTTCACAAACCAATTATTTGTTCGGTCAAACATTAAATAAATTTTGTCGTTGACATTAAATATATATCATGGTTTTATTTCAATACAATACCCAAATCTCTTGTTTATCAAAACCACAACCTCTGTGATATTTCCACATGCAACACTGACGAGCCTACATGTTTACACATCAACTATACCGTGAGTGCAGCGTGGCTCACACCTTTTTTTTTATTAATTATGTACAAGGTGGCGCAAAAATAACCTTCCGATGTTTTTTGGCTGTAATTTAAAAAAAAATGAAAAACTTTGATTCTTCTTGTGGATTATTTTTATTTGGTCTTTTAATTTTTTTTACATCAAGTCGAGAATATGATGTAATGTAAATGGCCGCCGCCACAGTTGATTGTCATTTGAGCCCTTTTTATGGCATTTTCCATCACTTTGGCCAAAACTTCCGGCGATATGTCCTCACATTGTTGACGGATATTGTCTTTAAGAGCTGCAAGAGTCTAAGGCTTGTTGACATAAACCCGCGACTTCAAAAAGCCCCACAAAAAGAAGTCTGGAGCGGTCAAATCAGGCGATCTTGCTGGCCAGTGCAAATCGCCAAAACGGGAGATTAGGCGCCCGGGAAATGCATCCTTCAGCATATCGGTTGTGGCACGTGCAGTGTGTGCCGTTGCACCGTCCTGTTGGAACCACATGTTTTCCAATCCCAATTCATCAAGTTGCGGCAAAAAGAACTCGTTGATCATTGCTCTGTAGCGCTCACCATTCACAGTAACCGTTTGGCCCGCGACGTCTTCGAAGAAAAAAGGTCCGATAACTCCTCCAGCGAAAACAGCACACCATACAGTGACTCTGAGCGGGTGTAATGGCTCTTCGTGGGTTACACGCGGATTTTCAGTGCCCCAGAAGCGTAAATTTTGCTTATTTACGTACCCGCTAAGATGGAAATGGGCCTCATCACTCATGATTATTTTTGATGAAAAATCATCTTCCTCTTGGTGGTGATTAAGGATGGCTTGAGCGTATGTTAAGGTACGATCAGACGGTCATCCAAACTTGTCATCCGGATGACATGCTGACGTCAGAGAACTTTTGTAATTCGTTTGTCATTTGCATGTCATCTGCGAGCGTGTCATCAGCTAGATGACACCCGATCACACAGTGTCATCCGTTCGCTCATCCGAGTGTCATTTTGTCCCAAAATGGATGACACGCTTGCTTTGTCATCCGGATGACATGACTGGATGACATAGCCGGATGACAGCCGATCACACGAGATGACACTACTGGCACGGATGACACTAATCACACCGATGACAATTTGTAATACAGTGGGTGATCAAATTATTACGGCGACCTTAAAAAATATAATTTTTTCAGGATTCAGTGCGATGGTGGAAAAACGCCTTAAATGAGCTAAGGCTAATAAGGGCTGGACATCCGAAGACTGGTTAAAGGTGATAACTTAATATGTCAGCTTTCAATAGATTTGTATACCCTATTCTAAGGGTATATTAATTTTGACGCATAGTTTGTAACATACCTTAATATTGCCTGTAGACCCCTAAAAGTTACTATATTTATGATCAGCATCGATAGTAATGTCGATCTAGCCATTTCCGTCCGTCCGTCTGTCGACAAAAATTAGGCCTTTAAACTGGACCTAGAGAGCTGAAATTTTAACCGCCTACTGACACGCCCACAATTGAATAAAACAATTTTATTGAAACACCCAAGTTTGAGCTAGAGAGCGTTTTTTTTCGATAAAATCCTTTAAATGTTATATAACAAAATATGTAGAGCATTCTTAACAATTCAACCATACTTAGACTTTTGTCACGCCCACTTATGAGGGATAGGAATAAGAATAGGGTATCTAACAGTTCGCCCAAGCGGACTGTAGCCCGTCCCTATGTTTTTTTATATTTTGGAGATATATTTTCACGATTTTGGTGGCACGCGTTTTTTTGTAGGTCTGCTTTTCCGATGAATCAACGGTTCAGATTTTGTCGGATTCATCGGAAAAGCAGACCTACAAAAAAACGCGTGCCACCAAAATCGTGAAAATATATCTCCAAAATATAAAAAAAAAATCTATTGAAAGCTGACATATTAAGTTATCACCTTTAACCAGTCTTAGGATGTCCAGTCCTTATGAGCCTTAGCTCATTTAAGGCGTTTTTCCACCATCGCACTAAATCCTGAAAAAAATATATTTTTTAAGGTCGCCGTAATAATTTGATCACCCACTGTAAACGTCAGTGCCAAATGAAAACAAAACCTGACAGCGAATACTATCTCTGCCTCCGCGTTGACATACAACACTTGACAGCAATATAAAAAAAAAAGGTTTTGGTTTTACGAATAAAATTGAAATCCAAAGTTTTATCAAAAGAAAGCTGAAATCTACCGCTTGTACATTAAGGAAGCGGACAAGTTCCTTGACGAGAACATTCTTCAAACTATCTACGAACGACTGGTGGCTGATTGCTGTTTAAATGCCGGAATGCGAGATCCTGAGGAACAATTTCAACTTGTGTTGGACATCACTTGCGAGATTTTGCAGTTTTGGGGACGTCTCGAGTATGGACCACTTCAGGATGCTAAAAAAGGGCAAGGAGCTGTGGACCACAGTCATGTAGGTTGCTTCAAAGAGCGGCCTCTGGATAGAGTTCATTCAATTGGAGATGCGGAATGACCTCGAAGCGACGAGAAAGTAAGCTCTTTGCCATAAAAAGTTTGTATTTATTTCATCATTTTTACCCATACCCTCAGACTTTTTAGAAAAGCACTTCAATCTCAAGATCTGGATAATCCCTATGTGATATATATATATATAAAATTTACAATTCCAAGTCGAAACATTCCTTTAATAAAAGTTATCATTTAACATTGACAAATATGAGCAAACCCAGCATCAACAATGAGGAGGACTGCAATTCGACATTGTTCTACGCCCGAAATGAATATTATGTCGGTAATTTCATGGGATCAATCAACTTTATTCTTCCTGAGCAGCCTGTAGCTGGCGCTGAGCTTCTATCGTACATGTATCTCTCATATTTGGCAATCGATTCAGGGCGTTTAATTGGAAGCGATATAAAGGAGAATGACACACCTCCACTGCTGGCACTACGCTATGTTCACGAGGCATTCGAGAACCCATCAAAAATCGAAGACATTTTGGAGCAATTGCCACTGGAACGGAACAAATGCAAGACGCCTTTCATATCTTCCAAGAGTTTTGTGAAAAGTACCAACCAACACCGATCACGGTCAAGCAATTTGCCATTTGGGACAGCATCGGTACGAAGAAGCCGAATCAGTGTTGCGCGAAGCCTTAACAAAGAAGCATAACGACTATGATGCTCTAATCAATATGTTGGTGCTGTCTCATCTCAGCGGAAAGGGAACTGACGTAAGTTTACAAAAAAACGAAATTAAAATAATTACAAAGATTGTACTGATGTTTGGATGTTTCTAGGTAATCACCCGATATTTGGAACAATTGCGGCAATTCTACCCCAAGAGCGACTTTATTACCGACATGGAGAAGAAATCAACGGAATTCGATCGCCTTTGTCTGCAATATAGTCCAACAGACGAAAACATTAGCGTTGCGGAACAAATTCTACCATGAATGAATTGCGAGGGAATTTGTCAGCAGTGCAAATTAGATCGCTGAATAGCATGAGTTCCGCGCCAAAATTTATTCACGATAGCCCTGATTATAAGATTGCAGTATATAAATAAAAATTGTATTCAAAAGTAATCAAAATAAATCTAATTGTTTGTTTTCGCTAGCGGAAGAGTATCAATTAATACATCAAGATTAATGCGGGAAAAGAATGGCACTCAATAAATAACTGTCAGGAGAGGAAAGTTTCTTTCATTTTTTGTAACGTTTTAAAGTTTGTTCATCCATGTCTGGCAAATGCTGAAGAATTAACAAATCATTAATGGTTGCTGCTGTGTCATTCTAGGCGTGATGGCTTTCTCCTTAAACCAGTCTTTTATTCTTAAATAAGGATAAATGTTGGCGCAAGTTTTCAAATCTATCACAACTTCACAAATGTACCGGATCTTGTCTTCTTCTTCCTTTAACTTCCCATTAACAAACGTGTCATCCGATGTTAGATGACAATGTGGAAAATCAAGCAATGTCATCTATGGGACGTTGTCATCCGGATGACACGCTGTCAAAAATATGTGGTCATCCAGTCCCAATAGCGATGACAAGCGATCACACGGTCACTGAAATCAGTCATCTGGATGACATAAAAATCGTGTCATCTGGTATGTCATCCGGATGACACGTTCAATGACATGCCGGATGACAGGCGATCACACGGGATGATCACTTTAGGACAAATTCTACGTCATAGTGACGTCAGCATGTCATCCGGATGACACGTTTGGATGACCGTCTGATCGTACCTTTAGACGCGATTGGCGGTCAGCAGCTAACAGCTGATGCACCGTCTGGACTTTGTACGGAAACATCTTAAAATCTTGTACCAAAATTCGCTGTAAAGACCGTCGACTGATACCCATTTGCGTGGCACGTCGTCTGGTCGATGTCGACGGCGCTTCCATGACATCTTCGGCTACAGCAGCAATATTCTCTGCAGAACGGCTCCTCCGGGGTCTGCCACGCCTGGCAGCATCTCGTGTTGTGCCAGTCTCTTCGAGGCGAGCGGCTAAAAGTCGCAGTGTTTCACCAGTAGGCGTTGGACGGGTAGGAACTCTGCGACGAAATTCACGTTGTGCCAAAGTCACCGACCGATTATTGCTCAAATAAATAGTCACCAATATTCCGCGTTCTGGAGCAGTGTAGCGTAACATTGTTTATTAACGTGTATTTCGCATGTGTTTACTACGCAAATGTCAAAACAGAACTGACATTAGGGGCCAATCGCATAATTTATAGCATTTTCTGATAGGAGGATTACTTTTGCGCCACCTTGTATGTTCAATTTTTTTAACTACGTTAGTTAATTAGTTACGGCGTTAGCTCAAATTTTAACCTCTAGGGTCCCGAAATAATCAAGTTTACGAATTTTTGAAATCCGCCCACAGACACGCCCACAAACTCAAAAAAAAACAAAATTTTGGAAAAAATTGAATTTTGAGCTAGAAAGCTGAAATTTTTTATATATGATCTATGACACCTAAAACTGCTTGGGCTAAAAAAAAATTCAAAATCCGCCCACTGACACAAATAAAATAAACAATTTTTTTGAAAATCCAAAGTTTGAGCTAGGGAGCTGAAATTTATAATATATACTCTCTATGGGCCCTTTATGCTCATGTGTTAATTTTTTTAAATCCGCCTACTGACACGTCCACAATTAAATAAAACAATTTTATTGAAACACCCAAGTTTGAGCTAGGGAGGGTTTTTTTTTTTTATAAAATCCTTTAAATGTTATATAACAAAATATGTAGAGCGTTCTTAACAATTCAACCATACTTAGACTTTTGTCACGCCCACTTATGAGGGATAGGAATAAGAATAGGGTATCCAACAGTTCGCCCAAGCGGACTGAAGCCCGTCCCTATGTTTTTTTATTTAAGTTTAACTTTGTAATCAATTTTTGTACATATTATGCTGGACCTATTCAAACGCTTATTTCGAAAGGATGAGGAAACCATACTACAAAAGGGTATATAGGGATATTCATATCTTAGCTACTAAGGCAACTTATATTGATTTTTTTTTTTTTTAATTCTGGCTCGCCAAGGCGATTTATAAGGATGAGGAAACCATACTACAAAAGGGTATATAGGGATATTCATATCTTAGCTACTAAGGCAACTTATATTGATTTTTTTATTTTTTTTTTAATTCTGGCTCGCCAAGGCGATTCGACCTAAAAAGATCTTTTGTACCGTATGGGCCAGAAAAATTTAATCTAGTAGAATTTCCACTTTCCGTGTAAAGCGGACAATTTTACCAGTAGAAGAATTCTTTATGTCCTCGGGGCTCATTTGTTCCCTGAAAAAGATCTTCTTTCTAATTCCATTAAGAGCTGGACATTCACATAAAATGTGTTCAGATGACTCGTCCTCTTCAAGACAGAGTCGGCACTCAGGAGAGTCTGCTATTCTCATTTTGTGTAGATGATATCTTAAACCATGGTGACCAGTAAGGTAACCTACCAAGTTTTTGATATCATGCCTGCTTAGGTTTAGACATTTGCTGGCATTTTGCTGGCTCGTTTGGCCTGTCTTTTCTATGTTCCCAGCTTTTTATTGCTGCCGTTGCTGCTGATCTAGGAGTGCAGCAGAAAGGTTCGGGACCTATGAAAGATGTTTCTGAACCTTTTCTGGCCAGTTCGTCGGCCTTTTCGTTACCTTCCACCCCGACATGACCCGGAACCCGCCATAATTTGGTCTTGTTTCTTATTCCGAGTGTTTGTAGGGTATTGAAGCAGTACATGACTGATTTGGAGTCAATGGTATAAGAGCTAAGGGCGTTTATAGCTGCTTGACTATCCGTGAATATATGGATGGCTGCACCTTTTATGCCAGATAAATTAATGTGGCTGACGCATTCTTGAATGGCGTGGAGCTCTGCTTGAAATACGCTGGGACTTTTGCCCATGGGTATCGTGAAGCGTTTGTGTGGTCCGTATATTCCCGCTCCTACCCCCGTTTCCATTTAAGAACCATTCGTTACCACTTTATGCGGTTGTGGCTGTTTGGTGGGTTATTACTAATCCATGCTTCTCTCTTGGGGACCTCCGTGGAGAACCGTTTGTTGAAGCATAGTGTTTTTTGAATGCGGTCTTTGACCGCGCAGTTCATATTAAGTTCTGGCAGTTCTTTGAGAAGGGTCTTTAGTTCCGGATGATCATTAAACTTATCTCGTTTAACTGTAATAGACTTATTGCACTGCGGATCGCCACTTTTTGAATGTATATGTGGAGAGGTGTAATTCCTGTTATTGCCTCTATGGCAGCTGTTGGACAGGTTCGCATGGCTCCGGAGATACCAAGGCACGCAAGCCGTTGCACCTTTTTGAGCTTCTCTACCACCTTTTGTGTGGATTTTGTCCACCATACTATGGAGGCGTATGTTATAATGGGTCTTATCATCACTGTGTAGATCCAATGGACGATCTTTGGAGAGATTCCCCAGGTTCTGCCATATGTGCGACGACAGGCCCATAATATATATATTGAATTAGTTGGCGATCTTACAGCGGAAGCATTCTTAGCAGCTCTTAAGCGTTTCGTGTTTCGAAGAGGGCTTTGCTTACACTTTTACAGCGATCTCGGGACAACTTTTCGTTGGAGCAAACAAGGAAATACAAACAATGATGAAGCTTAGAATAAAACAGGCTGAGGACAACGTTGCTAATAAGCTGATGACATTTTATTCCACCCGCCGCCCCACATTTCGGAGGTTTGTGGGAAGTAGGAGTTAAGTCGATGAAGCACCTTTTTTTTTTTTTATAATTTGCTTACGCTAAAGGGATTTTTTCTGTTGTTACAGTACCCTTATAGTGCGTAACACAGCGTAAGCATTTGTGTTTTTTAACAGCAAGCAGCACCTGGCACTATCGCATTTCATTGCATGCTTTTCGGTGCTACTTACTATTAGAAAGAATAGAGAGATAGGAAAGAAGTGTTTGGGTGCAGTTGTAGGGTTTAAAGAGTTTAATCGGCGCCACTTGCCTAACATTTGAGGAACTGTCTACATTGCTATCCCAAATATAAGCTCGCCTCAACCCTCGCCTCAACCCTCGCCCTCTGACTGCATTAAGTAACGAAACGAATGATGTTTTGTTAACTCCATGGCACTTTCTAATGGGGCCCGCACTGAATGCATTGCCTGAACCCATCTTGGATCAAAGTCGAAACTATCGTTCCCGTTGGTTGTTAGTACAGAAAATGTCACAAGATTTTTGGAAAATTTGGTCTTCCGAATACTTGGCCTTGTCACAACTACAGCAGCGCTCAAAGTGGAAACTTCGGCACCCAAATATTCACCTCGGAGATATAGTATGTACTTACAAGGGATGAACGGATGCCACCAAATAAGTGAGCACAAGGAAAGATTGTTGAATAACATCCAGGAAAGGACAATGAAGTTCGAGCTGTTACGGTTTATAGTAATAAAAAACTTGTAAACAGACCGATTAATAAATTATGTCCTCTGCCTATTGAATCGCCTGTAGACAAAGTGAAAGATCCAGCAACTCAACAGCTTACGGAAAAACATACTAATCGTAATTAGCACAAAAATAAATGACAAAAAGGCGGAAAATATGTATGGTTACATAATAATCAGATTCTTATGAGAAAGGCTCAACTCTCTTAAACTCATTTCCATTAAATCTTTTAACGGTCTTGCACTCATTGAGTGCCCTACGTTCTCTATTTTAATCATAAATTTTGATATAGATTTATTTGATGACTTTTATACCTCTAATTTGTATATTTCTAACTGTGTTGTTATGTATTTTCAATAATAGTTCCTTTTGCAATGACAATTTTTTTAATTGTTCACCAGAACATAAGCAAGAATTTTTCAGCTCTTGTCAAACACCAGGATTATTTTGCTTGTATTCCGGATGTTGTTTTTATGTCTAAAAACTGAACATACGACTTTGAGAAGAATGATAAGTTTACGGCCGGGTTAAAGTTTGTTTCGAAAACGAATGAAAATTAGGGAAAAGGTCCTGCGTAGAAAGAAGGGAGCATTACAATCTCCCAGCTCAAGGAAATCGAGGAGTCTTTAGATCGAAACAACATCCGGAGGTTTTATAAAAAGACCAAGCAACTGGCTTCTGACTGAAAGACCGGAACGCAGGTTCTTCGAAAAAAAGAAGGAAACCTAGTTGCCGAAGCACAGGGAATAGTAGATGTGTTTAAGCAGCATTTCCAGCATCTGTTAAATTGGCATCATGTAGAAAGTGATAAGGCAAGTCAACGAAGAACCGGTTCCACCACCCAGTATTGAAGAGGTTAGCATAACTGTAAAAAAAAGCTAAAAAAAAAAACAACAAGACTGCAGGCTCTGATGGTTTATTAGTTGAGCTTTTCAAATAAGGAGGTGATGTTTTGGTAGGCCGCATGCACCAAATCATCAACCAAGTATGGGTGGAAAAAAGCATGCCGGATGACTGGACATACAAGATCCACACACTAATCGACACGTACCAGTCTAGCGGGCTAGATCGACAATAGACCAAATCTTCACACTGAGGCGAATCCTGGAAAAGACCATTGAATTTTAAGTCGAGACCCACCATCTTTTCATCGACTTTAAAGCGGCCACACAGAGCAAAGAGGATCTTCGACTCCCAGCCTCCAGGTTCGAGACGACAAGGAACACCGAACCTCCGTTTTAAAGACTAAGCCATTGCGAATGCGAGAGCGCTTGGTCTGGACAATTGGAAGCAGCGTGCCCGGGATCGTAGAGGATGAAAGGCTGCAGTGTCTCAGGCAGATATTCGCCACGTTGAGTAAGTACGAGGGCGGGTCAATAAGTCGGTGACTTTTGGAATAAAACACAGATTTTTTGATAAAAAAAAAATTTATTTTTCAACGTAGTCTCCCTTGAGCTCTATACACTTTGTCCAACGCTTCTAGAATTTTTTTATCCCTTCCAAAAAAAAAATGATTTGTCGAGGTCCTCAAAATAGGCCTTTGTTTGCGAGATGACTTCATCATTGGAGTCAAATCTTTTTCCACCAAGCCATTTCTTCAGGTTTGGGAACAAGAAGTAGTCGCTCGGAGCCAAATCTAGAGAATAGGGTGGATGAGGGAGCAATTCATAGCCCAATTCATGGTGCACATGTGTGCACCCTTGCATTGTCTTGGTGGAAAAGAACTTTTTTCTTGGCCAAATGAGGTCGGTTTTTTTTCAAATCGTCATTGAATCGGTCCAATAAGTTGGCATAATATTCCCCATTGATTGTTCTTCCCTTTTGAAGGTAGTCAATGTGGATTATCCCGCGTGCATCCCAAAAAACAGTCGCCATAACTTTATTGGCTGACAAACCCACCTTGGCCTTCTTTGGCGCCGATTCACCCTTAGAAACCCACTGTTTTGACTGTTGTTTGGTCTCTGGTGTGTTGTGATGGATCCATGTTTCGTCTATGGTTACAAAACGGCGCAAAAACTCCTCCATATTGCGATTAAACAACGCCAAACCTTCCTTTGAAGTTGTTACACGATTGCGTTTGTGGTCGACTGTGAGCAAACGCGGCACCCATCTTGCGGAAAGCATTCTCATGCCCAAGTGATCATTTAAAATTGAAACCACTGAGCCATGCGAGATCCCTACGGCTTCCACAATCTCTCGCACTTTCAATCTTCGGTCGGCCAACACCATATCGTGAATTTTTTCGATTGTTTCGGGTGTAGAAACCTCAACTGGGCGTCCACGACGTTCGGCATCTTCAGTGCTTGTACGGCCACAACGAAATTCAGTAAACCACTTTTTTACCATTGAAATCGATGGTGCAGAGTCCCCATAGTATTTTTCAAGCTTAGCCTTGGTCTCGGTAATGGTTTTTTTTCGCAAGAAATAATGCTTAATAAGCACACGAAATTCACTTTTTCCCATTTTCTCCTCAAATTAGTGAGTAGTCTGATAAAAATAGCTGTCAAACACAAACTAACTGACGCAGCAAGTTTAAATTTTGACAGGAGTCAACTGACAGATGTCTGTTGACAGGAGCAGTGTTGCTGTTTCAGTAAAGAGGTCAGAAATTCAAAAAGTCACGGACTTATTGACCCGCCCTCGTAAGTAGTGGTTAGAGTAAGATTTCCAGCTCTCAAGTCTTTTGCTTTGCCAAAATTGGTGTATTTGTTTTTTTCTGTTTTGGCAGTAAAAGTTTACTAATGGTTCAGCGACTGCTGATTTCGCCCTGAGTCAGCCTTTTCGTTTCCGTCGATGCCTGCGTGTCCCGGTATCAACACAACTTTTAGGTGGTGTGCGATTCCGATTAGTTTGGTTCAATTATTTTTGTTATATTGTTGATGCTTTGTATGTCTTCATTACTGATAGGCTGCCGATGCAAATATGTAGTAATTTTGTAGGGATATGCTACCTTTGCGGCTTTAAGAATCCCCAATGGTTTCAGCTGACAATACCGATGAGAAATGTGGGAGGAGGCCTTTTGATAAGGTATTTCCATCTTTGTTGACGACGGCGAAGGCCGTTCCAGATTTAGTTTTGCAGCCATCGGTGAAAACAATGGACCAGTTTCTTTGTCGGTATCTTGTTAGAATTTCTAGAAACATTTGCTTGTACGAGTCATGGGTTGTTGATTGTCGTGAGGTCGGTGATCATTGATTCCTTTTCAAGAATACAAGGGGGGGGGGGGGGGGTCCTTGCGTTGTTTTGTGTTGTTACCCCGATTACTCTTGCGAGGTATTGTAGACTTGACGATGTTGATAAGAGAGTTCACGTGACAAAAACTATTTTTAGAAACGTTTTTTTTTAAGTTTTAAACAGTGTTGCTAAAAATTAAATCAAAATTAGAAAGTAATACATAGAATGCTTAAATGAAGCGACGTGTTGTCTTATTTCTAGTGAAATATTTTTTGAACATCCAGTTTTTCTACATAAATGCAGGGTTCTACTTTTTTTAATTGATATCTTTGTTCAAGAGGTTATGTTATGCCAACACTGTGAGGTCAACCAGAAAATTGGAAAAGGCTGCGAATGAAGTCCTTAGATCACTAAATTTTAAAAACAGGATAAGTTCGCCAGCGTACAGCGAATGACCCAATAGACTTGTATCTTAGTGCCATTAAGATTTTCTCATTTAAATAAATTTAAAAAAAATCCAAGAGGAAGCCTTTTGAAATAATTTTTTTCAAGAATCTTTCCGTTGCATGTGAGGAGGGATATCGACGGTATTGTATTTGGCTGCATCATCCCACGCAAAGACCATCTCATACAAACCGTATTTCATTAAATCACGGACTGAAAATCGGTAACTTGAATAACGGCGGCGAAACCACAAGAGTCTTCGTTTTTTATCGTTGCGACCACACGCCTGCTATCGCGAGTTCAGTCACGAAGACAAAATTTATGTTTTTGATGTTTTTTTTAATTCTCAATTTTATTTATTTCCTAACAGAGGGCGTTGCTTTAAAATTGGGGGAGCATTCTTTAGCAAAGCGTATGAAATACGGTCAAGGCCAGGTGTTTTTCCTTTGGTTGTGTTTATAGAGCTCTCTAGCTCCACTATATTAATATCTAGAAGTTTCAATGACCTTGGCGGAAGAATCGGGATTATTTACGTCGGCATGACATTTGCTCTCAATAATTTTTTACGCAGAAATTCGCCTGAAAAGTAAGCATCTTCTGAGTAGAGCCCAGGTGTTCGCAAGGGCTATGCAATTTTAAATGGGCAAGATAAACAGTCTGCGCCGCTTTTGATAATTTTATTGTGTATGGTGTGTAGGTGCCAGTGTCTTAACGTCTGCCAAAAGTTGTATTGATGTTGCGTTTAAGTGTATGTTTGAAGTCGGAAGCAGATATTGCAGCTTTATGGAAAAGAGCGTTGGGTTGTTGGTAAAGGATTCGATTTGCGTTTGTTGTCGGAGCTCATGGATCGGATTGGTGTTTGTAACATGGTTGCTTCTTTGTTTACGTTTGTGCAAATTTGTCAGAAATTTTGGAAGGGACCCAGTGCGCAGAGGGACCAGCGCGCTCTGTTGGTATGGTATTTGGGTGGAGACATGACAAGAGTTGGCTGGTTCCGAAAGGTACCGTAGTCAAAATATGATAACATGTAGTCGCTTCCGTGCAGATGGGAAAAAACTGCTATGTTGTGTTCGGACAAAGTTGGGGTGAGATAAGGGTTGGGTCCCCATGAGTTAAGGTCTTATGGGTTGAGAAGTGAGTAGGTTTGCCGTTGTTTATAACGATGAGTTTTGAGTAATTTAAAAACTGGTCTACTTATTTGCCTCGCCCGTTGGTGGAGGGTTTAAGTAACCTTTTAAAATTATGGAATTATGGGGGTGTTAAATGTGTTGGCAATGTTTTCAATGTCTGAGGGATGGAATTTTTATTCAGGTGGGAAGTATAAAGATAAAACGGTGAATTTTGTATCTCCTATGCCAATTTCCACCACTATCGCCGATAGGTTTGAGTTGATAAAAATGGGTTTGCGTGTTATGTTGTAAAAGTAAGAAGGGTATCGTTTGGGAGCTTGTGTGGGTTGACTGCAAATCATGTTTGGTGTGGGTTTCGGGAGCGGGTCGAAATTCTGCTTTGAAAAATTCTGACTTTTAACACGAAAATTCTGCTTTTTTCCTGTTGTCTTACAAAATTCTGCTTTTCAAAATTCTACTTTTTAAAATTCTGATATGCAATATTTTAAACAAATAAATTCTGCTAATTCTGCTTTTTCCAATTTACGAATTTAAAAAAACAAATATTTTTCAATTTTGTCAACAAACTACAATATACACTGCAAGTCATAAGATTTGAAGCAGGCATTTTTGAAAAGTAAATTCGATATTTCTCCCGTTACATGACGGATTAGACAAAAACGACTATGGTAAATGAGACTATTTTGTTAACAACAAAATATGAAATGTGTGTATAGGAGAGATTTAGCTAACGGTTCTTGGAAGACAAATTGTAAATTGAGTAAAGAATATATATGAAATAAATCGGGTCATTATATTAGAAGCACTGAACAAATCAACGTTTTTTGTGAAGTGAATATATTTTTTGTCGGTTTAAACGGTACATATTATAAAGTAATTGTTCTTGATTGAGTGTGAATAAAAATTAGAAGGAAAAAATGTTTAAGAGTGCAGGAAAGGGCAAGAATAGATGTTTATTGCTCTGAAGGTCGTTTATGCCGTGCTATAGCCCAAAAATAAAGCGAAGTGATCATTGTGTAAGCAATTAGGTAGGTAGAATTTTGTAAAACAGAATTTTGAAAGCAGAATTTTGGCCTCACCAGAATTTCGACCCCAACCCGTTGGTTTCTTGTAGGGAAATAATAGTTGTATGTATGTAGTACATATTCGTTTATTTAGTATAATTTTACTATTTGCTACTAAAAAATTTATAGATTAAAGTTAAAGTTAGTAAGTGTTTAGATTGTGCATATTTTATAATTACACGTTAGATCTAATAAAAGAAATTAATAATCTTTTAAAAATGTAAAACTTTGACTCATTTTTAATGTGTAAACATTTTTGCTCTCGTTGATGTATAAATATATTTTTTCTCGGTAGGGGCTAGTTGGAAATATCTAGCGTCACCATCATCGTCAGATTTCGTCATGGTCAGATTTCCCCGTTAATTTTCATTACCACGTGCGTTAATCGCTGCGCGACAGATCACCGCAATTAAACGACGTTTGGCGCGGTTAGTACCTACGTAGATGGATGACCGTTTTAGAACAACCGCGTGTCGTTGTTTTTTTTTTTATTAATTATGTATGTTCAATTTGTTAAACTACGTTAGTTAATTAGTTACGGCGTTAGCTAGATAACAAATTAGGTAGCTGACGGGCAACTGTGCCTACATGTTTACACATCAACTATACCGTGAGTGCAGCGTGGCTCACACCTTTTTTTATTTCATTTCATTCATCTTTTGTGTTCTCCTATCTCTATAAAGAGGTAATCTAAAATTGTTATTAGTTCTAAATTAAGAGGTTGAAAGTCATGATTTAAGTTTTAATTAAGAGAAAGACAATCAGGAACTATTTTATTTTTAATTTAAACACAAAAATTGCTGCGTTGTACGTTACCCTT
This sequence comes from Portevinia maculata, assembly GCA_949715645.1. NCBI lineage: Eukaryota > Metazoa > Arthropoda > Insecta > Diptera > Syrphidae > Portevinia > Portevinia maculata. The sequence goes on along the minus strand of OX454528.1, from coordinate 43,852,516 downwards.
TGTTTGATGTTTAGCCAGCCAGTTTAGGCATGGGAGCATAACATTGATTGGTGTGTAAAAACTGCATTTCAGCATGGAGTTTTTGAAGTCTGTTAATTTCCGCCAAGTTGCCCACGTACAAGATTTTTGAACAGAATTCAAAGTGTGGTTTTATAATCGTGTTTGTATATATTTATTGCACAAGGTGTTGACATTATTTTCTGTACCTATTCGTTTCAAGAATCCGACTTTTGTTCAAATTTTGTTTACAGTATAGTCAAGGTGGTTATTTAAGTTTAGATCTTTATCAATGATGACTCCCAGGTACTTTATAGATTGCACTTGTTCAATTTGATTGTTATTTATCCTTATTTACATTACATACATTTTGTTTTATTGACAATTATTTTAAGTTTGTTCATATCTATCCAATCACATACATCGATCAAATAATCATTTAAGTTATTACTTCTAAATCTTTACCGGAAACAAATGAGAGTGCATCAGCAAACAGTGAAATTGTGCAGTATCAAATAATATTACTTATATCATTGATATATATAAGAAATAAAAGTGGACCTTATATTGTTCCTTGTGGCACACCGAATGATGTACTTGCAGTAGTAGATAAGCATTCATTCATTTTGGTTCGCCGGATTCTATTATTTAATTTTTTTTTTTTTTTTTTTATATAATTTGCGTGCGCTATAGGGATTTCTTTTTTCTGTAGTGACACAGTACCCTTATAATGGTAAAACCACAGCGCAGGCATTTAGTTTGTTGCGCAAGTAGCTGCTCCCAGCAATTCATTGCCTATTTTTGGGTGCTACTTACTGAAAGAATAGAAGGATAGGAAAGAAGTTTGGTGCGATGGGATTTTTTTTTCTCAACAGGTGGCGCCTAAATTGCTTTAGGTAGATCAGTTTTTGTTGTGTGTATTCAATTTATAAAAATCATGGCCCTGGTCGGGATTCGAACGCACGACCTGCCAATCACTTTAGTGAATACACTACCATCGCACCATTGCCACCTGCATATGTATATATGTTTGAAACAAGTTTAGTTCTTTATTCTTAATACCTTATTTGTTTAATTTAATTAGAAGTGTCGATCTATCTATTGGTTCAAAAGCTCTTTGAACGTCTTTAAAAACGGGGATTATTTTATTTTGTTCGTGTCGCCTGTTTCACAAGAGTGATCGGAACGAAATCCCGATTGATCTTACATAAGGATGTTATTATCCAACACATATTGATATGATTGCTCGTGAGCCAGTTATTCAATTATTTGTTCCAAGACAGGTAACATATTAATAGGCCTAAATTTATCACATTTAATGCTATTTTGCACTTTGGGTGTGGGAGTTACTTTAGATTCTTTTAAATTATGAGGGAAAATATTTTTTAACAATAAGGGTCCAATAACATCAAAGCAGTCTAGTAGTGTTTCAGTACATATATATTTTTTTTCTGTCCCCTCATACGACCTAGTGGAAAGAGAAAGCCACACTGGTGGAACCCGGAATTGGGACCACTTAGAAATAATTGCAGGAAACTTTTCAATCGCGCTAAAAGCTCGAGATCACTTACTGACTGGGACTCCTATAAGGAAGACCTCAATTTATATAAAAAAAGAGCTAAGGAAAGCCAAAAGATCATCCTGGAGACTCTTCTGTGGCAAAATAGAAGAATTGTTTGAGGCATCAAGGCTAAGAAAAATCCTAGCTTCAAATCCAACCATGCCCAGCTGTCTAAAGAAAGCTGATGGATCTTGGACGACATCCAGCGAGGAATCGCTCAATTTGCTACTCACTTCCCAGATAGCTCCAACATTACCGGATACACTGATCTGAATAGATCACTACATAGCTTCAAGCCCTTCAAGTCTGCAGGACCAGACGGCAAAATACCTGCCGAATTACAAATGTCTTCGGATATCATCACACCAGTACTGGAGCTGATTCTGAATAGCTGCTTAGAAATGGCATACATTTCTCAGGCTTGGAGAGAAGTGAAAGTGGTCTTTATACCAAAAGCCGGGAAATACTCCCATGTCAGCCCAAAAGACCTGAGACCTATTAGTTTATCATCACTCCTCCTTAAAACGTTGGAGCGACTGATTGATATCCATCTCCGTACCAACATAAATACGCAACTTCTAAGTGCGTCTCAACATCCATACTGTAAAGGTAAGTCAGTTCAAACCGCCCTTCACTCTCTGGTACGCACTATTGAATACTCCCTTCATCACAAGGAGTACACTATGGTTGCTTTTCTGGATATAGAATGTGGGTACATCTGCAATCACAAATGCACTGGCAGCACTGAATGTGGATGGCTCGCTTGGTGAATTGATCAATCTACTGCTCACAAGTCGGATTATCAACTCAAAACTGGGCGTTTCATCCGCTAGGAGGTCTGTCAGTAGAGGCACGCCGCAAGGCGGGGTCCTTTCCCCCTTCTCTGGAATTAAGTGGTGAATGAACTACTGATAAGCCTGGAAGGGGTGGGCTGCAGGGTGATTGCATATGCGGATGGCATTGCTATAGCCGTTTCCGGAAAATACCTCAATACTATAAAAGAACTCATGCAAAACGCTCTCAACAAGCTAAAGAAATGGGCTAAGCGCTGTGGCTTGGGTATCAACCCCCACAAAACGGAATTGGTCCTCTTCTCCAGGAAACACAAGATCCCGCACTTCGACCCACCCTCTATAACCTTAGTATTTTCTGACGAAGCTAAGTTCCTAGGTCTTATCTTCCATAGGAAGTTAAGCTGGAAACCCAACGTACAAGAAAGAGTAAAAAAAAGCCATAGTGGCACTTTTCTCTTGCAAAAAAGCCATTGGCAACAAGTGGGGCTACAACCCCGCATAACTCATTGGCTATATGTATCGGTCGTAAGACCGATTCTTACATACGGGGTTGCTGTCTGGTGGACTGCCCTAAGTAAAGCTACAAACTGTGCTAAGCTGGGCAAAGTCCAACGCACAGCAGGTTTGTGCATAAGCGGAGCACTCCGTACCACCCCCTCAGCAGCACTAGATATCCTGCTGCATCTGTTACCCCTTGACATTTTCAGTATGCAAACAGCAGCCTGTTCTGCTGTTCGATCTGTAAAATATAGTTGGTTCGCGAATTTATCACGTGCGAACTATTGGAGATCCGTTCGCGAACTGTTCTCATAAGATAAAAAAAGGAATATTACATGAAAATTATGGGTTGGGGCAAAGTTCTGGCGAGGTCAAAATTATTTTTTTCAAAATTCGCGCTTTTAAACATTTTCCAAGCCTTTTTTTATTATTTGCAGAATTTTGTAAAACATTCTGCCTACCTACTCACTTGTTATAGAAGAAGAGGAAAAGTAGTTTTTTTATTGGTTTTCTGTAAGAATTTTATAAAGCCGAATTTTTGTGTTAAAATTTAGAATTTCGATCTGCTCCCGAAAATTATATTACATATTTTTAGAGTTCGACCGAACATTCGGCTTCGGCCAAATGAGACCGAAGTTTTGGCCGAAGCCGAAGGTTTAGTTTATGGATGTCGTGCGTGGTAGGCAGCGAAAAAAATGTAATTTTGTTTTTCGTTAGGTTAGGTTAGGTTGGAAGGGAAGTGCACAGCAGAGCTGCTGTGCTTGCACGGGGGCCCATTGGTCCATTGTGATCCCTTATTGTTTTATGTGGTAAACCTACATTTACAATAAAACACTTACCATACTCAGTTTAGGTTAATCTTGCCGGTTGGCCTGTTGGAACCAACCTGTGTTCTTGACAAACCTGATAGTGTCCGTCAGTGGTACCTGCGCTACGTCCTCTAAGTCTTCGAAGAATCTGTTGCCCAGATAGCGAAGTCGAGATGTCTGAAGGTTTGGACATTCGCAGAGCAGGTGTTTGATGGTCTCGGTTTCTTCAATATCTTGACAGCTCCTGCAGTAGTCTGGTGAGCTGATGCCCAGCCTGCTTGCCATTACACCTATGGTGCAGTGGCCTGTCAGTACGCCAGTTAAGATACGTATTTCTAGCTTATTCATTTCCAGAATGCTTTTTGTTCTTTTTTCGTTAATTCTTGGCCATAGACTGCGAGATATAACACAGTCGTGCCTTTGGGACCAGGTGGTGTTAATTTGTTCCCTCAGTTTTTGGTCAATGTTTCTTTTTGCTGCACTAATTGGGATGTCTATTGACGTAATGGCGTCTATTGCGTCAAGTTCTGACCCGATTCTTGCTAGCTCGTCTGCCTTTTCATTCCCAACAATGTCGCTATGACCGGGGACCCAGCAGAGAGTGATCCTGTGTCGTTCGCCTATTTTGTTGAGAGATTTTTGGCAGTTTCTAACTGTTTTTGACTTTATAGTTTCGCTGTCTAGTGCTTTGATAGCCGCCTGACTGTCTACGAAGATTGTGATCGTGGAAGGATCCAGATTCTTCGCGGAGATAGTTTCTGCTGCCTTGTCGATGGCGACAATCTCAGCTTGAAAGACGCTGCATTCATTGGGAAGTCTGTACGAGTCCTTTATGTCTAGGGGCTCGCAAAAAACTCCCGCTCCTGTCCCCACGTCCATTTTCGACCCGTCCGTATAGATGTGGATTTCTTGCACGTTGACGTGCGTGTTCCAGTTCTCTCTTTGGGGTATGTATGTGGAGTAGTTTTTCTCAAAGTTTCGTTTGGGAATTAAGTAGTCCGTTTTCCTGGATAGATCGATACCCAAGTAGTTGTGAATTATAGAGCCGTGTCCATAGGAGCTGTGCCTCCAGATGTTTGCCTCCTTGAGGCGGAGGGCTCCTTTGGCTGCCATGCTGCGAATATATTCACCAAGCGGGGTAGGTTTAAAATGACTTCCAGCCCGGCTTGGGGTGTTGATCTCATTGCTCCCGTTGTACCAATACATGCTAATCTCTGTACCTTTGAGAGGTTATGGAGATAGGTAGTCCTTTCTGTTGCCTTCCACCATACAATTGACCCGTATGTAAGTATGGGTCGTATGATCGCTGTGTACATCCAATGGGTTATGTAAGGGCGCATACCCCAACGTTTGCCAAAGGTCTTTTTGCATGCGTAGAAGGCGTGTTTTTCGTAGAAACGTTATGAATGCACAAGAGCCGGACAGCTGCCGTCGCATCAATAGTGCACAACAAAATCTAACATTCGGCTTCGGCTTCGGCTAGAAAACGACCTTCGGTCGGTCACCGGATATTTTAATATTGAAAGAACATAAGTGAGAAGTATTTTTATTACATATTAAGTTTTTTGGAATAAATTTGCATTCAGCAAACAAAACATTTTTTTTTTTTTTCATTGGATGACTTGTTTGTTTTTTGTCAAAAAAAAAAAAACTAGTAGAGCGATAAAAGCCCGTTCAACAGAGACTTGAGTTCATGGCACTGCCAGCACTACTTTTGCAAGTTTTCCTAGAAGAACCTCTTTGCTGCTTAATGTTTTCCAATGCTCATTTTTCTCTTACAAAGTAAGCAAGTTGATTCGTCAGCTTTTTCATTATAAGAAACATATTAATTTATGTCTTTATTTTCCCCATTTCAACCAAAATAATAACTATTGAAAATTAAATTGCCCCATATCGACCAATATAATAACTAATGAAAATATAAATCGCTTCACAACCGTACTGAACGGATACTTGATAGAGAATGATTTGTTTTATGGATTTTTACGGATCCTTATCGCGAGCGAACCATATTCTACCTGAATTTCATTTTTCCGATTTCTCACGAACGAGAGATACAGAAAAAAACATAGGGACGGGCTACAGTCCGCTTGGGCGAACTGTTGGATACCCTATTCTTATTCCTATATAATATATATGGGCGGATTTTGAAAATATTTACATATTAGCATAAAGAGCCCCTAGAGGGTATATATTATAAATTTCAGTTCCATAGCTCAAACTTTGGTTTTTCAATAAAATTGTTTTATTTAATTGTGGGCGGCAACTAGAGAGTCTATATTAATTAGTGTTGAAACGAATATTCGGTATTCGGCCGAATACCGAATATTGAGTTACTATTCGCCCGAATACTGAATACATAGTTAGAAAAAGGAGTAAAAACCAAAAAAACATGGCCATTTCAATTAATTTAAGCTTTTAAAACTGAATAAAAACAAAGCAAAACAAAATGTATCTTTCTTCATTGATATGATTAGTTAGGTATCTTAAGTTTAATAAATAATAAATAAACATTAAATAAAAGTTCTAATTCAATGACATTGTTTTGTTTAGAGCAAAATTAATAATTATAAGAGATAAGTTGTGATGCAAGAATATCAATTTTTCTGCATTTTTGGGAAGAAGTCGGTTTCTTTTGTCTTCATAAACAAGTCCTGCTTCACTAAAAAGCCTCTCCGAATAGACACTGCTTGAAGGAGCAGATAAATACTTAGCAGCAAGTTGGACAAAACGTTGAGAAAATTCAGTTTTATGTGCAGACCGAACATCGATAGCTTCGTGGCTTTTTTTGGAATGATATTTTTCGTGAAAGACAAAGAAAAGAACATAAACTAAATGGAGCGATAAGAAAAAGGTTTTAGGTATGTGTCCCAAAAATATTGTGTAGAATGATTCTATATTCAATCAACCATGTTCGCCCCAACTGTGTTCGTGCTTTTCAGACCTTTATAATCAGGCCAAATATACTATTCGTTTCAACACTATATTATTATAAATTTCAGTTTCCTAGCTCACACATTGACTTTTCAATAAAATTGTTTTATTTAATTGTGGGCGTGTCAGTGGGCGTATTTTAGAAATTTTATCTGCCGAGCTGTTTCGGGAGTCAAAGATCATATATAAAAAATTTCAGCTTTCTAGCTCAAAATTCGATAAATTTGTTTTTTTTTTTTTTTTTTGAGTTTGTGGGCGTGGCTGTGGGCGGATGTCAAAAATTCGTACACGATTATTTCGGGCCCCTAGAGAGTACAGTGTACTCTCTCCTAACGGACACCCCACATAAGCGGACACCTCTCATAACCGGACAAATTTCAAAGAACGGAATAATCTACACAATTTTTAATGTAAATAATTCTCTCATAAACGGACTCTTTTATAACCGGACGCGGACACCAGTTTTCATTGCCGCAATAGAATTTCACTCTCTCTTAAACGGACAAAACGCATTTCGTCGGTGAAACCAGAAAACTGTGTAACTCCATTTTACCAAATTTTACAGGAGAGCATTTTTCCACACACAGTGTACTCACCAAATGCACTGATCTTGAAGATATGCTACCAACTGAATCTCCGATAATATAATAATTAAACTTATAAGGGGCCCAAATTTCGCCGAGTTGTATGTAGATATGGGTTTGAGCTAATAGATGTCATTCAAATCTCATTTTCGTTTAAAAGTGGAGTTACACGACTTTCTGGTTTCACCGACGATTTGGCACACTTCGTTGTCTTTTATTTTATTTGCTTTTTTTTTCCTTTTCTTTGCGCTTTGCCCTTGATACCCAGCAAACATTTTTAAAAAAAACCGTAAAGAATGCTGCGGCGCCGGCGGCCGTCTGTCGACTATCAAACTAAAATTCTCGTGGCGCAACCTACGTATTGCGTATTTGTATGTAAGTGTATGAATATTTTGAAGCTAAGTACCTACATAATTTCAAGTAATGCAAAAAATAAATTTTTAAAGGCTTTGTTCTTGTTTATGATTTCTTATTATCCTTTTTATTACCTACAATTAATGTTTATCACAAAAAATGCATTTCATTTTAAAATAAAATCTTATACCATAAATGCATGTCTTGTTTCTTTTTTCAAGGTTGTCAATAAAATATTTGTTCTCATAACCGGACACCTCTAATAAGCGGACAAATTTCTTGGTACCGTCAGTGTCCGCTTATGAGAGAGTTCACTGTATATGGTTAAAATTTCAGCTCTCTAGGTCCAGTTTAAAGGCCTAATTTTTGCCGACAGACGGACGGACATGGCTAGATCGACATTACTATCGATGCTGATCATAAATATGGGCCCATGTTCTGCATTCCACTTAGTGTAAATTTGCAAGGTGAACGTGAAATTAGCACAAACTTTTAAGATCTGTTACATATGCCGTTAATGAGGTCGCATTACTTTTTATTTGTGTATCCATATTTTCTTTAACACTTTCAATTTTTTCACTAACTTTATTAGATAACATCTATGCATATTTTCTCGGTCTGATTTTTTAATGTCTCACTGTGTTTATTTTTCAACTTAGTTATGCCATTTGCACGTCTCTTGCGCGCTTGGAACGCACTCAATTGACTGTAATAGCATTTTAATTTTGTTTTCGCTTCTCTTGACTTGAAATCATTTAGGTATAAGGAGTCGAGTTCGTGAAATGTTATATTAACAAATTAAGGTTTGAATAACCCTATCAACCTAGAGGGCCTGATCGCGAAAGCAGAGAGACAGAATACTGGACTCATTATTAAATATGATGCCAACGCGCACCATTCAGTGTATGGTAGTTCGACATCAACAAGTGAGTCTCTTTTTGATTACAAAGAACTAACGTTATCGTATGTAACACAGGTAGCGAACCTACCTTCATTGGCCAACCAGCTTTTAGAAATTACACAAAAACAGATTGGCTCATGTACACAGAAATACTCAAACGTTCAGTGAACTCTGACTCTTAAGTCCCTCTTTAAAAGATAGGAAATTTAGGGAAATCACCCTTGCCTTAAAAAAGCGCTGACTTAAAAAACGTATTGGTGGACCTTAGATTTACCATCTTCTAGAAGCAGTTGTAGGAAACTGTTCAACCAACCCAAGGTCACAGAAGCTGAAACTCAATGCGCACCTACAAAGCATTTCTAAATGCTAACAAAAAAGCCAAAAGATGGAATATTATATTACCAGCAGCGCTACAGAATTAAAACAAACTATCAACAGAAGTTGTAGTGAAAGCCATTTTTTGTACCTATTGAGCTATTCTTAAAATCCCAAAATCGTAGAACACCATGTACCTAGCCAGCTATTCGCTAATGCGTATCAGCGTCTTGTCGATGCAGGGTCAGCTGCACCAAATAAAAACGAACGACGTTCAGACCGGCGGCAGAAGTTCCGGGTGAGAATTTTGCATGCTGTAGCAGTTCAGCCTTCAGTCAGCGTCCGCAGACTAGCTGTGCACTTGGAACTTCATAGAACCAGGATTCACAAAACTCTTTAGAGCAATATATTACACCCTTTCCATTTAACACCGGAACAGAATTTACTACCAGGATATGCGCAAAGAAGAGTGCAATTTTGCCAATTGCTACTGCGCAAACAGGCAGATAATGGGCACCACCTCAAGAACTCTCTGTGGACTGGCTAAGGGCAATTACCAAGAGATGGAATTACAAACCACCATAATTTGCAACATTGGTCAGACTCCAATCCCCATTTAATACGCACAACATCCTTTCAAAGGTAAGAATTCAATTACTGCGAAGAACTTCTTCAAAATGTGTTGAATATTAGGTTTTCTTAAGAGGTGTAACGTAAATGTTTGGGCTGGATTAATAACACTTTAGTAGGCCCTCGCGTTCTTTACTACCTGGATTGCCGGAGCTCCTTGAAGATGTTCCTCTTTTGCGATGTTCTTTAAACAAGATGGATCATTTGTCACAGTAGCAGCGGGGTAACTTTGTTCCTCAATCATACTTTCAACTATTTTTTTATTATTTTTTTTTTCTTATTTTTTAAGTTTATTTGGCTAAGGGGCCATTTAAATACAAATAAAAATTCAAGTTTTTATACCATTCAAATAATTTTAGTTAATATAAGATTTAGAATATACATATACAAATTTGAGTTTTAAACTGATTAAGGATATTTATATTTCTTAAGCTGGAAGGAAGATTGTTGTAGTTTTGAAGTCCCATATATAGAATACTCGCTAGAGCTCTGGAGGTTCTGGTCCGTTTTATGTTAAACTCTTCGGTATGTCTCAGGATGTTATGGGCTATTCTTCTTGTGGGGATACTGGATTGTAGGTATTCAGGGCACAAATTGTGTTTTATTTTGAAAATATTTGTCTTATATTTAGCCATTTAAGGCCCACATTATGAGTAGCGAATCGAACGTTCGCTTAGATTCGAATGTTTTAGCGAATTTAGCTTATCACAGTATTATGAATAGCGAGCTTCCACATTCGATTGAAAATCAATGCCGGCACTGATTTTCAGACTGAAATGACACTAGTTAAACGTCAAATTTTATTGATTTTGCATCAGGTATTTTTGTTTGCATCAACTATTTGTGAATTTTAATTTTTGGAAAAACAAACACCCCTATCGTGGAATCCGTGGGATCTGAGATTCACTTCACTTATTCGATTCACGTGAACAGAAAATTGCTATCGTTGGATCCGTCGGATACTCTCCCTTACCGACCACTATTCAAAATTCAATTGTGACAGCTCATTTCCAACACATTTGTTTTGGAAACATTAAATTCAGTGAAAATAAAATAAAACAATTCACGTTACCGACATGTGGATGGTTCACGTCTGCGGATTGCACGATGCAAATTGTTCACTATTAGCGGATCGTTCCCCCCGACGGATTCCACGATAGGAGTGAAAATAAAGCACAAACAAAAAATGTTAAGTAGTGTTGACTTATTTTTTGAAGATGCGGATGCTGACGATAAGGCAGACAAATCAGTAATGGTGTGTAGACTGAGAAGAGCTTTAAGAGATAGCTCCAACCCACTTGAAAAAAATTATTTCCTCTTGTTCAGTTAAATGTACCTATTGCTTTTCTTAGGTTTATTTCATATTTTCGATTAAACAAACATGCGTTTAATTATGTTTTGAATAAAATAACTCCAGGGCTGAAAACTTCTGTGAGTTTTGTAATTCAACCAATAATAAAACTTGCATGTGCTCGCGGTTTCTCGGTAGTGGTAGCTATTAAAATGGTGTGGGGACTGACTTTGAGTTGGGGCTTTCGCAACCTACAGTTTCGGTAGTTTTAAATCAAGTTCTTGCGTTGGCGGATATGTGTAACGTTAAAAAACAAGACGCAAGGAATTACTTTTTCGAAAGAGCTAGACTTCCCGGAATAGTAGGATGTGTTGACGGTACCCACATTAGAATCATCGCCCCTGCTCATTTACAACACCAATATTTGAACAGAAAAGGGTTGTATAGTTTGAATGCCATGGTGGTAAGTTGTTATTATTTTGATTGTTGCTTTTCACTAAAATTTTGTTTTTTCACTAGGACTGCGACAATAATGGCACAATTAGATTTGTTGATGCGAGAAATCCTGGTTCCACACATGACTCGTTTGTATGGAATCAAAGTGAATTGAAGGAACTCTTAGAGAGCTGGTGGGTAAATGGAGGGCGCTCAAGGTACTTAGGTGTGTATTTTATTCCATTATAAGTGAATGTTGTCCTATTTTGATGAACTACTCGTACTTTTTGTTCTATAGGAGATTCAGGATATCCTCTGCAGCCTTATCTGTTTACTCCATTTAGAAACGCAGCTTCAGGCTCAAGAGAATCCCTTTTTAACAAAAGGCATGCAAAAGCAAGAAATATTGTCGAAAGGACAATTGGAACGTTGAAGAGCAGGTTTAGAGCAGTTCTTAATGAGCGTAAATTGCACTACACTCCACAAAAGGCTATCAAAATAGTCAAAGTGTGTTGTGCACTACACAATATCTGTCGCAAGTATAGCGTTCCAGACCCGGAGATAATGGCAGAAGAAAACACGAGTCCCATGGAGGCTACAGATGAACCAATTGACTTAAGGATAGTTAACATAAGATCAGAGGGCAACCGTATAAGGAATGAAATGTTGTCTTCTCTATAGGAACTCCCATTCAAAATTGTACTTGATGGAAGTAAAAATAATAAAACATTCCGCCGGTCCAGAAAAAAACCGAAGAAGAAACCGATGTTTTGCATTTTATTTTATTTTTTAACAATTTATTTGCATCTACCTTTTTCTCGCGCCCTCATTATCATTAGCGATAGGTCGCTACTTGTAATTTACCGAAAATCGAACTCGCTATATTTTTGACATTTGAAGCGATCATCTTAATTTAGCGAATCGCTTCATAATGCTGAATAGTCGAATTCGCAAGGCTTTTCGTTCGATTCGCTACTCATAATATGGGCCTAAATGTCTCTAGCATAGTTGTTATTGGGGTATAACGATCACATTTGAGTATTATGCGCATAGCTTTGTTTTGAAGTTTTTAGAGTCACCCTTGGTCACCCAGATCTCCTGACCTAACACCCATGTATTTTTTTCTTCTGGGGTGTTATGAAAAAGTTTATTTTAAAGATCGAGTCTGGACATGGTTGCCACTAAATTCCATGACATTCCCTGACCAGTTTTGAAGTCTTCCCTGACCAAATTTTGCAAATATAGCAAAAAAAATGACGCATTTAAACACTGGTCCCAAATATTTAAAGAACAGAAAAATTGTATACTTCTAAACATTCATTTTAAAAAATATCAATGAACAATCAGTTGAGTACATGACATACCTTATTTTTTCAAAAGGGATAGTTGATAATTTATTGTTTGTTCTTCAACCTGGGCTTGCTTTTTCCTTATGAAGTTTTTTTTTATTTCTTCCTCCCTTTTTCTTTTTAATACGTTTACTCCATCCTCTTTTTTTTTTAATTCAAGTTTTTCTTCTAACTGCTGTGTAGCGGCTATGAGAGATCGATGGACAAACGTTGAGATCCTATGGAGCATTGCTGATATTCCTTTTTTTGACGATGCTATGCAATAAGTTTGTAATCATTATGAGGAGATCTTCATAAAGGTAAAATATCAATGGTTTCTTGCCTTGAAATTTTGATAAAAATAGTTCACAATCAGATTTAATTGTATGGAAAAATGCAAGTTTGCAGTCTAACAATTTGTCTTGGAAGTATTTTTTTACGTTTTCAATTGGCCTTCTTTTTGGTAAATCTGAATTTGTCATAGAAAAAAAGTGCTTCAACACATCAAAAATGTTCAGCCATCTCTCTAAGCAGATTGTGTTTGCGAGCTAACGTACACCGCAATATTTGAGGGGAAATCGAGTATAATCAGTTTTGGAGGTAAATAAGCTTCTTCTTGCAGGACTGTCTTTGAAAACGTAATAAAGATGCATTAAAAAATATGCAGGTCCCATGAAACATTTGTAAGTCCGGTTTTCATGGCTCCATGTATTACATGTAGACCATACACACCACGTTCTAGTAGCTGCGTACCATCCGGATAAATTTTATTTCGCTGTTTTAATTTCTTTAAAAAAGATAAATTTACGTTTGGGCCACTAATATATACTTGAAGAAGTCTCTCTTTTTTCAAAAATCGGATTCCATTTTCAATATGTTTTAAAATGTAATCTGACTTTGAAGATTACATGAACTGGCTTTCTAAGTACCTACCTATTGCAAACAATTCCTTTTGACTCATCAAAAAAACGTACAACTAAATCCATTTGTACTTTCTGAGCTATTTTGCTCAAAAACATATAACAAAGTCGTCACCATTTGTTTACTTTATCCAAAAGAATGTTATTTAAATATGGGGAGATACCGTGGTTGATAACGTAGGAACTCTTAGTTCTTCCTAACTTTAAAATTTTCAGCTATTTTGCTGTCTGGGAACATCAATCGAAAAAGATCACTAATTGCCAAAGACAATTTCAAGGACGCTCTGGTGAAAATAATGTTATGGGCTATTCTTCTTGTGGGGATACTGGATTGTAGGTATTCAGGGCACAAATTGTGTTTTATTTTGAAAATATTTGTCTTATATTTAGCCATTTAAGGCCCACATTATGAGTAGCGAATCGAACGTTCGCTTAGATTCGAATGTTTTAGCGAATTTAGCTTATCACAGTATTATGAATAGCGAGCTTCCACATTCGATTGAAAATCAATGCCGGCACTGATTTTCAGACTGAAATGACACTAGTTAAACGTCAAATTTTATTGATTTTGCATCAGGTATTTTTGTTTGCATCAACTATTTGTGAATTTTAATTTTTGGAAAAACAAACACCCCTATCGTGGAATCCGTGGGATCTGAGATTCACTTCACTTATTCGATTCACGTGAACAGAAAATTGCTATCGTTGGATCCGTCGGATACTCTCCCTTACCGACCACTATTCAAAATTCAATTGTGACAGCTCATTTCCAACACATTTGTTTTGGAAACATTAAATTCAGTGAAAATAAAATAAAACAATTCACGTTACCGACATGTGGATGGTTCACGTCTGCGGATTGCACGATGCAAATTGTTCACTATTAGCGGATCGTTCCCCCCGACGGATTCCACGATAGGAGTGAAAATAAAGCACAAACAAAAAATGTTAAGTAGTGTTGACTTATTTTTTGAAGATGCGGATGCTGACGATAAGGCAGACAAATCAGTAATGGTGTGTAGACTGAGAAGAGCTTTAAGAGATAGCTCCAACCCACTTGAAAAAAATTATTTCCTCTTGTTCAGTTAAATGTACCTATTGCTTTTCTTAGGTTTATTTCATATTTTCGATTAAACAAACATGCGTTTAATTATGTTTTGAATAAAATAACTCCAGGGCTGAAAACTTCTGTGAGTTTTGTAATTCAACCAATAATAAAACTTGCATGTGCTCGCGGTTTCTCGGTAGTGGTAGCTATTAAAATGGTGTGGGGACTGACTTTGAGTTGGGGCTTTCGCAACCTACAGTTTCGGTAGTTTTAAATCAAGTTCTTGCGTTGGCGGATATGTGTAACGTTAAAAAACAAGACGCAAGGAATTACTTTTTCGAAAGAGCTAGACTTCCCGGAATAGTAGGATGTGTTGACGGTACCCACATTAGAATCATCGCCCCTGCTCATTTACAACACCAATATTTGAACAGAAAAGGGTTGTATAGTTTGAATGCCATGGTGGTAAGTTGTTATTATTTTGATTGTTGCTTTTCACTAAAATTTTGTTTTTTCACTAGGACTGCGACAATAATGGCACAATTAGATTTGTTGATGCGAGAAATCCTGGTTCCACACATGACTCGTTTGTATGGAATCAAAGTGAATTGAAGGAACTCTTAGAGAGCTGGTGGGTAAATGGAGGGCGCTCAAGGTACTTAGGTGTGTATTTTATTCCATTATAAGTGAATGTTGTCCTATTTTGATGAACTACTCGTACTTTTTGTTCTATAGGAGATTCAGGATATCCTCTGCAGCCTTATCTGTTTACTCCATTTAGAAACGCAGCTTCAGGCTCAAGAGAATCCCTTTTTAACAAAAGGCATGCAAAAGCAAGAAATATTGTCGAAAGGACAATTGGAACGTTGAAGAGCAGGTTTAGAGCAGTTCTTAATGAGCGTAAATTGCACTACACTCCACAAAAGGCTATCAAAATAGTCAAAGTGTGTTGTGCACTACACAATATCTGTCGCAAGTATAGCGTTCCAGACCCGGAGATAATGGCAGAAGAAAACACGAGTCCCATGGAGGCTACAGATGAACCAATTGACTTAAGGATAGTTAACATAAGATCAGAGGGCAACCGTATAAGGAATGAAATGTTGTCTTCTCTATAGGAACTCCCATTCAAAATTGTACTTGATGGAAGTAAAAATAATAAAACATTCCGCCGGTCCAGAAAAAAACCGAAGAAGAAACCGATGTTTTGCATTTTATTTTATTTTTTAACAATTTATTTGCATCTACCTTTTTCTCGCGCCCTCATTATCATTAGCGATAGGTCGCTACTTGTAATTTACCGAAAATCGACCTCGCTATATTTTTGACATTTGAAGCGATCATCTTAATTTAGCGAATCGCTTCATAATGCTGAATAGTCGAATTCGCAAGGCTTTTCGTTCGATTCGCTACTCATAATATGGGCCTAAATGTCTCTAGCATAGTTGTTATTGGGGTATAACGATCACATTTGAGTATTATGCGCATAGCTTTGTTTTGAAGTTTTTAGAGTCACCCTTGGTCACCCAGATCTCCTGACCTAACACCCATGTATTTTTTTCTTCTGGGGTGTTATGAAAAAGTTTATTTTAAAGATCGAGTCTGGACATGGTTGCCACTAAATTCCATGACATTCCCTGACCAGTTTTGAAGTCTTCCCTGACCAAATTTTGCAAATATAGCAAAAAAAATGACGCATTTAAACACTGGTCCCAAATATTTAAAGAACAGAAAAATTGTATACTTCTAAACATTCATTTTAAAAAATATCAATGAACAATCAGTTGAGTACATGACATACCTTATTTTTTCAAAAGGGATAGTTGATAATTTATTGTTTGTTCTTCAACCTGGGCTTGCTTTTTCCTTATGAAGTTTTTTTTTATTTCTTCCTCCCTTTTTCTTTTTAATACGTTTACTCCATCCTCTTTTTTTTTTAATTCAAGTTTTTCTTCTAACTGCTGTGTAGCGGCTATGAGAGATCGATGGACAAACGTTGAGATCCTATGGAGCATTGCTGATATTCCTTTTTTTGACGATGCTATGCAATAAGTTTGTAATCATTATGAGGAGATCTTCATAAAGGTAAAATATCAATGGTTTCTTGCCTTGAAATTTTGATAAAAATAGTTCACAATCAGATTTAATTGTATGGAAAAATGCAAGTTTGCAGTCTAACAATTTGTCTTGGAAGTATTTTTTTACGTTTTCAATTGGCCTTCTTTTTGGTAAATCTGAATTTGTCATAGAAAAAAAGTGCTTCAACACATCAAAAATGTTCAGCCATCTCTCTAAGCAGATTGTGTTTGCGAGCTAACGTACACCGCAATATTTGAGGGGAAATCGAGTATAATCAGTTTTGGAGGTAAATAAGCTTCTTCTTGCAGGACTGTCTTTGAAAACGTAATAAAGATGCATTAAAAAATATGCAGGTCCCATGAAACATTTATAAGTCCGGTTTTCATGGCTCCATGTATTACATGTAGACCATACACACCACGTTCTAGTAGCTGCGTACCATCCGGATAAATTTTATTTCGCTGTTTTAATTTCTTTAAAAAAGATAAATTTACGTTTGGGCCACTAATATATACTTGAAGAAGTCTCTCTTTTTTCAAAAATCGGATTCCATTTTCAATATGTTTTAAAATGTAATCTGACTTTGAAGATTACATGAACTGGCTTTCTAAGTACCTACCTATTGCAAACAATTCCTTTTGACTCATCAAAAAAACGTACAACTAAATCCATTTGTACTTTCTGAGCTATTTTGCTCAAAAACATATAACAAAGTCGTCACCATTTGTTTACTTTATCCAAAAGAATGTTATTTAAATATGGGGAGATACCGTGGTTGATAACGTAGGAACTCTTAGTTCTTCCTAACTTTAAAATTTTCAGCTATTTTGCTGTCTGGGAACATCAATCGAAAAAGATCACTAATTGCCAAAGACAATTTCAAGGACGCTCTGGTGAAAATAATGTTATGGGCTATTCTTCTTGTGGGGATACTGGATTGTAGGTATTCAGGGCACAAATTGTGTTTTATTTTGAAAATATTTGTCTTATATTTAGCCATTTAAGGCCCACATTATGAGTAGCGAATCGAACGTTCGCTTAGATTCGAATGTTTTAGCGAATTTAGCTTATCACAGTATTATGAATAGCGAGCTTCCACATTCGATTGAAAATCAATGCCGGCACTGATTTTCAGACTGAAATGACACTAGTTAAACGTCAAATTTTATTGATTTTGCATCAGGTATTTTTGTTTGCATCAACTATTTGTGAATTTTAATTTTTGGAAAAACAAACACCCCTATCGTGGAATCCGTGGGATCTGAGATTCACTTCACTTATTCGATTCACGTGAACAGAAAATTGCTATCGTTGGATCCGTCGGATACTCTCCCTTACCGACCACTATTCAAAATTCAATTGTGACAGCTCATTTCCAACACATTTGTTTTGGAAACATTAAATTCAGTGAAAATAAAATAAAACAATTCACGTTACCGACATGTGGATGGTTCACGTCTGCGGATTGCACGATGCAAATTGTTCACTATTAGCGGATCGTTCCCCCCGACGGATTCCACGATAGGAGTGAAAATAAAGCACAAACAAAAAATGTTAAGTAGTGTTGACTTATTTTTTGAAGATGCGGATGCTGACGATAAGGCAGACAAATCAGTAATGGTGTGTAGACTGAGAAGAGCTTTAAGAGATAGCTCCAACCCACTTGAAAAAAATTATTTCCTCTTGTTCAGTTAAATGTACCTATTGCTTTTCTTAGGTTTATTTCATATTTTCGATTAAACAAACATGCGTTTAATTATGTTTTGAATAAAATAACTCCAGGGCTGAAAACTTCTGTGAGTTTTGTAATTCAACCAATAATAAAACTTGCATGTGCTCGCGGTTTCTCGGTAGTGGTAGCTATTAAAATGGTGTGGGGACTGACTTTGAGTTGGGGCTTTCGCAACCTACAGTTTCGGTAGTTTTAAATCAAGTTCTTGCGTTGGCGGATATGTGTAACGTTAAAAAACAAGACGCAAGGAATTACTTTTTCGAAAGAGCTAGACTTCCCGGAATAGTAGGATGTGTTGACGGTACCCACATTAGAATCATCGCCCCTGCTCATTTACAACACCAATATTTGAACAGAAAAGGGTTGTATAGTTTGAATGCCATGGTGGTAAGTTGTTATTATTTTGATTGTTGCTTTTCACTAAAATTTTGTTTTTTCACTAGGACTGCGACAATAATGGCACAATTAGATTTGTTGATGCGAGAAATCCTGGTTCCACACATGACTCGTTTGTATGGAATCAAAGTGAATTGAAGGAACTCTTAGAGAGCTGGTGGGTAAATGGAGGGCGCTCAAGGTACTTAGGTGTGTATTTTATTCCATTATAAGTGAATGTTGTCCTATTTTGATGAACTACTCGTACTTTTTGTTCTATAGGAGATTCAGGATATCCTCTGCAGCCTTATCTGTTTACTCCATTTAGAAACGCAGCTTCAGGCTCAAGAGAATCCCTTTTTAACAAAAGGCATGCAAAAGCAAGAAATATTGTCGAAAGGACAATTGGAACGTTGAAGAGCAGGTTTAGAGCAGTTCTTAATGAGCGTAAATTGCACTACACTCCACAAAAGGCTATCAAAATAGTCAAAGTGTGTTGTGCACTACACAATATCTGTCGCAAGTATAGCGTTCCAGACCCGGAGATAATGGCAGAAGAAAACACGAGTCCCATGGAGGCTACAGATGAACCAATTGACTTAAGGATAGTTAACATAAGATCAGAGGGCAACCGTATAAGGAATGAAATGTTGTCTTCTCTATAGGAACTCCCATTCAAAATTGTACTTGATGGAAGTAAAAATAATAAAACATTCCGCCGGTCCAGAAAAAAACCGAAGAAGAAACCGATGTTTTGCATTTTATTTTATTTTTTAACAATTTATTTGCATCTACCTTTTTCTCGCGCCCTCATTATCATTAGCGATAGGTCGCTACTTGTAATTTACCGAAAATCGAACTCGCTATATTTTTGACATTTGAAGCGATCATCTTAATTTAGCGAATCGCTTCATAATGCTGAATAGTCGAATTCGCAAGGCTTTTCGTTCGATTCGCTACTCATAATATGGGCCTAAATGTCTCTAGCATAGTTGTTATTGGGGTATAACGATCACATTTGAGTATTATGCGCATAGCTTTGTTTTGAAGTTTTTAGAGTCACCCTTGGTCACCCAGATCTCCTGACCTAACACCCATGTATTTTTTTCTTCTGGGGTGTTATGAAAAAGTTTATTTTAAAGATCGAGTCTGGACATGGTTGCCACTAAATTCCATGACTTTCCCTGACTAGTTTTGAAGTCTTCCCTGACCAAATTTTGCAAATATAGCAAAAAAAAATGACGCATTTAAACACTGGTCCCAAATATTTAAAGAACAGAAAAATTGTATACTTCTAAACATTCCTTTTAAAAAATATCAATGAACAATCAGTTGAGTACATGACATACCTTATTTTTTCAAAAGGGATAGTTGATAATTTATTGTTTGTTCTTCAACCTGGGCTTGCTTTTTCCTTATGAAGTTTTTTTTTATTTCTTCCTCCCTTTTTCTTTTTAATACGTTTACTCCATCCTCTTTTTTTTTTAATTCAAGTTTTTCTTCTAACTGCTGTGTAGCGGCTATGAGAGATCGATGGACAAACGTTGAGATCCTATGGAGCATTGCTGATATTCCTTTTTTTTGACGATGCTATGCAATAAGTTTGTAATCATTATGAGGAGATCTTCATAAAGGTAAAATATCAATGGTTTCTTGCCTTGAAATTTTGATAAAAATAGTTCACAATCAGATTTAATTGTATGGAAAAATGCAAGTTTGCAGTCTAACAATTTGTCTTGGAAGTATTTTTTTACGTTTTCAATTGGCCTTCTTTTTGGTAAATCTGAATTTGTCATAGAAAAAAAGTGCTTCAACACATCAAAAATGTTCAGCCATCTCTCTAAGCAGATTGTGTTTGCGAGCTAACGTACACCGCAATATTTGAGGGGAAATCGAGTATAATCAGTTTTGGAGGTAAATAAGCTTCTTCTTGCAGGACTGTCTTTGAAAACGTAATAAAGATGCATTAAAAAATATGCAGGTCCCATGAAACATTTGTAAGTCCGGTTTTCATGGCTCCATGTATTACATGTAGACCATACACACCACGTTCTAGTAGCTGCGTACCATCCGGATAAATTTTATTTCGCTGTTTTAATTTCTTTAAAAAAGATAAATTTACGTTTGGGCCACTAATATATACTTGAAGAAGTCTCTCTTTTTTCAAAAATCGGATTCCATTTTCAATATGTTTTAAAATGTAATCTGACTTTGAAGATTACATGAACTGGCTTTCTAAGTACCTACCTATTGCAAACAATTCCTTTTGACTCATCAAAAAAACGTACAACTAAATCCATTTGTACTTTCTGAGCTATTTTGCTCAAAAACATATAACAAAGTCGTCACCATTTGTTTACTTTATCCAAAAGAATGTTATTTAAATATGGGGAGATACCGTGGTTGATAACGTAGGAACTCTTAGTTCTTCCTAACTTTAAAATTTTCAGCTATTTTGCTGTCTGGGAACATCAATCGAAAAAGATCACTAATTGCCAAAGACAATTTCAAGGACGCTCTGGTGAAAATAATATACAGACACCACCTTATCTCTGTGACAATGGAATCGGTCTTGTCGAAAGTAAAATATTTTGTTTGTGTACTATGAGCGTTAATATTTTCTGGTGTATTTTGAGATGTTTTTTGAATACTAGAGGCGACCAATGAATCAGACGCTGTGAAGAAAGTATCAATTTTTTGTGACGTCAAAGCTTTAGAATTTAACCTATGCGCTAGTCCATTTTGATGCGACACCAATGCCCTTCGGCCCATGTTGCTTAACTCAAATAATATTTTGCATAATTTGCATCTGGCTTTGCCGTTATTGCCTTAAAATAAAAACTATTCTATACAAAATCTTCCTTAGCAAATGGAACAAATTTCGCTAAACAAAGTCAATCGAAATAGACTATTTTGATTTTTGATGTACCTTCATATAAGTTAGTATGTCTTTTTTCGGAAAGCAATTGGCATCTCCATTAGCTGTTTAGTAATTAATACAACTGCGTGCAAACGCTATACTTTCTCGAAACCAAAATCGTCTCAATTAATCAAATTAAAAAAAATGTAATACATTATTGGATAATAATGGTGGATTAGTGAAATGGTGCGTAGGTATATCTCGAAAGATATCGAGATCTGCGAAATGTGATCCCAAAATAAGAAAAAATGTGGATTCATGAAAAGTAATATTTTTGCTCCCAATGAAAAACCACATAAATTTAATTCAAAAATATGGCACAGAACAGAAAAGATATAAAGTTGTCTCTCTTTCACATATAAAATTTTCTGTGACTGCGAACATGTCGATTTTTTTTAATATCATAAAAAAACATAGGGACGGGCTACAGTCCGCTTGGGCGAACTGTTGGATACCCTATTCTTATTCCTATCCCTCATAAGTGGACGTGACAAAAGTCTAAGTATGGTTGAATTGTTAAGAACGCTCTACATATTTTGTTATATAACATTTAAAGGATTTTATCAAAACAAAACGCTCCCTAGCTCAAACTTGGGTGTTTCAATAAAATTGTTTTATTTAATTGTGGGCGTGTCAGTAGGCGGATTTAAAAAAAAATAACACATGAGCTCCCTAGCTCAAACTTTGAATTTTCAAAAAAAAAAAAAATAATAATTGTGTGCGTGTCAGTGGGCGGATTTTGAAAATATTTACACATGAGCATTAAGGGCCCATAGAGAGTATATATTATAAATTTCAGCTCCCTAGCTCAAACTTTGGATTTTCAAAAAAAAAATGTTTTGTTTATTTGTGGGCGTGTCAGTGGGGGGATTTTGAAAATTTTGTATCCCGAGCAGTTTTAGGAGTCATAGATCATATATAAAAAATTTCAGCTTTCTAGCTCAAAATTCGATGTTTTCCAAAATTTTGTTTTTTCGAGTTTTGTGGGCTCTGTGGGCGGATTTCAAAAATTCGTAAACTTGATTATTTCGGGACCCTAGAGAGTATATGGTTAAAATTTCAGCTCTCTAGGTCCAGTTTAAAGGCCTAATTTTTGCCGATGGACGGACGGACGGACGGACATGGCTAGATCGACATTACTATCGATGCTGATCATAAATATAGTAACTTTTAGGGGTCTACGGGCAATTTTAAGGTATGTTACAAACTATGCGTCAAAATTAATACATATACCCTTAGAATAGGGTATAAAAATACACATAGAGGGAATTTTCCCTGACTGTTTTCGAAATTCCCTGACTTTCCAGTCCAGTGGCAACCATGCTGTAAGAGCTCCAAGTGTCGTTAGTGCCGTTTCAGAAGAGATGAGAAGAAGTTTGCTGCTCTTTCATCTGCCATCCGACATGCTTAATACATAAACTGCTTCAAAAAGGTCATTTTCAGGACTATAAATAAAATCTAATAGATTTTAAGAATAATTCAGTAGGTAAGGTGGTACATTTCTTTTTGATCATTTTTGTCTGAAAAAATGGCTTTGATTACAACTTCTGTTGATTGATCGTAAAGAAGTTGCTTAACATAATTTTTTGGATTTTTTTTTTAAATTTTCGTAGATTTGAGTTAAGGGAGTAATAACTTTTTTGTAGCTGCACGGATGTACCCAAAGTGTTTCAGACTTGTATGCGCTACTAAATTGTCTTTCTAAAATATGGCCATAACTTGAAATGTGGTGATTTATAGCCCTATTCTACGTCTAAGTAGCCCTATTCTACGTTGAAGTAGTTTTGTTTGGACCTAGACAAATTTCTTTGAAATACCTATATACATCCATACACATGTATGTTTCTTCCATTAAGTTCGGGCAATTCGTTCAGCATGGGTGTAAATTTGTACCTATGGCTTACTTTTCGTTTTCTAAAAAAATATGTAACAGCAATTTGTTTTTGGTTTCAAAAATGTTTTTTTATCACATTGACACAAAATAACCATTTTAACTATCATTTTTAATTAAAAGAAAGGAAACCCAGTAAGTGCAACAACCTCGGTTATTGCAACTGCCTTAATTTCTATTAGTTGTGTAAATCAAGTTTCTACTGTATATTATATATATATATATATGCTTACATTGGAATTGGAATTCTCTCAAAAGTGGCATTAATTGTTTTTTGTTTCCAGTGTCCATATTATTTATTATCAAAAAAAAACAACGCCACGAAAAACCAAAACGAAAATTATGTGCTCTTGTGACAGTCGGAATTCAACTGTCCAACTTTTTAACCGACAGTTAGGTATCTGCGCTATTGAGTACTTGCTTCACACATTAAGTTACTTATGGCGCTTTTTATTGAAGAACATATTTGCTCTTTTGCTTATGTGTGATAGATACGATACCAATACTAGACTATAGTCACCTGATCAGAACCAAAACATTTTTCATTGAAAAGAGCAATTGCTTCAATTTTCAATGAAAAACGCTATTAGAATATTAATCACTGGTTATCTACTCTTATTCAGTTATTGTGAAACGCAAATGTGGATATTATATGCTGATTCTATACTTACCTCAAGGGCATAATATAGAGCCTAATCTTGCAAGTGTTGCCAGTTAGTAGCATTGTAAGACAGACCCTAATGACTGAAACAGATGTGCAGAAAAAAACATGCAGCGAGAGATGATTTTCTAATATTGCTGCACCAATTGTAGTAGAACAGCACAAGTTGGTACAATTTTCCCGGTTTAATGTTTTCTGCTATGATTTTCAATGACATTACGTATCATCTTAGTCTGTTTGGTCGTTCAGTGATATTTAGGTCAGGCAAAAAGCATACTGAACGAAGGCAACTTTTTGCTGCACATGTGTCCATGTGCGTCACTGCATGCATTACTGCGTGCGTCCCTGCTGCGCATCCGTTGCAGTCATGTCTTTTTGGTTATATTAAGGTCAGGCAAAAAGCATACTGAATGATGGCAATTTCGTATGCCTGAAACAGATGTACAGCAAACACGCACGCAGTAATGCATGCATCAACGACGCTCATGAAACACATGGCAGTGAGAATTGCTTTTATTCAGTATGCTTTTTGCCTGACCTAAATATCACTGAACGATTAAACAAATTAAAATGCTAGTTATCTTTTTTAAATTTGACTGCACAAAACGTTGTTAGTCATACAAGTAAAAAGTCGCCGAGGTCCATCGAGCCAATTGTCATACTTTTCTCAAAGCAGTAAAAGACAAGGAAAAATTGAAAATTCTAAAAAAAATTTGAAACAGAAAACAGAATTTTGCGTTGCAAAAAATTTAGATGGCTATCGCTACATGCTTGTATTTTGAGTTGGATTTTGGAACAATGGTGTGCTTTGAAATTATATTTCCAATGCTAGTTTTAAAAAACAAATAACTTTCCAACCGAATTTATATTTAACAGTTTAAATAATTTGATTTTATTTTGCCTATGATAAACAAATTTATCGTGATATTTCAAGGCGACTATGCTAATAATCACCATCTATACAGCAATACTTGTAAAATTTATATATCCCTTCGTCCTTGGAATTTCGATCCCCTACAACTATGCATTATTTACCTTTAACTGAAATGTATTTTGGTATTAATGTGACGAGGCACATTACAAGTATTCATGCGTCAAATAGAGAAATTATAAAAACATTTCTTCAACGTTTTCAAACATTTGTAAATACACTTTGTATCCAAATTAAGACCAAAACTCATCACTAAAGTGTTCCGCGGCATTGCACAAAAGTATAAAAATCTCAATTGGATTAGTCGACGGGCAATACTAGCAGCGAAGAATAATGACGTCATAGCTTGAATTTTATTATTCAAAGTCAAATCGCTGGAGAACTGCATTCGTACTAATCCGTTGATAGCGTGATCGACGAGGATGAAGCGACCAACTATCGACGGAATTTTGGAACTCGCTTGATATGCTAGGAACTCCGCCGCACAATTTACAGCTGAAGGTGGGATCGATCTAAATTGTGCAACGGTATGCGGTTGTTCGTCAAGAAACTGGTGAACAATGTGATTCAAGTGACGATCACCAAGGGCAAATTCAAAGGAGAGGAAGTCCTTATACCACGAATTCCGATTATTCCAACTGATCTTCCATTCCAATTCAAGCGGATTCTAATCCCCGTTTGATTGGCTTTTGCGATGACGATCAATAAATCGCAAGGTCAATCGTTGGAAGTCTGTGGGATTTATCTCGAATTTCCCTGTTTTTCGCACGGTCAGCTGTACGTTGCCTGTGCGCGTAATGGCAAACCGCATTCGTTATTTGTTTTTACGCCGGAAAACAAATCGAAAAACATTGTTTATCATATCGCTCTCTCATTGACAATTTTTTAATCCGCAAGGCGTGATGAATTTAAATCCTTAACCAAAATTGTTAAAATATTCCCACACAGAAAATGGATATTTAAAAAACTGATGGACCAATATCGACAATTTAAATTTGATAAATATGCATCAAATCTTTCGATATTGGGTATAAAATAAATAAGAACGAGATTGAATGAGTTGAAACATTTTGGGGAAATGATAGCAAGAAAAACTACCTAACAATTGTAATATGCAAAAACTATTTTAATTTTACTCACATCTAATGCTGCTTGTGAAAGAATATTTTCACAAGTAAATTTGATAAAAATGTTGCATCAATTTTTCAAATAAAGCAGGGGGTTTATGAAAGTGAAGCTGAAGACAAATAAAACGTTATCTTCAATAAATTCGAAATTTTTTATAAAGATTCAAAATAACTTTATTTTTATATATAAATTAATTTACTAAAAGGAATTTGAAAAATAAAAATAACTCTTTTTCGAGAAGAAATCGGTCGTAGCTTAATTTTAGCATTTTTTTGTTTTGTTTTGCCTAGCCGGGTTTGCAGTTTCCAGCAGTCTTTAGCAGGCTTAACTAAAATAATCTGGTAACGCTCCTATTCGGCAAAGAAGACAAATTGCCAGTCGTACAGCGGTTTTAGTAACTTGCAATACGCTTTTGTGTACAAAAAATCTTAATTACAGTGAACAAAATGTTTGAAAACAATACAATTTCCTGTTGCAAGTCTAAGACTAATTTCGCTGTTTGTTTTCCAAATAGGTACTACATATCAATACAAACTCAACAAAAATGTTTTCTGTCCATAAAAAAAACTGAAAATAACTTAAGTTAGGGACGCATACAAACTATTCGGAATCCGGCTCATTGCAGCGATCCCGCGCAATGCATTTTTTCGGTAGAGGTTATGTTTAACCAAAACAAATTCACAATTTCTTTACACAAGTACATACAAAAATAACTTTCAATTAGTCTAAGGTAACTACATCAATTTAACTCTGCTGCCATCTTTAAAATCAAAATTAATTTTTAAACAGCCATTTAATCAATTGTTTTATTGGAAACAAAAATAAAGCTCATTGAAATCAAAATTATAGATAAGATGCACTTACATTTGCTTTCAAAAGAATAATATAGCATAGGTACTAAAATTAAGGACTGTTGCGCCATTTTGTGTACTTCTACATTCTTTTTTGCAGTGATTAAATAAAAACCATTTTTTTTCCTACAGTAACTTACCTTTTTATTCCTGAGTTGTAAAATACACTTTCAGTGCGTATACTATATTTTGAGTTTTCCCTCTTTTCGCAATCACAACACAAAAAATATTAGCCAAATTGTTTTTCTTCAGTCTTTGTCCCCTTTTTATTTCCTCTATCCACTATTGTGTGGTAGATTTGAAGCCAAATTTATATTTTATAATAGATTTTAGCTTGTTCTTCAAATTCTGCCAGTTTGCCTTACTTGAGAAAAACACCGCGTCGTCCGTTGCAAAGCCGCCGACTAAACAAAACTTTGAAGGCGACGGCACGCTATTCGCCAATATTTTTGACGAGCATGACTTTTATTTAAAAACTTATCGAAGGTACGTTGAGTATATTTGTTCCGTTTATATGGCCGGATCGAAATATTGAATTGAAACCGAATTGAAACTGAATTGAAATTCGAGACTGGTTTTCGCTTATCGAATAGATTACTTAGCGACAACGTCAGTTGCAAAGAAAAAAAACTTGCAGCAGATGGAAATGAAGGAAAACAATGACGAATTTGTATGGGGGGAGACTAGTTTTGCGCTAATATTTTTTGAAAAGTCTATAATAAAGTGAATTTTAACAAAAAAACAAAGTTACAGAGCTAAGAAGGAGTATCCTTTGAATACTACAAAGTAAACAATATATTCAGTTGAACAATTTTCTATGCATACATTTTGTAATAATTAATACGAAAAACAACAATTAATTAATAAAAAAAAATGTACAAAAAAAAGTGAAAATGTTTGTTGTAATTGGCTGCATCAAGAGCTGCACAAGCGTTTTTAGTCTACATGTTAAGTGTTTTTATTGGTTTTTTTTTTTGCTTCAATATACTTTCTCAGGTTTTTTTCTCTATAATTTGGTACTTTTTACTCTTCAATAGCTTCTGTTTTCACTTAACTATACACTTTAGGTCCGTTCGCGTACTTTATGTGTAGGAAAATGAAAAGTGGCAAATCTCCAAAATCGAGAGAGAATCCTCTCATTTCTAAGAAAAGTAAGCGAACGCTTTTGTGTAAAAAGTTGAAAAAACATCTTAGTTTGGCTTGAAAAGAAGCAACAGCTGTTTTTTTTTGCTGGCAAACTCATAGGATTTCATCATTTGACAGTTTTCATTTTCTTGCCAGCTGAAATTCTGTGTGAAGAATTTTACCATTCTCTTCGCGAACGCGTTTGTGTAGTTTTGCACGAAAATTTATATAAATTTACGTTTGCATATTAGTTCGCGAACGGACCTTTTATTAACAGTCACAATGATTTTTCTATACGATTTGTGTAAATTTCTGAAATTTTATCATTCAATTTGTTTCTGACGTTTAAGAAAGGGACTCGGCACTTCAGAAATAAATTTTTTACAAAATTGCTAAACGATGACAAATCCGTCAAAAATTCATGCTGAAAGTAAGTAACATACATTGGGATTTGGGATAGATAACATACACATTTATTTGCTTCTTTTCTTTTACAGAAGAATTTGTTGGAGAAATGGCAGCGGATATACCTTATGAATTATTATTATTATTATTATTTATTAAAACATAAATAAATTTACACTTTAATGTTTTTTGAACAGCGCTAGCTACCAAGGCTTTCGGCTGGAATGATACTTCTAATGGGATGTAAAGTTTGGGATATGTAATGAGGGGTAGAAAAATATGAAGAATAAAGTACTGGGACGGTCCGAGCCTGACGGATTATCGACTGCACGATCGCTAACTCGAAAGCCTGTCAGCCTCTGATCGTCCCCGTATATACCTAGCCTATTGTTATATTTCAGTTTCGGTTTTTAAAATTAATAGAATTTTGTAAACATTTTTTATATTATGTAGCGATTGTGAAGACAGAAGGTCGATGAGATGCTTATTAAACAATGTTTTACATATGTAGTCTACTTTTGGACAATCTGAAACCAGATGTTTTATTGTAAGGATGTGACCGGATTGGCAGAGGTGGCAAATTGGTGGGTTGTCCTTGTTGAGAAGATGGCGGTGGGTTATCTGGGTATGGCCGAGTCGAAGGCGCAAGAAACATTTGTTCGTTCGAGGTGTCGTGTCTGCTGGGTACATTGCTGCAACGGCTTTAGGGTTAATGGAGGAGTAGTGGTGGGTGTATGTGTTCCATTCTTCCCTTCTTTTCTGTTCCCATGCGTTGTTTACGAGATTCAAAAGGTCCCTCCTTGAAGGCATTAGTGGTGTGATATTTGGATATCCAGACGCGGTTTTCGCTGCGGTGTCTGCAAGTTCATTTCCTCTGATGCCTGAGTGCCCTGGGACCCACAGGATCATAATTCTTTTCCTTTTTTTAAAAATGTTGTCACGTATTTTGATCATTGTGCGTGTGCGGTTGTTTATATTCGTGATAGCGTTTAGCGTTAATAATCTGTCCGAGCAAATCACCACCTTTTTGAGGGAAGTATTACATATTTCTGTAGGCTTGAGGATTGCATAAGCTTCTGTAGAGTAACTTGAGAAGTACTTTGGTAGTCTCTCAGCTTGCAGAACGTCGCCTGCTTCGGGGACTACTGCAAAACCAGTTCCGGTGTCAGATTTAGATCCGTCTGTATAGAGTATATCCCATAAGTTGGGAACTTTTGAACTTTGCCATACTGGTGTTGATGACATCTGTTGGTAGTTCCCATGGAGGGGTATTTCCGAGAGTCAGTGGCTTGATTGTTGGTGGAATTCCTAGGTTCCTTATAACCTCTAAGGAGTTGTGGAGGGACGAAGGGTATTTCGGGCACTTTTTTCGTAGCAGAATTTTGTTTGCGTCTTCGCTTACTGGAGATTTGAAGGAATGGCAGATCTTCGAGGCTAGCCGTGCTGTGAGGAGGTGTATGCGGTGTTCAATGGATGTAAGGCCCGCTTCAGTTAGCATATTTTTTACTGGCGTGGTTGCGAAGGCTTTCAAGCTGCATCTGATCGCGGTGTGGTAAGATGGTTTGATCGTTTGTAGTGTTGACTTTGCACATTTTCCGTAGACTGCCAATCCGTAATCGATCTTGGATAAAATTATATTTCTTGTAACCTGAATGAGTGTGTTCGGATGGACTAAACTGTTTTTTGAAGATAAGAATCGTATTGTTGCATGTTTGCTTGAACTGTGTCATTCAGCATTAATTAGTCAACTACGCCATCTAGTAGAAAGTGGCCATATTACCGATTTTGGCAGCATTGGAATAGCAGTTTGAGTAGCTGTGGTATAACTTGGTATGTTGTTCTCGAACCTTCCGAACTTAACGAACCTTTCCAGATTCGTTGAGAAGGTTCGTTAATTTCAGAAGGTTCGAGAACAACATACCAAGTTATACCACAGCTACTCAAACTGCTATTCCAATGCTGCCAAAATCGGTAATATGGCCACTTTCTACTAGATGGCGTAGTTGACTAATTAATGCTGAATGACACAGTTCAAGCAAACATGCAACAATATCCCCCTCTTAAACTTGTTCGTCCCGAACAAGCACGTCAATATTTTCCCCATGGTAGCGATGGAGACGATCCACATGGACAACTTTCAGCTTGCCTCTTCCTCGCTGGATCCGGTAGACAACATCGTTGATGCGCTTCACTATCTTATAGGGTCCTTCCCAATCCTGCTGTAGTTTAGGTGACATACCTTTTCGGCGATGAGGGTTGTATAGCCATACCAGATCTGCTTCCTGGAATCCTGTGGTGGTCGCTTTTGTATCGTACCTCGTCTTCATGCGGTCGCTGGATATCCGAATCTTATCTCTAGTTTTCCGATGAATGTTTCTGATGATTTCTCTGAGATCCGCCACATAATCATCTTCATTCGTTGCTTCATCAGTCGGAGATCCAAACATCAATTCACTAGGTAACCGGATGGTTCGACCAAAAAGGATTTCGGATGGAGTATGTCCTGTTGTGTTATGAACTGCGCTTCGATAAGCTAATAGGAACATGGGGATGTGCTTGTCCCAGTCCCGCTAGCAGTCGCCAACAACCTTAGAAAGGAGTTCGTTTAAGGTTCTATTGAAGCGTTCCACCATTCCGTCCGATTGTGGATGAAGCGGGGTTGTTCTTGTCTTCTTAATCCCTAGTAGCTGGCATACTCCTTGAAAGATCTTCGACTCGAAGTTGCGACCTTGGCCCGAGTGCAATTCCATTGGTACGCCAAATCTGCTTACCCAGTTGTGGACAATCTGCTCTACCACGGTTTTAGCTTCTTGGTTAGGTATAGCAAAGGCTTCAGGCCATTTAGTGAAGTAGTCCATCACTACGAGGATATAGCGGTTTCCACTGTTGGTTTCTGGAAACGGTCCTGCGATGTCAACTGCAATCCTTTCAAAGGGCGCTCCAACGTTGTATTGATGCATCTTGCCTTGCATTTTTACTCTCGGGCCTTTACTGGCTGCGCAAGCGGCGCATTTTCGGCACCAGTTTTCGACATCGTCTCTTGCGTGGATCCAGTAAAAGTGTTCTCGCACTTTTTCGAGTGTCTTATTTACTCCCAAGTGACCTCCGGATACCCCATCATGTAGTTCCCTAAGTACTTCGTTGACTTTCGATCTGGGTACCACAAGTTGCATCACGGCTGATGTTCCATCCGAACTTTCCCATTTTCTTTTCAAAATGCCACCCTGGACATGAAGTGAGTCCCATTGTGCCAAGTATGCCTTCAATTCCGGACTCCTATTGGAGATCTGCTGCCAGTCCGGCTTGCCCTCATGTTCCTTCCAGGCGAGAATCGGCTCGATATCCGGATCTTCCTGTTGAGCATTCCGGATCTCCCGTGCACTCCAGCCGCTAATGGGCTCAGCTCTCAACCGTTGGACTGACACTTTATCTTTTTCCTCCTGGCGTACGCAATGTTTACAATCAGCCTTGCAGGGTCGCCGGGAGAGGGCATCTGCGTTGGAGTGAAGAGTTCCCTTTCGGTGCTGTATCTCGTAGTCATACATCTGCAGCCGCTCAATCCACCTCGCGACTTGTCCTTCAGGGTTCTTAAACTGCAGCAGCCACTTTAGAGACGCATGATCTGTACGCAGGATGAATTTCTGCCCATATAAGTACTTGTGGAAGTGCTTTGTTGCCAGGATCAAAGCCAGGAGTTCCCGCCTGGTCACGCAATAGTTCCTCTCCGGCTTGGATAGCACTTTACTGAAGTAGGAAACTACTCTCTCTTGGCCATCATGGATCTGCGAAAAACCGGCTCCGATCCCAACATTACTAGCGTCGGCATCTACAATAAATGTCTTTCCTGGAGTAGGGTACGCTAGAATTGAAGCATCACACAGTTGGTGTTTGAGACTCTTGAAACTCGCTTCGCATTCACCTGACCATTTAAATGGTTTTCCCTTTTCCGTCAGTTGATGCAAGCTCTTTGCGATCCTTGCGAAGTCCTTCACAAACCGTCTGTAGTAAGTTGCAAGTCCCAGGAAGCTTCTCAGTTGGTGTTTGTCTTTGGGAACGGGCCAATTTTTCACCGCATCGACCTTCTCTGGGTCAGTCCTTACTCCTTCGGACGAGATGATGTGCCCCAGATATTTTACCTCAGATCTAAAGAGATCACACTTTTTCGGGTTAAGCTTTAATTGTGCACTTCGTAGTCTCTGGAACACTTCCTTCAAGTTATCTCGATGTTCTTCAAACGTTTTTCCAACCACGATGACATCGTCCAAGTAGACCAAACACGTTTTCCATGTTAGCCAGTACACAGTCCAAATGGCATTACTGTGAATTGCCAGAGCCCGTTTCCTGCTGTGAAAGCTGTTTTCTCACGGTCTTCCGGATGTATCTGCACTTGCCAGTAGCCACTCTTCAGATCTAGAGTGGAAAACCATCGAGCTCCGGACAGTGTATCCAGCGTATCGTCAATCCTTGGTAGAGGGTAGCTATCCTTTTTGGTGACATTATTCAGTTGGCGACAGTCTACACAGAACCGAGTGCTGCCATCTTTCTTTTTGACTAGGACAATTGGAGATGCCCATGGGCTTTTAGAGCATTCGATTACTCCTTCCTTCTCCATCGTCGACATCATCTCTGCAACGTCCGTCTGCTTAGCCAATGGTAGTCGTCTGGGAGGCTGACGAATCGGTCTCGCATCTCCAGTGTCTATCCGGTGTTGTACAAGGTGTGTTCGGCCATACTCGCAGTCCCGCGAAGCGAATATATCAGCAAACTCGTTGATGAGGTTCCCTGCCATGGCTTGCTGCTCCCGATTCAGATCGCAGTGCTGAAATAAAGTTCTTTTGACCTCAGTCATTCCCATTAGTGAACGAGGCTTCGCAACACCTTCCTGTGATAGTTTCGTGATGGCAGTAACCGGTACACACTTTCCAACCACCTCACCTTGCTTCAATTTGACGCTTTTGTGTTCCGCATTAAGAACTCGTACGGGAACCATATTGTTCTTCGGCTCGACAAGCATTTTTCCAACCACGCAATTTCGGCAGTGGTTGTCTTCTGGCTCGACTAGAAAGAATCGGTGGGCCCCAGGATCACCTTTCAGCTATGTCCAAATCAGTGTCTCTGAAGAAGGTGGTAGGACCTCGTCCTTACTAATGACTGTCCTCAGGGATGCGACGTTCTCGTTCCCGTACACCATCGGAATTTCTACGTTTCGATACTTGAGTACTTGCATACCAATGTCCAATACTACATCATGCGCCTTCATGAAATCGATTCCAATGATGCATTCGGCACATATATCGGCTACTAGGAAAGCGTGGGAGAATACTAATCCTGCCAAATTTATTGTTAGTATGACCTCTCCATACACTTTCGCTGTCGCTCCTGTTGCTGTTTTCAGACAGTAATTGCTGGTGTTGTGCAGCCAAGACTGACGGACGATGTCCCTCCTTATGATGGAAGCGGTGGCACCGGTGTCGATGGTTGCCACGCACTTATTTTGTCCGATATAGGCTTCCACTGTTAGACTCTGGTTTCCTCGTTTGGTTTGGGAGACTTGAATTGTGGTCCTGGGGTCGTCGATTCCGGAAACCAACTTCTGCCCCACGAAGCTGGTCCTTACACGTTTTCCCGACTGCTGGTTATGCGAAGCTATATCTGCAGGATGGTTGTTATCCCTGCCAGATGCTTCTTCGTTGCCCCTCCTAGGCCCGCAATGCGGACAACTGCCTCGTCTGGGTGGAGCTCTGCACTGTCTCTGTAGGTGCCCTATTTTCTTGCAGTTTCAGCAGCGCATTTGACCTCTGTTATCTCTGCTCCGGTCTACGACGTCTGCTCTTTGACATGAACATTCAACGGCTGTCATTTCCCTTACGCGGTGGAACACATGCGATGCCTGATCAGCAGCTTGCATTGTCAAGGCAAATGCTAGGGCCTCAGCGAGAGTTCTCTTTCCAGCCATTCTTACGGCCATTTGCACTTGTCTATCTTCAATGGCTTGGATAAACGCCTCCACAGCCATTTCATTGATGAGAACCTCACCAGCATTAGGATATGACAAATATGCCAGACGTTCGATATCTGCTTGCAGCTGTTGAAGTGTTTCTCCCCGCTTCTGGACTCTACTGCGTAGCTGGACCTTGTACACTTGCTGCATATGCTCATCACCGAAGCGCATCTCTATAGCCTTGACCAGGGCGTCGTAGTCGCAGCTGTACCTCTTAGTGCGAGCGTTAGCGCAATCGACTTTTCCTCGTTGTCCCAGCTGTTCGCCATTGCAGCTGCTTCAAACTGTTTCTTATAAATTGGCCATGATGTTTGACCGTCGAAAACAGGAGGCTGCATCTCTTTCCTTCTCGGGCAGGCCGCAGAATTTTCTCGAGCCTTCTGCTTCTTCACTTTCTCCAGCTCTCTAGCCAAGTTCTCGAAGTTTGTTTCATGCTTGCAAAACGTCTGATGGATTTCGTCGAATTTGGTTTCAACCTTCTCGAACTTGTGGTCAATTTCTTCGAGTTTTCCTTCGAGAACATTTTTAAAATCTTCTACAGCGCTCTTTTGGGCGGCAACTATGGAATTCTTTTGTTCTTCGAATTTAGAGTCCATTGACTCCAATTTCGAATCCAGAGAATTCTTCTGTTCATTGAACTGAGAGTCTATAGAATTCTTTTGTTCATCAAATTTAGAGTCCATTGATTCCAATTTGGAATCTAGAGAATTCTTCTGTTGTTCTAGAGAATTCTTTTGTTCATCAAACTTAGCTTCCTGCAGTCGAAGCACCAGATCACTTTTTCCTCCAGCTGTGGAGAGATTCCGCTTTTCTAGCTCAGCTTTTAACTGCGGTATACTGAGCTGTAGTAATTTCAATGTGCGGCCCATTTTTCTTTCCTTTTTTTTCACTAAATACGTTTTTTTTTTTTTTTTTTAAACTAATTCACTTCACTTTAATTTCGCACTGAATACGTTTTATCCCACTTCTGACACCAATGTTGCATCCAGGCTAGGATTCGAAAAGATAAAACGTAATTCTATTTAATTAATCTTTATTAGTTCTCTTTCAATGTCTTTTACTTCTTGATTATTATTCTAATAATTCACTTATTTAATTCAAGTGAATTATTAGAATAATAATCAAGAAGTAAAAGACATTGAAAGAGAACTAATAAAGATTAATTAAATAGAATTACGTTTTATCTTTTCGAATCCTAGCCTGGATGCAACAGTATAATATTTAGCCTGGTAGCTAGCTTTTTTTTTAGTACTACACAATGTTCTTTAAAATTAAAGTGCTTATCAAATATGATGCCTAAGATATTTAAGATATTTACATTTGGAACTTGTATATTGTTGGTACTAATACAATTTCTTTTTCTACAAATATGTAGGTGTTTACTTTTATCGGGTGAGATAATGGATCCTGAGTGGGTGCACCATTGATTTAGGTCAGCAAGTATGTTTTGGAAAGATTCCTTAGTGCGATTGTTATCATTGCACTTAGATAAAAGGATTACGTCGTCCGCATATAGGACGTGGTTTATGTTCTTGTAACTTGCTATTATTTCGCTAATATCGTTATACGCGATTATGAATAATGTTACTGACAATGGTGAACCCTGGGGGATACCATTGTTTAATGTGTGCACAGTTGAGAAGAAGTTGTTCAATTTTACTCTAAATTTTCTATGTACCAAAAATGCTTTTATAAACGAGTACTTTTTGGGGCCAATTTTCCACTGTATAAGTTTGTTAAGGATTATGTGGATACCGATCCGATCGAATGCCTTTTCGAAGTCAAGTAACAGGATGGATACATGGTTTTTGCATGACAGAGCGGAAGCAACGAATTCATCGATGTGGAGGAGGGTGTCGGCGGTGCTGCGTCCATGTTTGAAAGCTACTTGGTTGGGATCGATATAGTTGTTCTTTTCTATATACCAGAGTAGACGTATAGAAACGATTTTTTCTAGCAACTTGCTAGTGCATGGCAGTTACGAGATTGGTCTGTATCCCTTAGGGTCTGTTAGCTTCTTTGTGGGTTTTGGAATGGGAATTATAGTAGCGACCTTCCAAGCATGAGGTACTATACCTTGGGTAAGGATGTTGTTATATAGTTTTAAAATTCGTTGCTTAAATATACCAGGGGTATTTCTTATCATTGGGTGTGAGATGCGGTCCTGGCCTGGAGTTTTTCCTTTTAGTGCATTCAGACAGCTTTCGAGTTCTAGAGTGCTTATTGGTTTTTCTATGTGCTTTGCCGATATGCTCAGGCTGTATTCCTGGGGCGATCTATTTACCGCGTAGCGTTTTGCTTCGAGAAAGTTTGTTGAAAAACTTGAATCATCGGAATAAACAGACCAAGCCGAGCCAAACTATTCACAGATGTCTGGTGGGTTGTTGGTCGTCCCAGATTCTGTTATTAACGACCTTATCGCATATGGGGTGTAATTACCTGTAATTGTTTTAATATCGGCCCACAATTTTTTACTTGTAGAGTTCGGGTTGATATTCGAGGTAAACTTTTGTAAGCTTTCTATTTTTGAAATCTTTGCTATTTTTCGAAACATGGCATTAGCTTTGCGATAGTTCACGAGGTTTGTGTCAGAGGGATATTTTTTGAATGTTCTCCAGAGCCTCTGTTTATTACACCGAAGCGTAGCTAATTCGGAGTTCCACCATGGGACAATCTTTTTATGGGGGATGTTTTTTGTTTGGGGGATAGCGAGATTCACTGCAAAACGCATTGTTTTGGTTATTAAAGCCCCTTCTTTGTTGATGTTTGGTGAACGATGTTTGCATTTTGCAAATTCAAGAACGTTCTTGATGTAGGATGCCCAGTTAGCCCGTTCCGTTTGGAATTTAGCTTGTGGTTTTTTGTGAGTGGACTTTATACCGAGATCTAAGCTAGTCAGTATTGGAAAGTGATCACTCCCATGCAGGTTATCGAAGATTTTCCACGTAGTTTTGGCCAGTAATGGGGGGGAAATTAAAGTAACGTCGACGTGCGTCAATGTTTTGTGTGTAGAGAAATGAGTTGGGCTACCATCGTTTAGAATAGCAAGATTGGACAGAGTTAAGAAGTTCTCAAATATTGTGCCTCTGGAATTACTTACAGGCGAACCCCATAGTGGGTTCCAGGAATTAATGTCTGCTGTTAACAAAATTGGTGTTTGGATGCCATTTGTTATGTTGAATAAGTCCGTGGTGGTGAAAGTTTGGCAAGGGGGAATATACATCGAAATAATGGTAAGTTTGGTGTTAAGCTGAATCTCTACCGCTACCAAGGAGATTTTAGAATTGATTGATAGGTGGGTATGGGGGATGGAGTTGTGAATTAGTACCGCTGTGCCTTGTTTTGCTGAGTTATTAGATGGAAAGTTGTGAAAGTACGCTGTATATTGTTTCGGAGGGTGGCGAGAGAAATTGGTTTGTAGATGGGTTTCCTGGAGGGTTATTATAGAAAGATTATGGTCATTTACTAATAGTTGTAATTCATGAGAATTATTAAAATAGCCATTGAGGTTCCATTGAAGGACCTTTAACAATTTAGTTTTGGTTGTGTTTGGCGGCTTTTGTCCAATATACGCTGGGTTATATTGTAAAAAGCCTGTGCAGGAGGTGTGGTTGGTGGTGGAGGGATGATTTCGACTCCGCTGCTCATAGCCCGAGCCATCCGGGGCTCGAGACGGTCCCGGATGCCTCGGGCTATGGGCAGCGGAGTCGGCGTTGTTGGGGCATGTGATTGTATTATATACATTCATCGTCGCTTGCAGAGGGGTTGATGTAGTAATTGTTGTACTTAATCAGTGATTGGGTAACTTTAGATAAGGGTGAGATGGTATTATTTGGGGTGGGGTCAGGGATACGTGGTGGTATAATTGGTGGTTTTTGGTTGTATGTTATGGGGTGGTCAAAATTTGGCGAGTGTGGGTGAATAGTTTCATTGGAGTTGATTAGGCTTGCGGTGATACTGTTTTGTGGAGTGTATGAGTTAGATGTTGTATTATTAAGTGAGCTTGGATTATCGTTCTGTGCGTGCAGAGCGAGTTTTGTACTAATTTTATTATTGGCTTGAGAATCTGGAGAGGGCGTGTTACG
This sequence comes from Portevinia maculata, assembly GCA_949715645.1. NCBI lineage: Eukaryota > Metazoa > Arthropoda > Insecta > Diptera > Syrphidae > Portevinia > Portevinia maculata. The sequence goes on along the minus strand of OX454528.1, from coordinate 43,813,933 downwards.
AGGGGGTTTGTTTGCTTCCACTGATGGCATACTAATAGGGACTGGGTTTGGTTGGACAGAGCTCTTTGCGACAGTTGCATACGATTGTGAAGATGTGAGTTCGGGGTTTAAGTCGCTGAATATTTGTTTTGCTTCAAACATTGAACATTTTTTGGTTGTTTTTATTTTAAGTATTTCTTTAGCTTTAAGAAACGATTTGCAGGATTTCGAAGAGGCGGGGTGTTCTTCAGAACAGTTTGCACAGAAGGTCCGCGTGCATGTGTGCGGGTCTTGCGGTGAGAGATTGCATTTCTCGCACGAGGGATTATTTTTGCACCTTTTGGCGGTGTGGCCCAATAGTTGGCAGTTTTTACAGCCCATTGGGTTGGGGAAGTATTCCTCTACTTTGCAATTATACCAGCCTATATTAACTGTGTTCGGTGGGCGGAAGAGGTCAAAGGTGAAAAGGATTAGGCCTGTGGGTGTTTGCTTGCCTTCAATGATTTTTTTTAATTTAAACACTTCTGTGACGCCTTGCGACCTCATTTCTTTGACAATTTCATCGTCTGGTACGTTACGTAGATAAGGTGCATAGACTGTTCCCTTGGAGGCATTGAGATTTGTGTGTAGTGTTACTTTTATCGATCAGAGGTTTGATAACATTTTTTTGGACAGAAAAGTGTCTGCAATTCTTTGCGATTTGACTTAAATTAGTAAATTGCCATCTCGAAGTTGGGTAATATATTCGTATCCAGTACTTATACCATCAATTGTTTTTTTTAATATGAAGACACTGAAGGAAGATAATGGTTTTTCTTCGCTTGCCGGTGCGATCACAATGAATTTGGGGTTAGGGTTAGCACTTGTTGAGAATGTTGGAATTGAAATATGGTCAATGATTGTATAATTGGGTTTTCTTTTTTTTATTTTTCGGTTCGGCAAGCAGAACTACGTCTAGACCGCTGAACCGGTTACCTGAAAGCACATGTGGTCCTGATGCCATAATTTGACAGTTCTTATCCCTGGCTGTTTTTTTTTATTTTTTTTTTTCACTCACTGATGGGTTAGAAAGAGAGAGTGAAAACGGAAAAACGCTATTGAAATAGCGGAGAAAGTACCAACGAAAGTAAGCGAGAAGCACACCAAGAAGCGAAACGATGCTTTCGGCTTGGGGGTTAGTCGGTGACTGATGCCTTATGAAAAAATGTATTGTTCTGAGAAATAAAATACAAACATAAACAAACATTTTTGATTTTTATTTTTGCGATACTCGATTCTTGATTCTTTTCTTATCTAGCCTCGATTTGTACCTTTTTTGGATCAGTTTTGGATTTGTTTTTTGCTGATCACAGCGAGTCTCACAATACATACACATGTGAGTGCGCGGCTGTTACAATTTCAATACTAATTGGATCCGAAAAACGTCGTTTTTTGGAGCCGTATGCGGAGTACTCCATATATCGTTGACTCCGTTTGCGGACTAAGAACGGAGTCTCTTACTTGAAGGGGGTCTATTGGCGACGAAAATCCCAGTAAAATGAACACAACGAGGGAAAACAAAACAGTCGCGTTTGCATGCTGATTTTTAAACTGAATACAAACAAATTTGTGCTAGAGCACTTTGCGAAGCCATCTCTTTCTGAGGTGCCGAATCACTTTTTTAAACGTCAAAAAAATTGAAGGATGCAATAGGGCTTGTCACGACAATGTCAGTGTCAAAAGAGAGAGAAAAAAAACGACAATGTCAGTGTCAAAAGAGAAAAAAAAAACAAACAAACAGCTGAATGAAATGAATGAAAACAATGGCGAATTTGCATGGCGGGAAATAAGTTCTCCGCGAATAGTTACTAAAAGTTTATAACAAAGCCAATTTTAACAAAAAAAATTTAGGGAACTAAGAAGTAGTATCCAAACCACGTTTTGGATAATTAAAAAGTTAACATTATAATGTGATTGTGTTCAAAAAATAAAAGTGGAAAAGTGAGAATATCGTAGTTGTGGCAAAAAATGTTTTTGTTGCAAAGATCTCGTAATAATTTTTTATTAAAGTGAATTATAACAAAAACAAATTTCCAGAACTAAAAAGGAGTACCTATCCAAACACTATTTTGGAATACTCAAAACATAACAATACATTAAGATTCTGTACAAAAAATAAAAGTGAAACCGTGACAATAGCCTTTTGGCAAAAAAATATTTCTGTTTCGAAGCAACTTTTTACTTTAATTTACTTCCTCACGTTTTTTCTCTATAAGTTGGTACTTTTTAATCTTCAATTGCTTCTGTTTTCACTTAAATATACACTTTATTAACAATCACAATGATTATTCATTTCATTCAGCTGTTTGTTTGTTTTTTTTTTTGCTCTTTTGACACTGACATTGTTTTCATTCAATTGACGTTTGACGTTTAAGAAAGGGATGCGGCACTTCAGAAAGAGATAGCTTGGTGAAAAGCCCTATTTCAGCAAAATGCAGAAAGCGTATTGAAAAATCCTTGTGCTTTTAATAAGTTGAAATTTTGGTGAAATCAAAAGCAATTGAAAAGTAAAAACTGCAAATCTATAATCAAAAAACCTGAGAAAGTAGGTTCATACAAAAAAAAACAGTGAACACGTTGACCAAGAGGGTTGTGCAGCTCTTGAAGCAGCAATTTATAGTATTTTTCACTTTACTGTATAATTTTGTTATTTATTAATTGTTTTCATTCGTTTGTATTTAGTAAAATGTTTGTATAGAAAATTGTTCAACTTAATTTGTTTCCAAACAAAAATAACAACACGATTCTCACAGTTTCATTTTAATTTTTTTACACGATCCTATTATATTGTTTATTTTAGAGTATTCAAAATCAGTTCAACCTCCCCTTCTGATCGTCCATATCAGTGTTTTGTTGGATGTCATCCCCTCCTGCTTAATGGGCGAATTGGTTGGTTGTTGTTGCGCACCTTATTTAATTTAATTTTTACCTTTGTTACTCAGCACATGTGTAGTCACGAGGACTAAATCTCCAACGTCATGAAGTGTCGCCTTACGGCGTTTCCGGTTGGCATATTCCAGGCGCTTACTGTCGGTGCCCCTCTCGAAGCTTCTTACTTCTTTGAGCACTTGCGGTAGCTGGCGCAGTGTTGGAGTTATCTCTGCGTTGAAATTGGTGCTATCTAAGCTGTTGTTCAGGGCATGCGTCATGAGGATGAGCGCTCGTAATTCACGGCCAAAAGTGAGATAAGCTGCCGTTTACCCCGTGCTAGAACAGATTACGGTGTACATCTCGAAGCGAATCGATGAAAGATGTTGCGACCAAGTGTCAGGTTGGTTACCGACTAGGATCGTTAATTGGGGTTTGAGGTCTCGATTCTTCCTCACGAACATGTTTAGCTGCGGATGGTACACTGGGGTCAGCATGTGGTCAATTCCTTGTCTCGTCGTTAGGTACTGCATTATTGATGAGATATAATGGGATCCATTGCCGATAGTGATTCGTCTGGGACTTTCGTATCTTAGGAGCACCTCGTGTAGCAGCAGGCTTGCGCATTGTTCTGCGGTAACTCTACCCATCAGCTGGCGGAATTCTCGACTACGAAGATCCAACGGTTTTTGTTGCTGGCTGGCAATGGCCGAAATAGGTCTATAGAACATTTTTGGAATCCTTGCTTGGTAGCTTGGGTTTTATATAACCCTGCTGGTTGAAGATTGCTGGGTTTGTATCGTTGGCACGCTTCGCATTCTTTCACATATGTCTCTACCCTGAAAACATCTTGTTCCAATAAAGGTAAACAAATAAATAAAAGGGCTCAGTGGGCTCAAGGCCCCCCCTCCCAAGCCACCAAGATCATGTTATTATTAAAGTGATGTCATCATAATGTACATGATTAACTGAAACTTGTTCGTAAATCTTAGAGATTTAGAAGGAGCTCAGATACTCGAGGAAGGAAGATACTTGAAGTACTGTGTGTACTTCCAGTTATGTCAGCAGAGCGGGTGGCAATGGTGCAGTAGTAGTGTATTCGCTTACGGAATGGAAGGTCGTGTGTTCGAATCCCGGCCAACAATCCCGTGGAGAAAAACCCTACAACTGCACCCAAACACTTCTTTCCTATCTCTCTATTCTTTCTAATACCAAGTAGCTTACACTGTGTTCTTAGCATTATAAGGGTACTGTAACAACAGAAAAAAAAGAAAAGAAAAAAAAAGAGAACATTTTCCGTCCTGAGAAGGTTAAAGACTTTGCAGAGCATCCATGAATATTCACAGAGAAATCAATATAGATCCTGAGGAAGTTGTTGAACAATTTGCCAACAAAAAAAATTGGAGAAAGGATTTGATTTTCCCAAAAAACAATAATTAAACATTATGTTTAACTATTTTAACATTCAAACTTGAGTTTTCAAAACTTGGATATATAAAAAATTAACCAAGTTCATTATTATTTCTTGCCTATAATATTATTATAACAAATTAATAAAATGTTGTTCACAAAAAGCTTAATTTTATGGATTACGGAAGATAAAGTTTCTTGGATGATAAACAAAATGTTGGATTCACTTATTTTATCAACTTAAAAGGACTACAAAAAATTAAAAGGGAAACAAATATTGAACAATTTTACAGGTGTTTTTTTAACCGCTTAAGTAGGTCTTGTTGCAAGATACCTCACTTGCGGGCAACAAAACTTACATTTATCCACGTAAGCCCGTAACACAGGTGGCAATGGTGCGATGGTAGTGTATTCACAGATCGTGCGTTCGAATCCCGACCAGGGCCATGATTTTTATAAATTGAATACACACAACAAAAACAGATCTCCCTAAAGCAATTTAGGCGCCACCTGTTGAGAAAAAAAATCCCATCGCACCAAACTTGTTTCCTATCCTTCTATTCTTTCATACAGTACGTAGGACCCAGAAATAGACAATGAATCATTTGCTCGGAGCTACTTACAGCAACAAACAAAATGCGTGCGCTGTGGTTTCCACTATAAGGGTACTGTGTACTACAGAAAAAAGAAATCCCTTTAGCGCACGCAAATTATAAAATTATAAATTATATAAAAAAAAAAAAAAAGTTTTAAAGCTGACTCAACACTCTGTCGAGATCCTGTAGATGCGATGAAAAAGTCATCGATGAATGCTAACACGAACATGTCCGGCAACCTAGCTCTAAATCTATCCAGTAGACGTTAAAATGTGTCAGGAGCGTTTCGAAGTCCGAATGGCATTCTAAGGCATCTGAACATTCCAAATGGTGTGATGAATGCAGTTTTATTCCGATCCGCGGGCTCCACTAGGATCTGCCAATAGCCTTGTTGTAGATCGATGGTGGTGACATGTATGGTGTTGACTTTGCGTTATGTAGCAGACCGTCAATCGTTGGTAGGGGGTATCTGTCGGCAGTTGTGGTTTCGTTGAGGCCCGAAAGTCGATACAGAACCTGATCTCAGCGTTTTTTTGGGAAATAAGACCACCGCTGCAGCCAATGGAGAATCAAAGGGCTCTATTATCCCAAGCTGAAACATTTTCTGTATTTCCGTTTTTAATTGCTCTATACGTGGAGGTGACAAACGATACGGGGGTGACGCTGTGGGTGCGTGTGTCCCGGTAAGTGCGATGTGTTACCTCGCACATATTGTCTGTTCTTTGCGGTCATCTGGATAGTGGGTATGTTACCACTATGGCTTAATGCCGAGAATACCACTAGGTCTAGCACTACCATCGTTTGCGCTGTTCTGGCTACAGTTGGGGCAATTCATTTTTATGTGCCTCAGTTTTCCGCATCCGAAGCAGACAGGCTGGCTGACAGCAGGTTTCGTCACAGATGCTGATGGTTCACTTGGTTGTATTGGTTGCTTCTGTTGGGATTGCTGCTTGACAAGTTTTCGGCATTCCTCCTGTAAGTGTCCGCTTTGGTAGCAATGGCTGCAATTCAGTGACTCCTTCCTGGTGCATGGATTCATCTGGTCGTACTCTCTGACGAGGAAGATTAGCATTCGGAACGACGAAAGCTCGCTTCGCTTCACTGCCTTATTATAGCTGTCGTGTAGTAGGCCACCATATCAATAATATGTACCTCTGGTATAGCTGGAGCTGGAATTTCGGAAGGCAAGGCTCTCTTCTGGCTAATGAACTGGTCCGCCGGCACATTAAGCCGTCGCCTCCTTTCGAACACATTTCACAATTTCGAGATATAAATAGATGTTATGTTGTTCTCGAACCTTCTAAACTCCACGAATCTGGAATGACTTTATGAAAAGAACTTTATTCCAGCACTGCGATATCTGAATCAGGAGCAGCAATCCATGGCAGGGAACCTCATCAACGAGTTTGCTGATATATTCGCTTCACGGGACTGCGAGTATGGCCGAACACACCTTGTACAACACCGGATAGACACTGGAGATGCAAGACCGATTCGGCAGCCTCCCAGACGATTACCATTGGCTAAGCAGACGGAGGTTGCAGAGATGGTGTCGACGATGGAGAAGGAAGGAGTAATCGAATGCTCTAAAAGCCCATGGGCATCTCCAATTGTCCTAGTCAAAAAGAAAGATGGCAGCACTCGGTTCTGTGTAGACTATCGCCAACTGAATAATGTCACCAAAAAGGATAGCTACCCTCTACCAAGGATTGACGATACGCTGGATACACTGTCCGGAGCCCGATGGTTTTCCACTCTAGATCTGAAGAGTGGCTACTGGCAAGTGCAGATCCATCCGGAAGACCGTGAGAAAACGGCTTTACCAAAAATGCTTTTATAAACGAGTACATTTTGGGGCCAATTTTCCACTGTATAAGTTTGTTAAGGATTATGTGGATACCGATCCGATCGAATGCCTTTTCGAAGTCAAGTGACAGGATGGATACATGGTTTTTGCATGACAGAGCGGAAGCAACGAATTCATCGATGTGGAGGAGGGTGTCGGCGGTGCTGCGTCCATGTTTGAAAGCTACTTGGTTGGGATCGATATAGTTGTTCTTTTCTATATACCAGAGTAGACGTATAGAAACGATTTTTTCTAGCAACTTGCTAGTGCATGGCAGTTACGAGATTGGTCTGTATCCCTTAGGGTCTGTTAGCTTCTTTGTGGGTTTTGGAATGGGAATTATAGTAGCGACCTTCCAAGCATGAGGTACTATACCTTGGGTAAGGATGTTGTTATATAGTTTTAAAATTCGTTGCTTAAATATACCAGGGGTATTTCTTATCATTGGGTGTGAGATGCGGTCCTGTCCTGGAGTTTTTCCTTTTAGTGCATTCAGACAGCTTTCGAGTTCTAGAGTGCTTATTGGTTTTTCTATGTGCTTTGCCGATATGCTCAGGCTGTATTCCTGGGGCGATCTATTTACCGCGAAGCGTTTTGCTTCGAGAAAGTTTGTTGAAAAACTTGAATCATCGGAATAAACAGACCAAGCCGAGCCAAACTATTCACAGATGTCTGGTGGGTTGTTGATCGTCCCAGATTCTGTTATTAACGACCTTATCGCATATGGGGTGTAATTACCTGTAATTGTTTTAATATCGGCCCACAATTTTTTACTTTTAGAGTTCGGGTTGATATTCGAGGTAAACTTTTGTAAGCTTTCTATTTTTGAAATCTCTGCTATTTTTCGAAACATTGCATTAGCTTTGCGATAGTTCACGAGGTTTGTGTCAGAGGGATATTTTTTGAATGTTCTCCAGAGCCTCTGTTTATTACACCGAAGCGTAGCTAATTCGGAGTTCCACCATGGGACAATCTTTTTGTGGGGGATGTTTTTTGTTTGGGGGATAGCGAGATTCACTGCAAAACGCATTGTTTTGGTTATTAAAGCCCCTTCTTTGTTGATGTTTGGTGAACGATGTTTGCATTTTGCAAATTCAAGAACGTTCTTGATGTAGGATGCCCAGTTAGCCCTTTCTGTTTGGAATTTAGCTTGTGGTTTTTTGTGAGTGGACTTTATACCGAGATCTAAGCTAGTCAGTATTGGAAAGTGATCACTCCCATGCAGGTTATCGAAGATTTTCCACGTAGTTTTGGCCAGTAATGGGGGGGAAATTAAAGTGACGTCGACGTGCGTCAATGTTTTGTGTGTAGAGAAATGAGTTGGGCTACCATCGTTTAGAATAGCAAGATTGGACAGAGTTAAGAAGTTCTCAAATATTGTGCCTCTGGAATTACTTACAGGCGAACCCCATAGTGGGTTCCAGGAATTAATGTCTGCTGTTAACAAAATTGGTGTTTGGATGCCATTTGTTATGTTGAATAAGTCCGTGGTGGTGAAGGTTTGGCAAGGGGGAATATACATCGAAATAATGGTAAGTTTGGTGTTAAGCTGAATCTCTACCGCTACCAAGGAGATTTTAGAAAAAATTGATTGATAGGTGGGTATGGGGGATGGAGTTGTGAATTAGTACCGCTGTGCCTTGTTTTGCTGAGTTATTAGATGGAAAGTTGTGAAAGTACGCTGTATATTGTTTCGGAGGGTGGCGAGAGAAATTGGTTTGTAGATGGGTTTCCTGGAGGGTTATTATAGAAGGATTATGGTCATTTACTAATAGTTGTAATTCATGAGAATTATTAAAATAGCCATTGAGGTTCCATTGAAGGACCTTTAACAATTTAATTTTGGTTGTGTTTGGCGGCTTTTGTCCAATATACGCTGGGTTATATTGTAAAAAGCCTGTGCAGGAGGTGTGGTTGGTGGTGGAGGGATGATTTCGACTCCGCTGACCTGAGCCCGAGCCATCCGGGGCTCGAGACGGTCCCGGATGCCTCGGGCTATGGGCAGCGGAGTCGGCGTTGTTGGGGCATGTGATTGTATTATATACTTTCATCGTCGCTTGCAGAGGGGTTGATGTAGTAATTGTTGTACTTAATCAGTGATTGGGTAACTTTAGATAAGGGTGAGATGGTATTATTTGGGGTGGGGTCAGGGATACGTGGTGGTATAATTGGTGGTTTTTGGTTGTATGTTATGGGGTGGTCTAAATTTGGCGAGTGTGGGTGAATAGTTTCATTGGAGTTGATTAGGCTTGCGGTGATACTGTTTTGTGGTGTGTATGAGTTAGATGTTGTATTATTAAGTGAGCTTGGATTATCGTTCTGTGCGTGCAGAGCGAGTTTTGTACTTATTTTATTATTGGCTTGAGAATCTGGAGAGGGCGTGTTACGAGGGGGTTTGTTTGCTTCCGTTGATGGAATACTAATAGGGACTGGGTTTGGTTGGACAGAGCTCTTTGCGACAGTTGCATACGATTGTGCAGATGTGAGTTCGGGGTTTAAGTCGCTGAATATTTGTTTTGCTTCAAACATTGAACATTTTTTGGTTGTTTTTATTTTAAGTATTTCTTTAGCTTTAAGAAACGATTTGCAGGATTTTGAAGAGGCGGGGTGTTCTTCAGAACAGTTTGCACAGAAGGTCCGCGTACATGTGTGCGGGTCTTGCGGTGAGAGATTGAATTTCTCGCACGAGGGATTATTTTTGCACCTTTTGGCGGTGTGGCCCAATAGTTGGCAGTTTTTACAGCGCATTGGGTTAGGGAAGTATTCCTCTACTTTGCAATTATACCAGCCTATATTAACTGTGTTCGGCGGGCGGAAGAGGTCAAAGGTGAAAAGGATGAGGCCTGTGGGTGTTTGCTTGCCTTCAATGATTTTTTTTTAATTTAAACACTTCTGTGACGCCTTGCGACCTCATTTCTTTGACAATTTCATCGTCTGGTACGTTACGTAGATAAGGTGCATAGACTGTTCCCTTGGAGGCATTGAGATTTGTGTGTAGTGTTACTTTTATCGATCAGAGGTTTGGTAACATTTTTTTGGACAGAAAAGTGTCTGCAATTCTTTGCGATTTGACTAAAATTAATAAATTGCCATCTCGAAGTTGGGTAATATATTCGTATACAGTACTTATACCATCAATTGCTTTTTTTAATATGAAGACACTGAAGGAAGATAATGGTTTTTCTTCGCTTGCCGGTGCGATCACAATGAATTTGGGGTTAGGGTTAGCACTTGTTGAGAATGTTGGAATTGAAATATGGTCAATGATTGTATAATTGGGTTTTCTTTTTTTATTTTTCGGTTCGGCAAGCAGAACTACGTCTAGACCGCTGAACCGGTTACCTGAAAGCACATGTGGTCCTGAGGCCATAATTTGACAGTTCTTATCCCTGGCTGTTTTTTTTTATTTTTTTTTCACTCACTGATGGGTTAGAAAGAGAGAGTGAAAACGGAAAAACGCTATTGAAATAGCGGAGAAAGTACCAACGAAAGTAAGCGAGAAGCACACCAAGAAGCGAAACGATGCTTTCGGCTTGGGGGTTAGTCGGTGACTGATACCTTATGAAAAAATGTATTGTTCTGAGAAATAAAATACAAACATAAACAAACATTTTTGATTTTTATTTTGGCGATACTCGATTCTTGATTCTTTTCTTATCTAGCCTCGATTTGTACCTTTTTTTGGATTTGTTTTTTGCTGATCACAGCGAGTCTCACAATACATACACATGTGAGTGCGCGGCTGTTACAATTTCAATACTAATTGGATCCGAAAAACGTCGTTTTTTGGAGCCGTATACGGAGTACTCCATATATCGTTGACTCCGTTTGCGGACTAAGAACGGAGTCTCTTACTTGAAGGGGGTCTATTGGCGACGAAAATCACAGTAAAATGAACACAACGAGGGAAAACAAAACAGTCGCGTTTGCATGCTGATTTTTAAACTGAATACAAACAAATTTGTGCTAGAGCACTTTGCGAAGCCATCTCTTTCTGAGGTGCCGAATCACTTTTTTAAACGTCAAAAAAATTGAAGGATGCAATAGGGCTTGTCACGACAATGTCAGTGTCAAAAGAGAGAGAAAAAAAACGACAATGTCAGTGTCAAAAGAGAAAAAAAAAACAAACAAACAGCTGAATGAAATGAATGACAACAATGGCGAATTTGCATGGCGGGAAATAAGTTCTCCGCGAATAGTTACTAAAAGTTTATAACAAAGCCAATTTTAACAAAAAAAAATTTAGGGAACTAAGAAGTAGTATCCAAACCACGTTTTGGATAATTAAAAAGTTAACATTATAATGTGATTGTGTTCAAAAAATAAAAGTGGAAAAGTGAGAATATCGTAGTTGTGGCAAAAAATGTTTTTGTTGCAAAGATCTCGTAATAATTTTTTATTAAAGTGAATTATAACAAAAACAAATTTCCAGAACTAAAAAGGAGTACCTATCCAAACACTATTTTGGAATACTCAAAACATAACAATACATTAAGATTCTGTACAAAAAATAAAAGTGAAACCGTGACAATAGCCTTTTGGCAAAAAAATATTTCTGTTTCGAAGCAACTTTTTACTTTAATTTACTTCCTCACGTTTTTTCTCTATAAGTTGGTACTTTTTAATCTTCAATTGCTTCTGTTTTCACTTAAATATACACTTTATTAACAATCACAATGATTATTCATTTCATTCAGCTGTTTGTTTGTTTTTTTTTTTGCTCTTTTGACACTGACATTGTTTTCATTCAATTGACGTTTGACGTTTAAGAAAGGGATGCGGCACTTCAGAAAGAGATAGCTTGGTGAAAAGCCCTATTTCAGCAAAATGCAGAAAGCGTATTGAAAAATCCTTGTGCTTTTAATAAGTTGAAATTTTGGTGAAATCAAAAGCAATTGAAAAGTAAAAACTGCAAATCTATAATCAAAAAACCTGAGAAAGTAGGTTCATACAAAAAAAAACAGTGAACACGTTGACCAAGAGGGTTGTGCAGCTCTTGAAGCAGCAATTTATAGTATTTTTCACTTTACTGTATAATTTTGTTATTTATTAATTGTTTTCATTCGTTTGTATTTAGTAAAATGTTTGTATAGAAAATTGTTCAACTTAATTTGTTTCCAAACAAAAATAACAACACGATTCTCACAGTTTCATTTTAATTTTTTTACACGATCCTATTATATTGTTTATTTTAGAGTATTCAAAATCAGTTCAACCTCCCCTTCTGATCGTCCATATCAGTGTTTTGTTGGATGTCATCCCCTCCTGCTTAATGGGCGAATTGGTTGGTTGTTGTTGCGCACCTTATTTAATTTAATTTTTACCTTTGTTACTCAGCACATGTGTAGTCACGAGGACTAAATCTCCAACGTCATGAAGTGTCGCCTTACGGCGTTTCCGGTTGGCATATTCCAGGCGCTTACTGTCGGTGCCCCTCTCGAAGCTTCTTACTTCTTTGAGCACTTGCGGTAGCTGGCGCAGTGTTGGAGTTATCTCTGCGTTGAAATTGGTGCTATCTAAGCTGTTGTTCAGGGCATGCGTCATGAGGATGAGCGCTCGTAATTCACGGCCAAAAGTGAGATAAGCTGCCGTTTACCCCGTGCTAGAACAGATTACGGTGTACATCTCGAAGCGAATCGATGAAAGATGTTGCGACCAAGTGTCAGGTTGGTTACCGACTAGGATCGTTAATTGGGGTTTGAGGTCTCGATTCTTCCTCACGAACATGTTTAGCTGCGGATGGTACACTGGGGTCAGCATGTGGTCAATTCCTTGTCTCGTCATTAGGTACTGCATTATTGATGAGATATAATGGGATCCATTGCCGATAGTGATTCGTCTGGGACTTTCGTATCTTAGGAGCACCTCGTGTAGCAGCAGGCTTGCGCATTGTTCTGCGGTAACTCTACCCATCAGCTGGCGGAATTCTCGACTACGAAGATCCAACGGTTTTTGTTGCTGGCTGGCAATGGCCGAAATAGGTCTATAGAACATTTTTGGAATCCTTGGTTGGTAGCTTGGGTTTTATATAACCCTGCTGGTTGAAGATTGCTGGGTTTGTATCGTTGGCACGCTTCGCATTCTTTCACATATGTCTCTACCCTGAAAACATCTTGTTCCAATAAAGGTAAACAAATAAATAAAAGGGCTCAGTGGGCTCAAGGCCCCCCTCCCAAGCCACCAAGATCATGTTATTATTAAAGTGATGTCATCATAATGTACATGATTAACTGAAACTTGTTCGTAAATCTTAGAGATTTAGAAGGAGCTCAGATACTCGAGGAAGGAAGATACTTGAAGTACTGTGTGTACTTCCAGTTATGTCAGCAGAGCGGGTGGCAATGGTGCAGTAGTAGTGTATTCGCTTACGGAATGGAAGGTCGTGTGTTCGAATCCCGGCCAACAATCCCGTGGAGAAAAACCCTACAACTGCACCCAAACACTTCTTTCCTATCTCTCTATTCTTTCTAATACCAAGTAGCTTACACTGTGTTCTTAGCATTATAAGGGTACTGTAACAACAGAAAAAAAAGAAAAGAAAAAAAAAGAGAACATTTTCCGTCCTGAGAAGGTTAAAGACTTTGCAGAGCATCCATGAATATTCACAGAGAAATCAATATAGATCCTGAGGAAGTTGTTGAACAATTTGCCAACAAAAAAAATTGGAGAAAGGATTTGAGTTTCCCAAAAAACAATAATTAAACATTATGTTTAACTATTTTAACATTCAAACTTGAGTTTTCAAAACTTGGATATATAAAAAATTAACCAAGTTCATTATTATTTCTTGCCTATAATATTATTATAACAAATTAATAAAATGTTGTTCACAAAAAGCTTAATTTTATGGATTACGGAAGATAAAGTTTCTTGGATGATAAACAAAATGTTGGATTCACTTATTTTATCAACTTAAAAGGACTACAAAAAATTAAAAGGGAAACAAATATTGAACAATTTTACAGGTGTTTTTTTAACCGCTTAAGTAGGTCTTGTTGCAAGATACCTCACTTGCGGGCAACAAAACTTACATTTATCCTCGTAAGCCCGTAACACAGGTGGCAATGGTGCGATGGTAGTGTATTCACAGATCGTGCGTTCGAATCCCGACCAGGGCCATGATTTTTATAAATTGAATACACACAACAAAAACAGATCTCCCTAAAGCAATTTAGGCGCCACCTGTTGAGAAAAAAAATCCCATCGCACCAAACTTGTTTCCTATCCTTCTATTCTTTCATACAGTACGTAGGACCCAGAAATAGACAATGAATCATTTGCTGGGAGCTACTTACAGCAACAAACAAAATGCGTGCGCTGTGGTTTCCACTATAAGGGTACTGTGTACTACAGAAAAAAGAAATCCCTTTAGCGCACGCAAATTATAAAATTATAAATTATATAAAAAAAAAAAAAAAAGTTTTAAAGCTGACTCAACACTCTGTCGAGATCCTGTAGATGCGATGAAAAAGTCATCGATGAATGCTAACACGAACATGTCCGGCAACCTAGCTCTAAATCTATCCAGTAGACGTTAAAATGTGGCAGGAGCGTTTCGAAGTCCGAATGGCATTCTAAGGCATCTGAACATTCCAAATGGTGTGATGAATGCAGTTTTATTCCGATCCGCGGGCTCCACTAGGATCTGCCAATAGCCTTGTTGTAGATCGATGGTGGTGACATGTATGGTGTTGACTTTGCGTTATGTAGCAGACCGTCAATCGTTGGTAGGGGGTATCTGTCGGCAGTTGTGGTTTCGTTGAGGCCCGAAAGTCGATACAGAACCTGATCTCAGCGTTTTTTTGGGAAATAAGACCACCGCTGCAGCCAATGGAGAATCAAAGGGCTCTATTATCCCAAGCTGAAACATTTTCTGTATTTCCGTTTTTAATTGCTCTATACGTGGAGGTGACAAACGATACGGGGGTGACGCTGTGGGTGCGTGTGTCCCGGTAAGTGTGATGTGTTACCTCGCACATATTGTCTGTTCTTTGCGGTCATCTGGATAGTGGGTATGTTACCACTATGGCTTAATGCCGAGAATACCACTAGGTCTAGCACTACCATCGTTTGCGCTGTTCTGGCTACAGTTGGGGCAATTCATTTTTATGTGCCTCAGTTTTCCGCATCCGAAGCAGACAGGCTGGCTGACAGCAGGTTTCGTCACAGATGCTGATGGTTCACTTGGTTGTATTGGTTGCTTCTGTTGGGATTGCTGCTTGACAAGTTTTCGGCATCCCTCCTGTAAGTGTCCGCTTTGGTGGCAATGGCTGCAATTCAGTGACTCCTTCCTGGTGCATGGATTCATCTGGTCGTACTCTCTGACGAGGAAGATTAGCATTCGGAACGACGAAAGCTCGCTTCGCTTCACTGCCTTATTATAGCTGTCGTGTAGTAAGCCACCATATCAATAATATGTACCTCTGGTATAGCTGGAGCTGGAATTTCGGAAGGCAAGGCTCTCTTCTGGCTAATGAACTGGTCCGCCGGCACATTAAGCCGTCGCCTCCTTTCGAACACATTTCACAATTTCGAGATATAAATAGATGTTATGTTGTTCTCGAACCTTCTAAACTCCACGAATCTGGAATGACTTTATGAAAAGAACTTTATTCCAGCACTGCGATATCTGAATCAGGAGCAGCAATCCATGGCAGGGAACCTCATCAACGAGTTTGCTGATATATTCGCTTCACGGGACTGCGAGTATGGCCGAACACACCTTGTACAACACCGGATAGACACTGGAGATGCAAGACCGATTCGGCAGCCTCCCAGACGATTACCATTGGCTAAGCAGACGGAGGTTGCAGAGATGGTGTCGACGATGGAGAAGGAAGGAGTAATCGAATGCTCTAAAAGCCCATGGGCATCTCCAATTGTCCTAGTCAAAAAGAAAGATGGCAGCACTCGGTTCTGTGTAGACTATCGCCAACTGAATAATGTCACCAAAAAGGATAGCTACCCTCTACCAAGGATTGAAGATACGCTGGATACACTGTCCGGAGCCCGATGGTTTTCCACTCTAGATCTGAAGAGTGGCTACTGGCAAGTGCAGATCCATCCGGAAGACCGTGAGAAAACGGCTTTACCAAAAATGCTTTTATAAACGAGTACATTTTGGGGCCAATTTTCCACTGTATAAGTTTGTTAAGGATTATGTGGATACCGATCCGATCGAATGCCTTTTCGAAGTCAAGTGACAGGATGGATACATGGTTTTTGCATGACAGAGCGGAAGCAACGAATTCATCGATGTGGAGGAGGGTGTCGGCGGTGCTGCGTCCATGTTTGAAAGCTACTTGGTTGGGATCGATATAGTTGTTCTTTTCTATATACCAGAGTAGACGTATAGAAACGATTTTTTCTAGCAACTTGCTAGTGCATGGCAGTTACGAGATTGGTCTGTATCCCTTAGGGTCTGTTAGCTTCTTTGTGGGTTTTGGAATGGGAATTATAGTAGCGACCTTCCAAGCATGAGGTACTATACCTTGGGTAAGGATGTTGTTATATAGTTTTAAAATTCGTTGCTTAAATATACCAGGGGTATTTCTTATCATTGGGTGTGAGATGCGGTCCTGTCCTGGAGTTTTTCCTTTTAGTGCATTCAGACAGCTTTCGAGTTCTAGAGTGCTTATTGGTTTTTCTATGTGCTTTGCCGATATGCTCAGGCTGTATTCCTGGGGCGATCTATTTACCGTGTAGCGTTTTGCTTCGAGAAAGTTTGTTGAAAAACTTGAATCATCGGAATAAACAGACCAAGCCGAGCCAAACTATTCACAGATGTCTGGTGGGTTGTTGATCGTCCCAGATTCTGTTATTAACGACCTTATCGCATATGGGGTGTAATTACCTGTAATTGTTTTAATATCGGCCCACAATTTTTTACTTGTAGAGTTCGGGTTGATATTCGAGGTAGACTTTTGTAAGCTTTCTATTTTTGAAATCTTTGCTATTTTTCGAAACATGGCATTAGCTTTGCGATAGTTCACGAGGTAACATAGTAACAGATTCAATTAGCAAAAGACAAAAAGCATAAACAAGCTATGACAAATACAAAAAAGGACGCACCTAAAGACATAAAGGACTTGCAGATGCGAGCGCCAAAAGAAGTACCCATAGCCGATAAAAATATCAAAAAGACATTAGTACCAAAAACAGGAGCGGGTACAGTATTGACATATGCACAGGCTGCATCGAAAAAAGTAGATAATGTCGCAAAAACGAAAACTACAACCAAAACTAAATTAAATAATAATATGGAAACGTTCATGGAAAAAATCCTAAGTAGAATAGAAAGCATGGATAAAAGCAATAAAGCTATATTAGAAAGAATCTCGCTCCTCGAGAAAAAAAGCAGCAATAACAAGGCTGCACAAAAAAGAAGAACATGATGGATAGGTTAAAAATCCTGGAATGGAATGCTAATGGTATCGAGAACCGTAAGGATGAAATCCAAGTAGTCCTCGACATGAACCAAATAGATATATGTCTTGTCTCTGAGACGCACTTAAAATTCAATACAAACTTTAAACTGCAAGGGTACGAATTATACCACTCCCCACATCCCCATAATTCAGCAAAATGCGGGGCTGCAGTTATAGTAAAGAATACGATCGATCACCATATAGAAGCCAAGTTCCAATCATGCGCGATGCAAGGAATTTCTATTAACATTCGAACGAAAAGTGGACAAACTATATCAGTTGCATCAATTTACTGTTCTCCCAGTTACAATCTAAAGAAAAATGACTTTTTAGGCCTCTTCCGAATATTTAACAATAGATTTATTGCAGGGGGAGATTTTAATGCCAAAAACAAGTATTGGGGATCTAGATTGACAAATACAAGAGGAAGAGAACTTTATGAAGCAATAAACGAAATTAACGGCAAGTATCACTCAACGGGAAAACCTACGTATTGGCCAACAGATAGAAACAAAATCCCTGATCTTGTCGACTTCTTCGTAACAAAGAATATCTCGACTAACAATATGAAGGTAGAAGAAGGACCAGATCTTGACTCAGATCACTCCACAATACTTTTAACACTTGGCGATAAAATCCCTGTTAAAGAAAATAGCGCAAGGCTAGGAAATAAGCTGACTGATTGGAGCTACTTCAGACAGCATCTAGAGGATAGTATTCAGCTCTTAGAAACAATAGAAACAGAAGATCAATTAGAAGATGCTGTTCAAATATTGACTGTCAATATCCAAAGAGCTACATGGGCTGCAACACCTAAAATGAAAACTAAAATCCAACAAAACTCGTATCCAAAAGTAATATGTGATATAATTACGGAAAAGAGACGAGCTAGAAAACGTTGGCAACAAACAAGAGCGCCCAGAGACAAAACAATACTAAATAATCTAAACAGCCAGCTTAAAAGATCGATGAGAGAATTTAAAAATGAGTCTCTTAAAAAATACCTTACCAATCTTACAAATGATGCTAATACCGAGTACTCACTCTGGAAGGCAACAAAGAAAATGAAAAGGCCAATTGCTCACATTCCACCAGTTAAAAACAGTGAAGGTAACTGGGCAAAAAACAACCAAGAAAAAGCTAATTTCTTTGCTGAATATCTTGAAGGCGTCTTTCAACCATATGAAGATAAAGACTGTCAAGAAAGCGTAGAATTGTGCGAAGAGGAAAGTCACATCCAACCGGTAACGGCTAAAGAAATTGCCAATGAAATAAAAAAAGGCATCAGTACTAAAAAAGCCCCGGGATTTGATTTAATATCAGGGGAAATCCTTAAACAATTCCCAAAAAAAGGCCTAAAGAAACTAGCACAGATCATAAATGCTGTATTCAGGATAAGGTATGTACCTAGCATGTGGAAAGTCGCGGAGGTGATTATGATACCAAAACCAGGCAAACCGCCTAGTGAAGTCACCTCCTATCGCCCCATATCTATACTACCTATGTTGTCCAAGTTATTTGAAAAGATGTTGATTAAACGTCTGAACAAAATAATCGAAGAAAAATCGCTAATCCCAAACCATCAATTTGGTTTTAGAAATGAACACTCCACGATCGATCAGGTGCATAGAATAACAGATAAAATCGAAAAAGCATTTGAAGAAAAAAAGATATGCTCTACTATATTTCTCGATGTAGCACAAGCTTTCGACAAAGTATGGCACAAAGGACTGATCTACAAATTGCAAAAGCATCTGCCAAAACAATTTTCAGAAATTTTAGAGTCCTATATATTAGAGAGATTCTTTAGAATTAAGCAAGGAAATGACTACTCCACATTAAGAGAAATAAAAGCTGGTGTACCACAAGGAAGTGTGTTAGGTCCTGTATTATATCTCTTATTTACTAGCGACTTGCCGAACAGTGATGAAACAACTGTGGCAACATTTGCAGATGATACTGCTGTACTTGCTGTGGGAGAAACAGTTGAAGTAGCGACAAAAAAACTACAGAAGGCAGTGAACAATATAACAAAATGGACAAAAAATTGGCAAATTAAACTAAATGACCTAAAATCGGTCCATATAAATTTTACAAATAAAAATGTTCAGCACATACCAGTGTTCATAAATGATAAAGAAGTAGATTACGCAAACACAGCCAAATATCTAGGCATGACACTAGACGCAAAACTGCGCTGGAAAGCACATGTAAAGAAAAAAAGAGAAGAACTAAATATGCGCTACAGTAAAATGTATTGGCTTATAGGGAAATACTCTTGTTTGTCAAATTACAATAAATTACTGCTTTATAAGCAAATTCTAAAGCCAGTATGGACCTACGGGCTCCAGCTATGGGCATGCACATGCAAAACAAATCTACAGAAAATTCAAACATTTCAAAACAAAGTTCTACGGAATATAGTAAATGCACCATGGTACATAAGAAACGCTGATCTGCATAGAGATCTAGAAATAGAAATGATTGAAGATGAAGTCAAAAAAGTAGCTAATAGACATAAACTTAGGCTTCTCAATCACGTCAGCTCAGAAATGAAGGAACTATTAAATACTAGCAATATGACTAGGAGGTTAAGAAGAATTAAACCTTTTGAACTAGCTACATAGCTCGAAAAATAAAACAAAAACAGTATTAAATCCTCTATGGACAAATACTTAGAATATGAATTGTAAAATTAGAAAGACAAATTGCTGATTGGTTTAACTACTAGGTGCAATAATTGGAAAGCTGGCTAATCCCCGCCCTGCGGCAATGAAATACCAAGAAGGATGTATCGCAGGGAAAACGGGAAGACGGGAGAAGGGGTTAGTGGGTAGAAATCACCACACTGTTACTGAGTACGGGCTCGGTTTCGTCTTTGGAAGATTACCACTTCCCAGCGTAAAAAAAAAAAAAAAAAAAAAAAAAAAAAATAGTTCACGAGGTTTGTGTCAGAGGGATATTTTTTGAATGTTCTCCAGAGCCTCTGTTTATTACACCGAAGCGTAGCTAATTCGGAGTTCCACCATGGGACAATCTTTTTATGGGGGATGTTTTTTGTTTGGGGGATAGCGAGATTCACTGCAAAACGCATTGTTTTGGTTATTAAAGCCCCTTCTTTGTTGATGTTTGGTGAACGATGTTTGCATTTTGCAAATTCAAGAACGTTCTTGATGTAGGATGCCCAGTTAGCCCGTTCCGTTTGGAATTTAGCTTGTGGTTTTTTGTGAGTGGACTTTATACCGAGATCTAAGCTAGTCAGTATTGGAAAGTGATCACTCCCATGCAGGTTATCGAAGATTTTCCACGTAGTTTTGGCCAGTAATGGGGGGGGAAATTAAAGTAACGTCGACGTGCGTCAATGTTTTGTGTGTAGAGAAATGAGTTGGGCTACCATCGTTTAGAATAGGAAGATTGGACAGAGTTAAGAAGTTCTCAAATATTGTGCCTCTGGAATTACTTACAGGCGAACCCCATAGTGGGTTCCAGGAATTAATGTCTGCTGTTAACAAAATTGGTGTTTGGATGCCATTTGTTATGTTGAATAAGTCCGTGGTGGTGAAGGTTTGGCAAGGGGGAATATACATCGAAATAATGGTAAGTTTGGTGTTAAGCTGAATCTCTACCGCTACCAAGGAGATTTTAGAAAAAATTGATTGATAGGTGGGTATGGGGGATGGAGTTGTGAATTAGTACCGCTGTGCCTTGTTTTGCTGAGTTATTAGATGGAAAGTTGTGAAAGTACGCTGTATATTGTTTCGGAGGGTGGCGAGAGAAATTGGTTTGTAGATGGGTTTCCTGGAGGGTTATTATAGAAGGATTATGGTCATTTACTAATAGTTGTAATTCATGAGAATTATTAAAATAGCCATTGAGGTTCCATTGAAGGACCTTTAACAATTTAGTTTTGGTTGTGTTTGGCGGCTTTTGTCCAATATACGCTGGGTTATATTGTAAAAAGCCTGTGCAGGAGGTGTGGTTGGTGGTGGAGGGATGATTTCGACTCCGCTGACCTGAGCCCGAGCCATCCGGGGCTCGAGCGGTCCCGGATGCCTCGGGCTATGGGCAGCGGAGTCGGCGTTGTTGGGGCATGTGATTGTATTATATAATTTCATCGTCGCTTGCAGAGGGGTTGATGTAGTAATTGTTGTACTTAATCAGTGATTGGGTAACTTTAGATAAGGGTGAGATGGTATTATTTGGGGTGGGGTCAGGGATACGTGGTGGTATAATTGGTGGTTTTTGGTTGTATGTTATGGGGTGGTCTAAATTTGGCGAGTGTGGGTGAAAAGTTTCATTGGAGTTGATTAGGCTTGCGGTGATACTGTTTTGTGGTGTGTATGAGTTAGATGTTGTATTATTAAGTGAGCTTGGATTATCGTTCTGTGCGTGCAGAGCGAGTTTTGTACTTATTTTATTATTGGCTTGAGAATCTGGAGAGGGCGTATTACGAGGGGGTTTGTTTGCTTCCGTTGATGGAATACTAATAGGGACTGGGTTTGGTTGGACAGAGCTCTTTGCGACAGTTGCATACGATTGTGCAGATGTGAGTTCGGGGTTTAAGTCGCTGAATATTTGTTTTGCTTCAAACATTGAACATTTTTTGGTTGTTTTTATTTTAAGTATTTCTTTAGCTTTAAGAAACGATTTGCAGGATTTTGAAGAGGCGGGGTGTTCTTCAGAACAGTTTGCACAGAAGGTCCGCGTACATGTGTGCGGGTCTTGCGGTGAGAGATTGAATTTCTCGCACGAGGGATTATTTTTGCACCTTTTGGCGGTGTGGCCCAATAGTTGGCAGTTTTTACAGCGCACTGGGTTAGGGAAGTATTCCTCTACTTTGCAATTATACCAGCCTATATTAACTGTGTTCGGCGGGCGGAAGAGGTCAAAGGTGAAAAGGATGAGGCCTGTGGGTGTTTGCTTGCCTTCAATGATTTTTTTTAATTTAAACACTTCTGTGACGCCTTGCGATCTCATTTCTTTGACAATTTCATCGTCTGGTACGTTACGTAGATAAGGTGCATAGACTGTTCCCTTGGAGGCATTGAGATTTGTGTGTAGTGTTACTTTTATCGATCAGAGGTTTGATAACATTTTTTTGGACAGAAAAGTGTCTGCAATTCTTTGCGATTTGACTAAAATTAATAAATTGCCATCTCGAAGTTGGGTAATATATTCGTATCCAGTACTTATACCATCAATTGCTTTTTTTAATATGAAGACACTGAAGGAAGATAATGGTTTTTCTTCGCTTGCCGGTGCGATCACAATGAATTTGGGGTTAGGGTTAGCACTTGTTGAGAATGTTGGAATTGAAATATGGTCAATGATTGTATAATTGGGTTTTCTTTTTTTATTTTTCGGTTCGGCAAGCAGAACTACGTCTAGACCGCTGAACCGGTTACCTGAAAGCACATGTGGTCCTGAGGCCATAATTTGACAGTTCTTATCCCTGGCTGTTTTTTTTTATTTTTTTTTCACTCACTGATGGGTTAGAAAGAGAGAGTGAAAACGGAAAAACGCTATTGAAATAGCGGAGAAAGTACCAACGAAAGTAAGCGAGAAGCACACCAAGAAGCGAAACGATGCTTTCGGCTTGGGGGTTAGTCGGTGACTGATACCTTATGAAAAAATGTATTGTTCTGAGAAATAAAATACAAACATAAACAAACATTTTTGATTTTTATTTTGGCGATACTCGATTCTTGATTCTTTTCTTATCTAGCCTCGATTTGTACCTTTTTTTGGATCAGTTTTGGATTTGTTTTTTGCTGATCACAGCGAGTCTCACAATACATACACATGTGAGTGCGCGGCTGTTACAATTTCAATACTAATTGGATCCGAAAAACGTCGTTTTTTGGAGCCGTATACGGAGTACTCCATATATCGTTGACTCCGTTTGCGGACTAAGAACGGAGTCTCTTACTTGAAGGGGGTCTATTGGCGACGAAAATCACAGTAAAATGAACACAACGAGGGAAAACAAAACAGTCGCGTTTGCATGCTGATTTTTAAACTGAATACAAACAAATTTGTGCTAGAGCACTTTGCGAAGCCATCTCTTTCTGAGGTGCCGAATCACTTTTTTAAACGTCAAAAAAATTGAAGGATGCAATAGGGCTTGTCACGACAATGTCAGTGTCAAAAGAGAGAGAAAAAAAACGACAATGTCAGTGTCAAAAGAGAAAAAAAAAACAAACAAACAGCTGAATGAAATGAATGACAACAATGGCGAATTTGCATGGCGGGAAATAAGTTCTCCGCGAATAGTTACTAAAAGTTTATAACAAAGCCAATTTTAACAAAAAAAAATTTAGGGAACTAAGAAGTAGTATCCAAACCACGTTTTGGATAATTAAAAAGTTAACATTATAATGTGATTGTGTTCAAAAAATAAAAGTGGAAAAGTGAGAATATCGTAGTTGTGGCAAAAAATGTTTTTGTTGCAAAGATCTCGTAATAATTTTTTATTAAAGTGAATTATAACAAAAACAAATTTCCAGAACTAAAAAGGAGTACCTATCCAAACACTATTTTGGAATACTCAAAACATAACAATACATTAAGATTCTGTACAAAAAATAAAAGTGAAACCGTGACAATAGCCTTTTGGCAAAAAAATATTTCTGTTTCGAAGCAACTTTTTACTTTAATTTACTTCCTCACGTTTTTTCTCTATAAGTTGGTACTTTTTAATCTTCAATTGCTTCTGTTTTCACTTAAATATACACTTTATTAACAATCACAATGATTATTCATTTCATTCAGCTGTTTGTTTGTTTTTTTTTTTGCTCTTTTGACACTGACATTGTTTTCATTCAATTGACGTTTGACGTTTAAGAAAGGGATGCGGCACTTCAGAAAGAGATAGCTTGGTGAAAAGCCCTATTTCAGCAAAATGCAGAAAGCGTATTGAAAAATCCTTGTGCTTTTAATAAGTTGAAATTTTGGTGAAATCAAAAGCAATTGAAAAGTAAAAACTGCAAATCTATAATCAAAAAACCTGAGAAAGTAGGTTCATACAAAAAAAAACAGTGAACACGTTGACCAAGAGGGTTGTGCAGCTCTTGAAGCAGCAATTTATAGTATTTTTCACTTTACTGTATAATTTTGTTATTTATTAATTGTTTTCATTCGTTTGTATTTAGTAAAATGTTTGTATAGAAAATTGTTCAACTTAATTTGTTTCCAAACAAAAATAACAACACGATTCTCACAGTTTCATTTTAATTTTTTTACACGATCCTATTATATTGTTTATTTTAGAGTATTCAAAATCAGTTCAACCTCCCCTTCTGATCGTCCATATCAGTGTTTTGTTGGATGTCATCCCCTCCTGCTTAATGGGCGAATTGGTTGGTTGTTGTTGCGCACCTTATTTAATTTAATTTTTACCTTTGTTACTCAGCACATGTGTAGTCACGAGGACTAAATCTCCAACGTCATGAAGTGTCGCCTTACGGCGTTTCCGGTTGGCATATTCCAGGCGCTTACTGTCGGTGCCCCTCTCGAAGCTTCTTACTTCTTTGAGCACTTGCGGTAGCTGGCGCAGTGTTGGAGTTATCTCTGCGTTGAAATTGGTGCTATCTAAGCTGTTGTTCAGGGCATGCGTCATGAGGATGAGCGCTCGTAATTCACGGCCAAAAGTGAGATAAGCTGCCGTTTACCCCGTGCTAGAACAGATTACGGTGTACATCTCGAAGCGAATCGATGAAAGATGTTGCGACCAAGTGTCAGGTTGGTTACCGACTAGGATCGTTAATTGGGGTTTGAGGTCTCGATTCTTCCTCACGAACATGTTTAGCTGCGGATGGTACACTGGGGTCAGCATGTGGTCAATTC
The DNA here is from genome assembly GCA_949715645.1 of Portevinia maculata. Taxonomy (NCBI): domain Eukaryota; kingdom Metazoa; phylum Arthropoda; class Insecta; order Diptera; family Syrphidae; genus Portevinia; species Portevinia maculata. The sequence continues at coordinate 43,788,923 of OX454528.1, read as the reverse complement.
CTTGTCTCGTCATTAGGTACTGCATTATTGATGAGATATAATGGGATCCATTGCCGATAGTGATTCGTCTGGGACTTTCGTATCTTAGGAGCACCTCGTGTAGCAGCAGGCTTGCGCATTGTTCTGCGGTAACTCTACCCATCAGCTGGCGGAATTCTCGACTACGAAGATCCAACGGTTTTTGTTGCTGGCTGGCAATGGCCGAAATAGGTCTATAGAACATTTTTGGAATCCTTGGTTGGTAGCTTGGGTTTTATATAACCCTGCTGGTTGAAGATTGCTGGGTTTGTATCGTTGGCACGCTTCGCATTCTTTCACATATGTCTCTACCCTGAAAACATCTTGTTCCAATAAAGGTAAACAAATAAATAAAAGGGCTCAGTGGGCTCAAGGCCCCCCCTCCCAAGCCACCAAGATCATGTTATTATTAAAGTGATGTCATCATAATGTACATGATTAACTGAAACTTGTTCGTAAATCTTAGAGATTTAGAAGGAGCTCAGATACTCGAGGAAGGAAGATACTTGAAGTACTGTGTGTACTTCCAGTTATGTCAGCAGAGCGGGTGGCAATGGTGCAGTAGTAGTGTATTCGCTTACGGAATGGAAGGTCGTGTGTTCGAATCCCGGCCAACAATCCCGTGGAGAAAAACCCTACAACTGCACCCAAACACTTCTTTCCTATCTCTCTATTCTTTCTAATACCAAGTAGCTTACACTGTGTTCTTAGCATTATAAGGGTACTGTAACAACAGAAAAAAAAGAAAAGAAAAAAAAAGAGAACATTTTCCGTCCTGAGAAGGTTAAAGACTTTGCAGAGCATCCATGAATATTCACAGAGAAATCAATATAGATCCTGAGGAAGTTGTTGAACAATTTGCCAACAAAAAAAATTGGAGAAAGGATTTGATTTTCCCAAAAAACAATAATTAAACATTATGTTTAACTATTTTAACATTCAAACTTGAGTTTTCAAAACTTGGATATATAAAAAATTAACCAAGTTCATTATTATTTCTTGCCTATAATATTATTATAACAAATTAATAAAATTTTGTTCACAAAAAGCTTAATTTTATGGATTACGGAAGATAAAGTTTCTTGGATGATAAACAAAATGTTGGATTCACTTATTTTACCAACTTAAAAGGACTACAAAAAATTAAAAGGGAAACAAATATTGAACAATTTTACAGGTGTTTTTTTAACCGCTTAAGTAGGTCTTGTTGCAAGATACCTCACTTGCGGGCAACAAAACTTACATTTATCCTCGTAAGCCCGTAACACAGGTGGCAATGGTGCGATGGTAGTGTATTCACAGATCGTGCGTTCGAATCCCGACCAGGGCCATGATTTTTATAAATTGAATACACACAACAAAAACAGATCTCCCTAAAGCAATTTAGGCGCCACCTGTTGAGAAAAAAAATCCCATCGCACCAAACTTGTTTCCTATCCTTCTATTCTTTCATACAGTACGTAGGACCCAGAAATAGACAATGAATCATTTGCTGGGAGCTACTTACAGCAACAAACAAAATGCGTGCGCTGTGGTTTCCACTATAAGGGTACTGTGTACTACAGAAAAAAGAAATCCCTTTAGCGCACGCAAATTATAAAATTATAAATTATATAAAAAAAAAAAAAAAAAGTTTTAAAGCTGACTCAACACTCTGTCGAGATCCTGTAGATGCGATGAAAAAGTCATCGATGAATGCTAACACGAAAATGTCCGGCAACCTAGCTCTAAATCTATCTAGTAGACGTTAAAATGTGGCAGGAGCGTTTCGAAGTCCGAATGGCATTCTAAGGCATCTGAACATTCCAAATGGTGTGATGAATGCAGTTTTATTCCGATCCGCGGGCTCCACTAGGATCTGCCAATAGCCTTGTTGTAGATCGATGGTGGTGACATGTATGGTGTTGACTTTGCGTTATGTAGCAGACCGTCAATCGTTGGTAGGGGGTATCTGTCGGCAGTTGTGGTTTCGTTGAGGCCCTAAAGTCGATACAGAACCTGATCTCAGCGTTTTTTTGGGAAATAAGACCACCGCTGCAGCCCATGGAGAATCAAAGGGCTCTATTATCTCAAGCTGAAACATTTTCTGTATTTCCGTCTTTAATTGCTCTATACGTGGAGGTGACAAACGATACGGGGGTGACGCTGTGGGTGCGTGTGTCCCGGTAAGTGCGATGTGTTACCTCGCGTACACTTACCTGCGATTCCCATTTAAACACGTTCTCATGCTTCCTGATCCGTTCGTCGGTGCTTACGCTCTCTTCGCATTTGTTCTTGATTTCTATATGTCCACCAGTTTATTCTGAAAGGGAGGCCAAACATTTTGTTGTCCAATTCCCTCTCTTCGGTTGGGTTCAGGAGCACATTACATATGTTCGAACCGGTACGTCTCTAAATAGACGATACAGATTCTGAGGTGAATCAACCCTTGGTTTAGTTTGTTCACGCTTTTGTTGACGGGGGGTGCACTGCGACTGCTTGCCTTGAGAATGCTTAATGGGTGAGATGAGAGCCAACATCTCGAATGCAACCTTGGGAGAAGAAAATTCAGCCTCGGCTGAGTATCTTAAATACGGAAAGCGCATTGATTTTGCATCTCCAAAGAACTACACATACTTGGCAGAGTTAATAACGGTGCCGTTCTCTTCTAGGAAGTCGATCCGGATCAATGTGATGTCTTCACTAGCCTCTGACAGTATGCTGAAATTTATATGCAGCCTCCGGTGTCCCATCTGTACGTCAACCGACTCCAATTAGCAACGGTCGTTCGTGCGGCTGAGTCTAAATAAGCCACATATTGTCTGTTCTTTGCGGTCATCTGGATAGTGGGTATGTTACCACTATGGCTTAATGCCGAGAATACCACTAGGTCTAGCACTACCATCGTTTGCGCTGTTCTGGCTACAGTTGGGGCAATTCATTTTTATGTGCCTCAGTTTTCCGCATCGGAAGCAGACAGGCTGGCTGACAGCAGGTTTCGTTCCTGTAAGTGTCCGCTTTGGTGGCAATGGCTGCAATTCAGTGACTCCTTCCTGGTGCATGGATTCATCTGGTCGTACTCTCTGACGAGGAAGATTAGCATTCGGAACGACGAAAGTTAGCTTCGCTTCACTGCCTTATTATAGCTGTCGTATAGTAAGCCACTATATCAATAATATGTACCTCTGGTATAGCTGGAGCTGGAATTTCGGAAGGCAAGGCTCTCTTCTGGCTAATGAACTGGTCCGCCGGCTCATTAAGCCGGCGCCTCCCTTCGAACACTAGTTCAAAAATAACGAATAATTTACGTTGTGGGGTGAACTGTTCGCGAATTATTTGCTCAGCTTCCTGACAAGTACTGACTTCGGCTTGGACACCGTTCCACCATGTTGCTGCATCTTCTTTGAGGAGTAATGGCAACTCTAGCTCAGCATTCCCAATGCTGATTTTCATCGTACTCACCTTAGAATCGTTTGGTGCACCCGCACAACCTAACGAATCTTCTTCCATATTCTGGTGGTGGTCGAATCTGACCTATCGCCCGTTGGTTCTGGGGCAGATCTCACCGGCTCTCGAGGTGGAACTGTTTTTTGAAGTTGTCTTTGAAGTTGTACTTGAAGCTGAGGATGCACCTCGAGCTGAAGATGCGCCTCGTACTGATGATGGGCCTCCCGCTGGCCTTTTTGGTGCTTTTGCGGCACCCCTTGAGTTTCCAGCTGGTCCGTCGTTGTAAAAGTGCGGACTACCTAACCGTTAGCGTAAGGTTTGTGTCGATTCGCCTTGACTTTAACGTTGTTGGTTCTAATGACTTGAGTGGAGAGCCGACAAAACCGAATTTTCGCTTATACCGTGGATCTCGGGCCAAGGACAAGTGTTGGTCGAATTGTGTGTGTCGAGCTAAAACGCTGTAGATGCTAAAGACCAAGTATTGGACGACTCGGCTAATTCCGAAAGAGGCCGAATTTCGATGAAAGACGGTTTTGGTCTGAGCCAGGTACTTAGAAAAAAAACCCGAGGACTTTTCTTAGTGACGAACTCTGTGTCGAATGTTTTGTATTTTTAAGTCTCTTATGTTAATTTTAAGAAAGTGTGAGGTTTATAAGGAAGTAAAATTAATAAATTATATAATCTAAAATTAAGCCTCCTGGGAGTATACTGTTGCATGTTTGCTCAAACTGTGTCATTCAGCATCAATTACCGCCATCTAGTAGAAAGTAGCCATATTACCGATTTTGGCAGCATTTGAATAGCAGTTTGAGTAGCTGTGGAATAACTAGTACACTCAACGAATTTGGAAATTTCGAGATATAAATAGATGTTATGTTGTTCTCGAACCTTCTAAACTCCACGAATCTGGAATGACTTTATGAAAAGAACTTTATTCCAGCACTGCGATATCTGAATCAGGAGCAGCAATCCATGGCAGGGAACTTCATCAACGAGTTTGCTGATGTATTCGCTTCGCGGGACTGCGAGTATGGCCGAACACACCTTGTACAACACCGGATAGACACTGGAGATGCAAGACCGATTCGGCAGCCTCCCAGACGATTACCATTGGCTAAGCAGACGGAGGTTGCAGAGATGGTGTCGACGATGGAGAAGGAAGGAGTAATCGAATGCTCTAAAAGCCCATGGGCATCTCCAATTGTCCTAGTCAAAAAGAAAGATGGCAGCACTCGGTTCTGTGTAGACTATCGCCAACTGAATAATGTCACCAAAAAGGATAGCTACCCTCTACCAAGGATTGACGATACGCTGGATACACTGTCCGGAGCCCGATGGTTTTCCACTCTAGATCTGAAGAGTGGCTACTGGCAAATGCAGATCCATCCGGAAGACCGTGAGAAAACAGCTTTCACAGCAGGAAACGGGCTCTGGCAATTCACAGTAATGCCATTTGGATTGTGTAACGCGCCGGCAACCTTTGAGCGTCTAATGGAGCGTGTTTTGTTGGGGCTAACATGGAAAACGTGTTTGGTCTACTTGGACGATGTCATCGTGGTTGGAAAAACGTTTGAAGAACATCGAGATAACTTGAAGGAAGTGTTCCAGAGACTACGAAGTGCACAATTAAAGCTTAAGGTGAAATATCTGGGGCACATCATCTCGTCCGAGGGAGTAAGGACTGACCCAGAGAAGGTCGATGCGGTGAAAAATTGGCCGTTCCCAAGACAAACACCAACTGAGGAGCTTCCTGGGACTTGCATCGTACTACAGACGGTTTGTGAAGGACTTTGCAAGGATCGCAAAGAGCTTGCACCAACTGACGGAAAAGGGAAAACCATTCAAATGGTCAGGTGAATGCGAAGCGAGTTTTAAGAGTCTCAAACACCAACTGTGTGATGCTTCAATTCTAGCGTACCCTACTCCAGGAAAAACATTTATTGTAGATGCCGACGCTAGTAATGTTGGGATCGGAGCCGTTCTTTCGCAGATCCATGATGGCCAAGAGAGAGTAGTTTCCTACTTCAGTAAAGTGCTATCCAAGCCGGAGAGGAACTATTGCGTAACCAGGCGGGAACTCCTGGCTTTGATCCTGGCAACAAAGCACTTCCACAAGTACTTATATGGGCAGAAATTCATCCTGCGTACAGATCATGCGTCTCTAAAGTGGCTGCTGCAGTTTAAGAACCCTGAAGGACAAGTCGCGAGGTGGATTGAACGGCTGCAGATGTATGACTACGAGATACAGCACTGAAAGGGAACTCCTCACTCCAACGCAGATGCTCTCTCCCGGCGGCCCTGCAAGGCTGATTGTAAACATTGCGTACGCCAGGAGGAAAAAGATAAAGTATCAGTCCAACGGTTGAGAGCTGAGCCCATTAGCGGCTGGAGTGCACGGGAGATCCGGAATGCTCAACAGGAAGATCCGGATATCGAGCCGATTCTCGCCTGGATGAACATGAAGGCAAGTCGGACTGGCAGCAGATCTCCAATAGGAGTCCGGAACTGAAGGCATACTTGGCACAATGGGACTCACTTCATGTTCAGGATGGCATTTTGAAAAGAAAATGGGAAAGTTCGGACGGAACATCAGCCGTGATGCAACTTGTGGTACCCAGATCGAAAGTCAACGAAGTGCTTACGGAACTGCATGATGGAGTGTCCGGAGGTCACTTGGGAGTAAATAAGACACTCGAAAAAGTGCGAGAACACTTTTACTGGATCCACGCAAGAGACGATGTCGAAAACTGGTGCCGAAAATGCGCCACTTGCGCAGCCAGTTAAGGCCCGAGAGTAAAAATGCATGGCAAGGTGCATCAATACAACGTTGGAGCGCCCTTTGAAAGGATTGCAGTTGACATCGCAGGACCGTCTCCAGAAAATAACAGTGGAAACCGCTATATCCTCGTAGTGATGGACTACTTCACTAAATGGCCTGAAGCATTTGCTATACCTAACCAAGAAGCTAAAACCGTGGTAGCGCAGATTGTCCACAACTGGGTAAGCAGATTTGGCGTACCAATGGAATTGCACTCGGACCAAGGTCGAAACTTCGAGTCGAAGATCTTTCAAGGAGTATGCCAGCTACTAGGGATTAAGAAGACAAGAACAACCCCGCTTCATCCACAATCGGACGGAATGGTGGAACGCTTCAATAGAACCTAAAACGAACACCTTTCTAAGGTTGTTGACGACTGCCAGCGGGACTGGGACAAGCAGATCCCCATGTTCCTATTAGCTTATCGGAGCGCAGTTCATAACACAACAGGTCATACTCCATCCGAAATACTTTTTGGTCGAACCATCCGGTTACCTAGTGAATTGATGTTTGGATCTCCGACTGATGAAGCAACGAATGAAGATGATTTTGTTGCGGATCTCAGAGAAATCATCAGAAACATTCATCGGAAAACTAGAGATAAGATTCGGATATCCAGCGACCGCATGAAGACGAGGTACGACACAAAAGCAACCACCACAGGATTCCAGGAAGGAGATCTGGTATGGCTATACAACCCTCATCGCCGAAAAGGCATGTCACAGCAGGATTGGATTGGGAAGGACCCTATAAGATAGTGAAGCGCATCAACGATGTTGTCTACCGGATCCAGCGAGGAAGAGGCAAGCTGAAAGTTGTCCATGTGGATCGTCTCCATCGCTACCATGGCGAAAATATTGACGTGCTTGTTCGGGACGAACAAGTTGAAGAGGGGGATATTGTTGCCTGTTTGCTCAAACTGTGTCATTCAGCATCAATTACCGCCATCTAGTAGAAAGTAGCCATATTACCGATTTTGGCAGCATTTGAATAGCAGTTTGAGTAGCTGTGGAATAACTAGTACACTCAACGAATCTTGAAATTTCGAGATATAAATAGATGTTATGTTGTTCTCGAACCTTCTAAACTCAACGAATCTGGAAATTTCGAGAGGTGTCACTAGGAGATATAAATAGATGTCGCAGGAGCACCCAAGACATTCGAGTTGTGAACCGCGATAAAGAAGTGCGATAGATGACAGTAGTGAAAAGTATTGGGACAAAGTATAAATATTGAGTAAGAGAAAAGTGATTGTGTATTTAAAGTGATTAATTGTGAAAGTGAATTGTTGTGAATAAGTGAATTATTAGAATAATAATCAAAAATTAAATTGAAAGAGAACTAATAAAGATTAATTAAATAGAATTACGTTTTATCTTTTCGAACCCTAGCCTGGATGTAACAATACTATGACAGTTTATGCAGTTTGACTTTATCGAACCCCTTGAGGTATGATGGAAAAGCAAAGTGTTACATGCTGGAACAAAAATACAACAATTATAACAAAAAATGAAATCAATTATGATATCTGCCCCAACCATTGTTGGAGTGAACCTGTGTTTAATTGTCACAAAGCATCTCTTGAAAACACATTTGAGTGATCTTCAACTGGTTTTCCTGATTTGCGTCGTTGGAAAGCATTCGACGATTGTTTCCAAATGTAATATTGTGGTATTTCGGAGTAAAGCAATGTTCTGCCAAACGTATCCGCTTGACACAACGTAAAAAATGCAGTCAATGTTGCAATGGTGGGTGCACTGCAAATGCATTTTTTAGATTTTACAAACTTGCAATACTCAACGTTGATGTGAGCTTTGTACGTTCTTGACAAAAATGGTGAATATGGAGCGATCCAACGATTATCCACTTCAATATATTGATTTCGAATTTCGAGAGTTGCGATCTGCCGTTGCCTTCAGATGATCGATGACGATATAACGGATATCCATCTTTGACTTAAACAGTGCCCGAAATGCTCTTATGTAACGTTTTGAGCATTTTCCTCAATCATGCATGGTGAGATTATGTTAAATCTTTGTATACATATATACTTTCTAGTACTATCATCACACCGAATTGAAAAACGTCGACCTCTATGGAAATTGGACTCAAAAATCTTACCGTCATTGTAAATAAACTTAAAGCTTTTCACCGTCAAAAATAAGAACATTGCATGAAATCATTGTACATAAACTTTAAAGTAAAGGAAAACGAACAAAAGAGAACCAAATAAACTGTTGTCTAGGAAACAGAGCCAGCAGTTTATTTGATTTGATTGTATTGAATTTAGTAAGAGAACGATGGAGCCAACATAATCAGCCCGATTCTCAATAACATTCCCGGGGAATTTGGTCCCTTTTCCCTTTACTCGTATTCTAAATAAAAATTCCCGGGGAATTTGTTCACTATTCCCTTTTCCTTTATTCTAAACAAACTTCGAAACAGAGGAAAAAAATTGCGGGAAAAAAGTAGGCATTCTAAATAGGAAAAAAGGGGAGAATTTGAATACATTTCCCGCGTTTCTCTTCCCCAAATATTTGCTCGGGAGTTTATGGAAAAATTTAAGTTTTTTTAATTTCTACAAACGAAAATGGAATATAAGTTAAATTTATTTAGGTCTAAAACAACAAACAGGTTTCAGCTTCAAATGCTAATAAATTTAATGGAAGAACACCGCGATATTGCGTATGGTTTCCACAAAAAAACAAAAGAATACATTTTGTTGTTTTGGCAAAAAGCTGAAACTGCACTTAAATCAGCTGGACCACCAAGCAAGAGTATTTTTGAGTGAAAAAAAGTAATAAATTAATTTCTTGAAACGTTTATTTAACTAATTTTACTTATAGGTACTTCTTCCACCAATATTCGCTTGCAATGCTATGCATTTGCCGTTTTTTTTAACACTTTTTTTAGTAATAAATATCGCAATTTCATTGAAAATGTCGAAAGTCAAAAAATTTCAACCAATCATATGTTGATATCTCACAGAATTCTCTAAATTTTTTTTTCGAACATAAACTCCCGGGGAGAAAGTTTCTCTGGGAATTTGGCTCCCGGGAGAAAATATTCCCGGGGAATATGAGAGGGAGATGATGGTAGGGGAAAGGAAACATTTTTTTAAGGCTGAAAACACACCGGATAAAGCAAAACGTGTGTTTTTGTTTCGTGGAATAAGAGAACATTGTTTTTATGAGAGTACACACACCAAAGAAAACGAAACAAAACACACGTTTTTGTTTCGAAGTGTTTCGGTGGTGGTTGTCGAAAATACATGCCATTGTATACCGAATGCAACAAAACTGTTTCGACCAAGCGTCGTTGACATTACTTGCCTACTTTCTTATGGCGCAACACACACCAAATGAAACGAAACATAAAAACAAAAGCAAAAAAAAAACGTGTTTCGTTGCCAATAGCTGACCTGTTGTTTTTTGCAAAACAAAATGTTGATTCCTTCGTAGGACGAAAGATTGTGGAGTTCTTCTTAATGTTATTTTAAAGGCACATCGACTTGATCCTCGTTATGTATAACTTTTCACTACGTGCAGTGGTACCTGATTTAATTTTTAAAATGGTTTATGACTGATTTTTCTGATTATTTTTTTTAATGATATTTTTTTTTAATGATTACACCTAATTATGAAACTCTACAATTACCCTTCTGTCAAAAATTTGAGAATGTCCCTACTCATTATATGGATATATGTATATACTCTATTTTACTCTGTGCGCAAATTTTAACAAATATGGACGTATGTAGATGGAGAAAAACTGATTTTTTTAATTGAGGCAGGGCTTCTTGCTATATTTATATTATATCTATAATTATAAAGATAAGGAACATGCTTATAAAGTTACTATTGATAAGCTGATAGAAATAGCAACTGAAATGAAGTGCCAAGGTAAGTTTTATTGAATTTTAATTTTATACGTGTTTATTAATGTACATAATGTGTATGAATATATATACACTATTACTTTAAATATTTGACATACTGTATTTAAAAATCATGTAACCAAAATTAGATGGCATACTTGTATTGCCAAGGAACTGCTCCAGTAGAGGAGTTAAAGTATTGAACATACTGATTGCGTATGTTACTTGACTTTTTTGACTTTGAAATTCATTTTTTTATTCATTGATAAATATCTACTTACATACTAGACAAAAATGATTAAACCTAACTTAAAATTAACAGGATACTTATTCTTATTTATTGGTCCTTATGCGAACGCTCTAAACTTAACTATATCTTAGAATTATTGCCTTTCGGCCTACGAACTATTTTACGAACTAATCTTACATATATATTCCTCGAGAAAATTTACTAAAACTCGGTATCATTATTGAGATTTTATATAAAACAAATTACAAATTACAAACTACCTATTCTACTTACTTAAACTACTTAACGTATTCTAACTATAATTAGGATTCTGAGCTTGCGTATGTTACGTGCAGCATTTGATGGTCTTGCTCTTCCAATATTTTCATGTGTTTCTCCTTGAGGTACGTATTCCATAGCTTTACGCTCAACATATATTTCCTGAAGCAAGCCTTCGCGTCCCCTTATCTATTATGAATCCGCATTCTGGAGAAATCATTAATTTTTTCAGGATAAGTTCTTAACTCTGTGTCATGTATTGTACAAAGTTGAAGCGGCAATTATAATAGGAAATCTATTTAATAATGATACATAATTACATACTAACACATTGTAACCAACTTCAGTTAGGCTAAGGATTAGATTTTGTTATGAGTCGAGGCTTGTCCACAGGGGCATCTTCGGAGTAGTGGAGGAGGACGGTGGCACGCTCGCGGTTGCACGGCTATCGCTCGTCGGACGAAGTAGTTCTTGTCCCCCTCGCACTAAACCGCCTGCTCATAAACAAAAAATATTCGTGCCGGAAAAAAGGAGAAGATAGGCAGAGAACTAATCGGACGGACAAAAAAAAAGAAAGGAAAGAGAAGAGAAGAGAAAGATAGGATAGACGAAAAGAAAATCTCAATACCTTTGCCCTACCAAGGAGAGAGTACAGGAAGTCAGATGCATCTTAACTACCCTAACTATGCTAACTAATCCTATTCTAATCTAAAACGTAAGCTAAACCTTAATATAAATCCCTAATCTAACTTATATCTAACCTAATTCTAATCTCCTTTGCATCCACTGCTTCCTGATGTCGCTTCCTGGTAAGGTTCGTCTCGTTCCTGAGACATGCCAGATGCTGTTGGTTCTGGCTCAGCCTACCCACCCTATGTGTCGGACGACACTCCTTTGGCTATCTCTCTGGCCGAAAACAACGAGAGATAGACCGTTGACCAGAATCCAGCCACTAGTACGTCCATGTCCTAGTAGTGGAGAGTTCGTACGTCGTCACGTCCTGTCGGCATGTCCGTCGGTCGTCTACGTATCGTCTACTTCATTGCCCAGGCGGAAGGACGGCCTTCCCAAATCTTCACACACCAAATCACACTCGAACTCTACTCCATTAAAACGAAATTAATTTCACTATTCAACTACATATATTTATATAAAAATTCATTACTTAAACTAAAACTACGTTAGAACTAAAAAGGAATTCAAAAGATACCGGAGTTCTTAGGAGTGAATATCCTAACCTTACACTTAATTAAACGTATCTTGGCTTAATTCTTGCTCCGTATTAAAAACAACAAAAGAAAAGAAAATGAAATGAAGAAAAATAAAAAAAAAACTTACGTGACGTCCCTCGTCGCCCTGCCGGCAGCACTTGGAGCGAAGATTCCTGTAAATTTCATTTAAGTTGGGCTTCACCGCCTCTTTTCCGCGTATTCACTTGCACTAAACTCTATATCCTTACAATTAAATTTAAACTAAAAAAATATCAGTAAACTAATCAAAAAAAATCCAAAAAAAATTCACTAAATGACTTCACTAATACTATCTTTCAGATTGTTCACTTCACTTCACTTCTGTTCTTAAATGTTCTTCCTGCTGCACTATTCACTATTGAGGGGGGATATACTCCGACTGAAGCACAATGGCTGGGGCAAGCGGAGCGCCTTCAGATCGCGTTGACCTTTTCAAGGGCAAAGTTGCTGATCTTTGTTTCCGTGTCCTTGGTTTGACCGTTGCTTGCGTCTGGTGTTTAAACGCCGGTTTTGTGCCGAACGCAATTTCACATCACTGAGCAGACGTTCAGATGAGTTCATGATGGAGTCTGTGGGCGACAATGTCGGATTCATCAATCCCCGGCCAAACAAATCAGCAGAGGTGAGGGTCGTCTTTCAGCTAAATGCCCCAACCCAATACCTGGTGAGAACAAGGAATTTTTTTTTGGGAGGCTCACAAACATCACTTCATAGAGTAACCTACCTCTGCTATTTTTTTTATTGCTAATTCCAATCTGGTGAATTCCGCCTCTTTGTGATAAATCCGTATGTGAATATCTAGGACTATGAAAGAAGCTTAGTGCACTGTATGTTTTAGTGTCTCTATAGTTATAACTAACTCACCTATATACTTCTTTTTTTGTTTTTCTATTTTCCTTTTTTATTTCTTGAAGATTAATTGTACAATCTACTTTATTTGGTTTCGCGGATATCAACATTGTATATGAACTTTATAGTATTCTCACTTCGTGTATACGACCATTGTATATGAACTTTATAGTATTCTCACTTCGTGTATACGACGATACGCCACCAAACGCCGTAAAAAAGAACCTTCAGAAAGCTTTTATGCATTTTTGTAGTTATTTCTGTTGTCTTTTCCCATTCTCGTTTATATTTGCAGTGCGTACTCTTTAGTACTCTTTCCTTTGATAATAAAGAAGATTTCCAAAAGTGTGTGTTTTGTCACTTTAATTTTTCTTTACTTCTCATGATGGGAATTGGTGAGAGGTGTGGGGTATACATATTTAATTATGCATTTTGGTAGTTATTTTTGTTGTCTTCCATTCTCGTTCTCTTTCCTTCGATAATAAAGAAGATTTGAATAAGTGTGTGTTTTGTCACTTTAATTTTTCTTTACTTCTCAGGATATGAATATGATGTGTGGGCGAGAGGGGTGGGGTATATGGTTGGTGTATTATGTGTTGGTTTTGAAGGAAGTTTGGGGTAGGTTATCTCATATTGCAAGCAGCTGTATTTAAAAAAGCCAAATTTCCGCCGGTTGAACTTCGAACTTTTGCAAAGCCACAACTTTTAACTTACAAAGTGATACAATGTGAATAAGAGTTTTATCCAATTTCAAGACTTTCATTCTGATAAGTATCAAATTATTTATCATTATTATATTATTATTTCATTCTTTTTCATATATTTTATTATATTCATATTTATATATTTTGTTACGTTTTTATAAATTTTAATATATTTATATATACCTATATCTACCTATGTATATACATTTATTTTAGAGATTATATATTATTTATTTAAGGGGGGGGGGGGGGGGGGGGGGCACTTAACTAACTTAACTTAAACTAGTAGAATTTCCACTTTCCGTGTAAAGCGGACAATTTTACCAGTAGAAGAATTTTGTATGTCCTCGGTGCTCATTTGTTCCCTGACAAATATCTTCTTTCTAATTCCATTAAGGGCTGGACATTCACAAAAAATGTATTCAGCTGACTCATCCTCTTCAAGACAGAGTCGGCACTCAGGAGAGTCTGATATTCTCATTTTGTGTAGATGATATCTTTCTTAAACCATGGTGGCCAGGAAGGTAAGCCACTAACCTTTTGATATCATGCCTGCTTAGGTTTAGGCATTTGCTGGCATTTTGATTGAATGGCTCGTTTGGCCTATCTTCGACCTGGGATGCTTTCCCAAAGATGGATACATTTTCTATGTTCCCAGCTTTTTATTGCTGCCGTTGCTGCTGATCTAGGAGTGCAGCAGAAAGGTTCGGGACTTATGAAAGGTGTTTCCAAACCTTTTCTGGCCAGTTCGTCGGCCTTTTCGTTACCTTCCACCCCGACATGACCTGGAACCCACCATAGCTTGGTCTTGTTACTTATTTCGAGTGCCTGTAGGGTATTGAAGCAGTACATGACTGATTTGGAGCCAATGGTATGCGAGCTAAGGGCGTTTATAGCTGCTTAACTATCCGTGAATATATGGATGGTTGCATCTTTTATACCAGATAAATTTATGTGGTTGGCGCATGGCGTGGAGCTCTGCTTGAAATACGCTGGCACTTTTTCCCATGGGTATCGTGAAGCGTTTATTTGGTCCGTATATTCCCGCTCCTATCCCTGTTTCCATTTTAGAACCATCCGCCTACCACTTTATGCCGTTGTGGCTGATTGGTGGCTTATTACTATCCCATACTTATCTCTTTTGGATCTCCGTGGAGAACCGTTTATTGAAGCATAGTGTTTTATGAATGCGGTCTGTGATATTTTACATAAATTCGCCAAAAAAGACCGAGGAATACAACTTTTTTAATTCTAAGTAGATATTCGTACTACTTGTGTGTGTATAAAAAATATATTATATACCTACCCATTTCTTGATCTATAGCATATACGTTTAATTCGTAGTTTAAAAACATGAATGTGATATTGCTTATACCTACCGTTTTAATAAAAATTAGATTTTTCTAGAGTATACATTTTAACTTTCTTTAAAAAAAAATGTCAGCTCACCCAAAAAAATGGAACTCACCCATACATTAGGTCCTGGCTACGGCCGTGGTGGGCAGATTTTAAAAATTCTTAACATTTATTATTTCGGGCACGTATAGAGTTAATGGTTAAAATTTCAGCTTTCTAGCTTGATTTTGAGATAGTAGATACACGTTACTATCGATGCTGATCACGAATATTTTACAAAAAAAACTGTTAAATTACAAGTGACCTGCCTCAACATTATTGTAGGTGATCGATTCCCTAAAAGATAAATATACTTATCCAACAACTATTTCTTTGAATAACGGCTGATACAAACAAATTGAATATTTCCGATTCAAATACTGAAGAAATGATAGAAATCGGTGCATTTTTGGACGAGATACAGCGAAAATAGCAAAACCCTAAAAAATCATAAACTCATAATTCCTTGTTTGATGGAAAATACCAAAATACCGAAATCAGCTTTTATTCAATATCCTGTAGAAAAATGTTTCCTTTCCCCTTACACCATCTGCCTCTCATCATACATTCCATTTACCAAAAAGTATTCGGCTGTTACGCTGTTACACAGAAAAATAAATACTTACACGTCCATGCGAATGAAAATCATATGGCGCGACCAGAGGCAGCAGTTGAAAATGCGTGATATCCATATAGGTACAAGATAACAAAACTCCATACAAGGATAGAATTCTTATTTTTGTCAGAAATCCTTACGAAATACCTTATCGAAGAAGAGAGGATCAAATAAACTCTTCGCTCTGTTTCCTAACCAACAGTTTATTTGATTCTCTTTTCTTAATTCAAAGCTCATGCAATTATTTTATGATTAAATTGAGAAGCAATCACTCCATCCTTTTGGTCTCCAAATTCGTGGAGGTTGAGCTTTTTGAAATCGTGTTGATGATTTTACTATAGAGTTTATATACAATGATATCGCTTAAGAGAAGTTTATGTCAAATAAAATACCGACACTTGTTTTTTTTTTAAGCAGGAATTCAAATTTTAATTTAGAATCAGTTGGAATTTATTGACAGACTGCGTTGCACAAGTGCAATAACTTGAAAAAATCTAGTGTTTTGTAAAGCCAAGTTGATAAAATCTTAAATTAAAATAGTGAAAAGTTAGATGTGAAAGTGAAAGTGAAGGTTAATGTGTAATTTTTTAGTTTCTTTTATTACCAACTTACTGATAAAAACATTTTAGCTTCTTAATTTTAGTGCAGTTTTAGATTTTTTTTTGGAAATGTCTTTGATTAGTGTAGATTGCTGTTTAACTGATTTCCTCCTGGAGGATTCAAATAGTTTTAGTAAGCTATCTTTTCTTGATAAAAAAAAAAGTTTAGACGTAGGGCGCTCTATGCCTTTTATAAATATTAATTACCAAAGGAGAGATGGTTTTGTGACACATTTTAATGTTTCCTTATACCAAAAATATAAGTGGCTAACTGGGAGTTGTAAGCTTAATAAAATGTTTTGTTTTCCTTGTCTTCTTTTTTTAAACTCCGCCAGTGGTTGGAGCCGAACGGGTTTCACTGATATAAATAATTTAGTTAATTCTTCGAAAAAACATATTAAGACAGAAAAACATATTCGTTGTTGTTTATCCCTACACGAATTCGGCACGAATCGCATTGAAACTTCTTTAGGAAATTCTTTCGTTGTTCATAATAAAAAAGTAGATAAAAATCGGAAACTAATGGAACGTTTTATTGACACGGTCATTTTATTAGGCAGACAGGAGTTAGCATTTCGCGGTCATGATGAAAGGTCTAGTTCAGATAATCGTGGCAATTATGTCGAAGCGGTTTATTTTTTATCTAAATATGACACTTTATTGGAATCCCATTTAGAGCAGTGTTCAAGTACACACAATCCAATTTTTTCAGGTTTATCCAACGATATTCAAAACGATTTGATACATAGTATCGCGGCGGTTATTAAATCCGAAATTAAAACGGAAATCAAGGATGCTCGGTTCGTGTCGATTATGATCGACGAAACACCAGATTTGAGTCATAGGGAACAACTGAGTGCCATATTTCGGTACTTGTCAGAGGATGGTATACAAGAAAGATTTCTTGGATTTTTTGACGTTAGCGCAAGTCGTAATGCAAATGAGTTATCCAATCATATATTTAAAATTCTTGAAACATACGACTGCAAGGAAAAGTTAATAGGACAATCCTACGATGGTGCCGCAGTTATGTCCGGCGAGGGGGGTGGTGTTCAAAAGAAATATTTGCAAAGACCGATGTATTATTTAATTTAATTCAAAAAAAACAAACAGACGTTAGTTATGCCAAGCAAGAAATCGAACGTTTTGAGTCATGGATAAGCTCTGACTTTTTAAATATGTTATTTATGACAGCGTAAATGATTGCATCGAACCTCCACGTAAACGCAGGTTGCTTGATTTCGATTTGAAGACGAATTATAAGCGCCTTTTTGTTGAAATTAAAGACAATATAGTTAGCCAAATAAATGCCAGATATAAATCATTTAGTAATCTTACATTTTTGGATTTACTAAATAATTTGAAGTATGACACTTTTTCTCGTTCCAGTCCAGATGTAAAAATATCTTCCCTAATTAAGTTTTTTCCTAGAATTTTTGACTTCACGGCATTAAAAAATGAACTTAGTGTTTTATATTCTTCGTCGTCACTTCGGCAGTTTGAGGTTCTCGACCTTCACAACCATTTGAATAGTGAAGCATTGAAAGAAGTGTTCCCTCAAGTCTTAAATTTAAGTAGTTTACTTTTAACACTTCCCATTTCCGTCGCCTCCGTTGAGAGGTCTTTTTCTGCTTTAAAAAGAATTCATACTTATTTAAGAAACTCACAGGGCGAGGATAGGCTCTCTGATTTAGCCCTCATATCGATAGAAAGAAGACTTCTTCTTAAAATTAAAAATAGACCAAACTTCTATGAAAGGGTATTGGCAGAGTTTATCAAAAAAGATCGTCGAATAGCATTAGAATACAAATAATTATAAAGAACTAATATTTTAACAAAACTTTTCACTTTTTTTTTTTTAAGTGTGTGAATTTTAGCTGTTTTTAATTTTGATTTATTTTTATTGCTGACATTATTATTTGTATCGTTTTTATATTTTAACAAATATAAAGAATTATCCATATAATTCTTCTGAATTTTCTTATTTTAAAATTACTATCCACATTATGCTGAATTTTTTTAAGTTATTGTATCATGCGTCTGTCAAGACCGGCTTCTTTTGAAGCCACTTTTGTTATGCTTTAAGCTCATTGTTGATTGAAATATTAATGTCTTGAAGTATAAAAAATGTGGCTAGAATATTTTTGCTAAGTCAATGTGGAATGCATATTATGTAGATACAATATCCCCATTAAAAATTATTTTATTTCAGGTTTTAAAGATTTTTATTTTTATAGGTGACTAAATTTTTCAACGTCTTCCCTTTTAAAATTATCCACGCCACGCCACTTGGTTGGTGTATCATGTGTTGGTTTTGATGGAAGTTTGGGGTAGGTTATCTCATATTGCAAGCAGCTGTATTTAAAAAAAGAAAAATTTCCACCGGTTGAGCTTCGTACTTTTGCAAAGCCACAAATTTTAACTTACAAAGTGAAACAAAGTGAATAAGAGTTTTTATCCGATTTCAAGACTTTCATTCTGATAAGTAGGTATCAAATTATTTATCATTATTATATTATTATTTCATTCTTTTTCATATATTTTATTATATTCATATTTATATATTTTTTTACGTTTTTATAAATTTTAATATATTTATATATATATCTACCTATACCTACTTTGACCTAAAAAGATCTTTTGTACGTTATGGGCCAGAAAAATTTTAAACTAGTAGAATTTCCACTTTCCGTGTAAAGCGGACAATTTTACCAGTAGAAGAATTCTTTATCTCCTCGGGTCTCATATGTTCCCTGAAAAATATCTTCTTTCTAATTCCATTAAGGGATGGACATTCACATAAAATGTGTTCAGCTGACTAGTCCTCTTCAATACAGAGTCGGAACTCAGGAAAGGCTGCTATTCTCATTTTGTGCAGATGATACTCGTATCTTAAACCGTGGTGACCAGTAATTGATTGAAGGGCCGAATGGCTCATTTCGCCTTAGACCTGGGATGCTTTCCCAAATATATATACTTTTTCTATGTTCCGAGCTTTATATAGCTGCCGTTGCTCCTGATCTAGGAGTGCAGCAGAAAGGTTCGGGACCTATGAATGGTGTTTCTGTACCTTTTCTGTCCAGTTCGTCGGCCTTTTCGTTACCTAATACCCCGACATGACCCTTAACCCACCATAATTTGGTCTTGTTTCTTAATCCCAGTGTTTGAAGGGTATTGAAGCAGTACTGTGACTGATTTGGAGTCAATGGTATGCGAGCTAAGGGCGTTTATAGCTGCTTGACTATCCGTGAATATATGGATGATTGCGCCTTTTATGCCAGATGAATAAATCTGGCTGGCACATTCTTGAATGGTCTGGAGCTCTGCTTGAAATTCGCCGGGACTTTTTCCCATTTGTATAGTAAAGCGTTTGTTTGGTCCGTATACTCCCGCTCCTACCCCCGTTTCCATTTTATAACCATCCGTATACCACTTTCTGCCGTTGTGGCTATTTGGTGGGTTATTGCTAACCCATGGTTCTCTCTTTGGGAGTATTATCATCACTGTGTAGATCCAGTGGACGATCTTTGGAGAGATTCCCCAGGTTCTGCCAATGTGCTGCGACAAGCCTATAAAGCTATAGTAGCTTTAGTGATTTTGTTGTTAATGTGAGAGTTCCAGTTGAGCCTCTTGTCTAGGATTACTCCAAGATACTTGACTTCGTCGGAATACTCTACGACCGTGTCGTTTATTGTGATCAGATCTAGGTCTTATTTCCTCCGTTTAGTGAAAGGAACGATGACGGCTTTACTGGGATTTATGGAAAGATTTTCCTTGATGCACCAGTCTATGGCTGTCTTTAGAGCATTTTTCATTTTTGATGTGACTCTTTGCCCCTGACTATGATGAAAATATCATCGACGTACCCAATTGTAGTGTACCCCAAATTGCTCATCTTGTGTAGCAGGTCATCGATGACCAATGACCACAAAAGGGGTGAAAGTACTCCCCCTTGTGGGCAGCCCCTTATGGCTGTTACTGATACTGAGGTCGTTCCTGACGAGGCAGTTATTTTGCGACTTTCCCGCATCGCTTTGATCCATTTAATAATTGGTTTACGAGTATCTATGTTTCTATGGTACAAAGCATTTGATATGAATTCGTATCCAGTGTTGTCAAAAGCAACATCTATATCCAGAAAGGCACAAAGCGTGATCTCTTTGCAACGGTAGGCGTTTTTTAACTCTGTAGTTAGTCTTAACAGAGCGCCTTCCGTGGATTTGCCCTTTTGGTACGCATATTGGTGAGGGTGCAGAGGCATGCTTTTTGATATGCATTCTCTAATGTGGATGTCAATAATCCTTTCCATTGTTTTCAGAAAAAACGATGTCAAGCTTATCGGATGATATGATTTTGGTAATTCGCTCGGCTTGTGTCCCGGTTTTGGTATGAATACTACGTTTACCTCCCTCCAGGTAACTGGTATATACCCCCAGTTGAAGCTGAACCTAAATAGGGCAATCATGGATGGTAATAAAACTTCTATTCCATTTTGAATGAGGGCTGGAAAAATTCCGTCTGTATATACGCAATATGACGTTCATCAATGACTGATCAACGGTTTTCTTTTATAGCGTTTGAAAAAAAACGTTGGAATTCGTTGCAAATAAATGATATTCTTAACATTTCTTATTCGGGCAACATTTATTATTTCGGGCACGTACAGAGTATATGGTTCAAATTTCAGCTTTCTAGCTTGAGTTTGAGATAGTAGATACACGTTACTATCGATGCTGATCACGAATATTTTACAAAAAAAAATGTAAAATGACAAGTGACCTGCCTCAACATAGGCCACCTACAATATGATCGATCCCCTAATAGATAAATATACCTATCCAACAACTATTTCTTTGAATAACGGCTGATACAAATAAATTGAACATTTCCGAATCAAATACTGAAGAAATGATAGAAATCGGTGCATTTTTGGACGAGATACAGCAAAAATAGCAAAACCTTAAAAAAGCATAAACTCATAATTCCTTGTTTGATGGAAAATACCAAAATACCGAAATCAGCTTTTATTCAATATCCTGTAGAAAAATGTTTCCTTTCCCCTTACACCATCTGCCTCTCATCATACATTCCATTTACCAAAAAGTATTCGGCTGTTACACAGAAAAATAAATACTTACACGTCCAGAATAAAAATCATATGGCGCGACCAGAGGCAATCAGTTGAAAATGCGAGATATCCATACAAGATAACAAAATTACATACAATGATAGAATTCTTATTTTTGTCAGAAATCCTTACGAAATACTCGTACCTTATCGAAGAAAAGAGGATCAAATAAACTCTTCGCTCTGTTTCCTAACCAACAGTTTATTTGGTTCTCTTTTCTTAATTTAAAGCTCATACAAATATTTTATGGTTAAATGAGAAGCAATCACTCCATCCTATTGGTCTCCAAATTCGTGGAGGTTGAGCTTTTTGAAATCGTGTTGATGATTTTACTATAGAGTTTATATACAATGATATCGCTTAAGAGAAGTTTATGTCAAATAAAATACCGACACTTGTTTTTTTTTTAAGCAGGAATTCAAATTTTAATTTAGAATCAGTTGGAATTTATTGACAGACTGCGTTGCACAAGTGCAATAACTTGAAAAAATCTAGTGTTTTGTAAAGCCAATTTGATAAAATCTTAAATTAAAATAGTGAAAAGTTAGATGTGAAAGTGAAAGTGAAGGTTAATGTGTAATTTTTTAGTTTCTTTTATTACCAACTTACTGATAAAAACATTTTAGCTTCTTAATTTTAGTGCAGTTTTAGATTTTTTTTTGGAAATGTCTTTGATTAGTGTAGATTGCTGTTTAACTGATTTCCTCCTGGAGGATTCAAATAGTTTTAGTAAGCTATCTTTTCTTGATAAAAAAAAAAGTTTAGACGTAGGGCGCTCTATGCCTTTTATAAATATTAATTACCAAAGGAGAGATGGTTTTGTGACACATTTTAATGTTTCCTTATACCAAAAATATAAGTGGCTAACTGGGAGTTGTAAGCTTAATAAAATGTTTTGTTTTCCTTGTCTTCTTTTTTCAAACTCCGCCAGTGGTTGGAGCCGAACGGGTTTCACTGATATAAATAATTTAGTTAATTCTTCGAAAAAACATATTAAGACAGAAAAACATATTCGTTGTTGTTTATCCCTACACGAATTCGGCACGAATCGCATTGAAACTTCTTTAGGAAATTCTTTCGTTGTTCATAATAAAAAAGTAGATAAAAATCGGAAACTAATGGAACGTTTTATTGACACGGTCATTTTATTAGGCAGACAGGAGTTAGCATTTCGCGGTCATGATGAAAGGTCTAGTTCAGATAATCGTGGCAATTATGTCGAAGCGGTTTATTTTTTATCTAAATATGACACTTTATTGGAATCCCATTTAGAGCAGTGTTCAAGTACACACAATCCAATTTTTTCAGGTTTATCCAACGATATTCAAAACGATTTGATACATAGTATCGCGGCGGTTATTAAATCCGAAATTAAAACGGAAATCAAGGATGCTCGGTTCGTGTCGATTATGATCGACGAAACACCAGATTTGAGTCATAGGGAACAACTGAGTGCCATATTTCGGTACTTGTCAGAGGATGGTATACAAGAAAGATTTCTTGGATTTTTTGACGTTAGCGCAAGTCGTAATGCAAATGAGTTATCCAATCATATATTTAAAATTCTTGAAACATACGACTGCAAGGAAAAGTTAATAGGACAATCCTACGATGGTGCCGCAGTTATGTCCGGCGAGGGGGGTGGTGTTCAAAAGAAATATTTGCAAAGACCGATGTATTATTTAATTTAATTCAAAAAAAACAAACAGACGTTAGTTATGCCAAGCAAGAAATCGAACGTTTTGAGTCATGGATAAGCTCTGACTTTTTAAATATGTTATTTATGACAGCGTAAATGATTGCATCGAACCTCCACGTAAACGCAGGTTGCTTGATTTCGATTTGAAGACGAATTATAAGCGCCTTTTTGTTGAAATTAAAGACAATATAGTTAGCCAAATAAATGCCAGATATAAATCATTTAGTAATCTTACATTTTTGGATTTACTAAATAATTTGAAGTATGACACTTTTTCTCGTTCCAGTCCAGATGTAAAAATATCTTCCCTAATTAAGTTTTTTCCTAGAATTTTTGACTTCACGGCATTAAAAAATGAACTTAATGTTTTATATTCTTCGTCGTCGCTTCGGCAGTTTGAGGTTCTCGACCTTCACAACCATTTGAATAGTGAAGCATTGAAAGAAGTGTTCCCTCAATTCTTAAACTTAAGTAGTTTACTTTTAACACTTCCCATTTCCGTCGCCTCCGTTGAGAGGTCTTTTTCTGCTTTAAAAAGAATTCATACTTATTTAAGAAACTCACAGGGCGAGGATAGGCTCTCTGATTTAGCCCTCATATCGATAGAAAGAAGACTTCTTCTTAAAATTAAAAATAGACCAAACTTCTATGAAAGGGTATTGGCAGAGTTTATCAAAAAAGATCGTCGAATAGCATTAGAATACAAATAATTATAAAGAACTAATATTTTAACAAAACTTTTCACTTTTTTTTTTTTAAGTGTGTGAATTTTAGCTGTTTTTAATTTTGATTTATTTTTATTGCTGACATTATTATTTGTATCGTTTTTATATTTTAACAAATATAAAGAATTATCCATATAATTCTTCTGAATTTTCTTATTTTAAAATTACTATCCACATTATGCTGAATTTTTTTAAGTTATTGTATCATGCGTCTGTCAAGACCGGCTTCTTTTGAAGCCACTTTTGTTATGCTTTAAGCTCATTGTTGATTGAAATATTAATGTCTTGAAGTATAAAAAATGTGGCTAGAATATTTTTGCTAAGTCAATGTGGAATGCATATTATGTAGATACAATATCCCCATTAAAAATTATTTTATTTCAGGTTTTAAAGATTTTTATTTTTATAGGTGACTAAATTTTTCAACGTCTTCCCTTTTAAAATTATCCACGCCACGCCACTTGGTTGGTGTATCATGTGTTGGTTTTAATGGAAGTTTGGGGTAGGTTATCTCATATTGCAAGCAGCTGTATTTAAAAAAAGAAAAATTTCCACCGGTTGAGCTTCGTACTTTTGCAAAGCCACAAATTTTAACTTACAAAGTGAAACAAAGTGAATAAGAGTTTTTATCCGATTTCAAGACTTTCATTCTGATAAGTAGGTATCAAATTATTTATCATTATTATATTATTATTTCATTCTTTTTCATATATTTTATTATATTCATATTTATATATTTTTTTACGTTTTTATAAATTTTAATATATTTATATATATATCTACCTATACCTACTTTGACCTAAAAAGATCTTTTGTACGTTATGGGCCAGAAAAATTTTAAACTAGTAGAATTTCCACTTTCCGTGTAAAGCGGACAATTTTACCAGTAGAAGAATTCTTTATCTCCTCGGGTCTCATATGTTCCCTGAAAAATATCTTCTTTCTAATTCCATTAAGGGATGGACATTCACATAAAATGTGTTCAGCTGACTAGTCCTCTTCAATACAGAGTCGGAACTCAGGAAAGGCTGCTATTCTCATTTTGTGCAGATGATACTCGTATCTTAAACCGTGGTGACCAGTAATTGATTGAAGGGCCGAATGGCTCATTTCGCCTTAGACCTGGGATGCTTTCCCAAATATATATACTTTTTCTATGTTCCGAGCTTTATATAGCTGCCGTTGCTCCTGATCTAGGAGTGCAGCAGAAAGGTTCGGGACCTATGAATGGTGTTTCTGTACCTTTTCTGTCCAGTTCGTCGGCCTTTTCGTTACCTAATACCCCGACATGACCCTTAACCCACCATAATTTGGTCTTGTTTCTTAATCCCAGTGTTTGAAGGGTATTGAAGCAGTACTGTGACTGATTTGGAGTCAATGGTATGCGAGCTAAGGGCGTTTATAGCTGCTTGACTATCCGTGAATATATGGATGATTGCGCCTTTTATGCCAGATGAATAAATCTGGCTGGCACATTCTTGAATGGTCTGGAGCTCTGCTTGAAATTCGCCGGGACTTTTTCCCATTTGTATAGTAAAGCGTTTGTTTGGTCCGTATACTCCCGCTCCTACCCCCGTTTCCATTTTATAACCATCCGTATACCACTTTCTGCCGTTGTGGCTATTTGGTGGGTTATTGCTAACCCATGGTTCTCTCTTTGGGAGTATTATCATCACTGTGTAGATCCAGTGGACGATCTTTGGAGAGATTCCCCAGGTTCTGCCAATGTGCTGCGACAAGCCTATAAAGCTATAGTAGCTTTAGTGATTTTGTTGTTAATGTGAGAGTTCCAGTTGAGCCTCTTGTCTAGGATTACTCCAAGATACTTGACTTCGTCGGAATACTCTACGACCGTGTCGTTTATTGTGATCAGATCTAGGTCTTATTTCCTCCGTTTAGTGAAAGGAACGATGACGGCTTTACTGGGATTTATGGAAAGATTTTCCTTGATGCACCAGTCTATGGCTGTCTTTAGAGCATTTTTCATTTTTGATGTGACTCTTTGCCCCTGACTATGATGAAAATATCATCGACGTACCCAATTGTAGTGTACCCCAAATTGCTCATCTTGTGTAGCAGGTCATCGATGACCAATGACCACAAAAGGGGTGAAAGTACTCCCCCTTGTGGGCAGCCCCTTATGGCTGTTACTGATACTGAGGTCGTTCCTGACGAGGCAGTTATTTTGCGACTTTCCCGCATCGCTTTGATCCATTTAATAATTGGTTTACGAGTATCTATGTTTCTATGGTACAAAGCATTTGATATGAATTCGTATCCAGTGTTGTCAAAAGCAACATCTATATCCAGAAAGGCACAAAGTGTGATCTCTTTGCAACGGTAGGCGTTTTTTAACTCTGTAGTTAGTCTTAACAGAGCGCCTTCCGTGGATTTGCCCTTTTGGTACGCATATTGGTGAGGGTGCAGAGGCATGCTTTTTGATATGCATTCTCTAATGTGGATGTCAATAATCCTTTCCATTGTTTTCAGAAAAAACGATGTCAAGCTTATCGGATGATATGATTTTGGTAATTCGCTCGGCTTGTGTCCCGGTTTTGGTATGAATACTACGTTTACCTCCCTCCAGGTAACTGGTATATACCCCCAGTTGAAGCTGAACCTAAATAGGGCAATCATGGATGGTAATAAAACTTCTATTCCATTTTGAATGAGGGCTGGAAAAATTCCGTCTGTATATACGCAATATGACGTTCATCAATGACTGATCAACGGTTTTCTTTTATAGCGTTTGAAAAAAAACGTTGGAATTCGTTGCAAATAAATGATATTCTTAACATTTCTTATTCGGGCAACATTTATTATTTCGGGCACGTACAGAGTATATGGTTCAAATTTCAGCTTTCTAGCTTGAGTTTGAGATAGTAGATACACGTTACTATCGATGCTGATCACGAATATTTTACAAAAAAAAATGTAAAATGACAAGTGACCTGCCTCAACATAGGCCACCTACAATATGATCGATCCCCTAATAGATAAATATACCTATCCAACAACTATTTCTTTGAATAACGGCTGATACAAATAAATTGAACATTTCCGAATCAAATACTGAAGAAATGATAGAAATCGGTGCATTTTTGGACGAGATACAGCAAAAATAGCAAAACCTTAAAAAAGCATAAACTCATAATTCCTTGTTTGATGGAAAATACCAAAATACCGAAATCAGCTTTTATTCAATATCCTGTAGAAAAATGTTTCCTTTCCCCTTACACCATCTGCCTCTCATCATACATTCCATTTACCAAAAAGTATTCGGCTGTTACACAGAAAAATAAATACTTACACGTCCAGAATAAAAATCATATGGCGCGACCAGAGGCAATCAGTTGAAAATGCGAGATATCCATACAAGATAACAAAATTACATACAATGATAGAATTCTTATTTTTGTCAGAAATCCTTACGAAATACTCGTACCTTATCGAAGAAAAGAGGATCAAATAAACTCTTCGCTCTGTTTCCTAACCAACAGTTTATTTGGTTCTCTTTTCTTAATTTAAAGCTCATACAAATATTTTATGGTTAAATGAGAAGCAATCACTCCATCCTATTGGTCTCCAAATTCGTGGAGGTTGAGCTTTTTGAAATCGTGTTGATGATTTTACTATAGAGTGATTGCTTCTCATTTAAGCATAAAATATTTGTATGAGCTTTGAATTAAGAAAAGAGAACCAAATAAACTGTTGGTTAGGAAACAGAGCGAAGAGTTTATTTGATCCTCTTTTCTTCGATAAGGTACGAGTATTTCGTAAGGATTTCTGACAAAAATAAGAATTCTATCATTGATGAAATTTTGTTATCTTGTACCTATATGGATATCTCGCATTTTCAACTGTCTGCCTCTGGTCGCGCCATATGATTTTCATTCGCATGGACGTGTAAGTATTTATTTTTCTGTGTAACAGCGTAACAGCCGAATACTTTTTGGTAAATGGAATATAAGATGAGAGGCAGATGGTGTAAGGGGAAAGTAAACATTTTTCTACAGATATTGAATAAAAGCTGATTTCGGTATTTTGGTATTTTAAAGCAAACAAGGAATTATGAGTTTATGATTTTTTAGGGTTTTGCTATTTTCACTGTATCTCGTCCAAAAATGCACCGATTTTTATCATTTCTTTAGTATTTGATTCAGAAATATTTAATTTGTGTAGTTCCATTATTCAAAGAAATAGAGTTGGATAAGTATATTTATCTTTTAGGGAATCGATCATATTGTAGGTGGCCTATGTTGAGGCAGGTCACTTGTCATTTTACAGTTTTTTTGTAAAATGTTCGTGATCAGCATCGATAGTAACGTGTATCTACTATCTCAAACTCAAGCTAGAAAGCTGAAATTTTAACCATATACTCTACGTGCCCGAAATAATAAATGTTAAGAATTTTTAAAATCTGCCCACTACGGCCGTAGCCAGGACATAATGTATGGGTGAGTTCCATTTTTTTTGGGTGAGCTGACATTTTTTTTAAAAGAAAGTTAAAATGTATAGTCTAGAAAAATTTAATTTTTATTAAAACGGTAGGTATAAGCAATATCACATTTATGTTTTTATACCCTATTCTAAGGGTATTTCAATTTTGACGCATAGTTTGTAACATACCTTAATATTGCCCATAGACCCCTAAAAGTTACTAAATTTATGATAATCAAGTTAACGAATTTTTGAAATCCGCCCACAAACTCAAAAAAACAAATTTTTCGAAAAAATTTAATTTTGAGCTAGAAAGCTGAAATTTTTAATATGTGATGTATGACTCCTAAAACTGATCGGGAGATAAAATTTTTAAAATCCGCCCACTGACACGCCCACAATTAAATAAAACAATTTTATTGAAAACCCAAAATTTGAGGTAGAGAGCTGAAATTTATAATATATACCTACTCTCTAGGGGCTCTTTAAGCTCATGTGTAAATATTTTAAAATCAACTTTTTTTGAAAATCCAAAGTTTGAGCTAGGGAGCTGAAATTTATAATATTAGACTTTCTATGGGCCATTTATGCTCATGTGAAAATATTTTCAAAATCAAAATGTTCTCTTCCGTATCACCCAGGAGGTGGAACATTAGATGCGTTTTTTTTCCCCGAGGTATCCCGAGGTATCCCCATTATAATATAATATACTCCTCGCATATATTTCATACATAAAATATAACCTAACATAACAACGCATACCTATAAGCTATAGTATATAAAAATGAATAAGCTATTTACTAACATTACCGTAACAAAAACAAATAAATATGAGCATACGCTTTTATAAATAAAAATGACGTGACCGTGGAGGTCGGCTCATGTCGGGACTTGAACGAATTCATAATCCGCGAACATGATCTGTCAGTGGCAGTTGAGGAGTAAGTGCAAATAAATGGCGATGAAATTGGCAAAGCTTCTGCATTTAGTTGCTTCCGATTATATTCCACTTTTATGTCTTTGCCATAAAAGTGTTTCTCGCAAAGTAGGACAAATTTATACGGGTTATTTAACTGGGTGTGTTTAATAAAAATTGCTCTTCTGCGATCATCCGGGATCTTGAAGAATGAGCAGCAATTACCCGGTCTTTTAACCGAGTTGCATCCGTTGAATGCGCATTTAACCATTTTAAAAATTATTCATATAATAAAATATAATATACACAATACCTACAATAATATATATGTAGTCTATAAAATAAATGTATATAGCTAGATATATATATATGTATATGTATATATAAATATATTAAAATTTATAAAAATATAAAAACTATATAAATATTAAAATAAAATATATGAAATATATGAAAATATATTAAAGCGATGATAAATAATTTGATACTTATTAAATTTAAAGTCTTGAAGTTGGATTAAAACTCTTATTCACTTTTTATCACTTAAAAGTTAAAACTTGTGGCTTTGCAGAAGTACGAAGTTAAACTGGCGGGAATTTGTCTTTTTCAAATATAGCTGCTTGCAATATGAGATAACCTACCCCAAAATTCCTTGAAAACCAACACATAATACACCAACCATATCCCCCACCCCCTCTCAGGATCACATCATATTCATATCCTGAGAAGTAAAGAAAAATTAAAGTCACAAAACACACACTTATGGAAATCTTCTTTATTATCGAAGGAAAGAGTAGCTACTTAAAGAGTATGCATTGCAAATATTAACGATAATGGAAGCCAACAGAAATAACTACCAAAATGCATAATTAAATATGTATACCCCACACCTCTCACCAATTCCCATCATGAGAAGTAAAGAAAAATTAAAGTGACAAAACACACACTTTTGGAAATCTTCTTTATTATCAAAGGAAAGAGTACTAAAGAGTACGCACTGCAAATATAAACGAGAATGGGAAAAGACAACAGAAATAACTACAAAAATGCATAAAAGCTTTCTGAAGGTTCTTTTTTAAGGCGTTTGGTGGCGTCATTGTATATGAACTTTATAGTATTCTCACTTCGTGTATACGACGATACGTCACCAAGCGCCGTAAAAAAGAACCTTCATACAATGATATGACCTTTTTTAAAGCAAAGATACATCTGAACATCGTCGGCATACATATAAACAAAAGAAAATGTAATGGTGTCGGGAAGATCATTTATAAAAATAGAAAATAAAAGTTGGCCCAGGATAGATCCTTGCGGGACACCTATAGGTGTGTGCCTAAATTTCGACATCGCATTGCCTGCTACAACTCCTTGAGTACGGTCGGATAAGAACGAATAAATCAAAGAAGCTGCTGAAGACGACAAATTAAATTGATTCAAAAGTTTAAGTATAAGTTCGTAATGATTACTGTGTCAAAAGCTTTAGAGAAATCGAATAATGCTAACAGTGCGATCTGGTCTTTTTTCATGCACAACCTTAGATCATCCGTTACTTTAAGCTGTCAAAATCCATTCCAAAATGACGGAGGGTGATAGTTTGTTTCGATGTTATGTATATTTCGTTTATAGTTTTTAATAAATTTATTTTGTCTGCTACAGGTTGAATTTGTTTAACAATTGTTGTGTCTGTTGAGTTTTTATTTCTTGTCTTCATCCGAAAATTTTGTTTGGAAGTTGTGATATATTATCTGTGTAATTTTCAGACGTGCGTAGTGTGATGAAGATATTACTTAGATTTTCGTCTGCGTTTTGTAGTACTCCATGCAATAATGCATCAGCAGCAATTTGATTACGATATTTCCAAGTTGTTTTTTGATGTTTCTTCAAATTTATCCGATTGACAACTCTCGATTTTGTTGACTCTTGTTGTTAGCGCTGATATAGTATTGGTGACGTCTTCTCGCAAACGTCTGACAAACATCCAAGAGTATCAAATTGTCATGCGAAGCTTCTCAAATTTGCCTTTTGGATTTGGCGTAAAACTGTAGACCACCTCCACTTCGCATGAAAGTGGTTGAAGAAGTTAGGTTCTAGGCCCTGTATAGGCCGTTAAGGCCTAATATGTATGTATGTACGTCTTCTATGCGGCTCGTAAATTCGAGTACGATTTTGTCAAATTTGTCCGATAAATTTTTATTAACTTCCAGAATAAGTTTTTGATGTGTAAACATCTTTGCTCTCGGTAGGGGCTAGTTGGAAAAATCGAGCGTCACCGTCAGAATTTCATTCAGGTCGGACGGCAAAAAACCAAAGTTTGAGCTAGGGAGCTGAAATTTATAATAAAGACTCTCCAGGGGCCCTTGATGCTCATATGTAAATATTTTCAAAATTTGCCCACTGACACGCCCACAATTTAAAAAAAACAAACTTTGAGTTAGGGAGCTGAAATTTGTAATATATACTCTCCAGGGGCCCTTGATGTTCATGTGTAAATATTTTCAAAATTCGCCCACTGACACCCCCACAATTTAAAAAAAAACAAAGTGGGAGCTGAAATTCATAATATAGACTCTGCATGGGCCCTTGATGCTCGTGTTTAAATATTTTTAAAATTCGCTCACTGACACGCCCACAATTAAAAAAAAACCAAAGATTGAGCGAGGGAACTGAATTTTATAATATAGACTCTCCAGGGGCCCTTGATGCTTATGTGTAAATATTTTAAAAATTCGCCCACTGCCACACCCACAAAAAAAACCAAAGTTTGAGCTAGGGAGCTGACATTTATAATATAGACTCTCCAGTGGCCCTTGATGCTCATGTGGAAATATTTTCCGAATTCGCCCACTGACACGCCCACAATTTAAATGAATCCAACGCTGACGAGCCTACATGTTTACACATCAACTATACCGTGAGTGCAGCGTGGCTCACACCTTTTTTTTAGTACCGATTTGAAGTCACTCATCCGTTTATTAAGATGACTTTCAAGGGACTTAAACATTTGTTCTCCTTTTGCGGATAATTCAATGGATGGTGATGGTTGTAGTGGGGCTTTCGGTCTCAAGTTACGAGGAGATGTCATTTTGTTTTGTTGGGAAGTTCTTACACCGAATAATTAAAAATGCGATTATAAGTTAAATAAAAGTGATTTGATTTTAACTTTAACTTTTATGTGTAGCACATATTAGGTTTTGGAATCAATTTTAGAAACTTGGGTTAGTTATTTGAGGAAATTACCTGGAAATTAAGTTGCAAACAAAATTGACGTTAACCACTTTTCACCATTTTCTCTTCTTCCTCATATACCTATAGTATAAAAAAATAAATAAACTATTTACTTACATTACCATAACAAATAAAAATAAATATGAATATATACTATCTTTTATATTTGTAACCAAACTCCTCCGAAATGGCTTGACTGATTTTTATGAAACTTTTTGTGTATACTCGGTTGGTCTGAGAAAAGGGGGTAAACTATTTTTTATACCACTAAGTGATATTGGTGGTCTGCCACAACATTTTTTTTTATTTTTTGGACAACATTTTTTATTTTTATTTTTTTATGATTTACCATTTAAAAATATATATAACCCTCAATTTTCAAACTTCTACCACCAACCCCCATTTTTTAATAGCTATATTAGTAGGTACTGTAATAATCTTCAACTCTCAGTGATCAAAATTTTATGGGAATCATTTTATGATTGTGAAAGGAAGGTAAGATAATAAAAGGCAAAGGGGCCAATTCGGGCCGTCGAACGAATACAACGACAGACATACGAAATAGAAGAGCCCAGAGAACAGACGAACAAATCCAACAAGATAATGCAGATGTACGTGTGAGCATGGCGCAATTGCGAGAATCACAATCACAAGAGGCACGACCTGAACGAAATCAAGAAAGACGATTGGAACAAAGACCAGCGCGCCGGTTCGTAGTTAACACACGCAGAGCTAATGACCAACAACGCCAACAGGTACATCGAGTATTTACATACATACGATTCATTCCTTCGTCTAGCATTCGAGTATGAGCCCGAGATTCAATATTACGCTCATTCGAAAGTGGGGATTGGTGCTATGGACAAGAAATGTCTGCATTGTAATGCGCTAAATTCAAAGTGTTGCGCGTCAGGAAAAGTGCAACTACTGGAAATTGAAACACCAACTGAACCATTGAACGGCTTACTTATCGGTACGGATCCAAATTCTAACCTGTTCTTGAAGTCAATTCGAGCACCCAATTCATGTTTCCAAATGACATCGTTCGGAGCAATAGAAATAATTAAAAAACATAGGGACGGGCTACAGTCCGCTTGGGCGAACTGTTGGATACCCTATTCTTATTCCTATCCCTCATAAGTGTACGTGACAAAAGTCTAAGTATAGTTGAATTGTTAAGAACGCTCTACATATTTTGTTATATAACATTTAAAGGATTTTATCAAAAAAAAAACGCTCCCTAGCTCAAACTTGGGTGTTTCAATAAAATTGTTTTATTTAATTGTGGGCGTGTCAGTAGGCGGATTTTAAAAAAATTAACACATGAGAATAAAGGGCCCCTAGAGAGTATATATTATAAATTTCAGCTCCCTAGCTCAAACTTTGAATTAAAAAAAAAAAAAATAATAATTGTGGGCGTGTCAGTGGGCGGATTTTGAAAATATTTACACATGAGCATAAAGCGCCCATAGAGAGTATATATTATAAATTTCAGCTCCCTAGCTCAAACTTTGGATTTTCAAAAAAATTGTTTTATTTATTTGTGGGCGTGTTAGTGGGCGGATTTTGAAAATTTTTTATTCCGAGCAGTTTTAGGAGTCATAGATTAAATATAAAAAATTTCATCTTTCTAGCTCAAAATTGGATTTTTTCCAAAATGCTGTTTTTTTTGAGTTTGTGGGCGTGTCTGTGAGCGGATTTCAAAAATTCGTAAGCTTGATTATTTCGGGACCCTAGAGAGTATATGGGTAAAATTTCAACTCTCTAGGTCCAGTTTAAAGGCCTAATTTTTGCCGACGGACGGACGGACGGACATGGCTAGATCGACATTACTATCGATGCTGATCATAAATATAGTAACTTTTAGGGGTCTACGGGCAATATTAAGGTATGTTACAAACTATGCGTCAAAATTAATATACCCTTAGAATAGGGTATAATAATAATGCTGCAAATATTCAACAATTCCATTCAACATTCAAAATCAAATGCCAAGTTTATCACAAAGTGGGCTCATTGCTGCCAATGCCAAATGAACCACTAACATTTTTACAAATTTATTTTATGGACGGTGAGGACTCCGAACGCGCACTCGCCAATCGCGTCGATGAACCGGCTACAATAACCTCAATTCACCATATGCTAGACGCATCGTAAGCGAGCTGGACGCTCTATAGACATTTTCACCAAGCTACCTCTTTCTGAAGTGCGGAATCCCTGTCTTAAACAACAGAAACAAATTGAATGATAAAATTGCAGAAATTTGCACAAATCGTATGGAATAATCATTGTGATTGTTAACGAACTGAATATGAAAGTGCAAAAAGAAGCTATTGAAGGGTAAAAAGTAACAAATTATAGAGAAAAAACCTGAGAAAGTATGTTAAAGCAAAACAAACAATCAACATAGGGACGGGCTACAGTCCTCTTGGCGAACTTTTGGATACCCTATTCTTATTCCCATCAGACACCTAGAGAGTCTATATCATAAACTAGCTGTCCCGTGCTCCCTTTGCTTCGCCAGTCTGCCACTTCTCAAATTTAAAACAAAATACTTGCTGATAAGAACTGATAAAGAAAACATCGAGAGTGTCCCTACACATTATATGGATATACTCTGAGTGTGACACCCTCTCAATCTCATTTACATTTCATACCCTATCTTTCTCAATCCCATGGCCATGCGCCATAAAAAAAACAACACAAACTGCAAAAGGTGCATAAAAAAAGAAAGAAAAAGCACATTACACTAAAGGTACAGGTAGAGAAACAGATTTGTGCCGCAAACACACACAACTTTTCCTCCACTGAACGCTGGGAAAACCGGAAGCAGTACATGTTAATTCTCGTCTTTGCTTCGCTTACTTTACGAAGGCTTTCAATGGCGAAAGCTCAACCATGGGGACACCAAAGGCAACAACTATGTTAGCTACCTGACTGCTCGACCAACCTGCACCATACTCCAGTATAAATTCTTTAATTTTTAGTTTTATTTTTGCTTTGAATTAAAATCTAATTATTTTTGAAAATATTATTCTACATTTTGTTTATTTTTTCTTCTTTAATACTCTTTCTTTAATTTTTAGTTTTATCTTGTTTTGAATTAAAATCTAATAACTTTTGTAATACTATTCCCTCTACTTTTTGTTTATTTTTCTTCTTTTATAGCGGGCATTTTCACTGCTGCATTATTAGTTTGCTAGTTTTGTTTTTGACAGAATGTCTGATCAATTTTCCGCGCTTTCTGGCGTTGGAGTGAATAATTACCTAACTCGGATTATGATTAATGTTCTATCAGATAATGTTGAGGGATTACGTGTATGCTACTTAAATGCACGTAGTCTCAATGTAGAGAAGCTTGATTATTTGGGTTCTTTGTTCGTAACTTCTTGTGTTGATGTTATTTGTGTCACTGAGACGTGGTTTAAGCCAGATATTGAAGATGTTTTATATCAAATCCCCAATTACAATTTATTTAGGAATGACAGAGTAACATTGACAATTGGTGGTGGTGTTGCTATTTATTGTAGATCTAGTTTAACTTGCAAACTTGTTGAGAAATCAGTTGGATCTATGGTTGAGTACGTAATTGCGGAAATATCTGATAAATACATAAAATGCTTAGTCTCCTGTGTGTATTGTCCTGATCGTAGTACCTCTCCTGAACCATTTTTTCTGAGCTATCTAATTAATTTTTCAGCATTATACGAGCACATAATTGTCTGTGGGGACTTTAATGCTGATTTGTGCAGACGCGATTCTCGTGCATATCAAATCTGTGATTTTTGTGCTTCTTTTGGGCTCTCGATAGTTAATTCCAATCCAACGCGTTTCTCTCCCATTTTTGAAGCTAACCTTTTAGATCTTGGTATTGTTGCTGATAATTCATTAGTTCTACTCTTTGACCAATAATCACTTGATGGCATCTCAGATCATGATCTACTGTTTTTTACGTATGGTATTAGTTTTGCGCATAGAAGTATACCTATCCAGTTTTCCTACAAATATCTCAATTCAATTAATGCTCATGCCCTTGAAAGAGGCATATCCTTATCACCCTGGGAGATTTGTAGGCTTGCTGTTGACCCTGATGACAGAATTAATTGTTTCCAGTCCATAGTTTCACACTTATATGAAAACTTTGTTCCTATGAAAACTGTTGTTATCAGGGACAAGAACTGTCCATGGTTTACAACAGATGTTGTTAATGCGATAAAATGTAGAAACAGGGTCTACAGCAAGTGGAAGAGATCGCCGCATGCATATAATTGGGATAGGTATTGTTCGAGTCGTGAACAAAGAAAAAACCAGAGTCTCAAGGTTAAAGAGGCAAACTGTAAACCAAATAAATTTAGACCGCAATAAAGAAACTGTTCGCCTTCCACCGTATTGTGGAAAGGCTATGTTTTATTAAAAATTACGTTAAACATTTTAGATATGAGCATTTGACATTTTGTCTAATAAATTGACAGAAATTCCCTTGTGGGATTTTATGATGAAAATGAGTGAGTTCCACCTCACGCGACGTCACCGTCACCGTCATCGTTGCCGTCATCGTTATCGTCATTGTTGTCGCCAACATTCTCCCCCACCAACAAAAATATTCTTGCCAGTTGTTCACTTCTTCTGTGCCCCTTTTTCCAACTGCTGCCTCCACTGTTGCCCTTGGTAACTCGGTTGTTGACAACAATGCGTTTGGGACTGGGTACATGAAACGAAACAAGAGATTAATGCAAATGTACATGATCAGACAGTGACACGGAAAACAACAACAAACAGTTTGCGAGAGAACACAGCAATTACGCCAACAATCGATTTTCGAATCCACACATGATCCCGTTTGGGTATATAGACGAGCGCATATGCAGAAAAAAATTGTTGTTTTTTTCTGTTTGCCTTTCTCTCGCTGATATGAGTACATGATAAGAGTATTGAACTGGAAGTTGAAGAGTTTGCGAAGAGTTTTGTTTATGGACTGGAAGTTGTGATGAGGTGGGAAAAAGAAGACATTATTTTGGTTGGTGATGGACTGGAACTTGTGATGAGGGGTGAAGCGAAGATATTGGTTTAGTCGGTGATAGACTGGAACTCCAAGTGAGGTTGAAGGGGATATCGATGTATCATTATGAATGTTATTTCAGTTACAGCTTCATTCAGTTTTTTTTTTATTATTACGTTGTGAACGTTTGTTATGCAGTGCGGGATTTAATCGATTTGTTTTGTGTTATTGTATTAAATGTAGAATTAATTAATCTTTCGG
The DNA here is from genome assembly GCA_949715645.1 of Portevinia maculata. Classification (NCBI taxonomy): domain Eukaryota; kingdom Metazoa; phylum Arthropoda; class Insecta; order Diptera; family Syrphidae; genus Portevinia; species Portevinia maculata. Next base: position 43,751,470 of record OX454528.1, on the reverse strand, counting down.
GAACGCTGAGAAAGCAGGTGAGTTAATTCCTTGATTAATTAATTTATTGTAGTGCGTGGTGTATTGTTTGATTAATTAAATTCATTGTAGTGTGTTGTGTAAGTGCATTTAATATGCGTGGTTCTGTGGGTGTATATATATATATTGTTGATAGCGTCTTCATTACGCGTGTGGGTATTTTAATTATGTTTAGTTTGATAACGTTTATCTGTAATTTCTTTGGGATGATGACGGGTATATCACCTGTAGAGTGTCATGTAAAGTTAGAGTTAAATATTATTTCTCAACCTCTATGAAATTGGAAATTACCTATCCCAGGCTTTACCAAGGGATTAGGCTCTGATGTTAATAATACTATATAGTCCGTACCAAAACAGTTGGCCAACGGTCGATTGCGCAGAGAGAGGATTTAAGAGAACAAAAATGACGCGAAAGAGATTTAATCACTAAGCGTTTTTGCCTGTAATTTACAATGCGTAACCCAACTTTACAGTGCTTAGAACTAAAATGCTGTTGAATATCTAAATAAACTTAATTTTTTATTATGAGGTCGACTTTTATACATTTCTACCTAGAAGTCCGATTGTATTTGAAAGGGTTCCCAACCCTTTTTATGGTTGAACATTTCGTGGTTTAGCGCTAGGTACCTGTATGGGTGGTGTACTTGGTTAGCATTAATTTTATGATGTTTGATTTTACCTGTTTGACTTAAGTGTAAAAGTTTTACGACATGATTAGTGTTTGCATTTGGTTACCTGTAGGGGCAAGGAATAAATTTGTTGCTTGGTTTTTAGAGTTTTTTATTTTAAGATAACGCATATATATTATGGATTTCCTATTTGGAATTCACTTTCACGAAAACAAAAGCATTGCTAGGACATAAGTTTATTAAAATAAAATAAATTGTCATGGATCTTTCAAGAAAAGGAAAACCAATAGGAAGTCTAGGACGTAAGATCGTTGTTAGGATATATTACAAAAAAATTGAAGAAGCTAGGAATTTATGTATAGATAATCCCATCACATACGCAAATTCACAGACAGAGGAGTTTACGGGAATTTCGGCCCGAACAATAAGAAGGATAATTAAAGAATATGAGAAGAAAGCCGCTATTGAATCTCCAACTAAAAGAGTACCACATACAAAATGGAAAACTGGATTGGACGAATTTGGTATCACAGCTGTTCGGCGAATTATATACAACTTCCACATTGAAGAAAAAATGATGATAACATTAAAAATGTTAAGACAACGTGTGCAGGAAGATTTGGAGCTGAACCTAAGCAATATGTCGCTACATAGGATTTTAAAAAGAAATGGATTTTCTTATAGGAAAACGGAGAACAACCGTAAATTTCTTTGCGAAAGAAATGAAATCAAACTTTTACGAGTGAAATATCTGAGGAAGGTGCGGGAGTACAGGTCAGAAGGATATGAGATTATTTATTTGGACGAGAGCTATATTCACAGCTCTCACACAAGGCCAAGAGCATGGACTGACGGCACCAGTCAAGGTTTAAAGGCGCCAATTTCAAAAGGCCAAAGGCTGATAATGGCGCATGCAGGTGGAGCGAAGGGCTTCGTGAATAATGCCTTGCTTTTATTTAAATCTGGGTCGAAAACAGGAGATTATCACGATGAGATGAATTTTGAAAATTTCTCCAAATGGATGAAGGATCAAGTTTTAAATAACCTAGAGGAACCATCGGTTATTGTAATGGACAACGCATCATATCACAACAAATGGGAACACAAGCAAATCACTTCTGCTTCCGTTAAATCGGAGATGTTAGAATGGCTTTCCGTCAACAATATACCGCATTCTTCAAAAATGCTCAAAGTCGAACTTTATGACCTTATAAAGCGACATCGGACTAATCACCACCCCAAGCATAAGATTGACGATATGATTCACGGCGCCGGACACGAAGTACTACGATTGCCACCCTATCATCCAGATCTCAACCCTATTGAAAAGATCTGGGCAACAGTCAAGGGAAGTGTCGGAAGCCGAAATACAACGTTTAGATTATCGGATGTTCAGAAACTAGCTGAAGAAGAATTTTCAAAAATAACAGTTGAAGATTGGCGCAAAGTTTGTGAAAAAATTATAAGGACAGAGGAGGAATACTTTTCACACGAGCAGATGTGGGACACAATGTCGGATGCAATAATTATCAATCCAGGAGATGATTCTTCAACCGATTATGAAACTGACAGTTCTTCGAATTCAATTTAATATACATTAATATTAACTATTTCATATATAGGTAGCAAAATCAATAAATATTTTTATCTTAGTACTAAAACGTGTGTGTTTTTACTTCTTAATTCAAACCAAACCGAACCACCCATTTGGTATACTGGTGTTTTGTTTTGCTGCTCGCTGTAAATCTGTTTTATATTTGCAATTCATCGTCAATTTTATCTCGCTATAATTTACACTTTTAATCAAGGTTACAAATTTAAAAGTGGTGGGTAGTTCAAAAAGTTTTAAAAACTGCATTTCTTAAAAAAAATTATTGAAGAATCAAGAACGTTCACCATTTTGTCTTTAACGAACCGTTTAATACCCCATCCTCTTTTTTGTGACAGAAAATCGTGCCTATTGTTATTGGGCATAAAATCGTTTACGTTTCCAAAAAATTCCCAAATTGTAAATTTTTTATTAAATTTACCTACCTCGTCCCAATTCAATGATATAAACAAAAAAAAATTTGGTGTGACACTGCAATTTACTTTACTTTGCGTGCCAATATCAGTACCTACATGATCAATATGCACGACACAATTAATAATGATCAACGAAAGCATAATGGGCAAATAGGGTTTAAATCTAAAACCGTACACCTTCATACAGACACAGTCACACAATCAATTCATGTGCAATGTTTTGCTTAATCTATCCGACCGTGATCACATCATACTCCTACAAAGAACCGACAAGACAAAAAACGAAACAATATATTTGCCTCCAAGTAAAGTTGACATATAATGGTCTATATTTTTCCTCCGCTCCTAATTTCAGTATAAAAGAAGGAAAATGAAGAAACCACCCTCAGTGAGATCGCGACAGCGATCTTGAACACAAGGCAGGGTATACGTCGTTTTTTATTATGGCTCCGCCCATTTTCGTCTCTTTATGCTTGTTTTTGCAATTTAAGAGATTGTAAAACACATTTTAAGAGACCTGCGCAGTAGAATGGCCAACTGTTTTGGTACGCACTATACCTGCGAAGCCTTATGGCTTTTCTGCAGGAGGTTGTATATTAATGCCGGGGCATTTGAATCAAATGGGTAGTTGTGAGTGTGTAGGGTTTATTGGACTGTATCGTAGTGCATAGGCGTGTGTAGAGTAATTGTGATCCTTGCATTCAAAACGGATCTGTTTGTTTGATCACTGGGCGTCGCTGGGTTTGTGTGAAGTGTTGAGTAGAGTTTAAGATGATTATGAGTTAATTTGTTGCGTTGAGGAATCGTCTTCCGCATAAGTAGAGTTAACTGGCAGTGGACGCAGTTTGGTTATAGGCCTTTTAAATTCGCCGGCTTGAGTCTTGATCTTCACGACTCTTGTTATATTGTCTGCTCCAGGGTAGGTCTCTGATATACGGCCTAGGCTCCATCTTGAAGGTGATAGTCTTTCGTCCTTTAGGAGGACAAGATCTCCGATTTTTAACTGCGGTTGCTGCTTGAGCCACTTTGGTCGATGTTGTTCATTGCATTGCTTCCAGAAAGTCTGCATGCGGAGTTGAATCGTCTTCCATCTGTCGCTTAAGCTGAATTTTCCGGACATCATATCCGGTTCAGGAACAATTAGAACCTCTTGACCGATTAAAAAGTGTGCAGGAGTTAAGGCACGGAAGTCATCGGGGTTTTCTGAATGGGGGCACAATGGCCTAGAGTTAAGACACGCTTCAATTTTTGTCAGAAGTGTGGTTAGCTCTTCATAGGTAAGTGTCTCATTACCGACAACTCTTTTGAAGTGGTGTTTGACACTCTTTACGCCTGCTTCTCATAAACCTCCGAAATGAGGGGAAGCTGGGGGAATGAATTTCCACTGAGTTCCTTGGCTCGCCAAAACTTCAGCTATCTCCTTCCAATCGTGGGTTGCATGGTCTAAAAGTCGATGTAGTTCCGCTTCTGCTCCGACGAAATTCGTGCCGCAGTCGCTATACATTTCAAAGCAGAGTCCTCTCCGCGCAGTAAACCTTCTAAAAGCAGCTAAAAATGCTTGGGTAGTGAGTTCCGTTACGGCCTCTAAGTGAATTGCCTTGGTTGCCAGGCAGACGAATATGGCCAGATAGCCTTTATAATTCCTGGTTCCTCGACCCCTCCATGTTTTTATCTCTATCGGTCCTGCGTAGTCGACCCCGGTGTGAGTGAAGGGTTTCGCGATCCTCACCCTGGGTCCAGGGAGATCTCCCATAAGTTGATGAGACGATTTACTGCGATATCTATAGCAGATTGTACAGCCGTGAATGTGTTTTTTGACCGCTCTTTTCAACTGAAAGGTCCAATATTTATTTCCCAGATGCCCCATCATCAATTGGATGCCGCCATGAAGAGTCTTACTGTGCGCTTCACCGATGATTAATTTTGTGAGGTGGTGGTTTGGTTCCAGGATTATTGGGTGTTGATGGTCGAATGAGAGATCAGTGTTTTTCAGCCGTCCCCCGACTCTCAGGATGCCTTCACCATCTGTGAACGGGTTTAAGGATCCCATGCCTCTAGTCTTAGCTGCACCTTCCGGAAACATTTCAAGTTGAGCTATACGTGCCAGGACCGTTGTTGCCGCATCGAGTTCCGATGGATTTAATGGTCCAAGTGTTCGGTGTGAGTTCGTTTTTCGGGAGTTCGCAACGAATCTTCTGGGCGATTATCCTGATAAGCCTGATAAGCCTAGAGGATCGATGTATCAGCCGACTGAGCCCGCTGTCGGTGACATTGATGTTGGCGTGATGAGCTCTAATGGAACCTTTCCCCTCCTTGGTGTTGAAATCAGCTGGTTGTACTGGAAAGTCAAAGTCCCAATCAAGTCTTAAAAATGTGGGCCCAGTCCACCATAAAGTGGCTTGGACCAACGCAGATGGAAGCATTCCTCGGGAGACCAAATCTGCAGGATTGTGCTGTGTAGGAACATGATTCCATATATCGACTTTCGTCAAACGATGGATCTCCCCGACTCTGTTTCGGACAAAGGTTTCCCACTTCGTAGGATCTGCACGTATCCAGCACAGTGTGATCATGGAATCTGTCCATGTGAAGGTGGGAATGCCTCTCCCCTCAAGAGTCTGTACAATGTTGTTCATGAGCTTAGCAAGTATAACAGCTCCACATAACTCCAATCGCGGAAGAGTGACCTGGCTTATGGGTGCGACCTTCGACTTGGCCATGAGCAGGTGCATTTGAATATTGCCGTCTTCATCTTGTACTCTAAGGTATGCTCTTTCAGAAGAATCGCAGAACTCATGCAATTGAAGCCGATTGGCTCTGCTCGACGTGCTCAACCATCGTGGAATGTATAAAGTGTTAATGGCCTGCAGATCATTATGAAACGTGTTCCATTCTTCTGAAATGTCAGGATCAACAGGATCATCCCAGGATTGTTTACACAGCCAGAGAAGCTGCATTAGGAGTTTTGCCTTAGTAATGGAGGGTGCTATCCATCCCATCGGATCGAAAAGGCGTGCTATCGACGACAATATGGATCGCTTCGTACTCTGCGGAATTTCCGAAGTTGTATAATTGAAGGAAAATACATCCTGCAGCGGGAACCACTGGATGCCTAGGGTCTTCACTCTCTCCGAATCTGAAATCGGTAACGAAAAGAATGGCTCATGATCTTGACTGGGTATATTATCAAGAAGATTTTTATGGTTGGCGGTCCATTTTCGTAGATGAAAACCAGCTCCATCCAGAGTCTTCTTAATTTCATCCATTTTTTTCATAGCTTTATGCAGGGTTTCAGCTCCTGAAATTAAATCATCAACGTACATTTCATTACGGATCATCCTTGTAGCTGCTGCATGCACTCTTTTTTTCGGTTTCCTCTGCTAAAGCCTGAAGGATGCGAATCGCCAAATATGGGGCAGGTGCTGTGTCAAAAGTCACAGTCTTTAAGCGATACGTATTTAAAATATCGGATGGTTGCCTTCGCCAGAGGATAAGTTGGTAATTTGCGTCACGTTCTGGAATCATTATTTGTCGATACATCTTCTCTATATCTCCAGTAAATGTGTAGCGATAAAATCTCCATCTGAGGATTATGTCCATGATGTTTCGTTGGAGTGCCGGGCCAACCATCAGCTGATCATTCAATGAAATGTTATCAGCCGTCTTGAACGAAGCGTCAAACACTACTCTGAGCTTTGTAGTCGAGCTCCCTTCCTTGAGTACGGCGTGATGTGGCAAAAAGTAATGATGGTGATCCGGAATTGTGGATTCCTCCACTTCTTCCATATGCCCGAGATTCAGGTAATCTTCAATACAGTCTGTGTAGCGTTGTTTTAAATTTGTATCCTTTTCCAGCTCTCTTTCCAGACTCCTAAAGCGAGCGAGTGCACCTTCTCTGGATCTGCCAAGTATAGGACCGACATCACCTTTGAATGGTAAGGCTACTTGGAAGCGACCATCCCCCAGGCGTCGAACGTTTTTCCGAAAATGTGCCTCACACTCGCTGTCCTTTGGCCTTTCATATGGTTGATGACCAATATCTTCCATTTCCCACAATCTCCGGAGTTCAGTGTCCAGGCAACATGTTTGAAGGAAGTTATGAATTGTTTGATGGACGGTTGGAGCTTTGCCAAACAGTATCCATTCCAATTTCGTCTTCTGAGCGATGGGTAAGTTGGTGTCGATCGGTTTGAGCAATTCTGGCAGCAAAATATCAGCCAGGACGTCACTGCCCAGTAACAAGTCGACCTTGGCTGATCGGTTGAAATTGGGATCCGCCAACGTTAAACCTGTCAAATGTTCCCAACCTGTCGTGGATAAAGTTTGGGTTAGAAGATGCCCAGACAGCGACTTGAGGACTAGAGCTTGAGTTGACACTCCAAACGCTGACTGGTGAGAGGCTAAGGATATATCAACCACCCTTGAGCAGATGCCGCTGTCGACCAAACCCAACCCAGAGACCTTGACTGAAGTTTGCCTTGACGGAAGACCAAGTAACTGAACAGCTGATGTGGTTATAAAACTCGCTTCTGAGCCTGAGTCTAATAACGCTCGCAATGAAAAGGATTCGCCGCTCACCGAGTGCACCTTGACTAGGGCAGTGGCAAGCAGCACTTGTGTCAATGCGTTTATTGCATAGAATGCATTGATGTTCGTCCTTACCCCAGGTTCTCTTTCCAGTGGTTGGAAAGAAGATGCACCAGCGTTCATCGAAGAAGTAGATGGCGCCGAAGCGTATCCTTGAGCAGTACCGGCGTTCGGTTGCCCTACCATTGAATTGTTGTTGACATGAAGAGGATGAAGAGGTGTTTGTTGGTGACAGTTAGGTGGTCCAGCATTCAAAGAGGAAGTGGTTGACCCAATAGTCTGTCCTTGTGCAGTGAAAGCGTTTGTCTGACTCGCGCCCATATTACTATTAACATGGAGAAGTGAATGGTGTGTTTGTTGACAGTAATTACAACGTCGACTACTCGGACATTGATCAGAGGTGTGGCTATATGCTAAACAATTTCGACAGATCCCTAATCTATTTACCTGTTTACAGCGATCTGCAATACTCAATTTCAAAAACTTACTACATTTCCTAATAGCATGCTGACCCTTCCTGCAAATTTGGCAAGAGTATTTAGCATTTTTTGTGGTGGAATGCAAAACGTTTCGATGGGACCCAGGCTTCATAGGATTCGGTGTGACTCTGGTTGACTGCCTCCAACTTGCGGAACCTAGTTTCCAAGAATTGGGTAAATTCGGCGAATGTCGACAAAGCTTTGCTGTCATCTTTGGATCCTAACTTCTCCTCCCATAGATGCTGTGTTTTTGCAGGTAGTTTCTGAAGCAACACGAACACAAGTACAACGTCACAGTGTACAACAGCAACCTTCATATTGGCCAAATTATGTACCACTTCGGTCGATGTGTCTAGCAGCTCCTTGATAGAGTCGGCGCGTTCTTGAGAAATCAATGGCTGATTGAACAAACGCTTTAATTGTGTGTTCACTAGGAAGCGTTTGTGATCATACCTATCCTGCAATATTTCCCAAGCTTTGGAATAATTACCTATATCCATACCCAGGTGAGCCAAGAGCTTATCAGCTTCACCAGATACACTTGATTTTAAATAATGCATCTTTTGTGTTTCAGAAAGGGATACATTATGATGGATAAGTGAGACAAAGAGATCACGAAAAGCACGCCAATTCTCGTAGCTGCCCGAGAAAACAGGCAAGTTGATTTAAGGAAGCCTTATCTCTGCCGACCTGGGCGCCTTTGACGAACCTTCTGTGGTGTCTTGCGGTTTGTCATTCAAGGCACCTTAGAAGCTTCTGCTGTGTCGATTGCATCGCTACGATATTCGAAATACGATTCCTTAATTGTCTCGTAGATGTCATCCAATGCAGATTCCTTTTCCTCATCGTCATCACCCAACGCAGAGAGTTTTAATTTGTATTTCTGTTCCGCCGACTCCAATGTCTTTTCAAGCGTGGTCAAACGACCCGATAAATAATTTGTTGTACGCCTGGTTAGACCTGTCTTGGCGAAGTTTGAGATATCCTTCTCCAACTGTTTTAAAATCTTTCCTAACATACCCTTTTTCATGTTTGAATTATGGTTTATATATAGATATAGTTGTAAATATATATATATACGTGCAATAAAGATATGCACACAGTAGGGACACCACACAAATGCACTTACTTGTCAATTTCAGCTTCTCGTCCAATTCCCGTCGCACACTCTCTATGCAATTTGATAAATCCAGCGATGAATATTGCTTAGAAAATCGCCGACAACAGAACACACTGTTGTTGAATAAATATTCGTGCTGGTGGTGATGAATCCCGCGATGAATAATGCTGATGGTTGTTGTGTTGAAAAATTCCGACGGCAAAACACGATTTGCTGATATTTTTACAGAATCGCTGACGGCAGAACACTCGTTTCTTTTAATTTTAGTATTCGGTTTAACTTGCCGAATGCCAATAAAAATGAAAAATCTCTGGTCACAATAAGTGTCGAGTTAAAAAGTTAGGTGTCGAAGGACCAAAATGTTCGAGTCGTGAACAAAGGAAAAACCAGAGTCTCAAGGTTAAAGGGGCAAACTGTAAACCAAATAAATTAAGACCGCAATAAAGAAACTGTTCGTCTTTCAACGTTATAAAAGGCTGTGTTTTATTAAAAATTACGTTAAACATTTTAGATATGAATATTTGACATTTTGTCTAATAAATTGACAGAAATTCCATTGTGGGATTTTATGATGAAAATGGGTGAGTTCCATCTCACGCGATGTCACCGTCACCGTCATCGTTGCCGTCATCGTTGTCGTCATTGTTGTCGCCAACAGGTATAAATCTGCCCGTAACCGTGCAACGCGTATCACGCGTGCTTCTAAATGCAATTACTTCAGTTCTAAATTGAATGCAACGCTTCCATCAAAGACACTTTGGAGAAATTTGCGGGAAGTAGGTATCAAAAGTGATAACAGAGTGATCTGTGAAATTGAACCTGATGTCTTGAATGATCACTTTCTCTCCGGTGTTGACGAAGCATGCAATTTTAATATCGCTTATAACAGCTCAAGGAGTCCATCACCAGTGTTGGGGCAGAATCACCATCGTCATCTTCAACATCACCATTGTCATCTTCAACAGCACCATCGTCATCATCATCGTACATTAGGATGAATATCGTATTTGCTAATATTTGAAATGAGCTAAATTGTAAATACTTAATATTTAAATCTGGCGCTTAGTTTAGACCAGTCACCATATTTATTTCTTTTATTGAATTCGCCATAAAATTTAAACTTGAAAAATAACGTAATGTCTCTCTCGCTCAAACCAAAATCCTCTCACGCACTTTTGTATAAATACGCATGAAGAAACAGAAAGAATAAAGTTTTTGTATTACAACCCTTAGGGGAAAACACCGCCTTTTACTCCTCGTAATTCGCTCCATATTCGTTGGATTTTTCGACTATCGTTTGCTAAAAAGTTGCATTATCGGTCACACTTCTCCGTCTAATCCCCTTTCGGTAAAGTACAATAAAATACTTACATATCCATTGGCATTCGGTCAATGGAAGCAATAACCAGTACCAAATCTTCCTTATTCGAAGGATAATAAGAAGGTTCAAGGGTTAGCGACCGGAAAAGTCTCCGGACGTTCATTTTGGCGCCCAACTTGGTTGAAGTAAAAACCCAGATTCTTGTTTTTAAATATTCGTTAAAAACGAAAAAGTGAATATCAGTGTTGCACTAAACAAAAGAACATTATAAACTAATGACCTAGAAAAGACCTTGAAAAGACACACATTAGTGCATTAGTGAAAAACATTGACATTTAAATCGCGCTTTCGGTTTCGGTTTCGGTTTCGCGAGTGCATATGAGTGGTTAAAAAGTTCCAGCTCAACAGACAAAAGAAACACATAAAAGGAAAAAAGTGGGAAGATAAGTATAACATCTCCCATCCCAGGTACGTCAGTTTAGTCGAATTATTCGAATGTGCGTTCACACAATCAGAGATATTAATAAAAGGAAACTGCAACATAAGCAAATTAAAATTCATCGAAGTTACAACGCACCTTCGATATAAATGAGACGTGCATGTTAGCTGTATAGAATTATATTAAACAACATATTTCGATAATTAAAGTCATTTATGAGTATAATCAGTGCAATATTCCTGCAAATTAAAACCGCCCATATCACAATCATTCTCCGCACAATTCATGCTGCTGCTTTGACTTGCAAAATTTATTTAGAATTCGCCAAAAAATTTAAATTCCGCTTAACGGCTGTGTTGCAATCACGAACACATAATTTGGTTTCGCCAAGAAGCTTTCGCTCAAAATTCTTTAAATTTGCTCCCACCAATGCACTTTTCGTTTTCGTCGTTCTCTCTTCGCCGCTCGCAATAGAAAAATAATAGAAAATCTGTCGCTGATACGAGGCAAATCAATTAAGGAATTTGCATCGCTCGTAAACGATCTTCACTAGTAATTTCGAATAAAATTAAAATTACCAATCCAAAAGTAATTTGGACAACTTCACAACGCACCGATCATATCGTTAGAAAGCTTTCGCTGATTTTCGCTATCCTTCTTTCAGCGCATATTGATTTATATTTCGCTTGTACTTCACTGGATTGTTTGCCATCGTCGTCGTCGCCGGAGATTGCTGCATGTATCAAATGCACTGAAAGAAAGCTTTCACATTGGGTTTGTAACAAACACTAGAAAACCATTTCACATTGGAAATCTATCTCATTTGTTAATCATCGAAAACAATCAAGACTTTTCGATATATTTTATGAGTAAGGCAATAGTCAGTTCTCACCAAGGAACAATAATTTAATTCGCCGCGCAGCAGTTGGAAATCATTTCGGAGGAATATTTTGGTTTACGCATTTTGAGGGTGTAATAATATTCGTCATAATTAGTTAATGTTAATGTTCCGATTTCTTCGAGGGAAGCTTTGTCAGCCGCAATATTTACCTGTCACCAATAATAGAGATTGCTGGTAGTCGATTTTTTGTTGCATTTGCATATTTGCTGCTACCTTCCATCGTCGGTTGCAAATACTCTTGAATTGCATTATCGTTTTCATAAAATTAATTATAATGGCTACTACATCGGACATCGAAGAGTTGAAGCAGATGAGGTCATCGACAAAGGGCAGTATCACAAGGATAAAGAACCTAGTGGAAGCAAGATCGGATTCGCTTTCCGCAACAGAGTTGGAATGTCGCCTTGGAATACTGGAATCGTATTTCAAGCAGATATTGGCATACCAGACGCAGATAGAGCGCCAAGTGCCAACAGATACCGCTCGAGGAGAGCTCGAAGAGCTATACATCTCAACTAAAACAAAAATCAATTTGCTTTTAGGGCACAGTAGGCGCCTTAGTACAGGTGAAACCACAATGCAGATTCCACACTCAGTTCATCACTTGCCCAATCTCAAATTACCGAAATTCAATGGCAAGTATTCGGAGTACAAGAATTTTATGAATTCTTTTCAAATTCTCGTTGACAATGATAATAGCTTGACCAGAATTGAAAAGTTTAATCATCTTTTGACCTGTCTTAGCGATCAAGCACTGGGCACTGTCAAGGCTTTTCAGGTCACGGAAGAGAACTATCCCAAAGCCATAAATAGACTTAAAGAACGTTATGACAATGACTGCTTGATATTCTCGGAAAATATTTCAGAGCTATTTGAGTTACCAAAGGTTCTTAAATCGTCTTCTAGTTCACTGAGAAGTTTGGTAGATAACGTTTCTGCCTTGTTTAATTCATTGCAATCAATCGGATCATTTGAAAATATATGCAATGCAATTATTATATACATAGCTATGTCAAAGGTAGATCCAGAAACGCAATCAAAATGGGATGAGCAACTGGACTATAGCAGGCTTCCTACATGGGCAGAATGTGCGAAAGTCCTTGGCAAGCGTTGCCAATATTTAGAAGTGCGGGACAGTAAGCAGATGCGAACAGATTCCAGTCCAAAATGGTCAACCAGACCCTCAAGACCACAGCAATCTAATAACATACGTTCTCAAACATCACTCTCTCTCACTCAACGTTCCTGTGTATTCTGTCGCGATGCCAATCACTTCATTTCAGCTTGTTCAAACTTTACTAAACTAACAGTAAAGGATCGTTTCGCTAATGTCAAGAAGCTAAGACTCTGTCTGAATTGTTTAGGAAAGGGCCATAGTGTATCAAATTGTCCTTCATCATTTAGGTGTAAGACCTGTAAGCAATCGCATCACAGTCTTCTACATAGAGGTACACAAGGCGTACCGGCTACACACACCACAACGGATACTGAAAGTGGACAGCCGTCCACATCGGCAGCAACGCATACGGCTTCGGAAAGGCAGCTTAGCTCTGGCTCTAGGACACAGGTCATTCTGGCTACGGCAATTGTTCTTGTTAGAGATTCGTCAGGGGTCTTCCAGTTTGGTAGGGTTCTCCTAGATTCTGGATCCCAGGTAAATTTGATAACGGAGAAGTTTGCGAAATTACTCAATCTTCGGAAACAACGGAAAAATGTTAGCATTGTTGGAATAGGGGCAGCAGAGCTAAAGATCAATTCACTCACGCAAACAACTGTTCGATCAAGGTACAACAAATTTGAAGTATCATTAGAATTCCTGGTTTCACCATCTATCACAGGATACCAGCCCGACACTGCGTTAAGTATCAGAGATTGGAACTTACCTAAAAATCTCGAGCTTGCGGATGAGGACTTTCATCAGCCGTCGAGCATAGATTTGTTATTAGGCGCAGAGGCTTTCTTCGATTTGCTTCAAATTGGTCAAATTAAACTTGGACATGGACTCCCATCGTTGCAGAAAACATACTTTGGCTGGATAGTATCGGGCAAATATAGGACACATGCAGACATGGAAAGGAAAATTTGCTGCATGACCAAAGAAGAGTCACTCGACCAATACGTAGAAAAGTTTTGGGAACTGGAAGAGGTTCTAGGTTACAGGTCGAAATGGACAGAGGAACAAAAAGAATGCGAAGCACATTTCAAGGATCATGTCGAGACCTTGCCGAATGGTCGGCTTATCGTAAAGCTTCCATTTAAAAAGGATCCCAGCTGTCTAGGAGCTTCATACGACATCGCCTTTAGGCGATTCCTTTCGCTTGAACGTAGATTGTCAAGGGACTTGTCACTGAAGTCGCAGTACACACAATTCTTAAACGAATATAAATCGCTAGGGCACATGTCTCTTGTTAAGGATCCCAATCTTGAAGAACCACATTTTTTCTTACCACACCAATGTGTCATTAGGCCTGAGAGCTCGTCCACTAAACTTAGGGTCGTGTTTGACGCGTCTTGTCGCACTTCATCCCAGATTTCTTTGAATTCTATACTCATGGTCGGTCCAACAATACAGAAGGAACTTCTCATTATTTTAATTCGCTTCCGGTTGTACAGATTTGTTTTAACTGCCGACATTGTGAAGATGTTTCGACAGATATTGGTTCACCCAGATCATCAAAGGTTCCAGTACATCCTGTGGAGGGAAAGCGAAAGTGTTCCTGTTCGGACGTACCAACTTAACACCATTACGTATGGTACTTCGTCGGCACCCTACTTAGCCATTCGTTCTCTCATGTACTTGGCTGAGAAAAACAGAAACACATTTAAGCTAGGTTCTCGTGCAATTGAATCCGATTTTTACGTCGATGACATGCTGACAGGACACGATGATTTAGAGACTCTTAAGCAAATACAACAAGAAGTTGTTGACATTTTTAAGTCAGCTGGACTTGAGTTGTCCAAATGGAATAGTAATAACCCCAATTTAAAGAAAGCGGCAATTGACCAACCTAAGGAAATCAAACTTACTGAATCGAATCTAACTAGCACGCTAGGAATAGCATGGAATTCTTGTAGTGACGAATTCAGCTTTTCGTATAAACCGAGTCGAACATATTCAAAGTACACGAAACGAACCATTTTGTCTCTGTCGTCGTCACTTTTCGACCCAATGGGGTTGCTTAGCCCCATCATTATAAGGGCTAAGGTTATCCTTCAAAGGTTATGGATTGATAAACTTGATTGGGATGCGTCAATCCCACAAAGCATTGACACCGAATGGCGTCAATTCATGGCGGACTTACACTCCTTACAAAATCTCTCGATTCCTAGATTCGCTTTGAGCGGGAATAGGAAAACTTACCAAGTTCATGGATTCGCTGACGCGTCGATGCACGCCTATGGTTGTTGTCTCTACCTTAGATCAGTAAATACAACCGGAGTTGTCAAGGTACAACTATTAATAGCAAAGTCTAGGGTCGCCCCCGCAAAAAAGAAGCAACTTCCACGATTGGAGCTATGTGCAGCCCATCTCTTATCGAAGCTCTGGGAAAAAGTTAAGAGTGTATTCAACGATGAATACTCGGAAGTATTTTTTTGGACAGATGCGGCAATAGTTCTACACTGGGTTGCAACGCATTCATCAAAACTAAGCACGTTTGTAGGAAACAGAGTAGCGGAGATACAGGAAAAAACACAGGGTGTCTTCTGGAAACATGTACCAACACATGAAAATCCAGCAGATATAGTATCGAGAGGTTGCTGCGTAGAAGAATTAAAATCGTCCATTTGGTTCAGTGGGCCAGGGTTTCTGTTTGAAACTGAGGATAATTGGCCCCATACTGTTGAGGTTCAACTTTCTCCCGAGGATTACACAATGGAAGCAAGGAAAAAAGTACTAATCTGTCGAAAATCAGACACAACTTATTTGCTGCAGGTGCTGGATCGATACAGCTCTTTTACACGAATCTGTAGAGTATTTTCGTATGTGCTTAGGTTCGGTAGTCGAAAGCGAAGTCAGTCACAAACAAGGGACCATTTCATATCTCCGGCAGAGATGCAAAATGCACTTCTTCGTATCGTTCATTTTGTTCAAATTAATTCGTTTTCAGAGCAAATCGAAGCAATCCAGAATCATCGGAAACTGAAAGGATCGATAAAGTGGCTTAATCCATTTGTAGAAGAAACAAATGGCTTTTCTTTACTAAGAGTTGGAGGACGACTGAAGCATGCAAGCATTCCAGAAGACTGCAAGCATCCTCTTTTGCTGCCAAAGGACAGCAACTTGACTAGAGTTCTCGTCAGGCATCTACATCTTTCAAACTTCCACGCCGGTCCAAAGGCTCTTGTAGCATTAGTAAGGCACAAATTTTGGATTACTAACGTTAGGGATATCGCAAGGCAGATCGTTCGAAATTGCGTTCACTGCGTCAGGTACAGACCGAAGCTGCTTGAGCAAGTAATGGGAGACTTGCCCCCGGAGAAGTTGACTGCTTCACGCCCATTCCTTTGTTGCGGGGTTGATTTTGCGGGCCCAATCTACACACATCTTAAAATTCGTGGCAAAATACCGTACAAGAGTTATGTAGCGGTCTTTGTTTGCTTTTCATCAAAAGCAGTCCATCTGGAGGCCGTGTCAGACCTTTCATCTGAAGCCTTCATAGCAGCTTTAAAAAGAATGATAGGTCGAAGGGGTCTTCCATCAGACATCCATTGCGATAACGCAACAAATTTTGTGGGGGCACAGTCGAAACTAATCGAGTTACGCAATATGTTGTTTAAACAGTCGTCTAGAGAAACAATCACTAATTTTTGTACTAATAGTTGCATCAATTTTCATTTTATACCCCCCAGGGCACCTCACTTTGGTGGAATTTGGGAGGCGGCTGTCAAGGTCGCGAAAGGCCATTTATACCGAAGCCTAGGTGGTGCCAAGTTGACGTTCGAGGAATTGACAACAGCCCTGGTAGAGATCGAAGCTGTCATGAATTCGAGACCCATCACCCCGATGTCCTCCGATCCAAACGATTTCGAAGCGCTTACACCAGGACATCTGCTCATTGGTTCATCGCTCCGAGCAATCCCTGAGCCAGCAGATGAAGTTGCAGATATAAGCTACATACACAGATGGAGACGAATAAATGCCGTCAAGACCCACTTTTGGCAAAGGTGGTCGAAGGAGTACATAGTGGAACTTCAAGGTCGGGCTAAATGGATGTCACCAAGCTCTAACATCAGCGTAGGCAGTCTCGTCATCATACATGAAGATAACGTTCCACCACAGAAATGGCTTTTGGGTAGAATCAGCAGCGTTACACATGGTTCAGACGGCAAAGTCAGAGTAGCAGACGTTCGAACATCCAGAGGAATCGTCAGACGTCCCATTCGCAAACTCGCTCCTATTCCTTGTTGAAAGAGAGTCCTTTCAAAGGGGCCGGAATGTTGGGGCAGAATCACCATCGTCATCTTCAACATCACCATTGTCATCTTCAACAGCACCATCGTCATCATCATCGTACATTAGGATGAATATCGTATTTGCTAATATTTGAAATGAGCTAAATTGTAAATACTTAATATTTAAATCTGGCGCTTAGTTTAGACCAGTCACCATATTTATTTCTTTTATTGAATTCGCCATAAAATTTAAACTTGAAAAATAACGTAATGTCTCTCTCGCTCAAACCAAAATCCTCTCACGCACTTTTGTATAAATACGCATGAAGAAACAGAAAGAATAAAGTTTTTGTATTACAACCCTTAGGGGAAAACACCTCCTTTTACTCCTCGTAATTCGCTCCATATTCGTTGGATTTTTCGACTATCGTTTGCTAAAAAGTTGCATTATCGGTCACACTTCTCCGTCTAATCCCCTTTCGGTAAAGTACAATAAAATACTTACATATCCAATGGCATTCGGTCAATGGAAACAATAACCAGGACCAAATTTTCCTTATTCGAAGGATAATAAGAAGGTTCAAGGGTTAGCGACCGGAAAAGTCTCCGGACGTTCAACCAGAGTTACACTTCATTTCTGTCGCAGAATCAAAAATAATAGACATTATTGCTGCGATTAAGTCCAATGCAATCGGAGAGGATGGAATACCGCTTAAATTCTTAAAACTGATTTTACCATATATTATTGGTCATCTCACTGAAGTTATTAATTATTGTTTAATGACCACAACATTTCCCCAAGGTTGGAAATTGGCTAGGGTTATCTATACCTGTTGCTAAAAAGTGCAATGCAAAACTTGTTTCCGATTTTAGGCCTATAAGTATACTACGTTGCTTATCGAAGATACTTGAAAAAGTCATTGTGAAGCAAATTTCCTATCATCTTGAACGTAATTCCTGATCCATCACCTTCAGTCTGGGTTTAGAGCTGGCCATAGTTGTTCAACAGCAATGGTTAATATTATGGATGATATAAGAACACATATTGATGAGCGCCATGTCACCTTTCTTTGCCTCCTTGATTTTTCAAAGGCCTATGATTCGGTCAATCATAAACTTTTGTGCTGGAAGTTAAAACATTATTTCAACTTTAGCCCTAATGCTGTAAAACTACTTGACAGTTTTTTAAGTAATAGGTAACAAAAGGCTGTTATTGGAAATAATTCTTCATCATTTAAGCCTGTCACTCGAGGCGTTCCCCAAGGTTCAATTCTAGGTCCAATTTTATTTTGTATGTTCATTAATGATCTACCGTTTATCTGCAAATATGCTACAACTTACCTCTATGCCGATGATGTCCAATTGAGCTTATCTCGTCCTGTTTGCAATGCTCATGATCTTGCCAACAAATATAATGATGACTTATCTGCAATTTTAAGATGGGCTACTGCTAATGGACTTATATTGAATCCGAACAAAACTCAGATAATAGCAATTTCAAATAAGCCAATAGATCCTAACCTCTTACCTAATATTTATCTTTCTGGTACAAAATTAGTTATGTTGATACAGTTGTTAGCTTAGGATTTAAGATTAACCGTACGCTGTCGTCTTATGATCACATAAACTTTGTTGTTGGCCGCATTTATGGCTGTCTAAGGAAACTTTGGTTGACGGCTAGCTTTACTCCGACAGAAACTCGGCGCAAACTGGTAATTGCCCTGATAATACCTATCATTACGTGTGCCGAGGTAGTTTACAGTGATCTGGACTCTCTTTCACAGAACAAATTGCGAGTCGCGTTTAATGACTCAGTCAGATACATATTTGGTTTGGGGAGGTATGATCGAATATCTCAACTATCTTATAATGTCCTGGGTTGTACTCTATTGAATTTCTTAAAAGTTCGAAATCTCATCTTTCTTCATAGGGTTCTTCATAGCAGAACTCCAGAGTACCTTTACAACAAACTATCTTTTTCACGATCTCAAAGAACTCTTAACATTAATATTCTTTCATTCAAGTACTTGAATTCCTTCCGTATGTTTTTTATTCACTCTGCAAGGCTCTGGAACTCTTTGCCTTTACATATTAAACAGATTCGAAATTACAAAAATTTTAAACTTAATGTTTTCAGTTATTTTTCTATGCAGCAATGAAAATGACGATAATCATGATAATTAATTATAATAACTTTCTCTGTCATAGCTTTTCCACATATTTTGAATTTTTTACTCCTATCTTTCGTTATCTCTCTTTTTTATCTAGTTTTATATATTTGTTACGAATCTAATTTTAATGACGCAAAAACGTTTGTACTATAAAAGTCTAAGTCTTATTGTACAACTCAAACTTTATATATATATATATATAAATAAATTGAATTGAAATTGAAATTGAAATTGAAATTGAATCCAACGATCTAGCTTCAATCGAACATTTTACTTTTCGGAATTGTATAAAATTTATAGTTTAATGCTTATTGTTCAACTTCAGGATAACCTACAAAGATGATTTATATCTTAAAATCTTTGTACATAATTGAACTTTATATTAAAAAACACTTTTTCATTTGGATGAGTCATTCCAAAGCTAGGAGCTAGAAAGCATTCGAGAGTTTCTTAGATATCAGCTTAGATCTCCGCTTCTGGACAGCGGATGAAGCATTTTCCCGAATTAAAAAGCCTATGTCCATTCTCAGGATCTAGACTATCTGTGTACCAAATTTCATTTAAATCGGTTCAGTAGTTTTGGCGTTAAATCGAGACAGACAGACAGACAGACAGAGTTACTTTCGCATTTATAATATTAATATGGATTTCAGTTTCCTAGCTCAAACTTTGGCTTTCCAATAAAATTGTTTTAATTAATTGTGGGCGTGTCAGTGGGCTGATTTTAGAAATTTTATCTCCCGAGCAGTTTTATAAGTCAAAGATCATAGAAAATTTCAGCTTTTTAGCTAAACATTCGGTTTTTTCGATAAATTTGTTTGTTTTTGAGTTTGTGGGCCTGTCTGTGGGCGGATTTCAAAAATTCTTAAACTTAATTATTTCGGGGACCTGGGGAGTATATATTATGGTTAAAGGCCCAATTTTTGCCGACAGACGGACAGACATGGCTAGTTCGATATTACTATCGATGCTCATAAATATAGTAACTTTTAGGGGTCTACGGGCAATATTAAGGTATGTTACAAACTTAATATACCCTTAGAACATGGTATAAAAACAGTTAATATGTTGACCAAAAACGCTGTTCAATTGCATTTAGATAGGTATCTAAAATATTTGTTTAGAAAACTTTTCAACTTTTTTGCTTCCAAATATTTTTTTGACACAACGAGATTGTCACGGTTTCACTTTTATTTATCGTACAGAATATTAATATATTATTAGCTTTTTAGTATTCTAAAATAGTGTTTGGATACTCCTTTTTAGTTCTGGAAATTTGTTTTTGTTATAATTCGCTTTAATATAAACTTATTACCCCGCGATGGTCAGTCACCTTGACGTGTGTACCATCATTGCATTCGATGGTACCGGTGCGGAGGCTTACGGTGCAAATATTCGACGGGCTATGCTGTCTAAGGGCCACCCATAGCAGACAGGCCGATTGATGAGCGCCAACCAAGAACTGACCAGGACTTAACGTCCATCCACCCCTAATCCAGAGTGTCATGCGACCCGTGCTTATTGGATGGTTTGCAGCCAGGGGTATCCGGCTGTATTTTCGCGGAGCCTCTCTGATACTGGGCCACCTCAGAGAGTACATAACCATGGCCTTACCACGCTAATGCGGGGCTCTGGCGTGGTTGACCGTCTTTCCTGCTCTATTCGTGGGATTATGCCTAAAAATAAAAACAAAAACAAACTAAAACAACTACACAAAATGCGGGAACAGACCGCAGCCGAAGTTATTGGTCGAATGGAGCAAGACATCCACGACGACTGCCTGGCACATGAGAGACCCGGAACAAGTCGGGAGTGAGGTTCTAAACTGGTGCAACCCAGCACCGGCGAAAGAACCATCATTACCTCACGACAAGCTACGGGGGTGCCAAAAGGCCCGGGAAGAAGCCCGGCACCACTGACAGGTGCATGCAGTGGGGGTGGGAACCAACTCCTAATCCGCTCACTGTCCGGGAAATTAACGGTGGAAGGAACTAGGGTAGCGGGGACGAGCACAGCTCCAGTACCAGCCACCGAACCTCCCGGGAAAAATACCGGAAGGAAGAGAGACAAGCCAGCCTTACCCCCACTTAGGAAACCAGGTGCGAGAGACGACCCTCTGCGAAGGGGACTTAGTGGTGCTGGCGCGAAATGGTACCTCCACTACCTCAAAAAGGCTTCGGATCTGAGGAAGCTAAAAGGAGGGCTGAGGAGCATCGGGCCAAGCCCGAAATCACAGAAGTGCCGGCGGGAAAGAAGGGGAACTACAACATCACCCCTCCAACCACAAATAAAGCCAAAAAGCAGAAGGTTGATGAAGGTACCGAGAGGGCCACGGGAAAGCCTTGGTTGGTCGAAGCTATGCTACGGCGGTGAAAACCGTCCCGGAAAGCGGTAGACACGCACAGGTGCAATTGCTGAGCAGGGTGCTGTTCTCCCGGTGAAACATCCGCAGGAAATCCTCAGCAACTCCGACCTCACGGCACTGGAAGATGCCATTGTGATGGAAATGACTTTGGGATGGGAGCATAAGCTCAAATTCCATTAGTCTATTAGTCGACTGCGAGACTCCGCAGACAGCTGAGTGGCTAAAAGCTGTAGCCCCAAAGCTGGGGAATTGGAAAGGGACATTCCTAATGTCATGCAGTGGGACAGAAATACCACGGTCCCATTCCATTACGATATTCCTTCCGCGCAGTGCAGAACAGGAAGCTAAAACTTCCCTGGCACTGCTGGAAGCACAAAATGTGGGGCTAAACGTCAAAGCGTGGAAGGTTCTCAGCTGCCGAAAAGTGGGGAATCCTTCGACGCAATTAAGTCCCAAAAAGGATCCCTGAGCTACCGATTCCGCAGGATTGCGGTGTGCGGGCTCAAGAGGTCGGAAGAGATCACTGGGCAAACAGCCCAGCCAGTATCGAAGCCGAACTTACATTGCAACAAGCTCCGCATGCCGCTCCTTATAGGGTGCGAAGCAAATGCCCACAACATCATATGGGGGAGCACCGACACCAACATCAGGGGTGAGTACCTACTAGAATTTATTACGAGTTCGTCACTTGATATTATAAACGTGGGAAATATCCCCACTTTTGTAACTTGGGTCAGGGAGGAAGTACTTGACCTCACGCTTTGTGGCGTAAGTAAATTAATCAGTAACTGGAGAGTATCTAGTGAGCCGTCATTTTCTGACCATCGAATAATAGTATTCGACCTGGACAGCACAAGTATCACGATAAATCCTGTAAGAAGCCCAAGGAAAACCAACTGGGAAACTTATAGAACTGCTCTGGAGAGTAATCTGGGGCGCCTTGTTTTGAGGAAGGCTCCGGGCCACCCCCTAGAGCTAGAGAGCGCAGTGGAGGGCATAACAAACGCCATCATGACTGCGTTCGAAGAAAACTGTCTTCTAAGTAGAGAACGGGACAGAAAACAGACGCCATGGTGAAGCAATAACTTGTGAAAACGAAGATCCGAAGTGCGGAAGCTTTTCAATAAAGCAAAGCGCAGCGGAGACTGGCAAAGCTACCAAATGGCCCTTACGACATATAATAAGGAAATTAGAAAAGCTAAAAGAAATAGCTTCAGGAAATTCTGTGAGACAATCACCAGCACTCCTACTGCGGCAAGGCTACACAAAGCTCTTGCGAAGTCAGGAGGAGTGCCGATGTCTCTGAAGAAAACAGATGGCGAGTTCACGGAAGATGAGGATCAAAGGGCACTACTGCTACTAGAAACTCACTTTTCTCGCAGCTCGCCTAGAACTGAGCTAGGAATCAATACAACTTCAATCAGACCTTGGAGGGAAGACTGGGAAAGAACATCAACCATCTGTTCTGAGGGACGACTGAAATGGGCAATAAATTCCTTTCAGCCTTTTAAATCTGCCGGATTGGACGGCATTATACCCGCCCTACTACAAGAAGGGCAAGCTATACTAATACCACACCTTCTAAAAATAACTAGGAGCAGTATTGCCTTGGGCCACATACCAATGCAATGGAGACGAACAAGGGTTGTGTTTATACCAAAAGCGGGGAAAAAAGACCCCGCACATCCAAAATCGTACAGACCCATCAGCCTTACGTCATTTCTCCTGAAGATGACAGAAAAGGTTGTGGACAACTATTTAAGGGAAGATGTACTGAACACATCCCCCTTACATCATCGTCAGCATGCATACAGAGCGGGCAGATCAACAGAGACCGCACTATATCAGCTGACTGAGATAATCCAAAGTGCCTTGGAAGCAAAAGAAATAGTACTGTGCGCTTTCCTAGACATAGAGGGAGCATTTGACAACACCTCACATGAGGCGATTAAACGATCCCTGGCTAGGAAAGGAGTTACCAGTATAGTATCCAACTGGATGTGTGAGCTGCTGAGCACTCGATCAGCCATCTGGAATCATCAGAGTGAACACAACAAGAGGATGTCCACAAGGACTGGTACTATCACCCTTGATGTGGAGCCTAGTTGTAGACGAACTGCTGGAAAAATTAACCAACCTTGGCATCAACTGTCAGGCGTACGCCGATGACATTGTACTGATTGCCAGGGGCAAGTTTGAAAAAGCCCTTGGGGACATCATACAAAAGGGGATTAAAGCAACCAAGGAATGGTGCCTTACTGTCGGAATCAACATCAATCCGGCGAAAACGACGATAGTACCATTCACAAGGAAAAGACAACTTCAAAGACTTAAGGACATTAGCCTATCAGGCACGACACTGATACCAGTCAGACTTCATCTGGATAGTAAACTCCTCTGGCGAAAACATACAGAGGAGATATCCAAGAAGGCCACCCGCGCTCTCATGATATGTAGGAGCCTGGCGGGGAAGGCATGGGGATGCAGCCCAAGCATCCTGCGATGGATGTACACTGCAATCGTGAGACCAATGATCACATACGGAGCGGTAGCATGGGCGAAGCGAACCAGTCTAGTCAAAACGCGAGAGACACTCGGCAAAGTGCAAAGACTGGCGTGCCTGTGCATTACCGGAGCAATGCGTAGCTGCCCAACCGCAGCCATTTAGGTGTTATTGGAACTGACCCCTCTACACATCATGGTGATGAACGAGGCAGACAAAACAATCCTTAGGATGGCAAAGGAGGGAATTGGGAGAGGGAAATGCATCGGTTCAAAAGAACACGGTGACTTGCTCAAAAAGCTCCCACTTCTTGGCATACCTAGAGACGACAGCATCAGAAAATTCAACTTCGAGAATAATTTCCAGATAAAGCTCAGCAATAAGGAGAACTGGAGCAATGAATCCATAACTTATGGACTGAGCAACCACACAACAAAGTGGTATACGGACGGCTCGAGGACCGAGGAGGGAACTGGTGGAGGAGTGTTTGGGCCAGGAGCTAAGCACTACAAATCCATGGGCAAATGTACCAGCATCTTCCAGGCAGAAATATGTGCCATAGACAGGTGCGTTCGAATCAACCTCGAGAAAAACTACAGGAATTGCAACATAGCAACATAGCTTGGCTGTCAGACATTACAGCCAAGCAGCCATAAAGGCTCTTGACGCCTACGTCATCAAGTCAAAACTCGTGTGGGAATGCCTACACGGACTGAA
Source organism: Portevinia maculata (assembly GCA_949715645.1). Lineage (NCBI taxonomy): Eukaryota > Metazoa > Arthropoda > Insecta > Diptera > Syrphidae > Portevinia > Portevinia maculata. The sequence continues at coordinate 43,726,799 of OX454528.1, read as the reverse complement.
TAGACTAGGCAAGAGTAACAGAATTCCCATCTGCTGGGTACCTGGCTGTTGAAGAGTGGATTCTTTTATCCAACCTGGGTCAATCTTAGGTACATAAACCTAGATTGTGATGAGTGTATAAGTCGATACGTGAATCGATTATACTGCCAATAGTCCTCAAGCAGACTCACTTGAGGTAAATAATTAAGTCTTAGTTCGTTGATAATGACTGACTGACTAGTCCTTTATTTTCACAACTTACTCTATTTATACTACTTAACACTCAATCAATAGTGCTTAATTACCAATAAAATCGATAACGCTTAATTAACATAACTTAGCTCCATAATGCTTAATTAACAAAATTTAACTCATAATGCTTAATTAACAAAACAAAACTCAATAATGCTTAACTAACAAAACAAAACTCAATAATGCTTAACCACAATAGTCTATTTCCATAATGCTTAACCAGCACTTCTTTTATTAATTGTGACATAAACATGGTATTGATTTTTAGAGTTGCGGATTTAACACTGGCCATGTTGGCATTACAGACAATGAGGCAGCGGACACTCTGGCAAGAAAAGGGGCAGAGGAACCCTTTATAGGACCTGAACCGTTCTGCGGGATAGGTGAACACACTCTACGCGAAGAGTTCAGGAGACTGGAGGAAGAAACAAGGGCTAAAACCTTTCTCAACCTCCAAGGTCTAAGGCAAGCAAACAAACTCTTAGAAAACTACAACCAAAAGAGATTCAAAGCTTGTATCGGCCTTAACAAAAACAACCTAAGAATCCTAACAGGCCTCCTCACGGGGCACTGCAGACTCAAGGAGCACCTGAGGAAAATGTGCATATCGGAGGACGTTCTCTGCAGATTCTGCAGTGAAACCGCCGAAACTCCAGACCACATACTGAAATCCTGTGGGGCACTGGCCCACAAAAGGATGAAATATTTGGGCAGGCACCAAATAACAGACAGGGACTTACAAACCATGGACCCACAGCTCATTCTCAGATTCATCAAACACTGTTATATATGATTAAGTATTTATATCAAATTGTTTTAGTTTTCTTTTCGTGCATTTTGCCTTGGAGTTAATTACTTTTATTTTCGCACATAAAAGACCCGCATGGGTTGCTTGATCAATTCTTGATTGTGCTCTTCAATGGAACATGGAAGCTCAAATAGGCTCCTACAAAAGTTTAAAAGAGTATTGAGGACATTTTGTTCGAAGCATAGAGTTTCAAAACGTTCCTCAAAACACTTTATAATTCGTTCAATTAACTCGACAAAATGTGTAGTAGGAATGACTAAACCATCATTAATAGTATCCTCATATTAACGAGCTTCAATAAGACCCTCGGCTTTTGTAGGGGACTCATTTTGACCCTCTTTGCACATAAATAATTTGCATGTTCTACAATGGGTTTTCTTTAAAATGGCATGAGAAATATATCCCGAAAAATAATGTGTTGCCATATCTTTCATAGTTGGAACTGTCTCTGATATTGTTAAATTTTCCCCATCAAAATCGTCATACTCGCAAGCATTGGAATCTTCATTGAATTCGGTGTCGCCATGACAGATAATACTAATATCACCTATGTAATATGATGGATACACAAACTAAGACACATATTAAGACAAAAACTATGACACAAACATTCTTACTTTGCAATACCGGAACTATCTTCGATGCTACTGCATCATCTTCATATACTACATCTGTAATTATAAAGGGTCCGCCATCTAACGTGCATACTCAGACTCGTCCAGTAATCACATCAGGCCTTTGGCAATTTATTAAGACATATAAATTATAAGTGCATAACTCCCAGCAAACGCGCCGAACTTGGGTCCACATTGAAATGCAATGGCATATAGAAAGCGAATTATACAATGAACGTATAATATAGTATAGTAATATCACCAGGTTGTTTCACTTGGACGGCATCAGTTTCTTGAGTAAAATACGTTCGATGTCAATGTACGAGATGATTATCGGGTCCATATACGTCTTTGTCGAGTTCATTGACCAGCCGTTTGAAAAATTATGAGAATTTTCTCTCTGTTTTGGTATTTGGATTAAATTTATCTTCAAGAAGACTGCCTTTAACACTTTATTCACACGAAACCACAGCTCCGTCTTCGCCATCACCTGAAAGTTGGCAAATAAAGACAACTTTGCAGATCACTTCTTTCTCTTTACTGCTTCCAACTTCTTTGCATATTTTTATGAATCCATTTTCCTAAAAATATATCGAGAAACTATTGATTATTAATAAAAAAACTTACTTTTGTTTGCTGATTCCTAGTATTTTCCCGCCTATTACTGCTAAATGATTTGGTTTGTTTACCCTCCAATGGTTTTCTGACATTTGTCAGGGGAAAAACAAAAAATTTGACAGTCACATGAGAATCTCTATAAAAGGATACCAGAATAAAAGATAGAAAAGAGGACTATTTAACCTTGGCGGATGAGTTTTTAAATTTATGTTCGGAACCATGGATGATGAAGATCAGAAAGAAATAGAAGAACAGTTAGAAACAATTAGCCACAATAATCAGAACCTCATAACAAATAACAACAAACAGTTAAAAATTAATAATCAATTATATGAAGATATAAATATATTAAAGCAAAGTTTAATAATGGAGGCAAACATAGAGTTAGGACCTAAAGGAAAATTAAATCCAATCGAACAAAGATTAAATCTTCTAGAATACCAGAGAAGATTAGACTCATTAAAAGGACTTATAGAAAAAATTCAGAATATAATACTACCCAGTAGATTGCAAATAATGGTAGAAAGCCTATCGACTTCTGAAGAAATTGATGAGTATAATGTTGATCTATATAAGCTGAAGAAAATTAAATTATCAGTTGGAGAATTCCATGAACATTTATTAATATTTGTAATCCAAGTTCCCGATAAAATATTAACTTTCGATAAATATTTCCTCACACCCATACCTAACAAAGATAATGAAGAATTATATTTTGAGAGTGAATTTTTGATTAGAATTAATGAAAGCAACTATGTTTATAAACAAAATAAAGAAATAAGACAACTAAAACCATTTATAAATTGTCTCAGAAAAATTATAAATTGTACCAAAAATATAAATAAAAATAAAAATGTTATAGTAGAATTAATGAAAGGAGTAGCACTTGCGATAAATAGCGATGTTAAAATAAATAATAATTGTGACGAAAGAAAACTGATTTTAATTAAAAGAAATGTTTTGATCACTTTTGAAAACTGTGCACTAGAAATTAATAATCAAACATTTTTTAACAAATACGCAACTGTAAACCAACCAATCCCTATAGATATTGATTATCCATATAACATAGCGAATATAAAATTAAAAAATATTGATTTAAACATAAGTAATATAAATGAAATAGAAGAAAAATTCCATTCCCACAAAAACATAAACTTTAGCATGCATGGAGTAACTTTAACTATAATTATAGTAATTTCAATTTTTTTAATACATTTGTTTCGGGAGAAACAAAACACAAATGCGGGAGAAGTTATATTGCCGATAACGCATGTCGACGAAATACCCTTGACGCCGCCGATAGACAAACAAACGTCTTTGTTACCGATAACACATGTAGACGAAATACCCTCGACGCCGAGAGATAAACAAACCGACATCCCAAGTGTATTTACAATATGATAAAAGGAATACACTCATATCGACCGGATGCAGGGATTAAGGCTATCTATCGATTTAATCTTACATATTTGTATTATGCAGCATTGTCCATGTAGAAGATAAGAAGACATGTATAAGAACATGCAGCAGTTTTTCTTAAGTTAGTTATTTATCATTCTTCGTACACGAATACTACGTTTTTTGTTAGCTCCTAAGATACTTAATAAAATAATATTTTTCTAAAAGATCTTAATAATTTATTTTGGGCGTGCCAGTGGGCGAATTTTGAAAATATTTACACATAAGCATCAAGGGCCCCTGGAGAGTCTATATTATAAATTTCAGCTCCCTAGCTCAAACTTTGGCTTTTTTTGTAAATTGCTAGTGGGCGAATTTTGAAAATATTTACACAAGGGCCCCTAGAGAGTCTATATTATAAATTTCAGCTCCCAAGCTCAAACCTTGGGTTTTTTTTTAAATTGTGGGCGTGTCAGTGGGCGAATTTGGAAAATATTTACACATGAGCATCAAAGGCCTCTGGAGAGTCTATATTATGAATTCCAGCTATCTAGCTCAAACTTTGTTTTTTTTTTGTAAATTGTGGGCGAATTTAGAAAATATTTACACATGAGCATCAAGGGCACCTGGAGAGTCTATATTATAAATTTCAGCTCCCTAGCTCAAACTTTGGTGTTTTTTTTAATTGTGGGCGTGCCAGTGGGCATGAGCATCAAGGGCCCCTGGAGAGTCTATATTATAAATTTCAGCTCCCCAGCTCAAACTTTGTTTATACCCTATTCTAAGGGTATATTAATTTTGACGCATAGTTTGTAACATACCTTAATATTGCCCGTAGACCCCTAAAAGTTACTATATTTATGATCAGCATCGATAGTAATGTCGATCTAGCCATGTCCATCCGTCCGTCCGTCGGCAAAAATTAGGCCTTTAAACTGGGCCTAGAGAGCTGAAATTTTAACCATATACTCTCTAGGGTCCCGAAATAATCAAGTTTACGAATTTTTGAAATCCGCCCACAGACACGCCCACAAACTCAAAAAAACAAAATTTTGGAAAAAATCGAATTTTGAGTTAGAAAGCTGAAATTTTTTTTATATGAAACTGCTCGGGATATAAAATTTTCAAAATCCGCCCACTGACACGCCCACAAATAAAAAAAACCATTTTATTGAAAAACCAAAGTTTGAGCTAGGGAGCTGAAATTTATAATATATACTTTCTAGGGGCCCTTTAAGCTCATGTGTAAATATTTTCAAAATCCGCCTGCTGACACGCCCACAATTTAAAAAAAACTTTTTTTGAAAATCCAAAGTTTGAGCTAGGGAGCTGAAATTAATGATATATACTCTCTATGCTCGTTTTTTTCGATAAAATCCTTTAAATGTTATATAACAAAATATGTAGAGCGTTCTTAACAATTCAACCATACTTAGACTTTTGTCACGTCCACTTATGAGGGATAGGAATAAGAATAGGGTATCCAACAGTTCGCCCAAGCGGACTGTAGCCCGTCCCTATGTTTTTTTTTAAATAGTTTTTTTTTAATTGTAGGTGTGTCAGTGGGCGAATTTTGAAAATATTTATACATGAACATCAAGGGCCCCTGGAGAGTCTATAGAGCAAAGATGTTTACACATCAAAAAAAATACACTCATTTATTCAAATATAAATTTATTTATAGAAATTTATTTACATTACATTGCAATAATTATAATTATAACCTACCCCAAACTTCCATCTAAACCAACAAATAATAAACCATCCATATACCCCTCTAAGGCTAAGTCACTTATATCATTGAACAAGAAGTCCCCTAGAAAGAGATTTCTTTTATGGGAGAGCCCAGGACAAGTGCAGAGAAGGTGAAGTATAGTCTCCTCCTCCTCCTCGTCCATGCAACTTCTGCAGAAATCGTTTGAGTAAACGCCAAGTCTAGATGCGTGCCTGCCTATTAAGCAGTGCCCTGTAATAACACCTATAGTGGAGCTAATATGCAGTCGGTTTAATGAGATTAGACACTTAGAGCGTCGCAGATCCAGCTTTGGCCAGATCCGCTTAGTCGCTAGACATGTATTGCTACTTGTCCACCTAAGGTTTGTTCTCTCGATTGCGGATAGCTTGAACAAGAGTTTGCAAGTAGCGATTGGTATACCTAGGGAACCTTTATCAGTTAAAAGAGGTAATGTGGTTCCTTTTTTGGCGAGATCGTCTGCCCTACAGTTACCTGGAATGTCTCTATGTCCCGGCACCCAACAGAGGTGAATGTTGAACTGCTCTGCCATCTCCGAAAGAGATGAGCTTCAATCTTGGGCTACGATCGAATTTGAAGAGACTCAGTCCAGGGACTTGATCGCGGCCTGAATATCTGAGAAGATACGGATATCCTTTGAGGATATCACATTCCTCTTTAGCCACGTCAGGGCTTCTTTTATCGCCAAAATTTCCGCATGGAACACGCTATAGTAATCAGGAAGACGGAAAGAGAGGCTAAGATTTAACTTTTCTGAGAAAACGCCACCACCTACCCCATCGCTAGTTTTTGATCCATCGGTGTAGAAGTGGATCGATTTATCCTCCGCAAATGCATCATCATCCCAGAATGATCTGGAAGGAATGGTGATTTGGAGCTTTTTCCGAACTGCAAACGGGGTATGGTGTAGTCTATGTTTCTAGGTAGATACTCAAAGGAGTCCAGAATGATGGAGTGTCCAATATTCTTATTGGTCCACTGTGAGGTAGCTTTTAAGAGGACAGCGGAACAGGCCGCTGTTTGCATGCTAAAGATGTCGAGTGGTATCAGGTGTAGCAGAATGTCAAGTGCTGCGGAGGGGGTTGTACGGAGCGCTCCGCTAATGCACAGACAAGCTGAACGCTGGACTTTGCCCAGCTTGTTGCGATTTATATCTTTTGCTAGGGCAGTCCACCTGACAACCACTCCGTAAGTAAGAATTGGTCTTACCACCGATGTATATAGCCAATGTGTGATGCCGGGTTGTATACCCCACTTGTTGCCAATGGCTTTTTTGCAAGAGAAAAGTGCTACTGTAGCTTTCTTGACTCTTTCTTGTATATTGGGTTTCCAGCTTAACTTCCCATGGAAGATTAAGCCCAACAATTTTGCTTCGTCAGAGAAAGTTAAGAGTATACCGCTGATAGAGGGAGGGTTAATATGTGGAATTTTATATTTCCTGGAAAAGAGAACAAGCTCGGTTTATATAGGCGTTTACGCCCGCCCAGTCCGCACCGATTAGCCCATCTCGTTAGCTTGTTAAGAGCGTTTTGTAGGAGTTCCTTTATGGTGTTGAGGTGCTTTCCAGAGACGGCGATAGCAACATCATCCGCATAATCAATCACCCTGCAGCCCTCCCCTTCCAGGTTTATCAGTAGTTTATTCACCACCAAGTTCCAGAGAAGGGGAGAAAGAACACCGCCTTGCGGCGTACCTCTACTGACAGACCTCCTAGCAGATGTTACGCCCAGTTTTGAATTGATAGTCCGACTAGTGAGCAAATTAATCAATTCACCAAGCGAGCTATCCACATTCAGTTCTGTCAGTGCAGATGTGTTAACGTTGTTAAAGGCGCCTTCTATGTCAAGGAAAGCAAGAGAGTATTCGATAGTGTACTAAGGAATGAAGAGCGGTTTCCACCGACTTGCCCTTACAGTACGCATGCTGAGACGCAGACAGCAATTGCGGAATTATGTTCATGCGAAGATGGATATCAATCAGTCGCTCCAGTGTTTTGAGGAGGAATGAAGATAGACTAATGGGTCTGAGGTCCTTTGGACTGACATCGGAATATTTACCAGCCTTGGGTATAAAAAACACTTTTACTTCTCTCCAAGCCCGGGGGATATGAACCAGATCATCTCCAGCACTGGCAGGATGATATCCTCTGACATTTGTAGTTCGGCAGGTATTATGCCGTCTGGTCCTGCGGACTTGAAAGGTTTGAAGCTTCGTAGCGCCCAAGTCAGCTTGTCAATAGTTATCAGACCGTGAGAGTAAGTTACCTGTGCATATGACCTGTTAAGGCTATTATTGCCGGTAATATTGGAGCTACCTGGGAAGTGAGTATCAAGTAGCGATTCCTCGCTAGATGTCGTCCAAGAGCCGTCTGCCTTCTTAAGGCAGCTAGGCATAGTTGGATTTGAAGCAAGGATTTTTCTTAGCCTTGATGCTTTAGAGGATTCTTCTATTTTGCCACAGAAGAGTCTCCATGACGATCTTTTGGCTTTAATTAGTTTTTTTTTGTATAGTTTGAGGGATTCCTTTGTAGGAGTCCCAATCATTTATTGCTTTTGAGCTTTTAGGAAGATTGAAGAGTCTCCTGCACTCCTTTCTAAGTGGTCCCAGCTCAGGGGTCCACCAGTGGCGCTTCTTTTTCCCCGAGGATTGCGGAAGGTAGGTTGGTATGGAGGATCAACGTTAACGCTGAATAAAAGATATCGGTAATCGGAGAATGAGTGATCAGCCGAAACTGTTCAACCCGTTATCATGTCGTTGATGGTATCAGAGACAAGAGTAATATCAAGGACTTCTTGTCAAGGACTTCTTGTTGAAGGTGGGTTCATTACCTAAGTTACAAACAATGACGTTAGTACTTAAAATATATTCAAAAAGTGGCTCACCTCTGATGTTGATATCTTAGCTGCCCCATACGGTGTGATGAGCGTTAGCATCGCAACCGATTATGAGTTCAGCTTTCTGCCTCCTTGCTTTTTCGATCAACCTCTCTAGATTATCACCAGGGAAAGGCCCCACGTGATCGTGGGCGAGATATGCCGATGCGAGCCAGAATGATCGACCTGCAGTCTCCAGTCTTGCCACAGTTATATCTCGATCGCTGAAATTAGGGAGTAAATAAGCATTAATGTTACTTTTCACTAGTATACACGATCTGGGTTTACCTTTATCGGCCACATACAGTGGATAGTATCCGCGAGTCCTGAGTCATCGAACCTGGTTGTGTACAAGCTAAGAAGCTCGTCTTCACTCAGAAGAACCTTATCAAGGTAATCAGTCTCCATATCTGGCAGGACGTCGGTTATGGATGACGATTTGTTTGGAATAGAGGGCTCATCGTCCTCTAGCTAAGGGAAGAAGATCGAAGCTCCAGGGTCTGAGACTCAGATCATAGAGTCGGAAGGTGGATGAGGAGGGGGGAAGTTTTCCCGCATCCATTTCGTCCTTTTTGTAGACTCTCATTTTGACGTCGTCCCATGCGACTCTGATGAAGTAATTGTTTTTAGCCAGAGGAGAAAGGGTTTCTTGATTGATTACAACCTAGACACATCTGTTGAAACCCTTCAGCTCCTCCAGTTTAGCAACCTTCCAATTGTAGGTCGGTAGTGAAGGGTTGCTCAGTCTCAGGACATCTGCCCTCAGGGGTGGATGGGTCCGCGGGGATCCAGATGTGAGATCTTTGTCGGCAGTGGATGACATCCCTCGCAACCGCCTTCATGCGTAAGCGGAGGTGGACCAGGATGGTCCCTCATGAAGGCTGACAAGGTGCGCGAAAGTCATATCAAACTTCTCAAGGGAGATACTCCCGTCAATGTCACTGCGGTCGATGACTGCGACCGCTATCTTGTCTTTCAAGATGTCGCTAAAGGACCTGTGAGATGTAACGGTGGGTGAGTTGCCGGTGTTATGCACTCTCTGCCGCTTAGGGACCGAATTGGTACCCTCCACCGATCTCTGGCGTTTTATCGTCGGGTCGCTGCAGGTCTTACGGATCTGTTGAGCCCAGTCCAATTTAGCGATTTGTGCGGGCGTCCTATCCTTCTCCGCGATGGTGCCACACATACGCTGGATCCGGATGGCGTTGCGTCGGTGTTTGTAAGACGCCTTGTACGGATTGCGGTGACGCGTGGTGTTGGTGGAGAGGGGACCGTAATGCACAGTCCCAAAACCACCAAATTTTTTGAGGTTGGCGATATTGCCGACCGCGGAAGGACCATGAGTTGCCACAGTCCCCCCTACAGTCAGCTTAGTAGCGTTGGCAGAAGACGTTGTTCTGGTTGTCTTAGTGGGGCCGGCAGAGGGGGGACTATGAGTCACAGTCCTCTCCCTGTCGGGAATGGATTTTTGAAGCTCGCAACTACAATTCCTACACTAGCTGGCGCCAGAAGAGATTTGCCAGTATACAGCTTAGTCGCCGTGCTACCGTCCGGTATGAAAGGGGAACCGGCCATACATTTTTTTGTTATACCCTATTCTAGGGGTATATTAATTTTGACGCATAGTTTGTAACATACCTTAATATTGCCCGTAGACCCCTAAAAGTTACTATATTTATGATCAGCATCGATAGTAATGTCGATCTAGCCATGTCCGTCCGTCCGTCCGTCCGTCCGTCCGTCGGCAAAAATTAGGCCTTTAAACTGGACCTAGAGAGCTGAAATTTTAACCATATACTCTCTAGGGTCCCGAAATAATCAAGTTTACGAATTTTTGAAATCCACCCACAACACGCCCACAAACTCAAAAAAACAAAATTTTGGAAAAAATCGAATTTTGAGCTAGGAAGCTGAAATTTTTTATATATGATCTATGACTCCTAAAACTGCTCGGGACATAAAATTTTCAAAATCCGCCCACTGCCACGCCCACAAAAAAATAAAACAATTTTATTGAAAAACCAAAATTTGAGCTAGGGAGCTGAAATTTTTAATATATACTCTCTAGGGGCCCTTTAAGCTCATGTATAAATATTTTCAAAATCCGCCCACTGACACGCTCACAAATAAATAAAACAATTTTTTAGAAAATCCAAAGTTTGAGCTAGGGATCTGAAATTTATAATATATACTCTCTAGGGGCCCTTTAAGCTCATGTATAAATATTTTCAAAATCCGCTCACTGACACGCCCACAAATAAATAAAACAATTTTTTTGAAAATCCAAAGTTTGAGCTAGGGATCTGAAATTTATAATATATACTCTCTAGGGGCCCTTTAAGCTCATGTATAAATATTTTCAAAATCCGCCCACTGACACGCCCACAAATAAATAAAACAATTTTTTTGAAAATCCAAAGTTTGAGCTAGGGAGCTGAAATTTATAATATATACTCTCTAAGGGCCCTTTATGCTCATGTGTTAATTTTTTTTTAAATCCGCCTACTGACACGCCCACAATTAAATAAAACAATTTTATTGAAACACCCAAGTTTGAGCTAGGGAACGTTTTTTTTGATAAAATCCTTTAAATGTTATATAACAAAATATGTAGAGCGTTCTTAACAATTTAACCATACTTAGACTTTTGTCACGCCCACTTATGAGGGATAGGAATAAGAATAGGGTATCCAACAGTTCGCCCAAGCGGACTGTAGCCCGTCGCTATGTTTTTTTTTTGTTTTTGTTCGTAGTTAGATCCCGGAGAAAAGAGGTCCATCTGCATAGAGATCCGCATTGTGCAGATAAGGCTGGGTAATCCGAAGGTCGCCAGGTATCTGGATACTCCGTGCGCGACTGAGCTATTTGATAGACTTGGTTGACTCTCGGCACGGGTCATATGACGCTCGTCAACAGCCTGTCTGTCATGGGTGGCCCTTTGACAGCATAGCCCGTTTAACCTTGCACCGGCACCATCGAATGCAATGATGTTACGTCAAGGTGACTGACTCACGCGAAGGATCATCATATATAAAAAGATCTAGCGCTCTACTCCAAAAACGGTTAATTTTACAGAAAAATGCAAGAAGCAATTTTTGTAGATAATTTCACGACAAACAATTAATGACCTCTATTGACCTCCGAGCAATAGATCGCGAGATATTTGCGAAAAACTGATTTTCGTGACCTTTTGACGTTTATAACTTTTTTAGCCGGCACGATATCAATTTCGATTTTTCACATCCTCATTACAACGCCGTAATAAAGGTGTATACAAAAATTCAGCTCACTAGGAGTTTTTCCGCAGATCGGGGTTGAAAATGCCTAAAATGACTGGGCTATATGGATGGTATATTATTTGTTGATTTTGATGGAATTTTGGGGTAGGTTATGGCATATTGCAAGGAGGCCGTAGCATTCATCAAAGAAAAGGGGTATTCATTCATAATCGGTATCAAAAATCATATTATGTATGTAGGTACATATTGCGATTGCATTATGTTACACAAAATCGCCGAATATAAGCAGAATTTTTTCATTTGGTTTTTCGAGATGTTAAAGCAAATTCTATTGAAGAATGCTCTAAGTTGCTTGCGTTGATTGGTGTGTGGTGTAGGTAGTGAACCGGCAATAGCGGTTGGCCACTTCAACTCCAAAAATTAGTAATAATTACTGTAGTTTATATTCATTTTTATACCCTATTCTAGGGGTATATTAATTTTGACGCATAGTTTGTAACATACCTTAATATTGCCCGTAGACCCCTAAAAGTTACTATATTTATGATCAGCATCGATAGTAATGTCGATCTAGCCATGTCCGTCCGTCCGTCGGCAAAAATTAGGCCTTTAAACTGGACCTAGAGAGCTGAAATTTTAACCATATACTCTCTAGGGTCCCGAAATAATCAAGTTTACGAATTTTTGAAACAGACACGCCCACAAACTCAAAAAAACAAAATTTTGGAAAAAATCGAATTTTGAGCTAGGAAGCTGAAATTTTTTATATATGATCTATGACTCCTAAAGTTGCACAGGAGATGAGAGGAAGAAACCACCACTCATCTCCTGTGCAACTGCCCCGCACTAGCCAATTCAAGGAAACAAATCCTCGGCAACTATTTCCTCGATGATCTAAATGATCTCAGTGAGGCAGATATTGGCTGTATCAGCAAATTCGTCACTAGGTCCAAATGGTTAAACTGAGCTAGAGGACGGATTGGACGATGACTTGAGCCTCTCCCACTCCCCTCCCGCAGACCACCCCAAACCTAACAGAACAAAGTTGAGGTTAGATTGTAACAGTCACCACACTCTGTTTCTCTCCCATGCCTCAAAACCTGCACCACAAATCCCCGAACTCAGTCATCATAATTCCAAATCGGCTATCAAGGCCGCCCCTCCCTGCTCCTTTCCGCGGAATGGTGTAACTTGAGGCTCGTACTGCAACAGTCGCCACAAGCCGCACGCCCGCGATGCGTGTAGCGGGGTTGGACTACCTTCAGTCACGCCCTCTGGCACAGTTTTGTAACCAGCTGAGCTAGGGGACGGATTGGACGATGACTTGAGCCCCTCCCACTCCCCTCCCGCAGACCACCCCAAACCTATTCCCCTGCAAAGGAAAAGAGTTCTCACTGTAGTTAGATTGTATCAGTCACTTCAGTCAGAACTCCACTCCGAGGGCGAGACAGTAACCCGGCGGATCGACTGAAACGGTCTCCACCGGCCTTGCTGCCTCCCCGCTACGCAGACAAAACGGGAACAGAGTGGAGGTTAGATTGCAACAGTCACCACACTCTGTTTCTCTCCCATGCCTCAAAACCTGCACCACAAATCCCCGAACTCAGTCATCATAATTCCAAATCGACTATCAAGGCCGCCCCTCCCTGCTCCTTTCCGCGGAATGGTGTAACTTGAGGCTCGTACTGCAACAGTCGCCACAAGCCGCACGCCCGCGATGCGTGTAGCGGGGTTGGACTATCTTCAGTCACGCCCTCTGTCACAGTTTGGTAACCAACTAAACCTCTGCACTAGACACCCAACACATCGCAACCCATGCGAAACACAGCCGGGCTGCACACCCTGACCCCTTCAGGAGTATCTTCCCCCTAAGACCACTACCTCACAGGAGGCAATCACAGAGAACCAAGTAGGCCGAGCGACGACCGGCAGAACACCCCCCCCCCCCCCCCTTTCTGTGGTATCACAACGGGCCGAAACTGCGGCCTAAGTGTGCCTGGGCTCACGCCCTCGCAGCCACCTTACCTAACCTAACATATGACTCCTAAAACTGCTCGGGACATAAAATTTTCAAAATCCGCCCACAAAAAAATAAAACATTTTTATTGAAAAACCAAAATTTGAGCTAGGGAGCTGAAATTTTTAATATATACTCTCTAGGGGCCCTTTAAGCTCATGTATAAATATTTTAAAAATCCGCCCACTGACACGCCCACAAATAAATAAAACAATTTTTTTGAAAATCCAAAGTTTGAGCTAGGGATCTGAAATTTATAATATATACTCTCTAGGGGCCCTTTAAGCTCCTGTATAAATATTTTCAAAATCCGCACACTGACATGCCCACAAATAAATAAAACAATTTTTTTGAAAATCCAAAGTTTGAGCTAGGGAGCTGAAATTTATAATATATACTCTCTAGGGGCCCTTTATGCTCATGTGTTAATTTTTTTTAAATCCGCCTACTGACACGCCCACAATTAAATAAAACAATTTTATTGAAACACCCAAGTTTGAGCTAGGGAGCGTTTTTTTGATAAAATCCTTTAAATGTTATATAACAAAATATGTAGAGCGTTCTTAACAATTTAACCATACTTAGACTTTTGTCACGCCCACTTATGAGGGATAGGAATAAGAATAGGGTATCCAACAGTTCGCCCAAGCGGACTGTAGCCCGTCCCTATGTTTATAATATCCACGGTTGAAATATCCCATCTTCAGAATATCCAGAGTTTTAATTTTTGTGAGTCTATCCCAGGAAAATATCATCCCGCAAAACACCGGAAATCGGGCGCGTTTCTTGGACGTTAGGACAAAAGCTTTCAAGATGTTCTCCTACGGGACTTTTGTTTGTTGGCGGAGATTTGAACGGTAATGTCGGTTAGTCAAACGAAGACTATGAGGACTGCCATGGAGGACTGGGATACGGACCAGGAACTCTCCGGGTGAAGGTATCCTAAGCATGTGCTTGTGCAAGTCATAAGGTCTTATCATTCTTACACAAAGCCGTCACCTGGTCACTTACATCAGTGGCGGAAACGAAACCCAGATTGATTGCCATTTGGCAGCACGTTTGCATTAAAGATTGCAAAGTGATCCTGGAAGAGGCAATCGCCCAACAAAACCGCCTCCTCCTGACAGACATTGTTATGGCGGCGGGGACGAACAGAACTAAACAAACAAAAGTGTTTGTGAGAACCAAATGGTACAATCTGGACAAAAAAAAGTCAAGCATTTATTGCAAATATGCAAAATTATCTCCATCGCATCATCAACAAAGCTGTCAATACGGCAAATAAACATGGTGGTGGGCAGATGAAGCTAAAGCAGTGATTAGTGACAAAAAAGTGTCATTCAAAGCTTAGTCAAAGTACTCCACTGATTATGGAGATGAAAATGGTCGCCTCGAATTGGAATACAGACTTTGCAAGAGGCTCGCAAAGAGAAAGTGCGCTCAAAAGGTAAAGTTTGTGGAGGGTCTGTATCGGTAGTTAGAAGAAAATTCTTCTTCGGCTGCTGATAGAAACCAGGCTGTCCACGAACTCCGACAAAGCAGCTTGAACAGGAACACAGCCATTTTCAAAATTTGCCGCTGAGAGAAGGAGGAATGCCCAGGAAATCCGTTCGCCAAAGTTCAGCAACAAGAAGGGTTTTTTTGGCATTTTAAAAATAAATAAAAAATAAAATTTCAAAAAAACAAATATTGATCGTATAGATAGGAACCTATTAACCCATAAGTGGTGGCACAAAGAAACATATCAATTCTTTATAAATAAGATTGATTTCTGAATCAATTACAAAAGAAATGATACAAATCGGAACATTTTTCGACAAGATATAGCTAGAATAGTAACAGTCTAAAAAGCGATAAACTAATAATTTCTTATTTGAGGAAAAAGACTGAAATCAAATTTTATTAAATTTTCTATTTCAAAACTTGTTGTAACTTCCATCATCACCCTCATCATACATGCTACTTGCCGAGGCGACGATGCGATGTTAACCTACACAGCATTTTGGGTATTCAACATTTCAGCTTTCTAGCTCACAAATTTGTTCTTTTGAAATTGTGGGCCTGTCAGTGGGCGGATTTTAAAAATTCCTAAAATTTATTATTTCGGCCCCTAGAGAGTATATGGTTTAAATTTCAGCTTTCTAGCTCCAGTGTAAATGAATTAATTTTTGCCGACGGGTGGACGGACGGACGGACAGACATAGTAGATACACATTACTATCGATACTGACCACGAATATATTACAAAAAACTGCAAAACGACAGGTGACCTGCCTCAATATTAATGTAGGTCATCAATTTGTAACGGTACGCTACGCCAAGCGACCACACGGGGTAAACTCTTACAACAACACGAAGCTTCTTTGGCCTTGGTGTCCTTGGCTTAAGCTTGTGTTCATTCGTGCCCCAAGTTGGTCGCCATCTGTAACGAATTGTAGTATGCCCTACGTTGCATAGCCACCTGTAACGTCTAGCATGCAAAGCAAATGGCATACTCCCCTCCTCTGACTGTTCGGCATCGGAAACCTAAGAAAAAAACATAGGGACGGGCTACAGTCCGCTTGGGCGAACTTTTGGATACCCTATTCTTATTCCTATCCCTCATAAGTGGGCGTGACAAAAGTCTAAGTATGGTTAAATTGTTAAGAACGCTCTACATATTTTGTTATATAACATTTAAAGGATTTTATCAAAAAAAACGCTCCCTAGCTCAAACTTGGGTGTTTCAATAAAATTGTTTTATTTAATTGTGGGCGTGTCAGTAGGCGGATTTAAAAAAAAATTAACACATGAGCATAAAGGGCCCCTAGAGAGTATATATTATAAATTTCAGCTCCCTAGCTCAAACTTTGGATTTTCAAAAAAATTGTTTTATTTATTTGTGGGCGTGTCAGTGAGCGGATTTTGAAAATATTTATACATGAGCTTAAAGGGCCCCTAGAGAGTATATATTATAAATTTCAGATCCCTAGCTCAAACTTTGGATTTTCAAAAAAATTGTTTTATTTATTTGTGGGCGTGTCAGTGGGCGGATTTTGAAAATATTTATACATGAGCTTAAAGGGCCCCTAGAGAGTATATATTATAAATTTCAGATCCCTAGCTCAAACTTTGGATTTTCAAAAAAATTGTTTTATTTATTTGTGGGCGTGTCACTGTGCGGATTTTGAAAATATTTTTACATGAGCTTAAAGGGCCCCTAGAGAGTATATATTAAAAATTTCAGCTCCCTAGCTCAAATTTTGGTTTTTCAATAAAATTGTTTTATTTTTTTGTGGGCGTGGCAGTGGGCGGATTTTGAAAATTTTATGTCCCGAGCAGTTTTAGGAGTCATAGATCATATATAAAAAATTTCAGCTTCCTAGCTCAAAATTCGATTTTTTCCAAAATTTTGTTTTTTTGAGTTTGTGGGCGTGTCTGTGGGCGGATTTCAAAAATTCGTAAACTTGATTATTTCGGGACCCTAGAGAGTATATGGTTAAAATTTCAGCTCTCTAGGTCCAGTTTAAAGGCCTAATTTTTGCCGACGGACGGACATGGCTAGATCGACATTACTATCGATGCTGATCATAAATATAGTAACTTTTAGGGGTCTACGGGCAATATTAAGGTATGTTACAAACTATGCGTCAAAATTAATATACCCCTAGAATAGGGTATAAAAAATACCTGTTTTGAACCCTTCGGACCTATAGATTTACATGCATTTGTATGCAAATATGGGATGCATATAAACTTTTTTTTCTCCCAAACGTGTATATTTTTTTTTAGTTTTTACCTATCATAATATTTTTTGCATATAATGTTGAACTTCCTGTATAGATAAAATAATTTCTAAAACAAATAGATTTGAGAAAAAAAGCATAATGTTTTAAATTAATTTTTGCATTTTATATTGAAGAATATCATATTTTTTGAGTAATTTAAGTTTGAATATAAATAACTTTTTTATGCGTTCTCATCTGTAATGCAATTGTAGCAAATATATTTGATTTTGGAATGTTGTTGACACACTGGATTTCCGCAGACTGAACAAAAAAAACGAGTTTTTCGGCGTTGCTTTTCTTCTTGTGAACAAAGTCTACAATCTCGCCGCCCTTTTAGTGTATCGGCACCGCTGGTATGGGCAGACATAACATTAGTAGCTGGGGGTTTGATTGGTTTACCACGAGGACTGAACTGCGATATAATGCGAACATTGTTCATTCAATTTTCAACGTTTCCAAGAACCAATGTTTTGGAAAGTGTAGAAAGGAAAGTGCGTCTAGCGTCCTTTTTCTTTAGTCCATTTAGTTCTTTGCGAATGCAAAAAGCAGCTAATGCCATAACATCCAACATGTTGCAAAAAAAAGCATACGTCCATCGTCTGGTTGGACGTTTTGAAGTAAAATGGGTAACCATTTGATCCATACAATCGACGCCAACCTTGTTTGTATTATAAAACAGAATTGCTTCGGGTTCATATTGTACGCAATTAATCTGAGATAACTTATTTCAGAACGCTTTCGCTGCTCACACTCCCAGTAAAATGTAACCTTGTATTTTTTGTAGCCGTCAATAAGCAGTTTCTTCCGCTGTTTGTTGGTTTTCACGATGGACACATTCATTGTCACTGATAATATAAAGTTTTTAATTATAAAGGCATGCACGATACTCACTTTGTATTAAGTTGTTCACTGTCTTACAAAAATCTAGTCGGTCAGCTATCACACTATTTGAGATCATCTCAACTGAATGCACATTGCTAATTGCAAAACATTACAACGCAAACATTGCAAAACATTATTACGGTAAATGGAATGGACAAACACTTGTCTATTTCATTCAAAATTAAATAAAGGATCCCGAAAAATTATATAAAATGAAAAATTTGCTCAATTCGATCGAATAAAAGGTTTTTACCCGAAGAAATGAAAAAGAATGCTTCGCGTCCTTTACTTTCTTCTCTTTTTGGGTTTCATAAAGACTTAGTATCAATTTGTAGCTATGTGCCAAAAAGAATAAGGCTGTAAATTTGCTTTCTACAGTACATTATTCCAAAGATTGTGGAGGCGAAGCAATAAAACCCGAAGCAATTCTGTTTTATAATACAAACAAGGTTGGCGTCGATTGTATGGATCAAATGGTTACCCATTTTACTTCAGAACGTCCAACCAGACGATGGACGTATGCTTTTTTTGCAACATGTTGGATGTTATGGCATTAGCTGCTTTTTGCATTCGCAAAGAACTGGATGGACTAAAGAAAAAGGACGCTAGACGCACTTTCCTTTCTACACTTTCCAAAACATTGGTTCTTGGAAACGTTGAAAATTGAATGAACAATGTTCGCATTATATCGCAGTTCAGTCCTCGTTCGGCCATTGAAGCATTTTTTGGTAAACCAATCAAACCCCCAGCTACTAATGTTATGTCTGCCCATACCAGCGGTGCCAATACACTAAAAGGGCGGCGAGATTGTAGACTTTGTTCACAAGAAGAAAAGCAACGCCGAAAATCTCGTTTTTTTTGTTCAGTCTGCGGAAATCCAGTGTGTCAACAACATTCCAAAATCAAATATATTTGCTACAATTGCATTACAGATGAGAACGCATAAAAAAGTTATTTATATTCAAACTTAAATTACTCAAAAAATATGATATTCTTCAATATAAAATGCAAAAATTAATTTAAAACATTATGCTTTTTTTCTCAAATCTATTTGTTTTAGAAATTATTTTATCTATACAGGAAGTTCAACATTATATGCAAAAACTATTATGATAGGTAAAAACTAAAAAAATATACACGTTTGGGAGAAAAATAAGTTTATATGCATCCCATATTTGCATACAAATGCATGTAAATCTATAGGGGTCCAGCCAGGCACATGTGTCGGTCCGAAGGGTTCAAAACATGTGTCAGACGGAGGGTTAATGACCTTGAGTCACAGCAACATATGCAGGTGGATCGTCAATGTGCGCACATCGGCTGAAGTTTAAACACCACGTAAGTCAATTTGCATTACATACATTATCTTTTACCTATAGTCTTTCATAACTTATATTGATTATACATATAAACTATATAACAAGGGAATAGAGGGTTATCCTAGGGTCACACCCTCGAGACATTCGAGTCGTTTGGGAATATCGCGGGTGAAACCACGAACATTAAGTACTCCGCCGCGTCCATCTTTACAGTCGTTACCCTCCGAGCTGACTCTAGTCATCCTCGGAGATGTCTCCCATTGCGGAGTTTAGCAATCGGTCGCTTTACCAACGGGTGCCGCCAAATACCTTCGTTAGCTGTCGTTAGCGACCGAATTTGACCGTTACGTCGTTTAGCCTGTCCCAGTTTTACTATGTCTAATTTAAGTGCTAATAAATGGATAATTATATAAATAGTAACGTAAGCCAGTTAGCGTAGGTTGCCACACTTGGATAATTTTTTTTATGTAACCATCGCTATTGGAGGTTGCCTTTTTGGACATTCCGTCCCTTAGATCGGAATTCTTAATTTCTTTCTTTATTCAGAATAGTTATAGGTGTATATACTTGGATGCATTTGTATCTTAACTCGATACCTATAAATAGATATAAATAGTTATCCATAATTATAGTTATACGTAGGTATATGTATACATAAGCTCCTACGTCTATAGATAGGCGACGATTTATAGATATATACCTGGGCGTACTTGTATAAGCGTACAAGTCTAGATACCTTGGTTGAAAGCTGATTGTAACGAATAACCCACAACTTGTAATTTTTAAGTTGAGGTTGACGTTGTATTTATAAAGCGTTGTTATGGCGATTCTCAATGTGGAATTATTTTTTTTTCCATTTAGTGCCTATTGTAGTATGAATCAGGGGTTATAAATAGCCACCCGGTATATGTTTGGTTATTACATACTATTGTCTTTATAATAAATATCTTTATCGCCATGAAGGCTCAGCAAACAACCGCCTTGTTATTAATTTAAACTAAAGAAGGATGGACCAGATGCTGCTGTTCGTTTGCGTCAACACAACGTTATGAGATTTTGAGCTGGACCCAAAGAACAAAACTCCAACCCTATTGAAATATTCAGAAAATTGTTTGCACCTAACATTTCCTTCATTATAATCACAGAAACAAATCGATATGCCAAAAATGCAACAACAAAGTGGAATCATGAAAACCCAGATTCAAAACTAAGAATTTGGAGTAATTTGACCAGCACTGAACTCACTCCAAATTCTTTGTTTGGTTGGAGTTTTGTTCTTTGGGTCCAGCTCGAAATCTCATAATGTTGTGTTGAAGCAAACGCACAGCAGCATCTGGTCCATCCTTCTCCCATTTTGTGCCGCCCTTACCGTACAAGCAATTATTACTTTGTTGTACTTCAGTATGCATTTCACCCAATTCTTCTTTCTCTTCATCACTATCAAGCAGTTCATTTGGTTCAATCACCAAATCGTCCTCTATATCTGATGCGTTGGGGAGTCGGACAGAATCCCGAAAAACGTAATCCCGAAAGCCCAAAATCCCGAAAATCCAAAATCCCGAAAAGCCACAATCCCGAAAACCCACAATCCCGAAAAGCCACAATCCCGAAAATCCAAAATTCCGAAAGACCAAAATCCCGAAAATGAAACTAAAAATTTTGTTGTAGCAACAAAAAAATTTGGCAAATTTATTTAACAAAATAATCAAAATAAAAAAACTTCAAAAAAATAAACCATAACAAAAACAGTTCAAGTCTTACAAAAACATATCAAAAACGATCCATGACAAAACAATATTTAATACAAGTTCATATTGTACGCAATTAATCTGAGATAACTTATTTCAGAACGCTTTCGCTGCTCACACTCCCAGTAAAATGTATCCTTGTATTTTTTGTAGCCGTCAATAAGCAGTTTCTCACGCTGTTTGTTGGTTTTCACGATGGACACATTCATTGTCACTGATAATATAAAGTTTTTAATTATAAAGGCATGCACGATACTTACTTTGTATTAAGTTGTTCACTGTCTTACAAAAATCTAGTCGGTCAGCTATCACACTATTTGAGATCATCTCAACTGAATGCACATTGCTAATTGCAAAACATTGCAAAACATTATTACGGTAAATGGAATGGACAAACACTTGTCTATTTCATTCAAAATTAAATAAAGGATCCCGAAAACGAAATCCCGAAAAATTATATAATATGAAAAATTTGCGCAAATTTTTCATTTTATATAACTTTTCGGGATTTCGTTTTCGGGATTTTGGCTTTTCGGGATTTCGGCTTTTCGGGATTTGGGATTTTCTGGATTTTGGATTTTCGGAATTTTGGTTTTCGGGATTATGTCCCCAACCCGATGCGTTGTCCTCAGGAACATAATCGAAATCATTTTCGGCGTCTTCGACACTGAATGGATCACCTTCTTCGTTCAAATCTGCATTTCCGTTTTGCATGTCGTTGACTAAAGCTGTTGACAATCGCGAATAGAAATCAGCACCACTGGAACGACTACGCAATCGCGTATTATAAAAAAAATTTACTTCATCACCCATTATGATAAAAAACAGTCCAAATAGAAACTATCACAAAAAATCTACCACGAAATATATGTTTTGGCAGAATCTAAACCTATCCCTTCAAGGAAGAGACTCCGTTTTACGTCCGCAAACGGAGTCAATGACATATGGGCTACTCCGCATACGGCTCCGCATACGGGTCCGAAAAACGACGTTTTTGGAAAAGCGAACTCAATCTGTCACAATACATACACATGTGAGTCCGCGGCTATTACAATTTCCATACTAATTGGGTCCGAAAAACGTCGTTTTTCGGACCCGTATGCGGAGCCGTATGCGGAGTAGTCCATATGTCATTGACTCCGTTTGCGGACGTAAAACGGAGTCTCTTGCTTGAAGGGAAGCGCCGATGCGATGAACTGTTGGTGTTGAAAAATACCGATTTAAAGAAACAAGAAAGTGTACGATACGTTCGCCTCGAGGCAAGAAATGCACTATTGCCTTCGTCAGCACGGGTCGAAAAGTAAAGAAACTTTAACTCACTTCACACCGTTGTGAGACTTATGGTGCGGCCTTGAAAAAGGCCGATTGAAAAAAAAGATTTATAACACGCGAGATGACTCGCCTCGATGCGCGGATCGAGAGTTGAAAAACGACAATTTCCGCTTGGACTTTAGTATAATTAAGGAAGTTGTAATCGTGAACGCGCTTTATCCCGTCTACGAGGTTAGTAATTGAATAGAATTAACGTTACACTTAATGAACTGAACAGAGGTCTTTCCTCGATTTTAATGACGACGTATCTCTGTCTTAATGAAAAAAAATTAAGAAATACACCAAGAATATCGTGGCTATTCCACGCCCCTTTCCCTTGATCGCGCTTTAGCTGGATCCTGCTGCTGCTGGTGAAGTCTCTGCTGCCGCTGATGATGATGATGCTGCTGCTGATGATGATGATGATGATGATGCTGCTGCTGCTGCTGAGGATAAGGCTGCGGCAGCTGAGGATGATGCTGCGGCCGCAGAGTCGTACCTGTATCACTGGGGTTGGAAAAGAAATGTCCGATAAGCAAAGGTGTCGCACGTGGTGTGACCATGACTAATAGCTCGGTCGAGGCTATCTTACCTATACGCCGGGGTTCCTAGCCTCGTGGCCGGACTGCTGGAGTGCGGATGTCGCTATGTTGCGAGTGTCGTTCGGACTGGAGATGGGCTGCGCTATTCTGATGCGCACCGTCGGTAATCTCGATGCTCCTGTGGTTAGACGGGTAGACCACGGGCGACACCATATCCTGAATACTCGTGGGTTTCAAAATAAACCAAATAACAAAAAAAATAATAGAGAATGATGCCTCTAAAATTGCATCATCAAACAGGGATGTTTTAGAACACCCTGTCGATGACGACACGACATCTGTCAAAGGGATAGAGTCGGAAATCATCGACTCTGAAATGGGGGAACCTGAAGAGAACTTGTCTCAACTCAGTGACTCTATTTCAGAATCCAGCACCATATGCAACAGCATATTATCGGATGAAAGACATCCCGATATAGAGGGCGTACCTAAGACAGTCGGCAATGTGGCACGGACTGAGTCTGAGTACGTTAGGTTCACACCATCTGAACAGCGCAGATTTAAGCGCTTGCAGAAGAAGGGGAGCACCATTGAGCAGGCCCGTCTCTATGCGATCCAAACGATGGAAAACAAGGGTCCCGAGGTGAAGCGAATGCGATCCGAGGATAATACCCCGCCTCAATCCGAAGCGAAGCGAGGTCGAACTGGGAAGACAACCGTCGACAAAGTCTCGTATAGCAATATAACGAGCTATGTTAGACTGGGTGTTGTACCGGTGGACATCGATCGTAATCCTCCCTCCAACGAACAAATGGGTTTGATACAGGAGAGGATTATGGATATCACGATCGAACAGCGTGATGAGGAGGTCAAACCAGCCTTCCGCGGTACCACATTCAAAGCCGGATAGCTCATGATCGTATGTGCGGACGCCACCACTGCAGAGTGGATGAAGACAACCTTCGCCAAGCTAAAAGAGAAATGCGGGTTAGAGGTGATGCTTGTGGGAGAGGAAAATTTTCCAAAACCACATGTCATCAGATTGTACTTCCCGCAGACTACCGGCGTAGCTAGCGAAAGGATCCTAGCCTTATTAGATGGCCAAAACAAGGAGCTCAACACGAGAATGTGGAGAGTTCTGCAAAGATCGGATGAGCGAGACATCGCAAATATGGTCTTTGCTATCAATGACAGCACCATGAGGAGACTCGTGGAGCTGAAGGGTATGGTCTCTTTGCGTTTCGGGCAGACCAAACTTATCCTAAAAAGTGCTGACAAGACGGCCAAACAGGGCCCTAAAGAGCAGAAACAACACGTTTTAGGTTTTAAAAATGCCACAGCTCACGGCAGTACCGCAACTGACCCAACTGGGGCCAGCACCTGTGCCAGAAAAAGAAGCTACATGCGCGAAGTCAAGCGCAGCCAAAAAGGCCGATAGTGCCCACGCTGGCAAAATCCGGCAGGCGAAGGGATATTGATATTTTTAGTGATTCCGAGTAGACACCGGCCCCCACACCACAGTTCATCTTAGAACCGTCGGTGTATATGACCGTGTCGAAATCTTTCACTACTTCGTTCCTCTTCCAACAAGCTCTGGAAGGGAAGCTTACTTGGAAGCCTTTTGTGAAGTTTAGTTTGGGTGTGATGTAGTCGGTTGGAAACGTGACCGTGCCTTCTGGTAGCGAGTCCAGAATGCTGCTGTGGCCATATGGCCTTGCAGTCCAGCACCCCGATTCCCTGAGTCTTACCGCACTACATAGTGCGGTGTCTTTTATGTGTAGGTCAAGAGGCAAAAGGTGCAAGAGCACAGTGAGGGCGTCCGTTGGGGCCGACCTCAGTGCACCCGTGGTGCCTATACAGGCTGTCCTTTGCAATCTTTTCAGTTTTGTGAGGTTGTAACCTTTACTCAACGCGGGCCACCATACTAGTGATCCATAGGTGAGGATTGGACGCACTACTGCTGTGTACATCCACAAGGTCATCTTTGGTTGAAGTCCCCACTTCTTTCCAAAGGTTCTGCTACAGGCATAGAAGGCAATACACGCCTTCCTCACTCTGTGTTCAATGTTATGTTTCCAGTTAAGTTTAGGATCGAGCGCGATACCCAGATACTTAGCGCTGGAGGATAGTGTAAGTGGTTGACCGTTTAGGCGGGGTAGGGTAAAATCGGGTATTTTGGTTTTGGTGGTGAACAGCATCAGTTCGGTTTTGCTCGGGTTAACGCCGAGGCCACACCTTGTAGCCCAGGTGCTTACCTTGTCTAGAGCATTCCCCATGATATCACTTATCACGGAGGGAAACTTCCCTGACACTAGTATCACCACGTCGTCCGCATACGCGACAGCTTTGACCCTTTCCCTGTCTAGTTTTACTAGAATTTTGTTCATAACCATTAGCCATAGTAGCGGAGAAATGACGCCACCCTGTGGCGTTCCTCTATGGGCAAATTTGGTTAAGTGGCTGTTGCCTAGTGTTGCCTGAATGACTCTTGTTCCGAGCATAGAAGTTATCCATTTCCTAATAGATTCCTCTATGCCCAGTTCGACCAGAGATTCAAGAATAGCTTTCGTGTGTACGTTGTTGAAGGCTCCCTTTATATCCAAGAAGGAGGCTAGGTTGTATTCTTTGTAGTGTATGGATTTTTCGATAGTTCGCACTACCTCATGGAGAGCCGTTTCCGTGGATCGGCCTTTGAGATAGGCGTGCTGTGATTTGGAAAGCGATGTTTCTGGCAGAGAACTTCGCATATGGATGTCTAGGACACGCTACAGGGTTTTGAGTATAAAGGAGGTTAGACTGATAGGTCTGAAGTCCTTTGCGGATACGTGCCCGCGTTTACCCACCTTCGGTATAAACATCACCCTGGCGCGTCTCCAGGAGTGTGGTACGTGGTTTAGCGATAAGCAGCTTCGGAATATCGACACCAACCAAGGTATTGATAGGTTTTGGTTTTTTTTGTAACATGACAGGCACAATGCCGTCAGGCCCCGGAGACTTATATGGGGAGAAGCTGTTAATAGCCCAGGAAATCTTTTCCTCTGTAATTATTGAGGTGATGTTGTTGTTGGGAGCAGGTTGTACTTGCCGAGGCCTCTCAGGTTGCGTACTAATATCACTGCATCCGGGAAAGTGAGTGTTTATAAGGAGTTCCAGTGTCTCCGCTGGCGATTCTGTCCATGATGACACACTTAGCCAGCTCGCTTTGACAAGCCATGAAGAGAATTTGTTCTAACAAAAGTCCTAGAGGCAGACAAAGTGGTCTTCCTCAACAGGGTATCGTACGTAGGAGAGGTGACAACAAGCCCAATAGAGAACGAAACCCTGAATACAGACGCAAATGATGACCACCCGTCTCAGCGTTTTGCAGGCCAACCTGCACAGGGCTATGGGTGCCTCGGACAGCTGTAGCCAGCGATGTGCCGAAGGGAACATTGCTATTGGACTAATCCAGGAACCATGGGCAACCAATGGTAAGATATCCGGATTAAATTGTAAACACAGAGAGCTAATTTTCGCCCCAGGTCCTTTCAGACCAAGGGCGGCTATCACTATTAAGAAAGATATACAATTTTCTCTCATTCCAGGTTTCATAACTAGGGACCTGGTGGCGGTCCTAATAGAGCGCCACAAAATCCGAGAGATGCATAAATTTGTATGCGCATCGGCGTACTTTGCTGGAGACACGGATGTAGTGCCTCCCTTACCAGTACAGGAACTTGTCCGGTACTGTGAGGACCAGAAAGTACATATCCTAATCGGCTGCGACGCAAACGCACATAACACCATCTGGGGCAGCCGAGATACAAACACCAGAGGTGAGTCGTTATTAGAATATCTATGTCGATTTCAATCAGCGGCCAGAGGCTCGAAAATAACCAAAACGAAATTAGACAGCGTAGAGTGGTTTTATTTCTAAAGAAATGGTTTGTACAAATTGACAATTACATATATACATATTTCTTACCGCAGTTTGCACCTCTGGTCCGCTCGAGTAGTAAAATTGAAATGCGGTTAGCGCGAATTTCCAGAAGTGCAACTGAAGTTAGCTCTTGTTAAAAATGAACGATGTAATTTATTAACTCGCCCATAGAGGGTGCTCCTCGCCTAGGTATGTTCGTTGAAATTATTGGTGGGTCGTTCTGTTACATTCCCGCCCCCGTGGATCGACTAGATTCACCATCAACGCTAAGAACGGCCAACTTGGACACTGGACGGCGCAACACTCCAGATTTCGTACTCACGTCAGCTCTCCTTACTTCCCCGTCCGCTCCATGGTACACTCGCAGAACTCTTCCCCGACACCATTGCTTCCTTGGCATATTTGAGTCGCAGACGAATACCAGATCTCCTCCCTTTAATGGTGTCGTCTTCTGACACCATTTTGTACGGCACGTTAACGTCGGTAAGTACTCCGCAATCGAGCGTTTCCAGAATCGATCCCTCAGTTGCCGAGCAATTCTCCACTGCTTCTTTAGGGCGCATAGCTTCTCTGGAGGCTCGGCCACACTCGGGGTCTGTGAGGTGTTGGCTGACCCGAGCAAGAAGTGATTCGGAGTAAGCGGCTCTTCCTGGTCGACCGAAATGGGCAGATGCGTCAAAGGACGTGAGTTCACCACGTTTTCAGCTTCGATGATGAGACACATTAATGTATGTTCGCGAGGTGCAATCTCGTGCAGTGTATGGCGTAGAACTTTCTTGACGCATTGAACCATGCGTTCCCACACGCCTCCTTCAGATGGATTGTTGGGGCAGTTGAAGAGCCATTCTACACCCTTCGACGTTAGTTCATCCTGAATGCGGCCGCACTCAAAAACATCGGAGAAACGTTTTGCCACATGATCAGCTCCGACAAAGTTCTTGCCATTATCGCTTCGAATCCTTACTGGCACTCCACGTCGATTGATGAAGTTTCGAATGACTATGATGCAGGCGTCGGTCGACAAGTCACGGGCGACTTCGAGATGAATAGCTCTCACCGTAAGGCATGTAAACAATGCCACCCACCGCTTCTCTTGGTGACGGCCAATGGTAACAGTGAGTGGACCGAAATAGTCCAATCCAGTATAAGAAAACGGCCTTACAAACGGCGTCAGGCGGTCTCTTGGTAGCTGACCCATCAAAGGCGTGACAGGTATCGCACGTGAGATTTTGCAGACGAAACAATCGTTAACTATTCTGCGCAGGAGCTGTCTCAGACGTGGGAACCAGAACTTGCGTCGTATTTCACTCATCGTCGCCTCGAAATGTTGATGCTTCATTCGGCAGTGGTGATGGAATGCAATCAGTTTTGTCAGTGGATGTTCTGGTGACAATATTATGGGACGTCTCGTTGTATTTGGAAGCCAGCTGGCTGCATCAATGCGTCCATTCACGCGCAAAACACCGTGGTCATCTAAGTAAGGTGAAAGTTTATATAAGGCATTTCCTTTGGCTAAGTCCAGGCCACTTCTGATTTGACTCAGCTCCACGGCATATGCCTCAGATTGAGCTTGGCAACATATGACGGTTTCAGCTTCATCGAGCTCAGCAGCGGACAGGCCATTCTCCTCCTCAGGGTGATAAATTCGTCGACATCGATAAGCGAATCGTATGACCCAGCCAATCGTTCGCTTGAGCCTGATGAAGGAAGAAAAATCGGTGAAATTAATGAAATTATGACTTACGACAAGCATGGTGAACTTCGCCTGAAGCTCTTCCTCATCTCCTTCTATATGACCGCTGCCGGCGTCAGGGTCTGCGGGCCACATCTCCTCATCTTTCCAGACCTCACGCATAGCAACACAGAGAGCTAATTTTCGCCCCAGGTCCTTTCAGACCAAGGGCGGCTATCACTATTAAGAAAGATATACAATTTTCTCTCATTCCAGGTTTCATAACTAGGGACCTGGTGGCGGTCCTAATAGAGCGCCACAAAATCCGAGAGATGCATAAATTTGTATGCGCATCGGCGTACTTTGCTGGAGACACGGATGTAGTGCCTCCCTTACCAGTACAGGAACTTGTCCGGTACTGTGAGGACCAGAAAGTACATATCCTAATCGGCTGCGACGCAAACGCACATAACACCATCTGGGGCAGCCGAGATACAAACACCAGAGGTGAGTCGTTATTAGAATATCTATGTCGATTTCAATCAGCGGCCAGAGGCTCGAAAATAACCAAAACGAAATTAGACAGCGTAGAGTGGTTTTATTTCTAAAGAAATGGTTTGTACAAATTGACAATTACATATATACATATTTCTTACCGCAGTTTGCACCTCTGGTCCGCTCGAGTAGTAAAATTGAAATGCGGTTAGCGCGAATTTCCAGAAGTGCAACTGAAGTTAGCTCTTGTTAAAAATGAACGATGTAATTTATTAACTCGCCCATAGAGGGTGCTCCTCGCCTAGGTATGTTCGTTGAAATTATTGGTGGGTCGTTCTGTTACATTCCCGCCCCCGTGGATCGACTAGATTCACCATCAACGCTAAGAACGGCCAACTTGGACACTGGACGGCGCAACACTCCAGATTTCGTACTCACGTCAGCTCTCCTTACTTCCCCGTCCGCTCCATGGTACACTCGCAGAACTCTTCCCCGACACCATTGCTTCCTTGGCATATTTGAGTCGCAGACGAATACCAGATCTCCTCCCTTTAATGGTGTCGTCTTCTGACA
Organism: Portevinia maculata; assembly: GCA_949715645.1. NCBI lineage: Eukaryota > Metazoa > Arthropoda > Insecta > Diptera > Syrphidae > Portevinia > Portevinia maculata. The sequence continues at coordinate 43,697,017 of OX454528.1, read as the reverse complement.
CCATTTTGTACGGCACGTTAACGTCGGTAAGTACTCCGCAATCGAGCGTTTCCAGAATCGATCCCTCAGTTGCCGAGCAATTCTCCACTGCTTCTTTAGGGCGCATAGCTTCTCTGGAGGCTCGGCCACACTCGGGGTCTGTGAGGTGTTGGCTGACCCGAGCAAGAAGTGATTCGGAGTAAGCGGCTCTTCCTGGTCGACCGAAATGGGCAGATGCGTCAAAGGACGTGAGTTCACCACGTTTTCAGCTTCGATGATGAGACACATTAATGTATGTTCGCGAGGTGCAATCTCGTGCAGTGTATGGCGTAGAACTTTCTTGACGCATTGAACCATGCGTTCCCACACGCCTCCTTCAGATGGATTGTTGGGGCAGTTGAAGAGCCATTCTACACCCTTCGACGTTAGTTCATCCTGAATGCGGCCGCACTCAAAAACATCGGAGAAACGTTTTGCCACATGATCAGCTCCGACAAAGTTCTTGCCATTATCGCTTCGAATCCTTACTGGCACTCCACGTCGATTGATGAAGTTTCGAATGACTATGATGCAGGCGTCGGTCGACAAGTCACGGGCGACTTCGAGATGAATAGCTCTCACCGTAAGGCATGTAAACAATGCCACCCACCGCTTCTCTTGGTGACGGCCAATGGTAACAGTGAGTGGACCGAAATAGTCCAATCCAGTATAAGAAAACGGCCTTACAAACGGCGTCAGGCGGTCTCTTGGTAGCTGACCCATCAAAGGCGTGACAGGTATCGCACGTGAGATTTTGCAGACGAAACAATCGTTAACTATTCTGCGCAGGAGCTGTCTCAGACGTGGGAACCAGAACTTGCGTCGTATTTCACTCATCGTCGCCTCGAAATGTTGATGCTTCATTCGGCAGTGGTGATGGAATGCAATCAGTTTTGTCAGTGGATGTTCTGGTGACAATATTATGGGACGTCTCGTTGTATTTGGAAGCCAGCTGGCTGCATCAATGCGTCCATTCACGCGCAAAACACCGTGGTCATCTAAGTAAGGTGAAAGTTTATATAAGGCATTTCCTTTGGCTAAGTCCAGGCCACTTCTGATTTGACTCAGCTCCACGGCATATGCCTCAGATTGAGCTTGGCAACATATGACGGTTTCAGCTTCATCGAGCTCAGCAGCGGACAGGCCATTCTCCTCCTCAGGGTGATAAATTCGTCGACATCGATAAGCGAATCGTATGACCCAGCCAATCGTTCGCTTGAGCCTGATGAAGGAAGAAAAATCGGTGAAATTAATGAAATTATGACTTACGACAAGCATGGTGAACTTCGCCTGAAGCTCTTCCTCATCTCCTTCTATATGACCGCTGCCGGCGTCAGGGTCTGCGGGCCACATCTCCTCATCTTTCCATAGGAACTCTGGTCCGCTCAGCCACCTGGATGAAGGGCTAAAGTCGATCTGGTAGTTGGGCCTCGTAGCTTCATCAGCTACATTGTTCTGAGTGGAGATCCACCTCCAATCTGAAACCTTGGTGGCATCTAAGATCTCTGCAATTCGATGCGCCACAAATGGCTTGTAGCGGCGATTTTTCGATGCGATCCACCTGATCACAGTCTTGGAGTCGCTCCACAGGAAGCATCTGTTGACATCAACGGAGTGTTCTTCGACGATCGTCTGCATCAGACGTGTTCCTAGGACGGCAGCTTGGAGCTCAAGCCTTGGGATAGACATCGGCTTCAATGGTGCACACTTGGTTTTGGCACTTACAAGTGTGACAGACACCTTACCATTTGAGTTCATGGCTCTCCAGTACGCAACGGTAGCAAATGCATTCTCACTAGCGTCAACAAAAATGTGGAGCTGCAGGCAATTTGGCACAGTTCCGATAAAATAATGCCGTGGAATCTGGAACTCGATGACTTGGCTTATGTTGGAGTACCATTTTCTCCATGCCACATTGATGTCATCCGGCAATGGCTCATCCCAGAGTATATCACGTTTCCAGACCTCACGCATGAGCAATTTTGCTGCAATTAAGAAGTGGCAAAGGAATCCCAGTGGGTCAAATACGGACATGACCACGCTCAGCAACTCCCTCTTCGTGGGATACCGTCTTCCATCGACGATTTCAGCTGCTACACGATGAAACTTTAGATGATACCTGAAGGTGTCACTCGAGGGCTGCCAATACATCCCCAGCACCTTCTCTGTGACAAGGCTGCCTTCATTCGGGCGATTGCTCTCTACCATCGTGGACTCCTTACCATCGGCCAAGGCGTTTAAGACTGCTTGTGCGTTTGAAGTGAAGCTGCGCAGCTCAAATCCGGCGTCCCTGTGGATTTCGCGAACTTGTTTCGCAATTCTGGTAGCCTCCTCTACCGATTCGAAGCTGTCCACGAAGTCATCGACGTAGTGGTGCTGTAGGATAGCTTTAACAGCTCGAATGTCGTGATCACGGTGTTCCAATGCGTTTTTTGTTTTGACATATTGGGCTGCGCAAGGCGAACAAGCAGCCCCAAATGTCATTACCATCATCTCATAGACCTCTGGTGGCTCTATATCATTCCCATCACGCCAAAGGAATCTCTGCGCGCATCTGTCGTCTGGCTGTATTTGGATCTGATGGAACATCTCGCCTATATCTCCACATACGCCAATGGCTCCTACTCGAAAGTTAAATAGGACCGATGGCATCGGCTGGTATTGCTGCGGTCCCTTAAGCAGGCACAAGTTGAGTGAAATCCCTTCAACGGTGGCAGCGGCATCAAAAACCAAGCGTACTTTGCCTGGCTTGTTGGGATTTGTCACTGCAAAATGTGGGAGGTACCACGTTTTTGGCCCAACGATGGCGGCTTCGGCTGGTTGTAGTTTACGGGCGTAGCTTTTGGTAACGTAGCTTCGAATGATGTTGTTATAGGCGGCGGCAAACAATTCATCACGTTTCATCTTTCGTTCAATGGCGACTAGCCTCTTCTTGGCCATGGCATAGCTATCAGGTAGCTCTATATGATCGCTCTTCCAAAGCAATCCAGTTTGGAATCTACCGTTGACCTTGACAGTTGTACTTTCCAAAATACTCTTGGCTCGCACGTCCTCCTTGGTTTCAACGATTGGTGCTGGCCCCACTCCAAAACTTTCCGTAACAAAGTAATCTTCTATCAGTTTATGCAGGACATCCTCCTCTGCTTTGGCATCCTCGTATACGTTTGCCATAAGGCACGAAGCATTCGTCGGGACGGTTCCTTGTGTTGGGCCAAAAACTACCCAACCCAACTCAGTTTTGGCAGCAAATGGCCCTCCAGGATTCATTGAGAACGTTTCAATTGGCAGACCCAGGTGACAGTGGTCTAAGCCAATGAGCAGCTTCGGGGTGACGTCAGAATACGGCAGTAATGACAAATGTTTTACGTCCCTGGAAATCTCACGAAGATCGCTGCTGTGCAAGCTTTGCGTTGGCAACTGAAGATTCGACACAGTGAAGACATTTCGTAGCAGATGCCTCTTCGTCATGGCAGTACCACTAATGTGCACGTTGACTACTATTGAAGGCTCCTGAGTTGCTCTGCCTCCGAACCACCGAACGTTGAGTTGATGCTTTTGTCCTACCAGTCCAAGTTCCTCGACCAGGTCGCGGTCCATCATTGTAATAGACGAACCTTCATCCATCAACGCATACGTCTCGACTCGTTTCTTAAGTCCATAAAGAGTAACTGGCAAAACGCGGAACAGCAGCTTCGATGGTCCAATTGTGCTAACTGCACAGCTAAGAACTTCGCCCGTAGCATTAGATTGCCGTTGATCTGCCTGTGAATTCGGGATCTCATCGGCAGTGTTGTTCCTTTTCTCATGTAGTAGCCTATTGTGATTTGCACTGCACCCGTTGATGCCGCATTGCTTCCGACGGCGACAGTTTCGTGTCGAATGTCCCACTCCTAGACAGGTGAAACAAGCTCGCTTCCGTTTCACCTCGGCCCATCTTTCGTGCACAGCCCATTCCAAAAACCTTTTGCAATCGACGATTCTGTGCTGACCCTGGCACGTCAGGCATTTTAATGCATTGTTACTCTGACCTTCTGTTGTGTGAAGAACGACTCTTCGCTTCGTATCTGTTGTGCGGCTGCCACTAACATGAATTGTCGAAATTAGGTTTGCGACTGCGTTCAACCAATAACTAAAGTCAACAATCGTCGCGTACGGCTGTATTGATGCGGCATAACCGGCCCACTCTATCCTTTTACTCATGGGAAGCTTACCTATGAGCTCCTCCAATAGAGTAGGGTTAGACAGATGATGCTGACCATTGACCGATTGTAAGAACACCGCCAGATTTCTAGCCTTCGTCGCAAAGGGAACTAATTGCTCCACAGATCCTTCAGATATGCAAGGAATCTCTCGTATTTGCTGAAGTTGGCTTCGTATCAACTGCTCCGGGCGGCCAAAACATAGACGGAGCTGTTCCATTGTCGCACTTACATTTTGTGGGTGTATTAGCAGCGACCTGACTGCTTCCCGGGCCTCACCCTTTAAACTCTTCTGCAGGCGCATACAATTCTCCAAATTTGTGTAATTATATGCGGCAGTTGTCTCAGCATACGTTGTCGAAAACATTGGCCAGTCCTCGGCACGGCCACAGAATTCGGGCAAATCGACAATTTTACGAGGAGTGGCGAATGTATGAGAAGCATAATTATTGTTGTTTCCACTATTTGGAGGAAGGTTTGTCGTTTGTGGGTTTATCGTTTGCGTTTGTGGGCGCTGCGGCTGCATTGTTAAATTGATCGGCACGTACTCATATACGGGTGGATTACAGTTTGCCTGACTAACACTAGTAGCAGAGAAACTACTACCTGACGACAGTAACGGAAAGTTACATGGCTGTGAACCCGTTGGCTCTACTACATCTTGGATGTAAGCGGTAGCTGTACTTGGTACCGTATATTGAGGAGCGGTAATCGACGTTGATAACGGCGCTGTGAACTGAGAGATACTTGTAGCAAGTGAGACTTTTGGCGACGGCTGTGGTACGTTCTGCAACTTCTCTTTCAGGGCTGAGCACTGCAGATCACTTTCTCGAAGCTTCATTTGTGTATTTCTCAGTTCACTTTCCAAGGCTGCAAGTTGTTGTTGCATTTTTTTTAGCACACTTTCTTGTGCTCCTGCGGCGGCATTGGCAGTGTTTTTTTGTTCCAAAGGAGCGACTGTTACATTGGACACACTTTTTAATACAACGGCAGTGGCATCTGTGTCCATTGTTTTTTCCAAAGGCATATTGACGGCGGCTTTTACATCTGGATTAAGTCGTGCACTTTTTCTCGGAGGTGTATGCCGTAACATTGAATGGGGCTCCGCGTTGACAAGTCAGGCAACTTTCGCAATTCACTCCACGGCAAGGAGTCGCAGAATGCGAAATAAAAGATGTCGATTTCAATCAGCGGCCAGAGGCTCGAAAATAACCAAAACGAAATTAGACAGCGTAGAGTGGTTTTATTTCTAAAGAAATGGTTTGTACAAATTGACAATTACATATATACATATTTCTTACCGCAGTTTGCACCTCTGGTCCGCTCGAGTAGTAAAATTGAAATGCGGTTAGCGCGAATTTCCAGAAGTGCAACTGAAGTTAGCTCTTGTTAAAAATGAACGATGTAATTTATTAACTCGCCCATAGAGGGTGCTCCTCGCCTAGGTATGTTCGTTGAAATTATTGGTGGGTCGTTCTGTTACAATCTATATAGCAATAACCTCGTCTTTCTATACAAGGGAAATAATCCCACGTTTAGAAATTCCATAAGAGAAGAAGTTTTAGACCTTACTATCTCATCTCCTTTTATGAAGGATATTATAGAGCGCTGGCATGTGTCTGGCGGGGCATCTCTATCGGATCATATGCACATCCGATTCGAGATAAGATGCAATGCCGAACATGCGTCAGTCCGTTATGACAACAGACTGACTAATTGGAGAACTTACCGCCAAAAACTTGCGGTCAGATCTGACATGCTGCCAGAAGCACCATCAACAACAAATGATGCAGATGCTGCGCAATGTCAAATAAATGATATTATTCTTACCTCATTCAAAAATAGTTGCAAGGTTAAAAGAACCGTGGTTAAAAGGTGCGTACCATGGTGGAACGATAACCTTGAGTCTATTCGAAAGAGAGTGAGAAAGCTTTTTAACAAAGCCAAACGCACCGGCACATGGGAACAATATAAATCCATGCTGACCATATACAACTTAGAGTTGCGCAGATCCAAAAGAGCGTCATGGCGTGCAAACTGTGAGAAGATCGAAAAACTTCCAGAGGTGGCACGCCTAAAAAGGGCTCTGTCAAGGGATCAAGAAAAAAGCATGGGATTGTTAATCAAATCAGATGGTTCAATCACACGCGACCGGGAAGAAACGCTGAAAACTTTGCTTCAGGCTCACTTCCCAGGGTCTCACACGATGGTCATTACAGATGACCATATAGCGGACGTCTCAATTCCAAGAAACCTCAGCAGAATTAATAGTTTATCCGGAAAACTTTTTAATCCGGATAAGGTTAAATGGGCAATTAACTCATTCAAACCATTCAAGGCATCAGGAACAGACGGTATTTTTCCAGCCCTCATTCAAAATGGAATAGAATTTTTATTACCATCCATGATTGCCTTATTTAGGTTCAGCTTCAACTGGGGGTATATACCAGTTACCTGGAGGGAGGCAAACGTAGTATTTATACCTAAACCCGGAAACAAGCCGAGCGAATTGCCTAAATCATATCGTCCGATAAGCCTGACATCGTTTTTTCTGAAAACAATAGAAAGGATTATTTACATCCACATTAGAGAATGCATATCAAAAAGCATGCCTATGCACCCTCACCAATATGCGTACCAAAAGGGCAAATCCACGGAAGGCGCTCTGTTAAGACTAACTACAGAGATAAAAAACGCCTACCGTTGCAAAAAGATCGCACTTTGTGCCTTTCTGGACATAGAGGGTGCTTTTGACAACACTGGATATGAATCCATATCAAATGTTTTGTACCAAAGAAACATAGACAAACCAACTAGTAAATGGATCAAAGCGATGCTGGAAAGTCGCAAAATAACTGCCTCGTCAGGAACGACCTCAGTATCAGTAACAGCCGTAAGGGGCTGCCCACAAGGGGGAGTACTTTCACCCCTTTTGTGGTCATTGGTCAGCGATGACCTGCTACACAAGATGAGCAATTTGAGCTACACTACAATTGGGTACGCCGATGATATTGTCATCATTGTCAGGGGCAAAGACTCAAATGGAGTCACATCAAAAATGAAAAATGCTCTAAAGACAGCCATAGACTGGTGCATCAAGGAAAATCTTTCCATAAATCCCAGTAAAGCCGTCATCATTTCTTTCACTAAAAGGAGGAAGTTAGACCTAGGCCTTATCACAATAAACGACACGGTCGTAGAGTATTCCGACGAAGTCAAGTATCTTGGAGTAATCCTAGACAAGAGACTTAACTGGAACTCTCACATAAATAACAAAATCACTAAAGCTAATAGAGCTTTATGGGCCTGTCGTCGCACATATGGCAGAACCTGGGGAATCTCTCCAAAGATCGTCCACTGGATCTACACAGTGATGATAAGACCCATTATAACATACGCCTCCATAGTATGGTGGACAAAATCCACACAAAAGGTCGCAATAGAGAAATTCAAAAAGGTACAACGGCTTGCGTGCCTTGCCATGCGAACCTGTCCAACAGCTGCCATAGAGGCAATAACAGGAATTACACCTCTCCACATATACATCCAAAAAGTGGCGATCCGCAGTGCAATAAGTCTAATACAGTTAAACGAGATAAGTCTTAAAGATCACCCGGAACTAAAGACCCTTCTCGATGAACTGCCAGAACTTAACATGAACTGCGCGGTCACAGACCGCATTCAAAAAACACTATGCTTCAACAAACGGTTCTCCACGGAGATCCCCTAGAGAGAAGCATGGGTTAGTAATAACCCACCAAACAGCCACAACGGCATAAAGTGGTATACGGGAGCGGGAATATACGGACCACAAAAACGCTTTACGATACCCATGGGAAAAAGTCCCAGCGTATTTCAAGCAGAGCTCCACACCATTCAAGAATGCGCCAGCCACATTATTTTATCTGGCATAAAAGGTGCAACCATCCATATTTTCACGGATAGTCAAGCAGCTATAAACGCCCTTAGCTCGTATACCATTGACTCCAAATCAGTCATGTACTGCTTCAATACCCTACAAACACTCGGAATAAGAAACAAGTCCAAATTATGGTGGGTTTCGGGTCATGTCGGGGTAGAAGGTAACGAAAAGGCCGACGAACTGGCCAGAAAAGGTTGAGAAACACATTTCATAGGTCCCGAACCTTTCTGCTGCACTCCTAGATCAGCAGCAACGGCAGCAATTAAAAGCTGGGAACATAGAAAATGTATCTATCTTTGGGAAAGCATCCCAGGTCTAAGACAGGCCAAACGAGGCATTCGGCCCTTCAATAAAAATGCCAGCAAATGTCTAAACCTAAGCAGGCATGATATAAAAAACCTAGTAGGTTACCTTACTGGTCACCATGGTTTAAGATATCATCTACACAAAATGAGAATATCAGACTCTCCTGAGTGCCGACTTTGTCTTGAAGAGGACGAGTCAGCTGAACACATTTTATGTGAATGTCCAGCCCTTAATGGAATTAGAAAGAAGATCTTTTTCAGGGAGCAAATGAGCCCCGAGGACATAAAGAATTCTTCTACTGGTAAAATTGTCCGCTTTACACGGGAAGTGGAAATTCTACTAGTTTAAACTTTTCTGGCATATACGGTACAAAAGATCTTTTAGGTCGAAGTACCCTCCCCCCCCCCCCCCCCCCCCTTTTAAATCGCCTTGGCGAGCCAGAATTTACAAAAAAAAAAAAAATCTCGATGCTCGACCGCCTGTGGTTGAGGAGCAAACGAGGGGTAGTATTTCGGTGCTGTTTCTTGGCGAACTGTTTGTCGCACTGGATATACACTGGTACTACCCTCAGCGCGCTGCCTCGCGGTTGAGACCAGAAATAAAGGTTTGCGATGCGATGCACGTGCTGTGGTTGGTGAATACTGCCGTCCGAAGACGGGGAGAAAATTGCTGGTTGATAGCGTAGGGGCGACCTGCGCTCAGCCGCATGTGCTAAGCGAGCTACAGGCCGTCTCCACTCGATTTTATTTCTTCCTCGTTTGAAGAGGGGTGACTTCCAGCCCTTTCTGTAGGGTGAGGATGGTCGCGTGGAGGCGATTTATACTTTTAATTTATAATTATTCGGCGACTTACCGGTATTGATTTATTCCCGAAGAAATTACGGACTTGGTTTTTTTTCTTTTTAATAATTTTATATTTTTTTGTTAATTACTTTTTATTTCTTTGTAATTTATTTTTCCTTTTTATTTCAGAATTTTTTTTCCGTTTGTAAATTACTTTTGCTACTTGAGCAAACTTGAAACACAAAATGGAGGTTCGCAATTCGATTTTGGTGTAGCTGACACCTGCGACGTCTTCGATCTCGGTGTAAAAATGTGAAAGAACAAGATTTCAGGTTTTGGAATGGGACCAAGCCGACTTTCCCAGAAAGGTAGCGTTCAGCCATCGAAATGGTTGTCGTTAAGAATATGCTGTTTCGCCGCTGTTTACACGGCGGAGTGGTAAATACCATCGAAGCATGCTTTGGGATGCCAGACTTGTGACATGGTGGAAATAAATAATTCTCGTTGGCGGTGGTTTGTTACAAATTCGCTAATAAATAAATATGCGTAACAAGCATTTCTTTGAATAACGGCTGATACAAGACAAATTGAATATTTCCAAATCAAATACTGAACAAATGATATAAATCGGTACATTTTTAAACGAGATACAGCGAAAATAGCAAAAGTCTAAAAATCCATAAATTCATAATTCCTTATTTGATGGAAAATACCGAAATTAACTATTATTCAATTTTACCTTTCAAACATATGTACATACCTACCTTTCATCATACATTCCAGATTTCTAATTTTTCCATCATATCCCTCTTATCCTACATACTATTTGCGACGCAACAATGCAAATCATTAAAAGTATTCGGCTGTTACACAGAAAAATAAATACTTACATAATATCAGTATGATTCGATAAAGAGAGACAGCAAAATTTAAGACACAAACCTTCAAACGCCATTATTTTTGCCCCCACCTCTGTCGAGGTTGACGTTTTCAATTTCGTGTTGATGAGACTACTATAGAACTCTATATACAAAGCTATCGCGCAAAATGTTACTAACATTCACCAAAAAGTTGATATGAATAAAACCAGTTGAAGAGATATCCCCTCAGTGCCCAGGTACCACTTCCAGATCTTGAGTAAAAGGTTTGTCCAAAAGATTTGAAAGAAATATGTAGAAGTTTTTTTAAGTGATACTATTTTTTTAATCTATGATGGAATTGGTGATCAAAAAAATGCATACATAGTAGTATATGAAAGCAAACATCGAGCCTAACACTGAAATAACGCCATTTGATTACATTAAATTTTTTCCTAAAACTCAAAGTCGGCAAAAGCCGAAACATTTAGATCAATGTAAGGTCCATTATGATACCACGTGGATCTATCTTCTTTCCAGTCGTTGAACCGGTTGGAGCTTTTAATAAAGCCTGGATGTTCCAGATTTAATGTCAATCACCCTTATTCTACGTGGCGTTTATATTAAACGACAGCTGTCGTTTTTTGAGTCGAGTCACTTTAGTGTCGTTTTAGTATCGGTATTCTAATCCTTGAACGCCTCCACTCTCACTTACTTTACATTCCACATGAATTCCACACCAACAGCTGATAGTTGACAGGTAGGTAGGTATTTACGTTTTGTGTTTTAAATTTCAAATGAAAAAACAAAAATCAAAAGTATTTCGAATTGTGGTAATATATTATATACTAAAAAAAACATAAATATCATTGCAATGTTCATACCGTTGGAGAGCGAAAGCGACGAAGAAGATGAGTCTGCAGAAAGAGAGCTGAAGCATATAAGAAGAAGAATCATTTCAAAATCCGATCCTTTGGATTTACTTGATTCAAAGTAAGTACATACACATTACAAAATGGTCGCGGATGGACCTAAAAGTACGGAACTCAATGCAGGAACTGTGGGTACTGGATGGCACACAATGGTAGCTGCAGACTTTGGCGGTTTTGTATTCCCCAACACTTTTCCTTTCGGATTCACTAAACTGTTTAGGTCGAGGATTTGTACAATCACTATATCTACTCCATTTAAATATTTTTGTTTGAATGGCCCTCCTTCAGTGGTCTCCAACTGTTTCTTGTTGTAAACCAGTTTCTGTTTAACTTTAAATTTAGCATCGAACCAAACCTGTTAAATAAAAAAATCTTAATAAAGTTAAAAACCCTTTTTCTGTTATTACAGGTGGTCCTAAATAGTTGAGGGTCGCAGCTACCGACTCCCATCCATTTTTCACATCATCGCTCTGTGAAACACCTCTTTTAAAATTTGTTGTCAACGATATTTCCTTCCATAATTTCCACTAAACGTTTCATCTAATCGGGGTTTGTTATTTTCACCCTTAATCATAAAAGAATTATGAAATCACTGCATAAATATAAACAATTACCAAAACTCATATGTTTTTTTTAAAGTTGCCTCCTAGTCGTTCAAGAATTTGTAATCGCCAATAATCGGCGTTTTATGAATCGTTTTGTGCAACTAAAACAACTCTCAGAATGCAAAAAACTGTTTTGACGTTTGTAGAACTTGTGTTCCACACTACTTAAACGCCTAAAACGCCTAGAAACACGCCACATGTAATACCGATTTCAAAAAACGCCATTTGTCGTTTAATATAAACGCCACGTAGAATAAGGGTGATTATGAGAACATTGAGATCATTATAAAAGAAAGATCCCATATGCAGTTTTCGTCTTTCAGATAGAGCAGCGCATGTGCAAGAAGGTGTAGAATAGTCCCCTCGTCCTCTTCCTCCCCAAGCAGCTTGTGTAGAACTCATTTGTATAGACACCAAGCATTAACTAACTACAAATAGAGGTGGACACCGCTCATTTTGAAGCGACATACGGACCTTCATTGCGGCGAAAATTTGTATTAATTTAGTGTATGCATATACCAGCTTTTCTAGATTCGTGCATTAGGTAAAATTAATTTCTCAAAATATTCCCATGTTTATTTTTCTTGTGAATAGGTAGCGATGACAACAATTGAATCGTTTATTTCAGAAACAACATAAGTCAATGAGCATTAACTTTTCAGGAGCAACAAAAAATAATATTGATTTGTATCGATTGGATAAGAATCTATTGAAACTTTAGTTTTTATTTATTTTATTATCCATATTAATATTATAAATGCGAAAGTAACTCTGTCTGTCTGTCTGTCTGTCTCGATTTAACGCCCAAACTACTGAACCGATTTAAATGAAATTTGGTACACAGATAGTATAGAGCCTGAGAATGGACATAGGCTACTTCTTACCGCGGGAAAATGCTTCATGCGCTGTCCAGAAGCGGTGATCTAAGCTGATATCTAAAGTTGTAACTCTCGAATGCTTTCTAGCTCCTAGCTTTGGAATGACTCATCCAAATGAAATAGGATTTTTTTAAATATAAGGTTCAATTATGTACAAAGATTTTAAGATATAAATCTTTCTAGGTTATCTTTGTAGGTTATCCTGAAGTTGAACAATAAGCATTAATCTATAAATTTTATGCAATTCAAAAAAGTAAAATGTTCGATTGAAGCTAGATCGTTGGATTTTCCCAGCGTTGAGTGAAGGAAAATTTGTGTGTGTGTGTGCGGCACAAATCTGTTGCTCTACCTGTACCTTTTGTGTAATGTGCTTTTTCTTTCTTTTTTTATGCACCTTTTGCAGTCTGTGTTGTTTTTTTATGGCGCATGGCCATGGGATTGAGAAAGATAGGGTATGAAATGTAAATGAGATTGAGAGGGAGTCACACTCAGAGTATATCCATTATAATGAGTAGGGATACTCTCGACGTTTTCTTTATCAGTTCTTATCAGCAAGTATTTTTTGTTTTAAATTTGAGAAGTGGCAGACTGGCGAAGCAAAGCGAGCACGGGACAGCTAGTATTTCATAATTTGAATTCTTTTGCTGGGCTTGAAACATGGCCTTAGAGTGTGAAGCCACTACATTGCATATATTTTCCAAATTTGTTACTAGTTCAGAAGTATATATTTAAACTGATATAGGCTTCTTTTTTAAGACAGTATTAACTTTAATTTTGAACAAAAGACAGGACATTTCATTGAGTGGTTTATTTGTATTCAACTGAGAAAATACATTCCGCAATTAGTTAACTAAGTTTTTAAGTCACTTGAACATTGTAAATAACAAATGATCACGATTGGAGGAGAGCACATTCCTCTGGCTGGTACGCATTTGTCGTTTAGAGATATAGTGTTTTTTTGTAATCCAGTTTAAACTTTGATTTTTAACAGAACACATGTAATTTTATTAAGCAACCATTTTTTTGTGCTCAATCGAGAGAATACATTCTGCAATTAGTTATTAAGTTCTTAAACACACTTGTTTTGCGAAAACGGTCAATATAGCCAATAGCGGTCTCACGTGGTCGAATATGTTGGGTGTATTTTACACAAATGAAAGTGCAATACGTGTGATGTAAGTTACGTTTCGATATGTTGAAAGGTTTAAAAAAAAAGATTTTTTTATTTACTAGGAGCAAAGCTCTTTATTGGAATGACGATGAAACAAAACTCAACTTAAAAATATGTTACACTTGTACTTATACAAGGTGGCGCAAAAGTCATCTTCCTATCGGAAGAAGCATAATTTTTGCAAATGGCGGCAAATGTAAATTCTACTTTGATATTTGTGAAGTTAACTGATACAGAAAAAACTTAAGACACCAATTAACATAATCCAAAAGCAGAACCAAAGTTTTTCATTCATAAAAAAAACTACAGCGAAAGAACATCGGGTGACAACTTTTGCGCCACCTGACAACTTTTGCGCCACCTTGTACTATCCTACTGCAGCGTCAGCGGCTTGGTGTTGTGGATGTGCGGATACTTGCAGCGTTGGCGGCTTGGTGTAGTTGGATGAATAAGTGCAGCGTCGGCGTCTGGTTTGATGGCGGTGTCAGGTGCATGCTGTTCGGGTGAATGCCTGTGCGGCATGTGCATGTGCAATGCTTATGGTGGGTGTGGAGGCATTGCCTTACATTAAGGAATGCAACATATTCCGTGTGTTTCTTTATTTTTTCCGGATAAGGAATAGAAAAGACAGAATATTCGATTTTTTTATCCGGAATATCCAGAATGGAATTAATAAAGAAACAAAAATGGACCGAATAGAATGACAGCCATTTGTCTATTGACCAGCGCTGCCACTTAGTTCAAGAACAAGTATAACATTTACTACTTACAATTAATATATTTTTTCTATTACTGAACTCACATGTGAGGTAATACTCCACTGCAGCACTAAAATAAAAACATATATAATAAAACAAATATGAGAAGAGAAACCTTAAGAAAATACAATTTAAGTTCACAAAAACAATAATAATAACGATATCTCAGTAATACAAATTACATTAAGTTAATTAAACACCCTTATTATCGTTGTCAAAAATCAATTATTGATAAGCGACAAAATTTATTAATCGATCGATATTTTGGTACTATGAATGTTAATTAACAAATTATTCATCCATTGTGAACACTGACAAGCAAAATACGATAGAGCACGTGCGTATCTCTTTCTGAAGTGCCGCATTTCTTTCTTAAACGTCAAGAAAAAATTGAAGCATACAATTTCAGTAATTTGCAGAAATTGTATGAAAAATTATTGCGATTGTTAATAAAGTGTATATTTGGTGAAATCAAAGGGAAATTTTCTCCTTTATTGAGGAAAAACCTGAGAAAGTGTGTCAGGGCAAAAAAAATATTTAAAAACAGTGAACATGTTGACCAAAATGTCTTGTGCAGCTCCTGATGCAGCAATTTAAAGGCATTTTCATTTTTTTTGTACATTTTTGTTATTAATTAATTGATTTTGTTCGTTTGTACTTAGTAGTATTAAAAATATGTATATAGCAAATTCGTTCAACCTAATTTGTTTCCAAAAAAAAATACATTTTTGCCAAAAGTTCATTTTTATTTCTCGTACACAATTCTACAATATTTTTTACGTTTTACTGTTCAAAAATAGTGTTTAGATACTCCTTCTTATTTTAATAGCGCAAATAATTTGATTATTCAATTAATAATTTGATTATTCAACTAATCAGCTGAGTACTACTATTGGGAAAACGTATTTTTGTGACTGCTTTTTGTTCATAAGATTTATGGAAGTGAAGTTCCAGTGATTGTATCTATTCAATACATATTATTTTATTTTCCAAAAAAGCAATTCTACTCACATTTCGTTTTAAAAACGTTGTTTTACAAACAAAAACAGCGAATGAATTCTCTAAATTTATTTGTCAGTGGCGAATTTGTGATTGACTGAACATTTTAAAGCTATCAATATTTTCGACAACCAAAACAATATATAGCGGAAAACGACTTGGCCCTATTTAAGTCTCCACAGCTGCGTTTCTTAACGAAGTACCCAATACAGTAATATACAACTTTCGCTCAGATAAAGTATAATATATTATTTATTACTAAGATATTGTTATTATTTTTATGAATAACATTATATTCTCGTGTTGTTATTATGTTAAATATGTTGAATCGAAGGAAAAAGTAAAACATTAAATATGTTGTCCTTTCGAGTAAGGATTTAGTACAAGTTTAAAAAACATGCACCTTTTTATGTAGCATAAGTGGCAACACTGCTCATGAAATCAACTTGTCACCAACTACCAACATCTATGCGGCATTTCATGCCCACAGAAGACCATTTTAAAAATGTATATTTGATTCTGGAAGGAAATTAAATATATATAATAAAAAAATAATTAACTTAAAACAACACACATAACAATATAAAAAAAAGACAATAAATTTGCAATAAATGCTCACCCATTTGATTGTTTGCTGTTGATTCTATTTTTTTTGATCAAGTTCATCTGTCAAACGAGGGAATATTCTTTTTATTCCACCTTTCTTTAGGAATAAAAAGAATGCATTCCATTTATTCCAGAATGAATAAAGAAACACCGAAATGGATTATCCGGAATATTCCATTGAATAAAGACACGTAAATGGCTCACTCGGAATATTCCGAATATTCAGAATGAATAAAGAAACACACGGATTATGTGCTAACTCCTCCCCCTTTAAGTTCGAGTGTCCTCACTCGTGACCATATAGAGTACCGGTACATTTTCGCTGGATTCTGGTGTCATTGTTTGTGTTTCTATTTTTTCAGTGGAGATGCTTATTACGTTCTTCTGTCCCGATATGATTAATATATGTAGTAGTGATAACTGCAGATATTATCAGGATTAGGGTAACTAGGCTGTAGTTTGTTATCCGATGTAATTGTTCCTCTTCTTGTAGTTGCTCTATATGTTTGGTGTTATTGACGTGAAGCTCCTTCATCATTTCGAGGGTTAGCAGCTCTTCGTATGTTCCCATAGGTGAATCGGGGTGGACTATGGCTGGGAGGGGTTTGATAGTGGAAATCTCGTTAGAACTATAGTTTTGACCATTCACGCAGACGGAATCGTTGTGGTATCGTACGATGAAAGTTCCTGTTAGGTTGATTGCTTCTCTATGGACGAATATAGATCCGTTGAATTGGTTTAACAGTAATGTTCCGGGAAATATTTCTTCGACGGCTGGAATGTGCTGATTGTTCATCTCGGCGCAATTAAACGTTCGGCTTTTCAATAAATTTGGTATACAAGTATCTTCCTTTAAGTTTTTTAAGCAATTTCTCTTACATATTGTTAGTTTGTTGTAATTTTGACAGACTTGGCTTATGCCGTAAATATTGTTTTTACAATCTAGGATGTTCTCGAAAGGAATTTTTATTATTTTGTTTGATTTTTTAATAGCTTTAATAAAAAGATTGTTACATGTTTCTACTTCGGTTGTAGGTATACTTATTATATAAAGGATTGTAGATGTGTTTGAGGCAATTTTTATGTCAGCGAACTCAAGCGCTTCTTCGAAACTAATATATGGAAGGTTATCTTTTTCAAAAATTTCCTGGATTATCTTTATTTCTGATATTGACAATATAAATGAGTTAATAATTTTGGCTTTTGCCCAGAGTAAAGCGTATTCTATGTTTTTTGTTTCCTCCTTTATAATATCTAATTTGTATTTGATATCTAAGATATAATTATTTTGGATTTTTTCATCAGATTTGAGGAGTTTCATTATATGGTTGGTTACATTAGTGATTTCGTTTACTCTGTCTATAGAAGATTTATTAATAATTATCTGCTTATTGTTATTTTCTAGAACATTATGCATTTTTGCTTTTATGAGTTGGAAGTCGTCATGGTCCGGGCTACCGGCGATCCATTTCCAAGCACTTCCAAGAAAATTGAGTGACCTGCGGTTTCTTAGATTTGGTTTTAGGCGATTAATGAGGTTGCGGAGTTCTGTTACTTGGTGGGATATGAAGTGGATGTTGGGATCGGAATGGTTGTCTGGGTGGGGTATTTTTGACTGGAGATAATCTACGAGTATCACGTTTTCGTATGCCCGTAAATCAATAACATGAACAATCTTAAAGGAGTCTGTTTGGATTTTGGCCAGTCCTGTGTTCATGGATATCAATTTTGAATTTGAATAGTCCAAGATTTGAATTTCTGCTATTGCCGCTGATAGGAAAAATCTGAAATGAGTTAATTTCGAATGTTGGATTTATGTACTATTTTTCCAGATTCGGTTAGTACGGTGGTTGATCTGTTTTGTTGAACAATTTCTTTTTTGAACCTAGCAGATAGCCTTGTCCCTATGTGTTTATTCGTTTTCACGTAAATTGTTTCTCTCTGTGTGTAATTTTTAATGGGTTTCCTATTTCTATTGTGAGATGCAATGTCTTTGTTCTGTTTGTCTTTAAGTTTCTCGATGTTCTCGTTCCTAGTCTGTTCATATAAATTTGGGTCAGTGCTAACTATCCTGCCAAAGAATAGGTCTTTTCTTTATTGTTGAATGTATAGAGTAGTTGTATTCGTAAACTGCGCGGTCTAATAGTTCCGTGAAGGAACTGTGAATGCGTTCTGATTTTAGACAACGCATGATTTCTGAAAGAGTAGAGTGAAATCTTTCCACTTGATCATTTACTGCGCTCGTGTATGGTGGGGTTTTGTAGATGCCGATATTAAGCTGGTCTTGCAGCATGAAGCATATGCTAGCGGAATTAAACGACTTTTCGTTGTCGAACACGACCATTTTCGGGACTCCGAAAGCGAATATGAGCTCCCTAAGTGGTTCCCTTATATCTTCAGTTGCCTTTGATTTTATTATGCGCACCTGGGCATATTTTGAAAATTTGTCGATTGCAGTCAATACGAGATTTTTATCCGTAGAATAGATGTCAAAATGGATTATCTGACCGGGAAATTGGGGTAATGGAGTTGCTTGTAGCTCGGGCTTTTTGGGGTGGCGGTCTTATTTTTGCTCTCTGCATATTTTGCCCTGGTTTATCAATTTTTGAATTTTTGACTTCATTTTGGGGAAGTAGAATCTCTGGAGTAATTGACATTTGTTTTCTAGACTATTTCTGTGAGCTCTTTTGTGTTCCTGGAGGATTTTGTGTTCTTGTTCATTTATGTCTGTTATGTCTGTTACCTGAGTTTGCGTGAATCTGATTTTATAAGATCTGAAGTGGAGAGGATAAATTTCTTGAATTCTACCCATGATAGGTTCGGTTGTGAAGATGCCGTTGATTACGCTTGGGTTGAGGTATCGTTTCAGGATTAGGATTAGGCTTTCGTCGGTATAGTTTTCTTGTACAATTGTGCGTCTGTGGTAAGTTGGAAAAGGAATTTTGAACTCGTAGCTGGGATTGCTACCAATAAGAATCATTAGCTGGTTTTTAAAAACATTAATTGGGCTTTCTACAGAGGGGATCAAGTCATGTGACGAGCTTTCGTCACTGTGCTGGGTCATGGTTAACGTGTTTATTTCGGAATTTCCTGGTAATCGAGATAATGCGTCTGCGACAACATTACTTTTCCCTGGCTTGTAATGGAGCTTGTAGTTATACTCTTCGAGAATTGCTTTCCAGCGCTTCATCTTGGAGTTGTTATTTTTGTTACTCAGGGCGTACGTGAGAGGTTGGTGATCTGTAAAAATGTTGACATGGGCAGTGCCATATAGGTAATTCTTTAGGGAGTTAAGAGCCCAAATAATAGCTAGCATCTCTTTTTCATTTGTTGCATGGCTTTCTTCCGTTTTGGTTAATGATCTTGAGATGAACATTATGGGTCTGTCGTTTTGGGAGAGTACGGCACCGATAGCGAAGTTTGAAGCATCGGTAGTTAGCTCGAAACTCTTTTTGTAATCTGGATAGGAGAGAATCAGGTCTCTGGAAATTAGTGAATTTTTGAGTTTCTTGAAGGCCGAGATGGCATCTATTGTGAGTGTAACTGGAATTTTTCCTGACTGATTTTTTGATATTCTACCTTCTTCGCCTCTTAACAAAGTTGTTAATGGTTTGGCCAATTTCGCATAGGCCTTTACAAATCTGCGATAGTAGCCTGATAGACCCAAAAATGATCTTAACTCTTTTAAGGTTTTCGGAATAGGAAAATTGACTATTTCCTGAACTTTTGCGGGATTTGTTGAAAGTCCTTCGGATGATACAATGAAGCCCAAAAATTCAACTTCTTTTTTGAAGATGTTGCATTTGTCTAATTGTATCTTCATATTCATAGCGTTCTAAATATTGCTTCCATGTGTCTTACATGATCTCTTTCGTCTTTACTGAAGATAATTATATTGTCAATATAGACGTAGCAGATTTTGCCGATGTAAGCTCGGAGAATATCGTCGAGCGCACGCTGGAAGATGGAGGGTGCGTTCTTCAAGCCGAACGGAAGTCGTGTGAATTCGTACTTTCCGTTGTTGATTGAAAACGCGGTTTTTTCCATGTCGGATTTCTTAAGAGGAATCTGATGGAATCCGCTTTTTAAGTCTAGGACGGTAAAATATTTGCTCTGTCCCAGTTGTGACAGAACCTCGCTGATGTCCGGTATTGCATAGCGGTCTGAAATAGTTGCAGAGTTTAACTTCCTATAATCGATTACTAGTCTGAATTGCTTATTTCCGTTTGAATCGGCCTTCTTAGAGACCATCCATACGGGCGAGTTGTATGGGGAGCTAGATGGTTTTATGATGTTGTCTTCTAGGAGTTTTTGGATTTGCTTGTTAACTTCATCTCTAAGTGACGCAGGGTATGGGTAATATTTGGAGTACACTGGGGAATCGGTTTGTGTACGTATTTCGCCTACAACCTTTGTGGTGTATGTGAGTTTTTCGTTTGGTTCTGAAAACAGGGGTCGGAATTTCTGTACGAGGGTATGGATAGCTTGTCTTTGTGATTCGGGTATGTTTTCTAATTTAATGGTTAATGAATTGACTGATTGTGATTTGAGTTGTTTAATTTTTATTTTGACTTTTCCAAGGATTGACATGAAGTCATCCTTCGTGTGAATAACGGCAGAAAGTTGCTTGAGACTATCGTTTCCCAATATGCCGTGAAATGATCTGAGTGTTTGGAGTAAAAAAAAATCGAGTTTAACGTCGTCTTGACCGAAGAGGTTAAGGTAGGTATGTTCTGTTATCTGAATATCGCCAGCGATAGATTTTGCGAAAAAAAATTGTTTGTTTGGGAGAGGTCGTTCTATTAGGCCGGGTTGAATGAAATTTTTGCTTGAACCCGTATCTATGAGGAAATTTAGTATTTGGCCACTCTTCGTTCTGCACTGGAAATAGGGCAGCGAAGAGTCGGTTAGCCTAAAAAAATTATGTCGCTAAATTCTTCGTATTTCTGCTCGTATTGATTTGAGTCATCCTGCTGTTGGAGTTGTTCGGCTTGGTCGGCCATGTAGTTTCGGAGGTCAGGGTCATGCTCTGCCTCTTCGACTGCTGTTTGCTGATAGAAAGCGTAAACATCGTTAGGAGAGATGTATCCAGTTGCTTGCGTGTTGGTATCTGGCGGAGCGGGGTCGACAGTGATATGGAAGTTCCTTTGATACTTATTGGGGATGGGCGCTTGCATTGAAGCACTTGGGTGACGTTTACCAGCGTACCTGAAAGGCGGTGGTCTGTTTATGTAATTTGTGGTCCTTATAGTAGAGGTGTCCATTGGTTCTGGCTCTGGTTGTGGTTTAGGTGCCGTTGGCCTAGGTGGAGGTGGGTGAAAGGTGTTATATGGATTACCATATTGTGGTTGGCGTTGTTGGTAAAAAGGTTTTTGTGTGTAGCCTTGTGGAATATGGGCTATTTGGGGAAAGAAAGGTTGGTTGCTGTTGGCAAATTGTTGGGTGTATCTAGTGCGTTGAGGTGGAGGTGGGAACGACTGGGTATGATTATTCGCGAGCCAATTCGTATTGTTGGCGTAGTTCGACCTAAATTTCTGGTTCTCTAATTTGAGACATAGATTAAGAGCTTGTGGTAGATCGGTTGGTTCTCGAATTCCTAGGAGTTTCGGTAAGTCGCCGTTGAGGCCTTGCACAAACGTATCTAGTGCCTTGTCCCTGTATGTGTTAGTAAGAAGCGAAAGCGCTTCATTACCTATCTCCATACCTTGTATCTTGTTGAGGATCAAGGATAAATGTTTGTAGACTGACTGGTAAAAGTCTTGTACTGAAGCCTTGCCTTGAATCAGAGATGACATCTGGTACTCTAGTGTACCCACGTCCCTCTGATCTGCATAATGCAGCGTCAGGCACTTGGAGATTGCTCTCCAGTTCATTGGGGTATTATATGACTCCAGCACTGCGTCCGCATTGCCGATAATCTTGTTTCGAATTACGCTAAGGATACCGTAGTACCGTGGTGTTCCTTGAAGCGATTCGTATATGGCTAGGACGCGTTCTACGCTCTTCCGCCACGAGCTGAATTCGCCTGGCTTGCCTGAGAAGTCGCGTAATGATCGGACCATATCTGGTATCTTATCGAGTTCTTCGAAATTGTTTCTGAACTCGGAGTTTATCTCTTGGTCTTGAAGGACGTGGTTTCCGGTATTCGTGTTCATCATAGAGCTGATGATACCGGAGATTATATTAATGAGTTCCGGGGACGGTATTACAGGCGGCTGAGTCTGTAGATTAGGGGGATTCTCCTGTGTTGGAGGTCTTTGTGGTGGGGGTTGATTTAATGGGGGGGGAACGTTCAGAACGGGTGGGCGGATGATGTTGGGGTTTGACATTGTGTGTATTTAGTACAGTCAAGTTTAAAATTTAACTGTTTTTTACTTAATTTTATAAATATAGAGTTTCACAAAATTATCTTAAAATTATTTTATTTTGGAAAGGGTGAGAACACAACAAAAAAATTTTTTAGATCTCTTATATTTAGGTGCTTCTCTTCAATCCTATGGTTGATTATTTCAGAATTATATTGTTTTGGAAAACACAAAAAAAAAATTCTACTTTCAATATCAGTTTGTTGGTTTTTTTTTCAATATATTTTATTTATTACTCGAATTCCTTCTTATCTTGTCTTAAATTCTTAATCTTTTCTATTTATTTTTCTTTATTTTCTTTCAAAAACTTACATATAGTTTCTTTTTTTCAATATATTTTATTTATTACTCAAATTCCTTTTTATCTTGTCTTAAATTCTTAATCACTTTTATTTATTTTTTTCTTTAATTTCTTTAAAAAACTTACATAAGATACTTCGGTACATTTGTGATTGTATTATTACACTTGGGCACTGGAGCGGCTGGCAGCTTCGGCTGTCTCCTTTTCCTCTGCTTTCTGGGGCAGCTACTAAGGGGCCTTAGTTTCTCCAGGGGAGTTGTTTCACCGTCACACGCGTTGCTTTTTATTTGGAGTAAAGACTGTTATCTTTACTATTTTTTCTTAGTTCACTATTATTTTCTTAGATCACTATGCTTTTTCTTTTATACGCGTTGCTTTTTATTTGGAGTAAAGACTGTTATCTTTACTATTTTTTCTTAGTTCACTATTTATTTTCTTAATAACTATGCTTTTTCTTTTATACGCGTTGCTTTTTATTTGGAGTAAAGACTGTTATCTTTACTATTTTTTCTTAGTTCACTATTTATTTTCTTAGATAACTATGCTTTTTCTTTTATACGCGTTGCTTTTTATTTGGAGTAAAGACTGTTATCTTTACTATTTTTTCTTAGTTCACTATTTATTTTCTTAGATAACTATGCTTTTTCTTTTATACGCGTTGCTTTTTATTTGGAGCAAAGACTGTTATCTTTACTATTTTTTCTTAGATCACTATGCTTTTTCTTTTAAAGGCTTTTTATTTTTTTATTTTTAACACTGTTTAACTAACACGCGATTTCACTTGTGAGCACTGTGGCTACTTTGCTACTTATGTGTAAGAGCGAAAACGGGTTCTTACATTGCTCGGGCGCCGGTTACGTTTTGATATGTCGAAAGGTTTAAAAAAAAGGATTTTTTTATTTACTAGGAGCAAAGCTCTTTATTGGAACGACGATGAAACAAAACTCAACTTAAAAATATGTTACACTTGTACTTATACTATCCTACTGCAGCGTCAGCGGCTTGGTGTTGTGGATGTGTGGATACGAGTACTTGCAGCGTTGGCGGCTTGGTGTAGTTGGATGAATAAGTGCAGCGTCGGCGTCTGGTTTGATGGCGGTGTCAGGTGCATGCTGTTCGGGTGAATGCCTGTGCGGCATGTGCATGTGCAATGCTTATGGTGGGTGTGGAGGCATTGCCTTACATTAAGGAATGCAACATATTATGTGCTAACTTGTATGTTTACTAAAAGTCTACCTCGCCTACAAATCTATGGGGCTTATTGAAAGGTTAGCCCAAGCCTAGTGGAATTGGATGGCTGAAAAGCCTTAGTGTTGTTTTTTTCTAAAGAGCCGACCTGCATATTAAGATGAGACATTCACTGTGTCCAGTTTAAGATTAAATTTATTGGGTCTTTCTTAACCTATTTATACAAAATTCTTATTCTAATTATTTACACCTATTCACTAATACTATAAAATAAAATGCTTGTTGCAGCAGTAATTCTCAAAAACATAAGTGTTTCAAATTTGCCATCCGCCTGCACAATTTGACACCATGCACAACGCGGCTCAAGGTGAAGCGGAACCATAATCTCATCGCTTGCACCTTCGTTTGAAAATTGTGTGGATGGATAGTAATTACAATTCCATCGTCTGTGGCTGGAGGAAGCCCTTGTGTGAACTTTGACTTGTTGTTGAATTGTAATCTATGAAGTATTGAATATAATTATAGAGTTCTTCGATCCGGATGGTAGTTATAACGGGTCCGCCAAATAACTTTTTTTTTTGAAAATGCTATAAAAAAAAAACTACTGAATATTTTCTCAAATTTCTTTTTTTATTTGAAAGTACAATCCTTCCGGTTAATAATGGAAAATAATTTCATTCAAATGGCTGCCTCGGCTGGCCATGCAGTAGCCTATAGTAGCGTCATACCAAGGTCTTTATGCAAAATTTGTCTCAATGATGTCTCCGAAATGTTCAATTGTTGAGACCGACGGTGAATTGATGCTGATGGCGCTTCACGCACACTTTCTGCCACAGGAGCAATGTTCTCGGGTGTACGCACTGTTTTTGGCTTTTCACGCTTTGGTTTATCGATGAGGATGCCAGTTTCTTTCACTTTTTTCACAAGATAACGAACATACGGAGCTGACGGTGCTTCTCTTCTTCCAAAATCCGTACGCAATTTTCGCACACATTCTGCAACATTACCATGATTTTCAAAGTAATGTCGCAATATTTCCCAGCGTTGTTCAAGCGTATACACAACCATATTCGTTTAGCGGAAGGATAAAACTAATTATCTGTCAAATCAGACATGAGCTAAGTGTTACTATTCACGAAATAAGCACTAGTTGAAAAAAAAAACGTTAGATGGCGGACCCTTTATAATTACAGATGTAGTATATGAAGATGATGCAGTAGCATCGAAGATAGTTCCGGCATAGTTTTTGTCTTAATATGTGTCTTAGTTTGTGTATCCATCATATTACATAGGTGATGTTAATATTATTTGTCATGGCGACACCGAATTCAATGAAGATTCCAATGCTTGCGAGTATGACGATTTTGATGGGGAGAATTTAACAATATCAGAGACAGTTCCAACTATGAAAGATATGGCAATACATTATTTTTCGGGATATATTTCTCATGCCATTTTAAAGAAAACCCATTGTAGAACAAGCAAATTATTTATGTGCAAAGAGGGTCAAAATGAGTCCCCTACAAAAGCCGAGGGTCTTATTGAAGCTCGTCAATATGAGGATACTATTAATGATGGTTTAGTCATTCCTACTACACATTTTGTCGAGTTAATTCAATGAATTATAAAGTGTTTTGAGGAATGTTTTGAAACTCTATGCTTCGAACAAATTCTCAAAACTCTTTTAAACTTTTGTAGGAACCTATTTGAGCTTCCATGTTCCGATTAATGGTTTTTTATGTGATACCACACGATTTTTCCTGGTTTTAATTTTAATAGAATTTTAATAGAATTAGAGAAAACATAGAAAGAAAAAACCAGAATGAATAACATAATATACTTACAGGAGCAAAGTTTGTCCAAGAAAATTGAAATAAAAACTGGATAAACTCGTGGCTTCAATGGCACAGTGCATGAGTGCTCGCCTGAGAAGACGCTGGTCTAGGTTCGAATCCCAGTGGAAGAAATGGAATTTCGGGATAAAATGAAGGAAAAAGAAAGACCAGCACCACAGAAGAAGTCTGATGATCGGTTGTGGCTAACCGTGAAACAGCGCTGTAACTCCAGCCGTCCACTTAACGTGGTAAGGAATGTAAGGTTATTCATTCAAAACAAAATTCCATATTCTATTGAAGAGCACAATCAAGAATTGATCAAGCACACCATGCGGGTCTTTTATTTGCGAAAATAAATGTAATTAACTCCAAGGCAAAATGTACGAAAAGAAAACTAGTTTGATATAAATACTTAATCATATATAACAGTGTTACCTATTAGAACTGTGCATACATATTTGTTAATAGTGTTGTTTTATTTTTATGCGTTTCTTCGAATTAAATCAATGAATTTGAACTTTGTATTTATAATTTTATTTATTTTTTAAATACCTACCTATCGAAATAAAATTAAAAATTGTACCTTTATTATATAAAAATAAAAGCACAATTATCAGAAAAGGTTCTCAGCTCATACATTTATCATACCTTACCTATGCACCTACATTACATACTTTGAAAAACAAAATAATATCTAGGTATAATTATTCATATCTGCAATCATTATGATAGCTACATATGCATATGTATTTGATTTTTATAATCGCAATGAACATGAAAACAACTTTTTCAAATCTAACAAATATTCCAAAAGTAAAAAGGAAATAAAAACAATCGAAGCGTAACGACAGCAACGATAAGTATGTAATATCCTACCTTAAACTGGTTAATAACAAAAAATTACCCATCCGGCATTTCTTGAGGGATATTTTTGTTGGGATATTATACATTTTTATTTTTATCCAATTCATTTCACAAACCCGCACAAGCGATTACAGCGACGTTTGAACCGCGTAGCGGATGTTTGCTTCGGTGCCGTTTCTATTTGTAGTTATTCAATGACGCCAAGCTTGTTGCATGCTTGCATATGAGACAGTGTTGCCACTTGTCCACCTAAGGAAGAAAATCAGTAGTAGCACAGTTACATAATTATCCGCATTGCAAAAACTCATGGTGTCTATTAAATACTTCTACATATTTACTTAATAAAAGCGATTCGATGTTACTTCAACATTATATTGCACACTCTATTGCTATAAGCGAAAAATCAAATCCAACAAGTGCAATTACAAAACCGAATTCAGCTGTCAAACGTGGGTGGTAAATAAAAGCAGGTATCATACTTACGATCTAAAGTCGAAGATATGCCTGAGGTTGCATTTTGGGTTACACCATTTCTACTCAATCTGCCAATTCCGTGCGAACTAATGCGGCATTATAGTTGGGCCTTATGCACGTATATATACTTGGTGTTCTGTAACCTACTATACACCAGTATATATAATGCTATACAACTTTCTTAACTTGCTGTCTTGGAATTTAATCTGTATCAGAGCTTAAGGAGCAAAATGACAAACGACGAAAGCAGCAACGAACAGCTTTCAGTATGTTAAGAAGGAGTTTTCTGTTGACGGTGACGTCTGTTCTATCACTTAACATAAGGGTCTCTGTTTCTGTTTCCGTTTCTTTGACTCTTGACAAGCCATCGTAAAAGAAGATTTCCTTTGCATTTTCTCACAAAATCGTCTAGAGGGCGATTGCAGAAATACCATGACACTGGCAGCACTGATAGGATGCATTTTCGCCCCTTGGATTCTTTTCTTTCCCTGGAATTGAACGCGACAACAATACGAAAACAACTGCAATTTGCTTTTGTTTTGCTTTCTAATATTATTTATTATCTCTTTCGTACATTGGCTTTTACCAGCATGGTAAAACGAGACACCACACAATCAGTCATTTTAGTTTATCTGTCAACGGCGACGACGAAAAAATTAGAAAACTTTGCGTTTTAATTTGTTCATTCATTATCTTTATCGTTGTTTGCTTTTGCAAGCTGAATCACTATTCACTGCATCAGCAAAAGTGAAAATTGGTGGAAATCGACGTAACCACATACGATAATTTTTCCAAAAGAGCACAATTCCCATTGAATTGCCATTTTTACGCTAATAAAGTTTGCAATAGTTTTGTTATCATTTTTTGTCGAGTTTTTGCGGAAAGTGTGTCAGTTTTAAATTTTTCTGTAAGTAGCACCGCCTCACTTTGGCCACTATAGTTCTTTACATTCGGGTTAACAACAAACAAGAACAAAATAAAAAGGAAAGCAATGGACCGGAACAATGGGTGAGTTATTTTTCTTTTATTTTGTATATTAAAAAAAGGAAAAATCTCAATCGATCGAGAGTAGCGGCACTATAATATGAGAAACATTCACACAGTGTAAGTATTGATTATCGCTTCATTGTAGGTATTGACTGGTAACAAACTTGAGTCTCTCTCAGAAGCAGGATTATGTGGACTTTATTTTTCCAATTGTACCTACCTATGGATGGCGGATATGAGCGGTCTTTAATTTTCAAAATAAAGAACAACTTTTTAAAATTAATCTACTTTACCTCGGCTCTACTAGTGTTTGCCATTTAAGCCCTGAAACCAATTGTTTTATCTTTTTTTTTTTAAAAATTGAATAAGGTATAAAACTAGAAATCGTATGTACTTTTTTCATCGCTGCATGTGCCAATTAAACAAATCAATCAATTTATTTGGCATCGATCTGATTGTAACCTGTCAGTGCAGTTGTAGGTCAGTGAGTGGAGGGAGCTACATATTTTCAAAGAAAAAAGGCGCAATTGTGTTTCCGGCCCATTCACCGCACACCAAACAGTAACACGGTGTGGGTGGTTCGCCGTTTCGACCTAAGAAAATAACGGCAGGCCTCCCGATTTTGAATCACTTCGTCGCTGATCCAGGAGTTTTTAGGCCAGTCTCTCTTTCGTGTTTGTATGGGAACGTTGATTGATATTGCCTTTGAACATGTTAGTTCCAACTGAACCAGTCGCGCTCCATTTTCTTCGAGTGGAGGCTTCTCCGGATCTTTGCGCTCAACATTTTTGTACGCTGTCCAACATTGTAAATCATAATAAAAAAATAATGGGGACATTTTTCGGTCACATAAGTTCGCTTAGATTTCCCACCACTTCACTTTACCCTACGCTTATGCGATGAATAATGTCGTCATCGCAGCTTTCTAGATATTTGAACTTTTCCCACTTGGGAATCACTCTTCCATTCATATAAATGTCTGGAGTAATGCTGAAGCTTGGGCGAAACCTAAGGGTCGTGAGTTAGAACGTTGAAAGTGTGAGTGGTCGTAGCTACGAGGCTGAAGAGATTATGGTTAGAAGGCGAGTTGACGTCTAATGTGTTCAAGAAACAAAATGGCGAAAAACCGGAAATCGGTAGCATTTCTTAGACGTTAGGAGAAAAGCTTTGAAGGCGTTCAACTACGGGATGGAACAGGGTAGGAACGGAGTCGCTCTGCCGCAAGGATGATCCCGTCTTGGGCATTTTAAAGTTCTTTCTGTAAACAGTCACAAACAAAAATAACTTAATGAAAACATATTTGCCAAAGAGCAGGCGGTTCTAGACGTGATCGACGAATGGTGTACTAGGAATGGGCTCTCAGTCAATCTTCTCGAAACTGAGGTTGTTCTCTTTATGAGAAGGAGTAAGCTGATTGGTTAACTCAGCCAGTGCTAAAATGCGTCACAATTCACCTTTATTGACTTTTTGATCCAAGCAATAAAAGCTGCAGAGCCAAGGCGCTGTCGGTTTTCTGGCATTGCAAGCGCACTTTCGGCAAGACATTAGGCTTATCACCGAAAAGATTATACCATTTCTAGAATATGCAATATGGTCGGGCTCAATGGTTAGTGTGTCGGCTGCTAATCGAAAGGTCCCCGGTTCAATTCCCTCCGGGGCCAAGTAACATCTAGAGTTTTTTTCCACTGCCCCACCTCTTGCGAACGTCTGACAAACATCCAAGAGTATCAAATTGTCATGATAAAGCTTCTCAAATTTGTCGTTCGGATTCGGCGTAAAACTGTAGGTCCCCTCCACTTCGCATGAAAGTGGTTGGAGAAGCTAGGTTCTGGGCCTGTTAATACCATGCTTTTTTTTTTTTTTGAGAATTTAGGTTGTTTGGTGGAATTCATGGGGGGGGGGGGGGGGGGTCTTCAATTTCACTGAACACTATTCTACTATTCATTCGATAATACTGTACAATTCAAATCCGCATATAAAATGTTGCGGGTTTTTCATTTAATGGATCGTCTTTGTGGTTGGTGGTCAATAAAATGTAAGTTTATTGCTTGATTATTTGTATAAATAAAGATTATTAACATTTTTAGAAGCAGAACAATAAACCGAGACCAATTTAAAACAATAATTTCTTATTTTTTGATAAGAGATACTTGAAAATGTCTACATATATTGTGTTGTGTAGAGCACAGCACACGTTTATAATTTGTGCCGCTTTTTGAGGTTAATACTTTAATACTTTGGACAAATCCAAACATCGAAATCTACTTTTCAATGCACCAATAATTCGCTCTATAATATTTCGTCCTTTGCAGTGTTGTGTATTGAATTTGGATTGTTGGGAACCTGCTTCTACATTTCGAAAAGGAGTCAGTAACCACGGTCGTGACTACTTCCGGAATAACTTCCGGCCACGTAGATAATCCACTGCTTATGATTGCATATCTGAAAGGAAATTTTTTCAAGTAAAATTTAAAACACATTTTATTGCACTTACCAGCGTTGTGTTTAGGCTTTGGTAGCTTTTTCTGTTGTAGAATAGATGTGGATTTTGATAAGGTGTCTTAAGAGGAATGTGCGTAGCGTCAACACACATAACAACCCCAGGCACACCACATTTGGTTCTGCGAAGTTTTCTATTTGATGATTCTCTTATTCCACTGTTTGGAAGTGAAAAAAAAGTCCAATACTATTCATACCTGTTTGTTTATATTTTTAATTTTATTGAAAATAATTAATCAAAACAACATATCCAACTTTCCAAAGATTTTCGTAAACAGATAAATCGATTACATTAATTTCAATTTGCAAACAACGAACCTCGTATTATTTGCACATGCAAAGCTGTTAACTTGAATGTCAAATTGGGTTGGATAATGTAGTTCACCCGATGGATAGCAGAATGGAAAGACAGAGTGAAAGGGAACCGAATGGGTGAATCGAATCTACGATTCACGTGAATAGCAGAATAGACCAGTATATCTCGGCTACACGGGCACCTTCCCCAGCTCGCCTGGCTCCGGGCTAGATGCATTATTGAACCTCCTGCCCCTTGTTGTTTACATCATGGGTTGCACAAACAAAGGTATCTCATGTTTAAGAAGAGGAGGATTTTGGTGTAACTTGCACTGGAGTTTAGATTAACTTGCGGGACGGTTTTCTTTCGACACCTGTCTTATGGATATGCCGTCCAATAAAATGACACTGTAACTTCATCTGATGCGCAACTACGAAGTCGCCTTTCTGCGTGATCAGGACTTGCTCTCGCCATACTCTGAGCCTGGAAAGGAATGCAGTCGAATCTTCATGGATGGCTCTAAAACCGACCAAGGATCTGGTGTTGGTGTTTTCATGGAGAGCGAAAACATAGACTTTTCTTTTCGTTAGGTAAACATGGGTCAGTCTTCCAAACGGAGACATGCACTATTCTAATGGCTATTCACTATGTTTTGAGAAACAGGTGGAGCGGGCGGATAATTTGTGTCTGTAGCGACAGTCAAGCTTCGCGTAAGGCCTTTATCAACCCTTTAACAACCTCCAAAATAGTTTCTTGAATGCAAGATCTCTGAATTCGGTCATAAGGCTGAATTCACATAGACTAAACTGCGTCCCGGGTTATAACGGGATCACAGGAAATACGATTTCCGATGAACATGCTAGACAGGGCTCGGAGGAAAATTTCTCAGGTCCTGAACCAGCGTTATGTCTCCCTGCATCCTCGGTCAGGGCTTCCACTGATGGTTTGGTTTCATATGAACATAATCGCAGATAGCATGACTCCAGTCTGCAGACGTCTGTAAGAAATCTGCGGCATTTTTGTTGTCTCTCAACAGAAAATAGTGCAGAGAAATTACTGGCGTTCTAACTGGTCATTACGCTTTTGCCAAGCATCTGAAGGTGCCAGGCTTAAGCCATACCACCAACTGCGAAGCCTGTGGAGAATGCCATGACACTACGGAACATTTCCTTTGTGATTTTCCTGCTTTTGCTCGTATCAGTTTAGGAAAAACGAGAAAATTTCAGTTAAAGTGGTGTGTCTTCCTGGCAGCAAGGACCAGTGTTGAGTCTGAGTGCTCCAGTCCATTTGCAGTCAACCTAACTTTACACTAGTTATATATATATAAACTAAAAATCAAGCTCTAACTTGTTCTCATTTTTAGACACTTTCTATTCTGCCGCTAGCTGGTTTTTACTTTGCAACGACCCTTGTCACAGAATTTACACTTCTGAGAGGGAAAATACTAATTAGGGAAAAAACATATTCACGATCTAATACTAACGAAAAGAAAATCGATCTGGCTACCTAACTACACAAACAACGCATTCTTCTTTTCTTTAACGACGAGGTTTTGATCTGGTATAAAGAGATCATAACCCTCCCAACTTCCACATAATTGTCCGGCTGTGTGGCTCGCCTGTGGGTATATAAACAACGCAATTAAACGTGTATTTCGATAGCTACATGCTTTTGCGATGGTACAATCATGTAGACACAGAAGAAAAAAGATATTCAAGTTCGTATGCTGATCCAAATGCACGTTAAATATTTCAAATGATGTTTCGGAGACTTTAACTTTAGTACGAGATGATAAGAACATGGTTAACTTAATGTCGACTAAAAATATCAAAAAAAAAACTAATTAGGACTTTGTCACAAGCTACTGTCTCTTACAAACATCCCCTTTGTTATTTCTTTCAGATATACATACATTCGACGTCAAGGACAAACGATAACATCGTCTTCGAATGCGGATGGCAGAGTAGCATCATCGATGCCCACAAGAGAACCCCTTACCCAACATGACGAACTAATACGCTATATCAAGGAAGCATGGCACAAAGTAAGTCTAGTGAATATACAATAGTTTGGGGGGTGACTTAAGTTTAGGAGTACAATAACAAAGTAATTTCAAATTTACGAGTATCTATTATGATTAATGCTATGGTTCCAAAAAGCCATGCAAACATTTTGTCAAGGATTTTTTTCAATGTGGGTATAAAGTTCCTCCAACTCTGCAGGCAGCTAATGCTCACCATTTGACATTGCGCTTGTCAAATGCCAGGACATTTGGGTACCTAAAGCTTTGGAAGTCGCTTCCAAGAGACATCTTTCCGGAAGACTGTACTTTACAACAATTTTGGAGTAGAAGCATTCGAGTCTGAACCATCTCGAGGCGCTAGTTTAGCATTACAGGTTTGTTTTTCACAATAAGAGAAGTTAAATAACGGAAGATTTTTAAACCCACGTAAAGAGTTATATTTATGGTCACTTCGACCAGTTTGGGTCATAAACAAACATAAAACTAAATATATGCAGATAAGGAATTTATGGGGCATTAAGGGCCTTAGGGCTATTCATAAGAGAACGACCAATTACCCGCAACCGAACGAACATTCGGGAACTTTGAATAGGAATCCTTTAAGCGCTCTGGCATCCGCGATTGCTTGGTCTTTAAAACAGAGATTCGGGGTTCCTTGTTGTCTTGAACCTGGGGACTGAGTGTCGACGTCTTCGCTGGATCATTATTGTTCATTCACTCGATGTGGCCGAACCAATGTGTTCGTCTTTTAGCTTATAGGTCTACATTCACATCTTGGTGCAGCTCATATAGTACGCGGTTGTGTCTTCTCCATTTGCCATTCTCGCACACAGGACCAAATATCCGACGGAGTATTTTTCTATGGAAAAAACACGATATTATCTCTCCTTTGCAGCCTCCCGTGTTAACACATGCCCTGTGTTAACACGGTCATTTGATGGCGCATCTCCTTGCCTTAATCCAGTGCACGTTTGGAATAGTTCGGAAGAGCTGTTTCCAGCGTCACGCAAAACAATAGATCAGTTTTGCAGAGATTCCAAATTCATCATTCGCCACGTAGAGCTCCTGACGATAAATACTCGTACTATCAAATGCGGCTTAAGTCGATGAAAAGTTGATGGGTCTTGACTTATTATTCATTGGTCTTTTCCAGAGTTTTTCTGGTCTATTGTTGATCTGTCGAACCGGAAGCTACACTGGTAAGTGCCGATTAGTGTGTTGCAGAAGGGCTTGAGATGTTCGGATGTTATACGCGACATTAAGCAGGGATATACATGAAATTAAGGCTGTTTGTCATTGGCTTTACACTGCTAAATTTTATCGATTGTCTAAAGTATAACTTGAGTGTGGTAAAATTGTATCCTATGGCTAATTTTTGACAGCTGCAGTTTTCATATTATGTAAACAAATCGGGATGCTAATTGAAAAAAAAAATCATTTGCAGTATTTACAAGGTTTAAATCGCTCCACGTTTGGACAGTAGATACATTGTGGTCGTCAGCACTTTCCTCGTCGACAAAGTGTTTCCATCACGAACGGTAACTAAGTGCAATCGAAGCTCTTATCAAGACTTAAGTGTGATAAAGCGCAAACTAAAACCAAAAAAAAAAATCGGAAATAATGTCATGATTCATGAGTCATGAATGTCAACAATTCTTCCGATAAAATCATGCTTATTTTGACATTCGAATTCGATCGAAAGTTTGTCGAATTAGAAGAATTTGTATTTTGAAATTCAATCAAATAGAAAGTTAATTCGAGGAAAACCGGTTTTATTCGAACGGAAAGCGATATTCGAAAGAATTGACTATTCATTCGAATCTCAAAATAAACATGAATATGTAGTATGTAATGTATCTTTTTTCTGTACACACTTTCGTAGAAAACAAAACACATTCGAATACAATTTATTTTTTAGTTTTGTTTATATACTGGCGATCAAAAGGATGAGGCAATACATTTAGCAATCGATTTTCAGTCTATACCTTTTGGAAATGTATACCCCGAAACTTTTACTACCCGTGAACAGGTATGTACATATTTTCCGAACAGTAAATCATAAAATTAAAGGGTAAATAAGGCTAATTGCACACATACCGATTTTGAACGGCCAGTATAAAATCGGCCGACTTTTTACCGGTAGCAGGGTGCTAGCACACTCACCGGATTTTTACCGGTCTAACAATCAGTTGCTTTGTTGTCGTGATCGTGACATGAGGTTATTGTTTAATAATAACGAATCCTAAACGAGTTGTTGCTATGTAGTTATTGCATCGCCGTATTAAGCGCCGTAGGATTAAGCGCAAGTACTGGATTCATCCTATTAATCAAAGCAGAGAACACACGGGAACATTCTACATTCTTTTGGAAGAACTAAGGCGTGATTGTAGTAAGTTTTTCAACTTCTTCACGTAGTATGTACCTACAATTTCACACACTGAATGAAGCGAGAGCAGTCGAATGGAATGGTCGGCAAAAAATCGGTGCGTGTGCAAGCGTGTATTTAATAACGTACGCCACTACTTCCCGATACTGCCGGCGATACAGTGGCAGTGGACGGCTGCTCACCGGCATTTTGCCGGCACTGATCAGCGGTCGGCGTGTGTGCCAGGCCCCGTTCCCACATGTGGTTCACTATTGGTATTTGGACAACCGGTATAAAATCGGCCGTCCAAAATCGGTGTGTGTGCAATTAGCCTAAGAAACGACCGCTGGAATTTGCCAAAATCAAAGAATGAACTACTTGAAAAGCGTATAAAAAGATGCGCCACTAGGATAAGGCCATTGCGAATATTTCGTGCAGGAGTTCACATGAGCGATTTTTTTCAAAGTTTTGTTAAGAATATTTAAAAAAGCATTGAAAAGAACTGTTTTTATTTAGTAAAACAAATAGGTTCCGGAAAGCCTTTGAGAGCGATAGAAAAAGGAAAAATAGATGCTTTCAAGGAGTTAGGGAGCTATTACCCACTATGCCACAATCGAGTTGGAGTTGTTGTCCACAAAAATGAACGAAAACGGCTACAAATGTTTGCTTGAACGGTCATATCTAAAAGTGAAAAACATTTTCGGACCCCTGTCTTGGATATTCCAAGATTGTGGGCAATTGTCTCCCTATCCACACTTCCTGGATTGTTAGAAGTTGGATTCAATCAGAAGACGTGGAACTTTTGCCATGGCCGCCCTATTCACCGGACTTGAACATAATCGAAAATGATTGGGCATGGTTATCTTGTAAAGTGTATGATGGCGGAAAACAATTTAAAGACAAGGAAAACTTTAATCGCAGCTATTCCAAAGTCCAAATTTCTCTTAATTATTTAAAAAAACATAGGGACGGGCTACAGTCCGCTTGGACGAACTGTTGGATACCCTATTCTTATTCCTATCCCTCATAACTGGGCGTGACAAAAGTCTAAGTTGGTTGAATTGTAAAGAACGCTCTACATATTTTGTTATATAACATTTAAAGGATTTTATCGAAAAAAACGCTCCCTAGCTCAAACTTGGGTGTTTCAATAAAATTGTTTTATTTAATTGTGGGCGTGTCAGTAGGCGGATTTAAAAAAAATTAACACATGTGCATAAAGGGCCCCTAGAGAGTATATATTATAAATTTCAGCTCCCTAGCTCAAACTTTGGATTTTCAAAAAAAGGTTTTTTTTTAAATTGTGGGCGTGTCAGTAGGCAGATTTTAAAAATATTTACACATGAGCTTAAAGGGCCCCTAGAGAGTATATATTATAAATTTCAGCACTGTACAATCGGAGCTTTTTCCGACTGCTCCTTAGGAAAATTTACAATAAAAAATTCCCTCCGATGAATCTCTGAATTAGATCAGATAGCGAAGTTCGAGTTATTACTTTATTAGCGCGAAGAAATCGACAACTTAATTCCGACAGCGAAAGAGAGACCCACAACGAAATAAAAAGAGGAGGTGTTTCTCCATTGGAGTTAGCAATGACAATGATTTATTCTTCTTGATGAGTTTTCATGTTACATCGGTTTAGTACATTAGAATAGGTTTTTAGAACAAATGAAATTACAAAAAAATATGGTGGCCTCTTTTACTTGGCGCCAGATTTAAATTATGAAATTGGTACAATAATGTAGTAGGTTGATTTTAAATGTGAAATATATGGTAAGTAGATACATAATTTTGCAGTTTTCTCCAACATTCCGCCCCCTTTGAAATCACCTGATTTCAACAAGGAAGCAAGGCCAGTTTATGGATCGGTCGTTTGATTATGCCTTTGGGTGTTCGGATTTCAGCTACTCGGACGTGTCCGTCCTTGCCAGGAAACGTTTGTTGAATTCTTCCCAGCAACCATTTTTGGGGTGGCGTGTTGTCATCATGAACTATGACCATGGCATCAGTAAGAAGATTCGGCGTTTTAGACGACCATTTTGTACGCTGTTGAAGTTCTTGCAGATACTCATCGGTCCAACGTTTCCAGAAATGCGTCTTTATGTTGTTGATGCGACGCCAATATTGCAAGCAACTTGTATTTGGTGCATCATCGGCTGGTTCAGGAATCGCCTTTAGTGAAGAACCAATTAGCAGGTGACCTGGTGTTAGGGCTTCATAATCGTTCGGGTCACTCGTGAGTGGTGTGATGGGCCTGGAGTTCATCACTGATTCTATTTCACAAAGGGCTGTCGTGAGTTCTTCAAACGATAATTTTGAGTTGTGTAGCGTGCGATAGAGGTGCCCTTTTGCCACCTTCACGGCGGCCTCCCAGATTCCACCAAAATGAGGAGCCCTAGGGGGAATAAAGTTAAATTTAATATTTTCATTACTGCAAAAGCTTAGAATCGAATTTTGGGTAGAATTGCGAAACAACATGCTGTGTAACTCCGAAAGTTTGGAACTGACTCCGACGAAATTTGTAGCATTATCACAAAATATAGTTTGCGGAAGTCCTCGTCGACTTATCATGCGCTTGAGTGCAGCAATGAAGGCATCAGAGGTAAGGTCGGAAACGGGTTCTAAATGAACTGCCTTCGAAGTAAAGCATACGAAGACGGCTATATACGATTTATAGGGTATTTTACCACGAACCCTGTGGTAGGTATAAATGGGGCCGCAGAAATCGACGCCACAACGTAAGAATGGACGACATGCGCTGATCCTTTCAGCAGGTAGATTGCCCATTACTTGTTGTAGTAGTTTGGGCTTATAACGAATGCAGTGTATACAGTTACGAACAACCTTGCGCGCAATGTCCCTAGCATTTACAATCCACATCCTTTGGCGTATTAACGAGACGAGGCACTTCGGTCCAGCATGGAAATTTGTCTTATGTAGGTACTGAGCGAAGCAATTGGCAAATTGTGAATCTTTCGCCAACAAGACAGGGTGTTTCTGTTCATCTGGCATCGACGCATTTTGTAACCGCCCTCCAACTTTAAGTATCGGATATCCGCTGGTTGTATCTAAAAATGGAGTCAGATACTTCAGCGAACCTTTGATTTCCTTTCCTTCCTGTAGTTGTTTAATTTCTTCAGAAAATGAGTTTTCTTGTTCGATCCGCACTATTGTTAAAAATGCCGACTGAAGTTCTTCGGTGCTGAAAAAAGAATTATCGCCAAGACTTGTGGTTCGTAATTTAGTTGTGAATCGAAGAATGTACGCAAATATGTGCAAGATTTTCGTATAGGAGCTACAGCTATTAATTTTGTTAAGAAGGTGGTTATGAACGACCTGACTGCAAACGAGTATTGTTTTCCTCTTCTCTAGTTTAAGTTCTGCAGATGAAAGTAAAATCTGTGGATTTGGAGGCCATTTGTCGGGTGGTTCGTTTAAAAATGAGGGTCCTGTAAACCAGATAGACGTTTTGAGCTCGTTGGCTGTGCATCCGCGGGATACTATGTCCGCTGGGTTCGAGTCGGTAGGTACATGTCTCCACGTTATGTTTTCTGTCCTTTCCTGGATTTCCGCAACCCGATTTCCAACAAATGTGCTTAACTGCGATGAATGTGTAGAAAGCCAGTGTAATACAACTGAAGAATCTGTCCAGAAATATATCTCCTGACATCTGTCTGTAAATATAGATTGGATCTTCGACCATAATTTTGCAAGTAGATGCGCAGCGCACAGCTCAAGCCGAGGAATCTGTTTTTTCTTAGTCGGTGCCACTCTTGACTTTCCTACTAATAATTTGATCGTTGTTGAACCAATAGAGGTGACAGTACGAAGATAAATGCAGCATCCATATGCGTTTGCGGATGCGTCACAAAATCCATGGATCTGAAACTGTTCTTTATTGGGAGCGAACGCGAATCGTGGCACGGATAAATTTTGGATCGATTGCAGACCAATCATAAATTGCCTCCATTCCGTGTCCAGAGACTGTGGAATCGCTGCATCCCAATCGACTTTTGCTATCCACAATTGTTGTAGCATGATTTTGGCCATGACAATTATGGGACATAGCAGACCTAGTGGGTCGAATAGCGACGAGGCTACCGATAGTATCTTCCTTTTTGAGAATGACGTGTACGTCCGAATAGGGTTATACGAAAAAAGAAAATTGTCACTAAGGGAATCCCAAGTTATCCCTAGGGTACTTGTGACGTTTGATTCAGTCATATTTAATTCCTTGGTGTTATCATTTGACGAATTTGATGGGTTGTTACAATGCCATTTTGATAACTCAAATCCTGCTGATTTAAGGATAGCGATTACTTCATGTTGTATCTGCCCGAGCGTATTCATATCATCGGCCCCCGTTAGCATGTCATCGACGTAAAAGTCTGACCGAAGAACTTGAGCCCCGAGCTTGTACTTAGACTCCCACTTATCCCCCAGGTATTTCAGACAGCGGATAGCCATAAATGGTGCAGATGTTGTTCCGTAAGTGACTGTATTTAGTGCGTAGGTTTTAATGGGTTGTTTGTCATCATCCCTCCACAGAATGTACTGATATCTACGGTGTTCGGGATGTACTAACACTTGCCTGTACATCTTGACAATGTCAGCCGTTAAAGCAAATCGATGAAGTCTAAACCGAAGAAGTATCAGAAATAGATCATCCTGAATCGTAGGCCCTGCCATTAAAGTATCGTTCAACGATATATTTGAGGACGTTCGGCAAGATGCATCAAATACTACTCTTAACTTGGTCGAAGTACTATTTGGCCGTAGCACACATTGATGCGGAATGTAATAATGAGGTTGACTAAGATCTGGATGTCTTACCACTGACATGTGCCCTAAAGCCTGATACTCTTGAAGGAAACTTACGTAAGACGATTTTAGGTTCAAGTCTTTTCCTAATCGGCGCTCAAGTGCAAGGAATCGACGGAGTGCAATATCATAAGAGCAACCAAGTATTGAAGGGTTTTTTTTGAAGGGAAGTCTTAACATAATTCTTCCACTAGCTAGGATTTCCAACGAGCTTCTAAATTGATCCTCACATTCACTCTGTTCCTTCGTCCATTCCAGTTTTCTACCCGTGACTGCTTCGAGCTCCCAAAATGTTTCGACCAATTTATCGAGGTTGGATGCTGTAGAGCCCAAACTGCATGTTTTTTGCGTGGTATTTGTGAGAGACCTATATCTTCCGGACACGATCCAGCCCAGGCGAGTATTTTGGAGTGATGGCAACTCTGCTCCAATTTTTATTTGGCCGACAAGGAGAAGATCGAAAAATGCTTCCGCTCCTAAAAGCATGTCAATAGGAGCAGATCGATTAAATTGCTCATCTGCGAGTTCCAGGTTTCGGGGCAAATTCCAAGCATTCACGTTTATCGACGAGCCTGGCTGATACCCGGTAATGCACGGTGCAATCAGGAATTCCAAAGAAATTTCATAATTTGTATATCGTGACCTAACTGTAGCTTGGGTAATCGAACTGATTTTAGTTTCAGTTGTACCAATACCTAGAATTTCCACATTTTTTCGTTGAGTCCGAAGTTTCAAAGTTTTAGCAAATTGGTCCTTGATAAAATTGACCTGCGACCCAGAATCCAACAAAACTCTCCCCAGTTGAAAACCTCCTAAAGCATCCCTAACGAGTACAAGGGCTGTCGCTAATATGACTTGTGCCCTTGAAGCTCCCACGTTCGTTTCTATTGCTGAGTTTGCAACAGCTGTTGAAGAATTCTCCGGCGAGCCTGTTGTTGTTGCTGTCTTGTTTTGCCGATGAAGCAATGTATGATGCAATTGCTTGCACGTTCTACATTTGTATGTCGACGTACATTTGGAAACATTGTGTCCTTTACGCAGACAGTTGATGCAAAGCCCAAGCTTTTTTACGCTGGCAAACCGGTCAGCTACAGAGAGTTGGGCAAATGCAGAACACCCACCAATCGCGTGAGTGTTTTCGTTACAGAAAGTGCAAGGTTGTTGTGTCATAGCGAGTGAAGTTTGTGGATAATGATCATAGTGAAGTGGTTTGGATTTGGTCAAGGATTTTTTATTGATTTCAGAGCGAATGGATTTACTTTCGCGAGCCTCTAAATATTGGCAGCGTCTACTCAATACCTCTGAGCATTGCTTCCAAGTAGGAAGAGTTTTATACTGCAACTGTTCATCCCATTTTGCTTGCGAATCTGGGTCAACCTTCGACATAGCTATATGAATGATAATTGCGTCGCAAATTTCAGTTACGGAACCTAATGACTGTAGAGAGTTAAACAGCGCGGTAATATTGTCTACCAGGTCTCTCAACTGTGTCGCAGAAGCTTTCTGTATCCTTGGTAGTTCAAACAGTTGGGAGATGTGTTCAAGGAAAATGAGGCAATTATTGTCGTAACGCTCCTTTAACCTTTCGAGGGCCTTTTCATAATTTTCTTCCGTAACTTGAAACGTTTTGACCGTACCAAGAGCTTGATCTGTTAAACAGCTTAGAAGATGATTAAATTTCTCGATTTTCGAAAGCGTAGGATCGCTGTCGACACGTTTAGTGAATGTGTTTATGAAATTTTTGTAGTCTGAGTATTTTCCATTGAACCGAGGTAGTTTAACGTAAGGCAAATGATTCACGGGTTGAGAGTTCAATAGAGTAGTTTCAAACGAGCTTGTTCTTCTCTCGCTTCCCATAAGCGACAAGATTTTTGCCTTTGTGGAAACATAGAGATCTTCTAATTCGGCGCGACCAGTATCTGTGGGTGCTATTTCCTCAATTTGGGTTTGGTAAGATAATCCTTGCTTAAAGTATGATTCTAGGATTCCCAGTCGGCACTCCAATTCCGTAGCAGATAGTGTCCTTGTTTCAACCAAAGTTTTGATGCGCGTAATGCTTCCCTTGGTTGAGGCGCGAGATGTTCTTAGAGTGTCTATGCCTTGAGGGGCCATGACCAGGATAGCTAGCCTTATTGCAAAGAGCGAAGACCCGAACTATTTGACTTTTGTTTCTGAATAGATGTTCAAGGATTGACCATTGAATATTTTTTATTCAATTTCAAGCAACGAGATGTAAGAGGGTGGTGTAACAACAGAACCTTAACTCAGCAACAACAATTAGCAGCAGTCCACATATGCGCAGCAGAAGCGTCTACGTATGATAGAAATATCAGAATAATTCCACCTCTAACAGCTACTAAACTTGATCAGTTCTGAGCGAAGTTCCGTTTGATCAACGGTTGACAGTGATTGATGAAATGAATACGACGACGATTAACAGCGAACAACCGAAAGCGCAAGTTTGCCCAATGCAACAACTATGAAGGGGTGTGGGTGAAAGCTCGACGAACGAATGCCAATGTTAAACCGCTACGATTGGCATGGATTGGGTTTTTAATTGTTTGAAAGGTATTTTTGCTATGGTGAGAAAGTTGTAGGTTATTTTCCTATGCAGACCGCATTCATATATATATATTTATTTATGTGTGTAGGTGTAGGGTCTCTAATCAGATTTAAAACGGCATGTTGTTTCACAGTTTTTTTTTTTTTTAATGTTCTGTATTTAATGTATGTATATTGTATGTATTAAGATGTGATTGATATTTTCATGCAATAATTCTTATGTCGAAAGTGCGTTTGCGTATGATCGAAATGGTTTTTTTTTTTTTTTTCCAGTGTGTATTTTCCATATGCAAGGAAGTACGAATGTATGTACTTGATGTTAGCGAGCAATTTTGGAACGCACGTTCGAATAAGATTTTTCTTTTTCTACATACCCTTCAGGAAGATGTATACCTATCTCCCTTTCCCTTTCCCTTTCACTTCTGCTTAACTGGTTCTTCCTCCTGGTTTGCTGG
The DNA here is from genome assembly GCA_949715645.1 of Portevinia maculata. NCBI lineage: Eukaryota > Metazoa > Arthropoda > Insecta > Diptera > Syrphidae > Portevinia > Portevinia maculata. The sequence goes on along the minus strand of OX454528.1, from coordinate 43,653,950 downwards.
ATTTTGCCTGGCACTTGCACTCGCGCGAAAATAACCGAAACCGACACCGTTACCGTCACCGTCACCGTTTGAGTAGTTTACAAAATACTGTTCTCACGTTTCTAATGCTTTTTGGTTAAATGTTTTAAAGCGAACAGCACTTCTTTTTTTTTTGTTAATAATTGTTATTTCAGGATAGGTCCTGTCACTTGCACTCGCGCGAAAATAACCGAAACCGACACCGTTACCGTCACCGTCACCGTTTGAGTAGTTTACAAAATACTGTTCTCACGTTTCTAATGCTTTTTGGTTAAATGTTTTAAAGCGAACAGCACTTCTTTTCTTTTTTTTTTTTTTAATAATTGTTATTTCAGGATAGGTCCTGTCACGGTCGCCAAAATGTACAATCGGAGCTTTTTCCGACTGCTCCTTAGGAAAATTTACAATAAAAAATTCCCTCCGATGAATCTCTGAATTAGATCAGATAGCGAAGTTCGAGTTATTACTTTATTAGCGCGAAGAAATCGACAACTTAATTCCGACAGCGAAAGAGAGACCCACAACGAAATAAAAAGAGGAGGTGTTTCTCCATTGGAGTTAGCAATGACAATGATTTATTCTTCTTGATGAGTTTTCATGTTACATCGGTTTAGTACATTAGAATAGGTTTTTAGAACAAATGAAATTACAAAAAAATATGGTGGCCTCTTTTACTTGGCGCCAGATTTAAATTATGAAATTGGTACAATAATGTAGTAGGTTGATTTTAAATGTGAAATATATGGTAAGTAGATACATAATTTTGCAGTTTTCTCCAACAAGCACCCTAGCTAAAATTTTGGTTTTTTAATAAAATTGTTTTATTTATTTGTGGGCGTGTCAGTGGGCGGATTTTGAAAATTTTATATCCCGAGCAGTTTTAGGAGTCATAGATCATATATAAAAAATTTCAGCTTTCTAGCTCAAAACTCGATTTTTTCCAAAATTTTGTTTTTTCGTTTGTGGGCGTGTCTGTGGGCGGATTTGAAAAATTCGTAAACTTGATTATTTCGGGACCCTAGAGAGTATATGGTTAAAATTTCAGCTCTCTAGGCCCAGTTTAAAGGCCTAATTTTTGCGGACGGACGGACATGGCTAGATCGACATTACTATCGATGCTGATCATAAATGTAGTAACTTTTAGGGGTCTACGGGCAATATTAAGGTATGTTACAAACTATGCGTCAAAATTAATATACCCTTAGAATAGGGTATAACAAAAAACTGTATGATTATATTCCAAACCGTCTTATAGAGGTCATCGAAAAATGGCGGGCATACTCATTATTAATGTAGAAAAACATAATAAATAAATGTTTTAACCCTTTCGATCCGGATGGGACATAGAACAAAGGTGTTTTTATACCTTGGATGTCCCATCCGGATCGAAAGGGTTAAAACGGTAAAATGTAAACATTTTATTCATTTTTTCCTTTCTTGGGCGTCTTTTTTACGCTTCTCAAGTAGTTTATTGTTTTATCTTGGGAAATACCAGCGGTCGTTTCTTATTTACCCTTTAATTTTATGACTTACTGTTGGGAAAATACTATGTGCCTGTTTACTGGTAGTAAACGTTTCTGGGTATAAAATGTCCAACAGTTATATGGTATAAAGACTGAAAGTCGATTGCAAAATGTATTGCATCATAATTGTGATCGCCAGTGTATTTATAGTGTTAAAATATTCAGTATGCGAATTTTGTGATTGGTTCCATCTACGAACAAAAGCAGGAACCTGTTTTGGATCGATAAGTGCGATCGAAATTCTTCATCTATGGGTAGTTGACTAGCGTAGCTATCCCGCTTAGACTACGTCCAAATGGTAACCTTCAGTAGATCTTGTGGTCCTTGGAAAATCTATTGTTCATAATCTAACCATAAATGGCAGTTGGACCATCAAGATCGACGGTACACATTGTATTGCACAGATTTTGTAGACCAGCAGGGAGGAAATGCTTTAATTTTTCATCCCTTTTTTTTATTCTTCTTTTCATTTATGGCGAGGTTATTATGAGGATTAAGGGGATCATAATCTTCCACTGCATCCTTACAGATCCGCCTGTGGATTTTGTCTATTCGACCCAATTTACATCGACATGCTTTCTGGTTTGGGATCACTTGATCACTGAGGCCAATCAATTGCTGGTGTTGTTGCATTGGTGTGATCCAGACATTTTTAGGGCTGCCTCTTCAACATTTCGACACTTGCATGCTTCCATTATTCATTTATTCTTTGATCGACATTTAAGGACACCGATGATCTCCAGTCGTGTCAGCTTTAAGATGTTAATGCCTGAAACAGACGTGCAGCAGGGACGCACGCAGTAGTGCATGCAGTAACGCACATGTGTCGGTTGACGGTTGGTGTTATGGCTAAGTTTCTATAGCCGCGTGCGTCGAATAAAACAATTATTCCTCTTTTAAGCGTGGCTTAAAAATTCTGTAATTTATTCCAAAATTATAATAATTCAATGTTACAAATTTTTATGTTACCTTAGTTTCTTTTCTTTCTCGTTTATTTATTCTTTATTCTTTAATTTCAATTAATTTAAATATTTATGACACCCTCTTTGTCAGCGAACAAAAGTCAATTACACAAAATGAGAATGCTAGGAAGTGTATGCAAGGAAAGTTTCTTTCAATACTTAAAGGTGGAGTTACATGGTTTGTTTAGACAGTGCCTGTTGACGGTGTAACTTGAGACGGCAGTAACACACCACCCCCAGTAAGTTGACTGCATTCTGCATCGGTCTTACTCCCATCGCCGTAGCCAGTTACGTCCAAGACAGCTAGATTGGCTGCAGGTCGCACATACAAACCGCTGGATGTTTGCACTGTAGCTCTACGGACTTGTCCGTCCTGGGCCATTACAGTGTCCACGACTACCCCTCTGGGCCAGCAGCTCCTCGGCAAGGTGTTGTCGACAATGATGACTAGGTCGCCCTTACCGATAGGCTTTACCTTCTGAAACCACTTAGATCTCCTATTCAAGGTCGGCAGGAATGCCTTCACCCACCTTTTCCAAAACGCGTCCGCCATCAGTTGCGACTGGCGCCAGCTCCTCCTCATATGGATCACTTCTGGGCCGCACGGTGGTTTTGAACCATTCGAATGGCCGAGAAGGAAATGATTCGGCGTGAGTGCCTCATCGTCAGTACATTCTAGGGACACAAAAGTCAGTGGCCTCGAATTGATGATACTCTCGACTTCAATAAGCGCGTTGCGCAGCGTTTCATCGCCGAATTTATGAGAGGGAAGAATTTTGTATAAGACAGTTTTAATAGATCGTACAAGCCTCTCCCACGCTCCACCCATATGGGGGGCTACTGGTGGGTTAAATTTCCACTTCAAACTCGCCGATGTGAACTCATTAGCAACCCTACCCAAGTCAACCCTGTTTAGCTCCTCTCGAAGTTCTCGCTCTGCACCCCGAAAATTCGTCCCGTTATCGCTGTATATCTCCACGGGAGTCCCGCGACGAGCTATAAAATTCCTTAGGCACATAATGCATGAATCCGTGGTTAAAGTGTGTGCTACTTCTACGTGAATCGTTCGGATGGTGAGACAGGTGAAGAGAGCACCCCAGCGTTTTTCCGGCCTCCTTCCAACTGTGACCAAAATCGGGCCGAAGTAGTCCACACCAACAAATGAAAACGGTTTCATGAAGGCGCCAAGTCGAGCGCGGGGAAGATTGGCCATCTCGGGAACTCTAGGACGTGCGTTTTGGATCCTACAAGCCTGGCAGAGACGCCTCACGGACTTCAACACGGCCCTCATGTTTGGAATGTAAAACTTTTGTCGAACCTCGTTCACGACCGTCTCATGATTGCAATGATGGTATTTGCGATGGTAATAGTCGACTATCAAAAAAGTAATGCGGTGGGCCTTTGGCAGAATAATAGGTGTTTTGCAATTCATGTCGACGAAATCCGCGAAAGCAATGCGGCCCTGCATTCTTAGGACACCCCTGTCATCCAGGAAAGGCGATAACTTTGCAAGAGGGCTTTTATTTGGGAGGGGTACCGCTTGTCCTGGTGGGCTCCCTCAAACGACGGAGTTCTTCTGCGTATTCTGCATCCTGAGCTTGCTTATAAAGTAGCACTTGTGCACGCTGCATGGCTGTCGATGTTATGATGAGACCAGTAGTGGGTTGCGGCACCGGTCCATACCTGCATGAATCCGTGAACATAATGACGCATGCTAAGGTGCGCAACAAAGCTTTCCAAGTCCCAAAACGCTCTATATCGAGTAAGTTGTTGTTAACTCTAACTTCGTTGATGTGCAGAACATGTGGTCGGTATTCATCCGTGTCGGTTGTTTGTATCGCGGGCATCTGCGGCCACTCCGATGAACTCTTCAGTAGAAATGGAGGCCCGGTAAACCACGCGCCTTTTGGGTGCAAATCAGGATCCGAATTCCATTTGGTCGCCTTGTCAGCAGGGTTGAGTTTGGTAGGTATCCACCTCCAGTCTGATATAGTTGACGACTCTAAGATTTCGCCAACCCTATACATGACGAACTGTTGAAATTTTCGCGGGTCAGCTCGAAGCCATGAGAGCACCGTCTTTGAATCGGACCATAATACCCGCTTCATAGCGAAGCTGTGCGCCTCACAAATGGAACTCATCAACCGAACTCCCAGCACTGCAGCTTGCAGCTCGAGTCGCGGGATGGATAAAGGGCGTCGGGGGGCTACCTTGGTCTTGGCGCTAACTAAAGTGACGTTTACCTGTTTCTGACATTGAATCCGGAAATAGCAGACAGCTGCGTATGCGTTTTCGCTGGCGTCAACGAAAGTATGAAGTTGCACATTAACTTCTGGTTGGCTCAAACCCGTTGAATAACACCTCGGAATTTTGACATCCGTCACTCTAGGTAACAGTGTTTGCCACCGTAGCCATCTATCAAATAAAGGAGGGGGCAGCTTTTCATCCCACCCTATTTCGGTCCTCCAGATATCCTGTAGAAGTATCTTAACGAATACTAGAAAATGTGAGAGAAACCCCATGGGATCGAATATCCCCATTAGTATCCTCAAAACTTCCCGCTTAGTTGGAACCTTACCCTCACACAATACCTCATGATTAAGATGATTGAATCTCAAGGCGTACGTGAAAACATCAGTTGAGGTACTCCAGTGCATTCCCAAGACCTTTTCCGTTGACGCGATGTCGGCGTCGTTTGTTCCTAACGCCCTACTAGTGGTTGGATCAGCAGCCTCCTCCAGCCCCTCCAATACTGTCGTTGAATTAGACATCCAATTTCTAATATGAAATCCAGCGCTCGAATGAATTTGCCTCACATCCCTCGCAAGTTGGAGGGCCTCCTCCACGGTGTCCACACTATCAATAAAGTCATCGACATAGTGATGCCTCAGTATGGCTTCAACGGCTCTGGGTTTGCTACTGGCGAAACTCATTGCATTGCGATTCTTAATGTAATGAGCAATGCTTGGTGAGCACTTTGCCACAAACGTCATGACCTGCATTTCGAAAACATTGGGCTCCCCAGAATCTCTTTGGTCTTTCCACAAGAATCGCTGCACACCTCTGTCTTCTTTCCTTACCAGAACTTGGGGGAACATCTCCGCAATGTCTCCACAAACAGCCACTCTTCCGCGACGAAAACCGTACAAAATTGTTGTTTTTGGCACAAGCTGGTCAGGTCCCTTTATTAGGAAGTCATTAAGAGAACTTCCCTTGCATGCCGCTGCAGCGTCCCAAACTAACCTAATCTTGGCCGGTTTATTCGGGTTCTTCACCACAAAAATAGGCAAATACCAAACACGACCTCCGCTGGGATTGAGCACCTCTTCCGGACATAGTTGCTTAGCGTACCCCTTCGATACGAGATTCGCAATCTGCTTGTTTAAGTGGCTGCGGAGCTGCTCGTCCCTCATCATTTTCCTTTCCAAATATTCGAATCGTCGAAGCGCCATTGGATAGCTATCAGGTAGGACGAACTCGTCCAGCCTCCACAGAAGGCCCACCTCAAAGTGTCCATTAACATGCTGGCAGGTTCTTTCCAAGATGGTTAGGGCTCTTTTATCTTCGGTTGAAATTAGCTGCTGAGGGGGAATTCGCACCCATATATCCTCGATTGAGAAGAAGTTTTCCACAAGTTGATGGAGCTGCCTGTCGTTGTAATTCTCGCCGATAGAGAGACTAAAGTTCCTTGATTCATTTTCATTATTACCGAATTTTTCTGGTCCATGAACGGACCACCCCAAGCGCGTCTTAGTAACCATCGGTTGTGACCAGCTACCTTCCACTACCTTTAACGGCACGCCTAGCTTCCAATGGTCCATGCCAATGAGGATCCTTGGTCTCGCATGTTCGTACGATGGAAGGGGTATGTCGGCTAAATACGGGTATCGATCCTTGAGCAGCCTACTGCAGACCGTTTGCGTTGGCAGTCCCAAGCTCTGTACCGTACGAACATTTTGCAGTCGGTATTTCTGACATCCGTCATGTTGGCCTGCGATCGATAAAGAAACGACTCTGGAATCGCTTTCAACTCGCGTTGTATCGGCAGTCCATCGTAAGCAAAGCTCCTCGGGTCGACTAGGTAGTTCCAGCGCACGTGCTAGCTCATCGTCTAGTAATGTAAGGGAAGATCCACCGTCTAAGAAGGCGAAAGTACGTATCGACGTTGACCTTCCATAAAGAGTTACAGGGATAATCCTAAATAGCACACTCGGAAATTCATAACATGGTGGGTTATAATGGCAACCTCCAAAACCTTGGTTATGTTGGGCAGACTGGTCAGACGAACAACCCGCCATATCTGGAGCGCCGCCCCCACCAACTGGGTTGTTACTGTGGTTGCCCCGAGGTTCCGAAGTTGATGTCGACTGGAACCTATGCAAAAGAGGGTTATGTCTGAGTCTGCATCCTTCAGCACCACACACCCTTGACACCCCACATCGAGAGGGTGGATGCTTACCCAAACAGGTGTGGCATAACTTTAATTTGCGGACCATACTCCACCTTACGGAGCGTCCAACCCCCCTGAACTCGTCGCAATCATCAACTGAATGACTGCCCTGGCATACAAAACATACTTCGGCAGTATCGCTTTCAGGACCTACTGCTCTTGAATGATTGTACAGATGACCCCCGCGTTTATTGGAGCATTTCTCTGACGAATTTGTGACCGATAGAGTGGTTACGGTGCATGCCGCTTCTGCAATTTCGTAGAGCCAACTGGAAAAGTCGCTCAAAGTCGCAGATCTCAAGCCTTTTGAGAATATGGCCCAGTTCAACAGGAGGTGTAACCGTAATAGGTTCTCAGCGTTCGAGAAACCGGCTAAATTTGTGCTTTGTTCGAACGAGCTAATGAAGACAGGCCACTCTTCCGGGCTGCCGTTGAACAGGGGTAACTCCTTAGGGATCGCGTGTCTAGTTGCTAATTGAGTTGGCGAGAGGGTATGTACTCTATTTTCAATGGAGCTGGGTTTATTCCCGATAGGTTCGTCGCAAAGAGAGTGTGCCTCGTTATTTTGGCCTAATATACTATGGGTAGGTTGCTCATGAGTCTCTTCGGCAATCAAAGGTGGCCGCTGTAATGGGCTTTACCATAAACCATTTTTATTATCGCCTACGTTCGCTTCCAATATTTGAAGCATAATTTTTTTTATTGGCCGCATAAAAATTTTTTTTGACGCTCGGTGTACGTTGCCTTTTTCCACATTTGAGACCAATTATAATGGCCGCCACTGTAGTCTAGCGGACTTGTAAATAAATTCCAAAATACTCTTTCCGCTATTGAATACCCACCGCATACATATTTTCGCCAGTGCACAAGCAATGCCAGACCCTATGTTAAAAACAACAACACTAACCGGTGTTCATGGTCATTGACGATGACGATCATGCCACTCGGCTTGGGTAAGCAATTCGCGAATTGTGATTGGCCACGAAACATCACCTTATCGCACGAGTGCATTTTTTTTTTCTCTTGTCACAATCGAAGGGGTATGCAGATATGTATGCATGTTCAGCTGGCATCGTCAACAAGTTCCCGTTGAGGAACTTGTGCACTGAAGAATGTATGAAGGAATGTTGGGATACAAATAGAAGCGAGGTTGTGATTGGGGGTAGAGATAGAATGCACAGTGTGTTCCTGTCGAAAAGAGGATTTATGCGACAAATAGAAGCGAAGCCGGGATTGGTCGAGGCGAGGTAATAGTTGAGTGGTACGATCTGGTTAGGCTTGGGTTGGTGACGGTTGAGAGAGTCAGTTTTGGTTTGGAAAGGAAAGAAGCTGGTTCAGTTTTTAGATGGCGAGTGCCAATAAGTAAATTTAAATGACAGTCTAGTATGGCGAGTGCCAATAATTTAAATTACAGTTTAATATGGCGAGTGCCAATAATTTAAATTACATTTTAGTGTGACAAGTGTCAATAATTAAATTTACATTAGAGTCTAGTATGGCGAGTGCCAATAATTTAAATTACAGTTTAATATGGCGAGTGCCAATAATTTAAATTACAGTTTAGTATGGCGAGTGCCAATAATTTAAATTACATTTTAGTGTGACAAGTGTCAATAATTAAATTTACATTACAGTCTAGTATGACGAGTGCCAATAAGTAAATTTAAATAAACCTATTTAAATAAATTCTGGTGCGTGGTCTCATAGCTTTGAAGGCTCAGACAGGGGCAAGTGCGAGAAAGCATGGTGGTGACGGGGAGTGTTCGGTGGGGGGGGGGACCCTTTTTAATGATGGCACGTGAAAGCAAACGGGTCAGGACCCACTTATGTTCAGAAAGCGTTCGTAGAATAGCAGTCAGTGCGTGAAGTTTTAGTGTTCCTGGTGACATACCTCTGCATGCTACATTAGGCCGCAGGGGGCACTTAGCTAACAAAAAAAAAAAAAAAAAAAGGGGAACTTAAAAGGAGCTGTGTTAAAACCCCAAAGTGAACCTACTACACGTCGATACCTCCCCTACGCTACCCTATCAAAAAAAAAAAAAAAAAAAAAAAAACTGTAAACAAAAATATAGTACAACCCGTAAAGAAAAAAAACAATTGCCGTCGTGAATATCGCAGACGCCGCCCGAGGACTTCAAGCCGCTGCTGCCCACGGACCTCATTAAGTATCCTTAGATTAAGTAACTTTAATCCGTAGCGTATTAATTCCTTTCTGCTTAGCTTGCACCTATATGTCATTAAAGAATCCGATACCGTAATAACTACTCTTAAAGTAACTATATGTCTTTCCTTTTTTTTTATAAATCTAACTTGAAAGTGGCAGGTTGGCGTTAAGGTGAAGACCCTATAGGTGTGTTTGTAAAAATTCAAAAAAAAAACAAAAAAGAAAAGTTCTTTTCTACGAATTCGGGACTACGCACACGCAATACACCGCACTACACTTTTCAAGATTATTTATATTTATACATAGATACACTATCTTTTTATTTTCTATATAACATTTTGGGTTTCTCTTGTCTAAACCGTTGGAATCGGTTAAAGTTCCAGTATCAGGCGTCCATGGGAGACTAGCTGTCTTGAGCTCGTCTGTTCCTGTCTTTTCTTCCTACCAGGTACCACAAGGCGATAGATCTATCGGCGACAGGTTGGGTACAGGTAAGTCATTAGAATTACCTAACGCGGCGTAAATTTTTTTTTTGCTATTACTATTCCCATATGGTCGCGTATCGATACTCGGGCTTGGCATTATAAAAAAAAAAAAAAAAATTATTATTATTTCTCGATTGTGTAAATAGATTAGTACAAAATTCATTGTACTTTAGTAAGCTAACTGGTAGTAGATTTTTTTTTTCCTTTTTGTTTTATCACACTACACTCTAGAATTAAGTTTTGCTGAGGGGAGAAGCTGTATGGAATTAGTGGATATATTGCTTTTAGATGTATTGTTTTTTTTGGATAACCACTCTTCAGGAGAAATTTGTAAATTATGTATTTATGAACTTTAATTAAGTATTTAAATATGGAGGAATAAATTAAGATTGTACCGATTCGGTAAGAAGTAAAACGGTGTTGTTCTTGTAACATTTGGGGCGATCAAGCAAAGGTTCAGGGCTTTTATCGTCATTGGTAGGGTGGGCAAAGGAGTTTCACTTACAGCAGAGCTCCGGATTGTGAATCATGTCAGATTTTCCTTTTTCTTCTTTCTTTCTTTTTATTCAGGTTTAGCAACTTCTACACTTCTTACAAAGCACGTTAAATTTTTCTTGTTTATGCGAGTTGATGCAATTAATTGAACCCCCCCCCCCGGACTGAAGCAGCCGTAGATAATCCAGAACGTGCGCATCAAGGCTTTGGCTTTGGCCTTTTTGATCGTAAGGTCTCTTGGTCAAAGAGTTCTAGCTCAAGCTCAGGGGTAGTGGCCTATTATTTCTCTCTTAGCACTGCTCTCGAAGCAAGCATCCTGAAGAGCATTCCACCGTGTACACCTACAACGGGGTAAAGCCACATCTACACCCATAGATGAAAGCCGTACGCGTGGTCGGAACACGGAAATATATCTTCCGATACATTTCGGAAGGGAAAAACATAACAAGAAATGGCGCCCAACGTGGGGCCCGAATGCATTAGGAATTGCGGGTCATGGATAATAAAGTCTAGGCTCCGACCAATGTTTTTTTTTTGCTTCACTTAAAATTTTTTTTTTTGTTCAACAGTATCTGGAATTACGAACTGTTGCCTTTTAGAGCACTGTTCGTCCGATATTTGGAGTTCAAAAGCCTCATTTTTCTAATTGGGAAACATTTACAGTATCGGAATTGCGGAGGCATATCGGAAAATCGAATTGTTCTTGGACCTACGATAAATGTTTCCTAACCTCAAAATCCTGTATGGGAGGAAATATGAACGGACTTACCCTAGGAAGTAGGCCATTCATCCCCCATACCATCAATTAAATTCTCATTTTTTTTCACCTTTCTGTACTTTATCATCTGACGATCCTACAGTCCAGATAGAACAACACCAGTTTTATTAAACCGAATTGGTCTTTATGTATTCCTATATTATTAAAGATATCTTTCACTATTATATTAATTTCTTTCTGTTTTTTTTCTCGCCAAACCTTTTTCGTAGAATAAGGGTTTGAACTTATACTTATACTTTTACTACCATTCATTTGGATCATTTTTTTTTTGCGAGCACGTATGTAGTTTTTTTCATTATTCACAATGAGCACTCGACACAGTTTAGATGGTAACACAGCCCTGAGATCGGCGGAAAACGTTTGCAGCGTCTGCCACAAAATATTAGGTAGTTCGTTGGACCTAGTCTCGACTAAATGTAAGCACTTATTTCACCGACCCTGTATCACGGAACGCCTGAAGAGATCTCAGATGTGTCCAGTATGCGGATTCAAATGCTTCGCCAAAGATTTGGGTAGAGTGGAGAGAAAATATCCCGACTCTGATGTAGCTAAACGTTACCATACCAGATTTCAAGATCGAGATCAAAATCCATTGGATTGGTCGATGCCAACATCACCCTCTGCTCAAGTAGGCTCAACCTTAACCGGTACCAAGCCTAAAACATCTTCGCAATTAATTCCAAGTACGAATGACTCACATCACTCCCTAGAGGAGTTTTCGACGAACCCTTTGGTTGAACCACCTCAAATTGTTCAGACGCCTGCGGGGAAAGCATCCGCTATTTCAAGGAATGATTCAAGCGACATAGCTGCCGCTATGCCTATTCCAGGGGCCGAAGCATTGAACACCTTCACTGCTCAGTTAATGAGTAATCTCGATAAAAAGTTGCAGGACGGCTTGGATCAGATAATGAAGCGTTTCGAACGTTCAGTAGCTCTGAATCAACCCGATCCGGTAAATACCACCATGACTAATCCCCAGCACGCACGCGAGCCTGTATGGCCCCGCGAAGAACCATATCCGTGCAGAGATCCCCGGAACCCAAATCACAGATCTGCTCCATGGAATCATGACTCCATTTGGACGACAGACCCATTTCCTCACCAGACCTTCAACAACCCAGCTAGTACACGGATGGACACGAGTCGAGCGGCTCAGATCATTCAGAGCTGGAATATTCGATTCGACGGTTCGAACAGCGGTTCGACCGTCGATTCTTTCATTTACCAGTTGTCAGCACTAACCAAAGACTGTCTAAATAACAACTTCCCTTTACTTTGTGATCACCTACACACTCTCTTTAACGATAGGGCAAGAGAATGGTACTGGAGGTACCGTAAATCAGTAGATAGAATCTATTGGGATCACTTCTGCCAAGCTATACGTCAGCAATTTCAAGACCATATGTCTGATACTGATCTTCGCGAGCTCATTTGCAACCGTAAACAAAAAGACAAGGAGCCATTCGAAGAATTTTACAACTCTATCATGAAATTGTGTGAACGACTTTTAGTTCCCTTGCGTGAACCCGACCTGGTTGAAGTGTTACATCGCAATCTGCGAGCGGATATTCGTCAGCAGACTTTCTATATGAGCTTTACTTCACTGTCCCAGTTGCGAAACTTCTGTTTACGCAGAGAGACCATTTTCCAAGAATTCCAGACTAAACCAACATTTCCTTACCGGCACTTCAGCAGACAGCCCGTCAACGAGATATCTTCGACTCTCGCTGATGATGAATCTTCTACATCCCACAGGGATATATCGGAGGTCTGCAGATTAAAATGTTGGAATTGTCGTATGGATGGGCATGGGTACAAAGAGTGTTTAAAGGAACGGACCGTGTTTTGTTACGGCTGCGGTGCTTCAAACACTTATCGGCCTAGCTGCACTAATTGTAAATCGCAGGGAAACCCGAAGAGGGACGGAGGGAATGCCACCCACCCACGTCCCCAATAACTCCAGAGGGTGTAGCCAATAAAGATAGCAAAGGCACATTGACAGCTTCTGAGAAAAAGGCGGAACTATCAGTAACTCCTAACATCATTCTAGCTAACACTCAGACTAAAACCGGGCCACCGCGAAATACACCAAAATTACACCCAATCACGCCTTACCATACAAGATTCGCGAACTATAAATTGGTTAGAAAGAAGATTTTTAATCCACCAGCAACGACCGTATCATCCCTATCAGTAACCAAACTTCATCCCCGTCGTTCAACGCGTCGAGCGCGTTTCTTTTGGAAACACGTTCGTTCGATTAGGAAGCAACTGAAACAGTCGGTAGCTACTTTAACCAAGAGCGACCGAGACATAAGACCGTATGCGAGAGTGAAAATATTGGACCAACCCTTTTTAGGCTTGTTGGACAGCGGAGCATCACTGTCTTGTTTTGGTGGTAAAGCCGCCAAGGAGATCCTCGAAAAAGATTTAACACGAAATAAGTTTACAACGTCCGTCAGTACCGCCGACGGCACGTCACAAAGCGTGGTAGGCAGTATCCAAGCAGACGTGACCTACAATGGCGTAACTCGCAATCTCAAATTGTTTATCGTTCCGACTATTACTCAAGACCTTTATCTGGGAGTAGACTTTTGGTCCGTTTTCAATATCGCACCTCATATCATTGGTGAAGTCTCACATTCACCCCGGGAGGACATCAGCACCCAGTCATCTCAGTACCACGTTCTTACTCAGGTACAAAAGATGGAGCTTGACAATGCTGTGTCCCTGTTCCCATCGTTTGCCAAAGAAGGTCTGGGAAGAACAAGCCTGTTGGAGCATGTCATCGAGATTGAGAAGGAGGCCCGACCTATCAAGCAGCGATATTTCCCTACTTCACCCGCAGTGGAGAAGTTGATACATTCAGAAATAGATCGAATGTTGTCACTTAACGTCATTGAGGAATCGCAGAGCCCTTGGAGCAGTCCAGTGGTGCTGATTAGGAAACCAGGAAAAGTCAGGGTGTGTCTCGATTCAAGAAAGGTTAACAGCGTTACGGTTAAGGATGCATATCCCTTGCCTCAAATTGACGGTATCCTCAGTCGGCTGCCTAAAACCGAGTTCATATCGAGCCTTGACTTAAAAGATGCCTTTTGGCAGATTCCCCTTGAGACTAGTTCCAGGGAGAAAACTGCATTTACGGTTCCTAACAGACCATTGTACCACTTCAGGGTGATGCCCTTCGGTCTCTGCAACTCCCCTCAAACAATGTGTCGCTTGATGGACAGGGTAATTCCTCCCAACCTTAAAGAGCGCGTGCTTGTCTATATGGACGACCTACTGCTGTTGTCGACAACATTTGAGGAACATATCCAATTGTTAAGTGAAGTCGCCAGGAGATTGAGATTGGCTGGACTGACGTTAAACGTAGGAAAAAGCAAATTCTGCATTAAAGAGGTTAAGTACCTAGGGTACGTCGTTGGGTACGGCACTGTCCACACCGATCCAGACAAAGTGACAGCCATTTCGGACTTTCCCCAACCCCCCACCGTTCGTCAATTGAGACGTTTTCTCGGAATGGCGGGCTGGTATCGGAGGTTTATTCAGGACTTCGCAGGCATCACAACCCCCTTGTCAGATTTGTTGAGAAAGTCCAAAGTTTTCCAATGGACAGAAGAAGCGCAAATCGCCTTTGAGAGCATAAAAACAAAACTTACAGCTGCACCTATTCTGATAAACCCTGACTACACGAAGCCGTTCGTCATACAATGTGACGCCAGCTCATGTGGAGTTGGAGGAGTCCTGGCTCAAGCTAACGAGGAAGGAACGGAACTACCGATTGCTTACTTCTCACAAAAACTAAGTCCCACTCAGAGAAAGTACAGCGTCACGGAGCTAGAACTTTTAGCGGCCATCCTGAGCCTTAAAAAGTTCCGAGCGTATGTAGAGGGTCAAGTGTTTAAAATTGTTACAGACCATGCCAGCCTCAAGTGGATCATGAGTCAAACCGACCTCTCTGGACGATTGGCCAGATGGTCGTTGAAACTCCAGAACTACACGTTCTCCATCGAACACCGTCGTGGTTCGCAGAATGTTGTACCAGACACCTTGTCACGTGTAAACGAGGGCGATATCTCTCAAATAAGCGATCCCATTCCGGAAGTAGATTTGGAATCAAACCATTTTGAGACGGAGGAATACCAACGCCTTCGGCTGCAGGTGCTAGAGAACCAAGCCAAATTGCCCGATCTCAAGGTTGTAGATAGGTTTGTCTACAAACGCACTGAATTTTACAGGGATGGAGAAATCCAAGAAGGTACTGCGTGGAAGCTATGGATACCTACAGCCATGGTTCCCGACGTACTACATCTATATCATGACTCTCCCAAGTTCGGTCACGGAGGTATAGGTAAGACCCTCGAACGAGTGAGGAGAAATTTCTATTGGCCAGATATGGTGGGTGATGTAAAGACCTTCGTGAACAATTGCACAACATGCAAACAATGCAAAGCCACGAACCAAGTTCTTCGGGCACCGATGGTAAAACCGATGAGGTCGGAACGACCGTTCCAAAGGCTGTATATGGATTTCCTGGGACCCTACCCAAGATCCAAAGCGGGTAACATAGGTATATTTATTGTGCTAGACCATCTGACTAAATTTCCACTGTTTAAACCAGTGAAGAAAATCTGTGCGACGGCCGCGATCGAGTATTTGGAGAATGATGTATTCAGCGTGTTCGGAGTACCGGAAGATGTGCGCTCCGACAATGGTTCGCAGTTTAGGAGTCAGATGTTTGAAAGCTTCCTGGCGAAACACGCGATACATCATACCTTTACAGCCATTTACTCTCCCCAAAGCAATGCATCGGAGCGGGTAAACCGATCAATCTTGGCGGGAATTCGATCCTATCTGGGTAAAGACCAGAGATGCTGGGATGCCAATCTGCCTATGATTGGAAGTGGCTTGCGCAGTTCTTATCACCAATCTATAGGGTTTTCTCCGTATTTCACCTTGTTTGATCACCAGATGGTAACAAACGGGAAGACGTACGATCTCTTGCGAAAACTACGATCATTGGAAAATGGTGAAACTATTTTAAATGAGTCAGACAAGCAACGGGTTATCAGAGAACAAGTACAGTCAAACATCCGCAAAGCGTTTGAAAACAGTGCAAAGCGTTACAACCTTCGGAGCTCGGAGGCTAAATTCACGGTAGGTCAGCAGTTGTTTCGGCGAAACTTCACACCCAGTGATGCGTCGAAGAAATATAGCCATAAACTAGCGCCTAAATTCCTTCCAGCGCAAGTGATCAGGAAGATTGGTAGCAATTATTATGAGCTACAGGATGCAAACGGTAGAACAGCCATCTTCAGCACCAAGGACATTCGACCTTAATATTCAGAGTTTGTGCTCCACCTTGAAAAAGTCGATGCCCAAAATCTGTTTTGTAATTTGCTTTACCATAAACCATTTTTATTATCGCCTACGTTCGCTTCCAATATTTGAAGCATAATTTTTTTTATTGGCCGCATAAAAATTTTTTTTGACGCTCGGTGTACGTTGCCTTTTTCCACATTTGAGACCAATTATAATGGCCGCCTAGCGGACTTGTAAATAAATTCCAAAATACTCTTTCCGCTATTGAATACCCACCGCATACATATTTTCTCCAGTGCACAAGCAATGCCAGACCCTATGTTAAAAACAACAACACTAACCGGTGTTCATGGTCATTGACGATGACGATCATGCCACTCGGCTTGGGTAAGCAATTCGCGAATTGTGATTGGCCACGAAAAATCACCTTATCGCACGAGTGCATTTTTTTTATACCCTATTCTAGGGGTATATTAATTTTGACGCATAGTTTGTAACATACCTTAATATTGCCCGTAGACCCCTAAAAGTTACTATATTTATGATCAGCATCGATAGTAATGTCGATCTAGCCATGTCCGTCCGTCCGTCCGTCCGTCCGTCCGTCGGCAAAAATTAGGCCTTTAAACTGGACCTAGAGAGCTGAAATTTTAACCATATACTCTCTAGGGTCCCGAAATAATCAAGTTTACGAATTTTTGAAATCCGCCCACAGACACGCCCACAAACTCAAAAAAACAAAATTTTGGAAAAAATCGAATTTTGAGCTAGGAAGCTGAAATTTTTTATATATGATCTATGACTCCTAAAACTGCTCGGGATATAAAATTTTCAAAATCCGCCCACTGCCACGCCCACAAAAAAATAAAACAATTTTATTGAAAAACCAAAATTTGAGCTAGGGAGCTGAAATTTTTAATATATACTCTCTAGGGGCCCTTTAAGCTCATGTATAAATATTTTCAAAATCCGCCCACTGACACGCCCACAAATAAATAAAACAATTTTTTTGAAAATCCAAAGTTTGAGCTAGGGAGCTGAAATTTATAATATATACTCTCTAGGGGCCCTTTAAGCTCATGTATAAATATTTTCAAAATCCGCCCACTGACACGCCCACAAATAAATAAAACAATTTTTTTGAAAATCCAAAGTTTGAGCTAGGGAGCTGAAATTTATAATATATACTCTCTAGGGGCCCTTTATGCTCATGTGTTAATTTTTTTTTAAATCCGCCTACTGACACGCCCACAATTAAATAAAACAATTTTATTGAAACACCCAAGTTTGAGCTAGGGAGCGTTTTTTTTGATAAAATCCTTTAAATGTTATATAACAAAATATGTAGAGCGTTCTTAACAATTTAACCATACTTAGACTTTTGTCACGCCCACTTATGAGGGATAGGAATAAGAATAGGGTATCCAACAGTTCGCCCAGGCGGACTGTAGCCCGTCCCTATGTTTTTCTCTTGTCACAATCGAAGGGGTATGCAGATATGTATGCATGTTCAGCTGGCATCGTCAACAAGTTCCCGTTGAGGAACTTGTGCACTGAAGAATGTATGAAGGAATGTTGGGATACAAATAGAAGCGAGGTTGTGATTGGGGGTAGAGATAGAATGCACAGTGTGTTCCTGTCGAAAAGAGGATTTATGCGACAAATAGAAGCGAAGCCGGGATTTTTCGAGGCGAGGTAATAGTTGAGTGGTACGATCTGGTTAGGCTTGGGTTGGTGACGGTTGAGAGAGTCAGTTTTGGTTTGGAAAGGAAAGAAGCTGGTTCAGTTTTTAGATGGCGAGTGCCAATAAGTAAATTTAAATGACAGTCTAGTATGGCGAGTGCCAATAATTTAAATTACAGTTTAATATGGCGAGTGCCAATAATTTAAATTACATTTTAGTGTGACAAGTGTCAATAATTAAATTTACATTAGAGTCTAGTATGGCGAGTGCCAATAATTTAAATTACAGTTTAATATGGCGAGTGCCAATAATTTAAATTACAGTTTAGTATGGCGAGTGCCAATAATTTAAATTACATTTTAGTGTGACAAGTGTCAATAATTAAATTTACATTACAGTCTAGTATGACGAGTGCCAATAAGTAAATTTAAATAAACCTATTTAAATAAATTCTGGTGCGTGGTCTCATAGCTTTGAAGGCTCAGACAGGGGCAAGTGCGAGAAAGCATGGTGGTGACGGAGTGTTCGGTGGGGGGGGGGGGGGGGGAGACCCTTTTTAATGATGGCACGTGAAAGCAAACGGGTCAGGACCCACTTGTGTTCAGAAAGCGTTCGTAGAATAGCAGTCAGTGCGTGAAGTTTTAGTGTTCCTGGTGACATACCTCTGCATGCTACATTAGGCCGCAGGGGGCACTTAGCTAACAAAAAAAAAAAAAAAAAAAAAGGGGGAACTTAAAAGGAGCTGTGTTAAAACCCCAAAGTGAACCTACTACACGTCGATACCTCCCCTACGCTACCCAAAAAAATCATATCAACAAAAAAAAAAAGAAAAAAAAAAAACTGTAAACAAAAATATAGTACAACCCGTAAAGAAAAAAAACAATTGCCGTCGTGAATATCGCAGACGCCGCCCGAGGACTTCAAGCCGCTGCTGCCCACGGACCTCATTAAGTATCCTTAGATTAAGTAACTTTAATCCGTAGCGTATTAATTCCTTTCTGCTTAGCTTGCACCTATATGTCATTAAAGAATCCGATACCGTAATAACTACTCTTAAAGTAACTATATGTCTTTCCTTTTTTTTTATAAATCTAACTTGAAAAGTGGCAGGTTGGCGTTAAGGTGAAGACCCTATAGGTGTGTTTGTAAAAATTCAAAAAAAAAAAAAAAAAAAAAAAAGTTCTTTTCTACGAATTCGGGACTACCCACACGCAATACACCGCACTACACTTTTCAACATTATTTATATTTATACATAGATACACTATCTTTTTATTTTCTATATAACATTTTGGGTTTCTCTTGTCTAAACCGTTGGAAACGGTTAAAGTTCCAGTATCAGGCGTCCATGGGAGACTAGCTGTCTTGAGCTCGTCTGTTCCTGTCTTTTCTTCCTACCAGGTACCACAAGGCGATAGATCTATCGGCGACAGGTTGGGTACAGGTAAGTCATTAGAATTACCTAACGCGGCGTAAATTTTTTTTTTGCTATTACTATTCCCATATGGTCGCGTATCGATACTCGGGCTTGGCATTATAAAAAAAAAAAAAAAAATTATTATTATTTCTCGATTGTGTAAATAGATTAGTACAAAATTCATTGTACTTTAGTAAGCTAACTGGTAGTAGATTTTTTTTTCCTTTTTGTTTTATCACACTACACTCTAGAATTAAGTTTTGCTGAGGGGAGAAGCTGTATGGAATTAGTGGATATATTGCTTTTAGATGTATTGTTTTTTTTGGATAACCACTCTTCAGGAGAAATTTGTAAATTATGTATTTATGAACTTTAATTAAGTATTTAAATATGGAGGAATAAATTAAGATTGTACCGATTCGGTAAGAAGTAAAACGGTGTTGTTCTTGTAACATTTGGGGCGATCAAGCAAAGGTTCAGGGCTTTTATCGTCATTGGTAGGGTGGGCAAAGGAGTTTCACTTACAGCAGAGCTCCGGATTGTGAATCATGTCAGATTTTCCTTTTTCTTCTTTCTTTCTTTTTATTCAGGTTTAGCAACTTCTACACTTCTTACAAAGCACGTTAAATTTTTCTTGTTTATGCGAGTTGATGCAATTAATTGAACCCCCCCCCCCGGACTGAAGCAGCCGTAGATAATCCAGAACGTGCGCATCAAGGCTTTGGCCCAGCTACAGCTGAGATCGTAAGGTCTCTTGGTCAAAGAGTTCTAGCTCAAGCTCAGGGGCAGTGGCCTATTATTTCTCTCTTAGCACTGCTCTCGAAGCAAGCATCCTGAAGAGCATTCCACCGTGTACACCTACAACGGGGTAAAGCCACATCTACACCCATAGATGAAAGCCGTACGCGTGGTCGGAACACGGAAATATATCTTCCGATACATTTCGGAAGGGAAAAACATAACACCGCTAAGGTCCCTGGCTCGGCTGCATGGGTCCATAAGCGCCATTGGGGACCGTGGAATTAATTTTATTTACCCATCTTTGGGTTATAAGGCTACGATCTACTAATACTGACTTACCTGATTCTCTTTCTTCTTCATCCTCTGATTCAGCTGTTTCCACTAGTATCTTGTACTTCTTTTCTAGGTATATGGCGTTGCTTCTCTCGCTTAGCTGCTTTTCTTCCTCGAGTTGTTGCATCAAGATCTGTTGCTGATTCAGTCTGCTCCGGGATGAAACCTTTGATTCCGCTGCTGATTTCGCACGTCTACCTTGGTCGACGTGAGCCGGAATGGGTGAAATCGGCTGGGTACTTTCACGGCACTTAACGCAATGCCAGCTGACTTCCTCGACGCGAGAATCCACTTGTGCGCAGTCAAAGTGGTACCATTTGCTGCAGTCATCACATGCCACCATTGCGGAGGTATCCGGCCGCTTGCACAACTCGCAACTCACCTTATCCACAGGTGTTGATGTGCCTGCTTGTGCATAAGTGTTTGAGGGCATGGCCGACGTATCCAATACGAATATTCTTAGAATAAGAATTTTTAAGAAATTGTTATGGCTAAGTTTCTATAGCCGCGTGCGTCGAATAAAACAATTATTCCTCTTTAAGCGTGTAATTTATTCCAAAATTATAATAATTCAATGTTACAAATTTTTATGTTACCTTAGTTTCTTTTCTTTCTCGTTTATTTATTCTTTATTCTTTAATTTCAATTAATTTAAATATTTATGACACCCTCTTTGTCAGCGAACAAAAGTCAATTACACAAAATGAGAATGCTAGGAAGTGTATGCAAGGAAAGTTTCTTTCAATACTTAAAGGTGGAGTTACATGGTTTGTTTAGACAGTGCCTGTTGACGGTGTAACTTGAGACGGCAGTAACAGTTGGGTTTCGTATGAACACAATCGCCGTTGGCATGACTCTCCAGGGTGCAGACAGACTAAGCAAATTCTCCTCGACGTATGTAGGAAATCCGCGGCATTATTGTTGTCTCTCAACAGAAAAGACTGCAGACAGACTACTGGCGTTCTCACGGAACACTACACTTTTGCCAAGCTCCTTAAAGTGCTAGGCCTAAGCGATACCACCAACTGCGAAGCCTGTGGAGAAAGCGACGACACTGCGGAACATTTCCTCTGTGATTGTCCTGCTTTTGCTCGTATCAGGTGGCAGGTATTTGGTGCGGATATGGTGAGTGCTGTAAACCTAAGCTCCTTATCATTGAATCGCCTTCTCGTTTTTCTTAGGAAAACGCGTAAATTTTCACAGTAAAATGTGGTGTGTCTGCCTGGTAGTAGGTTAGGTTAGGTAAGTGGGTTGGTGAGGCTGCGGTGTCGATGCTGCGTCATCGCACTCAGGTCAGTGTTGACCCATTGTGATGCCCATAGGGGGTCCACGTGTGTTAGGTTGTGGTATCTTCCTTTTCTCGTTTGTGATGTTGGTCATATCCTCTCCAGCCATCCGGTTTTCGCTGAGAATCTGAAAAGATTGCCTGGTAGTACAATGGACCAGTATTGAGTCTGAGTGCTCCAGTGTAGAAAGTCTCGCACCCCGAAAAAAAAACCCACATGTGCAACAAGAAATTGCCATCATTCAGTATGCTGCTTGCCTGACCTTAATATCACTGAACGACCAAATAGACTTAGATGTTAGGTGTTATTGTTGAATTTCACAGCACGAAACGTCAAACCGCAAAGTTGTACGAAATTGTGCTGTACAATCGGTGTAGCAAGATTAGGAATAGGGACAACTTACAACAAGAATTGACATGCAGTAAGCAACTCGTGTCATGTTACATACAAAATCATCTTGCTGGGGGGTCCTTGCTGCTCTTAAACAAATTACTTGTACCGTTTTTCTTTCTTTTCATATGTTTTAACTCTTACAAATTTAACGAAAAGTAAAAAGTAATAATTATTAGAGATTAGCAATGTTGGTCTTCAAAAAATGTTAAAGTTTTCTCCTAAAAAATAAAAATCTTGTTTCCGTTTTTAACGCAGGAAGTAGGTTGTTGAAGAAATTCCGTCCTGCATACATCATTGAATTTCTGGTATTGCTTCTGTTGCACCGAATTGGTCTGAGGTTTTCATTATTTCTCGAGTTGTACGGCTGTACTTCAGATACCATGATAATGTTATCTTTCAAGTATGATGGCAGCATTCCGTATTTCATTTTGAATATACATAAATATCATCGTATTGTAGGTAATATGTTGCTCAACTTTCACCCATTTTAATACTTCTAGCATTTGTTGTAGTGGGGTAGATCGGCTGCACCTAAGGGTCGATCGCATTACTTTGCTTTATAGTAGCTGAATACCCCGTTTTATTTCATTTTGGCATCCATATAAGATTGTTGTGCAAGACAAAAAGCTCGGTAACACCAAGTCATTGTACAGAATAATTTCATTTCCCATAGTTAAAACAAGTCTGATACGTTTGAAATTGTTTCTTAGATTAGAAAATCTTGGCAGATATATTCATCTTTAAAGATATTTTTGTACACATGTTATTTACGACACCTCCAGTAATGTATGTTAAAGTGCCATCAGCAAATAAGACAACTGTACAGAACTTCAAAACAATTCTTACATCATTAATATACAACAGAAACAAAACAACACACAAGATAGCACCTTGCGTAACTCCTAACTCGAGAGTCTGAAATGTTATCACCGAGCTTTGTTCTTTGACCTCTGCCCCGCAAATAGGATTGAAACCATTTTAACTCTGTGCCTTTGATTTCTAAGGAATCTGATTTTGTTTGTAGTATTTGTCCTTCTATAGTTTCGATCGCTCGCCTAAAGTCGAGAAATATTGCTGTGATCGATAAAGGGCAAAGTACTCTATCGATGCTGTTCCTGCATTCATTTATTAAATAATTTATTGCTGTTTCATAAAAATGTTCGCTTCTAAAACCCGATTGTACCTCAACTTACAAATTATTTTGTTCGATGTACTCTGTAAGTTGTTCACTAACGACGCGTTCTAACACTTTTTCAAACATCGGCAACATATTGATTGGACGAAAGTTTTCACCGTTAACAGTATCTTTCACCTTTTCAACTGGTATAACTGTAGATTCCTTCCAACCGATTGCGAAAACTCTATGACATAGCGATGAATATATTATTAGCATAAGCATTGGTCCTATAACTTCTAAAGAATAATAAATTATGGCTCTATTTATTCCATATTATGTCTTTTTTATGATTGCACTTTTTTATATCATCGCAAATGGTTCGTTCATTACAGAATTTAAACTTAAATCTAGTAGCTATGCTTATCACAGAAGGTTCGCATTGCGCAAAAGGAATGGATTGATATATCACAAACACTTTCTACAAAGTAATTATTGAAGTTATTATCTATTAGTAATGGATCTCTGACTTTAAAATAAAAAAATTGTATACTCGAGTATGTGTTTTGAGCATTTTAATGTTAAATGCTTTTGATATTTTCCAAATTCCTTTTTGATCACCTGCTTTGCTTTCAATTTGTTCACAAATGTATCTGTTTTTGACAGTTTTGTTTGCATTATAATATATCCTCGGATTGCTCAGGAAATTAAAGATTTTATTTGCTGGTTATTTTCCACGTCTTTATTCTTTTTAAATACCAAATGGAGAGAGCGAGTGACAGTTCCACTTCTTCCTCCTACATTATTTTTAGTGATGCCAAGTCACTCTTACAATTTGGTTATTACAGTTCGGCCACTCTGACCATACAATAGACCTAGTGTTGCCTTGTAGATGTAAACTATTTTGGTCAACATTTTTACCGAACTCAGCCCATTTCTTTAATCTACTCGATCTAAAATGCCATGATATGGTATCTGTGTCACTTGGAAACCTTCAATGTCTTCTACTAAGTAACGATCGTTTTCCCATTTTTTCTTTATAACATATGGGCCACGATATTTAGGTATTAATTTCTTGTTAGTTCCAATGGAGGTATCTACATTCTTAATTACAACAAAATCACCGACTTCAAATTGTTTGGCTAGGGTATGATGTTCGTTGAAATAGTGCAAATTGTACAGCTGGGACTTCTTGATTGCTTCAGACGCTTCACTTCGCATCTTAACTAAATCGACCCTATCATATCGCGGTTAACACGCTCAACTTGGCCATTCGACCCTTGTTCCGGGAGTATTTACGGGGTATAGTTTGATAAACTTTGTAAAACCGTCTATAACTCCAAGAACGTGTTTACTTCGCGAATTTATTGATGGCAACGGACCGAAATGGTCGATATGTATCGTATCGAAAGGCTCTGCCCGCTTTGTTATATTGTACAAACACCGTTCGGTGTTTCTATGAGGTGTTGAATTGTATATACACTTCAGGCAATTTCCAATAACTCGGTTCAACTTTTCTTTTACATTAGGAATCCAGTAATGTTTCAGAAGTTGACTAGCGCATTTGTCAATACCTAAGTGTCCATGTTTTTCATGTATCGATCGCATAACGTTTTCTTCGCGTTCCTTAGGAACATAAAGTTGGCGCCTATTCCGCTGCCCCACACGGAAAACTAAACCATCCTCCAACACATACCCAGACAACTCACTCTCCTCTAATTGGTCTCTGATTGTCTGTACGTTTTCATCGCGCGATTGAGTGATCTGAATATTTTTGTTCAACTTTTCAGTCGTCACTGCAGCGGCAATAGGGACACGGCTAAGCGCATCAACATGTGCCAATCGTTCACCTTTCCGATGCTGTACTTGGTAGTTATAATTCTCAAAAGTCAGCGCCCACTTTGCTATCCTAGGATTCACATCCTTTTTTCGTAAGGTTTGAGAAAGTGCTTCACAATCAGTGACAATAACAAACGGCAAACGGTCGAGAAATGTATTAAAGCGTTCTAGGGCATGAACAACCGTTAACGTTTCTAACTCAAAACTAATTAGTCTGGATTCCGCGCTGGTCGTTTTCCTAGAAAAGAAGGCGACTGGGTGAAACTTATTATCATCTTGTTTTTGCATAAGGACCGCGCCAAAACCAGGTGAGCTTGCATCGCAATGCAACTCAGTTTCTCGCTTAGGGTCATATATTGCCAACACTGGCGAACAGACCAACCTATTTCTCAACTGTTCAAAGGCAGCAGTACACTCATCGGTCCAAACAAACTTAACATTTTTCTTTAATAAGTTCGTCAACGGTCTGGCTATACACGAGAACCCGGAGACAAAGCGCCGGAAATAAGAAAACAGGCGATTGCATCTCTGGACTTCTTTCGCATTTCGGGGCATCGGATATATCCGTATTGCCTCTAGATGATTATCATTAGGACGGATTCCCTTTCCATCTATATGATAACCAAGGTAATCAACCCCGTTATACGCAAACTTACATTTCTTCATATTTAATTCTAAGCCGGCTTCCCGCAGTAATCGGAACACTTTACTAAGAATTTCAATATGCGTTTGCATGTCTCTAGTTGCAATGGAGATATCATCGAGATATAACCCTTTATCAATCAACGACTTTAAGGCTAAGTAGATATATCTCTGAAAAACAGCCGGTGCATTTTTAAGACCGAAGGGCATATAGACATATTCGAATTGTCCAAAAGGTGTGACAAAAGCAGTATATTTCACTGATTCTTCAGAAAGTTTGATGTGATGGAATCCGTCTTTCAAGTCCAAAGTGGTAAAAATTGCAAAATATTCTAAACAGTCCTCTATTAGTGGCTAAGGAAAATTATATCGGATCGTATGCTTGTTAAGGGCACGATAATCCACACACATACGTACTTCGCCATTCTTCTTCCTTACTAGTTCAAGGGCTGATGCGTAAGGCGAATCGCTATGTCTAATAACACCCTTTTCCAAAAGTCTGTCAATTGTATTCTGAACTTCCGTTCGTTCATAATAAGAAAGCCGCCGGGGTGAGCAAAATATTGGCACGTCCTTTGTCAAACTTATCTTCATGGAATAATCCATCGGTTTTAATTCTACATTGCAATTCGAAAATGTTTTTCCTCAAAAGAAGCTTTGATAGCACTTGAATGAGTTGCATCCAGACATTCGTTTATATTCATTTGATAATTTACCCCTTTACCAATCCCAACTGCACTTACTAATAAACCTAGATCAACAAAATTCCTCATATCTTTATCGTCTTTAAATTCTACTGATTCTAATTCTGATACATCAAAAATGTGCGCAACATTTCTGTGGCTTTGTTGTCGTTATTGTGTTTATTAGCTGAGGCGGTTTTATTAATAACATCTAATTGGTTTGGATTTTTTAAAAAATTAAAATACATAAGTGAACTGATCGTTTCTTTCGACAGATTAAATATTTTATTTTGTATTTCATGTTTTCTTAATTTCAACAAAAGGCCACGGTTATAAGCTTTCTTCAAGCTGCATAAATAAAGGTTAAATTTGTGTAAGGCATCCCGCCCGATAAGAAGGGGTACCACAGACTCATCATCTGGTAGTACAATGAATTCATGAACTATTATTCTCTTTCGAAATCTAACTTTACATTTTATGGTGCCATACGTACATAAAAACTTATTCCTCATCCCTCGGTATAATGACTGCCTCTTCTTTTCAAATACGAATGGTACAATAGATCTTCTTATAAAACTAATTGGGCTACCGGTATCAAAGAGAGAAAATAACCACTTAGACTCAACTTATTCCATTGATTAATAAAGGCAATACTAACTTTTTGGAAGGGCTTTTTCTTCTCAGCTAATTCTTCAGCGCCAGACCAGGCTAATCTTGTTCATCGGTATATTCCTGTACAGCAGCAGTCACACGTTTCTTCTTCGGGCAGTTTTGATGGAAGTGTCCCACCTCGTGACAAGTAAAACAAGAGTTGAGCGGACGCTTTGGCTTCGGGCACTGACTCTGATAGTGCCCGAACTGGGAGCAATTGAAACATCGCACCTGTCCGACATCAGCATTCGGCGCTTGAACAGCGACAGAAGCAGCATTTGACTTCTTTGGAGTTGCAGCGACGTATGCAGCGGAAACAGCAGCTCTCATCGGGGCACACAGTCGGACACGTCTCTTCTCGTAGCGGTCCAATGATAATTTCAGCTGTTTAAGAGAAGTGGCACCCATCAGTGTAGCAGCGTTACTGCTGCGGTCGTTTAAACCCTCAATAATGCATTCAATTATGTCGGCTTCTGGAATATTAGCGTGCGAGGCAATTTCCTGCTTTTCAATGACGTATCTCTTTACAGATTCTGTAGGTTTCAGTGTGCGTGATTTTAACTGTTGAAATACCTCGTTCATATTTTGCACGCGGCCAAACTTCTCCATCAGGGCTTCCTTTAGTTCCTCATACGTATGTACGGAAATGGCTCGTAAGAAAACTTTAGCAGTACCACTGAGCACACGCCGTATACTAACAAATTTGTCACAATGATTGCCACCCAACACCGCGAAAGCATCCTCGATGTCATCGAACCACTTCCGAATATCGTAAGTATCGTCGCCACTAAAAGGGTGCACCATGGCTTCAAACGCAACAAAATCCAACTTATTGCCACCTGTGGCAACTCCTCCTTCAGCATTTGTAGCTCCTGTTGTTTGCGAAGCAATTTTATCTCTTGCTCCACCTTCACTAATTCGGCATCTCTTTGAACCTCTTGTGTTCCTCTCTGCAGTACCTTGTTTTCCGCACCTCGGTCGTCTTCTGGGCGTCGGTTATTTTCTGGACATCGGCGTTCGTCTGGGCGTCGGTTGGCATCGTTTTCTCCGGCGACCATTAACTGGTCGTACATTGGACGCAATTCGGCCACGGTGGAATCTTCCGCGAACTGCACGTTGGCTACAGATAGCGCCTGAATTATTACATGGCGTTGAACGTAGGCCATTTAATATTTTTTTTTATCTTTGAGTCCAAATCCCACTTCTGAAATATAATATATCTTCGGATTGCTCAGGAAATTAAAGATTTTATTTGCTGCTTATTTTCCACGTCTTTATTCTTTTTAAATACCAAATGAGGAGAGCGAGTTACAGTTCCACTTCTTCCTCCTGCATTATGTTTAGTGATGCCAAGTCACTCTTACAATTTGGTTATTACAGCATATAATTTTGTATCTGATGCAGTACGACTCAATGTTGCAATCCTGTACACTGTTATTTTGTCCATTTTTATACCCTATTCTAAAGGTACTTTTGTGTACTTGTAATGAAGGCTACAAAGAATTCTATTAACTTAATTCTTTATTACTTCTTATAATCGTGTTAATTAATATTTCATTTAGGTTAAATACATGTGAAGAAAAAACGTGTCGTTGCGCGTGGTTGAAATCTGAATGACATAAAAAGAAGTGCCGCTGTCACTTCACTTGTTGTTAAGTGTCACTGTTCAATTACAGGGTGTGAACGTAACACTCCTGCGCCCATAGATGAAACAACTTCCGAATTCTGGGCCTTGTTTCGAAGCCTTTCCGACCTGCGGACTTCGGTTGGACCTGCTACTGACTCGGAACTAGGAGTCTCTGCTGTTTCTTCCGAAGCTATGATTACAGGATTTGTACTGGTCTGCTCTACTGATCTACAACGAACTTGATCTGCATGGCGATGAACTTCTTGGCCGCCTTCAGACTCTATGACAACCGAGACTGGCCCCTTGACTTCTGTTATACGACCGGGTACCCATCTAGGTCCATTTGCATAATTTCGATACCATACCGGCTCACCACTATCGTAATTGTCTTTTTTGAGACAGGAATCTGCGACTCTCTTACTTGAATAGGCATTGATTCTGGATGTAGTTTATCAAAATACGAGGGCGGGTCAATAAGTCCGTGACTTTTTGAATTTCTGACCTCTTTACTGAAACGGCAACACTGCTCCTGTCAACAGGCATCTGTCAGTTGACTCCTGTCAAAATTTAAACTTGCTGCGTCAGTTAGTTTGTGTTTGACAGCTATTTTTATCAGACTACTCACTAATTTGAGGAGAAAATGGAAAAAAGTGAATTTCGTGTGCTTATTAAGCATTATTTCTTGCGAAAAAAAACCATTACCGAGACCAAGGCTAAGCTTGAAAAATACTATGGGGACTCTGCACCATCGATTTCAATGGTAAAAAAGTGGTTTACTGAATTTCGTTGTGGCCGTACAAGCACTGAAGATGCCGAACGTCCTGGACGCCCAGTTGAGGTCTCTACACCCGAAACAATCGAACAAATTCACGATATGGTGTTGGCCGACCGAAGATTGAAAGTGCGAGAGATTGTGGAAGCCGTAGGGATCTCGCATGGCTCAGTGGTTTCAATTTTGAATGATCACTTGGGCATGAGAAAGCTTTCCGCAAGATGGGTGCCGCGTTTGCTCACAGTCGACCACAAACGCAATCGTGTAACAACTTCACAGGAAGGTTTGGCGTTGTTTAATCGCAATATGGAGGAGTTTTTGCCCCGTTTTGTAACCGTGGACGAAACATGGATCCATCACAACACACCAGAGACCAAACAACAGTCAAAACAGTGGGTTTCTAAGGGTGAATCGGCGCCAAAGAAGGCCAAGGTGGGTTTGTCAGCCAATAAAGTTATGGCGACTGTTTTTCGGGATGCACGCGGGATAATCCACATTGACTACCTTCAAAAGGGAAGAACAATCAATGGGGAATATTATGCCAACTTATTGGACCGATTCAATGACAATTTGAAAAAAAACCGACCTCATTTGGCCAAGAAAAAAGTTCTTTTCCACCAAGACAATGCAAGGGTGCACACATGTGCAGTTGTCATGGCAAAAAACCATGAATTGGGCTATGAATTGCTCCCTCATCCACCCTATTCTCCAGAGCTCCGAGCGACTACTTCTTGCTCCCAAACCTGAAGAAATGGCTTGGTGGAAAAAGATTTGACTCCAATGATGAAGTCATCTCGTAAATAAAGGCCTATTTTGAGGACCTCGACAAATCATTTTTTTTGGAAGGGATAAAAAAATTGGAGAAGCGTTGGACAAAGTTTATAGAGCTCAAGGGAGACTACGTTGAAAAATAAAAAAAAAATTTATCAAAAAATCTGTGTTTTATTCCAAAAGTCACGGACTTATTGACCCGCCCTCGTAAGTTCTGGGTCGGCGATTGAAAAGTAACTCCGCAGGAGAACGCCCAGTAGAAGTATGTGGTGTGACATGTTGATCCAACAAAAATCGAGCTAACCGCAATCGTATATCTCCGTTCGGAATCTTCTACAAATAGCTCTTTGTCGTGCGGACCATTCGCTCCACTTGGCCATTTGTAGATGGATGAAATGGAGCTGAAAAGATATGTTTGATGAGATTATTTTCACAAAATTTATTAAATTCACAGGAGGTGAACGCCGTTCCATTGTCGGAAACAATGACATCGGGAACCCATGAGTGGCAAAAAGTTGTCTTAGAACTGACATCGCGCAGGAAGACGATGTACTAGAGACCGGATGAACCTCTTACCATTTGGAATGCGAGTCTACCGCCAAGAAGAAAAGATTCCCTTTAAACGGACCAGCAAAGTCTATGTGGATTCTAGACCAAGGATTTTTCTCTCCTTCCCAGGTATAACCCTTGATAGGCGAATTGTCGGGCCGCATCTGTTGGCAGACTGTACACCGCTTTACTGTCTGCTCAATGTCGCAGTCGATCTTTGGCCACCAAACGTAGCTCCTAGCCAAAGCTTTCATGCGGACTATTCCCGGATGATTTGCGTGAAGTGCCGCAAGCAGTTACCTTCTATGCCTTTCAGGAACCACAACTCGTTGGCCCCATACTAAACATCCTTTGATAGATGAAATCTCGTTTCTCCGATCGAAAAAAAACCTTAAATTCTGGTTCAGCGGACGTTGGCCATCCCCTAAGCTTCCAGTGTAAAACGCGTGATAGGATTTTATCCTTTTTTGTCTCTTTTGCAATGTCGCTGGCCTGTAGTAACGGCGAATCAAGTAAGTCCATCATCAAGACTACTTCTTCCTCTTCCTCTTCGAAGTTGCTTGAACTAACTGCTGGTAGGCGACTGAATGCGTCGGCATGAGCAATGTCTTTCCCCGCTTTATGTTGAAGCTTGTAGTTGTATGCGCTTAAGAAAATTATTGAGCGAAGCATCCTTTCAGAAAGTGTATTTGGTGTAGGTTTGCAAGGTGAGAACAGACCCAACAAGGGTTTGTGATCCGTATATATCACGAATTGTCGACCATATAAGTAACCATGAAACTTCTTAATGCTTGTAATAATCGCCAAGGCCTCCTTATCGATTTGCGCATAATTACGTTCCGCTGGCTTAAGCGTTCTTGAATAATATGCAATTGGTCGTTCGGATCCATTTGGCAACAAGTGCGCTAACACCGAACCAACTCCATATGGTGAAGCGTCACAAGTCAATATGACCGGTAACTTCTCATTGAAAGGCATTAAAACGCTGTCTGATGATAAGAGTTTCTTTAGATTAACAAATGATCTTTGGTGAATTTTTGTCCATTTCCAAGGTGAATTTTTATCCAAAAGCCTGTGAAGAGGTTCCGCCAGCGTAGCCTTCGACCGCAGAAATGAATGGTAGAAGTTAAGGAGTCCTAGAAACGCTTGAAGCTTGGTTTTGTTTTTCGGAGGAGGCGTATTTTGTATCGACAATAGTTTTTCTTCTAGGGGATGAATTCCGTCTGCATCGATGCGAAATCCCAAGAAATTAACTGACGGGACGTCGAACGTGCATTTTTCCTTCCGCAGCTTTAGGCCGGCTGTTTGTAATCGATCGAAAACAATTCGAAGTTTTCTAGCCAAACCTTCCGAATTATTGCCAACAATAACAACGTCATCTAAATAGCACACAACACCATCAATACCACGCAGCAATCCTGACATGCATTTTTGAAATTCACCAGGTGCCGAAGAAATTCCATACTGAAGCCTTTTCACCTTGAATGCGCCCTTATGAGTGATGATAGTTTGCGCTTGAGCCGTTTCATCATCCACAACCAATTGCTGGTACGCTTGCGCCAGATCCAACTTTGCAAATATAGCCCCATGTGGCAAATTTGCAATCAGCTCGTGCATCGAAGGAATTGGATAGCAATGCGGCTGCAATGCTTTATTAACAGTTGCCTTGTAGTCGCCACAAATGCGTATTGTTCCATTTGGTTTTTGAACTGGTACAATTGGTGTTGCCCACCTCGAAAAATCAACGGGTTCCAGAATGGCCTGTGATACCATGCGCTCTAACTCCGCTTCTACCTTAGATCGAATGGCAAACGGAATCCTCCTAGCTGGTAAATGAATTGGCGCAATTTCTGGGTTCAATGAAAATTATATGGGTGGTCCTTTATAAACCCCGAGTTCATTTGAAAATAAGTCACGATAGTTATCCACTACCTCGTGGACAACTGAAGACTTAACAGAATGAACCCCTTGAATAGAAATTCCTAGAGGCGCGAACCAGTTACATCCCAAAATATTCGTGCGCGTACCCGTAGAAATAAGAAGCGATAAATTTCGGACTTCTCGGCCTTTATACATGACGTTGAGTGAAACTTCTCCCTTGAAAGTGATCGCGTTTCCTTGAAAATCCATTATTTTTACCCCTACGTTTGATAGTTTTGGCTTTGATTTTGGCCATAACCTATCAAAACTACGATCCGAAATGATTGAAAAATTGGATCCAGAGTCTACTTCAAACTCGCAATTGCGTCCATTGAGAATGATGTTTGTTCGTTGTTTTAAATTCGGAACGCAAGAAACCATATTAACCGTTGAATTTGCCCTTTTGCCATTTGTATGACCATCTCTCTTACCACCTCTACATACCTTTAGTATGTGTCCTGTTTTGCCATAGTTGTTACAGACTGCCGTGCGAAATCTGCAAGAAGTACGTTGGTGGGCCCCTCCACAGCTGTAACATGTACCTGAACGAAAACCAGAACCGGTGGATTCGTTTTTAGAAAATTTCACATTTTTTTGTTTTTCCTTTCTAACTCCTTTATGTACTGCAATTATTTGGTCCTCGGAAGTGGAAGTGTTTGTCGTAGGCACATTTGATTTAATCATTTGTAAACTGCGAATGGCAGTTTCAGCTGCAACCGCCTTCTCCTGAGCGCTTTGGAATGTAAGCGTTGGCGTTGCTATTAGCTCCTGCTGCAAACGAGCATCTCGAAGTCCGCAAACGAAACGGTCTCGGAGCATGCGGTCTAAAGAATTCCCAAAATTGCAGTGGCTTGCAATTTTTCGAAGTTCTGCAACGTAGTCTGTGGTTTTTTCGTCCGGTAGCTGATCTCTCTTGAAGAAATTGTAGAATGAGGCAATTTCCGACGGGGGTGGAGAAAAGTGATCAGAGAGAGTCTTAAAAATTGAGTCATAATCAAGTTCTGTTACCTTTTTTGGCGAAATTAATGATTCCAAAAGATCAAATAATGGGGCTCCACAAACAGTAAGGAAAGTGGCTCGTTGCAGGCTGACCGACGTAATTCCATTTGCTTCCAGAAAGATGTCAAACCGCCTCTTGTATGATCCCCAGGTGCAATGCCTCGTGATATCGAACGACTCCATGTGTCCGATCGAATGGGGGACTTCTCTTGACATTTTCACAGAGGTTGAAGGTGAATTATTCAAAGATGAATTATTCGTAGTAGTTTCGTTCTTGATTGTACGAAATTTTTTTCGGATATCGCTTGTCTGTATTCCTTCGTCTGCAGATGAATCGGACATACTTTAATTAACACGAAAATCCCATCCTCGTCGCCACTTTTGTGTACTTGTAAATGAAGGCTACAAAGAATTCTATTAACTTAATTCTTTATTACTTCTTATAATCGTGTTAATTAATATTTCATTTAGGTTAAATACATGTGAAGAAAAAACGTGTCGTTGCGCGTGGTTGAAATCTGAATGACATAAAAAGAAGTGCCGCTGTCACTTCAGTTGTTGTTGTTAAGTGTCACTGTTCAATTACAGGGTGTGAACGTAACAGGTACATATATTCATTTTGACTCATGGTTTCTTACATACCTTAATATTGCCCGTAGACCCCTAAATGCTACTATATTCGTGATCATCATCGATATTAATGTCAATCTAGCCATGTACGTTCGTCCGTCGGCAAAAATTAGGCCTTTAAACTGGAGCTAGGAAGCTAAAGTAAGAGCTATAAAGCTGAAATTTATAATATATACTCTCTAGGAGCCCTTAATGCTCATGTTTAAAGATTTTTAAAATCCCACTGACACGCCCACAATTTAAATAAACTGTTATTTCGAAAAAGTTTTAGCTTGGAAGCTAAAATTGGGAATGTATACTCTCTAATGGCTCGTTATCCTCATGTGTGAATATTTTTAAAATCCGCCCACTGGCACGCCCTTAAAAAAACCGTTTTATTGAAGAAATCATTTGCGAAGTATGTAGTTAAAGTCGTTTTGAATAATTTGAATAATAATAAAAACTTTGTTTTTTCAATAAAATCCTTTAAATGTTGTACCTAATGATTCTCCCATACTAAGATTTTTGGCACGCCCACATAATGTTCGCCCAAGCGGACTGTAGCCTTTCCCTATGTTTAAACTTTCTAGCTCTGCTGTAAACCATTTACATTTTCCATTATTTTTTACAGATATTTCAACCAATAAATCAATACGGCACTTCACTGTCATCAAAAAAAAACAAGTTGGAGAATTCTACTTGTTTGATAAAGGGGTTGATCCGTTATAGTATCTTCCATCTTTGATTTGTTATTGTCTTCAATCAAGAAGTCTTGAAATCTCCGGTAATAACAACATTTCTATCGTTTCTACCGATTTTAATCAGCTTCCAAAAAGTCATTGACATTTCATTCCTTAGTCGCCTTTTCAACAAGTTTTTTTTTTTAGGGGGGCTGCAGTGATCTTCCTAACCCGTCCCTGCACGGGTAGTGATAACTTTTCACTCTGAAATGAGAAATATTGTTTGGATGATGGGCCACGAGAATCTGTTATGATGTTATTTATTACCTCTTTGGGAGTGTTTCGCTGTTATCAATGAGTATTTGGTAAACATTCTCCTGCACTGGTTGGGCCTTTTGCCGGAGCTGTAAGAAACGAGAACATTATTTGGGTGTGCGTTTGAAGAAAGTGCAGATTGATTACATTATTGCAATTTTCGGAAATTTGTAAATCAGTAGTGCTGTTACTTCTGTCACTTCTGTAGTCGTGAACTTTCATTGTCGGAACCACCACTGTTGATTTATCCCCGTAAACAATATACCTACTTTATTAACGCGTGTGTTCGATGAAGAGCCAATACTCAAAAGGGAGGAATAAGATATTTCTCTTTTTTTCGTGGCTTTGCTTTGATAAAGACTTATTTCACGTCAAGTTGTTTGTAATATTAAAATGATAATCTTATCAACTTTTCCTAACTCATTGTGTTGAATTTCAAAAATTGAATGATACAGAAATTAATTAAATATTAAAAATACAGAATAAATTAATGTACCTTATGCATTAATGTTGGTTGGTTGGTTGGTTTAAGTGGCTGTATTCCCCGTTACCTGACAAGGGAAAACACAAATAACGCATTGAGCGCCGTTTTGGTACCCCAACTAACGGAACCTGAAATTAAGGGGGGAGAAGGATGAGGGAGCTCAAAGCCAGCATGTGGAGTTGAGAAATTTGATGATATTGTTGAAATGGATGCTTTGGATGGCCGAAAGGTCATCGTAAAAGGGATGACCTAGTGCGCTGCGCCTGGTTTTGGCTAGGGCCGGACACTCACAGAAAAGATGGAACACTGTTTCATTCTTGTCTGTGTCAGCGCAGCTACGGCAGTGGGTGTTATGGGGGATGCCAACCTTGGCTGCGTGAGTTCCTAATGGCCAAAGGCCCGTACTAATTGCAGTTTGTCTGGCGACATCTACACGCGTTCTGGCTAAGAGGTTGTTAGTTCTGGCATCATCGTAGGTTGGCCAGATCTTCCTTGAAATGACACAATTCGTAAGGTTCAGCCCTTGAGGTGAAGTGCAGGAGGATTTCTGTGCATATCCCAGCGGAGGGAAGTCTTCTACGTACAGAGTTTTATTATTAAGGCCTGCTATATTATAACTTAGTATTTTAATTTTTATTAAATTTCTATTAATTAAACTATTTTGGCAGACGGCAGAGTCACCCTATAAAGCATTGGTGCCATTGGTGAATGTACTTGTTAAATGCCCATTGGTACTGGTTTTTATTTATTTCTGTTTTCCGAAGATTGGCTGGTTTCACAGATCTCCGTCTCCGTTTACACATCAAAACACTGTTAGTGACTAAGATCGATGTTTAGAAGTTTACCCAAAACTGAGACTCCATCGGTATTTTTGTATCGCAGGCCCAAAGTTGGGCTCCAACAGAAACACATTCTCCACACACAGTTTGTCGTCCTTGACAGCCGTTTTTACTGAGAGTGCAAGTTGGCCAAGACGGGTTTTTACTTTCACAAGCTTTTTCCTCTTCATCCTCACAGTATCTTTCTCTTTGAAGACTGTGATCACTGTATTTCGCAGAAATTTTGCTGATTTCAACACAGATATAACTTGCTGTTTGAATTCCATTTTGACAACAAAATTCTTTGTATCACGTTTTCTTGACCCTATTTCGCATCGCTTGTATCTCTGCTGTGAGTTGCTGCACTTCTTCTGGCGGGGATGGTTTGTCGTGCGCCATGTGTGCGGATGATAAGTATGTTGTTTGACGCTGGATGTGTTCTAATTTAACGACGGTTAGATCACCTGAGCTGAAGTTGGGACATAAGAAAGCGTTAATGTATTTTTTAGCTAAAATGCATGTTCTTGGCTTACCGACGTCTTTTTTGTAAAAAAGGTTGTAGTTGTTGTCTGAGAGGCCCATTATGGTCTTCCTCCTGACCCAGGGCTCTTGAATGATGCCGATGTCAATGTCTTCCTCTCTGAGGAAGACCAGAAGATTCTCAGATGCACATTTCGAGTGCTGGAGATTCGACTGTATGACTTTCAGCATGTTATTTTTGGGTGTTGGAAGCGATCGCCAGTTCCTCCACCAACTTGTTGGCACCGACGACATCGTCTGTGTCATCCTCAGGTACCGTCGATCGGAAGATCTTGAGTTTGGCTAGCCTTATGCCAAACCTCAGCTTGAAATCAGCTGCTTCTATTGCCCCTAGGCACTCCTCGCTAATTAACAGCAGGTAAGATAGGCTGTTTTTCTGGGGTTCTTCTGCCTTTCTGACAGCCCAGTCGTCCATGGGAATGGTCGGGTTCTGCAGTTTGAGACACTTAAGGAGACTCTCAGAATCTGTCTTCATCACGGGTTTTTATTTTCTATTTCTTTTAATGTGTAAACATTTTTGCTCTCGTTGATGTATAAATATATTTTTTCCGGGTAGGGGCTAGTTGGAAATATCTAGCGTCACCATCATCGTCAGATTTTCCCGTTAATTTTCATTAGCACGTGAGTTAATCGCTGCTCGACAGATCACCGCAATTAAACGACGTTTGGCGCGGTTAGTACGTAGATGGGTGACCGTTTGAGAACAACCGCGTGTCGTTGTTTTTTAATGTGTAAACATTTTTGCTCTCGGTAGGGGCTAGTTGGAAATATCTAGCGTCTGATTTTCATTACCACGTGAGTTAATCGCTGCTCGACAGATCACCGCAATTAAACGACGCTTGGCGCAGTTAGTACGTAGATGGATTACCGTTTGAGAACAACCGCGTGTCGTTGCTTTTTTTTATTTTATATACATATTTCGTTATATATTTTCCAGTTTTAATTATGTTCAATTTTAGAGATTATTATGTAATTACGAAACACCGGAAAGTTGTCTGAAAGTAGATTTGTTTTGAATAATATTCAGGTTGTATAGCTTGAAATTTGTTGTACATCAGTTGGAGGTAAGAGGAAAAATATCGATTTGTACTTCGGAAACCGATGGCCGATTTAAGAACGTCACTTTTAGTTGTACATAATAAGGTTATTTACCAAGTGGTCCTTGGAGAACCAAATAAGGTCCTTAAGCCCGAAAAAAAACATTTTTTTCAAAAACTCCTAAAAAACCGCGCAGTATATGTATTGTGTTCAATGTTATTTGACTAACAGATCCTTGGAAAACAAAAAGGTCCTTAAAAGTCGAAAAAAGGATATTTTTCCAAAATGCCATTAGAATCCACACGGTATATCTGTGTTCAATGCTATTTGACTAAGAGGTCCTTGAAACAACAAAAAAGGTCCTTAAAAGTCGAAGAAAGGATATTTTTCCAAAATGCCGTTAGAATCCACACGGTATATCTGTGTTCAATGTTATTTGACTAAGAGGTCCTTGCAACAACAAAAAGGTCCTTAAAAGTCGAAGAAAGGATATTTTTCCAAAATGTCGTTAGAATCCACACGGTATATGTTCAATGTTATTTGACTAAGAGGTCCTTGCAACAACGAAAAAGGTCCTTAAAAGTCGAAGAAAGGATATTTTTCCAAAATGCCGTTAGAATCCACACGGTATATCTGTGTTCAATGTTATTTCACTAAGAGGTCCTTGCAACAACAAAAAAGGTCCTTAAAAATGCCGTTAGAATCCACACGGTATATCTGTGTTCAATGTTATTTGACTAAGAGGTCCTTGGAACAACAAAAAAGGTCCCTAAAAGTCGAAGAAAGGATATTTTTCCAAAATGCCGTTAGATTCCACACGGTATGTGTGTTCAATGTTATTTGACTAAGAGGTCCTTGCAACAACAAAAAAGGTCCTTAAGTCGAAGAAAGGATATTTTTCCAAAATGCCGTTAGAATCCACACGGTATATCTGTGTTCAATGTTATTTGACTAAGAGGTCCTTGCAACAACAAAAAGGTCCTTAAAAGTCGAAGAAAGGATATTTTTCCAAAATGCCGTTAGAATCCACACGGTATATCTGTGTTTAATTTTATTTGACTAAGAGGTCCTTGCAACAACAAAAAAGGTCCTTAAAAGTCGAAGAAAGGATATTTTTCCAAAATGCCGTTAGAATCCACACGGTATATCTGTGTTCAATGTTATTTGACTAAGAGGTCCTTGCAACAACAAAAAAGGTCCTTAAAAGTTGAAGAAAGGATATTTTTCCAAAATGCCGTTAGAATCCACACGGTATATCTGTGTTCAATGTTATTTGACTAAGAGGTCCTTGCAACAACAAAAAGGTCCTTAAAAGTCGAAGAAAGGATATTTTTCCAAAATGCCGTTAGAATCCACACGGTATATCTGTGTTCAATGTTATTTGACTAAGAGGTCCTTGCAACAACAAAAAGGTCCTTAAAAGTCGAAAAAAGGATATTTTTCCAAAATGCCATTAGAATCCACACGGTATATCTATGTTCAATGTTATTTGACTAACAGGTCCTTGCAGCAACAAAAAAGCTCCTTAAAAGTCGAAGAAAGGATATTTTTCCAAAATGCCGTTAGAATCCACACGGTATATCTGTGTTCAATGTTATTTGAATGAGGGATGTTAGGCACAACAAACATTTTGGTAAAATATCCGTGCCGTTTCTAAAGACAGTTTGGGAAAATATCCTTTTTCGGGTTTAATTATTGTGGCTCCAAGGACCTCTTTGTAAAATAACCTGATGTAAAATAAAAGGGACATTCAGTCAATTTTTATTTTAAACGCAATATGCATAATAAATCCCAATAAATTATCACCATTATAGCAAAATAAAAAAAAATGATTTAGTTATTAGTCTTTAACGTTAGGCAAAAAGGTCTAAGTCAAAAAATTGCATTTTGGGTTTTTGATTGGGTTTAACTCAAATTTGGTTTAACGAAAAACTGCAGTTTCTGACTTAAGACCTTTTTGCCTAACGTCAAAGAGTTATTACCTAGGCAGTTAAAAAGCTACAGCTAAAAACTTATCAACTTTAAGTTAGTTACACAACCTGCAACTAATAGCTAATAGCAAAAATTAGTTGTCTTTATGACAGCTAACCACCAAATCGATTGCATTTTTAGCGCAGCTAATTTAACTATGTACGTTAGTTACATAGTTGTGGCGTTAGCTAGATAACAAATTAGGTAGCTAACTCGCAACTGCGCCTACATGTTTACACATCAACTATACCGTGAGTGCAGCGTGGCTCACACTTTTTTTTTT
This sequence comes from Portevinia maculata, assembly GCA_949715645.1. NCBI lineage: Eukaryota > Metazoa > Arthropoda > Insecta > Diptera > Syrphidae > Portevinia > Portevinia maculata. The sequence goes on along the minus strand of OX454528.1, from coordinate 43,613,591 downwards.
ATTAATTGTGTATGTTCAATTTTTTTAACTACGTTAGTTAATTAGTTACGGCGTTAGCTAGATAACAAATTAGGTAGCTGGCGGGCAACTGTGCCTACATGTTTACACATCAACTATACCGTGAGTGCAGCGTGGCTCACACCTTTTTTTGTTTTGGTTTTTGTTCATTTTGAAAATTCTTGGTCCCACGAGTAAGTCCGGAAAAGTAAGTCCATCCCGGCAGAGCCGACTTACCGAGATAAGGCACTTTTTACAACCGACCTTGCCTTAGCGTCGGAGGGAGCTCGTTCGCGAGTTGTTTTTTTCCCACAGCCTTTCATCCTTGGGTACGGTTTGCTATTTGCTCACACCACATTAGTGTGAGGTAGGTTTACTCCTACGATTGAGACGTTAGCGTAAATCCTTGGCTGACACTAACCATTTGTTAGCCATTTTCAGGCTGACGCCCACGTGAGGATTTTACCACGCCCATACATTAACGTAATAACGTAAGGAAAAATTAGGTTAAAGAAAAAGTGATAAAAACATAAAAGGAAAGGACAGAATTTATTATTCTCTTGATTTGACGATAACCAGAAATATTCCTTACGAGATACATATTTATTGTTTATTATCCAAACAAAATATAACAAAGACGTCTCATATTAGGGCACCCTATAACCAACCAAATACTTCCAAAGTGATCGCTTCTTTCAACAAAAGCGGAGTGAGTGAGGTACTTTAGCAAAATGAAGCATTTTTCCCACCTCTAACACTGATGGGTTACAACTTCTGCAGCTATTCGTTGCGCTTCCAAAACATATTCCACGAGGATCAACACGTCAACACCACCATTCGACAAGTTTCGTAGGGCACCAGCTGCAGCACTTCACTTGAGCAGATAAAGAAAACTTTATTTGTATTCGAAGCGAGTGCGGCAGTGTGATGGCATCGTGCGAAAGGTGAGGAAGGTTTGGTTATTTGTCAAACCTAGTGTTCACTACCCAAAGGGGAGTTATGCTGAAAAAAACAGTTGGAATATTTTTTTATCAGATTAAATAAAATCGTCTGAGCGTTTTCCAGGCTGGTTTTCGTGCTGGATTTTCTACACATATTTGCTATTACTAGTATCGGCCAAAAATTTATAGAGAAAAAGAGAAAGCTATATGCATGCTTCGTCGATTTCAAAGCGGCGTTTAACACCGTGAATAGAAATGCCCTAATTTACAAGCTGTCAACAATGGGATTATCTAAGAAATTCTTAGCGACTTACGCTAATCTACTCGCCTCTACTAGTGCAACTGTGTATGATGGAGTGGATGAGTCCAATTGGTTTGACACATCCTCTGGTGTACCACAGGGTTGTATCTTAAGTCCGATCCTCTTTGCACTCTACATCGATGACATATGTAATTGTTTACCAGGAGGAGTGCAGATTGCTGGAACCTGGATAAAGGTCATACTTTATGCTGACGATCTCGTCATGGTGGCTGACAACCCTTCCTCATTGCAGTTGCAAATCAATAGGCTCCAAGACCATTGTAGCACATGGGACTTACAGGTTAATGTCCAAAAAACTAAAATTATGATATTTTAACAGCGTCATCGTCGCCTTCATCTGGCAGAAGAGAACTGGTTTCTTCATGGGGAGCGTATCGAAGTGGTCAAAGAATTCAAATATTTGGGCATTTGGTTACATCCCTTTTGAAGATTTCGAGCTAGTTCAACGTTTCTTTTTCAAACGTTTGTTCAAATTACCAAATGCCACACCGACTTACGCGATACATGTGGAATTCTGGCATTGCACCGATTTACATACAGAATCTAAAAGCCCACTCAGAGTATATCACCAGAGTTATGAGGTGGAATGGTAACAACCCGCACAAGACAATTTTGGCGTCTCTCCTCCGAACTAATGCTTCCCCGTTCAAGGAATGGAACCAACTTGCGCTCTCTCATGACGTAAGCCTAAATTTGAGTGATTATAACGTTGATGAATGGAACGGAATGTTTTCTGATGTGATAGCTAAAATTGATGAAACTAAGTATCTGCAATGTCTGGACCGTGCATCCTCCTCGAACTCAAGACATTATTTACAAAAACTTAAGCCATCGTTTGGATAATAGCAACTTTTCTAGTGCTCACTCTGCTTTTTCCATAAGTACCATTTTTAGGGCTAGGGTTGAAATTCTCAACCTGAATTTCTTACCCCATAGGAACTCGCCTTCTGATTTGTGTACTCTCTGTAACAGAAATGAGAGAGAGGATATTTACCATTTTCTCTCTGTTTGCCCTCTTTTGCAAGAAATCCGAAGGTTTTATTTCAATGTCAACTCGTTTTCTATTAGTGTGTGTGTAGGGACATCTTGAATGGCTCTTTTGGTTGGCCGATTTTAATTCAGTGCTGCAAGCATGCTCTCTTACCGAAATAGTTTTCAAAATTTTTAATTATTTTAATATTCTTTTTTTTAATAGTTACAGTTAGTTCGTCTTTTAGTGAACTAAAGTAAATATTGTGAATATGCTGATACAGATAACTTTTTTTCTTTTTCTTATGTTCTTCCACATTCTTCAAAGTAATTAAATTTACCTTAAAACCAACTCTTAACTTTGCTTATATATGTATGTTTTTTTATCTTTATTTTTTGAAATATTTCACCCGACAGACGGCATAATTGCCATGTCTATGTAAATTCTATGAATTTTTGTTAAAGTAATCTATTTGATGTAAATAAAGAATTTGATGAAATGAAAAAATAAAATCGTCGGGCTCAGTGGTTAGTGTGCCGGACTACTAATCGAAAGGTTCAATTCCCGCCGGGGCCAAGTAACATCTAGATTTTTTTTCCACTGCCCCACCTCTTGCGAACGTCTGACAAACATCCAAGAGTATCAATTGTCATGAGAAGCTTCTCAAATGGCAATCTTTCCTGAATCCTTTCGGATTCGACTTAAAATTGTAGGTTCCTTCCACTTCGCACAAGAAAGTGGTCGGGGAAGCTAGGTTTTAGGCCCTGTATTTTAGTGTCTAAGATATATATTTTTTAAATAAAATTGAGTTTTTGAAAAAGATTGGTTGGATAAATTGGATCTTTGCATTTTTCCAGCTTCCTATTTCATGGCAAATATTTTTAGTTTCAGCGATTTGCAATGTTCGGTCTAAAATCATATTCACAAACATTTTCCAACAAGAATTTTAACACAAAAACATAGTTAGTGGTAAGGCTTTCCTAATGAATCTGTCTGAAAACAATTAGGTAATTTAAGTAATAATTAAATATAAAAAGTGGTAAATTTTCCATTTTTGTGCGAAATTAATGATAAATAATGTTCCTAAAATTGACACAGCAAAAAACTAAAACTTCATTCACTTCTGTATAAACTTCAAAAATTAGCCAGTAGATAAAAGTTATAACGCAATAGATACACGGCCTATAGATTATCGGTGGAATTTTAACAATTAAAAATGAACTGCTAAATTCGTATTTAAAAATAAACACCCAATAAATATTCGCATGCAATTTAATATTTTTAATTACAGGTGAATGAGCAAGGGCCACACGGTGCACCCATTGTTTATCGAAACGAATCAGATCAGCTTAAAAACTTTAAACCGTTTGACTTGGAAGAATATTGGGGTCAACGACTGGTGCAAAACATCCACGTTTCACATGGACATCAATAATAAATTAAAATAATCTTTAATAATTTAAAAAGGAAATAATAATAACAAGAGAACAAAAATAAACAATATTATTTAAGATATCGGCAAAATGAAAACATAAAAACGATAATTGAACAATGCGCGACTTATTCCCGTGTTACTCAATTTGGTTTGGGGCGCTGCCGTTATATCCATTAGAGAATATGAAGAGAATGGCTGCCAAGTCATTTAACGCGAACAAAATTTCAAGCCAATCCACATTTTTTTTATTTTTTTTTTATTTTATAAAAATTATAATGTTATTTAAATTTGAATGCCGTAAATTGAAACAAAAAGAAATGTTAAGGATGAGCATTTTATACCTTATGATTTATGAATAATAACAGACACAAAATATTCGTGTTCAAGCTATAAAAATATATAGTAGGTATACATATATTTCCAAATTAGTGATAAAAACAAGTGTGTTTTGGTTTCAGTTTTTAGAATCTATAGACGAAATAATATTTTCTGATTAACAACAACCGAAGAATGTAAACTTTTACAATTAGACACAAAAATGTTTATTAAATTGCAAAAAAACAAAAAAATTATAATAATAATTTTACAATTTAGCCGACTTTAAAAATTACGTAATAAATTAAATTTCAATTATAATAAAAGTTTGTATTAATTTTTGTATTTATATGGTCAACGTCTAGGAGAGAGAGGTTTGGCCATGACCATAAATGGTGAAACACTAAACACTTCTAGAAATTGCGTTGGCTAACCAAATCGAACCACATGATGTTGGTTGACTGATTGATTGCGCTGCACTGAGTGCTAGTACGTCAGCCTGCCTAAAGCAAATCCTACAACATCACAAGACGGAGCAAGAAGTCAAAGAAGTCACAGCAGGGATGTGATCTACAGGATCCCGACGATGTGAGCGGACAATGTCGTTCTTAACGTTCTGCCCTTTGATCTTACTTACTTAACGGGCTCCCGACCCGTGGAGATTCTCTGCCTTAGATACTGCAGCCTGCCATCCTCCGCGATCCCGGGCACGCTGCTTCCATTTGTCGAGACCAAGCGCTCTGGCATCCGCGATGGCTTGTTCTTTAAAAGTGAGGTTCGGGCTACCTTGTCGTCTCGAGCTTGGGAGCTGGAAGTCGAAAGATCCTCTTCGCTGGAACAGTACTGTCCATTCGCTCGTTGTGGCCGAGCTAATGTAGTCGAAGTATTTTAGCCTTTTGGACTACATCCACATTCGCCCTCCTCGCACACAGAACCAATTTCCGAAGGAGTATTTTTGTTTCGAAATGGCCCAAAATTAGAACTCCTTACCTGCTTATCGTGCAGCACTCGGCGCCGTAAAGCAGAACTGGCAGTATCAGTGTTTTGTAGAGCTTACACTTGGTTTTCCGTTAAGAGTTTTGAACCCATTCGCTTTACCAAACCGAAGTACGAACGGTTTCCTAGGGTAAGTCTTCGTCGGATCACTAAGGTGTCATTTTTGGAGTTCATGTCAAGTCCAAGGTAGGTGAACTCCCGTACTACCTTGAAGTTGCTGATATTAACAGTGACGTTTGTTTGTTGAAAGCAAGTATGTACTACATTTTGTCCTCGTTGACATCAAGGCCAACGAATTTTGCCTGCTATACAATCGCCATGAAACCCTCTAACAAGGCACACTGTTGAAGATAGTGCCTTCCGTATTGACACTTGCCCTGCGCACTATCTGCTACAAGATTGAAGTAGTCACATGCAGCGCATCTCCTTGTCAGAATCCAGTATAGGTTTGGAATAGTTCGGAAGAGCTGTTTCCATTAGAGTAGATTTGGTGGAGGAGGTGGAAGCAAGTTACCATATCACTGCGGCCACAAGTGGGCCTATTGTGATGTCCTAAAATTTAAGGCTCGCTCATGATACCGGACTTGATGATGAATCCTAGTAATCCTCCCTTTGAGCGGGCTTTCAGGTACGTCCTCTGCCTCAATGTAGAACTTACCTAGAAGGTGTTGACGTAGTCTGATTAGGCAGTTACAGTCACACAGGAAGTTTTCTGCTGTTTCTTCGTCCTCGTTGCATAGTCTGCACGTGTTGTCTTGAGTAATTCCCACAGTCATTAGGTGTTTTTTTAACTTGACAGTGTCCAGTTAGGAATCCTTTGACTCTTCGAATCTGACTGTAAGGTTAAGGAGTTATTTCGTTCTATTGTGGGATATGTTTGGCATGAACATTTTGGCTTGTCTCGTTTAAGGGATCAGCTAGTCGGTCAGCGATGGAGGTGACTGCATCAAGACAATCATCAAAAGACTCCCTCTTCCGTTGCTTTCTACTCCTTATCATTTCAATGATATCGAAATCTGTCCTCGGATCGGAATATTGAACCCGCAATACAGCATCCCACTCAATAGATTGCTCTCTTTTATGGTAGTGCCAGTACCAGTCCGTCGCCGTACCAGTGAAGAGATTGTGAAGGTTTCTACAAAGCAAAGAAAAGTCTCCGTTCAGCGTATGCGTTGTCAAAGCCTGCATTCTATAAATAAATTCTTCAACCCATATGCCATCATTCCAGTTTTGAATGATGCTGGAGACCTTATCCGGGTTAAGAAAAGGATTTAAATGTAAAGGTTCATGTTGGGGTATTTGATGTAATGGTGGTACGGGTGGATGCGTATAATTGGTCCGATCGGTCATCGGTGAATTTGGAGGAGCAACATTGGACTGTTGGAAATGAATGCTGATGTAAGGTTGAAACATCGATTCTATGGACTGATTGATTTCCATCACGTTTCTCCGCCTGTCTTCCTCCATTTCTTCTCTAACGACTTTTCGGATATTATCTTCGCAGCCACGGGAAACGTCGTTGAATTTAGGAGTCAAATTCGATCGCGATTTAGGAGGTGGTAGGTTAGGGTTGAAAGTTTGTGGGTTGGAGGGTGCTTGTTGCAAAGAGCAATCTTTGTGACCAGATGAGACTCGGCTATCGATAATGCTCGAATCCCGAAGGTTCCAGTCTGATGCGCTCTGCGTGGTGGTGGAACGAGTGGTCGGACACCGACTCTTAGGGACTGCACCTCTACCGCGATAACTACTACAAGATGGAGCCTTTGGAGGACCTTCTTGCGCGTCTAGTACTGTAATGCCCTGCCGGTAAATGGGACAAGAGTCTGAGTCGGTCAACCAATTGATCAGGCATTGCTTGTGGAACATATGACTACATGGGGTTTTCGTCGTCGCCGTACCGAAGGCTATTTCTTCCTGGCAAATGGAGCACTCTGTTACATCCGTAAGCCGGAAAACGCTCTACTGAACTGCGTGGAACAGCCATTATATATGGTCTCATTTCGGTGGCTTGGTTGTCGTGGTCCAAACGAATGGTGGCCGTGTTAGAGGAAAAATTAATTTAAATGAAATGGAAAATTATTGGATTGTATTGTTTGCAATTGGTTGTCGAAGTATCTACCTCCAGCAAATGTGTTCCAGAGTAACGCATTTCCAAGACCACAGGCAAACAATCTGCCGACTGTTATAAAAAAACTAAGATGCATGTCGAATGATCAGATCACTAACCTAGGTCGTTTCAAACCATTGAATATTTGATTCGAAAACACAATTCCAAAAGGCATTATTCAATTATTGACATACAGGATTAAGCAGCAGACTAATAAAATTTTGAGCAGAAAAAAGGTTGTAAAAGAGAAAAAGAAAAGGTTTGCTAATTTCGAAAGAAATGTGAATGATTCAGACTCGCAAAAATTGTGAGCCCCACGTTGGGCGCCATTTATGTAATGGAGGTGGTTTAAATGAAAGAAGAGGAAAGTAGAACTGTCTCAAGAGGCGGGTTAAAATTAAACGGGGAAGGGGATAAATGTTTGGGATAGTAAAAAGGAGAGGAATCGGGAGTTCGGTACTATAGGAAGCAGGGTGCATGCCTTGCTGGTCTCAGCTGAAGCTCGTCGGATGGGGATTCCAGCTTCCGAGTTATCAAACTAATCACCACTATGTAAAGAAAATTGCATGCTCTAAATTCAAAAGATAAATCAACAAAATTAAAAAAAAGTAAAACTATTGATGGGAGGTCTAACATGGCCATATGAGGAGCTGATGGTCGTCCACGCAGCGGATCAGTACGGTCTGTATCCGCCCTTCCTTCTGCAAGTCCGGATGAAAAAGAAAAAAGCTTGCACCCAAGAGGAAAGCCCTGTGGCCCCCTGTCGTGGGGGGGGGGGGGGGGGGGGGGTCCAAAAAAACCAGATTCGCTCTAATTGCTAATGAAACCGCTATGTTTTGGCGTACCTGGTTATCCACTGCGTCAGGCCTGTCGAAAAGGATTCCCTTGGCGAAGCTGCTGTTGGGGAAAAAAACCAAGAAATAACAAAAATCGCGGTGGGGTTTGGAGGTTTACCCCGAACAGAAAAGAAAACCCTCGATACACACTTCCTAACACGAACGCTTATACCGGGAAAGAAATTTTTACTTTTATGTATGTAATCATTAAAATCGAGAGAAAAACAAATAGAATAAAACCATGCATGCTTAGATATAAAGCACTATAGAGAAAACAAAACTAACGCTAAACTATAACTACAGTGCTGGTGATGATTCTGCGCCTGAGAGATGCGTCCACGATCCACGTACTGGGTGGTGCTACTAGCGGGGATGGGTACCGGGGCTCGGGTTGGGTCCGTTTGCCCGCATATCAAAAGCCCGCACACGAATGCCCGCATATCAAAAGCCCGCATCCCAAAAGCCCGCACCACAAAAGCCCGCATGTCATGGGGAAATATGAAGTTCCCCTTACGAAATCTCTTTTCTGTGATTCTCACAAGATCGAGTATCTAACATTTTGGAAATTGAAGTAAACCAATCAAAACTCTTATAGAAAATATTTTGTGGCTTCGAGTTAGTTATTCACCACTTTTCCCTCTTTTTTTTTTTGAAAACGTGTAAAATCTCTTACAAAATTTTTGCTCGTCCTAAAAAGGACGGATTTATTTACCTTATCCACCTCTACCCCTCATTTCCCCTCCTAAATTGAAATTGGTTAATATCTCTCAATGAATATTTAGTCGTCCTAAAAAGAACGATTTTGGTTTATAGAAAACAACCAATCCACAAAATCACTTCACTTTCACTATTTTGGGAGCAACCGCACTGCTCCAGGCATCGACGAAGAATGCGACAATTCAGAAAAATACCACTTCTTATATACACTTTGTCGAAGACTTTTCTTACGGTAAATTTGTTCTCCGTGATTCTCATACAATCGAGCATTTTAACTTTTTGAAATTGAAAGAAGCCAATCCCCCTCGAATTGGTAATATTTTTGACAACCAATCAAAACTCATGCAAGATATATTCTCCTTACAAATGTTTACCATTTTAGGAACTTTTTTTCTCTTTTATTGGGAGGAATGCTGTTATTATTCATTGGTAAGAGCATCTATTTAACGCATGTACTATGCGCAAAATTGAATTTTGCCTAAATTTCAGCTACAAATAGTATAAAAGAAATGGAGATTGAAACGATTTCCTATAAAAGAAATGGATATTTCCAAATTACTCGCATTCAGACATCAGTCGACAACCGAAGTGCTCTTGCAAAACGTACATATTTCCAAAACCACCAACTTTTATTACCCAATAAAAACAACAGTGTTAGGTTTTACCTACCTGTTCGAACCCGAAAAGGTGCTACCTGTGCTGAAGTGATTATTATCATATCAGTGAAAGTGATTAAGTGCCAACGAAAAATAAAACAAGAAACAATTGAAAAAGAGACAGTAAGTGATACCCAACACCAAATGGGGAAAAAAGAAAAGAGGAAGGATGACGTCAACTTGGCGCTGTCCAGCCTCGTAGAAAAAATCAAGTAAGGAGTAGCAGAGCATGGAAATGCGTTCCTTGCCTCGCTACACGAGAAACTCACCATTGTTGATGAGCTCTACATCGACCAGCCCGCAGCCGAAGAAGACGAGGACGAAGAGGAATCAATGGAGGTCGCCGATCTTCCAGATGAGGATTCAGAATCTGAATCAGATTCTCCAGCAGAGTCGGAGACAGAGGTTTCTTCCAGCGAGGACGAAGAAATTCCCCCATTACAGGAAGATGAATTTCGGAATGTACCAGCTAAAAAGCGGAAAAAATCCGATAGCCCTCCACCAACACCCGTTCCAGCAGTAGCTGCTACAACAACAACAAAACCAACCATATCCGAACCACCAACAACAAAACAACAACCAACTATTCTCCCAACAACACCTTCCACCTCAGCAAATGTGCAACAACAACAGCCAAAACAAACAATAATGCCGCCGATTATCTGCTACAAATTAAATGTAGCGGAGCTTAGTAAACACCTGAAGGGATTACAGGTAGAATACAAAATCCACAACATAAATATAAACAAGACGATAATTACCACAAGGACAAAAAAGGATCACCAACAAATCCGGGATTTTCTCAAAAACATAAAAACGGAATACAACACGTATACCTGCAAGGAGGACAAGAAGACCCTTTTGGTTCTTAAGGGCATCCATCACAGCTATCTGGTAGACGACATAAAAGATGAGTTAATCAGCGCCGGTATACAGGTAATTGAGGTGACCCCTTATAAAACAACAAGGACCGCAAGTTTAATAGCTTCGTCGTCCAAGTTGAAAAAAATAGCGACATTTCTTTTATTTTCAGCAAAAATTTATTGCTAAACCAAAAAGTTTATTGGGAGAAATTCCAAACCAGTGGCATTACGCAGTGCAAAAACTGTCAGAAGTTCGGTCACGTTGCCAGCAACTGTGGTATGAAGTACAGGTGTGTCAAGTGCAAGGTCGAGCACCTACCTGGAAACTGCCCACGTAGTATCGACAACAAGAAGGACGACGCAGTATTTTGTGCTAACTGCCAGAAGAATGGGCATCCAGCGAACTACAAGGGATGCCCCAAATATAAGGAGAAAGTTGCCGAGAGGCTCAAAAACTCGCAAAAGAAGAAGGAACAACGTCAGTTCGCCGTCAACTCAGCCTCGAAAGCGATTAAAGCTGGTCTGAGTTTTGCAGATGTCGCAGCTTTAGGGAGGACAGTGAAACCACAAGGCAATCCAACAACGAAACTAGTGGTCACCAAGCCAGCAGCAAAACCAAGTTTAACCGGCAAGGCTACCAATAAGCCCGCGCCATCATCAACATCAAGGAACACTGTTCCTTCCGGTAAGACTTCGTCTAACATCTTTGAGGATACTGAAAGATTGTTCGGCACTGACCTTTTAACCCTTCTCCAGAAGGCAAGAAAGGTTGTGCCTAACAACTATGGCATCCTCGACGATAGGGCGAAGACAATTATACTGGGCAAACTTATTTGTGAATTATGTTCCCAATAAATTCGCTCAGTATCTTAACATATAATGTAAATTCTATCTATTTCACAGCCAAACGAAGTTCCTTAAGCTTATTTATTAAGTCTAAGAAACCCGACATTCTTCTCTTACAGGAAACAAGATTGAGCCCATACAAGCCGGATGGATACAAGACATATCGGGAAGATAAGTCAAGTGACCGAAGTGGGACAGCGATCATCGTCAGAAACACCCTTAAGTGCCAAAAGATACAAATACCAGGACTGACAAGCATGGAAACAACAGCCGCTACCATCAAGTTGTCTGAGGTGGAAAATCTGCTGGTTATTTCGGTCTACAACCAATGCCAGGCGCCAAGAGGAAACATCATGCACGATTTAACTGTTATCCACAACATGTGCAGCACACACACCTATTGTGTGATTGGAGGGGATTTCAACGCCAGACACCAGCTTTGGGGAGACGACGAAATATCACCACAAGGGACGGCAATAGTGGAGTGGCTGCATGGTAATGCACATCAACACTCCCTAGTGGTGATTTCACAACCACTAAACACCTTTCCAAGAACACCATCGATGCTGGACTTTTTCTTGGCTTCATCGAACTTCGTCAACATCCTTCCGGACTTTCGGAATTACTCCTGCCTTGCGCACGTAAGTGATTCTGATCATTTGGCTGTAGAACTTCGGATTCGACTGAACCATAGAATAATGGTGGAAAATCCTGCACCAGAGCTGCACATCAAATTCAACCGGATCAACTGGATCCAATACGAGTCGGACATCGAAGCAAATGTGATACTGCCAGCAATGGACGAAAACCTCGGAGTCATCAATCACTTTGAAGCCGTAGTTAACGCAGCTGTAGACCGACAGAAGACAACCCGAACCAGCAAAGACAGATATGGGCACCTACCTCAACACATCCAAGCAATTCATGCACACAGACAACGGCCGCGAAAAAGGCTACAGAGGATTCTCCACAGAACTTGGAACATCCACAATGACGAGTATAGAAGTGTACATTCCCAGCTGGAATGCACCAACGTCATGTTTCGTCGTGCTGTGAAACACTTCAGGGACAACGAATTCAGGCAGAGGCTGGAAGACATAAAACCAGGCCCCGACGCCTTCAAGAAAATCAACTCGCTGGTTGGAAAATCGAGGTCAATGCCTGAAACCATTGAACACGGACAAGATACTGCCACCACCGCAATTGAAAGAATTTCACGGATCGACCACCAACGCACCTTCCAGAATTCCTAGAAGTAGTGGAAGCACAAGTTCACGAGGCCACAATGTCAACCGATGTCATCACGACTTTCAACACCAGGAATCCAGCAGATGACCCAAATAGCGACGAAGTCTTCACCAACACAGAAGAGGTTGGTAACATTATCCATAGCGGCAACTCAAAGAAGTCATCCGGAACTGACCAAATTTCGAACTCTTTGCTTAAAAGTTGCTTTTTAGTTTAGCACCGTCTTCATCTACTCTACCCGCAGGCAAAAGGAAACGTGACATGCCTTCCTCTGCGCTAAATCCAAACGCTAAACGATTTAATCTCAGGAGTCAACGAAAAAACTTAAACGATGCCCCCACCCTTAATTTTGGTCCCACAGGCATCAATCATTCCTTAGGTACCGAATCAGGAACTATTGAATCGATTCCCAGGCCAAAATCTATTTTCATTTCTCGGCTAAAACCAAACACTTCTTCAGACGAAGTCTTGAACCACTTGGTCTCGAGAAACTTGATTCCAAAAAATGACTCAATTAAATGCACCAAAATCAGCAAGGCTGATGGGTTTGTTGCGTCATTCAAAATTGTTGCCCCTTCAGAATATTTCGAAATACTGTGCAACAACACTGCATGGCCTCAAAATAAGTTAGTTAAAGAATTTATACCCCGTCCGACTAAAAATCGTAGGAAAGACTGTCCGTCCGTGTTAAAAAACCCAATAGGCTGTCCCTCTACTATCAAAATGTAAGGGGACTCCGCACAAAAACCGCTGAAATATATTTAAACTCCCAAGCCCTCTCTCATGATATCTTCTCCTTGACGGAAACATGGCTTAATGCCGGAATTTTAGACACGGAACTCTTCAATCATGAGTTCTCCGTATTCAGAAACGATCGTCATCAAAATGACCTGAAAGCGCTTGGAGGAGGTGTCCTGATTGCTGTTCGTTCCAACCTTGAGTCACGAAAGATTGACTTTCCATTTCCACTAACCGTCGAAATTATCTGTGTAAAAATTACACTTAAGAACAAGCATTTATATGTTCTTAATGCGTACATTCCATCGTATCGTCTGTGTTCCTTGTATTCGGAACTTTCTATGGCACTAGACCATATTTTTGACATATCTTGTTGTGACAGCACTGTCTTACTTATAGGCGACTTCAATCTGCCACATATTGGATGGGTACCTTCTGAGGATGATTCTCATCTCATCCCATCCTTTGACTCTGTCCAACAAGAGCTCGCTTTACTGGACAACATCTTGTCTTTTGACTTACAGCAAACTAGCTGTATAAAAAATTTCAAAAATCGAACTCTCGATCTTGTTTTTTCTTCTGACTCTGTTAGTACTGTGGTTCTGGAATCCCACTTCAGTATAACTAACATAGATGACAATCATCCACCCTTGGATGTATTTATTGAACTGGGCGCACATCTGTACGAAAACAGTAATTCGTATGACCGTTCGCAATCTTTTGACTTTCGGAAAGCAAATTTTCAAAGGCTTTCTGATGAAATTAATACGAGTAGCCTTAATTTTAATCTTACTGCGTTATCTAATATTGAAGATGCAGTCGGTGCTTTTTATTCTTTGATGGATAACTGCATGAAAAAAGTGATTCCTGTCAAATCCTCTAGGAATATGAAAACGTCCCATCCCTGGTATACTAAAGAGCTCAAATCGATACGAAACAGACGTAATAGGGCTTGGAAGAACTATTTAAAAAGTCTCTGCCATTCAGATCTTGAACTCTATCTCACATTATTCAATGAGTTCAAATCTTTATCCTGCAACTTATATATTGACTATATAAGTAAAATGGAATGCTCTCTAAAATTGGACCCCAAACTTTTTTGGGGATTTGTTAATTCTAAGAAAAAAACCGATGGTTATCCATCGAAACTTACTTACAATAGCTCTACAGCTGCTGATTCGCTAGATGCAAGCAATATGTTTGCAGATTATTTCAGTAAGTCTTTTAGGGTGGCCCCTCTTCACATAGATGAGCAATATTTTAGTTATCTAACTAGCTGTTCCCAAATAAGTTTTAATAGCTTCCCATTTGACTTGGAAACAATTTTAAAATTTATTTCTTCTCTGAAGAATGATTATTCATCAGGTCCTGATGGCATTGCACCGATTGTTCTTAAAAAATGTAGTCATGCAATTGCTCCATATCTTAAATATCTGTTTGAATTGTCCATTAGTACTGGTAAATTCCCTTATGTATGGAAAAGTGCTTTTATCACACCTGTATTTAAAAAAGGCAAACGTGGTGATATCACTAATTATAGGCCTATTTCAAAGCTTTCGTGTATCCCTAAGCTTTTTGAACAAATTGTTTGCGAAAAGTTAATATTTCTTTGTCGCAATTTAATTTGTAATGAACAGCATGGATTTGTAAGAAACAGATCCACTGTCACTAATCTGTTAAGTTTCTTGCATGATTGTTCTAATGCCTTAGAGAATAAGGACGAAATGGATTGCATATACACTGACTTCTCTAAAGCTTTCGACCAGCTGTCCCATGAAATAATCGAGTTTAAGCTCAGGGCTTTTGGTTTCCCACGAAGTTTCATAAAATGGGTTAATTCATACCTTAGATCAAGGGTTTATCAAGTCAAATTTAGAGGATCGCTATCTGTATCTTTTACAGCTGAGTCTGGAGTTCCCCAAGGTAGTCACCTCGGACCAATTCTATTTATACTAGCCATTAATGATGTTAAAGCATGTATAAATCACAGTAATATCCTGATCTACGCTGATGATATGAAAATATTTAAATCTATCACTAGTCAGCAAGATAGAATTTTTCTTCAATCTGACATTAATAGCTTCGCCAATTGGTGTGATAAAAACGGTTTATCCCTGAACCCCACTAAATGTCAACATATGACATTCTCTAGAAAGAATATCCCTTCCACCTTTCAATATTCTCTGTCTCAACATATTCTTTGTAATGTTGATAATTTTAAGGATCTTGGGGTTTATTTCGATCCCAAACTGGTTTTTGCCAAGCATATCAATTTTATTGTTAATAAATCTAATTCTATGCTGGGCTTCGTAAAAAGGTGGGCGAAAGAATTTAATGACCCATACGTTACTATGTCATTGTACAATTGTTTTGTCCGTCCGATTCTAGAGTATGCTTCACAAGTTTGGACGCCGTTCTACAACATTCATTCAAATCGAATAAAGGCCATTCAACGTAAATTTATTCGATTTGCACTTAGAGGACTTCTATGGGATGATCCTTTTAACCTTCCTCCTTACAGTCAGCGTATTAAGCTTCTTCAAATGTTACCCCTTTCTCAACGAAGGCTTAATAGCGATATCATTTTTTTACAGCAGCTTATATCCGGTCAAATAGATGCACCTGACTTGCTGTCGTCTATTGGCTTTAATTTTCGTGGTGGTGCCCATAATTTGCGCAGTGCTGAACTATTGTTTAGCCCCCATCATAGAACGA
This sequence comes from Portevinia maculata, assembly GCA_949715645.1. NCBI lineage: Eukaryota > Metazoa > Arthropoda > Insecta > Diptera > Syrphidae > Portevinia > Portevinia maculata. The sequence goes on along the minus strand of OX454528.1, from coordinate 43,597,889 downwards.
ATTATGGGAAGCATGAGCCTATTAGTCGCATGAGTAGAATCTATAATCTAAATGATCATGTGATTGACTTGCATGTTAGTAAAATTAAGCTAAAAAATATTTTGCGTAATAATGCTTTAATGGCTTAAATTGTTTGCATTATTTTGTGTCTGTGTTAGTATTTTGTAGGTACATAATTATTGTATTTTTAATTGTTTTGTCCTTACTAACACCTGCACTAAATGATGAGCCTGTGAGAGCACTTTTTGTGCCGGCAATTTGTGCTCGTGATAGTTGCTTGCTTTAAGCACTCCACGATACAGAGCTGATAGTGTAATAAAAAGTTACCAAGCGTGGCCATCCTTCTACTGACCATCATATTCAACAACTGCATTAACAACAGCTATTTTCCGAAATCATGGAAAGTAGCGAAAGTTGTGCCAGTGCCCAAGAAGACAGATCGAACAAATGTCAATGGATACCGACCAATAGCTCTCCTGTGTTGCGTGAGTAAAATTCTGGAGTCATTGATGCTGCGAAAGATCAACCAACTGTGTGCGGAGAGAGGCATAATCCCGAAGTATCAATTTGGATTCAGAGCTAGACACTCTACGATACATCCCCTACTGAAGCTTCATAGCGACGTCAACACGAGACTCAACAAAAAGGAGACAACTGTAGCCTGCTCGCTGGACATCGAGAAGGCCTTTGACAGCGTCTGGATTAAAGGACTGATCTTCAAACTAATGGAATATGGTTTTCCGCTCAATATGGTGAGACTTATTAATAATTTCCTAACAAATAGAATTTTCTTCGTACAGGTACAGAATGAGAAGTCGTCAGTCAGAAGCATCAACGCAGGTGTACCCCAAGGATCAAGACTCGGTCCGATCCTCTTTAACATCTTCACAGCTGACCAGCCAATGAATGAAGGCCGAAGCAAAACGCTTCTGTACGCAGACGACTCAGTGACCTTCGCCACCTCCCTGTCTCCAGAGATAGCTGCACGAAGAGTTGAGACCCACATCAGGAATCTTTGGGACTACTATCTTAAGTGGGGACTGAAGATAAATAGCAACAAAACGGATCTTATCTGCTTCCGCAATCCTGTAACAGCGACCGGAGGACGCCGAGCATTTGCAACCCGCTGCCGTAATATTAAACTGAATCTTCCAGATGATACAGTGGTTCATACCAGAACATCAACGAAATATCTGGGAATCAACTTCAGCGAAAGATTTAAATTCAACCAGCATGCTGACATTACCCTCAAAAGGGCAAACTTTGCATTGCATCTAGTGCACCCGCTTCTCAAGAAGCGCAACGGGCTTAGCAGAAAAACCAAGCTGCTCATATACAAGCAGCTCATCAGACCAGTGATAACTTATGGTTGTCCCATCTGGTTCACAATTTCACCATCAACAATGAAGAAGATCCAGCTTTTCGAAAGGAGAATACTTCGGACCTGCACAGGACTTTGGCGAAACCCGACAACTCTGAAGTACTACTCAACGAGAAGACTCTACGAGGAGGCAGGAATCGCACAGCCGATCAACAAATTTATGATGGAACTATCAGGAAGACTCATCCGAAACCTTGCAGACCACCCAAACACAGAAGTCCGGGAATTAACCCAGCAACAAATGGAACCAAGCCATCGGTATCTAAATCCTCGCGCCATCACGGATGCTAGATTTGACGACATCATCCACAACGAAGATACTCCGTTCTACGAAAAATCGGTAAGACATTACAGGGGGTGACTTACTCCCTGTAATCAACGCTAATACTATATTTTCTTTTCTTCCCAACAGGAACAATTAGCTTTTAATTAATTATAAAATATCATAAATAGATTAAGAGTAGTCATAAATATAGTTTTGTAAAACTTTTGTAAACCTAGCCATAAGAAATTCGTCGGGCCCCTTTTGTTGAGCCGACATTTTTAATTTTAGTTATAAGTCTAGATATAAGTCAATTTGTCAGTCACCGACTAGCTTTCGAACTGATCACATCGTTCCCCATCTGTCGTGTGCCTTTCTTTTGTTGCAAGTGCGCAAACCGGTATCTCCCGTTCTACCACTCGCTTCCTACTAATACTTTTTTTTCCCGTTGTGCATTTTTTCTATTTTTTCTCTAATAAGTGTTTGCCGTAAAGTGATAATAATGGCCTACGGGCCGAATAAAACTGATGGGTGTCGTTTCAGGCAACTTGACCCAGACCCTGATATATTTACCCTTCCAAACAAAAAGCAAAAAACACACCAAATCCCCCTCCACAACTATCCCGACCTCCCTCTGATATCAAATAAAAAAAACCCCAGATTTATAACAATTGTTTCGAAAAACAAAGACAAACCCGTATCATCTCTTAGCCCTTTTCTGCTGAAAAAGGCAATAGACAATATAAGCTCAGAATATGACAAAATATCGTTACTACGTGACGGTAGCCTGCTTATCATGGCAAAGTCCCAGAAAATTGCTGAAAAATTCCTAAAGGTAAATAATTTAGCTAACGTGTGTCCAGTGGAAGTAAAACTGCATGACCGCCTTAACTCATCGAAAGGAATTTCATATGCACCATGCCTTATTAACGTGAGTGAAACCGAGATCGTAGCCGAAATGAGAAGTCAGAGCGTCACAGAGGTATACAAATACACCAAAGCTGACGACAAAGGTAAGCAAAAACCATCCGGACTAATGTTATTTACATTTGACCTCTTCAATCCTCCTAAATCTATTGAAATTGGTTTTTACAATGCCAAAGTTACGGAATTCATTCCAAACCCCATGCGATGCAAAAATTGTCAGGTGCTTGGTCACACCGCAAAACGTTGCAACGGCAATACAAAATGCGACTCATGCAGCCTCCCACCACACTCCCCAGAAAAATGCAGCCGCATAATGTGCGCTAACTGCTTCCTCTCCCATCCATCTTCATCAAAAACTTGCCCAAGCTACCTACAGGCAAAAGAAATCCTAGCAATTAAGACTACAAACAAATGCACCATGGGAGAAGCCAAGCGCGTTTACAAAGAGCGTAACCCATCGCAAACAACTACGTCCTCTACAACATTCGCTGAAAAGCTCAAACAAAATAACGACAACCAAAAATAACGCCAAGAGTCATCTCAAACCAAAATGGTATCTCTAAACAACACTAACCCAAATAACCCACCAACCTCGCCCATTCCAATAACCCAAAACTCAACAATACCCAATTATACAGAAATCAACGAAAAACTACCAGCAAAAAGTCCCATTTCAACCGAAACAAACACTGATAACACGAACAAATCTCATACCCTCTTTAACTCAAACTTACCTCACTCCGTCTCTCTCAATCGAACCATTTCACTCACCTCCAACCTCCTCTCAACATCAAAATATCCCCCACACACACGCTCCAACACCAACAACGAACCCCCAAGCCTCCTTCAACCAATCCTATCAAACCAATCAACAACAATAACGAATAAAAACAACAATATAAATGAAACAAAAAATTTGAACGACGATGTCGACATGTAATAACCCACTTTATAACCAACATACGGACTCTGCGACTCAGAGGCTGAATCAGCTGAGCTCCATAGGGAGCTTGGGTGGTTCAGCATCTGGATCACAGAGTCAAAATCTTAACAACCTTAATATAAATCGGCAAAACACTTATATACAAACCCCACAACTCTCTCAAACAAGAAATCCATCCACTAGTAAACACAATTTTCGTGCTTCACGCAGGAAAAACTTGTGTATATTTCATACTCAACCGAAATACACGGCGCTTAGTATTCTACAATGGAATATGAAAGGTTTTTTAAATAACTTCGATGAACTAAGTATTTTAATAAAGGACCATAAGCCCAGTATTATCTCACTGCAAGAAACTCATTGTCCGTTTAATGTTATTCCTATTATCCCGAAAGGTTATGTTGGGTACTTCAAAAATTTGCCGACAAATACGACATGTAAACAAGGCGTAGCTGTATTGATAAAGGAAAATATTCCACATATATTCCGACCACTCAACACAAATATTCTATCCATGGCTCTTGAATTGCAACTAAAAACCAAAATAACACTTATTAATCTATACATCCACCCGCAACAACCCATTTGTAAGAACGATCTTGACAATATCATCAGTCAAACCAAACCTCCATTGATCCTCGGGGGGGATGTCAATGCGTGGAGTACGCTTTGGGGTTCACCTGCATCAAACAAAAGAGGCAAAATGTTTGAAGACTTTTTGCTTAACGCGAATCTCCTTCTATTAAACGACGGCTCACCAACTCACCTTTCGACACACAATACATTTACCCACATTGACATCACCTGCTGTTCACCCGAACTATTCCCAAAAACCACCTGGAAAATTCTGAACGATCTTTACAACAGCGACCACCTACCCATTCTATCCCGCACAAATCTCGGTCACACACACACGAATACCCCCCAAACCCTAAAATTCAAAACAGACTTTGCAAATTGGCAAGCGTTTAGGAAAATAGTCCCAGAATACCTATCTGACAAACAACCAGCAAAAAATCCCAACAAAGAAGCTGCAATAATCCAAAAAGCTATCAGAACCGCTGCCAACACTTCAATCCCCCAATCAGTCCTAACCAACAAAACACTATCAAAACGTGTTGTTCATTGGTGGAACGCAGAACTTTCTGAACTCAGAAAAGAAAAAATGAAAGCATTAAAAAAATTCCAAAAATCACCTTCACAAGCTAACCTTATTTCCTATAAAAAATCAAATGCCAAGTTTAGACGAATCCTCAAAGTTAGTAAAACAAAGAGTTTCGCGGAATTCACGTCGAGCATAAATCCCAATAATTCCCCGGCCAAAATTTGGCAAAATATCCGACGACTTACACGACACTCCAGGTCGCTTTCTATTTTAAGCATAAAATCGCCGAATGAAGCGTTATTAGACCCAGTAAAAATATCCAATTTTTTTGACCGAACTTGGTCCGACTACTCAAACGACCAAAATTTTCACTCATCTTTTAAGACACAAAAAAATGAATCTCTCAACTTTTCCCCTAGTGTCTCCAGAATCAACCCCTCCGCTCGGCGAACCGATCTTCCCATTTCCTTTATAGAATTCGAATCCTGTCTTAATAAAGCCAAAGGCAAAACCCCTGGAAGAGACAGAATATGCTACCCCATATTGAAAAATTTGCCAATGGATGTTAAAAAAAGAGTTATTCAACTGTACAACAATAATACTCAATACAGCGGTCATCCCACAAAGTTGGAAAACCGCAACGCTAATCCCCATCCCTAAACCAAACAAGGATACAAATTTAGTTGAAGGATATCGCCCTATATCTCTCATTCCCTGTTTATCTAAAATTCTGGAAAAAATTGTTGCAAAGCGCTTGCTTTGGTTTGTCGAAACAAAAAAATGTATCTCTCCCAACCAAGTAGCATTTAAGCCCAACAGAGGATGTGTTGATGCTCATCTTCATATAGATTATTATATTTCAAAAGCCCTATCTTCTAGAAATCATGTCACAGTACTTTCATTGGACTTCGAAAGAGCGTTTGATAGAATCGGATTACATATAATACTAAGCAAACTGAAAATATGGGGTATTGGAAACAAAATGTTCGGGTATATTAAATCATTTCTGACTAATAGAAAATTCTTCACGAAAACCAATAATGTATTTTCCAACAGCTACTCGTTACACAACGGGATCCCCCAAGGATCTCCACTGTCGGTAGTTTTGTTTATAATCGCTTTTGATGATATTTCCACTATCTTAAATAAATATACACTTTTAGACAGTTGTTTTTATGCAGACGACATATATATCTTATGCAAAACCAGCGACGTAAATAAATGTAAAACTTTATTAAGTAATGTCCTAAACAATATTTTAGAATGGTCAATGTGTTCTGGTGCCAAACTATCATTAAACAAATGTAAGCTTCTACATATCTGTCGCAAACGACACTGCCCAGAACTTAGTCTAAGTATTAATAATGTACAGATCCCAAATGTAAAAAATTTAAATATCCTAGGACTAGTCTTTAACAATTATTATAACTGGAAACAACACTGTTTAGATCTTAAGAAATCCCTAGCTGTGAGACTCAATATTATTAAGTACTTAGCCAGTAAGAAAAGTCATGTACATATTAACACCATATCATCTATTACCAAAATGTTAGTCCTAAGTAAAATTGATTATGGAATTTACATATATGGCAGATGTCCGAAATCAACTCTCCAACTCATAAAACCAACTTACCACCAAGCAGCCAGAAAAAGTACAAATGCGTTTCCAACAAGACCAATAAAAAACATCCTCGCAGAAGCAGGACTTCCAACCATAGAACATCGAATCGACGAAATAACATCAAAACTAGTCGCAAAATTGGTCTTTTCAAAAAACTCCGTTATTGATAAAGGCATTCACCAGTGTATTGGCCATAAGAGAGAAAAAAGGATCGCATCTGCAGTACAGATCATCCTTGACAAAGCCCATCAAATGGAAATCCCAATCAGAAAGACACATAGCACCGTAGTATCCTCCCCACCATGGAATATAAAACCTGACTCTTTCATAATGACTCTCGCTGAATATCGGAAAAGTATCACTAGCAATGCAGTTTACTGCTCGATATTCTCGGATATATCATCTGATTTTAAAAACAATGGCTGGAAATTTATTTTCACCGACGGTTCGAAATCACAAGGCAATACCTCATTCGCCGTCACACGTGAAGATGGTTATATCTTGAACATTGGTACGCTTCCTGAAATTGCATCCATCTTCACTGCAGAAGCATTCGCTATCTTACAAGCATCCAAAACAACCACGAACGTCAGCGGAAAATTTATTATATGCTCTGATAGCATATCAGTCATAAAAGCAATCAGCAACCCAAACAACAACTCAGATCTTATTGCTGAAATAAGGAATAAATTAATTATGATGCCAAACAGATTAAAGTTGATGTGGACTCCTGGCCACGTTAATATCTGAGGAAACGAGGAAGCCGACAATGCTGCAAGCTCTGCAAAAGATGCCCCAGTATACAGATTTAATATCTTTTCAAAGCAAGATATTAAAAGATATATGCACAATTCTTTGGCAAACAAACAGAAAATTGAATGGAGCCAGTACCATCACCACTACAAAAAAGTGAACCCCGAAAGATCGCAACCACGGTATCCCACAAACATATCCAAAATCAAAATTTCAAACTTTGTACGTCTAAGACTTGGCCATACCGCAGACACTCATAAACATTTGCTAAACAAAAATAGTCCTCCAATCTGCACAACTTGCAACGTAGCACTTGATATCTCTCATGTCTTAGAAGACTGCATAATATCAAAACCAGCTATAAAATCCATCTTCAAAAATGTACCAATCTACGATATATTAAAAAATCCAAATTCCGAAAATATCGAAAATATAAATAAATTTCTTGTTTATATAAAATTTAGTCCATAGTTTTAACTTAGTCCCTAATGAATAGAGCCAATAGTCTCCGCAGCTAGGCTCTTTAATCTTTTATTTTTACCTTGTAATTTCAATTACCTGTTAATAAACGATAATAATAATAATAATAATAAAGTCAATTTGTACATATTAGATTGAATAAAAATAATTTCCTAATAGTAAAAAAAAAATCGTAAAAAAATTACTCGCATTATTCGTTGTTTGTTACGCCGATTGGTGTGGTTGTCTGCTCCAATCGTTCTTTTTAGAGCGATTGGTATTAAAGAGGATATTAATTCCTTCAGAAAGCGTTCTTTTAAGGACGACTAAATGCCTAAATTAAGAGATTTTGCTTATTTCAGTGAGGAGGAGAGGTGAATTTACAGTTCCTGTAGGTGGTTTTGTTACGCGTTAAAAAAGGGGTGAATATATTGAGAAATAAAAGCTGTGGGGAAGATAATGTCCATATATTCGGATTATTTTCATCTTTTACTGTGAGGAATAGTGTCAGTCTTCCTTTGAATAGACAACTATTGTACTTACGCACACTTGAGATCAGGTTATTTCCAAGACAATTGCGTCTTAACCTCGAAGAAATGTTAAGCAGGCGCCATAAACACTGAAATTAGCGCCAAATTCTAAAGATTATAACCATATATTCGCATAATGTTCGTTCTGGGTGGCCCGCTTCGCGGGATCTTAAGGTTTCACCTATGTTTCCGCAGGGTTTAGCACGCTCACGCAACTCCGTTGCTCCGCTAAGGGTATATGCCTTATGCCTGGCAGGCGCCATAAGCACTATGATATTAGCGCCCAAGTCCAAAGATAATGTCCATATATTCGCATCATTTTCATCTTTTACTGTGAGGAATAGTGTCAATCTTCTTTTGAATAGACAACTATTGCACTCATGTACTTACGCACACTTGAGATCAGATTATTTGCAAGATAATTGCGTCTTAACGTCGAAGAAATATTAAGCAGGCGCCATAAACACTGAAATTAGCGCCAAATTCTAAAGATTATAACCATATATTCGCATAATGTTCGTTCTGGGTGGACCGCTTCGCGGGATCTTAGGGTTTCACCTATCTTTCCGCAGGGTTTAGCACGCTCACGCAACTCCGTTAGAAAATTGCCGTTTCAGTTTAGTGGAGCCAACAGTATATGGACAGTCTACCACAAAGAAGCAACGAGTAATAAAATTGTTGTAAGGCATCGAAAAGAATTTTGCATTTCTCTGTGTGATATCAAACCATGTATTCAGGTTGAAATAAGTTTGAGGAATTCATCAATCTGAAAGTATTTTGAATTCAGTTGCATATTAAGACGGTAAACATCTATGGACATACCTCTTAATCCCGTTGATAGTCTTGGTCCAAAGTGAACATATTTCGACGTCAGGATCACTGGAAAATAAAAAAAAGTATTAAAAAATTTTGAATTTATACAACATATATGCCAAATTCACGAAATTATTGTCGTAAAATAGAACGAGTTTGGCATTTAAGTGGTTAGGGATTGGAATACATTCCAAATATAGCAAATAAATATAACAGTCGTGAGTGTCCCCATAAAAACTAAATTGAGGAACTCCATAATCCTTTTATAAATGGAAACAGTTTTCTGGCGAAGCTTCTGTAAACGAGAAATGGTTCAATTTGTATTTACATATACTTAAATATCATATATGTATATACAGCCAGGACATCGATCATCTATGAAGACTCGCAGTGAGTGAATTATCAGCTAAGAACAATGTAGAATGATTGTAGAAAAACGTACATATACATATAGTATATATATAGAAATTAAGTGTGATTTTTTTTTTAATCTCATCGACAGCTAATTCCAATTCACGGACAATTGAACAGCAAATGGAAAAAGATACCATTACAAGTGACTATTCTATACTATTTTTTCGTAAGCAGCAACCCAGTCAATTTACGAAGTTCAACAGCTAATTGAGAAATTAATCGTCTCCCATTCTGACTGTTTTGCACGACATTTTATCAATATAGTGCAGCATTTTCATAAAATAAAGAGGCAGGTCTCAAAAGTCCTGGAACACATAATTGCAAAAGCAGCATCATTTGATTGGCATCCGTGACGAAATGATGCGAAATGGGGAGAGCCGGAAAAGTACTGAAATCAAAAGGCAAACCTAACAGATGATTTAGTACGGATACAGTAAAATGGAAGAATTATGAAACCTTTAATTCTGAGCATAGCCCTGCTGTTGATCAAGAAGAACACATTTCACTCACCTCTTTAAAGTAAATAGATTCCCCCAAGACTTATTCCAATCTGCTGAAGATACATTATTTATAGTTTCTGTGTGGTTGGTTTCCGGATTATATGCGGTTATAATGCCAGCTTCTCCGGTCCTTGAACAAGTTATTAATAAATTTTCAAAAGAACTACGTGATGAGCAATTGCGAATACTTAGAGAACCTGAAGTATTCCAAGTGTCATTTGATGGATTGTATTTGCAAACTTTATCACATCCACCTCCAAACGCGTATAAGTGGCCATTAACTTCAGCGATTACATTTTTATCATTTGGCGATGTCCGTGCCTGCCATGTGTTAGCAACCGAATCAAAGCAATACATTTCATTATTTTCGCTTAGTGCAACACTAATTCATTCACGGCTGATAACCAATTCGGTGTTAATGGTGTCGGTAAATAAGCCACCACATTCCATGCGCGCGAGGTAATATCATATTTCTCTATAGCCTCTACCCTTCGTCCGCTTTGGTTGGTGCCACCAAACACATACAAATCCCCATTCACTTCCACGAAATCACCGAAGTTACGCACATACTTCATGCCAGAAATATCTGTAAATTTGGTATTTTTAATGTCGAAACATTTAACAGAGCGGCTGAGAAAGCTCACCCCAACCAATTTGTTGTTATATTTCGATATAACAGTAAGTCCTTCGTCCTGTAGAGGGAAAACATTGACTGACCAAGTACCAAAATCTGGATTAAAAGTTCGAATAATCATATTGCCCGCTGAACATTGTACACAAAATAGTGTTTCAAATTTCTTCCTAGGTTGGATCTGATCTAGGCTTAAATCTGAACGTTTTTCAGGAGACATGTGCCATTGAAGCCACCTTGAAACTAAGTTTTGGCATTCAGGCTTTTTGCATAACAATAAAATATTGTCGATAATGAATTTTGGAGTCAATGACGCAAACCGAACGTGCTTAAGGAGGTTGAGAATTGAACTCTCGCGGTTCTCCTTGTCATTATCAACCCATGCTAACAAGCCGTAAAACACCCTTGCCTCCACGTCCACATGAATGTTGTCTCTGGAACAAAACATGTGCAGTTGCTGCTCATTTAATGTGAGAAACTCCCTTCCACCGCAAACCCTTTGAAAGTTTTTGTCCGCATATTTAAATGATGCTTCAGCTACTTTCGTAAAATTCTGTTGTTCCGCAAAAAGTGCTACACCTAAGCAATTGCTGGCATCGATATTCTCTACCATAAATTCACAACAGGCAGTTACCAATGAATCCATTTGAAAAAAGTGAGCCGCTTTTGCGACACTAAAGACCGTTGCATTGCACAGCTCAATGGAGCCCGTGTACATAAAGTCAACTACAGATCTTAGGGTAACCCCCTCCATTTCCCTAACTTTGACCTCGTCGGATGTACTCTCCTTCAAAGTACTACGAAAAATTGCCCGAAAGTAATTGCTGGAGGCTGAAAGAACAATTCGATGGACATTTAACTTAGTGTTATCAATTTCGGCAACCAGAATAGTGTCGCAAAACTTTTTTGTTTCGTAAAAATCTTGGAATTTGTTTAAGAAATTGCCTGAATGTTCTATAGCACGTTTTCTGTTTAACGAAGGAAGTTCTTAAGATGTATTTTGACTATGGGCTGCCATCATGAATTCTTCTAGGGTGTAAGAAATTTAAGTAAAGCAGTAGTCTTAAAAAACCCGCACTTACTATATGTTGTATATTTTTTCCAGAAATGAAAATTCCTCCGTCATCGGAGTAAAATGAATCACAATACAAATATTTGCAACAGTCAATGTTTTTGCTTTTGAATATTTATTTGGCCGCGATGATTGTTTAAATTCATGACACTTCAATAAAAGTTAATCTTTTTAAAGCTGTCAAATGCAAGTGATTGTCAAATATGACAAGATTGTGTGGTGAGTTTAATTTTGTTTCATTTGACAGAACTTTGTGAATTATACTTTCACCACCTTGGTGAAGAGATTAGGTCTGTTCGCGAACTAATATGCAAAAGGAAATTTATATAAACTTTCGTGCAACACTACACAAACGCGTTCGCGTACTGAGAAAATGGTAAAGGATGAACGAAATAATTAATTAATTTTAATTAATTTTTCTTCCCACAGAATTTCAGCTGGTAAGAAAATGCATATAAGTTTGCCAGCAAAAAAAAAAAACAGCTGTTGCTTCTTTTCAAGCCAATCTAAGACGTTTTTCACCTTTTTGCACAAGAGCGTTCGCGTACTTTTCTTAGAAATGAGAGGATTCTCTCACGATTTTGGAGATTTGACACTTTTAATTTTTCTACACATAAAGTAAGCGAACGGACCTATTGGTTCCACTTTTCGGTTAGATATGTCATCAAATCAACAGTGGACCTGTTGCAAGATATTTCATTAGCTGACGGTTTATAAGCATTTCCATGACCTTAGAAAGAAGGGTGTAATAGGCCTGTTTCTTGAAAATTTAATTTTGTCGGTCGAGAGCGAGGAGCGCGGCATGCTGGCGAAGAACGGCTAAGCTCGCCGAATGGGGTGGTTCTTGTCCCCGCTTCTCGACGAAGCTTACCACAAAACATAAAACATGCCAAATTCGATACACTGTTTACTACTGCTACGGACGGACTATTCTTACCACAATGGGGCGCTGCGATGTTGGTCAGCGATGGCATCTTCCCTCCCCACCTGGAAATCCGGCTGCCATTTTTTTATTTGGATTTCCCCAAGAGAACTGATGTTGTCTTCAGCTTACGCCATCTTCGCCGAAGAAGTCCTTGCGCACCCTATGCACCCCCTGAAAATCTATTTAAAATCCCATGTTGAGCTTTGCTGGCTCAACAATAATAGGTAAGCAACATTTTCATTTAACGCGTGGGAATCTTTATTGCCTTACAATAATTATAATAAAATATAAAACAAATTAAAAAAAAACATTCTGAATTTACACTAAAACATTATGATGAAATAAAACAAACAAGACATAAATCATATAAATAACATAAAATTTGAATAAATAACACAAAATTTAACTGAACGTTAATAAATAAATAAAATAAATAACACAAAATTGAATAAATAACATCAAATTTAAATAAATAACATACAATTAAGTGAACGTTAATAAATAAATAACATAAAATGGAACGAAAGTTAATAAATAAAATAAATAAATAACACCAGATTAAATAAATAACATAGAATTTAAATGAATAACGTAAAATTAAATAAATACATAAAATTAATTTAAAGTAAATCAATAAAATAAATAAATAAATATGAATAAAATGAAACAAAAGTAAACAATATTAACAACACAAAATATTACTTAATAAAACATTGCAAAAACTTTGACCTGGCAATGACTAAACTTATTATCCTCGCCGAACTACTCGGAATTGATAGGCTCGCTTTCTCCTTGCCTCGCGGAACTATTAAAGTTAACCCGTATTTCCTACCTAAAAGGAGCTCACTTTAGGGGGTTATCATTAAAAAAAAATGCACGAACACAAAAAAAAATCGACTTAAGGACACTAAACTTATCACAACTTAACACTTAAACAAAAAAAAAAAATAGAAAATAAAAAGGATATAAATAAAATAAAAAGCGAAACTATGGCAACGATTCCACAAAAAAAAAAATATAATAGATGACTGTTGAATTATGTGTTCCTGATGTAATCGTTATTGTTGGTAATAATTGTTCTTTGTTATGTGCTGTATATGTGATGCATGTATATAATTGATGTGTGTTTGGCTTCTTCGTCTTATCTGTATATATCTGTTATGTGTTAGGTAGAAGCTGTGTAGTTGCTGCTGTATGTAATATTCAGGCGCCGTTGGTCCGTTGTGACCGTTCTGAACGGGTGCTCTAGAGGCACTTTCGCACTGCTTGGGTTTCATGTACAGCTTGCAACACTTTAGCTTTGCGTTGGGGCTTATATACAAAATTTAAATTTAAAATTTTATAATTGGCGGTCAAGACTTCCTTTGCAATTTGGCTCTAGGATAGTCCCTGACCGCCAAATGCTTATTTGAGTCTCGATGACCTAACAAAATAAAAAAAAAATCGCGTTTCACCTAACATTGATTATATTACACTAACACAAAACTCACCACTATAAACGATTTACCTTCCTTCGTTTTATAATTCTGCCTATTTAGGACTTACGAATTTTAAATTTATTTAAACTTTTGGAAACAACTATAAACTTAAATACAAAAAGAAAATTTTGGTGCTGTGACCAAATCAAAACTACACCACTCTTTTCAAACCTGCACTGTGTAATGGAGCAGTGAACAATTTCTTTGTCCAAAGCCACCAATGATGCCCCATTGATGGCCACTACCACCACCACGAATCTTTGTCCAATCTTCGGGAGAATCCGCTAGAGAGATCGTGCTAGCTTCTTCAGACAATCCCAACGTCCTGCTCTTTGAATTTTCAAATTTTCCCAATCCTATACCACAACCACTAGAAATTCATCCCAAATGTCCCAAAGTTCATCCAAATACCTGATGACATTTCTGACAGTAAGCAAAAAAAAAAAGGTGACAGCGACAACAACTCAACAAAACAATTTCTGGGTAAGTTTCTTATTTTTCTTTAATAAATGTAGCTTATTTTACTTTTCTTCCATGAATAATATATATTTTGTTTTGTTATTAGCTTGGATAAATGTGCGTCCTTTGGGCAAAATCCCCGTAGCCCATCACATCGCGAACAATTGTTTCACAACAATTGTTTGTGTGAAGATGCTACGGGTGTATCTTGTTGCCACGAAATTCTCATTTCAAGTAAGTATATATCTAAGAATATACGTTAATAAGTGACCAAGACACAATTTTTTATTTGTTTATAGACATCCAGGCAATAGGAAGAGCATGAAATGTTGGACAGAAACCCCCAGAAACGCAACACAAAGAGTTCACGAAACGAGGTAAGTACACACAGATAACTATAACTGGTAGCAATTGAATTTGTTTCTCGTTTTCTTTTCATGCGTCGCGTCAGAAAGTTTTGGTTCATCGGCGTTGGTGGCTGCCAACAGCAGAACATCTCATGTCATGGGTAAGTAAAAAAAAGGTTTTTATTGGCGTGTTTTGAACGTTTTTCTTATTTCTTTTAGGATCGAAAGAAGGTATGTGCCATCTGGGAGCGGTCGCAACATTCATCAAGCCAGGCGACCATAACAAAGCTCTGGACTTGGAAGGGGGATAACACACGACAGGTACAGAGAAAGATGTCGGATCGTGCACATGAATGTGGATTCTTTAGGAACGTGGTGAAGAAACCCACGCTGTGAAAGCCGGGCATATGCATCGGGTAAGTGTTATACTAAATAAGTGGAATAAGTAGTGATAGCTAGGACTGAAAATATACTTAAACTAACTTAACTTAAATGAATAAATTAACATATAAATAAATAATTATTAAAATACGTAAACTAGTACAAAAATAGACATATAAATAGCAGGAATTGAACATAACTAACATGTATATCACAGTAAAGGTGAACATGTAAATAAATAAATACGTACAATAGTAGACTTAATAAATAACATACAAATGAATAAGTTAATAGATAGATTAAGCTAATTTAACATAACTAACATGTATATCACAGATAAGTGAACATGTAGATAAATAAATAGGTACATAAATGAAAAGACTTACTAAATAAAAATAAGTTAATAAATTAATAAATAACAAACAAAGATTAAACATAACTAACATGTATATCACAGATTTAGTGAACATGTAAGAAAGTAAATACGTAAAATAGCAAACTTAATAAATAAGATAAAAATGAATGAGTTAATAAATGGATACAAAGAACTAAAATTAAACATAACTAACATGTATATCACAGTATAAGTGAACGTGTAAGTAAATAAATAAATAAGAGGACAGACTTAATAAATACCATGAAATTAACTAACCTAAATACTAACTTATGATCTAAATACATAGTCGTTTACAATACGGATAAATAACATAGATATTGCCAGAATAGAAACAAAAAAAATAAATAAATTAAGATAAATAAGATAAGATTAACAAATAACATTGAGCCATATAAGTACAGATGTTACACTACCTTGAAATACATAAAAATACCAAATACTTATTGTTTCAAGTCCTTTGCATGAAATACGCCTACTTTTTTTCCTGCTAAATTCTCCAACTCGTACATATTCTGCCCGATCGCTTTTACAATGCGACATTTAACATACTTCGGGCAAAGTTTGGCAGAGATGTATTTGGAGGAATCGCTAAGGATAAAATTCCTTCGGAATACCTCCTGCCCTGGTAAGAAACGAATGTTTCGAGTTCGGACATTGTAGGTTTTTGCGCTTCTCTCATTTGCCATCATAATGTTTTGTTTTATTCTGTTTCTCAGGCACTGCAAACGAGTTTGTCTTGAGAGGGTCAACAGTTCGCCATCTTCGACCGCATTGAGTTTCTCAGCCAGCTCGTAGCAACTTCCGTGTGTCACCATATTCATTCCAAAAAGGGCAAAATATGGTGACACCCCGATGGAATTATGTATTGAGCTTCTCAATGCGCAGGCTATGTCGCTGAGGTGAAGATCCCAGTCGCGTTGGTCTTCTTTTAGGTAAGACCTTATGGCTGCTAATAGAGTTCTGTTGACTCTCTCTGATGCATTCGATTGCGGTGAGTAGTTTGCAGTTCTTAAGTGCCGCACTCCGAAAGTTGACAAAAGATTTTGGAAATCTTTTGCCAGAAATTGTTTGCCATTATCAGAGTGAACAATTTGCGGTACACCGAACATATTGAAGACCTCTTCTTGCAAGAATCGGACGATACTTGAGGTATTTGCACTTCTTAGCGGCTTCAACAAAACATACTTGGACAGATGGTCGAGCACTACGAACACGTATGAGTTTCCAGACTTAGATCTTGGATACGGACCCAAGAAATCAACATACAATTTTTGGAACGGACGATCGGTACAGAAAGTAGACGACATTGGAGGACGTTGAACACGGTTTGACGGCTTGCACTCTTTACAAACATCACAATCGGACACGTATCGACGAATTTGGACGGTCATATCTGGCCAGTAAAAATATTGGCGAACCCTGTGTATAGTTTTTGCAATACCACCGTGAGAAGCTAGAGGAGGATTATGTGCCCGAGAAATCATCTCCTCTGTGAGACCCGCTGGAATCCATAACCTCCAGGTATGTTCAACCGCAGACTCGTCTCCGGTGGGTGACAACGATTTTTTATACACAAAGTTCTCCTCCACTTTCAGATCTGGCAACTCCTCGTGATGATCTTTGATAGTATTTATCAAGTCGAGATATTCATCTGACCGAAACTCTTTGGAATTGAGATCGATAAGTGGGGAGATGTCTTGAATATCCAAACTCTCGACATAAGCTCTCGATAAGGTGTCAGGCACGACGTTTAACGAGCCCTTTCTATGCTCAATTTCGAAAGTGAATGCCTGAAGCTTGAGGCTCCATCTCGCCAATCTGCCGCTTAAATCTTTAAGTGCCATCAGCTATCGTAGGCTGGAATGGTCTGTAATTATTGTGAAGGCCATTCCTTCAACATAAGGCCTAAATTTTTGGACAGCCATCACCGCAGCTAGACATTCCTTTTCGGTGACGCTGTAGTTCCTTTGACAACTATTCAGCTTCTGGGAGAAATAAGCTATTGGCGATTCTTCTTTAGCATCATTTATCTGGAATAGCACTGCACCTATTCCCATATCAGAGGCATCGCACTGGATATAAAATCGCCTGGTAAAATCCGGATGGGTGAGTACTGGAGCTGTCGTTAAAGCGCTCTTTAGTTCTTCAAATGCATTTAAAGCTTCCTCAGTCATTTTAAACTTATCGTTTCTCTTTTTCAGAGTGTCGGTTAATGGAGCGGTCAGGCTTGAAAAGTCCCTGATGAACCGTCTGTACCACCCAGCAAGGCCGAGTAACCTGCGTACCTGTTTTGGATTTTTCGGAACAGGGAAGTCAACAATTGCTTCAACCTTGGCCGGATCGGTTTTTAACATCCCACCACCAACTATAAAGCCCAACTTGAGCTCTTTGAAGCAGAACTTCGACTTACTCAAGTTGATGGTGAGGTTAGCCTTTCGCAGGCACTGAGCGACCTCCTCAAGCAATGCGAGATGGGTCTCGAAATCTGGAGCGATGATGAGCAAGTCATCGAGATACACGAAGACACGATCTTTCAGACGCGAAGGAATTACCTTATCCATCAATCTACACATCCTTTGGGCCGCATTACACAGCCCAAAAGGCATGACTGTGAATTGGTATAAGGGTCTTCCAGGAACCGTAAAAGCAGTTTTTTCCCTACTCCGTTTCTCCAGCGGTATCTGCCAAAAGGCATGTTTTAAGTCGACACTGCTGATGAAATATGTGTCTTGGAGTCGACTAAGAAGTCCGTCGATATGGGGGAGAGGGTAAGCGTCCTTCTTGGTCAACTCGTTTACTTTACGAGAATCCAGGCAAAGTCGATTTTTGCCTGGTTTCCGTATGAGGACCACGGGTGAGCACCAAGGACTCTCACTCTCCTCTATAACTCCGAGACTTATCATCCTGTCGATTTCATCATACTGGAGAGATTGTATTGCTGGGGAAACGGGGTAGTGACGCTGCTTCACCGGTTCCGACTCTCCGGTATCGATGACGTGCTCCTCCAAAGATGTTTTTCCGATCCCATGCTGGGTGTAACAGAGGAACTTCGACCTGACTGCTTCCAACCTGGACTGCTGTTCGAAAGATAACTGGTGAGTATCTGAATCAATTGATATATTTGGAACTGAAATTGAGCTTATTACATTAGGTGCTATTTGGAACGCTTTCCAAAAATCAACACCCAAGTATAGTTCTTGGTCCAGATTGGGGACCAAGTAGAACACTACGATCTGGCTATGACCTTTGTACTCTACTGGAGCGTGAATTTTACCTATTATGTTTTGGCTTTTTCCGTCTGCCCTTTTGACCTCGGAATTAAAGGAGTATATAGGTAAGTTAATCGTTTTGACAAAATTCAAACACCCCTTACCTAATATACTTATGCTCGCTCCACTGTCTAGTAAACCAAAGAGATCTTTTTCCGCAATTCTGATTTTAGCATATGGTCTTGGGTCAGTTGCAGTGTCTAATACAGTTGAAGCTATGTTCTTCCTGATCTGCTTTCTCAATTGATACCTTTTTCGGGTGTTTAAAATTCGTTGGGATACTCTTTTGACATTAACATTGAAAATCCTATCTCTTATTCTATTATATTCCCTAATTCGCACATGAAGTGGTCTGATGACTAATCTTTTCATATTATTTTTCTCTTCTAATTCAAGATTCTCATCTCTTTTCAATATTGTTATTCGGTCATCAGAAAAAGCTTGGTGATGGCTTATAACATCTTCTGTCTGGGTTCCTATTTCTCGAGAAACTGAGTTGAACGCGACTCCCCCGAAGACATCGCGTTCCTCGCCCGGTTTTCCGGATTACATTTCCTGCAGTTAGGAGTAATTATCCCCTCTTTTCCACATCTGTAGCAGAATATGTTTCGCGTTGCAGATGGACAATCCATGAACATATGTCCCTCGGCTCTGCAGTTCCAACAAGTTAAAACTCTTGGTTCTGCGTATTTTTCATATACCTTGGGACGTGCACCAGCGTACTGAACTGCCGCAACTTGTTCATCCCGATCATAAGTGGCTTCTTCGAAATATCCTACTTCATGCGCTGCGTATTTAATTGGCGGCCTCTGATGTTTGGGTGCATCCCTTGCCGGAAAGGCATTTTCCGCATCTTTGCATGCATGTCTCAGTTGATCCATGCTGAATATCGCCATGGGAAATACCAACTTGCCTATTCTTTCGTTAAGGTTTCTTTTTGATATTCTCACCAACTCAGCCTCCGGTATTTGTACCTGTAGTTGTGATCTGAGTTTTGAGATAGCGGCGAAGAAATCGTCACACGACTCCCAGATGCCTTGCCTACGATCCATAATATCTCGGATAATTTCAAAGTCCGATTTTGTATTTCGGAACTGACGCATCAGCGAATCCCGAAGTGTTTGCCAGTCAGGACGATAACTCGTTCTTTGAAACTGCCAATACCATTCGTAGGCGGCACCTGAGAGTAGTAGGTGGAAATCTCTCAAAATCTCAAACCACGAACACTCATATTGGCGTTGGAGAATTTCCAGCCGAAAAATGAAATCCTCCACTGTTAGAGTCTCTGGTTTCCCGTCGAAGCATATACCCCATTTATCAATTTTGATGGGACCCCGTGCGTTTGATTGGGAATTCCCATTGGGAGCGTACAGTGGAGGACTCGGGTACAAATCCGGATTGAGATGTTGGGAGTGAACCTGATGTTGTTGGTATATCCCATTGCGTCCCCTAGAATGGTTGTGTCTTCTAGGATTTTGGGAACTAACTGAGACAAAGGGTTCTCGTTGTGGTTGTGGTTGTGGTTGCGGTTGTTGAGACTGAGTTTGAACGTGAACAGGTGGTGGTGGGGATGGACAACTAACTATACCTAACTCTTTTACTAAGTCTAACATACTGCTTTTCATTTCTTTACATAGACCAGCTGAAATTTCATTTTTGAGCGAAACTTGATATCCGGTCAACGCGTTAGCAACTGCCAGATTTATAGCTGATGTCAGCTCGGATGACACAAGGTGGTTTTCATTACTTTGGACGTTTTTTGTTTGATTTTTGTTAAAATTATTTTCTGTTTCTTTCAAATCGACCAAAGTAACGAGGCTAAGGTCCTGAGCTTCAATGCTAGCTGCACCCATTTGACTCAAGCTGCTAAAAGACGGAGCAGCCAAAGACTGTGAAGAGCTACTCTGACTAGACGGAGCGAGAGGAGGAGGAAAAGCGAAGTGTGGTACTGATGATGTTTGTCGAGTGGAGTCGGCAGGAGGACTTTGCTGAACTTTCGACATTGTGCCAGTTTGTTTTTGTTGGGCACTAGTGGAACGAGTAAGTATTCTATTTTCATCAAAGCTATTACTTCTTCTTTTCTTTTGATTGTCCTTTTCTTTATTTTTTTCAGATGAACTCATTTCAGAACGAATGAAGACAAGAAAAACGAGAAGGACAGGCAAGACAACGTAAGCAAAATGTATCAAGTGAGTGTAGATTAGGGTTTTATTTAGTGTTTAAGTGGTTTTAATAAAGAGATTAAAAAAAAGGTTAGTTTTTAAATAATATGAATAAAATGTTTAAATATTCGTATCTATATGAAAATAAACGAGCAAATAAGACAGGAAGATTGTATTTGATTCTATTTGTGTGTGTTTGTATCATATTAGGGGTGCTTCGGGTTGCGATCTTCGGCGGTATTGAGAAGCTTGTTGGTGATTTTGCTGATAACATCTGACTTAAAAGACTGCGGACGGACAATTTTGATTTGATCCCTCAGTGTGATAAGAGTGTAAACATTTGTAGACTAGGACACACAAGACGTATATTTTCACATCCCCGCAATTTCAAACTATCCAAAGGACATTTGTTGAAAGACATGGGACAATCCAATATACTAAAAAAAAAAGAAAGCTAAAATATATGAAGACGAGACAGTGCTACATGTTATGACTAGACAACATCAAACAAGGCCACTGTACCCGTAAAACTAAGACGAAACAAATATGAAAGGAAATTTGAAATTTGAGACAGGAAAGTAAAAATACATTTAAAAGTGGAAGAAAAGTAGTAAGACAATACAATAACAAATAACAGATACCAATTGTTGTTGTTGTCATCATGAATGCGATCCGTCGCAATTAACCATGGCGTGTTAAAGAACTATCCAATTCAAGACTTACGGATCCTTTGATGATGGCAACAAGATCCATTGTGGACAAAACTCTAGGACAAACGTTGGAAGTACGTTGGACAACACAAAGCTATACGTTGGGCGCCATTTGTAATAGGCATGTTTCTTGAAAATTTAATTTTGTCGGTCGAGAGCGAGGAGCGCGGCATGCTGGCGAAGCACGGCTAAGCACGCCGAATGGGGTGGTTCTTGTCCCCGCTTCTCGACGAAGCCTACCACAAAACATAAAACATGCCAAATTCGATACACTGTTTACTACTGCTACGGACGGACTATTCTCACCACACTGAGGCGCTGCGATGTTAGTCAGCGATGGCATCTTCCCTCCCCACCTGGAAATCCGGCTGCCATTTTTTTATTTGGATTTCCCCAAGAGAACTGATGTTGTCTTCAGCTTACGCCATCTTCGCCGAAGAAGTCCTTGCGCACCCTATGCACCCCCTGAAAATCTATTTAAAATCCCATATTGAGCTTTGCTGGCTCAACAATAATAGGTAAGCAACATTTTCATTTAACGCGTGGGAATCTTTATTGCCTTACAATAATTATAATAAAATATAAAACAAATTAAAAAAAAACATTCTGAATTTACACTAAAACATTATGATGAAATAAAACAAACAAGACATAAATCATATAAATAACATAAAATTTGAATAAATAACACAAAATTTAACTGAACGTTAATAAATAAATAAAATAAATAACACAAAATTGAATAAATAACATCAAATTTAAATAAATAACATACAATTAAGTGAACGTTAATAAATAAATAACATAAAATGGAACGAAAGTTAATAAATAAAATAAATAAATAACACGAGATTAAATAAATAACATAGAATTTAAATGAATAACGTAAAATTAAATAAATACATAAAATTAATTTAAAGTAAATCAATAAAATAAATAAATAAATATGAATAAAATTAAACAAAAGTAAACAATATTAACAACACAAAATATTATTTAATAAAACATTGCAAAAACTTTGACCTGGCAATGACTAAACTTATTATCCTCGCCGAACTACTCGGAATTGATAGGCTCGCTTTCTCCTTGCCTCGCGGAACTATTAAAGTTAACCCGTATTTCCTACCTAAAAGGAGCTCACTTTAGGGGGTTATCATTAAAAAAAAATGCACGAACACAAAAAAAAATCGACTTAAGGACACTAAACTTATCACAAC
Source organism: Portevinia maculata (assembly GCA_949715645.1). NCBI lineage: Eukaryota > Metazoa > Arthropoda > Insecta > Diptera > Syrphidae > Portevinia > Portevinia maculata. Next base: position 43,575,133 of record OX454528.1, on the reverse strand, counting down.
TTAACACTTAAACAAAAAAAAAAATAGAAAATAAAAAGGATATAAATAAAATAAAAAGCGAAACTATGGCAACGATTCCACAAAAAAAAAAATATAATAGATGACTGTTGAATTATGTGTTCCTGATGTAATCGTTATTGTTGGTAATAATTGTTCTTTGTTATGTGCTGTATATGTGATGCATGTATATAATTGATGTGTGTTTGGCTTCTTCGTCTTATCTGTATATATCTGTTATGTGTTAGGTAGAAGCTGTGTAGTTGCTGCTGTATGTAATATTCAGGCGCCGTTGGTCCGTTGTGACCGTTCTGAACGGGTGCTCTAGAGGCACTTTCGCACTGCTTGGGTTTCATGTACAGCTTGCAACACTTTAGCTTTGCGTTGGGGCTTATATACAAAATTTAAATTTAAAATTTTATAATTGGCGGTCAAGACTTCCTTTGCAATTTGGCTCTAGGATAGTCCCTGACCGCCAAATGCTTATTTGAGTCTCGATGACCTAACAAAATAAAAAAAAAATCGCGTTTCACCTAACATTGATTATATTACACTAACACAAAACTCACCACTATAAACGATTTACCTTCCTTCGTTTTATAATTCTGCCTATTTAGGACTTACGAATTTTAAATTTATTTAAACTTTTGGAAACAACTATAAACTTAAATACAAAAAGAAAATTTTGGTGCTGTGACCAAATCAAAACTACACCACTCTTTTCAAACCTGCACTGTGTAATGGAGCAGTGAACAATTTCTTTGTCCAAAGCCACCAATGATGCCCCATTGATGGCCACTACCACCACCACGAATCTTTGTCCAATCTTCGGGAGAATCCGCTAGAGAGATCGTGCTAGCTTCTTCAGACAATCCCAACGTCCTGCTCTTTGAATTTTCAAATTTTCCCAATCCTATACCACAACCACTAGAAATTCATCCCAAATGTCCCAAAGTTCATCCAAATACCTGATGACATTTCTGACAGTAAGCAAAAAAAAAAGGTGACAGCGACAACAACTCAACAAAACAATTTCTGGGTAAGTTTCTTATTTTTCTTTAATAAATGTAGCTTATTTTACTTTTCTTCCATGAATAATATATATTTTGTTTTGTTATTAGCTTGGATAAATGTGCGTCCTTTGGGCAAAATCCCCGTAGCCCATCACATCGCGAACAATTGTTTCACAACAATTGTTTGTGTGAAGATGCTACGGGTGTATCTTGTTGCCACGAAATTCTCATTTCAAGTAAGTATATATCTAAGAATATACGTTAATAAGTGACCAAGACACAATTTTTTATTTGTTTATAGACATCCAGGCAATAGGAAGAGCATGAAATGTTGGACAGAAACCCCCAGAAACGCAACACAAAGAGTTCACGAAACGAGGTAAGTACACACAGATAACTATAACTGGTAGCAATTGAATTTGTTTCTCGTTTTCTTTTCATGCGTCGCGTCAGAAAGTTTTGGTTCATCGGCGTTGGTGGCTGCCAACAGCAGAACATCTCATGTCATGGGTAAGTAAAAAAAAGGTTTTTATTGGCGTGTTTTGAACGTTTTTCTTATTTCTTTTAGGATCGAAAGAAGGTATGTGCCATCTGGGAGCGGTCGCAACATTCATCAAGCCAGGCGACCATAACAAAGCTCTGGACTTGGAAGGGGGATAACACACGACAGGTACAGAGAAAGATGTCGGATCGTGCACATGAATGTGGATTCTTTAGGAACGTGGTGAAGAAACCCACGCTGTGAAAGCCGGGCATATGCATCGGGTAAGTGTTATACTAAATAAGTGGAATAAGTAGTGATAGCTAGGACTGAAAATATACTTAAACTAACTTAACTTAAATGAATAAATTAACATATAAATAAATAATTATTAAAATACGTAAACTAGTACAAAAATAGACATATAAATAGCAGGAATTGAACATAACTAACATGTATATCACAGTAAAGGTGAACATGTAAATAAATAAATACGTACAATAGTAGACTTAATAAATAACATACAAATGAATAAGTTAATAGATAGATTAAGCTAATTTAACATAACTAACATGTATATCACAGATAAGTGAACATGTAGATAAATAAATAGGTACATAAATGAAAAGACTTACTAAATAAAAATAAGTTAATAAATTAATAAATAACAAACAAAGATTAAACATAACTAACATGTATATCACAGATTTAGTGAACATGTAAGAAAGTAAATACGTAAAATAGCAAACTTAATAAATAAGATAAAAATGAATGAGTTAATAAATGGATACAAAGAACTAAAATTAAACATAACTAACATGTATATCACAGTATAAGTGAACGTGTAAGTAAATAAATAAATAAGAGGACAGACTTAATAAATACCATGAAATTAACTAACCTAAATACTAACTTATGATCTAAATACATAGTCGTTTACAATACGGATAAATAACATAGATATTGCCAGAATAGAAACAAAAAAAATAAATAAATTAAGATAAATAAGATAAGATTAACAAATAACATTGAGCCATATAAGTACAGATGTTACACTACCTTGAAATACATAAAAATACCAAATACTTATTGTTTCAAGTCCTTTGCATGAAATACGCCTACTTTTTTTCCTGCTAAATTCTCCAACTCGTACATATTCTGCCCGATCGCTTTTACAATGCGACATTTAACATACTTCGGGCAAAGTTTGGCAGAGATGTATTTGGAGGAATCGCTAAGGATAAAATTCCTTCGGAATACCTCCTGCCCTGGTAAGAAACGAATGTTTCGAGTTCGGACATTGTAGGTTTTTGCGCTTCTCTCATTTGCCATCATAATGTTTTGTTTTATTCTGTTTCTCAGGCACTGCAAACGAGTTTGTCTTGAGAGGGTCAACAGTTCGCCATCTTCGACCGCATTGAGTTTCTCAGCCAGCTCGTAGCAACTTCCGTGTGTCACCATATTCATTCCAAAAAGGGCAAAATATGGTGACACCCCGATGGAATTATGTATTGAGCTTCTCAATGCGCAGGCTATGTCGCTGAGGTGAAGATCCCAGTCGCGTTGGTCTTCTTTTAGGTAAGACCTTATGGCTGCTAATAGAGTTCTGTTGACTCTCTCTGATGCATTCGATTGCGGTGAGTAGTTTGCAGTTCTTAAGTGCCGCACTCCGAAAGTTGACAAAAGATTTTGGAAATCTTTTGCCAGAAATTGTTTGCCATTATCAGAGTGAACAATTTGCGGTACACCGAACATATTGAAGACCTCTTCTTGCAAGAATCGGACGATACTTGAGGTATTTGCACTTCTTAGCGGCTTCAACAAAACATACTTGGACAGATGGTCGAGCACTACGAACACGTATGAGTTTCCAGACTTAGATCTTGGATACGGACCCAAGAAATCAACATACAATTTTTGGAACGGACGATCGGTACAGAAAGTAGACGACATTGGAGGACGTTGAACACGGTTTGACGGCTTGCACTCTTTACAAACATCACAATCGGACACGTATCGACGAATTTGGACGGTCATATCTGGCCAGTAAAAATATTGGCGAACCCTGTGTATAGTTTTTGCAATACCACCGTGAGAAGCTAGAGGAGGATTATGTGCCCGAGAAATCATCTCCTCTGTGAGACCCGCTGGAATCCATAACCTCCAGGTATGTTCAACCGCAGACTCGTCTCCGGTGGGTGACAACGATTTTTTATACACAAAGTTCTCCTCCACTTTCAGATCTGGCAACTCCTCGTGATGATCTTTGATAGTATTTATCAAGTCGAGATATTCATCTGACCGAAACTCTTTGGAATTGAGATCGATAAGTGGGGAGATGTCTTGAATATCCAAACTCTCGACATAAGCTCTCGATAAGGTGTCAGGCACGACGTTTAACGAGCCCTTTCTATGCTCAATTTCGAAAGTGAATGCCTGAAGCTTGAGGCTCCATCTCGCCAATCTGCCGCTTAAATCTTTAAGTGCCATCAGCTATCGTAGGCTGGAATGGTCTGTAATTATTGTGAAGGCCATTCCTTCAACATAAGGCCTAAATTTTTGGACAGCCATCACCGCAGCTAGACATTCCTTTTCGGTGACGCTGTAGTTCCTTTGACAACTATTCAGCTTCTGGGAGAAATAAGCTATTGGCGATTCTTCTTTAGCATCATTTATCTGGAATAGCACTGCACCTATTCCCATATCAGAGGCATCGCACTGGATATAAAATCGCCTGGTAAAATCCGGATGGGTGAGTACTGGAGCTGTCGTTAAAGCGCTCTTTAGTTCTTCAAATGCATTTAAAGCTTCCTCAGTCATTTTAAACTTATCGTTTCTCTTTTTCAGAGTGTCGGTTAATGGAGCGGTCAGGCTTGAAAAGTCCCTGATGAACCGTCTGTACCACCCAGCAAGGCCGAGTAACCTGCGTACCTGTTTTGGATTTTTCGGAACAGGGAAGTCAACAATTGCTTCAACCTTGGCCGGATCGGTTTTTAACATCCCACCACCAACTATAAAGCCCAACTTGAGCTCTTTGAAGCAGAACTTCGACTTACTCAAGTTGATGGTGAGGTTAGCCTTTCGCAGGCACTGAGCGACCTCCTCAAGCAATGCGAGATGGGTCTCGAAATCTGGAGCGATGATGAGCAAGTCATCGAGATACACGAAGACACGATCTTTCAGACGCGAAGGAATTACCTTATCCATCAATCTACACATCCTTTGGGCCGCATTACACAGCCCAAAAGGCATGACTGTGAATTGGTATAAGGGTCTTCCAGGAACCGTAAAAGCAGTTTTTTCCCTACTCCGTTTCTCCAGCGGTATCTGCCAAAAGGCATGTTTTAAGTCGACACTGCTGATGAAATATGTGTCTTGGAGTCGACTAAGAAGTCCGTCGATATGGGGGAGAGGGTAAGCGTCCTTCTTGGTCAACTCGTTTACTTTACGAGAATCCAGGCAAAGTCGATTTTTGCCTGGTTTCCGTATGAGGACCACGGGTGAGCACCAAGGACTCTCACTCTCCTCTATAACTCCGAGACTTATCATCCTGTCGATTTCATCATACTGGAGAGATTGTATTGCTGGGGAAACGGGGTAGTGACGCTGCTTCACCGGTTCCGACTCTCCGGTATCGATGACGTGCTCCTCCAAAGATGTTTTTCCGATCCCATGCTGGGTGTAACAGAGGAACTTCGACCTGACTGCTTCCAACCTGGACTGCTGTTCGAAAGATAACTGGTGAGTATCTGAATCAATTGATATATTTGGAACTGAAATTGAGCTTATTACATTAGGTGCTATTTGGAACGCTTTCCAAAAATCAACACCCAAGTATAGTTCTTGGTCCAGATTGGGGACCAAGTAGAACACTACGATCTGGCTATGACCTTTGTACTCTACTGGAGCGTGAATTTTACCTATTATGTTTTGGCTTTTTCCGTCTGCCCTTTTGACCTCGGAATTAAAGGAGTATATAGGTAAGTTAATCGTTTTGACAAAATTCAAACACCCCTTACCTAATATACTTATGCTCGCTCCACTGTCTAGTAAACCAAAGAGATCTTTTTCCGCAATTCTGATTTTAGCATATGGTCTTGGGTCAGTTGCAGTGTCTAATACAGTTGAAGCTATGTTCTTCCTGATCTGCTTTCTCAATTGATACCTTTTTCGGGTGTTTAAAATTCGTTGGGATACTCTTTTGACATTAACATTGAAAATCCTATCTCTTATTCTATTATATTCCCTAATTCGCACATGAAGTGGTCTGATGACTAATCTTTTCATATTATTTTTCTCTTCTAATTCAAGATTCTCATCTCTTTTCAATATTGTTATTCGGTCATCAGAAAAAGCTTGGTGATGGCTTATAACATCTTCTGTCTGGGTTCCTATTTCTCGAGAAACTGAGTTGAACGCGACTCCCCCGAAGACATCGCGTTCCTCGCCCGGTTTTCCGGATTACATTTCCTGCAGTTAGGAGTAATTATCCCCTCTTTTCCACATCTGTAGCAGAATATGTTTCGCGTTGCAGATGGACAATCCATGAACATATGTCCCTCGGCTCTGCAGTTCCAACAAGTTAAAACTCTTGGTTCTGCGTATTTTTCATATACCTTGGGACGTGCACCAGCGTACTGAACTGCCGCAACTTGTTCATCCCGATCATAAGTGGCTTCTTCGAAATATCCTACTTCATGCGCTGCGTATTTAATTGGCGGCCTCTGATGTTTGGGTGCATCCCTTGCCGGAAAGGCATTTTCCGCATCTTTGCATGCATGTCTCAGTTGATCCATGCTGAATATCGCCATGGGAAATACCAACTTGCCTATTCTTTCGTTAAGGTTTCTTTTTGATATTCTCACCAACTCAGCCTCCGGTATTTGTACCTGTAGTTGTGATCTGAGTTTTGAGATAGCGGCGAAGAAATCGTCACACGACTCCCAGATGCCTTGCCTACGATCCATAATATCTCGGATAATTTCAAAGTCCGATTTTGTATTTCGGAACTGACGCATCAGCGAATCCCGAAGTGTTTGCCAGTCAGGACGATAACTCGTTCTTTGAAACTGCCAATACCATTCGTAGGCGGCACCTGAGAGTAGTAGGTGGAAATCTCTCAAAATCTCAAACCACGAACACTCATATTGGCGTTGGAGAATTTCCAGCCGAAAAATGAAATCCTCCACTGTTAGAGTCTCTGGTTTCCCGTCGAAGCATATACCCCATTTATCAATTTTGATGGGACCCCGTGCGTTTGATTGGGAATTCCCATTGGGAGCGTACAGTGGAGGACTCGGGTACAAATCCGGATTGAGATGTTGGGAGTGAACCTGATGTTGTTGGTATATCCCATTGCGTCCCCTAGAATGGTTGTGTCTTCTAGGATTTTGGGAACTAACTGAGACAAAGGGTTCTCGTTGTGGTTGTGGTTGTGGTTGCGGTTGTTGAGACTGAGTTTGAACGTGAACAGGTGGTGGTGGGGATGGACAACTAACTATACCTAACTCTTTTACTAAGTCTAACATACTGCTTTTCATTTCTTTACATAGACCAGCTGAAATTTCATTTTTGAGCGAAACTTGATATCCGGTCAACGCGTTAGCAACTGCCAGATTTATAGCTGATGTCAGCTCGGATGACACAAGGTGGTTTTCATTACTTTGGACGTTTTTTGTTTGATTTTTGTTAAAATTATTTTCTGTTTCTTTCAAATCGACCAAAGTAACGAGGCTAAGGTCCTGAGCTTCAATGCTAGCTGCACCCATTTGACTCAAGCTGCTAAAAGACGGAGCAGCCAAAGACTGTGAAGAGCTACTCTGACTAGACGGAGCGAGAGGAGGAGGAAAAGCGAAGTGTGGTACTGATGATGTTTGTCGAGTGGAGTCGGCAGGAGGACTTTGCTGAACTTTCGACATTGTGCCAGTTTGTTTTTGTTGGGCACTAGTGGAACGAGTAAGTATTCTATTTTCATCAAAGCTATTACTTCTTCTTTTCTTTTGATTGTCCTTTTCTTTATTTTTTTCAGATGAACTCATTTCAGAACGAATGAAGACAAGAAAAACGAGAAGGACAGGCAAGACAACGTAAGCAAAATGTATCAAGTGAGTGTAGATTAGGGTTTTATTTAGTGTTTAAGTGGTTTTAATAAAGAGATTAAAAAAAAGGTTAGTTTTTAAATAATATGAATAAAATGTTTAAATATTCGTATCTATATGAAAATAAACGAGCAAATAAGACAGGAAGATTGTATTTGATTCTATTTGTGTGTGTTTGTATCATATTAGGGGTGCTTCGGGTTGCGATCTTCGGCGGTATTGAGAAGCTTGTTGGTGATTTTGCTGATAACATCTGACTTAAAAGACTGCGGACGGACAATTTTGATTTGATCCCTCAGTGTGATAAGAGTGTAAACATTTGTAGACTAGGACACACAAGACGTATATTTTCACATCCCCGCAATTTCAAACTATCCAAAGGACATTTGTTGAAAGACATGGGACAATCCAATATACTAAAAAAAAAAGAAAGCTAAAATATATGAAGACGAGACAGTGCTACATGTTATGACTAGACAACATCAAACAAGGCCACTGTACCCGTAAAACTAAGACGAAACAAATATGAAAGGAAATTTGAAATTTGAGACAGGAAAGTAAAAATACATTTAAAAGTGGAAGAAAAGTAGTAAGACAATACAATAACAAATAACAGATACCAATTGTTGTTGTTGTCATCATGAATGCGATCCGTCGCAATTAACCATGGCGTGTTAAAGAACTATCCAATTCAAGACTTACGGATCCTTTGATGATGGCAACAAGATCCATTGTGGACAAAACTCTAGGACAAACGTTGGAAGTACGTTGGACAACACAAAGCTATACGTTGGGCGCCATTTGTAATAGGCATGTTTCTTGAAAATTTAATTTTGTCGGTCGAGAGCGAGGAGCGCGGCATGCTGGCGAAGCACGGCTAAGCACGCCGAATGGGGTGGTTCTTGTCCCCGCTTCTCGACGAAGCCTACCACAAAACATAAAACATGCCAAATTCGATACACTGTTTACTACTGCTACGGACGGACTATTCTCACCACACTGAGGCGCTGCGATGTTAGTCAGCGATGGCATCTTCCCTCCCCACCTGGAAATCCGGCTGCCATTTTTTTATTTGGATTTCCCCAAGAGAACTGATGTTGTCTTCAGCTTACGCCATCTTCGCCGAAGAAGTCCTTGCGCACCCTATGCACCCCCTGAAAATCTATTTAAAATCCCATATTGAGCTTTGCTGGCTCAACAATAATAGGTAAGCAACATTTTCATTTAACGCGTGGGAATCTTTATTGCCTTACAATAATTATAATAAAATATAAAACAAATTAAAAAAAAACATTCTGAATTTACACTAAAACATTATGATGAAATAAAACAAACAAGACATTAATCATATAAATAACATAAAATTTGAATAAATAACACAAAATTTAACTGAACGTTAATAAATAAATAAAATAAATAACACAAAATTGAATAAATAACATCAAATTTAAATAAATAACATACAATTAAGTGAACGTTAATAAATAAATAACATAAAATGGAACGAAAGTTAATAAATAAAATAAATAAATAACACGAGATTAAATAAATAACATAGAATTTAAATGAATAACGTAAAATTAAATAAATACATAAAATTAATTTAAAGTAAATCAATAAAATAAATAAATAAATATGAATAAAATTAAACAAAAGTAAACAATATTAACAACACAAAATATTATTTAATAAAACATTGCAAAAACTTTGACCTGGCAATGACTAAACTTATTATCCTCGCCGAACTACTCGGAATTGATAGGCTCGCTTTCTCCTTGCCTCGCGGAACTATTAAAGTTAACCCGTATTTCCTACCTAAAAGGAGCTCACTTTAGGGGGTTATCATTAAAAAAAAATGCACGAACACAAAAAAAAATCGACTTAAGGACACTAAACTTATCACAACTTAACACTTAAACAAAAAAAAAAATAGAAAATAAAAAGGATATAAATAAAATAAAAAGCGAAACTATGGCAACGATTCCACAAAAAAAAAAATATAATAGATGACTGTTGAATTATGTGTTCCTGATGTAATCGTTATTGTTGGTAATAATTGTTCTTTGTTATGTGCTGTATATGTGATGCATGTATATAATTGATGTGTGTTTGGCTTCTTCGTCTTATCTGTATATATCTGTTATGTGTTAGGTAGAAGCTGTGTAGTTGCTGCTGTATGTAATATTCAGGCGCCGTTGGTCCGTTGTGACCGTTCTGAACGGGTGCTCTAGAGGCACTTTCGCACTGCTTGGGTTTCATGTACAGCTTGCAACACTTTAGCTTTGCGTTGGGGCTTATATACAAAATTTAAATTTAAAATTTTATAATTGGCGGTCAAGACTTCCTTTGCAATTTGGCTCTAGGATAGTCCCTGACCGCCAAATGCTTATTTGAGTCTCGATGACCTAACAAAATAAAAAAAAAATCGCGTTTCACCTAACATTGATTATATTACACTAACACAAAACTCACCACTATAAACGATTTACCTTCCTTCGTTTTATAATTCTGCCTATTTAGGACTTACGAATTTTAAATTTATTTAAACTTTTGGAAACAACTATAAACTTAAATACAAAAAGAAAATTTTGGTGCTGTGACCAAATCAAAACTACACCACTCTTTTCAAACCTGCACTGTGTAATGGAGCAGTGAACAATTTCTTTGTCCAAAGCCACCAATGATGCCCCATTGATGGCCACTACCACCACCACGAATCTTTGTCCAATCTTCGGGAGAATCCGCTAGAGAGATCGTGCTAGCTTCTTCAGACAATCCCAACGTCCTGCTCTTTGAATTTTCAAATTTTCCCAATCCTATACCACAACCACAAGAAATTCATCCCAAATGTCCCAAAGTTCATCCAAATACCTGATGACATTTCTGACAGTAAGCAAAAAAAAAAGGTGACAGTGACAACAACTCAACAAAACAATTTCTGGGTAAGTTTCTTATTTTTCTTTAATAAATGTAGCTTATTTTACTTTTCTTCCATGAATAATATATATTTTGTTTTGTTATTAGCTTGGATAAATGTGCGTCCTTTGGGCAAAATCCCCGTAGCCCATCACATCGCGAACAATTGTTTCACAACAATTGTTTGTGTGAAGATGCTACGGGTGTATCTTGTTGCCACGAAATTCTCATTTCAAGTAAGTATATATCTAAGAATATACGTTAATAAGTGACCAAGACACAATTTTTTATTTGTTTATAGACATCCAGGCAATAGGAAGAGCATGAAATGTTGGACAGAAACCCCCAGAAACACAACACAAAGAGTTCACGAAACGAGGTAAGTACACACAGATAACTATAACTGGTAGCAATTGAATTTGTTTCTCGTTTTCTTTTCACGCGTCGCGTCAGAAAGTTTTGGTTCATCGGCGTTGGTGGCTGCCAACAGCAGAACATCTCATGTCATGGGTAAGTAAAAAAAAGGTTTTTATTGGCGTGTTTTAAACGTTTTTCTTATTTCTTTTAGGATCGAAAGAAGGTATGTGCCATCTGGGAGCGGTCGCAACATTCATCAAGCCAGGCGACCATAACAAGGGACGCAAGTGCAATTGGTCGGTAGGAGGATGAAGATGAAGATTCGCCTTTTTTTGGTACAGGCTGGACAAATGCTGTTTTCCAACTTCCCAGAAAGAGTCCTGAAGAGTAGGACAGATGGAAAAGTTTACGGATTGGTTTTGCCAGAGTAGAAGAACATTTCCCTAGAACGATAGGGAAATACCATAGATTGGTTCCATGGAGTATTCTACGAGTATGCTGTACTCGACAGAGGGAGACAAAGCACAAGAGGCGTTGAGCTGCCTGCAAAGTGAGCAGCAAGCAGATTGGCCTTATCTATAGAGTTGACAGCTGAAATGTCATTGTAAATGAGTGTCGGGATAGATGATGGGGCCGCATTCTTGATGTATTTAACAAATGATTAAAAGTTTTTACTACCCGTGGGACTTTTTAGTATTTTTTGCCTTTACTTTTGGTCATAGGAGAATTTAACGCTATTAATGTGGGCATTACAGTCATTTCTGGCTCATTTAAACTTTTCACGACTTTCCTCAGATGGATTGGCTTTGAATAGCCGAGTCGCACCATGCGTTAACCCTGGGTTTGATACTTGTTATCCTGTTAGGGATAAAAGAATTCATGCATAGGTGAAATAAGTTTCTGATCATATCAGCAGCAGTATCCGCGTCGCTGTCGAGGAAGCACAGCGACCAGTTAAAATTCTTAAAGAAGCCGTTTAGTTTTTTCCAATTGGCTTTCTCGTATTGCCATACGGTTCTTTTAGGAGTTTGTTCTTTAACTATGTGATATGATACAATGGTCTGACGAACCTAGAAGCGAAGGCGTTCTAATCGTATTTATCGGGGTGAGAGGTAAGAAACAAGCCCAATGTGTTGGCAGTTTGACTGCTGATGTCCGGTATTCGTGTCGGCTCATTTACAAGCTAAGTCAGGTTATTTACCTGAGCAAAGATCTCGACTTACTTTTCTTCGGGTGTTGTCTGATATGTATAATGAAACAAAATGTTTCCTCAACCCACGAATGTTACTGACATCCACTACGAAATTCCTACACATTATAACATACAAACATAAAAGAAAACACAACTCCGACGCTGCCTTAGCAAAAGCCGTGAATTGAAGATCTGCGTTAGATTTCCAAAACAATTATGGCAGGTGTTTGCACGTACGGTAACTTGTTTTGGTCCACCAACAAAATCAACCGCTCACGACCCGCTGTTCGTCCAATGCTGTCATTACCCAACCAGTACAAGTGCTCAAACGAAAATCGTACGGCACCTGCAATAGCCAAACAAAACTAGCAGCAGTGGAGTGGGATAGGGTATAATGGAATACCCAACGCTATGGCTCTTTTTTTGCGATTTGTTTTTTTTTTCTATGCGCACTACACCGGCACTGATACTGAGTAGATTTGTTTTCACTCTGTTTTGCGAAACCGGTTGCGGGCAAGAAATGGAGCACGTGCGCACGCGACGGGAGGCAGCCGGCAATGTTGCTTCTACATGCAGCTTTTACAGAAGTCGTTTGAATAGACGCCAAGCCTTGGTGCGTGCTTGCCTGTTAGACAGTGTCCTGCAATGACACCTATAGCAGGGCCAATGTGCAGTCGGTTTAGTGAGATGAAACACATAGAGCGTCGCAGATCCAGCTTCGGCCAGATATGCTTAGTCGCTTGGCATGTATTACAACATGTCCATCCAAGGCTTGTACTCTCGCTTCGGGTAGCTCAAATATAAGTTTACGAGTAGGTATACCTAAAAATCCTTTATCAGGTAAAAGAGGTAATCCGTTTCCTTTTTTTTGCTAGGTCAACTGCCCTACAGTTTCTTGGAATGTCTCTATGCCCCGGCGCTCAACAGAGGTGAATGTTGAACTGCTCTGCCATCTCCTCAAGAGATGGGCAGCAGTCTAGTTTGAAGAGAATGACTCCAGGGACTTAATCCGTTTTTCCTCCATCGGAAGTTAATGCATCATCCTCCCAGAATGATCTGGTGGGGATAGTAATTTGGAAGTTCTTTCCTTCCTTCCCAAATGAGTCCAGAATAATAGAGCGGCCAATATTCTTATTGATCCACTGTAAGGTAGCTTTTCAGCGTACAGTGGAACCGGCAGCTGTTTGCCTGCTTAATATATCGAGGGGTGTCAGATGAAGTAAACGGTTTAGGGCAGCGGAGGGAGTCGTTCGGATTGCTCTGCTGATGCACAGACTAGCTGTACGTTGGAGCTTGCTCAGCTTATCACGGCTTACCGCTTTGTCCAATGCAGTCCACCAGACAACCAACCCGTATGTCAGAAAAATAATTTAAATAATTTTAACAAAAATATAATTTTAGGAACTGTTAGTTCCGTAAACAGCTTCCTGGAAGGTATGGGAGAAATCAAAATGATCAATATGTCCATATTTTAAAGGTATAACAATTACTTCGGGATCATAACAAAATCCGGAGGTTCTATAAGAAAGCCAAGCAACTGGCTGCTGACTTCAAAATCGGAACGCAGGCTCTTCGAGACACCGAACTAAACCTAGTCACCGAAGCGCAGGGAATAGTAGATGTGTTTAAGCAGCATTTCCAGCAGCTGCTTAATTGGCATCATGTAGAGAGAGTGATAGGGCAAGAAGAAAGCCCACGTCCAGTCAATGAAGAACCAGTTCCACCACCCAGTATACATAGAAGAAGTTGGCTTAACTATAAAAAAGCTTAAGAACAACAAAGTCGCAGGCTCTGATGGCTTACCAGCGGAGCTCTTCAAATACGGTGGTGATGGAAGAAAACATGCCCGATGACTGGACTATGAGCTCCATATGCCCCATTTTCCCAAAAGGCGATCCTATGTCTTGCAAGAACTATCGAGGCATATCCCTGCTTAATGTCGCATATAAGATCCTATCCAAGGTACTGTGTGAACGTTGTTGCAAAACAGAGGTTGAACTGTCAAAAAAAAAGTATTCGCAAATGTCATGCTGGCAGTTGCCACCATTATACCAATAAGATTCGGAGTGTGCAGTGCCCATGTTCTGTAACTCATGCGATAACTCTTCGCATCGAAAACTTTGGAACACAAAATTCCACCGTTTATCGCATGTGTAAAAGAATTGGTGTTCTGTAACTCTATGCGATAAAATATACCTTGGTAACTTTTAATATCATGGGAAATTGGAAGGATTGTCAAAATACTTGATATCGAAGGGTAGTTTGGAGAGGAAATTCAGTGTGTATTTACATGACGTTGGGATAGGAGCGGTGCAGCGCGACTTTTTATCGGATTATCGGAAAATTACGTGTTTCTGTTGAATTTTCAAATATATGATGATCGCTCGTTCTGCTAGACTCAAACAAATTTTTTTGAAATTAATCTGATCCTAACGCTGATTTAAGACAACATTATGTTCTATGTTGATAAATTTAATGAAGTTAAAATTTTGCATTTATTTTGTCTGTCTATGAAAAAAATAAATGAAATATTTTTTTTTTTAAAAACAAGAACCTTTTACTCTCCCTTGTTGGATGTACCAAGCTGTTTATTTTTATAGCAACACAGTTCCAAGAATGTTCAAAATGGATCTTATTTAAGTGCTTGCTGAATTCTTTCGACAGAATGTAGGTACCTACATTCTTCTCCACTAATTCTGACTGTTTTTATTAGTTATTTTTTATTTCTTTTGCATTTTTTTAAACGTTGAACTTTATCAGCGAACTGTATATTTTGTTAAATAAAAAATCAAAAATGTTCACTGTCCACTATCCATTTAAAATTGTTCAATATCCCTTTCTCGCAAGCCAATTGAAATGTGATAAATTTTGACAGTTGAAGTGAATAATTTATCGCATTCGAAAGTTACAGAACACCGATTTATCACATATTTCCAGGAGTTTCATTTCACAATGTTCAATGTGGTATAGTTTTCGCATCGCATAGTTACAGAACACGGAAATGTGATATAATAAAATTTTGTTTCGATTCACATCGTTCATGTGATAAATATAACGATGCGATAATTATAGAACATTAACCATTTCATCTCAAAATTATTCTCATTGTTCTGTAATTTCTGCAATCTATTTATCATTGAAATGTTTCCCAAATAAATAACGGTCGAACAATACTCAAAATGCGGTTTTATAATAGCATTGTATACGTTAATTGCACAAATCGTTGACATTCTTTTTCTAATTCTAGCAAAAAATCCTATTTTTTTGCTTATTTTTTTAGATATATAGTTAATATGTTCTTTAAAGTTCATGTTTCTATCTATCACAATTCCCAAGTATTTGATTTGATCTACTACTTCAACATTTTCATTATTAATTAAAATTCTGTTTTCGGATTCACCGTTAATAAACATGCATTTAGTTTTTCCTATATTCAAACTTAGTTTATTACTTTTAAACCACTCACTTAGGTTATTCAAATCAATGTTAATTTTTTCTACACATTCATTAATATTTATACCGGAAATATACATCAGCCCACGTCAGCAAACAATCTCAATACTGCGTACTTCACCACCTTTGGCATCTCGTTCACATAGATACATAGATTATAAATAGCAAAGCTCCAAGAACAGATCCTTGTGGGACCCCAAGACTGACGTTTATTGTGTTCGAAATTACTTCCTCTATTTTAGTCCTCTGCTTGCGTGAAAGAAGGCACGATTGAAACCACTTACCCTCTCTACCTTTGACTCCGTACTTATCTAATTTTGCAAGTAAAATGTTTCTGTCCACGGTTTCAAATGCTCGCCTTAAATCAATGAAAACACTAACGATAGTCTTTTTTAGATGTTTTTCGTTCTTCCAATCGGCTATAACCAGGTTTAGTAGGGATTCGCAACTGTGCCTTCCTCGAAATCCTGATTGGCAATCCGTAAAAAGGTCGTTCTCCTCCATATACTTCTGAAGTTTGCCTTGCACAACCTTCTCCAGAATTTTGGCAACATTGGGTAGCATGTTGACTGGCCTGAAGTCCTCGGGTTTGGCGGAATTCTTTATTTTTTCTATCGGCACGATAATAGATTCCTTCCAGCAATCAGGGAAA
This sequence comes from Portevinia maculata, assembly GCA_949715645.1. NCBI lineage: Eukaryota > Metazoa > Arthropoda > Insecta > Diptera > Syrphidae > Portevinia > Portevinia maculata. The sequence continues at coordinate 43,558,974 of OX454528.1, read as the reverse complement.
ACACCTTCCGTCAATGATTTGTTTATTATCTTACACAATACCGGCCTGTAATATGGAAAGAGTCAATTAACATAGTAACACTTAACATATATGCATCTTTCTTATTTTTCATATTTTTCTTTACACTCTTCAGCTCGCTTAGAGTAACATTTCCAAACTCAAAAGTACTCAACACTTCTCCAATATAGTTCACATAGGGGGAGCTAGGGATGTTTCTATTCAGGCTATTTACACTCTCAACAAAGAAAACATTAAAATTATGCGCCAAAGAAACACTGTCTTTAATTAACACATTTTGGAAAATAACGCCTTTTAGTGCACTTTTTGCCATTCTCAACACAAGGGATTTTATTATTCGTCACATTGATTTCTGATCTTTTGCAGACTGAATTTTACGTTCAACATAAATGTTTTTGGCTCTATCAATCGCGGTTTTAAACGCATTACGCGCACATCTATAACGAGACCAGTCGTTCTCCGTGTTTGACCACACCGCCAAGTTATATTTGTTTATTTTATCTTCTCGCATTAATTTAAGATCATTATTAAACCACTTTTGCGCGGAGCTATTACCAACGAATTTAAAGTATTTAAGGCTATTCACTGCCTTTTCTATTCTTTCAGTAAAAAACTTCGCCAAAGCGTTTACTTCACTATGCTCATGGATAATACTTGGATAGTGCAAACCGTTTTGTAGATAATTGCAAAATCCTTGTTTGTTATATTTTAATAATTGAATTTTTATTTTCACTTTCTTCACTCTCTTCTCGATTTCAATTGTTAGTAGTAAACTTTCATGATCACTTATTTTAAATCTACTTATAACTTCCACATTCACCTTGTTCATATTTGTGATTACATAATCAATTATCTTCCTTGATGTTGGCGTGATTCTAGTTGGCTGTTTAACCAATTGATTGCAACAATTATCATCGATTACCTGTTCAGTTCGCAGTTTATACGTATCGTTTACTATCCAGTCAATATTGAAATCCCCCATGACCACTAAGTCTCTTCAATGTAAGCTCAACCGTTCGATATATTCTTTGAAAAACTCAACAAAGTTTGTCGTCGATGAACTTGGCGACCTATACAGGCCTGCTATTATAAACGATTGCGCACAAAGTGTTACTTTTATCGCAAGCCACCACCAGTCCAAGTTGGCTGCTACTTCTTCTAATACATTAATTTCCCACAACTCGTTAACATAAATAACTACACCTCCCGTATGAGATGACGTAGAGTTGCATCTAATAGTTGTGTATCCACTTAACTGAATTTCACTGTCATCCACGTTTGATGTCAAATGGGTCTCTGTTACACATATAAAATCAAATCTTTCTGCTAAAGCTATACATTCTCATTCGTTAAAATTATTTAGAAGCCATTGTACATTGGTAGAAAAACACTTGCACGAACAGAATTCAGCAAGCACCTAAATAAGATCCATTTTGAACATTCTTGGAACTGTGTTGCTACAAAAATAAACAGCTTGGTACATCCAACAAGATAGAGCAAAATGTTCTTGTTCTTTAAAAAAAAAAAATATTTCATTTATTGTTTTCATAGACAGACAAAATAAATGCAAAATTTTAACTTCATTAAATTCATCGACATTTAGTTGTCTTAAATCAGCGTTAGGATCAGATTAATTTCTAAAAATTTCGTCTGAGTCTAGCAGAACGAGCGATCATTGTAGTTTTGAGAATTCAACAGAAACACGTAATTTTCCGATAATCCGCTAAAAAGTCGCGCTACACCACTCCTATCCCAACAACATGTAAATACACACCAACACACTGAATTTCCTCGCCAAACTACCCTTCGATTTCAAGTATTTTGACAATCCTTCCAATTTCCCATGATATTAAAAGTTACCAAGGTATATTTTATCGCATAGAGTTACAGAACACCAATTCTTTTCACATGCGATAAACGGTGGAATTTTGTGTTCCAAAGTTTTCGATGCGAAGAGTTATCGCATGAGTTACAGAACATGGGCACAGGTAGGGTGGGTATAGAACATTTTCTCGCAAGCAAATTCCAGCTTTCGCCAAAGACTGGCATGATTTTTTTTTGTAGCGTTGTGGGTCAAGTTCTCCACGCTCTCCGGCGAGCGAACAGTCCGGTCCAGCATGCCAGCAATGACCCAACACCGCAGCCACGTACGTTACAACGTCTAAAACTGTTTTGCAGCACACTTATCGGCACGTACCAATGTGGCTTCCGGCCAGGCAGATCGACTATAGACCAAATTTTCACACTGAGGCAAATCCTGGAAAAGACCAATGAATTTCAAGTCGAGGCACACCACCTATTCATCGACTTCATAGCCGCGTATGATAGTATACATCGTCAGGAGCTCTATATGGTGATGGCCGAATTCGGAAAGTGCAGTTTGGAAATAGTGCAGTTTTGGAATAGTGCACTGGAAATAGTTTGGAAATAGTGCGTCGTCGACACAGCGACCCGAAGGCTGAGCATCTTGTGCCTCTGGTAAACGAGCTGGAGCCCTGAGGTCGTCTCACAATCGACCAGTGGAAAAACGTCGGGGAGAGGTCCCAAGACGCCCTGTGGAAATAACTATCCGCCGCAGGAAACGGGGGGCTTCAATTTGATGGCGTTGGTTGGGAAGGCGGACGCAAGGTTGTTGTTTGTAGAAACAAGCCTTCGGTGGTTTTCCTCAGACACTTCGTCACGGAGGTATGTGATGCATGGGAAGGCATAAATCTGAAATACTTAAACGTAGCTGAGTTGGCAAGGGACATTCCGCCAACAGCCTGGGTCTGGGTTCAATGTCCCTACACTTACACAGATAAGCTCCTAGGGCTTCTGCATATGCAAAATCGGGAACTTAAAGCCGATACATTTAGAGTCCAAAAGACGGAGCCTAGACGGCAATATGTCCAACATTGGCTCTAAATAAGGAATGTCTTTCATACCTGTAAAAATCAAACGGGATGGTACGATACAGCATGGGGAGGTTGATGGTCAACCTCCTGGAAGTGTTGCAGATAAATCTGCACCACAGTAGGGTGGCGACGGCCTGTCTGATGGAGTACGTCATCAGGTAGAACATTGCAGCCATACTAATATAGGAGTCCTGGATCAATAAGAACGTGATTCAGTGGCTCCGGTAAAAGAACTACACATTGTTCTACAAGGCGGAAGGTAAAATCAGGACTTATATCCTTATTGAAAACCACGTAAAGGCATTTCTTTTGAATAATTACAGCTCTGGCGACTTGACGGCGGTCATCTGCGAAAGGGAAGATGGAAAAGCTCTGATCTCGTCCTAACTTCCCTACGGCTCCGCAGTCTTAATAACGGAAAATTTAAAGGACTTGAGTGGACAGAACTGGATGCACGTACTGGGCTACGATACGAACGCCCATCATACGCTATGGGGTAGTGGAGATACCAATTCAAGGGGTGAGGGTCTTTATGATTATGATATTAGCCGTGTTTTTTTGATATAGGGATAATTTGAAATTTGCATGTAAAATACAACAACAACTTATCCTATATACGCTAACTTTAGCGGGGATACTATCGCCGCTAAGTCCTTTAACGGAGATAAACAGTGCTTCCAAAATCCATTTTCTTCGTTTCTGATGAATTGTTGCGATGAATTTTTCAGGAAATATCAAAGTTTGACATCCCACCGACCACTGACACATTCCGCCGAAAATGTTATTCGTGATTTTATTATTATTATTTTTCAAACTTTATTATAAGGGTAATTGAATTTAGCAAATCTGTTAATGTGAAACGGTGTTTTATATTTTTATAATAAGTTGGCATCAATTTCAATTGGCGGAAGCACCAGAATACGCAAAACAAAAGATTTTGGAAATACTGAGATTTCGTCTAAGAACATGGTATATTCCAACAGCTTGGAGAGAATTCCGGATGGTTTTTATACCCAAAGCCGGCAAACAGGGTTACACGACGGCGAAAGACTTAGATCAATCAGCCTGTCGTCCTTTATGCTCAAAAGCCTTGAGCATCTGGTGGAAGCTCACATTAGAAATAAATTTAGCAATGGTTTTTTTATGCGAATCACAGCACGCATAACTGAAGGGTAAATCAGTATAAACTGCTCTACACAACGTAGTGGGTAAAGTTGAAAATAGTCTACACTTTGACAAATTTGCTCTGGCCTCTTTTCTCGATATAGAAGGAGACTTCAATAAGGTAGAGTGTAGAGCTATAAAAAGCGCTTTAACAAACGCTAACAATAAACAGGGCATCATAAACTGGGTATGCAACATGCTTGCTTGCCAACATGCTTGCTTGCCAACATGCTTGTCAACCCCTCGAAAACGGAGTTAGTCCTGTTTACGAGAAGATACAAAATACCGCATTTCAATCTCCCGAAACTTGGCGGAGTGGAACTGCTCTTTACGGACAGTACGAAGTATCTGGGCGTAATCGTAGATAGAAAATTAAATTAGAATCTCAACATAAGGGAAAGAATTAAAAAAGCGTATAATGCCCTCATTATTTGTAAAAGAAACATGGCAAAACATGGAGCCTGAAACCCGCTATGGTACACCGGATATATACAGTAGTGGTGATATACTTACATATATGGCTCACTTGTGTGATGGATGGCATCAAACAAAAAAACATAATTGAAAAACTAGCAACGGTGCAGGTAACGGCTAGCATAGCCATCACTGGTGCACTCCGTACTACTCCCACGGCAGCACTGGACACCTTTCTGCACCTTATCCCGATAGACTTAAGAATAAAACAACTTGCTGGCAATAGCGCTTTGCGCCTCAAAAATTTGGGTCTGTTTAAGGTATGTAGTTTCGGGCACCGCAAGATCTTAACTGATGTGCTACCCGGAAATCCTATACGGACAGATGAGATTTGCCCCTTGGTCGACTTTGACATCCCCTATGAGGTGTCATATCCGTGAAGGGAAGAGTGGCAAAGAGAAGAGTTGATTCAGACCTGAGAGAGCCTATACGACTCCCGGACACAAGGAGTGTCTTCCAATCGGAAGTTCTGACTGTTCTAAGGACGGCAGAGATACTGCAGATGGCGATGGGATCAATGTCGGGAAGCGATATCGCCATCTACATCGAAAGTCAGACGACACTTAATGCACTAGAATCTGTAAACATCAATTCTGAGACAGTCAGAAACTGCCGCACAATGCTAAAAGCAGTATGCACAGCGGTATAGGGGGAATGAGCAAGCCGATGAGCTGGCAAGAAAGGCAGGGGAACTGGAAAATAGTGGAGTTGTGAACATTAAACCACCGCTTGGTGTTCTTAAGGGAATAATGAATGAGAAAATCCTAAAAATGGCTGACCTTAGATGGCAAAATTTAGAGGGGCATAGGGTGTCTAGAGCACTTTCGCCTCATTTGGTCAAGGAAAGATCTAAGGAAATTCTCAAATTGAGCAGGGAACAGCTTAGAACAGTAGTTGGGATTATGTTGGGGCACTGTCTCCTAAGGAAGCATGCTAGGCGGCTTAGATTGGTAGACGTGGATATATGCAAGTTCTGTGGTGATCTACAAGCCGAGGAAGACATAACGCACATACTGTGTGAGTGCGAGGGTATAGCACGGAATCGAAGGAGGTTTTGTCTAGAAAAAGTGTTTTAGGTTTTAGGTCCTTCTCCTTTTGAGGTTTTGGTGTCAATTATTGGTTCCCTAGGGATCGCGATGGCCCCTTCTGGTGCCGAGTGCTGTTATGAGAACTGCATACCCCTGTTTTAACCTAACCTATCTAACCTATGATGGTTAGGTTAGGTTAGGTTGCTGGGTTGACGGGGCAAGAGAGTCCTGCTCCCGTCACACTTAGGTCTATGTACACCCTTTGTGATACCCTGGAGGTTGATTCCCTTACTTGGGACCTATGAAAAACCTAGCGGGCTTACAAACCATCCCGATGCGCTGATGAACTTACGCAAGTCGTTTACAGACTTGCCGGAGAGTTCTTCTAAGTCCTGGAAGAAATATCTGCCAAGGACATTGTTTCTTATGTGACAGAGTGCAGGGCAGTGACAGAGGAAATGAGGGGTATCCTCGTTCACCTCCTCGTCCCCGCAACCTCTGCAGAGCTCGTCTGTGCTGAGTTTCAATTTCTTTGCATGGTAGCCCAGCATGTTGTGTCCGGTGATAACACCTGTGAGAGAGGACAAAGACTTTTTGTTCATTTGAAGGATTCTCTCGGTCTTTCGCTTGTCATATAGTGGCCACATTTTCCTGGTATTGACACAGGAGTCAAGGGCACTCCATCTTTCGTTAGCTGTCATCAGCGTTTTATCACCGATCACCTGTTTAAGGTAACAGGGTGGGGTTTTTACCGTTGTGTCAGCCTCTCTTAATTCAAGGGAGGATCCTTTTCTTGCCAGTTCATCGGCTCTTTTATTTCCCGGGACACCACTGTGTCCGGGGACCCAGCAGAGTCTTACTCTGTGCTGCGCGCCAAGAGCCCGCAGCTCTTCGCGACAGCGACCTACAAGCTTCGATTTTATTTCTGTGGCGGAAATTGATTTTATTGCCGCTTGGCTGTCAATGAAGAAGGTAATATCAGCTTGTGGTATTGCCGTCATTGCAACCTGTTTAGCGGCTGTTGCCACCGCCAGAACCTCAGCTTGGAAGAGCTGCTGTAGTCGGGAAGTCTGATCGAGCCAGATATTCCGAGTGTTTCGGAATAGAAACCCGCGCCAACGCCAGTATCCATCTTGGAGCCATCTGTGTAGATGGGGATCGTTGTTGCACGGACTGGTGTTTGATTCTCATGCCATTCTTCCCTGCAGGGAAGGGAGACAGTAAATGGTCTTGTAAAGTCTAGTTTGGGAGTAATGTAGTCTGTGCATACATTATCACCCGTAAATTTCTTTAGAATCCGCGCATGTCCTGTTGTACTGGGTTTCCAGTTTTCCGTTTGGCTTAGCCGCAAGGCACTGTTTGCTGCGGATTCTTGTACAAAAAGGTCTAGAGGTTTAAGATTGAGAATTACCTCCAACCCCGCTGTGGAGGTGGTTCTCATGGCCCCAGTAGTACCAATGCAGGCAGTTCTTTGGACTCTAGCCATGGTCTTAAGGTTGGTGGCCTTGCACAACCCCTGCCACCAGACTAAATTACCGTATGTGAGTATAGGTCTAACTACAGCCGTATACAACCACATGATAATTTTGGGACTAGGTCCCCAGGTTTTGCCGAAAATTCTGCTGCAGGCGTATAAGGCTATCATTGCCTTCTTAGCTCTTTCTTTTATGTTGAGGCTCCAATTTAATTTTCTATCTAGAATCACGCCCAGATACTTCGCGGATTCTGATATTTGTAGTGGAGTACCTTCAATTGTTTGCCTATTAAATTGTGGTATAATCCTTTTATTGGTGAAGAGGACCAGTTCTGTTTTCTGTGGGTTAACCGCCAGTCCGCAGTTTTTTGTCCAGGTACCAACCATAGATAAGGCGTTTTGTATTTGTTCGCTTAGAGTGGATGGGAATTTCCCTGTCGCTAGCAGTGCTAAGTCGTCTGCGTAGGCTTCTGCCTTGACTCCACTAAGTCTAAGTACGATCAGAATCTCGTTTAAAACGAGTACCCATAGAAGGGGTGATAGGACTCCGCCTTGAGGAGTTCCTCTAGATGCTGACATCTTGATTATTTCACCACCAAACTCTGAGTTGATGCATCTTCTTTTAAGCATGCACATTATCCATTTAATAATGGTATTCTCCACATTAAGGTTTACTAGGGCTCTTTCTATCGCTTCCCCTTGGACGTTGTTGAAAGCACCTTCAATGTCCAGGAAGGCGGCTAGAGTATATTCCTTATCCCTTAATGTCTTTTCTATGGTGCTGACTACACTATGGAGTGCTGTATCTACACCTTTACCTTTCGTATACGCATGCTGAGCTGGGGATAAGACCTCTGGACTCAGTTTGCTACGAATATAAATGTCAATCAGTCTCTCAAAAGTTTTTAGAACAAAAGAGGTTAGGCTGATTGGCCTAAAGTCTTTAGCGGTAGTGTGACTGAGTTTTCCAGCTTTGGGTATGAAAACCACTTTGACTTCTCGCCATACTTTTGGTACATATCCCCATTTTAGGCTACTTAGGAATATGTTCCTAAGATGTGGAATTATGTATTCTTCACATCTTTGTAGCATCATAGGAAAGATGCCATCAATACCCGGAGATTTATATGGAGAGAAGGAGTTGATAGCCCATCTTATCTTCTCTTCCGTTATAATTTCCGCTGGTGCTGTATGCTCCGTGTAGTGCTCTTTTTCCACCTATTCTTCTAACCTATGATAGTATTAATTATTACTATTTAAAAATTATTAACACTTGTTTCACAAAAATATCAACGCTTTTTATAAAGGGTGTTCAAATTTGAGGTATCATTTTAAATTTTGAATGAAAGACATAAAATGTGTATTTATTATTGATATTATTTTAAATTGGTTCCGGTTAATAATGAAAAAGAATGTCGTCCAAGTGACCTCCTCTGCTAGCTCTGCAGACTGTCAGCCTTTTGCTAAAACTTTGAATCACTTTTTCGCACAAACCAAAAAAATTTACTGTACGGAAGTGTAGACAAACGTAGACTTCCGGCGCAACGGAAGTGTAGACAAACGTACACTCTTTTGTTACAACCCACACAATTTAGTGGGCGGAAAGGTTCGTGGAATGGGTAAACACCTTTGAATCTCCTCAATAGAGGGCAATACTAAGCTCATCATCTATCCAAAACGATCCAATTAACAGGCCCATAAAGGGCACAGAACATAGCTTCTCCAACCACTTTCATGCGAAGTGGAGGGGACCTACAGTTTTACGCCGAATCCGAACGGCAAATTTGAGAAGCTTTTTTATGACAATTTGATACTCTTGGATGTTTATCAGACGTTCGCAAGAGGTGGGGCAGTGGAAAAAACTCTAGATGTTACTTGGCCCCGGCGGGAATTGAACCGGGGACCTTTCGATTAGCAAGCCGACACACTAAGCATTGAGCCACTGCGCCCTACAATCCAAAGGAGAAAGCTATATCTAAAACAGGTGCTGACAGACGGAATTTACTGGAAGTGAGTAAAGTCATTGTGTCCATGAATCGCAGTTCATTAGTTGGAAATATAGAGCATCATCGTCAGATGTTCGGGTCGGACGGCAAAAAACCAAAGTTTGAGCTAGGGAGCTGAAATTTATCATACAGACTCTCCAGGGGCCCTTGATGCTCATGTGTAAATATTTTCAAAATTCGCCCACTGCCTACAATTAAAAAAAAAAACAAAGTTTGAGCTAGGGAGCTGAAATTTATAATATAGACTTTCCAGAGGCCCTGGATGCTCATGTGTAAATATTTTCAAAATTCGCCCACTGACACGCATACAATTTAAAAAAAAAACCAAAGTTTGAGCTATGGAGCTGAAATTTATAATACAGACTCTCCAGGGGCCCTTGATGGTCATGTGTAAATATTTTCAAAATTCGCCCATTGACACGCCCACAATTTGCTAAAAACAAAGTTTGAGCTAGGGAGCTGAAATTTATAATTTTGACTCTCCAGGGGCCCTGATGCTCATGTGTAAATATTTTCAAAATTCGCCCACTGACACGCCCAAAATTAAAAAAAAAACCAAAGTTTGAACTAGGGAGCTGAAATTTATAATACAGACTCTCCAGGGACCCTTGATGCTCATGTGTAAATATTTTCAAAATTCGCCCACTGACACCCCCAAAATTTAAAAAAAAAAACAAAATTTGAGCTAGGGAGCTGAAATTTATAATACAGACTCTCCAGGGGCCCTTGATGCTCATGTGTATATATTTTCAAAATTCGCCCACTCCCCACAATTAAAAAAAAAAACAAAGTTTGAGCTAATGTACCGCTCTTTTGCTAAAACGTTATAATTTAATTGAAGAAATGAAATATCGTATAATAATAAAAGCGATTGGTAACAGAAAATAAGGAACGAAGAATAAACTATTGTTTCGCGGGACAACTGATCGACTTGTACTGCACGACTGTAGAACAACTGGACGTAGACTGCTCACTCGGACTCGTACTTATACACCCAAGGTAGATCGTGTGCAGCCACCAACACCACTGTACTTTTACACTCTGTCATCCTGAATTTCGTCATATGACCCCGATGACAAAAGCTCCTCGTTTTCCGTGACGTACTTCCATAGCTCCATGTGATCGCAACTGGTTGCTGTAGTGATAAGCCCCTCGACTTGCGCCGCTTTTCTTACATCGTAGCGTCCATTTCGTTTGACCTTGGTGACTTCATATGGGACAAGGTATTCGCTTGCCAACTTCCTGCCCGTAACAAACTGGATACGTTTGATTGCGACTAGGTCTCCCACTTTGTAACCATATTCACTCCTGCGCTTTCTGTCGTAATTCTTCTTGTATGTTGCTTGTGCATGCTGTATCTGGCTCCTCGCATCTTCACGCATCTTCTGTCGTTCTTTATCACAATTTTCACATAATTCTAGCTCAAGTAATTCGGCAATTTGTTCGTTTACTTCATTTTTCATTTTAATGTCAAACATCAATTCAAACGGGGATACTTTTGTCGAACTGTGGACACATGCGTTGATTGCTTTTTGCACTTTTGCCACATATGTATACCATTTCAAGGGTTCATCTGACGATAGCTTCGATGTTATTGACAAAATCGACCCATTTACTCGCTCCACCTGGCCATTTCCCCTTGCACGCCTGTTGTACTCAATACGTGTTCAATGTCGTTTGCCTTCATGTACTTATCGAATGCTTTTGAGGTGAATGCTGATTCCCTGTCGCTGAACATCCGGGTGGGTGCACCAAATATGACAGACCATTCGTTGAACTTCTTAAGCACTTCTTCGTATCCAGTAGATCGTGTGGGATACAGCCAAACAAATTTGGTAAATCCATCCACCATTGCAAATATGTACTTGTACCGCTTTGATGTAGCATCCATAGGACCAATATGGTCAATATGCAGAGTATGTAACGGCTTGCCTCCCTTGCAGTGTAAATAACCTTCCTTTTTGCCCAACTTCTTGTTGTGTAATATGCATTTGATGCAGCTGTTGATAAACTGATCGACTTTTCCCTCAAGACGAGGTATCCAGTAGTTCTGTTGAATGGTGTGGAATGTGGATCATTTTTTGTACCGCGAAGTGGAAGCAGATCGTATATAACAGTCTTGTATATAAGACCTCCTTTCATCTTGAAGTTTTCATATGGTCGACTAATAAGTATTTCTGCTACAGCTTTAATATGCGCGTCGTGTTGCTGAGCTTTCTTTATACGCGCGGATACTTCTGAAGAGACTGCTAGTATATTTTGTGGATTGCGGCTGAGGCAGTCAACATGCTTCATCCTCTCACCAGGTCGATGTTCCACTACAAAGTCAAAGTCTTGAAAATATAGTATCCATTGCGTTACTTCTCGTGGGACATCTCTCTTACTCGTTGTTTGCTTGAAGGCTGTGCAATCTGTAATGAACTTAAAGTGAGTGCCAAGCAAATAATGGCGAAACTTCTTTAACGCAAGGTATGCAGCTTTGAATTCTAAGATATAGCTGTGGCGTTGTGACTCCTGTACTGACGTTTTATTGCTCCAGAATAAGACAGGGTGTAACTGACCTTCAAACATTTGCAACAGTGCAGCACCAAACCCGTCTTTTGATGCATCAGTGTGGATTTCCATAGGTGCTTCCCTCGTGTAAATTCTCAAAACCGGTTCTTTAGTAAGTGCATCTTTCAGATGATGAATTGACTTGAGCTGCTCTGGCCCCATTTCGAACAGTGAATTTGTTCGCAACAAGTTTGTCAAAGGACGAGCAATTTGTGCATAGCCCCTTATAAATCCTCTAAAGAAGCCAGTTATGCCTAGAAACGATTGCACAGATTTCACGTTCTTGGGTACTGGGATTTTACTGACTGCGAGTGTTTTTTCTATACCTGGTCGTATATGCCCGTTCTCAACAGAGTGCCCCAGAAAGTTGACCTTATTTTGGAGGAAATGACACTTTTGCCATTTGATTTTCAGACCGTAGTATGCTGCTTCGGTTAATACTTCCTTCATTTTGTAAAGGCACTCATTGGCTGATATCGCGGGGATAATAATATCATCCATGTACAGCTCCATTATGTCTTGATTGATCAAACTTTGAAACACGTGATTCACAAAACGAATGAACACAGCTGGTGAATTGCAAAAGCCAAACGGTGCTCTGTTGAATTCAAATAAACCGCTTTTGGTGACAAACGCCATATATTTTTTGCTCGACTCCTCAACTGGCACATGAAAAAAAACATTTTCCAGGTCTATGACCGTAAAATATTTGGCCTTTTGCAATTTTTCCAATACGTCGTCGACTAGTGGTACTGGAAAGCAAACTTTTAGAACCATGCTGTTTAGCTTTCGAAAATCCACGACAACTCTGCTTGCAACATTAGACGCCGATTTGCGTACGATGCCTTTTTCCAGCCACCCGTCAACCTGTTTCTGTACTGCTTCAGCTTCATTGACTGGGAGACGACTTGGTGTGTAACGAAATGGTAGAGTTTGTCCATCAGGTACCACCTTCAACTTTACAGGGCATTCCATGCAACCCTCGGCATATTCTACTGCATCATCTTGGACCACAACAAATTTTTGCACCGTCTGTATGTCATCGACTGCAACATCAGCTTCAAAATATCCTATTGGATTTGTTTTCGCATTGCCCAGGCCTCGTAGTGATGAAACTCTTTTGAAGATTAACATATCTGAGTTGTTTGTAGACACGTTCTTTTATAATGGACACATCTGAACCTGTATCGACCAAGCATTCAACTTTGACATCTTTTATCACGATCTCCTTTAAGCGATTACGATCGACCACAACATTAACGCTTCTTATCGCTTGAGGACAAGCACTGGAAATGTGTCCACTCTGGTTACATTTGAAACATTTCTGTTCTGCTCAACAGTCTTTCCGCAGATGTTCAGTAGATCCACAGTTAAAACAATGATTCTTTTTCTCAGTACTTACACGCACATTTCTCTTGGAACTACCAGTATGTTGTTTCTCTGTTTTGTCATTTTCGTTTATACGCTCAAAAACATCGTATTTTTCTTTGAGTTCTTTTAATGATTTACAGCTGTACATATTATATTTGATTTCGCATTTTATGCTCAAACCATCCACAATATAGCGTATAACGGACTCCATGTCAACGGTACCAAGTACAGCAATTTTTTTCATATGCAAGACGTACTCGTGGAAACTTTCTTCTTTGTGCTTTTTCCTTTCACTCAACTGTTTATGAATTTCTGCACTACCGTAACTGCGTTCAAATTCATTTTCTAGTAATAGCCGTAGTTGTCGGTACTCATACACATACACGGATTCCAACAACAGTTTGGCTGTACCCGTCATCTTGCCCCGCGCCTGCACATATTTCTGCTTTTCACTCAGACCATACGCATCGACATTCTACTCAAAGTTTTGAAACTAATGCTTAACTGGAATCGTCTCTCCATCAAAGTCTGGGATAATTTTTGCAAAATTTTCAACTGAAACTCTTGAATCATTTTGTTTAAGTTCGTCCACTTGAATTTTTAAAGTGAGCAATTCAATGACTATTTGTAAGTTTTCGTTATTTTGCTCGACTGTTTGTTGTATATTGAGTGCACTGCTTTTTCCGACTTTTATTTCTATTTCTTTTCTCTTAGCAGCGTTTGTTGTTGACCCCATTTCGTGCTCGTGCATATTATTTTCTTCCTCATCACTCATAGCTGATTTATTTTGTTGTTTTCTTGACCGCGTATTGTAGTTATATTGTTGCCTCACTTTCACTCCTACTTGAATGTACGGCAATTCTTCCACTTCTGCTGATTGTGCCAGATTATTTTCGTCAGCTTCCACAATTGCAACCTGTTTCGGTTTTTTTGCACTCATGTACCTATATTGCGTTAATTTTTTTGTGTTGAGCCCCCAAATGTAAAGATAAACACCGCTCTTTTGCTAGAACGTTATAATTTAATTGAAGAAATGAAATATCGTATAATAATAAAAGCGATTGGTAACAGAAAATAATGAACGAAGACTAAACTATTGTTGTTTCGCGGGACAACTGATCGACTTGTACTGCACGACTGTAGAACAACTGGGCTCTAATCGCGTAACTTTTAAGACGATCGTCGTCCAAACGATTGTACTAAACGACGTCGTCAAAAGCTTGCTTCGTGTAACCGCACAATCGCGTCGTTCAATCGTGTCGTCCATCATTTAAACTGTAGACAGTTTGAGAACTACTAAAAACAACAAATGACATATCGAAAATGACATTTATGCTGTTATTGTTCAAAATTGTTCTGTTACGATTTATTTCAAATCAAAATTCAATATCGTGTAAGTATTCAATAACTTTTAGTTAAATAATTGATCTATAAATTAACGCACTCATAATTTTTATGGACGAGCACCCTGAAATGGCAAAAAATTATATTCCGAAAACCACACAGGGTAGGCAGATAAAGAACCAGCTGTGGGCTGATTTGGCTGTGAAATTAAATGCCATTGGACTACCCAATAAATCAGTAACTGCTTGGAGGAAGGTAAGTGTACCTACAATAACCAAAGTACATAATATATAGAGATTCATTAAAGTGAATAAGTGGCAATCGCAACAAAATTTAAAGATGTTGTTCTTAGTCAGGAAACAATGAAATTATTTTGCAAATTCTCGCCATAGAAGAACTTGAATTCGGTAAATTTGTTTGTCAAAGCCATGTATCTCACAAATAATTACTTTTGGTCGAGTAAAGTAACAAAATTAATTTGTTTATTTCAGGCATGGATCGATTTTAAATATCGGGCAAAGAGGAGCAGCCAAAATCTGCTCTCAATAAAACAAACGGGTGGTGGCCCATCTGAACAAATTCCAATAACTTGAGGAAAAAGCAATTCAGATGGCCTCTCTCCGTAGTGCTGTAGCAGGTAGCGGCTCGAACTGCTTTGGTGCAATCGAAGTGCACGACACAGGGCCAGACGATGGCAACTGTAAGACGGACGTGGATGAGGATGACCTCGAAAAAACGTTACGTGGATTAACGGAAAGTCCCAAAGAAACTGCGGAAGAAGTGACTGAGCTGTGTAAGAGGTGACATATTATAGAGAAGATATAATTGAAATTCAAATCTAATTAGTTTTACCCTGCAGAAAGAGAGAACCGTATGCAAACGTCAGCACACCAAAACGTTTTAGACGAGCTAAAGATCCAAAAGTAGAATTACTGAAATCCCAGGTTGACCCCGACATTAAGTTCCAAAGCGGAGTGTTAGCTCTCTTGGAACAGCGAAGCAAATTTTCATACCCAAGTAATAAATGTACTTGAGAAGAGGAACGAAATCGCAGCAAAGCAACTTGAACTAACAAAAGATATTCACAATAATACTAAATAGTATGCTAGTTAAGATACCCCACGACAATATGAATCAGATCGAAGAAATGCTGAAAAAGCATAACACAATCCCAAACCAATTAACTCTTCGATTCCTAATCGAAGACGACGTCTGACGCCAACCACCGGAAATATCACAACAAATAAATAAATGAGGATCGACTCCACTCCACATCCACATCTGTATAAACAAAACCTTCAACATTCTCAAGAGCCCACATCTGCAGTTCTGCACCACCAAAACAACGGCAGACATCAAGTAATATATAAGCTAAGATTTAAGTGATAGATTTTTAGATTGTATCAACCCTCAGACCGATCAGGTCATTTTTCCCTTGTTGTAAAATCCCTTGTGAATAATAAATGAGTTTTTTTAAAAACAAATTATAAAACTAGAGTTATTAATTGGCGCCCGAACGTGGGGCACACCATAGAAAACCATCAGTTTGCTAACCGATCGAAAAAATCCTGAAAATACAAAGTAAGGACTCGATACAGTGGGTGATGTGTCAGTGTGCTAAAAAATATAAATCAAGTATCCTAAAGAAGGAGAAATAAGTTAAACAAAAAAGAAAAATACAACAAAGTATCAAAAGAAAGAAAAGTGAAAAATAAAAATACAACAAAGTATCAAAAGAAAGAAAAGTGAAAAATAAAAATACACAAAGCATCAAAAGGAAGAAAAAAGAGTGAAAAATAAAAATATCCTTCAGGAAAAAGGAGGAAAAAGTGAAAAACAGAATAAAAAAAATAATAATAAAAAAAAAACATAAAAGTGATCAAATAGTGAAACAGGTGAAATCATCAAAGGACTCGATAAAACATCGCACCAAAGAAGACATCACCACATCATAGGGAGAATCATCCTATTAATAATATTGTAAGAACATTTTTATTTGTTTTCTATACAATTAAGTAATTATAAGTACCTATATATTAAGATTGTAAAAAGGTATTGTTTTTGCATCCTGGAAGATCTCATTAAAAAATTCGACAAAATGACGACCCAAACGAACGCTTTAACTAGTGAAGCCGTAATAACCAGGCTCATAGTAGCCAATACTGCTTCATTAAAAGCAGAAATAGATAATTTAAAAAAAGAATTAAACTCGTTTACTGGTTCAAATACGGCAGTTGAGTATAGAATACAGACAATTGATGAGCTCATCCGGTGTGAGGAATCACTAGACGTGATTAAATCCTTGCCAGAATTTACTGAGCAATACCTACGTTAGTTGGCGTGAAGCTGCTAACAACTCAATGACTCTCTACACCAAAGGGAGTAGAAGATATTTCGCGGCATTGACTATTCTGAGGAATAAGATTACTCAGAATGCCAATGACGTTATCACAAACCATGGGACAGTCCTGAATTTTGATGCGATTATAAGTAGATTAGATTTTACTTACGCGGATAAACGTCCTGCTCACATAATTGAGCAAGAACTTAGTGTTCTCCGACAAGGGAATCTACAAATAATCGAATTCTATAATTTGATTAACAAAAAATTAACTCTGCTTACGAACAAAACAATTATGACACACGGTACAGACAGCAGACTGACCCAAGAACTCAATAATATAAACCGGCGAAACGCTCTTCGCGTCTTCATCACTGGGCTTAACGCCCCCTTATCAAATATTATATTTTCCCTGTCACCAGAGGATTTACCTAGTGCCTTAGCGAGAGCACAGGAATTAGAATCAAACAATCAAAGAGCACACTTTGCTCTTCAGTTTACGAGGAATCAAAATCCTCAAAACCAAAATAATTTCAGGTTCCCAAGAAGAAACTTCATGGAACAAAATCAAGCTAGAAATTTAAATTTTCCGAAACCAGAACCGATGGAACTTGGAAGTTCCAATACAAGACAAAATACCAACGGTTACCGTCCTGCTAACCAAATTAATAGAAATTTTAGTGCGCCAAACAACCCTTTTAGGCAAACTTATAACCAACCAAATCCTTGGCAAAACAGGAACGAGAACTACAATAATAGGTATCAACAGACTCAAGGGCAAAGGCAAGCTTACATAGAAAAAAGAGCACATGAAAGTGCTCAAAGAACAGGTCAACCTCAAGAGAAGAGGGAACGAATAAATAATCTAAATGAGAATGTTTTTTTAGAGAACAGTTCCGGTTGCCATACATATACCGAAGAAATGGCGGAACAGGAAGACTATTGAAAATCCTGATAGACACTGGCGCTACAAGTTGCTATTGTAGGCCAAACACCGTGTTTAATAGACAAGAATTAGTTATTAAGAAGAGGGTACGAACCATAAATGGTTATACCATCATTACACATTTTTACGAAGTAAATATATTTTATAAGACAGTACGTTTTTATGAAATAGCAAAGCTGGAAAGTGATTTGCTTATAGGTTACATCATATTAAGGGATGCAAATGTAACATTGGATTTCAAGAGAGGAATTTTATTACATAACGGCAGAGGAGAGAAAATATTCTCCTCGGAAAAAGGTCCTGAAACATTGGATGAAAAAATAAATCACAATGCAGAAGAAACAGCTTCTGAAGAAGTCAGTAATGCTTTGGAGTTACAAGAACCTGAAGCGCATTTTAAAGATTGTACGGACAATCTAAATAATAAAATAAAAACATTAACAGAAAGAATAATTTATAAGATAAATTTGATTCATTCAAATATAGATATTAATTCTTTATTCAGGACAGATGTTCAAGCGGAAATTCGCACAATTGTTGAAACTCCTATATGGAGTAAACAATATCCTTACCCCTTATCTGTCAATTCTTTTGTGAATAAAGAAATCGAAAAATTGTTGAATGACGGGGTTATTCAACCAAGTAATAGTCCATATAATTCGCCTATATGGGTTGTACCGAAGAAAGGTATTAATGAAGACGGGACACCAAAGCTTAGAATGGTGGTGGATTTTAAAAAATTAAATGAAAATACGATATCGGATAAATACCCGATACCTGAAATAAATGTTATACTTTCGAATTTAGGAAAGTCTAAATATTTCTCTACAATTGATTTAGAGTCTGGTTTTCATCAAATACAGATGAAAGAAACAGATGTTGAAAAAACATCATTTGCCGTAAATAACGGAAAATATGAATTTTTAAGAATGCCATTTGGCCTTAGAAACGCGCCTAGTATCTTCCAGAGAGCGATGGACGATATATTGCGGAAATTCATCGGGAAGTTTTGTCACGTATATATGGACGATATAATTGTCTATTCAGATAATCTCAATGATCACACCAAACATTTAGAGATCATTATAGAAACTCTTAAAAATGCAAATATGAAAATATCATTGGAAAAGTCCAAATTTTATGAACAAGAAGTTGAGTTTTTAGGTTACATCATAGCTCATAATATAATTAAAACAGATCCAAAAAAAAATAGAAACAATATCTAATTTTCCTATACCAACTACATTAAGACAACTTAGAAGTTTTCTTGGTATGACAGGGTATTACAGAAAATTCATTCAAAACTATGCCTCTATCACAAAACCATTAACAAAACATTTATCGGGAGAAAATGGAAAGGTTTCTCAATATTTATCCAAAAAAATCTCTATAAATCTGGATCAAGAAGGAATTTCAGCCTGTGTAAAATTAAAAGATTTATTAATCAATCAGATTGAACTGGTTCAACCAGATTTCAACAAAAAACTGATTCTAACGACAGATGCTTCGAACAATGCTATTGGAGGTGTCCTAGCCCAAGAAGGAAAACCAATTAAATTCATTTCAAAAACACTTAATTCAACCGAGCAAAATTATGCTACAAATGAAAAAGAGCTTTACGCTATCGTATGGGCTTTAAAAAATTTGAGAAACTACCTTTATGGTGTTTCAGATTTAGTGATCCATACGGATCACCAACCACTTACCTTCGCTGTCTCAAGCCGCAATCCAAACGCGAAAATGAAAAGATGGCATTTTATAGAGGAGTTTGCTCCTAAAATAGTTTATAAACCAGGAACTACAAATGTAGTCGCTGATGCTCTTTCTAGGCAACATTTAAATCATATATCAGAGGATTCCTCAATCACTGGAACACAGCATTCTGCAGAGAGTAGTGATAACTTTCAGATTCAAGAAACAACTAAACCCCTTAACCAATTTAAACAGCAAATTCTTTTAAGCCAAGGTAGATTTACTGTTCATGAGCAAATTAATAATTTTAACAAATCAAGGCATATTATAGAATATGATACCCCAGAAAATTTAGTTGCAATTCTTAAATTATATTTGCAACCAGGAATAGTTGCAATTCATTGTACCCCAGAGGATTTATACTCAGTTAAAGGAAAACTTAAGGAAACCTTCAGTAACCGTTTTCTATACACAAAAAACTTCCCAATAGATATAACCAACACAGAGGACCAGAATGTAATAATAGAGCAAACACACACTAGAGCACATAGAAGCTATAAGGAAAACCTTAAACAAGTTCATTCCTCTTATTATTGGCCTGAAATGAATAAACAGTTTAAAGAATATGTCCGAAATTGCGAAATTTGCAATAGAAATAAATACGATCGTCATCCAAATAAAATACCAATTGGCGAGGCTCCAATTCCTAAGAAAGAGGGGGAGCAGTTACACATAGATTTGTTTTTTGCACAAAAATTAATATTTTTAACCTGTATTGATTCCTATTCAAAATTTCTAGTGATCAAGTTAATTGATGACAAAACAAAACTAGATGAAAAAGTGCTAGAATTATTACAAAGTTTTCCGGATGTGAAAATTATAACAATCGATAATGAACCAGGTTTTACAACGGTTCAATTTAAAACATTAATGCAGAGACTAAACGTCCAAACTTACTACTGTGATCCTAAACACAGTACTACAAACGGCCAAGTGGAAAGAGTACACTCCACACTCATCGAAATTTCAAGATGCCTTAAGCAAAAATTTTATTTAATTAGCGACTTAGAGTCAATCTTTAGAGCAGCTCAACAATATAATAAAACAATACATTCTATTACGAATAAAAAACCTCATGAAGTTCTTTTTAACAAAATACCACACGTTGATACACAACCAAGACTTTTAGATGCCCAGAAAAAAATGTTAGAGAGAAATAATAAAAATAGACATGTTAAAACATATGCACCGAATAAAATTATTTACGAGAAAATTATAGGAAATAGGAATAAACTCCAACCTAGATACAAGAAACAGAAAGTCAAAGAAGACTTGGGGACAAAAGTCCGAATATATAAAAATAATAGGATTATTCATAAAGATAATATAAAAACATAATTTTTCCCTTTCAGGAAAATGATAATAATTACTATCCTTCAACTGATTGCCATAGCGGCCACAGAGATAACTGACTACACAAGAGAAAATTATATAATGATAGAAAATGGTAATGCTGCCATATATAACGACTACGGTGACGTATTTCATGTCACTAACTTAACTTATTATAAAGCAATAACACTTGAAGCGCAAGGAAATTTTGATAAAAACAATGAATATAATAATTATAAAAATAATAACGGCGACATTATATATGCCAACATAGATGATAACTTAGAATTAGATTTAATAAAATCATTATTGCAACAGCTACAGGTAATAAACTATAGAAACAAAAGAGGGATCAATGAGCTAGGAACCTTATGGAAATGGATAGTAGGATCCCCAGACCATGACGACTTAGTACTTATAACAAACAAAATATCAGAACTAGTAGAAAATAACAACAAACAATTTGTTACCAACTCGGAAATATTTGAAACAGTAAACCGATTAAGAAAATCTTTACAGATGATAGAAGGTAACTCGCATGATCAAATGACAAGACATATGAACAAACTTATAATTACCGAACTTCAAAATACAATTCAGACAATAACTTTAGCTAAAGCAAATATTCTAAACCCAGCAATTTTGAATTTAAAAGAGATTCAGGACATCACAAGACATGAACATGAACGTTTGACATTAACTGACTTAATGGACATTTCGACATTTAAAATAGTCCAAAACCAAGATGCAATTATAATATACATAAAATACTCTATCATTGAAAGTGAATGTAAGCTTTATGAAACTAGAGCCATAAGCCAAACAAATGGGAAATTAATAATTGATCAAGAAATTGTTAAATGTAACAACACGTATTATAACGTGGAAAAATGTAAATTAGAATTAAGAAATACATACTGTAAACTATCATTAAGAGAATCATGCTTGTCCAATATTTTAAATAACAAAAAAGTTCAATGTACTAAAATTAGAGAACATAACAAAAACCTTGAAATAATAAAGGATGGTGTAATATTATTATCAGGTAATCATACAGTAGATAGCAACTCAATAGAAGGCATTTATTTAATAACTTTTGACAATAGAACTATTATTGATAATGTAACGTATGAAAATCCGACATCTATTATTTGGAATTACTTGAAAACAAATTACTTCAATGACTATGAAATAAACAAATATGTATAATCAGAGGATAAAGATCTGAAATTCAAAAATATAACTTTATTGAATACATTAAAAAAAGAAATTGAAAGACATCCAATACTTTGGACCTTTAACACTTTATTCATAATATCAATCATTATATTTACATTTTACAAAGTGAACATTTATACCAAGAAATTCCGGAGCAAGAACAATAAAGAAGATATAACAGAAGACGTCTTATTCGACAAAATAAACAGCAAGATTGAATTCATCACAAAGCAGTTCGAAGAAACGGGACGTTTCTCTTAAAGAAAGGGGGGAGTTAAGATACCCCACAACAATATGAATCAGATCGAAGAAATGCTGAAAAAGCATAACACAATCCCAAACCAATTAACTCTTCGATTCCTAATCGAAGACGACGTCCGACGCCAACCACCGGAAATATCACAACAAATAAACAAATGAGGATCGACTCCACTCCACATCCACATCTGTATAAACAAAACCTTCAACATTCTCAAGAGCCCACATCTGCACCACCAAAACAACGGCAGACATCAAGTAATATATAAGCTAAGATTTAAGTGATAGATTTTTAGATTGTATCAACCCTCAGACCGATCAGGTCATTTTTCCCTTGTTGTAAAATCCCTTGTGAATAATAAATGAGTTTTTTTTAAAAACAAATTATAAAACTAGAGTTATTAATTTGCACCTTCTCGCTACTATCACTCATGTTTCGTTTTGCTTTGATATCTCAGCATTTATTACTTGGTCATGAAAGTTTTCCTCTTTATTTCGGATAACTATTAGTTGCATAAGTTTAGTCTTTGTATGTATATAATTTTGTTTAATAATATTTATGTAGGTAATGTCAATCAAGTAAACAATTTTTTTTGAAAAGCTATGCGAAGAGCGATTTTTTTTATTGAGTTTCTAATTCTGTCTGCGAGCTCCTTCATATGGCTGCTGGAAATCTCTGAGGCTGCAGTTGTATGGTTATCGCTGGATTCACTATCTACAATATTAGTGTCCATATTGTGGTAGATGCAGATGTTGTGCAATGCGGCGCAAACATTAGCAAAAATAGCAACTTTTTCGGGGTGGTACCTACTCTTCCTCTCCTCCATTAGGATTCTCCATCAACCTATGGTACGAACACTCAAATATACATTTATGAAGGGAACAACAATTGATTATACCTTTATAAATCCCAATACATCTTTCAATTAAGTTTCTGGCCTTAGAATGGATTTCATTGAAATGTATTTTAGCTGGGTCATTAGATGTCCTATAGGGTCACCTACAATGTTATACGTGAGCATTTCATAGGAATACAATCCATTGAGTACTTACCCAAAAGCCAATAATTATGGTTGCGTTCGGTGAAGGTTCTTACGAAAGAGGCTCTTTTCCTTGTAATAAAGGCTCTACTGGGCTAAGGAAGGGTGTGAAGGGAAATGACGTGGAAACTTGATCTCGGAAGGAAGTCAGGATGTGGACTGAGTCTAAGGAAAAGGGAACAGGATTAAAAAGGGAGGAATGATGGAAGCAGCAAGCGCGGCATGCTTGTCTTTATCGCATGGCTCCGCTCGTCGGATTGTCGCAGTTCTTGCCTCCTACTTCCACCAGCCTTAATCACAAAAAACATAAATCATGCCGAAAAGGACATCTACTTACTTTGTCGGACCGCGGACGGACGTTCACCATTCTGAGGAGCGCTTTGGATGATAATCAGCGCTGGCCAGTTCCCTCCCATCCTGGAATTTCCTCGGCCAATGATCTGGAATTCCCCATACCGAAACGGATGCTGCTCCACGATCACGTCATCGTTTCCGAACGGGCTTTAGCTCCCCTAACACCCCTGAAAATTCACGCCTTAGCACTCCATCACACTTTCCAGTGCGATAAACAAAACACCAAAATCATCCACCACTTGGCGTGATTTACAAAATATTCTTTATTAACTTTTCAAAATTTCTATTAAGCATTATCTTAAAATATAACGCAATCAAATTTAACATTAACCGGTTTCCAAAAGACACGAACGTTACCGGACTACAATTACTATTCCACAAGGTGGCTTTTGGATTGATTCCTTTTAATTCAGTTTAAATTTAATCTTTATATTTTTTTTTTCCAAGAAAAACGGCAAACTCCCGCTTTCCCCCGCCGCTGTGAGCGAAATTTTTGGCTTTAATGGGCCTCAACACAAATCTTCCCGCACGCGAATCCCGCTATCCCTACCTGCCTAAAAAGAGCTCTCTGTAGGGGGTGAAAGGGTTTATCACACAAGTAGCGAACACGACAGATAAACGATAAAGGGGGGGGTAAACGACAATTGTCCACAATGGATCCAACAAATTCACCTACACGTTTTGAATGGAAAACGGTTATTACACTACCATTGATATCACGCCAATTTTTGAATTTAATATATAAATAAATAAATTAATGCACACTATCACTAACTTAAACTACTTAATACTACGTGCAAACTGAACTAAATTTCGAAATACATATATGTACCCTGTATATGATTCAGGTACTTATAATTTTATCCTGCCCGTATGTTCTTTTGACCTTGGGTCTTATGGCATCTGCCGGTAGCACATTTAAGTTTTAATATATACTAATTAACGCGCTATAATTTCTCCTATATACTGGAATTTAATAACACGTTATCTCACTAGGATACTGCCATTTATATCTGCTCCACGCGTATTCAAGTGGTATCTCGTCTGCGCTGGATTTCTTGAAGTCTGGGCTTCTCGTACTATTTGGTATTTAAAATTTTCTTGGGTTCACCTTTTAATTCTTGGACGGCCACCTCTCTCTAGGCAGTCTGGCCGTCCAGTTTCGGTTCCCCTTTAGTATATCTTTAAATGGATCCGGGTGTCTCCTTTTGGAAATGGTGTCTTGGTGCACCTATAGTTTTTATTTTCCTTTTTTTTTGTTTTCACAATGTAAGTATGTATGTACGAGGGAGGGTCAATAAGTCCGTGACTTTTGGAATAAAACACAGATTTTTTGATAAAAAAAAAATTTTATTTTTCACCGTAGTCTCCCTTGAGCTCTATAAACTTTGTCCAACGCTTCTCCAATTTTTTTATCCCTTCCAAAAAAAATGATTTGTCGAGGTCCTCAAAATAGGCCTTTATTTGCGAGATGACTTCATCATTGGAGTCAAATCTTTTTCCACCAAGCCATTTCTTCAGGTTTGGGAACAAGAAGTAGTCGCTCGGAGCCAAATCTGGAGAATAGGGTGGATGAGGGAGCAATTCATAGCCCAATTCATGGTTTTTTGCTATGGCAACTGCACATGTGTGCACCCTTGCATTGTCTTCGTGGAAAAGAACTTTTTTCTTGGCCAAATGAGGTCGGTTTTTTTTCAAATCGTCATTGAATCGGTCCAATAAGTTGGCATAATATTCCCCATTGATTGTTCTTCCCTTTTGAAGGTAGTCAATGTGGATTATCCCGCGTGCATCCCAAAAAACAGTCGCCATAACTTTATTGGCTGACAAACCCACCTTGGCCTTCTTTGGCGCCGATTCACCCTTAGAAACCCACTGTTTTGACTGTTGTTTGGTCTCTGGTGTGTTGTGATGGATCCATGTTTCGTCCACGGTTACAAAACGGGGCAAAAACTCCTCCATATTGCGATTAAACAACGCCAAACCTTCCTGTGAAGTTGTTACACGATTGCGTTTGTTGTCGACTGTGAGCAAACGCGGCACCCATCTTGCGGAAAGCTTTCTCATGCCCAAGTGATCATTCAAAATTGAAACCACTGAGCCATGCGAGATCCCTACGGCTTCCACAATCTCTCGCACTTTCAATCTTCGGTCGGCCAACACCATATCGTGAATTTTTTCGATTGTTTCGGGTGTAGAGACCTCAACTGGGCGTCCAGGACGTTCGGCATCTTCAGTGCTTGTACGGCCACAACGAAATTCAGTAAACCACTTTTTTACCATTGAAATCGATGGTGCAGAGTCCCCATAGTATTTTTCAAGCTTAGCCTTGGTCTCGGTAATGGTTTTTTTTCGCAAGAAATAATGTTTAATAAGCACACGAAATTCACTTTTTTCCATTTTCTCCTCAAATTAGTGAGTAGTCTGATAAAAATAGCTGTCAAACACAAACTAACTGAAGCAGCAAGTTTAAATTTTGACAGGAGTCAACTGACAGATGCCTGTTGACAGGAGCAGTGTTGCCGTTTCAGTAAAGAGGTCAGAAATTCAAAAAGTCACGGACTTATTGACCCGCCCTCGTACTTTAAAATAAAAATACCCGGCACTGCCTCACGTAGTATGTAAGGTCTTTAGAAAAAATTACATTCACTTTACAGACGAGGAGATACAGACTTTTTCGGTCTACGATTTGAATTCAAGTGATTGTGGTTCTGTTACCTCCACAAATTCAAACCGTAAGTCGTTCGTCACACCACCATTCGACTGTCCGGTACTCTCGTCCGATTTCGGTGGTTTTTTTGCAACACCCTTATGCCGGTCCCTGTCTTACGTTTGTTTTTTATTGTTTTAATTATGACGATTGTCATCAATCGTCATCTTTAAAACTACCACCCACACTCGCGCACCCCAGCAGCCTGTGCCTCAACCCCACCACAGCCTATCTCGCAACCGCCTCCCTGGAGGATTTCTACGGAACTTCGCTTTCCAATCTCTTCCAGTAGGGTGCAGGTGACACTGAACCTCGAACGCTTTGCTAAACGTCAAACTGCAAAAATCATACATTCTCGCAGACGTCAACATTAATGTCGGCACAAATTTATGGATATTATATGTGCAAAACAACTTAAATATGTGGATTTAGACATATCGTCGGTGGTTGACGCCTGCGACTTACGAGTATTCTCCTCAACGGCTCCGCCGCCTCTCCCCATTGCCGCGGGTGAGTACGTTTTCCCATCTGCTCCCTTGCCTTTTTCTTTGCAGCCTTTTTCTAGCAATGGCCGCTACAAGGACTGGACCATCCCCGCCGTGGACACAATTGCACACACAAGCCTCATGGTAATGTCCTCGCACTTGAACGTGAAGTTCTATTCCTCGGGGTGTTAAACCGGGCGGCTGGTGAAACGTAAGCGTGACGTTGCATCGTGTTTTAAACAAATCGTGCACGACTCGCTTATACTCCACTAGGCCTCCCAGTACAACTTGGTGCTGTTTACGTGCCCTTTGGATATTAGTTTTCATTGTTGCAGTTCATATTATCTCCGTTGGGAAACAATGTCATCACGATTTGGGGATTTCTGTGCGACATGTTATAATTCATATTTTTTTTCCCTACATTCAGGGTGGCTGCCACAAAACTTCTGCTCTTGAGGGAGTTCACGGACGATGGAGTCGAAGGAACACAGATACCCTGTCCCCGAGTAACGTGGGGAAGAACCACGACCCAAGAGTACAATTCTCGTGCTCTAATGACTGAGCTAGACGGGCAACAATATATTTCTGACCGCTGCGCACAGGTATTTAGAAACTGATTTACTTTCATCTTTCTCCCTAACCCTTGTAGTTTTGTCCAGGGAGAGCAGCGATTTGAACTCCTTCTAATGGTATACATGCCCTTCAATCCTGTATGAGAAGACGGTCCCTATGCCCGGAACAACTTTTGACTTCCCGAAGGAATAAAGGACGTTATCTCAGTGCTTGAGGATAGATGGGGTCAGTAGGTAGCCGAGGCTCAACTAATACCAAACCGGGTAAGTACTTATAACTGAAGATTTTACAAAACATAGATATGGAAATATGTGTAATATGTATGTTATATATTTGACCAGTTGAATTATCCACCATTGAAAAGCGAATTAGTCCCTATCAGAGTAATACAAATAACACGTACGAATATGCTCACTAAATAACACTTAAATACATAAGTTTTTCGCGCCCTTACTAAATTGCTGGTGGCCTTTGTTTTAAGCTATGAAAGCTATTGCTTAATGTGTCCTGGCACTCGGGGATGAGATAATTAGTGAACTACCTGAATACGAGTAACTACCTGAGAAATTTCCTGGTTTTTATTGCTTCAGGTCTTTAGCATGAAATATGCCAATTTTCTTCCCCGCTAGGTTTTCTAGCTCATACATGTTTTCCCCTACTTGTTGTGCTATCCGGCACTTCGTGTATTTCGGACAGAGTTTTGACGCTAAGTATTTAGAGGAGTCGCTTAGGATAAAGTTTCGCCTATAGACTTCTTGTCCAATAAGAAAACGTATCTTTCTCGTGCGAATGTTGTACGTTTTCGCTGTTCTTTCGTTAGTTTTTCGGATGTTCTGTTTTACTTTGTCGCGTACCACCTGCAATCGATTTTGCCGGGACAGAGTGAGTAGTTCGCTGTCATTTACCGCGTTTAACTTCTGCGCCAATTCATAGCTGGACCCGTGTGTCATCATATTGATGCCAAACAGAGCAAAATATGGCGATACTCCGGTGGAACTATGGACCGAGCTTCTAGTGGCGCATGCAATGTCGCTGAGGTGAAGATCCCAGTCACGCTGGTCTTCTTTTAGATAAGAGCGAATAGCCGCCAGCAGCGTTCTGTTCACCCGCTCCGACGCATTCGATTGTGGTGAATAATTCGCCGTCCGAAAATGACGCACTCCATATTTGGATAACAGACTTTGAAAGTCTTTGGCCAAGAACTGTTTACCGTTATCGGAGTGCAAAATCTGCGGAACTCCGAACGTGTTGAACACTTCGTCGCGAAGGAATTTCACCACACTACTAGAGTTGGCCTTTCTAAGTGCTTTTAGTAACACGAATTTCGAAAAATGGTCTAACACAATGAAGACGTAGGCATTTCCGGCTTTCGACCTCGGATAAGGGCCAAGAAAATCTACGTAAATTTTCTGGAATGGGCGATCGGTACAATAATTGGTAGTGATGGGTGGGCAGGTGACTTTGTTGGAAGACTTGCATTGCTTACATACGGAGCACTGTGCGATATATCGCCGGATTTGAACTGTCATGTTCGGCCAGTAAAAGTACTGCCGAATCCTTTGCAATGTTTTTTGAATGCCGCCATGGGCTACGTGCGGAGGATCATGCGCGTTGCCGATTATTTCTTCCGTTAATTCCAAAGGAATCCACAAACGCCATGTATGTTCAACCAAGTCACTCTCCCCCGCTGGTGGTAATGCGCGCTTATACACGAACCCGTCCTCTATTTTCAGATCCGGTAAGCTTTCTCGATTCTTTTCGATTGTGTCGATTAGGCTTAAGTAAGCGTCGGACTTAAATTCTTCGGAGGTAAGGTCAATTAAAGGAGCCACATTCGCTAATTCCAGGCTATCCGCGTGAACGCGAGAAAGGGTGTCTGGGACCACATTCAAGAGGCCTTTGCGGTGCTGTATGTCGAATGAATGTGACTGCAGCTTTAAACTCCATCTTGCCAGTCTACCACTCAAATCTGGACGACTCATAAGCCACTGTAGACTGGAGCAGTCCGTTATGACCGTGAATTCCATCAATTCGACATACGGCCTGAATTTTTCGATGGCCTTGACCGCAGCCAGGCATTCTTTCTCCGTGGCCGTATAATTTCTCTGGGCGCTGTTTAGCTTTTGGGAAAAGAAAGCGATTGGGGTCTCTTCACCCTCATTATTTTTCTGGAATAGAACTGCCCCTATTCCCGAATCAGACGCATCGCATTGTATAAAGAAACGCTTTGAAAAATCTGGGTGCGTTAATACAGGGGCTGAGGTCAAAGCCCTCTTCAACCCTTCGAATGCCACGTTCGCTTCCTCAGTCATCTTGAATTTTTCGTTTTTCTTTTTGAGCGTATCTGTGAGAGGCGCAGTCAAACTAGAAAAGTCCCTTATAAACCTCCTATACCACCCCGCTAGACCAAGTAATCTACGAACCTGCCTTGGGTTTTTGGGCATTGGAAAGTCTACTATGGCCTCCACTTTGGCTGGATCGGTCTTCAGCTTACCGCCTCCAACGATGAACCCCAAGTATTTAAGCTCCTTAAAGCAAAACTTGGACTTGCTCACGTTGATGGTTAGGTTTGCATCCCGCAGACATTGGGCCACTTCCTTTAGCAAGGCGATCAGCGTTTTGAAATCCGGTGCGACAATCAGCAGGTCATCTAAATAAACAAAGACTCGGTCCCTTAAGCGTTCAGGAATTACCTTTTCCATCACCCGACATAATCTTTGGGCCGCGTTGCACAGCCCAAACGGCATGACATTAAATTGCATCAAGGGTCTTCCCGGAACCGTAAACGCAGTCTTTTCTTTACTCGATTCCTCCAATGGTATCTGCCAAAATGCATCCTTTAGATCGATGCTGGCCATCCAATATGTATCTGGCAGCCGGCTGATAATGCCTTCGATTTGGTGAAGAGGGTAAGCGTCCTTCTTACTCACTGCATTTACTCCACGGAAGTCCAGACAGAAACGATTCTTTCCAGGCTTACGTATGAGCACCACTGGTGAATTCCAAGGGCTCTCACTCTCTTCCACAACACCCAACTTTATCATCCGGTCTAGTTCTTCGTATAATAGGGCTTGTACCGCTGGAGAAACCGGGTAATGACGCTGCTTAATAGGGGCCGCGTCTGACGTCTCGATTACATGTTCCATCACGTCAGTTTTTCCCAATCCATGTTTGGAGTAGCAGAGAAATTTCTGCTTGACCGCATCCAACTCGATTTGTTGCTCCGGAGTCAGAACGTGCATGTTTGGATCGGCTGAATCACCGGTAGTCGAGATGCTACCAACACTCAGCTCCGGCACTATAGCAGCGGAAATGGTGTTGACGAAAAGTTGCGGAGCGATGTTGTATTTTCTCCAAAAATCTATGCCCAGGTATAGTTCCTGTTCCAAACTGGGTACTAAATAAAAGGACTGAATTTGCTTCATGTTTTCATACTCTACTGGCAGCTGTAATTTACCTACAATATCCTGGTTTTTCCCATCAGCCGTCCTAACGAATGACCGATATGGAATTGTTTTCAAATTAAGGGATTTAACTAGCTCCAGGCAATTTTTCCCTAAGAAACTATAGGTCGCACCACTATCCAGTAAACCATGTACTTCCTTACCCGATATTTTGACAAACGCGTATGGTCTTGGGTCGTCATTAATGGGAATACGTGCCGATGATAGACATTTACCGATTTCTTTTCTTAATTGATGTCTATTTCTCGCTTTTTCAATTTTATGTGAGACTTGGGCTCGGTATCCATTAAAAATTCTATCCCTAGCTTCATAATACTCTCTTATTCTACTATGCAATGGCTTAATTTGTATTCTTTTATTTGTTTTAACTAATTCTACTTGATTTTCTTTACTGTCTCTTCTTAGGATTCTAATCTTACTATCTATATTCCCGCTCTCACTTGTTTGGCAAGCAGAATCGGTTTTTAATTCTAGCTTATCTGAGTTTGTGTTGGTTGGGTTGTTTGAGTCGAGCGCGACTCTACCATGGAGATCGCGCTCCTCTGACGGTTTCCCGGATTGCAACGACTGCACTCGGGTGTCTTGACCCCCTCTTTTCCACAACGGTAGCATCGCACTGGTCCCGTGCATTGGTATCGAGTTCCCGCTGGTGGTAGTCTCCCAGAAGACGGGTTTAATGCGTCCAAATGCTCGTCATGGTCGCATTGTCCCTCACACTCGTGCAGCAACTCATTCACCTGGTATCTGCCAGGTGGTCGTTGCAGTCGGTGAGACTCCCTAGCCGGAAAAGCGTTTTCGGCTATTCTGCATTCATGGCGCAATTGGTCAACCGAAAAGACTGCCATGGGGTACACCAATCTACCTATTCTAGCATCCACATTTCTTTTCAGAATCGCAATCAGCTCGGTGTCAGAAATGGGCGCCCTCAACTGCGATCTCAGCTTCGCTATTTCCGCAAAGAACTCCTCGCTGGGCTCATACGGACCTTGACGCCTATCTACGATGTCTCGCATAACTTCCCAGTCGGCTTTGATGCTGCGAAACCGATGCTCTAGCCCGTCTTTTAATCCGACCCAGTCATAGCGGTAATTATCTTTGAGGAAATCGAAATACCAGTCCCTGGCAGCGCCAGAGAGCAGCATATGAAAATCGCGGAGTATTTCAGCCCATGCGCATCCGTACAGCTGTTGCATCCGTTCGATCCTCGACGTGAAACTCTCCACTCGCATTGTACTTGGATTCCCGTCAAAATGCAAGGTCCATTTATCGAGTCGGATGGGCCCTCTGTCTCTTACAAATAGATTCGTTTCCGGAGGTTGCTGTGGTGGGCCGTACAAGGTCTGATCTGTAAAATTGTAAGAATTGGCATGCTGGTACCCCCAATCCTTATTAGATCTACAATTACTTAAATTTCTTTTTACAGATCGCCCATTATTGCTTACAGGGTTGTGTATTGCATTCGGTGGTGGCTGTGGAAATCGTCCGACTGTCGGCTGTTGGACATAAGAATCCGCCAAGTCTTTCTGTCGGCGGTGTCGGCAGAGTTAATGCCGGCGGAGGCTGCCTAAATCGCGGACCTGCCCCGTTTTGACACGTTGAACCTACCCTTGGTTCGTCCCCGTACAGTGGCTCAGCTACCAACGGTTGCGCCAATGGTCTCGCCTGAACAACAATTAACGGGTTATTGAACGCTACATTTTCTGGCTGCGCCAATGCCGTGTAAGGGGGACGCAAGACGGCGTTTATTTCGCCCATAAAACCCATCAGGCTGCGCTGCATCTCATCGCGTATACTTTGGGAGATATCCTCTCTAATGGAGCTTTTGTATGACGAAAATGCCTGTACTAAGGCCAAGTTAACATACGCCTTTAAATCTTCGCCAATCTTTTCCTGCACCTGCGCTCGCTGTTCCATTCCGAAAGCCACTGAGTGCATATCTTCGGACCGACTTGCTACAGGCATTTGCTGCTGCCTATCCATCAACGTCGCAAAGCTACTCGCTACGGACTCGCGCCTCTCCTCTGGTCCCACGTCCTCTAGACCAGTTAGACCACTGTATGTTGGAGCGCGAAGAGAACTGGAGGAACTCGAATGGCGACTAATCGTACCCGTACTGCTCCGAGTGCGTGAAGTTGCACCGGCTGTTTCCGTGGAAACTGCTGCCAGTGGTTCTAATTGGGATGGTTGGTGCTTGTGAGGCGGACCCGCCCACCAGTTGGATGTTGGCAGTGCTTGCGGAGGGACCTCCGGCGATCTCTGCGGTGGCACAGCTCCAGCTGTCGGTGGATTTGATGCTGAAGCACCTGCTGCCGACGCCCCTTTACCCTCAGGCGAGCGTTCCACCGGCATCGTCTCAGTGTTTTGGAATACTTTAGCTAACGAACGGGTAATTACTCTATTGTCTCCTATTATTGACTCTAGCCTAATTCTCCTATTTTCTTTATCCTTAGACGCTGAATTCATTACCTGCGGATAGTCACTAGGTGCGAGCTGAAACAGAGGTTGGACCACACTCGGAAAATCCGGTAAAGACTAAATATACAATTTTATATTAAATAGGACCAAAAATTTATCAATAAATATATTGAGATTTTAACCCTGAACAAGGTCAAAAAAAACGAGAACTAATTTTAGGGGTTTTTTTTTTTTGTTAAACCAAGGTGAATGTAGAAATAAATCTACAACAAATTTAAAGTACCTGAAACAAAAAAATATAAACGACAAAAAAAATATATATATTAACTTAGGACTATCCCTACTAAATTGGTGTATCGCAAACTACCCTAATAATTTTATAATCTAACTTATTTCTAGTAAATCTATAGAAAATATTTAAACTATTAAATACCTAAGATACCAACAAATCAAAAAAAAAATCACGGATAGTTTGTTTTTTTTTCTATTTCGTATTTTATTCGTAGACGTGCGTAAGACAAATAAATCACTTTTAACTTATATATACTGTAAAGTTAACTATATTATTCGAGCACTTTCGTTGTGTTCTTTTCTCTCATCATGGTAGGGGTGCTTCGGGCAATTGTCGTCGGTGGGTTTGTTGCGTACTTTCCCAATGACGCGTCCTGGTCTCAGCATCCGAGATAGTCGACTGCAGACGGACATTTGAAGTTCTTTCCTCAGAATGGTGAAATTATGAACATAGATTTCTACAAGGATTCACTAACATAAAGTAGGAACTATTATCTAAGTATAGAGAATGACAGTGGTTACAATCACTGTCGCTGTCGACATAAAACGAGTCGTCGCAATTTAAGCTGGCCTTCTAAAGAGCAATCCACTTAAAGACATACGATTGGATTTCATGTCGATAGCGAGAGCAATTCGGCCTTGCTGCCCTCTCTGTATTCGATTATTCTACGTTGACTGGACTATAAGAAAGTGAAAATTTAAAGTTGGGATAGGAAAGTAAAAGAATCATGAAGAAGGTGTATAGGAAAGATAATACGATTAATACATTTACTCTATTTATTAGTAGTTGCTATCGGCGTTGGAGATTATCGTCGCAATTTGAGCGGGCATTCTAATGAGCTATCCCCTCAAAGACATACGCATCATTCCCCTGCCATCGGCAAACACCTGAGCAACCAAAATGAGGCTAATTGTTGTCGCTATCGCTGCGGAAGTTGTTCGTCGCAGTTCGTTCTGGCATGCTGAAGAGCTATCCAAACGAAGACATACGAATCATGGGCAGCGACAACAAGAACAATTTTTACTAATTTCTAACACGAAAGGACAACAGACGTTGGGCGCCACTTGTAATAAAGGCTCTACTGGGCTAAGGAAGGGTGTGAAGGGAAATGACGTGGAAACTTGATCTCGGAAGGAAGTCAGGATGTGGACTGAGTCTAAGGAAAAGGGAACAGGATTAAAAAGGGAGGAATGATGGAAGCAGCAAGCGCGTCATGCTTGTCTTTATCGCACGGCTCCGCTCGTCGGATTGTCGCAGTTCTTGCCTCCTACTTCCACCAGCCTTAATCACAAAAAACATAAATCATGCCGAAAAGGACATCTACTTACTTTGTCGGACCGCGGACGGACGTTCACCATTCTGAGGAGCGCTTTGGATGATAATCAGCGCTGGCCAGTTCCCTCCCATCCTGGAATTTCCTCGGCCAATGATCTGGAATTCCCCATACCGAAACGGATGCTGCTCCACGATCACGTCATCGTTTCCGAACGGGCTTTAGCTCCCCTAACACCCCTGAAAATTCACGCCTTAGCACTCCATCACACTTTCCAGTGCGATAAACAAAACACCAAAATCATCCACCACTTGGCGTGATTTACAAAATATTCTTTATTAACTTTTCAAAATTTCTATTAAGCATTATCTTAAAATATAACGCAATCAAATTTAACATTAACCGGTTTCCAAAAGACACGAACGTTACCGGACTACAATTACTATTCCACAAGGTGGCTTTTGGATTGATTCCTTTTAATTCAGTTTAAATTTAATCTTTATATTTTTTTTTTCCAAGAAAAACGGCAAACTCCCGCTTTCCCCCGCCGCTGTGAGCGAAATTTTTGGCTTTAATGGGCCTCAACACAAATCTTCCCGCACGCGAATCCCGCTATCCCTACCTGCCTAAAAAGAGCTCTCTGTAGGGGGTGAAAGGGTTTATCACACAAGTAGCGAACACGACAGATAAACGATAAAGGGGGGGTAAACGACAATTGTCCACAATGGATCCAACAAATTCACCTACACGTTTTGAATGGAAAACGGTTATTACACTACCATTGATATCACGCCAATTTTTGAATTTAATATATAAATAAATAAATTAATGCACACTATCACTAACTTAAACTACTTAATACTACGTGCAAACTGAACTAAATTTCGAAATACATATATGTACCCTGTATATGATTCAGGTACTTATAATTTTATCCTGCCCGTATGTTCTTTTGACCTTGGGTCTTATGGCATCTGCCGGTAGCACATTTAAGTTTTAATATATACTAATTAACGCGCTATAATTTCTCCTATATACTGGAATTTAATAACACGTTATCTCACTAGGATACTGCCATTTATATCTGCTCCACGCGTATTCAAGTGGTATCTCGTCTGCGCTGGATTTCTTGAAGTCTGGGCTTTTTCGTACTATTTGGTATTTAAAATTTTCTTGGGTTCACCTTTTAATTCTTGGACGGCCACCTCTCTCTAGGCAGTCTGGCCGTCCAGTTTCGGTTCCCCTTTAGTATATCTTTAAATGGATCCGGGTGTCTCCTTTTGGAAATGGTGTCTTGGTGCACCTATAGTTTTTATTTTCCTTTTTTTTTGTTTTCGCAATGTAAGTATGTATGTACTTTAAAAAAAAAATACCCGGCACTGCCTCACGTAGTATGTAAGGTCTTTAGAAAAAATTACATTCACTTTACAGACGAGGAGATACAGACTTTTTCGGTCTACGATTTGAATTCAAGTGATTGTGGTTCTGTTACCTCCACAAATTCAAACCGTAAGTCGTTCGTCACACCACCATTCGACTGTCCGGTACTCTCGTCCGATTTCGGTGGTTTTTTTGCAACACCCTTATGCCGGTCCCTGTCTTACGTTTGTTTTTTATTGTTTTAATTATGACGATTGTCATCAATCGTCATCTTTAAAACTACCACCCACACTCGCGCACCCCAGCAGCCTGTGCCTCAACCCCACCACAGCCTATCTCGCAACCGCCTCCCTGGAGGATTTCTACGGAACTTCGCTTTCCAATCTCTTCCAGTAGGGTGCAGGTGACACTGAACCTCGAACGCTTTGCTAAACGTCAAACTGCAAAAATCATACATTCTCGCAGACGTCAACATTAATGTCGGCACAAATTTATGGATATTATATGTGCAAAACAACTTAAATATGTGGATTTA
The DNA here is from genome assembly GCA_949715645.1 of Portevinia maculata. NCBI lineage: Eukaryota > Metazoa > Arthropoda > Insecta > Diptera > Syrphidae > Portevinia > Portevinia maculata. Next base: position 43,522,280 of record OX454528.1, on the reverse strand, counting down.
GACATATCGTCGGTGGTTGACGCCTGCGACTTACGAGTATTCTCCTCAACGGCTCCGCCGCCTCTCCCCATTGCCGCGGGTGAGTACGTTTTCCCATCTGCTCCCTTGCCTTTTTCTTTGCAGCCTTTTTCTAGCAATGGCCGCTACAAGGACTGGACCATCCCCGCCGTGGACACAATTGCACACACAAGCCTCATGGTAATGTCCTCGCACTTGAACGTGAAGTTCTATTCCTCGGGGTGTTAAACCGGGCGGCTGGTGAAACGTAAGCGTGACGTTGCATCGTGTTTTAAACAAATCGTGCACGACTCGCTTATACTCCACTAGGCCTCCCAGTACAACTTGGTGCTGTTTACGTGCCCTTTGGATATTAGTTTTCATTGTTGCAGTTCATATTATCTCCGTTGGGAAACAATGTCATCACGATATGGGGATTTCTGTGCGACATGTTATAATTCATATTTTTTTTCCCTACATTCAGGGTGGCTGCCACATCCTTTTCCCGCTCAACCCGCTTCATTGGAGACCAACGAAGGGATGCGATTTACGAGGGTCCACTGCATCACACAGGATGAAAATCAGCTTAGTTTTTTAATCCATAGGAAGTCGGAGTTGTCTTCAATTGTAAGAACAATTGCATGCTGTAATCGTTTTATTTTTAATGCTAAAAGACCCACAAATGAGAGAAATTTCGGCCCACTATTGTTCAAGAAAGTTCATTCAGCATTATTGGCAGCAGTCAGGAAATGTGCAACAGGAAATGTTTTCACAGGAGTTAGCAGATGTTCGACAAAAAATTACAAAAATTAAGGGGTTCAAATCCTTAAAACCGTTTTTGGACAAACACAACATTTTACGCGTAGGTGGTAGGCTACAGAACTCTGCGCTCAATTACGAGCAACAACACCCAATCATTCTTAGGCCCAATCATCATTTTTCGCGCATTGTGATAAAAGAGGCACATGTAAGGACCCTACACGGTGGCGTTCAGTTGATGATGTCGTACTAGCGAAGCAAATATTGAATTTTCAGCATGAAGAATGCAGTAAAGAGGTGCATCCATAGCTGCAACACGTGCTTCCGGTACAAGGCTCGACCGATGACGCAACTGATGGGAAACCTACCCGCCCCTAGAGTACGGGTTTCGATACCGTTTAGTCACGCAGGTGTGGACTATGCAGGCCCCATCGACGTCAAGACCTGGAGAGGACGAAACGCCAAGAGCTTTAAGGGCTACTTTGCAATTTTTATTTGCATGGCGACTAAGGCGATTCACATCGAGGTCGTCAGCGACATGACGACTCAGTCATTTTTAGCTGCATTTAGGCGCTTCACTTCACGAAGGGGACTCTGTAGTCAAATGTACAGCGACTGCGGTACGAACTTCATGGGCGCGAATAAGGAGTTACAGAAACTTTTACAAACAGCGAAATTCGACTGGGATCATGTAGTCGAGTCACTTGGCAAGGACGGAACGCAATGGCAATTTATTCCACCAGCTTCCCCCAACTTTGGAGGATTATGGGAAGCAGGGGTAAAATCCATTAAGTTCCATCTCAAACGAATTGCTGGCAACCAAACGCTAACATACGAGGAGCTGGCAACTCTACTTACGCAGATCGAGGCATGCCTCAATTCGAGGCCATTATGCCCTTTATCGGAAGAAGTCGAGGACCTTAACGCGATAACACCAGGACATTTTCTAATAGGAGAAGCCATCATCACCGCACCACAACCGGAGTATGCAATCGACAAGGTTGCCCATTTGGATCGATGGAAGAGGGTACAGGCAATTATGCAGTCCTTTTGGAAGCGTTGGAGCAGCGAGTATCTCACCCGTTTACAACACAGACCGAAATGGCTAAATGAGGAGTCGGATGCTATTGCCAATGGGGACCTGGTTTTAATGAAGGACGAAAGGTTGCCGCCTTCGAAATGGAGTTTGGCACGAGTCATAGCATTACACCCAGGAGCTGATAATTTGGTACGTGTCGTAACACTGAAGACTCCTAATGGCGAGTTAAAACGACCAATCAACAAATTATGCCGCTTACCTTCAAATTCATGCAACGTAGAAAACACAATAATTTAAACAAACACACATATAACATGAATAACATGAATTAATCAAATACACATCACATAGTACAAGGTGGCGCAAAAGTTGTCTTCTTTTGTTCTTTGGCTGACATTTTTTTTATGAATGAAAAACTTGTTCTAAACAATTATTCCGCGCTCTTTATGAGTAAAGTGATTTATGTCTTGTTCATGTGTATTTTGTATCTGTTTATTTCACAAATGTCGAAGTAGAATTGGCATTTACCGCCATTTGCAACAATTATACCATCTTCCGATAGGGTGATGACTTTTGCGCCACCTTGTACATTATTTTAAAACAAAATCAAATATAATAATATTAAAACTAAATAATACTAAATAGTACTATTTTTCAACGAATACAACACGAAAGCACTAAATTCGCATCACTAGTACAATTTCTACTCAACACTTGCACTCAATCTACGAATTTCATTGAAGCCCTACACCACACAAATACACACACTAAAAGTAACATGTTTACACTGAAACACAATGAAAAATGAAACATTCAACAAAAAAAAAAATGAAAACATAAATAATAAAATTGTAGGCACGAGTGTGCACAGAATATTATCCACAGTAAAACAATTAGTTTATTTAATATATTTCTTTATTGAATATTATAAACACGATAAAAACAATGAAGTGACTAACTCGAAGAACAAACACGAATCAAACTCTATTTTCTTTTCTCTCTGGTGCCGTTCAACTTTTGTTTTGAATTTCTCGTTGTTGTTCGTTGCGACATCTATGGTTAGTGTGTGGCTTCAAGGAAATGCTTTCTCGCGTAGCCAAAGTATTTCGAGGTCGCCACATGACTCCCCCTCCAGTGACGAAGTCACGATGAACTGGCAAATGTTACTTTTTGTTTCACAGCCGTTTTATTTTTATCCAATTGATTTTTGTTTTTCAGATTCTTCAGTGAAGTTGGATTTTTGTTGACATCTGGATGAACGTCTGGGATAAAATCGACATAGATGTGAGCTGGTTTCAAACGGTCTACCGAAACATTTAATTTTCTGCCATCTGCATTAATTGTGAAGAGTCGATTACTGATTCGGTGGATTATTGGATGTGGACCTGTGTATGGTTGTTGCAGTGGTTTCTTCACAGCATCGCAGCGTAGGAACACGTGTGTACATTTGTTTAAATCTGGTGAAACAAACATTTTTGCTTTTGCATGGTTTGCAGTTGCTGTAGGACGGAATTTGCGCATCGCTTCTCGGTGTTTCTCAACGAAAATCTGTGGATCTGGAACAAAGTTATTATTCGTAAAGAACTCACCAGGAACTCTGAGATAAGTTCCATAAAGCATCTCTGCTGCGGAGGCCTTGATGTCCTTTTTGTATGCAGTTCGCAATCCCAACAACACTGCCGGAAGAGCATCAGTCCAGTTCGTTTTTTCATGGCACATCAGGGCGGCTTTCAGTGAACGATGCCAACGTTCAACAAGTCCATTTGAGGCTGGGTGGTAGGGTGATGTTCGTATCCTCACCGTTCCAATCATGTTGATCAGTGCGTTGAACAGTGCAGACTCAAATTGAGTTCCCTGGTCGGTGGTTAATGTTGTTGGCGAACCGAAACGAGCAACCCAGTGCGTATAAAACGCCGTGGCCACTGTGTCCGCATACATGTCCTGTAGAGGTACTGCTTCCACCCATCTACTGAAGCGATCGATCATAGTTAGGCAATACCTATTGCCTTTGCAGAGTGGCAGCACAATGAGGTCTATGTGGACATGCTGGAAACGGTGCTCTGGAACTGCAATTGAATCCGGGATAAGCCTCGTATGTCGATGAACTTTGGATCGTTGGCATTGGATGCAAGTGCGTGACCACTCCAATGCGTCTTTCCTGATGTTTGGCCAAACGTACTTCTCTCTGAGTTGTCGACTGGTTGTTCTTCCGCTTGGATGAGAAAGACCATGGATGGATTCAAAGGCCTTCCGTCGCAGGGAAGCTGGTAGATATGGTCGAATCATATTGTGGGAAACATCGCAGTAAATTTTAATTTCAGGTTCCAAAGTGAGTTTCTTTAACTTGAGCGATGAATTTTGTTGCTTCAGGATTGATTGAAGTTCCACATCGAGTAGCTGAGATAAATGAAGTTCTCTCAGATCAAATTGGATTGGCATGGTTATCGAATTGAGTCGCGATAATGCATCTGCTACTGAGTTGTCGTCGCCGGGTAGGTAAACAATGTCCGTAGTATACTGCGATATGTAGTCTAATTGCCTTAGACGACGTTGCGGGGCCTTGTCCGAATTCTGCTGGAACGCATATATGAGCGGCTTGTGATCCGTTTGCACGACAAAGTGTCGACCGTCCAAGATGTGTTTGAAGAATCGGATAGCTAGGTATATTGCCAGCAACTCGCGATCATATGTGCTGTAGCGACTTTGTGCAGGTGACAGTTTGCATGAAAACAGTCCGATCGGTTGATATTGGTTATTTTGTTTTTGTTCCAATTTGGCACCAACTGCGATATCAGAAGCATCCGTTGTTAGGACAAGTGTAGACTTCGGATCGATGTGGTTGAGTAGTGTAGCATGCTTGATACTGTCCTTGCATACATCGAAAGCTTCTTCCGCCAAAGGAGTCCAGGGAACGGGTCGTTTGTCGTTTTTCTTGGAGTCCCTGATGAGTCCATTCAACGGTGCTTGAATATGGGCACAATTAGGGATGTATCGTCGGTAGTAGTTAACGACTCCAAGAAAACGACGTAGTTCCATGATGTTGGATGGCTTTGGATAGTTCGATATGGCCTCAACTCTGGCTTCAGGTGGTCTGCATCCGGCTTGGTTGATTGTATGTCCAAGGTACGTAACCTCAGACTTCCCAAAAATGCACTTCTTGATGTTGATGATGAGTCTATGTTCGTGGAGACGTTGTAGAACTATACGGACGTGTTGGCGATGTTCTTCCTCTGAGTCGGAGGCAATGAGGATGTCGTCAACGTAGCAAAAAACGAAATCTAGTCCACGTAGGACCATATCCATGTGCCTTTGGAAAGTCTGAGTTGCGTTTTTGAGTCCGAATGGCATGACTACAAACTCAAACAAACCAAAAGGCGTGGTCACCGTGGTTACGATGCAGTGTTGCACGATGTTGACTCCTGATTTTGGATCAGGTGCGTTGTTGTTGGCCAGAACGAATTCGTTGACGAGATTTATGTATGGTTCAGGACCACTGATAGTCAGAAGTTTTGACAAATCACTGGTATCAATCTCGCCTTGTACCGTTAATGATGTTGTTTTGTCTATGACACGTCTGGCTTTCAAGTCAATGACAAGTCCGTAGTGTGCGAGCAAGTCTGCGCCAATTATTGCTGTTTTAACATCTGCAATAACGAACGGCCAAGTGATAGCTCGCCGGAGACCAAGGTTGAGTGTGAGGATCTTCTCGCCGTAGGTGTGAATCGGTGAGTTATTCGCTGCCAGGAGTGTTATTTCCCCTCTGTTGTTTTTGCAGTCACTGGAACGAGGTAAGACACATATAGTTGATCCAGAGTCGAGCAAAAACTTTTGGTTTGTCTCCTTGTCGAAGATGTAGAGGCGGTGTTCCTTGTGGAATCTTTGACTGTTGCCGTCCGCCTCTGAGGACAACAGCTCACTTAGTTTTTTGCTTTGTAGCTGCATGGTTTCTTACACTTCCGGGCATCGCTGCCGAATTTCTCATGGAAGAAACACATTCCGTTAGGAGTTGATGCTCTTGAGAGCGATCTGTTATTCCTTGACTGTGGTCGAGACCTGCCATGGCTGTGACTGGTTTTCAGTGAATGCATAGCCGTAATTAGAGTTGACAGAGTGGACTCGATGGAATTTAGTCTTCTGTTCAGATCACTTTCAGCGTTGGTGGATTGTGGAATAGGGTCATCTTCATGAACATCAGTGGAGAAAACAGCGTGGGCGGATGTGTTATCAACGATTTTGTCTGCAATTTCAGACAACGCAGTGAGGTCGATTCCGTGACTGGCAGAAAGTATTCCACGCACATGACTGGGCATTCGAGCCATCCATAGAGTGGACAACATGTCGTCTGGAACATTTGAACCAGCCAGTCTTCGCATTTCCCTGAGGAGACTTGATGGACGTCTGTCGCCAAGTTCAAGGGTCGTCATCAATCTGTTCAGTTGCCTCTCCTTAGACTCGGTGAACCTAGATATGACTTGTTTTTTAAAAGCAATGTACTTATCTGTGTCCGGTGGTTTCTGCACTAAGTCTGATACCTCATTCAGCACTTCTGGGTCCAGTCCAGCGATGATGGCGTTGAATCGGCTGTTGTCGCTGATGATCCGATTATTGTGGAATTGCGCTTCCACCTGTACAAACCATAGCGCTGGATTAATTTTCCAGAACGGAGGAATCCTCAGGTTTTTGAGAGCATTGATTTCCTGGATCTCCGCATCGGATGGAGTTGGTGGTCCTGAAGAAGCGCCTGCATTCGTCCTTGTGTTTTGTTCGCCTTGCATACTTATATATATATATATACAAGTGCAAGAGATAAAGTGCGTAGTTGGTTCGGCTGTTGCCAATTAAATAAATTTTTAATTGTTGTGGATCACGTCGGGGTCACCACTGTAGGCACGAGTGTGTGCACAGAATATTATCCACAGTAAAACAATTAGTTTATTTAATATATTTCTTTATTGAATATTATAAACACGATAAAAACAATGAAGTGACTAACTCGAAGAACAAACACGAATCAAACTCTATTTTCTTTTCTCTCTGGTGCCGTTCAACTTTTGTTTTGAATTTCTCGTTGTTGTTCGTTGCGACATCTATGGTTAGTGTGTGGCTTCAAGGAAATGCTTTCTCGCGTAGCCAAAGTATTTCGAGGTCGCCACAAAATATTATCAATATAAGCCGTGTTTCTTTGCACGCGGATATAGGGATGGCATCAGAAAACGACCATCGCCGCTTAAGAATTCATCAAAAAAAAACTTGGCAGCACACATGCACCTATGACGTTTATTAGTGAAACAGCTGTAAGTTGAATTAAGAAATTTGTATTGAAAATCGTGAAATTCAAAAATATTAATTTCCCACAGTTGAAATTAATGCCAAACATATTCTAAAATTATAAAAAACAGTTTCACATTCACAGATTTACTAAATTTTGAAAAAAAATAATAATAAAATCAAGAACAAAATATTCGGCGGGATGTGTTAGTGGTCGGCTGGATGTCAAAGTTTGACATTTCCTGAAAAATTCATCGCTACGATTCATCAAAAACGAAGAAAATGGGTTTTGGAAGCACTGTTTATCCCCGCTAAATGACTTAGCGGCGATAGCTATCCCCGGTAAAGTTAGCGTATATAGGATAAGTTGTTGTTGTATTTTACATGCCGTGAAGAAAAACGGCTATAGATAAGGTACTCACCTGAAATTACACAACACAAAACAACACAACACAAGAGAATGTTGAAGTGAATTTATTAATGATATAAGTACATAATGTTAAATCTAAACTGTTCAGTTACTTCAATTATTGCCGATGTAAATGTGCATTAACCCTAGAATAATATTATGACAGTTTTGTTTTTGTGAATCTATGACATTTTTCTACCCATTAAAAAGACACAATACATTTGTTCATAAGTACAAAAGGAAGTGTTTTAAATTGATTGAGTTTGATAAGAGATTTTACATTGGAAATAAAGTGAGTAAATTAAATTGAAAGAATCAGCGAAGGATTACACAAAAACAGTTGGAATGCTTCCAAACTAACGAGTCATGTGCAGTTCCAGCGTATCTAGCATTTATTGCAGTTATACGCATTTGATGGTCGCAAATCTTAAGAAAAAGGATGAACTGATTTTACCGGTATTCAAAAACCACTTACAATCATCACATTTAAGCTGTGTCTCCCCTTTCTATTAAAGAAAATCTTCGGCCTTTGAAAGAAAACATGGGTACCATCTACGCATCCGATAACTGTAAATAAAATCTCTAGTAAAATTTGATGAACCGGCAACGCTATTTATACGTACTTCCTGGTATCGAATATTTCTGATAGAACCACTGTTTTGTTTCTTCTGTTCTGCTATTGTTGCCCATGTCCCATGTAATCCACATTGGACAAAGCTTTTGTTCCTATACTTTTGTGGTCTCACAAGCTATCTCCGAAAGGGTACTTTGGCCAACAGAAATGCCAAAATCGTTACCAGTCAACCATTGGTATCCACCTCCAGCTAGAACTTCTAAGGTAGCACAAAGTCTTAAAATCGGAGGGATATATGTGGAACGCGAGCCGCTTCTTAGGTTTACTGTTTCCAACACTAACAATAAAGCTTCTTTTGATAAGCGAAAACGTTGAATAAAACTACAAAAACAATTCAGCAAATTATTTGTTATTAACAATAGTTTATAGTATTTTTACTTTTTCGTTGGAAGAGAAAGAGGATCCGATGAAAACAACACATTATAATGTCGAAGCATTTTTTTAAATATTTATTAATGAATTTTGTACTTTTATTTAAAAACGTAACAAAAAAAAACTAAAAATCAACCACAAAGTATAAAACGATTGTAAAATAGCAATCGTTCAATCACAATCGTTCAATCGTCGGTATTTGACAGTTCGCCAAGTTATACGAAGCATTAGTTGAATCGTCCAAAAGACGTCGTCCAGACGATTCTACTATTTGTACGTTACACGAAGCAGTACAATTGTCGAAAAGACGTCGTCAGACGATCGTCGTCTTACGCGATGAGAGCCCTGGACAACTGAACAACTCGACGTAGACTGCTCACTCGGACTCGTACTTATACACCCAGTGTAGATCGTGTGCAGCCACCAACACCACTGTACTTTTACATTTATAATATAGACTCTCCAGGGGCCCTTGATGCTCATGTGTAAATATTTTCAAAATTCGCCCACTGACACGCCCACAATTTAAATAAGATGGAGTGAAAGAAGTTTTACTTCAGTCGTGTGGTCTTAAGCACACTCATTTTTTTTAAGCCTAAATACGTTTGAGTAAAAAACACATCTAGTGTTAGAAATTAAGGGTTTTTAGTACTTCATTAACCTTCGCATGGACCCTATCTACACATGTAGATATTTGAATTTTCTTTATTGAATATTTTTGTTAGGGCTTAACTTATCTCGAAGAAAATTTTATTCAGTAACTAACTTTTTGATCTTAGTAGGAAAACAAAAGATTTAAAAAAAAATTCTCAGATTTTCTCACCTTTTTATGCATTTCGACGTTTTTTTTTGCACATATGAACAGTATCTACACATGTAGATAATTTTTTGTTCATACATTATGCTTGATACTCGTATTTTCACAAATGCGGGTCTAAAATAGGGGGAAACAAGAAGACATATTGTTACACCTAGAGCCTAGACTAAAAATCTAGCCTGAAATAACAGCAATAGAATAACCATCTAAAATTAAATAAAAGAATACAAGTAATATACCAGCTAATTCGTTTTATTCATAAACAAGAAGACTGTAAGCTAGGCCATATAACAATTTTGGCACATTGTTTGGAAAAGACTGTGCTCCAAAGGTCCAAACACACTGGCTTTTGGCATTTTACGCATCCTCATGGGGTAGCTCTCCTCTTTTTACTGATCCTGTAGCTTATGAAGCATGCCCCTTTTTGAGGCGTAGACCTGCAGGATCTACTTCGTGCTCATCTGGGGTGATACCTTCGATGTTTGTTCCAGGTCCAACATTTTCTCCTAGAATGCACTCCATGGCACTTCGAATACGAATTTGGCACGGTATTCTTCGGTTTGGTGCTCTTTTACGTATCTGCGGGATACACAAGCTCTCACCCAGGCTTTCAAGGAAATTTATTCTGCGACTTTTCTTTGTTGCAATATTTGCTGATCCTTGTGGATTATTTTGCACATAAATTATGTATGCAGCTAGTCCTGATACGTCAAGCAGATTATAAAATAAAGCCAACGGCCAACGTAACGTCCTTCGTTTTGTGGTATACTGGCTAAGCATTTTGTCCATCGTATCAACCCCGCCTTTGGTAAGACTATAATACAGGATTATCTCTGGTTTTTTTTTGTGGTCCCTCGGAGATTGCCTTAGATTGGTGGAAGGTTGGCAGCAGAACGACAGCCTTGTCTTTTTTTGGGACGTAAGAGCAAAGCACAGCATTTTCACAAAATCCAAATTCGGTGAACAACATTTCTCTGCATTTTGAAGCTTTAAATTCATCCGATAAGTAACGTTTGTTTTTTTAAATGTTTCCACAACAGACAGCTTCCAACTAAGCAGCTCCTTAGCTAATGGTAGAGTGGTGAAAAAATTGTCCAATGTCACGTTTCTTCCAGTATTTTTATAAGGAGTAGGTTAGCTTAGATTAAGTACGAGTAAAAGTGGCTGTCAGCTTAAGGCCGACACACTTAGACCAAAGTTAGGTCCATTGTGATGCCACACGGATCGAGGGTTTCTCCCGCTACTAGTTAAACCATTTAGAGCTTCTTATGAAGCGCGATAGACTTCTAATGTCAGCGTTAGCCAAGTCATTAAGAGCAGTAAGCAAGAAATCTCCCAGATAAAGATTTCTATTATGGGAGAGAGCAGGACATGTGCAGAGAAGGTGAAGTATAGTCTCCTCCTCCTTCTCAACCAAGCAACTTCTGCAGAAATCGTTTGAATAAACGCCAAGCCTAGATGCGTGCTTGCCTATCAGACAGTGCCCTGTAATGGCACCTATAGTGGAGCTAATATGCATTCGGTTTAGTAAAATCAGACTCTTAGAGCGTCGCAGGTAAAGCTTTGGCCAGATGTGCTTAGTCGCTAGACACGTATTACTACTTGTCCACCTTAGGTTTGTTCTCTCGATTGCAGATAGCTTGAACAAAAGTTTGCAGGTAGCGATTGGGATACCCAGAATACCCTTTTCAGGTAAAAGAGGTAGTTTGGTTCCCTTTTTGGCGACTTCATCAGCCCTGCAGTTTCCTGGAATATCTCTATGCCCTGTAAGGAGTAACAAGTTCCTTCACAATTCGTTCACCCTGGTTTACTTCTCTGTTGGAACCAATTTTAGCAGTATAAATTTATCCACTCAATGGAGAGGCGGTCTGCGAATCACAGGCCCACCAAAGCTTTATGCCATACTTTGTTGGCTTGGATGGTAATTGACTCGATAGGTCGATAACATTGTCCAAGATTGAAATTTAACATTTCAAATACATCCCTTATAGGTGCTGCTTTGTCAGATGCTATTCGATCAGCTCTGGTAATTTCCGAATCAAAACGGATAAATCTCGAAATTGCTCTGAAGCGACGAAGTAAAGTAAATACAAATCATGAGAAATAAGAAACAAAACAAAAAAAATATTTCCTAGATCAGATTCGTACAAAATAAATAAATGTATGGGATTTTTTTATCTACACATGTAGATACAGTCCATTCGGGTACATAAAAAGATGTGTCCATGCGAAGGTTAAAAAAGAATGATTTTATACCATTTGGAAGCGATCTCCCATTGCAGTCCATCTAAAAAAATGCACCGCATTTATAAGATCATCTGAAAATAAAAAAAATTAATAAATAATAGGCATTTGCATTTCATCATCATGCCAGTGACATTTATCGAGAAGTTAGCACTATTCCTGGAGCGGGATAGTTAATATATTCGTAAATATTTGTAAGCAAAACTGTGTTTCAAATAGTTTCAAAAATTTAATTTGATATTGCAAACTTTGTTGCCGAGTTTGCGGCACTTCACATCGAAAAAGTTTGGAATTACAATTTCCATAGTTTTCCTTACAAATATTTACGAATTTATTGACTATCCCGGTCCAGGAATAGTAATAATTGAATCTCTGTTTTTAAATACCTACATTAAAAGGATTTGTTTAACAATTATCCAATGTTATGTGGTCCAAGCACCTGAATCAGAAGGCCGAAAAACAAAAAACAATCGAGACAGCGCATAAAACAGAATATGTACTACAATCTATTTGCTTAAACGAACTGCCCTCTTACGTGTCCTCGATCTAAGTGACCGAGCTAATTTTACTTGCAATAGAAAAGCCTTGCAAATCAAATAAGAAACAATAATAAAGAATATAAGGTAATCACACAAGTTAAGATCGGCATATAAAGAAGATGACAACATAGAGAGATAACACTGTTAGAGAGCAAAAATATAACGGAGAATCTGTAACATCTTTAACATAAATAATAGGGCAAATTATTTAAAATGTTTTACAAAAAACACAAAGAAGAAGCTTAAATTAATCAACAAAGGTCAGTAACCAAACTGAGATATGCTCTCGTTCTCAAACAGGATTTTTTACCCAAATTGTCTATTTGCTCGTTCGCTCTTTTGGGAAAAGTCCAATATAGTTCGATTTTAAATTAAATATTCATGCAATTACAACTTAGCTTGATTCCTCGTTTGACCGGTAGGTATGTCTATACCTGCTGCACCCTAAAACGCACTCAGAAGTCTAATTTTTTTATTACACATGATACTAATTTAAGTAAAATAATACTTTATTTTATAAGATTCACATTAAAATTTAATTGACACCAGAGAATAGTTGAAGCATTTCCCCACTGGAACCAGAGAATTATTTTTTTAGATTCGGCTAGGTATACAGGTTTGGAGTTCATCTGCGGCCTCCTTCACATCAGTATTCTTGATGGTCAATGATGCTGCGGCAACCTGTTACAGACATATCTATTGTTTTCCAAGATACTACTCCGGTTAAAAATCTAGTTGTATAGGCGTTTTGGGCAAGAAAATTGCCATTAAAAAAGCAAAGTTGATTTCGATGGAATAAGTAGTTCGGAAATGGCACGGTATTCAATAAACGATTTTTTGAATTTTCAGTGAATTCCGTGCACAAATTTTCAAAATACTACTTAAGGTAAGATTACACTGTATGCCGAGTTGGCATTCAAATGACCACAGCCAAATGACAAGATTATCTGTCAAATGACCAAAAGTTCCGCGCTGTCCAGGTAGTATATTAGACTACGTGACCACAATGGCCATTTTGGTCATTTTTGCCCTGCTGGTCATTAAAGGCATTTTTTTGTTATATTTTCAGAGTGAGTTGTGGTAACGCCGTACATGCTAAAGCGAAATTAATTTTTCAACAAAATAAATAAAACAGATAATCGGAAACATTAAAGCAATACCTAGGTATTACACAACAAATACTAAACCATGCACATAAAAATAACAAGAAAACCACCAATTAACACTGAACAAAAGTACAATAAAAATGTAATTATTAAAACAATTTACAGCAAATGTTATCCAAAAATATTATTATTATCATGCAAAAATGTTATTATTGAAGTATTAAATAACTGCACGCTTGGAAAAGATGACAATTTTCAGATGACAAAAATGACAGCAATGCCATAACCAAATTTCAATAAATTGCATATGGTTATTAGGTCATTATACTGGCATTAGTGCTTAGTGTCCGATTACACTGCATGCAATTTTGTAATTTTTATCTGTTAAAATCAGCATGGTCATTTGGTCATTAGGTCATTTGAGATATGCCGATTACACTGCATGACCCAATTTTGACAGCGAGAACTGTCAAAAATGGTCATTAAATGCCAACATGGCATACAGTCTAATCTTGCCTTTAGATTAAAAATCTAGTTGTATTCGCGATCCGGGCAAGGAAATTGCCTTCGATAGGATCCGTGGTTCGGATTCAATAAACAATTTTTTGTATTTTAATTTTAATTTTAAATCTCAAAATATTACTCAGATTAAAAATCTAGTTGTATTAGTGTTTCAGGCAAGAAAATTGCAACTTAAAATAAACAAAGTTGACTTCGACAGGATAAGTGCTTCGGAAATGGCACGGGATTAAATACATGATTTTTTGTATTTACAGTCAATTTCGTGCACAATGACTTTGCAAGTTAAATTCCAAGATACTACTGATATTAAATTGGTATTTGCCGGAATTCGTTTTAAAACTAAAACAAAAACAACTGTATGTGCACTTTGTGCCAATGCTATGATTTATTTTTCTTCTATTCCAGCCTAAAGAAATATTTTTATTTAATTTTATTTACTAATTTAGAAACTCTGAGCAGAAAATCGTTTGTATGTACTGCTAAGACTCCAAGTAGGTTTAAACATCGATTTAGTACAATCGGATTCCAATAAAACCGTATATTCGTTTGAATTTTTTTTTCCTTTATGGAATTCCGCTAAATTATACATATATATAAAAATAGGATATTTAAGACTGAGTTCAGATAAAAAATTTATTTAATTGCAATTACAAAGGCTGATATTTCTTCTAAAAAGGCCTTAACGAAATTTCTATCATTAGTACTAACAGCGCAATTACCGTTAACATGGGTCAGGGTACACCCAAGTAAGCATTTTCTTAAATCCTCAATAAATGATATAAAAATTAGAGATAGGCCCTTACTGTAGAACAATTTTTTCCTTAAAATATACCCATAAATCATGCCCTAAAATATTGCCAACCAATTAAGGGACACCCTGTATATCATCGCACGTTTACAAAATTTGATGAGCCTAGCATTCTTTTTTAAAATATCTTAACGCTAACGTGACGAATTGTTGTTCACGCATTCATTTCATGGGATTATTATATAGAAATTTCATACACAGTAAAAACTGAATAAAACGGACGCAAAGTCTATGCGTTTAGTGCTGTAAATTGATGGAAACATGCTGAATATATGGCAAATTCCTAAACGCAAGATTTGCAAAGCAAAACACCTGCAACATCCTGCAAGGATATGCAAAAAACAAGTTGAAATGTCAAAAGCATATGTTTGCAAAGCATGTACATATATGACGTTTTGGAATGCACACCCTTCAAGCAAAAACACTGACCCAACTTTTCCTGTCATTTTTGGATCCGCGATATATGAGGCGTTCCACGCACACATTTGTAAATGGACTGTAACTACATTACCAATAAGAAGAAGAGCGAGAGTCGAGAGTAGTTATTTGTAATGGCGATTCGTTCATCTGTCACTGACACTGTCTCTGGCTGTAGCTGCAGATATAATTTTCTTTGAAAGGTAAACTAAAATTGAATTTATTATTGTTCACAATTATTTGCAATTAAACTTTGTTTGAATTTAGATTTATCAAAACCAAAAAAAAAAATAGCAAGCGATGAAGGCGAAACTACCATTTGTGGGCCGCATTTCGATGATTTAAATGCTACCGGCACAAATAATTCATGCTGAAATTAAGTAACATACATATGTATAGATAACATGCACATTTATTTGATTCATTTATTTAGCAGGAGAAGGAGAAATGGTTGCAGGTATACGAAATGGAAAAATGTATTGTTTTTAAGAAATAAAATAAACATGAACAAACATTTCTGATTTTTATTTTAGCGATACTCGATTCTCGTTTTTCTTCTTATCTAGCCTCGATTTGTACCTATTTTTTCGATCAGTTTTGGATTCGTTTTTTACTGACCAAAGCGAACTCAATCTGTCACAATACATACACATGTGAGTCCGCGGCTATTACAATTTCCATACTAATTGGATCCGAAAAACGTCGTTTTTCTGTGTGTCTGAGTTCCACACGAGTTTGCATTGAACAAGCTTTTGGCATTTTAAAGGGAAGGTTCCGTATTCTTAAATATCTTGCTCTATATTAAAAAAAAAGCGGCCAAGTGCGCGTCTTAGCGTACTTAGGCACCTATTGCAGATTTATTATTAAAAAATAATGGTTCACGGTTTACGCATAAGGTTTATGTTTATGAAATTAAATGTTTTTTTTTTTTATATTTGAGCTGATTCGAATATAAAAAACATTTTCTAAATTGTTGAGTGGACCTTAAGTAAATTTACTAGGTACTTCCTTTTATTATAAAAAAAAAACTTAAATATGGACAGTGTGGCCCTATTTTTGGAAGCCGAGTCCAGAGAAAAAAGGACACAAAACAAAGAAAAAAGGAGGATTTTAAGAAAAGATAGCAAATTGAACGATTTGACTGATGCAGCGTAAGTTAGATCTACATACTTTTTGAGCACCTAATTCAACAATCCCTTACATATTTAAAAAGAACTTTCGCCTCAATAAACCGGCATTTGATTACGTCCTTCAGAACATAAAGGATTTATTTAAGGATGGTCGTCGCTCTGATGCCGTAACACCGGAGCACAAACTAGCAGGGTGCTTAAGATTCTTTGCTGAAGGAAATTACCAGCATGGGGTAGGAAAAGACTACCAGTCCGCTATTGCCCAAACCACATTTTCGAGTGTTCTAAAGGGAACACTGGATATAATGGAACGGGCTCTATGCAACAAAAGGATATCCTTAACGATGTCACAGGAAGAAATTCAGCAATCCAAAATTTCATTCTATGAAAAAACGGGATTTCCGGGAGTGGTTGGATGTGTGGATGGCACTCATGTCCAAATAATTGCGCCCGTAGACAATAAGCATCTCTTTTTAAATCGCAATCGGCATTTTAGTCTTAACGTTATGATTGTACTTATAATTATTTCAAGCAGAAATGAAATGTATTTACTCAACCATTTCTTTTGTTTCCTTACAGATTTGCGACTATAAGATGAGGATAAGAGGTGCAAATGCCAAATATCAAGGGGCCAACCATGACTCCCATGTTTGGTCCTTGAGTCCACAACGTTGCTATTTTGAACAAAGCTATTCAAGTGGTGCAAGAGATATCTGGTTGCTTGGTGAGTAATTTTTTTTAATTACATACTTTAGACATTTCAATTTTATTTTCACAAGGTGATTCGGGATATCCATTGGAGCCGTGGCTTATGACACCATTCAGGACTCCCAGCACACATAGCGTTGAGAGCTGCTATAATAGGGCACAGAAAAGCGCCAGAAATATAGTTGAACGGACCATAGGCTTGTTAAAAAGCAGGTTCCGTTGTTTATTGAGTGCTCGACAACTACACTATGGCCCAATAAAAGCGGCACAAATAGTGAATGTGTGTTGCGCCTTGCACAATATACGCTTGTCATTTTATAGTGATTACAGCAATATGGAAACTATGATTATAGAACGAGAAGAGGATCAGGAATCCGAGACAATTGCATCAAGCTTACTTCGTACCCAGGCAGCTGTAAAAAGAAATGAAATAGTTGAACAGTACTTTTCTTGAACTCAAAAAATCGTTTATTCAAAAATGCATAATATAACAAATAAATAAAAAATTCATTTTTTTTTAAAAAAAAGACTAGCCTCCTTGGCATTTGATTAATAGGAACATCGAATGTATTGATACTTAGGTAGTTACATTATTCCAACATGCCGTCGACTCTCGAAAGTTTAAGGTTTAGAATTTCCGCTTTGATTATAAGTTTTTGTAATGCTATTCTTCGCATTTCAGCATTGTGAACTTGCATTTCTTTCAATTTTTTTTTCATCTTCACATACACTTTCTACGTAGCGATAAACCCTTTTCAGACTAGTTTCCGAGTCCTTCAAAATGTTTGATGTATTTTGTAAGACTTTTGTAGTCTCTATCATGGATTTTTTCATTTCATTAAAAAAAGTAATTTGACTTTCTACTTGTGTTTGTAGAAGCTGAATAGAAGAAAGAGCTCCTCGGTTCGGGCGTTTAGTTGAATTTGTTGCTATCACATCTGCGTTTTCTTTATTCTCGTCTGCTGCGTTTGGCGAGTGTGGTCGGCTTGTTTTTGTTGCTGTTGCGGTTGACGTTGATGGTTGCATTTGTGCTTCTTGCGGTCCAAACACCATCGCCCCAATGCCATCAACTTTAATGCTAACCAAAGCGATTACGGCTTCCTCCAAAGGCGTAAATGATTTTTGTCGGTATGGACCTCCACCTGTACCCGTGTTTTCGTTTTTATTTATGTTAAGTTTTTTTTATACCCTATTCTAAGGGTATATTAATTTTGAAGCATAGTTTGTAACATACCTTAATATTGCCCGTAGACCCCTAAAAGTTACTATATTTATGATCAGCATCGATAGTAATGTCGATCTAGCCGTCCATCCGTCCGCCTGTCGGCAAAAATTAGGCCTTTAAACTGGACCTAGAGAGCTGAAATTTTAACCATATACTCTCTAGGGTCCCGAAATAATCAAGTTTACGAATTTTTTAAATCCGCTTACTGACACGCCCACAATTAAATAAAACAATTTTATTGAAACACCCAAGTTTGAGCTAGGGAGCGTTTTTTTTTGATAAAATCCTTTAAATGTTATATAACAAAATATGTAGAGCGTTCTTAACAATTCAACCATACTTAGACTTTTGTCACGCCCACTTATGAGGGATAGGAATAAGAATAGAACAGTTCGCCCAAGCGGACTGTAGCCCGTCCCTATGTTTTAATATAGGTTTTGAAGTCACTCCAAACCTAAAGTACATATATGTATATATGTAGGCATAATGTGCCTAGCAGCTCAAACCTAAGTCCGAAACAGCGAACAACAAACGTTAAAAAATAATTTACCGTTCTCAAAAATGCAACTTCTACATTACTATATTTGGTCATCGCCATCATCATTTGATTTGTTAAGACAAAAAGAAGAGAGACGAACGACACAGTTGACCAACAGCCACGAAGAGCAACGGAAGGTTTACTTAATCGATACGAAAGCTACGCAACGATACGCCCAAATAAATTTGTCCCGCGGTTTTTTCTTAATCTAAATTAACCATTATAATAAAACTTACAAACTAACACTAAAGTGAAATAAACTAATTAATTACTGTATTCTTAAAGGAACGCGTTCTTTTTTTTAAAAACCCCCTTGAACCCCTCTCCCACATGGTGTCAGAAGTGTATTTAAACCCCAATGAGAAGCGTGTCCGCGAAAGATTTGAAGAAGTGCATCGTGAAATCAGAATTGTGTATATTGCATAAATAGTGATATAAAAATAAAAAAAAATAAAAAAATAAAAAAAAAATACACACATATATACGTATATAAAAAAATATTTGAACGATCAGTGACAGTGCATAGTGAAAAGAAAACGATAGCGGATTTTGGCTATACACCGCAAAATCTAACACGGATAGAAGAAACGGCAAATCATCACTTGTACAGAGAAACACAAAACGATAAGTATCATTGCATGCATATTTTTTATCAATAATTGCATTTATCTCTAAATGAATTTTGAAGACTTATCAACCAAGCAACTACAAGCTTTATTAAAAGAACGAGGGCTTTCGTACAGTTATAGGCTCAAGCAAGATTTAATCGAGCGATTACAATTTGCACTTGTTAAAGATCTTGAACAATCGTTAGAAGGGGTAGAGCGCGAGGAAATTTCAGACGGGGAACAAGAGGGCATTGGCTTCGAAGCCAGTGATAGTGACGAGGGTAACGAAGAGTGCGAAGCCGGTAACGACAGACTAAACAACGCAAACGTGCTAAACATCGCCAACGGTTCAAACGGTGAAGACAAAAAAATCGAAACAAGCACTGAAAATTAGTATAACCGAAATAAACGAAAATACATTGGAAATGGCGCAAAACAACTTTGTATTTAAAGACGTGGAAGATTCGTTAGAATCATTTAATGGGGAAGGCGGGAAAGAAATTGGCGATTGGTTGAAAGAGTTCGAGGACATTTCGTCGGTATGTCAGTGGAACGACATCCAACGCTATTTATACGCAAGACGTTTGCTAAGGGGTGCCGCAAAATTAGCTATAGAATCCGGTAAAAGCATTCATTCTTGGAAAGATTTAAAATCAACGCTGGGGAAAGAGTTTGGTAAAAATACGTCGGGGTTATTGATTCATCGTCAGCTTGAAACACGACGAAAAAAAAGTGATGAGACATATCTGGAATATATGTTTCAAATGAAGTTGATCGCGAATAGGGGTAACGTCGACGAGGAATCGTTACTTTCTTACATCGTATCCGGTATAAATGATAGTATAGCGAATAAAACGATTTTATACGATGCAAAAACATTTGAAGATTTAAAGTCTAAATTTAAAATTTACGATGAAATGAAGCTGCAACTGCAAAAACAACGAAACTTAGACCGCTCGCAGAAACCAAGTTCATCGTCGCAAGCCTTTAGAAACGATAATTGAACGGGTAATTCAAAGCAAGACTATCAACCTCAAAAACGCTGTGTTACATGCGGAGCTAAAGGACATGCCTCGCACATATGTCCTCATAAAGCCAAGGGACCCCGTTGTTTCAATTGCAATGACTTTGGTCATTTGTCAAAAAATTGTCCCAAAAAGAACCAAGCTCCAAGTTCGTCAACGGTACACAGAGTCTCATCTCCTATCGTTCGTATGGGGATAAAGATAGATACACATTTGTTAGATGCGTTATTTGATACGGGTAGCCAGTTATGCCTTATAAAAAACTCTGTATTCTTAAAATTAAATAAACAGTTTGATAGTGCGGGTACATTGCTAACAGGAATAGGGCAAACTGTTTATAAATCAATCGGTGCGGTAAAAATGGTAGTTATTATCGATGAGATGCCCTACATATTAACTTTTGATGTTGTTAATGATGATTGGATGTCTGAAAATGTAATAATAGGTACGGAAATCTTACAATATGCCAATATGGTGATCGAAAGTGGAAACTTGCATTTTAAACGTAAAGATAATAAAATAAGTTACGATAATACGTTTTAAGAAAACGATATAAATAAAATTGATACGCCAACCTTAGCATCAGAAAATAAAAAAGTATATAACATAGATATAATAAAAAGTACACAAATAAAAGAAACAATTGTGAGTTTAATTGATTCGTACAACCCTAAAAAACCGGAGAAATCGTGCGTGGAAATGAAAATTGTGTTAGAAGATGAAAAGCCAGTATTCCATCGTCCTAGAAGGTTAGCCCCTAAGGAAAAAGAAGTGGTGGCTTCTCAAATATCGGAGTGGCTTGCGGAAGGAATTATAGTACCAAGCAACTCCAATTTTTCTAGTCCGGTTGTCCTCGCGAAAAAAAGGACGGGAGCTATAGACTTTGTGTCGACTATCGAAAACTAAACTGTAAGATTGTTAAAGACCGATACCCATTACCGATAATCGAAGACATTCTAGAGAATTTATATAACGCACGTGTGTTTACAAGCTTAGACCTAAAAAACGGGTTTTTCCACGTTGACATTCACCCTGAAAGCCGAAAGTTTACATCGTTCGTTACGCCGGAGGCCCAATACGAATTCTGCAAAGTTCCGTTTGGTCTCTGCAATTCGCCGTCCGTCTTTCAACGGTTCATTAATACGGTTTTTAAAGATCAGGTCCACAAGAAACTTTTACTTATTTATATGGACGACTTAATAATCCCGTCGGAAAATGAAGAAGACAACTTAGAAACTTTAAAATTAGTGCTAAATATTGCGGAGGCGAATGGACTCATAATCAAATGGGAAAAATGTAATTTTTTCACGCGAACAATTGAATTCCTTGGACATATAGTGGAAAATGGTTCGATTCGGCCTTCAATCGAAAAAACTAGAGCTGTTCGAAACTTTCCAGAACCAAAAAGTTTAAAGAACCTTCAGAGTTTTCTGGGTTTAGCAGGCTTTTTTAGGAAATTTATACCCAACTATTCACGCATCGCTAAGCCATTGTCCGACATGACAAGGAAAAGTTCGGTCGTTTTTAACTTTGGTCACGAGCAAAGAAACGCGTATCTGCAGTTGAAAGAATTTCTGTGCCAGGAACCAGTTCTCAAACTCTTTAATCCAGGCTTGGAAACCGAGTTGCATACTGACGCAAGCAAAGTTGGTCTTGCGGCAGTTTTACTTCAGCGACACGACAAAGAGTTGCATCCGGTTTTCTACCTGAGTTTTAAGACTAAACCTGTCGAAGAAAAATATAGCAGCTACGAGTTGGAGGTATTAGCGATAATACGTTCAGTTAAAAAACTACGTGTTTACCTCTTGGGTCTTGTATTTAAAATTTTTACTGACTGCAAAGCCTTTCAGTTGACAATGCAAAAGAAGGAACTATGTACTCGAGTCGCCAGATGGGCATTGTTGTTGGAGGAGTTCAACTGTACGGTGCATCATAGACCAGGAAAGTATATGCAACACGTCGACGCTTTAAGTCGAGTTCTGATAGTTGCGACTGTGGATACGGGCATTCTCCACAGAATCAAAAAGGCCCAATGCAGAGATAAATCCTGTCAACTTATTCTCAACATTCTTCAACGCGAACAGTATGAAGATTACGTTAACCGAAATGGAGTGCTATATCGATTTGTCGACGGTGCTTATCTTCTTGTGATTCCAAAGAGTTTGCAAAGGGAAGTAATCAGAAGCGTTCACGACATCGGACATTTCAATGCACAAAAAGTGCAAAATCGTATAAAGCAAAATTATTACTTTCCGAATATGTGCAAAAAAATCAAGGACGTTATAGCAAGTTGTGTGGCCTGCATCCTATCAGCGAAGAAAGGCGGTAAGCAGGAAGGATACCTCAATCCAATTACGAAGGTGGATGTACCATTACATACCGTTCACATGGATCATCTTGGACCTATGCCGTCTACTGCTAAAAACTATAAATATCTATTTGTCGTTATGGATGCCTTCACGAAATTCGTTTGGATTTTTCCAGTGAAATCAACGACAACAGACGAGGTTTTAACAAAGTTAATCTTCTTAGAACACATTTTCGGTAACCCAGCAAGGATGGTAACTGACAAGGGAGCGGCGTTCAGCTCGAACAATTTCAAGGAGTATTGCGACCAACGAAACATATCACACATACAAATTACAACTGGTGTGCCCCGAGGTAACGGCCAAGTCGAAAGAATGAACCGGATCATAATCGCAGCGTTAACAAAGATGTCCGTAGACAACCCCCTGAAATGGTATCAACAGGTCACCAAATTGCAAAAGGCAATCAACTCAACGATCTCAAGAGCTACGAACACAACACCTTTTGAGCTTCTCTTCGGTGTTCCAATGCGAAGCGATGAGGATGCAAAGCTAGTCGAAATGCTGGAGGAGGAGATACGAGAAGAATTTGAGAGCGCAAGAATCGAGCTACGAAAACAAGCGAAGACACAGATCGAACGAATTCAAGAAGAAAACAAATTACAATACAACAAACACCGCAAGTCAGCCAGAAAATATGCCGTACACGACTTAGTAGCAATTCAGCGAACGCAATTTGGAGCAGGGCTCAAAGTGCAACCAAAATTCCTGGGCCCATACGAGGTCACAAAAATTCAACGTAACGACCGCTACGAAGTATCTAAAGTCGGTAACCACGAAGGACCGAACAAAACATCGTCTGCGGCGGATCTAATGAAGCCATGGATACAAGAAGAAGAGGAAGATTCTGACATCTACGAGTCAGATTAAAGCAGGATGGCCGGATGTAGGCATAATGTGCCTAGCAGCTCAAACCTAAGTCCGAAACAGCGAACAACAAACGTTAAAAAATAATTTACCGTTCTCAAAAATGCAACTTCTACATTACTATATTTGGTCATCGCCATCATCATTCGATTTGTTAAGACAAAAAGAAGAGAGACGAACGACACAGTTGACCAACAGCCACGAAGAGCAACGGAAGGTTTACTTAATCGATACGAAAGCTACGCAACGATACGCCCAAATAAATTTGTCCCGCGGTTTTTTCTTAATCTAAATTAACCATTATAATAAAACTTACAAACTAACACTAAAGTGAAATAAACTAATTAATTACTGTATTCTTAAAGGAACGCGTTCTTTTTTTTAAAAACCCCCTAGAACCCCTCTCCCACATATATTCGTTTGAAGCAATATTAAGATCATGTGCCTACCTTTTTCCAACCAGCAACATCTCTTTGTCGTGGTCCTAGTTGGTTCAGTTGGTCCGTCAGATCCTCCCAAAACTTAGCAACAACTTCTGGCGGCCTTTTGGTATAGTTTTGCAAAATGTCTGGTTTTTCCTGCATCAAACTGACCATACGCTCATATTGTTGATTGGTTGTTTTTTCGTTTGATCTTGCCCTGGAAAAACAAATTGAAGAAATAAGTACGAAATGTTTAAATAAAAAGAATTGTTTTAGTACATTTTTTCAACACTCCAAATCGTAAACAAATTCCGCAACCAATTTCTGTCGGAGGATATCGGAACCTAGCTGTCAAAAATTTAACAAGAAACTGCACTTCATCGCACTTCAACGTAATTCGACGATATGCGTTACAAAATGTCGGAACAAATCTCCGAAAAGTTGTTCCGAAGAATACCTCGCATCGAATCGTATCCGATTCGATCCTCCGAATCGTATAAAATCGGAGAATTTTCCGTTTCGACGGATACCTCGCTAGGGCAGAATAATTTTTTGATAGATGCAATATTTTCACTATATTTTTGTTTATCAAGCATTTCCTTGATGCTTTTCATTAATTCAAGTATTTGTTTTTCCAGCTCCATCTGCTGCTGGTGACGTGTTTGTTCTTCTTCAGCTTCCTTCTTCAAGAACTCTAACATATCTTGTTGCACTGTCTTGCGCCTGTTCTTTTTTTGTGGTGGTTGTGTTGAGCAAGATGCAATTGTTAAAGACCCTTTATCATCTGTTTCAGAGTCCTCTGATGTCTCTGATGACGATTCATTTGGCTGGACTTCAAACTGGATTTTGGAGGAGCAATAAAATGCTTTGTCCCATATAGGTACTTCGTGGAACCCATCAAAATACTCCCATCTTGTGACCCCTCGCCCTGTTTCTCCGTTTCTTAATTCTTTTATATGTAAGTAGAAGGTGATTCCATTAATTTGCGGAGCATTTCTTCTTTTGAAAAAGGAAATTAAGGACAGTTTTCAAGTATTTCGTTACGAACTACACCCCATATGTTTGTTTTTTACTTTTTTCCCGATGTAAAATCACTTTCATGGGCTAAGCTAGTTGTTAATAACAAATTCACCTCCTCATGTGTCCAGTTTTTTAATCATCTAAAATAAGTCACGAAATGTAATATTGTTATTTATTTATTTTATAAATTAACTTACTTTTCTTCAGTCATTTTTCAACTCAACTCCAAACAAAAAATGCAAATCAAGTGAAGTACGCAAGAGTTTGTTTACAAAGAAAAAAAATCTACTACGTTTAGGGACAATCTGCTTAGCAGGGATTTTTATTCCTCTGCATATTTTGGACAAGATTTGCGTTTAGGAATTTGGCCTGTCCGGGTTCGATGTGAAAAGAAGCGTTTCTTTGTTATGTACTTATGCACTTGCTCGTGGTTGTAAAAAAAATCACATGGCATGCGATGGATTTCAATAATTTTTCAATGTTTTAGTAACCATCAAAAACACCTGCTGTAGGCGGCCAATTGTCCACCGGTACCAACCTTTTGATCTACATTGGCTGCTTCTGGTTTTTCCTCCATTTCCCGCGCTATATCATCGACATTAACTTTTCCCGTTTTATGTACAACTCGTCATTAAGATCCCACAGGCTAGGCATGCGTGTTGCCTTTAGATCTCGAGAAACATGAACACCCTTGTGATCCGAGAGGCAGCTGGATTTGTAGCTGCAACTTTAAATTAAATTTAAAAAATGTTTACCTGTCGCATTTTGGAGAATATAATACGATTTTCCTCTTCATCGCGAGGATTCCATACACTGGATCTTCCTTGGAACACGTATGATGACATTTTACGGTGATATTTTGCATTTATTTTATGAACCGAATGTTTGTTTATGTGTTCCTTTACAATTTCCACAGTTTTTCGTTGTACTTGATGGAAATTTTAACATTTAAGGGTGAAAACACACCGGATAAAGCAAAACGTTTTTTTTTGTTTTGTGAAACAAATCCGGTGTGTTTTCACCCTAAGATGCGAAAATGAAAACCAAAGATTATTGAATTTGTTGGATTTTGGGCTTGTTGGATTTCCTCCATTTTGTAACGCAGCGATCCCAGAGGTTAATAATCCTTTTCTCTTCTCGTCCTCCTTTCGCCACGTCTACACACCAAAAGTCCCTACCCCTTTGAGACTCTAATTGACGTTCAGGCGATCTGTTCTCTGATTTCGCTAAGACATACCAACTTAAGGGTATGTCTGCGTTTTCGTACATATCACTGAACAAAGCTACTGCACACTCCGACACGGCCATCCTACAAGCCACATGTCCTCTTGTGGTAAAAGAAACTTATTCACTCGGCCTCCCTGACCTTAGT
This sequence comes from Portevinia maculata, assembly GCA_949715645.1. Taxonomy (NCBI): domain Eukaryota; kingdom Metazoa; phylum Arthropoda; class Insecta; order Diptera; family Syrphidae; genus Portevinia; species Portevinia maculata. The sequence continues at coordinate 43,496,068 of OX454528.1, read as the reverse complement.
CACTATCAGCTTAATTTGTGCTTTACCACTTACATCATCCAGTAGTATTAAGCCAGTGCTAAAAAGTAGTAAGCCGCGCTTAAATCCAGCACTCCTTATCACTTATATCCAGCGATATATGTCCAAGGCGTTGAATGCATTAAGGCCCTAACAAATGCACTTAATGACGTTGCAAAACAAAACTACGAACTTAAAGTCTTGTCTAATAACGAAATAAGAATTCAGCCAACAGACTCAACTTACTACTCTACTATTATAAAAATGCTACGACTAAAGGAAACTAAATATTATACATACAAACCTAAAGATCTGAAAGGATTCAAGGTTATCTTACGCAATATGCACCACTCTACTGACCAATCTGATATCAAACAAGAACTAGAAGAACTAGGTCACAAAGTATTGAACATTCACAACATGCAACAAAGAGGCACCAATAAACCCCTTCCACTCTTTACGATCGAACTCGAAACCAGAGAAAACAATAAATCCATTTACGACATAAACCAGCTAATGAATTGTAAGATATCTTTTGAAGCTCCTCATCATAAAAGAACTATTCCTCAATGCTCGAACTGCCAAATGTACGGACACACAAAAAACTACTGCACAATGGACCCAGTCTGCGTAAAGTGTGCAGGAAAACATATAACACTAGTTACCATACGGACCACATACAGTCAACGTCAGTTCAGCTAGAAGATAATTTCGGACAATTAGTAATTTCTGCCGTGTATTGTCCTCCAAAACACAAAATAACAACACACCAATACGACCATTATATCAAAACACTGGGACACAGATTCATAACAGCAGGTGACTTCAACGCGAAACACACTGACTGGGGCTCAAGATTATCAAACAGGAATGAAAGAATCTACTGGACGCAATTAATATCAACAACTGCAGGCATATTAGCACAGGCGAACCGACGTACTGGCCAACTGACACCAAAAAAACTCCTGACCTTATTGACTTCTGCATTATGAAAAACATTAGCCGTGCCCTACTCAAAATCCGATCCAGTCTCGACCTTTCCTCAGACCATTCTCCAATTGTACTAGAATACGCACAGCACCCTATAGATACCCCAAAACCTTCTCAACTCTATAATAAAAAGACGGTCTGGAACTCGTTTCGCCAATTCATCAACTCAAAACTTGTGACCAACATTCCACTCAAATCCGAACACGACATCGAAAGATCCATTATATATCTCAATGACATGATAATCAAAGGAGCCTTCAAATCTACACCTATAGCCCTACCTAAACCTCATGACAAATTTACACCCACAAACATAAGAAAACAGATCCAAGAAAAAAGGAAACTCCGAAAAAAATGGCAGGAAACCAGGTCACCGTTAGACAAAGCAAAGCTTAACAAAGCAATTAAAGACCTCAAGGTCTCCCTGAAAAACTTTCAGAATAATAACTTGACAAATTACCTTAAAAACTTGACTCCAACATCAGAAACAAACTACTCACTGTGGAAAACAACAAAATCTCTAAAAAATCAGACCAAACACTGTCCACCTCTAAAAAAAGCAGATGGAACTTGGGCCCGAGCAAATCGTGACAAAGCAACTGAGTTAGCAAACTACTTTAAGGAAACGTTCTCAAACGACGCTGACAATGCTCAGTTACCACATTTTCCGACTTATACGACTAGCGATATTCAAATAAAAAAAGTGAAGCTAAAGGAAATAAAGTACATTACAACTAAAATGAATCAAAAGAAAACTCCGGGCTATGACCTACTTACAGGAAAGTTACTCAAAGAACTACCTAATGTAGCATTCTTATACATACGCAACCTATTCAATGCTGTAATAACACTTAAATTCTTTCCGAAAGTGTGGAACGTTGTAGAGATAATTTCTATACAGAAACCAGGAAAAGACGCAACAAAAACATCTTCTTACAGGCCGATTAGTTTACTTCCCATTCTCTCCAAAGTATTTATGAAGATTTAGCTTGATCGCATAGAACCCATCCTGACCCGATCAAAGTTAATACCCGACCATCAATTCGGATTTAGAAAACAACACTCAACAATTCAACAAGTACATCGAGTCATAAACAAAATATCAGCAGACCTGGATGAAAAAAATGTTTGCGCAGCAGTATTTCTTGACGTGGCAAAGGCGTTTGATAAGGTATGGCATGCTGGCCTTCTACACAAACTCGCGAATCTACTCCCAAAAGACTTCTACCTTTTAATCAAAAGCTATCTAACGGATCGACAGTTCTACGTAAGATACAATAATGAATCATCAGGCTTATATCCAACGAAAGCCGGAGTCCCACTGGTAGTGTCCTAGGACCCTTACTTTATGTCCTTTTTACAGCTGACATTCCACCTCCTACCAGGGCATCCTCCATGATTGCAACGTTTGCTGATGACACGATTCTCCTGAATTCGGGCAAATGCCTTCACGATACAACTACTCAACTTCAAAAATATCTCGACGTAATAATGTTATGGTTTAAAAATTGGAACGTTAAAATTAATGATGATAAATCAGTACAAGTTATTTTCACAACTAAAACAAAGTTTACACCCATAGCGTTAAACATTAACAATAAACCCATCGTTATAAGTTCAGTAGCAAAATACTTAGGAATGTACTTGGACTCCAAATTGACATGGAAACATCACATTGAACAAAAACGCAACCATGTGAAACTAAAACTCAGACAACTGTACTGGCTCCTCTCTAAAGATTGCAAAATAATCAACAAGCAACAAACTATTACTCTATAAGGCAATAATCAAAAATATATGGACCTATGGGCTGCAAATATGGGGCACATCTAAAATATCTAACATCAACATAATTCAAAGACAACAATCTAAGATCCTACGGACTATAATTAATGCTGAGTGGTACATCTGTAACAATGACATACATCATGACCTTCAAATACCAACAGTCAGGGAGGAAATAATAAAAACCAGCACGAGATACCTGACAAGAAATCTTTCGCATGCGAACAACGACATCAACACGTTATTTGACCAAGAAACTACAAGAAGACGGAGACTCAAAAGAAGACGACCAAGTGACCTTATAACCTGAGTTCCAACACTGTACATAAGTATGTAGTTATTAACAATCATTTAAGTAATTATTAACAATCATTTCACTTATCAATAAGCATATCTGTTATGAGTCGAGGCTGGGCCACAGGGGCATCTTTGGAGTAGTGGAGGAGGACGGTGGCACGCTCGCGGTTAGGTTAGGTTAGGTTGTAGTGGCTGTCGGTCGAGACCGACACACTTAGGCCAGTGACAGGCCCATTGTGATGCCACACGGATGTATCATCCTCCTACTCGTTGAACCATTTGGAGCTTCTGATGAAGCTTGACAGACTTTTTATGCCGGTGTTAATGAGATCGTTAAGATCATTGTAAAAGAAGGATCCTAAATGGAGTTTACGTCTTTGAGAAAGAGCAGGGCACGTGCAGAGAAGGTGGAGAACCGTCTCCTCCTCCTCCTCGTCCATACAGCTTCTGCAGAAGTCATTTGCATGGACGCCAAGCCTTGTTGCATGTCTGCCTATGAGACAGTGTCCGGTGATCACACCAATTATAGCACGAATGTGAAGTCTGTTTAGAGAAATCAAACACTTAGAGCGTTTCAGATCCAGCTTTGGCCAAATCTGCTTTGTCGCTAGACAAGTGTTGCCGCTTGTCCACCTAAGGTTACAGTTCTCAATGGTCTGTCTCATAAACATGAGTTTGCATGTAGCGATTGGGATGCCTAGTGAACCTTTATCAGGTAAAAGGGGCAGTGTGGTTCCTTTTCTGGCGAGTTCATCCGCCCTACAGTTCCCTGGAATGTCTGTATGTCCTGGCACCCAGCATAGGTGGATGTTAAAATGCTTCGCCATCTCCACTAGAGATGACCGACAGTCACGGACTACGATAGAGTTTGTGGACCCAGAATCCAGGGATTTTAATGCAGCTTGACTATCTGAGAAGATCCAGATATCCGTAACGGATATCACGTTCTTCTTCAGCCACGACAGGACTTCTTTAATAGCCAAGATTTCTGCCTGGAACACACTGCAGTGATCAGGGAGTCGAAAGGAGAGGCTGAGATTCAGCCTGTCAGAGAACACACCACCTCCTACCCCCTCGTCGGTTTTGGATCCATCGGTATAAAAATGGATCGATTTATTTTCGACGGGTGGCCCTTCCCAGAATGTTCTGGGAGGGATCTTGACCTTGAAGTTTTTGTCAAAAAGGGTCTGAGGGGTGATGTAATCTATGTTACTGGGGAGGATTCTAAATTTTTTCAGAATAGAAGCGTGGCCGATTTCATTCTCGGACCATTGAAACGTTGTTTTGAGGCGGATAGCCGCACTAGCAGCCACTTGCTTGCTAAAGATGTCCAGGGGTGTCAGGTGAAACAGAATGTCCATTGCAGCAGAGGGGGTAGTGCGCAGTGCACCACTCATGCAGAGACAAGCTGTACGTTGGACTTTGCCTAGCTTATCGCGATTTATCGCTTTATCAAGGGCAGTCCATCAAACAACCACCCCGTACATAAGTATCGGTCTAATTACCGAGATGTATAGCCAGTTGGTAATGCGGGGTTGGAGCCCCCATTTGTTACCAATAGCTTTTTTGCAGGAGAAGAGTGCTGCTGTAGCTTTACGAACTCTTTCCTGAATGTTAGGTTTCCAGCTAAGCTTTCTATCCAGAATGAGACCCAAGTATTTTGCCTCGTCTGAAAAGACTAGACTTGTGCCCCTGATAGAGGGGGGATCAATGTATGGAACTTTATGTTTCCTAGTGAATAGAACAAGTTCGGTTTTGTGGGGGTTAACACCCAACCCACAACGATCTGCCCATGTAGTTAGCTTATTAAGAGCGTTTTGGAGAAGTTCTTTCAAGGTGTTTAGGTGCTTCCCTGAGGCGGCAATTGCAACGTCATCTGCATAGGCAATCACCCTGCAACCCTCCTTTTCTAGGCACATCAGCAGCTTGTTCACCACTAAGTTCCAAAGGAGGGGAGATAGGACTCCACCTTGTGGCGTGCCTCTACTGACAGATCTTCTGGCCGATGTCATACCCAGTTTCGAGTTTATAATCCGACTTGTGAGAAGTAGATTAATAAGCTCACCAAGTGAGTCATCCACCTTTAGATCTGACAGTGCATTTGCGATCGCGGATGTATTGACGTTATTAAAAGCACCCTCAATATCCAGGAATGCAACCATAGTGTACTCCTTATGGTGAAGGGAGTATTCGATTGAGCGTACTAACGTATGTAAGGCTGTTTCAACAGATTTGCCTTTGCAATATGCATGTTGAGCCGTAGACAAAAGTCTTGTATCTATGTTAGTACGTAGATGGATATCAATTAACCTTTCTAATGTTTTTAGAAGGAATGACGATAGGCTTATGGGTCTGAGATCCTTAGGATTTACATGGGAACATTTACCGGCTTTGGGTATGAATACGACCTTTACTTCTCTCCATAACAGCGGAATGTATGCCATTTTTACACAGCTTTTCAGGATTATCTCAAGCAAAGGCGAGATGATATCCGAGGTGTTTTGCATTTCAGCTGGTATTATGCCATCTGGCCCCGCGGATTTGTATGGTTTGAAGCTGTGTATCGCCCAGAGCAGTTTGTCCCTAGTAATCAGACCTTTAAAGTTAGTCGTACGTGCAATTGACCTAGACAGGTTTATATTGCTAGTAACGTGGGAGCTACCTGGGAAATGTGCATCCAGTAGTAGATTGAGCGATTCTTCGCTGGAAGTGGTCCAGGAGCCGTCCGCCTTTTTTAAAAAGCTGGGCATACCTGGGTTGGTTGAGAGGATTTTTCTTAGCCTAGATGCCTCCGAAGATTCCTCTATTTTTCCACAGAAGAGTCTCCAAGACGAGCGTTTGGCTTTCCTCAGTTCCTTTTTGTAAGCATTGAGAGATGCTTTGTATGAAGCCCAGTCGGCTTCAGCTTTTGTGGACTTGGCTTGGTTGAACAGTTTTCTACAACTGCTTCTCAGAGGTCCTAGTGCTGGGGTCCACCAAACCGGCTTCTTTTTGCCTCTAGGCCGTGTGAGCGGGCAGGCAGAGGTCAGAGCCTTATTGAGGGCCAAGGTGAGTACCCTGACCTTCTTATCTAGCTCTATGGTGTTCCGGGGAGGACTAAGGAGTTCAGATTTCATTGAACTTTTCAGCACTTCTCTATACTTGAGCCAGTCAGTTTTCCTATAATTTCTAAAAACTGGCTGGCGGGGAGGGTCATTGGCTAAGCTGAATTGAATGTAACGGTGGTCACTAAAAGAGTCTTCCGCCGAGACTTTCCAGTTTACAATTTCCTGATGGATTGAGTCGGAGACCAGAGTTATATCTAGAACCTCCTGTCTATCTTTTGTAATGAAGGTAGGTTCACTACCAGTGTTACACACAATGAGATTAGTATTAAGAATATAATCAAAAAGAGACTCACCTCTGTCGTTGATGTCAGAACTGCCCCATACTGAATGGTGCGCATTGGCATCACATCCAATAATGAGACCAGTTTTTTGATGTTCAGCTGCCGCGATCAGTCCCTCTAGGTTGACACCAGGCAAGGACCCTACGTGGTCATGGGCCAGATAAGCCGAGGCTATCCAATAGGTGCCTCGAACAGTCTCTAGACTCACGACGGTTGCATCACGGTCGCTGAAATTAGGGAGTAAAAATACATTTAAGCTACTTTTTGCAAGTATGCAAGTTCTAGGTTTACCTTTGTCAGTTGCATACAACAATTTGTATCCATGAGTCCGGAGTCCTCGAACCAGGTTGTTAACAATCCATGGCTCTTGGATCAGGACCATATCTTCTCCATCTCTAAAAAGACGGATAAGAAGGGAGGCCGAAGCCTTTTTGGAGTGGTGGAGGTTGATCTGTACTAATCGCAACATTGATCGTCGCAATCAGGCAGAGGAGTCTCCACCACGGTGTTGTTTGAATTTGAGTCAGAGTCAGAGGACGAGCCTAAGAGCTCGTCCTCGCTGAGAAGGACTTTGCTGAGGAGGTCTTCCGTGTCCATACTAGAGTTGGTGTTAGCAGTGGACGTAGAGGGCTGAGTGGGAGCAGCCACAGTTGGTTCATCATCTTCCATGGATGGAAGGGAGATTGATGCTCCAGGATCAGGGGTGTTGAGTCCTGTATCAGAGGGATGCGGAGGCTTATTAGCTTATGGGTCATCCTTTTTGTACACCCGAAGTGTAATCTTATCCCAACCGAACTGGATTGCGCCGTTGGTCTTCGCCAAAGGAGCCAGGGATTCTTGGTTGATCACTATAATAGCTGATCTGAAGGATCCCCTATGCTCTTCCAGCTTCGCAACTTTCCAGTCGTGGGTTGGGAGTGAGGGATTGCCCAGTCTAATAACCGACAATACTTCTTCTGCGGAGGGGGGTTCAGCAGGGATCCAAGCACGAGCCCTCGGTCTGCTAGGGATGTCCTCCTTCGCAACAACCTCAAGCTTCGCTCCAGGCCAAAACTCCCCGAGTTTGCCTATGGCGATCTTATACAGATCCAACGATCTAATATTGTCGCAGGCGACGAGCCGGATATGCCCTTGGTGTAGTCCGGCATCCTCAGTTACTGGAGCTGGTCCAGGGTGGTCCTTCATGAAGGCCAGATAGAGGCTAAGTAGCTTGTTCCTCAGCTTATGCCATCGTTCGGGGGAAATTCTTCCCTCCGGATCACTGCGGTCGATCACCGCGACCACGATTTTGTCCTTTAGGACATCGCTGAAGGACTTTTGAGATTTGGGGGCAGAATGTGAGGTGGTGCTGGTGTTATGCACCTTGGGTTTTTTGGAAACCGAAGTGGTTTCTTCCACCGATCTCTGGCGCTTGGACGTGAAGTCCTTGTTAGCGCTCTTGTCCTTCTCTAGGAAGCCTTGGGCCCATTTTAATTTGGCGATCTGCTGTGGTGTTCTGTTGGTCTCCAGAATATCTCCAAAGACCTTCAGAGTCCTTATGGCATTTCGCCTGTCCTTGTAGTACGCCCTCGAGGGAGTGCGTTGTCGCGAACATCCACTACGAGACGTACTAGGATTTGTAAGGCTAGCAACGGAAGGGCCATGAAGTGCCACAATCCTACCGCTGCTAGGATTTGCTTTGCCTATATTAGGCTCACTGCTGCTGGCAGCAACTGGACCACGATTACTCACAGTCGCAGTGCTACTCTTTGTTGCAGGAGCCGCGTCAGTAGACAGCAAGGTCGCCGTACTACCGCCCGGTTTAGAAGAGATACCGGTCTCGATGTTTTTATTTTTGTTTTTGTTTTTGTTTTGTTTGTTCATATTTTGGACCCACGAGTAGCGGAGAAAGGAGGTCCGCCTGCACAGAGATCCGCAGTATGCAGGTAAGGCTGGTTAATCCGGAGATCGCCAGGTATCCGGATACTCCGTGGGCGACTGAGCTATTTTTTAAACTGGGCCCTCAGCCTGGCCGACTTTCGGCACGGGTCGTATCACACCTTAAGTCCAGCCCAGCGGATAATGAAAGGGAGAAGGAGTGAGAGAATCAGAGGGAGGAAATCAGGAGAGAGGAGACAGAGGGGTAGGGGAGAAAAAGGGGGAATTGGGACAGGACGGAATGTCCTTGGGCAGTTCTTAGTGGATGTATGAAACATCGTTAAGCCTCCACACCGGCACCATCAAAGGATGTTGCACTCGACAAGGTGACTACCCTTCGTGGAGGGTCGCTCGCGGTTGCACGGCTATTGCTCGTCGGACGGGGGTAGTTCTTGTCACCCCTCACACTAAACCACCTTATCCTTACAAATTACTTTACTTAATGATTTTAAGTAAAAAAAAAAAATCAATAAAACTAATCAAAAAAACTTCAAAAGAAAAAAAAATTAAACTACTATGCTAGTACTATCTTTTAGTTTGTTCACTAATTCACCCTTTTTTTCTTCCAATTCACTTATAATCTTATTGATTAGCAGGGGCTATACCCAACTAGTGCGGTGTGGCTGACTGCAAGCGGAGCGCCTATACTGCGTTGACCTTTCAAGGGCGAAGTGTTTTGCTCTTTGTTTCGTCCTTGGCTATTGTCCTCAACGCCGGTATTGTGCCGTGGGCAATCTGACACAGCTAAGTATACGCCCAATTGTGGAGTCTGTGTCCGATTAGTTCTCTGCCTATCTTCTCCTTCTTTTTTTTCTGGCACGAATATTTTTGTTTGTGAGCAGGTGGTTTAGTGTGAGGGGTGACAAGAACTACCCCCGTCCGACGAGCGATAGCCGTGCAACCGCGAGCGTGCCACCGTCCTCCTCCACTACTCCGAAGATGCCCCTGTGGCCAAGCCTCGACACATAACAATGGCGCCCAACGTGGAGACAGTCAAGTTGCGCTTCCAAGGGAACGATTTTTAGTTACAAAGGTCGTTACCTTGGACCCACAACAGATTTGTTCATTTTTTTTTCAATTTTCTCAATTTTTTTTCGCGATTTTTAGTATATTTTCTCTTTTTATTTTTTTTTAAATTTTACTTTTCTGTCTTTCTTCGACTCTCAATAACCGCATAAGCTCTGAGTTCTTAATATGAACGGAAGACGGCTGTCCAATCTGAAGGCCAAGCGCCAAAAGATCATGTGAGGTAATTGGAAGTTCATATTAGAACGCAGAGCGGATCGGGGTAGACAGACCCGTGTTCTAATTGCTATCCAATGAGCAAGTGCCAAGAGTACGGCTCATCGTGAGGTAAGAACATTGGTCTGAAAGCCAATGAATGAAGGCCGAAGCAAAACGCTTCTGTACGCAGACGACTCAGTGACCTACGCCACCTCCCTGTCTCCGGAGATAGCTGCACGAAGAGTTGAGACCCACATCAGGAATCTTTGGGACTACTATATTAAGTGGGGACTGAAGATAAATAGCAACAAAACGGATCTTATCTGCTTCCGCAATCCTGTAACAGCGACCGGAGGACGCCGAGCATTTGCAACCCGCTGCCGTAATATTAAACTGAATCTTCCAGATGATAGAGTGGTTCATACCAGAACATCAACGAAATATCTGGGAATCAACTTCAGCGAAAGATTTAAATTCAACCAGGATGCTGACATTACCCTCAAAAGGGCAAACTTTGCATTGCATCTAGTGCACCCGCTTCTCAAGAAGCGCAACGGGCTTAGCAGAAAAACCAAGCTGCTCATATACAAGCAGCTCATCAGACCAGTGATAACTTATGGTTGTCCCATCTGGTTCACAATTTCACCATCAACAATGAAGAAGATCCAGCTTTTCGAAAGGAGAATACTTCGGACCTGCACAGGACTTTGGCGAAACCCGACAACTCTGAAGTACTACTCAACGAGAAGACTCTACGAGGAGGCAGGAATCGCACAGTCGATCAACAAATTTATGATGGAACTATCAGGAAGACTCATAAGAAACCTTGCAGACCACCCAAACACAGAAGTCCGGGAATTAACCCAGCAACAAATGGAACCAAGCCATCGGTATCTAAATCCTCGCGCCATCACGGATGCTAGATTTGACGACATCATCCACAACGAAGATACTCCGTTCTACGAAAAATCGGTAAGACATTACAGGGGGTGACTTACTCCCTGTAATCAACGCTAATACTATATTTTCTTTTCTTCCCAACAGGAACAATTAGCTTTTAATTAATTATAAAATATCATAAATAGATTAAGAGTAGTCATAAATATAGTTTTGTAAAACTTTTGTAAACCTAGCCATAAGAAATTCGTCGGGCCCCTTTTGTTTAGCCGACATTTTTAATTTTAGTTATAAGTCTAGATATAAGTCAATTTGTACATATTAGATTGAATAAAAATAATTTCCTAATCGTAAAAAAAAAAAAAAAAAAAAAAAAATGGTAAACATTTGTAAGGAGAATATATCTTGCATGAGTTTTGATTGGTTGTCAAAAATATTACCAATTCGAGGGGGATTGGCTTCTTTCAATTTCAAAAAGTTAAAATGCTCGATTGTTTGAGAATCACGGAGAACAAATTTACCGTAAGAAAAGTCTTCGACAAAGTATATATAAGAAGTGGCATTTTTCTGAATTGTCGCATTCTTCGTCGATGCCTGGAGCAGTGCGGTTGCTCCCAAACAGTGAAAGTGAAGTGATTTTGTGAAATAGTGGTTTTATGAACAAAAATCGTTCTTTTTAGGACGACTAAATATTCGTTGAGAGATATTGACCAATTTCAATTTTGAAGAGGTAAATGAGGGGAAGATTTGGATATGGTGGGTAAATCCGTTCTTTTTAGGACGAGCAAAAATTTTGTAAGAGATTTTACACGTTTTCAAAAAAAAAAGAGGTGAGTGTGGTGAATAAATACTTCACGCCATTTTCGAAGCCACAAAATATTTTCTATAAGAGTTTTGATTGGTTTACTTCAATTTCCAAAATGTTAGATACTCGATCTTGTGAGAATCACAGAAAAGAGTTTTCTTAAGGGGAACTTCATATTTCCCCATGACATGCGGGCTTTTGTGGTGCGGGCTTTTGTGCTGCGGGCTTTTGTGCTGCGGGCTTTTGATATGCGGGCATTCGTGTGCGGGCTTTTGATATGTGGGCAAACGGACCCAACCCAAATCCTTATTACCCGTAGGTACGTATAACATCTGAGCATTCATTCAAATGTCTAGCGCAAACGTACCTAACACGACAGAACCAAATTCGAAATAAAGCAAACACACAAAAATACGAAAGAGGGCCAAAAGAGAATACAGGAATCGGATGAGATTTCGCGGCCCATCCGTGTTTGGCTATCCCCTGCACTTTTCATCCTCTTTACCTACAAATTTAGGGCACGTACGTCAAAGCACGCAGCGTATAAATCGGGATTTACAAGAGCACCGACAGACAAACAAAAACTAAACAAAGCAATCAAAAATCTAAAGGAAACCCTAAAGAGAAACCAAAATAATAACTTGACAAAATACTTAAAAAACCTGACTCCAACTTCTGAAACAAACTACTCACTCTGGAAAACAAAAAATAAAAAATAAAAACTAAACAATTCACTATCCACCTCTGAGGAAAACAGATGGAAACTGGGCCAGAGGAAATCATGAGAAAGCAAACACCCTAGCGGAACACTTCTGGAAAACATTCTCCAATGATGACGGCACTAATATTCCACAACTACAACCCCACAGGACTAATAACCTAAAAATTGAAAACGTAACAATAAGTGAAATAAAACGATGCATACGATACAAAGTTGACAACAAAAAAGCACCCGGATATGACCTCATAACAGGAGAATTACTCAACAAACTAACTATAAAAGCATTGCAACATCTTCGAAACATATATAACGCAATGATTAACCTGAACATTTTCCAAAAGTATGGAAAGTTGCCGAAATAATAGCTATACCGAAACCTGGAAAAGATGCAACTAAAACAACATCATACAGACAAATCAGCCTGCTTCCGGTCCTGTCTAAAATCTTTGAGAGACTATTATCTGACCGTATGGCACCCATATTGAACAGGCTAAATGCAATACCCAACCATCAGTTCGGATTTCGAAGACAACACTCGACAATCCAGCAAATACACAGAGTGACTAACAAAATCTCAACTGACTTGGAAGAGAAAAGATTCTGTGTAGGAGTATTCCTTGACGTCGCTAAAGCGTTTGACACCGTATGGCACGTTGGCCTTCTGCTAAAACTGGAAAATCTTCTGCCATCGGACTTCTATCTAATGATTAAAAGTTACTTAACTGATAGACATTTCTATGTCAAGTATACATTCCCAGCTGGAATGCACCAACGTCATGTTTCGTCGTGCTGTGAAACACTTCAGGGACAACGAATTCAGGCAGAGGCTGGAAGACATAAAACCAGGCCCCGACGCCTTCAAGAAAATCAACTCGCTGGTTGGAAAATCGAGGTCAATGCCTGAAACCATTGAACACGGACAAGATACTGCCACCACCGCAATTGAAAAAGCCGAAGCATTTGCCACCCAGTTCGAAAAGAATTTCACGGATCGACCACCAACGCACCTTCCAGAATTCCTAGAAGTAGTGGAAGCACAAGTTCACGAGGCCACAATGTCAACCGATGTCATCACGACTTTCAATACCAGGAATCCAGCAGATGACCCAAATAGCGACGAAGTCTTCACCAACACAGAAGAGGTTGGTAACATTATCCATAGCGGCAACTCAAAGAAGTCATCCGGAACTGACCAAATTTCGAACTTTTTGCTTAAAAAGTTACCAAGGCCATCCTTCTACTGACCATCATATTCAACAACTGCATTAACAACAGCTATTTTCCGAAATCATGGAAAGTAGCGAAAGTTGTGCCAGTGCCCAAGAAGACAGATCGAACAAATGTCAATGGATACCGACCAATAGCTCTCCTGTGTTGCGTGAGTAAAATTCTGGAGTCATTGATGCTGCGAAAGATCAACCAACTGTGTGCGGAGAGAGGCATAATCCCGACGTATCAATTTGGATTCAGAGCTAGACACTCTACGATACATCCCCTACTAAAGCTTCATAGCGACGTCACCACGGGACTCAACAAAAAGGAGACAACTATAGCCTGCTTGCTGGACATCGAGAAGGCCTTTGACAGCGTCTGGATTAAAGGACCGATCTTCAAACTAATGGAATATGGTTTTCCGCTCAATATGGTGAGACTTATTAATAATTACCTAACAAATAGAATTTTCTTCGTACAGGTACAGAATGAAAAGTCGTCAGTCAGAAGCATCAACGCAGGTGTACCCCAAGGATCAAGACTCGGTCCGATCCTCTTTAACATCTTCACAGCTGACCAGCCAATGAATGAAGGCCGAAGCAAAACGCTTCTGTACGCAGACGACTCAGTGACCTACGCCACCTCCCTGTCTCCGGAGATAGCTGCACGAAGAGTTGAGACCCACATCAGGAATCTTTGGGACTACTATATTAAGTGGGGACTGAAGATAAATAGCAACAAAACGGATCTTATCTGCTTCCGCAATCCTGTAACAGCGACCGGAGGACGCCGAGCATTTGCAACCCGCTGCCGTAATATTAAACTGAATCTTCCAGATGATAGAGTGGTTCATACCAGAACATCAACGAAATATCTGGGAATCAACTTCAGCGAAAGATTTAAATTCAACCAGGATGCTGACATTACCCTCAAAAGGGCAAACTTTGCATTGCATCTAGTGCACCCGCTTCTCAAGAAGCGCAACGGGCTTAGCAGAAAAACCAAGCTGCTCATATACAAGCAGCTCATCAGACCAGTGATAACTTATGGTTGTCCCATCTGGTTCACAATTTCACCATCAACAATGAAGAAGATCCAGCTTTTCGAAAGGAGAATACTTCGGACCTGCACAGGACTTTGGCGAAACCCGACAACTCTGAAGTACTACTCAACGAGAAGACTCTACGAGGAGGCAGGAATCGCACAGTCGATCAACAAATTTATGATGGAACTATCAGGAAGACTCATAAGAAACCTTGCAGACCACCCAAACACAGAAGTCCGGGAATTAACCCAGCAACAAATGGAACCAAGCCATCGGTATCTAAATCCTCGCGCCATCACGGATGCTAGATTTGACGACATCATCCACAACGAAGATACTCCGTTCTACGAAAAATCGGTAAGACATTACAGGGGGTGACTTACTCCCTGTAATCAACGCTAATACTATATTTTCTTTTCTTCCCAACAGGAACAATTAGCTTTTAATTAATTATAAAATATCATAAATAGATTAAGAGTAGTCATAAATATAGTTTTGTAAAACTTTTGTAAACCTAGCCATAAGAAATTCGTCGGGCCCCTTTTGTTTAGCCGACATTTTTAATTTTAGTTATAAGTCTAGATATAAGTCAATTTGTACATATTAGATTGAATAAAAATAATTTCCTAATCGTAAAAAAAAAAAAAAAAAAAAAAAATGGTAAACATTTGTAAGGAGAATATATCTTGCATGAGTTTTGATTGGTTGTCAAAAATATTACCAATTCGAGGGGGATTGGCTTCTTTCAATTTCAAAAAGTTAAAATGCTCGATTGTTTGAGAATCACGGAGAACAAATTTACCGTAAGAAAAGTCTTCGACAAAGTATATATAAGAAGTGGCATTTTTCTGAATTGTCGCATTCTTCGTCGATGCCTGGAGCAGTGCGGTTGCTCCCAAACAGTGAAAGTGAAGTGATTTTGTGAAATAGTGGTTTTATGAACAAAAATCGTTCTTTTTAGGACGACTAAATATTCGTTGAGAGATATTGACCAATTTCAATTTTGAAGAGGTAAATGAGGGGAAGATTTGGATATGGTGGGTAAATCCGTTCTTTTTAGGACGAGCAAAAATTTTGTAAGAGATTTTACACGTTTTCAAAAAAAAAAGAGGTGAGTGTGGTGAATAAATACTTCACGCCATTTTCGAAGCCACAAAATATTTTCTATAAGAGTTTTGATTGGTTTACTTCAATTTCCAAAATGTTAGATACTCGATCTTGTGAGAATCACAGAAAAGAGTTTTCTTAAGGGGAACTTCATATTTCCCCATGACATGCGGGCTTTTGTGGTGCGGGCTTTTGTGCTGCGGGCTTTTGATATGCGGGCATTCGTGTGCGGGCTTTTGATATGTGGGCAAACGGACCCAACCCAAATCCTTATTACCCGTAGGTACGTATAACATCTGAGCATTCATTCAAATGTCTAGCGCAAACGTACCTAACACGACAGAACCAAATTCGAAATAAAGCAAACACACAAAAATACGAAAGAGGGCCAAAAGAGAATACAGGAATCGGATGAGATTTCGCGGCCCATCCGTGTTTGGCTATCCCCTGCACTTTTCATCCTCTTTACCTACAAATTTAGGGCACGTACGTCAAAGCACGCAGCGTATAAATCGGGATTTACAAGAGCACCGACAGACAAACAAAAACTAAACAAAGCAATCAAAAATCTAAAGGAAACCCTAAAGAGAAACCAAAATAATAACTTGACAAAATACTTAAAAAACCTGACTCCAACTTCTGAAACAAACTACTCACTCTGGAAAACAAAAAATAAAAAATAAAAACTAAACAATTCACTATCCACCTCTGAGGAAAACAGATGGAAACTGGGCCAGAGGAAATCATGAGAAAGCAAACACCCTAGCGGAACACTTCTGGAAAACATTCTCCAATGATGACGGCACTAATATTCCACAACTACAACCCCACAGGACTAATAACCTAAAAATTGAAAACGTAACAATAAGTGAAATAAAACGATGCATACGATACAAAGTTGACAACAAAAAAGCACCCGGATATGACCTCATAACAGGAGAATTACTCAACAAACTAACTATAAAAGCATTGCAACATCTTCGAAACATATATAACGCAATGATTAACCTGAACATTTTCCAAAAGTATGGAAAGTTGCCGAAATAATAGCTATACCGAAACCTGGAAAAGATGCAACTAAAACAACATCATACAGACAAATCAGCCTGCTTCCGGTCCTGTCTAAAATCTTTGAGAGACTATTATCTGACCGTATGGCACCCATATTGAACAGGCTAAATGCAATACCCAACCATCAGTTCGGATTTCGAAGACAACACTCGACAATCCAGCAAATACACAGAGTGACTAACAAAATCTCAACTGACTTGGAAGAGAAAAGATTCTGTGTAGGAGTATTCCTTGACGTCGCTAAAGCGTTTGACACCGTATGGCACGTTGGCCTTCTGCTAAAACTGGAAAATCTTCTGCCATCGGACTTCTATCTAATGATTAAAAGTTACTTAACTGATAGACATTTCTATGTCAAGTATACATTCCCAGCTGGAATGCACCAACGTCATGTTTCGTCGTGCTGTGAAACACTTCAGGGACAACGAATTCAGGCAGAGGCTGGAAGACATAAAACCAGGCCCCGACGCCTTCAAGAAAATCAACTCGCTGGTTGGAAAATCGAGGTCAATGCCTGAAACCATTGAACACGGACAAGATACTGCCACCACCGCAATTGAAAAAGCCGAAGCATTTGCCACCCAGTTCGAAAAGAATTTCACGGATCGACCACCAACGCACCTTCCAGAATTCCTAGAAGTAGTGGAAGCACAAGTTCACGAGGCCACAATGTCAACCGATGTCATCACGACTTTCAATACCAGGAATCCAGCAGATGACCCAAATAGCGACGAAGTCTTCACCAACACAGAAGAGGTTGGTAACATTATCCATAGCGGCAACTCAAAGAAGTCATCCGGAACTGACCAAATTTCGAACTTTTTGCTTAAAAAGTTACCAAGGCCATCCTTCTACTGACCATCATATTCAACAACTGCATTAACAACAGCTATTTTCCGAAATCATGGAAAGTAGCGAAAGTTGTGCCAGTGCCCAAGAAGACAGATCGAACAAATGTCAATGGATACCGACCAATAGCTCTCCTGTGTTGCGTGAGTAAAATTCTGGAGTCATTGATGCTGCGAAAGATCAACCAACTGTGTGCGGAGAGAGGCATAATCCCGACGTATCAATTTGGATTCAGAGCTAGACACTCTACGATACATCCCCTACTGAAGCTTCATAGCGACGTCACCACGGGACTCAACAAAAAGGAGACAACTATAGCCTGCTTGCTGGACATCGAGAAGGCCTTTGACAGCGTCTGGATTAAAGGACCGATCTTCAAACTAATGGAATATGGTTTTCCGCTCAATATGGTGAGACTTATTAATAATTACCTAACAAATAGAATTTTCTTCGTACAGGTACAGAATGAAAAGTCGTCAGTCAGAAGCATCAACGCAGGTGTACCCCAAGGATCAAGACTCGGTCCGATCCTCTTTAACATCTTCACAGCTGACCAGCCAATGAATGAAGGCCGAAGCAAAACGCTTCTGTACGCAGACGACTCAGTGACCTACGCCACCTCCCTGTCTCCGGAGATAGCTGCACGAAGAGTTGAGACCCACATCAGGAATCTTTGGGACTACTATATTAAGTGGGGACTGAAGATAAATAGCAACAAAACGGATCTTATCTGCTTCCGCAATCCTGTAACAGCGACCGGAGGACGCCGAGCATTTGCAACCCGCTGCCGTAATATTAAACTGAATCTTCCAGATGATAGAGTGGTTCATACCAGAACATCAACGAAATATCTGGGAATCAACTTCAGCGAAAGATTTAAATTCAACCAGGATGCTGACATTACCCTCAAAAGGGCAAACTTTGCATTGCATCTAGTGCACCCGCTTCTCAAGAAGCGCAACGGGCTTAGCAGAAAAACCAAGCTGCTCATATACAAGCAGCTCATCAGACCAGTGATAACTTATGGTTGTCCCATCTGGTTCACAATTTCACCATCAACAATGAAGAAGATCCAGCTTTTCGAAAGGAGAATACTTCGGACCTGCACAGGACTTTGGCGAAACCCGACAACTCTGAAGTACTACTCAACGAGAAGACTCTACGAGGAGGCAGGAATCGCACAGTCGATCAACAAATTTATGATGGAACTATCAGGAAGACTCATAAGAAACCTTGCAGACCACCCAAACACAGAAGTCCGGGAATTAACCCAGCAACAAATGGAACCAAGCCATCGGTATCTAAATCCTCGCGCCATCACGGATGCTAGATTTGACGACATCATCCACAACGAAGATACTCCGTTCTACGAAAAATCGGTAAGACATTACAGGGGGTGACTTACTCCCTGTAATCAACGCTAATACTATATTTTCTTTTCTTCCCAACAGGAACAATTAGCTTTTAATTAATTATAAAATATCATAAATAGATTAAGAGTAGTCATAAATATAGTTTTGTAAAACTTTTGTAAACCTAGCCATAAGAAATTCGTCGGGCCCCTTTTGTTTAGCCGACATTTTTAATTTTAGTTATAAGTCTAGATATAAGTCAATTTGTACATATTAGATTGAATAAAAATAATTTCCTAATCGTAAAAAAAAAAAAAAAAAAAAAAAATGGTAAACATTTGTAAGGAGAATATATCTTGCATGAGTTTTGATTGGTTGTCAAAAATATTACCAATTCGAGGGGGATTGGCTTCTTTCAATTTCAAAAAGTTAAAATGCTCGATTGTTTGAGAATCACGGAGAACAAATTTACCGTAAGAAAAGTCTTCGACAAAGTATATATAAGAAGTGGCATTTTTCTGAATTGTCGCATTCTTCGTCGATGCCTGGAGCAGTGCGGTTGCTCCCAAACAGTGAAAGTGAAGTGATTTTGTGAAATAGTGGTTTTATGAACAAAAATCGTTCTTTTTAGGACGACTAAATATTCGTTGAGAGATATTGACCAATTTCAATTTTGAAGAGTTAAATGAGGGGAAGATTTGGATATGGTGGGTAAATCCGTTCTTTTTAGGACGAGCAAAAATTTTGTAAGAGATTTTACACGTTTTCAAAAAAAAAAGAGGTGAGTGTGGTGAATAAATACTTCACGCCATTTTCGAAGCCACAAAATATTTTCTATAAGAGTTTTGATTGGTTTACTTCAATTTCCAAAATGTTAGATACTCGATCTTGTGAGAATCACAGAAAAGAGTTTTCTTAAGGGGAACTTCATATTTCCCCATGACATGCGGGCTTTTGTGGTGCGGGCTTTTGTGCTGCGGGCTTTTGTGCTGCGGGCTTTTGATATGCGGGCATTCGTGTGCGGGCTTTTGATATGTGGGCAAACGGACCCAACCCAAATCCTTATTACCCGTAGGTACGTATAACATCTGAGCATTCATTCAAATGTCTAGCGCAAACGTACCTAACACGACAGAACCAAATTCGAAATAAAGCAAACACACAAAAATACGAAAGAGGGCCAAAAGAGAATACAGGAATCGGATGAGATTTCGCGGCCCATCCGTGTTTGGCTATCCCCTGCACTTTTCATCCTCTTTACCTACAAATTTAGGGCACGTACGTCAAAGCACGCAGCGTATAAATCGGGATTTACAAGAGCACCGACAGACAAACAAAAACTAAACAAAGCAATCAAAAATCTAAAGGAAACCCTAAAGAGAAACCAAAATAATAACTTGACAAAATACTTAAAAAACCTGACTCCAACTTCTGAAACAAACTACTCACTCTGGAAAACAAAAAATAAAAACTAAAAACTAAACAATTCACTATCCACCTCTGAGGAAAACAGATGGAAACTGGGCCAGAGGAAATCATGAGAAAGCAAACACCCTAGCGGAACACTTCTGGAAAACATTCTCCAATGATGACGGCACTAATATTCCACAACTACAACCCCACAGGACTAATAACCTAAAAATTGAAAACGTAACAATAAGTGAAATAAAACGATGCATACGATACAAAGTTGACAACAAAAAAGCACCCGGATATGACCTCATAACAGGAGAATTACTCAACAAACTAACTATAAAAGCATTGCAACATCTTCGAAACATATATAACGCAATGATTAACCTGAACATTTTCCAAAAGTATGGAAAGTTGCCGAAATAATAGCTATACCGAAACCTGGAAAAGATACAACTAAAACAACATCATACAGACAAATCAGCCTGCTTCCGGTCCTGTCTAAAATCTTTGAGAGACTATTATCTGACCGTATGGCACCCATATTGAACAGGCTAAATGCAATACCCAACCATCAGTTCGGATTTCGAAGACAACACTCGACAATCCAGCAAATACACAGAGTGACTAACAAAATCTCAACTGACTTGGAAGAGAAAAGATTCTGTGTAGGAGTATTCCTTGACGTCGCTAAAGCGTTTGACACCGTATGGCACGTTGGCCTTCTGCTAAAACTGGAAAATCTTCTGCCATCGGACTTCTATCTAATGATTAAAAGTTACTTAACTGATAGACATTTCTATGTCAAGTATGTATAAAGACGATCACTCAAAACTATACAAAACACGAGCTGGGGTCCCACAAGGCAGTGTACTAGGACCACTATTGTATAATCTCTACACCAGAGACATTTCTTTTCCAACACAGACAACATCGATGATCGCCACTTTTGCTGATGACACCATACTGCTTTACTCCCACAAATGCTTACAAACAGCAAACAGGCGACTATAAACAATTCTAGACGACACTTCCAAATGGTTTGATGACTGGCGCATTAAAATAAATGAAGACAAAACAGTCCAGGTTATATTTACTACAAAAACCAAATTCACACCCCAACTACTAAAAATCAACAACAAAGACATCTGTATTGACACGGTAGCCAAATATCTAGGAATCTATTTAGATAGCAAGCTAATTTGGAAGCACCACATACAACAGAAGCGGAACCAAATGAAAAATAAATTCAGACAACTATACTGGCTACTTAAACGAGACTCACCATTATCCATAAACAACAAAATCCTATTATATAAGGCAATCATTAAACCTATCTGGACATATGGAGCTCAAATCTGGGGAACAGCAAAGAAATCAAACACAAACATAATCCAACGACAACAATCTAAAATACTACGAACAATAGTTGATGCTGAATGGTATATTACAAACAACGATATTCATGAAGATCTTCAAATTCTCACGGTAGTGCAAGAAGTATCCAAAACGAGTAAACGTTACTTAGCAAGAATAAATTCACACTCAAACAGCGATGTCAAAACCCTCCCAACACAAGAAATGCTAAACAGAAGACGACTGAAAAGAACAAGACCTATTGATTTGACCATATAAAAAATAAAAACACCAAATTGCATTTAGGTATCTATATATGTATTAGAAATTGTAATAATACTAACTTCCTAGTCATTCGAATGATTTTGTTGACATTGGTCACAAATCAAATATATGTCACATCCCTAAACACGTCCTTAAAATATATGTACTTAGTGTCGCTTTAGACAGATGTATAAAAAATAAATACTTGGGATTTAAAAAAAAAAAAAAATATAAAAATTTTTTTTTACCGCTGAGCTTTCCTGTAGCATCAATATGCACTGTATGCCAGGGCACTGCCACCTTTGGTATAGGATGTAACTCGGCTTGAATTTTGCCCGAATGCGACTTAGATATTTTACATGTAACACAGTTATCTACGAATTTTCGGACATATTTAGTCATGTGTTGAAACCAATATTGCTCACGTAATTTATCGAGAGTTTTCTCCCAACCAACATGCATAAGAGCCGTATGAGTAGAGCTAATAACCGACCACCTTAAGGCCCTTGGTAGTATTGGCAAGCATCGAGTCTTCCCTTTTGTTTGTATTTTGCGATACAACACACCGGAACGAAGCTCATAAGTATTAGACAATTCATCACTGAATTTATTGTTAGAAATATCCTCAAGTAGTTTTGAAATTTCTACGTCACGCTGCTGCTCAGCCAAAAGCCAGCTTTTGGTAAGAGTTGTCGCGTTGACCTCTTTATGTCCTGTTTTTTCAGATACTCTAGGTAAAGGCAAAGGGTTACGTGAAAAGAAATCCACATGGCACTTATGTTTACCTTCCCTATATAAAACATCAAAGTCAAACGCTTGAAGGAAAGCCCACCACCTATGAACCCTAGGACTCAGATCCAACTTTTTGCGTGAAGACTGTAATGAGTTACAATCTGTAACAACAATGAATTTTCGTCCATACAGATAATGCCTAAAGTGTTTGACAGCATTAACAACCGCGAGAGTCTCTAACTCATACTTATGATACTTGGACTCCGCAGTTGTTGTACGATTATTAAAGTACGCTATTACATGACTCTGATTATTTTTATTTTTTTGCATCACGATAGCTCCATAACCTATAGCGCTAGCATCCGTATGAATCTCTGTTGCACAATCAGGGTCAAATATTGTTAGTACTGGTTCCTTTGTTAGGATTGATATAATGTTCTGTCGTATAGCCTCGTGTAACGGTTGTTAATTTATGCAAAGGAGCCATTATTTGAGAGCATTTCGGGATAAATCTTCGGAAATAAGACACCAGTCCTATCAACTGACGCACTTGAGTAACGGTAGTAGGAGGAGGCAAGGACATCAATGCCTCTATTTTTTCGAGTTTGGTGTTACTTCTCCGCGGCTAACTTCAAAGCCGAGATACTCGACATGCTTAAGAAACGAACATTTTTTTAAATTAAGACGAAAACCAGCTTTCGATAGGGTTGCCAAAACTGTACGTAACCTAGCGAGAGCTTCCTTAACGTCCGTACCTCCCAAAACTAAAATATCATCCACATATACAACAACATACGTATAAACTAGTTTTCCCAAAGCTTTCATAACTGCGCGCTGAAAAACGGAAGGCGCGTTTCGAAGACCGAATGGCATAACAAGATATTCGTATTGCCCTTCCGGAGTCACAAACGCCGTTTTCTCGATAGTCTGGATGCATTGGCACCTGATAGTAACCGCTAGCCATGTCAAGTATCATAAAAAAGAATCGCCCATGAAGTCTATCAATTTGTTCTGATACAAACGGCAGAGGGAATCTTTGGGGAATCATTTAACTCGCGATAATCAATACACATACGATCCGTTCCATCTTTTTTTTAACCAAAAGTATGGGGCTAGCAAATGGAGATGAGCTGTGTCGAATAGCGTTAGCGGCAAGAAGCTCTTTAACTTTGTCTCGAACAATGTTTAGTTCTTCGGGACTTAATCTATACGGACGGCGACAAACAGTTTTGTTAGGGTCATTGTACCTGAAGTACCTGAAATGATCTTTGAACTCGTCTAACATTGAAACCAGTTCGGCTTTAAACTCAACCTGAATATCCGTACTTATATTTGCAAAATCAAATGTTTTCTCTGTCATGCTACACATTTGAACTATTTTAATTTTGCTCAATTTTAGTTCATTAGCAGTCATATGTACAGCTATAACCCGATTCAATATTTCTCGTCCTATCATTACATCACGTCGCAAGCAATTATCAGGCAGTACATGGAAAAGTATCTCAATATAATTTGAATCAATTTCAACTAAAACTAAGATCTGAAGCGTACTATTTACACTAGTTTGTCCAATACCAGTCATTGTCACTACATTATTAAAACGTTTACCTCTCAATTTTCGACTTACAGTTTCTTTAACTAGTGAACACTCTGACCCTGAATCAAAATTAAACAAAATTCGCTCACCGAAATGACTTAAGCTACCTAGTGGCTCGCTGACTTCGCATACATCCACACGTCGCTCATCCGAAGGCGCATTAGAAGTTCCACCATCCTTAACAATTTTATGGGGACAGCGGGATGCAAAGTGGCCCGTCCCATGGCACTTGAAGCAAACGATATTATTTATAGCCTGACCGGTTGTTGTACTCTTTTGTTGGAGGTCGGCAAACGACGAGCTCGGTCGGTGTTCTCTTCTCTGATTTTCTTTACCCAAACGACATGCTGCTGCCTTATGGCCGATTCTGCCACAATTGAAACACTTCACAGCTGGACTAACCGGGATCGTTTTGAATCGTCTTGGGCCAGGGCTGTCTTCATCATTCTGCGATACTGCTATTCGTCTTTTTAAAAATGTCATCGCACGTAACTCCTGTTGCATCTGGCTCCTAGTGTTGGTTTCAGTTGTGAAAGCCAAACGTTGTACACGCGGTTCAAATTGAGAAATATGCGTCATTACTTTTGCAACCGCAATTTGTTCCGTCGAAAAAATTTTCCATCGTGATATAAGTGACGTCATAACACTTGCAGCATAAGCAGCAAGACATTCCCCCTCCTTTGGCTTACTACTGTTCATATTTATTAAGAACGCAGGAACAGTTTCAGGACAAACAAATCTTGCAGCAAACAAGTCTTTAAATTCAACCCATGTCATACCAGGAAATGATACCGTAGACAGCCACGCCGAGGCTTGCCCTTTTAACGAACGAATCACTAAAGGAGCACCCTGCAAGGGCTGATCAGCCATGCACATGTCAGATGTTGATATCCATGCACGAGCATCTACAGCGGTTTTGTCTGGATCAAAATCTGGGAACTGGATGTTGACTGTAGGCGTCCTCACAGCTTGTAATAATGCCAACAAGTTCTGATTCTGCTGCTCCAAGACCCTTTTCCAGTTTTCATCACTGCTTCCTTGAGATTTTTGGGAACAGGATCCCACTTCTGATGTTGGATTTTGGGCTTGTTGGATTTCCTCCATTTTGTAACGCAGCGATCCCAGAGGCTAATAATGCTTTTTTCTTCTCGTCCTCCTTTCGCCACGTCTCCACACCAAAAGTCCCTACCCCTTCGAGACTCTAATTTACGTTCAGGCGATCTGTTCTCTGATTTCGCTAAGATATACCAACTTAAGGGTATGTCTGCGTTTTCGTGCATATCACTGAACAAAGCTACTGCACACTCCGACAAATTCAATGAAAAAATTAAATGTCAAAATACAAAATATGCTCACCACCGATGATAAAGGTGTGTCCAGCCCAAGAATTTGTACGCAAATTTTGGGAAATTCTTACTGCTGAATTCATTCGTTTAGAAGTTAAACCATAATCATCACTTCAACGCGACAACATAAATATTGGAACTGATTTCCCAAATAGGATTTCGCTTTTCCAAGTGAAATTTTTTTTTAGGTAAAGGAAGGCCTAAAAACAACGTTTGCACAAATTTTATATTTAAAGTATTCGTTTTTAACCTCAATCTGCCAATAAATTCCATTGAAAAGACATTAAAAAAAAACAGCATTCAGCGCTATTAATTGTGGGTTCATGTATTAACTAGACTATGAGAGTTTGAATGTGGATTCAATTCGAATCAAAATGCGAATCGAGTCAAAACATAATTGTCTTAGGCTTCACTAATGTAATCTTGGGAAATATTGTAAAAAAATGCTGTGAACGTTAGAATTCGCATTAAGGATACTATCCTTTAGAGGCAATCATGTTTATTTTGGGTTTTCCTTTTCTAGATTGAGAATGCGTTTAGTTACGTTGTGGAATCACAATTAGATCACATAAACAGTACAATGTGTATGGGCGGGCATGCTGCCCCCCGCAACCGCCCTGCTTGGGTTCACTGTTAACTTTGGGATAGGTGCGAGGCCCATTGTGAAATCACAAATAGATCCCATAAACAGTACAATGTGTATGCTTGAATTCACTGTTCGGATTTGGGATAGGTGCGGGGTCCATTGTGAAATCACAAGTAGATCCCATAAACTGTACAATGTGTATCAAAAACATAATAATCAATAACAAAACCGATTTACATTTTTGTTATCAATTATTAGGTATATAGATATAATATATATACCTATGTATAAATATATGTACATTTATGTAATAAACATAACATTTTCATGCTCAAGTGTGAACTCTTCCACTCAAGTATTTTGTTATCAACTCCACCTATCATATACTCCCACCCGTGCAACCATTTTGACATTTGTCAGTGATGAATTAAATAAATTTGTATGGAAAAACCTTAAATTTGCAAATCTTAGTATCCTATCCTTAAGTAAAAATTGACGCAGAACATATTCTAAAATTATAACAAACATTTCCACATCAATAGTTTTTCGAAATTCGAGATCCTATTTGCGAAACCATAACCTAAATATACAAAAAATAGTAAGTAATTTGGGGTTTTTAAGACCTGCTGCTTTACTTAAATTTCTTATACCCTGGAAGAGTTGACGATGTCAGCGCATCATCGAAATTCATCTTTGGAGCATCCTTCGCTTAGCAGAAAACGTTGTGTCGATCATCCAGGCAATTTCTTCAATAAATTTCGGGATTTCTACGAAACAAAAGAGTTTTGCGATACTTTTTTGACCGTGGAAAGTGATAACACTAAGCTCCATGTCCATCGAATTGTTCTTTTAGCCTCCAGCGATTACTTTCGGGCAATGTTTCGTAGTGCTTTAGAGGAAAGTAGTTCAAACGAGGTCAAGGTAAGGGAAATCGATGGGGTTACCCTAAGGTCCGTAGTTGACTTTATGTACACGGGCTCCATTAAGCTTTGTAATGCAACAGTCTTAAGTGTCGCAAAAGCAGCCCACTTTTTCCAAATGGATTTCTTGGCAACTGCCTGTTGTGATTATATGGCAAAGCAGATCGATTGTAGCAATTGCTTGGGTATTGCACTTTTTGCGGAACAATACAACTTTACTAATCTTGCTGAAGCATCATTAAAATTTGCGGGTAGAAACTTTCAGCAGGTTTGCGGTGAAAAGGAGTTTCTCGCATTAAATGAGCAGCAACTGCACATGTTTGTTTCCAGAGACGACATCCATGTGGCCTTGGAGGCAAGGGTGTTTTACAGCTTATTAGCATGGGTAAATCATGACAAGGAAAGCCGTGGAAAATCAATTCTCAACCTCCTAAAGGACGTTCGTTTTACGTCATTGACTCCAAAATTCATGATTGACAATATATTATTATTATGCAATACGCCTGAATGCCATGACTTAATTTCAAGGTGGCTTCAATGGCATGTGTCACCTGAAAAACGTCCCGAATTAGGCCTGGCGCAAATTCAACCTAGAAAGACATTTGAAACGCTGTTTTGTGTACGTTTTTCATCGAGTCATATGGTTCTTCGAACTTTTAATTCAGATTTTGGTACTTGGTCAGTCAATGTTTTGCCTCTACAGGACGAAGAACTTACTGTTATATCGAAATATAACAACAAATTGGTTGGGGTGAGCTTACTCAGCCGCTCTGTTAAATGTTTCGACATTAAAAAGACTAAATGGACAGATATTTCTGCCATAAGGTATATGCGTGACATTATTGACTTGAGCGGAAGTGAATGGGGATTTGTATGCGTTTGGTTGCAAGGACCAATACGGACAAAGGGTAGGGGCTATAGAGAAATATGATATTATCTCGCGCGCATGGAATTTTGTGGCTTATATACCGGCACTATTTATACCGAAATGGTTATCAGTTGTCAATGAATTAGTGTATGCACTAAGCGAAAATAATAAATTGTATTGCTTTGATTCGGTTGCTAACACATGGCAGGCACGGACATCGCCAAATGATAAAAATGTAATCGCTGAAGTTAATGGACACTTATACGCGTTTGGAGGTGCATGTAATAAAGTTTGCCAATACAATCCAGCGATATTGCGACGACTGGAAGTTGAAAATCAACTTTCAGAAGACGGAAACAATCTTGTTCAGAACTCCATTGGCTGGGGCCTCTAGGGATACCAGAAAAAACTGGAAAAAATTGGCCATTATTGGACAAAATGGGCAGCCATTGGCGGTGAGAAGCGCAGTTAGATATCTAGGTATCTGGCTTGACCAGTATCTATATTTCGATAGACATATAGTTGCTTGTCTTGCTGGGGCCAAGAAGGCTTATGCTCTGACAAGGAGACTGTTTCATAGCAGTCAACTTGACTCCAGAGTGAAGGTCATTTGCTACGTGGCCCTTATAAGGCCGATCATCGCTTATGGTTGTCCATTATGGTTTAATATAGCGCCTAGCTATATGGAAAAGATTCGGGTTTTGGAGAGACAATGTCTTAGGACCTGTCTCCGGTTGTTCCGAACGCCTGAATCCAACTATATAAAATACTATCCCAACAAGGTCCTGTACGATGGGGCTCAGTTGAATAGGATTGACAATTTCCTCATTAAGGTGACTCGAAGGCACGTTGCAAGGGCGATGGCCAGCGACAATAGTCTGATCTTTGGGGCTTACTACCCCAATGAAATGTACATTGAGAGTACACTCCGGTCTGGCTTTATCCCGCCAGAGGCATTTATCCATATTGATGCAAAAGGGCTGGTACAGACGAGGGATGGTATCCCGGTATTATACCACCGCTACCGCAGTGCGAGAGATAAGCGGCTCATCCGCGGCGAGGACGTCGCCAATGCTCATGAGCTCCTCCGTTTTAGTACCGCAATAGCGGAGAGGGATAAATTCGATACAGAAAAGCAATTTGCCGAATTTTGGTGGCTTTTTGAGGGTGGAGGGTTCAACATGCCCTCCCAAGACGGTGCGTTACTCTAGGTAACATCCTCTTAGTTTGTAAGATAGATTAAGTTAGCTAGGGCGTTTCTGGGAGGGGCCGGGCTCGCCAATTTGTGGTGGTGCTTCCGGGAGGTGATTGATTCTGTAAGGCATCAGTCAGCTCACGGCGGCGCGTGTGCACGTTGACGACTGCCAGGCGCTCGGAAAGCAATTGGGATTTTGACCACTTATTGCGCCAGGCAACGAGTGCTCAGAATCCTAATTATAGTTAGAATACGTTAAGTAGTTTAAGTAAGTAGAATAGGTAGTTTGTAATTTGTTTTATATAAAATCTCAATAATGATACCGAGTTTTAGTAAATTTTCTCGAGGAATATATATGTAAGATTAGTTCGTAAAATAGTTCGTAGGCCGAAAGGCAATAATTCTAAGATATAGTTAAGTTTAGAGCGTTCGCATAAGGACCAATAAATAAGAATAAGTATCCTGTTAATTTTAAGTTAGGTTTAATCATTTTTGTCTAGTATGTAAGTAGATATTTATCAATGAATAAAAAAATGAATTTCAAAGTCAAAAAAAAGCCAATACAATCCATCAAATGACACTTGGAATACTTCAGGTTCTCTAAGTATTCCCAATTGTTCATCACGTAGTTCTTTTGAAAATTTATTAATAACTTATTCATGGACCAAAGAAGCTGACATTATAACCGCATATAATCCGGAAACCAACCACACAGAAACTATAGATAATATATTTTCAGCAGATTGGAATAAGCTTTGGGGGAAGCTATTTACTTTGAAGAGGTGAGTGAAATGTGTTATTCTTGATTAACAGCAGGGCTGTGATCAGAATTAAAGCTTCCATAATTCTTCCACTTTCCTGCATCCCTACTAAATCATCTGTTAGGTTTGGCTTTTGACTTCAATACTTTTCCGACCGGCATCTCCATTTCGCATCATTTCGTCACGGATGCCAATAAAATGCTGGTACCTGCCTCCTTATTTTTACGATTTCGATACCTACATGCTCCTATTATCTTATCGATTATTCGGTGATATTTCTTCTACGATGATCAGCAGTCGTTTTAATCCACTGTTGCATGCGCACTTGCGGAACAGCTTCAAGATGCTAAGCAAATAAAATTCATTTACGTTTTTGATATCGATTAAAACGTTGATGGCTTAATTTTCGCTTTTAAATATTTTAGTCATTTTGTATTTGTTTGGTACTTAGAATTCGAGGTTTAAGCGAAATTTGATTTCAAATAAATTTTTGTTCAATTACATCTACTGTATAGGTACCGTTCATTTTGACTTTGTTTTTGATTGTAAAGGGCAGTGGTTTAAAGAAGTTAAACAATGAAAATGCTGCACTATATTGATAAAATGTGCAAAACAGTCAGAATGGGAGACAATTAATTGCTCAATCAGCTTAAATTGACTGGGTTGTTGCCTCCAAAAAACAGAATAGTCACTTTCAATGGTTTCTTCTTCCATTTGCTATGCAAATGTTCGTGCTGTGGAATAAGCTGTCGATTTTAGTGTGAAAATTCGTAACATGGTTCATGTGAGAGATTCAGCTAAAACACTCTTAATTTCTATATATATATGTACGTCTGCGTTCTACAACCATTCTTCATTGTAGTGCTGATAATGCGCAGTGTCTGCAAAGACAGTCTCCATAGATGATCAATCTCATGGTTATAAATGTATACACTTAAGAAGAGGTGGCTTTTGGTATAACTTGCACTGCAGTTTTGAGCGACTGTTGTGCTTCGACTCCTGTCTGATGGAACTTCGGCTGAAGCGCAACTACGAAGTCGACTTCCTCGTGTTCAGGACTGGCTCTGGCCAGACTCTGAGCCTGGAAAGGAATGCAGTCGAATCTCCACGGATGGCTCCAAAACCGATCAAGGATCTGGTACTGGTGTTTTCATGGAGAGCGACAACATTATACTTTTCTTCTCGTTAGGCAAACATGCGTCAGTCGTCCAAACAGAAACTTATGCTATCTTAATGGCTGAGGACTATAATGGGAGGAACAAGTGGAGGGGGCGGATTATCTGCGTCTGTAGCAACAGTCAAGCTGCGCTTAATTAAGGCCTTGCTCAACCCCTTAACCACCTCCAAAATAGTTCGTGAATGCAAGGTCTCTCTGAATTCGGTCGGAAGGTTGAATTCACTTAGACTTATCTGGGTCCGGTCAGGGCTTCCATAGACGGTTGGGTTTCATATGAACACAATCGCAGATGGCATGACTCTCCAGCATGCAGGCAGACTAACCGATTTCTCCCCGACGTCTGTAAAAAATCTATGGCATTCTTGTTGTCTCTCAACAGAAAAGACTGCATACAGACTACAGGCCATTAAGCTTTTGCAAAGCAGCTTAAGGTGCTAGGCCTAAGCTATACCACAAACTGCGAAGCCTGTGGAGAAAGTGATGACACTGCAGAACATTTCGTCGGAATACGAGTAAATTCACACAGTGTGTCTTCCTGGTAGTACAATCGACCAGTATTGAGTCTGAATGCTCCAGTGTAGAAAGTGTCGCACCCCGACAAAAAAAAATCTTAATGGAACCATCCCTATTTCCATTTAGAAAAGGATTATGGAGTCCCTCGATAAGGTTTTTTTGGGGACAGTCACTACCTACTTTTATATTTATTTGCTAAATTTGGAATGTGTTCAAAACCCTTACCATCTTAATCCCAAACCCGTGCCATTTTACGACAACAGATGGATTTGCCATATATTAATTTTGCTTTTTGTTTGAAATTTTTGATATGTATAAACTCGAACTTTTTGAAGTAAAACTTCTTTACGCACGCTTGACTTGGGGAGTAAGCTGGTGAATGCGACACGGAAGTGTAGACCAATGTAGACTTCCGGCGTAACGGAAGTGTAGACAAACGTACACTCTTTTGTTACAACCCACACAATTTAGTCGGCGGAAAGGTTCGTGGAATGAGTAAACACCCTTGAATGTCGTCAATAGAGGGCAATACTAAGCTCTTCATCTATCCAAACCGATCCAAAGGAGAAAGCTATATCTAAAACGGTTGCCGACAGATGGAATGTGAGTAAAGTCATTGTGTCCATAAATCGCAGTTCATTAGTTGGAAATATAGAGCGTCACAGTCATCGTCAGATGTTCAGGTCGGACGGCAAAAAACAAAAGTTTGAGCTAGGTAGCTGAAATTCATCATATAGACTCTCCAGCGGCCCTTGATGCTCATGTGTAACTATTTTCAAAATTCGCCCACTGACACGCCCACAATTTAAAAACAAACCAAAGTTTGAGCTAGGGAGCTGAAATTTATAATATAGACTCTCCAGGGGCCAATTCGCCCACTGACACGCCCACAATTTAAAAAAAAACCCAAGTTTGAGCTAGGGAGCTGAAATTTAT
This sequence comes from Portevinia maculata, assembly GCA_949715645.1. Classification (NCBI taxonomy): domain Eukaryota; kingdom Metazoa; phylum Arthropoda; class Insecta; order Diptera; family Syrphidae; genus Portevinia; species Portevinia maculata. The sequence continues at coordinate 43,463,747 of OX454528.1, read as the reverse complement.
AATATAGACTCTCCAGGGTCCCTTGATGTGTAAATATTTTCAAAATTCGCCCACTGACACGCCCACAATTAAAAAAAACAAAGTTTGAGCTAGGGAGCTGAAATTAATAATACAGACTCTCCAGCGGCCCTTGATGCTCATGTGTAAATATTTTCAAAATTCGCACACTGACACGCCCACAATTTAAATTTGATGGAGCGAAAGAAGTTTTACTTCAGTCGTGTGGTCTTAAGCACACTCATTTTTTTTAACACTTCTTTTATACTGACCTTTTTCCAGTGATCCTGACGTCGAATGTTCACTTTGGAGCAAGACTATCAACGGGATTAATAGGTATGTCCATAGATGTTTGTCATCGCAATATGCAACTGAATTGAAAACACTTTCAGATTGATGAATTTCTCAACCCTATCTCAACCTGAGTACATGGTTTGACATCACACATCACACAAAGCGAAACTGAGTCTCCTATGGTCCTATGGATGCCTTACAACAATTTTATTACTCAATGTTCTTTGTATCGGACTGTCCATTCGTCTCCGCTAAACTGAAACGGTAATTTGGTAAAATGTTTTTTTTTTACTCGAGCGGTATTTTCACTCACGCAAACTTCCGATGACTGATAGAATGCTCCGTGATAAAATTTGTGTTTCAGATAACCGTGTTTTTTCAACTGAGCGTAGTCAAATATAGAATCGCAGTTAATTGTATGCTGCCTTAAATTTTCATTAATAAATATTATTTCATTTTATATGTCCTAGAATATTGTCATTTCCACTCAATTATCTACTCCTTCTGGATTCCAAGGGAACATCGAAAATCGTCTTCTGCTCTATTGAGTATGTGTTGGTAAAATCTGAACAGGAAAAAAAAATTGCGCCTTTTTTCATTGAGTGAATTCTGAAATGAAATCGAGATCTTTGCTGAGGTAAATAACCTGACTCAGCTTGTCAATGAGCCGACACGAATACTGGAGATTAGCAGTCAAACTGCCAACACCCTGGACTTGTTTCTTACCTCTCATCCCGATAAATACGCTTTGAACGTATTATCGCCTCTAGGTTCCTACGATCTGAGAGTATGCACCTGGAACTGGAACGTGCGGACACTGTACACCCCAGAAGCTACTCAAAAACTTGAGTCAGTCCTCGAGCGGTACAAGGCAGATATTACCGCGATCCAGGAGATTCGATGGATAGGATCAGGTATGATGAAAAGTAAAAATTGCGACATTTATTACAACTGCCATAAAAGATTGCATATGTAAGGGTACGAATTCGTCGTAGGAAATCGGCTTAGGACAAAAGTAATACATTTTAAGCCGATAAGTGACCGCCTGGCTATGATCCGCATCAAAGCTACATTTCAAAACATAGGCATAATATATGCACACACCCCTACCGACGAGGCTGAAGATCCCATCCAGGAAGAGTTCTATGACCTCCTGGACGGAGCCTACGAAGCCTGTCCGGATTACGATATTAAAGCTGTGCTCGGGGATTTTAATGCCAAAGTCGGTAAGGAAAACATCTTTGGCGGATTAGTTGGTAATCACAGCATTCACGACAAGAAAACAGAGAACGGCTACCGAATAATCGACTTTGCAGCAGCTCGTAAAACGGTGATAAGTAGCGCTAGGTTGCCAAGGCTCAGGATCCACACAGCAACCTAGCGCTCTCCAGATGGTCTAACACCCAACCAAATCGATCATGTGTAATCGATGCGAGACACGCATCCAACATCATAAACGTGCACACATTGCGACGGGCAAACGTCGACTCTGACCATTTCCTTGTCGCGACTAAATTTAGAGCTTCACTGTCCAACGAGAAGAAGCTGCGAACAGCCCAAAAGAAGAAATTCGACGTTGAACGCCTTATCACACCTGGAGTAGCCAGAGTCTACAGAAAGCGGATGAGCGAGAGACCATCCTCTGTGCATTCACCACCCACAAGAGCCAACAATATATGGAACCGATACCGTGACATCATAAAGGAGGTAGCCACCGTAGGTTACCAGCCACCCCAGAGAAAAAGCCCGCGGTGTAATGACGTATGCGTTTATCGGAAGAAGGCGACAGAAGATTAACAGTGTTAAACACTGCAGCGCAAAAATACGCAATGGCCTCATCCTAGTGACGCATCTTTCGATACGCTTTTCAAGTAGTTCATGGTTTGATCTTGGGAAATCCCTGCGGACGTTTCTTTTTTACTCTTTAATGTAATGACTTACTGTTGGGAAAATATGTATCTGTTCCCAGGGAGTAAAAGTCTCGGGGTATGAAATTTCCAACACGTATAAAGATGCAAAATGTATGGCCTCATCCTTGTGATCGCCAGTAATAATAAGCACAATACGAGAAACCAAAATACAATTTGATTTAACCAGAACAAAAGAGATAAAATAAAAGAATACATAAAGAAAAACCAAAAAACTGCGGAAAAGTATGTAAGACGAGCAATTTAAGAAAATAAATAAATACAACAACAAAATAATAACAAAATTAATGCAAATACAAAAGAAAAAGAGTAGAAGATAAGAAATAAATAAATATTAAACAAATAAAAAGTAAATAAATAATAAATCAAAACAACCTAAATTTGAAGGACATAATAGAAAATTTTTGAAAATAAATAAATTTACAACCAAAATAATCATAAGAAACTATTTTTAACTAATAAAAATAGTGGTCACGATTCGGACTATGAAAATAGTCAAAAAATAGTCATTAATGACTATTTTTTTCTCTGAGTGTGTTACTGACGATCACACACGCAATGTGCTTAGGTTAGGTTAGGTTAGGTTTATGTGGCTGTCGGCAGAATCCGATACACTTACATAGACCAATTTAGGTCCATTGTGATACCACGTATATTATCTACCTCAACTCTGTAGATGGGACTGGCAAACGACACGCGATTGTTCTCAAACGGTCCCCCATCTACGTACTAACCGCGCCCAACGTCGATTAATTACGGTGATCTGACGACAATCGATTACTCGACGTGGTATGGTCGTTGGTTAAAAATGTGCTTGCGCCTTACGATATGATTAGGCCGAAATGTACATCTACCTGATTACCATCATTAAGGACGCCATAATCGTTTAAAGTAATAATAATGAAGTAGTTTTTCCTTAGTGGCTTTATTTTTAAGTAATAAAAATGAATTAATTAAAGTGACGTATTTTTTTATTTATATTCGGTGGTATACGGCGTAAACCTGCTCGCATAATTGGTTTCGTAGACTTGAACCTTGTTGCTAATCTGCTGCATCGGGAGTACTGTTATGGTTCGAGCTTTCTTCGTTGCTGTCATTTGTTTCGGGGTCTAAGATTAATCCATCCACACCACAAAGATTATGTAATACAACACAAGCACGTACAAAATGGCAAAGTTTTTCTATACTTCGCAAATTGCAATAATACAGTTGTCTAAACCTTTGCTTTAGAATGCCAAATGAGTGTTCAATGACAACTCCTCCCGAACTAAGCTTTCTATTAAAAAAAACTTTTGCTTGGTTGACAAATGGCCATTGTCACGATAAGGTGTTATAAGGTGCCTTGTACAAGCGTATGCAGAATCCCCTAGTATAAACAATTCTCCACATAAATTTGAGAGCTCAGGATATATGTCTGAATTTTCCAAAACTCTATTGTCATGAACTGATCCTGGATTGCCAACGAAGATGTCAATAATTTGCTTCCTTTCGTTACAGATAGCTTGCAAACATATAATTATACCGTTTTTTCTATCTATGTAATCGTCCTTGGCTCGCTTACGAGGGTCAATCCTTATATGGGTACCGTCGATAGCACCTAAATAAAATATATTAAATTTATTTCGGTTAGATTAAATAATATTAACATTACCTATTATCCCCTGAATACCAGTTTTATTATACATCCATAAGGTAGTTCTACCTTTTTCTTCCTCTGTAGTCCACCGAATAACTGAATCTGAGAGGTTGCTCAAAAAGCCAAGCGTGCGATTTATTATTCGGCATACTGTTTTGGCCGCTCATGTGTGCTGATCTGATCTGTTCTGTTCTGATCTTTTTTTCATTAAACACAGCTATTATCACCATCAATCTGGTTTTCACATCTATTGGCACTCCGAGCAATATATATACATGTTTATGTGGTTTTATATTGCTCAAATATATTACGGGCTGTACAAGATCATGATAAAAACACATGAGATTTCACTCATCCAAAAAGCGTCAAACGCGTACAGCACACGGTCACTGCGCGTGCGTTTTCACTTCAAAAATTCAAATTTCTGCGGATACCTAGTGCTAATTTTCTGATTCTGGGCGCCTGGTACTTCGGCTGATTTTAGTGGAACCACCAAAATGCAATAAATGATTTTGGGCAAACGGTTGCACCGTTTTCAATGATTGACCACTCACTTTGAAGGTGTGAATTTAAGGATTTCGATAAAATTATGTATTTAGTCCTTTGGCCACGCCCATTTTAATTATGGCGGCGTGAATTTTCAAATGAATTTCGCGTACATTTTCGTCGCGCAAATCAGACAGGTATGATGTTTCTTGGCAGAGATATGTAAGCATGACCAAAATTACTCCCCTCTAACCTTTAAAATGAGACTTCAATCATCGAAATCGGTCCAGTCGCATGCGAGCAATCACATTTCAATTTTATGTCCAGGTTCCCGCCGCCATTGTGTTTGTAGGCGTGGCGCCACAACAATGGAACTCCCCAGATCCCGCTGCCTTACCCTAAAAAATCCAGTTAAAATCCGTACAGCCGTTGCCTCGCAATCGCATAAATAAGTTGTAAAATAGTCATGAGCATGTCGCGGTGACGCGAACCCATACAATTTTCCCCTGCCAAAAAGTGCCCAACGCGGCTAAAGAAGTTAACACTTCAAAATAACTTATTTCCACCACGAAAATGTTAAAAACTTACATGTTAGACTGAAATTAATAATCATAACAGCAATTAAGTTGAAGGCTCAAGCGCTGAGAGCTGCAATACCTCGGCGGCGTCGGCTGAGAGATGCAGGTCGGCAGAGGTTACCCCAAACCGAAACGAACCAGCGGATTGAAACTAACGCTGCCTCCTCTTCCAATAGCTCGGACAGGAATAAACGGAGGATGAAGGCTTCGAGCACTCCTACCGTTGGAACTGAGTGCGCACCTTCTGCGTGCCCTTCCACTGAAACACCTCTAACTGATTTAGGTCCCCGCGCACAAAATCTGGGTGAAACAGTTAACCAGTGGACAGAAATCGGCTGTCCCAAAGAAAAACACGGTAATTATATTTAATCCGATCAACCTTCAACATTCGAAGGCTGCTACTGCTATCATTAGCAAGAAGCTTTCCGTGTTGAGTACAAAACCCCACATAATATCCATACAGGAGCCATTGGTGTGGAAAAATCGCATCTGTGGCCTTGGAGGTTTTCGTGCCACCACGATACTCTGTGACGAGCGATCAGAAAAGCCCAGGGCTTGTCTTGCTTTGTCGAACCTTCTCTCAGAATAGAATAGAATGTTGTTTCCAAGATTTGGTTGCTGCAGCCATAAGCTACGAAACGAATGGTGATTGGAAGACTTTCGTCGAGGCGTCTGCTTATCTCCCCTATGATTCGGTAGTGCCTCCAACACCAAGCGTAATTGCTAAACTCATAGGAAGGTGGGCCTAGTTATATGTTGCGATGCCAATGCTTAGAACAAATGCTTAAAACACTGTTTGGGACAGCAGCAAATGCAACATGCGAGGAAACCATCTCCTGGATTTCATTCTATCGTCTGATCTTACAACCAACAATGTTGGTTCACACTCAGCTTTTGTCACGTCAAGAAGACAGGAGATGATCTAACTGCATTGCCACCTGTAAATTCCAACTTTATCAAATAGACATTTTAAGGCGGTTACCAACTGGAGGGTCTCTTCGGAGTTGTCCCTCCCAGGAGGAATGAGGGAAAACCCAACCAAACTCAGGACGAGACAAAAGGTAGTTAGTTAATTCGGGTATCGAAAAGTGCTTCTTATAGGAATTTCTGCGAAAAGATTGAAACACTGGGTGAAACTAGTAGGGTGGTTAAGGTTTTGATAAAGGAAAAACCAGCCAAATTGGAATCACTTAGAAAACTTGATGGCACCTTCACTGAGATGAAAGCGGAAACTCTTAGTCATCTGCTGGAGTCTCCCTTTCTGGGTAACCAGATAATAATTGGCTCACAACCAGTCCTGACTACCGAGACTGTGAGTGAGCCGAGACTGTGAGTGAGCCGAGACAAACAACTCGGTGTAGCTGGTATATTGCGAAGGCTGTGGTAACGAACGAGGCCATCAAATGCGCCTTTTCGTCTTTTGACGGCTTCAATTAACCTGGCAAGGACGGAATATACCCAGCCATGCTGCAACAAGGTACAAACCAGTTGCTACCGACTATGAAGGGCACCTTCACGGCTGTCCTAGCACTGGTTTACCTACCAACACCCTGGTGTTTGCCACTAGACAATGATTTAATAATTTTCTTTGTTGAAATTACTGAAATTTTAACTATTTAAAATGAATGCAGGTGTTAGTAAGGACAAAACAATTAAAAATACAATAATTATGTACCTATAAAATACTAACACAGACACAAAATTATGTAAACAATTTAAGCCATTAAAGCATTATTACGCAAAATATTTTTCAGCTTAATTTTACTAACATGCAATCATTTAGATGATCATTTAGATTATAGATTCTACTCATGCGACTAATAGGCTCATGCCTCCCATAATTCGGTCTATGATGGGGGCTAAACAATAATTCAACACTGCGTAAATTATGGGCACCACCACGAAAATTAAAGCCAATAGAAGACAGCAAGTCAGGTGCATCTATTTGACCGGATATAAGCTGCTGTAAAAAAATAATATCGCTATTAAGCCTTCGTTGAGAAAGGGGTAACATTTGAAGAAGCTTGATACGTTGACTGTAAGGAGGAAGGTTAAATGGATCATCCCATGGAAGTCCTCTAAGTGCAAATCGAATAAATTTACGTTGAATGGCCTCTATTCGATTTGAATGAATGTTGTAGAACGGTGTCCAAACTTGAGAGGCATACTCTAGAATCGGACAGACAAAACAATTGTACAATGACAGAGACACGTAAGGGTCATTAAATTCTTTGGCAAACCTTTTTACGAAGCCCAGCATACAATTAGATTTATTAATAATAGAATTAATATGCTTAGCAAAAACCAGTTTGGGGTCGAAATAAACCCCAAGATTCTTAAAATTATCAACATTAAAAAGAATATGTTGAGACAGAGAATATTGAAAGGTGGAAGGGATATTCTTTCTAGAGAATGTCATATGTTGACATTTAGTTGGGTTCAGGGATAAACCGTTTTTATACCCTATTCTAAGGGTATATTAATTTTGACGCATTGTTTGTAACATACCTTAATATTGCCCGTAGACCCCTAAAAGTTACTACATTTATAATCAGCATCGATAGTAATGCCGATCTAGCCATGTCCGTCCGTCCGTCCGTCGTCAAAAATTGGGCCTTTAAACTGGGCATAGAGAGCTGAAGGTTTAACCATATACTCTCTAGGGTCCTGAAATAATCAAGTTTACGAATTTTTGAAATCCGCCCACAGACAAACTCAAAAAAACAAAATTTTGGAAAAAATCGAATTTTGATCTATGACTCCTAAAAACTGGTCGGGATATAAAATTTTCCAAATCCGCCCACTGACACGACACTTCCGGACTCGGTGTTGAAGAGTCTTTGGGTGCAAAGGCTACCACCAACGGCATAAGCCATTCTTACCTGCTCTATCGAGAGCTTGGATCTCTTGGCGCAAACAGCAGACAAGGTGGTAGGAACCCTGGCATTATCTCCCAGTATTGCCGCTGTATCCCATAGCAGCCGAGCAATCGTACAGTTTTCGGACAATGAAGGGGAAAACACGCGCGACCATCGGCTCGAGGAACTGGAGTAACAAATATCAGTGTTGCGCCTGACTACCGAGACTGTGAGTGAGCCGAGACAAACAACTCGGTGTAACTGGTATATTGCGAAGGCTGTGGTAACGAACGAGGCCATCAAATGCGCCTTTTCGTCTTTTGACGGCTTCAATTAACCTGGCAAGGACGGAATATACCCAGCCATGCTGCAACAAGGTACAAACCAGTTGCTACCGACTATGAAGGGCACCTTCACGGCTGTCCTAGCACTGGTTTACCTACCAACACCCTGAGTTACGTGTTTAACTTTACTCAAAATAAAAACACATTATACATTTGATTTACTTATCCACTTTGGGTTCTTTATTTAACAATGTTTTTTCTAAGACTACTTTTAGTTTGAACTTAACTTAAAAGGAAACCTCTCTCTAACGTTTTCTATGTCCAAGTGCAAAACACCTGCACTTGTTTACGTGCATGCACTTGCAAGCAAAAACAAGGCGCACGGCTCCCGAAAGCATCAAGTGCAAAACATCTGCGCTTGTCTGATTCCGTTGGTCCGCCTAAGTGCAAAACATCTGCGCTTATTTTGTATAAATGCACTTGCTCCATTTCAAGTGCAAAACATCTGCGTGTTGTTTACCAGATTTCGGCAAGTGCAAAACACCTGCATGTTGTTTACTACTTTTGGCAAGTGCAAAACATCTGCATTTGTTTTGTGTAATGCCGTTGACTATTTCAAGGACAAAGCATCTGATAATATTATGTTTAAGTGCAACCATATGGGTTTGCACGTAACTCGTCCCCCCGAAAAAAATAATGAACTGAGTAAATGAAGTTCATTAAAGATTTGAAACTAAATGCTAAATGCATTCTAGGTTTTGTACAATATTTTAAGATTAAGGATTTTATAATATTAGATAGCATTCACTTGCTTTATATACATACATATGTAGCTTTATATTAATTTAGAGTAAATATGCATGTAACTATTTACTTATATTTATTTGTGGGTATACATTTTTTTCTCTTATTTTTGAATGCACATAAATATATGTGAATGCATCCATATAAACATATAAATGATTTAAATGATATAGACTTACATAATTAGGCTTACATTAATTTAAATTATAGGTACTAGATGAAGTAAAAGAATTATAAAGTTATTTTAACAGTTATAAAGGTATAGTATATATATTGAAAAAATGTGAGGCCTAAACTTATCTTTATAGCTAAATGTTTTTTTTTTTTTTCTAACATTAATTTTATTATCATTATATTTTTCTTGGTACAAAGTGTTTATTTTTTTTTTGTGACAATTAAGAGGAAATTAGATTACCTACCTACTGTTTTTTTTTTTTTTTTTATATCTTTGGGAGTAATCTCTTCCTGTGAGTTTTTTTATCAAATTGTATATTTTCGATAGGATTCTGATGTTTATAACTTCTTTCTACAACTTGCCTATCACGTTTAAATCCGCTTTTGTCTTCAAAATAAGTTTTGTCTTTTCTTTTAACATCTTTTATTACATATCGCGGTAAGTATTTAATATTGTGAAAGCCTAAATTCTTAACTAATTCGCGATCTCTATACTGTGGTGTATCTACTCGTGCGTTGTTAATTTTGTTAATTTTCTTTTCTTTATTTGAATGGACTCTTTGTTTCAGTTCGTTCCATTGTGATTCGTTTAAAGTAGAATGAAGAAGATCGTTTGGTTTGTATTTTGTTGTTGAATGAAAAGTGTCATTGTACAATTCGACTGCTTTTAATGTTAGCAACTTATCATTAGTATCTTTATTTTCTTTACTAAGCTTCAATAATCTAATATGTTCGTTTAATGTTAAATGAAATCTTTCTATTACTGAATTACCTGTGTGTGTATTTGGGGATGTAAAATGGTATAGTATGTTTTCTTTTCTTAGGAAATCCTTAATATATGCGGTATTAAACTCATTGTCAGCAACTATTTTACCTGGTTTACCTAAGATTGCAAACCTTTCTTTCAGAATATCAACTATTGTTATAGAGTTTCTGTCGGTTATGGGGTGAATAGACACATGTTTAGTCAGTTTATCAATGCATGTTAGAAACATAGTATTTTTATTTAAAAACCATATATCTATATGTAATATTTCGTTTGGTTTGTTGGGAGTCTCGGATATCATTAATTTTGGTTTAATTGGGTTTCTGTCATATTTGCACATGTTGCACAAAATACAGTTATTTATGTATTTATGTATTTCTAGTCTAAGATTTGGATAGTAGTATACATTTTTAATTTCAAAATAGGTTTCTTCAATTCCTCTATGATTTTTGTTCAGATGAGTTTTTTCAATTATTTCTAATAATTTTTCTTTGCAGGTAATGTCTTGTAAAATATTGGTACATCTAAGAATCTTCATATCCGGTGAATTTGAAAAAAACTTCACTATTGTTTTTTGGAATTCTATAAACGTACGATCATCCTTGCAATAGACTCCAACGGTTCCCTTTATTGGAAAAATTTCTTTAAGGACCTTTAAAATAAATTCTTCAGTATAGTTAATCACAGTTATAATTGTCCTCCTTTTCTTTTTGTATAAAAATTTGTTGGTATGTTTTTGTATACATTTATTGGCGTTTCTGTAATAAAAATATGGTCGTTTTGATTTTCAATACCGCTGTGTATTGTTGCCAAATCGGATCTGATTTCATCATTTTCCATATAATTTGTTTCTAAACGACTTAAGAAATCGGCTACATTGTTTTCTTTACCTTTAATGTATTCAATATCAAAGTCGTATTCATTCAGCTTGATTTTCCAGCGTTGTAGTTTGGAATTTGGTTCTTTCAAGGAATGCAACCAGACCAGTGGTCGGTGATCAGTCTGTACTATGAATTTACGCCCGAACAGGTATGGTCTAAAGTACTTAGTGGCCCATACTATACAGAGAAGTTCCTTTTCTACAGTGCTGTAATGAATTTCATGACGATTTAACGTTCTTGAAGCGAATGCAATGGGATGTTGGTTTTGGGAGAGAACTGCTCCCAAAGCTGAGTTGCTAGCATCGGTTGTCAATGTAAATAAGTTTTCAAAGTTTGGATATGCCAAAACCGGACAGGTACATATAAGTTCTTTAAGCTTGTTAAAAGACTCAATGTACTGACTGTTTTTTATATCAGCTCTATTACCTTTCTTAAGGCATTTTGTCATTGGGAGGGCTACTTTCGAGTAGTCCTTAATGAATTTCCTATAAAACCCAGTGACTCCTAGAAACGATTTTATTTGTTTTATAGTCTGGGGTACTTTTATCTGTTTAATCAACTCAATCTTATTAGGATTGGGCTTTATACCTTCCGCAGAAATTATGTGTCCCAGGTATTCAGTTTCGCGCTTTAAAAAGTTGCATTTGTCGATTTGCACCTTAAGATTATGTTGAAGAAGCCTTTTAAAGATTTTGTTAAGGGAATCTATGTGTTCCTGAAGTGATGTTGAAAAAATAAGTATATCATCTAAATATACGACACAAATTCTATTAACAAAATCAGAAAGTACTTCGTTCATCATCCTTTGGAAAGACGCTGGGGCATTTTTCAATCCGAACGGCATTCGTGTAAACTCATAGTGCCCGCTCGCGGTTGAAAAGGCCGTTTTATGCCTGTCTTCTATACTCACAGGAATTTGGTGAAAACCTTTTGCAAGGTCAAGGGTTGAGAAATATTGAGCGTTACCTAATTTGGAAAATATATCTTCCATATTAGGGATTGGAAATCGATCATCGGTCGTTACGTCATTTAATTTCCTATAATCGACAACAATGCGCCATTTTTGCTGGCCTGAGTTATCTATTTTTTTTGGGACAACCCAAATTGGGGCACTGTATGGGCTGGTTGAATTTACAATAATCCCGGAACGAAGCATGTCTGCTATTTGTTTATCAACTTCAGCTTTGTGTGCCTCAGGATACCTATATGATTTTGAAAAGATAGGAATATCGTTTTTTGTTGGAATTTGATGGTTATATTTTACGACAGATGATAAATTTTCCCCTTCGATGTAAAAAACTTTATTAAACTTTCGAATGGTGGCTGTTAACGTCATTACTTCTTCTCCGTTAAGGTTATCGAGCTTCAACCTTTTTATAATACTGTCTATATCAGGCTTTTCAAAATGAATTTCATTTTGACTTATGGTATGAATCTCGTCCTGTGTAAATGGAGTTGGTAGATTGCTAAAGACTAGTGGAATTGTAGCATCTTTCGTAATAAGCTGTGAATTTTGAAAATCTATTTTTGATTCTAAGGGCTTTAAAATATTACATCCAATTATGCCATCAAAATCACTATATAATTCCGTTTCAAGCATTTCGATTTTTGCTAAAGGTCTGTTGAACTCTTTGAAGAGTGGGATCGTTATTTTTGTGTTAATACATGAATTCGAACTGATAGACTTAAGTATCAGTGGCTGTTCAAGTTCCGTTTTGTAAGAACTATGAAACATTCCTTTTTGTATAACCGATGTAGTTGCTCCAGAATCAATAAGCAAATTTAATGGACTTGACCTAGTTCTTACTATTATGCATGGAAGAGTTCTGAGGCGGTTGATTGAAAATTTTGGAACCGTTAGTCGTTGGAATGTTCAGTTTGGACATTTCCTTGAAAGTCACCTTTATGAGAGTTTTCTGTCTCTATGTGATCAACTTCCATATTAGAATTTCTACTTCTAAAAGATCCAGAACTCTGACCATTTTGTCTGATCCCTGAGTTGTTAGTCCTTTGATTTATACGAATTGAGTTGTTTGGATTATAGTAACCGGAATCAATTGTATTTGTATTTTGAGAGTTATGAGCCCTATTCTGTTGTAAATTTCGAACAATGTTTGAGATTCTTGGATAAGCTTGATTATTATTGTTTATTATATTTGGCTGTCCTGAATTTCTATTCATAGGTCTAAAGTGTTGTGGGTTAGTATATATGAAGTTCCTATTTATGTTGTAATTATGGTTAAACTGTTTAAAAAAATTATCTGTGTCAACGAGAATAGCTTTCGCTTCTGATAAATTCGATTGATTCCTAGCATGGAGAATTAGTTTTGGCTCACTAGGTAACTTACTAATAAATAACTTTAAAACAATTTCCTCATTTTGATCGCTATTGAACCACGCAGGAATGTCTGAACTCAAAGAAGATTTTATATTCAACTTCGTCAAAAGATTTAAATTTTTTTCAAAGAATTCTTCAACCGAGTTTTCAAATTTTAGAACTTTTATTTCATTAACGATACTTTCGACACTTTCATTTACACCACAGTTAGATTTCAATATGGTCTTTATTAAAGGCCAATGAGTTGGATTTTTATTATTAATTAAAACCAAATTTGCTTTACCTTTAATTTTTTGTCGTATTTTTAAATCTAAAAAGCCTCTTGAATTTTCATCTAAATTTTGCATCAACGTATAAACATAGTCTACTTGCTTAATAAATATATCTAGTTCTTATGCCAATCCCGTGAAATCCGAAATCTCCCTTATAAATTCTAGTAAATTGAAGTTTGCCATACCTCTGCTTTTATTTAATTTGTCGTCGTTCCGAAAAGTTGATTTCCTTCTATGCTGCTGATTCCAACGATGCTTTATTCTCTGCTTCCACAAAGCGAAAGAGCTCACTTTACTTGTTGTCCAATATTTTCTTTCAGTTTATGTCTTTTAACTAATTAGTCTTTCAACCACCAGTTTTTTGTTTGTATTTTATTTCTTTCTTTTTTCATTCAAAGTTAGATTTTAGTTTAAAATTCTCGTTTAGTGTTTGAAAAGTCCAACAATTTTACAGTCGTATATATTATTTGTATGATCATTATTAATTCGCCGAATATGTAGTATTATATTGGAATAAATTTCAATTACTATGCACTTTTTCGTTTGTAAATATATTTAATTTTTTTTTTTTTTTTTTGGATTTCAGTGAAATTTCAATAACAAATGGTTTACAAAAACAATACATTACTGCATTAAATGCATCATCTTTTTTTTTCCCCGACTGCGCCAGTTACGTGTTTAACTTTACTCAAAATAAAAACACATTATAAATTTGATTTACTTATCCACTTTGGGTTCTTTATTTAACAATGTTTTTTCTAAGACTACTTTTAGTTTGAACTTAACTTAAAAGGAAACCTCTCTCTAACGTTTTCTATGTCCAAGTGCAAAACACCTGCACTTGTTTACGTGCATGCACTTGCAAGCAAAAACAAGGCGCACGGCTCCCGAAAGCATCAAGTGCAAAACATCTGCGCTTGTCTGATTCCGTTGGTCCGCCTAAGTGCAAAACATCTGCGCTTATTTTGTATAAATGCACTTGCTCCATTTCAAGTGCAAAACATCTGCGTGTTGTTTACCAGATTTCGGAAAGTGCAAAACACCTGCATGTTGTTTACTACTTTTGGCAAGTGCAAAACATCTGCATTAGTTTTGTGTAATGCCGTTGACTATTTCAAGGACAAAGCATCTGATAATATTATGTTTAAGTGCAACCATATGGGTTTGCACGTAACTCCTGGTGTTTGCCACTAGACAATGATTTAATAATTTTCTTTGTTGAAATTACTGAAATTTTAACTATTTAAAATGAATAGAAAAAAAGGAAGTCATACAGCCTTATTGCGAAGATCAATCGACAATTGATAATTGACTATTTTCAATGTGTGCTATTGTGATCGAACGATTCATTTGGTATTTTTGTCAATCGCATTTTTTTAATTGACTGCGATGGACAAAATCCTTTAGAATCGTTCGTTCACAATAGCACACATTGAAAATAGTCAATTATCAACTGTCGATTGATCTTCGCAATAAGGCTCATAATTACATTTGTCATAGCAAAGAAGAAAAACCAGTATTTTGTTGTAGCGGATAATACCCAGCGGAAGAGTCATACTTAATATGTATGTGTTATAATACTTGTCTACCAATATTGAATCCAGGGATTACCTCTATGTATACAGTGTTGCAGACAAGAAAAACTATAGTTACTAAATATTAAGAATTTTAATATTTTTGGTATAATAAACTGGGTTCCGGAAGAGTATTGGTTGGCTCCCCAATAAGAAAGTGAGCTAGAGTCAACACATCGTAGTCGTATGGATTGTCCGACATCACACATAGTGGCCTAGACTTAAGACGTGATTCAATTTGTGACAACAATATATAAATTTCCTCAAACGTTAGTATTTAGTTATTTAAAACTCTTTTTAGATGATGTGGATTTAACCCCCGCCTCCCATAAACTACTGAAATGTGAGGATGGGGGATTAAAGTGCCATTGAATGCCGTCCCTAGATACCATTGATTGGATATCCTCAGGATTTTCGGCTAGATAATGTAGTAGCGACTCTTTCAACAGGCGATTCGCACCAACAAAATTGGTACCGCAATCGCTGTACAGATCGCTGCAAACACCACGTCTACTTACGAACCACCAAGCGCGGCTAAAAATGCTTCACTTGTTAACTCCGAGACAGGTTCCATATGTATGGCTTTTGAGCAAAGGCAGATGAAGACGCAAATATATCCTTTAAGCTTTTTCGCGTATCTTCCTGTAGCGGTTCTCAGGTCAATAGGTCTGGCAAAATCCACTCCACTGTGTCGAAATGGCTTACAAGGGGTTACCCTAGGGGAAGGTTAATTACCCATGATCTGTGAAAACATTTTAGATTTAAATCGTAAACAACGCATGCAATTGTGCATGTATTTGCGAGCTAGGTTGCGAACGTATAAAATCCAATATGACTGGCGCAAATATGCTATCATCATATTTGGTCCTCCATGTAACGTCCGTTCATGTGCCTTTGCAATTAGCAGCAGCGTAAAAGTGCAGTTGTTTGATAACAATATCTGATTTTTCGAATCAAACGGTAGATTTTTAGCAAATTTTAATCAACCTCCCACTCGTAGGATACCATCATTATCCAAAAACGGTGCAAGCGAGGATATTTTTGAAGGCATTTTAATCTGCTTGGTTCCATCAATATATTTTATTTCTTCAGCAAAATAACGCCATTGAGATTCTTTTATTAGCCAGTTTCTAGCTTTAAACTTTTCTTTTAGACTCAAAACTACTGTATTACGTCTTTTACTACGAAGTATACTTAGATAACGAAGGCAGTAAGCAGTCACATTTATTAATCGTTTTAGGGAAGAGTAACGACTGATCAAGTATGAAAATATGGGATTATGGATGATGTTAGTTTGAAAGCATGTTATTGGCTTAGCTTCCAAAGTTGTTTACAAACAGGGCTTGGCTGGAGAAGGCCAATCCGAAACAGGCCTCTTTAGCCAATAGGGGCCGTTCCATAACCATAACTGAAGAGAGCTAAGATGTTCTGGAGAAATCCCACGGGAATTGCAGGGTTTTGCAAACTGGGTACATAGCGCCAACTTTCAATGTTTGTATACGTCTGAATTTCACTCACCCGGTTTGCAACAAACACCTTCCAACGATTTGGAGCTCCCCGGATCCAGCTTAAAGCAATTGTGGAATCGTACCACGCATAGGTTTGTGCAATCAGTATACGAAGTATCTTCTTTATTTTATAGATGAGTTTAGCAAGCACAACCGCTATTCACAACTCTAATCTTGGCAACGATACTTGTTTGAGTGGTGCCACTTTAGTCTTCGGAGCTAAAAGTGAAACTTTTATATTGCCGTCCGGATATATAACTCGGCAATAAACGACTGCTGAATACGCGACAATGGAACTGTAACAATATCCGTGCACTTCAATTGTACATAGTGAATCATCACGAAATGTGTTCACCCTACATAATTTTTTTTAAAATAAAAATACAAAATACACTATCAGCTCTGTGTCGTGGAGTGCTTAAAGCAAGCAACTATCACGAGCAGAAATTTGCCGGCACTAAAAGTGCTCTCACAGGCTCATCATTTAGTGCAGGTGTTAGTAAGGACAAAACAATTAAAAATACAATAATTATGTACCTATAAAATACTAACACAGAAACAAAATAATGTAAACAATTTAAGCCATTAAAGCATTATTACGCAAAATATTTTTCAGCTTAATTTTACTAACATGCAATCATTTAGATGATCATTTAGATTATAGATTCTACTCATGCGACTAATAGGCTCATGCCTCCCATAATTCGTTCTATGATAAACAATAATTCAACACTGCGTAAATTATGGGCACCACCACGAAAATTAAAGCCAATAGAAGACAGCAAGTCAGGTGCATCTATTTGACCGGATATAAGCTGCTGTAAAAAAATAATATCGCTATTAAGCCTTCGTTGAGAAAGGGGTAACATTTGAAGAAGCTTGATACGTTGACTGTAAGGAGGAAGGTTAAATGGATCATCCCATGGAAGTCCTCTAAGTGCAAATCGAATAAATTTACGTTGAATGGCCTCTATTCGATTTGAATGAATGTTGTAGAACGGTGTCCAAACTTGAGAGGCATACTCTGGAATCGGACAGACAAAACAATTGTACAATGACAGATACACGTAAGGGTCATTAAATTCTTTGGCAAACCTTTTTACGAAGCCCAGCATACAATTAGATTTATTAATAATAGAATTAATATGCTTAGCAAAAACCAGTTTGGGGTCGAAATAAACCCCAAGATTCTTAAAATTATCAACATTAAAAAGAATATGTTGAGACAGAGAATATTGAAAGGTGGAAGGGATATTCTTTCTAGAGAATGTCATATGTTGACATTTAGTTGGGTTCAGGGATAAACCGTTTTTATACCCTATTCTAAGGGTATATTAATTTTGACGCATTGTTTGTAACATACCTTAATATTGCCCGTAGACCCCTAAAAGTTACTACATTTATAATCAGCATCGATAGTAATGTCGATCTAGCCATGTCCGTCCGTCCGTCCGTCGTCAAAAATTGGGCCTTTAAACTGGGCATAGAGAGCTGAAGTTTTAACCATATACTCTCTAGGGTCCCGAAATAATCAAGTTTACGAATTTTTGAAATCCGCCCACAGGCAAACTCAAAAAAACAAAATTTTGGAAAAAATCGAATTTTGATCTATGACTCCTAAAAACTGGTCGGGATATAAAATTTTCAAAATCCGCCCACTGACACGACACTTCCGGAATCGGTGTTGAAGAGTCTTTGGGTGCAAAGGCTACCACCAACGGCATAAGCCATTCTTACCTGCTCTATCGAGAGCTTGGATCTCTTGGCGCAAACAGCAGACAAGGTGGTAGGAACCCTAGCATTATCTCCCAGTATTGCCGCTGTATCCCATAGCAGCCGAGCAATCGTACAGTTTTCCGACAATGAAGGGGAAAACACGCGCGACCATCGGCTCGAGGAACTGGAGTAACAAATATCAGTGTTGCGCCGTCACTTCGGTAGGGGACACAATAGTCGGCCAAGAGCCCCCTCACTATTTCAAAGAGTGGCTCGCCCTCAGGGAAACTCCGACACTCGGCTTTGCTGGTATCATAGGCGTTTTGGTGCACAAGCACAACGCTGCCCCCGCCGTGTAGTTTCCGTGGAAGAGAGTCTTACGGGTCGGAAAACTGATAGCCCCTTCGTTGACTTGCGATTCGGGCACCTCAAAAACAAATTGTCGTCTGTATGTCTTCGACCGCGCGAACAAGCAAAACTTCCTGGTAGACTCGGGGGCGGATATTTCAGTGCTACCGGCGAAATTAGACGTCAAGAAGCACAATACTAGCTCAGGGAAACTTTTTGCCGCAAACGGCTCGATAGTCCTTACTTACGGACAGGTGCGGATGGTCATTGATCTCGGCTTTCTCGTGGAAGTTTACTTACGCCAACGTCGATAAACAAATCCTGGGAGCCGATTTTTTGAAAGCTTATGGGCTTCTCGTGGACATTAGAAATGCACGTCTCCTCGATCCACCCACGTCTGCACGAGTGCAAGGTTCTACCGAAAGAGGTGCCGGACCAGGACTATCTGCCATGGACAAAATGTCAATCGACCATGACATCCGGCACCTCATTAAAAGTTGCGATATAGTTGCCAGTTCTAACGTTTTCACGCGACCAGTGCAGCATGCTGTGACGCATGCAATCGTCACAGGGACCGCGCGGCCCATAGCAAGCAAACCACGGCGCCTGCCGCCAGATAAGCTTAACGCTGTTATAACGGAGTTCCATTTTTTGCTTCAGCAGGGCGTTTGCCGACCAAGTAGCAGCTCATGGGCTTCCCCGTTACACCTGGTCAAAAAGAAGAATGGAGAATGGAGGCCCTGTGGCGATTATCGCCCATTAAATGCTGTCACACAGCCTGACAGCTATCCTATACCACACATCCAGGATTTTACGCATCAGCTGCACGAGACTACCATTTTTTCCACCATCGATTTGGTACGAGCCTAGCACCATATACCCATAGAGGAGGCTGATATACCCAAGACGGCCATAGCAACACCCTTCGGACTCTTTGAGTTCACCAGAATGACTTTCGGGTTGCGGAACGCGGCTCAGTCCTTTCAGCGCTTTATGCACTCAACCATGAGAGATTTGCCTTTCTGCTTCGTCTACATCGACGGTATACTGGTGGCCTCAAAAGGTCGGGTTGAGCATCTACGGCACCTCAAAGAGTTATTCCAAAGACTCGAGAAATTCTGCCTTGTGATCAATGTGGAGAAATGTAGTTTCGCGCAGGAGAAGGTTCTCTTTTAGGGGAACGTCATAACGAGGCATGGGTTAAAACCGTCCGAAGACAGAGTCTGTGAACTCCGTCGGTTTTGGGAATCCTGAATTTCTACAGGCGGTTCATGCCTGATGCAGCTGACAAAGCTGCAATTACCTGGCCAGAAGCGGCGAAAACTGCCTTTCAGCGCTGCAAGGACGAGCTTTGTCGAGCAGCCATTCTGGCTTTTCCTGCACCGGGCAGTAAGCTGTCCCTTGCGGTAGACGCGTCAGATTTTGCAATCAGTGGAGTTTTGTAGCAGTGGGCTAACGGAGCTTGGCAGCCACTCTCCTTTTACTCAACGAAACTCAATCCCGCACAGTGCAAATACAGCACCTATGACCGAGAGCTCCTAGCTATTTATCTTGCTATTAAACATTTCCGGCATTTTGTGGAAGGCCAAGCCTTCATTATCCTAACGGACCACAAACCGTTAATCTTCGCGTTCCGACAGAAACCGAGCAAAGCTTCGCCGTGGATTTGTGACACCTGGATTACATAGGGCAATTGTCTACGGACATCCAGTACGTACCGGGCAAAGAGAACGTAATGGCAGATACGCTCTCCCGCCTCAGCGAGATCTCCGTCGAGCCCGGAATCGATTTTGAATCTATTGCCAGAGCCCAGACGACGGACAAAAGTCTGACAGACCTACTTGTGTCCGAAACAGCTTTGTGTCTAGAAACCGTCAAACTACCGGACTCCGACGTTTTCGTCGTTTGCGACACCGCGACCGGAGTACCACGGCCGTATATCCCGGCGGAGTTTAGAAAAACCATTTTCGACACCATTCACGGACTGGCTCACCCAGGCGTACGCGCATCTGTCAAGGCGGTTGCGAGTAAAGTCGTTTGGCCAAACATAAACTCGGACTGTCGTGCATGGGCACGAGCCTGCATGGCATGTCAGAAAGCCAAGATTTCAAAACACGTTAGAAGCCCCCTCGGAAGCTTTCCACCGGTTTCGAAACGATTTGATGAGATCCACATCGATCTCGTAGGACCGCTTGCACCATCGGAGGGGTATCGATATCTACTAACCATTATCGACAGATATACACGCTGGCCCGAAGCCATCCCGTTGCAAGATACTTCGGCAGAGACAGTCGCTAACGCCATTTTCACGCAATGGTTTTCGCGATATGGGGTTCCGTCGATCGTGATATCGGACCGCGGTGCGCAATTCGAATCTAGACTACACAATCGTCTTTGCGAAACCTTGGGCATCGAACACGTCGTACTACTGCGTACAACCCAAAGGCTAACAGGTGTGTGGAACGTTGGCACCGAACCTTGAAAGCAGCGCTTAAGTGCCACAACGAATGTCAATGGACCAAGAGGCTGCCGCATGTACTGCTAGGCCTCCCAACTTTATATCGCTCTGAATTCGAGGCAAGTGCAGCTGAATTAGTTTTCGTTCAAAACGTCCGCCTTCCCTCGGATTTTTTCGTAGAGAATTCCTCACAACTTCCACAATCCGAGTTCATCAAGGAGCTCAAGAAACATTTCGAGTCCATTCGCCCGGCATCACCGTCGCGCCACACACGTTTTCACGACAAAGTATTTCAGGTAATGCTAAATAATAAGATTGCAACGGTAGGTATTGATCGTTTAAAGCCGTGTTTCGAAGAAAGCGACGTCGACACACCCACAGCGCGACAACCATTGACTATCGCATCTGAAAGAAAACAAAATGTGTCACCTCCCATAAATCACAACCATACATCGCAAGTCGGAACTACGCGAACGGGACGAACAGTTGTTAGGCCCGAAAGATATCGTTGAACATAACGCTCAACTGGCGGGGGAGTGATGTGGCGGCATGAGGCGTTTTTCTTGTTTAGCCTTGAGTGGGGAACAGAGCGGGGCCCGAGCGAACAGAGCTCGCTCCGAGCTGAACGTAACCTGAGCGCTCCGAGCTAATTAAGAAACAGAATTGAGCACTGAACTGTCATTAGATAATTTTGTATACCCTATTCTAGGGGTATATTAATTTTGACGCATAGTTTGTAACATACCTTAATATTGCCCGTAGACCCCTAAAAGTTACTATATTTATGATCAGCATCGATAGTAATGTCGATCTAGCCATGTCCGTCCGTCCGTCCGTCCGTCCGTCCGTCGGCAAAAATTAGGCCTTTAAACTGGACCTAGAGAGCTGAAATTTTAACCATATACTCTCTAGGGTCCCGAAATAATCAAGTTTACGAATTTTTGAAATCCGCCCACAGACACGCCCACAAACTCAAAAAAACAAAATTTTGGAAAAAATCGAATTTTGAGCTAGGAAGCTGAAATTTTTTATATATGATCTACGACTCCTAAAACTGCTCGGGATATAAAATTTTCAAAATCCGCCCACTGCCACGCCCACAAAAAAATAAAACAATTTTATTGAAAAACCAAAATTTGAGCTAGGGAGCTGAAATTTTTAATATATACTCTCTATGGGCCCTTTAAGCTCATGTATAAATATTTTCAAAATCCGCCCACTGACACGCCCACAAATAAATGAAACAATTTTTTTGAAAATCCAAAGTTTGAGCTAGGGAGCTGAAATTTATAATATATACTCTCTATGGGCCCTTTATGCTTATGTGTAAATATTTTCAAAATCCGCCCACTGGCACGCCCACAATTATTATTATTTTTTTTTTTTTGAAAATTCAAAGTGAGCTAGGGAGCTGAAATTTATAATATATACTCTCTAGGGGCGCTTTATGCTCATGTGTTAATTTTTTTAAATCCGCCTACTGACACGCCCACAATTAAATAAAACAATTTTATTGAAACACCCGAGTTTGAGCTAGGGAGCGTTTTTTTTGATAAAATCCTTTAAATGTTATATAACAAAATATGTAAAGCGTTCTTAACAATTCAACCATACTTAGGCTTTTGTCACGCCCACTTATGAGGGATAGGAATAAGAATAGGGTATCCAACAGTTCGCCCAAGCGGACTGTAGCCCGTCCCTATGTTTTTTTATTAATTTTCAAAATTGTCAGGTTTGCTTCTGAAATTGGTGTTTGTCAAGAATTGTTCCATTTAAATTATAATTTCTAGTAAATAAACTATGGAAAAAGCACAAATAATGAATGAAGTCAGCCGCGCTCAGCTTTTCGCTCGGTCATTTTTAATCGAGCTCATCGAGCGAGCCCTGAGCTAGCTCAGAGATAAAAAAGAAATACAAATTTTGTGCTCAGAGCGCTCCGAGCTAAAAAAGTAACACAGTTCTTTTATTGACAGCTCAGTGCCCCGCTCGGAGCTAAAAAAGAAAAACGTCTATTGTACGCAGAGTAAATCAGCTGAATACAACCATTACCTTTCCACGCTCAAAGTAAATGAACGCGACCGTACTTCCACGATAAAGTGACAGGTAAATGAGATTGCTTGCAGTGGGCAGTTGGCTGGTGGTATTCGGTGATGGCAGAAGCAGGAGTTTAATTATTCCCTTCAATACTACCAAATATATTGATTGAATTTTATTTTCGTAATTTTATTAATAAATGAGTTGTTCAGTTTTAAAAGAAATAAAAGGACGTTTAATTATTCCCCTCACATCTTCATCAAATCGAAGTTCTCCTATTTGCTCTTGATCGTGACCCTGGTGAGCCGTCAATAATTCGGCGGAGTTTGAAGACCACTTTCATAGATGAAATCCACCAGCAAGAAGCAGATCACACAACTCTTTTTGTACAACTGTGGCCTTCAATCGAGTCACAGCCGGAAATAATATCATCAACATAAGTGTCATGATAAAAGATGGTTGATGCCTTGGGGAATGCAATCCTTTCGTCTTCTGCTAGCTGACGTAAAACACGAATCGATAAATATGGCGCACACGGAGTGCCGTATGTTACTGTATTCAGTGAAAAAACGCTGATGAGTGCATCTGCTGAACGCCTCCACAAAAACCATTGTCGAGCCACAGGGGCAACTTCGATACAGGTGAGGAGGGCGCGGCATGCTTGTGGTTGCTCGGCTCAGCTCGTAGGACGGGGGTAGTTCTTGTCCACTCACCATATACTACCTGCTCAACAAACGTTTTGTCAAGTCAATAAAATAAATACTCCTAGTCATAAAATACATAATCTAATCCTAATCACTAAAATAAATAAAATAATATAAAATAAAAACGTATACCTACACTATCAGCGATTACACAAGACGAAGTCGGACATTTAAAGTGAACATTATAATAAATATATTTACGTGAAAGGAAATGAAGAGAATGGTAGAAGGTGGCAGAAAAGAGAAAGCGAAGACAAACTAGCAACAAAAACACAAACTGTCAAAACATATTGGTTGTCAGACGAATGGAAGGATTGCAGGTGAGAAAGCGTTTATTTAAATTATTAATTTTGGTTAATTGCAGGCAATGGAACGGGTGATTAAAGGTGGAGGGAATCATTGTCTCACTGAAGTCCGCTCACTGAAATACGGATTGTATGTCGAATCACGTAAAAAAAATCTCCAGTGAAACATTTGTTTACATTTTTAATGTGTAAACATTTTTGCTCTCGTTGATGTATAAATATATTTTTTTCTCGGTAGGGGCTAGTTGGAAATATCTAGCGTCACCGTCATCGTCAGATTTTCCCGTTAGTTTTCATTACCTCGTGAGTTAATCGCTGCTCGACAGATCACCGCAATTAAACGACGTTTGGCGCGGTTAGTACGTAGATGGCTGACCGTTTGAGAACAACCGCGTGTCGTTGTTTTTTTTTTTATTAATTATTTATGTTCAATTTTTTTAACTACGTTAGTTAATTAGTTACGGCGTTAGCTAGATAACAAATTAGGTAGCTGACGGGCAACTGTGCCTACATGCTTACACATCAACTATACCGTGAGTGCAGCGTGGCTCACACCTTTTTTTTTCTTTAATTTCTCTTCTTTGTGAAGGATGATGGACGGAATCTGGACAATGAGGGGAAAGTAACAAAAGTGGGTCAGTGGAAATTGATCAGATGTGCTAATAAGTTTTTGTTATTTTCAGGGTCAGTGCACTGCTCCGTAACATCTCCCAAAACCTTCTCAGGAGCTTGTTGACATCTGAATCATCAGGCAAATAGCTAACGTTAGAGTTTACCAGTTGTGACTTAGGTGACTCATATCAAACACCAGAGATTATCCAACCAAACTCTGTACTTTGAAGCAGCAAGTCATTTTCTAACTTCACAATCTGGTTTAATAGAAGTTTACTGTACAGGTCCGCACCTAACAACATATCAATTGGCCCAATTTGGTTAAATTTCTGGTCTGCTAGTTTGTAATTATGTAAATTTAAACGATCGGCAGAGATATTTATGTCAGGCAAAGAATATGTAATCGTCTCAAGAATTACTAATTGACAGAAAGAGAAAACTTTGGTTGAATATAGGATTCTCCTGTCACTTTTACAAATCCTGTGCTCGAAGATCTACTCGAATTTATACCTCCAATTGGTAAATTAAATTTTTGCTTATGTAGTGCAAGTTTTTCAACTGCATTTTCGCTAATAAATGAAATTTGAGATCCTTGATCTATAAGCGCACGAATTGGACATTCGCCCTTCGATGTTATAACTTTCCATAGCTGTTGGAAGCAGAGCAGGTTTTATTAAAGTATTCTCTAGTGAAGGACAACTCGAGGTGCTACACGCACTTACTAATGATACTGATTCATTCTCGGTATTAGATATAGCTGAACTATTTCCAGTTGCTGATTTAAAATGTAAAATGGTATGATGACGACCATTACATTTCTGACAACGCGATTTTGATTTGCAAATATTCGAGAAATGATCAGGAATCAAACAATTTAAACAAATTTTGTTGCTTTTCATGATCTCGTTCTGTCTTTCCCTAGGAAAGTTTTTGAATGCAGAACATTGGTAAAGAAAATGTTGTTGCGAACAAACAGCGCAAAGCGAATGTGTTGTGGCAATAAAGCTTCTAGCTGGCTTTGAGGTACCAAGGAGTTGTTTTGCATTGGATACTGACAAAGCCTCAAGTGTTCAAAATCGAGTTTCTAAAAATGTATAAAACTCTTCAAGAGTCAGAAATGTAATTCTAAGCGAATCGGAATCAAAAGATTTCACTAATAGATGAATCACGATAATATCCGAATAGCTAACTGGAATTTTAAGAGTGTGTAACGCATACAAGCATTCGCGAGTTGTGTCTAGAAGTTTCCGTATTCCTTCAGCAGACGGTACCTTTAGTGTAGGTTGTGAAAGCATAAGTTCCAAATATGAAACCGCTATTATTCGTGGGTTGTGATAACGGTCGCAAATAATTTTTCAAGCCTTGGCATAATTGGCTTCGGCAATTGGTAGGTGCCCAAGGATGCTCTCAGCCCTTCTAGAGAGAGAGAGCTTTTAAGATAGTACATCTTTTGCACCTTATTTAATAAAATGTTGCTATGAATTAAAGATATGAAAAGATCTCGAAATGACATCCATTCTTTATAGCAACCAGAAAACGTCGGAGGATGTATAACGGGCAGTTTTACCTCATTTACATTTGAGGAAGCAGTGTTCCTTACTCATACGTTATGATGAGAACTTTCAGTAGACTCAGGAAGCAAATCTGTCATTTTTGGGGATAATTCACTATATATTTCCTCAATATCAGAAAAGCAATCGGTGGAGAAATATTCAATTTCACTAAGAGGAGTCTTCATTAATGCCGCAGCACCAACAACATTTGTATGAGTTTGAATAAAATTATCAAAATATGTATTTAAAAGTCTTAACTGACCTTTGATATAGTTGGTTGACAACTTGCCCTTATCCTTCTTACTAAAATGTACCTTTAGTTTCGTAATCAATTCCTGATTCGAAAGTTGCTGAGCAAGACCTTTTTGAATACGTGTGCAGATATAAAATAAACAAATGAGAAAAAACTTGAAAGTGAAACAAAATCAAAGAAAGTATATTTTTTTTTTTTATAATTTTCTTACGCTAAAGGGATTTTTCCTGTTGTTACAGCACCCTTATAGTGCATAACACAGCGTAAGCATTTGTGTTTAACAGCAAGCAGCACTATCGCATTTCATTGCATGCTTTTCGGTGCTACTTACTATTAGAAAGAATAGAGAGATAGGAAAGAAGTGTTTGGGTGCAGTTGTAGGGTTTTTCTCCACGGGTGGTGTTGTCTAAGATGCTTAGGGAGATTACGATTTCATGTATTCGATATAAAGTAATGAACTTGGCCGGGATTCGAACGCACGACCTTCCATTCAGTAAGCGAATACACTACTACTGCACCTGTTGCCACACGCATATTCAAAAAGAGAATGAAGTAACGCAATCAAAAGCCTGCAAAATAGGCTATTCCAAAACTTGACAAAGTTTATTGAAAATTTAAGTGAAGAGTAAATTCATAACTGTGTTACAAAACAAAACAAAACTGCAAATAACAGCTAACAACAGGCGATGCTAAACTGTTATTACGGTATCACTTACACTTACCACTGTATTCAAAAATGAATATATATATTGCATGCAAGCAATTAAGTTCATGAAAATAGCACGTTGATTTAATGCAAGACTGAGAAAAAACAATTCAATTGAAAACTATTGAGAAATTACACCAACATTTAATCGCACTGCTACTTTCACCAAAAAATGCATGCAATACCTAATTAAATGGTAACGTGCTCGCGTAAGAACAGTTTAAGTGCTGTGTAACAATAATTTTATCAAATAACAGCTAGCAACAGGCGAGACTAAACTGTTATTACGGTATCACTTACACTTACCACTGTATTGAAAAATGAATCTATATATTGCATGCAAGCAAATTATTTCATGAAAATAGCACTTAATTAAATGCAACACTGAGAAAAAGCAATTCAATTAAAAAACAATTGAGAAATTGCACCAAACTTTAATCTCACTGCTAGTTTCACCAAAAAAACTGCATGCAATAATTATTACTTCCCGTAAGAACAACAAAAAGAACGACGAATTGGCACTTAATGCAATAGCTCTAAGTTCACAATTTTTACTTCAAATTGAATTCGAATCGAAGGACCATAAATGTTTGCCACTTGACAATGATTTAATAAATTTCTTTGTTGAAATTACTGAATTTTTAACTATTTAAAATGAATAGAAAAAAGTGAGAACACGGGCAGTTCTTAGAATATTAATTTATTTAATGACCTTACTGGACAGTGGTTGGTGTGCAAGTGACGATTGAACGTCATAATTACATTTGTCATAGCAAAGAAGAAAACCCAATATTTTGGTGTAGCTGATAATACACAGCGGAAGAGTCATACTTAATATGTATGTATTATAATACTTGTCTGCTAATATTGAATCTAGAGATTACCTCTATTTATACAGTGTTGCAGACAAGAAAAACCATAGTTACAAAATATTAAGAATTTGAATATTTTTGGCGTATGGTTAGAGTTGCAGAAGTGACTACTCACTCGCCATTAGCTTCAGACCAATCAGTCTGACTTCCTTCACGTGCGCAAAACTGCTCTTCGATTGCACCCACTATGTCAGATGCAACATGCCTATCAACGCGGAAAATCCTGCGAGAATGCGCTCCAAAATATAGTTGGTAGAATTGAGGGCGCGCATGAAAGAATAAGCGATGGGCATTTTCTTCGATATTGAGGGTGCTTTTGACAATGCGACTTTTGACAGCATGTGCAGCTCTGCCAGACAACATGGCGCAGACGAATCATTGGTGCTGTGGTTTAAAGCAATGCTAATGAAAAGAACGTTGGTTGCGGTTAGCGGATGCTGCCTTTATATTATGGCAGGGTTAACAGAGGCTCCCCGCAAGGCGGCATTCTGTCTCCACTGCTGTGGTGCATGCTGGTCGACTCTCCGTTGAACGCATTCAACAGTCTTAACGTATACGCTCAGGCGCACGCGGATGATGTTGCCGTGCTTTTTGTTACTGTTACCTAGCGACTGTCTGCGCCAGCGCGTAGGCGGCCTTAGACGTGATCGACGAATGGTACATTAGGAATGGGATCTCGGTCAACCTTCTCAAAACTGAGGTTGTCCTCCTTACGAGCAGGAGGAAGGATTGGATTGACTTAGCCAGTGCTAAAAGGTGTCACAATCCAACTCTCCAATGAAGCAAAATATCTGGGAGTCATCGTGGAAAGCAAACTTCTTTGGTCATCTGGCATGTTGAGCTGAGAAGACGCTTTCAGTTTTCTGGCAGCTATGGTAAGACCATTTCTAGAATACGCATCGGTTGTTTGGTGGAATAAGCTTTCACGTAAATATGTTACTGCTACTTTAGCCAAACTCCAAAGGAAGGAATGTCTCGGCTGCACGGGAGCCTTCCCCAGCACGCCTGGCCCGGCCTAGATGCATTATTGAACCTCCCGCCCCTTGATGTTGACATCATGGGTTGCAGTTGCAGGGCAGGTAGAAGTGGCGGTTTGGCCTGAACCCAAGTAGCACTATGCTGTGCCTTTTTGCTACCACGACTCGTGTGACCTATGTTGTAGTGATTTTAGAGGATGCTATATCCAACCTGTGCAGTTGAGAAAACAGATAAGATCTTCTATACCTTTGCCCGATATATTGCTAAGGTCGTCGAAGAATCGTTGATTCAGTGCCCGCATTGTGCCTCTTACTAGTGCCGGACATTCGCAGAGAAAATGAAAGAGAGTTTCTCTTTCATTTGCATTCCCGCAACTTCGACAGAGATCGATTCTGTTTAGAAGATCCTTTGTTCTTCTTTTGTCATAAGTAGGCCATATCTTCCTTGATATGATGCAGTTAGTTAACCTTCTCCATTGAAGATTAGCTTTCTGCAGGAAGTATGAGTGTATTTGTTTCTTAACCGCACCTAGCAGGATGTGAACCCTTGCCGCGAGTGAGCTGTCTGGAGCTGTGCCCTGCCTGGCCAGCTCATCTGCACCCTCGTTTCCTGTTATGTTACTATGCCCTGGAACCCACAGTAGTGTAACCCTGAACTGGCAAGCTCGTGCCGGCACTCCTGCACCAGTTTAGAGGATATGGTAGCCGAGTCAATAGCTTTGATTTCGACTTGGCTAACTATGAGGATAGTAATGTTTTGTTTGTACGTTGTGTCGCGCCCTAGTTACGTGCAGGCCTCTCGGATAGCCAGTAGTTCCGCCTGGAAGACGCTGGCAAAATTCGGCAGGTGGTAGGATATTGATATTTTTAGTGATTCCGAGTAGACATCGGCCCCCACACCACAGTTCATCTTAGATAAGTCGGTATATATGACCGTGTCGAACTCTTTCACT
Source organism: Portevinia maculata (assembly GCA_949715645.1). NCBI lineage: Eukaryota > Metazoa > Arthropoda > Insecta > Diptera > Syrphidae > Portevinia > Portevinia maculata. The sequence goes on along the minus strand of OX454528.1, from coordinate 43,433,878 downwards.
ACTTCGTCCCTCTTCAAACGAGTTCTGGAAGGGAAACTTTATTTGAAGCCTTCTTTGAAATTTAGTTTGGGTGTGATGTACTCGGTTGGAAACGTGAGCATGCCTTCTGGTAACGAGTAAAGAATGTTGCTGTAGCCGTAGGGCCTTGCAGTCCAGCACTCCGACTCTTTGAGACTTACCGCACTGCATAGGGTATTTTGGTCGAAGTCGACTGGAGGAATCGTGTTCAGGACTGGCTCTGGCCAGACTCTGAGCCTGGAAAGGAATGCAGTCGAATCTTCACGGATGGCTCCAAAACCGATCAAGGATCTGGTGCTGGTGTTTTCATGGAGAGCGACAACATATGACTTTTCTTCTCGTTAGGCAAACATGCGTCAGTCTTCCAAACAGAAAATTATGATATCCTAATGGCTTTGGTGATCAGCAAACTTCATTCGTGGATAACCAAATATTTGCTCCAGATATTTGTCACAGTTTATTTATTGACGCTCTCGTGCATCTTGTAATTTATGTCTTTATAAATTGCCAAAGCCCTGATATGAATAAACTTTTATATCACCAGGTTGTTTCTCTTGGACGGCATCAGTTTCTTGAATAAAATACATTCCATGTCACTCTACGAGATGATTATCGGGTCCATATAGGTCTTTGTCAAGTTCATTGACCAGCCGTTTGAAAAATGATGAGAATTTTCTCTTTATTTTGGTATTTGGATTACCTTTATCCACAAGAAGACTGCCTTTAACACATTACTCCCACGAAGCCACAGCTTCTTTTTCGCCATCACCTGAAAGTTTGCAAATACGGACAACTTTGCAGTACAGTTCTTTCTATTTACTGCTTCCAACTTCTTTGCATATTTAATTGAATCCATTTTCCTGAAAATATATTGAGAAACTATTGATTTTTGATTAAAAACTTACTTTTCTTTACTGATTCCTATGATTCTACTGCCAATGATTTTGTTTGTTTTAACTCCACTTGGTTTTCTGACATTTGACACATAACGAAAAAAAAAATTTGACAGTCACCTGGACATCTCTATAGTACTATCATCAACACGATCAGTCGTTCCGCAACTCTCTAAGAGACAGATCGGCTAGTTACTGACGCACGCAATATAAGCAAAGTGAAAACCAAATAGTGGACACCAAATTTTTAACTCAGGTGTAGCTAAGTGGATTGTATAGCGAGCTCTTACACCGGAGGTGTGGGTTCGTTTCCAGCCAGAACAATCAAATTTTAATTTTTATTTCATAAAAGTAAATTGTACTGATAAAGACAGTGAACAAATAGTAAAAAAAAACATAGGGACGGACTACAGTCCGCTTGGGCGAACTGTTGGATACCCTATTCTTATTCCTATCCCTCATAAGTGGGCGTGACAAAAGTCTAAGTATAGTTGAATTGTTAATAACATTTAAAGGATTTTATCAAAAAAACGCTTCCTAGCTCAAACTTGGGCGTTTCAATAAAATTGTTTTATTTAATTGTGGGCGTGTAAGTAGGCGGATTTAAAAAAAATTAACACATGAGAATAAAGGGCCCCTAGAGAGTATATATTATAAATTTCAGCTCCCTAGCTCAAACTTTGAATTTAAAAAAAAAAAAAATAATTGTGGGCGTGTCAGTGGGCGGATTTTGAAAATATTTACACATGAGCATAAAGGGCCCATAGAGAATATATATTATAAATTTCAGCTCCCAAGCTCAAACTTTGGATTTTCAAAAAAAATTGTTTTATTTATTTGTGGGCGTGTCAGTGGGCGGATTTTGAAAATTTTTTATCCCGAGCAGTTTTAGGAGTCATAGATCATATATAAAATATTTAAGCTTTCTAGCTCAAAATTCGATTTTTGCCAAAATTTTGTTTTTTTGAGTTTGTGGGCGTGTCTGTGGGCGGATTTCAAAAATTCGTAAACTTGATTATTTCGGGACCCTAGAGAGTATATGGTTAAAATTTCAGCTCTCTAGGTCCAGTTTAAAGGCCTAATTTTTGCCGACGGACGGATGGACGGACATGGCTAGATCGACATTACTATCGATGCTGATCATAAATATAGTAACTTTTAGGGGTCTACGGGCAATATTAAGGTATGTTACAAACTATGCGTCAAAATTAATATACCCTTAGAATAGGGTATACAAAAAAAAGTGCCGCAAGTGGTCAGGCGATGGACCCCGGAAAATCGGTGGTCCCGCGTACGGGTGTGGGCGTGCCGGTTCTTCGCGTGGTGAAAGCACGTGTTACGGCAAAAATAGTAGCTGAAGCAGCAGAAACAACAACAACAACTGAAGCAGCAGCAGTAGCTACTATGGCAAAGACTGCGGTACTGGTAAAGATGACAACGGGTGTCTTGCCAATAAGAGCAATGCAGCAACATGCAACAACAACAAAATCAACTTCAATAACAGCAACAACAGCAGCGAATAAAAAATCATTGACGCCCGAAGAAGGGGCCAAATCGGCGGATATAGTCGAAAAACCAGCTACAACAGTAGCAGCCACAGAAAGTCCCATAACATTTGCGGCAGGGTTCCAAAGAGTGGAGAAAAGGCGAAAAAAATTAAACCCGAAGCTGAATCTGTCGGCCAAGAGGCCGGCAAAGTTAGAGGGTTTGAGTTTGGCGTCACCAGTTTGTTATGACTACGACGCGGAAAGCTTCAGCTCATATGAACCTGACGTTGGAGCGGGCCGGTACGTTGGCGAAGGAAACTCCTTTCGCGATCTACCGGTCGATACAGAGGACGCCGTCCAAATGGATGAGGAAGAGGAAGAGGATGAGGAGGCGCAGCTCGATAAGCTAATTAAAGAGCTTTTATAGAAGTGCGAGAAGCTGCGGCAGAAAAAACTGCAGTAGCAACTGCAAGAGAAGCAGCAACAGCGACAACAACAACAACAACAACAACAACAACAACAACAACAACAACAACAACAACAACAACAACAACAACAACAACAACTGCCTGAGTTTTCGAATAGAAACAAAAGAGGAGGTGGTGGAGTTTTGATGTTTATTCGCCAAGAACTAGATCACACGCCCATACCTCACGTTACCGCTTCTTATGAAAATGTAAAAATTAGTTTTACAGAAGATAACACAACGACCTATGTCCTGGGAATATATAAACCTCCAGGTTTTAGTAAGAAGGCGTTTGTTGAAGAGATGGGAAGAAATTGATCCAAATTGGGTAAAAATGAGGAAATAATTGTGATGGGTGATATTAATATTAACGTTCGCGATACTAATGCATATTACGTAAAAGAGTATTTGGAGACGCTAGCATCATCAAGGCTTATGAACGTTATAACAGAGTTCACAAGAGTTGAACCTAAAAAAGGATCGAAGTCATTGATTGATCACATCCTGGTCAGCAAAACAGATGTACAGATGAACTCGTTAGTAATAGAAAGCGGGATGACCGACCATTACACTGTACTTTACTCCACTTGTACTCCAAAAACAGTAATAGAAAAAGTTGTGAATACAAAGTATATATGCAATACGAAAGTTAACCAACTAATACAGAACTCAAATTGGGAAAGTATCATGAGCGAGAATGAAGCTGAAAGCATGTACGAACAAATTGTTACAAAGTTCAAAGATATATATAAAAAATCAACCTGCACAAAAACAAAAACAAATAAAAGAAATCACAACACCTGGATGACCGCGAGTCTTATTGATAAATGCAAAAGAAGGGACGATCTATACCGTAGGTGGAAAAACAACAGGTTTAACAAAGGCTTTGAAGTCGAATATAAGCATTTTAGAAACCAATTAAACAAAGAAATATCATCCCATAAATCCAATTATTTTAAAAACTAGTTCATTCAATTTAAGACAGACACCAGGAAAACGTGGGGATTAATAAATGAAATACTGGGAAGAAAAAAATTAAATATTGATGAGTCATTGAATAAAAACTTTTCTACTGAACCGCATGTATTATCCAATGATTTTGCAAAATTCTTTTCAACACAGACGAAGAAGATTATCCATCATTGTGACTCTATTACATATGTTAATCCGAACAGAATCCTGGAAAAATCTATGTTCGTAAAACCAACAAACGTTCAAGAAGTTTATAGTATAATAAGTTTGTTGGGTGAAGATAAATCGCCAGGAATTGATGGAATTCGAGCGGCCGATATCAGAAAACACGCCGACATATTTGCACCCATTATAAGCAAGTTCATTAACATAAGTCTGACACAATCAAAGATACCATCCATCTTAAAACAGCTGTAGTAAGGCCTATTTATAAAGGAGGAAATAAAAGTCAGCTCAGTAACTATAGACCGATATCAATATTCCGGTAATAGAAAAATGTCTAGAAAGTGTTATCACTGCACGAATAAATAGCTTTATTGGCAATCATGCTCCGATACATAAAAGTCAATATGGTTTACAAAAAATTAAAAGTACGAGTAAACTGTTAGCAGAATTCGCGAATTGTGTCAACCAGAGCTTGAACAAATGTCATCACGTGTTGGTACTCTTCATGGATTTCAGTAAGGCATTCGATACCTTAAACCACAAAACACTTCTTGAAGCGCTTCAACGTATTGGTATAAGAGGATTAATGGCGGATTGGTTGACCGATTACCTGTCCAACAGGCTATTTTGCGTAAAAATTTGTGATGTACGGAATGACAGAAGTATTGTGGAATATGGTGTCCCACAGGGATAAAAACTAGGGCCAATCCTATTCATCCTGTATACTAATAAGCTTCTTCGATCATTCAAACAAAGTATACCGTTTGCTTTTGCTGATGATACAGCTTCGTGGTGTGTAACAGGTTCCTAGAAAGAGCTACAGCAGTGATGCAGGAAGAATTTGATGTCGCAGTAAAGTGGTGCCACGACAACGGGTTAGTGATAAATGCATCGAAAACAAAGATTATGCACATCAGAAATCCAAGTTTCAAATCGACGAAAATACCAGTTTTTATGAGAAATGATGCATGTCTTAGTTCCATCTCAGAAGTCATCGAAGCTGTTGACAGCTATAAATATCTAGGAGTCCTCATCGACTGTCACTTCTTATGGAACAAACACATCGATAAATTACGTATGGATTTAAAGAAGGCCATCTTTGCACTAGCTCACCTGAAATACCATGCCACGGTGCCCGCTTTGAGGCAGGTATACTATGCACTCATTCAGTCCAAACTGCGATATGGTGTTCTTGCTTGGGGTAACGCATCGACAACCCACATCCAAAAGCTGCAAAAACTTCAAAAATCTGCGTTAAAGCAAGTCAATTGCAATACACGAAACAACGATTTAAGCTTTAAAGTTCTGAGTGTGGAAGACATTTTCAAGATGACGCTCACTTTGGAATACTATAACGATATCCGGTTTGTTAGACCACTGAATCATGAGGTAAACACTAGACGACGTGCTCAAGGTATGCTGCAAGTATCTAGCACCTTTAATAAGTATGGTAGAAGACAACTCATATACAGCGTTCCTGCAACAATCAACAGCCTTCCCCGTGAACTAACGAACATTGTAAACTTTAAAACTAGAAAAAAACGATTAAAAACTTTTTCTTGAATAATGAAATAAACTTGCAAACCCAGATTTTTTAAACACATATTTTCTTTCAAGCTAAAATCCGTGAAATATAAACTAGTTTCATATTCATAACGTTAATTTGAATTTTAAAATACTAAGCTACTAAATAAATTAAAATTGAAAAAGATTAATCTTCTGCAGATAAGCCAAAGGCTTCGCAGATACGTATACAAAATGTTAGGTTTTTTTATGAAAAATAAAAGTAAAAAAAAAAAGGTACAGCTTACTCCCGACAGCAAAGTTGACAGGCTACAAAATTCCGAATCGAAGGACCATAAATATTTATTAATTTATTTAATGACCTTACTGGACAGTGGTTGGTGTGCAAGTGACGATTTAAAGTCATAATTACATTTGTCATAGCAAAAAAGAAAAACCCAATATTTTGGTGTAGCTGATAATACGAGTATACGAGTACACAGCGGAAGGGTCATTTATGTATTATAATACTTGGCTGCTAATATTGAATCTAGAGATTACCTCTATTTATACAGTGTTGCGGACAAGAAAAACTATAGTTACAAAATATTAAGAATTTGATTATTTTTGGCGTATGGTTAGAGTTGCAGAAGTGACTACAGACCAATCAGTCTGACTTCCTTCTTGCTGAAAAGCATGGAAAGGCTGGTCGACCTTCACGTGCGCAAAACTGCTCTGCGATTGCACCCACTATGTCAGATGCAACATGCCTATCAACGCGGAAAATCCTGCGAGACTGCGCTCCAAAATCTAGTTGGTAGAATTGAGGGCGCGCATGAAAGAATAAGCGATGGGCATTTTCATCGATATTGAGGGTGCTTTTGACAATGCGACTTTTGACAGCATGTGCAGCTCTGCCAGACAACACGGCGTAGACGAATCATTGGTGCTGTGGGTTAAAGCAATGCTAATGAAAAGAACGTTGGTTGCGGTTTGCGGATGCTGGCTTTATATTATGGCGGGGTTAACAGAGGCTCCCCGCAAGGCGGCATTCTGTTTCCACTGCTGTGGTGCATGCTGGTCGACTCTCCGTTGAACGCATTCAACAGTCTTAACGTATACGCTCAGGCGCACGCGGATGATGTTGCCGTGCTTTTTGTTACTGTTACCTAGCGACTGTCTGCGCCAGCGCGTAGGCGGCCTTAGACGTGATCGACGAATGGTACATTAGGAATGGGATCTGGGTCAACCTTCTCAAAACTGAGGTTGTCCTCCTTACGAGCAGGAGGAAGGATTGGATTGACTTAGCCAGTGCTAAAAGGCGTCACAATCCAACTCTCCAATGAATCAAAATATCTGGGAGTCATCGTGGAAAGCAAACTTCTTTGGTCATCCGGCATATTGAGCTGAGAAGACGCTTTCAGTTTTCTGGCAGCTATGGTAAGACCATTTCTAGAATACGCATCGGTTGTTTGGTGGAATAAGCTTTCACGTAAATATGTTACTGCTACTTTAGCCAAACTCCAAAGGAAAGAATGTCTCGGCTGCACGGGAGCCTTCCCCAGCACGCCTGGCCCGGCCTAGATGCATTATTGAACCTCCCGCCCCTTGATGTTGACATCATGGGTTGCGGTTGCAGGGCAGGTAGAAGTGGCGGTTTGGCCTGAATCCAAGTAGCACTATGCTGTGCCTTTTTGCTACCACGACTCGTGTGACCTATGTTGTAGTGATTTTAGAGGATGCTATATCCAACCTGTGCAGTTGAGAAAACGGATAAGATCTTCTATACCTTTGCCCGATATATTGCTAAGGTCGTCGAAGAATCGTTGATTCAGTGCCCGCATTGTGCCTCTTACTAGTGCCGGACATTCGCAGAGAAAATGGAAGAGAGTTTCTCTTTCATTTGCATTCCCGCAACTTCGACAGAGATCGATTCTGTTTAGAAGATCCTTTGTTCTTCTTTTGTCATAAGTAGGCCATATCTTCCTTGATATGATGCAGTTAGTTAACCTTCTCCATTGAAGATTAGCTTTCTGCAGGAAGTATGAGTGTATTTGTTTCTTAACCGCACCTAGCAGGATGTGAACCCTTGCCGCGAGTGAGCTGTCTGGAGCTGTGCCCTGCCTGGCCAGCTCATCTGCACGCTCCTTTCCTGTTATGTTACTATGCCCTGGAACCCACAGTAGTGTAACCCTGAACTGGGCAAGCTCGTGCCGGCACTCCTGCACCAGTTTAGAGGATATGGTAGCCGAGTCAATAGCTTTGATTTCGACTTGGCTAACTATGAGGATAGTAATGTTTTGTTTGTACGTTGTGTCGCGCCCTAGTTACGTGCAGGCCTCTCGGATAGCCAGTAGTTCCGCCTGGAAGACGCTGGCAAAATTCGGCAGGTGGTAGGATATTGATATTTTTAGTGATTCCGAGTAGACATCGGCCCCCACACCACAGTTCATCTTAGATAAGTCGGTATATATGACCGTGTCGAACTCTTTCACTACTTCGTCCCTCTTCAAACGAGTTCTGGAAGGGAAACTTTATTTGAAGCCTTCTTTGAAATTTAGTTTGGGTGTGATGTACTCGGTTGGAAACGTGAGCATGCCTTCTGGTAACGAGTAAAGAATGTTGCTGTAGCCGTAGGGCCTTGCAGTCCAGCACTCCGACTCTTTGAGACTTACCGCACTGCATAGGGTATTTTGGTCGAAGTCGACTGGAGGAATCGTGTTCAGGACTGGCTCTGGCCAGACTCTGAGCCTGGAAAGGAATGCAGTCGAATCTTCACGGATGGCTCCAAAACCGATCAAGGATCTGGTGCTGGTGTTTTCATGGAGAGCGACAACATATGACTTTTCTTCTCGTTAGGCAAACATGCGTCAGTCTTCCAAACAGAAAATTATGATATCCTAATGGCTTTGGTGATCAGCAAACTTCATTCGTGGATAACCAAATATTTGCTCCAGATATTTGTCACAGTTTATTTATTGACGCTCTCGTGCATCTTGTAATTTATGTCTTTATAAATTGCCAAAGCCCTGATATGAATAAACTTTTATATCACCAGGTTGTTTCTCTTGGACGGCATCAGTTTCTTGAATAAAATACATTCCATGTCACTCTACGAGATGATTATCGGGTCCATATAGGTCTTTGTCAAGTTCATTGACCAGCCGTTTGAAAAATGATGAGAATTTTCTCTTTATTTTGGTATTTGGATTACCTTTATCCACAAGAAGACTGCCTTTAACACATTACTCCCACGAAGCCACAGCTTCTTTTTCGCCATCACCTAAAAGTTTGCAAATACGGACAACTTTGCAGTACAGTTCTTTCTATTTACTGCTTCCAACTTCTTTGCATATTTAATTGAATCCATTTTCCTGAAAATATATTGAGAAACTATTGATTTTTGATTAAAAACTTACTTTTCTTTACTGATTCCTATGATTCTACTGCCAATGATTTTGTTTGTTTTAACTCCACTTGGTTTTCTGACATTTGACACATAACGAAAAAAAAAAAAAATTTGACAGTCACCTGGACATCTCTATAGTACTATCATCAACACGATCAGTCGTTCCGCAACTCTCTAAGAGACAGATCGGCTAGTTACTGACGCACGCAATATAAGCAAAGTGAAAACCAAATAGTGGACACCAAATTTTTAACTCAGGTGTAGCTAAGTGGATTGTATAGCGAGCTCTTACACCGGAGGTGTGGGTTCGTTTCCAGCCAGAACAATCAAATTTTAATTTTTATTTCATAAAAGTAAATTGTACTGATAAAGACAGTGAACAAATAGTAAAAAAAAACATAGGGGCGGGCTACAGTCCGCTTGGGCGAACTGTTGGATACCCTATTCATATTCCTATCCCTAATAAGTGGGCGTGACAAAAATTTAAAGGATTTTATCGAAAAAACTAAGCTTTTGTAAATAAAAACGCTCCCTAGCTCAAACTTTGGTTTTTCAATAAAATTGTTTTATTTAGTTGTGGGCGTGTCAGTAGGCGAATTTAAAAAAAATTCAAGCATGAGCATAAAGGGCACCTAGAGAGTATATACTATAAATTTCAGCTCCCTAGCTCAAACTTTGGACTTTCAAAAATAAAAATAAAAATAATTGTGGGCGTGCCAGTAGGCGGATTTTGAAAATATTTACACATGAGCATAAAGAGCCCCTAGAGAGTATATATTATAAATTTCAGCTCCCTACCTCAAATTTTGGTTTTTCAATAAAATTGTTTTATTTAATTGTGGGCGTGTCAGTGGGCGGATTTTGAAAATTTTATGTCCCAAGCAGTTTTATGGGCCATAGATCATATATAAAAAATTTCAGCTTTCTAGCTCAAAGTTCAATTTTTTCCAAAATTTGTTTTATTTAATTGTGGGCGTGTCAGTGGGCGGATTTTGAAAATTTTATGTTCCAATCAGTTTTATGGGCCATAGATCATAAATAAAAAATTTCAGCTCTCTAGCTCAAAATTCGATTTTTTCCAAAATTTTGTTTTTTTGAGTTTGTGGGCGTGTCTGTGGGCGGATTTCAAAAATTCTTAAACTTGATTATTTCGGGACCCTAGAGAGTATATGGTTAAAATTTCAGCTCTCTAGGTCCAGTTTAAAGGCCTAATTTTTGCCGACGGACGGACGGACGGACATGGCTAGATCGACATTACTATCGATGCTGATCATAAGTATAGTAACTTTTAGGGGTCTACGGGCAATATTAAGGTATGTTACAAACTATGCGTCAAAATTAATATACCCCTAGAATAGGGTATAAACATAGGGACGGGCTACAGTCCGCTTGGGCGAACTGTTGGATACCCTATTCTTATTCCTATCCCTCATAAGTGGGCGTGACAAAAGTCTAAGTATAGTTGAATTGTTAATAACATTAAAAGGATGTTATCAAAAAAACGCTTCCTAGCTCAAACTTGGGTGTTTCAATAAAATTGTTTTATTTAATTGTGGGCGTGTAAGTAGGCGGATTTAAAAAAAATTAACACATGAGAATAAAGGGCCCCTAGAGAGTATATATTATAAATTTCAGCTCCCTAGCTCAAACTTTGAATTTAAAAAAAAAAAAATATAATTGTGGGCGTGTCAGTGGGCGGATTTTGAAAATATTTACACATGAGCATAAAGGGCCCATAGAGAGTATATATTATAAATTTCAGCTCCCTAGCTCAAACTTTGGATTTTCAAAAAAAATTGTTTTATTTATTTGTGGGCGTGTCAGTGGGCGGATTTTGAAATTTTTTTATCCCGAGCAGTTTTAGGAGTCATAGATCATATATAAAATATTTAAGCTTTCTAGCTCAAAATTCGATTTTTGCCAAAATTTTGTTTTTTTGAGTTTGTGGGCGTGTCTGTGGGTGGATTTCAAAAATTCGTAAACTTGATTATTTCGGGACCCTAGAGAGTATATGGTTAAAATTTCAGCTCTCTAGGTCCAGTTTAAAGGCCTAATTTTTGCCGACGGACGGATGGACGGACATGGCTATATCGACATTACTATCGATGCTGATCATAAATATAGTAACTTTTAGGGGTCTACGGGCAATATTAAGGTATGTTACAAACTATGCGTCAAAATTAATATACCCTTAGAATAGGGTATACAAAAAAAAGTGCCGCAAGTGGTCAGGCGATGGACCCCGGAAAATCGGTGGTCCCGCGTACGGGTGTGGGTGTGCCGGTTCTTCGCGTGGTGAAAGCACGTGTTACGGCAAAAATAGTAGCTGAAGCAGCAGCAACAACAGCAACAACAACAACAACAGCAACAGCAACAACAACAACAACAACAACAACAACAACAACACCACCAACAACAACAACAACAACAACAACAACAACAACAACAACAACAACAACAACAACAACAACAACAACAACAACAACAACAACAACAACAACAACAACAACAACAACAACAACAACAACAACAACAACAACACCACCACCAACAACAACAACAACAACAACAACAACAACAACAACAACAACACCAACAACAACAACAACAACAACAACAACAACAACAACAACAACAACAACAACAACAACAACAACAACAACAGAAGCGGCAGACGCAGGAGAAACGATACAGAGGACGCCGTCCAAATGGATGAGGAAGAGGAAGAGGATGAGGAGGCGCAGCTCGATAAGGTAATTAAAGAGCTTTTGGAGAAGCGCGAAAAGCTGCGGCAGAAAAAACTGCACCAACAAGAACAACAAAAAGTGCTCAAGAGAAGCAGCGACAGCGACAACAACAACAACAACAACAACAGCAACAACAACAACAACAACAACAACGACAACAACGACAACAACGACAACAACAACAACAACAACAACAACAACAACAACAACAACAACAACAACAACAACAACAACAACAACAACAACAACAACAACAGCAACAAAAGAAGCGGCAGACGTAGGAGAAACATACAAGGAAAGGAAGAATTCCCCCCATAACTGTAAGTAATTTCGACATTAGTGATAGTATTAGGTTATGTAGATAAATTACAAAGAACTTTCATGTAAAGATACTTTCGGCCAATAAGCATATAGTTACGTGTGAAAATATAGAGGCGTACCAGAGAGTGCGTACCGCCTTGGGAGATGTAGAGGCCGAGTACTTCACATACACTCCAAGGGAGCAAAAGTTAAAAACCGTGGTGTTGAAGAGAATTGATCCCTCAATTAAAACGGAGGAGCTAGAAAGAGAGCTTAAGACATTTGAAAGCGACGACCTGAAGTTCGTGGGGGTCAAGCCGTTTTTCCTCAGTTGTGGCAGGTGGTGGTAACCGTCACTTACCATTCTTCCTGGTACAGCTTACTCCCGACAGCAAAGTTGACAGGCTGCGAAGTATCCGCTTCCTGTACTACCATGCTGTGAGATGGGAAAAAATAAAACGGTCAGATCGCATACTTCAATGTATGCGCTGCCAAAGGTTCGGGCACGCCGCAGCTAACTGCAAGATGCAGTTTAGATGCGTCAAGTGCGTCAAGGACCACAAACATGGTGAATGTTCTCTTGGCATGGAGAGAGTCGAAGTCCGGAGTGTCCTTTCTTGTGTGCTCTGCGGGAACTCTGGGCATCCCGCCAACTTCAGGGGTTGCCCAAAGTACCAGGAGCTGAAAAAGCGAGTCCAGGCCCGCAAACAGCAGTAGGAAGAGGATAGGCGTCAAAAGAGTCGCTCGTTCTCGAATTTTGTGGCACCCAACGTGTCCTTTGCCCAAATGACAGCTGGACCGGGTCAAGCCCAAATGACATTAAACCAACCAAAGGTAGCCCAAAAGGCACCAGAGATGGATCTGGACTTAAAATCGATCCTTTTGTCTCTGCACGGAAAGATCGATAAGTTCCAGACACAGTTAAATGAATAAGCGGCCCGAATTGACTTCATCTATTCAGAGCTGTTTGTGGGGTCTGGTGTGCCATAGATCTAATGACTGCGCTGGATGAGGGAAACTTAAAGATCCTTGCTGTGAATGTTAATTCAGTAGTCAGGATCGAGAAAAGAACGTCACTTGCCAATTTGTTGAAAACCGAAAACCCGGATGTGCTTTTGGTTAGCGAAACTAAGCTAAATCAGAAGCACAAATTGGGGTACAAAGACTATCATGTAATAAGAAGAGACCGGCCTCACTCCACTTAAGGAGGTGGGGTTGGAATCTTAATTCGAAAAGGCCTGCGCCATAGGGTTATATATAGCGGGGACGTGCGTAGGTTCCAGTTGTTGGAAGCATGCATCATATGCATTCCTCTCCATAGCCGGAGGAGAATGTATGTGGTGTCGCTTTACGCACCTGCTGCACCTCCACCCAACCAATTTATGACAGAGCTCGAGACACTTTTTCGTAGTCTGCAGCTGAACTCGGAGGAGAATTATTTCTTCTTGGCCGGAGATATAAATGCCAAACATGCGGCGTGGGGAAATGTTACTGTAAATCCCAGGGGCAACCAAAAACGGATATCCCTTCTTTCCCAAGAAGCGATGCTTTCCTGGACTTGGCCTTAACGGACGCAAGACTTCAACTGACGAACATAGATCAAAACACGCGGAACTGTTTGCGTGCGTTTGAGTACGATAGTGACCACTACGGACTCGCCGCCGCAATACGGATCCCGAACGAGAAAACGCTGCTGGATGAGTACGAAACAGTGTGCTCATTCGATTATCGAAGGGCACAGTGGTCGCGCTTCTCCAGATTGTTAAAGCGAGATATACGTTCGAGTGGGATCGACCCACCGACAAGCAGTAACATGACAAATGATGACATTGATCGGCATTTATTGCAAATGAACGACGTCATCAAACGAACTATCGAACGAACTATTCCTCGGGTAGGACGTTCCGACGACGATCAGACAGAATAGTACAGAAATCCTACAATCGACGCACTATACAGACAGAAAAGTAGACTGCTCTCGAGGCTTAAACGGCTGTACAGGCAATTTACTGATCGCGACGACCCGGAGATGAGGATGCTGAAGTCAGAGATCCGAATCCTGAAACAGCTGATAAAAGAAAATTAGAGAAAATCTGTAAGTCAACGTGCACACGGCGGCGCGTGTGCACGTTGACGACTGCCATGCGCTCGGAAAGCAATTGGGATTTTGACCACTTGTTGCGCAAGGCAACGAGTGCTCGGAATCCTAATTATAGTTAGAATACGTTAAGTAGTTTAAGTAAGTAGAATAGGTAGTTTGTAATTTGTTTTATATAAAATCTCAATAATGAAAGCGAGTTTTAGTAAATTTTCTAGAGGAATATATAATATACTCGTATGTAAGATTAGTTCGTAAAATAGTTTTTAGGCCGAAAGGCAATAATTATAAGGTTATAGTTTAGAGCGTCCGCATAAGGACCAATAAATAAGAATAAGTATCCTGTTAATTTTAAGTTAGGTTTAATCATTTTTGTCTAGTATGTAAGTAGACATTTAACAATGAATAAAAAAATGAATTTCAAAGTCAAAGTCAATCATCAACACGAATTTGAAAACGTTGACCAGGACGATATTGGCAACAAAACGGGTAGCGATTGAAGATTTCTGTCTTAAATTTGATGATGGTATAAAAGAGGATACAGGTAAAGGAAAAAGAAGAAAGAAAACCAAATAAACTGGTTTGTTTCTCTTTATCGAATCATTCTGATATTATGTAAGTATTTATTTTTCTTTGTAAGAAGGAGCATGAGCAAGGAGATTTTTTGACTACGGACTCGCCGCCGCAATACGGATCCCGAACGAGAAAACGCTGCTGGATGAGTACGAAACAGTATGCTCATTCGATTATCGAAGGGCACAGTGGTCGCGCTTCTCCAGATTGTTAAAGCGAGATATACGTTCGAGTGGGATCGACCCACCGACAAGCAGTAACATGACAAATGATGACATTGATCGGCATTTATTGCAAATGAACGACGTCATCAAACGAACTATCGAACGAACTATTCCTCGGGTAGGACGTTCCGACGACGATCAGACAGAATAGTACAGAAATCCTACAATCGACGCACTATACAGACAGAAAAGTAGACTGCTCTCGAGGCTTAAACGGCTGTACAGGCAATTTACTGATCGCGACGACCCGGAGATGAGGATGCTGAAGTCAGAGATCCGAATCCTGAAACAGCTGATAAAAGAAAATTAGAGAAAATCTGGAAGTCTGTATTTTGGCAATAAAATTCGGGCTATTAAAACCTGTAGTCCGAATATGTTCCCACGGATAAATAAGTTGTTCAGGAGGAAAGATTACAATTATATTCCTTGTGTTCGAATCTCCCAGACAGCAGAGAACAGACAGACAGTACTGACTGCTGGAATAAGTCCGGAAAGTGTCGCTTAAAACGACGATTTTTTCGTGGTCGAGGACCAACAGGAGAAAGTGGATTAGCTGGGCGCTTGTGTCGAGGCCGTGTATACGGTGGACAATCATGTTCGCCGTAACCACGACATTGAGAATAGGGCTCTGGTGAGCCACTTCTGAGAGTAACGGATTCACCGTGTTCACTGATGAAAACCATGCTAATGCAGTTGTCGCCAATGGCCGACATGCGTCGCACTTGTTCGTGTCGAAGGATGATCTTCTGTACATCTTCGAGTCACTAAAGAATAAAAAGTCGGCGGGGATGGATGGTGTCCCAAACGTCGTATTGAGACACCTGCCTCTGGAGGCTGTAGATATTTTCACCACGCTGTTTAACAATGCGCTGAATAATGCACATTATCCGGCGCATTGGAAGGTAGCTGTGGTACACCATATCCCGAAAAAAGGTAAAGATAGGACGAACCCTGCCAATCTCCGGTCAATTAGCTTGCTTCCGAATATTAGCAAGGTCTTTGAAAAAGTTGTCAATAGAGCCCTGTTAAAGTGGGTCGAGGACAATAACATAATTCCGGGCAACCAGTTTGGTTTCAGGGCGAGGCATGACACTATTCATGCTGCGTCGAAACTGGTTTCCGTCATTCAGTGGAATAAATGCAAGAACCAATGCACGGGTGCTTGTCTGGTTGATTTTGAGAAGGCTTTCGACACCGTATGGTTAGAGGGACTTTTCTACAAGTTGACCAGCCGGGGGATGCACAAACCTTTGCTATATGTAATTTATAATATGCTTATTGGAACGAACTTCGTTGTCAAATATGGCAACGTGACTTCGAGCAGAGTCTTTGAAATTAAAAACGGTTTACAGCAGGAGGCGGTCAATTCTCCGATCCTGTTTAACATTTACACGAGTGATCTGGTGGGTTCACTCAGATATGCTATAGCGTATGCCGACGATCAGGTCCTAAAATCGAGGTCATTAATATCCTTTTGCAGCGTGACTTCGATCAAATTAAGCGATATTGCGACGACTGGAAGTTGAAAATCAACTTTCAGAAGACGGAACCAATCTTGTTCAGAACTCCATTGGCTGGGGCCTCTAGGGATAGCAGAAAAAACTGGAAGAAATTGGCCATTATTGGACAAAATGGGCAGCCATTGGCAGTGAGAAGCGTAGTTAGATATCTAGGTATCTGGCTTGACCAGTATCTATATTTCGATAGACATATAGTTGCTTGTCTTGCTGGAGCCAAGAAGGCTTATGCTCTGACAAGGAGACTGTTTCATAGCAGTCAACTTGACTCTAGAGTGAAGGTCATTTGCTACGTGGTCCTTATAAGGCCGATCATCGCTTATGGTTGTCCATTGTGGTTTAACATAGCGCCTAGTTATATGGAAAAGATTCGGGTTTTGGAGAGACAATTTCTTAGGACCTGTCTCCGATTGTTTCGAACGCCTGAATCCAACTATATAAAATACTATCCCAACAAGGTCCTATACGATGGGGCACAGTTGAATAGGATTGACAATTTCCTCATTAAGGTCACTCGAAGGCACGTTGCAAGGGCGAAGCCAGCGACAATAATCTGATATTTGGGGCTTACTACCCCAATGAATTGTACATAGAGAGTACGCTACGGTCTGGCTTTATCCCGCCAGAGGCATTTATCCATATTGATGCAAAAGGGCTGGTACAGACGAGGGATGGTATTCCGGTCTTATACCATCGCTACCGCAGCGCGAGAGATAAGCGGCTCCTCCATGACGGGGACGTCGCCAATGCTCATGAGCTCCTCCGTTTTAGTACCGCAATATCGGAGGAATAGATTCGACACATAAAAGCAATTCGCCGAATTTTGGTGGATTATTGAGGGGGGAGGGGTCAACATGCCCTCCCAGGACGGTGCGTTACTCTAGGTAACATCCTCTTAGCTTATAAGTTAGATTAAGTCAGCTAGGGCGTTTTTGGGAGAGGCCGGGCTCGGCAACATGTGGTGGTGCTTCCGGGAGTTGACTGACGCTGTAAGGCTTCAGTCGGCTCACGGCGGCGCGTGTGCACGTTGACGACTGCCATGCGCTCGGAAAGCAATTGGGATTTTGACCACTTGTTGCGCAAGGCAACGAGTGCTCAGAATCCTAATTATAGTTAGAATACGTTAAGTAGTTTAAGTAAGTAGAATAGGTAGTTTGTAATTTGTTTTATATAAAATCTCAATAATGAAAGCGAGTTTTAGTAAATTTTCTAGAGGAATATATAATATACTCGTATGTAAGATTAGTTCGTAAAATAGTTTTTAGGCCGAAAGGCAATAATTATAAGGTTATAGTTTAGAGCGTCCGCATAAGGACCAATAAATAAGAATAAGTATCCTGTTAATTTTAAGTTAGGTTTAATCATTTTTGTCTAGTATGTAAGTAGACATTTAACAATGAATAAAAAAATGAATTTCAAAGTCAAAGTCAATCATCAACACGAATTTGAAAACGTTGACCAGGACGATATTGGCAACAAAACGGGTAGCGATTGAAGATTTCTGTCTTAAATTTGATGATGGTATAAAAGAGGATACAGGTAAAGGAAAAAGAAGAAAGAAAACCAAATAAACTGGTTTGTTTCTCTTTATCGAATCATTCTGATATTATGTAAGTATTTATTTTTCTTTGTAAGAAGGAGCATGAGCAAGGAGATTTTTTGACGATTCGCATCGTCGCCTCGGCAAGTAGCATGTATGATCTATGATGACGCCTACGTCATCAAGTCAAAACTCGTGTGGGAATGCCTACACGGACTGAATAGACTAGGAAAAGAATTTCCATTTGCTGGGTACCTGGCCATGTTGGCATTACAGGCAATGAGGCAGCGGACTCTCTGGCAAGAAAAGGGGCAGAGGAACCCTTCATAGGACCCGAACCATTCTGCGCGATAGGGGAACACACTATACGCGAAGAGTTCAGGAGACTGGAGGAAGAAACAAAGGCCAAAACCTTTCTCAACCTCCAAGGTCTGAGGCAAGCAAAGAAACTCTTAGGAAATTACAACCAAAAGAGATTCAAAGTTTGTATCGGCCTTAACAAAAACAACCTAAGAATCCTAACAGGCCTCCTCACGGGGCACTGCAGACTCAAGGAGCACCTGCGGAAAATGGGCATATCGGAGGACGGGCTCTGCAGATTCTGCAGTGAAACCGCCGAAACTCCAGACCATATACTAGAATCCTGTGGGGCACTGACCCACAAAAGGATGCAATATTTGGGCCGGCACCAAATAACAGACAAGGACATACAAACCATGGACCCACAGCTCATTCTCAGATTCATCAAAGAAACTGGACTGGACGCTGTGCTCTAAGGAGTGTGACCTGCCAAGGATAAACCAGAGCAATACCTCGACACGCTTCACAAAGAAGTATCTAGAGAGGGCTCTGAAAGAGGGCATGAACCTCTCCGAGGCACAAGCAAGGGGACACAATAGACCAATAGGTCGCAGTCTAATATACCCTAACCAAATATTATTATTATTATAAATTATTTATTTTTCTTATTATCGACTCTCTGGTCATGCCATATGATTTCATTCTTATTTTTTTTCCCGTGTACCTAGGTGAAAATCGTTGAAAGACATCGCTTGCGAGTTTTGCGATAGTGTGGGACTTGGAACACCCACTAAGGGTGTGTCCACAGGGAAGGCATGATGTTACCATCCTTCCAGTAATCGCACCTAGTCTACAGACTAATCAGCAATTTTAATATTTGTCTATGTACTGTTTTTAGGAACTAACTTTGGTTTGTTACCTTTTGTTTTTTAATTCATTATCACTTTGTTCGTGTGATTATGTTGTAACACATATATTTTTTCCTTTTTACCTAGTTAACTAGTTTAAAAGGTTTAACTCAACGTAATTTTCTAACTAAATTGTTGTTATTAAGTAGTTGAACTACTTCTAAATTAGCATGGTTGCGAAGCCTAACTTCATGTCTTCTTGCGCCTTCCGAACCACGTCCTCTATCATTTTAATTTTTAGATCCCTTTGTAGATCAGCATTACGTATGTACCACGGCGCATTAACAATATTGCGTAATACATACTTTGTTTTGAAAGCATTGTATGCTTTGAAGATTTGTCTTTCTTGTGCACCCCCATAACTGGAGGCCATATATGTCCAAATTGGTTTTAATATTTGCTTGTAGAGAAGCAGTTTGTTGTAGATTGAGAGGCATGAATTCCTCCCTATGAGCCAATACATTTTATTGTATCGTATATTTAGTTCATCTCGTTTGTTTTGACATGTGTTTTCCAACGCAACTTTGCGACCAAAGTCAAGCCTAAATACTTAGCTGAGTTCGAATGTGTACGAAATAAGAGGATTAAAAAACACGTGTGGATTGTTCTTCTTTCAATGTCAGAGTATTTTATTCGTTATAAAAAATGTTAAAAGGAAGTTGAAGGGAGTGAGACAAAGAATATGACTATTACACAATGTGACAAAGTAATTCAAAAATAGGTGTCGCTAAAGTAATGTCGAAAGCAAATTTTAAATAAATATCGTTTTATTATTGTCTTAACACACCCCTTCAATATTAGAACGATAAATGCAATTCAAATTTCATAATATACTCCAAATCTTTTAAAACAAAAGTAATGTTTGTCTTTAGGAACAGCTTTAGTCAAACCATCAGCAACCATTTTATCTGTTTGAAGGTATTTTAGCGAAACAATGCCTTTTTCTATTGCCTCCCTTATGAAGTGATACTTGTAATGTACATGTTTGGTCCTCGAATATTTTCCTCCGTATTCAGCTATATGTTGGCCACTCTGATTATCGCAGAAAACGGTGGTAGGATCTGAACACTCAAAACTAAGCTCTTGTAATAAGTTCCGAAGTGAGTATGCCTCCTTTGCTCCTTCAGTTAATGCGATATACTCCGCTTCGGCACTTGAAGTAGCTACAGTGCGTTGCTTCCTCGATTTCCAACTTATGGCAGCACCTGCAAATACAAAACAATATTTTTTTGAGATTTGCAATCATTTTTGTCCTCAGCCCAACTAGCATCTACGTAACCAACTAGCGATGATCCAGTTTTGGAGTATATTAATTTTGAGTTTTTTGTAGTATTAAGATAACGTAACAAGTTAAGTGCTGTAGTTCAATGCTGTTTTTTCGGGTTTTGGCTAAACTGGGATAGAGTACTTATGGTAAAAGCAATGTCAGGGCGACTGTAAACTGCTAAATGCATAATTGACCCTATAAGTTCCTGATATTTTGAAGTATACACCAATTTGTTCTCTCCAACAATATTTGGCTCCTTTTCGAGTTTTAATTTTACCTGCATAGGTATTGAAAATGGTTTTGAATTTTGCATATTATATTTTTTAATAAGGTTATTTATGTAGCGGGTTTGACATATTGATATAGTATCCTGTTTCTTTTCAATTTCTAGCCCAATACATAGAGACGGATGGCCTAGATCTCGAATTTCAAAATATTTTGAAAGGCTTTGTTTTATTCGGTTGAAAAAATTATCATCGTTCGAAGCAATGACGATGTCATCAACATAAATGCCCAAAATCGTTTTTTGATAATTTTTGGTTTTATAATATACGCAGAAATCATAGTTTGATTGTCTAAGTCCCAACGTTTTAAGTTTTTCATCCAAAGTACTATGCCATTGTCTGCTGGCTTGCTTTAATCCATATAATGCTTTGTGAAGCTTACAAACTTTATTTGGATGTGCAGTATCTACGAATCCTTCAGGTTGTCTCATATATATATCCTCTTTAAGATTTCCGTTTAAAAATGCTGTTGATACTTCAAGATGGTGAAGTTTTAAATCATGTTCTACAGATAAGTCGTAAATGAGGCGTAGTGTGCTTTGTCGTATGACAGGTGCATACGTATCCACATAATCGACTCCATATTTCTGACTATATCCTTGCGCGACAAGTCTTGCTTTTCGACGATCTATATTACCGTCCGACAAATACTTAGTTTTATAAACCCATCTGCAACCGATAACATTTCGACCTGCAGGTAAATCACAAAGCGTCCATGTTTTATGCTTTATCAGACAATTGTATTCTTCTCTCATAGCAGCATACCATTCTTCCGCTTCCGGGGAGCTTCTAGAGCTTTGGTAACTGATTGGATCTTCTAATTGTCTTGTGTTAAAAGCATTTTCCATTACATATTTTGAATGGTGTCGAGGTCTTAATCGGGTTCTTATATTATTTGATTCTATTTCATTTTCAGTATTAATATCCTCATTTTTATTTTCAGGTTGTTCATGTCTTACTTCATCAAAATTTTCTTCGGTTTCTAAAAATTCGTCTTTCTCATCGCTCGGTGTCTTTTGATTTTCTAAATTAACTTTAGGTATTTCAATTGCATCTTCCATTTCCTCTAGTTTTATCGTTGTATTATCTAAAGGCGGTACAGTGCATTCACTTAACGACAGCTCGTTATAATTGTTTTTGTTTTCCGAGTTTTCTATAAAACGTACGTCACGGCTTTTAATAATCCGTTGAGATCCTCTTTTCCACAAACGGTATGCTTTAGATTCCTCTGAATATCCCACTAAAACATATTCTTGGCTTTTAGGATCTAGTTTTGACCTGTTTGGTGATTTATTTAACACAAAAGCTCTGCAACCTATTGAACGCAAATGACTAATTACTGGAATTCGTCCAGTCCATATCTGCTCCGGCGTTTGTTCCAAATTAAGAATTGTTGGGCACCGATTTCGAATATAAGCGGCCGTATGAATAAGTTCGGCCCACAGAAATTTCGGCAAAGAAGCTTCCAACAAAAAACACCGAGTCATTTTGACTAAGGTGCGGTTCATACGCTCAGCAACTCCATTTTGCTGAGGAGTATATTCTGCACTCAATTGACGCCTTATTCCATGTTCAGTTAGAAATTTTGAAAATTCCTTGCTAACAATTTCGCATGCATTATCACTCCTTAATATTTTAATTCGTCTATTAGTTTCATTTTCTACTTTGTTTTTAAAATCTTTAAATGCATGCAAATAATCACTTTTTCGTTGTAAAAAATAAACGAATATCTTCCAGGACCAGTCGTCGATAAACGTAACGAAATAAACGCATTTACTTATTGATTCGGTTTTAAATGGTCCACAAATATCAGTGTGGATAATTTCCAATAATTCTTTTGAAGATTTTTCCCTTTTTGCAGAAAACGGGAGCCTAGTTTGCTTGCCTCTCAAGCATGTTACACAATCGATTAACGAAGTATCGAAATTCGGCAAGCCTTGTACCATCCCCTTATGTTTTAACTTGCGAAGGGATGACATATTTAGATGTCCATATCGCTTATGCCAAAGTTCTAATGAGTTACTATGCTGTGCAACATTACACACTTCGTTATTTTCTTTGAAAGTGGGCATATTTACCAAATATAATTTTTTATGTTCTATAGCCTCTAGTAAAATAATTCCCTTTTTTTAAATCAATCCACGTTCTCCTTCTAAAACAACTTTGCATCCATTATCCGCCGCCTTGCTTGCAGAAATTAGATTGCTCCTAAGGTTTGGTATGAAAAGCGTTTGGAAAAGGCTTATGGTTTTAGGTTTACCACATACTATTATATTTAGCTTTACAGTCCCTATTCCCTCAATTTTTGCAAACTCTTTATTAGCGACTTGAACTTCTCCTGTATATTCTGTACTTATACTAACAAAAGAATCCTTCAAACAACACATATGAGATGTTGCGCCACTATCGATGTACCAGTTATTACGTTCAGTGGCTTGCTCTTTTACATTTTGCGAAACTTCATTTACTGATCTCGTTTCTTTATTTAGTAATTCTAATGCTATAAAACCTTCTTCGGATGAATCATCCTTCCGAGCAAGATGTGTTCTATCCCTATGCAATACTACTCGACAATCCTTTTTCATATGTCCCTTTCGCCCGCATCGATGACAATTAAATTGAAAATTTGACATACCTGGACGTCGATCTTTTTCAATATGTTTCCGGTGAAATCTTACTTTAAAAGCATTCTCTCTTATTTCCTCATTATACCCTATTCTAAGGGTATATTAATTTTGACGCATAGTTTGTAACATACCTTAATATTGCCCGTAGACCCCTAAAAGTTACTATATTTATGATCAGCATCGATAGTAATGTCGATCTAGCCATGTCCGTCCGTCCGTCCGTCCGTCTGTAGCCAAAAATTAGGCCTTTAAACTGGACCTAGAGAGCTGAAATTTTAACCATATACTCTCTAGGGTCCAGAAATAGTCAAGTTTACGAATTTTTGAAATCCGCCCACAGACACGCCCACAAAATCAAAAAAAACAAATTTTGAAAAAATCTAATTTTGAGCTAGAAAGCTGAAATTTTTTATATATGATCTATGACTCCTAAAACTGCTCGGGATAAAAAAATTTCAAAATCTGCCCACTGACACGCCCACAAATAAATAAAATATTTTTTTTATACCCTATTCTAAGGGTATATTAATTTTTGAAAATCCAAAGTTTCAGCTAGGGAGCTGAAATTTATAGTATATACTCTCTATGGGCCCTTTATGCTCATGTGTAAATATTTTCAAAATCCGCCCACTGACACGCCCACAATTAATTAATTATTTTTTTTGAAAGTTCAAAGTTTGAGCTAGGGAGCTGAAATTTATAATATATACTCTCTAGGGGCCCTTTATTCTCATGTGTTAATTTTTTTTAAATCCGCCTACTGACACGCCCACAATTAAATAAAGCAATCTTATTGAAACACCCAAATTTGAGCTAGGGAGTGTTTTTTTTTTTGATAAAATCCTTTAAATGTTATATAACAAAATATGTAGAGCGTTCTTAACAATTCAACCATACTTAGACTTTTGTCACGCCCACTTATGAGGGATAGGAATAAGAATAGGGTATCCAACAGTTCGCCCAAGCGGACTGTAGCCCGTCCCTATGTTTTTCCTTCTTTTTGTCGCTGACTTCCAATAAACGGGCGCGCAAAACGTCTAACGTGGGGAAGTCGTTAGATGCATCAAAGGCAGCTTGCAAGTACTTGTACGACTCTGGCAGACTGTCCAACAAGAGCACAGCTAACAAGTCATCATCCAATTTGGCATTCATTTCATGTAATCGCGTCACAATTAAGTTAAAATTAATTAGATGTTGTTCCATAGTTTGATGTTCATGCATTTTGTAATTGATTAACTTACGGAATTCCTCAATTTTGGTACGCGTTCCTTTACGATTGTATGTCGCCTCCAAAAAATCCCATATGCCCTTTGACGTATTTATTCCATGCACAAGAGACACCTGTTCCGGCTCCATTGATATGATAATCTCACTTCTAGCATCCAAGTCTTTATCATTCCACTCTGCCAACTTTGCTGCATCAACTGGTTTTTCCTCAGTGCCTTTCACGAATTTTAGAAGACGATTTTTGTGGAGAATTGCCTCCATCTGATGTTTCCAGGTAAAAAAATGGTTCCCATTAAATAATGGTATTTTTCCTGATAGCGACGACATTATTAAAATATATACTCGAATATTAAACTTTTAAAATTAAAATTGGGTCTGGGCCCATAACCTGTACGAAATAAGAGGATTAAAAAACACGTGTTTTTTAATCCTCTTATTTCGAACTACTTTATTATTTATGTACACAATATGTGTTGTACGTTTTTATTCGTAAAGTCAATATGAACCGACCTCAGTTCATTTAATTTTATTTGCAATTTTTTGGTCCATTTGTATATATCATTTACTGTCCTTTGCAGTTTTTCTGTAACTTCCTGTGCGGTTTTTCCTACTGCAAGTACAGCAGTATCGTCTGCAAAAGTGGCAACAGTAGTTTCGTCATTTTGTGGTAGGTCGTTCGTGTATAGAAGGAACAGTACTGGTTCCAACACACAACCTTGCGGTACTCCAGCTTTGATGCGTTTCAATTCGGAATACTCATTCTCTTGCTTGCAAGCTTATTCTGTGGACCTGATCTATTGTTGAGTATTTATTTCTGAATCTAAACTGATGGTTTGGGATCAGTGTCTTTTCTTCTAGAATCGGATGGAGTCGTTTTAGGAGCATTTTTTCGAATAGCTTAGACAGGATTGGCAGCAATGATATTGGCCGACGTTACTTCACTGGGCAATTTTCCCGGCTTAGGTACCATGATAACTTCCGCAACCTTACACATGCGAGTTATGTACACGACACATTCCCTCCCAAACATATTATAGATATCCGGTTAGCGGATACCTTTAATTACCTAGACGGTGCAATGAGTTAAAACATTTCGTGTTCCCACACATTTATTGAGAGTCAGCAAATTCTCTCACGTAGTAGACGGTAACCTGAATATCCGTCTGTTCATTCGGAGATTGCTCTGATAAAGCGGTTAGGGAAATTATCTTGGAAAATGTCATTTGAAGGGGAGTTCGAACTTAGCTGTGAAAGTGTGAAGACGTTTATATCGGTACTAAATAAAGAGAATAAAAATAAAAGAAAAGTAATTTGTTTTTAAAAACGCAATCCTCGGTCAGGATTAATTAAGTGGCGCAGTCGGTAGGATAACTCTTTTACGGGTTATCTAGTGGTACGGACCAAGAAAAAAAAATATTGTCAAAAGTGCATTAACTCGAATTAAAATCGATCACAATTACGAAAAAATAAAAGTGAACGCAACATACAAAACTGAGTGTTGATGATTACAAGAAGACAAGCGAGATTTGACGAACAGAGGAAAAACATAGAGGAAATTAACATGGAAGCAACAAACGTCGAACTCCAACAACAACTGAGAATGAGGGAACAGCAATTAGAACAACTAACTAATGCTTTCCAACATCTCCAGGCAAGAGAAACAACACGATCGGATCGTGAGAGGATTCTTCGTGAAGTAGCCCATATGAGCACTTTCACCGGAAAAGGCGAAGTGACAATAAACAGTTTCCTTAAGAACGTGGAATATTATCTAAACGATTTCCCAAATGAAGACACCAAGAAATTCACAATACGGACAGTATACAATGAAAAGATCCAGGGAGAGGCAAAGGAGGTCATCATTAACGTACGGGATCCAGAGAACTGGGAAACTAGCAAGAAGCAGCTAAAACTGAGGTATCGACCAGATGTGGAGCCGTCTGACATCTAATAAAATATACACACCATCAAAGTTAATACCGTAAGTGAGCTATTGATAGAAACACAAAAAATTAAATTTAAAAGTGATGAACTTATAAATTTTTATAAAGGTGATAACGCCATAGATTTAAGTAACGTAGACTCCCTATTAGTCAATATGTTAAAAGAAATATGCCAAGGTACACTATTAGAAAAAATCTATGAGGAGAAAGAACTTGATACAATTTTTGAAATAATGTTAAAAAGAAAGTACGAAGATACTTGCATAAGGGAAGAATATAGAAAAACTAAATATAAAATGGGGAACAATAACCACCATTTATATGTAGGGCAATCTAGAAATATAGTTACGTATTCGGGCCAAAATCGCCGAGAACAGAATACAAATAACAACCCTAGAAATTTTGCTATGCATTCGGGCCAAAATCGCCAGGAACAGAATGTTAATAACAACTATAGAAATTTCACTACACATTCGGGCCAAAATCGCCAGGAACAGAATGTGGGCAATAACTAAAATAATAATCAAGGAACGAATAATAACTATCGAAACCCTTCTCAGTATAATAATAGGTACTCCGGACAGTATCGACAGTTTAATAATAATTCAGATAGAAATAGACATTCAGGACAATTCAGCCTACAACAAAACCATGAACCAATGGACATAGGAAATATAGAAAAAGATAATTATGAAAGTAGCACCGAGTTTTTTTTGCAACTAGCCTCGGAAGATTTACCCACCATAAAAATAACCATTAACAAAGTAAAATATTTAGCACTAACAGACACATCTTTAAGCATTATGGACGCCAAAATTAAAGAGTTCAAAACCGTTAAAATAAAGCCAATTCCTTTTACCACAGTTAATGGTAAAGACGAAATTAGATTAGAAGCACATTCTCCAGCACCCGAAGAACTAAATCTTCCTAAAGGAGCACTCATCAGGTGGAAGGTAATAAATTTACATAATAGGAAATACCATTTCATAATTGGAATAGATATTCTAAATAGACTAAACACCCGTATACATAGATTTAGAATCCAAAACAATGAGTCTAAACGATCAGAAAATACAATTAGTAGGTAATCCATATACATATAACGAAATACATACACTAGAAAAGGTTGACAAAAATATTTTATCGCTATTAAAGCTGGACTATTTAAACAATGAGGAATATGAAGCCATAAATAAATTAATTAAAAGATTTAATAAATTATTCTTCCGGGACGGGGATAGACTGACTAGCACACCAGTAGTAGAACACGAAATCAAAACAACAACGGATCAGCAAATAAATTCTAAACTTTATAGGTATCCCCCTAAACATGAGAGTGAAGTTAGGAGACAAATAGCCGAAATGGAGGGACAAGGTATCATAAGAAAAAGCCATTCGAAGTATTGCAGTCCACTAATAGTAATCCCGAAAAAAAATGATAATTCCGGAACTCAAAAGTACCGACTAGTCATTGACTATCGGAAACTAAACGAGATTACTATTGATGATAAATTCCCGCTTCCTAATATAGATTCTATATTAGATAAGTTGGGAAGATCCCAATATTTGACAACGATAGACCTGGCAAAGGGCTATCACCAAATATTAGTCAAAGAAGAGGACAGGAAAAAGACGGCATTTGTAACACCACATGGGTTATATGAATTCGTTAAAATTGCAAATAGACAAGTGTAACTTTCTAAAAAAAGAGACAGACTTTTTAGGACATGTACTGACTAGAGACGGACTGAAACCCAATCCTAATAAGATAGACGTGATCGAACAGCTGGAATTGCCAAAATCACAGAAACAAATAAAAAGCTTCTTAGCGCTAACAGGATTTTATAGGAAGTTTATAAAAGACTACGCAAAGGTAGCTCTTCCAATCACCAAATACCTTAAGAAGAATGCTAAAATTAATGTTAACGACCCACTATATGTAGAAGCATTCGAAAAGATGAAAACTTTGATTACTACCCATTTAATCCTGAGGTTTCCAGATTTCGGAAAACAATTCCAACTAACAACAGATGCATCCAATTATGCATTAGGTGCAATCCTTTCACAGGAAGGGCACCCAGTTTGTTTCGCATCCAGGACTCTCAATAAACATGAATGCAACTATTCAGCTACTGATAAGGAGTTCTTAGCAATTATGTGGGCAGTAAACTATTTCCGTCCATATTTATACGGTAATAGATTTAAAATATTCACAGATCACCAGCCGATCAAATATTTACATTCTAAATATAAAGGTAAAGACATCTCCCCAAGGCATCAACTTAAATTAGGTGAATACAACCTTTGTATATACGAGTACATTCCTATAGTAGCGCCAATCCAGTAGTACCAGTATCCTAATAGGTGTCGCTACTCATACCAAATCGAGAATTAGTTGGCTGAGAGCTTTTGTGCCTTTGATAATTTTATTAATAATAAAAAAGCATTCGTTGAGATTTTTGTTCGTTCAATCATTCAATATTATAGTTCGTCGTTCGTCGAAGAGAAAAGAGAAAGAAAGAAGAAAGAAACGAAGAAATAAACTGCTTTGTCTCTCATTATCGAATCATTCTGATATTATGTAAGTATTTATTTTTCTTTGTAAAAGCCAAATACTTTTTGAAGATTTGCGTTGTGCGTCGCTTCGGCAAATAGTATGTAGGATGGATAAAGGGAGATCATGGAAAAATTAGAAATCTGGCTTTGTCGTCTGCGAGTAGAATGTATGATGGAAGAGGCGATTCGTTTGAAAAGAAAAATTGAATAAAAGCTGATTTCGGTAGGTATTTGAATTATGAATTAATGGATTTTTAGACTTTAGCTATTTTCGCTGTAGGTATCTCGTCCAAAAATGTACCGATTTATATCATTTCTTCAGTATTTGATTCGGAAATATTCAATTTGTGTTGTATCAGCTGTTATTCAAGGAAATAGTTGTTGGATAGATGTATTTATCTAATTGATGACCTACATTAATATTGAGGCAGGTCACCTGTCGTTTTGCAGTTTTTTGTAATATATTCGTGGTCAGCATCGATAGTAATGTGTATCTACTATGTCCGTCCGTCCGTCCGCCCACCCGTCGGCACAAATGAATGCCTTTACACTGGAGCTAGAAAGCTGAAATTTTAGCAATGTTATCTCTAGGGGCCCGAAATAATAATTTTTAAGAATTTGTAAAATCCGCCCATTGACACGCCCACAATTTTAAAAGAACAAATTTGTGAGCTAGAAAGCTGAAATGTTGAATATATGTATTGTCTTAAGGCGCCCAAAATGCTGTGGGAGTTAACTAACATTGCATCGTCGCCTCTTCAAGTAGCATGTATGATGAGAGGGGGATGATGGAAGGGACGAAAAGTTTTGAAATGAGAAATTTAATAAAATCAAATTTCAGTCTTTTTCCCCAAATAAGAAATTATGAGTTGATCGCTTTTTAGACTGTTACTATATCTTGGAGCTGGTCGAACGTCTGCCATTCCTAAAGAATTTGAAGATGAAATATCTCGAAGCCTAATAGCACGTTGAATGAAGAACAAGAAATGGGAGTTTCTTCTGACAGAATAGAAATGCCAGAAGTAGGCGGGAAAGTACATCTGCCTATGCAGGGACCAGCTTAGAAAATCACTACAGCGCCTTCCAACCAGCGTTTGTCGTAAAAGTATATGTATTAAGTGGGGAAATCACATCTATGCAATTTAAACATCCAGATGAGATGAGCCCAGCGACACATTTAACATCTTGGTCAGGGACGATTGAATCTCGCTAACCCATCGCCAGCAAAGAATAACTGATACCAATTAGGGTCCGTCACTTTTTCTTCAAGCAGATAATCAAGGGCAATATGATTAGACTTAGGACGCTGGTGTACACCTCTTTGATTGCGAAATCCTCGGTGACGCCAACTATACATCTTACTGTTGTCTTTACTCGCTCATACATGTATACATGTCCATGACCATCCGACGTAGATTTCTGGAACTCCTCGTTGTCTTAGCGCTACCCATAACAGATCCGTTGGTTGTTTATTACAGGACTATCCAAAATCAACCAACACCATATGCAAATCCTTCAAAGAATCACTATGTTTTTCCATCATGATCATTATACTTTGGATTGCATCTGTGGTTGATTTACCTGCGACAAACCCGCACTGGTCTTCAGATAGCCGTACTATTTTACGGATTCGGCTATTTAATAACTCCTGAACGATCTTCGTGGTGTGTGACATCAGCTTGATTGAGCGGAATTTATCAGTCTCGCATATCGCCCTTTTCTTTGTACAAAATAAGAAGAAAACTCTCCCTCCACGGATTAGGCATTGGATCGCCACTCATCAGTTTGCAGATGAGAATCAAATGGTACAACCTGGACAAAAAAAGTCATGCATTTATTGCAAATATGCAAAATTATCTCCATCGCATCATCAACAAAGTTGTCAATACGGCAAAGAAACATGGTGGTGGGCAGATGAAGCTAAAGCAGTGATTAGTGACAAAAAGGTGTCAGAAGGCTGTCCACGAACTCCAACAAAGCAGCTTGAACAGAAAAACAACTATTTTCAAAATTTGCCGCTGAGAGAAGGAGGAATGCCCAGGAAATCCGTTCGCCAAAGTTCATCAACAATGCTTAATGCTTCTTGTGGATGACGAAAAACTACTAATTAACCAATTTCATGGGATATATTTTCCGAGAGCCGTTTCTAACACTGAAGAAGTACACGACATTGCTGTTGAAGAAGTTATGAATGCGGTCAAAGACCTTAAAAATCCAAAAGCAGTTTTGCCGGACAATAAACCCTCTGAGTTCTGGAAAAAGATGGCAGACATCGGGTCCAGCCATTTGAAATGCATGACTTTTTTTTTCCAGGTTGTACCATTTGATTCTCACAAACACTTTACTGTCAGGAGGAGGCGGTTTTGTTGGGCGATTGCCTCTTCCAGGATCACTTTGCTATCTTTAACCCGATGCTTCATGCTACCATTATGGCAATCAATCTGGGATTCGTTTCCGCCACTGCTGTAAGTGACCAGGTGACGGCTTTGCTTGAGAACGATAAGACCTTATGACTTGCACATTCTCAGGATATCTTTACCTGGAGAGTTCCTGGTGCCGTATCCCAGTCCTCCATGGCAGCTTTCATACTCTTCGTTTGACTAACCGACCGTACCGTTCAAATCTCCGCCAACAAACAAAAGTCCCGTATTAGAATATCTTGAAAGCGTGTCCGGTGTTTTGCGGGATGATATTTTCCTGGGATAGACTCACAAAAATTAAAACTCTGGACACGTCTTCAACTCACAAAAAAGGATATTCTGAAGGTTGGATATTTCAACCGTGGATATTATAAAAAACAATATAAACTACAGTAATTATTACTAATTTTTGGATTTGAAGTGGCCAACCGCTAGTGCCGGTTCTCTACCTACTCCAGACACACATCAAAGCAAACAACTTAGAGCATTCTTCAATAGAATTCGCTTTAACATCTCGAAATGATTGCATACCTTCGAATGCAATGTTTAAATATTTTCCCAGCCTTTATGCAAAAATCCGTATTCAGTACATATCCAAAACATGTAAGTTATGCAATCTCTGTGTCGATTAAAGTCCCAAACCAGTTGTTTGTGAAAAACCGAATGAACAAATTCTGCTTATATTCGGAGATTTAAATGTGTAACAAAATGCAATCGCAATATGTACATAATATGATTTGTGATATCGATTATGAATGAATACTATACCCCTTTTCTTTGATTAATGCTGCGGCCTCCTTGCAATATGTCATAACCTACCCCAAACTTCCATTGAAAACAACAAATAATTTATAAACCATATACCGCCCCTCTCACCCACACATCATATCATCATCATGAGAAGTATAAAAAAAAATTCAATAAACAAACTACACACTTATGAAAATCTTCAAATACAACGGCGCTGGTCGGAAAAATTTTACTTTTGTTTTGTTCATCACTTCAATTACTTTCGTTTAATATAGCTTTCGTTTTGACGAAAACTTTCATAAGAACTTAAAGCTCCATCTAAATTAATTAAGGACACAAACCAGTTTTCATTATTGATCGATTGAAGCGCCAAAGCTTCTGCGGGATACATGTACAACATTATTATTCGATTTCTTGGCGCTACTATAGGAATGTATATACAAAGATACAACTTCGAAATAGATTATATAAAAGGAAAAGAAAATAGGGTAGTCGACTTTTTAAGTAGAATTCAGACTAACAAGGACACTAATTCTAATGAGGGAGAAAAGACTTTCCTAAATAAATATATACAGACGATAACGACTCAGACTTGACAATACCAACTAACGGACTACTAAGTATTGAAGAAATAAAAGAGCAGACTGGATTCACAGAAATAAAAATTAACGAAGCAGACATAGTCACCAAAACCGACATAATAATTCATTTAATTAAACCACAAGAGATAATAGACATACTAAACGACATTACGAAAAACATCGAAAACCTTGACGTGGGACACAAAGAACTACTTAAACTAGAACTTAAACATTTGACAAATAAAGTAAAAACCATTATTCCCAGAGAAAGCCGACAGAAGAGAGGATTAGTGAACATTGTAGGTAGTGCATCCAAATGGTTGTTAGGCACCATGGATGAAGAAGATAGAGAACATATTGAAAATCATTTAAGGAATGTAGAAATTAATAACCACAATGCCATAACCAACTTAAATCTGCAAATTTTAATTAACGATAACGTCAGCAAATCTCTTAAGCAAATAAAGGATATATAGAAAAAGATAGAACGATAATACTAGGACAGTTAAACAATGTAGCAAGTAAAACAATAAATCAGAATCTATTTTATGACCAGTTGTTTAAAGTTCAAATAATAAAAGAAAAAATTGAGCATATCCAAGATACTCGTAATTTAGCCTCAGCAAGGTATGGGATATTACATCCGAATATACTTACAGATGAAGAAATAGAAAAGTATAATATAGAATAACCAAATTCGAAGAAAACGTATTAATATTTGCAATCAAAATTCCAAAAGAAATAGAAAAAATACAACTAAGAATTATTGTTCCACTTCCAAACAAAAATAGAAAAGAAATAGATTATCCAAATGAGATTGTGTTCAAAAACAATAACTTGACATATCAATATAAAGAGCTAAGATCATTAAACGAATTAAGCTTAAGTAAACATTGTACTATTCAATGTAATTGTAAACTTATAAAGAATAATAATACCGAAGTCCTGACACTAGACGATGAAACTATTGTAATTAAAAATCCAAATCAATTAAAAATAAACCAAAATTGTGATGAAAGAAATTTAAATATAATCCATTTTAACAATTGTGAAATAAAAATTTTAGATCATTATTTTTCAAACGTCAAAGAGATTTTCCAAGAAAGATTCTACTACCCCAGAAATGAAAATTTTAAGAATTTTAGCGACAAGATAACATTAGATGATATTGTGCTAGAGAACGAAAGTAATATTAATAAAATAGAAGAATTGCAATATCATAGGAATGTATCCTACGGAATAAATTTGAGCTTAATTATTATCATCTTCATTATAATATTGATCCTTTTTATATTTTGTAAAGAGCAACAATCTATTAAAGTAAATAATAAAATTCAGAAGAATTTCAATCTAAAGGGGGGAGAAGTTATGTAGACGACACATTCCCTCCCAAACAAGTTAAAACATTTCGTGTTCCCACACATTTATTGAGAGTCAGCAAATTCTCTCACGTAGTAGACGGTAACCTGAATATCCGTCTGTTCATTCAGAGATTGCACTGATGAAGCGGTTAGGGAAATTATCTTGGAAAATGTCATTTGAAGGGGAGTTCGAACTTAGCTGTGAAAGTGTGAAGACGTTTATATCGGTACTAAATAAAGAGAATAAAAATAAAAGAAAAGTAATTTGTTTTTAAAAACGCAATCCTCGGTCAGGATTAATTAAGTTGCGCGGAACATACCTTAGTCTGAACGCAGCATTTATTATCTGTGCTATTTTTTTCATACCTTTCTTAGGCAGTTTTTTCAGAATTTCACCCGTTATTAGATTAAATCTTTTCTTTTATTTCTTTGGCTATTTCCCTAGAGGTTACTGCTGGAATCGATATCTCGTCTTCGCACATTTCTTCTGTTTGTTGGGAAATATCATTATTGTCGTATGGCTTGAAGACGTTTTCAAGATGTTCCGCAAATAGATCCCCCTTTTGTTTGTTTGTTTTAGACCAGTTACCACTGCTGTTTTTCACTGGCGGGATGTATGCCGTTGGTCTTTTAATTTTTTTTTGTAGCCTTCCACAGTGAGTATTCTGTACTAGCATCGTTTGTCCGATTATTGTAAAGGATCTTTTCACCGATGCATTTTTAAATTCTGGTATCCTTTTTCTGAGCTTATTGTTTAAGCTATTAAGTCTACTTTTATCACTTGGAGCTCTTGACAGTTGCCATCGTTTGCGAGCTCGTCTCTTTTCTGATATAATGTTGCAAATGTCTTTGGGATACACGTTTCTTCTTACTTTGCTATTTAATTCAGGCGTTGCAGCCCATGCAGCCTTTTGTATAGCTAGGGTGAAGGACTGTACTTCACTTTCTAATTGCTCTATTGTATTAATTATTGTGGATAGTTCGATGCGTTCATCTATTAAATATCTGAAATATGTCCAGTCGGTTAGTTTGTTTATTAGACGTGGGTTGTGTTCCTTCATTATAATTTTATTACCAAGTGTTAGCAGCACAGATGAGTGATTTGAGTCAAGATCTGACCCTTCCTTAACTTGGGTAGTATTTGGGGAATATTCTTAGTTAAGAAGAAGTCGACAACATCCGGGATTTAGTTCCTATCTGTGGGCCAGTAAGTAGGATTTCCCGTTTAATGGTAGTTAACATTGTTTTTTTAAATATATTCAAGTAGTTCTCTTCCTCTTGTATTTGTTAATCTTGATCCCCAAGATATGTTCTTAGCGTTGAAATCTCCGCCTATTATGAATTTATTTCCGAATTTACGGAAGAGGCTTTCAAAATTGTTTTGTTTCAGCCTGTAGCTAGGAGAACAATATGCCGCTGCTACCGTTATCTGGCCGCTGCTTGTTTTTATGTTTACGGATTTCGCTTGTATTTCCCACGACTTATATTCTTCATCTTCTTCGTGGCTAACTGGTTGGTTGGTTTTAGTGGCTGTATTTCCCGTCACCTGACGGGATCTATGACTCCTAAAACTGCTCGGGATACATTTTTTCAAAATCCGCCCACTGACACGCCCACAAATAAATAAAACAATTTTTTTGAAAATCCAAAGTTTGAGCTAGGGAGCTAAAATTTATAATATATACTCTGTATGGGCCCTTTATGCTCATGTGTAAATATTTTCAAAATCCGCCCACTGGCACGCCCACATTTTTTTTTTTTTGAAAATTCAAAGTGAGCTAGTTAGCTGAAATTTATAACATATACTCTCTAGGGGCCCTTTATGCTCATGAGTTATTTTTTTTTAAATCCGCCTACTGACACGCCCACAATTAAATAAAACAATTTTATTGAAACACCCAAGTTTGAGCTAGGGAGCGTTTTTTTTGATAAAATCCTTTAAATGTTATATAACAAAATATGTAGAGCGTTCTTAACAATTCAACCATACTTAGACTTTTGTCACGCCCACTTATGACGGATAGGAATTAGAATAGGGTATCCAACAGTTCACCCAAGCGGACTGTAGCCCGTCCCTATGTTTTAAAAAATAAACTCACCCAAGATTAATTTGCACAATTATTTCTCGCCGTGTATTGGCGTATTACCGAAAGAAACTTTCAAAAAAACGATTAACTTTGAGGGCCTCGACCGCTCATGAAGATTAAAAGTCAACAGCTGTGACGGTGATGACTTTTAAATTTTCTTAATTCGTCGTCTAAAATACCCCTCCTTTTGTTTTGAGTCTCCTGTCCGTTCATCTCTTTTCTTTCTTCCTTTGTCCTCTATTTGTATCCTATTCCCTCCTTTTTCTTTCACCCATACTTTTCTAATTTCCCTTCTTATTCAGCTAATCCTGGAAGGGGAAAGAAGTACTTCACCTTCCAGTCGTCAAGTCAATCAAATAATAAAAACAAACCTAGTGATCAAAACCATAATCTAAACCTAATCAATAAATAATCAAAAAAAATAAACGTAAAAATAAAACATATACCTACACGATCAGCCAGTACACAAAACGAAATCGGGAATGGGTTGGGATCGGACCACCAATTTCTCATTGGGGAAATTTAAAAGGGAAAACATAATATACACTAAGTACTAAAAAAGATTATATCTTAATGTACGAACCATTTTAAGAAATAAATGAAATGAAATATACATGAAAGGAAAGAAGGAGAATGGAAGAAAGGAGAAAGCGAAGACAAACTGATAGCAATAAAATAAAACTGTCAAAACATCAAAGTGGTCGATCAATTGGAGAGGATTGTAGGTATATAATTTTTGTTAGTTCTTTTGATTTTAGTATTAATATTGTAATTATTTGGGAACTGGGAATTGGACATGCAAATTGGATCTACTTTTGACTGGAGTTTGTCCGCCGGAGCAAACTATGTTAGGTATGTTATGTGTCTCGATTGCAATTATTTGTTTACATTTTACCAGTCAATTATTGTCTTTTGTTTTCAGGTGTTTGTGGATTGGGAGGCAGGAGTTGGGACTAGGAAGGCATTGAGGATCAATGGACGGCTCCGTAACACCTGTTTTGAAGTTATGTTGAATTGAATATTATTCTCAAAGTTCCAAGTGCTCCAAATGTATTCACTATTTATTTGTTAAATCATCTTCTCACTTAAGATACAGCGTTAATTATTACCTTTGTATATAGACTCTATAGTACTCTCACTTTGTGAATACGACGGTACGCCACCAAACGACATAAGTTCGTCATTAAAAAAAGCTATAAAAAGGTTCTACAAAATGCTAGTATATATTTTAATTTTGAGAAACAAACCAGTTTATTTGGTTTTCTTTCTTCGTTTTGCTTTACCTCTGTCTTCTTGTATACCATCATCAAACAAAGACACAAACCTTCAAACGCCATCCTTTTTGTTGCCAATTTCGTCGAGGTCAACGTTTTCAAATTCGTGTTGATGATTGTACAATAGAGTCTATATATAAAGCTTTTACACATCTTTAGCTTAATCTATTTCGTCGTACCAAAAACTTAAATTTATTGTCACAGATTCATAAACTAATTTATCATAGTACGCTTAGAATAGTAAAATGCGCAATTTTATTTTCATAAATGTATTAAAAGTGACTTGCTTGTCATTTGGTTTTTGTTCGTTCGAGGTCAACAAATTGTGCGAAAAAAAAAATTTTCAAACAAAATAAGAATAATTAACAAAGAAATGATAAAACATAAGTCAAATTAATCAGTAAAAAAGTTTAAAAAACATTTGCAACAATTTTTATATGTTCCATTGGTTATTTGTTTTTCCAAAGCTACCACAGTGTTACTGAAAACCGTGCGAACACACCTGCAAACATATCCCCAATCTCACCACAAGACAAAATCAAGAACTTTGGCAAACGTCAAATGAAATCGTCAAGCCAAATATAAATTTATTTACTTTTGAAGCAACAAGATATTCACTTGAGATATACTGTATACAGCCTACATTTTATTTTCAACCATTAGAATAGCCAAAAATAGTGATATTTACTATCAGATGTGGAGGCATTATACCACCCAGAGCTCAGGAAATATAGGTAGTCTGTGGATCCAGTATAGGAACGTTTATAAGGAATGTTTGCATGCAGCCGGTATAGATGCCAGCAGTATAGGAGCAATTGCAGTTACAACCAAGCCAGGTTTTTATTATTTAAAATAAACTACGAATTTATGCTACTAGAACTCCGTCCTTAAGGTTTACCGATGAGTCTTATGGGGGGCTTATGCTATGCAAAGTACTTGGCACGTCAGTACTCTAAGCCAATAATACCAGTTCATCACATGGAAACTCACGCTTTAGCAGTGAGAATGGAACAAAGGAGGACATAGTCAAATTGTGTTTGTTTAAAAAGCTGAAAAACAACTATACGCTGCATCAAAACTGTGGAGGAAGAAGAAAGTAAGTTCGTCCAACACGTTTATTGTGCTGTAAACTCAATGGAGTTTTTTTGTTTGTTTATGTAGAAAAACCTCCAAACGCTATTATTGCTCATTAAAGCGATTTCTGTGTGGGATTATCAAAAGCAGCAATCAGACAATTGCACACAACGAGCGCTGGAGTTTTGCATACGAAAGGGACTTTCGATAATGTAAGGCCGACTGTAGTTATCTCTGGTGATGTTGCAAACAACGACTACATTTTCGAAAACATAGTAAACATGTCCAGTGTAGTGTGACTCAATGCAGGCATAAAGTAAACAAACTTAAACAATTACGTAACATTGTATCGCTTCGCTTTGCTTCGAATGCGGAAGGTGTCAAATGGCATCCAAGTAGTAGCGACAGTGATTCATGCTATGTAAGAGTTCAATTCAGTACATGTGTCTGTTATTGTTTCCATTTGCATTCATTGACCCAGGCATTAGCAAGTAGAACAAATTAGTGATAAAGATATTTTTGTAATTAAATATGAGTATGAATATGTTAAGAATAATGTAGGGTAAAAGAATCATGTTTATTATTTTTGTGTGCATGTATGCATACTAGAGGTATACGTATTATGAATTAGTTTTAGATAATTGTTGTATAAAAGGGCGATATCGATTTTAATAAAATCAGTGTTAATCCTCATTTCGACTCATCCTTAACAGCGGCACTCACATGCCATTTTTTCATTAGCGAGCTGCGCTACAATAACAGCAAATATAAATAGCGTGCTGCGCTTAATACAGCATAGGGCGATAGGCCACATACTTGCTTATAGGAAAATTATCATTCCTCCACACAAAACGTTACACCAGGATATATGTTACGGAAACGTTTCGTCCCTCTAAACCGAGGGGCAACTAATCAATATTTTTGCGTGGTCCTGGACAACAGATTACGAAAAAATACACGGAATACTGTATTCAATGTGTGATTACACATGAATACTTGTGAATACGGGTGAATACACGAGAATACATGTGAATACGCGTAAATAATCTTGAATACGCCAGAATACACGTGAATACACTTGAATACATGTGAATACATTTGAATACAAATGGATACTTGTATTCAAATTTTGATTTGTTAACCATGCATTTGGGTCTCGATTTGGTTCGTTAAGCAGCTATTAAGTCAATGCAGAAGATCTTATTCATTAAATTGCAAATATTCTCTTTTACAACATTATCATTGTCAAATAAAACCTGCATGCTGTTAATAATTGGGAAAAAGTCATCTATATCTGTTTGATGAGGATCTATTATGCTTGTATTAAATAGTTTTTTGGTTGTTTTTCTTTTGGTGTGTACGACTGTTTTTGAGATCACTTTAGATAATTTGGAGCTCTGATGGATCTCTTTATCAGGCCCCTTTACTCTTCCCCCGAGTTATTGCTTTTAAGCTGAGCTCAAGTTCGTTTTCCTCCACTTCCAATTCACGTCCTTCGATTTGAATTATTTGATCTTCCTCACTTGCTCTGTCAAGGCCACTGTCTTCCACCAAGTGACTAACATTGCTGGCATCTCCATTAGCTTTTTCAAAATTAACGCATTTCTTACTTTGATTTGAATTGAAAAACTTGGTAATAGGCTGACTTTTTTGTTCTTCGGAATCGGAAGCTGGGATTGCATCGTGCTTCGCGATATGCCTCACAAAATTTGATATAATCCACCTTGTGCACTGTTTTTTTAGGTTTTGTGCGTTGATAGCCACGGATTTGAAACAAATCCAGCAGATGATTGTGGCATGAGGAAGATCATCGAGATCCAAATAAACTTTAATTTCCAATTTACTTTTGTCAAATGCTTTCGAGCTATTTTTCGTCGACATGAATTGGCAAATCAATTCCGCTATCATATTTTTGGATATCAAACGCATATTTTCGGTATTGGTAGCAGCGGAAGAAGAAGGAACATCGAGCTTGTGCTCAAGCCGAGGCTCAAGCTTGCGTTTTTTATTACCAAACAATTTTGACTCCGAGTTTTCTCGGTGTTTTATAACTGTTTGGCAGTATGCACAGGCACTTGTTATCAGCCTCTTGTGGCCGGGGAAGAATCTAAACCTGAAAAGTTGTAAATATGGGAAAAGTTCCATCAATAATGACACAAACTTACATTTCGGGCTGCTTTGCAAACGCTCCTATACAGACAGAATATTCTTCTTCCGAAAGAATCCTCTTGAACACTGTTCGGACCGAATTTTCCATTTCAATCAGATCATCGTTCGCAATTTGAGCGATTGTGGTTGTGCTCTCGAAACCATTGATTTTTAATATTAATTTTATACTTTCTGGTACACAGCCAATTTCTTTTTCAATCGCATTCCAGACATTTTCTTCTTTTACCTCCATTTTTATACCCTATTCTATGATCAGCATCGATAGTAATGTCGATGTAGCCATGTCCGTCCGTCCGTCCGTCGGCAAAAATTAGGCCTTTAAACTGGACCTAGAGAGCTGAAATTTTAACCATATACTCTCTAGGGTCCCGAAATAATCAGGTTTACGAATTTTTGAAATCCGCCCACAGACACGCCCACAAACTCAAAAAAACAAAATTTTGGAAAAAATCGAATTTTAAGCTAGAAAGCTGAAATTTTTTATATATGATCTATGACTCCTAAAACTGCTCGGGATAAAAAAAATTTCAAAATCCGCCCACTGACACGCCCACAAATAAATAAAACATTTTTTTTGAAAATCCAAAGTTTGAGCTAGGGAACTGAAATTTATAATATATACTCTCTATGGGCCCTTTATGCTCATGTGTAAATATTTTAAAAATCCGCCCTGACACGCCCACAATTAATTTTTTTTTTTGAAAATTCAAAGTTTGAGCTAGGGAGCTGAAATTTATAATATGTACTCTCTAGGGGCCCTTTATTCTCATGTGTAAATTTTTTTTAAAATCCGCCTACTGACACGCCCACAATTAAATAAAAGAATTTTATTGAAACACCCAAGTTTGAGCTAGGGAGCGTTTTTTTGATAAAATCCTTTAAGCGTTCTTAACAATTCAACCATACTTAGACTTTTGCCACGCCCACTTATGAGGGATAGGAATAAGAATAGGGTATCCAACAGTTCGCCCAAGTGGACTGTAGCCCGTCCCTATGTTTATTATTTATTTTGAACTTTTTTAATTTTCGCAATCATGCACTCTTCGGAAATTACGCGGGAGAATACTTGACATTTGATTTTTTGGTTTAAGAAAGTGACATCTATGTCAACGACCGAGTCAATGACACATATGATGCATTTAGCGAGGCATGAAGGGTAGTGCCAAATAAATACGAACACACAGTTCTGACGTCATTGCGTCTTAATAAAGAGCAAAAAAATTAATATGTGAATACATGAATACACTAAAAATACGTTGACTACACGTTGAATACAGGTGAATACGCGTGAATATTTTTGAATGCGCGTGAATGCACTTGAATACATGTGAATACACGTAAATACACGCGAATACGTGTGAATGCATGAGAATACGTTTGAATACACTGTGATTCACTATGAATACGTAAAGAAAAGTTCCTTGAATACACTGATTACTTGCCCCTCGCTCTAAACGGTTTTGCTCAGACAATGGAGCTATGATTGCTTGGAATAGTATTGGGTTAAGGACAATCTATCTAGTGCCTTGGTGAAATTTGACAATTTGATTGTAGACGGCAAGTGCACAATATGTAAAAGTTTAATGGACGAAGTTGTTAGGGAAGATATTAAGTGTAAATTGGTTAAGACTCTGACAATAAAATAAATGTTTTTTTTTTGTTTTAAGCGAAATATTACTCGTGTTGAATATTGTATTTTGATTATCACTTAAAGTAAGCTGTTGATTGATTTTGACAAAAAGTTAAAGGGAATACTCTGATCGAACTGCTCATCTTGGTAACAGTCTTGAATATTTGAGTACTTTAGTGAATGCTTAGATATTGGACTCTGGAAATGCTGGTCTGCGCTATGCGTAGTAGAGAAAGCAACGAAATAAATTAAGAAGATTGATTGGCTTTTAGTTTAGACCTATTATGTTTTACAAAATGTATAGGTACAAACTTTATTTATCCACAATCTGATCGGGATTTCTCAAAATCGGTTATTTACAATTTACGTTCCTCTTCTGATTTCATACATTTGCCTTAATATATCAAGTAACTCTTAATGTTTGCATTTGCTTTTGCAAATTTTCAATCGACGTCGGATCATCCGTCCCATTTACTGTATTAACTTCAAGTGTAGACTGCCACTAGCAGCCCGTATTTTCATAGATAAAATCATTGTATATGAACTTTATAGTATTCTCACTTCGTGTATACGACGAAACGCCACCAAACGCCGTAAAAAAGAACCTTCAGAAAGCTTTTATGCATTTTTGTAGTTATTTATGTTGTCTTTTCCCATTCTCGTTTATATTTTCAGTGCGAACTCTTTAGTACTCTTTCCTTTGATAATAAAGAAGATTTCCAAAAGTGTGTGTTTTGTCACTTTACTTTTTCTTTACTTCTCAGGATGTGAATATGATGTGTTGGTGAGAGGGGTGGGGTATATGGTTGGTGTATCATGTGTTGGTTTTGATGGAAGTTTGGGGTAGGTTATCTCATATTGCAAGCAGCTGTATTTAAAAAAAGAAAAATTTCCACCGGTTGAACTTCGTACTTTTGCAAAGCCACAAATTTTAACTTACAAAGTGAAACAAAGTGAATAAGAGTTTTTATCCGATTTCAAGACTTTCATTCTGATAAGTAGGTATCAAATTATTTATCATTATTATATTATTATTTCATTCTTTTTCATATATTTTATTATATTCATATTTATATATTTTTTTACGTTTTTATAAATTTTAATATATTTATATATATATCTACCTATACCT
Organism: Portevinia maculata; assembly: GCA_949715645.1. Taxonomy (NCBI): domain Eukaryota; kingdom Metazoa; phylum Arthropoda; class Insecta; order Diptera; family Syrphidae; genus Portevinia; species Portevinia maculata. The sequence goes on along the minus strand of OX454528.1, from coordinate 43,390,376 downwards.
ACTTCGACCTAAAAAGATCTTTTGTACGTTATGGGCCAGAAAAATTTTAAACTAGTAGAATTTCCACTTTCCGTGTAAAGCGGACAATTTTACCAGTAGAAGAATTCTTTATCTCCTCGGGGCTCATATGTTCCCTGAAAAATATCTTCTTTCTAATTCCATTAACGGATGGACATTCACATAAAATGTGTTCAGCTGACTAGTCCTCTTCAATACAGAGTCGGAACTCAGGAAAGGCTGCTATTCTCATTTTGTGCAGATGATATCTTAAACCGTGGTGACCAGTAATTGATTGAAGGGCCGAATGGCTCATTTCGCCTTAGACCTGGGATGCTTTCCCAAATATATATACTTTTTCTATGTTCCGAGCTTTATATAGCTGCCGTTGCTGCTGATCTAGGAGTGCAGCAGAAAGGTTCGGGACCTATGAATGGTGTTTCTGTACCTTTTCTGTCCAGTTCGTCGACCTTTTCGTTACCTAATACCCCGACCACCATAATTTGGTCTTGTTTCTTAATCCCAGTGTTTGAAGGGTATTGAAGCAGTACTGTGACTGATTTGGAGTCAATGGTATGCGAGCTAAGGGCGTTTATAGCTGCTTGACTATCCGTGAATATATGGATGATTGCGCCTTTTATACCAGATGAATAAATCTGGCTGGCACATTCTTGAATGGTCTGGAGCTCTGCTTGAAATACGCCGGGACTTTTTCCCATTTGTATAGTAAAGCGTTTGTTTGGTCCGTATACTCCCGCTCCTACCCCCGTTTCCATTTTATAACCATCCGTATACCACTTTCTGCCGTTGTGGCTATTTGGTGGGTTATTGCTAACCCATGGTTCTCTCTTTGGGAGTCTTATCATCACTGTGTAGATCCAGTGGACGATCTTTAGAGAGATTCCCCAGGTTCTGCCAATGTGCTGCGACAAGCCTATAAAGCTATAGTAGCTTTAGTGATTTTGTTGTTAATGTGAGAGTTCCAGTTGAGCCTCTTGTCTAGGATTACTCCAAGATACTTGACTTCGTCGGAATACTCTACGACCGTGTCGTTTATTGTGATCAGATCTAGGTCTTATTTCCTCCGTTTAGTGAAAGGAACGATGACGGCTTTACTGGGATTTATGGAAAGATTTTCCTTGATGCACCAGTCTATGGCTGTCTTTAGAGCATTTTTCATTTTTGATGTGACTCTTTGCCCCTGACTATGATGAAAATATCATCGACGTACCCAATTGTAGTGTACCCCAAATTGCTCATCTTGTGTAGCAGGTCATCGATGACCAATGACCACAAAAGGGGTGAAAGTACTCCCCCTTGTGGGCAGCCCCTTACGGCTGTTACTGATACTGAGGTCGTTCCTGACGAGGCAGTTATTTTGCGACTTTCCCGCATCGCTTTGATCCATTTAATAATTGGTTTACGAGTATCTATGTTTCTATGGTACAAAGCATTTGATATGAATTCGTATCCAGTGTTGTCAAAAGCAACATCTATATCCAGAAAGGCACAAAGTGTGATCTCTTTGCAACGGTAGGCGTTTTTTAACTCTGTAGTTAGTCTTAACAGAGCGCCTTCCGTGGATTTGCCCTTTTGGTACGCATATTGGTGAGGGTGCAGAGGCATGCTTTTTGATATGCATTCTCTAATGTGGATGTCAATAATCCTTTCCATTGTTTTCAGAAAAAACGATGTCAAGCTTATCGGATGATATGATTTAGGTAATTCGCTCGGCTTGTGTCCCGGTTTTGGTATGAATACTACGTTTACCTCCCTCCAGGTAACTGGTATATACCCCCAGTTGAAGCTGAACCTAAATAGGGCAATCATGGATGGTAATAAAACTTCTATTCCATTTTGAATGAGGGCTGAAAAAATTCCGTCTGTATATACGCAATACGACGTTCATCAATGACTGATCAACGGTTTTCTTTTATAGCGTTTGAAAAAAAACGTTGGAATTCGTTGCAAATAAATGATATTTTACATAAATTTGCCGAAAAAGACCGAGGAATACAACTTTTTTAATTCTAAGTAGATATTCGTACTACTTGTGTGTGTATAAAAAACATATTACCTATATAGCCACCAATTTCTTGATCTATAGCATATACGTTTAATTCGTAGTTTAAAAACATGAATGTGATATTGCTTGCACCTACCGTTTTAATAAAAATTAAATTTTCTAGATTATACATTTCAACTTTCTTTTAAAAAAAATGTCACCTCACCCAAAAAAAATGGAACTCACCCATACATTATGTCCTGGCTACGGCCGTAGTGGGCAGATTTTAAAAATTCTTAAGATTTATTATTTCGGGCACGTAGAGAGTATATGGTTAAAATTTCAGCTTTCTATCTTGAGTTTCAGATAGTAGATACACGTTACTATCGATGCTGATCACGAATATTTTACAAAAAAAACTGTAAAATGACAAGTGACCTGCCTCAACATAGGCCACCTACAATATGATCGATTCCCTAATAGATAAATATACCTATCCAACAACTATTTCTTTGAATAACGGCTGATACAAATAAATTGAACATTTCCGAATCAAATACTGAAGAAATGATAGAAATCGGTGCATTTTTGGACGAGATACAGCAAAAATAGCAAAACCCTAAAAAATCATAAACTCATAATTCCTTGTTTGATGGAAAATACCAAAATACCGAAATCAGCTTTTATTCAATATCCTGTAGAAAAATGTTTCCTTTCCCCTTACACCATCTGCCTCTCATAATACATTCCATTTACCAAAAAGTATTCGGCTGTTACACAGAAAAATAAATACTTACACGTCCAGAATGAAAATCATATGGCGCGACCAGAGGCAATCAGTTGAAAATGCGAGATATCCATACAAGATAACAAAACTACATACAATGATAGAATTCTTATTTTTGTCAGAAATCCTTACGAAATACTCGTACCTTATCGAAGAAAAGAGGATCAAATAAACTCTTCGCTCTGTTTCCTAACCAACAGTTTATTTGGTTCTCTTTTCTTAATTCAAAGCTCATACAAATATTTTATGCTTAAATGAGAAGCAATCACTCCATCCTTTTGGTCTCCAAATTCGTGGAGGTTGAGCTTTTTGAAATCGTGTTGATGATTTTACTATAGAGTTTATATACAATGCAATCACTAATAAACGTTGCTTGTCAAAAAACTCTCAGTTTAAATTACTGCTTACTAGCACAGTTGGAATAAACTAGGGTAATGACCCTTAACCGACCTTACTCAATAAAATTTGAATTCCTATGTATATAAATTATATACATTCCTATGTATATAAATTACATACATTGCCAGATATATTTGTCCATTGTATATAAACTCTATAGTAAAATCATCAACACGATTTCAAAAAGCTCAACCTCCACGAATTTGGAGACCAAAAGGATGGAGTGATTGCTTCTCAATTTAAGCATAAAATAATTGCATGAGCTTTGAATTAAGAAAAGAGAATCAAATAAACTGTTGGTTAGGAAACAGAGCGAAGAGTTTATTTGATCCTCTCTTCTTCGATAAGGTATTTCGTAAGGATTTCTGACAAAAATAAGAATTCTATCCTTGTATGGAGTTTTGTTATCTTGTACCTATATGGATATCACGCATTTTCAACTGCTGCCTCTGGTCGCGCCATATGATTTTCATTCGCATGGACGTGTAAGTATTTATTTTTCTGTGTAACAGCGTAACAGCCGAATACTTTTTGGTAAATGGAATGTATGATGAGAGGCAGATGGTGTAAGGGGAAAGGAAACATTTTTCTACAGGATATTGAATAAAAGCTGATTTCGGTATTTTGGTATTTTCCATCAAACAAGGAATTATGAGTTTATGATTTTTTAGGGTTTTGCTATTTTCGCTGTATCTCGTCCAAAAATGCACCGATTTCTATCATTTCTTCAGTATTTGAATCGGAAATATTCAATTTGTTTGTATCAGCCGTTATTCAAAGAAATAGTTGTTGGATAAGTATATTTATCTTTTAGGGAATCGATCACCTACAATAATGTTGAGGCAGGTCACTTGTAATTTAACAGTTTTTTTTGTAAAATATTCGTGATCAGCATCGATAGTAACGTGTATCTACTATCTCAAAATCAAGCTAGAAAGCTGAAATTTTAACCATTAACTCTATACGTGCCCGAAATAATAAATGTTAAGAATTTTTAAAATCTGCCTACCACGGCCGTAGCCAGGACCTAATGTATGGGTGAGTTCCATTTTTTTGGGTGAGCTGACATTTTTTTTTAAAGAAAGTTAAAATGTATACTCTAGAAAAATCTAATTTTTATTAAAACGGTAGGTATAAGCAATATCACATTCATGTTTTTAAACTACGAATTAAACGTATATGCTATAGATCAAGAAATGGGTAGGTATATAATATATTTTTTATACACACACAAGTAGTACGAATATCTACTTAGAATTAAAAAAGTTGTATTCCTCGGTCTTTTTTGGCGAATTTATGTAAAATATCACAGACCGCATTCATAAAACACTATGCTTCAATAAACGGTTCTCCACGGAGATCCAAAAGAGATAAGTATGGGTTAGTAATAAGCCACCAATCAGCCACAACGGCATAAAGTGGTAGGCGGATGGTTCTAAAATGGAAACAGGGATAGGAGCGGGAATATACGGACCAAATAAACGCTTCACGATACCCATGGGAAAAAGTGCCAGCGTATTTCAAGCAGAGCTCCACGCCATGCGCCAACCACATAAATTTATCTGGTATAAAAGATGCAACCATCCATATATTCACGGATAGTTAAGCAGCTATAAACGCCCTTAGCTCGCATACCATTGACTCCAAATCAGTCATGTACTGCTTCAATACCCTACAAACACTCGGAATAAGAAACAAGACCAAATTATGGCGGGTTCCGGGTCATGTCGGGGTGGAAGGTAACGAAAAGGCCGACGAACTGGCCAGAAAAGGTTGAGAAACACATTTCATAGGTCCCGAACCTTTCTGCTGCACTCCTAGATCAGCAGCAACGGCAGCAATTAAAAGCTGGGAACATAGAAAATGTATCTATCTTTGGGAAAGCATCCCAGGTCTAAGACAGGCCAAACGAGGCATTCGGCCCTTCAATAAAAATGCCAGCAAATGTCTAAACCTAAGCAGGCATGATATAAAAAACCTAGTAGGTTACCTTACTGGTCACCATGGTTTAAGATATCATCTACACAAAATGAGAATATCAGACTCTCCTGAGTGCCGACTCTGTCTTGAAGAGGACGAGTCAGCTGAACACATTTTATGTGAATGTCCAGCCCTTAATGGAATTAGAAAGAAGATCTTTTTCAGGGAGCAAATGAGCCCCGAGGACATAAAGAATTCTTCTACTGGTAAAATTGTCCGCTTTACACGGGAAGTGGAAATTCTACTAGTTTAAACTTTTCTGGCATATACGGTACAAAAGATCTTTTAGGTCGAAGTACCCTCCCCCCCCCCCTTTTAAATCGCCTTGGCGAGCCAGAATTTACAAAAAAAAAAAAAATCTCGATGCTCGACCGCCTGTGGTTGAGGAGCAAACGAGGGGTAGTATTTCGGTGCTGTTTCTTGGCGAACTGTTTGTCGCACTGGATATACACTGGTACTACCCTCAGCGCGCTGCCTCGCGGTTGAGACCAGAAATAAAGGTTTGCGATGCGATGCACGTGCTGTGGTTGGTGAATACTGCCGTCCGAAGACGGGGAGAAAATTGCTGGTTGATAGCGTAGGGGCGACCTGCGCTCAGCCGCATGTGCTAAGCGAGCTACAGGCCGTCTCCACTCGATTTTATTTCTTCCTCGTTTGAAGAGGGGTGACTTCCAGCCCTTTCTGTAGGGTGAGGATGGTCGCGTGGAGGCGATTTATACTTTTAATTTATAATTATTCGGCGACTTACCGGTATTGATTTATTCCCGAAGAAATTACGGACTTGGTTTTTTTTCTCTTTAATAATTTTATATTTTTTTGTTAATTACTTTTCAAAGAAATAGAGTTGGATAAGTATATTTATCTTTTAGGGAATCGATCATATTGTAGGTGGCCTATGTTGAGGCAGGTCACTTGTCATTTTACAGTTTTTTTTTGTAAAATGTTCGTGATCAGCATCGATAGTAACGTGTATCTACTATCTCAAACTCAAGCTAGAAAGCTGAAATTTTAACCATATACTCTACGTGCCCGAAATAATAAATGTTAAGAATTTTTAAAATCTGCCCACTACGGCCGTAGCCAGGACATAATGTATGGGTGAGTTCCATTTTTTTTGGTGAGCTGACATTTTTTTTAAAAGAAAGTTAAAATGTATAGTCTAGAAAAATTTAATTTTTATTAAAACGGTAGGTATAAGCAATATCACATTTATGTTTTTATACCCTATTCTAAGGGTATTTCAATTTTGACGCATAGTTTGTAACATACCTTAATATTGCCCGTAGACCCCTAAAAGTTACTAAATTTATGATAATCAAGTTTACGAATTTTTGAAATCCGCCCACAAACTCAAAAAAACAAATTTTTCGAAAAAATTGAATTTTGAGCTAGAAAGCTGAAATTTTTAATATGTGATGTATGACTCCTAAAACTGATCGGGAGATAAAATTTTTAAAACCCGCCCACTGACACGCCCACAATTAAATAAAACAATTTTATTGAAAACCCAAAATTTGAGGTAGAGAGCTGAAATTTATAATATATACTCTCTAGGGGCCCTTTAAGCTCATGTGTAAATATTTTAAAATCAACTTTTTTTGAAAATCCAAAGTTTGAGCTAGGGAGCTGAAATTTATAATATTAGACTTTCTATGGGCCATTTATGCTCATGTGAAAATATTTTCAAAATCAAAATGTTCTCTTCCGTATCACCCAGGAGGTGGAACATTAGATGCGTTTTTTTCCCCGAGGTATCCCCATTAGGCCTACTCCTCGCATATATTTCATACATAAAATATAACCTAACATAACAACGCATACCTATAAGCTATAGTATATAAAAATGAATAAGCTATTTACTAACATTACCGTAACAAAAACAAATAAATATGAGCATACGCTTTTATAAATAAAAATGACGTGACCGTGGAGGTCGGCTCATGTCGGGACTTGAACGAATTCATAATCCGCGAACATGATCTGTCAGTGGCAGTTGAGGAGCAAGTGCAAATAAATGGCGATGAAATCAGCAAAGCTTCTGCATTTAGTCGCTTCCGATTATATTCCACTTTTATGTCTTTGCCATAAAAGTGTTTCTCGCAAAGTAGGACAAATTTATACGGGTTATTTAACTGGGTGTGTTTAATAAAAATTGTTCTTCTGCGATCATCCGGGATCTTGAAGAATGAGCAACAATTACCCGGTCTTTTAACCGAGTTGCATCCGTTGAATGCGCATTTAACCATTTTAAAAATTATTAATATAATAAAATATAATATACACAATACCTACAATAATATATATGTAGTCTATAAAATAAATGTATATAGCTAGATATATATATATGTATATGTATATATAAATATATTAAAATTTATAAAAATATAAAAACTATATAAATATTAAAATAAAATATATGAAATATATGAAAATATATTAAAGCGATGATAAATAATTTGATACTTATTAAATTTAAAGTCTTGAAGTTGGATTAAAACTCTTATTCACTTTTTATCACTTAAAAGTTAAAACTTGTGGCTTTGCAGAAGTACGAAGTTAAACTGGCGGGAATTTGTCTTTTTCAAATATAGCTGCTTGCAATATGAGATAACCTACCCCAAAATTCCTTGAAAACCAACACATAATACACCAACCATATCCCCCACCCCCTCTCAGGATCACATCATATTCATATCCTGAGAAGTAAAGAAAAATTAAAGTCACAAAACACACACTTATGGAAATCTTCTTTATTATCGAAGGAAAGAGTAGCTACTTAAAGAGTATGCATTGCAAATATTAACGATAATGGAAGCCAACAGAAATAACTACCAAAATGCATAATTAAATATGTATACCCCACACCTCTCACCAATTCCCATCATGAGAAGTAAAGAAAAATTAAAGTGACAAAACTCACACTTTTGGAAATCTTCTTTATTATCAAAGGAAAGAGTACTAAAGAGTACGCACTGCAAATATAAACGAGAATGGGAAAAGACAACAGAAATAACTACAAAAATGCATAAAAGCTTTCTGAAGGTTCTTTTTTACGGCGTTTGGTGGCGTATCGTCGTATACACGAAGTGAGAATACTATAAAGTTCATATACAATGGTATAACCAAAGTAGCTTCATACCTAATGAACAATTTCAAGTTCCATATCGTAATGAAAATTTTACTCGCTTTTCAAATGGCGATCAGCAAGTCGATAGACCAAATAACCGACATTTTGAGTTGGATCGCTGGGGCATCCGATTCGATGATACCGCCAAAGGTATGTCAATTGAAGATTTTGTCTTTCGTGTAGAGGTTCTTAAGATCAACTACGACTGCCCTTGGATAGATATCATACGCAATTTTCACCATCTGTTGTCCGGAACCGCTCAAGAGTGGTATTGGCAACATCTTAGAAGCAATCCTAGAGGTGATTGGCCATTACTTCGAACATCCCTAATAAAACAATTTAAAAGATTTGAGAATGATTTTGAGCTACTTAAACATATTATGGATAGGCGGCAAATGCCGAATGAATCATTCGATGATTTCTTTAAGACAATAGTACACCTCAAAAGCCAGTTAAAAGATCCCATGCGAGACCAGGATCTTATCAATATTTTGAGAAACAACATCAATATTCGTTTGATGAATTTTGTATATTCAATGAAGATGAATTCGTTGGAACACTTTCGAGACGAATGCAGACGGACGGAAAAAATGCTTCAAACTCGTTACGGTATGCAACATCGCGTAGGTAATGTCAGAAACCTCCAAGAGTTGCATTGCGCCGAAGTAAATACACCGGACATACATTTCGAACCATGCGAAAATATTTCAGCGGTCTCCTTTACAAACCACTCGAGTAATTCGCATGGTCATTGAAAACTTGCCGAGGAGAATGTGAAATGTTTTAACTGCAAACAGCTTGAACACATTTTTATTAATTGTAGCTCGCCAGTTCGGAAACTATTTTGCTACAAGTGTGGCACTGACAATTACACCGTCTTGGATTGTCCTAAATGTAATGTACATAAGGGAAACCTGAGAACGAACGTGACAAAATCTGGGGAATCACGTTCGACACAAACGTTCCCAGAATAGCAAAATTAGATGCTTCGACAAACACATCGAAAATCCCCGAACACGAAATAGTTGAATCTAACGACTTTCGTTCTTCGGAACATTTATGTAATAGCACACCAGACACTGTCAGTAAAGTTAATTTCACACCCTTGTATAAAAGATCTTTTGAACAAAGATTGATCAATTATCAAAAGATTCGGAATCGAATTTTTGATGTAGAAGAAATTATACCATCTAAACTTTCAAGCAAAAACGTCAAAACGAGACGAAGATATAGGAAAAGACGTGCGTATCGCAAACTTATCAAAGAAACATTCCTTGGAGGAAATCTTGACACAAGACCATATGCTACGATAGTACTGCATGGAAAAGAAATCAGAGGCTTGTTGGATAGTGGAGCCTCAATTTCATGTTTAGGTAAGGATTGTATGAATTTGGTTAATGAACTAGGTATTCCGATTGTAAAATTTCATTCCGTGGTAAACACTGCTGATGGGAGAGGACAGGAAATTGTTGGGCGTATATCGACAAAGGTCGAATACAAGAACATGGTTAAGACTCTAGATCTCTACCTAGTCCCAGATCTAGTGACTTTTGGTCCAAGTTCCAAATCGCTCCAAACATCATCAGCGAGATTTCCACAAGTTCAGACAGCAATTCTAGTACGAAACACAAACCACCAATGCATATACTTACGAAAGAGCAGGAAAAGAAGCTGCTATCTGCAATTTCCCAGTTTCCTTCATTTACCGACCAAGGTTTAGGGAAAACTACTTTAGAGACACAGGTTATAGATACTAATGACTCTGAACCGGTAAAGCAACGTCATTACCCGATGTCACCTGTAATTCAACAGATAATCTATACGGAACTCGATCGTATGCTCTCCCTGGGTGTACTCGAAGAGAGTCATAGTGCATGGAGGTCGCCTTTAGTCCTTATACGAAAACCTGGCAAGAACAGGCTTTGTTTAGATTACCGGAAAGTGAACTCTCTTACAAAAAGAGACGCATATCCACTACCACACATAGAGGGTCTGCTCAGTCGACTTGGAGATACACACTACATAAGTAGTGTGGATCTAAAAGACGCATTCTGGCAGATCCCTCTAGAAGAAAAGTCAAGAGAGAAAACCGCATTCACTGTGCCAGGACGACCGCTTTATCAGTTTACCGTCATGCCCTTTGGGTTGTGTAATGCACCCCAAAGGATGTGTCGGTTGATGGATAAAGTGATCCCCAGCGCACTTAGGGAAAACGTGTTTGTCTATCTTGACGACCTTCTCATCATTTCACCTGACTTTAACCACCATATATCCGTATTAGAACAGGTAGCTAGTTGTTTAAAGAAGGCTAACCTGACGATAAATGTTGAGAAGTCATTTTTCTGCTTCAAAGAACTTCGCTATCTGGGGTATATAATAGGACAAGGACATATAAAACCAAACCCAGATAAGGTATCTGCGATAACCGAATTTCCAATCCCATCTACTCAGAAACAGGTCAGGAGATTTTTAGGACTTTGTGGATGGTATCGGAGATTTATAAAAAATTTCTCGTGGATAGCAACCCCCCTAACTGACACTCTAAAAAAATCCAAATCTTTTGCAATGTCCAAAGAGGCTATCGCTTCTTTGGATGCGTTAAAATCCGCGCTAGTATCTGCACCGCTTTTAAGCAATCCGGACTCAAAAGCTTTTACTATACAATGTGATGCATTGTCAAAAGGAATTGGTGGAGTATTATTTCAGTTTGACGAAGAACATAATGAAAAGCCGATTGCCTATTTTTCTGAAAAATTGAATTCCTGTCAACAGAAATATAGCGTTACAGAGCTAGAATGTTTTGCAGCTTCAAGAGCTGTACACAAATTTAGACCCTACGTGGAAGGTACATCATTTACCATCATCACTGACCACGCAAGCCTAAAGTGGCTTATGGGCTTGAAAGATTTAAGCGGCAGACTAGCACGGTGGTCTTTGAAGCTTCAAACGTTCTCGTTCAATATTGAACACCGAAAAGGCTCGCAAAATATAGTGCCAGATGCATTATCGAGGGCATATGTAGAACAGATCACAATTAATGAGCTAGACTTAAATTCGCCTGAATTTAAATCCGCAGAGTATGTACATCTTCTGACCACGATAAGAGACAATCAAGTAAATTTACCAGATTTAAAAATCGAAGACAACTTGGTGGTCAAACGTGCCTTAGCTAGCGGTAACGACAATCCGAAGATCCAGTACCTTTGGAAGCTTTGGATTCCCACCGGTTTAACAAACTCGATAATTGAACAAAACCACAATCCCAATCCACCCAATTGTTCACACGGAGGAATTTGTAAGACTTTAGAAAGAATCAGAGAAACCTTTTATTGGCCGAATATGGTTTCACAAGTGCGAGCTTTCGTTACAAATTGTGCAAAATGTAAAGAAAATAAAGCGCCAAACTTCACACTTAGACCACCCATGGGGGCATTAATGGAAATAGAAAGGCCTTTCCAAAAGATCTATGTGGATTTCATGGGGCCCTATATTCGTACTGAGAAGGGTAACCTTTTTATTTTCGTTGTTTTAGACCACATGCCTAAATTCGTTTTTCTTAAAGCGCTGCATAAAGCAACCTCCAAGTTAGCTATCAAATTTTTAGAAAATGAGATCTTTCAACAGTTTGGAGTGCCGGAATTCTTGCACACCGACAACGGCAAACAATTCGTTTCGCAGGAATTCAGTCACTTCCTTTCAAGATATGAAACCACCCATATCAAAACAGCTGTTTATTCGCCACAAGCAAATGCCTCTGAAAGGGTCAACCGATCAATTTTATCCGCCATAAGAACGTATCTGAAAGACAATCAGAAAGAATGGGACGTACATTTGTCGGGAATCCAACAAGCTTTACGCACTTCCGTGCATCAGTCAACAAGAATGTCACCTTATTTTACCTTGTTTGGCCATCACATGATAACGCATGCAAACATGTACAAGATAGCAACAAAAATTGAATTCGTTAGGCGACGGGGAATTAGAATACTTAACCCAACCAGACTCCTTACAGCTGGTGAGAGAAAAGGTAAAAGAAAATTTAAAAAAGGTTCATGAGCGGAACAAGAAATCGTACAATCTGCGAAGTTCGATACGAGTATTCAAGCCAGGAACCGAAGTATATAGGCGTAATTTCCTACTCAGCAAGGCTTCGAAATATTTTAGCTCAAAGCTTTGCCAAAAATTCATTAAATGTCGTATAGTTAAACAAGTTGGCAGAGCTATGTACCAAATTGCGAACATGCAAGGCAAATACATAGGCGTGTATCATGCAAAGGATTTAAGACAGTAAACTTCACTGCTTCATACTCGTTTCAGACCACTATAATTGTCACAATGTCCACGAAATAAACACGATCTACGCTAGATACACTGTGATGGCAAAAGAAAAGGGAAATGGTTTGGCGTTTCCAGAAACGAACCCGCAGTGTATTGTGTATTACAGGCACAGTCGATTTTAATTTAGGGGAACGGATTCTGTTAGAACACGAAAAACCTTCTATACGGAACCTGCGATAGAGGCAATGTCTGTGTCCACCGAAACATCCTTCAGCATATCGAAAACCACGGCAGTCCCCGGAAGTAGGTAATCCATCAGTCTTGAGTCTGGTCCCACAAGCGCTAGCAAGAGTAAACTATAATTATGCATTGAGCATTGTTAAAAGGAATTCGGTGGAAGGAGGGAAAGTTAATTGCAGTCGCATATAAAAATAAAGAATTCCTTGCAATAACAATAACATTGGAGAGTGACAACTGGAAACTGGAAAGTACTCTGGAAGGATATGGAAGTTATTTCGAATATTGGTAGCCCTGGGCAAGAAACGATTAAGGCAGAGTCACATGCATTAAAGTGTAATAGATTTCTCGTTAGGAACCAGTCTACACGAATTCCGGACCAAAGGATTGATCGCGTTACTAAGCTACTTTATCACCAAAGTAATGCCCTAGTACTGTGTGAAGATGAAGTATAACGAGTAATGACATATACTCGGAAGGAGAAACGTCACAATGACATCAGGGACGTGGGTCGAGGCCAGGTTTTTTTTCTCAGATATTTTAAAGACGGCGTTCTTCAAGTACTCTTTCACCACAAGGACGTCAGAGTCCGTGATTTTGTAGCGTGCGCCTTTAAAATCATTTCGCACCGTACTGTACAACATGTTCACTGTAACCCAATGATTCCGCTGTAAATCGGTGCAATCGTGACCAACTTCACGGAGGAAATCGTGCGAACGAAACATCAGAAAGAACTAAAAAAGACTCGACGCCATTGTACGTTTTCTTTTTTTACTTTCATGAGAGTTTTGGGTCGGTGCGCCATTGCTAGAAGCAATGAAAATTAATAAAACGTTTATTCTTTTGTAAGAGTGTAAAGCTAAGCGGAAAAAGTATTTTTCAATACTGCGGGACGTTGACGCCTTGCTAGAAGCAAGGAAATAAAATAAACATTTTATTATCTGTTCATATAGTGTAAAGCTAAGCGGAAAAAGTATTTTTCAATACTGCGGGGAGGTAACCACTGCACTAGGCAAAGAGAAACCTCTCCCGGGCGTCACTACTCCAGGAAAAAGGCCATTAGACTCTGCGCACGGCACCGTCGGCAAAAATCAGAGAAATATTACATTTTCTCCTACACTGCAAAAGGATTAATCAGACCAAGCGTCTTAGAATAAAATCCCAGGTAGTTATTGAGAGTTAATTAATTAGATGAGTGTGTGTGAAAATTACCCCGGCCTGCCCATTTTAGATTACAGTCACGGGTATCGTCGGTTCTCATCACGTGGATATCCATGTGGGAGCGATACCTGCCGCACGGATCACTCAACCACCAGCACCGACCCGGAGAATAACAATTTCGTTCAACCACCTGACTTTCATTCACCAGCATAGACTCGGGGAAAAACATTTCTCCACCACCAGCCAGATCCATCACCAGAGTTACTTCAACGAATAACAATTTCGTCCACCACCAGCCAGTTCAACCACCAGCCAGATCCATCACCAGAGTTACTTCAACGAATAACAATTTCGTCCACGACCAGCCAGTTCAACCACCAGCCAGATCCATCACCAGAGTTACTTCAACGAATAACAATTTCGTCCACCACCAGCCAGTTCAGCCACCAGCCAGATCCATCACCAGAGTTACTTCAACGAATAACAATTTCGTCCACCACCAGCCAGTTCAACCACCAGCCAGATCCATCACCAGAGTTACAACAACGAAAAACATTTCGTCCACCACAAGCCAGTTCAACCACCAGACAGTGCAACCACCAGCGTTCCACGACCCGATTTACAACGAAGAACATAAATTCTTCCACACCCAGCTTTTCGACGAAGAAAAATTCTTCAACCATCCGCGACATCTAGTATGTAAGCATAGTATAATATTTAATCTTATAGAGTAGAAATAGTTTCAGGTTGAATTAAGATTGTAAAACAGGTAATGTCATTTGAATTATACATAATACATATACTTAATAACTTCTTTACAACAGCTAAGTCCAGAGCAAGCAGACAACGAGTTGTGCGCACAAGCCGGAGTCAGCAAGTAAAAAGGACATCCACCTATATATATTTCTACCTCGATTTAATCGAACTTTACGTAAGTGATAACCTTAAGGTATTATTCATTTGGCATCAACCATTAAATTTTAGTAGATACTGTGTAGCGTAATGTGCTGTGGGATGTCTCTTAAAACAGAGGAAGAATTACTTCCGAACTATATTTAAGGCTTGACATTTCATTATATAAGTAAATTCCTTGGGGTATAATCGGTATCCCCAGATCTAAGAAAATTTATAAAATGTTATTCAGATTAAGACCTCATGGTGTGAGGTATTAACACTAATCCGTATAAATTTAATGCAAATTTGGAGCGGCTTAGTAGCCGGTTCTTAGCTTTAAGAACATTTAAGTGAAATAAAAATGTGCTTAACTTATCCGATTCAAGTGTTGATTGAATAGCTATGATCGGCTAGGAAATTATTTTTTGTGGCGATGGTGCGGTGTGACCAGTGAAGCAAAGGGAGTTGGTGTGACATTAACATTAAGGGGTTACCTCTCAACAGTAACCGGCGTAAGGTAACCACGGAGCTGGTGATGATATTCTTCAGTGAAGGGTGGGTAAAGCCGATGACGCAGCAACCATCTAGAGCTGCTTGGTCACGAACATCTGACCGTTTCACTTCTCTGTTTCGTATTTTCTCTCATAGGTCCCTCTCGGTACCCAATTCATGGGTTTTCTTTTTCATTTTCTACAACTTTCTATTTTACTCGTGAACCCTCGCGGTTCGCAACCTTCCTTCGGACAGGACAACGACGTTTAGTCACTGTATAGTGGCATCCTTCTCTTAATGTGTCTACGGACACATGGCACGTATATATTTTTATTTTGTAACCAGAAAGTAGCAGAAAGATCCCCCCCCCCCTCGACGAGCTGTCGCCGTGCAAAACGCAAGCGTGCCACCCTCTGCTACAGGAACAAGTACCACCATTATTTCCCTGGGTTTCTTTACAAGGTTTATCGGACGTGTACGCTGAAAAGGAAAGAAGAATTTTAGAGGGCATAGTACAATCATACACCCCAGTTAAGCCGGAGTCATCTTGCGTTAAGATGAATATTATGCTGGAAGATGAAAATCCTATTTATCAAAGACCCAGGCGATTAGCGCCAAAAGAAAAGGAGTCCGTTAACAAGCAAATTCAAGAGTGGATGGATGAAGGGATCATCCAAAACAGTAGCTCCAACTACGCAAGTCCAATTGTTTTGGCCCGCAAGAAGGATGGTAGCTATAGGTTGTGCGAGGATTTTAGAAAATTAAATGCTAAAGTTATAAGGGACAGGTATCCTCTACCCAACATCGAGGAGATTTTGGAAAGTCTGTTTAATGCATCTGTTTTTACGACTCTTGACCTACGAAACGGTTTCTTCCACGTGGATGTTGAGGAGTCATTCCGAAAGTTCACTTCTTTTGTAACGCCTGACGGACAGTACGAATTTCTTAAGGCACCTTTTGGCCTTTGTAATTCGCCATCAGCTTTCCAGCGATACATCAACACCATTTTTCAAGGACTTATTCGCGATGGTATTGTGTTAGTATATATGGATGATCTGATCATTCCTGCGAAAGATGATGAGGAAAATATTGAAAAGTACCGGAAAGTAATATCTACCTGTGAAGCTAACGGGTTAATAAATAATTGGAAAAAGTGTACATTTTTGAAAAGGACTGTCGAATTTCTGGGACACACGGTTGGAAACGGCGCTATTCGGCCTTCGGAGGACAAGGTTTTGGCAGTACGAAAGTTCCCAAGGCCTAAAACAGTGCAGCAGATGATGAGGTTTTTGGGACTAACTGGCTTTTTTCCGAAAATTTGTTAAGGGATATGCTCTTATCGCAAAACCTTTATCGGATCTGACCAAACGGGATCAAAAATTCATATGGAGCGAAAGCCAGGAGTCCGCTTTTCAGGATCTGAAAGGTAGATTGTGTGAGGAACCTATCCTCAAACTTTTCAACCCAGCGTTACCTACGCAGTTACATACGGATGCCAGCAAAGAAGGATTTGGCGCAGTGCTACTGCAGAAGCATACAGATGAAAAGTTGCATCCAGTCTTTTTCCAGTCTTAAGCTACAAGACCACCAGCGCTGAGAGAAACTATTCCAGCTATGATCTTGAGGTTTTGGCAGTTATGAAAGCGCTAAAGATGTTCCGGATCTATTTGCTAGGGCTTCCCTTTCAGATTTTTACTGACTATCAGCCATTTAAGCTAACCATGGCTAAAAAAAAAACACATAACAGCAGAGTAGCTAATTGGGCAATGCAGATCGAAGAGTTTGAATGTCAGATACATCATCGTGCGGGCAGCTCCATGCGTCACGTAGATGCACTTAGCAGATTTCCAGCAGTGCTGAGGGTGGAGGACGGAAAGATTCAGCGGGTTCGGAAGGCTTAATTGGCAGACGAAAATTGCGCCGTAATTCTTAAATTGTTGGAGACGCAGCAGTATCAGGACTTCGAAAACCGTTGTGGCGTTCTGTATAGGTTTGCGGATGGATTACATCTGTTGGTTGTCCCGAAAAGTATGAGGAAGGAGGTCATTAGTAGCGTTCATGAGCGAGGCCATATGAGTGCCAAAAAGGTTGAAGCTCTTATTCGACAAGTTTATTATATTGCGAATTTGTCGGAACATGTGGCAAATGTCATCAAAAACTGTATTGCGTGCATTTTGGTCTCAAAAAAGCAGGGACGTTTGGAGGGATTTCTAAACCCCATCATGAAACCAGATGTGCCCCTACATACATACCATTTGGATCACCTCGGACCGCTTCCAACATCAGCTAAGTCATACAATTACTTACTTGCTGTTGTGGACGCGTTTTCGAAGTTCACATGGATCTACCCAGTGAAAGGCTGTACTTCGGATGAGGTCTTAAAGAAGATGGAGTTACAAAGTGAAACTTTTGGCTACCCGAGACGTATCATCACAGATAAGGGATCAGCATTCTCGTCTAACGAATTTAAGAATTTTTGTGAGGATAAGAGAATTTCGCATCATATGATTACAACCGGAGTACCTAGGGGTAACGGACAAGCAGAGCGATTGAATAAAATCATTATTGAAGTTCTGGCAAAACTTTCTTTAGAGGAACCGACGAAGTGGTACAGATTTATCAGCCGTGTGCAGAGTGCTATCAATTCTACAGTATCCCGGAGTACCCAGAGAACACCTTTTGAGCTACTGATCGGTGTTACTATGTTCAATCCAGATGACTTGGTACTTAAAAGTCTTTTCGAGCAGGAGATGTTGCAACAGTTTGAGGACGAGCGGAAGGAAATTCGTGAGCAAGCAAGAGAACAAATATCCAGAGTTCAGCAACAAAACCAGAAGATTTTCGACAAAAACCGAAAGAACGCGACACAATACAAGCTGGGTGATTTAGTTGCGGTTCTACGTACTCAGTTCGGAACTGGTTTGAAGTTGTATCCGAAGTATCTGGGTCCATATGAGGTGACGAAGGTTAAAACAAAAGATCGGTACGAAGTAAAGAAACTTGGACAATATGAAGGCCCGAATTTAACATCGACAGCAGTAGACTACATGAAGCCTTGGAGAGGCTACGGCGCAGAAGACAGCAGTGATGAGTCGTCTGGGGCAGACGAGATTCAGGATGACCGTGTGGATTAACCCAATATCCGCATTTGTAAATTTTAGTAAAGTTGAGAAGTATAAAAGAAAAGATAGTTAGTATAAGAGAAAAAGAATAACGAAAAAAGAAAAGAAATAAGAATAGAAAAGTCAGTCAGTCAAGCAGTCGATAAGCAACCGCAAAGTTGAAAAGAAGCCTAAGCTAAGACCCTATTTACCTATATAGGTAATTACAAATTAGCATTAATCTTACAAATATGAATTTTGAATTTTAAAATAATAAACTTAAAAATTAACTCGATAGAAACCGGAGTGTTCATTTATTGAAGTACGAAGAATTTTCAGCATAAAGACGCGAACGAGAGACAACATGTATTTTCAATACAAAACTTGCAATCCCTACTGTCATTTAAAACATAATGAACTATTATTTACCTAATGTTAATAATTATTAACAATCATTAGCTTCTCCTTAAAATTGCATGATTTAACGCACTTGCTATTACAAAGTACGAGTATGTACCTATTATTATATAACAGCATTGCAATTCTATTTTCTGCACTCTGCAAGTCAGTCGTCTTTTTTTTTATCCAAGCGTAAGCACGCAAGGCAAATAAACTTGTATTTAATGTTGATGGTCCGTGATTTTAATTTTTTTTGTAGATTTGCGAATTTGCTATTCAATTTAAAAAATATTAAATTGACAAAACAATCTCCTTGTCCGGTAAATATTAACATATAGCGGGTATCCTTTAGATTCCTTTCCCACACCTCTCGATTTCCTCATTGTTGGAGTTGAACATATTATGCTGTTCGACTTGCTCTAACTGTTGGGTTCTGAGCTGCAATTCAGCAATTAGTTGATTTTGATTTTCCATAATTCTATTGCTATCGTGGATTTGGATCTTTTCTTGAACTTTTGTACTGCACTTGTGATTTTTCTTTTGTCTTTTGCTTTAATTTGTGTGTGTAGTCTTTGTCCATTTGATGGTATGTGTTGAGCATTTTTTTTTTCGCTTATGTTTCTTTAAGTATGTACACACACTAATCTTTGTCGATTTTAAGGTATGTATTGCAAATTTTATTTCGCATTCTTACTGATTAACGTGTTTATTAATTGAAATGTTTAGAAACTCTTATATTTAATTAATGTTACACTACGTAAATTTGTTTCACTGGACTCATATTTTAAAGGAATCCTACCGACTGCGTAACGCACTTTTACAGAAAAGAAATCGTTTCTTCGGAGATGTTAAGTCTTACAATTAATTCGGGATACTACACACATTTCGTGTAGTTCGCCTCTATTTGATACATTATTGCATTATTAATCCGGAGACGCACTGTCAGCGACTTTAAAAGCACACCTATTTTATGTGGATTCAATAATTGATGTTGCAATAATAATTAATTATAAGAAATTTTGAAACACTTTGAGTTATTGACCGGATAAAGGTGTCGTATTTATCGTCTGGTGCTGGCGTTTGCATACATGTAACTCGGGCGAAGCCGGGCGGGTGTAGCTAATAGTAAATAAAACTGCTAAGTAGCATAAGTAAAACATATTACGCGAAACGATTGAATGAAAACAACTCTTTTTTGATTTCAATTGAATTAAGAAACTTTGTGTTTTAGCTGATATTAGCCGTGTTTCTTTGCACGCGGATATAGGCATGGCATTAAAAAACGACCATCGCCGCTTAAGAATTCATCAAAAAAAAAACTAGGCAGCACACATGCACCTATGACGTTTATTAGTGACACAGCTGTAAGTTGAGTTAAGAATTTTGTATTGAAAATCGTGAAATTCAAAAATATTAATTTCCGGCAGTTGAAATTGAAAACACGAACAATATATTCGGCGGGATGTGTCAGTGGTCGGCGGGATGTCAAACTTTGACATTTCCTGAAAAATTCATCGCAGCAGTTCATCAGAATCGAAGAAAGTGGGTTTTGGAAGCACTGTTTATCCCCGCTAAAGGACTTAGCGGCGATAGCTATCCCCGCTAAAGTTAGCGTATATAGGATAAGTTGTTGTTGTATTTTACATGCAAATTTCAAATTATCCCTATATCCGCGTGCAAAGAAACACGGCTATTGCCGATCTTCTTGACAAGAATAAATAGAGCAGGTACATATAGACTCCGCTGCAATTGAATAAGCACAAACATTTTCTAAGCTACATTGTCCATTTTTTCAAAACCTTGTGCCGTAATATATCATTTGATGATGTTAACTGTTTGCTTATGATGTTGAGAAAATAAATCGGAAAGAATAATTTAAAAAGTACCGCTATTTTTTCCCTGGTTTCCTTGCAAAGCATTCAATATGGAAAAATGCAGTTTTATTCAGATTGCAGGTTATTTTCCTGGAAACCTCCAGTCAGCAAATCTGCAGAGGCAAACGATAAGTTCCCACCGACCTGGTCACAGGACACCTACGTCTGCACTCTAGATTCCTGGAAAGCGCCGACTCAGCGTCTGCTATTCACTACACTTGATTTGTTTACCTTAGGATATAAATACTTGTAAAATTTAGATTAAGATTGGAGTTCAAATAAAGTATTCATTTCAAACGGTCATAGACCGGATAAAAAATATTTTTTTTACACAAACCCCGCGGATAAAACCATAACTTATATGTATGTATTTTTAAAGTCTCTTTCGCCTGAACTATTTTAGCTAACTTATAAATCAAACCATAAATCAAAGCTAAATAAAATTATAAATAACATCTTTTGAAAAATATGTTTGACGCACATAAATCATGCAATTCATTGCGGTTGTTCTGATAATGACCACCTGAACAAGATGTTCAATTTATTATTGAACTCTCCCAACAGAACGGTCGTCCACCTGAAGCTGAAGTCAAGCACATGTTTTATTATGTTAAATTGAACAACCGAAAAAACCGATACGAGGAGAACACACAAGCCCGCACATGTCCTGGTGTCATTGTAGGTTATCCGAGGCCAGTCGGCAAGCCGGCAGCGTGGCGTTGTGCTCCAATTTTTTCTGCATCCTCTTGTTGACCCACAAAAAACGGAACAGAAAACAAAATCGTACCGCCTTCCAGATGTTAAAACAAGCTGCGAGGCTGCAATTTTTTTGATGCATTTTGGTAGCTTGCTTTACACAAACAGATATAATCTGATTTATCCTGGCCGTTCGTAACTAAACAGTAGGTACATCTACTTCAGTGGGTGCTCCTGGCAAGTGGGTTGTTCTCTTTGATTTATTGCTTATGTTTGCACAGGCAGATTGCGGAATACAATTTAAAAGTAACATCACGGAGTTGTTTTATTTTTGTGCTGTATCCCAAGTTAATATTTTCTTTTCCACGTGCCACGCACAACACATGGTCCACCTCATGGGGATAAAGGTGTGCGCTAAATTTGACATACGCGTATGGCAGCTCCTCGGCTGCAATGCAGCGGATGAGTGCAGCTAAAAGGAGGACGTATTGAGGAAGCAGTATTAAAGATGACTGACAGACCATGGTGGGTATCACACATCATCTCTTGCGCGTTGGATCCAGGGTGATGGCTACATCGGTTTGTAGCTAATTTGTTATGCCATCACGCACGGCGCACTATGCCAGTTCCCCTTTGGAGAACACATATGCTTCTAACTCCGCAACGTAAACGATTGAGGAAGTGCATCGCAGTAATGTCGTGGGACGGACGTTTGAAGGCCGTTGTCCGCCACTGCTGCTGCCACCATCGACCAAGCGGATGGACTCATTAATTTATAATCCACGCAGCGGATGGGCACAATTGCGTGATTGAGTTGACTTGACCGTTTTTCTGCTATTTTTCGGAGAAAAACCTTCCTCGTATCTAATGAGTGTAAATGTGATAGTATCTGTGAGGAAGCCCGGGTTATTAAAATATTGTTTTGTTTGAATAATTAAATTCCTAGGGGATACTCGGCCTGGCTACTCTTTGCTTGTACGCATTTCCGGATTTCGGTGAATGAACAAAGGAAATTCAAATGCATTCGACATGCCACTGTCGCGATGTTTTGATATCTGTCCATACTTGGAGAGATTTGCATTTGAATTGATAGTTAAATGCTTTGTTCTCGAACGGTTATTGTAAATTGTATGGTAACTTTGTGTTTTGGCTTTTAACAATGTAATTATTGTTGGGGATCCAGGTACGGTCGTAGAAACTGTATAGCTTCACAGTAAGCACAGGAAGCATTCTGAACTTTTCTGAAAGTGTTCCATTGGCACTAGGTAGGTAGGTAGGTGTGTCTGTTAGGGTTTTGCTTTAATGACAGAAGACAGCATTGCGTTTTGGAAGCTTTAAATTAAACTTGTTTAGCTACACCTAACTAGGTTATGCTGTCGAGATCGGAATTCAATGAGCTTAACATACTGCCGTTCCAGTTTCACACCCGAAGATGAGGGGTGTGAACCAAGAAACGAATATGAAAAGCTCAGGGTATTGTCATCGGCAAAGGAGTGGATTGGATTAGAGGTAATAGACAGGAGAAAGAGAGGCGGAGACAAAATAGAGCCTTTTGGAACACTAGCATTTATTTGGTGAGTTTTAGACTTGAAACCGTCCAAAACAACTTGAATTGAACGGTCCGAAAGGTTATTTCTAATCCATTGAAGAAAGGTATCATCGATTCCAAATGCACGCATTTTCGACAAGATAGCTTGGTGCCAGTAGCGACGCGTGCCAAAAATCTGTAGTCGTTCAGTGAAGTTTTAATTGCTACAGCTGTTAAGATCATTTTTACCAGTAAGAAGACATTTTGAAATTAAATAAAAAAATAACTAATAAATTCATGACGATCAAAATTCAATGATCAAAGAAATAACGCAAAAAAATTGTGAGCCAGGACATTCTTGCTTGCAAGAAGTAGACGCTGTGGACGTCATTGAAAAATATTTACGAAGTGTCGAAATCCCCAGCCAAGTTACTTTGCGCCTTTTAAAAACAATGAATTTTCCCAACGTTAATTTAAAAATTATGCAAATGAACCAAAAGGATTTTAAAAACTAGGCTTTCAAGACTGAAAACCTGGCTTATAAGCAGATCCAGTTCTTTAAAGTCAAAACTCTAATTTACAACGAAGAGAATACTTATAAAATAGGATGTAAGACTTCATTTAAAGAAGCGTTTTGCACTTATTATCATTTGACCAAAATCACCGGACGTTCTCAAAACCGAACCGACGCAAATTTTTGGCAAAAAGAGCTTCGTATAGCTCCATCAAAGGCCATCGACTCCAACAAAAAAAAAAAATGATATAAAAAGTATGATTGCATATCTCGATAAAATTGAAGATAAAACATTTCATCGTGCAATTTTAAAAATTATTTAAAACTTTGATCTTTTTATAGAGTATTTTTGTTCCTACTTAAATGTTAATTAAATTAATATTTAAAAATCAACTGCACTGTGAACAAATAAATGTGATTTTTTTTAAACTTACGAATACCTTAATGTTTAGACACGAATGTATTTTTTACCAAATGAAATAATGAATTATTTATTTATTTTTTTTAGAATTGTAACTTTTTTATTTTTACTTTTAATGTGTAAACATTTTTGCTTTCGTTGATGTATAAATATATTTTTTCTCGGTAGGGGCTAGTTGGAAATATCTAGCGTCACCATCTGATTTTGTCATCGTCAGATTTCGTCATCGTCAGATTTTCCCGTTAATTTTCATTACCACGTGAGTTACTCGCTGCTCGACAGATCACCGCAATTAAACGACGTTTGGCGCGGTTAGTACGTAGATGGAGAACCGATTGAGAACAACCGCGTGTCGATGTTTTTTTTTAATGTGTATTTTTTATTTTATATATTTCGTTATTATACATATTTTCCAGTTTTAATTATGTTCAATTTTAGAGATTATTATGTAATTACGAAACACCGGAAAGTTGTGTGAAAGTAGATTTGTTTTGAATAATATTGAGGTTGTATAGCTTGAAGTTTGTTGTACATCAGTTGGAGGTAAGAGGAAAAATATCGATTATACTTCGGTAACCGATGGCCGATTGAAGAATGTCACTTTTAGTTGTAATAAGGTTATTTACCAAGTGGTCCTTGGATCGAAGAAAGGATATTTTTCTAAAATGCCGTTAGAATCCACACGGTATATCTGTGTTCAATGCTATTTGACTAAGAGGTCCTTGCAACAACAAAAAAGGTCCTTAAAAGTCGAAGAAAGGATATTTTTCCAAAATGCCGTTAGAATCCACGCGGTATATCTGTGTTCAATGTTATTTGACTAAGAGGTCCTTGCAACAACAAAAATGGTCCTTAAAAGTCAAAGAAAGGATATTTTTCCAAAATGCCGTTAGAATCCACACGGTATATCTGTGTTCAATGTTATTTGACTAAGAGGTCCTTGCAACAATAAAAAACGTCCTTAAAAGTCGAAGAAAGGATATTTTTCCAAAATGCCGTTAGAATCCACACGGTATATCTGTGTTCAATGTTATTTGACTAAGAGGTCCTTGCAACAACAAAAAAGGTCCTTAAAAGTCGAAGAAAGGATATTTTTCCAAAATGCCGTTAGAATTCACCCGGTATATCTGTGTTCAATGTTATTTGACTAAGAGGTCCTTGCAACAACAAAAAAGGTCCTTAAAAGTCGAAGAAAGGATATTTTTCCAAAATGCCATTAGAATCCACACGGTATATCTCTGCTCAATGTTATTTGACTAAGAGGTCCTTGCAACAACAAAAAAAGTCCTTAAAAGTCGAAGAAAGGATATTTTTCCAAAATGCCGTTAGAATCCACCCGGTATATCTGTGTTCAATGTTATTTGACTAAGAGGTCCTTGCAACAACAAAGAAGGTCCTTAAAAGTCGAAGAAAGGATATTTTTCCAAAATGCCATTAGAATCCACACGGTATATCTCTGCTCAATGTTATTTGACTAAGAGGTCCTTGCAACAACAAAAAAGGTCCTTAATAGTCGAAAACAGGATATTTTTCCAAAATGTCATTAGAATCCGCACGGTATATCTGCGTTCAATGTTATTTGACTAAGAGGTCCTTGCAATAACAAAAAAGGTCCTTAAAAGTCGGAGAAAGGTTACACAACCTGCAACTAATAGCTACTAACCACCGTCGATTGCATTTTTAGCGCAGCTAATTTAACTACGTTAGTTACTTAGTTGTGGCGTTAGCTAGATAACAAATTACGTAGCTAACGCGCAACTGTGCCTACATGTTTACACATCAACTATACCGTGAGTGCAGCGTGGCTCACACCTTTTTTTTTGTTTATTTTAAGTTTGTTGAGAATAAATTTTTTTTTTTAACAGAAAATAAATAATTCAAAAAATAAATCTGAGTTTATTTTTGTTTTTAAATAAATAGGTACCTAAGTATGTTTTTATATTGTCGTATGTAATATACTAACAACATTTAAATTTGTTCTATTTTTGTCGTATGTGTGATTATTTTGTCGTATGTGTTTGGGTAACCAGCAAATTTTGGTTAAACCGTCACATACAACAACGGCATATTGAGAACAATTTACCCTTATTCCTTCCTTTATCAGAATATTATATTTATTTTCACGTTTCTGAGTTACCAGATGTTTTCTGTATCAGCCATTCATATTTTAAAAAATTTCACCGTATAGTTTTTGAACATAAAATGTTTGAACTTAAAATGCGTTTCCCCAAAAGTAGCAAATTGTAACTTACGACAATATTTTATCCAGGCGACGTTATATTGTTGCATGTTTGCTCAAACTGTGACATTCAGCACCAATTAGTCAACTTGCAGCGCCATCTCTATTCGAGAGCCATATTACCATAAGATAATCGAGATTTGGCAGCATTTGAAAAGCAATTTGAATAGCTATGGAATAACTAGTACATCAGTTGGTCTCGAACCTTCTGAACTCAACGAGTCTGGAAATTTCGAGAGGTGTCACTAGGAGATATAAAAAGGTGTCGCAGGAGCACCCAAGACATTCTAGTTTTGAACCGCGATAAAGAAATGCGATAGATGACAGTAGTGAAAAGTATAGAGAAAAAGTGGAAGTATTGAATAAGAGAAAAGTGATTGTTTATTTAAAGTGATTAATTGTGAAAGTGAATTGTTGGATTAAATAAGTGAATTATTATAATAATAATCAAGAATTAAAAGACATTGAAAGAGAACTAATAAAGATTAATTAAAGAGAATTACGTTTTATATTTTCGAATCCTAGCCTGGATGTAACATTGGTGTCAGAAGTGGGATAAAACGTATTCAGTGTGAAATTAAAGTAAAGTGAATTCGTTTAAAAAAACAAAAAATGGGATAAACATTGAAATTACTACAGCTCAGTATACCGCAGTTAAAAGCTGAAATAGAAAAGCGGAATCTCTCCACAGCTGGAGGAAAAAGCGAGCTGGTGCTTCGACTGCAGGAAGCTGTTGAAAACGAAGGAGAAAACCCCAAGTCCGTTTTGTTCGACGTAGCAGAAGAACAAGTAAGTACAGGCGTTGATATGACTGCTATGATGGAATTACTTCTGGCCAAGTTTGATGAACAGAAGAATTCCCTAGAACAACAGACAAATTCTCTAGATTGCAAATTGGAATCAATGGACTCTAAATTTAATGAACAGAAGAATTTTTTAGATTCCAAAATGGAATCAATAGACTCTAAATTTGATGAACAGAAGAATTCTCTAGATTCCAAATTGGAATCAATGGACTCTAAATTCGAAGAACAAAAGAATTCCATAGTTGCCGCCCAAAAGAGCGCTGTGGAAGGTTTTAAAAATGTTCTCGAAGGAAAACTCGAAGAAATTGACCACAAGTTCGAGAAGGTTGAAACCAAATTCGACGAAATCCATCGACGTTTCGCAAGCATGAAACAAACTTCGAGAACTTGGCTAAACAGCTCGAGAAAGAGAAGAAGCATAAGGCTCGAGAATATTCTGCGGACTGTCCGAGAATGAAAGAAATACAGCCTCCTGTTTTCGATGGTCAAACATCATGGCCAACTTATAAGAAACAGTTTGAAGCAGCTTCAATGGCGAACAGCTGCGACAACGAGGAAAAGTCAAGTGCGCTAACGCTCGCACTAAGAGGTACAGCTGCGGAGTTACTCCAAACCGTCTCAGAAGAGAAGCAACACAACTACGGCGCCTTGTTCAAGGCTATAGAGATGCGCTTCGGTGATGAGCATATGCAGCAAGTGTACAGGGTCCAGCTACGCAGTATAGTCCTGAAGAGGGGAGAAACACTCCGACAGCTGGTGAGGTTCTCATCAATTAAATGGCTGTGGAGGCGTTTATAAAGGGTCCGCCAAATAACTTTTTTTTTTTGAAAATGCTATGAAAAAAAACTACTGAATATTTTCTCAAATTTCTTTTTTTATTTGAAAGTACAATTTCATTCAAATGGCTGCCTCGGCTGGCCATGCAGTAGCCTACACGATACCAAGGTCTTTATGCAAAATTCGTCTCAATTGTTCAATTGTTGAGAACGACGGTGAATTGATGTTGATGGCGCTGCACGCACACTTTCTGCCACAGCAGCAATATTCTCGGGTGTACGCACTGTTTTTGGCATTTCACGCTTTGGATTATCGATGTGGATGCCAGTTTCTTTCACTTTTTTCACAAGATAATGAACATACGGAGCTGACGGTGCTTCTCTTCTTCCAAAATCCGTACGCAATTTTCGCACACATTCTGCAACATTACCATGATTTTCAAAGTAATGTCGCAATATTTCCCAGCGTTGTTCAAGCGTATACACAACCATATTCGTTCAGCGGAAGGATAAAACTAATTATCTGTCAAATCAGGCATGAGCTAAGTGTTACCATTCACGAAATAAGCACTAGTTGAAAAAAAAACGTTAGATATCGGACCCTTTACAAGCCATTTAAGATAGACAACTGCAAATGGCCGTAAGAATGGCGGGAAAGAGAAACCTCGCAGAGGCACTAACATTTGCTTGAGAATGCAAGCTGCTGATCAGGCATCGCATGTGTTCCACCGCGTAAGGGAAATGACAGCCGTTGAATGCCCATGTCAAAGAACAGACATCGTAGACCGGAACAGAGATAACAGAGGTGAAATGCGCTGCTGGAAATGCAACAAAATAGGGCACCTACAGAGACAGTGCAGAGCTCCACCCAGACAAGGCATTTGTCCACATTGCGAGTCTAGGAGGCCAGCAGTTGGGAAACGTGTAAGGAAAGTTGGTTTCCGGAATCGAATACAATTCAAGTCTCCCAAACCAAACGAGGAAACCAGAACCATCGACACCGGTTACACTGTTTCCATTATAAGGAGGGACATCGTCCGTCAGTCTTGGTTGCACAACACCAGCAGTAACTGTCTGAAAACATCAACAGGAGCGACAGCGAAAGCGTATGGAGAAATCATACTAACAATAAATTTGGCAGGATTAGCAGTCTATCACGCTTTCCTAGTAGCCGATATATGTATGTATGTGACGAATGCATCATTGGAATCGATTTAATGAAGGCGCACGATGTAGTATTTTACAGTGGTACGCAAGTACTCAAGTATCGAAACGTAGAGATTCCGATGGTGTACGGGAACGAGATACAGGAAAGAGAACTCTTCACTCCAACGCAGATGCCCTTTACCGGCGGCCCTGCAAGGCTGATTGTAAAAAAAGTATCAGTCCAACGGTTGAGGGCTGAGCCCATTAGCGGCTGGAGTGCACGGGAGATCCGGAATGCTCAACAGGAAGATCCGGATATCGAGCCGATTCTCGCCTTAAAGGAACATGAGGGCAAGCCGGACTGACAGCAGACCTCCAATAAGAGCCCGGAACTGAAGGCATACTTGGCACAAAGGGACTCACTTCATGTTCAGGATGGCATTTTGAGAAGGAAAACTAGGGATAAGATTCGGATATCCAGCGACCGCATGAAGACGAGGTACGTTACCAAAGCAACCACCAGAGGATTCCAGGACGGAGATCTTTTTTACATACAGCTCTATCAGTTCTGTGTCGTGGAGTGCTTAAAGCAAG
This sequence comes from Portevinia maculata, assembly GCA_949715645.1. Classification (NCBI taxonomy): domain Eukaryota; kingdom Metazoa; phylum Arthropoda; class Insecta; order Diptera; family Syrphidae; genus Portevinia; species Portevinia maculata. The sequence continues at coordinate 43,360,925 of OX454528.1, read as the reverse complement.
CAACTATCACGAGCAGAAATTTGCCGGCACTAAAAGTGCTCCCACAGGCTCATCATTTAGTGCAGGTGTTAGTAAGGACAAAACAATTAAAAATACAATAATTATGTACCTATAAAATACTAACACAAACACAAATCATGCAAATAAATTAAGACATTAAGGTATTATTGCGCAAAATATTTTTCAGCTTAATTTTACTAACATGCAAGTCAATCACATGATCATTTATATTATAGATTCTACTCATGCGACTAATAGGCTCATGCCTCCCATAATTCGTTCTATGATGGGGGCTAAACAATAAATCAACACTACGTAAATTATGTGCACCACACCGAAAATTAAAGCCAATAGATGACAGCAAATCAGGTGCATCTATTTGACCGGATATAAGCTGCTGTAAAAAAATGATATCGCTATTAAGCCTTCGTTGAGGAAGGGGTAACATTTGAAGAAGCTTAATACGCTGACTGTAAGGAGGAAGGTTAAAAGGATCATCCCATGGAAGTCCTCTAAGTGCAAATCGAATAAATTTACGTTGAATGGCCTCTATTCGATTTGAATGGATGTTGTAGAACGGCGTCCAAACTTGTGAAGCATACTCTAGAATCGGACGGACAAAACAATTGTACAGTGACATAGTAACGTATGGGTCATTAAATTCTTTCGCCCACCTTTTTACGAAGCCCAGCATAGAATTAGATTTATTAACAATAAAATTGATATGCTTGGCAAAAACCAGTTTGGGATCGAAATAAACCCCAAGATCCTTAAAATTATCAACATTACAAAGAATATGTTGAGACAAAGAATATTGAAAGGTGGACGGTATATTCTTTCTAGAGAATGTCATATGTTGACATTTAGTAGGGTTCAGGGATAAACCGTTTTTAGCACACCAATTGGCGAAGCTATTAATGTCAGATTGAATAAAAATTCTATCTTGCTGAGTAGTGATAGATTTAAATATTTTCATATCATCAGCGTAGATCAGGATATTACTGTGATTTATACATGCTTTAACATCATTAATGGCTAGTATAAATATAATTGGTCCGAGGTGACTACCTTGGGGAACTACAGACTCAGCTGTAAAAGATAGAGATAGCGATCCTCTAAATTTGACTTGATAAACCCTTGACCTAAGGTATGAATTAACCCATTTTATGAAACTTGGTGGGAAACCAAAAGCCCTGAGCGTAAACTCGATTATTTCATGGGACAGCTGGTCGAAAGCTTTAGAGAAGTCAGTGTATATGCAATCCATTTCGTCCTTATTCTCTAAATCATTAGAACAATCATGCAAGAAACTTAACAGATTAGTGACAGTGGATCTGTTTCTTACAAATCCATTGCGACAAAGAAATATTAACTTTTCGCAAACAATTTGTTCAAAAAGCTTAGGGATACACGAAAGCTTTGAAATAGGCCTATAATTAGTGATATGACCACGTTCGCCTTTTTTTAAATACAGGTGTGATAAAAGCACTTTTTCATACATAAGGGAATTTACCAGTACTAATGGACAATTCGAACAGATATTTAAGATATGGAGCAATTGCATGAATACATTTTTTAAGAACGATCGGTGCAATGCCATCAGGACCTGATGAATAATCATTCTTCAGAGAAGAAATAAATTTTAAAATTGTTTCCAAGTCAAATGAGAAGCTACTAAAACTTATTTGGGAACAGCTAGTTAGATAACTAAAACATTGCTCATCTATGTGAAGAGGGGTCACCCTTAAACGACTTACTGAAATAATCTGCAAACATATTGCTTGCATCTAGCGAATCAGCAGTTGTAGAGCTATTGTAAGTAAGTTTCGATGGATAACCGTCGGTTTTTTTCTTAGAATTAACAAAGCCCCAAAAAAGTTTGGGGTCCAATTTTAGAGAGCATTCCATTTTACTTATATAGTCAATATATAAGTTGCAGGATAAAGATTTGAATTCGTTGAATAGTGTAAGATAGAGCTCATGATCTGAATGGCGGAGACTTTTTAAATAGTTCTTCCAAGCCATATTACGTCTGTCTCGTATTGATTTGAGCTCTTTAGTGTACCAAGGATGGGACGTTTTCAGATTCTTAGAGGATTTCACAGGAATCACTTTTTTTCACTTTTATCATGCAGTTATCCATCAAAGAATAAAAGGAAACTACTGCATCTTCAATATTAGAAAACGCAGTAAGATTAAAATTAAAGCTGGAAATTTCATCAGAAAGCCTTTGAAAATTTGCTTTCCGAAAGTCAAAAGATTGCGAACGATCATACGAATTACTATTCTCGTACAAATGTGCGCCTAATTCAATAAATACATCCAATGGTGGATGATTATTATCTATGTTAGTTATACTGAAGTGGGATTCCAGAACCACAATACTAACAGAGTCAGAAGAAAAAACAAGATCGAGAGTTCGATTTTTGAAATTTTTTATACAGCTAGTTTGCTGTAAGTCAAAAGACAAGATGTTGTCCAGTAAAGCGAGCTCTTGTTGGGCAGAGTCAAAGGATGGGATGAGATGAGAATCATCCTCAGAAGGTACCCATCCAATATGTGGCAGATTGAAGTCGCCTATTAGTATGACAGTGCTGTCACAACAAGATATGTCAAAAATATAGTGCCATAGAAAGTTCCGAATACAAGGAACACAGACGATACGATGGAATGTACGCATTAACAACATATAAATGCTTGTTCTGAAGAGCAATTTTTACACAAATAATTTCGACGGTTAGTGGAAATGGAAAGTCAATCTTTCGTGACTCAAGGTTGGAACGAACAGCAATCAGGACACCTCCTCCAAGCGCTTTCAGGTCATTTTGATGACGATCGTTTCTGAATACGGAGAACTCATGATTGAAGAGTTCCGTGTCTAAGATTCCGGCATTAAGCCATGTTTCCGTCAAGGAGAAGATATCATGAGAGAGGGCTTGGGAGTTTAAATATACTTCAGCGGTTTTTGTGCGGAGTCCCCTTACATTTTGATAGTAGAGGGACAGCCTACTGGGTTTTTTTTACACTGACGGACAAACTTTCCTGCGACTTTTTGTCGACCGGGGAGTAAATTCTTTTACTAACGTATTTTGAAGCCATGTAGTACTATTGACAATTTTGAAAGACGCAACAAACCCATCAGCCTTACTGATTTTGGTGCATTTGATTGAGTCATCTTTTGGAATCAAATTTCTCGAGACCAGATGGTTCAAGACATCGTCTGAAGAAGTGTTTGGTTTTAGTCGAGAAATGAAAATGGATTTTGGTCTGGGAATCGATTCAATAGATGCAGATTCCGTACCTATGGAACGAATGATGCATGTGGGACTAACATTAGGAATGGGGGCATCGTTACAGAGTCAATGTATCCATGGCACGTTGGGTACACTGATTTTCTTCATTAGTCGGCAGCTCAAGGTCAGTAGACGTTGAGGCGTCTGCCGAACTATGAGGATCAGAGAACGTTGATACATTGAAGACAGCAGTTTTGAAGTTGTCGAGTAAGTCCTTACACCCTTTAGACAATTTTTGTATGTCAGCCTTGAATACTGACATTTTAAAAGCAATACCATAAGGCGATCTCCGAACTTTTTATTTTATCCATAAATGCGTTGGTTGAACCAACACATTTAGCATGGAACATCATGCTACAAGCGCCATAACAGGCAAAAAGGGGATTGGAGGAATTTTTTGATTCCAAGCATTTTTCAGCGCTGCAATCCATTTTAAAACTGGGATTACAAAAAAAGAGAAAAAAAAAGATATAGGTTTTATATGGAACCGGTATTGAACTCGCGCACTATAAATTGCAAGCACGACCCTTTAGCCTTTTTGACTTTTGACTTTGAAATTCATTTTTTTATTCATTGATAAATATCTACTTACATACTAGACAAAAATGATTAAATCTAACTTAAAATTAACAGGATACTTATTCTTATTTATTGGTCCTTATGCGAACGCTCTAAACTTAACTATATCTTAGAATTATTGCCTTTCGGCCTACGAACTATTTTACGAACTAATCTTACATATATATTCCTCGAGAAAATTTACTAAAACTCGGTATCATTATTGAGATTTTATATAAAACAAATTACAAACTACCTATTCTACTTACTTAAACTACTTAACGTATTCTAACTATAATTAGGATTCTGAGCACTCGTTGCCTGGCGCAATAAGTGGTCAAAATCCCAATTGCTTTCCGAGCGCCTGGCAGTCGTCAACGTGCACACGCGCCGCCGTGAGCCGACTGAAGCCTTACAGCGTCAGTCAACTCCCGGAAGCACCACCACACGTTGGCGAGCCCGGCCTCTCCCAAAAACGCCCTAGCTGACTTAATCTAACTTATAAGCTAAGAGGATGTTACCTAGAGTAACGCACCGTCCTGGGAGGGCATGTTGACCCCTCCCCCCTCAACAAGCCACCAAAATTCGGCGAATTGCTTTTCCGTGTCGAATCTATCCCTCTCCGATATTGCGGTACTAAAACGGAGGAGCTCATGAGCATTGGCGACGTCCCCGTCATGGAGGAGCCGCTTATCTCTCGCGCTGCGGTAGCGATGGTATAAGACCGGGATACCATCCCTCGTCTGTACCAGCCCTTTTGAATCAATATGGATAAATGCCTCTGGCGGGATAAAGCCAGACCGGAGCGTACTCTCTATGTACATTTCATTGGGGTAGTAAGCCCCAAATATCAGACTATTGTCGCTGGCCATCGCCCTTGCAACGTGCCTTCGAGTGACCTTAATGAGGAAATTGTCAATCCTATTCAACTGAGCCCCATCGTATAGGACCTTGTTGGGATAGTATTTTATATAGTTGGATTCAGGCGTTCGGAACAACCGGAGACAGGTCCTAAGACATTGTCTCTCCAAAACCCGAATCTTTTCCATATAGCTAGGCGCTATATTAAACCATAATGGACAACCATAAGCGATGATCGGCCTTATAAGGGCCACGTAGCAAATGACCTTCACTCTGGAGTCAAGTTGACTGCTATGAAACAGTCTCCTTGTTAGAGCATAAGCCTTCTTGGCCCCAGCAAGACAAGCAACTATATGTCTATCGAAATACAGATACTGGTCAAGCCAGATACCTAGATATCTAACTGCGCTTCTCACCGCCAATGGCTGCCCATTTTGTCCAATAATGGCCAATTTTTTCCAGTTTTTTCTGGTATCCCTAGAGGCCCCAGCCAATGGAGTTCTGAACAAGATTGTTTCCGTCTTCTGAAAGTTGATTTTCAACTTCCAGTCGTCGCAATATCGCTTAATTTGATCGAAGTCACGCTGCAAAAGGATATTAATGACCTCGATTTTAGGACCTGATCTGTATGCCACCAAATCGTCGGCATACGCTATAGCATGGCTGAGTGAACCCACCAGATCACTCGTGTAAATGTTAAACAGGATCGGAGAATTGACCGCCCCCTGCTGTAAACCGTTTTTAATTTCAAAGACTCTGCTCGAAGTCACGTTGCCACATTTGACAACGAACTTCTTTCCCATAAGCATATTATAAATTACATATAGCAAAGGTTTGTGCATCCCCCGCCTGGTCAACTTGTAGAAAAGTCCCTCTAACCATACGGTGTCGAAAGCCTTCTCAAAATCAACCAGACAAGCACCCGTGCATTGGCTCTTGCATTTATTCCACTGAATGTCGGAAACCAGTTTCGACGCGGCATGAATAGTGTCATGCCTCGCCCTGAAACCAAACTGGTTGTCCGGAATTATGTTATTGTCCTCGACCCACTTTAACAGAGCTCTATTGACAACCTTTTCAAAGACCTTGCTAATATTCGGAAGCAAGCTAATTGACCGGAGATTGGCAGGGTTCGTCCTATCTTTACCTTTTTTCGGGATAGGGTGTACCACAGCTACCTTCCAATGCGCCGGATAATGTGCATTATTCAGCGCATTGTTAAACAGCGTGGTGAAAATATCTACAGCCTCCAGAGGCAGGTGTCTCAATACGAGGTTTGGAACACCATCCATCCCCGCCGACTTTTTATTCTTTAGTGACTCGAAGATGCACAGAAGATCATCCTTCGACACGAACAAGTGCGATGCATATCGGCCATTGGCGACAACTGCATTAGCATGGTTTTCATCAGTGAACACGGTGAATCCGTTATTCTCAGATCGCCAATTCTCAAGTTCGGTGCGCAGATAGAAGTGGCTCACCAGAGCCCTATTCTCAATGTCGTGGTTACGGCGAACAGGATTGTTCACCGTATACACGGCCTCGAAACAAGCGCCCAGCAAATCCACTTTCTCCTGTGGGTCCTCGACCACGAAAAAATCGTCGTTTGAAGCGACACTTTCTGGACTTATTCCAGCAGTCAGTACTGTCTGTCTGTTCTCTGCTGTCTGGGAGATTCGAACACAAGGAATATCATTGTGATCTTTCCTCCTGAACAACTTATTTATCTGTGGGAACATATTCGGACTACAGGTTTTAATAGCCCGAATTTTATTGCCCCAATACAGACTTACAGATTTTCTGTAATTTTCTTTAATCAGCTGTTTCAGGATTCGGATCTCTGACTTCAGCATCCTAACCTCCGGGTCGTTGGGGTCAGCAAATTGTCTGTACAGCCGTTTAAGCCTCGAGAGCAGTCTACTTTTCTGTCGGTATAGTGCGTCGATTGTAGGGTTTCTGTACTTTTCTGTCTGGTCGTCGTCGGAACGTCCTACCCGAGGAATAGTTCGTTCCATAGTTCGTTTGATGGCGTCGTCCATTTGCAATAAATGCCGATCAATGTCATCATTTGTCATGTTACTGTTTGTCGGTGGGTCGATCCCACTCGAACGTATATCTCGCTTTAAAAATCTGGAGAAGCGCGACCATTGTGCCCTCCGATAATCGAATGAACACACACGACCCTTTAGCCAGCTGCACCAAGGAGGCCAGTGTTAGATGGGGACAAATTATACAAATAAAACAGTAATGAATTATTTTATGAAAATATTGTAGAAAAACAAGAGAATAAAATACTGAAATAAGCTACACATATAATTAAAAAGAGAAAAGAAATATTCTCTTAAAGTCAGATGAAATTACACAAAAAGAAAAAAAAAACATAGGGGCGGGCTACAGTCCGCTTGGGCGAACTGTTGGATACCCTATTCTTATTCCTATATCTCATAAGTGGGCGTGACAAAAATTTAAAGGATTTTATCGAGAAAACTAAGCTTTTGTAAATACAGTATAATCCCGATAAATCGTAGTGTCAAGGGACCTAGAGTTTATTGCGAATTAAAGGGGTTTTCGAATTAGCGAGATTACGAATTATTGAAGGTTTAAAAAATAAAAATACGATTTAAAGAATTTTATGTTTTAAATTGAAATTTAATATTTAACACAATAAAAACCAATTTTTCAACATATGTACTTACATAATAAATATGTATGTACAAAAAAAAAATCACAAATGGACAGACACTTATGTATACGGTTGGAAGTCAGCAATGTCAGGAAATTTACGTTAGCATAACGGTAACCGTTTTTGCCAGAAAGTCTGCTGCCATTATCTGCAGCTGCATGCATTTGCAAGGGTGAGAAAATCCCCTTTCGGCCCCGGATGTTACTCCAAGTCCTTTCTTTGTGATTAAACATAAACATATTGTAACAAACGTGATTCAGAGTATAGAGGATGAGGAATGAGACTTTTTTTCGAATAAACAGGGTTATTAACAGAGACTTACGAATTATAATACGTTTTATATGACTTTGCATATGGAAATTATTGCGAATTACCGAGGGGACCGAAATGCACTTTTTTTTACGAATAACCGGGATTTTTTCAAGGGACCTGCAGTTTATTTCGAATAAGAGGGGTTTACGAATTAACGGGGTACGAATTATCGAGATTATACTGTAAAAACGCTCCCTAGCTCAAACTTTGGTTTTTCAATAAAATTGTTTTATTTAATTGTGGGCGTGTCAGTAGGCGGATTTAAAAAAAATTTAAGTATGAGCATAAAGGGCACCTAGAGAGTATATACTATGAATTTCAGCTCCCTAGCTCAAACTTTGGACTTTCAAAAATAAAAATAATTGTGGGCGTGTCAGTAGGCGGATTTTGAAAATATTTACACATGAGCATAAAGGGCCCCTAGAGAGTATATATTAAAAATTTCAGCTCCCTAGCTCAAATTTTGGTTTTTCAAAAAAAATATTTTATTTAATTGTGGGCGTGTCAGTGGGCGGATTTTGAAAATTTTATGTCCCAAGCAGTTTTATGGGCCAAAGATCATATATAAAAAATTTCAGCTTTCTAGCTCAAAATTCAATTTTTCCCAAAATTTGTTTTATTTAATTGTGGGCGTGTCAGTGGGCGGATTTTGAAAATGTTATGTCCCAATCAGTTTTATGGGCCATAGATCATATATAAAAAATTTCAGCTCTCTAGCTCAAAATTCGATTTTTTCCAAAATTTTGTTTTTTTGAGTTTGTGGGCGTGTCTGTGGGCGGATTTCAAAAATTCTTAAACTTGATTATTTCGGGACCCTAGAGAGTTTATGGTTAAAATTTCAGCTCTCTAGGTCCAGTTTAAAGGCCTAATTTTTGCCGACGGACGGACGGACGGACGGACGGACATGGCTAGATCGACATTACTATCGATGCTGATCATAAATATAGTAACTTTTAGGGGTCTACGGGCAATATTAAGGTATGTTACAAACTATGCGTCAAAATTAATATACCCCTAGAATAGGGTATAACAACCGCTTACCAAGCAAATACGAAAAAGAAATTTGGGTAGGCTATACAACCCTCATCGCCGAAAAGGCATGTCGCCTAACAGCATGATTGGGAAGGACCCTATAAGATAGTGAAGCACATCAACGATGTTGTATACCGGATCCTGCGAGGAAGAGGCAAGCTGAAAGTTGTCCATGTGGATCGTCTCCATCGCTACCATGGTGAAAATATTGACGTCCTTGTTCGGGACGAACACGTTTAAGAGAGGGATATTGTTGCATGTTTGCTTAAATTGTGACATTCAGCATCAATTAGTCAACTTGCAGAGCCATCTCTATTCGAGAGCCATGTTACCATATACGATAATCGAGATTTGGCAGCATTTGAAAAACAGTTTGAATGCTATGGAATAACTAGTACATATGTTTTTGTCGAACCTTCTGAACTCAACGAATCTGGAGAGATTTAAACGTAATGTGCGACAAAAACTGAGAGATATACCGGTCATTATTTTCAATAACATAAATTTTGCTCAAATCGATGAATCTGTGAATGCTTTTACAAATTCGGTACTTGATAGCATTGAGCAATCTGTCCCAAAAAAATTAAACGTCGAGAAAATGGTAACGCACTACCACCCCAGATAGTTGAAACCATTAAAATTAGAAATAAATATAGAACTTTATGGATCAGGTGAAGATATCAATATTACTACTCTGAAATGAAAACTTTGAATGCAATTATAAAAACATTACTTGCCGATTTTAGAAATCAATCATGGAACCTTAAGCTTCAAGGTTTAGATAAAGGAAGTAAACCTTTTTGGAATATCATAAAAGTGGTTAAGAGGAAAAAAGCCCACATTCCAGCCTTTAAGATAGGTAATACAGTATTGCTTTCTAACGAGGAAAAGCAAGTGCTTTAGCAACTGAATTCTGTGCTAACTACTAAGTTGCAAGTAATTTAACTGCAAACAGAAATATTGAAAACAACGTTTTTCAATCAATACAATTCCTTAATACAAGTACTATCAAAGTTACGAATGATATTGTATCTACCGATGACTTTAAAGAAATTTTACATAGTCTCAAAAATACTAAATCACCTGGATTTGATGGACTAAAATGTTGTCGAATTTCTAACTATACTTTTCAATGCGTGTTTTAAAATAGGATACTTTCCAAATACGTGGAAAATGGCAAAAGTCATCCCAATCTCTAAACCGGGCAAAAATGCTTGCCTGCCTTCTAGCTACATGCCAATTAGTTTATTAAGCTCCTTAAGTAAGTGGTTAGAAAAATTAATAAAAAACAAACTATTGGAACATGTCGATCAGTTTGATATCCTGCCACAAGAAAAGTTTGGTTTTAGAAGACATCATAGTACTGTTCATCAGGTTGACAGGATAACAAAAGATATTAAAAATAATCTTACAATAGGAAAAAGTACAGGAATGCTCTTTCTTGATGTTGAAAAAGCGTTTGACTCGGTGTGGCACGAAGGACTCATTCACAAACTCCTTGTTTTAAATTTCCCACTTTACATAGTTAAAATGATTTCGTCCTTCCTTACAAAACGCACTTGCAAAGTTTCTGTAAATAATTGGTATTCCGATATATTTGAAATCGTTGCAGGTGTACACCAAGGATCCGTTCTTGGACCGTTATTGTATATTATATACACATACGATTTTCCGAAACCCCATAACTGTAAAACGGCAATTTTCGCGGATGATACCTGCATTTACTCAACAGATTCAATTGGTTCCTTAATTGAAACCAATCTGCAATCTGCTTTGAACTTAGTCAAATCATATTGCGATGACTGGAAAATTAAATTGAATGCTTCTAAGACAGAGGCTCTCTTTTTTACTAGGAAAAGAAAAGCCTGTTACTTTCCAAGCAATAGACTCCAGTTGAATGGGGTTCAAACTGAATGGAAATCGAGTGCCAAGTATCTTGGGGTACACCTGGACAAAACTTTGACCTTTAGTCTGCATATTCAAGAAACACTTAATAAACTTAACATGGCGATAAAAATCCTATATCCTTTTATAAATCGTAAGTCCACATTGAGTGTTGAAAACAAAGTGCTATTATTCAAAGTAATATTCCAAAGCATAATGCTATATGGTTCGCCCATCTGGCGAACATGTGGTAAGAGTCTTATTCGCATGCTGCAAATTATGCAAAATAAAATTTTAAAAATGATGCTTAATCTTCCCTGGCACTATTCTACCGAGGATCTCCATGAAGAGGCAAAGATTGAAAAAGTTGAAATTCGAATCGCAAAAATATATGAGCGATACAAAGTTTTGTGCGGTTGCTCGAATAATAACTTAATTTTAAATTTAACAACTTAAGGTGTTGTGTCTAATTTATATACATTACTGTGATATATATATTATTTTGATGTTCATAGATCTTATTTGTTAATTGTTAATGTACTATTTAATTACCCAATATACAAGAAAGAGTCAAGAAAGCTACAGTAGCACTTTTCTCTTGTAAAAAAGCAATTGGCAACAAGTGGGGTTTACAACCCCGCATTACTCACTGGCTATATACATCGGTGGTAAGACCAATTCTTACATACGGGGTGGTTGTCTGGTGGACTGCTCTAGAAAAAGCTATAAACCGCGACAAGGTGGGCAAAGTCCAGCGTTCAGCGTGTCTGTGCATTAGCGGAGCACTCCGTACTACCCCTTGATATATTTAGCATGCAAACAGCGGGATGTTCCGCTGTCCGCTTAAAAGCTGCCTCGCAGTGGACCAATAACAATATTGGCCAGTCCATTATTCTAGAATCCTTTAAGTCTCTACCCAGAAACATAGACTACACCATACCCCGTTTGCAGTTCGGAAAAAACTTCCAAATCACCATTCCTTCGAGATCATTCTGGGATGATGATGCATTTGCGAATGATAAATCGATCCATTTTTACACCGATGGATCAAAAACTAGCGATGGGGTAGGTGGTGGAGTCTTCTCAGAGAAGCTAAATCTTAACCTCTCTTTCCGTCTTCCTGATTACTGTAGCGTATTCCAGGCGGAAATTTTGGCGATAAAAGAAGTCCTGACGTGGCTGAAGAGGAATGTGATATCCTCGGAGGATATCCGTATCTTCTCAGATAGTCAGGCCGCGATTAAGTCCCTGGACTCAGTCTCTTCAAATTCCATCATAGCCCAAGACTGCCGATCATCTCTTTCCGAGATGGCAGAGCAGTTCAATATTCACCTCTGTTGGGTGCCGGGGCATAGGGACATTCCAGGTAACTGCAGGGCAGATGATCTCGCCAAAAAAGGAACCACATTACCTCCTTTACCTGATAAAGGTTCCCTAGGTATACCAATCGCTACTTGCAAACTCTTGTTTAAGCTATCCGCAATCGAGAGAACAAACCTTAGGTGGACGAGTAGCAATACATGTCTACCGACTAAGCGGATTTGGGCAAAGCTGGATCTGCGACGCTCTAAGTGTCTAATCTCATTAAACCGACTGCATATTAGCTCCACTATAGGTGTTATCACAGGTCACTGCTTAATAGGCAGGCACGCATCCAGACTCGGTGTGTGCTCAAATGACTTCTGCAGAAGCTGCATGGACGAGGAGGAGGAGGAGACTGTACTTCACCTTCTCTGCACGTGTCCTGCGCTCTCCCATAGAAGAAATCTCCATCTAGGGGACTTCTTGTTCAATGACACAAGCGACTTAACCAGCACTGGCGCTAGAAGTCTTTCGCGCTTCATAAGAAGCTCCTACTGGTTCAACGAGCAGTGAGGGTAATCCCCAGATCTGTGTGGTACCACAATGGACCTATCATTGGTCTAAGAGTGTTGGCTTGGCTTTGGCTGACAGCCACGTCTACCTAACCTAAGCGGCGATGGTCATTTTTTAATGCCATGCCTATATCCGCGTGCAAAGAAACACGGCTATACACAAGATCAGATGGTTTAAACGAAATGGTTGTTACAGCGCTCGATCTATGTTTTGTCTTGTTCTGTATTCGTTTCACACATCATACCAAGCTCGCCTCGCTCAAAAGCGTCTTGAACGAAATCGTCCATACAACTCGTGAAATTTTTTTTTTCTTTGTGCCTATACTTTCCATTGTATCATTTCGTTGCCGAATCGTTTGAACAAGTTGGAAAGTAGAGTTGTGTGAAAATGTTCAAATAGGAAATGCACGAGTTGGAATATGAAAAATTACAGCAATGGGAAGAAGAGTACCTATAAATATGTTATATATAGTTTAGAGAACGCAAAAACTTAGATAACTTCTTGTAAAAGTTAGTCGTTCATGACTTGAACAATATGAGGCTTCGCCACTGCTTGGTGCCAAATTCTGTCAAATGTCTTTGAAATATGAAGCGCAACGATCTTACTTTCACCATATTGGTGAAGAGATCGGTTCCACTTTTCGGTTAGATAAGTCATCAAATCACCATTGGACCTGTTGCTGCGAAAACCCTAATGCCGGTCATTAAGAAGTTTTCGGGACTCAAGATATTTCAAGAGCTGACGGCTTATCAGCGTTTCCATGACCTTGGAATGAAGGGAAGTTATTGCAATTGGTCGGTAGGAAGAGGGTGATGAAGCTTCGAATTTTTTAGGGACAGGCTGGACAAATGCTGTTTTCCAACTTCGCGGGAAGCACCCTGAAGAGAATGATAGATAGAAAAGCTTGCGCAGTGGTTTTGACAGCAAGGAAGAACACCTCTTCAGAACGATACGGGAAATACCATCTGGACCAGCGGATTTGTGGACGTCAAGATCTTGAAGAACTCTAGCCACTGTACGAGTGCGGAAGTGGATTGGTCCCATGGAGTATTCTACGCGCTCGAGTACAGGGGGAACCAAAGCACAATCTGGGAGCGTTGAACTGACTGCAAAGTGTGCAGCAAGCAGATTGGCCTTATCTATAGAGCTGACAGCTCGAATGTCATTGTAAATGAGTGTCGGGATAGATGATGAGGCCGAATTCTTGATGTTTTTAACAAATGACCAAAAGTTTTTACTACCCGTGGGACTTTGTAGTATTTTTTTCCTCACCTTTTGGTCATAGGAGAATTTGACACGATAAATGTGGGCATTGCAGTCATTTCTGGCTCGTTTAAACATTTTTCGGCTTTCCTCAGATGGGTTCAACGACCGATAGGTTACCTCTTTTAGCTTGTTTCCCTCTTTGCAGCTCGAGTCAAACCGCGCGTTTAACTTGGGTTTGATACTTTTTATCCTGTTAGGGTGAAAGACTTCATGCCCAGGTGAATTATGTTTGTGCCCATATCAGCAGCAGCATTAACGTCGCTGTCGAGGAAGGACAGCTACCAGTTAAAACTCTTAAGGAAACCTTTTAGTTTTACCCAATTGGCATGGTTTTCTATAGGCCAGTACCCCGTGATGATCACTGTTATTCGGGAAATATTTTTTTTTTCGGGTTGTACATAGGAAGTCAATTGTTTTTGCATTATTGTAGTTTGGCCACATCTTTCTGTATATTACGCATGTTGTCAGCCTACTGCAACTAAGGTTGGGTTTCGTGAGGTATTCTTTACTGTACTTTACTGGAACCCAGATCTGGATAACCTTGAACTGATCCTTTGGCATTCTATAATTTAGATGATATAGTGACTGACGCGATCGCTTTAATGGCAGCCTGGCTGCCAATAAGTATAGCGATTGTATCGAACCGATGCAATATAGGTGCATATGTATAAGAATGTATAAGTATCAAATATGTAAGAGACAAGGATCTCACTCTCTGTGAGAGTGAGTCAGTATAATATAAGATCGCTATCGGTACAGACGTAGTACAGAACAAATAGCACGGTTCGAGTTTATTGTAAAATAAAGATTAATAGTCGGGTTTTTATTACTTTTTTTCCAGACTCTAAACAATATGGTGCGTTTTATTTCTCCTATCATAAATTACAGTCCGCTTCTATACAGCGATCTTTTCCTCGGCGTTATGTTTGGGTGGAGTTTGATTAAGGGGTCAGGCTTCACGGATAGTTAATAGCTTCGCTTAAAAAACTCAGGCGGTTTAAGAATTCCGAAAAAACAGTTCATTTTTGACCGTCGGCTTAGATTGTTAGAGCGAAGGGCTTTTTTTTTTTTTTTTTTTTTTTTTTTTTAAATAAAAAGAAAATCCAAATCCCAGAGCACTCAGACTCGGTAACGGTCCATTGTACTACCAGGCAGAAATCCTCCTTTTGGTTGTAGAGGCATGTGATTGGGTGGCGTATGTTGTTGTTCCCCATGGGGATTGAACCTGCACCGCACGGGTCACAAGCCAACACACTAACCTCTACACCGTAAACTTGTCTGGGTCCCGGGTCATAACGGGATCACGGGAAATGAGATCTCCGATGAACTTGCTAGACAAGGCTCAGAGGGGGACCTCTCAGGACCTGAACCAGCGATCTGTCTGCCTGCGTCCTCGGTCAGGGCTTCCATTGACGGTTGGGTTTCCTATGAACACAATCGCCGTTGGCATGACTCTCCAGGGTGCAGACAGACTAAGCAAATGCTCCCCGACGTCTGTGGGAAATCCGCGGCATTCTTGTTGTCTCTCAACAGAAAAGACTGCAGACAGACTACTGGCGTTCTTACGGGACACTACGCTTTTGCCAAACACCTTAAGGTGCTAGGCCTAAGCGACACCACCAACTGCGAAGCCTGTGGAGAAAGCGACGACACTGCGGAACATTTCGTCTGTGATTGTCCTGCTTTTGCTCGTATCAGGTGGCAGGTATTTGGTGCGGATATGGTGAGTGCTGTAAACCTAAGCTCCTTATCATTGAAGCGCCTTCTCGTTTTTCTTAGAAAAACGAGTAAATTCCCACAGTAAAATGTGGTGTGTCTGCCTGGCAGTACAATGGACCAGTATTGAGTCTGAGTGCTCCAGTGCAGAAAGTTTCACACATCCCGACAAAAAAAAAAAAAAAAAAAAAAAAAACCTCTACACCGTCGCCACCGAAGGGCTTTGTCACATATCCATTTTGCCATTCTAATCGTGTGTAGAGCTGCAAGTCTAAATGCCTTATGAAAGACATTCTGAGATTGATGTAGTCTGTTACGAGTTCTGTCGGTAGAGAAGTCCAGCATCCAGGCTCCTTTAGTCTGATCGCGCTGAGTGCTGAGATGTTTGTTATGTGTATGTCTAGAAGTAAAAGTTGCAGTAGGACTGTAAGGCCGACTGACGGTGTTGACCGTAGAGCGCCGTAGACTATGTTGACTCGAAGACCTCACTTTTTTTCCCATGTGCTAACATTAGTAAGAGCTTTTTCCATGATTTCCTAGTCACGAAGGGGAACATTCCTGAGGCCAGTACAACCATATCGGTAGCGTTCCCTACTGCCTTGATTCTTTCTCTGTCTAAGCTAAAGAGAATTTTGTTCATTACTATAAGCTAGAGTGGAGGTGAGATGACTCATCCTTGAGGTGTTTCCATATTGGCATATTTGGTTACACTGCTGTTTCCTAAAACTGCGTGAATGATTCTAGTGCTAAGCATAGAAAAAATCTAGTGACTTAGATGGTTTTTATTGATATGTGCGTTGAGATTTGTAGATTAATGGAAATTATATTATACCTCTCAGGTGGTTATCTAGGAGACGTTCGGGAGTCTTCAAAACAAAGAAAGTCAGGCTGATTGATCTGAAAACTTTCGCGTTTTTGTGACCTCGTCTGCCCGCCTTTGGATTGAAAACAACTCTCACTTATCTCCATGAGTGGGGTACATGGTCATGGAGTATACAATTCCTGTAGATCGGTGTGAGCCATGGACTGCTACGAAACTGTTTATTGCCTAGTAAATTTTATATTCGGTAAAGATGGATGTTATATATGTTTCCAGGCGCTGGGTTGTTTGCGTTGGAATTTGAAGGCTCTGCACTGTTATCTTTGCATCCGGTTAAATGGGTGTTTAATAACAGCTCTAGGGACTCTGTAGTTGACTCAGTCTATTCTCCGTGCCTCTTTCTTAAGAGAGATTTGCAGGATTGTCTTTGAGCGTTTCGATATATTTGCAGTACTCTATCCAGGACCGTTTCTTGGCCGCTCTGATAGAGTTCTTGTATATTTTTAGGCAATCTCAATAGTATTGCTCGTCTTTGCATCTGTAGCAGATGTTAAATGTCCAACGACCATACCACGTCGAGTTAATGGGTTCTCGTCAGATCACCGTAATGAAACGACGCTGGACGCGGTTAGTACGTAGATGGGGGACCGTTTGAGAACAACCGCGTGTCGTTGGCCAGTCCCATCTACAGAGTTGAGGTAGATAATATACGTGGTATCACAATGGACCTAAATTGGTCTAAGTGTGTCGGCTTCTGCCGACAGCCGCATAAACCTAACCTAACCTAAATGTCTCTTAATTCAGCTTTCTGAGATTAGTGATTTCCTTATGACACCAGCGAGGGAATGATTTTTTTGTTTCATCGGACATGAGACTTTGTACATTATATTGAAAGCTTTCTCGAAAGTCTCAAACTTTGTGTCTAGTTCTGAGGGGGAGATATTTTTTTTGCTGGGAGTCTAATGTAACCTAGCTTTGATAACTTGGGTAAACTTAGCCCAATCGATTATTTTAGAGTTACCGAAAGGTTTTGCGATCTCTAAGGCGAAATATACGTTGAAGAGTATCCAATTGTGATCTGAAAAAGATTTATTGTTGGATACTCTCCAATTGCAGAGTGTGTCATCTATAATATCTTCCCAGTCATTGAAGCTGTCCGTACTGGGAAAGATAAAGGTCGGGGTGCTACCTTTGTTACACACTAATAGGTTTTTTTCAATAATGTTTGACAGCGTATAAAAAGTATGAGTGTAGATTAACAGCAGCTGAGATAAAGATGCTTCGCATGACAGCAGGAGTAACAAAGATTGATCAAAGAAGAAGTTCCAAGATCCGAAGAAGACTTCACGTCAAAAAAACCTATCTCGAAGAAAATGGAGCGCGACCGGCTCAGTTAATACTGTCATGTTCAAAGAAGAGATCCTACGAAAAAATCCTGTCAAAAAGGCAATATCAAAACTCGAAAGAAAGCATATTCAACAATCAATAACATTGTTGTTCTACGGTCTCTTGCGCAATGGAAGTTGAACCAAAATAAAAAGCTGTATGCCTTTTTTGTAGATTTTAGGGCAGCCTTCGACACCATAAAAAGAAAATCATTGTTCTACAAACTTTGCAAACTAGGAATTTCTACAAATTTCGTCTGAACTATTGAGAAGACAACAACAGCATTTATTTATAACGGAAGAGAATGTTCTGAAAAGTTAGATGTGGAACATGGAGCGAGACAAGGCTGTAATCTAAACCCGCTGCTTTTCGCACTTTTCCTTGACGATATAGTCGAGTGGTTGCCCTGCGGAGTTGAATTTAATAACACGCGGTTCAAAGCTATTATGTATGCAGATGCCATTGTCATTCTGGCGGAGTCTCCAACTCTCCTACAAATGATGGTAAATAGGCTAGAGGAATATTGCAAAGTGTGGAATCTTGAGGTCAACACAGAGAAATCTAAAGTTATGGTTTTTTAAGAATGTCTCTGGAAGAACGGCAGGAGATGAAAAATGGAAATACAATGGAAAGGTGCTGGAAGTTGTGAAATCGTATACGTATCTAGCTATAGAGTTTACGTTCAACTTGAAGTTAGAGAAGCATATAAAAATTAAATTAAACAAGACTAAAACTGCAATATGCGCGACTTGGACAATTTTTAAGAACAAATTCATATCGCTCAATATCAAACAAAGAGTTTTTAACGCAACTGCCAAAGCGATTTTGTGTGGAGCTCAAGTGTGGGTTGTGCAGAAGTACGAGCTCGTTAAATATTTGCTTCGCTTTTTTCTTCGAAAAACCTTCATCCTGCCAGTCAATACACCAAAATATATGTACTATTTGGAAACTCGGCTTCCGATAATGTTTATATCGACGCTAAAACTTAATGTGGGTTACATTATTTGAGTGTTGCATATGGATAAGCAAAGTCTTCCAAAGGGAATACTACAGTTTGCAGTGCAGCAAAACACACTTTTCGTCAAGGGTTGGAATCGGTTAGCTGCGGACTGTGGCGTAGCTCTCAATTTGTCGGAAGTAAATGCAGACGCTTGGAAAAAGTCGTTGTATAAAGTAATTGCTGTCACTGATGAGAACGAAAGATATGCGTTCATAGAAAAAGTACGTTCATCTACGGAAAGACGATATTATTCAATGTGTAATCTGAATCTCAACGAAAGAAATTATTTTAACAGTAATTACAACAGAAATATTATTGGAACTATCTTTAAAATAAGAGGAGAATTATTAAAGCTAACCTACATGCCACATCGAAGTGAGGGATCTGATATCGGCATGCTTCGCAATCTACGAGGAATACGTATTTTTTTTTTTTTTATAATTTTGCGTGCGGTAAAGGGATTTCTTTTTTCTGTAGTACACAGTACCCTTATAGTGGAAACCTCAGCGCAGGCATTTTGTTTGTTGCTGTAAGTAGCTCCCAGGTCCCAGCAAATGATTTAATTGGCGTTTGTCCAATACTGATGGAGATAAGGCGGGCCTACTTCGGCAAAATTAATTTGCGATTGGAAGGGCTTGCTAACTAACTGAATGCTTTTAAATTCTTAGCGATTTTGCTCAATAATTTGTTTTACCTAAACTCAAAGTCTATCAAAATATTCCGATTTTACTATTCTAAAAGTCAAATAAGGTGTAACTTAACCAAAAAAAAAGTTATCAATTTTCGTTTTAACTAAACTACAAGTCCACTCAATTATCAAACAAAAAAAACCCTAATAAATTTTTATCTTTTTTACTGTATTTTTAACTAGTTTCAAAATTAGTACTAGGAAACTGTGTCTTTTTTACTTCAGAAATGTAAAACTAAATCTAATATGTATCTTAAACGATTTTAAAAATGATATTGAAACTCGGGCAGACGACAGTTAATTGTCATCTCCATTATAATTATTCAAGAATTTGAAATTGGAAATTGTGCGCAAAAATTTAAATTGAATAAATCTATCTATCTAGTTAAAGTAAGTGTGTTCGTATAAGGGCCGACAATTTAAAATAAGTAGTTAGTAAAGTAAGATATATTGATTTTTATCTAGCATTTAATTTGATATAAACTTATGATTAATATCTATGAATTTAAAAGTGAAAGTCCCAAATCGTCGTTTGATACACTTTGAGGGCTTATTATTCCAGCAGTCAGTACTGTCAATCGGTTTTCTGTTGTCTGGGAGATTCGAACACAAGGTATATTATTCTGATCCTTCCGGTAGCTTCATAGTTGGCTATGCTCTGGTGACATTGATATTAAACGTCTTTTGAACATCCGAGAGTAAATGTGCTATGACAAAGATTCTCTGTTCTCCATTCATTTTCGGCACAAAACCACATATAAACCTTCTATTCCAACTCAAACACACCTAGTGTAGGCCCTCGAGAAGTTTGCGGTAAAAACTATTCACTGGTCGAAAATGGACGTACGTAATTCATCGATATTTCTCTCTACATCCTGGTTCCTTGGATTATGTTTGAAATGTATTGAAGTCCCACATTCCGTAATACGTTCATAAATTAACGAATAAAGACCTCAAAATCCATCCTTATAGGCATAACAAGCAAACAATTTCCATCAAGTGGCGTCAGTCAATGTGCCTAAAACAAATTTCAGAACTCATGGATGTCTTTTATCCTCCAACAGTGTCTTCTAATCGGCTGAGTCACACTCCACTTGCAATGATCTTCACCGTCAACATAAATTTAAATTGATATGTCTTCGCATAAAATCGCCAAGCCCTATCCCCATCCCTAATTTAAATGCACCACTTCACTGCTTCCCAATTAATACAAATGTAGTCAAGCCTTCTGGTTTTATTGTTTCTCTTTTCGGCATAGGCATTTGTTAGGTCATAGTCCACAGTCCGACCGGCGCGGCGTGGCGTAGCGTGTTATAACACAGTCTTTCCCGCAGCATTCTTGGACCGAATAGTAATTTGCCATATCATAATGTATCGCCGGATAATGTGAGGTGGAGTGGAGTGGATTTTCTTCTAGCGGGCGATAAGGTCATTTCAATTAAACCCCTCATTTCGAATTGTGAGTGGACAGCTAAAATATCGTTTGTCGTCGAGGTTTTTGTCTTTATTTTGCATTTTCTTAGGCAACTATTACAATCGCTTTAAACGCCGACTCGAAAACAGACGCCCACTCGCGGAGTTTGCGGGAGCGTGACTTTAACTTGGCGGTTTTTATTCGTTTTCTTCTTTTGGTTCTTATTTTATAAACTCCCGCCAACGCTCCCCATACTATACCATCGTACCATAAATCTTGTGGAACGAACTTGGCACTTTTCGAAACATGTTTATCGTATTGTGGTTGTGGATACATGTTGCTGTGGCAGACACGCTAACGCCATAATGCCTCGCATTGTTTGGAGGTAATTTAAATTTATTAACGAATGAGATTGTTTAAAGATGTTTTGTGTTTCAAGCAGATAAAATCTTAATAAATAGTGACAAGTGAACGACTTTCGAAGTCATTTAATGTGTGATAAATTGGTCATTTATAGTAGAGAGACATGGGCGTTGGGTATGGTATGGATTCTCGGTTCTGTTCAAAAGTATCGATTTCATTTGAACTTGGATATTGTTGATTTGGGATCTGAAAGAAACAAATCAGTTTAAGAGTTTAAATAAATGACATCAACAGCTGCAAACCATTTTATCAGTGTTTCGTTTCTGTTTTGCGCTTAGTTTTAGTTTTTTATTTAGAATAAAATGCGAAAATGTCTTCATATGAACTCCGTAGCGCTTATTTTGAAAACTGTGCGATACCTGCAAAGCTATATACTAAAACTTTTGGAAAAAGACCTTTTACAGAAAGAATAAAGGATACCTATATTATAGCGATTACATTTTGCTCATCCTTTATATAGCTCAAGTTAGCATAGGGATTGAGCTCTCACATATGGAGTTATTCAAAGTTGATCCGGTCCTCTAATTGATGGACAAGAATTTACATCAAATATTCAACCACTAGCTCAAAGCAGACTTGTCGCTAACTTTTGTCTATTTTTAGATAGTATACATCATAGCAGATGTTCAGGGGAATTAAACGAAATAATTCTTAAAACATGATGGATTCGCTAAGGGACTTGCATTATAGTGTTGCTTGATTTTGAAAAGGCTTCGATAGACAACCAACGGTTCTGATAAGGGTGGCGCTTAGACAACTAGCAATTCAAGAAACACTGTGCCCATCATAATTTGCTTAACGGGCACTCGACCCGTGGAGTGTTTCTGCCTGAGAAACTTCAGCATTCCATCCCCCGCGATCCCGGGCACGCTGCTAGTGTACCCGCGATGTATTGGACTTTAAAACGGAGGTTCGGTCTCCTTTGTCGTCTGCAGCCTGGGTTCTGACAGTCGAGGGTCCCCTTCGCTTGAGCATTATTGTTTTTTGTCCATTCGCTCGATGTGGCCGAGTCAATGTAGTCGACGTGTTTTAGCTTTTCGGACTATGTCCACATCTTGGTACAGCTCATCAGTAACTTCTCCTCCATTCGCTTTCCTCTTAATAATAATAATATTTGGTTAGGGTATATTACACTGCGACCTATTGGTCTATTGTGTCCCCTTGCTTGTGCCTCGGAGAGGTGCATGCCCTCGTTCAGAGCCCTCTCTAGATACTTCTTTGTGAAGCGTGTCGAGGTATTGCTCTGATTTATCCTTGGCAGGTCACACAGGATACAAACTTTGAATCTCTTTTGGTTGTAATTTCCTAAGAGTTTCTTTGCTTGCCTCAGACCTTGGAGGTTGAGAAAGGTTTTGGCCTTTGTTTCTGCCTCCAGTCTCCTGAACTCTTCGCGTATAGTGTGTTCTCCTATCCCGCAGAATGGTTCAGGTCCTATGAAGGGTTCCTCTGCCCCTTTTCTTGCCAGAGAGTCCGCTGCCTCATTGCCCGTAATGCCAACATGGCCAGGTACCCAGCAGATGGAGATTCTGTTATTCTTGCCTAGTCTATTCAGTCCTTGTAGGCATTCCCACACGAGTTTTGACTTGATAACGTAGGCGTCAAGAGCCTTTATAGCTGCTTGGCTGTCAGACATTATTGCTATGTTACAATTTCTATAGTTTTTCTCGAGGTTGATTCGAACGCACCTGTCTATGGCACATATTTCTGCCTGGAAGATGCTGGTACATTTGCCCATGGATTCGTAGTGCTTAGTTCCCGGCCCAAACACTCCTGCACCAGTTCCCTCCTCAGTCCTCGAGCCGTCCGTATACCACTTTGTTGTGTAGTTGCTCAGTCCATAAGTTATGGATTCGTTGCTCCAGTTCTCCTTATTGCTGAGCTTTATCTGGAAATTCTTCTCGAAGTTGAATTTCCTGATGCTATCGTCCCTAGGTATGCCAAGAAGTGGGAGTTTTTTGAGTAAGTCACCGTGTTCTTTCGAACCGATGCATTTCCCTCTCCCAATTCCCTCCTTTGCCATCCTAAGGATTGTTTTGTCTGCCTCGTTCATCACCATGATGTGTAGAGGGGTCAGTTCCAATAACACCTCCATGGCTGCGATTGGGCAGCTACGCATTGCTCCGGTAATGCACAGGCACGGCAGTCTTTGCACTTTGCCGAGTGTCTCTCGCGTTGTGACTAGACTGGTTCGTTTCGCCTATGCTACCGCTCCGTATGTGATCATTGGTCTCACGATTGCAGTGTACATCCATCGCAGGATGCTTGGGCTGCATCCCCATGCCTTCCCCGCTAGGCTCCTACATATCATGAGAGCGCGGGTGGCCTTCTTGGATATCTCCTCTGTATGATTTCGCCAGAGGAGTTTACTATCTAGATGGAGTCCTAGATATTTTACTTCTTTGACTGGTATCAGTGTCGTGCCTGATAGGTTTATGTCGTTAAATCTTTGAAGTTGTCTTTTCATTGTGAATGGTACTATCGTTGTTTTCGCCGGATTGATGTTAAGTCCGACAGTATGGCACCATTCCTTGGTTACTTTAAGCCCCTTTTGTATGATGTCTCCAAGGGTTTCTTCGAACTTGCCCCTGGCAACCAATACAATGCCATCGGCGTACGCCTGACAGTTGATGCCATGGTTGGTTAATTTTTCCAGCAGTTCGTCTACAACTAGGCTCCACATTAAGGGTGATAGTACCCCTCCTTGTGGACATCCTCTCGTTGTGTTTACTCTGATGGTTCCAGATGGTGTTTGAGTCTCTGCTGATCTAGTGCTCAGCAGCTCACACATCCAGTTGGATACTGTACTGTTAACTACTTTCCTATCCAGGGATCGTTTGATCGCATCATGTGAGGTGTTGTCAAATGCTCCCTCTATGTCTAGGAAAGCGCACAGTACTATTTCTTTTGCCTCCAAGGCACTTCGAATTATCTCCGTCAGCTGATATAGGGCGGTCTCTGTTGATCTGCCCGCTCTGTATGCATGCTGACGATGATGTAAGGGGGATGTGTTTAGAACATCTTCCCTTAAATAATTGTCTACAGCCTTTTCTGTCATCTTCAGAAGAAATGACGTAAGGCTGATGGGTCTGTACGATTTTGGCTGTGTGGGGTCTTTTTTCCCCGCTTTTGGTATAAACACAACCCTTGCTCGTCTCCATTGCATTGGTATGTGGCCCAAGGCAATACTGCTCCTTGTTATCTTTAGCAGGTGTGGTATTAGTACCCTTTGCCCTTCTTGAAGAAGGGCGGGTATAATGCCGTCCACTCCGGCAGATTTGAAAGGCTGAAAGGAATTTATTGCCCATTTCAGCCGTCCCTCAGAACAGATGGTTGATGTTGTTTCCCAGTCTTCCCTCCGAGGTCTGATTGAAGTGGTATTGATTCCTGGCTCAGTACTAGGCGAGCTGCCAGGAAAGTAAGTTTCTAGAAGCAATAGTGCCCTTTGATCCTCATCTTCCGTGAACTCGCCATCTGGTTTCCTCAGAGACATCGGCACCCCTCCTGACTTCGCAAGAGCTTTGTGTAGCCTTGCCGCAGTAGGGGTGCTGGTGATTGTCTCACAGAATTTTCTGAAGCTATTTCTTTTAGCTTTTCTTATTTCCTTATTATATGTAGTAAGGGCCATTTGGTAGCTTTGCCATTCTCCGCTGCGCTTTGCTTTATTGAAAAGCTTCCGCACCTCGGATCTTAATTTTGACAAGTTATTGCTCCACCATGGTGTCTGTTTCCTGTCCCGTTCTCTACTTAGAGGACAGTTTTCTTCGAACGCAGTGATGATGGCGTTTGTTATGCCTTCTACTGCGCTCTCTAGCTCTAGGGGGTGTCCCGGAGCCTTCCTCAGACTAAGGCGCCCCAGATTGCTCTCTAGAGCAGTTCTATAAGTTTCCCAATTGGTTTTCCTTGGGTTTCTTACTGGATTTCTCGTGATATTTGTGCTGTCCAGGTCGAATACTATTATTCGATGGTCAGACAATGACGGCTCACTAGATACTCTCCAGTTACTAATTAATTTACTTACGCTTGGGCTACCAAGCGTGAGGTCGAGTACTTCCTCCCTGACACTAGTTACAAAAGTGGGGGTATTTCCCACGTTTATAATATCAAGTGACGAACTCATAATAAATTCTAGTAGCTACTCACCCCTGGTGTTGGTGTCGGTGCTCCCCCATATGATGTTGTGGGCATTTGCATCACACCCTATAAGGAGCGACATGCGGAGCTTGTTGCAATGCTCCACCAGTCGCTGCATTTGGGATGATACAACCGGCTCATCCCCTGCACAGTACGCCGATACGATGATAATGGTGCGGTGACATCCTTCAACATCCAAATGTACCTGAATTGGCACCAGATCTCGTGTCGCGTATTCTGAAAGTAGAATAAATTTATATTTATTGTTTATTAGAATGCAAGCTCTCGGTTTCTCGGCCCGAGTGTCCCATATTACCTTTGCATCCTTACTCGCCAATCCTTTGACTTGTCCTTTCAGGATCCATGGCTCCTGGATCAGTACTAGCCCTAGGTTTTGGCAGGTAAACATCCTAGATATAGTCGCCGAGGCGGCTATAGCATGATGAATGTTCACCTGTGCTAGTTTAATTTTTCTGTTGGCGGGGTTCATCGAGCTATTGCTCGCGCGGGGCAATTGCCCCGTCCTCCTTCAGCAACGAATCTTCCTCCTCCTGGGTGATTTCCTGGAAGAGGTCGATGACCGTGTTGTCCATTTCCCCCTCAGAGATCGTGCTCTCCGAGACGGACATAGACACCTCGGTCTCCTCAGGAGCCTGCTCCGCCGATTGGACAACGGAAGAAGGTGCTTTAGTCTTAGGAGGAGCAGTATGCTCTACCTCTGCGCTCTGCGAGTTCAGATTCGATACTGGCTGGGCTGTCTGCCCAGAGATGTCGTCCGACTTCTTGAGTCCGCACACCGCAACCCTGCCGAATCGGTAGCTCAGTGATCCTTTTTGGGTTTTTATGGCTTCGAAAGATTCTCGGTCGATGCCAAGAGCCAGTACCTGCCCGGTTCCCTCTTTTCGACAATTGAGAACCCTCCACGCCTGGACGTTAAGTCCCACATTCTGTGCTTCCAGCAGTGCCAAGGAGGTTTTAGTTTCTTGCTCTGCACTGCGTGGAAGGAAGATTGTTATGGAGTAGGACCGTGGTATATCTGTCCCACTGCATGCCATGAGGCATGTCCCCTTCCATTTCCCCAGCTTTGGGGCTGCTGCCTTTAGCCACTCAGCTGTCTGCGGAGTCTCGCAGTCAACTAAGAGCATTCCATGTTTGAAATGTATGCCCTGGAATTTGAGCTTATGCTCCCATCCCAAGGCCATTTCCAACACAATGGCGTCTTCAAGTGCCGTGAGGTCTGGGTTGCTGAGGATCTCCTGCGGATATTTCACCGGGAGAACAGCAACCTGCTCAGCAATCGCACCTGTCTCGTGTCTACCGCTAGCCGGGATGGTTTTCACCGCCGTAGCATAGCTTCGACCGACCACGGTGGCGCTCGCTTTTGCAGGCTTTCCCGTGGCCCTCTCGGTGCCTTCATCCACCTTCTGTTTCTTGGCTTTATTTGTTGTGGGGGGGGGGGGGGGGGGGGGTGATGTTGTTGTTCCCCCTATTTCCCGTCGCCACTTCTGTACTTCCAGGCTTGGCCCGATGTTCCTCAGCCCTCCTTTTGGCTTCCTCAGGCCCGAAGCCTTTATTGAGGTAGCGGAGGTACCATTTAGTGCCAGCACCACTAAGTCCCCTTCGTAGTGGGTCGTACCACGCGCCTGGTTTCCCAGGTGGAGGTAAGGCTGGCTTATTCCTCTTCCTTCCGGTGTTGTTGTCGGGGGGTACAGGGGCTGGTACTTGAGCTATGCTCGTTCCCGCTGCCCTAGTTCCCTCCACCATTATCTCCCCGGACAGGGAGGGGATTAGGATTTGGGTCCTATCCCCACTGCAAGCACCTGTCGGTGCTACCGGGCTTCTTCCCGGGCCTTTTGCCACCCCCGTGGCTTGTCGTGAGGTAACGATGGTTCTTTGACTGGTGCTGGGTTGCACCAGTTTAGAACCTCCCTCTCGACTCGTTCCGGGTCTATCTTGTGCCAGGCGGTCGTCATGGATGTCCTGCTCCATCCGACCAATGGCTTCGTCTGCGGTCTGTCCCCGCACTCTGTTGAGTTTGTTTTTGTTTTTGTTTCTTTGTCTGTTTTGGTTCTTGTCCCACGAGTAGCGCGGGAAAGACGGTCGACCACGCCAGAGCCCCGCATTAGCGTGGTAAGGCCATGGTTACTCTCTGAGGTGGCCCGGTATCAGAGAGGCTCCGCAGAAATACAGCCGGATACCCCTGGCTGCAAACCATCCAATAAGCACGGGTCGCATGACACTCTGGATTAGGGGTGGATGGACGTTAAGTCCTAGTCAGTTCTTGGTTGGCGCTCATCAATCGGCCTGTCTGCCATGGGTGGCCCTTAGACAGCATAGCCCGTTGAATCTTTGCACCGTAAGCCTCCGCACCGGTACCATCGAATGCAATGATGGTACACACTTCAAGGTGACTGACCGTCGCGAGAGGCGCCTTCCTCTTACTTAGAACCAGATATACGACGGAGTATATTTTATGAAAGAACCCAATCTTAGCTCTCTCTTCCTCCTTATCGTCCAGCATTCGGCGCCAAAAAGCAGAACTGGCTTCAGTATCAGTGGTTTGTAGAGTTTACACTTGGTCTTCCGGCTGGGGAGCTTTGAATCCATATGTGTATCCAAACCTAAATAGCAACGGTCTTCCTTGGATCTCTACAAAGGTGTTATTCGTGGTGTTGATCTTCACTTCGAGGTTGGTAAACTCCCTTACTACTTGGAGTTGCTGCTATCAACAGTGCCCTTAAGTCCTACTCGGTGGACAAATGTTTGTTTCTTTGTTGAAAGCAAGTATATACTCGTACTTCGTTTTGTATTCGTAGACTTCAAGGCCAACAAGTTTGCCTATTCCTTTATTGCCATGAAACCATGGAACGCTGAGATCGATCGATGATCTTGATATTTGCCGCGTATCCCAGTAGTTGGACAGATCTGTTGAATATAGTGCCTTTCGGGTTGGCACCTGTCCTACGCATTATCTGCTCAAGAACATGATTGAATTGATTGCATTCACATAATAGCGCATCCGTGCAATCTGGAGAAGGTATTCAATAGTTGGGAGGGGACGTTTCCATACTACACAGTGCATCTCGTGTCATAGCTGAATCAATTTTGCCGTGATCTCGAATGAGATCAGCGCCACATAGAGGGGCGGATGATATGTGGCCTTAAAATCGATGGAAAGATGGTAAGTTTCGATTATTGTGATGCAAAGCGGCTTCAGACGGTCACACAGTACGAGCCTATATGCGACATTTGGCTCGGAAAGTTTTTTTTTTTTTTATACACTATCAGCTCTGTGTCGTGGAGTGCTTAAAGCAAGCAACTATCAAGAGCAGAAATTGCAAGCACTAAAAGTGCTCTCACAGGCTCATCATTTAGTGCAGGTGTTAGTAAGGAGAAAACAATTAAAAATACAATAATTATGTACCTATAAAATACTAACACAGACACAAAATAATGCAAACAATTTAAGACATTAAAGCATTATTACGCAAAATATTTTTCAGCTTAATTTTACTAACATGCAAGTCAATCACATGATCATTTAGATTATAGATTCTACTCATGCGACTAATAGGCTCATGCCTTCCATAATTCGTTCTATGATGGGGGCTAAACAATAATTCAACACTGCGTAAATTATGGGCACCACCACGAAAATTAAAGCCAATAGACGACAGCAAGTCAGGTGCATCTATTTGACCGGATATAAGCTGCTGTAAAAAATGATATCGCTATTAAGCCTTCGTTAAAAAAAGGCGTAACATTTGAAGAAGCTTGACACGTTGACTGTAGGGAGGAAGGTTAAATGGATCATCACATGGAAGTCCTCTAAGTGCAAATCGAATAAATTTACGTTGAATGGCCTCTATTCGATTTGAATGGATGTTGTAGAACGGCGTCCAAACTTGTGAAGCATACTCTAGAATCGGACGGACAAAACAATTGTACAATGA
This sequence comes from Portevinia maculata, assembly GCA_949715645.1. NCBI lineage: Eukaryota > Metazoa > Arthropoda > Insecta > Diptera > Syrphidae > Portevinia > Portevinia maculata. Next base: position 43,331,630 of record OX454528.1, on the reverse strand, counting down.
CATAGAAACGTAAGGGTCATTAAATTCTTTGGCCCACCTTTTTACGAAGCCCAGCATAGAATTAGATTTATTAATAATAGAATTAATATGCTTAGCAAAAACCAGTTTGGGGTCGAAATAAACCCCAAGATCCTTAAAATTATCAAAATTACAAAGAATATGTTGAGACAGATAATATTGAAAGGTGGAAGGGATATTTTTTCTAGAGAATGTCATATGTTGACATTTAGTTGGGTTCAGGGATAAACCGTTTTTATCACACCAATTGGCGAAGCTATTAATATCAGATTGAAGAAACATTCTATCTTGCTGACTAGTGATAGATTTATATATTTGCATATCATCAGCGTAGATCAGGATATTACTGTGATTTATACATGCCTTAACATCATTAATGGCAAGTATAAATAAAATTGGTCCGAGGTGACTTCCTTGGGGAACTCCAGACTGAGCTGTGAAAGATACAGATAGCGATCCTCAAAATTTCACTTGATAAACCCTTGATCTAAGGTATGAATTAACCCATTTTATGAAACATGGTGGGAAACCAAAAGCCCTGAGCTTTAATTCGATTATTTCATGGGACAGCTGGTCGAAAACCTTATAGAAGTCAGTGTAGATAGATAGATTTTTTTTTAGATAGATTAGATTCTTTATTTCATGAAATATTTGTATAATAGTTTGTGTTTGATAACACGAGCATGGCAGAAATAGCCGTCTTCTTAGAGAAGTCAGTGTATATGCAATCCATTTCGTCCTTATTCTCTAAGGCTTTAGGAAAATCATGCAAGAAACTTAATAGATTAGTGACAGTGGATCTGTTTCTTACAAATCCATGCTGTTCATTACAAATTATATTGCGACAAAGAAATATTAACTTTTCACAAACAATTTGTACAAAAAGCTTAGGGATACACGAAAGCTTTGAGATGGGCCTATAATTAGTGATATCACCACGTTCGCCTTTTTTAAATACAGGTGTGATAAAAGCACTTTTCCATAGATTAGGGAATTTACCTGTACTAATGGACAATTCAAACAGATACTTAAGATATGGAGCAATTGCATGACTGCATTTTTTAAGAACAATCGGTGCAATGCCATCGGGACCTGATGAATAGTCATTCTTGAGAGAATAAATACATTTTAAAATTGTTTCCAAATCGAATGAGATACTACTAAAACTTATTTGGAGCTAGTTAGATAACTAAAATATTGATCATCAATGTGAAGAGGGGTCTCCCTAAATGACTTACTGAAATGATCTGCAAACATATTGCTTGCGTCTAGCGAATCAGTAGTTGTAGAACTATTGTAAGTAAGAAAAGTTTGGGGTTCAATTTTAAAGAGCATTCGATTTTACTTATATAGTCAAAATATAACTTACAGGATAAGGATTTGAATTCATTGAACAAAGTGAAATAGAGTTCAAGATCTGAATGGCAGAGACTTTTTAAATAGTTCTTCCAATCCCTATTACGTCTGTTTCGTATCGATTTGAGATCTTTAGTGTACCAGGGATGGGACGTTTTCAGATTTCTAGAGGATTTCGCAGGAATCACTCTTTTCATGCAGTTATCCATCAAAGAATAAAAAGAACCTACTGCATCTTTAATATGAGATAACGCAGTAAGATTAAAATTAAACCTGTTAATTTCATCAGAAAGCCTTTAAAAATTTGCTTTCCGAAAGTCAAAAGATTGCGAACGGTCATACGAATTACTATTTTCGTACAAATGTGCGCCTAGTTCAATAAATATATCCAAGGGTGGATGATTGTTATCTATGTCAGTTATACTGAAGTGGGATTCCAGAACTACAGTACTAACAGAGTCAGAAGAGAAAACAAGATCGAGAGTTCGATTTTTGAAATTATTTATACAGCTTGTTTGCTGTAAGTCAAAAGACAAAATGTTTTTTTTTTTTTTTTTATAATTTGCGTGCGCTAAAGGGATTTCTTTTTTCTGTAGTGACACAGTACCCTTATAATGGTAAAACCACAGCGCAGGCATTTAGTTTGTTGCGCAAGTAGCTCCCAGCAATTTCATTGCCTATTTTTGGGTGCTACTTACTGAAAGAATAGGAGGATAGGAAAGAAGTTTGGTGCGATGGGACTTTTTTTTCTCAACAGGTGGCACCTAAATTGCTTTAGGGAGATCAGTTTTTGTTGTGTGTATTCAATTTATAAAAATCATGGCCCTGGTCAGGATTCGAACGCACGACCTGCCAATCACTTAGTGAATACACTACCATCGCACCATTGCCACCTGTTGTCTAGTAAAGCGAGCTCTTGTTGGCCAGAGTCAAAGGATGGAATGAAATGAGAATCATCCTGAGAAGGTACCCATCCAATATGTGGCAGATTGAAGTCGCCTATAAGTAAGACAGTGCTGTCACAACAAGATATGTCAAAAATATGGTCTATTGCCATAGAAAGTTCCGAGTACAAAGAACATAGACGAGACGATGGAATGTACGCATTAACAACATATAAATGTTTGTTCTTAAGTGTAATTTTTACACAGATAATTTCGACATTTAGTTGAAATGGAAAGTCAATCTTTCGTGACTCAAAGTTGGAACGAACAGCGATCAGGACACCTCCTGCAAGCGCTTTCAGGTCATTGTTATGACGGTCGTTTCTGAATACGGAGAACTCATGATTGAAGAGTTCCGTGTCTAAAATTCCGGCATTAAGCCATGTTTCCGTCAAGGAGAAGATATCATGAGAAAGGGCTTGGGAGTTTAAATATACTTCAGCGGTTTTTGTGCGGAGTTCCCTTACATTTTGATAGTAGAGGTACAGCCTACTTGGTTTTTTAACACGGACGGACAATCTTTCCTGCGACTTTTTGTCGAACGGGGTGTAAATTCTTTAACTAATGTATTTTGAGACCAGGAAGTGCTATTGCACATCTTTTCGAAATATACTGAAGGGCAACAATTTTGAAAGACGCAACGAACCCATCAGCCTTGCTGATTTTGTCATCTTGATTGAGTCATCTTTTGGAATCAAGTTTCTCGGGACCAAATGGTTCAATACATCGTCTGTAGAAGTGTTTGGTTTTAGTCGAGAAATGAAAATAGATTTCGAAATGGGAATCGATTCAATAGTTCCAGATTCTGTACCTAAGGAATGATTTATATATGTGGGACTAACATTAAGAGTGGGCGCCTCGTTTGAGTTTTTTCGCTGACTCCTAAGGTTAAACCGCTTTGCCTTTGGATTCAACGCAGAGGAAGGCATATCGCGTTTCCTTTTGCCTGCGCGTAGTTTAGATGAGGGCAATGCTAAATTAACAATGGGCTCAGGGGTAGCTTCAACAGTTGGGGAACCTGTTGTGTCAAATCAAGTCAATGTATCAATGGCCCGTTGGGTACACTGCTTTACTTCATTAGTCGGCATCTCAGGGTCAGTAGACGTTAAGGCGTCTGCCGAAAAATGAAGATCAGAGAATGTTGATACGTTGAGGACGGTGGTATTGAAATTGTCGAATAAGTCTTTAAGTAATTTAAGTATGTCAGCCTTAAAAACTGACATTTTGAAAGCAAGGGTGGACAGTGACAATTTTCGACACAGAGAGCAGTACCATAAGGCGACCTCCGAAGCTTTAACTTTATCCATAAATGCGTTGGTCGAACCAACACATTTAGCATGGAACATCATGCCACAAGGGCCATAACAGGCAAAAAGAGGATTGGAGGAATTTTTGGATTCCAAGCATTTATTAGCGCTGCAATCCATTTTAGAACTGGTATTTTAGACAGACAGAAAAAAAAACAATAGAAACAAAAAAAAAATAGTTTGCTCGACAGCTATTGCAAAACATATGATCGCCCTTCTTGTTGTTGAAGCATATGGAGCTGACCGTCCAGCCATCAGGAGTGACTGGACTATCCGCTCTATCAACCATCTTCTTATAGAAGACTCTTTAACTCGGTTGGGCAAAGGATGCTCCCATACGGTTGGGCAGCGTACAAAATGCTTGACTGCAAATTAACGCCAGCTGAGATAATGATGCTGAACATGACATCAGGAGTAACTTGATTGAATACGAAATTCTAAGATCCAAGAAAGCTTTTACGTTACAGAACCTATCTCAAAGAAAATTGATTGCGACCGGCTGGCACGGTCATGTTCAAAGGAGGGATCCTATGAATCCCGTCAAAAAAGGCAATTTCAATCAACATTCCGATACAATCGCGAAAGAGAGACTGTGGAACGAGTAGGAGTGCAGTGAAGTGGGAGTTTTATGATACCTCTACTCCAGATCATTCCCTCTTTGTTAAAGAAGAAGAATAGACAATTTTTGAACTCGCTTCCGAGTATTTTCAAAAGACTTCCATTTGAAACAATATTAGAGTAGAAGCAAATCTTCTGTGAATGCATCTAATGGCGCTAGCTTAGCGTTACAAAATTGTTTGTACCACAATATTATGCAGAATCTTCCTGTTGGGCATTGAAAAATCAATACACATCGGTAGATTTGTTTAAGGAATTAAGTGTTAAACTGCAGTGTTCAGGTGGAAGTCATGGACCCGATAGACGGTAGAACTATCGTAATTTATATACACAGTTTAGCAGCGATAAAGCCATAGAATCACCAACAATAAGATCCATGTTGGTAAAACAATGCCGCGAATCTCTTAACGAGGTCGCCGGCAGATGTAACATTTCCCTGTGCTGGGTCTCCGGTCCCAGTGACATTGGCAACTGTACTTAAAGAAGCGGACAACAGGTGAATTAGCATCAGTACATGTTCGACCTCAAACCAAATGTGGACAAAATATTTATTTATTTATTTATTGAATCAATCAGACATAATTATCTTACAGACTATCGAAATACACATCTATGAATCTTAAACTATTCAATACATAAAACATAATAGCATTTTAAAAATTGGATGAAAAATACAACAGTAATTTAACTTTCAAAGAAAATCTACTATAATGGAAATTGAAATCAATAATATCTGAAATGCGGTTAGTTTCCTTGACACAGCGAGTTATTGGCTCATTGAGTGCATATATCACACTGTGTTCGTCTTCCATAAATAGGAAACGTTCCCTTAGATGGCGAGATGGTGCATACATATTTATGGATTCCATACTACGCAACAGTATTCCAAAAGAGATCTGACGTATGCGCTATACAGCGATTTTAGAGTATAGGGATCTGAAAAATCTGAGGAGTTGCGTTTAATGAACCCAAGCATGGAATTAGCTTTGGCGGCAATGTACTCAGTATGTTTAATGAAGGGTGGCGACGGTGTAGAGGTTAGTGTGTTGGCTTGTGACCCGTGCGGTGCAGGTTCAATCCCCATGGGGAACAACAACATACGCCACCCAATCACATGCCTCTACACCAAAAAGGAGGATTTCTGCCTGGTAGTACAATGGAACGTTACCGAGTCTGAGTGCTCTGGGATTTGGATTTCCTTTTAAAAAAAAAAAAAAAATAAAAAAAAAAAAAAAAATGTTTATTGAAATTAAATTTAGGGTCGAATACTACTCCAAGATCCTTTTTTCGAGAACTCTTTCAAGAATAATGCTTTCAATTTTATATTCAAAGCAAATTAGGGAGGAATTTCTGCTGAAAGAAAAACACTGACATTTGGAGACATTTAAGAACAAATCATTAAACGTACACCATTCTACCAGTCTATCAAGGTCATCTTGCAATAGATGGCAATCATCTTCAGATTGTACGCATCTTAGGAATTTAAGATCGTCTGCAAACAAAAGGCGAATGGAATTTAAGAAAATATCAGGCATGTCGTTAATGAAAATAAGGAAAAGGAGCGGCCCAAGGCGGCTTCCTTGTGGAACACCCGACGTGACAAAAATTGGCTTTAAAGGAGACTGTCAATTGACACAAATTGAATGCGCCCTAATAAATAGGATTCCAGCCATTTCAAAACGCTAGAATGAAAACCTATTTTTTTCAGTTTAGTTATCAAGATAGTATGGTTGACTCTATCAAAGGCTTTAGCGAAATCAGTGTATATCACATCAGTTTGATATCCTTCTTCAAGTTTATTCAGGACGAAGTTTGAGAATATAGCAAGGTTGGTTGTAGTGGATCTACCAGCAACAAACCCATGTTGGGAGGGTGAAATAACTTCCCTCAGCAAAAATGTTAAATTATCATAAACAATCTTTTCAAAGAGCTTAGGAATTATTGATAATTTGCATATCGGGCGATAATTGGAGATTTCCTGCTTGGAACCCGATTTGTGAATAGGGATGATAAACGATTCTTTCCACTCAGGGAGAAATTCGCCTTTGGAGAGAGAAGCTTTAAAAATATATGTGAGAGGTCCAGAGAGCACTGCAGCGCACTTTTTAAGAAGAATTGGAGGAATTTCATCAGGCCCGGGCTGTTTGTCGCAGTTTAAATTCAGCAGTGCTTTTTCAACTTCCGAAGTGCTAATACTTAGACACCCAATATTAATCGGACTCTCTGAATAAGATAGACTAGAAGATTGTTTCTGAACAGAAGTTTTATAATTGGAGTTAAAGAAATTAGCAAATGAATTGCAGATCGAAGGAATATCCGAGTAAGTTGAGCCCAGGTATTGCATGCTTCTAGGAATTCCATTAGATTTTTATACCCTATTCTAGGGGTATATTAATTTTGACGCATAGTTTGTAACATACCTTAATATTGCCCGTAGACCCCTAAAAGTTACTATATTTATGATCAGCATCGATAGTAATGTCGATCTAGCCATGTCCGTCCGTCCGTCCGTCCGTCCGTCCGTCGGCAAAAATTAGGCCTTTAAACTGGACCTAGAGAGCTGAAATTTTAACCATATACTCTCTAGGGTCCCGAAATAATCAAGTTTAAGAATTTTTGAAATCCGCCCACAGACACGCCCACAAACTCAAAAAAACAAAATTTTGGAAAAAATCGAATTTTGAGCTAGAGAGCTGAAATTTTTTATATATGATCTATGGCCCATAAAACTGATTGGGACATAAAATTTTCAAAATCCGCCCACTGACACGCCCACAATTAAATAAAACAAATTTTGGGAAAAATTGAATTTTGAGCTAGAAAGCTGAAATTTTTTATATATGATCTTTGGCCCATAAAACTGCTTGGGACATAAAATTTTCAAAATCCGCCCACTGACACGCCCACAATTAAATAAAATATTTTTTTTGAAAAACCAAAATTTGAGCTAGGGAGCTGAAATTTTTAATATATACTCTCTAGGGGCCCTTTATGCTCATGTGTAAATATTTTCAAAATCCGCCTACTGACACGCCCACAATTATTTTTATTTTATTTTTGAAAGTCCAAAGTTTGAGCTAGGGAGCTGAAATTTATAGTATATACTCTCTAGGTGCCCTTTATGCTCATACTTAAATTTTTTTTAAATCCGCCTACTGACACGCCCACAATTAAATAAAACAATTTTATTGAAAAACCAAAGTTTGAGCTAGGGAGCGTTTTTATTTACAAAAGCTTAGTTTTTTCGATAAAATCCTTTAAATTTTTGTCACGCCCACTTATGAGATATAGGAATAAGAATAGGGTATCCAACAGTTCGCCCAAGCGGACTGTAGCCCGCCCCTATGTTTTTTTTTATTTTTAATGAACGTCCAGAAGCTTTTGCTATTGTTTTTATACCCTATTCTAGGGGTATATTAATTTTGACGCATAGTTTGTAACATACCTTAATATTGCCCGTAGACCCCTAAAAGTTACTATATTTATGATCAGCATCGATAGTAATGTCGATCTAGCCATGTCCGTCCGTCCGTCCGTCCGTCCGTCGGCAAAAATTAGGCCTTTAAACTGGACCTAGAGAGCTGAAATTTTAACCATATACTCTCTAGGGTCCCGAAATAATCAAGTTTACGAATTTTTGAAATCCGCCCACAGACACGCCCACAAACTCAAAAAAACAAAATTTTGGAAAAAATCGAATTTTGAGCTAGGAAGCTGAAATTTTTTATATATGATCTATGACTCCTAAAACTGCTCGGGATATAAAATTTTCAAAATCCGCCCACTGCCACGCCCACAAAAAAATAAAACAATTTTATTGAAAAACCAAAATTTGAGCTAGGGAGCTGAAATTTTTAATATATACTCTCTAGGGGCCCTTTAAGCTCATGTATAAATATTTTCAAAATCCGCCCACTGACACGCCCACAAATAAATAAAACAATTTTTTTGAAAATCCAAAGTTTGAGCTAGGGATCTGAAATTTATAATATATACTCTCTAGGGGCCCTTTAAGCTCATGTATAAATATTTTCAAAATCCGCCCACTGACACGCCCACAAATAAATAAAACAATTTTTTTGAAAATCCAAAGTTTGAGCTAGGGAGCTGAAATTTATAATATATACTCTCTAGGGGCCCTTTATGCTCATGTGTTAATTTTTTTTTAAATCCGCCTACTGACACGCCCACAATTAAATAAAACAATTTTATTGAAACACCCAAGTTTGAGCTAGGGAGCGTTTTTTTTGATAAAATCCTTTAAATGTTATATAACAAAATATGTAGAGCGTTCTTAACAATTTAACCATACTTAGACTTTTGTCACGCCCACTTATGAGGGATAGGAATAAGAATAGGGTATCCAAAAGTTCGCCCAAGCGGACTGTAGCCCGTCCCTATGTTTTAGACAAGATTCTATTGAGAAAATATAGCTTTTATAGAGAAATCCCTTTCAAGTCGAGTATAATGAACTATTAACATTGAATTGTTAGACGATTTTTTAAGCAGTTTATAAGTTTTGTTTTTTTTGTTGCTTAAGTTGCAAAGTCTTTTATTAAACCACGGGGGCTTAGAACCATTTCTTATACTTAACTTTGGCACATACATATTAATTGCCCCTTTCAAAGAATCAAAGAAAAAGTTGTATGAAAAAGACAGATTCGACGGCTGAAAGTTTGTATGCCAAGGAATTTGAGATAAGTGACTCGCTATGCTTTGGAAATTTGCCTTTTTGAAGATTAACTTTAAATTATTACAATTTGGTTTAAAATATTTATAAAATTCAAAGTAAATAGACAAAGCAATATGGTAAAGAGAGTTAGGAACAATAGGAGATAAGCACTTATCTACAAATATTTTTAATTCAATATCTGCAAAAACTAAATCAAGTAAACGATTCAAATCATTTTTACAACTATTAATTTGAAGTAAATTATTACTCATAAAAGAATCAATTACTACGGTTTCGTAATCATATTTTACATTAAAAGGTATGAGTTTTAAATCATCTACATCAAAAATCCAATCAACGCTAGATAAATTAAAATCTTCGACTATTATAACATGTTGATTTACTTTAAGACTAGATAAATAAAATAGACAATTGTTTACATGAATTTTGTACAGTTCAATTGGACTTCTAGGCGGAATATAGCTGACAATTAAAAAAATTTCAAAATGATGTTCAATTATAACTTTAACAATTAATTGATCTATGTCATAAGAAACTAAGGAGGTGGAGGAATGCAAACTCATTTGAACACATGTAAAAGTGGAGCGTATTGCAAGCAATACGCCTCCTCCTCTAACTAATCCTGTTGTTCGAGCACAACGATCTTTGCGAAAAACATTGTATAATTTATTGTCGAAGATTTCTGCATTATGATGGTCTTCATTAAGCCAAGTCTCGGTGATCGCAATAAAATCATATTGTTGAGAAGACGACGACAAAAACAATTGATCTAGTTTTGTGCGCATGCCTCCAATGTTTTGATAATAGCCATGGAAATGATTGAGATTTAGAGGAGATCTGGGCGGCTTAAGAGAAGCATTTGAAGCAGGTATAGTTGGTTGTCAGTGGGAAAGAGGAGGAGATAGCTGAGACTGTCGTTGATTAGGCTGTTGAGGTGGAAGCGGCGGCGGCGATTGTACGTCCTCAGGCTGTTGTTGAGTGAGAGTAGTTGATGGCGGTGTGCTCTCTTTTTTTTCGCGGATAATGAATTTTTTTATTTGAACAAATGAACCCCACATAGAGGAGTCCATTACAACAGAAAGTTTATTGGAGGGAACACTGAGTTTAAAAGTAACAAATTTAAGAGAGGATACGTCAACATCTTTCTTGACTAGCTTGTAACATTTAAACTGATCCAATGGAATGTTTGTTTTAAGAGATATACTGTTTATAATGCCCTCTGCTTTAGTGTCCTTATCGAACCTCGACAAGTGTAACCACTTGTAGTTCGGGAGTGCACAGAGAGATGAACTAGTATCAGAACCTACTATTTTTTTGGAGTATGGATTTTTATTTTTATTATTTATTAATTTGCAATCCGATTTCTTTTCGGTTTTTTTTTCGTTGATGGGCTTTAAAGTTGAAACAAAAGCTGACGATGATGAGCTTGCATATGATGAGATTTTTGATGATGAGGTTTAGGATGCTGATGAGGATGAAGACGATGAAGAAAGTGATGATAATAATGAGACAGCCGAATTTGTGATTTTAGAAGGCGGTTTCTCCTTTTCGGAGAGAGTAACAGCAGCGGGTTCGTTGAGAGGGAACCCATCATTGATTTTTAAAGAGTTTTTTTAATTTTTGCCGTTTTTCTGGGAGGGCAGTTGTTATTAAGAAGTGCTTTGAGAGAAGAAAGTTCATCCTTCATTTCTGTAACACTGACTGAGATATCATAGAAACTTTTTAAGAGTGAAGAGAAGTTAATGTTAGCGCACGAATTGCACTTCCAATAATAATTTTGATTAGATAGTTATTTAAAGTCATTTTCGGATAAATCAACACAATTTTTATGGAAATGACGACCACAGTAAAAACCGCACTCGATAAATTCAATGTTTTTAGACCGTTTAATTATTTGATTACAGTTTGCACAGAATTTTGACATTTCAATGAAATAAAAATCGAATGAATTGATTACTTAGATCGGTGATTGATGACTCGAAATATATTGAAAATATGATGCGAAAAGAAAATCCAAACTGCTCTTCATAAGAAGGAACAATATTAGCTCGGTAGTCGGAGCAATCACTTTTCACTGTCTTTTGGGCAGACACGCCACCAGAATGGGATTACCCTGAAACGACTTCTGCAGAAGCTGTAGAAACGTTGAGGAGTAGGAAACCATCACGCACCTTTGTAACTGCCTAGCAAACACAAGGAAATAAATTCTTAGCGACTATAACTTCGAAGATCGCTTAGATTATCTCAGCGAGACAAACGCTGCTGCATCAGCAAATTCAATCTTGAGGATGGCCCCCTCCAACGCTTGACTGTGGCAAGAACCCCTCCCTGCTCCCCTTCCACGCACCAATGTAAGCTTGAGGTTCCTATTGAAAACAATCACTCCAAGCCACACTCTCTCTGCGATGCACGTAGCATTCAGGGCTCGCTTGCTTCAGTAACTCGACGGTGCGGCCGATTCATCCGGACCCCCCTTAAATGAAATCTAATAACGTACGTGTCTGAGGGTCGATTGTATCACTCACCCGAATCAAAATTACCTGCAAGACTAGAAACAGTAATATTAAAATACTCTTCTTTCCGTGGATCAGGAAGCAGTAGCTCCGCCGCGCAGTCGAAGGTTTGATTAAAGCTGCGCTGTCTCCGACACTTCAGGAGTTGGGTGGCTCACAGCAGGCCGAGCGATGGCTGGCAAAACACCCCCCCCCCCCTCTTACGGTTCCATAATGGACCGCGAAATTGCGGTTTAAGTGCGGCTGGTCTTTGCGCCCTAGCAGACACTTTACCTAACCTAACCTAAGGGTTAAATTTTATTCAAAGAAATTAACGTATGGAAACGGAAACAACTGTCACCATATGAAAAGAAAAATTGATAGGTAGATTTTTTGAACAAAAAGCAAAAGCTTTTGAAGGGATAAATAAACGCAGGAAGTAGATCCAATATTTCGATACAAGAGGTTCTGTTTTTTGAGCTACATGTGATAGCAAAAATAGCAATCCAAGAAGGAATGTTCTGAAAGAAATCTATTGATATGTTATGGAACGCTTGTCAAGTTTATATAATAGGTTGAAATTTTATTTTAATCTTGCAGTTATGTCTGTCTGCAAAATATTTAAATGACATATTTTATGAGCTCAATAAGTAGTTTACAGACTTTTGTAAGCAATTTATGACTTCACCCTTCCCATAGGTTAAGACAATGAAGCATTTCACATTTCATAAAATTATTTCAACCCCTCTTCACCTATACAATTAAGCATAAAGTTAGCGTGACGTTCTCGTCCTGGTGAAATGTTTACGAAAAGCAATCGGGGACGTAATTTTGAAGTAGATCCCAACACGGGATATGTAACCAACTTAGAAATAAAGACGTTCAGCAATTCCACAAAGACCTTAGAATATTAAAAGGCGTGACAATGTCTATAAGTCTCCGGCCTATCCCATAACAGTACTTCGGGACTATTTAATTATATACTACTCGCACCAGGCACCCTTCCAAGCAAATATTGTCAACATCCACACCCAGAAATTTATTTCGAATACCCCATAGTACAACATTTTTATGGTGCAGTAGATATTGCACGACCCGCCCTTAAATAATTACTCAATTTGTCTACTAAACTAAGTGCTCTTAGTCTACGGAAGTAGACAGTAGACAAAAGGCTATTCGGGAGAATAGTTTTAATGCAAAATGGGGCAGTTTTAATTGCTGAACGAGTCACTGAACTCTGCCAGCTGAATGAACTACATTCAGTCACATTTTTATTACACTAGAAGCATGGCATGTTTAAACATATGTAGGTGGGGGTGGGGATGCCATTTTATTGCATATTTAGTAGTCCAGGAGCCAGCGCCATTCTTCGATGTCTAACATGCGTAGTCTCGGATTTTTTTTTTATTTGTTGTAATAACTTAGTAAATGAACACCTGCCACCTCAAGAGTGGATCAAAGATTAACAATACATTTTCAAAGTTGTAAAAAAAAACAGGGGTAGATACATGTCTAAGTTGCGTAGTACTGAAACCTTTTAAAAATTTTATTTGACATTGCGTTGAAAACAAGAACAATGATTGTCCACCTCTACAGTGGGGCGATCTACTCCTGTCGCCGACCTAAAGTTGTAAAAAAAACACAACAAAATTGTCTGAGTTGCGTAGTGCTGAAGTTTGTTTTAATCATTAGTTACATTTGAAGTAGTGGAAAAACTATGCCTGTCACCCGTATGCTGGCGATTAGCCGTCGGCAGGAGCAGAAATAGTCGCACACCAATATAGTGTATTATAGTCCAATTATAATGTGTTTTGGATGCAAGAGAAGCGTAAGGCTTAAACATTGCCAAAATGTATTACAAGTGTAATTGAAAAGCGAAAAACTCGTTTGCAAAATTTAGATCGAATTTTGAATTTAAAAATATTTCTCCAACTCTGTAAATATTTTGTTTAAGAAAGAATAACATTGCATTTGTTTTGACGCAAATTCGAAATAAACTGCAGTTTAACAGTCAAAGAAATAACTATTTAGCTCCTTCCCGACATGTTCTACCTAATTTGGATTGGAAATGGAGCTCATTACTATGTAATGGCAACTATTTATTGACTTTTAAATTCATTTTTTATTATGAATACTTATATATATATATATATATGTTTTATGTGGTATATATATATATGGTCGGCCTTATAAGAGCCACGTAGCATATTAACTTTACTCTGAAGTCCAGTTGACTGTTATGAAACAGTCTCCTGTCAGACGTATATAATGTCTGTCGAAATATAGACACTGGTCAAGCCATAGATACCCAGATATTTAACTGCGCTTCTCACAGCCTGGCTGCTCATTTTGTCCAATAATGACCAATTTCTTCCAGTTTTTTCTGGTATCCCTAGATGCCCCAGCCAATGTTGCTCTGAACAAAATTGTTTCCGTCTTCTGAAAGTTGAGGTTCAACTTCCAGTCGTCGCAATATTCCTTAATTTGATCGAAGTCACGATGGAAAAAAATGTTAATAACCATGATTGATGTTTTAGAAATTCATTATTACGTTCACAATGGTACTTATACATATAAATATAACAGTCTTCCCTACTAAGTATTCAAACGGATGACTGGACGAAGCAGTCTCTTTGATCTTCTAAGTTCCGTTTTCTGTTCCTTCCTCTCTACCTTCCGTCCTTTGCCCATTGCGTTCCCAGGATCAGCAGTGATCACGTCGTCCTTTACCTCGTCTAAAGTGTCTCCCAGTTTTGTTCCATCTCAGAAGCCACCGATCGTCGTCACCATCTCGCTATCTATGGATGCACCTCTAATCCCGGTCGATTTTTTTCCTAGTTGAACGGGTACAAAATTGTTAGGAATATTATCATCAACAAGTGTAGGCCGCATTTGGTATATGTGCCTCCGGTAAGAAGTTCCATCAACATCCAGTAAGTAATGCAAATGCCCCTCTCGATGTGTAACTTTCCCGAACTTCCATTTATTCCATGTGTAGCTTTCAGCAAGTCAGGTCTTGTTCGAAAATTGTATTTCAGCATAAACTCGGCTTGGGTTGGCTCTTTCCCGTTGTAGTAGATGGAGTTTTACGATATTGGATGAGCAAGCGGTGCACTTTCGTGTGAAAGTCTCCTGGGTCGTTGACCGACGATCGCAGTCCGTTTTTAGGATTCGTACAAAACGTTCCACCTATCCGTTTGTAAAAGGATGTGCTGGTGAAGAAAGTTTATGGTTTATGCCATTTGATTTTAAGAAATCGCGAAACTCTTTTGATGTGAAGTCAGTGCCGTTGTTAGATAATAGTGTGTTTGGAATACCAAAGCTGTCGAAAAATTCTCTAAGGGCACGGATTGTGAAAAAGCTTGTTATCCGTTTCATTAGAAACACCTCTAACCACTTTGTCGTTGCATCGATAATCCCCAAAAAATTGTTCTCCATAAAGGGTCCCCCAAAATCGATGTGCAAACGCTGCCAGGGTTGAGCAGGCACTTTCCACGGATGGACTCCAACTTTGTTGGGCTCTGCCAGTACTTTTGCACAATCACGGCAGCTTCTTAATAGTTCCTCAATGTAGCGATCTATCCCAGGCCAATAGCAATAGCTCCTCGCCAACGCCTTCATCTTGGTGATACCGATGTGTGTAGTATGTAGCTCATGCAGAACTTCGGACCGAAGTGCTGACTGTACCACCACTCGTGCTCTTCTATAGACACACCCATCCTGCAATATCAGCTCACTTTGCATGCCCGTGTATGACGAATCCTTAAGGTTATCTCCAGTTTTTAACTGAATGACTAATAAAGACAGCTCTTTATCCTTCTTTATTTCCCTAGAAGGTCCTTTCTAGTCACGGGTAAAAAATCTTCCCAAAGCTGATAAATTTCCTTCGTATTTTCTTCTAAGCCGTACTTTTCTTAAGGTTTTCTGGAAGAAAATCAGCATTAGTATGCTCTTTAGTATTTTTGTATTTAATTTTGTAGTCAAATCCACAAAGGAATAGGCCGTAATGTAGTAAGCGTTGCGCTGTAAGTACCGGTAAATTTTTATCCGGGCTAAATATTGAAGTGAGTGGTTTATTGTCGGTAATGAGTGTGAACTCCCTTCCAGAGCAGTAGTCGAAAAACTTGTGCAAACCCCAATAAGTTGCTGTAGCTTCTTTATCCAATTGGCTGTAACTTGGCTCGTCTTTCGATAAACTCGGTAATGCGAAAGCGATCGGTCTTTCATCTTGCTCTGTTGCATGTGAGAGTATCGCAGAAAGTCCAAGTGGCGAAGCATCTGTAGCGAGGATGAGTGGGAGATTTTCGTTAAAAATTCTTGATCGGTTCATACAACCTTTTATAATGGATGCAATTTTGTTGACAAGACTGCAAGAAATTTGTGATAGAAATTCACCATGCCAATAAATTATCGTAGCTGGGTTATGTCCTTTGGTGGATTCATCTCAGAGATGGCGAATGTTTTATCGGGTGTTTTTTGTAAGCCCTTTGTAATTTTATGACCCAGATATATAACGCTTTTTTTAAACATTTTACATTTGGATTTATTTAAATGATGATTAAATTTACGAAGTTTGTCAAAAATACGGTTGCATCTCTTGAGTATCCCATCCTCGTCGCTTCTGATAGATATTTGCCTAACCTAATAATTTGATGAAGAATATGAAAAAGAAGAACAACGCTGCTAAATCCAGTCAACAGAATGTCACTTTATTTCAATGTCCAATATGACAGTTCATACGTTCAGAATGGTAACTTAGACATTATATAACATGCTGTCAGGTAAGGTGACCTTGTGGGTTTTTGGGAATTTTCGTTGGAGCTCCGCCATAACCGGTCTGGCTATGTGTGCAGTTGCTCTATCTTGCTGGAACCAAATGCTGTTCAAACGGTTACTTCTTCGGCGTAGTTCTGGGTAAAAAGTCCTTTAACATCTTTAAATAACGGTCCCCATTGACAGTTACTGCTACACCGTTTTCTTCCCACAATTCACCTTGATGAAACTGGGCACCACACGCTGACTCCTCCTGGTGCAGTACCGTCTCATGGAGTATTTCTGGATTAGATCCACTCCATATTCACCAATTTTGCTTATTAACATTGCCGTTTAGAGCAAATTCGGCCTCATCAGACATAAACAAGCAATTTATCAAGCTGTTGTCTTCTTCGGTCATTTCAATTTTTGCTTGCTTGCATTTTGGACTTTGTATGGAAACAAGTTTAAGTCATCATGAATTATCCGTTGTAATGTCTGTTTGCTGACTCTAATTTGCGCCGAAAAGTTTCGAGTCGAAACGCTTGGATTTGCCTGAATTGACGATGCTACAGCCGCGATAGTGTCTTGAACCCGAACATAGGGATCTCGATGGTACGGGGTTCGTGTGTTTCAGATTCGGCAAACATATTTACCGGCCGGCCTCAGAATGGTTCATCTACTCGGGGGAGTGCCGCCAAACTCCCGCCTAAATTCAATTTGGACGGACGTGAAGGTCTGCAAAGCATGGTACTTTCCAAATCCTCTTTTCGGTATCCCAAGCATTCATTTTAATAAATCTAAATAGTAGCCTGCCAAATAAAAAAAATAAGCCGATTACTCGCAACCTGAAATCAATTATTTTAATTAATACGTGAAGAATCTACATTTTTCTTGATGATTCAAAGGACAGTGTGTAATTCATTTAATATAACTCAGCAATTCTAAATTCATTAATTATTGCGTAAATTCTAGACTAAGCTATTTTGGTATATTTAGTAATAAGTTCGTTAAGTGCTAGGCTAAGCTTCTTTTTTGTATAAAAAGACGACAACTTCAATAAACGATCGAGTTTTTAATTCGAGACTGTATCAAAGACACCTTTATTATTGACCAAGTGAGTCTGCTTGGCCAGCTGTCCGCTACTACAAACTACACGATTCTAGGTTCATGCACCTAAGATTCAGCTCTACAGGGTCTAGGTTTATGTGCTTACGACTCCAGGGTGTGATAAAACAATCCATCCTTTAAACATTTGGCGACCGTGACAGGACGCTCACTACGATCATCGAGAAATTTTGGCGACTAGAGGATATCACAGAAGAGGCCAGCAGCAATACTATAGCAGAGCAAAAATGTGAAACACACTTCGGAAAAAAACATTTCAGCGCGATCCAACCAATGGCAGGTTCATAGTAAGTTTGCCCTTCTCACGCCAGCCTTCAGAGTTAGGGGAATCAAGAGAAATAGCCCTGCGAAGATTTTTGGCTATGGAGAGAAGATTTAACAACAACGTCGAGTTCAAAGATCTTTATACCAAGTTTATGCAAGAGTATATAGAGCTAGGACATCCAAGCGAGAACGATTTCGGAATCGGTTCAAAGGAACTCCTTCACTTCTCCTAATTTCATATCGTTTACTACCCGACGCATTATTTCCGTTGCCAGTTTAGCTGCACATAGTTCTAATCGTGGTATTGTTGTAGCAGAAGTGATATGTTCGTCACTCCCAGATTTGATTGGTGCAACTCTAGATTTTGAGCACACTAACCGGATCGTTACAGTACCGTCGTTGTTAACTGACCTCGTGTATATTGCCGCGCCAAACGCCTTACCTGACGCATCAGCAAACGCATGTAGTTGAATTGTCCTGGCCCTTGGGTTTGAAAACAAGTGTCTGGGAATTTTGATATCCTTTATTGCCACTAGATCCTTTCGGAAATTGTCCCACTGAGTGTGGAGCTCCATTGGCAAGGCAGCATCCCAATCAATTTTTAGTTTCCATAGTTGCTGAATGAATATCTTAGCCGTAATTGTGATTGGATTCTCGATGCCACTAGGCATCAAATATCAATCAAATATATGTGCAATCTTTCGAAGCTTGAATTGTGCCGATTGCAAAATTTGGACGAGTTCCTTTTGTATAGCGATGGCTTCTGTTAAGCTGTTAGCTCCGGACATCACGTCATCCATGTACAGATCATTGGCCAAAACCTTGGCTCCTAATGGGAACCTATGTGAATTGTCCCTGGCAAGCTGTTGCAGACATCGGGTTGTCAGATAGGGAGCTGAGGTTGTACCGTATGTTACGCCAAAATATCAGTTGATAATCCCGGTCCTCCTTTCTCACAAGGATTTGTCGGTGCATTTTCTCGATATCTGCCGTGAATACAAAGCGCGGCATTCTGAAGCGTAACAGTAGTGAGAAAATGTCATCTTGTATTGTGGGCCCAGCTAGCAGCACGTTATTTAGTGAGATGTTTGACGATGTTTTCATTGATGCGTCGAACACCACCCTGAGTTTGGTTGTGGTACTGTCGGGCTTAAGTACTCCATGATGGGGTAAAAAGTAGTGTGGTGACTTCAAAGTACCTTCATCGACCTCGCTCATATGTCCTAGCTCTATATACTCTTGCATAAACTTGGTATAAAGATCTTTGAACTCGACGTCGTTGTTAAATCTTCTCTCCATAGCCAAAAATCTTCGCAGAGCTATTTCTCTTGATTACCCTAACTCTGAAGGCTGGCGTGAGAAGGGCAAACTTACTATGAACCTGCCATTGGTTGGATCGCGCTGAAATGTTTTTTCGAAGTGTGTTTCACATTTTTGCTCTGCTATAGTATTGCTGCTGGCCTCTTCTGTGATATCCTCTAGTCGCCAAAATTTCTCGGTGATCGTAGTGAGCGATCTGTCTTCGGTCCCCATTGCATATGTTACCGCCGTGGCCATTACTCTGCTTACCTTGCCTGCTATCACCCAACCCAATACTATATTTTGGAGTATTGGTAGATCTCCATCCAATCGTATTTGACCGACAACCAAGAGCTGATGGTAAAGTTCTGCTCCTAGGAGGATGTCTATTTTGTCTGGTCGATTAAATTTAGTATCAGCTAGTGGAATATTGTTGGGAAGATTCCATGTAGACGTATCCAATGGTTGAGCTGGCTGATAGGATATTATTTTGGGTAATACGAAGGCTTCGATTCTGCACGAGTAGGAATTGACTTAAGATTGTATCTCTATATTGATCCTTTGGTTAGATCTTTGCTTGCCTTCGCCAATTCCTTCAATGGACAATTCATCTGCCGTAGTGATCAGGCCTAGCTTATCTACCATGCGCTGACTGATGACATTTATTTGCGAACCAGAATCCAACAGCGCACGGCATTCGTAGGTTTTTCCTTTGGGTCCGATTATGGTTACTCTGGCAGTCCCTAATAGTACGAATGCATGATCTTTATTGTTAAGTAATGCGCTAACCACTGGCTCAGGTCCCCTTGCTGTCTCAGCTGCTCGACTTGTGGTAGGTTCCTCGCCCCTGATGATCCTGGATGTTTTTGGTGGACGATTGATATTCATGTCTAAATGTAACAGAGTTTTATGCCTTTTGTGACACTTCGAACAATTACTGGAGCTGCAATTTACAGGTTATTTTGTTTTACGACGTTTAACCGTTTTGATGCTGTTAACTCCAAAAACTGTTTACATTTATAAATTGGATGGTTGTATTTGCAGATGATACAACCTAGTTGCTGAGAAGCAATTGCTGATAACGTCTTAAACCCTTGTTTTCGAGTTCTGCCTTCTTCTGCCTTGTCCTTATTCCCCAATGTTTCGAGAGCTTGAAAACGCTTTTCCAAGAATTCGAGAAACTGCTGGAATGAAGGCATTTGCCTTGGTTGTACCAATGACTGTTCGTACAATGTGTGCGTATCCTTATCCAATTTCTTAAGAAACAGATGAAGCAAGATCGGGTCCCATGCCTTGATATCCACATCCAGTCCTTCTAGACCGAGCAAACACTCTTGTATAGTGTCATGTAAGCTGCGTATTGATCTGGCATTTCCAATTTGGACATTCTGATGGGACAACATTTTTGATATCCAAGATGAGATTAGCAATCGAGGGTTATCATAGCGCCCTGTTATGATCCTCCAGGCTGCATTGTAGTTGGCCGCTGATACTGTCAGATGACGCACCAACCTTTCGGCCTCTCCTGTAAGGCTTGTTTTGAGGAACCACATTTTTTTCCCGTCCGACATCCTTTGATTGTGGATCATTTCTGTGTACAGATCGTTGAATTGCTGCCACTGGAGGTAGTTACCGTCAAACTTTGGTAACTCAACCTTGGGCATTTTCATGGTTGTGGAAGGTTTTTCCAAATCTTAAG
Source organism: Portevinia maculata (assembly GCA_949715645.1). NCBI lineage: Eukaryota > Metazoa > Arthropoda > Insecta > Diptera > Syrphidae > Portevinia > Portevinia maculata. Next base: position 43,311,060 of record OX454528.1, on the reverse strand, counting down.
CTAGTGATGATTCCATTGTCCCATAGAGTTCTTGCAATAGTTCCGCGAGTTGCTCCTGCAACTCAAAGTAGCCTTGAATGTCTTCCTGAGTTAACTGGTTTTCCATTTTCTGATACATGGTCGTTAACTCTTCCCAATTTTGTTCCAGTGTTCGAATTTTGATTTGGCAGAAGGTTTTGGTTTTATTCTGCTGTAGTATTATCTTATCTATGGACCCCCTTATGATCCTTATGACAAGATTGTATCGCTGTCTGAGGAGCGTGTCTGCTCTATTTTCCGTTTTGGACCTCTAGCTGCTGGTTGCTCTTGCATGATTTTTGGTATTGCTCCCGTAGCTGATACCTCCAACCCATCCCTCTTTGACAGGCCGGGATGTGCGCCGCCTCGTGTTGTCGCATGTGCCAACTCTAATTTATCCTGGATGTCGTCCAGGAATGATTCTCGTAGCTTTTTGATCTCTCCGTAGTAATCACGACTGAAGTATGGATGACTAAGGTTGATCTCCTCCATCTCTCTGATTTTGGAATCAGTTGCGTCAAACTCTTCCCAAAGTGAGTTTAATTGTCGTAGCCGGTCTTCCAAATAGCCAATGGTTTTGCGGTCAGAGGAGTCTTTCTTGAAATTCCGCCATAATCTGCAGATATTCTCTCCAATCCCCTCTTGATCCCTAGTTATGCTGGCCAAATCCATCTTGCTGTCTTCCACCGAAGTACTCCAAATGAATGCTTGGTCAAATGAGTAATCAATCAGCGGTCGAATTTAGGATGAACTGTGTTTTTTGGCCCAGTTTACGCCCAAAACGCGAAAAAATATACAACGATTGAACTGTGTTATATATCCCAGTTCACGCCTCGAATTGTTGGACCAAGTCCTGTCACGGTCGCCAAATGGTTAAAGGATATGAAATTAGGAGAAGTGGAGGAGTTCTTTTGGACCGATTCCGAAATCGTTCTCGCTTGGATAAATTCAGAAGCTGCTAACTATCATAGCTTTATTGCCAATCGAGTAAGGATCATCAGAAGCACCACCTCACCTCAGCAGTGGCGACATGTGCCTACCAAACAAAATCCTGCGGACATAGTCTCCCGAGGGATCTCGGCTTCAAAACTAAAGGACTGTACCATGTGGTTTTACGGACCCTTATATCTATATGGTCCAGAAAATACTTGGCCAAGCAAGGTCGAAACAAAAACCACGGACTACGAGAAGAAAAAATCCAGGATCACACTCGCAGCAACACTCCAGTCATCACCAGGGATCATTGACATAATTGATCATCATAACTCCTTCCGGCGCCTGCAAAGGATTGTTGCATATATCAGCCGGTTCATAGAAAAATGGAAGAAGAGCAATCGAGGACAACGGTTACACGACCATTTCTCCCTGTCTGAGCTAGAGAACGCCAACAATATTATAATTAGAGCAGTCCCAGGCCAAGCATTTAAGGAAGAGCTGATCCAACTAGCACGGGGCAACTATGTCAACGCTCACAGCCCAATGAATAGTTCGTCTCCGTTTTTAGACGGAGATGGAATTCTTCGTGTGGGAGGACGCTTAGAAGCAGCAGAGTTGAGTTACGACGCCAAGCATCCAATACTGCTAACCTACAACCATAATATCAGCAAATTATTGATGCAAGAGGTTCATCTCAAATACCTACACATTGAACCACAGGGCCTCCTGGCAGCAATGCGCCAAAAATATTGGCCCATAAAGGGAAAAACAATGGCACGTTCCGTGGTACAAAAATGCATTCGGTGCTCCAGGGCAAAACGTAAACTGATGACGCAGATAATGGGGAATTTGCCAGCCATGAGGGTTCAACCTGCCCGACCATTCGTCAACGCCGGAGTAGACTTCCTCGGACCGGTATGGATTCACTTCAAGGTACGAGGGAAGCAACCTCGAAAGGCATATGTCGCGGTCTTTTGTTGTTTCGCAACTAAGGCAGTACACTTGGAAGTCGTAGGAGATTTAACAACAGAAGCACTCATCGGAGCGCTCAAACGTTTTGTAGGAAGGAGAGGAAATTGCCTAAACCTCTATTGCGACAATGCTACTAACTTCGTCGGAGCCAAAAATCAACTTATGGAAATTAAATCCTCAATTTACGCAGCGGCGTCGAAAGAAAAAATATCCTCATTCTGCACGACTAGAAGCATGGAATTCCACTTTATCCCACTGCGAGCACCGCATTTTGGCGGATTATGGGAAGCGGCTGTGAAATCAGCCAAACATTTCTTGAAACGCAACCTTTTTTCAACCAACTTAACGTATGAGGAACTAGAAACGTTATTAATCGAAATAGAAGCCATACTCAACTTCAGACCCCTGGTTCCAGTATCATCTGACCCCAATGACCTTACTGCAATAACACCAGGGCATTTTTTATTTGGAGAGTCATTAACATCAACCGTCGACGGGCAAGCAGAAACCACAGTCGCGAGGTTAGGCAATAGATGGAAGACGATTACCGCAGTAAAAACTCAATTTTGGCAGCGGTGGTCACATGAATACCTCAACGAGCTACAACACCGCTACAAATGGAAACAAGCGAACAACACAATCATTCCCGGTATGATGGTAATCATAAAGGACGACAACTTACCACCTATGCAGTGGCATCTAGGAAGAATTATGAACTGCATCAGAGGAAGTGACGGCCTAGTGCGTGTGGCGGAAGTTGAGACGAGCCGTGGTATACTCAAACGACCCATACATAACCTTGCGCCTTTACCAGTAGAGGAAAGTCCACAGCAGCGAGAAAATCCGGAGCAACCATCAAGGAGTCAAGAAGCCACCGAACCGTCGACAACCAATGAGGAATCAACGAGAAAAAGAGTAAGACGATCTTTGGGCTACACAATTGCAACAACCTAGATTTAGTGTAATAGATATTTAAATTATGTAAAATGAAATTGACTGTTCTAAATATTTAACAACCTTGCGCAATTAAGATTAATGTTCTCATTATAATCTCGAACTATAATAAAAGTCATTTCTATAAATTTATAATCATTCTATTTTTCTGTTAAACTACAGTTTAACGCGGGGCAGAATGTTTAGTCTACCTTTCATTGTTTGGATTTAATATTCAGGTCATTGATTTGTTTGCAACCTGATACACATTACTTGAACTTGCTTGACCTAATATGCTTCATTATTTAAATACAACCAACCATACGAAATAACAGAAAAGAAAAAAAAACATCAACAATGAAAGGTAAACTCGGCATTTTGCAACGCATGCACTTTAATGCAATAATTCATTGCGCAATCAATGTACTATATTTTTTTGTATGTGTAATTCATTTAAGATAACTCAGCAATTCTAAATTCATTAATTATTGCGTAAATTCTAGACTAAGCTATTTTGGTATATTTAGTAATAAGTTCGTTAAGTGCTAGGCTAAGCTTCTTTTTTGTATAAAAAGACGACAACTTCAATAAACGATCGAGTTTTTAATTCGAGACAGTATCAAAGACACCTTTATTATTGACCAACTGAGTCTGCTTGGCCAGCTGTCCGCTACTACAAACTACACGAATCTAGGTTCATGCACCTAAGATTCAACTCTACAGAGTCTAGGTTTATGTGCTTACGACTCCAGGGTGTGATAAAACAATCCATCCTTTAATATACACGACCTGAATATTAAATCCAAACAATGAAAGGTAGACTAAACAGACAGTTTGAAAAATAAAAGAGAAAACCCGTCCCTTATTAATGAAAATAAAAAAAAAAAATTGATCAGAGGGAAAAAGAAGGGGCTGTCCTCTCAAACAAAGGAAGGGTGGTCAGCATAATTATAGGGTACCTACCAGATGTTATAAAAGGCGATACAAATTGCAGCATTGTTCAACACATTTATTTAACTAGGTAAATATATATTACACATCCCTTAACTAAGTCATTCGCAAAAAATATTTAATAAAAATGGCCGTAGAGCTTTCGGTCCGTGGCGGGGGTATATGACTGGATTTTATTAAGTTAGTTAAGTATATTTTGCCTATTGAATTTTTAATAGTGTGGCAAATATTGTGAACTTGTATGTCAGTAAGTCTTTGGCATATGAGTCGATTCGTCATTTGTCGGAGAAGTTGCTGGAAAGCTGCCAGCTGGAACTCAGCGGGTGGCAATGGTGCAGTAGTAGTGTATTCGCTTACGGAATGGAAGGTCGTGCGTTCGAATCCCGGCCAAGTCCATTACTTTATACCGAATACATGAAATTGTAATCTCCCTAAGTAACTTAGACACCACCCGTGGAGAAAAACCCTACAACTGCACCCAAACACTTCTTTCCTATCTCTCTATTCTTTCTAATACCAACTAGCTTACACTGTGTTCTTAGCATTATAAGGGTACTGTAACAACAGAAAAAAAATCCCTTTAGCGTAAGCAAATTATAAAAAAAAAAAAAAATTATTTAAGCATTTAGAGTGGCTTTTCTGGACCCCAAGTTAACATAGAAATAAACACCACTTGTAGTGGTATTCGATCCTCCTGCGGGGTCAGTCACCTTGACGTGTGTACCATCACCGCAAACAATTTCGATTGTGCCGGTGCGGAGGCTTACGGCGCAAAGAGTCATCGGGCATCTGTTGAGGGACAGGCCGTCTGATGAGCGTCAACTAAGAACTGACCAGGACTTTACGTCCGCTCTCACCCTTATATATTTCCTCATTCACCCACCTTCCCCCCCCCCCCCCTTTCTCGTCACCCCTTCCTACTCTCCGGTAATTACCGGGGAGATAACCCCGCGTATTCGGGAGTTTTTCGGGAGTAAACCAAATTTAAAAATCCCAGTTTTAAGCCAAGGTAGAGGTACCCGTGCCGATGGATGCATGGTCCGATGCCCAGGCAAGGTCGGTTGTATAAGTGCCTTGTCCTGGTAAGACGGCTCTGCCAGGATGGACCACCCTTTCCGATCCTACTCGTGGGAACAAAATCTAAAACAAAAATAAAAATGGACAGAAAAGAAGACGGTAAACAAAAAGACCAGCAGATGAGGGTGCCAGAGGCTGGCACCCTATCAGAGGACGAATTGCTGGCCTCCAGTCAGGAGACAATCGTCCCGTCACAAAGCGGCGAGAGTGCTAAGGCTAGCACCTCGACCGCAAACCAATTAACAACCAAACAGACCCGAAACAAACCCAAACCCGCAGGGAAAGCTGATAAGAGCAAGTAACAGATGGCCCTCCATATCTAAGGTAAGATAGCGAAAAATGAGGCTGCCGAAAAGGTCCACGAAAAGGATCAGGCGGATAGGATAAAATACCAGGCAATCGTTGACGAATACAACGAGAGCCTGAAAAACAAAAGCCGGCAGGGAGCGAAGCGTGACAGGTCTCAAGAAGAGATCTCCCACCGCCCAGCCCATAAAAAAACCAAGGTTGTTGAAGGTTCAGCAGCAACAGCCAAGCCAAGCACGTCGGCGGCCGGTGCGGCCCAGAAGCGTCCCTTTACCGAGGTGATTAGGGATCACCTTCAGGTCGCACTAGTGGATGATCTCTCGACAAACGGGAAATCCATAGCCAATGCGTGGGGAAGCATTGAGGCCAAGCTCTCCGAAATGGTGATAGACCACATCGTTAACAACCAAGGGGAACCTCTTCCCGAATTTGATTCCGCCGAGGTGGTGAGGGGATATCGGGTAATCAAGTGCGCCGACCAATTCTCCAAGGACTTCCTTAGTGGATGCGTTGCTAAGGTTAGCGACGCCTGGGATGGTTTGAAGCTCAAGCTAATCCCAGCTAAGGACACCCCGAGGAGACCTAGGGCCCGCATTTGGTTGCCCAATATGAAGATAGAAGGGGGAAGGCTCCTCCACTGTCTCAGACTCCACAACCCGACTGTTCCAATGGATGACTGGTCAGTCATCAAGGCGGAGGAACCCTATAAAAATACCATGTGCTTCCTCCTACTCATAAACAACGAGTGCCTGAGTGCTCTCGAGAAAACTGACCATAAACTTAGGTTTGGCATAAGACATGCCAAGCTCAAAGTCTTCCTTTCCTCAGGTCCTGAGGACGATGTGGACATCGTCGATACCGACAAGTTGTTCGAGGACCTGATGATCGCCGACGACACCCCTTCCACCACATAATGCTAAGTCATACAGATTAACCTGAGGCACTCGAGGTGTGCCTCCGATAATCTAATGGTTTTTCTAAGGGAGAAGAACATTGACATCGGCATTATCCAGGAGCCATGGGTGAGAGACTCATCCATAAAGGGGCTTCAAGACACACAATACTACCTGTTTTACAAACACCAGGCCACAGGTAAGCCTAGAACATGCATACTAGCTAAGAAACATCTAAAAGGTTTTTTATGTTCCAATCTTAGCTCATATGATTTGACAGTGATTAAACTGGAGTATGCGAACAAAGCAACATAACTGGCTTCAGCATACATGGCTCATGGGAGACCTGTACCGCCAGAGGAGGTGGAGCTGCTCATAGCCTCAACAACAGTGAAGGACAACCTACTGATGGGCTGCGACGCCAACGCCAGGCATTCTATATGGGGCAGCTCAGAAGATAATGCAAGAGGTGAGTCACTTTTTGATTTTCTGTTGACCACTAACCCATCAGTGTGTAACAAGGGTACGACCCCAACTTTGACTTTCCGAGTACGGAAACGTACAGGGGATGGGAAGAGGTACTAGATGTTACATTAAAAACAAACAATAATAACTTTAAGGTCGACAACTGGAGAGTTTCCAATCTGGAGTCACTCTCAGACCACAGATGGATCCTCTACGACAAGAGTCTCGAGGTCGAGACCACAAAATCCTATAGAAACCCCAAAAGAGTTAATTGGACCAAGTTTGGCCAAGTCCTTCGGACAAAACTCAAAAATATACCCGAAACAAACACAGCTGCAATTAAAGAACTGGAGGTACAGGTAAAGACTTTTGAGAAGACTATGGATGCAGCATACAAAGTCTCATGCCCAGTTAAACGCAGTAAAAAAACGCTTCCCCCATGGTGGAACCAAGATCTCTCCAGTCTCAGACAGATGACTAGAGCGATTTTCAACATCTGCCAAACACAATTTTTGGCGGCCTTATAAGGACTGTCTGAGTCTGTATAAGAAAGCCATAAAGGCATCCAAAAAGGAGGCCTGGATGGACTACTGTCGGTCGATAGAAACCCTTAAAGACTCCGCTAGGCTAAGCAAATTTTTGTCCAAGGAACACTCCAACCCTTCTTTTCTGAAAAGACCAGACGGAGGATGGACAGAATCCCCAGCGGAGACCCTGGAACTCCTTATAAACACTCACTTTCCCGGATGCAGTGATATTAGTACGCAACCCGAGAGGCCTCGGCAAGTACAGCCTGCTCCCAACAACATCACCTCAATAATTTCCGAGGAAAAGATTTCCTGGGCTATTAACAGCTTCTCCCCATATTAGCGGGTGGCAATGATGCAGTAGTAGTGTATTCGCTTACGGAATGGAAGGTCGTGCGTTCGAATTCCGGCCAAGTCCATTACTATATACCGAATACATGAAATCATAATCTCCCTAAGTAACTTAGACACCACCCGTGGAGAAAAACTCTACAACTGCACCCAAACACTTCTTTCCTATCTCTCTATTCTTTTTAATACCAAGTAGCTTACACTGTGTTCTTAGCATTATAAGGGTACTGTAACAACAGGAAAATAAATCCCTTTAGCGTAAGCAAATTATAAAAAAAAAAAAAAGTCTCCGGGGCCTGACGGCATTATGCCTGTCATGTTACAGAAAACGCAAAACCTATCAATACCTTGGTTAGCGTCGATCTTCCGAAGCTGTTTATTGCTAAACCACGTACCATACTCCTGGAGACGCGCCAGGGTGGTGTTTATACCGAAGGTGGGTAAACGCGGGCACGTATCCGCAAAGGACTTCAGACCTATCAGTCTAACCTCCTTCTTACTCAAAACCCTGGAGCGTGTCCTAAACATCCATATGCGAAGTTCTCTGCCAGAAACATCGCTTTCCAAATCACAGCACGCCTATCTCAAAGGCAGATCCACGGAAACGGCTATCCATGAGGTAGTGCAAACTATCGAAAAATCCATACACTACAAAGAACACACCCTAGCCTCCTTCTTGGATATAGAGGGAGCCTTCAACAACGTACATACGGAAGCTATTCTTAAATCTCTGGTCGAACTGGGCATAGAGGAATCTATTAGGAAATGGATAGCTTCTATGCTCGGAACAAGAGTTATTCAGGCAACATTAGGCAACAGCCACTTAACCAAATTTGCCCATAGAGGAACGCCACAGTCATTTCTCCGCTACTATGGCTAATGGTTATGAACAAAATTCTAGTAAAACTAGACAGGGAAAGGGTCAAAGCTGTCGCGTATGCGGATGACGTAGTTATACTAGTGTCAGGGAAGTTTCCCTCCGTGATAAGTGATATCATGGGGAATGCTCTAGAAAAGATAAGCACCTGGGCTACAAGGTGTGGCCTCGGCGTTAACCCGAGCAAAACCGAACTGATGCTGTTCACCACCAAAACCAAAATACCCAATTGTACCATACCCCGCCTAAACGGTCAACCACTTACACTATCCTCCAGCGCTAAGCATCTGGGTATCGTGCTCGATCCTAAACTTAACTGGAAACATAACATTGAACACAGAGTGAGGAAGGCGTGTATTGCCTTCTATGCCTGCAGCAGAACCTTTGGAAAGAAGTGGGGACTTCAAACCAAAGATGACCTTGTGGATGTACACAGCAGTAGTGCGTCCAATCCTCACCTATGGATCACTAGTATGGTGGCCCCCGTTGAGTAAAGGTTACAACCTCACAAAACTGAAAAGATTGCAAAGGACAGCCTGTATAGGCACCACGGGTGTACTGAGGTCGGCCCCAACGGACGCCCTCACTGTGCTCTTGCACCTTTTACTCTTGACCTACACACAAAAGATACCGCACTATGTAGTGCGGTAAGACTCAGGAAAACGGGGTGCTGGACTGCAAGGCCATACGCTACCAGAAGGCATGGTCACGTTTCCAACCGACTTCATCACACCCAAACTAACTTCAAAAAAGGCTTCCAAGTAAGCTTCCCTTCCAGAGCTTGTTGGAAGAGGGACGAAGTAGTGAAAGATTTCGACACGGTCATATACTCCGACGGTTCTAAGATGAACTGTGGTGTGGGGGCCGGTGTCTACTCGGAATCACTAAAAATATCAATATCCCTTCGCCTGCCGGATTTTGCCAGCGTTTTCCAGGCGGAACTACTGGCTATCCGAGAGGCCTGCACGCAACTAGGGCGTGACACAGCGTACAAACAAAACAATGCTATCCTCATAGATAGCCAAGCCGCAATCAAAGCTATTGACTCGGCTACCATATCCTCCAAACTGGTGCAGGAGTGCTGGAACGAGCTTGCGCGACTGGGCGAACGTTTCAATGTTACACTACTCTGGGTTCCAGGGCATAGTAACATAACAGGAAACGAGCGTGCAGATGAGCTGGCCAGGCAGGGCTCAGCTCTGGACGGCTCATTCGCCGCAAGGGTTCACATTCCGCTAGGTGCGGTCAAGACACAAATACACTCACAATTCCTGCAGAAAGCCAATCTTCAATGGAGAAGGTTAACTAACTGCATCATATCGAGGAAGATATGGCCTATTTATGACAAAGGAAGAACAGGGTATCTTCTAAACAGAACCCGCCCCGAAGTCTCCAGAATTACGGCGATAATCACCGGGCACTGGCCAATTGGAGGCAATGCAGGCAAACTGGGTATCACATTTAACACCCACTGCCGAAGCTGCGGGAATGTAAACGAAAGAGAAACTCTCTTCCATTTCCTCTGCGAATGTCCGGCACTAGCAAGAGATAGACTGCGTTCACTGAATCAACCATTCTTCGACGACCTTAGCGCTATATCGAGCAAAGGGATACAATATCTTATCCGTTTTCTCAACTCCACAGGTTGGATATAGCCACATATCAAATCTTTCACAACCACTACAACATAGGTCACACGAGTCGTGGTAACAAAAAGGCACAATAAGTGCTAATTGGGTTCAAGCCGAACCGCCACTTCTACCTACCTACCTAGTGGTATTCGATACCACAATGATGAAACATGCAAAAAACAATAATTCAATTTCATTTTCAAACATCTTAATCATCAAACTGAACTTGAGAGCGCAATCACATAGTTTTTATGTAAGCAAGAGATGATAAAAATTGGCGCCTCTGACGTAAAATTGGAACTTCCACCTCCGGTAGTTTAATCTTGGTGCAAACATTGTTTTGTTTTTCAACAAAACTCAAACATGATTCAAATATCAGAGCAGAGCTTGACGCCAGAGCGGTTGCATTCCATTGCATACGACGATTGACGGCAGGCCACGGTACGGATATGTAGATTAGGTTAGTGTAATCAGCGGCTGCTTCTGGTATCGTACGTTCGTACGTACGAGTACGTTCTCTTATTTTATCGGAATTTGTAACCCATTCCATTAGTAGTAGGCGAGTCGCTCGTATGGATACGCGTCTCTGAAACAGAACTAGATAAGCATGAGCCCAGCTGAAATAGCTATTAAAGCAGTTTAACTGATTCATAACAGACCTTAGCCGCAGTAACATCTTCTTGGCATGACTGTGAGGAAGATGTATCGATGAAGTTGGCCCTACGTGTAGACAGGTTGTTTTGGCCTGTTAACTTTTTTGAATGATGCACGGAAGTGTGTAGGTTTATTAATTGTTCTATAACACCTTTTTGGCGTTATGTGGAAATGGCTGTATTTTGTATTATTCTTATATGGCATCGTTTGTGGGCTGATAACGAAGTCAATGTACTTGGATGTGATTGGCTTATGCTTAGTCTGAACTTTTATAATTCGGGGATTCTTTCATTGAGCCGGTAGACCCTCATATATTTTGTGAAATCTCCGGATGTTGTTTCAATCGCAGGAGTCAAAGATTTCCTTGGCGTGGGAGACTGCATATGATCCCTTCTTTGGAAGCAGGATATTCCTTTTTTTTCTTTGCATGGCCGTATTCTCTTCCCGTGCTGCCTAGTTTTGTGCTGCAGCGTTTGCACTGATGCACGATCTGTCCCCAGAAGTGCCTTTATCATATCACGGGATATTTTACCAGGGTGGATGGCAATAAACCTTTGTAGGTATCGGCTACATCTTCATTGAAATCGCGCTACCAGTTTCACAGTTTGTTGGCGTTTGCAGGTGGCGAGTGCACAACGGAAATTCGCTCGCGCACCCTTTTTAGAATTTTTTGTAAAAATTATGCTTTTGGTATTAAATTACGTGCGTCGAATAAAACAATTATTCTTCTGTTAAGCTTGGCTTAAAAATTCTGTAATTTATTCCACAATTATAATAATTCAATGTTACAAATTTTAATATTACCTTAGTTTCTTTTCTTTCTAGTTTGTTTATTCTTTATTCTCTAATTTCAGATTAATTTATAATATAAACTACTCAAAACAAAATAGGGCCCACTAAGTTATAGTGATTATATTTTTTTTGGTTATGTGTTTTAGCTTAGTATTAAGAAATTGAGTACACATAATCAATACGGAAAAAAAATTCGAAATTCAATTTAAACACAAAAAACATTTTATGGGAACATTTTCGGAAAATAAAGAAAAATAAAACTATATATCACAATTTTTTTGTTATGGTTTGTTGTTGATTTGTTTTGCTTAGTAGCGAGTAGAGAATCCTCTACTCCGTATGCAGTGTATTAGCCTATCTGGTACGCTTTCGATCAGATGCGTTATATTTAGTTCGGGTATGCGCTCCCAACAGGCTTTTAACGCGTTTATCAGCTCCTGTTTAGTGTTGGCATGGCTGTGGTTCTCTTTGAGGCTTCTTTCTAATTGGTCCCATCAATGCTCGATGGGATTGAGGTCTGGACTCTTTGCTGGCCATGGCAAAAATGAAATATTGGCGTCAGAAAGAGCTGCTTGGGAAATACGGGCCGTATTTGGGCGAGCATTGTCTTGCATAGGAACAAACCCATCGCCAACTCTCTGTGAAAATGGGATCACAACAGGTCGTATTATCATCTGAACGTAACTGGCGGCGGTAACGGTTACAAGCTCTGTTGTGCCTAGCAAACTTATTCCAGCCCATACCATAACATTGGGGCCCCCAAATCGGTCACTTCCATCAATGCAGGGGTCGGTAAAACGTTCACCTTGTCTTCTTCACACGCGTACTTGTTTATCATCACTCATAAACTTTATCTTGCATTCGTCTGTATAGAGTACAGACCTCCAGTTGTCCATGGTCCAATTTGAATGCTCACGGGCATACCTTAAGCGCGCTGCCCGATGAGCCGCCGTAAGTTTCGGGCGAATAGCACGCACTCTGGAACGTGGACCATCTTCGTCGAGTCGATTGCGAATGGTTTGATCGCTAACTTGAGTGCCAGTTGAATGCCGCAGTTGACTTTGTAAAGCCCGGGGGGTTACGGTACGGTCCCGACGTGCACTTATTCGAATGTACCGGTCTTCTCTCAGAGCTGTGGCTCTGATTCTTCCCGATCCAGGGCTCCTTGCTACACTACCGGTCTCCCGAAAGCGTTTCCACACGTTTCGGATAGCTCGCCTCGACACACCGATACGATTTGCAACAACCCTTTGAGACTCTCCTTGATCCAGCATATTTACCGCTCTAATTGCGTTTTCAGTATCCAAATGACATCTAGAACCGGGCATGGTAATCAGGTTTAATCACGAAGAAATAAGGAAAACCAATTAAAGAAAGTAACACTTAGCAACATCGCTAGAATCGGACAGAGAAAACAAGTGCAATAATTTTTGAATTGACTGTTTTTTCAAACCATTGACTTTTTTTGCCTACTCACTTCGAGGCAACGGTAAAATTGTTGTATTGTTAAGGACTCATACACATGCAAACTCTACAATAAAATGCTTCGTTTCGATAATGTTTACCAATTAAGTATTTTTTTAGGCAAAATACAAAATAAATCTTGGGTGGGCCCTATTTAGTTTTGAGTCGTTTATATGGCACCCTCTTTGTCAGCGAACAAAAGTCAATTACACGAAATGAGAATGCTTGGAAGTGCATGCAAGGAAAGTTTCTTTTAATACTTAAAGGTGGAGTTACAAAGTTTGTTTAGACAGTGCCTGTTGACGGTGTAACTTTAGACGGCAGTAGCATACCACCCCCAGTAAGTTGATTGAATTCTGCATCGGTCTTACTCTCATCGCCGTAGCCAGTTACGTCCAAGACAGCTAGATTGGCTGTATAGGTCGCACATACGCCACCTTGTACAAACCGCTGGATGTTTGCACTGTAGCTCTACGGACTTGTCCGTCCTGGGCCGTTACAGTGTCGACAACTACCCCTCTGGGCCAGCAGCTCCTCGGCAAGTTGTTGTCGACAATAATGACTAGATCGCCCTTACCGATAGGCTTTACCTTCTGAAACCACTTAGATCTCCTATTCAAGGTCGGTATGAACGCCTTCACCTACCTTTCCAAAACGCGTCCGCCATCAGTTGCGACTGCCGCCAGCTCTTCCTCATATGGATCACTTCTGGGTCGCACGGTGGTTTTGAACCATTCGAATGGCCAATAAGGAAATGATTTGGCGTGAGTGCCTCATCGTCAGTACATTCTAGGGATACAAAGGTCAGTGGCCTCGAATTGATGTCATTCTCGACTTCAATAAGCGCGTTGCGCAACGTTTCATCTCCAAATTTATGAGAGCGAAGAATTTTGTATAAGACATTTTAATAGATCGCACAAGCCTATCCCACGCTCCACCCATATGGGGGGCTACTGGTGGGTTAAATTTCCACTTTAAACTTGCCGATGTGAACTCATTAGCAACCCTACCCAAGTCAACCCTCTTTAGCTCCTCTCGAAGTTCTCTTTCTGCACCCCGAAAATGCGTTCCGTTATCGCTGTATACCTCCAAGGGAGTCCCGCGACGAGCTATAAAATTCCTTAGGCACATAATGCATGAATCCGTGGTTAAAGTGTGTGCTTCCTCTGCGTGAATCGCACGGATAGTGAGGCAGGTGAGGAGAGCAAGGAGAAATGGTACGCAAACGAACCCATGAAAAGGAAATCGATTTCCATCTTTACAGACGGATCAAAGATGGACTGTGGAACGGGTGCTGGACTATTCTCAGAGGAACTACACATTAACAGATCGATTAGATTACCTGATCACTGTAGTGTATTCCAAGCAGAAGTCTTAGCAATCACTGAAGTCGCAAGCATGGTATCAATGATGGCGATACCACACAGTGATATTACCATTTTTATTGATAGTCAGGCGGCCATTAAAGCGGTGTCGGCTACAGAAATAAAGTCCTTGCTTGTTCGCCGTTGCCGCGAGGAGCTCAAAGCTCTTGGCACGAAGCACAAAACGAGTCTCTGCTGGGTCCCTGGCCACAAGAACATATCCGCCAACGAGCGAGCTGACGAACTGGCAAGAAAGGGGTCTGCGATGGACAATGAACAGGCACTTCAGTCGGTTAAACCACCACTCTGTAACCTCAGAGAAAGAGTGGAATACAAAACACGAATGAAAGCCAACAACAGGTGGTTGTCACTAACCACTTGTGACATATCACGCAAGCTGTGGCCAAAATATGATAAGGGCCGAACCAACAAACTTTTACGTTACGACAGGGCATCGCTGTCCAAGTTGATCGGTACTCTTACTGGCCACAACCTGCTAAGGAATCACACAATGAAACTAAATCTCAAGGATGACGACATCTGTAGAGGCTGCGGTGATGAGGAAACCCGTGAGGACAGACCTCACTTTCTCTGTCACTGTCCAAGCCTGTGTCACCTGAGGAACAGAACGCTCGGAAGATACTTCTTCCAAGACATTCAAGAACTTTCTGATGTCTCACTATCAAATCTTTACAGGTTTATAAGGACATCCAAATGGCTGGAAAAACTGGAGTAGGAAGGAAACCAAGGACGAAGGACCAAGGCCAGAACAACGAGGCCAACACTCCCAACAAAGGGTATCACAATGGGACCACATGGACCTAAGTGTGGTGTAACAGATTTGCTCTGTTCCATTAGCCCGTAAACCTAACCTAATATACACATCGCTTCAACTGAATAAGCACAAACATTTCCTAAGCTGCGCTGTCCATTTTTTCAAAACCTTGTGCCGTAATATATCTTTTAATGATGCAAACTGTTTGCGAATGATGTTGACAAAATAAATCGGAAAGAATATTTCAAAAAGTACCGCTATTTTTTTCCTGGTTCACTTGCAAAGCATTCAATATGGAAAAATGCAGTTTTATTTTGCGTCAACTGAATAGACACAAAGTCATTATTTTCGCTGGTTATGAGTTTTCTGTGGAGATTGACACATTAGATCAACAGTCGAAGTACTTTTAGTGAATTTTGTTTGATTAATTGTATTTCAAAGAAAAATGGGTAGATCAAAATCTCTAAATAGTGTTGAAAGAGCTCAAATCGATTTACTAAAAGACCAAGGACCAACCGGGCCTTCTATCGCTGACAAAATTGGACGAAGTTCTAGTGTGGTCTATTCTTATTTAAGGAGCAAAGATTCGCACAGAAAAAACATGAAAGGAGGCCAAAAAATGGCAACAACAGCGGTTGATCGAAGAGCAATTTTAAGATGTGCTTCCAACTCCTGCGACTCTGCGGCAAAAATAAAGCAGAAAGCCGGTGTTACTGCAAGCGTTTCAACAGTGCGAAGGGTTATCAATAGTACCAAACATCTGAAATGGTTAAAAATTCAAAAGAAAGCACCATTTAAGGTTTTTAACTCAAGCTCAATTGTGCCATAGTAGCTAACTGCTCCCCACACCATAACACCACCTTCTCGACTATGATGCCGCGCTAAAAATCGTTCTTCTTTCCTCATATCGTGGAAGTAATAATTAAACCCATCAGGGCCATCAAAATTAAACTTCTTTTCATCCGAAAAAGCTACGTGACGTCATTCATTTTTATACCCTATTCTAGGGGTATATTAATTTTGACGCATAGTTTGTAACATACCTTAATATTGCCCGTAGACCCCTAAAAGTTACTATATTTATGATCAGCATCGATAGTAATGTCGATCTAGCCATGTCCGTCCGTCCGTCGCTCCGTCCATCGGCAAAAATTAGGCCTTTAAACTGGAGGTATACAGCTGAAATTTTAACGATATACTCTCTAGGGCCCCGAAATAATCAAGTTTATGAATTTTTGAAATCCGCCAGACACGCCCACAAACTCAAAAAAACAAAATTTTGGAAAAAATCGAATTTTGAGCTAGAAAGCTGAAATTTTTTATATATGATCTATGACTCCTAAAACTGCTCGGGATATACAATTTTCAAAATCCGCCCACTGCCACGCACACAAAAAAATAAAACTATTTTATTGAAGAACCAAAACTTGAGCTAGGGAGCTGAAATTTTTAATATGTACTCTCTAGGGGCCCTTTAAGCTCAAGTATAAATATTTTTAAAATCCGCCCACTGAGACGCCCACAAATAAATAAAACAATGTTTTTGAAAATCCAAAGTTTGATCTAGGGAGCTGAAATTTATAATATATACTCTCTATGGGCCCTTTATGCTCATGTGTAAATATTTTCAAAATCCGCCCACTGGCACGCCCACAATTATTATTATTATTTGTTTTGAAAGTTCAAAGTGAGCTAGGGAGCTGAAATTTATAATATATACTCTCTAGGGGCCCTTTATGCTCATGTGTTAATTTTTTTTAATTCCGCCTACTGACACGCCCACAATTAAATAAAACAATTTTATTGAAACACCCAGGTTTGAGCTAGGGAGCGTTTTTTTTGATAAAATCCTTTAAATCTTATATAACAAAATATGTAGAGCGTTCTTAACAATTCAACCATACTTAGACTTTTGTCACGCCCACTTATGAGCGATAGGAATAAGAATAGGGTATCCAACAGTTCGCCCAATCGGACTGTAGCCCGTCCCTATGTTTAAAACTCATATGGAGCCTGGAAAATTCTAAGCGCATACACTTCCGTTTCTCGTTAAATAGTGGTTTCAGCGAAAATAATGACTTTGTGTCTATTCAGTTGACGCAAAATAAAACTGCATTTTTCCATATTGAATGCTTTGCAAGGGAACCAGGAAAAAAATAGCGGTACTTTTTGAAATATTCTTTCCGATTTATTTTGTCAATATCATACGCAAACAGTTTGCATCATTAAAAGATATATTACGGCACAAGGTTTTGAAAAAATGGACAGCGTAGCTTAGAAAATGTTTGTGCTTATTCAGTTGAAGCGGAGTGTATATGGCAGCTTCTTTGTCAGCGAACAAAAGTCAATTACACGAAATGAGAATGCTAGGAAGTGCATGCAAGGAAAGTTTCTTTGAATACTTAAAGGTGGAGTTACAAGGTTTGTGTCTGTTGTCGGTGTAACTTGAGACAGCAGTAATAACAACCTTCTCATTCCCTTCATTTGGAATATTTTTGAACTCGTAGACGGTGTGCGCCAATTTTCGAGCACTTGAGGACGTATCTCACAAATTGCTCGCTGGAGGCTGGGATCGAGGGCTAAAATTGTTGTAAGTTTATTCGCATAGACCAACGACTTCAAATAAACCCAACAAAAAATAGCCCAGCTTCGTCAAATAATTAATTAATTAAATTCAATAACTCTATAGTTTCGCCTGTAGTTTGGCATGTGGCACCATCCTACTGGCAGGACCAAATGTCCTGCGGATCATTTTTACGCAATTTTCAAAAAATAAAATAAAAATAGCATTGATCTTTCTTGTTTGTTTATTTTTGAAAAAGTACTGTCCGATGATGCCAACAAACAATGCATGGTATTAACAGGCCGATAAAGGGCCAAGAACCTAGCTTCTCCAACCACTTTCATGCGAAGTGGAGGGGACCTAACCTACAGTTTTACGCCGAATCCGAACGGCAAATTTGAGAAGCTTTTTCATGACAATTTGATACTCTTGGATGTTTGTCAGACGTTCGCAAGAGTGGGCAGTGGAAAAAACTCTAGATGTTACTTGGCCCCGGCGGGAATTGAAGCGGGGACCTTTCGATTAGCAAGCCGACACACTAACCATTGAGCCACTACGCCCGACGATCCGATGATGCCGCGATCCCATAAACCGCAACAAAGAGTAGATTTTTCGGGGTGCATCGGTAGCTGATGGATAACTTTAAGATTTGTCTCACTCCAAATATAACAGTTTTGCTTACTGACAAATGCCTTGAGCCTACAAAAATGTAATTAGTTTCCGAGCGCCCGGCAGTAGTCAATGGGCGCAGGCGCCGCCAGGAGCCGACTGAAGCAACAAAAAGTTGGCGAGCCCGGCCTCTCCCAGAAACGCCCTATCTAACTTAACCTAACGGAAGTAAGGAGGATGTTACCTAGAGGTACACAACGCCCAGTGTTGCCCCTTTTCCCCCTTTCGTCAAGCGCCATGAAAAAAGTGTCTGTGAAATGTGTCTGTGGCAAAAAACTTTGTAAGGCCAATTTGTAGGCGAGGATCAAACGTCTCTGCAACGAGCACATGATGTGGATGTTTTGGAGTGGAATGGGTTAGTACGATGAAGAAAAAACAGAATACTTGTGCTGCCTGCAGTCCAACATATTCCGGACATTTACATGAATCGAAGAGTGATTCCCAAATTCGAAAGCTCTAAATATCTGGGATATGTGATCAATAATCAAGCAACTTGTGATGACGACAATAATCATCGCATAAGCATGGGGAAATTTCAGTCATCTTCTAATACTGAAAAATTCACCCTAACCTGAAAGGAAGGCTCTGCACCACAGTTCTGTCTTCGGTGCAGTCACTCGTATCACAATGTTGGACAGAGTACAAAAAGTATGAGGCCGACTGGCTCTGTTGGTATAATGTTCAAGGGAAAGATCCTGCAAACCCCGTGAAAATGGCATTATCAATCGATTTTCCTATACAATCGCAAAAGAGAGGCAGCCCTTAAAACTCCTAGATCATAAAATGAAACAACACCAGCAATTGAATAGCTTCAGTAATGAACTGATTAGAAATCGGGAGTCCTGCCGATCCTTTTTAGGTCAAACCGGTGAACCCCACTGGCGGACCACTAGGGATGCAGTGAAGAGTGAGGGTTACGACTCCCTAAGTCCAGATCATAACCTCGTCATTAAAAAAAGAAGAAGTTAGTTAAAACGATTTTCTTTTTCGATCAAGTTGCAATCATTTGTTTTGTTGTCACAAACATGATTTCACAGACGTCGGCCTCTTTTCAATAATTATTGACATAATGGTTTTTTAAGGATAACTTATCGTTAGTAACCGATAACGATAAGTGATTGTTTGAAATTTGGGAATTCCACTACAGGTATGAAAATGCAAAAGAAAATATAAATTGATTGACGCCCATATTTTCATCCGTACGCCTGTGTACTCTGTGCATTCGTGTCGGTGGGTGCTCGGGCGTAAATCTTTGCATGATGATTTGCCAAATCAATACTTAATAAAATCATATGAAAATGCTGCAATCCGCTTGGGCGAACTGTTGGATACCCTCTTCCTATCTTAGTATGGGTGGATTGTTAAGAAGGTTTTGATCTATTTACATTTATTGTTATACAAAACTATTATGCAAGTTTTTTTAAAGAATTTTATCGAAGAAACGATGTTTATGTAAAAAAAGGCCTCTTTAAAGTGGGCATGCTAGAAAGCTTTGTATGTTGAAATTGTTACAAACGACTTTATATCCATACTTTGCAAAGCATGTGACTTCCAATGATTTCTTCAATAAACGGTTTTTTTTTTTAAAGTAGATGTGTCAGTGGGCGGATTTTAGAAATCTGTGAGCATTTCTGGCCCCTAGAGAGTATGTTTTAAAAATTCTAGCTAGTCTCAGGACCTTAAAATTGCTGAGGACAGACATGACTAAATCTACATAACAATCTATGCTGATCACAAATATAGCAGCTTTTAGGGGTCTACGAGCATTATTAATGTATGTTTCAAACTATGAGTCAAAATTATAATACCCTTAAGGTCCAACCATATTTGCTTCTTCACTTTCACGAACTTAAGGGAGAGCAATTGGAATTAATCATTACGTACGGAGTTTCAAATTTGATAGTTGTGTGTGTATACCGCTTTTTTGTGTGTTGCAACCCTATAAGGGTTCAGTACATATACAGAAAAACCAAACCCCGTTAGCGTACGCAAATTATAAAAAGAAAAGAAAAATAACAGCTGTTTGTTGCCGCAAGCGATTATGGGCACTTTGTTTTGATGATGATTCTGGTGGAAGATTAAGCTCCCACAAGTTCATTATGGTTGCCTCTTTAGAATCGGCTACACCATGGTGTGAGCCACCTGAGTGTTGCCATGTTAAAAAAAATCTAAAATAAAATAACACCATTAGGAGTTTAACGTTCACGGAAAATGCATTAGGTACCCCACTTTTCAAAGCATCTCCTAATCTAATTTTTCAACCACCAGTGTTGCCTCCCCCCCCTGTATGTAGTGTGGAGCATTTAAAATGTAGTACAACATAATGTATATACTTGAAAAAAAGCAGACCCAATCGCTTAAATCTTCGGTATTCATATTTTTTTTTTATTACACTTTCAGCTCTGTGTCGTGGAGTGCTTAAAGCAAGCAACTATCACGAGCAGAAATTGCCGGCACTAAATGTGCTCTCACAGGCTTATCATTTAGTGCAGGTGTTAGTAAGGACAAAACAATTAAAAATACAATAGTTATATACCTATAAAATACTAACACAGACACAAAATAATGCAAACAATTTAAGCCATTAAAGCATTATTACGCAAAATATTTTTTAGCTTAATTTTACTAACATGCAAGTCAATAACATGATCATTTAGATTATAGTTCCTACTCATGCCTCCCATAATTCGTTCTATGATGGGGGCTAAACAATAATTCAACACTGCGTAAATTATGGGCACCACCACGAAAATTAAAGCCAATAGACGACAGCAAGTCAGGTGCATCTATTTGACCGGATATAAGCTGATGTAAAAAAATGATATCGCTATTAAGCCTTCGTTGAGAAAGGGGTAACATTTGAAGAAGCTTGATACGTTGGCTGTAGGGAGGAAGGTTAAATGGATTATCCCATGGAAGTCCTCTAAGTGCAAATCGAATAAATTTACGTTGAATGGCCTCTATTCGATTTGAATGAATGTTGTAGAACGGTGTCCAAACTTGAGAGGCATACTCTAGAATCGGACGGACAAAACAATTATACAATGACATAGAAACGTAAGGGTCATTAAATTCTTTGGCCCACCTTTTTACGAAGCCCAGCATAGAATTAGATTTATTAATAATAGAATTAATGTGCTTAGCAAAAACCAGTTTGGGGTCGAAATAAACCCCAAGATCCTTAAAATTATCAACATTACAAAGAATATGTTGAGACAGAGAATATTGGAAGGTGGAAGGGATATCAGGGATAAACCGTTTTTATTACACCAATTGGCGAAGCTATTAATGTCAGATTGAAGAAAAATTCTGTCCGCGGGTGGCAATGGTGCAGTAGTAGTGTATTCGCTTACGGAATGGAAGGTCGTGCGTTCGAATCCCGGCCAAGTCCATTACTTTATACCGAATACATGAAATCGTAATCTCCCTAAGTAACTTAGACACCACCCGTGGAGAAAAACCCTACAACTGCACCCAAACACTTCTTTCCTATCTCTCTATTCTTTCTAAAACCAAGTAGCTTACACTGTGTTCTTAGCATTATAAGGGTACTGTAACAACAGAAAAAATCCCTTTAGCGTAAGCAAATTATAAAAAAAAAAAAAAAAAAAAAAACACATATCCTCCAAGTCCATATCATCCAATTAGGGCCAAAATATTCGGTTATCATTGAACGGTAGCGATTCCCATTCACAGTAACGTGCCGGTCTTGATCATCACGGAAGAAGTACGGCCCAATGACGCCGCCGGCCCATAAACCACACCAAACCGTAATTTTGTCAGGATGCAATGATGACTCATGGGGTACGTGTGGATTGCTGCCTGACCAATACCGCATATTGTGTTTATTGACGAAGCCATTCAGCCAGAAATGAGCCTCATCGCTGAAAATGAAATGAGCCTCATCGCGCTCTTAACGTTGAGGCCACTGACTCCGAATTTCGGTAGTAAATTTTAATAATTTCGACTCGTTGTTGGCTCGTATATCTTTCCATCATGAAATGGCAAACCTTACTGACTCAAAAGAGCGGCAAGTAATTCGGCGTCGTTTGCTGTCCCTGTCGCTCTACTTTTGTAGCGTCCCTGTTGAAATAACCCTTTACTATCAAAACATTTATGAATGGAATTCGACTTCGTTTATATGTCCACCACGGGAACGTATGCAGCGGTCGATACGTTGAACCCAATTTTCGATGACTCGGCCGCACATTTCGACCGATACGGCCACTGTTTCTCGTTCAATATTGGCTCTGAGCTCCTCTAACGTCGCCGGCTTGTTGGCATAGACCAATGATTTAATATAGCCTCATAAAAAAAGTATAGAGGCGTTAAATCACACGATCTCGGCTAGCCGGGTCCGTTTCTCAAAATAACATGTTCACCGAAATGAGACTTCAATGGGCCGTATGCATAAAAACTAGTAAATGTTTTTGCTAGACGATTTTTAACTAAATACTTGACTTTCATATGCATAAAACTTAAGTAAGTGCTGGAGAACAAGCATTTAGTAGGGGACAAAGTACTTACTAGTTTCGGATGCATTTTACCAGTAAATACTTAATACCGTATGCATAAAAACTAGTAAGTACTTATACCTCTGTAGTATTTACTTGACTTTTTTTCAAGTTGGTGAATTACAACTTGAAAATTCGCTGGCAAATACTGTTCTGCTTCTGCAGCTATAATAAATAGGATTATAGTCGTGAGTCTCACTTTGAAGCAATCAGGTCGCTATATTTATGGAAATGGCTGAATATTTACGAATTAATTCCGGAAAAGTTTACAAGAGGCGATGTAGGGTTCAAATTTAACCTTTTACTCTTTTCATGCATACGGCTCAATAACCCGATTGTTGCACCCGCTGTGTGGCTTGTGGCACCGTTTTGTTGGAACTGAAGTCTAATTCATGTAATTGCTCAAATAAATAACGTTCCAACATATGCCTGTAGCGGCCCAATGACACCACCGGCATGAAAGCCGCACCAAACAGTGACTTTTTGCAGATGAACTACTCTTTCATACGGGTTCTCACCTGTCCAGTGTCCAGTAACGCATATTTTGCTTATTGACGAAGCCGTAACCAAAAATGCTTTTCATCGCTGAATATGATTTTGGGATAAAATTCTTCATTTTCTTCCATCATGGCCAGAGCCCAATTCGACAACGTACGTCACTTCATATGATCAAGTGGCTTTAGTTGTTGAGTCAGCTTGATCTTGTAAGGGTGTAGCCAAGATCCTTACGAAAAATTCGCATTAATGTTGTCTGGGAGAGGCCCAATTCTGGAGAACGAAGTGAAATTGACTGATTTGGCTTGTTTTCGACGGACACCTCTACCCTCTACGGCAGCAATATTCTCCACACTTCAGGCAGAACGTAGTCTCACTGACACAGCAACATCAAGCAGCGAATATTCTGGTTCAAATTTTTCCACTAGAAATGCTGTCTACTGGGACGAGAATTACGACCGAAAATTGGCGTTAACGCTCTTAAAGTTGCGACCACCTACGCAGAATTTCGGTAGTAAATTTAAATTATTTGCAAACGTTGTTCCTTCATGTACTTCACCATTATGATTGATTTTACTGAATATTTTGACATTGACAGTTCGATAATCGGTTTAAGGTGCGTTCACACTGAAAGTTTGAAGTTGTCAAGTCGCTAATGAAAGACAATTTATTATTCCTTTAATACTTCTTTTGAGCACAAAACCAATCTAATTCGGCAATCGTGAAATTGTAGAGTTTTGTGAATATTTAACGATTGTACGTTGTGACATTTTCGGGGAAAAAAATTAGCGAAAACGCTACATTTATAGCAGGGGACAACGCTGTTTCCCACACCTCAATAAGCAACTCGTACATATGTACAAAAAAATATTCTCTCAGTATCCACTTTTTCGATTTTATTAAGACATAAGTTTGCACAAACCCAGCAATATACCTAATTAAGAGGAACTGATGGGAGATTGCACATGCTTCCCAACGGAAATATAATTGCTCCAAAAGACAGTGGCAAAAGACAAATGCTGTTAATTAAGATCAAAGCTAATTTCTATACGAGAAATAGTGTACAAAAAATGAGAACAAAAAAAGAGTCAAGCCCGTCCCATCCTTCTTCCATTCATCAGCACCAGACAGCAACATTGCATTAATTTAGCTTAATGATCGCGCGCCCTCCCCGTATAGTCGCAGTGACGCAATCACCGGGTCAGCATCGGCAATCTGCATTAGTACTAAAGTGCTTAAGACATTGTTTCGAATTGTGAAACCCTCGAGGGGAGATGTCATATCGGATATCAGAAGCATCTTCATGTCATCATTCGTTATACACACGCAGCAACATTAAAATTATACTCCACATGCGTTCCACATACTAACGGTGATTATGACAAATCATGACAGCCAGCCGCCCCTACCATGACCAGATGTGGGAAGCCGAAGAACGCCTTCAACAAAATATCCGTATTTGTAGAGTTCCTACTATGTATAAGTACCTCCTTTCATATGGCCACCAGCAGTTCTATCATCAGCTCATGGTTCGCTGAAAACATGGTCTGCAGTAAAGTTAAAGGTAAAGGTGCGGGAGCAATGTTTTGCCATTAATTTGGAAGTAACTACCTCTATACCACCCTCACAGAGTTTCATCATTCTGAGGCTACCTGAAGCATAACGATGAACGCTTTACGTTCCAATGAGTGCCTTATGGGTTGTGGACGTTTCACATAAAACAAAATAAAAACACACAAGACGAATGCAGAAGCATGAGGAGAAATTCAAATCTGGAAGATACGACATACAAGAATACATTCAACTTCAAGGGCAGCGACGCCATGTGTCGTAGGAGTAGATATAATTATTTGGAAACAAACTTTTAATTTTATTAATGTTTCTTAAGATTGGTTTGTACTTTACTTCCATTTCCCACAATTTCTTCGACGAATTAGAGTTCAGATTGTATATTTTTTTCTTTAACAGTGTGTGACTGTTGCCTAAAGATCAATGATCAAGTCACAGATGTTTTTTTATTTTTCAGAAAAGTGAAAGCTTAAGCCCTCTGCATAGACGCGTACAAGATTCGTTCTGCAGCAACGATCCCTCTACGGCCTAAAAATCCTTAAATGATCTTTTATCTTTTTAGCTTTCTTAACTTTTAAATTAATTTTAATTAATTTTTAACTTACATCAATTTAAATACCAGACAATAAAAAGATAAAATCTAACTCAAAATTAATGTGATGCTTATTCTAGATTACTAATCCTTATGCGCACGCTCTAAACTTAACCATGGCCTTAAAAGTATTGTCTTTCGGCCTAAGAACTATTAACATATAGGTCTATGAGACCGGGTAGCTGCCGCATTGCAAGTCCCCCGTCGTCAGTTCATACCACAACGGCTACGCGAACACATATTTTGAGTCCAACCCGGTAAAGCCGAACAGCGTCATTTACCTCACCACCTTGGTGAACACCACCCCAAGTTGGCAAGCTCTCTTGTCGAAAATGGGTGAATATGGAATCGATGAAACTCTTCTTCAATGGATTAGAAATGACCTTTGGGGCCGTTCAATTCAAGTTGTTTTGGACGGTAGCAGGCTCATCCATTCAACAGCGATTCACCGCTCCATCAAACCATTCTAGTTGCACCATCACCTAATCCACATTCAGTGTTTAATTTTAAAGTACTTAGTGGTTATTCGTCCAATGTGACTTGGTTTTGATTTGTATATTTATTTATTTATTTATTCAAATAATTTACAAAAAATTAATTTATAAACTATTTAAAAAAAAGGAATCGGGGCAGCCAGGCCATATGATGCCGTCTTTTAATTGACGATTGTTTTAAAAATAAAAAAAAAAAAATCATTTTACCATGTATGTACGAGTATGTACCTATACATACATTGTTTTTAGTTTTTTTATGGACATGAACTACGTGTTAATAATAACGAAAAAAAATATTATATTTCATTAAACTTATGGTCGGCGGATGTGGCATCTTTTATTCGTTGGAGGGATTTAGTGTCTGATGGGCTTAGGATGTCGGCTAGTTTCTTCGGGATGTCGCCTGAAGAATCATCAATTTGTCGAGAAAGAGGGCATTCAACAAAGATATGCCAGACGGAAAGAATTGTTTGACAATTTGTGCATTCCTCCGGAGGTCCACCGGTATAGGTTAAAGTGGCTGTCAGCACAAGGCCGACACACTTAGACCAGGGTTAGGTCCATTGTGATGCCACACGGATCGAGGGGTTTCCCCACTACTACTTAAACCATTTAGAGCTTCTTATGAAGCGCGATGGACTTCTAACGTCAGCGTTAACCAAGTCGTTAAGAGCATTAAGCAAGAAATGTCCCAGATAAAGATTTCTATTTTGGGAGAGAGCAGGACATGTGCAGAGAAGGTGAGGTATAGACTCCTCATCCTCCTCGTTCAAGCAACCTCTGTTGTCACCTGTATAATAATGTTGGGAATTAAAGATGCTTTTCCAACTCTGTTTCGCAGGAGCTTTATGCAGTCTTCTCTGTTGAGTTTCGGATTGTACGGGATTCGGGTGTATGTAGGCTGCTGTTTTCGCAGAAAAGTTTGTGAGTTTTCCCAAGCTTCAGTAAGCTCTTGTTTTTGCTGCTGTATAGATATTTTTTGTGGAATCTGGTGAAAATTTGGAGTCTCAACAATAAGAGGATAGTTGGTTGCTGTTTTCGCTGCTAGGTCTGCGGCGTCATTACCAATGATTCCACAGTGTCCAGGTATCCATGCAAGTATGATGTTTTTATAACTGTGCAAGATACTTCTGATGAGTTCCAAAGAAGGACATTTATTTCAGTGTCCTCATTTTTAAGATCCGTATTAATTCCCAAATTATCAGCAAGGATTAAAGGTTGGCCAGTGTGCTCCTTAGCTACGGAAATGCCATTTTAAATTCCCGCTAGTTCAGCAATTTAACTGCCAGCAGATTGTGGCAAAAGTCCTTGGTGAGTAATGGATATCTGTGAGTTTCCTTCTAGTTGAATAACTGCGTATGAACAGAAGTCATTTTCCTTGTATGAACCATCTGTATAGAAGATTCTATCTGCATTGATGTTAGAGATCATTTGGTTATGAAGCATTCGAAAAGTTTTATCCGGGGTATTTTCCTTTTTAAAATCTGCGAGCTTAGTGTTTATGGGCAATAAATTTCTTCTCCAAGCGGGTGGAGTTTCTGCTATCAAAGGGGTATCCAGCGAGAAAATTCTTTGATGAGATACCAGTGATATTATCTTACTAAGTGAAGAAACAGAATTCTTCTTAGCCTTACTGATTGAAAGTGATTCTCTGGCAGCCTCGAATAGCGGGTGTGTTGCGTATGTCACTGCCTTGCTGGCAAGGTTAGCTGCTCTTCTTTTGCCTAAAGTTTCAAAGGAATCATACCCGGTTTCCAGTATAAGAGCTTTAACTCTTGTGGCCCTTAGGGCTCCTGACGCTGTTCGAAAGCATTCGTTGATGGCTGCATCGATGTTGTCAATGTTTTTTTTATTGTTGTCCACATAAATGTAGTCAAACCGTGTTGTAACGTACCTTCGACTAGTGTTTTTGCTATTTGTAGTGCGGTTTCAATGTGCGGTTCCTTTCTCTTATAACAAACCATTTTTACGCGTTGTTGCGTCGTTTTAATTGGTTTATTAAGTTTTTAATGTGGGTGTCGCACTTCATATTACCGCAAAAGGTTAGACCGAGAATTTTGATTTCTTTTTTGAGAGGAATGTTGTACCTCGAAGTGTCAGTGGGTTGCAGGTGCATTTTCTTTTCCTGCAAAGATGCAACGCTTATGTTTTCGATGGAGGGACAATTGCACCATTTTCGTGGGCCCAGTTATTGATCATCAAATCAGCTTTTTCTAAAATATCTTTTCTAAAATATCCGGGTTGGATCCCCAGAATAGACAACATAGATGTTATCAGCATATACTCCGACGAAATCAAGTTCGTGTATCGGCTGGGTGAGTGCAACTATAAGATAATCAATATAGGCATTGTATAAAATAACTGAAAGTCTAGACCCTTGAGGCGTTCCATTATCAAAACTTAATATTGATGAGTTATATCCGTCAACGTTTACTCGGAAGGTTCTGTCACTCATAAAGGATAAAATCACGCTAAGCATTGCTTTGGGAACTCCCCATTTATGCAGCTGCTTTATTACCGGCACCACCATGACTCTGTCAAATGCCTTACTTTTACTTTTAAATTCATTTTTATTAATTATTAGCTTATATCAACTTACATACTAGACAAAAATGATTAAATCTAACTTAAAATTAACAGGATACTTATTCTAGATTATTGATCCTTATGCGGACGCCCTAAACTTAACTATATCTTATAATTATTGCCTTTCGGCCTAAAAACTATTTTACGAACTAATCTTACATAATTATGTTTTCATCGAGAAAATTGTTAAGAAAACTCGGAATCTTTAACAAATTTTATATTTTTATATAAAAAAACAAATTACAAACTACCTACTCTACTTACTTAAACTACTTAGCATATTCTAACTATAATTAGGCTTCTGAGCACTCGTTGCCTTGCGCAACAAGTGGTCAAAATCCCAATTGCTTTCCGAGCGCCTGGCAGTTGTCAACGTGCACACGCGCCGCCGTGAGCCGACTGAAGCCTTACAGCGTCAGTCAACTCCCGGAAGCACCACCACACGTTGGCGAGCCCGGCCTCTCCCAAAAACGCCCTAGCTGACTTAATCTAACTTATAAGCTAAGAGGATGTTACCTAGAGTAACGCACCGTCCTGGGAGGGCATGTTGACCCCTCCCCCCTCAACAAGCCACCAAAATTCGGCGAATTGCTTTTCCGTGTCGAATCTATCCCTCTCCGATATTGCGGTACTAAAACGGAGGAGCTCATCAGCATTGGCGACGTCCCCGTCATGGAGGAGCCGCTTATCTCTCGCGCTGCGGTAGCGATGGTATAAGACCGGGATACCATCCCTCGTCTGTACCAGCCCTTTTGAATCAATATGGATAAATGCCTCTGGCGGGATAAAGCCAGACCGGAGCGTACTCTCTATGTACATTTCATTGGGGTAGTAAGCCCCAAAGATAAGGCTATTGTCGCTGGCCATCGCCCTTGCAACGTGCCTTCGAGTGACCTTAATGAGGAAATTGTCAATCCTATTCAACTGAGCCCCATCGTATAGGACCTTGTTGGGATAGTATTTTATATAGTTGGATTCGGGCGTTCGGAACAACCGGAGACAGGTCCTAAGACATTGTCTCTCCAAAACCCGAATCTTTTCCATATAACTAGGCGCTATATTAAACCACAATGGACAACCATAAGCGATGATCGGCCTTATAAGGGCCACGTAGCAAATGACCTTCACTCTAGAGTCAAGTTGACTACTATGAAAAAGTCTCCTTGTCAGAGCATAAGCCTTCTTGGCCCCAGCAAGACAAGCAACTATATGTCTATCGAAATACAGATACTGGTCAAGCCAGATACCCAGATATCTAACTACGCTTCTCACCGCCAATGGCTGCCCATTTTGTCCAATAATGGCCAATTTCTTCCAGTTTTTTCTGGTATCCCTAGAGGCCCCAGCCAATGGAGTTCTGAACAAGATTGTTTCCGTCTTCTGAAAGTTGATTTTCAACTTCCAGTCGTCGCAATATCGCTTAATTTGATCGAAGTCACGCTGCAAAAGGATATTAATGACCTCGATTTTAGGACCTGATCTGTATGCCACCAAATCGTCGGCATACGCTATAGCATGTCTGAGTGAACCCACCAGATCACTCGTGTAAATGTTAAACAGGATCGGAGAATTGACCGCCCCCTGCTGTAAACCGTTTTTAATTTCAAAGGCTCTGCTCGAAGTCACGTTGCCACATTTGACAACGAACTTCTTTCCCATAAGCATATTATAAATTACATATAGCAAAGGTTTGTGCATCCCCCGCCTGGTCAACTTGTAGAAAAGTCCCTCTAACCATACGGTGTCGAAAGCCTTCTCAAAATCAACCAGACAAGCACCCGTGCATTGGCTCTTGCATTTATTCCACTGAATGTCGGAAACCAGTTTCGACGCGGCATGAATAGTGTCATGCCTCGCCCTGAAACCAAACTGGTTGTCCGGGATTATGTTATTGTCCTCGACCCACTTTAACAGGGCTCTATTGACAACCTTTTCAAAGACCTTGCTAATATTCGGAAGCAAGCTAATTGACCGGAGATTGGCAGAGTTCGTCCTATCTTTACATTTTTTCGGGATAGGGTGTACCACAGCTACCTTCCAATGCGCCGGATAATGTGCATTATTCAGCGCATTGTTAAACAGCGTGGTGAAAATATCTACAGCCTCCAAAGGCAGGTGTCTCAATACGACGTTTGGGACACCATCCATCCCCGCCGACTTTTTATTCTTTAGTGACTCGAAGATGCACAGAAGATCATCCTTCGACACGAACAAGTGCGATGCATCTCGGCCATTGGCGACAACTGCATTAGCATGGTTTTCATCAGTGAACACGGTGAATCCGTTATTCTCAGATCGCCAATTCTCAAGTTCGGTGCGCAGATAGAAGTGGCTCACTAGAGCCCTATTCTCAATATCGTGGTTACGGCGAACAGGATTGTTCACCGTATACACGGCCTCGAAACAAGCGCCCAGCAAATCCACTTTCTCCTGTGGGTCCTCGACCACGAAAAAATCGTCGTTTGAAGCGACACTTTCTGGACCTATTCCAGCAGTCAGTACTGTCTGTCTGTTCTCTGATGTCTGGGAGATTCGAACACAAGGAATATCATTGTGATCTTTCCTCCTGAACAACTTATTTATCTGTTCTGTCAAATGCCTTTTCCAGGTCAGATGACATGATTACGCTGTGTTTGGTTTTTGAAAGGTTTTCAGCGAATTTATGTTCTAAAAGGTATATAAGCGTTGAAACTCCTCTATTAGGTCTAAAGCCATGTTGTTCTGCACTAGCTTTTTTCCATTTGCCAACTAATTCGTCTCGCAATAATTTTTTCAAAATTTTTGGAGAGAACGGGGAGGAGGGAGATTAGGCGGTACTCATTAAAGTCATGAAGATTTCGTGATGTTTTCGGTATCGGCTTGAGTTTTGCTATTTTTCAGTCGTGTGGGAAAATTCCAGTAGATAGAATACCAGAGTAGAGATAACAAATTCTATCTTTAAGGCTTTCATCACATTGTTCGATCATTTATAAGAGATTTTGTCCTCTCCGGGGTTAGTACCTTTTGCAGTTTTAAGAGTCATTTCCAACTCAATCCTTGTTATGTTTTCTTCTAACAATTCGCATGGGTTGTTCCAGGTCTTGTAGGCTGAAGTTTTTACTATCTTCGATCAGACTTTCTCTATATGTGTGATCCGCACTGTAACTTTTCCACTTGTCTGCGAATATATTTGCTATGGTTACTGGATCTGCTTGTATTTTTTCATCTAGGAGCATGAATGGGAACTTTCGGTCTGAGTTATGTTGGACAGCGGAGAGATCTAATTCTTCCCCACAAGCTCTTCATGTCCAGTAAAGGATTCATATGTAATGTTTATAAAATTTTCCAATGAAGCCATTTTGGCTCTAATTGATTCTCTTCTAAGTTTGGCACAGGTTTTCCTATAAGCTATACAGTTGTCGGTTGTAGGGTACCTGCAAGCTTTCTTCCAAGCCTTGTTCTTGTCCTTTACAAGATTTCCTATTTCTCCCGTGAACCAGATCGGGTTTGTCTTAAGGCATACATGCTTCGTTATTGGGATGGCTTTTGCTGCGGCAGTTCTGAGATTTTTTTTATTTTTGATGCTTCCTGGTTGATGTTTTTAGTTCTAGATATTTTCGATATAAGGTTTTGTGTTTCTGTTTTAAATAAACTCCAGTTAGCAAGTTCTTCTTTGAATCGAGGGGTGAATTTGGGAGTGGATCTTTGTTCTCGGGTACGTTCAATTATAGGTATATAATCTCTACTTTTTTTGTGAGTTTGTGAGTTTTATGTGAGTTTTTGTCTGGTTGTTTTGTGTAGTTTGTTTTATTTAGCAGAGTTGTTAGTTGATTAAGATCGGGTGACGGGTGAGGAAGACTGAGGTGAGTTATCAGTTCTTGAATCCATATAGGTATCGTTGGGGGGGGGGGGGGGGGGGGGGGGGGGGTATTGACAGAGAGTGGCATCTCTGACTGTTCTTTCTTTTGACTAATTATACCCTATTCTAGGGGTATATTAATTTTGACGCATAGTTTGTAACATACCTTAATATTGCCCGTAGACCCCTAAAAGTTACTATATTTATGATCAGCATCGATAGTAATGTCGATCTAGCCATGTCCGTCCGTCCGTCCGTCCGTCCGTCCGTCGGCAAAAATTAGGCCTTTAAACTGGACCTAGAGAGCTGAAATTTTAACCATATACTCTCTAGGGTCCCGAAATAATCAAGTTTAAGAATTTTTGAAATCCGCCCACAGACACGCCCACAAACTCAAAAAAAACAAAATTTTGGAAAAAATCGAATTTTGAGCTAGAGAGCTGAAATTTTTTATATATGATCTATGGCCCATAAAACTGATTGGGACATAAAATTTTCAAAATCCGCCCACTGACACGCCCACAATTAAATAAAACAAATTTTGGGAAAAATTGAATTTTGAGCTAGAAAGCTGAAATTTTTTATATATGATCTTTGGCCCATAAAACTGCTTGGGACATAAAATTTTCAAAATCCGCCTACTGACACGCCCACAATTAAATAAAATATTTTTTTTGAAAAACCAAAATTTGAGCTAGGGAGCTGAAATTTTTAATATATACTCTCTAGGGGCCCTTTATGCTCATGTGTAAATATTTTCAAAATCCGCCTACTGACACGCCCACAGTTATTTTTTTTTTATTTTTGAAAGTCCAAAGTTTGAGCTAGGGAGCTGAAATTTATAGTATATACTCTCTAGGTGCCCTTTATGCTCATACTTAAATTTTTTTTAAATCCGCCTACTGACACGCCCACAATTAAATAAAACAATTTTATTGAAAAACCAAAGTTTGAGCTAGGGAGCGTTTTTATTTACAAAAGCTTAGTTTTTTCGATAAAATCCTTTAAATTTTTGTCACGCCCACTTATGAGATATAGGAATAAGAATAGGGTATCCAACAGTTCGCCCAAGCGGACTGTAGCCCGCCCCTATGTTATTAAGATTGGTTTTGTAATTTCTGATGATTGATGCGGTATTGGTTTGTGTTGTTGGGTTGGAAGAAATATTTTGATTTGTTTGGTGTTGGTGAGTAGTTTGGAGATTCTGTGTAGTTGTTTCTTTGTTTGGGTCTATGACGTTCGTTTGTATGGATTAAGAAATTATTTTTTTGCGCTATGGGTTCGGTCGTGGGGGATATTGGCACTACGTCGCTCTGTGAGCGTTTTTTTTCATCAAGTAGTTTGCCATTGTTGGTTTGTCTCCAATTCGCTTTCTGGGCAGCTGGTGTAGAGACGGATTATCATTATAGTTTGCCCACGCGTCGCGGACAGTACAACGACGATCACCCTTGATTTTGTTGATCGATTTGTAACGAAGGAAAGCAGGGCAGGCGGGGTCGTTTGGTGTATGGCGTTCTTCTTTGCAATTGATACAGTAAACGCGAATGCACTCGTCGTGAGGTGGAGGGAGGGAGCAATTTTTGCAAAGAGGGGCATTGGTGCACCGGTTTTTGGTGTGACCAAGTTTTTGGCATGTCACACAGCGCATGGGATTTTGTATGTATTCTTCTACTTTGCAATTTACCCATCCAATTTTGACTTCGTTTGGTCTGCGAATTCAGTCAAAAGTTAGTATAGCCGCGCCTGTTGGGACTAAGAGATCGTTTTCTTTTTCTCTCATCATTCTGATCATTTTCTTGACCACAGTAACTTTAAATCTCTTAAGTTCTAACAACAACTCTTCTTCCGTTATTTCTATGATGTGTTTTGAGAAAATTCTCCCTTGAATTGAGTTGAGACCTAAGTGATTAGTTACCTTGACTGGTATTGAGTCGATCCATTTTGATTTGAGGAATTTCTCTGCTGTCTGTAAATTCATGACTCTTAAGAGTAAATCACCTGATCTCATTGCTTTCACTTCTAATAAAGGGTCCGCCAAATAACTTTTTTCTTTTTGAAAATGCTATAAAAAAAAAACTACTGAATATTTTCTCAAATTTCTTTTTTTATTTGAAAGTACAATCCTTCCGGTTAATAATAGAAAATAATTTCAATCAAATGGCTGCCTCGGCTGGCCATGCAGTAGCCTATAGTAGCGTCATACCAAGGTCTTTAAGCAAAATTCGTCTCAATGATGTCTCCGAAATGTTCAATTGTTGAGAACGACGGTGAATTGATGCTGATGGCGCTTCACGCACACTTTCTGCCACAGCAGCAATATTCTCGAGTGTACGCACTGTTTTTGGCTTTTCACGCTTTGGTTTATCGATGAGGATGCCAGTTTCTTTCACTTTTTTCACAAGATAACGAACATACGGAGCTGACGGTGCTTCTCTTCTTCCAAAATCCGAACGCAATTTTCGCACACATTCTGCAACATTACCATGATTTTCAAAGTAATGTCACAATATTTCCCAGCGTTGTTTAAGCGTTATACACAACCATATTCGTTCAGCGGAAGGATAAAACTAATTATCTGTCAAATCAGACATGAGCTAAGTGTTACCATTCACGAATAAGCACTAGTTGAAAAAAAACGAAACGAAAGTCAAAAAATTAGCATGGGCAGGAAAAATGGAACAGGTTAAAAATTGGATATCATAAGACTGAGTTAAGAAATAAAATTTATTTAAATGCAATTACAAAGGGTAATATTTCTTCTAAAAATAGAGGTCTAAACGAAATTTCTATCATTAGTACTAACAGCGCAATTACCGTTAACATGGGTCAGGGTACACCCAAGTAAGCCTTTTCTTAAATCCTCAATAAATGATATAAAAATTGGAGATAGGCTCTTACTGTAGAACAATTTTTTCCTTAGAATATACCCATAAATCATGCCCTAAAATATTGTCTACGAATTAACGGACACCCTGTATAGCGCGGGATATTACTTTCATTGTTAACTTCAGGCAAATCTGGGCATTCCTCGTCATTTAGTTTGGTGCGTTTGGACTTGCGCATCTGATGGACAATATTTTGGTTTAGATTTACTTCAGGCGGTAGACCTCTAAATCAGTTTTGGAGAGGGGAGGCTGTCCCCCCGTCCATGGTAGGTTAGTGCACGTTTGTAAATAGTTTTTTTTTTTCGTTTTTTTTTATCATAAATTTTACCGAAAGGAGTAAGCAAGAGAAGAAATTTTTTGTTTTTGTTTTGGGCTAGACTGAACTTTCACTGAAATAACACCAAATTCTTTTAGAGCAACACGTGTGACCACGGCGTTTGCCAGAACAGAACTGAGGATTTGTATATTTATATATTCGTTCCCATTGCTATATGATATTGCTTTTCATAACCTTAAAAGTTCTGTTCTTCTGCCGATATAAAACCAGACTTACACATAATGTTTATATGGTATATAACTAATAGTTTCATTATTATCCATCTATGATCTAACTTAACTTTCAAAGCCACAGAAAAGATACAATTTCTATACTTCAGCTAAAGTACTTACATGTATAGCCAAATCAGATCGATGAAGCAGTGACGCAGTTTGTTCACAAACTTTAAGGCTTCATAATCAACATAAATAACATATTTTTTTCATCTACTAATATAAATTTTACTTATTTACAAAAAAAATTATTAGAACATACGAGTATATACCCTAATTTTTTTAGTATTCAGTATTTATTTATTTCATGATTAGCTTACACTGTAATTGTGTATTACATACTAACCCAATGATAATTACTCGTATTGCTCCATTCTTATCCTACATTTGGCCTGATTCAATTCAAAAATACACATGCATAAATATACATACTTACCATGCACTTCTAGTTTAAGATTTTGAATCCCTCAATACTTTTTTTTAAATAAATATGTGGTAATTTAAATATAATTGTTGAGTTGTGTCAGTGATTTCGGAAGTGATACGAGTATGATCGGAACAGGGACAAATTCAATAACGCATGAGGACAAATCTGTCAAGGTTCGATACAATGGCGGCAACCGCTGTCATATTTGTAGGACGGGTTCTTCGAGGTAGTACAATATCAACTATCGCAGTGGTAGCGCGCGCTGATAAGATATGTTTCCATATAAGCTTTTTCTTCTCTTTGTATTTTTTTTTCGGACATCACATCCGCAAAAGTCGCACTGAGATGTAACAACATCTGCTACCGTATTCATCCGATTAAACCGGTTGCCACTAGTTACCATAGATTGATCCTCTCGCGATGGTCAGTCACCTTGACGTTTGTACCATCATTGCATTCGATGGTACCGGTGCGGAGGCTTACGGTGCAAAGATTTTTTTTTTATTTCATACAATTTTATACAAATTAAAATGTTTTACATTACTCATTTATAAAATAAAAGGGAGTATAAAATAGTTACTACAATCAGTTGTTCAATGACAAGTGTCGAATGTAGGACGGAAATTACTAAAATTGTTTACTAATTATTGATGGGAAATTACAATCGGAAAGCAAAAAATTAATATTACAAAAGTAATTAGGTTGGAAAGCTAAAATATACTATGACATTTAATGAGCAAGATTCAGGTCGTAAAGAAAGCATTTATGGCTGAATCAATATATGATCAAAGGACATAATCCAATTTTGTATACACTTCAAAAATACACTTTTTACTGTCTCGCGTCTAACAGTATCTGGAAGCGAATTGAAGAGACGAGGTGCGGTAGCATAGTAAAATCGTGCAAAATGATCTTTATTATTTGTAAGAGCAGTTACAAAGTGTCTGGAATTTACTCGCAAATTATAGTTTTCGTTATTTCTGACAGCGTAAAATCCCGAATTATCAAAGAATATTCTAAGCAGTAAAGGTGCCTTAACGGAAGAATTTTATGGTTCTTAAACAAATCAAAACTCAGAGTTCTGCGATTCACCCTGCATATGATTCTAACGGCATGCTTTTGGCTTATAAGTAATGGTTTAGTTTTGTTAAAATAGGCACCACCCAACAGCTTATCCCATATTGTAGCTTTGACTTTAAAAGTCCATTGTACACAAGCTTCAGTAATGGTTGATTGCAATAAAGACTTAGGTGATATAATTGTCTCACCACTTTGTTAAAGTAATGTTTAAGATAAATTGTATGACTATACCAGCTCAGTTTGTTGTCCAATATAATTCCTAAGTATTTAAAGTTATCAACACGCTCAATTCTAAAGCATTTATTGGAGCACGATGCCAAATAGTTAAAAGAACGTTGACCTGAGTCAGATAAACAAAAACGTGAAGAATTAGTAGAATGGTAAAAAATGGCAAGATATCAGTAAAATATCCCTTCAAGTTAAAAATCATAAACTTTGTTTTGTCGCTGATAACTAATTTGTGCTGCAAAAACCATCACCTAAGCAAGTCTAGGTCATAATTTACGTCACAACATTATGTTAAGTAAGCTTCTACTTGAATACGAGATAGTAGTATCATCAGCAAACGCTGTGATTTTACCTTTAAAGGGTTGATCAAATAATGAATTAACATAAATTAAGAACAATATAGGACCCAAAACAGAGCCTTGTGGAACACCGAGTGCTATAGTTTTCTGGGAGCTATAAATGTTATTGATTCTGACCATTTGTCTACGGTTTTTTAAGCAAGAAGCAAACCATTTGTATATATAGCCTCTAAACCCTATACGGAAAAGTTTATTTAATAATATCGAATGATCCACCATATCAAAAGCTTTAGTGATATCAATAACCAATGCAGCCGGTATTTCAGACGAATTTAAGCTGTTGTATAATTCACCAGTTAATTTTAATAGTGCGGTCTCAGTAGACCTTCCACTTCTAAATCCAAACTGACAATCGCTAAAGAAATGTATTCTGTCAAGATACGATAACATTCTAGATTTAACACCTCTCTCAAAAACCTTTGAAAAAACCGACAACAAAGAAATAGGACGATAGTTGTTTAAAACTGTAGTACGAGTATCACCCTTTTTGTGGAGTGGGATCACTACTGCTGTTTTTAGGGATTGTGGAAAAATGCCTAGTTTGAGACTTTTGTTGAAAATAAAACACAACACATCAAAGATATGAAAAGTTATTTTTTTTAACAAAGAGCTTGACATATTGTCAAAGGAAGTAGACTTTGATGTTTTGAGGGAACAAACTATTTTATGGATCTCTAAAGCAGTAAAAGGTTCGCAGAAAAAACATTCAGGTTGACGTATTATTCCTTCAAAGACGGGCATGTTTGCAGACTCGATGTTATTATTAATTGTGTCCTGAAAAGAACTTATATTACAAAAAAAATCATTAAACAAATTAGCAACTTCAATAGAATCGGAAATAGGTGAATTGTTGATGTTTAAAACAATGTTTCTTTCTGAAGTTTTTCTGCCAAGAATCTCATCAACAACACGCCATTCTTTTTTGGAGTTACCAACACTCATTGATAATTTGTTGCGATAGTAATTATCTCGAAACAGAGATATTTCCTCCTTTAGTTTTTTACAAACCTTAACATAATATTTTTTACGTCTTAAATTATTCGGATGTTTTTAACAGAACACTCAACTTATTTTTCCTATGAATTTTTTTAAGCAGTGATGGATTCATCGATGGCTTAAGGCAAATGCCTTTATTAATTTTCTTTCTTAATAATTGCTGGCTGCTAGAAATATGAACTTGTAGCTTGTTAAGAAATAAATCGAAAGCGAATGATGGATCACTAGAACTGAAGACATCTTCCCGGATTTCAAAGTTCAATTTGATTCTTAGGACATTAAAATCAACTTTGGCAAATACCTCACACTCAGATCGATTGGTTCTAGGAACATTATAATTAAATTGAATACATGTTGTGTGATCCGTTAAGTTTAAGTCATGCACCGCAGTTTTGAATCTTATGCAATTATTACGGTGAAACCTAATAAATATGTGATCTAAACACGCTCTTAACCGAGTAGGGTGAGTCAACAAAGAATCAAATCCAAATGAGGATAAAGTCGACAAAAAATGATCGACTTCTAATGAATTAGACAAAATATTGATATTAAAATCACCAAGCAAAACTAAATTTTTACATGTCTGAAGTTCCAAGAACACAGAAAATTCCTCAGTAAAGGTTTTTGCTGAACATTTGTGGAGTCTGTAAACACAAATAAAACAGTAACAAATACCAGCAATTTCACAGCTAAAACTGATAATGTCAGCACTTTGTAAATTATATTTTTTTATTTTTAATCCTATTATGCCAATTCTAAAAAAACACTCCGACACCACCAGCTGCATAGGAATCATTACACGCAGCGTCAAACAAAAAGTTAGGGATATTATAGTCAGAGATTTCATTTTCAAAAATCCAGATCTCAGATACAAAGATAAGATCCGGTAAATGATCTAAAGACGCAAGATGGGTGGAAAATGTATCAAAATTCATTCTTAAGCTACGAATGTTTTGGTGAATGACAGAAAATCCAGAATGTTGCTCATTGATTAAATGGTCAATACAAAAACAATTCGAATTTTAAAATAAAGCAAAGGAGTGATTAACGTTATTGGTTATATTAATTGGAGAATTCAAAGAAAAATTATTATAATTTGGATTTAACATAATTAGTATTTAAGTTACCAAATTATTTATTCCCTCAATCTTCAACAAATCTCCAAATGAACTTACTTTAATAACTTTATCACCCTCTTTTCTTCTGATAAGTACCGAAGCATTCCTTACCCAAACATAGGTGCAGATGTTATTGCGTTTGAGTTCGGTTAATTTTTTCAGTAAAGACCGTGTATAGCTACTAGCTAGTGAGACAATCATTCATATAGATTCGATTACTGCTGTTATTTTTGCTGCCTACACCAACGCAGTTGTTGTTACTCTGCTTTCTGCTTTCACGCATTCTCTTCATGGCATCATTCTTCCGCGAGAGTGATGAAAAGGTATTCGTTTTTTTACGTAGCATGAAACAATTTCATCTGGGCTGAATTGCTCTCCCATTACGGATGTTAGTAAATTATTGACTCTTTCCTTAACGTCCGAAGTGTTAACGTCCAGCAGGCCAACAATATCTACAAAACACTCTTTTTCCCTCTGTTCCAGAAAATTAATTTTGTTTTCTAATAGGTCTACTTTCTTGAGAAGAGAAGTATTGCTTTCTTCTAGAGTGTGAATCTTTAAGAGAGCTTCCTTGTTGACGCGCTGAAGCTGAATTATTTCCGTGTACAGTATTGCATCGTGATTACATGGATTCAACGGGCTATGCTGGCCAGGACTTTACGTCCACTCCCTCCCTCCTATAATTCCCTCTCATGATCCTCACTTAACTACCTACCCATTACCTTCCTCTCCATTCCCCCCTAATCCAGAGTGTATGCGACCCGTGCTCATTGGATGCTTTGCAGCCAGGGGTAACCGGCTGTATTATCATGGAGCCTCTCTGATACCGGGCCACCTCAGAGAGTTAATGCGGGGCTCTGGCGTGGTTGACCGTCTTTCCCTCACTACTCTTGGGATTATGCCTGAAAATAAAAACAAAAATAAACAAAAACAACTACACAAAATGCGGGGAGAGACCGCAGGCGAAGTTATTGGTCGAATGGAGCGAGACATCCACGACGACTGCCTGGCACATGAGAGACCCGGAACAAGTCGACAGGGAGGCTCTAAACTGGTACAACCCAGCACCAGCCAATGAACCATAATCACCTCACGACAAGTTGCGGGGGTGCCAAAAGGCTCGGGAAGAAGCCCGGTAGCACTGACAGGTGCATGCAGGTGGGGTTGGGAACCAAATCCTAATCCCGTCCCTGTACGGGAAATCAACGGTGGAAGGAACTAGGGCAGCGGAAACGAGCACAGCTCAAGCACCAGCACCCAAACCTCCCAGGAAAAATACCGGAAGGAAGAGAGACAACTAGCCTTACCTCCAATTGGGAAACTAGGTGAGAGAAACGACCCGAAATGGTACCTCCGCTACCTCAAAAAAGGCTTCGGATCTGAGGAAGCTAAAAGGAGGGCTGAGGAGCATCGAGCCAAGCCCGAAAGCACAGAAGTGACGGTGGGAGAAAGGGGGAACAACAACACCACGCCTCCAACCACAAATAAAGCCAAAAAGCAGAAGGTGGATAAAGGTACCGAGAGGGCCA
Organism: Portevinia maculata; assembly: GCA_949715645.1. Lineage (NCBI taxonomy): Eukaryota > Metazoa > Arthropoda > Insecta > Diptera > Syrphidae > Portevinia > Portevinia maculata. Next base: position 43,269,583 of record OX454528.1, on the reverse strand, counting down.
CGGGAAAGCCTGCAACAGCGAGTGCCACCGTAGTTGGTCGAAGCTATGCTACGGCGGTGAAAACCTGCCCGGCTGGCGTGGTAGACACGGCACAGGTGCGATTGCTGAGCAGGTTGCTGTTGTCCCGGTGAAATATCCGCAGGAGATCCTCAGCAACTCCGACCTCACGGCACTGGAAGATGCCATTGTGATGGAAATGACATTTTAATGGGAGCATAAGCTCAAATTCCAGGGCATATATTTTAAACTTGGAATGCTATTAGTCGACTCCGATACTCCGCAGACCGCTGAGTGGCTAAAAGCTGTAGCCCCAAAGCTGGGGAAATGGAAGGGGACATGGCTAATGGCATGCAGTGGGACAGAAATACCACGGTCCCATTCCATTACGATATTCCTTCCGCGCAGTGCAGAACAGGAAGCTAAAACTTCCCTGGCACTGCTGAAAGCACAGAATGTGGGGCTAAACGTCAAGGCGTGGAAGGTATCGGCGTATTGTGCAGGGGATGCGCCGGCTGTATCATCCCAAATGCAGCGACTGGTGGAGCATGCAACAAGCTCTACATGCCGCTCCTTATAGGGTAAATGCCCACAACATCATATGGGGGAGCACCGACACCAAAATCAGGGGTGATTAGGGGAGGACGGGGCACAGAGGACCACTTAACGTTTGCCAATTTATTAAAATACATTGAAAGAAGTAAAAAGACTTACCACATACCTTTAGGTGTCAACATTAAATAAGTAAAAAATTGCTAACACGGTTTTACCACTTATGCTCTAAAAATTAAAAGTGCATAAAAAGTGATTTTGGTCCGCTGTGCCCCATTATTGGAGCACATAGAACCTATGTGGTCCTCTATACCGAATAAGAAACATCTTCTGCTCCAAAAGTAAAACTGCTGATAATCTTCAATGTATGTACGTATTTATTCTATTCCTTTTAATCAATTAATAACCTAAACATTCTATAAACTTCATGGGTAAAAATTAAATAAATTAAATAAATTTAAAAATAATAAATGTTATAATTATTTTTTTAAGCTGAATTTAAACGCAATGTAAGCACGGTATATATAAAAAGCAATAAATTTTAATGTATTCCCCTGGAGAGTATTCGCGCGCACGATAGACAATAACTTTTTGGATAACTCACTTATGTCCTCTGTCCTCTGTTACGGAGCAGTGCACTGACCCTGTAAATAAACAGAAATTCATTATCACAGCTGATCAATTTCCACTGACCCACTTTTGTTACTTTCCCCTCATTGTCCACATACCGTCCATCATCCTTTACACTTCAGTACCTGCAAAGAAAAAAAAATGTAAACAAATAATTTCAATCGAGACACATAACATAACATAGTTTATTCCGGCGGACAAACTCCAGTCAAGAGTAGATCCAAGTTGCATGTCCAATTCCCAGATCCTTCTCCTAGAAATAATTACAATATTAATGCTAAAATCAAAGAAACTAACAAAAATTATATACTTACAATCCTCTCCAATTGATCGATCACTTTGATGTTTTGACAGTTTTATTTTATTGCTATCAGTTTGTCTTCGCTTTCTCCTTTCTTCCATTCTCCTTCTTTCCTTTCATGTATATATTATGTTTTCCCTTTTAAATTTCCCCAATGGGTAGTTGATGGTCCGATCCCAACCCATTCCCGATTTCGTTTTGTGTACTGGCTGATCGTGTAGGTATATGTTTTTATTTTTACGTTTATTTTTGTTTGATTATTAATTGATTAGGTTTAGATTATGGTTTTTATCACTAGGTTTGTTTTTTTTTATTATTTGATTGACTTGACGACTGGAAGGTGAAGTACGTCTTTCTCCTTACAGGTTTAGCTCAATAAGAAGGGAAATTAGAAAAGTATGGGTGGAAGAAAAAGGAGGAAATAGGATACAAATAGAGGACAAAGAAAGAAAGAAAAGAGAAGAACGGACAAGGAGAATAATATACAAAAAGAACATAAAGGGCAGTGCGTAGTGCTCCCCCCTGGTTTGTGGCAACATCAACCACATGCACCAAGAAGTGCTGACACCCCGTAAAACGCAGGCGTAAATTTTAACCCTGGATTAAAGTTTAATTTTGATTTTTAATTTGTTTCGAAGCCTTATTTTTTTTTGTTTTGATTTTTCTTGACTTGTTTTATTTGCTTTTTGGACTTTTTTTTAGTTTTAGTTTTGGTTTAATTTTACTAACAGTTTTTATTCGAGATTAAGTAAGGTTAGGATAAGTTAGTTTTGTGAATTCTGCCCTTGAAATTTTGATAGTGCGCGTATCATAGGCCGTATTGGCCATCATCCAACTACGTTCTTCGTCGTGCTGTTACCAGGACAACGGGGGACCGTAAAACCGTAAGTAGTTTTAGTTTTTCTATATTTTTTTGGATTCTGTTTTTTTTTAAATATTTATAGCTTTAAGTGCAGAAGTTTAGATTTAGTTTTTTTTTTTGGAATTTTGTAGTTTTAAGTTTTCTTTAATAAAAATTTGAAAATGCCTTTTATGGCATCGATTTTATTTGTTTTTATGTGCATTTAAAGATGCGCGGCTAAATTGTTGTATTCGGGTGGGCTGGCCAATCCTGACCCTGGTCCCAGAGAGAGATTTAGGGAAAGTGAGTTGCGGTTAGGGTAAAATAGTTTTAGTGTAGTTTTAAGTTAGAATAGATACATTTTAGGGCTTAGCTTTTAATTTTAGGTTAGGTTAGCTTTAACTTAGGTTAGCTAGATTAGTTCGGTGCTCCTTCCCTTCTCTCTCTTGGGTATGGGCCTATATCCTTCGACATTTTTCCTTTTTCCTTTATTTTCACTTTCCTATCTTTTTTCGTCCGTCCGTGATCTACGTAGAGTAGCTTTCTTTCCTTTTTTTTCTCTTTTCACAACTTTTTGGCACGGACAAAATGTTTGTTGAGCAGGTGGTATATGGTGAGGGGGCAAGAACTACCCCCGTCCGACGAGCTGAGCCAAGCAACCACAAGCATGCCGCGTCCTCCTCACCTGTATCAAAGTTGCCCCTGTGGCTCGACCCTGGTTCCCAACATAACAATGGCGCCCAACGATAGCGGCTAGGCCTGATTGGAACTCCAAGGGGACGATTTTCACTTTCGAAGGTAGTCACCTTGGACTTACTTTTCAACTATATTTTTTACTATAATTTTTATTTTACTTTTGTTTATTTTACTAATCAGGCCAAATGTTAGCTGCTGCCGAAAGAGCAAGGCTTTTCGCTAGTCCTTTCGTGAGGCGTAAGCATGGGCCTGTTGACTTTGACCGTGTTGAAGTGTGCCCTAGAAGTCCTGCCAGCCTCGCATTTGGTTAAGCCGGATAGCGAGTTGTGGTAGGGTGAAAAGGACATATTTCAACACTCGTTATGAATCCGAGACACCGGTCACAATCCGACTTGACGTAGAGTCGACTTTAACAATACTTTATATAACGAACTTACGATCTATAGAACGGTTTGCGAAGAACCGGATCAGTAGTTCACACACCAACGCAGTTCTGGACATAAAAAAAAAAATATACACATAACTAATAAACAAATAAATAATAGTAACATAATGAGTCACGATAGACCAAGAAACTCGGCAGCGGTCCCTAGAAGCACTTCGGCTTGGGACCTAGAGTCCTCGTTACCACCACTGGGGAACAGTACGTCCCTCCAAGATAGGGAACAAAGGGGAAGACGACCTGCTACAGTGGCATCGGGGTTGGAGGTTACTGACTTGACGACCTACTCCTACGACTTTCTACAACGTAACCCAGACGACTTTACCAACCGACTCACTGACATTGACAGAACTGACTCGAAGGTAGCTCCCCCCATCTCAACGATTCACGAAGAATCAGGGGACGAGCAAACATCCCTTCCAAAACGACGTAACCATTACGATGAACGGGACAACAGAACAGAACTTACATTTACAAAGAAAAGGGTTCCACTGGGGAGACAGGACGCCGTACAAACTCGAAACAAACCATCACAGACATAACGAACACATGAGCCACATTCACGAACTGACCAACGAGCTTACGAAGAGACGACTAGGCAACAACGGTCAGGGGTAACTCGGGTGACTGTCTCAGCGCGGCAACATGCGGAGGAGCGGCAGTCCTTCCCAGATGCCGAAAGAAGGGTTCAGTTATCGGTTCACAAGTGGGGGCTCAAATTCGACGGTACGCAGCGGACAATGCCCACTGAAAGCTTTATTTTTATAGTCGAAACCCTGCAGCGACAGAACGGCCTGTCCGATAACAATTTATTCTCCCAATTCCACCACCTCCTGACTGGCCATGCTGAAAGTTGGTACTGGTAGTACATGCAGGAAAATAGGGATGACGAAGGTCTGAACTATTTTGACCTGATAGGAAAATTGCGTAGGCTGCTTGGCGATAATCGTAGAGACCACGAAATTTTAAGGTCAATAATGGAGAGAAGACAACTGCCCCATGAGAGCTTCGACGACTTTTACAGCAACATACGTTCACTGACACTACAGATGACAAACCGACCGACGAACGGGACTTGGTAGACATTATACGACAAAACATTTAACGGACAAAGACAATAAATTCAAACGCCACGTGACAGAAATCGACGAACACACACATTCACATCATAGAACATATGATGAGCAGCACGAGGACGAGGACTTGGAGATAGCTGCACTCCAAAACAACAGACCACTGAGACAGACAAACCCTTATAAAGGGTTTTTCAATAAGAGCGCTACAAAAGTTTTTAAATAAAACAAAAACGGTTTTGGATATCAATGAAATTCTTTATTCCTGTGAAAGTACGTTCGATGCCATTATGTATGGAACTCGATTTCTTTTGCATGGCCACCACGGGCACGCTTGCAGAAGTCCAGACGCTGAACCCAATTTTCGACGGTTTTCAAGCATAAATCGGCCGATACTGCTGCAATTTCACGTTCGATATTCGTACGAAGTTCATCAATCGTCGCTGGCTTGTTGGCATAGACCATAGACCTGACGTAGCCCCACAGGAAATAGTCTAACGGCGTCAGATCGGAGGACATGTGGTTCCAACAGGACGAGAATGAAGGGAAATTTGGGGATCACCGAGACATCCCAGAGCCACCCGTCGATAGGGTTCCACCATCCTCACGTCGAAAAACAAACCGACAAACTTCAAATTCTAAAGCGGGAACCGACGGTCAAAGAAACATCCATTCGGAACGTGATCCCGCGAAAAAGTCTTGACCAAAGGCTTCAGGAATACGCCGAAGCAAAAAAAAGAATCTTTGGGGAGGAAGTGGCTCTGTCTGTTAGCAATAGCAGGAAATATAAAAAAATTAATAGGCTTAGGAAAATTTGTGCAATAAATAGACGACGTAAGAGAAACATTTTAGAATCTGTGATAGCACTTAATGACGACAATAGGCCCTACGCTAAAGTAGGAATTGACGGTGAAGAGCTCCTGGGCCTATTGGATAGCGGAGCATCAATTAGCTGCTTAGGAAACGGAGCGTTAGAGTTCCTAGATAGGCACCGCATATCAATGACGAAAATGACTACTGAGATTAAAACAGCTGACGGGAATCAGCAACGGATAGAGGGACGATTTAAAACCACGATCCCATGGGGCAGTAAGTCTCAAACACTAGAGCTGTTCGTGGTGCCAAACTTGCAGCCAGCTCTTTATTTGGGGGTAGCTTTTTGGAGGGCATTTAAAGTCGCCCCGAATGTGATCAGCGAACTCGATGTGCCATCGCCGAACAAGGAGCGAACACCGGTCCAGGCGCTCTCATCAGCACAATCACGCCAGTTGGAGCAGATTAAACTGTTGTTTCCTTATTCGGGGTGATGGGATTGGGCAAGACTAAACTCGAACAGCATGTCATCGAGGTGGAAGACGAAAAGATTCTCATTAAACAAAGACACTACCCAATCTCACCAGCCATTCAGAAGCTCTTATATGACGAGTTAGATCGGATGATTTCCTTGGTAGTCATCGAATAGAGCAATAGTGCTTGGAGCTCGCCGGTTGTGCTGGTGAGAAAACCCGCCAAAAATAGACTGTGCCTGGACTCCAGGAAGGTAAACGCGGTAACGAAAAAGGACGCCTACCCACTTCCACACATAGAGGGACTTCTGAGCAGGTTACAGGATACCAGATATATATCCGGTATTGACCTAAAGGACGCGGCAGATTCCTCTGGAGCCCAAATCAAGAGAGAAGACAGCCTTCACAGTCCCTGGACGGCCATTGTACCAATTCACGTTCGGCTTGTGCAATGCTGCACAGAGAATGTGTAGGCTAATGGACAAAGTCATACAAGTTCGTTTGAGGGAGTTTGTCTTTGTCTATCTCGATGACCTCTTGGTTTGCTCTCCAGATATTGAAACGCACGCCAGATCGCTCTCGGAAGTGGCAACTTGCCTCAGGGACGCGGGACTGACAATAAATGTCGAAAAGAGCAAGTTTTATTACAGCAAAATAAAGTACCTAGGTTATATAGTCTGCGATTGCTGTTTGCGAACTGATCCGGACAAGGTGTCAGCCGTCGACGACTTTCCGGTACCCAAGACTCCCAAACGACTCCGTCGGTTTCTGGGAATGACAGGTTTGTATCGGAGAATTATCCCGAACTTCGCAGCTTTAGCTGCACCCATGACTGACTGCCTAAAGAAAGGTATGACTTTCAAAATGACGGACAAAGCGCTAAACGCGTTTAAAAGGCTTAAGGCGACTTTGGTGTCCGCACCCATACTCACGAATCCGGACTTCACGAAACGCTTCTACATTCAATGCGACGCATCAACGACAGGGGTAGGAAGCGTGATCTTCCTGATGGATGCGGAGAACAACGAGCGACCAATAGCATTCATGACCCAGAAGCTTAATTCCGCACAGCGAAATTATAGCGTCACGGAACTTGAGTGCTATGCAGCCGTTCTGTCAGTAAAGAAGTTCAGGGTCTATGTTGAAGGACTCCCCTTTACGATGATAACCGATCATGCAAGTCTGAAGTGGCTGATATCCCAAAAAGATCTATCTGGCCGACTAGTCAGACGGAGCCTAAAACTTCAAGGGTTTGACTTCGAGATCGAGCATCGGAAAGGCGTCCAAAATGTAGTCCCTGACACTCTCTCTCGCATCCATATGGAGGAGCATGCCAACGAACGTGACATACTCCAGGTAGACCTTAACTCACCATTCTTTTCCTCGGAAGAGTATGATGAGTTAAGGAAAACCGTGACCGACAAACAAGACCAACTTCCCGACATTTGCGTTTCGGACGGATTCGTATATAAACGAACAGACATTCGGACCGGTGACGCAATACAAGAAGACAGAGCGTGGAAACTCTGGATCCCGAAGGAGTTGCGTTGGAGCCTGGTGCAATTAGCCCATAATTCCCCATCCGCAGGTCATGGCGGTATACACAAGGCCTTGGAAAAGCTTAGGCAATTTTACTTCTGGTCTGGCATGGCCACTGACGTGCAGAATTGGGTCAATTTTTTTTTTTTTTTATAATTTGCTTACGCTAAAGGGATTTTTTTTCTGTTGTTACAGTACCCTTATAATGCTAAGAACACAGTGTAAGCTACTTGGTATTAGAAAGAATAGAGAGATAGGAAAGAAGTGTTTGGGCGCAGTTGTAGGGTTTTTCTCCACGGGTGGTGTCTAAGTTACTTAGGGAGATTACGATTTCATGTATTCGGTATAAAGTAATGGACTTGGCCGGGATTCGAACTCACGACCTTCCATTCCGCAAGCGAATACACTACTACCGCACCATTGCCACCCGCGCACCCATCTAAATCGTATGCTTTGACAATCGTATGCTTTGACATCCATACTTAAGCGTTTGCAAGTTTCACCAAAAACGAAGCAAACAAAGTAAACAAAAAAAAACTCTCTCTATCCTATCAATAAGATATAGAATAAGCATTCAATAAATTGAGTAAAATAAGTTTCAAAACAATAAAAAAATGCTGCGAAATATGTAAGTGCAATAAGTCCATGAATGTGATATCTCGACCGCCAATGGGTCAACAGACAATCACGGAGCTACCTTTCCAAAGACTGTATGTAGACTTTTTAGGACCTTATCCTCGGACTAAGAACGGAAACACGCATATATTTATAGTTCTATTTAGCAAATATGTTTTCTTGAAACCCATTAGGAAAGCAACGGCAGCCGAGGTAGTCAAATACCTAGAAGAGAACGTATTTCATCTTTGGTGTTCCAGAATTTCTTCATTCGGACAACGGGAAACAGTTTGTCTCAGAACTGTTTGCCAGCTTCAATTTCAATTTCAATTTCAATTTATTTATATATAATATAAAGTTTGAGTTGTACAATAAGACTTAGGCTTTTATAGTACAAACGTTTTTGCGTCCTTAAAATTAGATTCGTAACAAATATATAAAACTACATAAAAAAGAGAGATAATGAAAGATAGGAGTAAAGAATTCAAAATATGTGGAAAAGCTATGACAGAGAAAGTTATTATAATTAATTTTCATGATTATCGTCATTTTCATTGCTGCATAGACAAATAACTGAAAACATTAAGTTTAAAATTTTTGTAATTTCGAATCTGTTTAATATGTAAAGGCAAAGAGTTCCAGAGCCTTGCAGAGTGAATAAAAAACATAGGGGCGGGCTACAGTTCGCTTGGGCGAACTGTTGGATACCCTATTCTTATTCCTATATCTCATAAGTGGGCGTGACAAAAATTTAAAGGATTTTATCGAAAAAACTAAGCTTTTGTAAATAAAAACGCTCCCTAGCTCAAACTTTGGTTTTTCAATAAAATTGTTTTATTTAATTGTGGGTGTGTCAGTAGGCGGATTTAAAAAAAATTTAAGTATGAGCATAAAGGGCACCTAGAGAGTATATTCTATAAATTTCAGCTCCCTAGCTCAAACTTTGGACTTTCAAAAATAAAATAAAAATAATTGTGGGCGTGACAGTAGGCGGATTTTGAAAATATTTACACATGAGCATAAAGGGCCCCTAGAGAGTATATATTAAAAATTTCAGCTCCCTAGCTCAAATTTTGGTTTTTCAAAAAAAATATTTTATTTAATTGTGGGCGTGTCAGTTGGCGGATTTTGAAAATTTTAGGTCCCAAGCAGTTTTATGGGCCAAAGATCATATATAAAAAATTTCAGCTTTCTAGCTCAAAATTCAATTTTTCCCAAAATTTGTTTTATTTAATTGTGGGCGTGTCAGTGGGCGGATTTTGAAAATTTTATGTCCCAATCAGTTTTATGGGCCATAGATCATATATAAAAAATTTCAGCTCTCTAGCTCAAAATTCGATTTTTTCCAAAATTTTGTTTTTTTGAGTTTGTGGGCGTGTCTGTGGGCGGATTTCAAAAATTCTTAAACTTGATTATTTCGGGACCCTAGAGAGTATATGGTTAAAATTTCAGCTCTCTAGGTCCAGTTTAAAGGCCTAATTTTTGCCGACGGACGGACGGACGGACGGACGGACATGGCTAGATCGACATTACTATCGATGCTGATCATAAATATAGTAACTTTTAGGGGTCTACGGGCAATATTAAGGTATGTTACAAACTATGCGTCAAAATTAATATACCCCTAGAATAGGGTATAAACATACGGGAGGAATTCAAGTACTTGCAAGAAGGAATATTAATGTTAAGAGTTCTTTGAGATCGTGATAAAGATAGTTTGTTGTAAAGGTACCCTGGAGTTCTGCTATGAAGAACCCTATGAAGAAAGATGAGATTTCGAACTTTAAAGAAATTAAATAGAGTACAACCCAGGACATTATAAGATAGATGAGATATTCGATCATACCTCCTCAAACCAAATATGTATCTGACTGAGTCATTAAACGCGACTCGCAATTTGTTCTGTGAAAGAGAGTCTAGATCACTGTAAACTATCTCGGCATACGTAATAATAGGTAAAATCAGGGCAATTACCAGTTTGCGCCGAGTTTCTGTCGGAGTAAAGCTAGCCGTCAACCAAAGTTTCCTTAGGCAGCCATAAATGCGGCCAACAACAAAGTTTATGTGATCATAAGACGACAGCGTACGGTTAATCTTAAATCCTAAGCTAGTAACTGTATCAACATAACTAATCTTTGTAACAGAAAGATAAATATTAGGTAAGAGGTTAGGATCTATTGGCTTATTTGAAATTGCTATTATCTGAGTTTTGTTCGGATTCAAAATAAGTCCATTAGCAGTAGCCCATCTTGAAATTGCAGATAAGTCATCATTATATTTGTTGGCAAGATCATGAGCATTGCAAACAGGACGAGATAAGCTCAATTGGACATCATCGGCATAGAGGTAAGTAGTAGCATATTTGCAGATAGACGGCAGATCATTAATGAACATACAAAACAAAATTGGACCTAGAATTGAACCTTGGGGAACGCCTCGAGTGACAGGCTTAAACGATGAAGAATTATTTCCAATAACAACCTTTTGTTGCCTATTACTTAAAAAACTGTCAAGTAGTTTTACAGCATTAGGGCTAAAGTTGAAATAATGTTTTAACTTCCAACACAAAAGTTTATGATTGACCGAATCAAAGGCCTTTGAAAAATCAAGGAGGCAAAGAAAGGTGACATGGCGCTCATCAATATGTGTTCTTATATCATCCATAATATTAACCATTGCTGTTGAACAACTATGGCCAGCTCTAAACCCAGACTGAAGGTGATGGAGCAGGGAATTACGTTGAAGATGATAGGAAATTTGCTTCACAATTACTTTTTCAAGTATCTTCGATAAGGATGGTAGTATACTTACAGGCCTAAAATCGGAAACAAGTTTTGCATTGCGCTTTTTAGCAACAGGTATAACCCTAGCCAATTTCCAACCTTGGGGAAATGTTGTGGTCATTAAACAAAAATTAATAACTTCAGTGAGATGACCAATAATATATGGTAAAATCAGTTTTAAGAATTTAAGCGGTATCCCATCCTCTCCGATTGCATTGGACTTAATCGCAGCAATAATGTCTATTATTTCTGATTCTGCGACAGAAATGAAGTGTAACTCTGGTGATGGACTCCTTGAGCTGTTATAAGCGATATTAAAATTGCATGCTTCGTCAACACCGGAGAGAAAGTGATCATTCAAGACATCAGGTTCAATTTCACAGACCACTCTGTTATCACTTTTGATACCTACTTCCCGCAAATTTGTCCAAAGTGTCTTTGATGGAAGCGTTGCATTCAATTTAGAACTGAAGTAATTGCATTTAGAAGCACGTGTGATACGCGTTGCGCGGTTACGGGCAGATTTATACCTATCCCAATTATATGCATGCGGCGATCTCTTCCACTTGCTGTAGAGCCTGTTTCTACATTTTATCGCATTAACAACATCTGTTGTAAACCATGGACAGTTCTTGTCCCTGATAACAACAGTTTTCATAGGAACAAAGTTTTCATATAAGTGTGAAACTAGGGACTGAAAAAAATTAATTTTGTCATCAGGGTCAACAGCAAGCCTACAACTCTCCCAGGGTGATAAGGATACGCCTATTTCAAGAGCATGAGCATCAATTGAATTGAGATCTTTGTAGGAAAACTGGATAGGTACACTTCTATGCGCAAAACTAATACCATACGTAAAAAACAGTAGATCATGATCTGAGATGCCATCAAGTGATAATTGGTCAAAGAGTAGAACTAATGAATTATCAGCAACAATAACAAGATCTAAAAGGCTAGGTTCAAAAATGGGAGAGAAACGCGTTGGATTGGAATTAACTATCGAGAGCCCACAAGAAGCACAAAAATCACAGATTTGGTATGCACGAGAATCGCGTCTGCACAAATCAGCATTGAAGTCCCCACAGACAATTATGTGCTCGTATAATGCTGAAAAAATAGATAGCTCAGAAAAAAATGGTTCAGGAGAGGTCACACACAGGACAATACACACAGGAGACTAAGCATTTTATGTAATTATCAGATATTTCCGCAATCACGTACTCAACCATAGATCCAACTGATTTCTCAACAAGTTTGCAAGTTAAACTAGATCTACAATAAATAGCAACACCACCACCAATTGTCAATGTTACTCTGTCATTCCTAAATAAATTGTAATTGGGAATTTGATATAAAACATCTTCAATATCTGGCTTAAACCACGTCTCAGTGAAACAAATAACATCAACACAAGAAGTTACGAACAAAGAACCCAAATAATCAAGCTTCTCTGCATTGAGACTACGTGCATTTAAGTAGCATACACGTAATCCCTCAACATTATCTGATAGAACATTAATCATAATCCGAGTTAGGTAATTATTCACTCCAACGCCAGAAAGCGCGGAAAATTGATCAGACATTCTGTCAAAAACAAAACTAGCAAACTAATAATGCAGCAGTGAAAATGCCCGCTGTAAAAGAAGAAAAATAAGCAAAAAGTAGAATAGTATTACAAAAGTTATTAGATTTTAATTCAAAACAAGATAAAACTAAAAAATTAAAGAAAGAGTATTAAAGAAGAAAAAATAAACAAAATATAGAATAATATTTTAAAAATTAATTAGATTTTAATTCAAAGCAAAAAAAAAAAAACTAAAAATTAAAGAAATTATACTGGAGTATGGTGCAGGTTGGTCGAGCAGTCAGGTAGCTAACATAGTTGTTGCCTTTGGTGTCCCCATGGTTGAGCTTTCGCCATTGAAAGCCTTCGTAAAGTCAGCGAAGCAAAGAAGAGAATTAACATGTACAGCTTCCTGCAAAAGTATGGGGTCAAACATGTTCGCACCGCGTTCTACTCCCCTCAAGCAAATGCATCGGAAAGAGTTAACAGGTCGGCCTTGGTCAAGATCAGGTCCTATCTCAATGAAGACCAAAAGAACTGGGACCGACATGTTAGCGATGCGGCGTTTTCCTTGAGGAGTGTAGTGCATGATGCGACTATGTTTGAACCCTACTACGCTGTATGTGGTACACACATGATTCAACATGCAGGGGCCTATGAAATCCTTAGAAGCCTGGACAACATCAAAGGCATGAGTACGGAAGTAGTCCTTAAGAATGACAAACTAGAGCTAATTAGGACCAAAATATTTGACAATCTAGTAGGGAGGTGCAATATAAGGTAGGGCAATTAATATACAGACGAAATTTCAAACAGAGTAACGCCCTTGACAATTATAATACAAAACTTGGTCCGAAGTTCATAAAAGTGATCATCCTGAAAAGAGTTTTGAACTCCCTATATGAAGTGGGAAACACAAGTGGGGAAAAGGCCGGCGTGTACCATGCCAAGGACCTCCATTCATGAATAAACCACTTGACTCACTCGTGCCTGTCGTTGCTTGCCAGATTATCTGTGATACTTACTTATGTCGTGAAGTCTTCCTAGGTTATTTATCTACTAGTACATAGTTTATTTATTTATTTAGGGTTTCATTTTTTTTATTTATTCATATAGTTTATTTATTTATAACAAATTTTATCCATTGACTTCCATAGTTCTAAGTTTTTTTTATTTATTTATTGACCTTATTTGCATTTCTATCTGTGATATCTATCTTATGTGATGTCCTTTTATTTTATTTATTTATTTATTTCAATTTTATTTATTTATTTACCTAGTTTATTCATTTTATTATTTATATTGATCTGTGATAACTTTCTTGACACACACTTTAAACATTAAGTAGTTGCAAGGGAACAGCCCGGTTAGACTCTGGAGCATCTCAGGGAGTAGGCCCTTGCCCCACGTTGGCAAAATTATCTCCGGGTCGAGCCCAAACATTTCACTGCTCTGTTATTTTACGAGGTCGTTTGCCTCACGACCACTCGACAAACGCCGTCGAGCCTGTTACGTAGCAGTGGACTGACACTGTAAATAAACAGAAATTTATTAGCACAGCTGATCAATTTCCACTGACCCACTTTTGTTACTTTCCCCTCATTGTCCACATTCCGTCCATCATCCTTTACACTTCAGTACCTGCAAAGAAAAAAAAAATGTAAAGAAATAATTTCAATCGAGACACATAACATAACATAGTTTATTCCGGCGGACAAACTCCAGTCAAGCGTAGATCCAAGTTGCATGTCCAATGTCTGACTTATCTTACTCTCTTCAAAATAACATCAGTGATTTAAATAAGATTTGCTCATCTTTTGAATTATAGTTAAACCTAAACAAAAGGCAGTGTCCTCAAATGTTATGACCTTGAATGCTACTCGTGACATCCGTAACTCTACCCGTGTTCAACGAAAATCTAATTTTGTTGAACCTGCTAAGAAATCATTGCCAGTGCATCGCGTCGCTACTTCCTCGTCTCCTTTGATTCGTCTCTCTGCTAAAGTTAGCAAGTGCTCGCCATCGTCTTCTCACTCTAGCTCAATTATTGCTAATGAACATCCAAAAATCAATGGAAATGGAAAAAAAACATCTTCATCTAATCTCAATATTGGTTCTCTTCATACATCTTCGTCAATAGCCGCTATTGCCGCTACGAGTATTTCGCCTAGTCCACAAAAGTCAACTGGCAATGATACGCTTTTTTCATCTGCCTCTCCGTCTATTGTTCTCGATGTAAATGATGTTAATGATGTTAACAGTGATTCCTCTTCGACTATGCTGAATAAAGAAGTTAATACGATATACAATGTCACCGGTGCGTCATCTACTGTTAGCGGCGTGGATAGAATTAATATGGATTTTAATGTGGATGCTGCTACCGTTGCTTTTGATGAAAAAATTGACGTTTCTGTGAGTGGTGCTCCTGCTCCTATTGGCGTACCAAATTATATGGTCCTTGATAGATCGTACAAACATCAAGAAGTCATTTTTGGTTCCAGCTTGGAGAAGAGTTCTTTGCAGGTAGTTCGCAAACTTAAATGGTTCCATATATCCAGTTTTCACGCCGATACAAAGTCGGACGCTATCATTTGTCACATCGCATCGAAACTAAAGCTGGATACTAAATGCATCTCCTGTTTCAAGCTTAATAAGTCTGATGGAAGTCAACCAACACCTAGATTTGTGAATTTCAAAGTCGGTATTCCATTTGAGTTCGCTAAAATGGTTTTCAATGCTAATTGCTGGCCTAATGGAGTGAAGATTCGGCATTTTATTCAAAATCCAATTTCGTCAAAAAACTGATTTCTGCTAATGCTAGTGTTGTTAGATTTCAGCAACAACACTTAAATATTTTCTTACATAATGCGAGTGGATGCAGAACTAAAACGGCTGATTTGTTTGTGGTATCGAGTAACAAAGACTATCACATCATCGCAATTACTGAAACATGGCTGTACGGGAATATCTTATATCATCTGAATTATTTGACAACTTAATTTACGACGTTTTTAGAAATGATCGCTGCAACTCCGCCGAGGAACGTGGTGGTGGGGTACTTGCAGCTGTGCAGGTATCGCTTTCCAGCAAATCAATTCCATTGCCAAACTTAAATGCAGACCAAATTTGTTTTTCAGTTGACTTTGGTGCTTCTGTAACTATATTTATTGTGACGTATATACCATCTGGTAGTAGATTAAACGTGTATGAAAATTGTATTGAAAACTTTGAATAACAATTACTGTTCTGAAACTACTATACTTTGTGCTCTTGGAGATTTCAATATTGGTGATGTTAATTGGAATTGGTCTGAGGAAGATAATATGCTTTTCCCTAACAATGTTAAAAAAGATTACGAAATTGCTTTGATTGACTGTATGTTCTCACTTCATTTAAATCAAGTATGTTCAGTTTTTAATTCTCTAAATAGAATATTGGATCTTGTTTTTATAAGTGCCGATGAAGTCAAAATTAAAGTTTGTGAAGCACCGTTTCCTCTTCTAAATAATTCCATGAATCATAAGCAATTGATGATTGAATTTGATTTGTATTCATATTTTAGAGATGTACCAACATCAGGTGCTTCTTCTTATAATTTCTTGAAATGTAATTTCATTGCTTTAAGTGAATATCTCCAGTCTTTCAATTGGGATATGGAACTTGAAAACCTATGTCTTCGCGATATGTATGAATATTTTACTTCAATAATGAAAGCCGGTTTTTCTATGTTTGTTCCTTGCACCGTAAGAAAGTTGAACTCATATCCTCCTTGGTATAATAAACGGCTCTTGCACCTTAAAAACTTGAAAAATAAAGCCCACAAGCGCTACAAAAAGGTGGAAAATACTTGCAATAAAGAAATTTTCTCTAAAACTAGGAAAGATTTCGCAATTTTCAGTAAGTTCCTGTACAATAATTACATTTTAGATATGGAAACCAAATTGAAAGTTGATTCTAAATCGTTCTGGTCTTTCATTAACCATAAAAGAAAGTCCAGTGGATTACCTAGGCAAATGTTTTATAAAAATTTTACGTCCAACGACATTCAAAATTCTGTAGATTTATTTGCAACTTTTTTTGAACCGTTTTTTCTACACCCTCGACAACAAATTTTCCGGAACCAAATAGACTACCTAATATTGACATTGGTTCATTGGCTCTTGATATTCAAGATATTACGTCTGCCATTCGAAATCTTAAAGCTAATCCTAAACCTGGTGCTGACGGTATTCCAGCAATTATTTTATTTTATTGCTGCAACTCCATTTGCAAACCGCTGCTCAAAATATTCAACCTATCACTAGAATCAGGATTGTTTCTGGATGATTGGAAGGTTTCCTTTTTGGTCCCAATATTTAAATCTGGTTCTAAAAATGATATCTCTAACTATAGAGGTATTTGCAAACTTTCCGTCATTCCAAAGCTCTTAGAGAGTATTGTTAAGGATAAAATTGAGTTTCACATCAAAGAGCACTTATCAGAGTTCCAACATGGTTTCGTCTCTGGCCGCTCCACAACAACTAATTTAGTACACTTCACATCTTTTGTTGCTAACGATGTTGAAAGTGGATGTCAAGTTGATGCTATCTACACTGACTTTAGCAAGGCTTTCGACTCTGTCAATCATGGGTTGCTTATAAATTAGCTTAAAATCTTTGGATTTCATTCGGTAATTTTGAAATGGATTTCATCATTTTTATCTGGTAGGTCTCAGATTGTGTGTGTTGATAATCACTGCTCAAGACCTATTTCCTGTACTTCCGGAGTTCCACAAGGAAGTCACCTTGGAACGCTCCTTTTTATTTTATTTATTGATGATTTAATCTATAATCTAAAATTCTGCCATTGCCTAATGTATGCTAATGATCTAAAAATGTTCTTAAAAATTAGAAGCGTTGATGACTACTCTAAGATTCAGATAGACCTTAACAATCTGTCGACTTGGTGTATTAATAATTGTTTAATGTTGAACGTCAGTAAATGCTATTGTATATCGTTTTATAAATCTCAAGCTCCTTGTTTCTACGATTATTGTATTAATAGTATACCTTTAACCAGGGTGAGCAAAATTAAAGATCTTGGAATATCGTATAATGAAGTTAGTAGTCACGTAGATTTTCATATTCCAAGACATCGGTTTAAAAGCATTATATCTTGGTTGCTGTATAATGGGTAATTATGTTAACATATAGTTATATTACATATTATAGTGTTTAAATAATCATAGTCTGTAAGCTCGACTTGTAGATGAAAGTTAAATAAATAAATAAATTTCCAGATCCTTCTCCTAGAAAAAATTACAATATTAATGCTAAAATCAAAGAAACTAACAAAAATTATATACTTACAATCCTCTCCAATTGATCGATCACTTTGATGTTTTGACAGTTTTATTTTATTGCTATCAGTTTGTCTTCGCTTTCTCCTTTCTTTCATTCTCCTTCTTTCCTTTCATGTATATATTATGTTTTCCCTTTTAAATTTCCCCAATGGGAAATTGATGGTCCGATCATAACCCATTCCCGATTTCGTTTTGTGTACTGGCTGATCGTGTATCTTTGTATACCCTATTCTAAGGGTATATTAATTTTGACACATAGGTTGTAACATATCTTAATATTGCCCGTAGACCCCTAAAAGTTACTATATTTATGATCAGCATCGATAGTAATGTCGATCTAGCCATGTCCGTCCGTCCGTCCGTCTGTCGGCAAAAATTAGGCATTTAAACTGGGCCTAGAGAGCTGAAATTTTAACCATATACTCTCTAGGGTCCCGAAATAATCAAGTTTACGAATTTTTGAAATCCGCCCACACACGCCCACAAACTCAAAAAAACTAAATTTTGGAAAAAATCGAATTTTGAGCTAGAAAGCTGACATTTTTTATATATGATCTATGACTCCTAAAACTGCTCGGGATATAAAATTTTCTAAATCCGCCCACTGACACGCCAACAAATAAATGAAACAATTTTATTGAAAAACCAAAATTTGAGCTAGGGAGCTGAAATTTATAATATATACTTTTTAGGGGCCCTTTAAGCCCATGTGTAAATATTTTCAAAATCCGCCTACTGCTTGAAAATCATAAGTTTGAGCTAGGGAGCTGAAATTTATAATATGTACTCTCTAGGGGACCCTTTATGCTCATGTGTAAATATTTTCAAAATCCGCCCACTGACACGCCCACAATTTTTTATTTTTTTTTTTTGAAAAATCAAAGTTTGAGCTAGGGAGCTGAAATTTATAATATATACTCTCTGAGCGATAGGAATAAGAATAGGGTATCCAAGAGTTCAGTTCGCCCAAGCGAACTGCAGCCCGTCCCTATGTTTATTTTTGAGTTTTTTTTTTTTGATTATTTATTGATTAGGTTTAGATTATGGTTTTTATCACTAGGTTTGTTTTTTTTATTATTTGATTGACTTGACGACTGGAAGGTGAAGTACTTCTTTCTCCTTCCAGGATTAGCTGAATAAGAAGGGAAATTAGAAAAGTATGGGTGGAATAAAAAGGAGGGAATAGGATACAAATAGAGGACAAATAAAGAAAGAAAAGAAAAGAACGGACAAGTGACTCAGAAAACAAAGAGAGGGATAACAAAAAAATACCATGTACATAATTTCACGGTCAACTGGTACAGCTGTGCAAATTTGTTTTCCTGAGCGGTCGTTGTCCTCGGAATTAATTGATTTTTTTTTATAAATTAAATTGCGTGCATTTTTCCATACACTGGCAAAATAATTTTGTTCATTTACTTTGGTAAGTAAAAGAAAAAAAAACATTCGCATAGGTGAAGTATTTAAACATTTTTAAAACTTAGGCAGGGTGAACTCCGTTTCTGGACAAGTGGTGGAGCAAGGGGACTGGTGGACTGAGTGAGTCGTCGGTAGGTGAAATGTTGACTTTAATAAGAAAAATAAGCTAAGAGTACCTATTTTTCCTCAATGTTTGAGTGGTATTTGGGCCATCACTTTTGGGCTGGTGCTCGAACCTCTGCCCTTCTTTGACCTTGGCCTTAGCGCCTAGTGCCGTTCTGGGACAATTCCCCGAGCAGACCATCGAAAGCGCTTAAACGGGTTTTGGTTGTACGGCCACAGAGCCGCAACCAAAAAAACATATAAAACGACAACGACAGTGAACAAAGACAATTTGAATTAAAATAACTAAAATACAAAAGTGACAACATTGAACTGTGAAACATATAATATATAAAAGGACAATAATATACAAAAATAACATAAAAAGCAGTGCGTAGTGCCCCCCCCCCCCCCCCCCCCCTGATTTGTGGCAACATCAACCACACGCACCAAGAAGTGCTGTGGATTTAAGTTTAATTTTGATTTTTAATTTGTTTTGAAGCCTTATTTTTTTTGTTTTGATTATTCTTGAATTCTTTTTGGACTTTTTTTTGTTTTAGTTTTGGTTTAACTTTAATATTAGTTTTTATTCGAGTTTAAGTAAGGTTAGGATAAGATAGTTTTGTGAATTCTGCCCTTGAAATTTTGATAGTGCGCGTATCATAGGCCGTGTTGCATACATAAATATGCATACTTTTCCTCCTACAAGCATTTTAAATAACCGAATTGTATTTCAGACGATACAATCGTGTTATCTTGCAAATGCACCCGCAGTCCAAGATCCCATCCTTTCCTTGATACATAAATATGCATACCTTTCCTCCCACAAGCATTTTAAATAACCGAATTGTATTTCAGACGATACAATCGTGTTATCTTGCAAATGCACCCGCAGTCCAAGATCCCATCATTTCCTATGGTGTCATATGCACAGACATTACGTTTGCACATTCCACCACGTTCGTGAACTGGTCGCACTTAGCTTCCAAGTGTCAAATATCCTCTTCAAGGTAACGTGACATCTTCAATTTTTCTAGGCAGAGCAGACAATAAAGAATAGTTATGAGGCTAGTCTTAAAAGTGAAGCGAAACCGCGAACAGACGAATAAAATAGCTATAGAAGAAAAAATTAATGTAATAAAATAAAAGTCCAAAATTTATAGTAGAAAAAGTAATGTGGTGAAACACTGAGATAAAATTTCAGACGAAAAAAATAGCTATAGAAGAAAAAGTTAATATAATAAAATAAAAGTTCAAAAAAAATAACCATTAGCACTGGTCTTGTTTATTTTTTTGTCGTTTTCTACTTGTTCTTTTGTTGTTGCCTAATCTATATTCGCACTAAAAGCGGAATCATCGCGGGCTAATTGTGAATGAACCAACGTAGTAATTCTGTGGCGTCTAGGATAACAACAGTGAAAAATATTTACAACAAATTGGCGCAGCCGGTAGGATCTAGGAAGCATTAGCGATTTTCTTTAAATTAAGAGAACTCACTAGTAATAGCTTGAAAAGCCTAGATTCTTTGTATACTGGGTAAGACACAATAACCCGTAAACTTGGGACTGAGTCTGGTCTTAAGAGTACACATACCATTAACAACCAAATTAAACAAATCAGTGGATTGTGTTAACGAAAATTGCAATACATTTGCGAAAAAGAGTATACATACCATTAACAACAAAATTAAACAAAATCTGTGGATTGTGTTAACGAAAATTGTGGAAACAAACTAATGAACCAAGCAGAAGACCAGACAGGCACATCTAGAAAACAGCCACCGCAACTACCCCAACCATCACCAGGACAACCACCGCAACTACCCCAAACACCACTAGGACAACCACCGCAACTACCCCAACCAACAGTTTCACCAAGAAGACTACGATCCGGAACGGTGTTACCAACCAACAATAGTGTAAGTTTAAGTGAATATTTAATATTTAGAAGTAGTATTACAGAAAGCACGAAACAGTGAAAATTTAACAGTTCTGCAGTGTGAAAAGTTAAACATGGAGTTGAAAAAAACCCGTGAGCAGAGACTCAGTAAAATTAGCAATATAAATGAAGCAACTGCACAATTTAAAAGGGCACTGTTAAATTTTCAATATCAATCGCACCCTCTCAAATTAGAAAATAAACTAACACGTAAAGATAGTAGTGAAAGTTATTTAAAGAATAGTGAAAGTGATTTAGGAGCTAGCGAATTAATTTTAAATTGGTTGAACATTTCCATTCCTGAATCTGAACAGGAAATTCTCATTCAAACCCATACCACAGAAAATAAACTAGAAACCTATTCTAAAATGTCGGTTGACTACTGCAAAATCGCAAAGCTTACAGCTCAGTTAGTCCCAATATTCTCGGGTGAACAAAACCCTTCATTGAGCACCGAACTACAGACGTTTTTAGGGTGTTGTAAGAAGGTAATTGAATGTCTACCTGAGGAAGAACACCAAGCGTTCGTTCAGATTTTTCCAACGAGACTCCGAGGTGCTGCTTATTTGTTAGTCGCATCTAATCAAATAACGTCCTTCGAGGATGCGGAAAAGCTTCTCAACCGCACATATTTACCAAGGGAAACTTACCAAGAAGTGGTAAATAAATTGATTACTATGAAACAATACCCCTTGGAAGCTCTCATTGCTTTTACAGCTAGGTTAAAGCAGATGCTGCAGCTTTGCAAGGATGCAGCGGATCTTAAGTATGGCTCAGTTGTAGCGCCCCAAACACAGCTGGAAGATTTTGCAAAGAACGCCTTGAAAACCGGTGTCTCTAATCCCTATCTCTGCCAATATCTATTAACGATAGGGGAAGAACATGTAGACAAACTAGTGCAAAGAGCATTAGATTTGGAACGGTTGCAACAAACGGTCCTTCCAACAACACAAAATATGCAATACCCAATTTCAACAAGCCCCTATTTATCCACCTTTTAATAATAGTTTCTCGAATCCGAGCTCATGGCCCGAGAACAATAGTAGTTTCTCCCAACCGCACCTAAACCAGCAAACATCTTTGGTTTCAAACATGAAGCAATACCATGATTATATTCAAAATAACATTGTCCCGAACACTTTACAAAATAATAGACTTAATCATTCGATAGTTTGCAGTTTCTGTGGAAAGACGGGGCATACATACAGTGATTGTTTTAGTAGAAAAAATACACCTTTATGCACAAATTGCAGGTTATACAATCACGACATTAGAGACTGCCGACGAGCTAACAGGCCAGCTAACAATAAGTATGCCAATAATTGTATTGTATTGTATAACTTTATTTAGCATATAATTACTATTTACAACTATATTAGGTATTTATCTTACAAGCTCTATTTTTTTCGTGTTTTCTATATTAAAAATGAGATTATTAAAGACATTGTATCGAATTACTATTAGAAGACAAAGTCAATAAATTAACAACAATTTTTTACAAAACCAATTACAGATCTTTTAAACGCATATAAATTTGTTTCATTTTTTATGGCCACAGGCATATTGTTGAAGAGTTTGAATCCTTCGTATATCAGTTGATTTTGATGAGCCCTCTGTTGGTAGTTAGGAGGTCTTAGGTCGTTTGCATTTCTTAGTCTATATGGTTGGACATCACCCACATAATTGATATATTTGGACAAATACGAAGGCGGACAATTGTTTTTGATTTTGAAGACGAAAATGAAGACCTTCATACATAATCGTTGTTTAACATATAACCACATTAATACACTCAACATAACATCGATCGGGGTGTAAATATTGCACTTTAATATTGCACGCATAGCCTTATTTTGTAAGAGCTGTAGCCTGTTCAACATATTTTGATTTCCTTGAAAAAGGATTGTAGAACAATATTCGAAGTGTGGTTTAATGATGACATTATACATATTTATTGCACAAGTTGTTGATATGTTTTCCGTATTCTTTTTAGAAAACCAATTTTTTTGCTATTTTATTAGACACATACACTATATGCTCCTCAAATTTTAATCCAGAGTCTAATATCACACCCAGATACTTTATTTTGTTCACAGTTTCTAATACTTCACCATCTATGTTTAAGTTATAGGCACTGTTATTAGGGCAATTAATTATCATAGTCTTGGTTTTTGCTGCATTTAATTTAAGTTTATTTGCCTGAAGCCACTTATTTAAGAAGCCCAGATCTTCTTGTATTTTCGAAAGACCTTCATTTAAGTTTGTACACGTAATAAACAAAAGAGCGTCATCTGCAAACAACACTAACTCACTATACTTTAGAACACCGACCATATCATTTACATAAATATTAAACAATAATGTTCCTAACACTGATCCTTGGGGAACACCAATATTTACAGCTAAAGCGTTTGACGTCACATTATTTACTTTGGTTTGTTGGGACCGGTCACTTAGATAAGAATAAAATCATTTCAATTCCTTATTAGGCACACCATATTGTTCCAGTTTTTGTAACAAAATGCTTCTCTCTACGGTTTCGAATGCCCTTTTGAAGTCCAAAAACACACAGATTACACTATTTTTATTATAAATTTGTTGTTTCCATGTCGTAATAACCATGGTAAGAGCAATCTCACACGAATGATTCTTTCTAAAACCCGATTGATTTTCAATAATTAGCGAATGCTGATTTAATAACGATTCTATCTGTTCATGAACGATTTTTTCCAAAATTTTTTCGTACAGGGGTAAAGAATTCACGGGTCTATAATCTTCACATTTGATAAAATTTTTCACTTTTTGTACAGGTGTTATTTGAGATACCTTCCACGTATAAGGAAATATACCTTGTCTAAAAGAACAGTTAATTATTTCTTTAAGTGCGGGGCCAATAATAGTAAAGGAGTCAAGGCGAATTTGTGGACTTAAGTAATTGAAATCCGACTTCTTTGAAATTTTATGTAGGGTACTTCTGATATCGTTTAACTCAATTTCATTGAAATTAAACACATGTTCGTTACGTACAATTCGGTTACAGAAGGGGACTAGCGGAATTGTATTATTTATACATTTAACACTGTCCACAAAATAATTGTTAAACTTTTCTGATAATAACTTGTTGTCATTATAAATAGAATTATCAAAACAAATGTTTACAATTGATTCTTTTTTCTCATTCAAAACAAGCGATTTAATAATTTTCCACATAGATTTTTGGTCAACAGAACTATTTATTTTTCGTTTAATATATTCATTCTTGTTTTACTAATTTGTTGCTTATATTTATTTCTAATGGATTTAAAAAGCGTCCAGTCAATTTCACTATTAGTCAATTTGGCTCTGTTATATGCCAGTATTTTTTTTCATTTTTCATTGTTTTTAGACTGTTATTAAACCACCTAATATCCGTATCTATTACAACTTTATCTTTCACGAACTTATTTACCACTTTTAACAGTTTATTTTCAAACACACTAGCCATTCTATCGGCATTGGTTATATTAATATCACAGTTTATTTCAGTTAGAGTCAATAATCTTATAAATGATTCCTTTTGATATCTGAACAAACTTACCTTTTTTTTCGTATTAAGAACATTTTTATTCATATTTAAATTTACAACAATTGTTTCGTGATCAGAAATATTCATATCATTGCAAGTTTCCGCTTTAATGCTTAAATTGTTCGTTACAATATAGTCTATCAATGTAGATGAGACACTAGTTATTCTAGTAGGTTGTGTTAATATTTGTCTACAATTATTATTCACAAACACTTGTTGTATTTCTTGTCTATAAATGCCATTTTTTAACCAGTCTATATTAAAGTCGCCTACTAATAGTAAATTATGGATGTCGACATCCAATTCTTCCATTCATTCACGAAATTTATCACAGAATAACCTATTAGATGCACTTGGGGATTTATAGACCACAACAATAGTAACAACACGACAATTTAACACATTCTTTGTAGCTAACCACCAAATAACTTTATCAATATTATATTTTGTTAACGGATAAGTAGTCCAATCACTCTTCGCATATACTCGTATAACAACTCCACCAGTATGCCTCGATATACTATCACATCTAGTTATTTTATAAAAGTCTATATCTATTTCGTTGTCCTCGATGTTCTCCGTAACATGAGTCTCTGAACACATTATAAAATCGAACTTATTGTTTTTCACAAGATCTTCCAATTCCGCTAAATTACTAACAAGACTCTGTATATTTAAATAAACGCACTGTATAGACTTTTGTTGCTAGAATACTTTGTTGCTTTCAGTCTTAATTTTATTTAAAAAAACCTCGCATGTTCTATCTCTACAATCATTTTTTTTTTTTTTTTTTTTTTTTATCGGGGTGTGTGAGACTTTCTGCACTGGAGCACTCAGACTCAATACTGCTCCATTGTACTACCAGGCAGACACACCACATTTTACTGTGGGAATTTACTCGTTTTTCTAAGAAAAACGAGAAGGCGCTTCAATGATAATGAGCTTAGGTTTACAGCACTCACCATATCCGCACCAAATACCTGCCACCTGATACGAGCAAAAGCAGGACAATCGCAGAGGAAATGTTCCGCAGTGTCGTCGCTTTCTCCACAGGCTTCGCAGTTGGTGGTGTCGCTTAGGGCTAGCACCTTAAGGTGTTTGGCGAAAGCGTAGTGTCCCGTAAGAACGCCAGTAGTCTGTCTGCAGTCTTTTCTATTGAGAGACAACAAGAATGCCGCGGATTTCCCACAGACGTCGGGGAGCATTTGCTTAGTCTGTCTGCACCCTGGAGAGTCATGCCGACGGCGATTGTGTTCATAGGAAACCCAACCGTCAATGGAAGCCCTGACCGACGACGCAGGCAGACAGATCGCTGGTTCAGGTCCTGAGAGGTCCCCCTCTGAGCCTTGTCTAGCAAGTTCATCGGAGATCTCATTTCCCGTGATCCCGTTATGACCCGGGACCCAGACAAGTTTAAGTGACGTACTATTTTGGAGGTAGTTAAGGGTTTGAGTAAGGCCTTAAGCGCAGGCTGACTGTCGCTACAGACGCAGATACTTCGCCCCCTCCACCTGTTCCTCGTAACATAGTCCATGGCCATTAGGATAGCATAAGTCTCTGTTTGGAAGACTGACGCATATTTGCCTAACGGAAAGCAAAGTCTAACGTTATCGCTCTCCACGAAGACACCAGCACCAGATCCTTGATCGGTTTTGGAGCCATCCGTGAAGATTCGACTGCATTCCCTTCCAGGTTCAGAGTCCGACCAGAGCCAGTCCTGGACGCGAGGAAAGTCGACCTCGTATTTGCGCTTTAGCCGAAGTTCCGGTGTCATCGCATCAGACGGCATATCCATAAGACAGGAGTCGAAGGACAACCGTTGCGCAAGTTCATCAAAACTCCAGTGCGAGTTATACCAAAAGCCACCTCTTGTAAGACGTGAGATAGCCTTGATTGTACATCCCATGATGTAAACATCAAGGGGCGGAAGGTTCAATAGTGCATCTAGGCCGGAGCCAGGGTGCTGGGGAAGGCCCCCGTGCAGCCGAGACATACCTGCCTTTGGAGTTTGGCAAAAGCAGCAGTCACGTATTTACGTGAAAGCTTATTCCACCAAACAACCGATGCGTATGCTATAAATGGTCTTATCATGGCCGTATAAATCCATAGGACTCTTTTCGGTGATAAGCCCCATGTCTTGCCGAAAATGCCTTTGCACTGCCAGAAAACAGACAGCGCCTTGGCAGTCTTCAGCTCAACTTGTTTGGACCAAAGAAGTTTGCTATCCAGGATGACTCCCAGATACTTTGCTTCATTGGAGAGTTGGATTGTGACGAATTTTAGCACTGGCTGAGTCAACCCGGGTGGCATTGGTGCGATGGTAGTGTATTCACTAATTGATTGGCAGGTCGTGCGTTCGAATCCCGGCCAGGGCCATGATTTTTATTTGAATTTACATAAATAGAGATCTCCCTAAGCAATTTAGGCGCCACCCGTGGAGATAAAAAAAATACTAAGCACCAAAAACTTCTTTCCTATCCTCCTATTCTTTCGAATAGTAAGTAGCATGCAATACAATACTACATTGCTATGTTGCAGCTTACTGTTCAACAAAAAATGCATGCGCTGTGTTTAACACTATAAGGGTACTGTACATATACAGAAACAACAAAGCCCCTTTAGCGTAAGCGAATTATAAAAAAAAAAAAAAAAAAAAAAAAAAACCCGACCAGCTTCCTCCTTCTCGTAAAGAGAACAACCTCAGTTTTAAGAGGATTCAAGGGCCGCCTGCGCCTTGGCGCATACAGTCGCTAGGCATGATCCAACAGAAAGCACGGCAACATCATCCGCGTACGCGTGAGCGTAAATATTAGAACTGTTGAGTGCGTTCCACAGAGAGTCGACCAGCATACACCACAGCAGTGGAGACAGGATGCCGCCTTGCGGGCAGCCTCTGTTTACCCCCGCCATAACATAGCGGCCACAATCCGCATCCGCAACCAACGTTCTATTCATTAGCATTGCTTTAATCCACAACACCAATGGTTCGTCTACGCCGTGTTGTCTGGCGGAGCTGCACATGCTATCAAAAGTCGCATTGTCAAAAGCACCCTCAATATCGATGAAAATGCCCATCGCGTATTCTTTTCTGTCAAGCGCGCCCTCAATTCTACCAACTAGATTTTGGAGCGCAGTCTCGCAGGATTTTCCGCGTTGATAGGCATGTTGCATCTGAGATAGTGGGTGCAATCGCAAAGCAGTTTTGCGCACGTGAAGCTCGACCAGCCTTTCCATGCTTTTCAGCAAGAAGGAAGTCAGACTTATTGGTCTGAAGCTCTTGGCGAGTGAGTAGTCACTTCTGCCAATTTTAGGTATAAATGCAAGTCTAACTTTACGCCAGGGTGTTGGAATGTATGCCAGTGCTAGGACAGCGATGAAGATTTTCTTCATAGTCGGTAGCAACTGGTTTGTACATTGCTGCAGCATGGCTGGGTATATTCCGTCCGTACCAGGTGACTTGAAGCCGTCAAAAGACGCAAAAGCATATTTCATATCCTCGTCCGTCACCACGGCCTTCGCAATATACCAGCTACGCCAAGTTGTTTGTCTTGGCTCACTCATACTCTCGGTAATCGGGGCTGGTTTCACAACCAGCAATTGGAATCTGGTTACCCGGAAAGTGAGACTCCAGCAGATAACTAAGAGTTTCCGCTTTCGTCTCAGTGAAGGTGCCATCAAGTTTTCTAAGTGAGTCCAGTTTGGCTGGTTTGCCCTTTTTCAGAACTTTAACCAACCTACTAGTTTCACCCAGAGTTTCAATCTTTTCGCAGAAATTCTTATAAGAAGCACTTTTCGATACCCGAATTAGCCTCTTATATTCCTTCTGCTTTGATCGGTAGAGATTCCAGTCTGTCTCCAAATCAGTCTTGAGTGACATATTTAGAAGCTTTCTAGCTTCTCTACGAATTCTTTGCAGTTCCGAGCTCCACCAGGGAACCGGTGTTCTGCCAGGGGGTTTGCTTACTGGGCACGTCAGTTCAAAACAGCTAGTAATGGCACTATTCAGGTCTTGAACAGCCTCCTCTACCTTTTGTCTCGTCCTGAGTTTGGTTGGAGTTTTGAGAGTTTACCCTAATTCCTCCCTGAAGCGTTTCCAGTTGGTTTTTCTCGGATTCCTCCTCTCCTGCAAAGTTATGGCTTCGCATCCGATTTGGAATTCGATATAAATATGGTCTGAGAGGGACACCTCCGAAGAGACCCTCCAGTTAGTAACCGCCTTAAAGTATCTATTTGATAAAGTTAGGTCGATCACTTCCTGTCTTCTTGATGTCACAAAAGTTGGTTGAGAGCCAACATTGTTGATAGTAAGATCAGATGATAGAATGAAATCCAGGAGATGGTTTCCTCGCATGTTGCATTTGCTGCTGCCCCAAACAATGTTTTGAGCATTGGCATCACCGCATATAACTAGGCCTATCTTCCTGGTGTCGCAATAGTCAATGAGTTCAGCAATTGCCCTCGGTGGTGGAGGCACTACCGAATCATAGGGGAGATAAGCTGACGCCACGACCAAGGTCGTCCAATTTCCATTCGTTTCGTAGCTAATGGCTGCAGCAACCAAATCTTGGCCACAAAATTGTCCAAGCTTAGTCGCTGAGAGGAGGTTCGACACAGCAAGACAAGCCCTTGGTCTCTCGGACCGCTCGTCACAGAGTATCGTAGTGCCACGGACACCTCCAAGGCCACAGATGCGATTTTTCCACACCCATGGCTCCTGTATGGATGTTATACGGGCTTTTGTATTCAACACAGAACGCTTCTTACTGATGAGTGCAGTAGCAGCCTTGGAGTGTTGAAGGTTAATCTGAGTAAATCCAATCATTGGAAATACATCAGCTGGAAGTGTTCTAGTGGAAGGGCACGCAGAAGGTGCGCGCGCAGTTCCACCGACAGGAGTGCTTGAGGTCTTCTTCCTCCGTTTTTTCCTGTTCGAGCTATTGGAAGGGGAGGCAGCGTTGGTTTCAGTCAGCTGGCTGGTTTCGGTTCGGGTAACCTCTGCCGACCTGCATCTCTTTGCCGTCGCCGCCGGGGAAGTGCCGTTCTCAGCGCTTGCGCCTTCAACTGGCGGTGCAGTTTCTTTGCGCCGCACGATAGACGCCTTTCTACTTTTCCTCTTTCGCTGGCTCTTAGATGGACGCTGACCAGTGGACGCCGCCTCTGTGGCCCGTTTCACCTGTTCGGTTTCACAGGCCTCGTCGGCAGCATCACACCTATCGGATGTCTGTCTATTGGCCTGAAGATTAAGCGTATCAGGTTGAACCTCTCCGCCACTTTCTCCATTTTTCCAGCCCAGTCTACCTTACGTGTTGGAGATAGAGCTGCAGGAATCTTCGGAAGCAAACCTTTTCACAACTCGAAGGTCAACGCCTGTACAGGCGGGGGGTATAAGTATGTCGGTTGGGGCCTCCAGACTCCGTGCCCCGACCGTGGTCGAAAAGACCACGGGTGGATTTTCGCCCATGCGAGTACCACCTGGAGTAGTTATATCTTTTAGTTGTTCCTGCATACTTGTTTTTGGTTTGGTTCGCGATAGAGCTTTGACGGTGTATAAAACGCCGTTATAACTCTAAAACCTCGGATCACGAACGTATCGTACCGAGGTCCCCCTATCCACCACCGGGGACGCGCCTGGTAGGTAACCAACCCGCAGGTCTCTACAATCATGGTCCGTCTTTAGTTGTAAGCCTAAATTTGTATTAGCTTTTACACAGTTATTACACTTTAAAGTTGAGCTATTACAGTTCCTAGTATCGTGATTTTCTGTACATTTTGCACATACAATTTTATTGTTACACTTATTAGCGTTATGATTAAAACCCCAGCAATTGTAGCACTTCTTCACCGATATATGTTCGTACACTGGATATCTATTCCATCCTACGTTAATTCTGCCAGTCTCCATAATTTTGTTAAAAACTGATATATCCACTTCAATAATTGCTTTAAATTGCATTTTTTTGATTACTTTTTTTGGGCACCCTGTCGAATTTCCAGCATTTGACCGTTCCTTCTATGTTATTTTGTTTTTTTATTGCCTCTGTAAAGTTATCTCTGTCCCACTCATGATGTTACTATTATATATATTATACTCGGGTTTTTTGTCTTTGGTACCGTAACTTCATATTTTTCTCCAAGCTTTTCTTTCACTTCTCTTTCTACCGTATTTCTTGATGCACTATCTTCACAGCTTATTGCTATTGCTCCATTTTGCCGATTATAGAGATTTTTTACTTTAATAGAAAGTTAAGAAGGGTCTATATTTTTTTTTATGTCCTCTTTTTTTGTTCTGTTTTCTTGTGAATGTTTAGGTTTAATAATTAGTGGTAAATCTTGAGTTGTTATTTCCGCATATGTTTTATTCTCCTTTCCTTTTGTTTTCTTTATTTCAGTGATGATCTGTGATTTGTCTTCACTTAATTTATCAACTATTTTAAGAATTTTTTCAATGTTGGTGTTTTGTGATTCTATATTTTTATTTTGTGATTCTATAACTTCATGATTTTTATTTACTGCTTTTACAATATCAGCAATATTAGTCGACATTAACTCAGTGAACTTTCTACACTTTTCGCACATAAACAAAAACAGCGGATTTCTGTTTACAAGATCGACATCATAATCACTAATTTGACCGGCGCACTTATAATCGAAAGAACATCCGCACATTCCTTTACACGCGATCGATTTTTCATTTCGAAGTGACTTGTCACATTTTCCACAACGTATGACACTCATTTTAGAGTTCTATCTCTTATTTGAGGTGTTTTATTCACTTTAATATAATTTACACTTATTAAAACAAATTTAAATTCCGAATTTCAAGAGCTCTTTTAAAACACGTCCGTATTAGATCTCTCACTCTCTCTCCATTTCATTAATAGGAAAAAGGACTTCAACCAACGAAATCCTGCAAGAGAATATGAAAATTCTCCCTCAAATCAGGCGGCCAACAGCTCGCCGCAAAACGTCCCTAGGGTCTACAATATACAAACAAATTGTGATTTTTGTGTTCGACCGGGCCATGAAGTCACCGAATGTAGGCAAAAGGTTAAATGGGAATCGGAGAACCAGGGAAACTCCCAGCTGTCGAGTCCCAAACACCCGGCTCGACGTTAATTCATAACAAAAAACCCAAAAGGCACTTTCGGAAGCCCGAACACGGTGTCCCCACAATAGTTCTTCCTCTCGACATAGGCCTTAACGGTCACGCAAAACTAGTTGTGGACACCGGCTCCGAAGTTAGTCTTATCAAAGAAAATTCACTCAATCAGACATAAAATTAGAAACCCATAAGGCCTGCCTCTTGCAAACACCATTTGGAAACGGAAAGAGTGTTGGAACTTGTCAGGGACATTTTAAATTTAACACTAAAATTCCATGCACTTTCCAAGTTTTGGGTAATACGCCTGCGTTTCCATATGACGGGATACTTGGAAACGATTTCCTGTCAAAAAATTGTAACGTGGAAGGGCCTAACCAACTACTTAAATTTACTTGCACACCAAATAATCCCAAAGTGTTCAGCATACCACTCAACTCAACAAATCACGGTACCTCACACCCAAAAATTTGCCGACAATAGGCAAACTAGAATTAAACATAGGGACGGGCTACAGTATGCTTGGGCGAACTGTTGGATACCCTATTCTTATTCCTATCCCTCATAAGTGGGAGTGACAAAAGTCTAAGTATGGTTGAATTGTTAAGAACGCTCTACATATTTTGTTATATAACATTTAAAGGATTTTATCAAAAAAAAACGCTCCCTAGCTCAAACTTGGGTGTTTCAATAAAATTGTTTTATTTAATTGTGGGCGTGTCAGTAGGCGGATTTAAAAAAAAATAGCACATGCGCGTAAAGGGCCCCTAGAGAGTATATATTATAAATTTCAGCTCCCTAGCTCAAACTTTGAATTTTCAAAAAAAAAAATTAATTGTGGGCGTGTCAGTGGGCTGATTTTGAAAATATTTACACATGAGTATAAAGGGCCCATAGAGAGTATATATTATAAATTTCAGCTCCCTAGCTCAAACTTTGGATTTTCAAAAAAAATGTTTTATTTATTTGTGGGCGTGTCAGTGGGCGGATTTCCAAAATTCGTAAACTTGATTATTTCAGGACCCTAGAGAGTATATGGTTAAAATTTCAGCTCTCTAGGCCCAGTTTAAAGGCCTAATTTTTGCCGACAGACGGACGGACGGACGGACATGGCTAGATCGACATTACTATCGATGCTGATCATAAATATAGTAACTTTTAGGGGTCTACGGGCAATATTAAGGTTTGTTACAAACTATGCGTCAAAATTAATATACCCTTAGAATAGGGTATAATAATAATACAAATATAATAACCCCACCCTATAGCGAAGAAGGCCATGGTATTAAAATGTCAAACATACTAACCTCTTCCTGTAGTGAAGTAGATTCCAGTTTCTCTACTGTGAACATCGTATTAAATAAGCCCATTTGTCTGCCTAAACGATCACAGAAATTTATAAGAATTCCCTTGGAATTATCGGAAGAAATGCTCTGCTTACCTGATAAGGTAGGCGACGGAGTCTTCCTTTCTAATTGTATCTTTCGTTCAGGGCAAAATAAATATGTAATAAATGCCATAAATACACATAACAAAACATTTGTAATAAACAAATTAAAGCTGCAACTAAGCCTAGCACAGAACTATAATATAATCCCTCTGGAAATGGAAAAGCATACCCCAGAGACCGAAACATTTAATTCAGAACATAAAATACTTCCACCCACAACACAACCTGCGGATAACAAAACTTGAAAATGAGCTCAACCTAGGAAGAAATCTATCTTCTGAAGAAAAATCCTCCATAATAAGCCTCTGCAACGAGTATTGTGATATTTTTCATTTAAAAGGAGATCACCTTACATATACAACCGCCATAACACATGAAATACCATTGGTTCAGAACCAGGCACCGATAAACCAAAGGATGTACTCAGACAAAGAGGCAAGTAATAAACGATCAGTTAAAGGAGATGTTAGAAGACGATGTTGTTCAAGCTAGTAAAAGTCCTTGGAACTCACCTCTTCTGGTAGTTCCCAAAAAACAGGGTCCGGATGGTGAAAACAGATGGAGAGTTGTGGTTGATTATCGCAGACTGAATGATTGCACTATTGGTGATGCTTACCCACTACCACGTATTGAGGACATACTTGATCAACTCGGTCATTCCCGTTATTTTTCCACTTTAGATTTAGCCAGTGGCTACCACCATGTTATGGTAGATCCAAGAGATCAACCAAAAACCGCTTTCAGCACCAACGACGGACACTATGAGTTTAAGAGAATGCCTTTCGGTTTAAAAGGAGCGCCGGCTACGTTTCAACGAATGATGAACTATGTCCTCACCGGATTACAGGGTATCGAATGCTTTGTATATCTGGATGATATCGTCATCTACGGAAAAAACTTAACGGACCACAACAACAAACCTCGAAAAGTTTTTAATAGACTAAGAGAAAATAATTTAAAACTTCAGCCGGAAAAATGCAGGTTCCTACAAAAGGAAGTACTCGTAGTTTATTTCGGACACATATGTTCAGAAAAAGGAGCACTTCCAAATCCCAATACAACTGCCACTGTTCATAATTTTCCAACTCCACCAACAGTTAGGCAAGTGCAATCCTTTTTGGGTCTAGCAAACTATTATCGTAAATTTATACCACAGTTTTCTAAAATAGTTCGGCCTTTAACTAATCTACTCCGAAAAGATGTAAAATTTAACTGGACAGACAAGTGCCAGAAGGCTTTTCAAGAAATTAAAGAACAGTTGGTTTCACCCCCCCCCCTTTTAATTTATCCAGACTTTTCAAAAAATGTCAACCTTACTACAGACGCAAGCAGCGAAGCGATCGGTGCTGTGCTTTCCCAGGGCGACGTAGGAAAAGACAAGCCCATTGCCTATAATTTTGTTTTTAGATTCGTTTATATTAAAAAAAAATATTTTCATGTTCTCGTTAGAGAACGCAACCAAAGAAAATAAAAGGTCACTTATTCAATTTTTAATAAAGTTTTATTTTGAATGAAATAAGCTTCCGATCCCTTACCCTTGGTGGGGGGAAATCTTCAGCTGAACGCAGTAATACAACTATGAACAAGAACTAAATCTAACATGAGAAAGAAACCCTTTATATAGTGATTTATCTGCTTAGGTCGGCAGTTCGATTGAAGATCGTTTATTTCATTTTTATTACTTCTGATTCAAGACATAGTATTTAATTAGCTTTTGCAAGAAAGAACTTGCTATTATGATACATAATAGTTGCTTAGTTTTCTATGCAAGAAAGATCTTGCTCTTATGATACATTGAAGATGTAAACTTGTGTCAACAAATGAAGTTGGCACTGCCATTATTTATGTCTTGTATCAGATTACATTTTATAGTTTTGTTTATGAAGACTTTGTCTTCAGTGATTTTATATAATACAATGTTTATGAAGACTTTGTCTTCAGTGGATTTACAGTTCAATATGTGGGATTTGTGGGAATGTAACCCCTCCCTCCTTAAGTTCGATGCTCTCCTGAGTATCTTTACATTTATTTTCAATTTTAATTTTATGGGTTTTCTTTCCCTCACAATATAGTATAAGAATTACAATTACTATAATTATGATTACAATACTTGTATATGATATGACATGTTGTATATTATTTTGATATTTTATTTCTTGCAATTCTTTTAGGTTTTCAATTTGATTTACATGTATATCTTCTAAAGTTATATTTATTTTTGTAAAGTTCAATGTGTTATATAATGGAATTACAATATTTTGCTTAAAAATTTCTTTTCGATTTGAGTACAAAGTTGTATTAATTTTAATGTTACAATCTTTAAATGTAAAGGGTTATTTTTAACAATTTTATATTCAATATTATTACAATATTCTTTTAAACTTAATTCTAATAAGTTTTTCGTTAAAATAAGTCC
The DNA here is from genome assembly GCA_949715645.1 of Portevinia maculata. Taxonomy (NCBI): domain Eukaryota; kingdom Metazoa; phylum Arthropoda; class Insecta; order Diptera; family Syrphidae; genus Portevinia; species Portevinia maculata. The sequence goes on along the minus strand of OX454528.1, from coordinate 43,233,934 downwards.
ATATTCTAATTCTATTAATTCTTGATCTTTATTTGATCTTATTTTACAATTTTCATATTTTGTCTTAAATAGGTTTTGGATACATATTGGACTTTCCTTTAAATGCTTTACATATTTTATTTCATTTTTTTCATATAATGTCCCGTTACAAATGATATAATTGTTTAGACTCGTTTGTCTAATGAATGTAGCAAGCACATTAACTTGATACTTCTGTATTGTAGTGAAACAAGCACTTAAACCTGTTCACGGTATCTCTTTGCTGTAGTGAAACAAGCACTTAAACTTGTTCACTGTTGGAGGCTGAAAACTGAATTGTTTGTTAATAATAAAAGAGTGATTTCCAATTAAACACTGATCAAATATAAATTTATTGAGTCTTTTTATACTTATAATTAGCTTACTCTATGACTTAAAAATAGGACAAGAATAACAATAAATGCATGCTATGCATTGTCAACACTTTGGTTGTTGTTATGCCTGTATGACCCAGATGTGGGTTGCTGCCGTCTCAGCATGTTGCGTGCGTTGACTTGCCCAGGTGTTGTTGTGGTAGGAACAGCTGAGTCGGTAGATTTAATTTAGTTTTGGTTTCAACATTCTCCCCCGCGTTGAATGGTAATTCAACCCTCTAAGCAATTGTGACAGCAAATTCGGAATTTGTTGGTGTTTGGCGGGATTTTGCCCGTGGGCTGTTAGCAGCTACTGCATTTTTTTTTCTTTGGTTCCAGGTGAGGTAAACAATTACCATGATGGCCAAGAGCAGGGCCAAATACCCAATTGCATAGTTGTGATAGCTGTGAGTTTGAAACTTAGAGGCAGCTCAAGGACCTTCTGCTCTGCAATTATTTTTTGTAACTGAGTAAGATTTTTGAGTTGGACGTCATAGTGCGTTGCATTGAATTCTTGCAGAAGTGGTTCATGAATCATTGGTGTTGAAATTTCTGAAAGTGATCCGAAGCTTATGTAGGAGGGTTGTAAGTTGGTGGTGAACGTGTTGTGCCCCTGGATCGTGATGAAGTTTTGTCTCAAGATGCATCCTGGCTGCAGTATTAGCAGTCCGGAACCCTCTACGACCAGTTGTAAAATTTTCTTTCCGCAGATTGCAGTGAGGCGAGATGGCGTTTTTGTGGAATATATCCACTGATTTTTGTGTTCCATCTGTATCCAAGTGGAATTCGCTTGTGATTTCCCTAATACACATGTCGACCTCTTCTCGTCGTTGAATAAACCCAATTCACAGGAGCAGACTTCCGCTCCCTTGCTATATTTTGCTTGCATGTTGATGCAGAGATATTGTTCTGCTCTTATATTCATGCATGTTTCCAGCGCGGGTGATTGTATCGGGATATATTCATCGCGATGTGCATTTATGGCCAGAATTGGAGCACAAGGGATGATGGACAGCATGGTATGGGCGTCATTCTGAATAATTCGTAGTTTCCTTTATCTACTAATGGCAATGTGATCAAGAATACTGCTCGGTTTTCTGTTACTCCTCCCTTTACAGTCATTAACTTGTATAGGTGTAATAAGTCGCTCTCCTCTGCAGGTAATTCGAGGAATGCTGGCAGGTGGGTCTTGATCGTTCTTATTTCTTCTTTTAGCTGGTGTGCTGACAATAATAATGCATTTACCTTCCCATGGTGAGTGTCTGTAAGTACGTCGATGACAGTTGACTGTATCCTTTGTATGTTGATCATCATTAGGATAAGTTGGGAGGACTGTGATGTGAAGATTTGGAACATCTTGACTTGATAAATCTCTTTACCATTATCGCGCACTCTTCCTCTTATTTCGCTTAGTTGTGTGTTTATTTGTTCGAACCTATTTTGGATTATTATTTGATCTTGCTTGACAAGATTAATCGTTGAATCGATAACTGAGGTTTGGTTTTTTTAGTAAATTTAACAAAAAGTTTTCATTTGTGTTTTTACTTGATCTATTGTGTTGGTCATTTTTTCAGCATATTCTGAGTCTAATATTCCAAAAAGAGAATTTGTTAACTTTCCAACTATGTTAATTGCTCCCCTTTTACTTCGTTTGGTTGGCAACAGGGTGTTCTCGGAATGTAGTTCATTTATGATATGTTGAAATTCATTCAATGTGTTAGTGCAAATGCTCCTTTGTTGCATTTCTTGACACAAATGATGGAGGGTCAATGTTCCGTTAAATAATGCTGTGTATTCGTTTATTAAGGGATCGAGATTGTAGTGAACGATGAAATTCCATTCGCTTGTTGCCATTCTTGCTGACCCTATTCCTTCGAAGTATATTCCGAGGTCGGACTTAAATTTGTTGATCTGGATGTTCTCACTTAACACAATTGGCAAAATTAAGCACATTGTTAAAAGTGATGTTATACCGACCGTACCAGTTGATCTTCGTCTTTTACTTGGTATGATGTCTACTGGGGCTGATGATTGGGCACTAGTCACTAGATGTTCCACCTCGCTCCTAAGCGGTATATCATGGCTTATCTCATTGTCGATTGGTAGTGGTGCTAATCTATGAATTGGACGCTTCCAGATTCCGGATGCTGTTTTGACTTCGACTACTCGTACTGCGCCGTCGTTACCCTTGAATGTATTGATGATTCTTCCCAACGGCCATTGAAGTGCCGGAACGTTGTCTTCCTTTATGATGACCATGTCTCCCAACTTAATGTTCTTGCAGCATTCCTTCCATTTGTGGCGATATTGCAGTTCGTTAAGGTACTCTTGTGACCATCGCTTCCAAAATTCGTGTTTGAGATGTGAGACTAAGTTCCACCGTGTCAACAGGGTCTGTCTTGTCGGAAGTGCGTTTACATCGATATGTGCAGTGAGTGGTTCACCGATAAGAAAATGCCCCGGGGTTAGTGCTGTTAGATCGTTGGGATCGCTTGACAGCGGTGTAAGTGGCCTTGAATTTAGGATTGCTTCAATTCCAACTAATACTGTTTCCAATTCTTCATACGTCAGGGAGGTTGTTGACACACTCCTTTTTAGAAGATGTTTTGCTGATTTCACTGCTGCTTCCCAGAGCCCTCCAAAGTGAGGTGCTCTTGGAGGAATGAAGTAAATTGTATAGCATTGTCACTACATTCCTTTATAATTGATGAGCGTGCAGTTTCTGAATAAATCGTGTCCTCTAACTCAGATAATTGATTATTTGCACCCACAAAGTTTGTTGCATTATCACAAGATAGGTGCTGACAGTGTCCTCTGCGTCCAATGAATCTTCTAAGTGCACCGAGGAATGAATTGGTGCTTAGATCGCTTACGAGTTCGATATGTACCGCCTTCATGGCGAAGCAACAGAAAATTGCCACATATGCCTTTTGGGGTCGTTTACCTCGAATCTTGTAATGAATCCAAAATGGCCCGCAATAATCGACTCCAGAATGAATAAAGGGTCTAGATGGTGTTATTATTGATGCTGGTAGATTCCCCATTACTTGTTGAAGTAATTGCGGCCTGGCTCTTGTGCATTTCACGCAGTGGTGTACTACGGATCGTGCCATTATTTTGCCCTTAATAGGCTAAAATCGTTGCCTCATGTGGGCTAACAATGTCTGAGGGCCGCAGTGCTTATGTCTTTCATGAACTTCCTGCATCAATAATTTTGCCAAGGGATTGTTGTATGGTATAAGCATTGGGTGCTTGGCGTCAAACGGTAGTGTTCCTGATTCCAACCGACCTCCAACTCGAATAATTCCCTTGTCATCCAAGAATGGTGCGAGGCTGGTGAACTGACTTATCCGTTTCAATTCCTTATGGGCACGAAGCTCCTTGAGTTCCTCCTTGAAATCGAAGGCCTGCATCGCTCGTATTATTACAACGAGGGATTTCTCTAGTTCCTGAGGCGTCAATAGTATTCCCTCATGCCGTGGAGCCTTGGAAGTTCTGGCATGATTGCAAAAACGAAGGATGTAACCAGTTATTCTCTGGAGTGTTGTGAACGAATTACGATGGTTGATTTTATAGATCATATCCTGATCCCAGGCATAAGTTGCTGTTGCTATAGTTGGCAGTTTCCTTTTTCTCTCCATGTTTTCCGGAATTGAAAGTTCTTTGATATATTTGGCTGGCCACCTGTCTTCATGGCCATGTAGAAAAAGAGGACCATAAAACCATTGTGTGCATGATGGTAGCTTCGATGGTTGCTCGCCTCTCGATAGTACATCTGCTGGATTATGTTGTGATGGCACATGCCGCCATTGCTCGGGAAGTGTAAGTCCTTGTATAGTGGCCACCCTATTGGCAACGAATGTTTGAAATGATGATGAGGGAGAATTAATCCATGCCAAGACGATTTCAGAATCTGTCCATAGGAAAGCGGGTTTATCCTTGAAATTGAGATGATGATATATTTGGATACTTCAACTTCGAGTCCATGATCGTTTGGTATTGGTAGAATCATTAAGCTTTCACATTTATATGTAAATGATGGTATTTTTAAAACGAAAACTAATTGGTTGTTTCTAGTTAATAAGTTACTCTCAATACATTCTAATTTATCAATGGTTATAATAAATCTTTCATTTTCTTCTTTGGTTAAGATATTTCTCCCTAGGATTCCTAATCTTGAAAATACTACGTTGTCCTGCAATTTTTCTACCTCATTGTTTAACAGCATTACCTGTCTTATGATTTGGGGTTGTCAATTTTATTTTAATTCCCTCTTCGTTGCAATATTCTTTGAATGCTAAACTATTAAATTCATTATCACATACTATTTCTTTGGGTTTGCGCAATATTGAATATATCTTCTTATACATTCCCTTAATCTTGGAAAATAGTATTCATTTTTAATTTCAAAATATGTTTCTTGTGTTCCTCTATGATTAAATTGTTCATTGTTCTTCTGGATGAGATTCAATGCATCGTTTATACTACTTAAATCTTTTAAAAGAGTAATGCATCTTAGTAATTTTAGCTTACTTTGATTGCTGTAGAGCTCGACATATTTTTCCTGAATTTTGCAAAATAAATTATCACTTGGACAATATACTGCCACTTTTCCGTGATCGGGTAAAAATTCCCTTAATGCTTCAGTAAAATGATTGCCTACATCTTTTGATTTAATAGTTAATCTTCTTACACCTTGGTATATAAATTTAATATTTTTATCTTCATCTTCCGATTCTATAACTTCTATTTGATGCTTAAACATATTTGTAGGTAATTCTGAAATTTCTATATGATCATTTCTTTCTTCCGTTCCACTATGATTTGTGGCTAATGATAAGTCATCCTTTCTATTAATTGCATTTACTTCTATTCTACTAAGATAGTCTGCTACATGATTTTCGTTTCCCTTTAAATATTCGATATCAAAGTCGTATTCATTTAAACTGATCTTCCATCTTTGGAGTTTCGAGTTTGGTTCTTTAAGGTTACTTAACCATATTAATTCTCTATGATCGGTCCGTATCTTGAATTTACGACCGTAGAGATAAGGTCTAAAATATTTGGTTGACCATACTATACTTAATAATTCCTTTTCGATAGTGCTATATCTTTTTTTTTTTTTTTTTAATTCTTTATTCTCATTATATAATATAGATACAATTCAATACTAAAATTAATTTACAAATAAAATGAGAATAGATAGTTGCATTTGTATTTCAAGAAAAAAAAAATAGAGCTGATGCCACTTCAAGTACAATTCAAAGTGGGGTGAGCAAATTATAACAAATTATGATTATAAGTAATAAAGAAAGTAAATAAAACAAGAAATAATCATTTAGAGCAAATTCATGACAACACAAAATAACTAACAAATAAATAATGAAATATTTAAACCGTATAGCGCAGCAAAACTTCAATTTCATTATGATCGAAATCAAGAAGCCAAAGTTTAACTTTTTTCAAAAATGAGGATAGAGTTACAATGGTTCGTATGTCAACAGGGAGATTGTTAAATAATTTGCATGAGACAATGGCAAATGAATTTCTAAAGCTTGTGGTGCGGAAAGGAGGAACAGGGACATAATACTGAGAATTGCTTCGTAAAGTATAAGCGTCAGATATTGGACTTTGCAAGTACCCACCTCTCATAAAGAAAATTCTAAGTACCTTAAAATAAAAAAGATGTTTTAATGGGAGAGTTCTCGTTAGCCTAAATAGCTCCATGGAATGAGCTAGCCGGGAAGAGTTACAAACTTTTCTTATTGCACATTTTTGCAGTACAGACAGTTGCTGAAGTTTGTTCTGGTATGCACCCCCCCAACAGCTTATTCCATATTGCAATTTAGAATGGAAAATCCCATAATATATTATTTTTAACAAACTGTTAGAACAAAACATCCTTAGACGATAAAAACAACTAATAGTGGAAAGAAGATATTGCTTCAGACTTAGGATATGCTCAGACCAGCTAAAATTTCTGTCAATTATAACGCCTAAGTATTTAAAGCAATCAACATTTTCAATTTTAAAGCATTTGACGTTACAAGCGGCATTCGCATCAAAAGAGACCTTAGCAGTGTGAACAGAACAGCTATTATTATGCAAGTTAAATTTTGGACAGGTTGGTGCATGAAATATAACATCAATATCCGGGATGACTTCTGTATTAAGGCTAAAAAACATAAGCTTAGTTTTATTACTTACTAAAAGTTTATGCCCAGCAAACCAAGTTCTTAGCAAATGGATGTCATGATTTATATCAGATACTAAGTCCAAGGGGATAACTGATCTATAGGCGATACCCAAATCATCTGCAAACGCCTTAACTTCTCCAGCAAACGGTTCTTCAAAAATAGAATTAATGTAAATTAAAAATAGAATAGGCCCAAGAACAGAACCTTGGGGAACGCCAACATTAATGGTTTTAGAGTTACTAAGACTGATTCCTATTTTGACCTTCTGTTTTCTGTCCTTCAGATAGGAAGCGAGCCAATCATAGATACAGCCACGGAAGCCTGCATTATACATTTTGCTTAAAAGAATTTTGTGGTCAACCATGTCGAAGGCTTTGGTTATATCCACAAAAAGTCCACTGCAAAATCTTTTGTCATCTAATCCCTTATGTATAAAGGAACAAAATTCCAAAAGAGCATCCTCAGTAGAAAGGCCTGATCGAAATCCAAACTGGCTCGAACTAAAAAGCTTTTTATAATTAAGATATTTCAACATCCTACATTTGAATATTTTTTCAAATACTTTTGAAATAGAAGGCAACAGCGAGATCGGTCTGTAGTTATTTTTTTCATGTTCATTGAGGGTACGAGATGCATAACACAAAGGGTGATTTGATTGTGAAAGAACAGAACCGATTGCATAATTTGATGCATCAGTTGTAAACACAAATTCTTTTGTATAGTCAGGATATTTTAAAACAGGGTCACTGGATATGAGCAATTTAAGCTCCTCAAATGCCGTAATGTATTCTGGGTCTTTAATGTTTATCTTTACTCCTTTTTTAATATATTTGGTCATAGGTGTCGCTACTTTTGAATAATCTTGGATAAATTTTCTGTAGTAACCTGTTAAGCCTAGAAAAGATTTTATTTGTTTCGTTGTACACGGAATTGGTATTTTATCAATGGCTTTTACTTTTTCTGGGTTTGGCTTTATTCCATTTGTTGTAATAATATGACTTAAATATTCTGTATTTTTGCTAAAAAATTTGCATTTATCTACCTGTATCTTTAAGTTATGTTGTTTAAGTTTCTCGAATACTTTATTTATTGAACAAATATGTTCCTCCAGTGATGTACTAAAAATTAGGATGTCGTCTAAATAGACAACACATATTTTTCCTACAAGTCCTTCTAAGACGTGATTTATCATTCGTTGAAAAGTTGCTGGGGCATTTTTTAGTCCGAATGGCATCCGATTAAATTCGTAATGACCATTAGTTGTCCAAAAAGCAGTTTTATGCCTGTCTTTAGGGTTCACCAATATCTGATGAAAGCCTTTCGCCAAGTCAAGAGTAGTAAAATATTGAGCTCTCCCCAATTTACTAAATATATCGTCAATATTTGGAATAGGAAACTTGTCTTCCACGGTTATTTCGTTAAGTTTTCTATAATCTATGACAATACGCCATTTCTTGATTCCTGAACTATCTATCTTTTTGGGTACAACCCAAATAGGTGCATTATATGGGCTACTACTTTCTCTTATTATCCCTTGATTTAACATTTCTATTACTTGTTCTTCTACTTCATCTTTGTGTATTTCTGGATATCTGTATAAGCGTGAATAAATTGGTTTATTGTCCTTTGTTTCGTTTCTATGTGTAACTTCTTTTACAGTAGTTAACATATCTCCTTCTTTATAAAATAATTTCTTATTATACCTGAGTATTTGAATTATGGGTGGCGACGGTGCAGAGGTTAGTGTGTTGGCTTGTGACCCGTGCGGTGCAGGTTCAATCCCCATGGGGAACAACAACATACGCCACCCAATCACATGCCTCTACGCCAAAAGAAGGATTTCTGCCTGGTAGTACAATGGACCGTTACCGAGTCTGAGTGCTCTGGGATTTGGATTTCCTTTTTTATATAAAAAAAAAAAAAATAAAAAAAAGAGTATTTGAATTAAAGCTTTTTCCTCTTCCGCGTTCATATAAGGTTCAATTAATTTATTAATTAGATTCTCTTTAAATTTTCATCAATCCTACATAAGTTTATTTGTGTGTCTGATAATTCCTGGATGTAGCTATCTAAAGGATAATCTTTGGATCCTGAGAGCAATGGTATTTTTATATAATTAATTTTCACAGTGTGAGTATAATATAATAATTCGGCTTGTAATGGTATAAGGATATTGTTTCCTAAAATGCCGTCGAATGTACTCGTTCTATTCGTAATTGGAGTAATTAAAAATTCCATGGTTGATTCATTTTTATTGAATTCGATTGGTAATGGTAAAATTATTTTATTTTCTATTAAATTTTCTTTGTACAATGTTTTAAGGGTAACTGGTTTGTCTAGTTTACATTCAAAATGTCTAGGAAATATATTTTCTTTTAAGATGGAGGTAGCTGCTACTGTGTCTATTAAAAATCTAAGTTTTTTATTAAGGATGTGTATATCTATGCAGGGTAGTGGTCTGTTGAGGCATGTATTCGAAAATTTGAAGTGTCCCGAGTAAGATGGTCTACTTCCATTGGTTCTGGACCATTTCTTCTATTTTGTGCAGCAAATGGATTCTGATATTGGTTAGAAAAATTGCCACTTCTATTTTGTTGCCTATTATATTGTTCATTATAGTTTCTCTGATTATAGTTATTGCCGTTTTTGTTTTGTTGCCTATTATATTGTTCATTATAGTTTCTTTGATTATAATTATTGCCGTTTTTGTTTTGTTGCCTATTATATTGTTCATTATAGTTTCTCTGATTATAATTATTATTTCTATAAAAGTTTTGATTATTATTATTTAAATTCCCATTATTGTTTTAAAATTATTATTGTAATTTTCACTTCTATAATTATTCCTGTCATTTCTATTATTGTTACCTTCTGTTGTCCAGTGACAAGATTCTATTTTATAATATGCTTCGCTAAGAGTTTTAATATTGTGATTAATTATAATTGAACTAGCATTTGGTGGAATTTTTTCACAAAACTTTGCTAATAATGACGCTTCATTATTGCTTGGATTGTATTCCTCTACTTTTATTTCAGTTAAATAATATTTGTTATTTAATCTGCAAAGTATGTCTGAGAACGAGTGGTAAAGTTGGGAAATATTTTTGAAAAATATCTTATCTGCTTGTTCCTTTAATTTTAAAAAGGTTTCCCTTTCACCGAAATCATTAACTAAAATTGTTCTTACTTCGTTCCAATTGTTTGGGTCGCCACCCCGTAAAACTACATCTAAGGCAGACTCTATTATTCTAGATTTGATTTCGTTCATTACAAAATCCTTAGAACCCTCTTTATACTCGTATGTGCTTGTTGCATTTATTATGAATTCAGCTTTTTTTTATAAAAATGATTAAGCTACATGATCACCATTAAAATTTGGCAAAGTTTTTAATAGTTTAAGGTGGTCAATATTTATGGTTGCCATTTTTACCTGTTTTTCTTTAATTATGTCTTCTTCTGTTGTTGTTTCCTTTTGAGCTGTTGATGGATCTGTTGTTCGTTGGGCTGTTGATGAATTTGTTGCTCCTTGGGCTGTTGATGGATTTGTTGTTCCTTGGGCTGTTGCTATATCTGTTGCTCCTTGGGCTGTTGATATATCTGTTGCTCCTGGTCCTTCAATGCAATTGTCTTCTGATTTCAATGCAACTGGTATGTGGTAAGGCTTGTATTTCCTCATATGCTTTGCCTCAATAGTTGTCGTCTCAGTTTTTGCTGTAGTGCTTTAAAATGGTCTTGAAAATCAGCTGTAGCCTCGTCGTCTATCCAGCTTTGTGAGTTATCTTGTGTTCTAGTTGAATTTTCTTCCTGTGGTGCTTCTACTCCCTCTTGAGTTTTAATTTCCTCTGGTAGCATTTGAAAAAAAAATTTCATATATATGTAGGGTTTGGTGAAATCCATTTTTTTGAAATTAACGTTTTGAACAAAAGAAAAGATTTGTTAATTAAAGTAAAGCCTAGAAGTAAAGACGAAGAAAGGAAAGTTTACAGTAAAGAGCAAAGAGAGTTTGAGTTAAATTTAACATTGTTAAGAAGCAAAGGAGTCATATTAAGCAAAAGCACAACAGTCAGTCGATATGAGAAAGTAAAGCTGTTAAGTCGAAAAGTTAAAAGAAAAGTTGTCCTTTTTGTATTATCATTAAATATCCTATTTTCTATTACAATAATCGTTTACTGAATTAAAATCTTATAATAAACTATATCTTGTATTTCATCACAGTTCGTCGATTTCTTTTTTTATTTTTTCATAATTTCACTTGGTGCGGTTTTTCTTTCCTGGTCGCTGCAATATTTCTTCGGTATTCAAAAAGAAATTACCCCCCGTCTTAGCCCCTCGCGTTTCCTACATGGTGTCAGAAGTGGGATATCGAGGAAAAATAGCACAGCTACTCGAATAAGCAGAAAAAACTGACAGTGAAAGTGAAAAAAAAAAGATCGCGAAATACGTACAACAGTGAAACGAAAAAAGAGAATAATCACAGTGTACCATAAAGAATAGTGTCATTAAAATATGATTTTGATTATGTGATTTTGTTAATACAAGTAAAGTAACCAAAACTCGAAAAGCGCGAAAAAAAGAGTAAAAAAGAAGAAAATAAAATGTACATGGTTAAGTGTTAAATCTAAATCTCAACGGGATTTAAAGAAAGCTCAAACGGATTATATTTACATACAGAACCACCATTCAATCAATACATAAAGCTGGTGAGATCGTTTATTTTTTTTGGTTTGATTTTTTATGCATGTTACCTTATTGCATGAAATAAAAAAAGAGCTTTTGAGAAAATTGCATGACATTTACTCAAAGAGCCAAATCATATTATTGAGTGCATGGTCGTTTGCAATCGCCTTATAATTTATTCGTTCGTACCTATGCAACGCACACGTTTTTATTTGGCATAAATGAGTTTGCAAGCTTATTTATCTTCATTAAAAACAAAGCAACTACAAGAATTACTAAAAGAACGTGGGCTTTCTTATCGCTACAATTTAAAGGTTGACTTGGTACATCGACTGAAAAAGTTTATGGTCGAAAATAATGAAACGGTTTTTAACGATTTAGACGGCAATAAAATATCCGATAACGAAATCTTAGAAAGGTATAGTCAAAGGAGCGAAGAGGAGAAGAGTCAAGGGGTAGTCAGGGTCGAGGAGGATACAGAGTCTGATTCAAGCTCATATACTTCCGATAAAATAAATCAGAAATCAGAATCTTTTGAAATGGCCACGGCACCTATTCAAAATAATATTCACCTGAGGGACGTCGAGGAGTCGTTAGAGAGATTCAGCGGTATTATGGTAATCTTAGATCTATGCATTATTACTTATTCTTTATGTTCTTAGTTCTGTCTAGATTTAATTATATTATTATTGTGTATTTCATATTCCTTATTCTCTAGCAGTATGGTACTATTTACACCATTTCTTTTAATTTTCTTATAAGGTCCTTTAAAAGGTTTTTCAAATTTTCTTTTATTTTGATTTCTTAAAAATACATAATCTCCTACCTTAAAGTTAGATTTATTTACATTTTTCTGAGAACTTTGTCTTCTGTATTTCTCTTCAATTAAAAGATTTTTTGCTTGTTCATGAGCATGTCTCAACTTACATTTCAACTCATTTAAGTAATTATCAATATTATAATTTGTTTCTTTGTTTTTTATTACTTCACATGGCAGTGTACACAATTTTCCAAATACGAGTTCAAAAGGTGAATATAAGGTTGATGAATGTGGCATAGAATTATAGCAATATGTATAGTATGGTAACCATTCTTCCCAATTATCTTTATCACCTATGCTCATAATGTATGCATTATATACCCTATGGTTTCTTTCAAGAGATCCCATCGTTTCATGATGAAACGGTGTGGAGACTATTTTCTCTATATTCAATAATATGCAGATATTTTTCAGCAATTCATTCGTGAATTCTGTTCCCTTATCAGTTTTTAGTTTTCTAAAACATCCGTATTTCAGAATAAATTTTTCGACAATCGTTTTCGCTACAGTCTTAGCTTCTTTGGTTTCTATCGGGAAAGATTCTACAAATTTCGTTAGTTCACACTGCACCGTGAGAATGTATCTGTAACCATTTAATGGTCTCAGAGGTCCCACCGTGTCTATGGTGATCGTTTCAAATGATGTATTCGGTGTATCAGTAATAACCATATTCTCTCTGGTATATTTTGTTACTTTAACTTCATTACAGGTCTTGCAATCATTAATGTACCTTCTTACAATTTTATTCATATTTTTCCAAACATATTGTTGTTTTAGTTTGTTGACGCATTTCCTTATACCGCAATGTCCTCTCAGTTTTGAGTTATGATAATCTTCAATTAATTTGTGCATTTCTCTTTCATCTTTTATTTGTTTTGGAGGTTGAAATAATATTATGTCTAGACATTTTTCCTCTTTTTTATTTTCCTGCAGCTTGTTAAATATTCCTTTAAATTCTTGTATGCATACATATTCAAATATTTGGCTATTTCTTGATAGCGCTAATGTTTTAACACCTGTATTGTTCATATTGAATATTAGCTTCTTCAGAATCAATTTTATCTCTGATAAAGATTTATCGCTAAATTCTACAATCACAGTGTTTGCTGCTATTATTATTTTATTTCTTTTTCTTCCTGTAACGTTACATTCTTTAAATTCAAATTTTTTTAATCGCCTTATGTCCGATATTGATGTACAGTCCCAAATATGAAGGTAGCTAGTCTCCGTATTTGAGTCCAAGGCTTTTGCACCATTTTCAACTGGTTTTTCTTCTTCATTTTTCTTCATTGCTCTTGTTAGTACGTCAATGGTATAATTTGGTATCATATTTTTTAGCGTTTCTGAATCAATTTTTATTGTTGATAGTGCGTCTGCGTTCGTGTTCAGTTTTCCCTTCTTGAATATTATTTCGAAATCATAGTCCATTAAATCTACACGTATTCTTGTTAGTTTGGATGAAGGACTCTTATGCGTGAATAGACTTACTAGTGGTCTATGGTCAGTGTAAACTATAAATTTTCTTCCAAATAGGTATGGTCTGAAATAATTTATTCCCCAATGTATCGCTAGTAGTTCTTTTTCTATGATTGGCTTGTTTAGCTCATGTTTGTTTAGGGATTTACTTGCGTATGCTATGGATTTATCTGTTCCAATTTCACCTTGTGACAACACTGCTCCCAGAGCAAAATTTGAAGCATCTGTAGTTAGTATGAATGGTTTCTCGAAATCAGGATAGCTGAGTACAGGTGGCTCCATTAAATGTTGCTTTAGTGTTTTGAAAGCCTTGTCACAGTCTTCTGTCCAAGTGAATATTTGTTTCTTTTTTAGTAATTGGTTCAGTGGTCTAGCAATTTCCGCAAAGTCTCTTATAAATCTCCTATAATAATTACAGAAAGCTACAAATCTTCTAACATCGTCCACATTTGTTGGCACGGGATAGTTTTTTATGGTTTCGTACTTTCTTGGATCGGTTTTGATTCCATTAGATGTTATTAAGTGACCTAGATAAGTTACTTGTGGTTTTAAAAAGTCACACTTCTCTATGTTTAGTTTTAAATTATATCTGCGCAATATTCCTAGAACTATCGAGAGCATTCTTTGAAAACTATTTGTTGAGATTTTTAAACCAAACGGTAGACGTTTGAATTGGTAATGTCCTTCATTCGTTGAGAATGCCGTTAATGGTCTAGAACTTTTATTTAGTGCGATCTGGTGGAATGAGCTTGTCATGTCCAAAGTAGAAAAATATTTTGCTTTACCTATTTTATCTAGTACATCTTCTAACCTTGTAAGTGGGAATTTGTCGTCTACCACTTTCTTATTTAAAGATCTAAAGTCTACTACCAGTCTCCATTTAGTTTGTCCGTTGAGACTCTTCTTGGGCACAATGAGTAATGGTGAATTATAAGGACTGACTGATTCTTCTATAATGTCATTCTCCATTAATTCGGCTACTTGTTTCTGTATCTCATTTAGCTGTGCGTTTGGTAGCCTATAGTTCTTTATATAAACAGAATTCTTATCTGTCGTAGAGATGTGTTGCTCATAGAAGTTGTTCATGGTTAGTTTTTCATTTTCGTCATGAAAAACGTCTTGGAACTCTTCACAAATTTTCAGTATTGACTGAACTGCGGAGTTATCTAAATGTTCTATATTTATCTTTTTCTCTAAGCGTTGATACCTTGCTTTGTCTTTGGGTTTCATGATGTTTGATAGAATGTTATAGTTATTTAATGGTTCTACACTGATCATCGCATTTTCTATGATTTCCTCTCTATCTCCTGTATTTAGTATTTTTACATGCTTGATTCCCTCAGCTGGTAATATTGCATTTGATATGAGGACTCCTTTCTTTATCTCATTGCCAATTACCACACTGTCTTGATTCAGATCTATTTTGATGTTTGTGATTAGCTCTGTCCTTGGTGGAACTGTCAATTTCCCAATGTTTCTCATTGTCATGTTCATTGGTAGTACTATTTCTTCATCTGGCAACATTATTACTAGTACACAAGTTTCGTAATCAATTTTGCAATCATATGTTTTAAGGAAATCTCTTCCCAGTATTCCGTCAGTCGTTATATTTATATCTTCATTTACTATGTGGAATTGATGCTCTATACCTGCTTCTCCTAATGCAAGTTTTGCAAGTTTCAGTTTTGATACACCTATCGAGAATATTGTTTTATTTGTTATACCGTTTATTTGACATGCCGAATTCTCATTTAATTCTTTCACCAGATATTCCTTACAAACAGAAATATCTGCACCAGTGTCAATCAAAAATCTTAAAGGTTTTCTTAAATTTGTTACAAATATGTTCACGAAATTTGTATCATTTTCCCCATAGAAATTTAGAATCTTCTTTGGTTTCCCCGATTCTGATGACCGGGGACACCTCTGTTTTCCGACCTAGTATTTCCGTTGTGGTATCCTCTCGTGATACCTCTGCCTCTGGCACTGCCTATGTTGTCGTCATTATTACACCTATAGTAGCTATTGTGGTCGTTATTATTATTTTGGTGTCCTCTAGTAAAAGGTCTTCTACCCCTGTTATTGCTGAAATTTCTTTGATTGGATTCATGATTTCTTTGAAAACTACCTCTGTAATTTGTTCTAAACTGCATAACATTGTTTTGTTTGCTGGTTGCTTCTACTTCTGCTGCTATTTGTACGGCTTCACTTAATTTTGTCACTCTGGACGCCTGAATTACAGTTTTAATGGAATGGTTAACGCCGTTTTTGAATGCTATTAAACCTAATTGGTCATTTAACTTTATAATGGTCTCCTTGTTTGCTTCTCCTTGTTCTGATATCTGAATTTCATTGAGCTGAGATATTAGGCTATCAATTCTCTCTGAAAAACCATCAACATTCTGATTCCCTTGGTGTAGATTGGCTAACTCATTATGTATTGTGAGCGGATTTACTTTTGGTTTGTAGCTATCTGTTAATGCTTTCTGAAGCGTCTCATAAGTCGTTGGTTTATCTTGTACTAATAACCTGTTCCTAACCTTATCTGTCAGCTTTGTTGCAAAAACAAATTCTACTAGCTTATTTTGCTCTTGTGATTCACCTAGTGTGTCACTATAAAATTTTATTAGTCCTAAAAAGTTTGTTAAATTTTTTTGGTCCCCATTAAATTCTGGAATTAGCTTCGCAGCTACCAATATTTCGAAGCTTCCCATTTTGTCAAATTCTCTTTTATTTGATTTTGGTCTCAGCAATTCTAAAATTTTAGTTTCTATTTTTTTTAAAACCTACTGCTATATCGTTTAATTCTGTCTCACCTGCTTTATCTATAATGGTTTTATTCCACACACTTTCAATTTCTAGTTTTACCTTTTTTATATATTCTTCACTGTATTCTCTGTTGGGATTCTTTCTTAAATTTCTTAATATTTTGGAAATTGTGTCTAAACTGTCCATGGCATAATGAAATTTTTTATTTTTTTTTGTTTTTTTTTTGTTTTTTTTTTTTGTTTATATATTGTTTATTCTGTTTCTTATTATTTCTTTTCTCACATATTTCTTATAGTATGAATGAATCTTAGCAACTAATAATAATAATAATAATAATAAAATATACGTATTGCTGCTGCTGAGAAGCTGGTTCGTCTGGCTGCTGTTTAAATTGTTGTTTATTACTTCTTTGGAGCTTGGTTGTCCCATTGTTGTTTTGATAGTTCCGTCAGCTGCTTTATGAGTTTGCTTTTTATCTTTTTGTCTGAGGTGATGTGTATTACTCTGTACAGTTCACCTTTTTGTCTTCTTATGTTGACAGCCCTTCCGGCTCGTTTCCTCTTGTTTCTTTTTGGGATTTCTTCTTTATTTTGTTGTCTCTTCTGTTGCCTTGCCTTATATTGTTCAACTGTTAAGGGTTTTCGTCCGGCTGTCTTTGGTGTTGCTACGTAAGGTGGAGGATCGTGGTCAGCACCGTCTGTGGATTTGGGGATGTATTGTTGGTCCAGCTTTTTGAATAGGGCGTCTAGCTCTTCCTTGTTGTATGACATCAGATTGATTGATTGGTCCCTTCCCTGTTGAATCTTTTATAATTTCTTCAACGGTTTGGCAGGATCGCCATGTAATGTTATGCTTTCAATATCTCTAATATTGTGCATAACGAACGTGTGTGGGGGTTATGCCTCCTATAGTTGTAGTTATGTGGCCTATCGCCCTATGCTGTACTAAGCGCAGCTCGCTATGTAATGTTGCTGTATAAAGCGCAGCACGCTAATGGACAGATGGCATGTGAGTGCCGATGTTAATTACGAGTCGAAATTGGGATTAAGACTGATTTTATTTAAATCGATAACGCCCCTTATATACACAAATCACTTACAACTAATTCACAATAAGTATCACAAACAACTACACATGCATACCATAATAATGAACATAATTCTTTTAACCTACATTATTTTCAAAACAGTCATGCTCACCATTTCAATATAATAATCAATTAATTTGTCCTAATTTCTATTGCCTGGGTGAACGAATGCAAATGCAAACAATAACAGACACATGTACTTTGTTGAACTTTTGCATAGCATGAATCACTGTCGCTATTACTTGGATGCCATTTGACACCTTCCATATTCGAAGCAAAGCGCAGCGATTCAATGTTACGTAGTAGTTTTTCGTTGTTTATTTTGTGCCTGCATTGAGTCACACTACAGAAGATTGGTTACTCGATATGGAGACTATTTCCACAGTATGCCAGTGGAACGACGTGCAAAGGTTCTTGTATGGAAGGCGTTTGTTGACAGGAGCGGCAAAACTGGCTGTTGAGGCAGAAGCTGGTGTTTGCAGCTGGGAAAAGTTGAAAACGGTTCTGAAGAGCGAATTCGGTTCGCGGGATGTTGAAAATTTGTACAAAATACTAGAGGGCACGAGAAAGTCAAATAGCGAAACTTTACTAGAATTTCTTTATAAAATGAAAAAAATAGCTTCGCGTGGATGTGTAGAAACTCAGCATCTTATTAGCTATATTATAGCGGGGATCCCGGATGAAACTATCAACAAAGCTGTTTTATATCAATCTCGGAGTTTAGATGAATTAAAAGTTAACCTCCAAGTTTACGACAAACTGAAAGCAGATCAAGCGAAGGAAAAGAGACGGTCCATACCTGAAGGAAGTTTGAGTAGTAGGGCAAAGGATAAAAGTAAAATTAGTAGCAATAAAAGATGTAACAACTGTGGGGCAATGTCGCATGTAGCTCCTGATTGTCCCAACAAGTCAAAGGGGGCGCGCTGCTTTAAGTGCAATGAGTTTGGCCATATCGCACCGAACTGTCCATCAATCTCAAAGCAAAAGCCCGGTGGCTCAAACGAGATGAGGGAACCTTCTTCTCGCGTAAATAGGATCAAGATTCCAGATATAACCGTAAAAATTGAAATTCAAGGGAAGATATTTAATGCATTGTTGGATACAGGCAGTGATATAAGCCTAATGAAGGAAGGGATAAAAGACAAATTTGGGATTGTTGAGTATGATGGTCCTGGTACAACAGTAGTAGGCTTCGGTGATAATAACAAGAATACCATGGGTTTTATAACGCTGGATGTGGTCATCGAATCCGAGCAATACACCCTGGACTTCGACGTTGTTCCTGATAACTGGATAGGCGACGAAATTATTTTGGGAAAGAATATTCTACGCTACGCAACAATTCTGATTGAAAAGTGCAGGTTAACTACTTACAAAGAGGTTCCTGAAAATGAAAAGCTTATGCTGGCGCGTGTCAATTTGATCCATTATTCTGGAGCCTTGGCTGAAGAGACCGAGGGATTATTGGATGTGAATGATCTGGATCTGAAGGCAACAATAAAGAACCTTATCAGGTCATATACACCTCGAAAAGTAGAAACGTCGTGCATCAAAATGAGGATACATTTAGAAGACGAGAACCCCGTATTTCAAAGACCCCGAAGGCTTGCGCCGAAGGAACGAAATTTGGTGAGCAAGCAAATTGAAGAATGGCTTGCAGAGGGCATCATACAAAACAGTTCATCGAATTACGCAAGTCCGATTGTTCTGGCGCTCAAGAAGGATGGAAGTCATCGCCTCTGTATAGATTACAGAAAGCTGAACTCGAAAGTTATCCGTGATCGATATCCACTGCCGAACATAGAAGAGGTTCTCGAAGGTCTCTATAATGCTCATGTTTTTACAACGTTAGATTTGCGGAATGGTTTTTTCCATGTTGACATCGAGGATGCAAGCATGAAATATACCTCTTTCGTAACTCCCGATGGTCAATACGAGTTTAGGAAAGCTCCGTTCGGACTTTGCAACTCGCCATCAGCATTTCAAAGGTATATCAATACTATTTTCCAAGATCTTATAAGGAAAGGAATCGTTCTAGTCTACATGGATGATCTTATAATACCAACGAATAACGATGCAGAAAACATCGACAGGTTAAAAGAGGTTTTAAACGTTTGCGAAAGGAACGGCCTATTAATACAGTGGAGCAAATGTAAGTTTTTGAAAAGAGTTGTGGAGTTTCTGGGTCATGTTGTTGAGAAGGGGTCTATCCGACCCTCAGAAGAAAAAATAAAAGCTGTCCGAAATTTTCCCGTACCGAAAACCGTGCAGCATGTAATGAGCTTCCTTGGTCTTACCGGATTTTTCCGAAAGTTTGTTAAGGGGTACGCGCTACTGGCAAAGCCATTAACTGACCTTACAAAGCGAAAAGAAAAGTTTGAATGGGGTGAATCGGAGAACGCCGCGTTTTGTACGTTGAAGGGATGTTTGTGTGAAGAACCAATACTAAAACTTTTTAACCCCAGCCTACCTACCCAACTTCATACCGATGCAAGTAAGGAAGGATACGGTGCTGTACTGCTCCAAAAACATGACGACGGTAACTACCACCCTGTGTTTTACATCAGCTATAAAACCACTACAACCGAAAAAAAACTATTCAAGCTACGACTTAGAAGTTCTTGCGATTATTAAAGCTCTGAAAAGACTTCGGATTTATCTGTTAGGGTTGTCCTTTGACATCTTCACCGACTGTAAAGCATTTCAACTTACGATGCAAAAGAAAACTCTTAACAGTAGGGTAGCACATTGGGCTCTGCAAATTGAGGAATTCCAGTGCAAAGTTCATCATCGTTCCGGCAACAGCATGCAGCATGTCGACGCATTGAGCAGGTATCCAGTGGTGTTAAGGGTTGAAGATGGCATGCTACAAGCAGTGAAGAAAGCACAGGCGGAAGATGAGAATTGTAAGATGATATCTAAAATACTGGAGAAGGAGGCATATCAAAACTATCAGCTTCGGAATGGCATCCTGTACAAGTTCCTTGAAGGAGCTTATCTCTTGGTGATACCAAAGCGGATGAGGAAAGAACTCATTACCAAAGTGCATGAAAAGGGCCATATAGCTGCCAGGAAAGTAGAGGCTGTTATCCGACAAGAATATTTCATTCCTGACTTGAAGAAGCATGTAGAAGCCGTTATTTCGAACTGCATTGCGTGCATTCTATCCGTCAAAAAGCTAGGGAAACAAGAAGGGTTTCTGAACCCAATTGACAAAATGGATGTCCCGTTACATACTTTCCACCTCGATCACCTGGGTCCACTACCATCAACAGCTAAGGCGTATAAATATCTGCTAGTTATCATAGATGCTTTTACAAAGTTTTCGTGGATATTCCCGGTAAAGTCATGCACTTCGGAGGAAGTTCTTAAGAAGTTACAACAGCAGAGTGAAATCTTTGGAAATCCTCACCGCATTATAACCGATAAGGGAACCGCTTTCACAGCCAATATCTTTAAGGACTACTGTGCTGAGAGAAATATTCTCCATCATCTTGTGACTACCGGTATTCCAGGGGGAAACGGGCAGGTAGAAAGGATGAATAAAGTAATCGTCGAGATGTTAACAAAGATGTCCATCGAGGATCCTTTGAGATGGTACAAACATGTGAGCCGTTTGCAAATCATCGTCAACTCCACCGTCTCCAGAAGTACACAAAGAACCCCATTCGAACTTCTTTTTGGTGTTCCTATGTTTTCAACCGAGGATCAGGAGATGAAGCAAAAATTCGAAGAAGAGATCCTGAATGTTTTTGAAGAAGAGCGTCGTGAAATGCGCGAAAAAGCTAATGAGCAGATTTGCAAAATACAATTGGAGAATAAAAAGGGCTACGATAAAAATCGAAGGGTTGCAGCAAAGTATAAGCCCGGCGATCTGGTGGCCATTCTTCGCACACAATTTGGCACTGGGTTGAAACTGTTTCCAAAGTACTTGGGACCGTATGAGGTCGTAAAGGAGAAGCCTAAGGATCGATATGAAGTAAAGAAGATCGGGAATCATGAGGGTCCAACTGTCACTTCAACTGCGGTCGACTACATGAAGCCCTGGAGACGCTTTGAAGACGAGACTGATGATGACGACTCGTCTGAGGCATCCGACAGTCAGGACGGCCGAATGTAGGGTTTGGTGAAATCCATTTTTTTGAAATTAACGTTTTGAACAAAAGAAAAGATTTGTTAATTAAAGTAAAGCCTAGAAGTAAAGACGAAGAAAGGAAAGTTTACAGTAAAGAGCAAAGAGAGTTTGAGTTAAATTTAACATTGTTAAGAAGCAAAGGAGTCATATTAAGCAAAAGCACAACAGTCAGTCGATATGAGAAAGTAAAGCTGTTAAGTCGAAAAGTTAAAAGAAAAGTTGTCCTTTTTGTATTATCATTAAATATCCTATTTTCTATTACAATAATCGTTTACTGAATTAAAATCTTATAATAAACTATATCTTGTATTTCATCACAGTTCGTCGATTTCTTTTTTTATTTTTTCATAATTTCACTTGGTGCGGTTTTTCTTTCCTGGTCGCTGCAATATTTCTTCGGTATTCAAAAAGAAATTACCCCCCGTCTTAGCCCCACGCGTTTCCTACATATCTTGCTCTTATGATACATTGAAAATGTACACTTGTGTCAACAAATGAATTTGGCAATGCCATTATTTATGTCTTGTATCAGATTACTCGTACATTTTAAGAAGACTTTATCTTCAGTGATTTTATATAATACAGTGTTTATGAAGACTTTGTCTTCAGTGGATTTACAGTTCAATATGTGGGATTTGTGGGAATGTAGCCGAACGTAACTACTCTACTATTGAGAAAGAGTTATTAGCGATCGTATGGGCTACTAAAAATTTCAGATGCTACCTTCAAGGACGCAAATTTATTGTATATACAGACCATAAGCCTTTGAAGGGAGTATTTAACGTAAAAGACCCGACGACTCGCCTCGTCCGATTTCACCACAAATTGTCCGAATTCGATTACAAAAAGAATACAAACCAGGCAAATACAATACCAATGCCGATGCCCTTAGCCGAATTCCCCAATGTAACGTGACCAAGTTTGCACAAGAACGGCAACCGAAAAAGTTTGCAGATATAGACAGGATCTTAACCTATGCTGAGTACGAAGCCAAGAAAGCCCAGCCAACCATTACAGAATCTGCAGAGCGCAAATCTTGTGCGAATTCTAATACATCTCATTCAATCACACAAGAAACTACAGAGCCTTTTAACGTACAAGCCGAGGTGCACCAAACCACCGAACAAGTTCATCGACATTCTACCGGTAAATACAGCAGTATGTAATGCTGTAACGCGGTTACAATCACAAAAGAAAAGTCCATCTGCTGAGCCAGCACCTACAGATAGTGAAAGCAGTCAAAGTAAACCAAGCGATTCTGAAAAACTTAAAGCCTCTCTAATACAGAGCGCAGTGGAGTTGCAAGAACCAAATACAAAACCCATAGAAGTAATCAGTAGCCTCGAGGAGATACAAACTATTCTCAAGGACTATCATGACTCGATTTTTGGCGGCCATCAAGGTGTAGTGAAAACGTATAAGCGAATTCGCAAAAAATATTGGTGGCGACACATGCTCAGAGACATAAAGAATTACATCAAAAAATGTAAAAAATGTCAGACCATGAAAGCAACACCTTCGACGAATGCCAATGATCATCACCGATATCGCTGAAAAACATTTTGATAAGGTCTATTTAGATATCGTAGGCCCTTTAGAACAGTCAGAATCTGGAAATGCCTATATCCTAACTTTTCAGGATAACTTGACGAAAATAGTTGATTGCCATGCCATGCAAAATGCAGAAGCGCAAACAGTGGCTCAAGTGGTTTTCGATAATATAATTACACATTTCGGTATTCCTAAACGGATTGTCACCGATCAGGGGACAAACTTCCTCAGTGATTTATTTAAAGGTCTTTGTAAATTACTTAAGATAAAAAAATTGCAGACTTCAGCTTACCACCCCCAGTCAAATGGTGCACTCGAACGAGCACACCGGCCAATAGTGGAGTATCTGCGAAGTATTACTGATGAGAATCCCAGGTCTTGGGATCAGTTCTTGCGAACAGCAACTTTTGTTTATAACAATAGTATTCATGATAGCACTAAACTTACACCTATGGAATGTCTATACGGATTTACGCCTGACATACCGTCCAACCTAAAAAGAGAGCCTGAACCCATATATAACCATGAAAACTATTGCCATCTTTTAAAGTATAGGCTTCAAAAATCGTATTCAATAGCCAGACACAACCTTTTAGCAAGCAAACAGAGGTCGAAAAACTATTTCGATAAAACCATAAGGCCTCACTCGCTTCATGTAGGAGATAAAGTGCTCGTGTTGCGTTACAAAACGCTACAAAAGTGTTGTTTCTTCCCAACCAATCCACTTCCATACCCGATTCACTTTTTCGCCCCGGTCTTTCCATTTTTCTGTCGTTCCTACTGGGAGATTGGTTAACTGGCCGCCTCTGATTGATTCCGATCAAGGTCGCTCGTTTCCATGAGTTCTGGGGGCCGACAAAAGCAGGTATCGTGCCCAACGGACGGTTGGTGTTGCGACAACGATGGTTGGGGGAGGACGATTCCTTGGCACACCCCAACGCGAATAGAAAGGGTAATCAGAAAGATCCATTACGATACCCCAACGAATCAGCGAAGGGTGTGGGTAGATATCCCTTAAAGAAGCACCCCAACAAACATAGCTAAACCCGATCAGGGCAGGTGGCCCACAAGTTAAAAGGGCGGTGGCGGACGGCCTTAATAGAGCCCCCCGTATACAAATCGCAAACGACCAGATGGCAGGTGGCCCAAGTTGACACATAAAACAACGCGATGCCGAACTAGTAAAACGAAACACTGAAGAATAAATACCAAATATGAAGACAATACATTGAAACGAAGACATCAATGGCCAAGGCCAACGAATACAAACATTGTAAGAAATGGCACGCTATCCAGGTTCCCCTTCCCCCAAATCTGCTCGATAGTCCGCCGGGTTGTAATAGTTTCGCTGAAAGTAATTTTGAGCTTCCTTCTTCTCAAACACTTCACAGGTTTTACCATTTTTGGGACATCAGCTGGTATAGTCCCAAAACAAGAATCCAACTTCACTCGGTTCTTCGTCCTTTCTTTTCCATTATTTTTTTATTAATTAACTTCTTTCGTGGGGGCATTTTCGCGTTCCAATTACTTTATCGATTCTCTCATTTATTGTCTTGTCTAATTGTTTAAGTGTTTGTGAACTCGTCCCATTAGGATTTTTTGGGGACTTGTGTGAATGCGTCCATCGAATCGTTCGGCCTGAGAAACCTTCTTAGGGTTCGGGCGAATTCAAAAACGGATGAGTGAGTGAGACGGAGACGGTGGCACACTACAGTAGAGTGACTGAGTGATCGCTAAAATAAGCCGTAGTGGATTCCGTCATTGCTGAATGTGGGTGTATGAGTGAGAGAGAGAATGGTCCATGACGGACAAATAATCCTCGAAGTGGACAAGCCGGGACTTCTTGGTTGACCATCAGAGGTTTTCGACTGTTTTTTTTAATTTTGAGGATCGAGCAAGGTTGAGTTTTAAATTTAAAGTAAAGTAGTCTCCAGGGAGTTTAGACTTTGATTTTTTGAGCTCTTTTAAAATTTTGTGGAAGAAAGAAAAGAAACGGCAGAAGGCGAGCGGAGGAATTAAGTGGCAGGACAGGCACCGAGATCCTAGATTTACGACAGGAGTGGTAGAGAAAAAGGAAATTCACAGATAAGTAGAGTGTCTTATCATCTTGTGCTTTTAAGTAGAGCGTTTGTGTTTGTGTCCTTGAAACCCGGTAGGCTTTCGTTCCGGAACTTTCCCAAAAATTACGGGACGCGCGACCCCTTCAATTTGTTTTGTGCCCATTCGGGAAATAGCGATAGCGGGCCATTTCTAACGGCGATCTTTCCTTGTTCCGCAATTTAAAGTAAATTTCGATAAATCGACCGTTGCTCCAAAGAGCTATATAACGATTTGAAATTCTTCTTGTTTTATTTCACCCCAATCCCATCTTATTTTCAGTATTTCACCGTCGGGAAATTCTACTAAAGGTTTCACAATTCCTTTTTCAAAAAGATTGTGTGGCGCCCATTTTACCCCTTCTCCACTATTCAATTCGTCTGCGAGCCCATCCCAGCTGAGTGACCGAGGCAGTAGCATACAACCAGCTACCCGTTGCACTTTTCCCATATTGCATCGGCGAATTTAATTTGACATTTCTCATTGATCGACTTTTAACCATCGGCGCAGCGGCGGCTGTAATTTGTTCGCGTTTAATTTATCCCTTTTTTCGCATTTAAATTCGTTTACCCCACCCCAAATAAAAGTGCACCAATTGGCGCCCAACGTGGGGCCTGTGAGAAAACAAAATCTTTAATTCGTCCAATGAAAGAAATCTTGAATCGATCGCTTAAAATATATACACAATTACATAAATATAATTGCTGTACTATTTTCCGACGGTGTTTTCCCCCAACTGTGTTTGTAGAATAATCAGGGAAGTGTTTGTTTGTTTTAACTTTTTATTGGTTCATTTACTTTGCTTCGTTTTTCTTTATTTTCGTAGATAATTTTTGTGGCATTTCGACGTCATCATACCTGAAATCATCTGGTTAGAAAACCCAGTCAAACCCCAATTGGAAAACTAACCGGCTTATTGGAAATCTATTTGTTTGCAAGTAAGATCGTTTTATTTACTTTTTGAATTTGGTTTCTTCGCCTATTTGATATATACACCTACCTATATACCTACCTACATAATATTTATAATTATTATATTGATTTAATTTGCTATAACTACGGGCATATATAAAAATGTATATGTACATAGAATATAGACATAAGTTGGTCCAAGCATAATATTTTTACGGCAGTTTTTCATACGGAAGTTATTTTCTTGTTTGTGTTGGTTCTTATCGGTTTTGCGTTGCGTAAGGTTACCATCATTTGATATTTATTCGGGGACATATTTTTTTCTAAATTTATTCGATTTTTTTTCTCCATTTTTATAATTACCTACATTGATTTTTTCTTTTTTTGTCGTTCGGTGGTAAGGTTGCCATCATTTCACATTTATTCGTGGACATATTTTTTATCATTTTATAATTACATACATTGATCATTGGCATCGCAGTATTACAGAAGTTAGTTTCTTTTTTGTCGTTCGGTGGTAAGGTTGCCATCATTTCACATTTATTAGTGGACATATTTTTTTATCAATTTGTTCTATTTGTTTTTTTCTCCTTTCATCTTGTTGGTTGGGTATTAGTTAATGTTGTGAATCACATTTAGCTAACATTTCGCATTTTTCGTCGGTAATTTGTGATTTGAATACCTATCCATTGAGTATTAAATTGCTTTAGTGTGGGTAAACAAAATGGAAATAAACCGATTAGCTCAGGACGAGCTATATTACGAAGTCGATGTCCGTTGAGTTTCGCGGGGTAATGTGGACTCCATGAGACGAGCGCTAAGGGCCACGAGATTGCTTGAGCGTCGTGGTTCGGTGGGCACACAGAGTGAATATCCGTTCAATTTCGAACAGGACTGTGATGCCATCGAAAGGAAGATAGCCGAAGTCGAGATTCTCTTAAGAGAGCCTCCAACGAACCCGAAATCTGGTGAATACCTCAAAATTGTCACCAAAATAGAGTGGACTTTAGCGCGGTTGGACCGGGCCGTCGCAGAAGAACCGGACGATGTTTCCGAAAAGGGGAAACTTCGCAATCGGTTAATAATGCCTTTAGGTATCCTAACCGATTGCGAAGGCGAAGACAATGTGAACAAAGAGCCGGAGGAAAAAGCGTCCACTTCGGAGACGGGGAGGATAGTTCCTAATTGCCCTCCCCAAACATCGGAACGATGTGCGGAGAGGATTTAGAAATGGGAGGTGAAGTTCACTGGAGAGCGCTGTGGAGCGTCGGTGAACGCGTTCCTGGAAAGGGTGGAAGAACTCCGTCAAGCCAGGGGGGTGACGGAAGCCCATTTGGTTAGGTCGGCTGTTGATTTGTTCGTCGGGAAGGCTCTTCTGTGGTTTAGGGCGGTTAGGGTCTCGATGTCGACGTGGCAAGATTTGGTTAGGGAACTTAAAGAAGAATTTCTTCCTCCTAACTACGACGATCTCCTGTTGGACGAGATCAGACGTCGTACGCAGGGCAAGAAGGAATCCATTGGTGTATACGTGGCGACGATGGCAAACATGTTTCGGAGGTTATCTGAACCTCTTTCGGAAAGGCGTCAGCTGGCGATTCTTCAAAGGAATCTGGCCCCGTTCTACCAAACACAGCTTGGATTGGCCGATCCCAAGTCGGTCAACGATTTGGTTGTGTTGGGTATACGGTTGGAGACGGTCAGGGCTAATGTCGAAACATTTGCTCCCCCTCCTAGTAATCGTAGTAGGAACCTGTTGGAGCCGGACTTGGCATATGTTACGGTTCAGGAAGAGCCCATGGTTGCTATCGCTGGGCGGAACGAGCAACCCGATAGGACCATTCGCTGTTTTAATTGTAAGACCATTACGCTAGCCGTTGTTCTGCTCCTAGGCGTTGTATTGGCTGTGGGAGAGCAGGGGTCTCCCGCAGGGATTGGCGCACGTGTTCGGGGAACGGGCAACGCACTCTCGGGTCAGTAGGACGAGAGCGCCGTTGCAGTCCGTTGGGTTTCCTACTGGCAACCAACCGGTTCAGCGTAGCGAAATTGTTCAGATAGGTTTTACACTCGAGGCAAACTGTAGTGATAGGCGTCCGTATGTTAGGGCTAGCATTTATGGGGTTAACTTGCTAGGGCTTTTAGATTCCGGAGCTTCGCGATCCATCATCTGTAGGGATGGTTGGCAGATTTTAAAAGACTTAGGAATAGGGCTAGTTAAAGGCAACATAAATAGGGTTTCATTAGCGGATGGTGCAGGTGTAGCTGCAGAGGGTGTAGTTTCGTTGCCAATATTAGTGCAGGGAAAAATTGTTTTGTTGGAGTGTCTCGTCATACCGAGTCTTCCACACGTCCTAATTCTAGGAGCCGATATTTGGGCTTTGTCGGGAATCGTCAAGGATTTGAGAACTGGACAGTGGCACTTTTCGAGCCAAAGTTCGTTGGCTTCGATCTCCGACATTAAAGACTTATCCGAGTTGGACGAGATACAAAAACAAAGGTTAGGGAATTTTGTCGATAGAGTTTTTAAAGATATGCCTGTAGGTCTTGGTTGCACCCATCTAGTGGAACACAAGATTAAGACCAATGCTGAACCGATAAAAAAGCGGTATTATCCGGTTTCTCCAGCGGTCCAGGTACATATCGATAAGGAGTTAGGAGAAATGATTAGGGACGGTATCGTTGAGAAATCGAATAGCCCTTGGGCTTCTCCCATAGTCATGATAAGGAAAAAGGATAATTCATATGGAACTTAGAACAACAGTGAGTGTGTTGCAAAATCAAATTAATGCTTTGGAACAATCAAAACTCAATAATTCGATTGAAATTTTTAATGTGCCAAATGTTGACAATTCAAATGCACTGCAAGCAGCGTTAAACATTGTTCGTGATGGTGTCGGCTACGAGCTTGATGAGCGAGATATTGACTCTCTCCATGTAAAAAGAATAAAAACAAAGAGAAATGCTGCTACTGCCACCACTGCCCTGTCTCTTAACCTAACTCGCCACGTAACAAAGGAGAATATCGTGAAGCTAAAGGGAAATAATAAACAAAAATTAACAACGAAACTGCCAGGCGAACATCATGATGGTTCACAGATCTACATCAACGAAAGCTTAACTTCCAATATGAGACCACTATTTAATGCAACAAAACAAATTAAAATAGAAAAGAAATTTAAATGTATATGGATGAGGAACAGCATAATATTCTTGCGTAAGAATGAAGGTGATATTGCTTTTAAGGTGAGGTGCTTTGAAGACCTCAATAAATTATAATAATAGTTCAATTAAGATGAAACAAAAAAACCCAACTAACGCAAGAAATTATGCTACTATAATGGTAAATTATATTACCCATGTCTACACTACTTATTCATCAAAATATACGTAGTATGAAAAAAAATTTTAATTTAGTTTTAGCTCATTTAGATGCTTATAATTTTAATGCAGTTTTTATTATACTTTCTGAGATTTGGTTGTACGACTATGAACTATCCAACTACAGTATTCCCGGTTATGAACCCTATGCCAATTGCAATAATTCATATAGCGCAGGTGGTGTCGTAGTATACATAAAAAAAGAGTACGAAAGCGATTGTAAAGTGGTAAAAATTAGTCTGATGAGCGCTGATATTTTAAAAATTAAGTGTCGTATTGTTAACGAAAATTTTACTATTCTGTGTGTCTACCGTCTGCATGAAAATAACCTAAATAAAAACGTTTTCATTGAACAATTAAGTAACTTACTTAGAGATGTAAAGACACGAAACTTATTGGTTGTAGGAGATATAAATATAGATATATTAAAAAGTAGCAACGACTCGGACAATTATCTGCTTTTAATGTCATCATTTGGCTTAAAATGCCTTATTAGGGAACCCACACGAATCATGGAAAAAACACAAACGTGCATTGATCATATTTTTGTAAGATTAGATTCTCAATTTGCACATAAGTTATCTGGTGAAGTACTTGACTACAAAATTACAGATCATTGCATGACTAATTTAAACATAGAAACAGTTCAATCAAGAAGTAGTAAATATGTTCCTTTTAAGGAAAACCGCAGGATTGATTATAATAAATTAGTGGAGTGTTTAATGTTTGAATTCTGGGAGTCTGTTTATGAGGAAAGTAATCCATCAGTAGCTTACGATATATTTTTGAGCACTCTTATATCTCATATTGAAAGTTGCACCAATATTGAAAGGGTAAAAAATTCACATTTGAAACGTCTTAGGCCATGGATTGATAGAGGGTTGCTTAAAAAAATAAACAAGAAAAACACATTAAGGAAGAAATGCAATCGCCATCCTTGTAACCAAAATTTAAAAAAATATTATCTTAAACTAAGCGGAGAGGTAAAGAAGCAAGTCGAATCAAGTAGGGATAAGTATTACGCAAATAAACTTCAAAACTGTAAAGGCAATGTGAAATATGAGTGGAGATTAGTTAATAATATCCTTAATAAAGGGAATGAAAAAAACAAAATTCTTAATATTAATGTTGGTGGTTTGAAAATATCAAACCCAATAGATATCGCTAATCAATTTAATAAATTTTTTGCTACTATCGCAACAGAATCGAAACCATATGCTCCGCAATACAATTGCAATTGTAATATGTATGCAGATATAGTAGAAGATATTTCTCAAGAAAACAGTTTTGTTTTTCAACCTTTCAAACCATTTGAAATCCACAAATGTATAATGTCCCTTAATAACAAAAATTCTTGCACATCCGATGGCATAACTAACTGTCTTTTGAAACGTATTTCTTTGTTTATTGGTGATGTGTTAAGTCACTTGTTCAACTTAAGTGTTCATTGTGGTACTTTCCCTGCGTCATTAAAATGTGCTAAAGTCATTCCACTGTTTAAAAAGGGAAATCGAAGTTCAATGACCCAATATAGGCCCATCTCTGTACTCCCAACTTTTAGTAAATTATTTGAAAAACTGATAAAAACACGTATAGTATCGTTTCTAAATAAAAACAAATTTTTTAGAAACGAACAATTTGGCTTTCGCGAAGGTAGATCTACTGAAGATGCTATTCTTAAGTTGTGTAGTGAAATTTATGAAAGTTTTAATAATAATAACACTAGTCTAGTACTTTTCATAGATATGACAAAAGCATTTGATATGGTAAATCACAATATACTTTTAGACAAATTATATAGGGCTGGACTGAGAGGTTCGATTCATGAGTGGTTTTCATCGTACCTATCAGAAAGAACTCAAAGGGTAAAATTGGAAGGAATCTTCAGCGGACAGTTAAAAACCACAATCGGTGTACCGCAAGGTTCAGTTTTGGGACCAATCTTATTTTTAATATATGTCAATTCAATATTTTACCAAAGCACCAGTAGTCGCATTACAGCATTTGCTGATGATATGGCATTAACATATAATAATAAAAGTCTTTTGGACTCAGTTGTAAAACTGCAAATGGATTTAAGTATTCTGCGACAGTGGTTCGCCAAACATGAGCTACTTATAAGCAATAAAACAAAACTTATGATATGCAACCTGAGAGGTCCTTGTCCACTTAATTGTGATGTTATCTTCCATTCTAGCTCTTGTACTAAATTGTCTTTATCTGTTCATACGTGTAACAGCAACAACTTTCACAAAGATTCAGTCTGCAGTTCAAATTGTTTTCAAATAGAAGGTGTTAAGAGTTATAAGTATCTAGGTGTCTTAATAGATAATAACTTGTCTTGGTAGGCACCAGTGGCGTGGCGTGAATAATTTTAAAAGGGAAGACGTTGAAAAATTTAGTCACCTATAAAAATAAAAATCTTTAAAACCTGAAATAAAATAATTTTTAATGGGGATATTGTATCTACATAATATGCATTCCACATTGACTTAGCAAAAATATTCTAGCCACATTTTTTATACTTCAAGACATTAATATTTCAATCAACAATGAGCTTAAAGCATAACAAAAGTGGCTTCAAAAGAAGCCGGTCTTGACAGACGCATGATACAATAACTTAAAAAAATTCAGCATAATGTGGATAGTAGTTTTAAAATAAGAAAATTCAGAAGAATTATATGGATAATTCTTTATATTTGTTAAAATATAAAAACGATACAAATAATAATGTCAGCAATAAAAATAAATCAAAATTAAAAACAGCTAAAATTCACACACTTAAAAAAAAAAAGTGAAAAGTTTTGTTAAAATATTAGTTCTTTATAATTATTTGTATTCTAATGCTATTCGACGATCTTTTTTGATAAACTCTGCCAATACCCTTTCATAGAAGTTTGGTCTATTTTTAATTTTAAGAAGAAGTCTTCTTTCTATCGATATGAGGGCTAAATCAGAGAGCCTATCCTCGCCCTGTGAGTTTCTTAAATAAGTATGAATTCTTTTTAAAGCAGAAAAAGACCTCTCAACGGAGGCGACGGAAATGGGAAGTGTTAAAAGTAAACTACTTAAGTTTAAGACTTGAGGGAACACTTCTTTCAATGCTTCACTATTCAAATGGTTGTGAAGGTCGAGAACCTCAAACTGCCGAAGTGACGACGAAGAATATAAAACATTAAGTTCATTTTTTAATGCCGTGAAGTCAAAAATTCTAGGAAAAAACTTAATTAGGGAAGATATTTTTACATCTGGACTGGAACCAGAAAAAGTGTCATACTTCAAATTATTTAGTAAATCCAAAAATGTAAGATTACTAAATGATTTATATCTGGCATTTATTTGGCTAACTATATTGTCTTTATTTTCAACAAAAAGGCGCTTATAATTCGTCTTCAAATCGAAGTCAAGCAACCTGCGGTTACGTGGAGGTTCGATGCAATCATTTACGCTGTCATAAATAACTTCAAACATATTTAAAAAGTCAGAGCTTATCCATGACTCAAAACGTTCGATTTCTTGCTTGGCATAACTAACGTCTGTTTGTTTTTTTTGAATTAAATTAAATAATACATCGGTCTTTGCAAATATTTCAGAAAGGGTATGAAGCAAAAAACAGAATTCCTTGCTCTCTAATTTATTTAATAAACTTTCTGCCATCGAAAGTGTGTCAGTATCCCATTCCCTAGAGTCAGTAATTATTTTACTAAAAGTTTCAATTATATCTATTCTACAGTTAAAGATTACGTTTATTATTCTTGAATGATAATGCCATCGAGTTTCCGATACTCCTGGCATGCGTCGATTGGAAATTTGTTTTAAAAGATTGGACCGCTTTGTGGATTTATTAAAAAATCGAACGATGCTATTAGTATAGCCAAAAAATAGTTTAAGTTCTGCTATGTTTTCTAGAGATCGGGATAGTACTAAATTTAAAACATGTGCATAACAAGGAATAAAATTTGCCATCGGGCATTCATCAAGGACCTTCTTTTGAACACCACCCCCCTCGCCGGACATAACTGCGGCACCATCGTAGGATTGTCCTATTAACTTTTCCTTGTAGTCGTATGTTTCAAGAATTTTAAATATATGATTGGATAACTCATTTGCATTACGACTTGCGCTAACGTCAAAAAATCCAAGAAATCTTTCTTGTATACCATCCTCTGACAAGTACCGAAATATGGCACTCAGTTGTTCCCTATGACTCAAATCTGGTGTTTCGTCGATCATAATCGACACGAACCGAGCATCCTTGATTTCCGTTTTAATTTCGGATTTAATAACCGCCGCGATACTATGTATCAAATCGTTTTGAATATCGTTGAATAAACCTGAAAAAATTGGATTGTGTGTACTTGAACACTGCTCTGAATGGGATTCCAATAAAGTGTCATATTTAGATAAAAAATAAACCGCTTCGACATAATTGCCACGATTATCTGAACTAGACCTTTCATCATGACCGCGAAATGCTAACTCCTGTCTGCCTAATAAAATGACCGTGTCAATAAAACGTTCCATTAGTTTCCGATTTTTATCTACTTTTTTATTATGAACAACGAAAGAATTTCCTAAAGAAGTTTCAATGCGATTCGTGCCGAACTCGTGTAGGGATAAACAACAACGAATATGTTTTTCTGTCTTAATATGTTTTTTCGAAGAATTAACTAAATTATGTATATCAGTGAAACCCGTTCGGCTCCAAACACTGGCGGAGTTTGAAAAAAGAAGACAAGGAAAACAAAACATTTTATTAAGCTTGCAACTCCCAGTTAGCCACTTATATTTTTGGTATAAGGAAACATTAAAATGTGTCACAAAACCATCTCTCCTTTGCTAATTAATATTTATAAAAGGCATAGAGCGCCCTACGTCTATAACTTTTTTTTTATCAAGAAAAGATAGCTTACTAAAACTATTTGAATCCTCCAGGAGGAAATCAGTTAAACAGCAATCTACACTAATCAAAGACATTTCCAAAAAAAAATCTAAAACTGCACTAAAATTAAGAAGCTAAAATGTTTTTATCAGTAAGTTGGTAATAAAAGAAACTAAAAAATTACACATTAACCTTCACTTTCACTTTCACATCTAACTTTTCACTATTTTAATTTAAGATTTTATCAAATTGGCTTTACAAAACACTAGATTTTTTGAAGTTATTGCACTTGTGCAACGCAGTCTGTCAATAAATTCCAACTGATTCTAAATTAAAATTTGAATTCCTGCTTAAAAAAAAAACAAGTGTCGGTATTTTATTTGACATGAACTTCTCTTAAGCAATATGCTGAATTTACTCTGCTGACAAATTGCCATAATATTCTACCATATTTTATTTCATAAGACAAAAGTATAACAATAAATTTGTAAAAACATCGAAGCATTAACTATCACAAGAGAGAAAAATGAAAGCTCAACTTCTTACATCAACACGCATATCAATATCAACATCAAATTCAAAATCAAGAATCAACCCACATAACACATTCAGATATTATGTCATAAGAAAAAAGAAATAAGTCAAAGAACACCGTGTTATTAGACACAATGTTGCAAAAAAAACGAGTCAAACGTAGCACCTGCATTCCTGCAACATGTTGATATCTTCCTATTGAAACGCAATGCTAATCGCAATAGGGAGAATGAAATGAAACAATTCCAAGTATTCAGCGTGAGACTTGCTTTATAAGACGAAATGTAGCGTCTTTTTCTTTGAATATAAAAGCGGGTGTTGAACAAAGAGGATCGGAACCGCAATGCTTGTAGAAGAAAGGGATATAAAACAAGTAAATAAGACGGAAAAATATTTTTTATTCTGTTATAGAGAGCAGCGGTAGTTGAAAACTTTTTACTAAGAGTATTTTTGTGACTCTTCGTTGGTTTGTTGTTTGTGATTTGTGGATTGTGGAATGTGGTTGAATCTTGATTCTTGAATGAAGTATGAAGATCCAGACGAGAGGTAGAATGAAAATATTAAACTTATTCGATAGCTTATGTGTGAGTGTGTAGATTTTATTTTATAATTAAAATACGGGACGGGTTTCATTTTTCATATATTTATTTGGCAGATAGTGCTTACTTTTGGTGGATTTTTAAAAGGGAAGACGGTAGGAATCGTGTTATATGGACGCCACGCCACTGGTAGGCACACGTGGAAGAATTAAAAAAATATATGCTATCTGTCACCCGCAAAATGTATCTCTTAAGAGCACATTGTTCAAAAAAAATACTATTAATGTTTTATTACGGACTTGTACACTCTAAGCTTCAATATGGTATTGCAAGTTGGGGTGGAACTTACAACAACACCATTGATGTGTTGCATATTGCCCAAAAACACGTAATAAGAATTATCTGCAAAGAAAATCGACTGGCCCATAGTTGGCCACTGTTCTCTAGCCTACGTATACTTCCGATTAAGCATCTTTACATCTTTAAGGTTCTTAAAGTTTTTTTTCATACGCAGCGGCTACAATGCTATTTTAAGAAGCTCGAATACATATACACTAAGAGTGAATGATAAGGCAATGGTTAACATTCCAATTTCCAATAAAACTCATTGTTTAAGATTTTATACAGCGGCAGCACCAAGGCTTTTTAATAAGTTACCAATCGAAGTTAGATTGATTGTAGTACCTACTTTATTTTTCAGTGAAGTAAAAAAATTTCTTTTTAGTATGGATAGTTCTACAGTTCAAACATTTGTAAATACAGCTATCTAATTTGATGTTTGTAAACCTTGTTTTTATTTATTATATTTACAAGAATATACTTGTTTTTTTATTTTATTCTTGAATTTACCCCACATGAATTGAATTGTATTTGAAGAATCATTCGCCTCTAGTCACGTATGTGCTACAGAATGATTACTATTCTATTTCTTAAATGTTAGTAAAGTAATTTTATTATAGTGAATTTTGTAAAGCTACTTTATTAAGTACCAACTAGCATCTTAAGAAATTGAATCAATAAAAAAAAAAAAAAAAAAAAAGGTTTTGCGTAGATTATAGGAAGCTTAACAAAGTTACTGAAAGGGATGCTTATCCTCTCCCTTATATATCGGCGACTTTAGATAAGCTTAGGGGAGCGAAGTTTCTTTCCTCCTTGGATATTAAGTCCGCTTATTGGCAAATCCCTGTTGAGGAAAGTCCGCGGCCTTTTACGGCTTTTACTGTTCCTAATAGAGGACTTTTTCAGTTTAAGAGAATGCCGTTCGGGTTACACAATGCGCCAGCGACCTGGCAGCGCTTTATTGACACGGTGCTTGGGGCCGATTTGGAACCGCACGTGTTTGTGTATCTTGATGACATCATCATAGTAACCAACTCCTTCGAACAGCATTTAGAGATTTTAGAAGAAGTTTTTAAACGTTTATGTCGTGCAGGTTTAAAGGTTAGCGAGGAAAAATTCAACTTTTGCAGACCCTCTTTGAAATTTTTAGGTTATATAGTTGATCGCAATGGCTTACATGTAGACCCCGAGAAGGTGGAGAGCATGGTGAACATCCCTACGCCCAAGAACGTCAAGGAGGTTCGGAGTTTTATCGGAATGTTTCCTGGTATAGGAGATTTGTGCCAAACTTTGCTGTTTTGGTTAAACCGTTATCCGATTTACTTCAAAAGAACAAGAAGTTTTGTTGGACGGAAGCTTGCGAGGAAAGTTTCAGGAAGGCTAAGGAATGTTTGGTAGCTGCACCCATCCTGACCTGTCCAGATTTTACGAGGCCTTTCGTGGTTCAGACCGATGCCTCGGATTTCGGGATTGGGGCTGTCCTTAGTCAGACGTTTGAGGAGGGCGAGAAGGTGATATGCTATTTGAGCTTCCTTCTTCTCAAACACTTCACAGGTTTTACCATTTTTGGGACATCAGCTGGTATAGTCCCAAAACAAAAATCCAACTTCACTCGGTTCTTCGTCCTTTCTTTTCCATTATTTTTTTATTAATTAACTTCTTTCGTGGGGACATTTTCGCATTCCAATTACTTTCTCGATTCTCTCATTTATTGTCTTGTCTAATTGTTTAAGTGTTTGTGAACTCGTCCCATTAGGATCTTTTGGGGACTTGTGTGAATGCGTCCATCGAATCGTTCGGCCTGAGAAACCTTCTTAGGGTTCGGGCGAATTCAAAAACGGATGAGTGAGTGAGATGGAGACGGTGGCACACTACAGTAGAGTGACTGAGTGATCGCTAAAATAAGCCGTAGTGGATTCCGTCATTGCTGAATGTGGGTGTATGAGTGAGAGAGAGAATGGTCCATGACGGGCAAATAATCCTCGAAGTGGAGAAGCCGGGACTTCTTGGTTGACCATCAGAGGTTTTCGACTGTTTTTTTTTAATTTTGAGTATCGAGCAAGGTTGAGTTTTAAATTTAAAGTAAAGTAGTCTCCAGGGAGTTTAGACTTTGATTTTTTGAGCTCTTTTTAAAATTTTGTGGAAGAAAGAAAAGAAACGGCAGAAGGCGAGCGGAGGAATTAAGTGGCAGGACAGGCACCGAGATCCTAGATTTACGACAGGAGTGGTAGAGAAAAAGGAAATTCACAGATAAGTAGAGTGTCTTATCATCTTGTGCTTTTAAGTAGAGCGTTTGTGTTTGTGTCCTTGAAACCCGGTAGGCTTTCGTTCCGGAACTTTCCCAAAAATTACGCGACCCCTTCAATTTGTTTTGTGCCCATTCGGGAAATAGCGATAGCGGGCCATTTCTAACGGCGATCTTTCCTTGTTCCGCAATTTAAAGTAAATTTCAATAAATCGACCGTTGCTCCAAAGAGCTATATAACGATTTGAAATTCTTCTTGTTTTATTTCACCCCAATCCCATCTTATTTTCAGTATTTCACCGTCGGGAAATTCTACTAAAGGTTTCACAATTCCTTTTTCAAAAAGATTGTGTGGCGCCCATTTTACCCCTTCTCCACTATTCAATTCGTCTGCGAGCCCATCCCAGCTGAGTGACCGAGGCAGTAGCATACAACCAGCTACCCGTTGCACTTTTCCCATATTGCATCGGCGAATTTAATTTGACATTTCTCATTGATCGACTTTTAACCATCGGCGCACCGGCGGCTGTAATTTGTTCGCGTTTAATTTATCCCTTTTTTCGCATTTAAATTCGTTTACCCCACCCCAAATAAAAGTGCAACACTCGTCAAAAGCGAAAATCGAAAAGGAAAATTATCGCCCATATGGAGAGGGCCTTATTCAGTAACAAGTATAAAAGGACCCGTAAACACAGCTATCAAATTTGGTAGAAAAGAAATTGTGATCCATAACAATCGACTAAAGCCTTACTATGAATAATGCAAAATGAAACTAACACATGACACATTTTCGGTCTTTTTTTTTTTTTTTTTTTTTTGTCGGGATGTGTGAAACTTTCTGCACTGGAGCACTCAGACTCAATACTGGTCCATTGTACTGCCAGGCAGACACACCACATTTTACTGTGGGAATTTACTCGTTTTTCTAAGAAAAACGAGAAGGCGCTTCAATGATAAGGAGCTTAGGTTTACAGCACTCACCATATCCGCACCAAATACCTGCCACCTGATACGAGCAAAAGCAGGACAATCACAGACGAAATGTTCCGCAGTGTCGTCGCTTTCTCCACAGGCTTCGCAGTTGGTGGTGTCGCTTAGGCCTAGCACCTTAAGGTGTTTGGCAAAAGCGTAGTGTCCCGTAAGAACGCCAGTAGTCTGTCTGCAGTCTTTTCTGTTGAGAGACAACAAGAATGCCGCGGATTTCCCACAGACGTCGGGGAGCATTTGCTTAGTCTGTCTGCACCCTGGAGAGTCATGCCAACGGCGATTGTGTTCATAGGAAACCCAACCGTCAATGGAAGCCCTGACCGAGGACGCAGGCAGACAGATCGCTGGTTCAGGTCCTGAGAGGTCCCCCTCTGAGCCTTGTCTAGCAAGTTCATCGGAGATCTCATTTCCCGTGATCCCGTTATGACCCGGGACCCAGACAAGTTTAAGTGAATTCAGCCTTCCGACCGAATTCAGAGATATCTTGCATTCACGTACTATTTTGGAGGTAGTTAAGGGTTTGAGTAAGGCCTTAAGCGCAGCCTGACTGTCGCTACAGACGCAGATACTTCGCCCCCTCCACCTGTTCCTCGTAACATAGTCCATGGCCATTAGGATAGCATAAGTCTCTGTTTGGAAGACTGACGCATGTTTGCCTAACGGAAAGAAAAGTCTAACGCTATCGCTCTCCACGAAGACACCAGCACCAGATCCTTGATCGGTTTTGGAGCCATCCGTAAAGATTCGACTGCATTCCCTTCCAGGTTCAGAGTCCGGCCAGAGCCAGTCCTGGACGCGAGGAAAGTCGACCTCGTATTTGCGCTTTAGCCGAAGTTCCGGTGTCATCGCATCAGACGGCATATCCATAAGACAGGAGTCGAAGGACAACCGTTGCGCAAGTTCATCAAAACTCCAGTGCGAGTTATACCAAAAGCCACCTCTTGTAAGACGTGAGATAGCCTTGATTGTACAGCCCATGATGTAAACATCAAGGGGCGGAAGGTTCAATAGTGCATCTAGGCCGGAGCCAGGCGTGCTGGGGAAGGCCCCCGTGCAGCCGAGACATACCTGCCTTTGGAGTTTGGCAAAAGCAGCAGTGACGTATTTACGTGAAAGCTTATTCCACCAAACAACCGATGCGTATGCTATAAATGGTCTTATCATAGCCGTATAAATCCATAGGACTCTTTTCGGTGATAAGCCCCATGTCTTGCCGAAAATGCCTTTGCA
Organism: Portevinia maculata; assembly: GCA_949715645.1. Taxonomy (NCBI): domain Eukaryota; kingdom Metazoa; phylum Arthropoda; class Insecta; order Diptera; family Syrphidae; genus Portevinia; species Portevinia maculata. Next base: position 43,193,690 of record OX454528.1, on the reverse strand, counting down.
CTGCCAGAAAATAGACAGCGCCTTGGCAGTCTTCAGCTCAACATGTTTGGACCAAAGAAGTTTGCTATCCAGGATGACTCCCAGATACTTTGCTTCATTGGAGAGTTGGATTGTGACGCCTTTTAGCACTGGCTGAGTCAACCCGACCAGCTTCCTCCTTCTCGTAAAGAGAACAACCTCAGTTTTAAGAGGATTGACCGAGAGCCCATTCCTAGTGCACCATTCGTCGATCACGTCAAGGGCCGCCTGCGCCTTGGCGCATACAGTCGCTAGGCATGATCCAACAGAAAGCACGGCAACATCATCCGCGTACGCCTGAGCGTAAATATTAGAACTGTTGAGTGCGTTCAACAGAGAGTCGACCAGCATACACCACAGCAGTGGAGACATGACGCCGCCTTGCGGGCAGCCTCTGTTTACCCCCGCCATAACATAGCGGCCACAATCCGCATCCGCAACCAACGTTCTATTCATTAGCATTGCTTTAATCCACAACACCAATGGTTCGTCTACTCCGTGTTGTCTGGCGGAGCTGCACATGCTATCAAAAGTCGCATTGTCAAAAGCACCCTCAATATCGATGAAAATGCCCATCGCGTATTCTTTTCTGTCAAGCGCGCCTTCAATTCTACCAACTAGATTTTGGAGCGCAGTCTCGCAGGATTTTCCGCGTTGATAGGCATGTTGCATCGGAGATAGTGGGTGCAATCGCAAAGCACCTTTGCGCACGTGAAGCTCGACCAGCCTTTCCAAGCTTTTCAGCAAGAAAGAAGTCAGACTGATTGGTCTGAAGCTCTTGGCGAGCGAGTAGTCACTTCTGCCAATTTTTGGTATGAATGCCACTCTAACTGTACGCCAGGGTGTTGGAATGTATGCCAGTGCTAGGACAGCGGTGAAGATTTTCTTCATAGTCGGTAGCAGCTGGTTTGTACATTGCTGCAGCATGGCTGGGTATATTCCGTCCGTACCAGGCGACTTGAAGCCGTCAAAAGACGCAAATGCGTATTTAATGGCCTCGTCCGTCACCACGGCCTTCGCAATATACCAGCTACGCCGAGTTGTTTGTCTTGGCTCACTCATAGTCTCGGTAATCGGGGCTGGTTGTGAACCAATTGTAATCTGGTTACCCGGAAAGTGAGACTCCAGCAGATAACTAAGAGTTTCCGCTTTCGTCTCAGTGAAGGTGCCATCAAGTTTTCTAAGTGAGTCCAGTTTGGCTGGTTTGCCCTTTTTCAGAACTTTAACCAACCTACTAGTTTCACCCAGCTTTTCAATCTTTTCGCAGAAATTCTTATAAGAAGCACTTTTCGATACCCGAATTAGCCTCTTATATTCCTTCTGCTTCGATCGGTAGAGATTCCAGTCTGTCTCCAAATCAGTCTTGAGTGACCTATTTAGAAGCTTTCTAGCTTCTCTACGAATTCTTTGCAGTTCCGAGCTCCACCAGGGAACCGGTGTTCTGCCAGGGGGTTTGCTTACTGGGCACGTCAGTTCAAAACAGCTAGTAATGGCACTATTCAGGTCTTGAACAGCTTCCTCTACCTTTTGTCTCGTCCTGAGTTTGGTTGGAGTTTTGAGAGTTTTCCCTAATTCCTCCCTGAAGCGTATCCAGTTGGTTTTTCTCGGATTCCTCCTCTCCTGCAAAGTTATGGCTTCGCATTCGATTTGGAATTCGATATATCTATGGTCTGAGAGGGACACCTCCGAAGAGACCCTCCAGTTAGTAACCGCCTTAAAGTATCTATTTGATAAAGTTAGGTCGATCACTTCCTGTCTTCTTGACGTCACAAAAGTTGGTTGCGAGCCAACATTGTTGATAGTAAGATCAGATGATAGAATGAAATCCAGTAGATGGTTTCCTCGCATGTTGCATTTGCTGCTGCCCCAAACAGTGTTTTGAGCGTTGGCATCACAGCATATAACTAGGCCCATCTTCCTGGTGTCGCAATAGTCAATGAGTTCAGCAATTGCCCTCGGTGGTGGAGGCACTACCGAATCATAGGGGAGATAAGCTGACGCCACGATGAAGGTCTTCCAATTTCCATTCGTTTCGTAGCTAATGGCTGCAGCAACCAAATCTTGGCCACAAAATTGTCCAAGCTTAGTCGCTGAGAAAAGGTTCGACACAGCAAGACAAGCCCTTGGTCTCTCGGACCGCTCGTCACAGAGTATCGTAGTGCCACGGACACCTCCAAGGCCACAGATGCGATTTTTCCACACCCATGGCTCCTGTATGGATATTATGTGGGCTTTTGTATTCAACACAGAAAGCTTCTTACTGATGAGTGCAGTAGCAGCCTTGGAGTGTTGAAGGTTAATCTGAGTAAATCCAATCATTGGAAATACATCAGTCATACTAGTGGAAGGGCACGCAGAAGGTGCGCGCGCAGTTCCACCGACAGGAGTGCTTGAGGTCTTCTTCCTCCGTTTGTTCCTGTTCGAGCTATTGGAAGGGGAGGCAGCGTTGGTTTCAGTCAGCTGGCTGGTTTCGGTTGGGGTAACCTCTGCCGACCTGCATCTCTTTTCCGTCGCCGCCGGGGAAGGGCAGTTCTCAGCGCTTGCGCCTTCAACTGGCGGTGCAGTTTCTTCGCGCCGCACGATAGCCGCCTTTCTCCTTTTCCTCTTTCGCTGGCTCTTAGATGGACGCTGACCAGTGGACGCCGCCTCTGTGGCCCGTTTCACCTGTTCGGTTTCGCAGGCCTCGTCGGCAGCATCACACCTATCGGCTGTCTGTCTATTGGTCTGAAGATTAAGCGTATCAGGTTGAACCTCTCCGCCACTTTCTTCATGTTTCCAGCCCAGTCTACCGAACGTGTCGGAGATAGAGCTGCAGGAATCTTCGGAAGCAAACCTTTTCGCAACTCGAAGGTCAACGCCTGTACAGGCGGGGGGTATATGTATGTCGGTTGGGGCCTCCAGAATCCGTGCCCCGACCGTGGTCGAAAAGACCACGGGTGGATTTTCGCCCATGCGAGTACCACCTGGAGTATTTGAATCATTAAGTTGTTCCTGCATACTTGTTTTTTGGTTTGGTTCGCGATAGAGCTTTGACGGTGTATAAAACGCCGCTATGACTCTAAAACCTCGGATCACGAACGTATCGTACCGAGGTCCCCCTATCCACCACCTGGGGACGCGCCTGGTGGGTAACCAACCCGACAGGCATTTTCGGTCTTACTGTCTGACTTCTCCTTTTTCCAACTTCATACAGTACATTATGGAGTTCATGATTATTTTCTTAACAATGCTGTTTCCCTCTAGTCAACCTTTCGAGAAACCATACACGGTGAGAGCTCTCGACAAAACAGGAGTAATATTCGAAGGTTTAGGCGATTTATGGGTCTACCACGACACCTGGACCGTTGGACACCTGGACCATGCTCACCGAAATAGACCTATCGGAATTAGGAAACCAAACAATGAAAACCTTGTCAGCCAGTTGTGTAGCAGCGACAATAGCACTAACAAAGACCATTGCTCACTGCAGCAACGGCACATACATGCGGTGATGGAAACTATTAAAAATCGGACAAAAATAATCTACGAACTACTCCCGAGATCCAGGCAGCCAAGGTCACTCTTCAACGGCATCGGAAACGTGTTTCATTATCTTTTCGGCACAATGGATAGTGAAAATGAAGAGGAAATCTACAGCAAACTAGACCTACAAACCGACGAAAAGAAACTAGCTGAATTGAACAAACAGTAAATATCAGTAGTTAGCACTACACTAAAACAAATCCAGACGCATTTAAAAACTTTAATGGATAGACAGCAACAAATTGGTTTTAAGATAAACGCTATCATGCAATTAACCGACGAATTGACCAAAGTATAGATGAGGCAGGAGATCGTAACAAGTATCCTCCTACAAGTCCTCGAAATTGAAACACGCCAAACCACTTTAATAGACATAATACTAGCTTCCAGAAATAACCAAATACACCCATTACTTATCTCCCCTAACACTTTTTCAAATTTATATAAAAGGTCGAACCCAATCTGCGAAAACAAATGTGTGCAAATGCTATATCAAACAGCAGAAGTAAAGTCACACCTCTTACAGGAAAAACTGGTAGTAAAAATCATCCTACCAATTTTTGCATTACCCAAAATGCAATTTTTTAAAGTTTTTTGTTTCCCGATACACTTACCAGCGGGACACTCTTTAGTACCTGATATGAAGTATTCCCATATAGCTGCGCAAACAGACTCCCAGGAGTTTCTCCTATTTACGGGTGAAGAAGTAAAATCTTTTGTCACGATTACACGTGGGTTCAACGTTACCACTTATGTGGGAAAACTAGAAATCTCCATAACAAGAGCAACGGCCACAACAGAATGTATTGTGAAGATATCCTTTAATCCTCTAAATGATAGTACCCAATGTCATTATCGAGTACAATATCCCTCACAAGATACGCTTATCAAAATGACTAGGCCAAACAGTTGGTTGTATTCAGTCACTAAACCCACAGTACTCCACATATACTGTTCGAAAGTATTGTTGACGCCAAAACTTACAGATCAAGGAATCCTAACAATAAACAAACCTTGTCAAGTTCAAGTTCTTGATAAAACGATCCATTATCAAAGTGACTCAAGAAAAAAGAAATGTCCATAAGCTAGCATATATATAAAAAAAATGTGTTTGATTAAATAAAAGACAAATAGATTGTTACATATCGTATTACATACACAAAGAATTTAACTTACGAAACTACAAAATATATTAGTATTAAGATCTTAACTATATAGGATGTTAAAATGTTATATCTTTAAACAAAGTTAAATATTATTAAATTAAATAAAAGACAAATAGATTGTTAAATATCGTATTACATACACAAAGAATTTAACTTACGAAACTACAAAATATATTAGTATTAAGACCTTAACCAAAAATGTTAAAATGTTATATGTCTTAATCAAACATACGAAATAGCAAATAGCCACGCAAAATAAAAAAAAAACAAAAAAAAATATATGTAATTGAATAAAATAAAAATTTGCTCTGTTCTACCTTAAAAGCCATTATAAATATTCTATGAAAAATCCAAATTTTATTACTTCTTTTTGTGAGTATTATTCCTCTTCAAAGAATAATTCTCTTTTATTAAGGGGGAGGATTTGTTGCATACATAAATATGCATGCCTTTCCTCCTACAAGCATTTTAAATAACCGAATTGTATTTCAGACGATACAATCGTGTTATCTTGCAAATGCACCCGCAGTCCAAGATCCCATCCTTTCCTTCATACATAAATATGCATACCTTTCCTCCTACAAGCATTTTAAATAACCGAATTGTATTTCAGACGATACAATCGTGTTATCTTGCAAATGCACCCGCAGTCCAAGATCCCACCATTTCCTATGGTGTCATATGCACAGACATTACGTTTGCACATTCCACCACGTTCGTGAACTGGTCGCACTTAGCTTCCAAGTGTCAAATATCCTCTTCAAGGTAACGTGACATCTTCAATTTTTCTAGGCAGAGCAGACAATAAAAAATAGTTATGAGGCTAGTCTTAAAAGTGAAGCGAAACCGCGAACAGCCGAATAAAATAGCTATAGAAGAAAAAATTAATGTAATAAAATAAAAGTCCAAAATTTATAGTAGAAAAAGTAATGGGGTGAAACACTGAGATAAAATTTCAGACGAAAAAAATAGCTACAGAAGAAAAAATTAATGTAATAAAATAAAAGTTCAAAAAAAAAATAACCATTAACCAGTGCGTCTTGTTTATTATACCCTATTCTAGGGGTATATTAATTTTGACTCATAGTTTGTAACATACCTTAATATTGCCCGTAGACCCCTAAAAGTTACTATATTTATGATCAGCATCGATAGTAATGTCGATCTAGCCATGTCCGTCCGTCCGTCCGTCCGTCCGTCCGTCGGCAAAAATTAGGCCTTTAAACTGGACCTAGAGAGCTGAAAATTTAACCATATACTCTCTAGGGTCCCGAAATAATCAAGTTTACGAATTTTTGAAATCCGCCCACAGACACGCCCACAAACTCAAAAAAAAACAAAATTTTGGAAAAAATCGAATTTTGAGCTAGAATGCTGAAATTTTTTATATATGATCTACGACTCCTAAAACAGCTCGGGATAAAAGTTTTTCAAAATCCGCCCACTGACACGCCCACAAATAAATAATTTTTTTTTTTTGAAAATCGAAAGTTTGAGCTAGGGAGCTGAAATTTATAATATATACTCTCTATGGGCCCTTTATGCTCATGTGTAAATATTTTCAAAATCCGCCCACTGGCACGCCCACAATTTTTTTTTTTTTTTTTAAATTCAAAGTGAGCTAGGGAGCTGAAATTTATAATATATACTCTCTAGGGGCCCTTTATGCTCATGTGTTAATTTTTGTTAAATCCGCCTACTGACACGCCCACAATTAAATAAAACAATTTTATTGAAACACCCAAGTTTGAGCTAGGGAGCGTTTTTTTTGATAAAATCCTTTAAATGTTGTATAACAAAATATGTAAAGCGTTCTTAACAATTCAACCATACTTAGACTTTTGTCACGCCCACTTATGAGGGATAGGAATAAGAATATGGTATCCAACAGTTCGCCCAAGCGGACTGTAGCCCGTGCCTATGTTTTTTTTGTCGTTTTCTACGCGGGCTAATTGTGAATGAACCAACGTAGTAATTCTGTGGCGTCTGGGATAACAACAGTGAAAAATATTTACAACAGCCGTATTGGCCATCATCCAACTACGTTCTTCGTCGTGCTGGTACCAGGACAACGAGGGACCGTAAAACCGTAAGTAGTTTTAGTTTTTCTATATTTTTTTGGATTCTGTTTTTTTTTTAAATATTTATAGCTTTAAGTGCAGATGTTTAGATTTAGTTTTTTTTTTTTGAATTTTGTAGTTTTAAGTTTTCTTTAATAAAAATTTGAAAAGGCCTTTTATGCATTTAAAGATGCGCGGCTAAATTGTTGTATTTGGTGTGTGGACGTCTGTGAAGGCCGTCCTTCTATAGGTCGACAATGACATAACAGGACAATACAAACTGTGAATTGTGACTGGAGGGTTCGTCGAGGGGCTACCACTCACAACATCAGCCAGAGTGATAGCTAAGGTTGTGTCGAAAGACACATTTAGGGAAATTGAGTTGCGGTTAGGGTAAGATAGTTTTAGTGTAGTTTTAAGTTAGCATAGATACATTTTACGGCTTAGCTTCTAATTTTAGGTTAGGTTAGCTTTAACTTAGGTTAGCTAGATTAGTTCGGGTGCTCCTTCCCTTTTCTCTCTTGGGTATCGGCCTATATCCTTGGACATTTTCTTTTCCTTTATTTTCACGTCCTATCTTTTTTTGTCCGTCCGTGGTCTACGTAGAGTAGCTTTCTTTCCTTTTTTTCTCTCTTCACAACTTTTTGGCATGGGCAAAACGTTTGTTGAGCAGGTGGTATATGGTGAGGGGGCAAGAACTACCCCCGTCCGACGAGCTGAGCCGAGCAACCACAAGCATCCTCCATCCTCCTCACCTGTATCAAAGTTGCCCGTGTGGCTCGACCCTGGTTCCCAACATAACACCTCTTATCACCTCTGTGCGCCGTTCTCCCCTACCTACTAGAATTTATTATGAGTTCGTCACTTGATATCGTGGGAAATACCCCCACTTTTGTAACTAGGGTCAGGGAGGAAGTACTCGACCTCACGCTTGGTAGCCCAAACGTAAGTAAATTCATTAGTAACTGGAGAGTATCTAGTGAGCCATCGCTGTCTGATCACCGAATAATAGCATTCGACTTGGACAGGGGCGCCTTAGTTTGAGGAAGGCTCCGGGCCACCCCCTTAAGCTAGAGAGCGCAGTGGAAGGCATAACAAACGCCATCGTCACTGCGTTCGAAGAAAACTCTCCTCTAAGTAGAGAACGGGACAGGAAACAGACGCCATGGTGGAGCAATTACTTGTCAAAACTAAGATCCGATGTGCGGAAGCTTTTCAATAAAGCAAAGCACAGCGGAAACTGGCAGAGCTACCAAATGGCCCTTACGACATACAATAAGGAAATCAGAAAAGCTAAAAGAAATAGCTTCAGGAAATTCTGTGAGACAATCACCAGCACTCCTACTGCGGCAAGGCTACACAAAGATCTTGCGAAGTCAGGAGGAGTGCCGATGCCTCTGAGGAAACCAGATGGCGAGTTCACGGAAGATGAGGATCAAAGGGCAGTAGTGCTACTAAAAACTCACTTTCCTGGCAGCTCGCCTAGTACTGAGCTAGGAATCAATACCACTTCAATCAGACCTCGGAGGGAAGACTGGGAAAGAACATCAACCATCTGTTGTGAGGGACGACTGAAATGGGCAATAAATTCCTTTCAGCCTTTTAAATCTGCCGGAGTGGACGGTATTATACCCGTGTTACTTAATTTTTGCGGTCAACTAAATTAATTTGGCAAATGCCGAATTGCAAACAAAAAAATGAAATAACTACCACCAAAAGAAACAAACTCAAACCGCGATTATAGATAACAAAAATAACCACAAAGAGGCTATTTCCCGGTACCTCAATCTGGGGTGGGTTCGTTTAGAAAATACCAAAAAAACCTGAAACGTTAGCTTACGCTGCTGAACGATGAATTCGCAAAAAGATGGGCGCCACACAATTTTACGGAAAATTGTGAAACCTTATGGCCGAACCACTGAAAAATAGAACATCCAAAAAAAGAGAAAACACAAAGATTTTGAACCACGTTAAAGCTCCGTTGGAGCTTGGTCACTTTAGATTTTTTTTTTTTTAGATTAGATTAGATTCTTTATTTCATGAAATATAATTACAATAGTTTGTGTTTGAGAACACGAGGATGGCAGAAATAGCCGTCTGCCGGAAATGACATTTCATAGATATTAAAGAAATTACATAGAAGTTAAATTAAAAAAGAAAGAAATACTTATTTACAACACAGGATTTTGGGTTTAAGCATAAAAGATTAATTCGTTATGTCTTTAACAATTAGTCGACAGAAAAGATGAAAAAAAAATATATTTATATAAAATAAAACAAAAAAACAAATGCAATTTGTACATCAGTACCTAAGTATAAAACTAGATTAAAGGAATGGAATGGATCAGCGAGGGGGTCTAAAACAATTGTGATGATTTGCAACATAAAGATTTATAATTTTGAAGTGATTTAGAACACAAAAAAAAAAATAATTAGCAATTTCAAATGATTTGAAACATAAAAGAAAAATGTTGGATTATTAAAGCAATAACTTAAGAAGAACGGCAAAAGTGGATTTTAGCTTGAACTTTTAAAAGCTATTACGATATAACAGAGCATGATTGCAGTATTTGTACAAAACCAGCCACCCCCTAGCTCCGTTTAGTATATCGTACAGACCATTTACGGACAGATTGCTTACTCGGAAGTATAGTCGACGAATCTCTTGTAAAATAGGGCATTCCGCAATGAAGTGGTGAATATTTTCAGGCACTCTCATGTTGCATAGATTACACGTTTCCTCAAGATCTGTTCTGTGTGGCATGGAATTCAAATTTATTAATTCTGCTCTCGCTCTAAAAATGGTGCTTATAACTTTCGATGAAAAATTTATATTGAAATAACTTTCGTGAGATAGCAAATGATGGTTTAGGTTCCTATAGATTAACCTTACAGCTGAGGAAGATGCTCTAATTAGGTGCTGATCGTATAATTTGTCATCCACTTTAGCAATGATCATTGCAAAAAGCCACTGCCAGTCGTTAACATTAGTTAAATTAGTTAAAGGAGACATTCAGTTCGAGAGATATCGCTAGCTGGTTCCAATCCTTAAATGGAGCAGCATTGGTTTGTAGCAATTTTATTAAGATAGTCTTGGAAAAATTATTCCCGCTTCACATTACCACTCTGTGTCCGTGTTCTGTAACTATCGCATCGTTATATTTATCACATGAACGATGTGAATCGAAACAAAATTTCATTATATCACATTTCCGTGTTCTGTAACTATGCGATGCGAAAACTATACCACATGGAACATTGTGAAATGAAACTCCTGGAAATATGTGATAAATCGGTGTTCTGTAACTTTCGAATGCGATAAATTATTCACTTCAACTGTCAAAATTTATCACATTTCAATTGGCTTGCGAGAAAGGGATATTGAACAATTTTAAACGGATAGTGGACAGTGAACATTTTTGATTTTTTATTTAACAAAATATACAGTTCGTTGATCAAGTTCAACGTTTAAAAAAATGCAAAAGAAATAAAAAATAACTAATAAAAACAGTCAGAATTAGTGGAGAAGAATGTAGGTATAGGCACCTATGTATGTACATTCTGTCGAAAGAATTCAGCAAGCACTTAAATAAGATCCATTTTGAACATTCTTGGAACTGTGTTGCTATAAAAATAAACAGCTTGGTACATCCAACAAGAGAGACTAAAGGTTCTTGTTTTAAAAGAAAAAATATATTTCATTTATTTTTTTCATAGACAGACAAAATAAATGCAAAATTTTAACTTCATTAAATTCATCAACATAGAACATAGCGTTAGGATCAGATTAATTTCAAAAAAATTTGTCTGAGTCAAGCAGAACGAGCGATCATCGAATTTTTGAAAATTCAACAGAAACACGTAATTTTCCGATAATCCGCTAAAATGTCGCGCTACACCGCTCCTATCCCAACGACATGTAAATACACACTGAGACTGAATGACTGAATTTCCTCGCCAAACTACCCTTCGATTTCCAGTATTTTGACAATCCTTCCAATTTCCCATGATAATAAAAGTAACCAAGGTATATTTTATCGCATAGAGTTACAGAACACAACTTCTTTCCACATGCGATATACGGTGGAATTTTGTGTTCCAAAGTTTTCGATGCGAAGAGTTATCGCATGAGTTACAGAACATGGGCACTGGTTACATAATCAGAATGAGGTTTTAAGTTTCGCACGTAGATGGGAGACAAACCTGACTCTACATGAATAGCGTAGGTCGGAGTCGCATTTGGTAGCCGGAATAGACGCTTGAAAAAGAATCTTTGGACTGCCTCAAATTCTTCGAGGGGGCTCACACCAAAGGCCTGCACACCATAGCACATACAAGTATTAACTGTAGCGTTAAACACTTGGTACTTCGAAGAAAGGTCAATGTTTTGATTGGCGAAGAACTTCGGCCACATCATGTTGAGTGCCAGTTTGGCTTCAATACTTTTTTCTCTGGCATGCTTGTTAAAGTTTAGATTATACGACAACAAAACGCCCAGGTACTTGAATTCACGAACTACCTCAATTTGTTCGTTGTTAAGGCGCCAAGTTCCTACCCCAGGACGTCTTCTCTGCCGGTTCTCAAATACCATGACCTTGGTTTTTGCGACGTTGATATGGAGATCCCAAGTTTTACAGTAGGTTTGCAATCTATTAATTGGCAGTTGCAAAGAAGAAGGATTTTCCGCCAGTAACACTATTTCATCAGCGTACAGAAGTACTTTTATGTGATTGCCCGCAAAGTTAACGCCACCCGGAAGAATATCAGATATTGCATCAATGTACAACGCGAATAAAATTGGGCTTAATATGCAGCCCTGAGGAACGCCTGCAGATGTCTCAAACCATTCGGACAGGTTCGACCCATTCCACACAGCTGCGCAAGATGACGAAAGAAATTTGGCATACAACATTAAGAACTTTCTTGACACTCCAAGGGATGCCAGTTTATAAATTAAAGCTTGCCTGTTAACTGTATCCAACGCTGCTTTAAAATCTACAAAGCACACAAAAACTTTCTTATTATTTTCAATATATTTTCTAGCGATGCTAGTCAGCGTGAAAATATGATCAACGGTGGAGAAACCAGCCCGAAAACCAGCTTGATACATGCTGAGGCGATTATTATCCTCTATCCACCTGGAAAGTCTTGTGTATAAGATCGAAGCAAAAATCTTTCTTAGAGAATTAAGAATAGAGATGCCTCTGTAGTTTTCTGGTCGACTCACATCACCTTTTTTGAAAATAGGAAAAATAAGCGCTTTGGTAAAGCATGTTGGTACACAAGCGCTGTTGTATATTAAATTGAAAAAATCCACAATATAAGTCTCGAGTTGGTCTGTTCCGTTTTTAAAAAAATCAATTGGAATAACATCGCACCCCGGAGCTTTGTTGTTTTTCATAGCCTGCAAGGAAGCTTTAAGTTCTCCTAAAGAAATCGGGCAGTCAAGTTCAGATACCATTGTGTTTGGTAATGCAAAGCTAAAACTGTGAAGACCCTCCTCCGCTGATAGCAGTGTTTTAAAATGAGCAGCTAACGTATCAGCTTCGAAAGAAATCTTCACAGTTCGAATGCACCCTCCCAATTCCTGAACATTATTCCAGAATTCTTTTGAGTTTTTGGACTGTTGTAACCTAGTTGCAAGACTTTTGAGGTAACTAGCTTTTTTCTGATAGCATAACTGTTTAAATTCCTTATTGGCGCGCAGGTACAACGATTTGAAGGCAAAAGAGTTTGTAGCTCTTAAAAATGTTAAGAACTTAAAAGAGAGTTTTCGTAAGTTGCTAAATTCTCTATCGAACCATTTGCTTTTAGGAGTGAACGAACGGGTGTTGTTCACAGGAGGAGCCGAAGCGTGGATTACCCTTGTAATACTGTCACCAATCATATCAATGTCGCTCTCAGGTTGCAGTGGGAGAGCATTACAATGGTGATTCAAAAGATTTTTGTACCGATAAACTCTACTTTCGACCCACTTAAGTTTGGGGAGACTAACTGGGATTCTCTGACGGGTATTCTCAACGAGATGGAATTGTACATCTAGTGGTAAGTGCGCTGAGAAACTGGCTATGGGCACCTGCAGATCATCAACCACGTTCAACCAATCTCCCGAGATCGCACAAAGGTCTATGACCGATTGACCTTGGCCGCTAATAAACGTCAGTTCGCCGCTCACATCACCATTTGCTACCCCATTCAGCACATACAACCCGAAATCCATAACTAATTCCGTCAGAAGCCTACCTTCCCTATTGAAGGTTTGATCTTTCGAATTTCTATTTGTGCTGAATGAAGTAAATAAACTATAAGCAGGAGAGTTTTGAAAATTGCCAATTCGAGCATTAAAATCACCGATTATCATAATATTTTCCAAGGAAGAATCGTTAAGAAAGCCACGTAAATTGTCGAAATCGTTTTGCCAGTTATTGCAATTGAGGTAGACAGGTACAATATTTAATTTAAATTGACTGTTTAAAATTTCAACAACAAGCCTATCTCTCATACGTTTAACATCAACGAAATAGTTGTATTTAAATTTCACTCCATGTACATTTGACCTAATTGCTGGAACAAATTTTAACTTAAAATCTTTAAAATATTTATGGAAATCATCTTCCATTTTTATACCCTATTCTAAGGGTATATTAATTTTGACGCATAGTTTTTAACATACCTTAATATTGCCCGTAGACCCCTAAAAGTTACTATATATATGATCAGCATCGATAGTAATGTCGATCTAGCCATGTCCGTCCGTCCGTCCGTCTGTCGGCAAAAATTAGGCCTTTAAACTGGACCTAGAGAGCTGAAATTTTAATCTAGGGTCCCGAAATAATCAAGTTTACGAATTTTTGAAATCCGCCCACAGACACGCCAACAAACTCAAAAAAACAAAATTTTGGAAAAAATCGAATTTTGAGCTAGAAAACTGAAATTTTTTGTATATGATCTATGACTCCTAAAACTGCACGGGATAAAAAATGTTCAAAATCCTCCCACTGGCACGCCCACAAATAAATAAAATAATTTTTTATACCCTATTCTAAGGGTATATTAATTTTTGAAAATCCAAAGTTTGAGCTAGGGAGTTGAAATTTATAATATATACTCTCTATGGGAACTTTATGCTCATGTGTAAATATTTTCAAAATCCGGCCACTGACACGCCCACAATTAATTTTTTATTTTTTTTTGAAAATTCAAGGTTTGAGCTAGGGAGCTGAAATTTATAATATATACTCCCTAGGGGCCCTTTATTCTCATGTGTTATTTTTTTTTTTAAATCGGCCTACTGACACGCCCACAATTAAATAAAACAATTTTATTGAACCACCCAAGTTTGAGCTAGGGAGCGTTTTTATACCCTATTCTAAGGGTATATTAATTTTGACGCATAGTTTGTAACATACCTTAATATTGCCCGTAGACCCCTAAAAGTTACTATATTTATGATCAGCATCGATAGCAATGTCGATCTAGCCATGTCCGTCCGTCCGTCCGTCCGTCTGTCGGCAAAAATTAGGCCTTTAAACTGGGCCTAGAGAGCTGAAATTTTAACCATATACTCTCTAGGGTCCCGAAATAATCAAGTTTAAGAATTTTTAAAATCCGCCCACAGACACGCCCACAAACTCAAAAAAACAAAATTTTGGAAAAAATCGAATTTTGAGCTAGAAAGCTGAATTTGTTTGTATATGATCTATGACTCCTAAAACTGCTCGGGATAAAAATTTTTCAAAATCCTCCCACTGACACGCCCACAAATAAATAAAATAATTTTTGTATACCCTATTCTTAGGGTATATTAATTTTTGAAAATCCAAAGTTTGAGCTAGGGAGTTGAAATTTATAATATATACTCGCTAGGGGCCCTTTATTCTCATGTGTTATTTTTTTTTAAATCCGCCTACTGACACGACCACAATTAAATAAAACAATTTTATTGAACCACCCAAGTTTGAGCTAGGGAGCGTTTTTATACCCTATTCTAAGGGTATATTAATTTTGACGCATAGTTTGTAACATACCTTAATATTGCCCGTAGACCCCTAAAAGTTACTATATTTATGATCAGCATCGATAGCAATGTCGATCTAGCCATGTCCGTCCGTCCGTCCGTCTGTCGGGTCCCGATATAATCAAGTTTACGAATTTTTGAAATCCGCCCACAGACACGCCCACAAACTCAAAAAAACAAAATTTTGGAAAAAATCGAATTTTGAGCTAGAAAGCTGACATTTTTTATATATGATCTATGACTCCCAAAACTGCTCGGGATAAAAAATTTTCAAAATCCGCATACTGACACGCCCACAAATAAATAAAACAATCTTTTTATACCCTATTCTAAGGGTACCTATATTAATTTTTGAAAATCCAAAGTTTGAGCTAGGGAGCTGAAATTTATAATATATACTCTCTATGGGCCCTTTATGCTCATGTGTAAATATTTTTAAAATCCGCCCACTTACGCCCACAATTATTTTTTTTTTTTTTTTAAATTCAAAGTTTGAGCTAGGGAGCTGAAATTTATAATATATACTCTCTAGGGGCCCTTTATTCTCATGTGTTAATTTTTTTTTAAATCGGCATACTGACACGCCCACAATTAAATAAAACAATTTTATTGAAACACCCAAGTTTGAGCTAGGGAGCGTTTTTTTTTGATAAAATCCTTTAAATGTTATATAACAAAATATGTAGAGCGTTCTTAACAATTCAACCATACTTAGACTTTCGGCACGCCGACTTATGAGGGATAGGAATAAGAATAGGGTATCCAACAGTTCGCCCAAGCGGAGTGTAGCCCGTCCCTATGTTTTTTTTGATAAAATCCTTTAAATGTTATATAAAAAAATATGTAGAGCGTTCTTAACAATTCAACCATACTTAGACTTTTGTCACGCCCACTTATGAGGGATAGGAATAAGAATAGGGTATCCAACAGTTCGCCCAAACGGACTGTAGCCCGTCCCTATGTTTTCTTCTAAAAAAGTCTCGATAAGTATTATTATATCAAACTTTAAGACGTATTTAAAAAAGTCTGGTTGCAAAAGTTTAGTTTTTAGGCCAGAAATATTATAGGAGAGTATTGATAAATTAATAGTGTATAATAATATTTTGGCAGACGGCATTATTTTCCTATTGTGTTATCGACTTAAGAATATGCGAAGATTCGCGGGCAAGTGACGTCAGGTGAGAGACCGATGGTGCTTGCTTATCAGCCGCAGCTAACTTCACTCCCTCGCGGCAGTCAAAATAATCACGTGAAATGTCACCAAACAAGTTGTTGACAAAATGCAGCTCTGCCGGAGAGTTGACAACCAGACCACGCGCGAACTTGTATACAAACATTTTGTTGTTTATTTGCATTTTGTCGCTTTTAATTGTGATTTTTGCTTCGGGATTAGTTTCAGA
Organism: Portevinia maculata; assembly: GCA_949715645.1. NCBI lineage: Eukaryota > Metazoa > Arthropoda > Insecta > Diptera > Syrphidae > Portevinia > Portevinia maculata. The sequence goes on along the minus strand of OX454528.1, from coordinate 43,177,507 downwards.
GAGTTTGTTTTTGATTTCGAATAGTGTCTGCTTTTTTTGCCGGTACAATAGTGTCTGCTCTCGGGAAATACTAACGGCAGTACCTTTGAGTTGATAGGCGACAGACATTATTTTTTCCACCTCATCTGGCGAGTGCAATTCTAAAAAGACAGTGCTCCTCTGTGCGTGAGTGTTTTTTATTATCCGTGCCTTTTTAAAGTGAATATCTTCACCTTCTTGTAACTTGAGAAGCCCACGGCAAGTTTGTTTGGCTACTTCAACTCCGTCGGTTTCTCTGTCTAGAGGAAGGTGTACCACCATACAGTTTTCATTTGTTTTCCGCGAGATAATTTCAATTTGAGACTCTAGGAGCTCACACCGCTCCGTCATGGCATTTAGTTTTTGGCACAGTTGTGAGTTGGCCGTACGTAAAGCATCCAACTCGATAGCTAGAGATGCAAAATCGTGTTTAGTTGCCAAATCTTTTATTTGGTCTGCGATCAAGTCACTGAGGAGATTTTTAAATTCGGCTATAGACATATCTCCGACTGCCATCTTGTGTTGTGGATATGAGCTATGCTTCTTGTTAGTGTAATTAGGCTCTGGTGAAGTGTCAGTTATTGTTCTTTTGTTGCCGTTCATAGAGGGATCCCGTTTACTTTTAGCGAAAGTTGAATTTTGCAAATTTTTAGACTTAAAATACTTCCTACCTTGGAAATTCAGGTGAGATTTTTTTTTTGTGTTTGACTTGAGCAAGTTTTCTTTTAAATTTAGCTAAAAACTGTGCAGAATTTGAAAAACTGATTAGGAGCTTACACTTTTATTACACTTCACAGTGACAGTTGAAATGGCCACTTTATTTCTTGGACGTTAGTTAGAAAGGAAAAAAAATGACTGAAGGTAAACTCAATGACATAAAGGTCAAACAGGGTATTATGGCCTGAAGGGCAAATGAAAGTTAAGTGACCGGCGTGACCCGCTATGGCGTCGCCCGGAATACCAAAACTGGTTGAAAGGGTCGGGTGTCTCGAACTTTTCCCGGGAAAATTCGTGTCAGAATCCTACCAGACTTTCACACTACAAATGCCTACACAAACGAACTACGCTAATATTCACTATTTATCAAATCACTCAACGTATCTTTGTTTCGACGTCCTACTCCTAGTCCTTTTTTTTCTATCCAACTCTCCTCCTATTTATCCTCCTCCTGACGTTCCTCGCTGTGATCTCCAGATAATTCCTCTACTGCAACTCCCGTCTCAATTTCAAATTTTATTCTTTACTTTTCTCTGTACTTTTTAACCTCAACTTTTTATTTTTGTCTTTAGTTTTTATCGCACACTTTAAACAAGAACTGTTGTCCAAACCTGACTAACTCATTAGCTGGTCAACCAAGAAGTGATCTTCCAGAACTTTCATTATTCCAGTTTGGCCAACTCTCATTTCTCACACACTCGCACACACATTAGTAGTGGAATCCCACTCATGGCGTGCAATGGACGTCCGCCTATGTGTTGGTGGTTGTCCGCCATATTCCACTACCTTCAGTCGCTCAGCGAGTCAACGGCAGCCCACATTCAACGGCACCAGAGCGTTTTCGCCAAGGTGTGCGCGAGTCTACACGTTACCCCCTCGCTTATCTTCCTGTCACTCAATACATTCTCTTTTACCCCAACGATCCACCACTGGAAAGTCGGATTATTGGATTGTTTGACCGACCTGGAACAATATTCTTGTCAATTCACAATCTAATCTCTATTTGACATTTCTCGTAAGAGTTTTGTCAAAGTGCGAAATAAAAACAATAATACGAACGTTGTTAAAATCCCCTTAAATCGGTGAAAATAAAATGAAAACATAGGGACGGGCTACAGTCTGCTTGGGCGAACTGTTGAATACCCTATTCCTATTCCTATTCCGCATCAAGTAGGCGTGACAAAAGTCTGAGAATGGTTGAATTGTTAAGAGTCGCTCTACATATTTTTATTTTGTACAACATTTAAAATATTTTATCGAAAAAAACGAAGCTTTTGTAAAAACAACGCCCCTTAGTAATTTTCGTGGCAGAAAAATGTATAGACTTCGAGTCGAGTCTCAGGCATTACTACACTCTGTTTATTTTGTATTTGCAGTAAAGGGAACATAGGATATTTGCATTTCACTGTGACGTTTACGGATTTCAATAAGCTATCTCCATTTAGCTTTTACACGGTTGCCTTAGTAAGCATTAAAATGTACCCAACTCTTTATTAAGAATTTAAAGTCATTTTGACATGTTGACCGAAATAAGTTGAATCTATATTTTTCCACACCACCAAGAGGTAAGATATCAGGCGCGTTTTTTTAAGGTGCCGTGAAATAAGGTAATACGAAATAAGGCCACATTTAAAAATATATGGCCTTATTTCACTTTATGAAAGCGAAATAAGGCAATATTTTCAAAAAATGGCATTATTTCGAAAGGCCTTATTTCACGGCACCTACAAGGGTATGCCCCGTAGGCCTAATCCCTTTTAAGGTAACATAATAAAAAGGAATAAGTTACCTAAAAAATTTATTAAAAAATTACAATTAAAAGTGCTGCAATTATTTGAGATGCAATATTGTTTACTAAGGGTTTTTAGTTTAGCTAAAACAAAGAAAGAAAAAAGCAAGAATAAAAGGAATATCATTTTAATAGTGATGGTAGAAAAAGTAATTTGATCAGACTTCAGACCCTTTAAAAGAATTGGTGTCAATCAATGAACACATTACGATCGTTTTTGGCATGTGAGACAAATCGAGTGAGCAACTTCCAATCACAACCTCCATAATACATCATATTGAATACAAAGTCGAAATTAGGACTGAATAAATACAACTATAGCATCATGGTAGCTGAAAACAGTTTCGTATGTTTTTGCAAATATAGTGTCTTGGAAGTTGCTAAAAGCCCAATCTATCTGTGTCAATCCTGATGTCGTGGCACATCTGGAAGGGAGAAGTGATTACAGATTCTTATTCCGCAGAAAGTAGCTTATCAACTCATTACATGCAATACCATTTAAGTCTATATTAAAATCACCTAAAACAACTAACTCTTCCATTTGATACTCATCAAACAGTTTCTTAATTTCTGATTTTAGGGCACGTTTAGGAAAGTTACCGTGTCTATAAACAACTAAATAGTGGATGTGCTTAAATTTGAAAAGGATATACTGTAAAATTGTCGCCTTTTGAAGATTAAGGTTGTTTATTTTCAGAATGCTTATTTCATTGCAAATTCCAGATTTGGCGTATCACATAATACCATTTCTTCCCCTCTGAACAGTACCTGTTCCATCGATTCGTGCAAATACTTCAAAACCCTCAATTAAATACGATTCTGATGGTATTGTCCAAGTTTCCACAAAGCAAAGAATTTGTGACATCAGTAAGATTTCGTCAGACTTGATATCAAGGTAATGAGCGTTTAGGCTTTGTACGTTTTGGTATGCAATAATGAGCCGATCTATGGAGTTACACATGTGGTCGTGAGATGTCTGTAATGCCTTCTCATTGCAAAGAGAATTCAACTCGATTTGAACTGGGTCTGATGACGAAAATGGCTTAGGAGGTTTAAAACTCCCAACTATATACAGCCCTTCAGCAGATGTTGCTCTGCTGCATGCTACATACATGGATGCACGGCTCATTCCCGGACGTAAGTGTACCGCTACTGTGTTATAAGTAGCTCCTTGGCTTTTATGAATAGTTATGCCTTCCGCAGGTACTACTGGAAATTGAAGCCTCTCAATTGAAATGTGTTGATTTCTGCGATATTGGAAAACTTTTGAAATCTTTCCAATAGAAGTCCATTTTGGTTCCCGGGAATGAGATCGTTTTAATCTTCCTAAGGATCCAACCGTTTCATCTTCAAACAAAAACCAAACCCTTTCTGGAATTGAGATATTTTCTCTGTTAGTAATAAAGTCAATATCAACTAATTTCCCAGTTGCTCCGTTTACCAAGCCATCGGAAGTATTTATGTTTGAAGTAATCATGTACTTTGCACCAGTTTTTAGAAGCGGACTGTAGCCCGTCCCTATGTTTTCTTCTAAAAAAGTCTCGATAAGTATTATTATATCAAACTTTAAGACGTATTTAAAAAAGTCTGGTTGCAAAAGTTTAGTTTTTAGGCCAGAAATATTATAGGAGAGTATTGATAAATTAATAGTGTATAATAATATTTTGGCAGACGGCATTATTTTCCTATTGTGTTATCGACTTAAGAATATGCGAAGATTCGCGGGCAAGTGACGTCAGGTGAGAGACCGATGGTGCTTGCTTATCAGCCGCAGCTAACTTCACTCCCTCGCGGCAGTCAAAATAATCACGTGAAATGTCACAAAACAAGTTGTTGACAAAATGCAGCTCTGCCGGGGAGTTGACAACCAGACCACGCGCGAACTTGTATACAAACATTTTGTTGTTTATTTGCATTTTGTCGCTTTTAATTGTGATTTTTGCTTCGGGATTAGTTTCAGAGAGTTTGTTTTTGATTTCGAATAGTGTCTGCTTTTTTGCCGGTACAATAGTGTCTGCTCTCGGGAAATACTAACGGCAGTACCTTTGAGTTGATAGGCGACAGACATTATTTTTTCCACCTCATCTGGCGAGTGCAATTCTAAAAAGACAGTGCTCCTCTGTGCGTGAGTGTTTTTTATTATCCGTGCCTTTTTAAAGTGAATATCTTCACCTTCTTGTAACTTGAGAAGCCCACGGCAAGTTTGTTTGGCTACTTCAACTCCGTCGGTTTCTCTGTCTAGAGGAAGGTGTACCACCGTACAGTTTTCATTTGTTTTCCGCGAGATAATTTCAATTTGAGACTCTAGGAGCTCACACCGCTCCGTCATGGCATTTAGTTTTTGGCACAGTTGTGAGTTGGCCGTACGTAAAGCATCCAACTCGATAGCTAGAGATGCAAAATCGTGTTTAGTTGCCAAATCTTTTATTTGGTCTGCGATCAAGTCACTGAGGAGATTTTTAAATTCGGCTATAGACATATCTCCGACTGCCATCTTGTGTTGTGGATATGAGCTATGCTTCTTGTTAGTGTAATTAGGCTCTGGTGAAGTGTCAGTTATTGTTCTTTTGTTGCCGTTCATAGAGGGATCCCGTTTACTTTTAGCGAAAGTTGAATTTTGCAAATTTTTAGACTTAAAATACTTCCTACCTTGGAAATTCAGGTGAGATTTTTTTTTGTGTTTGACTTGAGCAAGTTTTCTTTTAAATTTAGCTAAAAACTGTGCAGAATTTGAAAAACTGATTAGGAGCTTACACTTTTATTACACTTCACAGTGACAGTTGAAATGGCCACTTTATTTCTTGGACGTTAGTTAGAAAGGAAAAAAAATTACTGAAGGTAAACTCAATGACATAAAGGTCAAACAGGGTATTATGGCCTGAAGGGCAAATGAAAGTTAAGTGACCGGCGTGACCCGCTATGGCGTCGCCCGGAATACCAAAACTGGTTGAAAGGGTCGGGTGTCTCGAACTTTTCCCGGGAAAATTCGTGTCAGAATCCTACCAGACTTTCACACTACAAATGCCTACACAAACGAACTACGCTAATATTCACTATTTATCAAATCACTCTACGTATCTTTGTTTCGACGTCCTACTCCTAGTCCTTTTTTTTCTATCCAACTCTCCTCCTATTTATCCTCCTCCTGACGTTCCTCGCTGTGATCTCCAGATAATTCCTCTACTGCAACTCCCGTCTCAATTTCAAATTTTATTCTTTACTTTTCTCTGTACTTTTTAACTTCAACTATTTATTTTTGTCTTTAGTTTTTATCGCACACTTTAAACAAGAACTGTTGTCCAAACCTGACTAACTCATTAGCTGGTCAACCAAGAAGTGATCTTCCAGAACTTTCATTATTCCAGTTTGGCCAACTCTCATTTCTCACACACTCGCACACACATTAGTAGTGGAATCCCACTCATGGCGTGCAATGGACGTCCGCCTATGTGTTGGTGGTTGTCCGCCATATTCCACTACCTTCAGTCGCTCAGCGAGTCAACGGCAGCCCACATTCAACGGCACCAGAGCGTTTTCGCCAAGGTGTGCGCGAGTCTACACGTTACCCCCTCGCTTATCTTCCTGTCACTCAATACATTCTCTTTTACCCCAACGATCCACCACTGGAAAGTCGGATTATTGGATTGTTTGACCGACCTGGAACAATATTCTTGTCAATTCACAATCTAATCTCTATTTGACATTTCTCGTATGAGTTTTGTCAAAGTGCGAAATAAAAACAATAATACGAACGTTGTTAAAATCCCCTTAAATCGGTGAAAATAAAATGAAAACATAGGGACGGGCTACAGTCTGCTTGGGCGAACTGTTGAATACCCTATTCCTATTCCTATTCCGCATCAAGTAGGCGTGACAAAAGTCTGAGAATGGTTGAATTGTTAAGAGTCGCTCTACATATTTTTATTTTGTACAACATTTAAAATATTTTATCGAAAAAAACGAAGCTTTTGTAAAAACAACGCCCCTTAGTAATTTTCGTGGCAGAAAAATGTATAGACTTCGAGTCGAGTCTCAGGCATTACTACACTCTGTTTATTTTGTATTTGCAGTAAAGGGAACATAGGATATTTGCATTTCACTGTGACGTTTACGGATTTCAATAAGCTATCTCCATTTAGCTTTTACACGGTTGCCTTAGTAAGCATTAAAATGTACCCAACTCTTTATTAAGAATTTAAAGTCATTTTGACATGTTGACCGAAATAAGTTGAATCTATCTTTTTCCACACCACCAAGAGGTAAGATATCAGGCGCGTTTTTTTAAGGTGCCGTGAAATAAGGTAATACGAAATAAGGCCACATTTAAAAATATATGGCCTTATTTCACTTTATGAAAGCGAAATAAGGCAATATTTTCAAAAAATGGCATTATTTCGAAAGGCCTTATTTCACGGCACCTACAAGGGTATGCCCCGTAGGCCTAATCCCTTTTAAGGTAACATAATAAAAAGGAATAAGTTACCTAAAAAATTTATTAAAAAATTACAATTAAAAGTGCTGCAATTATTTGAGATGCAATATTGTTTACTAAGGGTTTTTAGTTTAGCTAAAACAAACAAAGAAAAAAGCAAGAATAAAAGGAATATCATTCTAATAGTGATGGTAGAAAAAGTAATTTGATCAGACTTCAGACCCTTTAAAAGAATTGGTGTCAATCAATGAACACATTACGATCGTTTTTGGCATGTGAGACAAATCGAGTGAGCAACTTCCAATCACAACCTCCATAATACATCATATTGAATACAAAGTCGAAATTAGGACTGAATAAATACAACTATAGCATCATGGTAGCTGAAAACAGTTTCGTATGTTTTTGCAAATATAGTGTCTTGGAAGTTGCTAAAAGCCCAATCTATCTGTGTCAATCCTGATGTCGTGGCACATCTGGAAGGGAGAAGTGATTGCAGATTCTTATTCCGCAGAAAGTAGCTTATCAACTCATTACATGCAATACCATTTAAGTCTATATTAAAATCACCTAAAACAACTAACTTTTCCATTTGATACTCATCAAACAGTTTCTTAATTTCTGATTTTAGGGCACGTTTAGGAAAGTTACCGTGTCTATAAACAACTAAATAGTGGATGTGCTTAAATTTGAAAAGGATATACTGTAAAATTGTCGCCTTTTGAAGATTAAGGTTGTTTATTTTCAGAATGCTTATTTCATTGCAAATTCCAGATTTGGCGTATCACATAATACCATTTCTTCCCCTCTGAACAGTACCTGTTCCATCGATTCGTGCAAATACTTCAAAACCCTCAATTAAATACGATTCTGATGGTATTGTCCAAGTTTCCACAAAGCAAAGAATTTGTGACATCAGTAAGATTTCGTCAGACTTGATATCAAGGTAATGAGCGTTTAGGCTTTGTACGTTTTGGTATGCAATAATGAGCCGATCTATGGAGTTACACATGTGGTCGTGAGATGTCTGTAATGCCTTCTCATTGCAAAGAGAATTCAACTCGATTTGAACTGGGTCTGATGACGAAAATGGCTTAGGAGGTTTAAAACTCCCAACTATATACAGCCCTTCAGCAGATGTTGCTCTGCTGCATGCTACATACATGGATGCACGGCTCATTCCCGGACGTAAGTGTACCGCTACTGTGTTATAAGTAGCTCCTTGGCTTTTATGAATAGTTATGCCTTCCGCAGGTACTACTGGAAATTGAAGCCTCTCAATTGAAATGTGTTGATTTCTGCGATATTGGAAAACTTTTGAAATCTTTCCAATAGAAGTCCATTTTGGTTACCGGGAATGAGATCGTTTTAATCTTCCTAAGGATCCAACCGTTTCATCTTCAAACAAAAACCAAACCCTTTCTGGAATTGAGATATTTTCTCTGTTAGTAATAAAGTCAATATCAACTAATTTCCCAGTTGCTCAGTTTACCAAGCCATCGGAAGTATTTATGTTTGAAGTAATCATGTACTTTGCACCAGTTTTTAGAAGTAACTTAGCTGGAAGTCCCTGTGTTTCGGAAGTTTTAAATCCCTGTACGGATCGAAGAATATTTGCTTTCTTACTATCAGAAGTAGGTCCTTTAACTCTATCAGTTGCATTAACATTAAATTCAGGTGAGGGTAACTCTCTCAGCTTTAAGCAATTATACTCATCTGCTTCTGCATTTGACCAAAATAGGTGAACTGCCTCCGATGGAATATCCATAAGATATGTCACGATTCGTTGCCTTATAAGATGAATGTCTTCCTCCGTCATTTGACCCGTGGCCATGTTATTGAGTGCAATAGAAAACACCCGATCGTTTCGTTGCCGCATTATTTCTGTGAGTTCAAAATATTTAAACGCATCCCATAGAGGTGTACCAGCTATTACTGCATACGGATCGGCTGGATTAGGAGCAAAAACCCAGCGATCGCCTACTGAAGGTAATTGTTTAAGATCCCCAAATACAACCACGGAAATGCCCCCAAAAGCTAATCGAGTTTTAAAAGAGCATCTAAATTGGCAAACATTCTTGCTCCGACCATGGAAATCTCATCTAAGATAAGCAGTTTCAAAGCAATTAATTTTGAGAAAAGGGAATTGGCAATATCGCAACTCAGGGGCACCAACTGTCCAGATGATTGATTAACTGGTAAGGCGAATACTGAGTGAAGAGTAAGTCCATTGATGCCAAATGCTGCTTTACCGGTCGGAGCACAAAGTAGTACTTTAACTAGATTCGGATCAGCTCCAGGAATGTCATTTTGTCGCTTCGTTATGACTTGAAAAATAGTTGATATGAGTCTACTCTTGCCAACGCCTGCACCACCCCCCACAAATTCACAAAATTTGATATTTTCTTTGATGCTATGAAGAACATGCTGTAAGTACACTCTCTGTTTGAAATTAAGCCCTTGAATTTTACTCAACAGTTCTTCTTGTGGGATAAGATGGGGCGTTTTTATTACTCTCACCTCATCTCCTGGATTATCAGCAACAACATTTTCATTAGGATTCACCTCGGGAACTGCAAATACAGCGAATTCTTCATCGAAGTTTTCCTCCTGCAGCGGTGGATGTTGATCATCATAAATCTTAGCCATTACTTCATCTAACATATTTTGATCACGAAAAGCTTCATATTTATTCTTGTTAGATTGGATAAGTTCGAGGTTTGTCTGAAACATAGTCTCAATATTGCCGGATAGAATATCTTGTTCTTCATTTCTCCAGGGCACAAATAGCATTATATGTTCTCTCAAGAATTCATTGCAATCATTTTCGATGCGAAACCGTCTGTAGCGGATTACGTGGGGCTGAATTCGCTTATGAATATATCCACTTTCATCTTTTAAACGAAGTGGCTGATTTGGATTGATTGCAAAATTATCCTCTGGTTCATCCTCATTTTCTGCTCTTACAACTACAGTTTTGGAAAAATTGTACATAGAAGCAAAATCCGCTAGACACAAGCTCTCAAGTGAATCTGGGCGCTGGGTATAATGATCAATTAAATTTGGAATAAATATATCTGCGGAATCAGCGTTCAGTTGTTGAAGTTCTTGGGTAGACTTCACCATTCTCACGCGTTGTTCTGGTCTAGATGTATTAATGTATACATCGGCGTCACTGCACTTTGACATAGGTATGCCTAAAACGCTATATGCTGCCTCTTGAGCCGAAATTTCTGAGCCTGAAATAAAACGATTGCCCAAGTGCTGCAATTTTTGCTTGATGGTGAAATTTCCATTTGCGATTTCTTACATAGCCTCCCGCAATAATTTTGACACACCACGACTGGACTTATTGATGTAGTTTAAAATATATCCTACGCAAGCATATGCATCTAATATAAACTGAATGTCCATATTTGCTGTATGCATTCCCAAAATAGCAGGACTATAAACATTCAGCATTCGGCCTACAAACTTTCTTTTGAGAAAGAGGGAAGGTTTCTTTAGACTACATCTGATACTCAGAATATATTGTTCTTTTGTTATTCTTAGCTTAGTAATAAATTCAGAAAAACTTAAATCTTCTGTCGATGGAGAATTAATAAACAGTTCAATCATGTCCAAAGTCCTTTTTAACGCATTCATATCAGAATTCGCTTGTTCCTCTTCCTTGAATGGTTTCAAAATAAGCGTTTCTTCCATTGGAAAATAAGGCATTCCATAGCGACATACTGAGGCGTTTCTCACATTTCTCCTGCATGATCGGGCTTGTGAGTGGCGCTGGTAAACAATGAAATCCTTTAACTCCTGATTTCCTCCGTCGGTTGAACAATACTTGTTAATGAAATCCTGGGCTGCTTTAATGCTGTCTTCATTCTCCAAATCCAGCTTCGGTGGATCTTTTAACCAATATATACCATGGACATGCGGGGAACCTCTTTGCTGAAATTCAATTCTGTAGTAATAGCGCTCCACATTATTATCACCAAAAATTCCTCCAGGTATTTTGAATAATTTAAATAGTGTTCTAAAGCGATGGTCAAAGTAACGGGAACATGTCACTGGGTCTGCTCTTATTAGCCGGGATTTTTGGGAAAACTCCATAGACTCTCCTTCATCCATCGTTATATCGTTTTTATCCACAACCTTAGCTAGAATCACTATGAGTTCCTGCCATTTTGTTTCTGCAGCCGAAAGCGTTATAAAGAACGTTGGTAGGCCGAATTGCCTTATCATTGTCATGGTTTTTTTTTCAGACTCCCAGTTAGCTGGTGATGACCTTATGCCTTTAAGAACATGGTAGCCATCGTCATGTTGCACTAAATTGTTGACATACGATTCGGTTAACATATTCTCTGCAGTATTTATATTTTCTCGCCCAGCTTTTTTGCGTAAACAAATTGAAATTGCATTTCGAATACTCAGAAGTTCGTATTTTTTGTACATATACAGCAATTTATCTACGGTTGCACAACGCCTGTCATATCACCTTAATTCAGATCGAGCGATTTTGCTGTATGACATTTGCGGACATCTTCTGGCTTGCCCACAAAAAATACTGGGAAAGGAAATCTCTTCCGAATGTCGATCAAAGATCATATCCAGTGGTCGTCGCCCTTCGCCCGGAGCAATTGCGATTTGATCTGTTGACACATTTTCTATTGGAACATTATTAAGTAAAGTCTCTTGTCCTCCAGGATTTAAATTCTCCGGTGCTAACAGGTCGTCCTCAACTATTTCTGCCTCACCTCTATTCTCCAAAAGTTCTTGCACAACAGCGCGATCTGCTTCCGCTGCAATAAAAGGAACTTCATCAGCGTTTTGCATTTCCGTCATCCAGTTTTGTGCCAATGTAACATTTTCCTCTAAGTATAGAGGTGTTGTTAGCAAGTATTGAATTGCACTATACACTTTGGCGGGACGAATAGTTTCGCTCATAAAGCTATGAGCGTTTGCTATTCTACGTTTCAAATGTAGTTGAATCACATGCGTTTGATCGAAGGAACGCGGAAGCGCAGAAATATTGTCATTTACAGTAAGTGGTATATTAACTACTGCACCTTTTAACCCACACTGTCTATCACATCCAAGAGACCTAATTTGCATAAAAGGTATTCGTGGAGCTACAAGACGTTTTTCTAAACATGTCAAGTCCCTTAAACATTCAGGTATTACTGGAAACTCGAGACCATTTGTTAGGCAGATATTGGGTACTTTACCTTTAGAAATTTGGGTCTTACAATATGAACAAAAGGAAAGTTTATCAGAATCGGATGGGATTTGAGTTGCCAAGCAAAATACTTTACTTGAGAATTCTGTGGAAACAGTTCTTTCAATTATAGATCTTTTTAAGGTTTTTATTTGTGTCTTGAACCAAAGTCCCCCGCAACAGATACAGACTTCTGTGGGCCCTTGTCGTACAGTGGTATTATATTCACGAAGGTAGCGCTGTCTTCGAGTTCTTGTAGCTAGAAGTAAATGTTCATTGTATTCATCTGGAGACATGTTTCGACGAGTCTCTTGATTTCTTTGTGATTGTCGAAGAATCTCAATTACCCTGTTGGTTGGGTCAACTCGATGAAGGCGAACTCTTAGAGTCGAATGCATGCAATTTTCTTCCTGATTCCGGAGACTTTGACTACGTGATTGTCTTCTTAACTGGGAGTTCCTCATTTGCTCCATGTATCGAATTTCTGGGTTTTGGCGTGTTGCTTCATGCTCCCGTGTGTTTTGTACTTGTTCCATTTCCCTATATTCTGCATTCTCCCTTCGTGTTTCATGTTCCTGAGTGTTGCGTTCCTGTTCACGTGCCCTGTATGGGGAGTTCTCACGTCGCATTCTATGTTCCTGGGTGTTGCGTTCCTGTTCACGTGCCCTGTATGGAGAGTTCACTCGTCGCATTTCATGTTCATGAGTGTTGCGTTCCTGTTCACGAGCCCTGTATGGAGAGTTCACGCGTCGCATTTCATGTTCCCGAGTGTTGCGTTCCTGTTCACGTGCCCTGTATAGAGAGTTCTCGCGTCGCATTTCATGTTCCTGGGTGTTGCGTTCCTGTTCTCGTGCCCTGTATGGAGAGTTCTCGCGTCGCATTTCATGTTCCCGGGTGTTGCGTTCCTGTTCTCGTGCCCTGTATGGAGAGTTCTCGCGTCGCATTTCGTGTTCCTGAGTGTTGCGTTCCAGTTCACGTGCCCTGTATGGGGAGTTCTCACGTCGCATTCTATGTTCCTGGGTGTTGCGTTCCTGTTCACGTGCCCTGTATGGAGAGTTCACTCGTCGCATTTCATGTTCATGGGTGTTGCGTTCCTGTTCACGTGCCCTGTATGGAGAGTTCACGCGTCGCATTTCATGTTCCCGAGTGTTGCGTTCCTGTTCACGTGCCCTGTATAGAGAGTTCTCGCGTCGCATTTCATGTTCCTGGGTGTTCCGTTCCTGTTTTCGTGCCCTGTATGGAGAGTTCTCGCGTCGCATTTCATGTTCCCGGGTGTTGCGTTCCTGTTCTCGTGCCCTGTATGGAGAGTTCTCGCGTCGCATTTCGTGTTCCTGAGTGTTGCGTTCCTGTTCACGTGCCCTGTATGCGGAGTTCTCGCATCGCATTTCATGTTCCTGAGTGTTGCGTTCCTGTTCACGTGCCCTGTATGATGAGTTCTCGCGTCGCATTTCATGTTCCCGAGTGTTGCGTTCCTGTTCACGTGCCCTGTATGCGGATTTCTCGCGTCGCATTTCATGTTCCTGAGTGTTGCGTTCCTGTTCAGTTGCCCTGTATAGAGAGTGTTCGCGTCGCATTTCATGTTCCTGAGTGTTGCGTTCCTGTTCACGTGCCCTGTATGGGGAGTTCTCGCGTCGCATTTCATGTTCCTGAGTGTTGCGTTCCTGTTCACGTGACCTGTATGGAGAGTTCTCGCGTCGCATTTCATGTTCATGAGTGTTGCGTTCCTGTTCACGTGCCCTAAATTCCGTATTTTGGCGTCTCGATCTGCGCTGCTCCGTATTTCGTGCCTGTTCCTCCTGTCGGTTCCGACAAGTTCTGCGTCGATTAGCATGTTGACGTGTGTCTATTTCCTGTTCACTTTGGCGAGGAACGCAAATTTCTAATTCGATTTAAACTATTTAATCGTCTTTGAGATGCAGAGACTATTGTTGTTCTAGGCATTTTATAGCTAGGTGTTTTACTAACTTTAGTATTTTTTGATAAACTTAAAATTGGTTTATTGCACTTGTTTATTAAATGCTCAGAGTTCAGTAGGTATTTATATTTTAATAATAAAAGAAATTACCTTATAATTGCAATTGAATTTTTCACTAAAACTTGCACTACTAAATAAGATATTTAATCTTACTGTGTAAGGCTGTTAAATAATAATTATAGATTTCAATTGAATTAAATTGAATTGGATTGCGGTTTTGCGTTTTGATTGTCAAATGCACATTGGTTTATTACACTTGTGTAAATGCTCAGAGTTCAAAATATATTTTGATAATTTTTATTTTTTAATAATAAAAAAATTACCTTATAATTCCAATTGAATTTTTCACTGACACTTGCACTACTAAATAAGATATTTAATCTTACTGTTAAATAATAATTAAAGATTTCAATTGAATTAAATTGAATTCGATTGCGGTTTTGACTGCCAAATGCACACAGTTAAAGTCCTTCACTTACAAAAGCAAAATGAATACTAAATAGTGGTAGGGCATCCGAGATTGCATACAAAATAATTTATATATATATTATATATATAATATTAATTATGGTATCCGAGCGGGAGGGATTTATTTCGTTGCTTTGCTCTTGTGTCTGATGAATATAAGCTTTGTATATATACTTTAAAGTATATATACAAAGATATAAGCAATATTCAATAGGGGCCTTGTATATAGACTATATTGTACTATCATCATTGTGCATTTTTTTTGTTGTCCTCTAGCAAGCAGGTGGCGTTTGGATTTAGGTAGAATCATTGTGTATAAACATTGTCAAAACGAAGAAGGAAACCCAAATAAACTGTGTCTTCCTTAATGCAATCTTAGCAGGTATACTGATTTCGGTATTTTTCAGTTTTATGAGAAATTATGAGTTTGTGGTCATGAATTGAAGTTAAATTGGCCCGTATTTGTAATTTCTTAACTGCCACTACCTCTATCAAATATTACCATTCCAACATGTGTAAATCATTCATCAATCGCACACTTCCAGCTCCTACCACTACAAGAAAACCTACAAAAACAACCTGCAATTTGTGAAAACAGGCAAAAACGATTGATTTCAAACATTAGTTAATGAATTTTTTTTTACCCATATTTATGTCTTAAACTAAGGTGCCTGTTACTCTTGATGCCTTTAATTTGATTTAAAATATGATTCAAGGTAGATTTAGTTGCTGAGACGAAAAAAGGACTAATTTTATGACCTTTTTGGGAAACGCATCATAAAAATTGAATTTATCTACCTAATCCCAATTTTATTTTACAACATAAACGTAGTATACAGTTCTGTCATATGGCATTTGGTTTTACCCATAGATATTATCAAAGGATTTAAAAAAATCGTAAAATTATATGAAGAAACTACCTGTTCGTAATCAGGTGAGACATACCAATGGTTTTAGTACCGACTCGGCCATCCAGAAACTGAAATTTGCATTAAGTATATCGGGCGCTAGTGTTCGGAGCTCATTATTGCTCGCAAAGTAGTTAAAGTTATTTTGAAGAATTCCTTTATATACAGACTCCTCAGACTTTGGTTATTCAATAAAATTGTTTTATTTAATTGTGGGCGTGTCAGTAAGCGGATTTAAACAAAATTTACATATGAGCATAAAGGGCCCCTAGAGAGTAGGTATATATCATAAATTTTAGCTCTCTAGCTCAAACTATGGATTGTGAAAAAAGTTTTTTTTTTAATTGTGGGCGAGTCAGTAGGCGGATTTTGAAAATATTTGCACATGAGCTTAAAGGGCCCCTAGAGAGTATATATTATAAATTTCAGCTCCCTAGCTCAAATTTTGGTTTATCACTAAAATTGTTTTATTTATTTGTGGGCTTGTCAGTGGGCGGATTTTGAAAATTTTATATCCCGAGCAATTTTAGGAGTCATAGATCATATATACAAAATTTCAGCTTTCTAGCTCAAAATTCGATTTTTTCCAAAATTTTGTTTTTTTGAGTTTGTGGCCGTCTCTGTGGGCGGATTTCAAAAATTCGTAAACTTGATTATTTCGGGACCCTAGAGATTATATGGTTAAAATTTCAGCTCTCTAGGCAGAGTTTAAAGGCCTAATTTTTGCCGACAGACGGACGGACGGACATGGCTAGATCGACATTACTATCGATGCTGATCATAAATATAGTAACTTTTAGGGGTCTACGGGCAATATTAAGGTATGTTACAAACTATGCGTCAACATTAATATACCCTTACAATAGGGTATAAAAACGCTCCCTAGCTCAAACTTGGGTGTTTCAATAAAATTGTTTTATTTAATTGTGGGCGTGTCAGTAGGCGGATTTAAAAAAAATTAACACATAAGAATAAAGGGCCCATAGAGAGTATATATTATAAATTTCAGCTCCCTAGCTCAAACTTTGAATTTAAAAAAAAAAAAATAAAAAAAAATTGTGGGCGTGTCAGTGGGCGGATTTTAAAAATATTTCCACATGAGCCTTTATGCTCATAGAGTATATATTATAAATTTCAGCTCCCTAGCTCAAACTTTGGATTTTCAAAAATTAATATACATACCC
Organism: Portevinia maculata; assembly: GCA_949715645.1. Classification (NCBI taxonomy): domain Eukaryota; kingdom Metazoa; phylum Arthropoda; class Insecta; order Diptera; family Syrphidae; genus Portevinia; species Portevinia maculata. Next base: position 43,160,807 of record OX454528.1, on the reverse strand, counting down.
TTAGAATAGGGTATAAAAAAATTGTTTTATTTATTTGTGGGCGTGTCAGTGGGCGGATTTTGAAAATTTTTTATCCCGAGCAGTTTCAGGAGTCATAGATCATATATACAAAGTTTCAGCTTTCTAGCTCAAAATTCGATTTTTTCCAAAATGTTGTTTTTTTTTTGAGTTTGTGGGCGTGTCTGTGGGCGGATTTCAAAAATTCGTAAAGTTGATTATTTCGGGACCCTAGAGAGTATATGGTTAAAATTTCAGCTCTCTAGGTCCAGTTTAAAGGCCTAATTTTTGCCGACAGACGGACGGACGGACATGGCTAGATCGACATTACTATCGATGCTGATCATAAATATAGTAACTTTTGGGGGTCTACGGGCAATATTAAGGTATGTTACAAACTATGCGTCAAAATTAATATACCCTTACAATAGGGTATAAAAAAGAATTGACTGGGGCCCAACAAACATGACCCACCTCAGGAGGAGAACAAATTCAAGGACAGTCTTGCAATCACACCCTCCCAGCGCGTGGAGTAAAATGAGAAAATCCCCTTAGACCCCAAAACAAAGTCATGTGAGTATTCGTTCATTTTAGAAAACCGCGGATTTTAATCTTGTCTGGTGGAATCCTTTTCAGATAGGATGTAAGGGCTTGCCAATCGCAGGTCATTCCTTACAATAATTTTGCTGGACAGTATTTCTCCTTTTTATTGATGTCTGTTGTTTTAGTGTATCGTGTCAACCAGTCTTCTGTGTCTCGTGTTTCTTCGTGTTCTTCAGTGTTTGCCGTTACGTAGGAACTATCCCTTTTATTGACTGGTTCGTTGTTTTCTTTTGTGTAATGTTGACCAGTCTTCTTGTGTGTCTGTGTTTTAATTCGGTGTTTGCCATCGGTATTAGTGTTGTGATGTCTTCCACGGGAGTGTCTTTATCGTGGCCGTCCGCCTACACTCCGCTGCTGCTCCGGCGCTCCTACGACGGAGTAGAAAGGAAGAGCGTCTTCTTCCCCCTCATCGAACCTAACACACCACCGTGTCAGTGGTGGTTCTGGAGCAGATGTAAATGTGTAGGCCGTCCACCCACACTTATTTGCTGCCTCTCCATCTCGTTCGAGGGCAATCAGGCTAAGGTCACCCACCTTGCCGCATTGTTATTTGCCTCGCACGGTTACTCATGTGCAGACAACGTTGGGCCCATTCTGCCGAGTTGGTGTGTGGCAAGAAGGTTGGGCACTTTACCCCGGCTCTCGATCTGCCGGTCGGCGGTTCGCCTATACTGCTCATCTCAACCTCTCATGTCGGGGTGGTACCCTCGAGGTTCGGGGAAAGTGGCCCAAAGGCTGATGGGACCTTGGTTGCCCTCCACTTTCCTATGACTTCGCAGATGCCACCCAATAGAAGAAGAGTACGGGGAGGGAAGAGAAGGAAAGAAGGTGAAATTTGTTGCGCGAATATATTTCGCAACACCCGCCCTACTACAAGAAGGTGTACTAATACCACACCTGCTAAAAATAACAAGAAGCAGTATTGCCTTGGGCCACATACCGATGCAATGGAGACGAGCAAGGGTTGTGTTTATATGTACCAAAAGCAGGGAAAGAAGACCCTACACAGCCAAGATCGTACAGACCCCTCAGCCTTATGTCATCTCTTCTGAAGATGACAGAAAAGGTTGTGGTCAACTATTTAAGGGAAGAAGATAGTATTGAATACACCCTTACATCGTCGTCAGCATGCATACAGAGCGGACAGATCAACAGAGACCGCAATATATCAGCTGACGGAGATAATTCAAAGTGTCTTGGAAGCAAAATAAATAGTACCGTGCGCTTTACTTTATATAGAGGGAGCATTTGACAACACGATCCCTGGATAGGAAAGGAGTTAGCAGTACAGTATCCACCTGGATGTGTGAGCTGCTGAGCACTAGATCAGCAGAGACTCAAACTCAATCTGGAACCATCAGAGTGAACACAACAAGAGGATGTCCACATGGAGGGGTACTATCACCCTTAATGTGAATCCTAGTTCTAAACGAACTGCTGGAAAAATTAACCAACCTTGGCATCAACTGTCAGGCGTACGCCGATGACATTGTATTGATTGCCAGGGGCAAGTTTGAAGAAACCCTTGGGGACATCATACAAAGGGGGATTAAAGTAACCAAGGAATGGTGCCATACTGTCGGACTCAACATCAATCCGGCGAAAACAACGATAGTACCATTCACAAGGAAAAGACAACTTCAAAGACTTAAAGATATTAGCCTATTAGGCACGACACTGATACCAGTCAAAGAAGTAAAGTATCTAGGACTTCATCTAGATACTAAACTCCTCTGGCGCAAACATACCAAGGAGCGGTTGGTGACACAATCCCGAAAACCGAAATCCCGAAAATCCAAAATCCCGAAAATCCAAAATCCCGAAAATCCAAAATCCCGAAAACCCAAAAAAATGTGCGCAAATTTTTCATGTTATATAATTTTTGGGGGGGTTGGGGACACAATCCCGAAAACCGAAATTCCAAAAATCCAAAATCCCGAAAACCCAAAATCCAGAAAATCCAAAATCCCGAAAAGCCAAAATCCCGAAAAGCCAAAATCCCGAAAACGAAATCCCAAAAAATTATATAAAATGAAAAATTTGCGCAAATTTTTCATTTTATATACTTTTTTGGGATTTCGTTTTCGGAATTCTTTGTTTTATTTTGAATGTAACATAGACAAGTGTTTGTCCATTCCATGTACCGTAATAATGTTTTGCAATTCGCAATGTGCATTCAGTTGTGCTGATCTCCAATATTGTGATAGCTGACCGACTAGATTTTTGTTAGATAGTGAACATCGTAATACAAAGTGAGTATATAAAAACTTTATATTATCAGTGACATATTGTGTTTGAAGTCTTAAGTATAAATGAACGTCTCCATCGTGAAAACAAACAAACAGCGTGAGAAACTGCTTATTGACGGCTACAGTTACCATGTCAACAAAAAATACAAGAATACACCATTGCCACGAGGCGTTATCGTACTCGAAAGCGATATATGTAACAAATGAGTAGAGATAGATAGATAGATAGATTCTTTATTTTTTCATCATAAAGTTTACAAATTGGTATACTTAAGAATAAGGACATGGCAATACTGCCGTCTGCCTGAGATGACATTTCATAATATGATTTAAAAATAAAAGAAATAATAAATAGCTAAAATTTTAAAATATAAAGAAAAGGAAAAAACAAAAAAAAAAAACAAAAAATGTTTAACAAAAGATATGAAGAAATATTATTATATAAAGCAATGCTATCAATTTTAACGTGATTTGAAACACAAAATATTATACAATTTGGTTAATTTGATTAGCTGTTTATACAAAATTTTATCAATTTTAACATGATTTGAAACCCAAGATAATACACAATTTGGATAGAAATAGCTGTTTATACAATATTATCAATTTTAACGTGATTTGAAACACAAAAGAGATATTATCAAATTTAGTATGATCAGCAACAAAACAATAAATAGTTAGGTATAAAATTTGGTCAAAACTGCAATAAGTGGGTAATCGACTAAGTTTAATATGTGAAACTGTTACGGTAAGAAAGAGCATGTTGGCAATATTTAAAGAGGCTGAGCCAGCCCATTGCTCCATTTAAAATTTCAAAAAGTTTGTCCAAAGATATAAAACTTTCCCGAAAATGCAACCGGCGAATTTCTTGTAGAATAGGACAAGCAGCAACGAAATGGTATATATCTTCATTCACTCTTCCGTTACATAGATCACATAGCTGGGGCAAGTCTGATCGATGAGGTATAAAGTTCAAATTTAAAATTTCAACTCTTGCTCTAAAAATAATACTTATAACCGAGGCTGAAAATTCATTACTAAAGTAAGAGACTTCCGAGGGCAGTTCATGGTTTAAATGACTATAAATAGCTCTTGAAGTAGATGAAGATGCTCTGGAAAGGTTATCCAGAAACATTTTGTGATCCACCTTAGCAATCACATCAGAAAACTGAGCCTGCCAATCGGTCACATTAGTTTCTGTTAAGTTTAAACTTGTTTCGTAAGATAAAGCTAGTTCGTTCCAGTTTTTAAACGGGGAAGCATTCACTCGAAGTAATTTTCTTAAGATGATTTTGTGAAGACAAGTTTCACTTCTTTTCATCACTCTAGTAATGAAGTTCGCATTTGCCTTCAAATTTTGTATATATATAGGGACTATTCCTGACTCTACATATATGGCGTAGTTGGGTGTTGAGTTAGGCAAACGAAATATCCTCTTAAAAAAGTTCCTTTGTACAGTTTCAAAAGCTTCGAAGTGTGTGTATCCGACGGGTTGGACGCCATATGCCATGCATGCATTTACTGTCGCGTTGAAAACTTTGTACTTGGACGTTAAATCAACATTTTGGTTCGAAAAAAACTTTGGCCACATTATATTAAGAGCCAATTTAGCTTCGTTGCTTTTTTCTTTGGAGTGCTTTAGATAGCTTAAATTGTAGGTCAAGAGGACACCCAAATATTTAAACTCTTGTAAAACCTCAATGTGTGTATTGTTTAGAGACCATTTTTCTTCCGCTCGCCTTCTTGATTGTCTCTTTTCAAATATAACAATCTTAGTTTTTTGGGTATTAATTTGCAAGCCCCAAGACTCGCAAAATGAACTTAGACGGTTTATTTGCAATTGTAGCGTGAAAGGATTATCAGCAAGCATAACTAGATCGTCCGCGTACAACAGGACTTTGATTATAATGTTAGCAAAATTAACTCCACCCGGAAGAAGCTCGCAGACATCATCTATGAACAGGGCAAATAATAATGGGCTGAGGATACAACCCTGAGGAACACCTGTAATTGTATCAAATCGATTTGAAAATGTGAAACCGTCCCATACCCTTGCATTTGTTGACGAAATAAGACTTGCATACACTTCGAGAAACTTTCTTGACAAACCAATGCAAGAAAGTTTGTATATTAAAGCTTGTCTATTGACTTTATCGAATGCAGCTTTAAAATCAACAAAGCAAGTGTATAGTTTCTTTTTTCTATCTATAAATTGTTGAGCAATGCTTGAAATGGCCAAGATATGATCCATGGTTGAAAAACCTGGGCGGAAACCGGCTTGAAAGATGCTCAAAAGACTGTTATCCTCAATCCATTTTGAGAGCCTTTCATATAGGATTGCAGTGAAAGTTTTTCTTATTGAATTTAAAATTGAAATACCTCTATAATTTTCCGCAGCGTTAGCATCACCTTTTTTAAAAATGGCAAAAATTACAGATTCGTTGAAACTGTTAGGGACACATCCATCATTGTACACTTTGTTATAGAAAGACACGAGGTAGTTTTTAAAATCAATAGTGCTGTTTTTATAAAACTCGACTGGTATGCCGTCTAGGCCAGGAGCCGTGCTGTTTTTCAATCTTTGGAGCGTTACTTCCAATTCGGGCAATGAGAATTCTAAATCCAGCTCGTTGACTCTAGTATCAAGTAGCGCGTAATCAAAGGTATGAAGGTCTTCATCAGCTGAGAATAGAGTTTTAAAATGAGCTGCTAACGTCTTAGCTTCTAAAGAGAACTTCATACCCTGATTGCGCCCACCAAGATTGCGCACTGTCTCCCAAAATATCTTTGAGTTTGTGCAGTTTTCCAATTTCTTAGCCACGTTTTTTAAATAGGTGATTTTCTTAACTGAGCACATTTTTTTAAAATCATTATTAACGCGAAGATAGATGTTTTTGAAAAATTGAGAATTGGTCGTTCTAAACAGTTTTAAGTAAACGAACGAAAGTTTACGGAGATTTCTGCAATCCTTATCAAACCATACATTTTTAGCTACAAAAGTGTGTGTACTCTTCAACGCAAAAGGGGCTGCGGTCTTTATAACCCGTTCTATACTTTCACATACCACTTCAGACGAGACTGCGGATTGTTGGGGCAGAGATAGTAAGTGCCGAGAAAGGAGGCTTCTATAGAGGGTTGCATTGTTCTCCGACCACTTCAGCTTATTAAAACTAGAAGGTGTAGCTTGCTGGTTTAACTCCTTTAGGTGAATTTTAATTACAATTGGAAAATGAGCCGAGTAGTTGACTAGTGCAACTTCAAAGTCATCGATAATGTTCAGCCAGTCCCCTGAAATCGCAGCAAAGTCAATCACGGATTGTCACTGCCCGCTAACAAAAGTGAATTCGCCACATGCATCACTAATAGAAGACCCATTCAAAACAAATAGACCGAAAACTTCAAAAAATTCTGTTAAACTCCCCCCGTTGCGGTTATAAATTTTATCCTTAGAACATCTACTCTCGGCCAGTGCAACTCGTGCTCGTAAAATATTGGCGGAAGAATTTTGATGTTCACCAATCCTAGCATTTAAATCACCGACGATTAACACATGGTCAAGAGAAGTGTTATTCATAAATTCCACTAGTTCATCGAAGTCGCTAAGCCAATGATTGCAATTTAAATAAATAGGAATAATATAATAGTTTAGGTTGTTGCTAACCATATGAAAAATGTATGTACGTGACAAATGAGTACGTGAAGGAGAAAGCAAAAATAACATTTCAGCTAGAATAAAATTTTTAGTTTCATTTTCTGGATTTTGGTCTTTTGGAATTTTGGTCTTTCGGGATTGTGGGTTTTCGGGATTTTAGGTTTTCGGGATTGTGACTTTTCGGGATTTTGGATTTTCGGGATTTTTGGCTTTCGGGATTGTGTCCGACTCCCTTTTTGGGGATTTCGTTTTCGGGATTCTTTTTTCGGGATTTTGGGTTTTCGGGATTTTGGATTTTCTGGATTTTGGGTTTTCGGGATTGTGTCCCCAACCCCTCCTCGGTATGTTTTCGTCAGAGGAGTTTACTATCTAGATGAAGTCTAGAATTTTTCACTAAAACTTGCACTACTAAATATGATATTTAATCTTACTGTGTAAGGCTGTTAAATAATAATTATAGATTTCAATTGAATTAAATTGAATTGGATTGCGGTTTTGCGTTTTGATTGTCAAATGCACATTTTTTTATTACACTTGTGTAAATGCTCAGAGTTCAATATATATTTTGATAATTTTTATATTTTTTATTTTTTAATAATAAAAAAAAATTACCTAATAATTGCAATTGAATTTTTCACTGACACTTGCACTACTAAATAAGATATTTAATCTTACTGTTAAATAATAATTAAAGATTTCAATTGAATTAAATTGAATTCGATTGCGGTTTTGATTGCCAAATGCACACAGTTAAAGTCCTTCGCTTACAAAAGAAAAATGAATACTAAATAGTGGTAGGGCATCCGAGATTGCATACAAAATAATTTATGTATATATTATATATATAATATTAATTAGGGTATCCGAGCGGGAGGGATTTATTTCGTGGCCTTGCTCTTGTGTCTGATGAATATAAGCTTTGTACAAGGTGGGCCAAAAGAAGTCATCCGATGTTGTTTGGCTCTCATTTTTTTTCTAAATAAAAAATGTCGATTCTGTTTTTTGATTATGTTTATTTGAACCTTTGGAATTTTATTGGTAAAGTCGAGAAGATGATATCGGCCAAATGGGCGCCGTCACAATTGATTGCCAAACGGGCTCGTTTTATGGCATTTTTCATCACTTCGGCAAGAACTTCGGGCGACAGATTCTCGCACTCGTGTCGAATGTTGTCCTTGAGGGCTTCTAGGGTCTCGGGCTTGTTCACGTAAACACGTAACTTCAAAAAACCGCACAAAAAAAAGTCTGGAACGGTTGAATCGGGCGATCTTGCGGGCCAGTGCAAATCGCCAAACGAGATATGCGGCGACCCGGGAACGCCGCCTTCAGAATATCGGTTGTGGCTCGCGCAGTGTGTGCCGTAGCTCCGTCCTGTTGGAACCACATGTCCTCCATTCCTAATTCGTCCAGTTGCGGCAGAAAAAACTCGGTTAACATAGCCCTATAGCGCGCACCGTCCACTGTTGTCGTTTGACCAGCGGCGTTCTCGAAAAAAAAATGGCCCGATGACTCCTCCAGCGTGAACAGCGCACCATGCAGTAACTTTGAGCGGGTATAATGGCTCCTCTTGTATTACTCGTGGATTTTCGGTGCCCCAGAAGCGATAGTTTTGCTTGTTCACGTACCCGCTGAGGTGGAAATGAGCCTCATCGCTCATTATGATTTTGGTCGAAAAATCGTCCACTTCGTCCTCGAGATTGAGGATGGGTTGGGCATAGGTTACACGCGTTAGGCGGTCGACGGGCAGCAGCTGATGCACGGACTGGACTTTGTACGGGAACATGCGCAAGTCGTTGACCAAAATTCGCCTTAGGGACGACCGGCTGATGGCTAATTGCGAGGTTCGGCGTCTGGTCGATGTTTCCGGCGACAGCTCGACATCATCGTCAACAGCGGCGATATTTTCGGCACAACGGGCGCTCCGGGGCCGGCCACTCTTGGCAACGTCTCGTGTGATCCCATACTTTTCAAGGTTGGTGGCCAAACGGTGCAGTGTTTGCGCAGTCGGTGTTGGACGGCCTTGGAATCGGCGACGGAATTCGCGCTGCGCCAACACTACAGACGAATTGTTACGCAAAAAAATAGACACGATTATTCCGCGTTCTTGGGGAGTGTATCGCTCCATGGCTTGTCCACTTGTATTCTACATCTGTCTAGTCCACAAATATCAAAACCGATTTGACATTGGCGGCCATTTGCAAAAATAAGAGCATCTTCCAATAGGGTGATCTCTTTTGGCCCACCTTGTATATATACTTTAAAGTATATATACAAAGATATAAGCAATATTCAATAGGGCCCTTGTATATAGACTATATTGTACTATCATCATTGTGAATTTTTTTTTTGTGTTGTCCTCTAGCAAGCAGGTGGCGTTTGGATTGAGGTAGAATCATTGTGTATAAACATTGTCAAAACGAAGAAGGAAACCCAAATAAACTGTGTCTTCCTTAATGCAATCTTAGCAGGTATACTGATTTCGGTATTTTTCAGTTTTATGAGACATTATGAGTTTGTGGTCATGAATTGAAGTTAAATTGGCCCGTATTTGTAATTTCTTAACTGCCACTACCTCTATCAAATATTACCATTCCAACATGTGTAAATCATTCATCAATCGCACACTTCCAGCTCCTACCACTACAAGAAAACCTACAAAAACAATCTGCAATTTGTGAAAAGAGGCAAAAACGATTGATTTCAAACATTAGTTAATGAATTTTTTTTACCCATATTTATGTCTTAAACTAAGGTGCCTGTTACTCTTGATGCCTTTTATTTGATTTAAAATATGATTACAGGTAGATTTAGTTGCTGAGACGAAAAAAGGACTAATTTTATGACCTTTTTGGGAAACGCATCATAAAAATTGAATTTATCTACCTAATAACAATTTTATTTTACAACATAACCGTAGTATACAGTTCTTTCGTATGGCATTTGGTTTTACCCATAGATATTATCAAAAGTTATAACTCAGCCGGCATCATAACTTTATGTTTTATGTTCGTCATACCAAAAAATTTGTTGTGAAATGTAATTATTTATGTTGTACAATAAGTTGTTCCCTGAAGATGACTTTCGAAGAAAGTCGAAATATTGGACAAAATATATAATTTAAAATACAAAAAAAGAGTATTTTTAAATTAAGACCTACAGCCCGTTAAACAAACAAGATTTAAAAAAATCATAAAATTATATCAAGAAACTACCTGTTCGTAATCAGGTGAGACATACCAATGGTTTTAGTACCGACTCGGCCATCCAGAAACTGAAATTTGCATTAAGTATATCGGGCGCTAGTGTTCGGAGCTCATCATTGCTCGCAAAGTAGTTAAAGTTATTTTGAAGAATTCCTTTATATACAGACTCCTCAGACTTTGGTTATTCAATAAAATTGTTTTATTTAATTGTGGGCGTGTCAGTAAGCGGATTTAAACAAAATTTACATATGAGCATAAAGGGCCCCTAGAGAGTAGGTATATATCATAAATTTTAGCTCTCTAGCTCAAACTATGGATTGTGAAAAAAGTTTTTTTTTTAATTGTGGGCGAGTCAGTAGGCGGATTTTGAAAATATTTGCACATGAGCTTAAAGGGCCCCTAGAGACTATATATTATAAATTTCAGCTCCCTAGCTCAAATTTTGGTTTATCAATAAAATTGTTTTATTTATTTGTGGGCGTGTCAGTTTGCGGATTTTGAAAATTTTATATCCCGAGCTGTTTTAGGAGTCATAGATCATATATACAAAATTTCAGCTTTCTAGCTCAAAATTCGGTTTTTTCCAAAATTTTGTTTTTTTTGAGTTTGTGGCCGTGTCTGTGGGCGGATTTCAAAAATTCGTAAACTTGATTATTTCGGGACCCTAGAGAGTATATGGTTAAAATTTCAGCTCTCTAGGCAGAGTTTAAAGGCCTAATTTTTGCCGACAGACGGACGGACCGGACATGGCTAGATCGACATTACTATCGATGCTGATCATAAATATAGTAACTTTTAGGGGTCTACGGGCAATATTAAGGTATGTTACAAACTATGCGTCAAAATTAATATACCCTTAGAATAGGGTATAAAAACGCTCCCTAGCTCAAACTTGGGTGTTTCAATAAAATTGTTTTATTTAATTGTGGGCGTGTCAGTAGGCGGATTTAAAAAAAATTAACACATGAGAATAAAGGGCCCATAGAGAGTATATATTATAAATTTCAGCTCCCTAGCTCAAACTTTGAATTTAAAAAAAAAAAAATAAAAAAAATTTGTGGGCGTGTCAGTGGGCGGATTTTAAAAATATTTCCACATGAGCATAAAGGGCCCATAGAGAGTATATATTATAAATTTCAGCTCCCTAGCTCAAACTTTGGATTTTTAAAAATTAATATACATACCCTTAGAATAGGGTATACAAAAATTGTTTTATTTATTTGTTTTATTTATATACAAAATTTCAGCTTTCTAGCTCAAAATTCGATTTTTTCCAAAATTTTGTTTTTTTTTTTGAGTTTGTGGGCGTGTCTGTGGGCGGATTTCAAAAATTCGTAAACTTGATTATTTTGGGACCCTAGAGAGTATATGGTTAAAATTTCAGCTCTCTAGGTCCAGTTTAAAGGCCTAATTTTTGCCGACAGACGGACGGACGGACATGGCTAGATCGACATTACTATCGATGCTGATCATAAATATAGTAACTTTTGGGGGTCTACGGGCAATATTAAGGTATGTTACAAACTATGCGTCAAAATTAATATACCCTTACAATAGGGTATAAAAAAGAATTGACTGGGGCCCAACAAACATGACCCACCTCAGGAGGAGAACAAATTCAAGGACAGTCTTGCAATCACACCCTCCCAGCGTGGAGTAAAATGAGAAAATCCCCTTAGACCCCAAAACAAAGTCATGTGAGTATTCATTCATTTTAGAAAACCGCGGATTTTAATCTTGTCTGGTGGAATCCTTTTCAGATAGGATGTAAGGGCTTGCCAATCGCGGGTCATTCCTTACAATAATTTTGCTGGACAGGATTTCTCCTTTTTATTGATGTCTGTTGTTTTAGTGTATCGTGTCAACCAGTCTTCTGTGTCTCGTGTTTCTTCGTGTTCTTCAGTGTTTGCCGTTACGCAAGAACTATCCCTTTTATTGACTGGTTCCTTGTTTTCTTTTGTGTAATGTTGACCAGTCTTCTTGTGTGTCTGTGTTTTTATTCGGTGTTTGCCATCGGTATTAGTGTTGTGATGTCTTCCACGGGAGTGTCTTTATCGTGGCCGTCCGCCTACACTCCGCTGCTGCTCCGGTGCTAATACGACGGAGTAGAAAGGAAGAGCGTCTTCTTCCCCCTCATCGAACCTAACACACCATCGTGTCAGTGGTGGTTCTGGAGCAGATGTAAATGTGTAGGCCGTCCACCCACACTTATCTGCTGCCTCTCCATCTCGTTCGAGGGCAATCAGGCTAAGGTCACCCACCTTGCCGCATTGTTATTTGCCTCGCACGGTTACTCATGTGCAGACAACGTTGGGCCCATTCTGCCGAGTTGGTGTGTGGCAAGAAGGTTGGGCACTTTACCCCGGCTCTCGATCTGCCGGTCGGCGGTTCGCCTATACTGCTCATCTCCACCTCTCATGTCGGGGTGGTACCCTCGAGGTTCGGGGAAAGTGGCCCAAAGGCTGATGGGACCTTGGTTGCCCTCCACTTTCCTATGACCTCGCAGATGCCACCCAATAGAAGAAGAGTACGGGGAGGGAAGAGAAGGAAAGAAGGTGAAATTTGTTGCGCGAAAATATTTCGCAACAGCCGCCCTACTACAAGAAGGTGTACTAATACCACACCTGCTAAAAATAACAAGAAGCAGTATTGCCTTGGGCCACATACCGATGCAATGGAGACGAGCAAGGGTTGTGTTTATATGTACCAAAAGCAGGGAAAGAAGACCCTACACAGCCAAGATCGTACAGACCCCTCAGCCTTATGTCATCTCTTCTGAAGATGACAGAAAAGGTTGTGGTCAACTATTTAAGGGAAGAAGATAGTATTGAATACACCCTTACATCATCGTCAGCATGCATACAGAGCGGACAGATCAACAGAGACCGCAATATATCAGCTGACGGAGATAATTCAAAGTGTCTTGGAAGCAAAATAAATAGTACCGTGCGCTTTACTTTATATAGAGGGAGCATTTGACAACACGATCCCTAGATAGGAAAGGAGTTAACAGTACAGTATCCACCTGGATGTGTGAGCTGCTGAGCACTAGATCAGCAGAGACTCAAACTCAATCTGGAACCATCAGAGTGAACACAACAAGAGGATGTCCACAAGGAGGGGTACTATCACCCTTAATGTGAATCCTAGTTCTAAACGAACTGCTGGAAAAATTAACCAACCTTGGCATCAACTGTCAGGCGTACGCCGATGACATTGTATTGATTGCCAGGGGCAAGTTTGAAGAAACCCTTGGGGACATCATACAAAGGGGGATTAAAGTAACCAAGGAATGGTGCCATACTGTCGGACTCAACATCAATCCGGCGAAAACAACGATAGTACCATTCACAAGGAAAAGACAACTTCAAAGACTTAAAGATATTAGCCTATTAGGCACGACACTGATACCAGTCAAAGAAGTAAAGTATCTAGGACTTCATCTAGATACTAAACTCCTCTGGCGCAAACATACCAAGGAGGGGTTGGTGACACAATCCCGAAAACCGAAATCCCGAAAATCCAAAATCCCGAAAATCCAAAATCCCGAAAATCCAAAATCCCGAAAACCCAAAAAAATGTGCGCAAATTTTTCATGTTATATAATTTTTGGGGGGGTTGGGGACACAATCCCGAAAACCGAAATTCCAAAAATCCAAAATCCCGAAAACCCAAAATCCAGAAAATCCAAAATCCCGAAAAGCCAAAATCCCGAAAAGCCAAAATCCCGAAAACGAAATCCCAAAAAATTATATAAAATGAAAAATTTGCGCAAATTTTTCATTTTATATACTTTTTTGGGATTTCGTTTTCGGAATTCTTTGTTTTATTTTGAATGTAACATAGACAAGTGTTTGTCCATTCCATGTACCGTAATAATGTTTTGCAATTCGCAATGTGCATTCAGTTGTGCTGATCTCCAATATTGTGATAGCTGACCGACTAGATTTTTGTTAGATAGTGAACATCGTAATACAAAGTGAGTATATAAAAACTTTATATTATCAGTGACATATTGTGTTTGAAGTCTTAAGTATAAATGAACGTCTCCATCGTGAAAACAAACAAACAGCGTGAGAAACTGCTTATTGACGGCTACAGTTACCATGTCAACAAAAAATACAAGAATACACCATTGCCACGAGGCGTTATCGTACTCGAAAGCGATATATGTAACAAATGAGTAGAGATAGATAGATAGATAGATTCTTTATTTTTTCATCATAAAGTTTACAAATTGGTATACTTAAGAATAAGGACATGGCAATACTGCCGTCTGCCTGAGATGACATTTCATAATATGATTTAAAAATAAAAGAAATAATAAATAGCTAAAATTTTAAAATATAAAGAAAAGGAAAAAACAAAAAAAAAAAACAAAAAATGTTTAACAAAAGATATGAAGAAATATTATTATATAAAGCAATGCTATCAATTTTAACGTGATTTGAAACACAAAATATTATACAATTTGGTTAATTTGATTAGCTGTTTATACAAAATTTTATCAATTTTAACATGATTTGAAACCCAAGATAATACACAATTTGGATAGAAATAGCTGTTTATACAATATTATCAATTTTAACGTGATTTGAAACACAAAAGAGATATTATCAAATTTAGTATGATCAGCAACAAAACAATAAATAGTTAGGTATAAAATTTGGTCAAAACTGCAATAAGTGGGTAATCGACTAAGTTTAATATGTGAAACTGTTACGGTAAGAAAGAGCATGTTGGCAATATTTAAAGAGGCTGAGCCAGCCCATTGCTCCATTTAAAATTTCAAAAAGTTTGTCCAAAGATATAAAACTTTCCCGAAAATGCAACCGGCGAATTTCTTGTAGAATAGGACAAGCAGCAACGAAATGGTATATATCTTCATTCACTCTTCCGTTACATAGATCACATAGCTGGGGCAAGTCTGATCGATGAGGTATAAAGTTCAAATTTAAAATTTCAACTCTTGCTCTAAAAATAATACTTATAACCGAGGCTGAAAATTCATTACTAAAGTAAGAGACTTCCGAGGGCAGTTCATGGTTTAAATGACTATAAATAGCTCTTGAAGTAGATGAAGATGCTCTGGAAAGGTTATCCAGAAACATTTTGTGATCCACCTTAGCAATCACATCAGAAAACTGAGCCTGCCAATCGGTCACATTAGTTTCTGTTAAGTTTAAACTTGTTTCGTAAGATAAAGCTAGTTCGTTCCAGTTTTTAAACGGGGAAGCATTCACTCGAAGTAATTTTCTTAAGATGATTTTGTGAAGACAAGTTTCACTTCTTTTCATCACTCTAGTAATGAAGTTCGCATTTGCCTTCAAATTTTGTATATATATAGGGACTATTCCTGACTCTACATATATGGCGTAGTTGGGTGTTGAGTTAGGCAAACGAAATATCCTCTTAAAAAAGTTCCTTTGTACAGTTTCAAAAGCTTCGAAGTGTGTGTATCCGACGGGTTGGACGCCATATGCCATGCATGCATTTACTGTCGCGTTGAAAACTTTGTACTTGGACGTTAAATCAACATTTTGGTTCGAAAAAAACTTTGGCCACATTATATTAAGAGCCAATTTAGCTTCGTTGCTTTTTTCTTTGGAGTGCTTTAGATAGCTTAAATTGTAGGTCAAGAGGACACCCAAATATTTAAACTCTTGTAAAACCTCAATGTGTGTATTGTTTAGAGACCATTTTTCTTCCGCTCGCCTTCTTGATTGTCTCTTTTCAAATATAACAATCTTAGTTTTTTGGGTATTAATTTGCAAGCCCCAAGACTCGCAAAATGAACTTAGACGGTTTATTTGCAATTGTAGCGTGAAAGGATTATCAGCAAGCATAACTAGATCGTCCGCGTACAACAGGACTTTGATTATAATGTTAGCAAAATTAACTCCACCCGGAAGAAGCTCGCAGACATCATCTATGAACAGGGCAAATAATAATGGGCTGAGGATACAACCCTGAGGAACACCTGTAATTGTATCAAATCGATTTGAAAATGTGAAACCGTCCCATACCCTTGCATTTGTTGACGAAATAAGACTTGCATACACTTCGAGAAACTTTCTTGACAAACCAATGCAAGAAAGTTTGTATATTAAAGCTTGTCTATTGACTTTATCGAATGCAGCTTTAAAATCAACAAAGCAAGTGTATAGTTTCTTTTTTCTATCTATAAATTGTTGAGCAATGCTTGAAATGGCCAAGATATGATCCATGGTTGAAAAACCTGGGCGGAAACCGGCTTGAAAGATGCTCAAAAGACTGTTATCCTCAATCCATTTTGAGAGCCTTTCATATAGGATTGCAGTGAAAGTTTTTCTTATTGAATTTAAAATTGAAATACCTCTATAATTTTCCGCAGCGTTAGCATCACCTTTTTTAAAAATGGCAAAAATTACAGATTCGTTGAAACTGTTAGGGACACATCCATCATTGTACACTTTGTTATAGAAAGACACGAGGTAGTTTTTAAAATCAATAGTGCTGTTTTTATAAAACTCGACTGGTATGCCGTCTAGGCCAGGAGCCGTGCTGTTTTTCAATCTTTGGAGCGTTACTTCCAATTCGGGCAATGAGAATTCTAAATCCAGCTCGTTGACTCTAGTATCAAGTAGCGCGTAATCAAAGGTATGAAGGTCTTCATCAGCTGAGAGTAGAGTTTTAAAATGAGCTGCTAACGTCTTAGCTTCTAAAGAGAACTTCATACCCTGATTGCGCCCACCAAGATTGCGCACTGTCTCCCAAAATATCTTTGAGTTTGTGCAGTTTTCCAATTTCTTAGCCACGTTTTTTAAATAGGTGATTTTCTTAACTGAGCACATTTTTTTAAAATCATTATTAACGCGAAGATAGATGTTTTTGAAAAATTGAGAATTGGTCGTTCTAAACAGTTTTAAGTAAACGAACGAAAGTTTACGGAGATTTCTGCAATCCTTATCAAACCATACATTTTTAGCTACAAAAGTGTGTGTACTCTTCAACGCAAAAGGGGCTGCGGTCTTTATAACCCGTTCTATACTTTCACATACCACTTCAGACGAGACTGCGGATTGTTGGGGCAGAGATAGTAAGTGCCGAGAAAGGAGGCTTCTATAGAGGGTTGCATTGTTCTCCGACCACTTCAGCTTATTAAAACTAGAAGGTGTAGCTTGCTGGTTTAACTCCTTTAGGTGAATTTTAATTACAATTGGAAAATGAGCCGAGTAGTTGACTAGTGCAACTTCAAAGTCATCGATAATGTTCAGCCAGTCCCCTGAAATCGCAGCAAAGTCAATCACGGATTGTCACTGCCCGCTAACAAAAGTGAATTCGCCACATGCATCACTAATAGAAGACCCATTCAAAACAAATAGACCGAAAACTTCAAAAAATTCTGTTAAACTCCCCCCGTTGCGGTTATAAATTTTATCCTTAGAACATCTACTCTCGGCCAGTGCAACTCGTGCTCGTAAAATATTGGCGGAAGAATTTTGATGTTCACCAATCCTAGCATTTAAATCACCGACGATTAACACATGGTCAAGAGAAGTGTTATTCATAAATTCCACTAGTTCATCGAAGTCGCTAAGCCAATGATTGCAATTTAAATAAATAGGAATAATATAATAGTTTAGGTTGTTGCTAACCATATGAAAAATGTATGTACGTGACAAATGAGTACGTGAAGGAGAAAGCAAAAATAACATTTCAGCTAGAATAAAATTTTTAGTTTCATTTTCTGGATTTTGGTCTTTCGGAATTTTGGTCTTTCGGGATTGTGGGTTTTCGGGATTTTAGGTTTTCGGGATTGTGACTTTTCGGGATTTTGGATTTTCGGGATTTTTGGCTTTCGGGATTGTGTCCGACTCCCTTTTTGGGGATTTCGTTTTCGGGATTCTTTTTTCGGGATTTTGGGTTTTCGGGATTTTGGATTTTCTGGATTTTGGGTTTTCGGGATTGTGTCCCCAACCCCTCCTCGGTATGTTTTCGTCAGAGGAGTTTACTATCTAGATGAAGTCTAGAATTTTTCACTAAAACTTGCACTACTAAATATGATATTTAATCTTACTGTGTAAGGCTGTTAAATAATAATTATAGATTTCAATTGAATTAAATTGAATTGGATTGCGGTTTTGCGTTTTGATTGTCAAATGCACATTTTTTTATTACACTTGTGTAAATGCTCAGAGTTCAATATATATTTTGATAATTTTTATATTTTTTATTTTTTAATAATAAAAAAAAATTACCTAATAATTGCAATTGAATTTTTCACTGACACTTGCACTACTAAATAAGATATTTAATCTTACTGTTAAATAATAATTAAAGATTTCAATTGAATTAAATTGAATTCGATTGCGGTTTTGATTGCCAAATGCACACAGTTAAAGTCCTTCGCTTACAAAAGAAAAATGAATACTAAATAGTGGTAGGGCATCCGAGATTGCATACAAAATAATTTATGTATATATTATATATATAATATTAATTAGGGTATCCGAGCGGGAGGGATTTATTTCGTGGCCTTGCTCTTGTGTCTGATGAATATAAGCTTTGTACAAGGTGGGCCAAAAGAAGTCATCCGATGTTGTTTGGCTCTCATTTTTTTTCTAAATAAAAAATGTCGATTCTGTTTTTTGATTATGTTTATTTGAACCTTTGGAATTTTATTGGTAAAGTCGAGAAGATGATATCGGCCAAATGGGCGCCGTCACAATTGATTGCCAAACGGGCTCGTTTTATGGCATTTTTCATCACTTCGGCAAGAACTTCGGGCGACAGATTCTCGCACTCGTGTCGAATGTTGTCCTTGAGGGCTTCTAGGGTCTCGGGCTTGTTCACGTAAACACGTAACTTCAAAAAACCGCACAAAAAAAAGTCTGGAACGGTTGAATCGGGCGATCTTGCGGGCCAGTGCAAATCGCCAAACGAGATATGCGGCGACCCGGGAACGCCGCCTTCAGAATATCGGTTGTGGCTCGCGCAGTGTGTGCCGTAGCTCCGTCCTGTTGGAACCACATGTCCTCCATTCCTAATTCGTCCAGTTGCGGCAGAAAAAACTCGGTTAACATAGCCCTATAGCGCGCACCGTCCACTGTTGTCGTTTGACCAGCGGCGTTCTCGAAAAAAAAATGGCCCGATGACTCCTCCAGCGTGAACAGCGCACCATGCAGTAACTTTGAGCGGGTATAATGGCTCCTCTTGTATTACTCGTGGATTTTCGGTGCCCCAGAAGCGATAGTTTTGCTTGTTCACGTACCCGCTGAGGTGGAAATGAGCCTCATCGCTCATTATGATTTTGGTCGAAAAATCGTCCACTTCGTCCTCGAGATTGAGGATGGCTTGGGCATAGGTTACACGCGTTAGGCGGTCGACGGGCAGCAGCTGATGCACGGACTGGACTTTGTACGGGAACATGCGCAAGTCGTTGACCAAAATTCGCCTTAGGGACGACCGGCTGATGGCTAATTGCGAGGTTCGGCGTCTGGTCGATGTTTCCGGCGACAGCTCGACATCATCGTCAACAGCGGCGATATTTTCGGCACAACGGGCGCTCCGGGGCCGGCCACTCTTGGCAACGTCTCGTGTGATCCCATACTTTTCAAGGTTGGTGGCCAAACGGTGCAGTGTTTGCGCAGTCGGTGTTGGACGGCCTTGGAATCGGCGACGGAATTCGCGCTGCGCCAACACTACAGACGAATTGTTACGCAAAAAAATAGACACGATTATTCCGCGTTCTTGGGGAGTGTATCGCTCCATGGCTTGTCCACTTGTATTCTACATCTGTCTAGTCCACAAATATCAAAACCGATTTGACATTGGCGGCCATTTGCAAAAATAAGAGCATCTTCCAATAGGGTGATCTCTTTTGGCCCACCTTGTATATATACTTTAAAGTATATATACAAAGATATAAGCAATATTCAATAGGGCCCTTGTATATAGACTATATTGTACTATCATCATTGTGAATTTTTTTTTTGTGTTGTCCTCTAGCAAGCAGGTGGCGTTTGGATTGAGGTAGAATCATTGTGTATAAACATTGTCAAAACGAAGAAGGAAACCCAAATAAACTGTGTCTTCCTTAATGCAATCTTAGCAGGTATACTGATTTCGGTATTTTTCAGTTTTATGAGACATTATGAGTTTGTGGTCATGAATTGAAGTTAAATTGGCCCGTATTTGTAATTTATTAACTGCCACTACCTCTATCAAATATTACCATTCCAACATGTGTAAATCATTCATCAATCGCACACTTCCAGCTCCTACCACTACAAGAAAACCTACAAAAACAACCTGCAATTTGTGAAAAGAGGCAAAAACGATTGATTTCAAACATTAGTTAATGAATTTTTTTTACCCATATTTATGTCTTAAACTAAGGTGCCTGTTACTCTTGATGCCTTTTATTTGATTTAAAATATGATTACAGGTAGATTTAGTTGCTGAGACGAAAAAAGGACTAATTTTATGACCTTTTTGGGAAACGCATCATAAAAATTGAATTTATCTACCTAATAACAATTTTATTTTACAACATAACCGTAGTATACAGTTCTTTCGTATGGCATTTGGTTTTACCCATAGATATTATCAAAAGTTATAACTCAGCCGGCATCATAACTTTATGTTTTATGTTCGTCATACCAAAAAATTTGTTGTGAAATGTAATTATTTATGTTGTACAATAAGTTGTTCCCTGAAGATGACTTTCGAAGAAAGTCGAAATATTGGACAAAATATATAATTTAAAATACAAAAAAAGAGTATTTTTAAATTAAGACCTACAGCCCGTTAAACAAACAAGATTTAAAAAAATCATAAAATTATATCAAGAAACTACCTGTTCGTAATCAGGTGAGACATACCAATGGTTTTAGTACCGACTCGGCCATCCAGAAACTGAAATTTGCATTAAGTATATCGGGCGCTAGTGTTCGGAGCTCATCATTGCTCGCAAAGTAGTTAAAGTTATTTTGAAGAATTCCTTTATATACAGACTCCTCAGACTTTGGTTATTCAATAAAATTGTTTTATTTAATTGTGGGCGTGTCAGTAAGCGGATTTAAACAAAATTTACATATGAGCATAAAGGGCCCCTAGAGAGTAGGTATATATCATAAATTTTAGCTCTCTAGCTCAAACTATGGATTGTGAAAAAAGTTTTTTTTTTTAATTGTGGGCGAGTCAGTAGGCGGATTTTGAAAATATTTGCACATGAGCTTAAAGGGCCCCTAGAGACTATATATTATAAATTTCAGCTCCCTAGCTCAAATTTTGGTTTATCAATAAAATTGTTTTATTTATTTGTGGGCGTGTCAGTTTGCGGATTTTGAAAATTTTATATCCCGAGCTGTTTTAGGAGTCATAGATCATATATACAAAATTTCAGCTTTCTAGCTCAAAATTCGGTTTTTTCCAAAATTTTGTTTTTTTTGAGTTTGTGGCCGTGTCTGTGGGCGGATTTCAAAAATTCGTAAACTTGATTATTTCGGGACCCTAGAGAGTATATGGTTAAAATTTCAGCTCTCTAGGCAGAGTTTAAAGGCCTAATTTTTGCCGACAGACGGACGGACCGGACATGGCTAGATCGACATTACTATCGATGCTGATCATAAATATAGTAACTTTTAGGGGTCTACGGGCAATATTAAGGTATGTTACAAACTATGCGTCAAAATTAATATACCCTTAGAATAGGGTATAAAAACGCTCCCTAGCTCAAACTTGGGTGTTTCAATAAAATTGTTTTATTTAATTGTGGGCGTGTCAGTAGGCGGATTTAAAAAAAATTAACACATGAGAATAAAGGGCCCATAGAGAGTATATATTATAAATTTCAGCTCCCTAGCTCAAACTTTGAATTTAAAAAAAAAAAAATAAAAAAAATTTGTGGGCGTGTCAGTGGGCGGATTTTAAAAATATTTCCACATGAGCATAAAGGGCCCATAGAGAGTATATATTATAAATTTCAGCTCCCTAGCTCAAACTTTGGATTTTTAAAAATTAATATACATACCCTTAGAATAGGGTATACAAAAATTGTTTTATTTATTTGTTTTATTTATATACAAAATTTCAGCTTTCTAGCTCAAAATTCGATTTTTTCCAAAATTTTGTTTTTTTTTTGAGTTTGTGGGCGTGTCTGTGGGCGGATTTCAAAAATTCGTAAACTTGATTATTTTGGGACCCTAGAGAGTATATGGTTAAAATTTCAGCTCTCTAGGTCCAGTTTAAAGGCCTAATTTTTGCCGACAGACGGACGGACGGACATGGCTAGATCGACATTACTATCGATGCTGATCATAAATATAGTAACTTTTGGGGGTCTACGGGCAATATTAAGGTATGTTACAAACTATGCGTCAAAATTAATATACCCTTACAATAGGGTATAAAAAAGAATTGACTGGGGCCCAACAAACATGACCCACCTCAGGAGGAGAACAAATTCAAGGACAGTCTTGCAATCACACCCTCCCAGCGTGGAGTAAAATGAGAAAATCCCCTTAGACCCCAAAACAAAGTCATGTGAGTATTCATTCATTTTAGAAAACCGCGGATTTTAATCTTGTCTGGTGGAATCCTTTTCAGATAGGATGTAAGGGCTTGCCAATCGCGGGTCATTCCTTACAATAATTTTGCTGGACAGGATTTCTCCTTTTTATTGATGTCTGTTGTTTTAGTGTATCGTGTCAACCAGTCTTCTGTGTCTCGTGTTTCTTCGTGTTCTTCAGTGTTTGCCGTTACGCAAGAACTATCCCTTTTATTGACTGGTTCCTTGTTTTCTTTTGTGTAATGTTGACCAGTCTTCTTGTGTGTCTGTGTTTTTATTCGGTGTTTGCCATCGGTATTAGTGTTGTGATGTCTTCCACGGGAGTGTCTTTATCGTGGCCGTCCGCCTACACTCCGCTGCTGCTCCGGTGCTAATACGACGGAGTAGAAAGGAAGAGCGTCTTCTTCCCCCTCATCGAACCTAACACACCATCGTGTCAGTGGTGGTTCTGGAGCAGATGTAAATGTGTAGGCCGTCCACCCACACTTATCTGCTGCCTCTCCATCTCGTTCGAGGGCAATCAGGCTAAGGTCACCCACCTTGCCGCATTGTTATTTGCCTCGCACGGTTACTCATGTGCAGACAACGTTGGGCCCATTCTGCCGAGTTGGTGTGTGGCAAGAAGGTTGGGCACTTTACCCCGGCTCTCGATCTGCCGGTCGGCGGTTCGCCTATACTGCTCATCTCCACCTCTCATGTCGGGGTGGTACCCTCGAGGTTCGGGGAAAGTGGCCCAAAGGCTGATGGGACCTTGGTTGCCCTCCACTTTCCTATGACCTCGCAGATGCCACCCAATAGAAGAAGAGTACGGGGAGGGAAGAGAAGGAAAGAAGGTGAAATTTGTTGCGCGAAAATATTTCGCAACAGCCGCCCTACTACAAGAAGGTGTACTAATACCACACCTGCTAAAAATAACAAGAAGCAGTATTGCCTTGGGCCACATACCGATGCAATGGAGACGAGCAAGGGTTGTGTTTATATGTACCAAAAGCAGGGAAAGAAGACCCTACACAGCCAAGATCGTACAGACCCCTCAGCCTTATGTCATCTCTTCTGAAGATGACAGAAAAGGTTGTGGTCAACTATTTAAGGGAAGAAGATAGTATTGAATACACCCTTACATCATCGTCAGCATGCATACAGAGCGGACAGATCAACAGAGACCGCAATATATCAGCTGACGGAGATAATTCAAAGTGTCTTGGAAGCAAAATAAATAGTACCGTGCGCTTTACTTTATATAGAGGGAGCATTTGACAACACGATCCCTAGATAGGAAAGGAGTTAACAGTACAGTATCCACCTGGATGTGTGAGCTGCTGAGCACTAGATCAGCAGAGACTCAAACTCAATCTGGAACCATCAGAGTGAACACAACAAGAGGATGTCCACAAGGAGGGGTACTATCACCCTTAATGTGAATCCTAGTTCTAAACGAACTGCTGGAAAAATTAACCAACCTTGGCATCAACTGTCAGGCGTACGCCGATGACATTGTATTGATTGCCAGGGGCAAGTTTGAAGAAACCCTTGGGGACATCATACAAAGGGGGATTAAAGTAACCAAGGAATGGTGCCATACTGTCGGACTCAACATCAATCTGGCGAAAACAACGATAGTACCATTCTCAAGGAAAAGACAACTTCAAAGACGTAAGGATATTAGCCTATTAGGCACGACACTGATACCAGTCAAAGAAGTAAAGTATCTAGGACTTCATCTAGATAGTAAACTCCTCTGGCGAAAACATACCGAGGAGGGGTTGGGGACACAATCCCGAAAACCTAAAATCCAGAAAATCCAAAATCCCGAAAACCCAAAATCCCGAAAAAAGAATCCCGAAAACGAAATCCCCAAAAAGGGAGCCGGACACAATTCCGAAAGACAAAAATCCCGAAAATCGAAAATCCCGAAAAGTCACAATCCCGAAAACCTAAAATCCCGAAAACCCACAATCCCGAAAGACCAAAATCCAGAAAATGAAACTAAAAATTTTATTCTAGCTGAAATGTTATTTTTGCTTTCTCCTTCACGTACTCATTTGTTACATATATCGCTTTCGAGTACGATAACGCCTCGTGGCAATGGTGTATTCTTGAATTTTTTGTTGACATGGTAACTGTAGCCGTCAATAAGCAGTTTCTCACGCTGTTTGTTTGTTTTCACGATGGAGACGTTCATTTATACTTAAGACTTCAAACACAATATGTCACTGATAATATAAAGTTTTTATATACTCACTTTGTATTACGATGTTCACTATCTAACAAAAATCTAGTCGGTCAGCTATCACAATATTGGAGATCAGCACAACTGAATGCACATTGCGAATTGCAAAACATTATTACGGTACATGGAATGGACAAACACTTGTCTATGTTACATTCAAAATAAAACAAAGAATTCCGAAAACGAAATCCCAAAAAAGTATATAAAATGAAAAATTTGCGCAAATTTTTCATTTTATATAATTTTTTGGGATTTCGTTTTCGGGATTTTGGCTTTTCGGGATTTTGGCTTTTCGGGATTTTGGATTTTCTGGATTTTGGGTTTTCGGGATTTTGGATTTTCGGGATTTTGGATTTTTGGAATTTCCGTTTTCGGGATTGTGTCCCCAACCCCCCCAAAAATTATATAAAATGAAAAATTTGCGCAAATTTTTTTGGGTTTTCGGGATTTTGGATTTTCGGGATTTTGGATTTTCGGGATTTCGGTTTTCGGGATTGTGTCACCAACCCCTCCTTGGTATGTTTTCGCCAGAGGAGTTTACTGTCTAGATGAAGTCCTAGATACTTTACTTCTTTGACTGGTATCAGTGTCGTGCCTAATAGGCTAATATCCTTAAGTCTTTGTTGTCTTTTCCTTGTGAATGGTACTATCGTTGTTTTCGCCGGATTGATGTTGAGTCCGACAGTATGGCACCATTCCTTGGTTACTTTAATCCCCCTTTGTATGATGTCCCCAAGGGTTTCTGCAAACTTGCTCCTGGCAATCAATACAATGTCATCGGCCTACGCCTGACAGTTGATGCCAAGGTTGGTTAATTTTTCCAGCAGTTCGTTTACAACTAGGATTCACATTAAGGGTGATAGTACCCCTCCTTGTGGACATCCTCTTGTTCTGTTCACTCTGATGGTTCCAGATGGAGTTTGAGTCTCTGCTGATCTAGTGCTCAGCGGCTCACACATCCAGGTGGATACTGTACTGTTAACTCCTTTCCTATCCAGGGATCGTGTTGTCAAATGCTCCCTCTATATAAAGTAAAGCGCACGGTACTATTTATTTTGCTTCCAAGACACTTTGAATTATCTCCGTCAGCTGATATATTGCGGTCTCTGTTGATCTGTCCGCTCTGTATGCATGCTGACGACGATGTAAGGGTGTATTCAATACTATCTTCTTCCCTTAAATAGTTGACCACAACCTTTTCTGTCATCTTCAGAAGAGATGACATAAGGCTGAGGGGTCTGTACGATCTTGGCTGTGTGGGGTCTTCTTTCCCTGCTTTTGGTACATATAAACACAACCCTTGCTCGTCTCCATTGCATCGGTATGTGGCCCAAGGCAATACTGCTTCTTGTTATTTTTAGCAGGTGTGGTATTAGTACACCTTGTCCTTCTTGTAGTAGGGCGGGTGTTGCGAAATATTTTCGTGCAACAAATTTCACCTTCTTTCCTTCTCTTCCCTCCCCGTACTCTTCTTCTATTGGGTGGCATCTGCGAGGTCATAGGAAAGTGGAGGGCAACCAAGGTCCCATCAGCCTTTGAGCCACTTTCCGCGAACCTCGAGGGTACCACCCCGACATGAGAGGTGGAGATGAGCAGTATAGGCGAACCGCCGACCGGCAGATCGAGAGCCGGGGTAAAGTGCCCAACCTTCTTGCCACACACCAACTCGGCAGAATGGGCCCAACGTTGTCTGCACATGAGTAACCGTGCGAGGCAAATAACAATGCGGCAAGGTGGGTGACCTTAGCCTGATTGCCCTCGAACGAGATGGAGAGGCAGCAGATAAGTGTGGGTGGACGGCCTACACATTTACATCTGCTCCAGAACCACTACTGACATGGTGGTGTGTTAGGTTCGATGAGGGGGAAGAAGACGCTCTTCCTTTCTACTCCGTCGTAGGAGCACCGGAGCAGCAGCGGAGTGTAGGCGGACGGCCACGATAAAGACACTCCCGTGGAAGACATCACAACACTAATACCGATGGCAAACACCGAATAAAAACACAGACACACAAGAAGACTGGTCAACATTACACAAAAGAAAACAACGAACCAGTCAATAAAAGGGATATTTCCTGCGTAACGGCAAACACTGAAGAACACGAAGAAACACGAGACACAGAAGACTGGTTGACACGATACACTAAAACAACAGACATCAATAAAAAGGAGAAATCGTGTCCAGCTAAATTATTGTAAGGAATGACCCGCGATTGGCAAGCCCTTACATCCTATCTGAACAGGATTCCACCAGACAAGATTAAAATCCGCGGTTTTCATGACTTTGTTTTGGGGTCTAAGGGGATTTTCTTATTTTACTCCACGCGCTGGGAGGGTGTGATTGCAACACTGTCCTTGAATTTGTTCGCCTCCTGAGGTGGGTCATGTTTGTTGGGCCCCAGTCAATTCTTTTTTTCATTTTATTTTCACCGATTTAAGGGGATTTTAACAACGTTCGTATTATTGTTTTTATTTCGCACTTTGACAAAACTCATACGAGAAATGTCAAATAGAGATTAGATTGTGAATTGACAAGAATATTGTTCCAGGTCGGTCAAACAATCCAATAATCCGACTTTCCAGTGGTGGATCGTTGGGGTAAAAGAGAATGTATTGAGTGACAGGAAGATAAGCGAGGGGGTAACGTGTAGACTCGCGCACACCTTGGCGAAAACGCTCTGGTGCCGTTGAATGTGGGCTGCCGTTGACTCGCTGAGCGACTGAAGGTAGTGGAATATGGCGGACAACCACCAACACATAGGCGGACGTCCATTGCACGCCATGAGTGGGATTCCACTACTAATGTGTGTGCGAGTGTGTGAGAAATGAGAGTTGGCCGAACTGGAACAATGAAAGTTCTGGAAGATCACTTCTTGGTTGACCAGCTAACGAGTTAGTCAGGTTTGGACAACAGTTCTTGTTTAAAGTGTGCGATAAAAACTAAAGACAAAAAAAAAACATGGGGACGGGCTACAGTCCGCTTGGGCGAACTGTTGGATACCCTATTCTTATTCCTATCCCTCATAAGTGGGCGTGACAAAACTCTAAGTATGGTTAAATTGTTAAGAACGCTCTACATATTTTGTTATATAACATTTAAAGGATTTTATCAAAAAAAACGCTCCCTAGCTCAAACTTAGGTGTTTCAATAAAATTGTTTTATTTAATTGTGGGCGTGTCAGTCGGCGGATTTAAAAAAAAAAATAACACATGAGAATAAAGGGCCTCTAGAGAGCATATATTATAAATTTCAGCTCCCTAGCTCAAACTTTGAATTTTCAAAAAAAAAAAAAAAAAAAAAAATTGTGGGCGTGTCAGTAGGCGGATTTTAAAAATATTTACACATGAGCATAAAGGGCCCATAGAGAGTATATATTATAAATTTCAGCTCCCTAGCTCAAACTTTGGATTTTCAAAAATTAATATACCCTTAGAATAGGGTATAAAAAAATTGTTTTATTTATTTGTGGGCGTGTCAGTGGGCGGATTTTGAAAATTTTTTATCCCGATCAGTTTTAGGAGTCATAGATCATATATACAAAATTTCAGCTTTCTAGCTCAAAATGTTTTTTTGAGTTTGTGGGCGGATTTCAAAAATTCGTAAACTTGATTATTTCGGGACCCTAGAGAGTATATGGTTAAAATTTCAGCTCTCTAGGTCCAGTTTAAAGGCCTAATTTTTGGCGACAGACGGACGGACGGACGGACGGACATGGCTAGATCGACATTACTATCGATGCTGATCATAAATATAGTAACTTTTAGGGGTCTACGGGCAATATTAAGGTATGTTTCAAACTAAGCGTCAAAATTAATATACCCTTAGAATAGGGTATAAATAGTTAAAGTTAAAAAGTACAGAGAAAAGTAAAGAATAAAATTTGAAATTGAGACGGGAGTTGCAGTAGAGGAATTATCTGGAGATCATAGCGAGGAACGTCAGGACTCAGGTGGAGGATAAATAGGAGGAGAGTTGGATAGAAAAAAAAGGACTAGGAGTAGGACGTCGAAACAAAGATAAGTAGAGTGATTTGATAAGTAGTGAATATTAGCGTAGTTCGCTTGTGTAGGCATTTGTATTTGCATTGTAAACTCCTCTGGCGAAAACATACCGAGGAGGGGTTGGGGACACAATTCCGAAAACCGAAATCCCGAAAATCATATCACGTGCGATTGCGGTACGAATTTTAAGGGTGCCGATAACGATATGAGAAGAGACAGTCATTTCCTTACGTCCGAATGGTCATTAGAAGTGACCAGAGAACTCGCGTCTAGGAACACCACATGGCATTTCAACCCACCGTCGTCACCACATTTCGGCGGGCTCTGGGAGGCGGGAGTCAAATCCATCAAGCACCACATCAAGAGAACTATTGGGAATTCCAAATTAACGTTTGAGGAATATTCGACATTACTCACGCAAATCGAGGCATGCCTTAATTCAAGGCCACTATGTCCAATGTCATCAGATCCGGACGACTTGACAGTCCTAACGCCTGGACACTTTCTTATTGGAGAAGCAATGCACACGGTCCCCGAAAGAAACCTGTGTGACACAAACATCAACAGTCTGGAAAAATGGAGATACATCCAGCGGCTTTTGCAAGATTTTTGGAAGCAATGGAGTGTATCATACATACATCTTCTACAGCAACGACCGAAATGGCTGCAAAGACAACCAAACATCAACATTGGAGACATCGTGATTGTCAAGGAGGACAATCTACCACCATCAGCGTGGGCACTCGCTCGAGTTTTAGACCTACATCCCGGTTCCGACGGCCTTACGCGCGTCGCAACAATCAAAACTAAAACATCGACACTTAAACGACCAATCGTAAAATTATCCCCCTTGCCAGTGTCTGAACCCACGAACACCTCACAAAAATCGTTATAAAACGAAAACAAGACATTCTTACATTTGCGAACATTTAAAATAGTCAAACATAAAAATTGTTTTATTTATTTGTGGGCGTGTCAGTGGGCGGATTTTGAAAATTTTTTATCCCGATCAGTTTTAGGAGTCATAGATCATATATACAAAATTTCAGCTTTCTAGCTCAAAATGTTTTTTTGAGTTTGTGGGCGGATTTCAAAAATTCGTAAACTTGATTATTTCGGGACCCTAGAGAGTATATGGTTAAAATTTCAGCTCTCTAGGTCCAGTTTAAAGGCCTAATTTTTGGCGACAGACGGACGGACGGACGGACGGACATGGCTAGATCGACATTACTATCGATGCTGATCATAAATATAGTAACTTTTAGGGGTCTACGGGCAATATTAAGGTATGTTTCAAACTAAGCGTCAAAATTAATATACCCTTAGAATAGGGTATAAATAGTTAAAGTTAAAAAGTACAGAGAAAAGTAAAGAATAAAATTTGAAATTGAGACGGGAGTTGCAGTAGAGGAATTATCTGGAGATCATAGCGAGGAACGTCAGGACTCAGGTGGAGGATAAATAGGAGGAGAGTTGGATAGAAAAAAAAGGACTAGGAGTAGGACGTCGAAACAAAGATAAGTAGAGTGATTTGATAAGTAGTGAATATTAGCGTAGTTCGCTTGTGTAGGCATTTGTATTTGCATTGTAAACTCCTCTGGCGAAAACATACCGAGGAGGGGTTGGGGACACAATTCCGAAAACCGAAATCCCGAAAATCATATCACGTGCGATTGCGGTACGAATTTTAAGGGTGCCGATAACGATATGAGAAGAGACAGTCATTTCCTTACGTCCGAATGGTCATTAGAAGTGACCAGAGAACTCGCGTCTAGGAACACCACATGGCATTTCAACCCACCGTCGTCACCACATTTCGGCGGGCTCTGGGAGGCGGGAGTCAAATCCATCAAGCACCACATCAAGAGAACTATTGGGAATTCCAAATTAACGTTTGAGGAATATTCGACATTACTCACGCAAATCGAGGCATGCCTTAATTCAAGGCCACTATGTCCAATGTCATCAGATCCGGACGACTTGACAGTCCTAACGCCTGGACACTTTCTTATTGGAGAAGCAATGCACACGGTCCCCGAAAGAAACCTGTGTGACACAAACATCAACAGTCTGGAAAAATGGAGATACATCCAGCGGCTTTTGCAAGATTTTTGGAAGCAATGGAGTGTATCATACATACATCTTCTACAGCAACGACCGAAATGGCTGCAAAGACAACCAAACATCAACATTGGAGACATCGTGATTGTCAAGGAGGACAATCTACCACCATCAGCGTGGGCACTCGCTCGAGTTTTAGACCTACATCCCGGTTCCGACGGCCTTACGCGCGTCGCAACAATCAAAACTAAAACATCGACACTTAAACGACCAATCGTAAAATTATCCCCCTTGCCAGTGTCTGAACCCACGAACACCTCACAAAAATCGTTATAAAACGAAAACAAGACATTCTTACATTTGCGAACATTTAAAATAGTCAAACATAAAGTCCAAAACCTAAACCATACGAACAGGAACTGTAATATCTATACAAAAATAACGAAACCAAAAAATAAAGTCACTCACCCCATGCAAATACCACATCCCTTCTAACCAGAAGCGCACAAATAATATTATTTAACACTATGAATTTTCATTTTTTTTTTTTTTTTTCTTTCTCAAACTCATAACAAATTTCACTAATGCAAATATTATTATTTTTCTATCATTTGCAACACGAAACAATGGGTACATCGCAATGAGAGGCATCAGCAATCCGGCTCGAAGGACCATGTTCTGAGGTGGGATGTACCTCAGAATTATATTGTTCAAAAAGATGTCTTGAACAATTGTAATAAGTTTTCACGAGAAGGATGTCTCGACACAATAGAAGTAAATTATTTTCCAGAAAGATGTCTGAAAACCGATAGTGAAAATGCTATGGTACGTTATAAATTATACTTGTCAAGTTTCACCCCAACGACTAAGTTCAAATAAAGAAGTATAATTTATAACGTACCATAGCATTTTCACTATCGGTTTTCAGACATCTTTCTGGAAAATAATTTACTTCTATTGTGCCGAGACATCCTTCTCGTGAAAACTTATTACAATTGTTCAAGACATCTTTTTGAACAATATAATTCTGAGGTACATCCCACCTAGCCTTTTTTTCTTGTGTTTTATTCAAACCATCAATATTAATATTCATATTAATTTCGCAATAATCAAACCCGGACGAGTCAACGAATCCAGGATCCAACGGATTCATCATCTAACAGTAACCCACAAGCAGTTGAACGGTATACAAGCGGCACAACGGTTCGCTAGTGGCATCACAACGTTGCAGTTACAAAAGCCCACCAACTACCAACGGATTCATCATCTTACAGCAATCCACAAGCAGTTCAACGGCTTAAAGCGGCATAACGGGCAGCAAACACAGCAAGGAACTGTGCAACACGCAAAGCCTTCTGCAACTGTAACCGAAAGTCGACGATACTGAAGTTACAGTTGCAAAAGCAAGTTAAGGTAGGAATTTTATTTCCTTTTTAAAACGTTTTGCTATCTATATACAATATACATTAAATAAACATCGCATATAAACACCAACATTAATACAACATAAACCTAAAATAATTAAATAAAATAAGTGATAGTGCAACTTCTTTATTATGTCGAAACTCTGTAAGACTGTCGAACGACAAGAACGCATTCTTGAAGAATTGTCGGCAGACTTTCTTGAATATCAACAGCAAACCGAAGCTCGCAAATCAAGGGGCTACGTCAATGCATGTTTAGTGGACGTTGAAGAAACTTTTAAAGGTGCTAAGGGTATACATGCCACAATTGTCAGTAGTGCGGCGGATCCGCAAAAAGACAAATATTTGACGGATGAAACATATGCAAAAATTAAGCGTATGTTTTTTCAATATAGTGGCATGATAAACGATGATATGGACAAATTTTCGCACGAGAATAATGCACAGTTCGAAAACTCGCGTCTGAATATGACAAAATCGGTGGTGTCTGACATTCGTCTACCACGAATCAACATCAAGCCATTTGCTGGCAAATCGGAAGACTGGATTGAATTTCATAATGTCTTCGAAAATTTAATAGATCAAAATCCAGATTTATCCGAAATTCAAAAACTGCAGTTTCTCAAGTCCTCATTATGTGAAAAACCTGCAGAGTTAATCTCACACCTTCCAATCGATGCCAAAAGCTATGCATCGGCGTGGGAAATTATCACTGATAGGTTCCAAAACAAAAGAAAATTAGTAAACACGCAATTGAAGATTTTACTAGATCAGCAAAAAATAAATTATGAATCAGCTGACAGTTTAAAATCATTGCACGATACAAGCAATCAGTGCATTCATGCACTTTCCAACCTGGGAATTAATATGGATTCATGGGATCCTATTCTGATATACATCACGTATCAGAAGCTCCCAAAAATAACCCAGAAAGATTGGGAAACACAATTAGGCACTTCAAGGAGCCTTCCTGATTGGAAAACCTTTTTGGCCTTCATTGAAGGCAGATTCAGTTCTCTTGAGAATTTCATGGAATCAAACACAATTTCCAAACAACCATTGGTATCGACATCATTTCGAAAAACAATGCATAATAGCTACCACATAAAAGAAAAAGGCGACAAACAACAATTTCGTTGTAGGTTGTGTAGGGGGGCACACAGTCTACGCCATTGCAAACAATTTTTAAGAATGAGCGTAAAATTGCGAAAGGATGTAATAACACAAAATGCAATTTGCAACAATTGTTTAGGTTATGACCATCAAGTAAATAATTGCGCTAGCATCAAGCGCTGTTTTAAATGCAAGTTAAAACATCACACCTTGCTGCACATAGATGGGTATCAACAAAATACTCAGACAAACTCTCAACAACATGCGCAGCAAAATGTACAAAATCACTGTTGCCAACACTCTTATCCCACCAACTTCAATTTGAAAACTAACGAGACTAAATTAAATCATAATGCGAATTCTTATATTCAAAAGCCACAACATGAGGGCATGAATTGTGAACCTTCCACATCCAAGAATATTATTTGCACTCCACCTTTCGGGCAACATCAAAGCCAACAAGGTAACATAAACACCCACCTTATTCAAAATAGGAATACCCAAAATTCCACAAATACTTCAAATATAGTCTGTACACAGCAAAATCAACCGTCCTGCTCGCTTTTCAATCAAACCCATTCAAGGGCATTGCTAGCGACTGCATTGGTCAAGGTCATAGCAACCAACGGCAATCAGTATGTGTTAAGGGCATTAATTGACCCTGGTTCTGAAGCGACATTTGTCACTGAAAATGTCGTTCAAATGCTACAACTAAAAAAGAAGAAGACTTCAGCACAAGTCACAGGCTTAGGGCAGACTTCTACTGGCATATCAAACCATCAAGTCAAATTTACAATGCATTCTCTGACTAAGCCATCATTCGCGCTCTGCGTCGAAGCATTTGTATTCAAACAACTGACGTCAATATTACCGGCACACCAATTGAAAACGAGTGGGTGGACTCATTTGAGTAACCTCAAACTTGCCGATCCCTCATTCAGCGCGCCCGGAAAGATAGACCTTCTTCTTGGGGCTGATGTATACGCTGCTATCATTTTGGAGGGCCTTGTTAAAGGCGAAATAGGGTCTCCGGTGGCGCAGTGTACAGAATTAGGGTGGATTCTGACTGGAAACACCAACAATTCTGATCAATCTACAGGCATAACAATCCAAAATCATTTCAACTCGTTGGATTCTCAATTAAAAAGATTCTGGGAGCTGGAAGAAGATCTAGAAGAGCGAAAATTAACGGAGGAAGAAACAAAATGTGAACAACACTTCCAAAGAACCTGCAGAAGAAAAGACGATGGAAGGTACGAAGTTCAATTACCATTCAAGAACGATCGTCGCCCAAAACTCGGCAATTCAAAGAAACCAGCATTAGCCAGATTCTTTCAAGTTGAAAAACGACTGGCTTCAAATAAAAAACTCCAGGATGCCTATAATGCCTGCATTGAAGAATATCTCGACAAAGGTCACATGGAAGAAGTGACCACCGAGGTGCAAAGTCCGACTGATGAGCACTATTTTCTTCCACATCACGCAGTCTTCAAGGAGTCGAGCACCACTAAAAAACTGCGTGTAGTGTACGACGCATCGTGCAAAACATCAAATGGCCAATCCCTGAATGACAATTTAATGGTTGGACCACGTTTACAAGCAGACATCATAGAGCTGATTGCAAAGTGGAGGAAGTTTAAGGTGGCATTGGTTGCAGACATCAGTATGATGTACAGGCAGATTTGGATAACGCCAGCCGATACTCCCTACCAGTTAATCTTGTGGAGATCAAATAATTCAGCGCCAATAAAGACATTTTCTCTAAAAACAGTCACTTTCGGCACTGCATCCGCACCATTCCTAGCAGTGCGCACATTACATCAACTAGCGGCTGAGGTCAAGAGTTCGCATCCCCACGTAAATAAAGCACTTACCGAAGGTTTCTACGTGGATGACTTCATTTACGGATCTAACACTGAGTCCGATGCTATTAAACTTCAGGGAGACGTTCTTCATATTTTGAAGTTAGCTGGATTTCCGCTTAGAAAATGGGCAAGTAATTCAGTCAGAGTTTTAGAGCAAATACCTAAAAATGAAAGAGAAATAGAGCTTCCACTAAACTTCGATTCATCAGATGCCATCAAAACCCTCGGGATTCGATGGCACCCAGCACAAGATGTGTTTACATTTAAAATTAGCTTACCTGTACTAAAGTCACACACTAAACGATCCGTTCTAGCAGATATTGCCCGTCTGTTTGACCCTCTCGGGTGGATCTCGCCTTGCATCATCAAGGCGAAATTGATCATGCAACAGCTTTGGCTCCAAGAGTTGGCCTGGGACACTCCAATCTCCAAAGAGACGGAAGACCTATGGGTACAACTCAGAAATGGATTGATGATTCTTGAGGACATCCAAATTCCGCGTTGGATTCATTATGAAGATTCCGATCGAGTGCAACTGCACGGCTTCAGCGACGCCTCTGAGAAGGCATATGCAGCTGTAGTTTACGCTCGAGTCATCAAAAATGACGAGGAACATATACACATTCTAGCGTCAAAAACAAGAGTGGCACCAGTAAAGTGTGTCTCTCTGCCACGATTAGAACTATGTGCAGCGCTTCTCTTAGCAAAGCTATTCCGCCTCATATCACGTGCAATGAAGTTCAATAATCCAGAAGTCTTTGCGTGGTGTGACTCAATGATTACATTAGCGTGGATCAAGGGAAGTCCGTTAACACGAACAACCTTTGTAGCTAATCGAGTATCTGAGATACAGACTCTCACCAGCCCCTCAATTTGGAGACATGTAGCATCAAAAGATAATCCTGCCGATATGGGGTCACGAGGACTTTTACCGGAGGAGCTCATCAACAACCAGTTGTGGTGGTTCGGTCCCAAGTTTCTACAAAACTTTTCTCTTAATGAATTACCAACAGCGATTCCATTCAACACTAATCTGGAATCAAAGAGTACAAATAAACAAATAGATCATCAATCATGCTTCTATCATACGAAGTTAATCACTATGAAGCCTCAGCTTACGCTTCTAGTAGCTCACTGCACAAGGCTTGATAGAACATTTTTTGAACATTATTCAACACTACGACGACTTGTTCGCAACGTCGCTGTATGGCGAAGATATTTCTTCAATCTGAAAAACACAAAAGAAAAAAAACCAATCGATAATTATCCAATTACACCTAATGAACTGACCGCAGCTCACGATCAGCTCGTCAGAATAGTGCAGGAGGAGCTGTTTTATGAAGACATTAAATCCCTGGAATCAAACAAAACGTTGTCTAAAGCTAGCCAAATTCGTAGCTTAAATCCGTTTTTAGATTCTGAAGGATTATTGCGGGTAGGAGGTCGATTAACAAATTCGCCACTCCCGTTTCATCAACGACATCCCTTAGTACTGAAGGATTCGCACCATTTTTCCAAACTGATACTGAGCGATATCCATCAGAGGACCCTGCATGGGGGCCTACAATTGATGATGGCAGAGACAAGGAATGCATATTGGATAACGAACATAAAAAGACTAATCAAAACAACCATTCATCGCTGCGTTAGATGTCACCGTCATAGGGCAAAAATGCAGCATCAACTCATGGGTAGCCTACCCGTCGAACGAGTCCAACGCTGCAGGCCATTCCTTAACACAGGAGTAGATTATGCCGGGCCCATAGAAATAAAATTATGGAAAGGTCGTTGCAATAAAATCACGAAAGGGTATATTGCTGTCTTTGTATGTCTGTCAACGAAGGCAATGCATATTGAACTGGTATCCGACCAAAGCACACCTGCCTTCATAGCAGCCTTTAGACGATTTGTCGCCAGAAGAGGGACATGCGCCAATCTGTATAGCGATTGCGGTACGAATTTTAAGGGTGCCGATAACGATATGAGAAGAGACAGTCATTTCCTTACGTCCGAATGGTCATTAGAAGTGACCAGAGAACTCGCGTCTAGGAACACCACATGGCATTTCAACCCACCGTCGTCACCACATTTCGGCGGGCTCTGGGAGGCGGGAGTCAAATCCATCAAGCACCACATCAAGAGAACTATTGGGAATTCCAAATTAACGTTTGAGGAATATTCGACATTACTCACGCAAATCGAGGCATGCCTTAATTCAAGGCCACTATGTCCAATGTCATCAGATCCGGACGACTTGACAGTCCTAACGCCTGGACACTTTCTTATTGGAGAAGCAATGCACACGGTCCCCGAAAGAAACCTGTGTGACACAAACATCAACAGTCTGGAAAAATGGAGATACATCCAGCGGCTTTTGCAAGATTTTTGGAAGCAATGGAGTGTATCATACATACATCTTCTACAGCAACGACCGAAATGGCTGCAAAGACAACCAAACATCAACATTGGAGACATCGTGATTGTCAAGGAGGACAATCTACCACCATCAGCGTGGGCACTCGCTCGAGTTTTAGACCTACATCGCGGTTCCGACGGCCTTACGCGCGTCGCAACAATCAAAACTAAAACATCGACACTTAAACGACCAATCGTAAAATTATCCCCCTTGCCAGTGTCTGAACCCACGAACACCTCACAAAAATCGTTATAAAACGAAAACAAGACATTCTTACATTTGCGAACATTTAAAATAGTCAAACATAAAGTCCAAAACCTAAACCATACGAACAGGAACTGTAATATCTATACAAAAATAACGAAACCAAAAAATAAAGTCACTCACCCCATGCAAATACCACATCCCTTCTAACCAGAAGCGCACAAATAATATTATTTAACACTTTATGAATTTTCATTTTTTTTTTTTTTTTCTTTCTCAAACTCATAACAAATTTCACTAATGCAAATATTATTATTTTTCTATCATTTGCAACACGAAACAATGGGTACATCGCAATGAGAGGCATCAGCAATCCGGCTCGAAGGACCATGTTCTGAGGTGGGATGTACCTCAGAATTATATTGTTCAAAAAGATGTCTTGAACAATTGTAATAAGTTTTCACGAGAAGGATGTCTCGACACAATAGAAGTAAATTATTTTCCAGAAAGATGTCTGAAAACCGATAGTGAAAATGCTATGGTACGTTATAAATTATACTTGTCAAGTTTCACCCCAACGACTAAGTTCAAATAAAGAAGTATAATTTATAACGTACCATAGCATTTTCACTATCGGTTTTCAGACATCTTTCTGGAAAATAATTTACTTCTATTGTGTCGAGACATCCTTCTCGTGAAAACTTATTACAATTGTTCAAGACATCTTTTTGAACAATATAATTCTGAGGTACATCCCACCTAGCCTTTTTTTCTTGTGTTTTATTCAAACCATCAATATTAATATTCATATTAATTTCGCAATAATCAAACCCGGACGAGTCAACGAATCCAGGATCCAACGGATTCATCATCTAACAGTAACCCACAAGCAGTTGAACGGTATACAAGCGGCACAACGGTTCGCTAGTGGCATCACAACGTTGCAGTTACAAAAGCCCACCAACTACCAACGGATTCATCATCTTACAGCAATCCACAAGCAGTTCAACGGCTTAAAGCGGCATAACGGGCAGCAAACACAGCAAGGAACTGTGCAACACGCAAAGCCTTCTGCAACTGTAACCGAAAGTCGACGATACTGAAGTTACAGTTGCAAAAGCAAGTTAAGGTAGGAATTTTATTTCCTTTTTAAAACGTTTTGCTATCTATATACAATATACATTAAATAAACATCGCATATAAACACCAACATTAATACAACATAAACCTAAAATAATTAAATAAAATAAGTGATAGTGCAACTTCTTTATTATGTCGAAACTCTGTAAGACTGTCGAACGACAAGAACGCATTCTTGAAGAATTGTCGGCAGACTTTCTTGAATATCAACAGCAAACCGAAGCTCGCAAATCAAGGGGCTACGTCAATGCATGTTTAGTGGACGTTGAAGAAACTTTTAAAGGTGCTAAGGGTATACATGCCACAATTGTCAGTAGTGCGGCGGATCCGCAAAAAGACAAATATTTGACGGATGAAACATATGCAAAAATTAAGCGTATGTTTTTTCAATATAGTGGCATGATAAACGATGATATGGACAAATTTTCGCACGAGAATAATGCACAGTTCGAAAACTCGCGTCTGAATATGACAAAATCGGTGGTGTCTGACATTCGTCTACCACGAATCAACATCAAGCCATTTGCTGGCAAATCGGAAGACTGGATTGAATTTCATAATGTCTTCGAAAATTTAATAGATCAAAATCCAGATTTATCCGAAATTCAAAAACTGCAGTTTCTCAAGTCCTCATTATGTGAAAAACCTGCAGAGTTAATCTCACACCTTCCAATCGATGCCAAAAGCTATGCATCGGCGTGGGAAATTATCACTGATAGGTTCCAAAACAAAAGAAAATTAGTAAACACGCAATTGAAGATTTTACTAGATCAGCAAAAAATAAATTATGAATCAGCTGACAGTTTAAAATCATTGCACGATACAAGCAATCAGTGCATTCATGCACTTTCCAACCTGGGAATTAATATGGATTCATGGGATCCTATTCTGATATACATCACGTATCAGAAGCTCCCAAAAATAACCCAGAAAGATTGGGAAACACAATTAGGCACTTCAAGGAGCCTTCCTGATTGGAAAACCTTTTTGGCCTTCATTGAAGGCAGATTCAGTTCTCTTGAGAATTTCATGGAATCAAACACAATTTCCAAACAACCATTGGTATCGACATCATTTCGAAAAACAATGCATAATAGCTACCACATAAAAGAAAAAGGCGACAAACAACAATTTCGTTGTAGGTTGTGTAGGGGGGCACACAGTCTACGCCATTGCAAACAATTTTTAAGAATGAGCGTAAAATTGCGAAAGGATGTAATAACACAAAATGCAATTTGCAACAATTGTTTAGGTTATGACCATCAAGTAAATAATTGCGCTAGCATCAAGCGCTGTTTTAAATGCAAGTTAAAACATCACACCTTGCTGCACATAGATGGGTATCAACAAAATACTCAGACAAACTCTCAACAACATGCGCAGCAAAATGTACAAAATCACTGTTGCCAACACTCTTATCCCACCAACTTCAATTTGAAAACTAACGAGACTAAATTAAATCATAATGCGAATTCTTATATTCAAAAGCCACAACATGAGGGCATGAATTGTGAACCTTCCACATCCAAGAATATTATTTGCACTCCACCTTTCGGGCAACATCAAAGCCAACAAGGTAACATAAACACCCACCTTATTCAAAATAGGAATACCCAAAATTCCACAAATACTTCAAATATAGTCTGTACACAGCAAAATCAACCGTCCTGCTCGCTTTTCAATCAAACCCATTCAAGGGCATTGCTAGCGACTGCATTGGTCAAGGTCATAGCAACCAACGGCAATCAGTATGTGTTAAGGGCATTAATTGACCCTGGTTCTGAAGCGACATTTGTCACTGAAAATGTCGTTCAAATGCTACAACTAAAAAAGAAGAAGACTTCAGCACAAGTCACAGGCTTAGGGCAGACTTCTACTGGCATATCAAACCATCAAGTCAAATTTACAATGCATTCTCTGACTAAGCCATCATTCGCGCTCTGCGTCGAAGCATTTGTATTCAAACAACTGACGTCAATATTACCGGCACACCAATTGAAAACGAGTGGGTGGACTCATTTGAGTAACCTCAAACTTGCCGATCCCTCATTCAGCGCGCCCGGAAAGATAGACCTTCTTCTTGGGGCTGATGTATACGCTGCTATCATTTTGGAGGGCCTTGTTAAAGGCGAAATAGGGTCTCCGGTGGCGCAGTGTACAGAATTAGGGTGGATTCTGACTGGAAACACCAACAATTCTGATCAATCTACAGGCATAACAATCCAAAATCATTTCAACTCGTTGGATTCTCAATTAAAAAGATTCTGGGAGCTGGAAGAAGATCTAGAAGAGCGAAAATTAACGGAGGAAGAAACAAAATGTGAACAACACTTCCAAAGAACCTGCAGAAGAAAAGACGATGGAAGGTACGAAGTTCAATTACCATTCAAGAACGATCGTCGCCCAAAACTCGGCAATTCAAAGAAACCAGCATTAGCCAGATTCTTTCAAGTTGAAAAACGACTGGCTTCAAATAAAAAACTCCAGGATGCCTATAATGCCTGCATTGAAGAATATCTCGACAAAGGTCACATGGAAGAAGTGACCACCGAGGTGCAAAGTCCGACTGATGAGCACTATTTTCTTCCACATCACGCAGTCTTCAAGGAGTCGAGCACCACTAAAAAACTGCGTGTAGTGTACGACGCATCGTGCAAAACATCAAATGGCCAATCCCTGAATGACAATTTAATGGTTGGACCACGTTTACAAGCAGACATCATAGAGCTGATTGCAAAGTGGAGGAAGTTTAAGGTGGCATTGGTTGCAGACATCAGTATGATGTACAGGCAGATTTGGATAACGCCAGCCGATACTCCCTACCAGTTAATCTTGTGGAGATCAAATAATTCAGCGCCAATAAAGACATTTTCTCTAAAAACAGTCACTTTCGGCACTGCATCCGCACCATTCCTAGCAGTGCGCACATTACATCAACTAGCGGCTGAGGTCAAGAGTTCGCATCCCCACGTAAATAAAGCACTTACCGAAGGTTTCTACGTGGATGACTTCATTTACGGATCTAACACTGAGTCCGATGCTATTAAACTTCAGGGAGACGTTCTTCATATTTTGAAGTTAGCTGGATTTCCGCTTAGAAAATGGGCAAGTAATTCAGTCAGAGTTTTAGAGCAAATACCTAAAAATGAAAGAGAAATAGAGCTTCCACTAAACTTCGATTCATCAGATGCCATCAAAACCCTCGGGATTCGATGGCACCCAGCACAAGATGTGTTTACATTTAAAATTAGCTTACCTGTACTAAAGTCACACACTAAACGATCCGTTCTAGCAGATATTGCCCGTCTGTTTGACCCTCTCGGGTGGATCTCGCCTT
Source organism: Portevinia maculata (assembly GCA_949715645.1). Taxonomy (NCBI): domain Eukaryota; kingdom Metazoa; phylum Arthropoda; class Insecta; order Diptera; family Syrphidae; genus Portevinia; species Portevinia maculata. The sequence continues at coordinate 43,118,759 of OX454528.1, read as the reverse complement.
GCATCATCAAGGCGAAATTGATCATGCAACAGCTTTGGCTCCAAGAGTTGGCCTGGGACACTCCAATCTCCAAAGAGACGGAAGACCTATGGGTACAACTCAGAAATGGATTGATGATTCTTGAGGACATCCAAATTCCGCGTTGGATTCATTATGAAGATTCCGATCGAGTGCAACTGCACGGCTTCAGCGACGCCTCTGAGAAGGCATATGCAGCTGTAGTTTACGCTCGAGTCATCAAAAATGACGAGGAACATATACACATTCTAGCGTCAAAAACAAGAGTGGCACCAGTAAAGTGTGTCTCTCTGCCACGATTAGAACTATGTGCAGCGCTTCTCTTAGCAAAGCTATTCCGCCTCATATCACGTGCAATGAAGTTCAATAATCCAGAAGTCTTTGCGTGGTGTGACTCAATGATTACATTAGCGTGGATCAAGGGAAGTCCGTTAACACGAACAACCTTTGTAGCTAATCGAGTATCTGAGATACAGACTCTCACCAGCCCCTCAATTTGGAGACATGTAGCATCAAAAGATAATCCTGCCGATATGGGGTCACGAGGACTTTTACCGGAGGAGCTCATCAACAACCAGTTGTGGTGGTTCGGTCCCAAGTTTCTACAAAACTTTTCTCTTAATGAATTACCAACAGCGATTCCATTCAACACTAATCTGGAATCAAAGAGTACAAATAAACAAATAGATCATCAATCATGCTTCTATCATACGAAGTTAATCACTATGAAGCCTCAGCTTACGCTTCTAGTAGCTCACTGCACAAGGCTTGATAGAACATTTTTTGAACATTATTCAACACTACGACGACTTGTTCGCAACGTCGCTGTATGGCGAAGATATTTCTTCAATCTGAAAAACACAAAAGAAAAAAAACCAATCGATAATTATCCAATTACACCTAATGAACTGACCGCAGCTCACGATCAGCTCGTCAGAATAGTGCAGGAGGAGCTGTTTTATGAAGACATTAAATCCCTGGAATCAAACAAAACGTTGTCTAAAGCTAGCCAAATTCGTAGCTTAAATCCGTTTTTAGATTCTGAAGGATTATTGCGGGTAGGAGGTCGATTAACAAATTCGCCACTCCCGTTTCATCAACGACATCCCTTAGTACTGAAGGATTCGCACCATTTTTCCAAACTGATACTGAGCGATATCCATCAGAGGACCCTGCATGGGGGCCTACAATTGATGATGGCAGAGACAAGGAATGCATATTGGATAACGAACATAAAAAGACTAATCAAAACAACCATTCATCGCTGCGTTAGATGTCACCGTCATAGGGCAAAAATGCAGCATCAACTCATAGGTAGCCTACCCGTCGAACGAGTCCAACGCTGCAGGCCATTCCTTAACACAGGAGTAGATTATGCCGGGCCCATAGAAATAAAATTATGGAAAGGTCGTTGCAATAAAATCACGAAAGGGTATATTGCTGTCTTTGTATGTCTGTCAACGAAGGCAATGCATATTGAACTGGTATCCGACCAAAGCACACCTGCCTTCATAGCAGCCTTTAGACGATTTGTCGCCAGAAGAGGGACATGCGCCAATCTGTATAGCGATTGCGGTACGAATTTTAAGGGTGCCGATAACGATATGAGAAGAGACAGTCATTTCCTTACGTCCGAATGGTCATTAGAAGTGACCAGAGAACTCGCGTCTAGGAACACCACATGGCATTTCAACCCACCGTCGTCACCACATTTCGGCGGGCTCTGGGAGGCGGGAGTCAAATCCATCAAGCACCACATCAAGAGAACTATTGGGAATTCCAAATTAACGTTTGAGGAATATTCGACATTACTCACGCAAATCGAGGCATGCCTTAATTCAAGGCCACTATGTCCAATGTCATCAGATCCGGACGACTTGACAGTCCTAACGCCTGGACACTTTCTTATTGGAGAAGCAATGCACACGGTCCCCGAAAGAAACCTGTGTGACACAAACATCAACAGTCTGGAAAAATGGAGATACATCCAGCGGCTTTTGCAAGATTTTTGGAAGCAATGGAGTGTATCATACATACATCTTCTACAGCAACGACCGAAATGGCTGCAAAGACAACCAAACATCAACATTGGAGACATCGTGATTGTCAAGGAGGACAATCTACCACCATCAGCGTGGGCACTCGCTCGAGTTTTAGACCTACATCCCGGTTCCGACGGCCTTACGCGCGTCGCAACAATCAAAACTAAAACATCGACACTTAAACGACCAATCGTAAAATTATCCCCCTTGCCAGTGTCTGAACCCACGAACACCTCACAAAAATCGTTATAAAACGAAAACAAGACATTCTTACATTTGCGAACATTTAAAATAGTCAAACATAAAGTCCAAAACCTAAACCATACGAACAGGAACTGTAATATCTATACAAAAATAACGAAACCAAAAAATAAAGTCACTCACCCCATGCAAATACCACATCCCTTCTAACCAGAAGCGCACAAATAATATTATTTAACACTTTATGAATTTTCATTTTTTTTTTTTTTTTCTTTCTCAAACTCATAACAAATTTCACTAATGCAAATATTATTATTTTTCTATCATTTGCAACACGAAACAATGGGTACATCGCAATGAGAGGCATCAGCAATCCGGCTCGAAGGACCATGTTCTGAGGTGGGATGTACCTCAGAATTATATTGTTCAAAAAGATGTCTTGAACAATTGTAATAAGTTTTCACGAGAAGGATGTCTCGACACAATAGAAGTAAATTATTTTCCAGAAAGATGTCTGAAAACCGATAGTGAAAATGCTATGGTACGTTATAAATTATACTTGTCAAGTTTCACCCCAACGACTAAGTTCAAATAAAGAAGTATAAGTTCGGGGAAAGTGGCCCAAAGGCTGATGGGACCTTGGTTGCCCTTCACTTTCCTATGACCTCGCAGATGCCACCCAATAGAAGAAGAGTACGGGGAGGGAAGAGAAGGAAAGAAGGTGAAATTTGTTGCGCGAAAATATTTCGCAACAGCCGCCCTACTACAAGAAGGTGTACTAATACCACACCTGCTAAAAATAACAAGAAGCAGTATTGCCTTGGGCCACATACCGATGCAATGGAGACGAGCAAGGGTTGTGTTTATATGTACCAAAAGCAGGGAAAGAAGACCCTACACAGCCAAGATCGTACAGACCCCTCAGCCTTATGTCATCTCTTCTGAAGATGACAGAAAAGGTTGTGGTCAACTATTTAAGGGAAGAAGATAGTATTGAATACACCCTTACATCATCGTCAGCATGCATACAGAGCGGACAGATCAACAGAGACCGCAATATATCAGCTGACGGAGATAATTCAAAGTGTCTTGGAAGCAAAATAAATAGTACCGTGCGCTTTACTTTATATAGAGGGAGCATTTGACAACACGATCCCTAGATAGGAAAGGAGTTAACAGTACAGTATCCACCTGGATGTGTGAGCTGCTGAGCACTAGATCAGCAGAGACTCAAACTCAATCTGGAACCATCAGAGTGAACACAACAAGAGGATGTCCACAAGGAGGGGTACTATCACCCTTAATGTGAATCCTAGTTCTAAACGAACTGCTGGAAAAATTAACCAACCTTGGCATCAACTGTCAGGCGTACGCCGATGACATTGTATTGATTGCCAGGGGCAAGTTTGAAGAAACCCTTGGGGACATCATACAAAGGGGGATTAAAGTAACCAAGGAATGGTGCCATACTGTCGGACTCAACATCAATCCGGCGAAAACAACGATAGTACCATTCTCAAGGAAAAGACAACTTCAAAGACGTAAGGATATTAGCCTATTAGGCACGACACTGATACCAGTCAAAGAAGTAAAGTATCTAGGACTTCATCTAGATAGTAAACTCCTCTGGCGAAAACATACCGAGGAGGGGTTGGGGACACAATCCCGAAAACCTAAAATCCAGAAAATCCAAAATCCCGAAAACCAAAATCCCGAAAAAAGAATCCCGAAAACGAAATCCCCAAAAAGGGAGCCGGACACAATTCCGAAAGACAAAAATCCCGAAAATCCAAAATCCCGAAAAGTCACAATCCCGAAAACCTAAAATCCCGAAAACCCACAATCCCGAAAGACCAAAATTCCGAAAGACCAAAATCCAGAAAATGAAATAAAAAATTTTATTCTAGCTGAAATGTTATTTTTGCTTTCTCCTTCACGTACTCATTTGTTACATATATCGCTTTCGAGTACGATAACGCCTCGTGGCAATGGTGTATTCTTGAATTTTTTGTTGACATGGTAACTGTAGCCGTCAATAAGCAGTTTCTCACGCTGTTTGTTTGTTTTCACGATGGAGACGTTCATTTATACTTAAGACTTCAAACACAATATGTCACTGATAATATAAAGTTTTTATATACTCACTTTGTATTACGATGTTCACTATCTAACAAAAATCTAGTCGGTCAGCTATCATAATATTGGAGATCAGCACAACTGAATGCACATTGCGAATTGCAAAACATTATTACGGTACATGGAATGGACAAACACTTGTCTATGTTACATTCAAAATAAAACAAAGAATTCCGAAAACGAAATCCCAAAAAAGTATATAAAATGAAAAATTTGCGCAAATTTTTCATTTTATATAATTTTTCGGGATTTCGTTTTCGGGATTTTGGCTTTTCGGGATTTTGGCTTTTCGGGATTTTGGATTTTCTGGATTTTGGGTTTTCGGGATTTTGGATTTTCGGGATTTTGGATTTTTGGAATTTCGGTTTTCGGGATTGTGTCCCCAACCCCCCCAAAAATTATATAAAATGAAAAATTTGCGCAAATTTTTTTGGGTTTTCGGGATTTTGGATTTTCGGGATTTTGGATTTTCGGGATTTCGGTTTTCGGGATTGTGTCACCAACCCCTCCTTGGTATGTTTTCGCCAGAGGAGTTTACTGTCTAGATGAAGTCCTAGATACTTTACTTCTTTGACTGGTATCAGTGTCGTGCCTAATAGGCTAATATCCTTAAGTCTTTGTTGTATTTTCCTTGTGAATGGTACTATCGTTGTTTTCGCCGGATTGATGTTGAGTCCGACAGTATGGCACCATTCCTTGGTTACTTTAATCCCCCTTTGTATGATGTCCCCAAGGGTTTCTGCAAACTTGCTCCTGGCAATCAATACAATGTCATCGGCCTACGCCTGACAGTTGATGCCAAGGTTGGTTAATTTTTCCAGCAGTTCGTTTACAACTAGGATTCACATTAAGGGTGATAGTACCCCTCCTTGTGGACATCCTCTTGTTCTGTTCACTCTGATGGTTCCAGATGGAGTTTGAGTCTCTGCTGATCTAGTGCTCAGCGGCTCACACATCCAGGTGGATACTGTACTGTTAACTCCTTTCCTATCCAGGGATCGTGTTGTCAAATGCTCCCTCTATATAAAGTAAAGCGCACGGTACTATTTATTTTGCTTCCAAGACACTTTGAATTATCTCCGTCAGCTGATATATTGCGGTCTCTGTTGATCTGTCCGCTCTGTATGCATGCTGACGACGATGTAAGGGTGTATTCAATACTATCTTCTTCCCTTAAATAGTTGACCACAACCTTTTCTGTCATCTTCAGAAGAGATGACATAAGGCTGAGGGGTCTGTACGATCTTGGCTGTGTGGGGTCTTCTTTCCCTGCTTTTGGTACATATAAACACAACCCTTGCTCGTCTCCATTGCATCGGTATGTGGCCCAAGGCAATACTGCTTCTTGTTATTTTTAGCAGGTGTGGTATTAGTACACCTTGTCCTTCTTGTAGTAGGGCGGGTGTTGCGAAATATTTTCGTGCAACAAATTTCACCTTCTTTCCTTCTCTTCCCTCCCCGTACTCTTCTTCTATTGGGTGGCATCTGCGAGGTCATAGGAAAGTGGAGGGCAACCAAGGTCCCATCAGCCTTTGAGCCACTTTCCCCGAACCTCGAGGGTACCACCCCGACATGAGAGGTGGAGATGAGCGGTATAGGCGAACCGCCGACCGGCAGATCGAGAGCCGGGGTAAAGTGCCCAACCTTCTTGCCACACACCAACTCGGCAGAATGGGCCCAACGTTGTCTGCACATGAGTAACCGTGCGAGGCAAATAACAATGCGGCAAGGTGGGTGACCTTAGCCTGATTGCCCTCGAACGAGATGGAGAGGCAGCAGATAAGTGTGGGTGGACGGCCTACACATTTACATCTGCTCCAGAACCACTACTGACATGGTGGTGTGTTAGGTTCGATGAGGGGGAAGAAGACGCTCTTCCTTTCTACTCCGTCGTAGGAGCACCGGAGCAGCAGCGGAGTGTAGGCGGACGGCCACGATAAAGACACTCCCGTGGAAGACATCACAACACTAATACCGATGGCAAACACCGAATAAAAACACAGACACACAAGAAGACTGGTCAACATTACACAAAAGAAAACAACGAACCAGTCAATAAAATGGATAGTTCCTGCGTAACGGCAAACACTGAAGAACACGAAGAAACACGAGACACAGAAGACTGGTTGACACGATACACTAAAACAACAGACATCAATAAAAAGGAGAAATCGTGTCCAGCTAAATTATTGTAAGGAATGACCCGCGATTGGCAAGCCCTTACATCCTATCTGAACAGGATTCCACCAGACAAGATTAAAATCCGCGGTTTTCATGACTTTGTTTTGGGGTCTAAGGGGATTTTCTTATTTTACTCCACGCGCTGGGAGGGTGTGATTGCAACACTGTCCTTGAATTTGTTCGCCTCCTGAGGTGGGTCATGTTTGTTGGGCCCCAGTCAATTCTTTTTTTCATTTTATTTTCACCGATTTAAGGGGATTTTAACAACGTTCGTATTATTGTTTTTATTTCGCACTTTGACAAAACTCATACGAGAAATGTCAAATAGAGATTAGATTGTGAATTGACAAGAATATTGTTCCAGGTCGGTCAAACAATCCAATAATCCGACTTTCCAGTGGTGGATCGTTGGGGTAAAAGAGAATGTATTGAGTGACAGGAAGATAAGCGAGGGGGTAACGTGTAGACTCGCGCACACCTTGGCGAAAACGCTCTGGTGCCGTTGAATGTGGGCTGCCGTTGACTCGCTGAGCGACTGAAGGTAGTGGAATATGGCGGACAACCACCAACACATAGGCGGACGTCCATTGCACGCCATGAGTGGGATTCCACTACTAATGTGTGTGCGAGTGTGTGAGAAATGAGAGTTGGCCGAACTGGAACAATGAAAGTTCTGGAAGATCACTTCTTGGTTGACCAGCTAACGAGTTAGTCAGGTTTGGACAACAGTTCTTGTTTAAAGTGTGCGATAAAAACTAAAGACAAAAAAAAAACATGGGGACGGGCTACAGTCCGCTTGGGCGAACTGTTGGATACCCTATTCTTATTCCTATCCCTCATAAGTGGGCGTGACAAAACTCTAAGTATGGTTAAATTGTTAAGAACGCTCTACATATTTTGTTATATAACATTTAAAGGATTTTATCAAAAAAAACGCTCCCTAGCTCAAACTTAGGTGTTTCAATAAAATTGTTTTATTTAATTGTGGGCGTGTCAGTCGGCGGATTTAAAAAAAAAAATAACACATGAGAATAAAGGGCCTCTAGAGAGCATATATTATAAATTTCAGCTCCCTAGCTCAAACTTTGAATTTTCAAAAAAAAAAAAAAAAAAAAAAAAATTGTGGGCGTGTCAGTAGGCGGATTTTAAAAATATTTACACATGATCATAAAGGGCCCATAGAGAGTATATATTATAAATTTCAGCTCCCTAGCTCAAACTTTGGATTTTCAAAAATTAATATACCCTTAGAATAGGGTATAAAAAAATTGTTTTATTTATTTGTGGGCGTGTCAGTGGGCGGATTTTGAAAATTTTTTATCCAGAGCAGTTTTAGGAGTCATAGATCATATATACAAAATTTCAGCTTTCTAGCTCAAAATGTTTTTTTGAGTTTGTGGGCGGATTTCAAAAATTCGTAAACTTGATTATTTCGGGACCCTAGAGAGTATATGGTTAAAATTTCAGCTCTCTAGGTCCAGTTTAAAGGCCTAATTTTTGGCGACAGACGGACGGACGGACGGACGGACATGGCTAGATCGACATTACTATCGATGCTGATCATAAATATAGTAACTTTTAGGGGTCTACGGGCAATATTAAGGTATGTTTCAAACTAAGCGTCAAAATTAATATACCCTTAGAATAGGGTATAAATAGTTAAAGTTAAAAAGTACAGAGAAAAGTAAAGAATAAAATTTGAAATTGAGACGGGAGTTGCAGTAGAGGAATTATCTGGAGATCGTAGCGAGGAACGTCAGGACTCAGGTGGAGGATAAATAGGAGGAGAGTTGGATAGAAAAAAAAGGACTAGGAGTAGGACGTCGAAACAAAGATAAGTAGAGTGATTTGATAAGTAGTGAATATTAGCGTAGTTCGTTTGTGTAGGCATTTGTATTTGCATTGTAAACTCCTCTGGCGAAAACATACCGAGGAGGGGTTGGGGACACAATTCCGAAAACCGAAATCCCGAAAATCCAAAATCCCGAAAATCCAAAATCCCGAAAACCCAAAATCCAGAAAATCCAAAATCCCGAAAACCCAAAATCCCGAAAAAAGAATCATTCATTTTCATTTTATATAATTTTTCGGGATTCTTTATTTTATTTTCAATGTAGAATTGACAAGTGTTTGTCCATTCCATTTACCGTAATAATGTTTTGCAATTTTTTGCGTTGTATCTAATGTTTTGCAATTCGCAATGTGCATTCAGTTGTCCTGATCTCAAATAGTGTGATAGCTGACCGACTAGAATTTTGTTAGACAGTGAACATCGTAATACAAATTGAGTATCGTGCATGTCTTTATGATTAAAAACTTTATATTATCAGTTAAATTCTGTGTTTGAAGTCTTAAGTAGAAATGAACGTGCCCAACATTGCGTACAATATGAACTTGTATTAAATATTGTTTTGTCATGGATCGTTTTTGATATGTTTTTGTAAGACTTGAACTGTTTTGTTTTATTTATTTGAAGTTTTTTATTTTGTTTATTTTGTTAAATAAATTTGCCAAATTTTTTTGTTGCTCCAAAAAATTTTGAGTTTAATTTTCGGGATTTTGGTCTTTCGGAATTTTGGATTTTCGGGATTGTGGCTTTTCGGGATTGTGGGTTTTCGGGATTTTAGGTTTTCGGGATTGTGGCTTTTCGGGATTTTGGATTTTCGGGATTTTAGGCTTTCGGGATTACGTTTTTCGGGATTCTGTCCGACTCCCACCGAGGAGATATCCAGGAAGGCCACCCGCGCTCTCATGATATGTAGGAGCCTAGCGAGGAAGGCATGGGGATGCAGCCCAAACATCCTGCGATGGATGTAAGTTATTAAAACACTATGTATTTCTTGTTTTATATTAAGTCTATTTATTTATCCTCTATGAGAACTTATTTCTTTTACATCTAATCTTAGACTAACCTAGTTTACTAAACTGCATTTTTCGTATGGGCCGGTGGTATGGTATGTGGTGGCATTCTTGCTCGAAAACAATGACGCTTGCTCGAAAACAATTTTTTCTTTCAAAAGAGTGCAAGCTGCGCTTGTGTTGGAAAATATTTCTTTCTGTCGTACATATAGCGGGACGCTTGGTTTGATGACAATTTTGTATGATGGATAGCTTGGTTGGAAGACAATCTTGTTATGATATATAGCTAACAGCGTTTAACACAAATAACGAGTTCAATGTGTTAACTGTTCCCCTTTTAATATAAGCCGTCCTCGGGTGCTTTCTGCTCTTTGGATTGCATCTATCCTTATTTGTTGTTGTCTTGTCGAATCTTCTTACCCTTAACACTGCATGTATTTCGTATTTTGCCTCAAACCACTCGGAATGGTGTATTTCCGTTAATACTTTTTTTTAAAGTATCTTATTACATAGGTGCAATACCTTTTTTTGTTTTACGTTATGAGTTAATTTTACTTAAATATATAATATGTACCTATGTATAGATTTTAAGTGTTATTGATTGAACTGTGGAGTGTTTCATTTAATAAAATAATCTTATATAAATCTACTGTGGGAACAAAAATCTTAAATCTTTATGTAGTAACACAATAATTCAATTCATGTATAATAATAGATATTTTATAACGTAATTTAGCTTTATTTCTGTTTTTAAATATTAACTAATTGTTTAATATTTATTTTAAATTTAACAAATTCGCTCATACTTGGATTGAAAATAACTAAAACGACTCTTAATGCAACCGAGCTATCTAAACAAGAAACTTTTTTTGTTTATACCCAAAAGAACAACTTTTGATTAGTCATTAGTCAAACAAGTAATAACGAATCCGGTCACAACGTGGTAATGTTGCATCGGTGAAAGGATAGGTATAGACTGCAATGAAAATAATTTTACCTGTTAACATAGATAGTCTAACTATCTTAGGTTATTTTTATGAACTTGTTTATTGTCGATTAGGACCGTTGTTCCCTTATCTTGTTGAACAATTTTCTCAACAAAAACCTTGGTAAACTTGTTCCCTATCCTCTTATTAGTTCTAACGAATACTTTATCACCAGGTTTAAATGTCCGTGTTTGCTTATTTCTGTTGTAGTACTTTAAGTTGGTAAGCTGTGTCTGCATAAGTCTATTCCTAATTTCGTCTTGTAATACAGGAGATATCGAATGGATGATATCTATTGGTCTGTTTTTCGTGACTGAATGGATTGTTCTGTTATATTTGAATGTAGCAAGTAAAATGAGTTCTGAAGTGTCAGTTATGCCTTATGTACTATGGAAAGCTGGTATAGTGAAAATGTTTATTCCAAAATGGTTCCCTAACAAGGACTTTATGGTTAGTGAATTTAATGACTTTTCATTATCGCAGACTAACGTCTTAGTGATTTTGAAGAAATTTAGAACTTCAAGCAAGGGTTCCCTGATATCAATAATTGCACGGGATTTTATTGGAAACACAGCAGCGAATTTTGAAAATTTATCCAGGCATGTATGAAAGTGCAATTTATCTGTCGAGTAAATATCAACATGCAATATTTCACCTGGACACGATGGTATCGGAGTATTGCCTATTTCTGCTTTGGGAGGATGCCTTTGATATTTTGCTTCATGACACACCTTGCAGCTGGATATAATCGCCTTCAATTTCTTACGAATCCCAGGAAAGAAGTAATCCCGAAGGATCTGTTGAACGTTCTCGCGTATGGATCGATGTGCTCGATTGTGTTCTACTGCGAGAATTTCCGCTTGGTCATTTTGATTAAAAACATCTATAACAAACTTCTCTGCGTGGAGAAATTTGACAGATGGGAATGTTTTCATTAGATCGTTCTGTATTTGGGCCAATGTAGGTAAGTTACAAAAGATACCGTTGACAACATTAGGGTTAATTATTTCCTTAAAAATTTGAAAAAGGTCAGCCAAATGGTTGAAAGTGACGGTGTGTCTTAATTTCGATTTAAATATAATTTTTTTTACATTCATTGTCTCTGGGCCTTTATTAAGAAAAATTTGATTTCTGAAGCAATTTATAGGGTTGTCCACTGTACGAATCGTTTGCGTTAATGATTCTTCACTATGTGCTGCTTCAGATTCGAATTCATGTAACTGTTGTAAGGCATTCATGTGTTGTCTGGATAAGGCATCAGCAACAAAGTTCTCTTTTCCCGGCTTATAGAAGAATTTGGGGGAAAATTCTTCCACAAAAGCTTTCCACCTTTTGATTTTCGCATTGGGATTTTTATCTGAAATTGCGAATGTTAAGGGTTGATAATCTATGTAGATATTAAGTTGCTTAACACCATACAGGTAATTCCGAAGATTCTGTAGTGACCAAACTATTGCTAGTAGTTCACGCTCGTTGGTTGCGTAGTTTTCTTCGGCTGAGGATAAAGTCCTTGAAATCATTGTTATGGGTCTACCACCTTGAGACAAGACTGCACCTAATGCATGAGAAGATGCATCGGTTGTTAAATCGAATGGCTTTTCGTAATCGGGATAAAGAAGAAGAACATCTTCTGAAGCTAAGATTTTCTTTATTTGGCTAAAAGCATGTAAGGCGTCGTCATCCAATTCTACGGTAATGTTTTTTGAATGTCTTGCACTTGCATTACCATTGTCACCACGTAAGTATTTTGTGAGAGGCTTGGTAATTTGGGCGTAGTCTTTGATAAATCTCCTATAATAACCGGAGAGTCCGAGAAAAGATCTTAGGCTTCGGAGTGTTTTTGGAGTTTCATATCCCACGATATCCTTTACTTTATCTGGACACGTTTTAATTCCCTTAGCGGATACAACGAAACCCAGGAACTCTACCTCTTTTCTAAAAAATTTTGACTTTTCAGCTGAAACTCGCATATTAGCCTCATAAAGCTTCATTAAAATCCTATTTATGTCTTCGATGTGCTGCTCTTTTGTTTTCGAAAAAACAATCACGTCATCAATATAGACGTGACAGTGCTTGCCGATTTCCTCTCTGAGGACATCATCAATGGCCCTTTGAAAAATACTGGGGGCGTTTTTCAGCCCAAAAGGAAGCCTGCAGAACTCGTATTTGCCATTGTTGACAGAGAAAGCGGTTTTTTCCCAATCACATTCAGACAGTTTTATTTGATGAAAACCAGATTTCAGATCTAGGGTAGAAAAAAAACACGATTTGCCTAGATTAGCAAGAATAACTGATGTGTCTGGGATAAGATATTTGTCATTAGTTGTTTTCTCATTGAGTTTTCTGAAATCTATTACCAGACGCATCTTACGCTTTCCATATTCATCAAACCCTTTCTTATCAACGACCCAAATTGGATTATTGTATGGTGACCGAGAAGGTCTTATAATACCATCATTAAGGAGATCGGAAATTTCCTTATTAACGAATTCTGCAGCTGCCATTGGATATGTGTATGCTTTCGAATACACTGGCTCATTGTCAGTTGTCCTGATAGTTGCGACTATTTTCGTATTAAATGGCAAGGATTCGTTCGGGTCAGCAAATACTTTAAACTGCTTTTTTATAACAGACGAAAATTGGTCACGGATCTCTAATGGCACCATTTCATTGTCTATAGATATGTGATTAACATCTTTACAGAAAAAGTAATACAGCTTTTCTTCTCCGCCATCATACTTCAGGGTTCCACTTCTAAGATCGAGTTGCGCTCTTATATCCTGGAGAAAATCACATCCAATAATGCCATCGAAGGTATCGAGATGGGGAAGAATAAAAAATGATACATTTCTATTAAAAATGTTAATAAAACATTTGAACTCAACTTGGTTTGTTCCATGAATGGATTTTACTAAAAATGGAGTTATTACTGGCTGAATGGCTTTGAGCTTGCTAAGATTTTTGACATAGTTTTTGGATGCGCCAGTGTCTATCAATAATTTTATTTCTTTCCCCGCTAATGTCCTGCTGACATATGGGAGGAGGGACCTGGCCCTAAAAAATTAAATTCATCGTGTACTTCTGGGTTTTCATTACAATTTTCATAATATTCGTAATATTCATTATATTCGTCGTTACAATATCTCTCAGGGTCGTACTGCTCTACATAATGAGAGTCGTGTTGTTGTAACGGTTGTCGCTGAACCAAGTTATTTATCCGTTGCACTTTTGGTTGCGGTTGCCTGATAGGTTCGTACTGCCTCTGTGGTGGTCTGTCTCGGTAATAAAGATCAGTAGGCCCTGGACCTGGTTTGTTCGTGGGCATAGGCATGTGTGGACTACTATTTGGATGGACATTGCTATCGAAGTTAATATTCTGCCGCTCAAGGGGATTATTCAAATACTGTACTGGGTTTTGCTTCTGTTGTTAATAACGAGACGTTGAAGGATCTAATTCCATTGGTATCGGTTTTGGTAACATGTTTTGAGGAGCACGCTTAATATAGTGAGGAGAATTATATGGATCATAATTGTAATTTGATTGAAGCCTTTTATAGTTAGGCCGCTCATTGTGATTAGCGAAGGAGTTTGCAAACATATAGCGCATTTGATTTGCTTCTAATTCCTGAGCAAGTGCTAGTGCACTGGGCATGTCAACTGGTCGAGAGGAAAATAGGACATCACTCATTGGCCTTCTTAGACCCGAAATAAACGTTCTAAGTGCGTCCTGTCTATACTTTTGACTAAGTGAAGCTATTAATTCAGTGTTACCCTCATGTGTCATTATAGTTTTGTTTATAATTAATGCCAATTTTCGTTCAACTTCATCATAAAATTCACCAATGGAAAGTCTTCCCTGCTTAAGAGTTGATATTTCTTGCTCAATGAGATAAACTGGTCTTTTGTCGGCATAGGTAAAATCTAGGCGAGCAATTATGGCTTTGAAGTTAAGCACGGTGTTAAAAGAAGATAGCACTGAATCGGCAGTTCCTATTATCTTATTCCGTATGATCGCTACAGCCTGATAATATTTCGAGCTTCCTTCGTGACCTTCAAAAAGTAAAGGCGGCTTGCCGCCAAGAAACGTACTTTGCTTGGTCACCGTCGAATTCTGGAAGAGACTTTACTAAATCCAATGACTCTTCACAGCTCTTATTAGGAATAATAGTCACAGCTTCGTATTGTTCTGCCTTTGATGTAGTTTCTAAGTTCAACAGCCTATCTGTTAGCTCATCTATTGTAGATTGAAACGATTGTTTTGTTTGTTCAATTGCAGTTTGGACTGCAACAGAAATTATGGCGCGTAAATGTACTTCATCCATGTCTAGTCTAGATTACTCAGTTGCTTACAACAATCGCTCTAGTCTTAATAAGCGTATGAATTTACAGTTGAAAAGTATTATAATTGATTTTTTTAGGCAAAAAAAAGGAAAAATATATAGTAATTAAATGACTATGAATACTATCAATCTAATAAAACAAATTATCACTATCAATCACTTTATTAGCTTTTAAAGTTATTAAAGAGAAAAAAAACTTAAACTACCTATAGGTACTGTTAATATTTTATGAGTATTATGTTTGATTAATATTATAATCACGTTAGAATGAATGAATAATATATATAATATATAATAGATATAATAACAAATATAGCTTAAACACTCCACTTACAGGTTATTTTAATCCTTTAATTAATATTAACTCAAATTAAAAAATATCGTCGGTTTTTTCCATATATACATATGTATTTTCTTTTAATTTGTGTTACAGCATCTCAGGTTCATTCCAAAAATGTGGGTTATCGGGGGTCAAAGGCGAAGGATACAAAAAGGTTATATTTTTCTATTACAAGAATTTTCGGAACCAGTACTTGCGTTGCCCCGTTAATTAGATGGGCGCCAGTTATTAAAACACTATGTATTTCTTGTTTTATATTAAGTCTATTTATTTATCCTCTATGAGGACTTATTTCTTTTACATCTAATCTTAGACTAACCTAGCTTACTAAACTGCATTTTTCGTATGGGCCAGTGGTATGGTATGTGGTGGCATTCTTGCTCGAAAACAATGACGCTTGCTCGAAAACAATTTTTTCTTTCAAAAGAGTGCAAGCCGCGCTTGTGTTGGAAAATATTTCTTTCTGTCGTACATATAGCGGGACGCTTGGTTTGATGACAATTTTGTATGATGGATAGCTTGGTTGGAAGACAATCTTGTTATGATATATAGCTAACAGCGTTTAACACAAATAACGAGTTCAATGTGTTAACTTGTACATTGCAATTGTGAGACCAATGATCACATACTGAGCGGTAGCATGGGCGAAAAGAACCAGTCCAGCCACAACAAGAGAGACACTCAGCAAAGTGCAAAGACTGGCGTGCCTGTGCATTACCGGAGCAATGCGTAGCTGCCCAACTGCACCCATGAGGTGTTATTGGAATTAACCCCTCTACACATCATGGTGATGAACGCGGCAGACAAAACAATCCTAAGGATGGCAAAGGAACGAATTTTAAGAGGGAAATGCATCGGCTCGAAAGAACACGGTGACTTACTCAAAAAACTCCCACTTCTTGGCATACCTAGGGACGATAGCATCAGGAAATTCAACTTCGAAGAGAATTTCCAGATAAATCTCAACAATAAGGAGAACTGAACTGAATCCACAACTTATGGACTGAGCAACCACACAACAAAGTGGTACACGGACGGCTCGAGGACCGAGGAGGGAACTGGTGCAGAAGTGTTTGGGCCAGGAACTAAGCACTACGAATCCATGGGCAAACGTACCAGCCTCTTCCAGGCAGAAATATGTGCCATAGACAGGTGCGTTCGAATCAACCTCGAGAAAAACTACAGGAATTGCAACATTGCAATAATGTTTGACAGCCAAGCAGGCATAAAGGCTCTTGACGCCTACATCATCAAGTCAAAACTCGTGTGGGAATGCCTACACGGACTGAGTAGACTAGGCTAGAATAACAGAATTTCCATCTGCTGGGTATCTGGCCATGTTGGCATTACAGGCAATGAGGCAGCGGACTCTATGGCAAGAAAAGGGGCAGAGGAACCATTTATAGGACCTGAACCGTTCTGCGGGATCGGAGAACACACTATACGCGAAGAGTTCAGGAGACTGGAGGAAGAAACAAAGGCCAAAACCTTTCTCAACCTCCAAGGTCTGAGGCAAGCAAAGAAACTCTTAAGAGACTACAACCAAAAGAGATTCAAAGCTTGTATCAGCCTTAATAAAAAAAACCTAAGAATCCTCACGGGGCACTGCAGACTCAAGGAGCACCTGAGAAAAATGGGTATAACAGAGGACGGGATCTGCAGATTCTGCAGTGAAACTGCCGAAACTCCAGATCACATACTATAATCCTGTGCGGCACTGGCCCACAAAAGGATGAAATATTTGGGCAGGCACCAAATAACAGACAAGGACATACAAACCATGGACCCACAGCTCATTCTCAGATTCATTAAAGAAACTGGACTGGACGCTGTGCTCTAAGGAGTGTGACCTGCCAAGGATAAATCAGAGCAATACCTCGACACGCTTCACAAAGAAGTATCTAGAGAGGGCTCCGAAAGAGGGCATGAACCTCTCCGAGGCACAAGCAGGGGACACAATAGACCAATAGGTCGCAGTGTAATATACCCTAACTAAATATTATTATTATTATTATTACCATAGATTGATAGAGTCAGCGTGGCTGCATGCGAATCATTCGGTATGTAAGGATCTTCTCAACCATCCCTATCTCTTCTTTTTTTTGTTCTCTCTCTTTCTCTGTTTAGCACGATCATTTTTGTTCCTTTATGGTAGGCAATAAGCAGCAAAGACCCACCCCACCGTCGAGTGAATGCCGTGCAACCGCAAGCGTGCCAGCTGCTGCTTGTCGTGTCGTGTTTTGTCTAAGATCATCCATGTTCTCATCGAAACTGTCTAATGGAAACACCTGAACAGCTACAGTTCAACAGATGTATTTATGCAGCTAGGGATGACTTGAGAGTATGCCTCATGAACCGAACATAAGCAACTTTTCGTTAAATTCTCGAGCGTAAGTCTCGCAAAAACTCGAGAAGCGCTCGACCGATTTCGATGTTTCTCTGTTTGTTTTGTTCGTCTCAATAATGGGTTAATTTAGAAAATTCGGAAAAACCCAAAGGAAAGGCTGGAAAACCGAAAAAAATCTAAATTGTATGTTTTGTATTGGAATGCATAATAATTTATTTTCGTTAGCGCATCGTTCATCCAATTCAGTTGAAACTTTGTACAGTTGTTGTTTGCACTTGCGCGAATGTTTCCGACGTAAAAATATCGACGTACAATAGGTGGCGCGCTACTGTATGTGCGTTCGGCTTATGCGTTGCTTGAATTTTCAGGCAATCTTTGGTATTGGGCCGACAGTATTTCTTTGAAGTGTGGTCAAAATCGGTAATGCTGTTTGTCTTGCAGGTGTCTAAGCGCAACAACACTTCCTACATCTGATGAACAACTAACCGAACATAACAAAAGAGAGCAATAACTTCGAGGGAGCCAGCTGTTTTGTCTAATGGTAGACTCCTCCCTCTGATAAGGGACGGTGAAGAGGTAAGTGTGTTGGCCTACGAGAATTGCGAGACATGGTCAATACAGGGAACCACAATATTTTGGAAGTAAAACTTCTTTACGCACGCTTGACTTGGGGAGTAAGCTGGTGAATGCGTGACGAAAGCATTACGAAAAGTGTGATCGGCGAGGTTGATAGGGAGATATAAGTTAGTGAAGATAGAAAGAGAGAGAGAGTTACGTTTCGTATATTACTCTAGGGGCAAGAGAGAGAAGTGCGAGCACAGATTTTCTTTCTCTTTTCCTCTCATAGCCAGTGCATGAAATCCACCCGTGGTCTTTTCGATCACGGTCGGGGCACGGATTCTGGATGCCCCAACCGACATACATATACCCCCCGCCTGTACAGGCGTTGACCTTCGAGTTGCGAAAAGGTTTGCTTCCGAAGATTCCTGCAGCTCTAACTCCGACACGTTCGGTAGACTGGGCTGGACACATGAAGAAAGTGGCGGAGTTCAACCTGATACGCTTAATCTTCAGGCCAATAGACAGACATCCGATAGGTGTGATGCTGCCTACGAGGCCTGTGAAACCGAACAGGTGAAACGGGCCACAGAGGCGGCGTCCACTGGTCAGCGTCCATCTAAGAGCCAGCGAAAGAGGAAAAGTAGAAAGGCGGCTATCGTGCGGCGCAAAGAAACTGCACCGCCAGTTGAAGGCGCAAGCGCTGAGAACGGCACTTCCCCGGCGGCGACGGCAAAGAGATGCAGGTCGGCAGAGGTTACCCCAACCGAAACCAGCCAGCTGACTGAAACCAACGCTGCCTCCTCTTCCAATGGCTCGAACAGGAAAAAACGGAGGAAGAAGGCCTCAAGCACTCCTGTCGGTGGAACTGCGCGCGCACCTTCTGCGTGCCCTTCCACTAGAACACTTCCAGCTGATGGAGGTCCCCGCGCCCAAAACCTGAGCGAAACAGTTGCTGCAAGCAGAAATGCTCGCGGCGGCAGTAGGCAGAAATTGGCTGTCGCGGGAACATCTGTTAGGAAGAAAAAGACGGTATCTTACAAAAAAGCCGTTACCTCTTCTCTGGTGTTACTCATCAGAAAGGCTGGCGAAGACAACAGCATGACCGACGTAGAGTGCAAACACTGTGAAGATCAGCTGTGGGAGCTGGCAAAAGCATCCAATGAATGCATTCAAATGGAGGGCAGTGAACTGAAGAACAGAAACTTTACGGTGAACTGCTCAACACAGCAAACCTTTGAATGGCTTAGTAAGACGGTGCCGAAAATTCCCCCTATGGGAACCACAACTTTTGAGGTTTTCAGACCCAAAAAAACGGGCGCCATCTGCTGGATCCCAGGGAAACTTAGGAAGACGGCGGATGTGCTAGCGCGCCTACACACCCAGAATCCTGGGCTTGATACTAGCGACTGGACTGTTCATTCCCACAGGTAGAGTAGAAACAAGGATGATAAGGAAGGATCTAGTCGAGACTATCAGGTCCGGGTATGGGATGCGTCCTTATTTGCACCTTGGAAGGATTCAATTCCGCTTTATTTCCAAGTGAGTGCGAGTAACGGACGAAAACCCCTAGTTTATACCAATGATTGTATTTACTCAGATCAATCTTCAACATTCCAAGGCTGCTACTGCTCTCATCAGTAAGAAGATTTCCTTGTTGAACACAAAAGCCCACATAACATCCATACAGGAGTCATGGGTGTGGAAAAATCGCATCTGTGGCCTTGGAGGTGTCCGTGGCACCACGATACTCTGTGACGAGCGGTCCGAGAGACCAAGGGCTTGTCTTGCTGTGTCGAACCTTCTCTCAGTGACTAAGCTTGGACAATTTTGTGGCCAAGATTTGGTTGCTGCAGCCATTAGCTACGAAACGAATGGAGATTGGACGACCTTCGTCGTGGCGTCAGCTTATTTCCCATATGATTCAGTAGTGCCTCCACCACCAAGGGCAATTGCTGAACTCATAGACTATTGCGACACCAGGAAGATGGGCCTAGTTATATGCTGCGATGCCAACGCTCAAAACACTGTTTGGGGCAGTAGCAAATGCAACATGCGAGGAAACCATCTCCTAGATTTCATTCTATCATCTGATCTTACTTTCAACAATGTTGGCTCGCAACCAACTTTTGTGACGTCAAGAAGACAGGAGGTGATCGACCTGACTTTATCAAATAGATACTTTAAGGCGATTACCAACTAGAGGGTCTCTTCGGAGGCATACCTCTCAGATCATAGATATATCGAATTCCAAATCGAATGCGAAGCCATAACTTTGCAGGAGAGAAGGAATCCAAGAAAAACCAACTGGATACGCTTCAGGGAGGAAATGGGAAAAACTCTCAAAACTCCAACCAAACTCAGGACGAGACAAAAGGTAGAGGTTGCTGTTCAAAACCTGAATAGTGCCATTAGTAGCTGTTTCGAACTGACGTGTCCAGTAAGTAAACCCCCTGGCAGAACGCCGGTTCCCTAGTGGAGCTCGGAACTGCAAAGAATTCGTAGAGAAGCTAGAAAGCTTCTAAATAGGTCACTCAAGACTGATTTAGAGACAGACTGAAATCTCTACCGATCGAAGAAGAAGGTATATAAGAGGCTAATTCGGGTATCGAAAAGTGCTTCTTATAGGAATTTCTGCGAAAAGATTGAAACACTGGGTGAAACTAGTAGGTTGGTTAAAGTTCTGAAAAAGGGCAAACCAGCCAAACTGGACTCACTTAGAAAACTTGATGGCACCTTCACTGCGACGAAAGCGGAAACTCTTAGTTATCTGCTGGAGTCTCACTTTCCGGGTAACCAGATTACAATTGGTTCACAACCAGCCCCGATTACCGAGAGTATGAGTGAGCCAAGACAAACAACTCGGCGTAGCTGGTATATTGCGAAGGCCGTGGTGACGGACGAGGCCATTAAATACGCCTTTGCGTGTTTTGACGGCTTCAAGTCGCCTGGTACGGACGGAATATACCCAGTCATGCTGCAACAGTGTACAAACCAGTTGCTACCGACGTTGAAGAAAATCTTCACCGCTGTCCTAGCACTGGCATACATTCCAACACCCTGGCGTACAGTTAGAGTGGCATTTATACCAAAAATTGGAAGAAGTGACTACTCGCTCGCCAAGAGCTTCAGACGAATCCGTCTGACTTCCTTCTTGCTGAAAAGCTTGGAAAGGCTGGTCGAGCTTCACGTGCGCAAAGGTGTTTTGCGATTGCACCCACTATCTCCGATGCAACATGCCTATCAACGCGGAAAATCCTGCGAGACTGCGCTCCAAAATCTAGTTGGTAGAATTGAGGGCGCGCTTGACAGAAAAGAATACGCGATGGGCATTTTCATCGATATTGAGGGTGCTTTTGACAATGCGACTTTTGATAGCATGTGCAGCTCCGCCAGACAACACGGCGTAGACGAACCATTGGTGTTGTGGATTAAAGAAATGCTAATGAATAGAACGTTGGTTGCGGATGCGGATTGTGGCCGCTATGTTATGGCGGGGGTAAACAGAGACTGCCCGCAAGGCGGCGTCCTGTCTCCACTGCTGTGGTGTATGAT
The DNA here is from genome assembly GCA_949715645.1 of Portevinia maculata. Lineage (NCBI taxonomy): Eukaryota > Metazoa > Arthropoda > Insecta > Diptera > Syrphidae > Portevinia > Portevinia maculata. The sequence goes on along the minus strand of OX454528.1, from coordinate 43,097,196 downwards.
GGTCGACTCTCTGTTGAACGCACTCAACAGTTCTAATATTTACGCTCAAGCGTACGCGGATGATGTTGCCGTGCTTTCTGTTGGATCATGCCTAGCGACTGTATGCGCCAAGGCGCAGGCGGCCCTTGACGTGATCGACGAATGGTACACTAGGAATGAGCTCTCGGTTAATCCTCTTAAAACTGAGGTTGTTCTCTTTACGAGAAGGAGGAAGCTGGTCGGGTTGACTCAGCCAGTGCTAAAAGGCGTCACAATCCAACTCTCCAATGAAGCAAAGTATCTGGGAGCCATCCTGGATAGCAAACTTCTTTGGTCCAAACATGTTGAGCTGAAGACTGCCAAGGCGCTGTCTGTTTTCTGGCAGTGCAAAGGCATTTTCGGCAAGACATGGGGCTTATCACCGAAAAGAGTCCTATGGATTTATACGGCCATGATAAGACCATTTATAGCATACGCATCGGTTGTTTGGTGGAATAAGCTTTCACGTAAATACGTCACTGCTGCTTTTGCCAAACTCCAAAGGCAGGTATGTCTCGGCTGCACGGGGACCTTCCCCAGCACGCCTGGCTCCGGCCTAGATGCACTATTGAACCTTCCGCCCCTTGATGTTTACATCATGGGATGTACAATCAAGGCTATCTCACGTCTTACAAGAGGTGGCTTTTGGTATAACTCGCACTGAAGTTTTGATGAACTTGCGCAACGGTTGTCCTTCGACTCCTGTCTTATGGATATGCCGTCTGATGCGATGACACCGGAACTTCGGCTAAACGAGATCGACTTTCCTCGCGTCCAGGACTGGCTCTGGCCGGACTCTGAACCTGGAAGGGAATGCAGTCGAATCTTTACGGATGGCTCCAAAACCGATCAAGGATCTGGTGCTGGTGTCTTCGTGGAGAGCGATAACGTTAGACTTTTCTTTCCGTTAGGCAAATATGCGTCAGTCTTCCAAACAGAGACTTATGCTATCCTAATGGCCATGGACTATGTTACGAGGAACAGGTGGAGGGGGCGAAGTATCTGCGTCTGTAGCGACAGTCAGGCTGCGCTTAAGGCCTTACTCAAACCCTTAACTACCTCCAAAATAGTGCGTGAATGCAAGATATCGCTGAATTCGGTCGGAAGGCTGAATTCACTTAAACTCGTCTGGGTCCCGGGTCATAACGGGATCACGGGAAATGAGATCTCCGATGAACTTGCTAGATAAGGCTCAGAGAGGGACTTCTCAGGACCTGAACCAGCGATCTGTCTGCCTGAGTCCTCGGTCAGGGCTTCCATTGACGGTTGGGTTTCCTATCAACACAATGCAGACAGACTAAGCAAATGCTCCCCGACGTCTGTGGGAAATCCGCGGCATTCTTGTTGGCTCTCAACAGAAAAGACTGCAGACAGACTACTGGCGTTCTTACGGGACACTACGCTTTTGCCAAACACCTTAAGGTGCTAGGCCTAAGCGACACCACCAACTGCGAACCCTGTGGAGAAAGCGACGACACTGCGGAACATTTCCTCTGTGATTGTCCTGCTTTTGCTCGTATCAGGTGGCAGGTATTTGGTGCGGATATGGTGAGTGCTGTAAACCTAAGCTCCTTATCATTGAAGCGCCTTCTCGTTTTTCTTAGAAAAACGAGTAAATTCCCACAGTAAAATGTGGTGTGTCTGCCTGGTAGTACAATGGACCAGTATTGAGTCTGAGTGCTCCAGTGCAGAAAGTTTCACACACCCCGACAAAAAAAATAAAAAATCACAAATTTTGTCAGTAGAACGTTGGAGTTTATTAGTTGCTGATTCAACGGTATTACTGACCGCTAATATAGCTGTATCGTCTGCAAATGTGGCTACTTTTATGCCTTCTTCTTGAGGAATATCACTAGTGTATATTAGAAATAGGATCGACCCAAGAACGCTTCCTTGGGGAACTCCTGCCGCGATTTCTTTAAATTCAGAGTAATCATTTACGTGTTTTATACGAAAGAGTCTGTCTGATAAGTAACAACTAAGGATATCAGATAACTGTTTCGGAAAAGCTTGTCTTAGCTTATGTTTCAAGCCCGTATGCCATACTTTATCAAAGGCCTGAGAGACGTCGAGAAAAACAGTAGAACATATTTTTTTCTCCTCTAGGGCTTTTTCAATTACATTGGTTATTCTGTAAACCTGGTCGATTTTAGAATGCTTAGTCCTGAATTCGAATTGGTGATCAGGTGTTAATCGACGTTCTTCGATAATCGGATGTAGGTGCTTTAACAAAAGTTTTTCGAATATCTTCGACATTATCGGTAAGAGCGATATTGGCCTATATGATTTTTTGTCATTTAGTGGTTTACCGGGCTTTGGAACCATTATAACTTCAGCTACCTTCCATTGTCGTGGAACGTACAATAACCTGAACGATGCATTGATAAGATAGGCAAACTTGATTAAAGCTTTCCTAGGTAACTCTTTAAGAACCTGTCCTGTGATTAAGTCATATCCAGGAGCTTTGCTTAATTTTAGTTTCTCTATTTCGAAGCGCAGTTCGGGTAGCGATACACTTTTTATTCTATAATTATCAGGTGCCACGGTTAGGACAGGAAATTCGAGCAACGCTTGACCATCAAATGGTTTAAATGTTTCTTCCAGATGTTCGGCAAATATTTCGGCTTTTTCCTTGTCACTCTTCGCCCATTCTCCATTGATTTTCCTGATGGGTGGCGCTTGCGTTTTTGGTTTTTTAATGCCTTTCATGGCTTTCCAGAGCGAGTAATTTGTATTTTTATCCGCAGTTAGGCTTAAAAGATATGTAGAAATTTCACGATTTTTAAAGTCTCGAATTTCTCTCTTACGTTTACTACAAAGGTAGTTAAGAGTGGTTTTATCCTGTGGAGCTCGAGATTGTTGCCATCTTTTGCGCGCTCTCCTTTTCTTCTTTAACAATTGAGTGATTTCCAACGGATATTTTATTTCGCAATTTGTGGTTATTTTGCGTTTATGGGGAGTATTTTTCCAGGCTGAGCATTGTATGACGTTAATAAATTGATCGACTTCGTCTTCAAGTTCGTGGGGTGTTCGACGAGATACTTTGAGATCGATTTTACTTTCACAGTATTTTTTAAAGGATTCCCAGTTTGTTTTCATGTTAGTTAGTCTGGGCGGACCTTCTTTTTTTCGTAGACAGCCGTTAATTGTCAAAATGACCGGTGAATGCTCAGAAGAAAGATCGAAGCATTCCTCAACTACAATAGAGTTTCCCGACAACCCTTTCGAGATGAAGAAATTGATGAGGTCTGTTGTTTTTGCCGTATCCGAGGACCAGTACATCGGTTTACCTGAGGAATGAAAGTCTACCCCCAATTCCATACCGGCTTCGTAAAGAACTCTACGTTTTACTGAAATGCATCTCGAGCCCCAGAAGGTATGTTTTGCGGTAAAGTCACCTCCGATGACGAAATTTCGTCCAAGTGAGTCAAAGATACTTATAAAATCGCTTCTTTCCATCGTTGCACGTGGGGGGGGGGGGGGGGGGGGGCAATAGATAGCTGCAAAAACATATTTTATGTGTTTAATTTTTACGCTCACCGTGCATAATTGCAGTTTGTCAAGCTCAATTGTTGCACTGATTGAGTGTTTAATGGTATTTTTGATCAACAAGGATGCCCCGCCTCTCGCCCTTTCCGAAGGGTGATATGTGTGATAGGCAATGTATCCTCGAATGTGTTGTGCTGGATTCTTTCGTCAGATGGGTTTCCGAAATCAAACAAATATCAATATCATATTTATGAATGAATATCTCGAGCTCGTCCATCTTATGCAGATGGCCGTTCGCATTCCATGTCACTAATTTAACTAAGTCCGTCATATTTATATTATTGCACGTGTGCTTCGAAATCGATTTTCGAGCTTGTCGAGTTTTCCAAACATACGTTTATTAATTTGGCTCTGTTCTTCTAGCCTGGCAAGAATTGCAGAGAAAACTTGGGAGACTGGATCAGATGTTTTATTTGTTTGTTCGCGTCCTTGCAACGCAGCTTCAGCGTATGTATGTGGAACAGCGTTCGGCGACTTTTTTCTAAACAATTTTCCTTCTCTTGGTTGTTGTATTTTGACCATTTCCTTAGCCTTTTTTCGTCCTTCATTGGTTTTATTGTTGCCCTTTTCAGGTTTGTTTTTATTTTGGTTGTGTGACTTTTTTTTGTGAAGTTGGTGCGCAATTACTTCACCGTAAATTTTGTGAAGTTATTTCCTATCTATAATTTGAGAATTTGTCTATTATAACTAAAGAGCAAATGTGAAATGCAGTCATGCAGTTTTCTTTAAAGAAAACGGTGTAACAGTAACTGTCAATGGGGACCGTTATTTACAGATGTTGAAGGATTTTTTTTTACCCAGAACTGCGCCGAAGAGGAATACGTTTCAATAGCATTTGGTTCCAGCAAGATGGAGCAACTGCACGGTGCCGGGAAATAATTTCACGGGCAATAATTTCATATGGGCAATAACTTCACCTCGAGTGGGAAATAACTTTACTTTTTTTTCGTGAAGTTATTGCCCACAATATGTGGGCAATATCTTCACTTTTTTGTGGGAAATAGTTTCTCTTAATATTTTATGATAATTCAAGAACCGTACCTCGCACCTACTCCAAATCACACAGTGATCCTAAGCAGGGTGGCAGCATGCCGCCCCCCATAGGCATTGCACTGTTTATAAAATCTACTTGCGATTTCGTAACTAATCCCATAAACAGTGCACTGCATAGTAGCATTTGGAGTAGGTGCACGGGAAAATTGATGAAAACAGCACCAATGGAAAGTGAAATAACGCCAAATTAGCCTTATTGCGTAAGGTCTTATTTCACGGCACCGATATAAATTACTAAAAATAAATTGTTATATTTTGTTATAAATGAAATTATACATATACAATTATGCCGTGAAATAAGGCCTTACGCAGTAAGGCCAATTTGCCATTATTTCACTTTCTATTGGGGCTGTTTTCAACCATTTGCCCCTGCACCTACTCCAAATCAAACAGTGACCCCAAGCAGCATGCCCCATATGCATTGCACTGTTGATGGGATTAGCTGCGAAATCGCAAGTAGATACCATAAACATTGCAATGTATATCGGGGGAATGCTGCCCCCCTGCAACCCCCCGCTAGGGGTCATCGTTTGATTTGGAGGGTGCAGGGTAATAACTTCACGGGCAATAACTTCACCTCGTGTAGGCAATAACTTCACTTTTTTTTGTGAAGTTATTGTCCAGTGATGGTGAGCAATAACTTCACCGTAAATTTTGTGAAGTTATTTCCCACATATAATTTGAGAATTTGTCTATTATAACTAAAGACCCTTGCACCCACTAAAAATCAAACAGTGACCCCAAGCAGGGGATTTCAGGAGGGCAACATGCCCCCCCCCCCGACATATGCATTGCACTGTTTATGGGATTAGTTTGCGAAATCACAAGGAGATTCCATAAACAGTTCAATACCCGTGGGGGGCATGATGCCCCCCTGCAACCCCCTGCTTGGGGTCACTGTTTGATTTGGAGTAGGTGCGAGGTACGGTTCTTGAATTATCATTAAATTTTAAGAGAATTTATTTCCCACAAAAAAGTGAAGATATTGCTCACCTATTGTGGGCAATAACTTCACAAAAAAAAGTGAAGTTATTGCCCGCTCGAGGTGAAATTATTGCCCGTGAAGTTATTTCCCTGCACCGATTTTGAGTAGGTGCGAAGTAACGGTTCTTGAATTATTATAAAATGTTAAGAGAAATTATTTCTCAAAAAAGAGAAGATATTGCGCACTCGAGGTGAAGTTATTGCAAATGAAGTTATTTCCCTGCACCATAAATAACTCCATTTCACATTTCCTCTTCAGTTATAATAGACAAATTCTCATAATTTGAGATTTTAATTAAGAGATTTCCCTGTACATAACTGCACACATAGCCAGACCGATAATGGCGGAGTTCCAGCGAAAATTCCCAAACAAATTAATATCCAGAAACTCCACTTTCCGCTGGCCCCCAAGGTTATCTGACCTGACTGCACCAGACTTTTATTTATGTGGTTGTGTCAAGCAAGAGGTGAACAAAACGAAACCAAGGAATTTGACTGAATTGAATTAAAACAATAATTGAGGTGATCCCGACTTCAGCCCTTCAGGCCGCAATGAATAATTTTCTAATCAGTTGTTGTATATGCGTGGATGAGCATGGAGGTAATTTTAGATCTCATAAACAGTGCAACGCGTGTGCCGGTGCCGCGCATGATCATTCAGGTAAGGAAAATCAGATGTACAGGGACATAAAGCCAAATTGGCCTTATAACGCTTTGAGTGTTTGCTGGTGGAAAGTGATTTTCCAAATCTAATGTAGGAGACAACTCCACCAATTTTCGTGTTAAATTAGTTCTCACTTCTAGTGGGAAACAACTCCACACTAAGAAAGTGGACTTATTTTCCAGTATGTGTGGAATAAATTCCCAGGTGCAGTAAATTCACGAGGAGTTATTTCCCTGCACCGTTTCGCATATCCCAGGCAGCCCTCAACAAATCACAAAACCATCGACCCCAGCCTTAAAGGACATTTCCTGATCGAGCCCTTTAAAGACCCTATTTATTGATATTGAAACCGACCAAATATAAATTTCAAATCAGAAAAAATTGTTTTATTTATTTCAATATCCGCATTTCTCATATTTAGTAGCGAATAAAAATTCCAATATTCTCCATCTTGGTTTTCATCTTGCCTTTTAAAATGCGAAACCTTTTTGAACTATCGATTGATAAATCTCATCCTTCCAATCAAGTAGTTCTGCAAGTTTTTGGTTTCCTCTTGGGACTTACAGATTTCAAAATAAAATGTCATTCTAATTACCAGTAACAGCTGCTAAAACGAAAATACGGCACTGGATGCGTGCACACCACTTTCGCCCATGTGTATAGTACCTACTCTGCACCAACTTTTGAATTTAATTAAGTTGCAAACTGTATCGTCCCTTGCCCAACTTTTTACTGAAAAAGCATATAAAAGAAACCAGCAAACACTCAGATGCAAGAAAACTTGATGACCATACTTACAGCCACCCGGATTAAGGGTTTTGATTTTTCTTCAGATGAGCACTTACTAATATACGTACCTAGACGTAAATGGATTATTATTATCCTTTGTCCATTTAATATGTTTGTGTCTGAAAGGAGTAAAGTTGTTGGTCCTCGGACTGATTTGTCCGTAGTTGACCCAGCCGACGGACGCACTTGAGCAGATTGCTTGAACTGTAAAACCTTAGTCTTTACGCCAGTTCAGTTTGCCAATTGATCACAATAAAAAAATTTTTGCGTTACACCTATCACATTTGAATAGAAAATCGATCGATCGGATGTAGGTTTGGAAGTGCGTTGACGCGCGCGACCAGTCTTATGGTCTGGTGCGTGAGTTTGTTTTTTTTAATGCTAATAGCAGATGGGTTTCGAGACAACCACATTGGTCAAGTGATGCAATAATGCAATACATCGTAAAATGCTGAGTGAAATTGGAAAAAGGCCGCAACGGATAGATGCTAATAAATTGTTGCACAAAAATGGAAGTTGTGGCGACAGTCTCGTTTTGCGGCGATTGGTATGTTTGTGAATTTCTTTGTATCGACTGTCTCGAATCAATAATATATTTTATGACAATCGGAATCGGGAAACAACTTCACGGGCAATAACTTCACATGGGCAATAACTTCACCTCGAGTGGGCAATAACTTCACTTCTTTTTTGTGAAGTTATTGCCCACAATAGGTGAACAATATCTTCACTTTTTTGTGGGAAATAAATTCTCTTAACATTTTATGATAATTCAAGAACCGTACCTCGCAGCTACCCCAAATCAAACAGTGACCCCAAGCAGGGGGGTTGCAGGGGGGCAGCATGGCCCCCCATAGGTATTGAACTGTTCATGGAATCTACTTGCGATTTCGCAACTAATCCCATAAACAGTGCAATGCATATGGAGGGACATGCTGGCCCCTGCAACCCCCGCTTGGGGTCACTGTTTGATTTGGAGTGGGTGCAAGGGTCTTTAGTTATAATAGACAAATTCTCAAATTATAGGTAGGAAATAAGTTCACAAAATTTACGGTGAAGTTATTGCTCACCATCAGTGGGCAATAACTTCACAAAAAAGAAGTGAAGGTTTTGCCCACTCGAAGTGAAGTTATTGCCCGTGAAGTTATTTCCCTGCACCAATCGGAACAGCCAGTATTGTGTGGGTGAAGGTAAGTCGTGGTTAGTTTCTTGTTTTGTTTTTGGAATGCAATCGGGCACTTTAATAATGGTTTCGGCCGCTGAATGATTTACCTTTTTTTGTTTTATGAATGGTTAGAGACCCGTGTGGGTTCATTGAAGTTCTCTAGAAGGAGTCGTAGTTACGATGATAGGAAAGGCATTTTAATTCGCATCAGTCAAATTAAAAAAAAAAAAACACAAGAAAAGAAATGTAGATATTTTTAACGAGTCCTTATATTTATGTATCTTATCTCAGTGATTATGTTTGACCAGCATTAAGCTGGAATAGAATAATTTTAGAGGTGTGACTTAGTACCCTTACCACCGCGGCCACTCTGGGCTTATTATGATGTCCTCGTTTTAGTTTTGAATCTCGCTTATGTGACCGGATTCGTTAACAAATTCAGCTATATCTTTTGGTGAGCTAACAGTAATGTCATTTGTTTTCAGGTGGGGTTTACCGAGACGTGATTTTGTTAGGTAGTCACACTGGCATAGAATATGTTTAGCTGTTTCTTCTCTTCGTTGAACATTCGACAGATATTAGTCGCATTTCTTTTAGAAATGTATCCACGGTTGCTCATAAGAACGATTGCAAAAATAATGCTCAGCAGCCTTACTTTTTTGTTTGCAACACAAATTATTGTACGCATTTGCATCATTTAGCCAAAGCGCCCTTCTTGTTGCCTTGGATGTTATCGACAGCTATGCCTAGTATTACTGACAACACAATGTTGTTGTTGTTTAATTTGTAAATTCTAGCACTCCTGTGGATACTCAAAGAAACGCACCTACGGCCTTCAGAAAGTTCCATGCCCAATGACTGTACAGTGCCCTGTCACTGTATGTATCTGCCCTCTGGGTGGTTGTTGAAGTTGCTTTGTTCTTTTGGTTGAAGGGGTTGGTAGGAATTGTTTGGCCTGGCTCAATTGGTACTGTCATTTTCAATAGAGAGATCCTACGAACCCTGCCAAAAAGGCAAATCGAACCCTGCCAAATAGCAATCAGCGTTCCCAAACAATCGCGAACGAAAGGCAGATCTCAAAACTCCTGGATCAAATAAGTGCATCAACAAAAGCATTCGATTGGCCTCAGTGTCGAAGTGATTCGAAATCGGGAGGCCGTTATTTTTTAAAATTGAACCGGCGAACCCTACACCCCGCCCGGAAGCGATGCAGTTAAGTGCGACGGCTATGGTCTCTTAAGTCCAGATCATAACCTCGTCGTTAAAGAAAAAAGAAGAAACGTTTGTCTCGTAAGTTTATTATTACTGTTATTGTACATTTTTTTTATCTTGAGATCTTTCTGCATTATCACGTTTGTGATTCCAAATTGAGAATTCGCTTTGTGGATGCAACTCGTCATGAAGCGTGCCACGATTCGTTGGTATGGAATGTTGTTGCATTACAGTCGTCGGCGAAACAAAAATATTCAGCTGAAGGAAGAACTTCTGGGCTGCTCAGTGTCTTTTTCCACGTTCATTTTCATTTTATAATATTAACAATGATAATGTGTTTTTTAATCATGGGCGCATTCGAATGATTTAATCGATTATAAACGATTCTTGCAATATCTCGAGATATCTCGATTCTCACACACAACTACTAAATAAAACACAGAGAAAGGACTTTCCTGCACGCACATACCGAGTCAACCCATTCGTCGCAAAGCAAATGTGATAAAAACCCTCTGAGTGTGTGTTTTCATTCGAATGAAATGATGCGCAACCACCCCAAGTCCCATAACTCGAATGACAAAACATTCGGGAAAAAAATCAAGGACTTACTTTTGCTTTAATTTTAGAACAAAATGTCTCATCACAACTACATACTTAAACAACGAATGGTGACGGTGAGTTTGTGTGAGAAGAATACCTGTTTCTATATTATTTAAGTATGAAAAGATAATAGCTCATATTCTCATGGCTTGCTCTGTATTTTTGATTTTGTCCATTCGAATGATAAGTAGCTGCCTTATTCGTTTTCCTCGTAGGTACTCAATCTTGAATGCAAGAGCTCTCAAAAGGAAAAATAGTAGCATTACTATTTAATTTATAATTATAGTTACTACTCTTCGAAAGAATCGATATTCGAGAACTTTTATATGGATTACTACTTCACTCACATAATGTTTGCGATAAGTGCATTAGCCGTTTGCTCAACTGATTGAATTTTTGTTGGCTTCGTGTTAGTACATATTAGGAAAACCCATTTTCAGAGAAATTTTATATCTCGAGTGATCAATCGATTATTTAGATTACTGGAATACTAATATCTCGATTATTGGAATCATTCGATTATGCCCATTACTAGTGTTTTTTTTTTTATTTTTAAGTGAGATGCTGGTAAGAGATCCTTTGCAATCCTGGCTATTTCCTCCCTTTTAAATTAACGTAGAAGACTCACCGGAAATGCAATTTAAGAAAACTCACTCCAAAACACAAAATATAATTGGAAAAGAATGGAGTTCTTAAGGACAGGTGGTGATGTCCACCGGGTGCAAGAGAACTTCACAATAATCCGAAAAGCTTTAAAAATTCTAAATACAGGGTGGTGCACCAATTGTGCTGCAATAAGAAATTCAAATAACTTTTCTTTTAAACATTTATTTATTTTTATTGTATAGAAAATTTTATTTTATATCTATAACTAATAGTTTTTGAAGATGATAGACCGTCTCCATGCTCATCCACGCATATGCGACACCTGATCAGAAAATTATTCGTTGCGGCCTGGAGGGTTGAAGTCGAAATCGCCTCAATTATTGTTTTAATGGACGGCTTGTTTTGTACAAATATTGGTTAACATAACAGCATAAAAAAAGTCTGGTGCAGTCAGGTTAGGTGCCCTTGCTGGTAAGCGGAAAGTGGAGTTTCTAGATATTAATAATTTTGGGAATTTCGTTGGAGCTCCGCCATAACCGGTCTGGCTATGAGTGCAGTTGCTCCATCTTGCTGGAACCAAATGCTGTTGAAACGGATACCTCTTCGGCGCAGTTATGGGTAAAGAAACTCGTTCAACATCTTTAAAAAACGGTCCCCATTGACAGTTAGTGTTACGCCGTTTTCTTCAAAGAAGAATGGCAACACAATGCACCTTGATGAAACTGCGCACCACACAGTGACTCGTTCTGGGTGCAGTACCGCCTCATGGAGTATTTCTGGATTAGATTCACCCAATATACGCAAATTTTGCTCATTAAAATTGCCGTTTAGATCAAAATGGGACTCATCAGACATAAACAAGCAATTTATCAAGTTGCTGTCTTTTTCGGTCATTTCAAACATATTTTGACAAAATTCCAGGCGAATAGGCAAATGCAGAGGGTTTAACTTGTATGGTAACAAGTTTAAGTCATCATGAAATATCTGTTGTAATAGCATCTGCTGACTCCAATTTGCGCCGATAAGTTTGGAATCGAAACGCTTGGATTTGGCTGAATTGACGATGCTACATCCACGATTGTGTTTTGAACCTGAACATAGGAATCTCGATGGTACGGCCTTCGTGCGCCTTATAATGGTTCATCTACTCGGGGAGTGCCGCCAAACTCACGCCTAAATTTCCTTTGGACGGAAGTGAAGGACTTCAAAGCATGGTACCGCTGCAGTATCCAAATCCACGTTTCGATATCCCGAGCGTTAATTTTAATAAATCTAAATAGTAACCTGCCAAATAAAAAAAAGTAAGCCGATTACTCACACAGAAAAAAAGTTATTACGTTTTGTTTTTGTAGCACGATTCGTGCGCCACCCTGTATTTGCTATGCTTTGCACAATATTTGCATACATTTTAACAATAATTATATGGGTCCTGCTGAATTTCTTTTACCTTCTCCTGACAAAGGCGTTTCAATGGTTGAAAGAAATGATATACAATCCTAGCATCTCAAAATTCTTTGCCGACGCAAGAAGAATAGAAATAACAAAATCAAAAAATTCATACATTTATTTTATCATTCATAAAACAGTCAAACATGTATATACATAATATGTATGTAATTCAACGAAATAAAAATAAAATAATTTATTTTCAGAAACATGAGTTAAGGAATTCATTTCCAACCACAATAACAATTAAGGAATTATAACCAAATTTGAAGTTTCTCCCTTTCTATTTCCACGACTTGTTCTCTTAGGCTTAGCTTTATTTTTTTTCTCAATTTCATATGTTCTAAGACGTTGTACCTCTTTATAATGTCGCTTACTTTCTTCTTACAGTTGTTTTATGCACTCGGTCAATAGTTTGGTATATTTTTTTAATATTTGCCTCCATTTGAATCTGGTGACAGACCACTTTAAGCTCTTTTTCTAAAATGTCTGTTATTCTTTTTTATATAATCAATCTTGTTTAATTTTTTTTTCTCTACAGAATTGGTGTTCTCGCGTTGATGTATTTTATGCATTTTATTTGCCCATTCGTCGTTCTTTTTCTTCGGTATGATATGTTGATGCATAGTTGTTTTATTTGTTTGGTCCTTTAAAGGTTTCAATTTCAATATTTAACGAGCTTGAATGTAATCCAAACTATTTAGATTTTTGGAAACCTTCCATAGTGCACATATTTTTCCATTTTTTTTTTAAGAGTGGGGAACCCCCTGTTGTTTTTTTTATTTATTTATCTGCCCAGACTTATGCAATTTCAGAGAATAAAACTAAACACAAATAATAACATTCAAACATTTTCTTTCTTCAACTAAAAGCTTGCGGGTGGCATTGGTGCGATGGTAATGTATTAACTAACTGATTGGTATGTCGTGCGCTCGAATTCCGACCAGGGCCATGATTTTTAATTAAATTCACATAAATAGAGATCTCCCTAAGCAATTTAGGCACCACCCGTGACTACAAAAGCACCAAAACTTCTTTCCTATCCTCCTATTCTTTCGAATTGTAAGTAGCACCTAAAATCATACAATCCAATACTTCATTGCTAGGTGCTGGTTACTGTTCAACAAAAAAAATGCATGCGCTGTGTTTACCACTATAAGGGTACTGTGATGTGTAGACAAAATTGAATTTTCTAAAAAAAAACCAGCTCGAAGGACCAAAATGTGCGGGCGTTGAACAAAGGAGCAAATTAGTTGCAATTAGAGAGATAGATAGATAGATAGATTCTTTATTTTTTCATCATAAAGTTTACAAATTGGTATACTTAAGAATAAGGACATGGCAATACTGCCGTCTGCCTAGTTGCAATTACTGTGCAACAAAAAGAAAACAATACTGCAAAATCCGTAAGTGAATAAAAAACGCCGGTTTTCCACAACGTTATAAATTTGACTTATATTTTTAACTCTTATGTTTGGCTTTAAATACAGTTGTTTATATACAATGAATGTATGTATGTACACTTTGACATTTGTAATTAATTTTTCACTGAAAGGGTATTTGTTTAGGGTGGTGTGTTCCGTCCACGGTTCATTTGTCTTCAGACCGAATGTGTGACGTCATCCAATTCGTTGTAAACAGGTACTGTACATATACAGAAAAAACAAAGCGCCTTTAGCGTAAGCGAAATATGAAAAAAAGGTGTTCTTCACTGGAGGACCGTCACTATTCAGCTCTTTTTCCATTGACTTGAAAAATTTCTTTTTCTCAGTTTTTTCAGTGAATTTATTGGCGACGTATAACTTTCCATGAAGTCAACAAGGACTTCTTATTTCCTTTTTTTCAATGGATTTGATCTAAAAATTAACAATTGTAGTAGAAATATTTTTAGATCGAAACAAAGAAATTCTTACGTTTTACTTTCTTCCCCAAAGTTCCACAGCAAAATGACAAAGAAATAACTCGGGGGGAAAATTGACAAAAATTTCCATAGAACTGTGTCTGCGCTAGAAACTATTCGGGGTAAAACTAAAGTATTCTGTTTTTAATAAGATACCGCTTCCCCCTCAACATGCCCACCCATATATGGAGTCCATCACTTTTCCTTTCGGTAGATAACTGTTATAAATATAAATGAACTTTAGGACCTTCCCTGGTGTACACCGACTTTGATTGCGAACTTCGCGGTGACTCCAGCGGATCCTACTAGGTTAGGTTACGTTTATGCAGCTATCGGCAGAAGCCGACACACTTAGACCAATTTAGGTCCATTGTGATACCACGTTTGTATTATCTACCTAACTCTGTAGATGGGACTGGCCAACGACACGCGGTTGTTCTCAAACGGTCCCCCATCTACGTAATAACCGCGCCCAACGTCGTTTAATTACGGTGATCTGACGAGAACCGATTACTTTGACTTTGAAATTCATTTTTTTATTCATTGATAAATATCTACTTACATACTAGGCAAAAATGATTAAACCTAACTTAAAATTAACAGGATACTTATTCTTATTTATTGGTCCTTATGCGAACGCTCTAAACTTAACTATATCTTAGAATTATTGCCTTTCGGCCTACGAACTATTTTACGAACTAATCTTACATATATATTCCTCGAGAAAATTTACTAAATCTCGGTATCATTATTGAGATTTTATATAAAACAAATTACAAACTACCTATTCTACTTACTTAAACTACTTAACGTATTCTAACTATAATTAGGATTCTGAGCACTCGTTGCCTGGCGCAATAAGTGGTCAAAATCCCAATTGCTTTCCGAGCGCCTGGCAGTCGTCAACGTGCACACGCGCCGCCGTGAGCCGACTGAAGCCTTACAGCGTCAGTCAACTCCCGGAAGCACCACCACACGTTGGCGAGCCCGGCCTCTCCCAAAAACGCCCTAGCTGACTTAATCTAACTTATAAGCTAAGAGGATGTTACCTAGAGTAACGCACCGTCCTGGGAGAGCATGTTGACCCCTCCCCCCTCAACAAGCCACCAAAATTCGGCGAATTGCTTTTCCGTGTCGAATCTATCCCTCTCCGATATTGCGGTACTAAAACGGAGGAGCTCATCAGCATTGGCGACGTCCCCGTCATGGAGGAGCCGCTTATCTCTCGCGCTGCGGTAGCGATGGTATAAGACCGGGATACCATCCCTCGTCTGTACCAGCCCTTTTGAATCAATATGGATAAATGCCTCTGGCGGGATAAAGCCAGACCGGAGCGTACTCTCTATGTACATTTCATTGGGGTAGTAAGGCCCAATTATCAGACTATTGTCGCTGGCCATCGCCCTTGCAACGTGCCTTCGAGTGACCTTAATGAGGAAATTGTCAATCCTATTCAACTGAGCCCCATCGTATAGGACCTTGTTGGGATAGTATTTTATATAGTTGGATTCGGGCGTTCGGAACAACCGGAGACAGGTCCGAAGACATTGTCTCTCCAATGCCCGAATCTTTTCCATATAACTAGGCGCTATATTAAACCACAATGGACAACCATAAGCGATGATCGGCCTTATAAGGGCCACGTAGCAAATGACCTTTACTCTAGAGTCAAGTTGACTGCTATGAAACAGTCTCCTTGTCAGAGCATAAGCCTTCTTGGCCCCAGCAAGACAAGCAACTATATGTCTATCGAAATACAGATACTGGTCAAGCCAGATACCCAGATATCTAACTACGCTTCTCACCGCCAATGGCTGCCCATTTTGTCCAATAATGGCCAATTTCTTCCAGTTTTTTTCTGGTATCCCTAGAGGCCCCAGCCAATGGAGTTCTGAACAAGATTGTTTCCGTCTTCTGAAAGTTGATTTTCAACTTCCAGTCGTCGCAATATCGCTTAATTTGATCGAAGTCACGCTGCAAAAGGATATTAATGACCTCGATTTTAGGACCTGATCTGTATGCCACCAAATCGTCGGCATACGCTATAGCATGTCTGAGTGAACCCACCAGATCACTCGTGTAAATGTTAAACAGGATCGGAGAATTGACCGCCCCCTGCTGTAAACCGTTTTTAATTTCAAAGACTCTGCTCGAAGTCACGTTGCCACATTTGACAACGAACTTCTTTCCCATAAGCATATTATAAATTACATATAGCAAAGGTTTGTGCATCCCCCGCCTGGTCAACTTTTAGAAAAGTCCCTCTAACCATACGGTGTCGAAAGCCTTCTCAAAATCAACCAGACAAGCACCCGTGCATTGGCTCTTGCATTTATTCCACTGAATGTCGGAAACCAGTTTCGACGCGGCATGAATAGTGTCATGCCTCGCCCTGAAACCAAACTGGTTGTCCGGGATTATGTTATTGTCCTCGACCCACTTTAACAGGGCTCTATTGACAACCTTTTCAAAGACCTTGCTAATATTCGGAAGCAAGCTAATTGACCGGAGATTGGCAGGGTTCGTCCTATCTTTACATTTTTTCGGGATAGGGTGTACCACAGCTACCTTCCAATGCGCCGGATAATGTGCATTATTCAGCGCATTGTTAAACAGCGTGGTGAAAATATCTACAGCCTCCAAAGGCAGGTGTCTCAATACGACGTTTGGGACACCATCCATCCCCGTCGACTTTTTATTCTTTAGTGACTCGAAGATGCACAGAAGATCATCCTTCGACACGAACAAGTGCGATGCATCTCGGCCATTGGCGACAACTGCATTAGCATGGTTTTCATCAGTGAACACGGTGAATCCGTTATTCTCAGATCTCCAATTCTCAAGTTCGGTGCGCAGATAGAAGTGGCTCACTAGAGCCCTATTCTCAATGTCGTGGTTACGGCGAACAGGATTGTTCACCGTATACACGGCCTCGAAACAAGCGCCCAGCAAATCCACTTTCTCCTGTGGGTCCTCGACCACGAAAAAATCGTCGTTTGAAGCGACACTTTCTGGACTTATTCCAGCAGTCAGTACCGTCTGTCTGTTCTCTGCTGTCTGGGAGATTCGAACACAAGGAATATCATTGTGATCTTTCCTCCTGAACAACTTATTTATCTGTGGGAACATATTCGGACTACAGGTTTTAATAGCCCGAATTTTATTGCCCCAATACAGACTTACAGATTTTCTGTAATTTTCTTTTATCAGCTGTTTCAGGATTCGGATCTCTGACTTCAGCATCCTTACCTCCGGGTCGTCGCGATCAGTAAATTGCCTTTACAGCCGTTTAAGCCTCGAGAGCAGTCTACTTTTCTGTCGGTATAGTGCGTCGATTGTAGGGTTTCTGTACTTTTCTGTCTGGTCGTCGTCGGATCGTCCTACCCGAGGAATAGTTCCTTCCATAGTTCGTTTGATGGCGTCGTCCATTTGCAATAAATGCCGATCAATGTCATCATTTGTCATGTTACTGTTTGTCGGTGGGTCGATCCCACTCGAACGTATATCTCGCTTTAACAATCTGGAGAAGCGCGACCATTGTGCCCTCCGATAATCGAATGAACACACTGCTTCGTACTCCTCCAGCAGCGTTTGCTCGTTCGGGATCCGTATTGCGGCGGCGAGTCCGTAGTGGTCACTATCGTACTCAAACGCACGTAAACAGTTCCGCGTGTATTGGTCTATGTTTGTCAGTTGAAGTCTTGCGTCCGTTAAGGCCAAGTCCAGGAAAGCACCGCTTCTTGGGAAAGAAGGGATATCCGTCGCGTACAACTCGAGTTTGTACTCAATCATATTGAGGCGCCACCAGTCGTGAAACTGGTTGCCCCTGGGATTTGCAGTAACATTTCCCCATGCCGCATGTTTGGCATTAATATCTCCGGCCAAGAAGTAATAATTCTCCTCCGAGTTCAGCTGCAGACTACGAAAAAGTATCTCGAGCTCTGTCATAAATTGGTTAGGTGGAGGTGCTGCAGGTGCGTAAAGTGACACCACATACACTCTCCTCCGGCTATGGAGAGGAATGCATATGATGCATGCTTCCAACAACTGGAACCTACGCACGTCCCCGCTATATATAACCCTATGGCGCAGGCCTTTTCGAATTAAGATTCCAACCCCACCTCCTTGAGTGGAGTGAGGCCGGTCTCTTCTTATTACATGATAATTTTTGTATACCAATTTGTGCTTCTGATTTAGCTTAGTTTCGCTAACCAAAAGCACATCCGGGTTCTCGGTTTTCAACAAATTGGCAAGTGACGTTCTTTTCTCGATCCTGACTAGTGAATTAACATTCACAGCAAGGATCTTTAAGTTTCCCTCATCCAGCGCAGCCATTAGACTTATGGCACACCAGACCCCACAAACAGCTCCGAATATACAAAGTCAATTCGGGCCGCTTGTTCATTTAATTGTTTCTGGAACTTATCGATCTTTCCGTGCAGAGACAGAAGGATCGATTTTAAGTCCAGCTCCACCTCAGGTGCCTTTTGGCCTACCTTTGGTTGGTTTGATGTCATGTGGGCTTGACCCGGTCCAGCTGCCATTTGGGCAAAGGACACGTTGGGTGCCACAAAATTTGCGAACGAGCGACTCTTCTGACGCCTATCATCTTCAGACTGCTGTTTGCGGGCCTGGACTCTCTTTTTCAATTCTTGGTACTTTGGACAACCCCTGAAGTTGGCGGGATGTCCAGAGTTCCTGCAGAGCACACAGGAGAGTACACTCCGGTCTTCGACTCTCTCCTTACCTAGAGAGCATTCACCATGTATGTGGTCCTTATCGTACTTCACGCATCTAAACTGCATATTGCAGTTAGCTGCGGCGTGCCCGAACCTTTGGCAGCGCATACATTGAAGTATGCGATCCGCAACGGCACACCCACACCCGTAAGCGAGACCACCGATTTTCCGGGGTCCATCGCCTGATACGTTGCGGCACTTTTTTTTTTTTTTTTTTTGTTTATTTTTGTGTCTCTATCACTATTTTCCCGAAAAAAATTTAAGAATTGAAAACTGACCGAGAATCGAACCCGAGTCTCCGGCGTCAGAGCGGGACACCTTGCTTACTCAGCCAACTTCGGACTTAAAAATCGCTTGACTAAATCGCTTATATTGGATACACTTTCCTTTTTTTTCCGCTGAACACTAACTAGCCGCCCTATCTCGAAGAGAGCTGCGGAACGACTGACGAGAACCGATTAACTCGACGTGGTATGGTCGTTGGTTAATATCTTACTATTCTATTACTCTTATCATTAATCCCTCATACATTGCCATGATCATTTCTGTATGTACGGAACTCTTCGTTTTTCCACCAAGATAATTATACTTTGGATTGCATCTGTGATTCATTATTCTGCAGCAAATCAGCACTGGTCTTCAGATAGCCGTATATTATTTTCCGCACTCGTCTATCTTAAACCCGCTCAGCGATCTTCATGGTTCGTCACATATGCTTAATAGAATGGTAATTATCAGAGTCTCGCGTATCGCCTTTTTCTTTGACCAAAGGAAGAAGATAATTTTCACTTTTAGGCATTTTACTAGCTTCTGTTGTAGATGAGAATCATGAGCTATTTGAACCCGATGTCTCCCATCTTTTTCCAGATCACAGAGGCTATCCCATCCGGCCCAACTGCTTTTCCGTATTTGGAGCATTTGAACGTCTTCCTAACTTCTTCGATAGTAATGCCGAGTACTGCTTCATTATTAGGAACGGCTTTTTTAAAATATATCCGGGAAATTCTTCGTTCTTCACAATACTTTGATACCTGTATAGTATTTTTTCGTCACCCACAAGAAGCAGCCCTTAAGCATTGTTGATGAACTTTTGGCGAACGGATCTCTTGAGCATTTCTCTTTCTCTGAGCGGAGCTGCTATTTTGAAGATGGTTGTAACCCTGTTCAAGTTGATTTGTCGAAGTTCATGGATAACCTGGTTTCTATCAGCAACCGTGCTGTACATAACGCTGGTAGGTTAGGTTAGGTTGACGTGGCTGTCAGTTAAGGCCGACACACTTAGACCAAGATTAGGTCCATTGTGGTACCACACAGATCTGGGGATTCCCTCACTGCTCGTTGAACCAATGGGAGCTTCTTATGAAGCGCGAAAGACCTCTGACGCCAGTGTTGGCTAAGTCGTTTGTGTCGTTAAACAAGAAGTCCCATAGATGGAGATTTCTTTTGTGGGAGAGTGCAGGGCATGTGCAGAGAAGGTGAAGTACAGTCTCCTGCTCCTCCTCGTCCATGCAGCTTCTGCAGAAGTCGTTTGAGTGCACGCTAAGTCTGGAGGCGTGCCTGCCTATTAAGCAGTGTCCTGTGATAACACCTATGGTCGAGCTAATATGCAGTCGGTTTAATGAGATTAGACACTTAGAGCGTCGCAGATCCAGCTTTGGCCAGATTCGCTTAGTCGCTAGACAAGTATTGCTACATGTCCACCTAAGGTTTGTTCTCTCGATTGCTGATAGCTTGAGCAAGAGTTTGCATGTAGCGATTGGTATTCCTAAAGAACCTTTATCAGGTAAAAGAGGTAAAGTGGTTCCTTTTTTGGCGAGATCGTCTGCCTTACAGTTACCTGGAATGTCTCTATGTCCCGGCACCCAACAGAGGTGAATGTTGAACTGCTCTGCCATCTCCGAAAGAGATGAGCGGCAATCTTGGGCTACGATGGAATTTGAAGAGACTGAGTCCAGGGACTTAATCGCTGCCTGACTATCCGAGAAGATACGGATATCCTTTGAGGATATCACATTCCTCTTTAGCCACGACAGGGCTTCTTTTATCGCTAAAATTTCCGCCTGGAACACGCTACAATAATCTGGAAGACGGAAAGAGAGGCTAAGATTTAGCTTTTCTACCTACCCCATCGCTGGTTTTAGATCCGTCGGTGTAGAAGTGGATCGATTTATCTTCCGCAAATGCATCATCATCCCAGAATGATCTGGAAGGAATGGTGATTTGGAAGTTTTTTCCGAACTGCAGATGGGGTATGGTGTAGTCTATGTTTCTGGGTAGAGACTTAAAGGAGTCCAAAATGATGGAGTGGCCAATCTTCTTGTTGGTCCACTGTGAGGTAGCTTTTAAGCGGACAGCGGAACAAGCCGCTGTTTGCATGCTGAAAATGTCAAGGGGTATCAGGTGTAACAGAATGTCCAGTGCAGCGGAGGGGGTAGTACGGAGTGCTCCGCTAATGCACAGACACGCTGATCGCTGGACTTTGCCCAGTTTGTCGCGGTTTATAGCTTTATCCAGGGCAGTCCACCAGACGACCACCCCGTAAGTAAGAATTGGTCTAACCACCGCTGTATATAGCCAATGCGTAATACGGGGTTGTATACCCCACTTATTGCCAATGGCTTTTTTGCAAGAGAAAAGTGCTACTGTAGCTTTCTTGACTCTTTCTTGTATATTGGGTTTCCAACTTAACTTCCTATCGAAGATTAGACCCAAAAATTTTGCTTCCTCAGAGTAGGTTAAGCTTGTACCGCTAATAGAGGGAGGGTCAATATGTGGGATTTTATATTTCCTGGAAAAGAGGACCAACTCGGTTTTGTGGGGGTTAACGCCCAGTCCACACCGATTAGCCCATCTCGTTAGCTTGTTAAGAGCGTTTTGCAGGAGTTCCTTTATGGTATTGAGGTGTTTTCCTGAGACGGCTATAGCAACGTCATCCGCATAGGCAATCACCCTGCATCCCTCCCCTTCCAGGTTTATCAGTAGTTTATTCACCACCAAATTCCAGAGAAGGGGAGAAAGAACACCGCCTTGTGGCGTGCCTCTACTGACAGACCTCCTAGCAGATGTAACGGCCAGTTTTGAATTAAAAATCCGACTTTCAAGCAGTAGATTAATCAATTCACCAAGCGAGCTATCCACCTTCAGTTCTGTCAGTGCATTTGCGATTGCAGATGTGTTAACGTTGTTAAAGGCGCCTTCTATGTCAAGGAAAGCCACCATGGTATACTCTTTGTGATGAAGAGAGTATTCGATTGTGCGTACTAAGGAGTGAAGAGCGGTTTCCACCGACTTTCCCTTACAGTATGCATGCTGAGCCGCAGACAATAATTGCGGATTTATGTTCGTGCGAAGATTGATATCAATCAATCGCTCCAGCGTTTTGAGGAGGAATGAAGATAGACTAATGGGTCTGAGGTCCTTTGGACTGACGTGGGAATATTTGCCAGCCTTGGGTATGAAAACCACTTTAACTTCTCTCCAAGCCCGGGGAATATGAACCAGGTCTAGACAGCTTTTCAGGATCATCTCCAGCACAGGCAGGATGATATCCGCTGACATTTTTAGTTCGGCAGGTATTATGCCGTCTGGTCCTGCAGACTTGAAGGGTTTGAAGCTATGTAGCGCCCAAGTCAGCTTTTCCCTAGTAATCAGACCGTGAGAGTAAGTTAACTGTGCAAATGACCTGCAAGGGCGTAAATTGCCGGTAATATTAGAGCTGCCTGGGAAATGAGTGTCAAGTAGCAGATTGAGCGATTCCTCGCTAGATGTCGTCCAAGAGCCGTCTGCCTTCTTAAGGCAGCTAGGCATAATTGGATTAGAAGAGAGGATTTTTCTTAGCCTTGATGCCTCAGATGATTCTTCTATTTTGCCACAGAAGAGTCTCCATGAGGATCTTTTGGCTTTCCTTAGTTCTTTTTTGTATAGTATGAGGGATTCCTTATAGGAGTCCCAATCGGTTATTGCTTTTGAGCTTTTAGCAAGATTGAAGAGTCTTCTGCACTCCTTTCTGAGTGGTTCTAGCTCAGGGGTCCACCAGTGAGGCTTCTTCTTACCCCTGGGTTGTACGAGCGGGCAGGATGCCGCCATTGCTTCGTTAAGAGCCAGGGTGAGTTCATCGACTTTATTGTCGAGCTCATTGGAGTCGCAGGGTGGTCTTAAGTGTACAGATTTAATACGATTATGTAATGTGTCTCTGTATAAGGGCCAATTGCTTTTCCGAGGATTTCGGAAAATGGGTTGACATGGAGGCTCAACGCTTAGGTTGAAAAGGAGATAGCGGTGATCCGAAAAAGAATGATCAGCCGAAACCTTCCAGCCCGTAATCATGTCGTTGATGGTATCGGAGACAAGAGTGATGTGAAGGACTTCTTGTCGATTTTTGGTAATGAAGGTGGGTTCATTACCTGAGTTACAAACAATGAGGTTAGTACGTAAGAGATATTCAAAAAGTGACTCACCTCTGTTATTGATGTCTGTGCTGCCCCATACGGTGTGATGAGCGTTAGCATCGCACCCCAATATGAGGTCAGCTTTCTGCCTCCTTGCTTCTTCGATCAACCTCTCTAGGTTATCACCAGGGAGAGGTCCCACTTGATCGTGGGCGAGATACGCTGATACTAGCCAAAATGATCTACTAGCGGTCTCTATTCTTGCCACAGTTGTATCTCGATCGCTGAAATTAGGGAGTAAATAAGCATTAATATTACTTTTCACTAGTATGCACGATCTAGGTTTACCTTTATGGGTCACATACAGTGAGTAGTATCCAGGAGTCCTGAGTCCTCGAACCAGGTTGTTGACAATCCAAGGTTCTTGTATCAGGACGATGTCTTCTGCGCCTTTGGTTAGACGAAGAATAAGTGCGGCCGAAGCCTTTATGGAGTGTTGGAGGTTAATCTGAACTAACTGCAGCATTTTCGCTACAATCAGGCAGAGATGCCTCCACCACGGTGTTATTCAGGCCTTCCAATTCCGAGGACGAGTTGAGAAGCTCGTCTTCACTCAGAAGAGCCTTATCCTGATCTTGATCATCAGTCTCCATATCTGACAAAGCGTCGGTTATGGATGGTGATTCGTTGGTTAGCGAGGGTTCATCGTCCTCTAAAGAGGGGAAGGAGATTGAAGCCCCAGGATCTGCGACTACGATCGTAGAGTCAGAGGGAGGAGGAGGAGGAGGGGGAAGTTTACCCGCATCCATTTCATCCTTATTATAGACCCACATTTTGACTTCGTCCCATGCGAATCTTATGATGTAGTCGTTCTTGGCCAGAGGAGCCAGGGTTTCTTGGTTGATTACAACCACGACACATCTGTAATCGCCCTTCAGCTCTTCCAGGTTGGCAACCTTCCAGTTGTGGGTCGGAAGTGAAGAGTTGCTGAATTTCAGGACTTCCAGGATGTCCTCAGGGGTGGATGGATCCGCAGTGATCCAAATACGAGATCTTGGTCGGCAGGGGATGTCCTCCCTTGCAACAACCTCGAGCTTTGCATCGGGCCACACCTCTCCAAGCCTACTTATTGAAAGCTTGTAGAGATCGGCCGATCTTTGATCATCACACGCGACCAATTTGATGTGACCTTGATGCCACCCTCCTTCATGTGTAAGCGGAGGAGGTCCGGGATGGTTTTTTATGAAGGAAAAGAAGGAGCGCGAAAGCGCTCTCTTGACCATATCCCACTTCTCATGGGTAATAGACCCGTCGATGTCATTGCGGTCGATGACTGTGACCACAATTTTGTCTTTCAAGATGTCACTAAAAGATCTGTGAGGGGTGACAGTGGGAGAGATGCCGGTGTTATGCACTCTCTGCCTCTTGGGAACCGAGCTGGTTCCTTCCACTGACCTCTGGCGTTTGATCGACGGGTCGCAGGCCTTAAGGATCTGCTGAGCCCAGTCCAGTTTGGCGATCTGTGCTACCGTCCTGTCCTTCTCCGCGATGGTGCCACACATACGCTGGATTCGGATGGCGTTACGTCGGTGTTTGTATGACGCCGTGGACGGATTATGGTGACGCTTTGTGTTGGTAGAGGGACCATGATGCACAGTCCCACCACCATCAGGTTTCTTAGGGGCAACTCTTATGCCGACCGTGGAGGGACCATGATGCACAGTCCCACCACCATCAGGTTTTTTGGGGGCAGCGCTTTTGCCGGCCGTGGAGGGACCATGATGCACAGTCCCACCACCAACAAGTTTTTTGGGGGCAACGCTATTGCCGACCGTAGAAGGACCATGAGTTGCCACAGTCCGTTCTACAGACAGCGTATTAGCATTGAGCGAAGTTGTTGACTTGGTGGGGCCGGCATGATTCATAGTCCTCTCTCTGTCGGAAAAGGATTTTTTTAGCTCGCAACCACTAGTGGAGGGACCATGTATGTCCACAGTTCCAACACTATCTGGTGCCATAAGAGCTATGCCGTTAGACAGCTTGGTCGCCGTACTACCGTCCGGTTTGAAAAGGGAACCGGCCATAAAATTTTTTGTTTTTGTTTGTTTATGTTTTTTAGAGTTCATATTGAGATCCCACGAGTCGCGGAGAAAAAAGGTCCATCTGCACAGAGATCCGCATTGTGCAGATAAGGCTGGTTAATCCGGAGGTCGCCAGGTATCCGGATACTCCGTGCACGACTGAGCTATTTGATAGACTGGGCCCTCAGCCAGGTTGACTCTCGGCACGGGTCGTATGACACTTTACGTCCAGCCCAGGGGATAAGGAGGGGGAGAGGGAAAAGAACGGGCTGTCCTGTAGAGGCCGCAAAGTAGTACATGTACCACACTTACGCCTCAAGAAAGAGAGGGGGGAGAGAGGGGACGTAGAGTCCTGGTCAGTCCTTGGTAAACGCTCGTCAACAGCCTGTCTGTCATGGGTGGCCCTTAGACAGCATAGCCCGTTGAACCTACGCCTCAAGCCTTCGCACCGGCACCATCGAATGCAATGATGGTACGCACGTCAAGGTGACTGACCCGCGCGAAGGTAACGCTGGTAAACATTGAAACTTTCCAACGTCAAATCAAAGCCACAGTAGAGAGGTATGTTCGATGGGGACAGATGATGCTCATTTCTTCGACTCCGTCGTGGGAGCACCGGAGGAGCAGCAGAGGCTTGTGGGCGGACGGCCATGCTATTACACACCCTAAAACCCCAGCGAGAATCGGCACGGGGACATAAGTCCCGATCTCGTTTTTCGGGATTTATTTCCTATCTCAGTGGGACATAAGTCCCAAATTTTTATCGTCGAAAAAGCGTAATATGACACTTTTGTAAACATCCTCCACGAGCGGCACCACGCAATATAAATTGTGCTGACTCGAGGACTTCTGAGTTTTTTATGCTATGCATGCCACCAAACTTCGAATATGTTAGTCAGTTTTTTTTTTGAGATTCATTGAATAAAGTGCTTTACCAACACCCCATGTTAAATAAGAAAGAAATTGTAGTTTGAATTTCCTCATCAATTCGGGTGTATAACAACCGAAGAAGATATTTCTTTCAGCTCTCGATACGGGCATTCTACTCATAAATCCCCAGGAAGGACGGAGGTACTCCGAAATTGTTTATGAATACAATAAAAAAAACATGTGTTGCCTTTAGTATACGTTGCGTTGACACGAATGTCTAGTCTCCTAGGGCTGTACTGTACATTACTACAAAGAGTAATGATTGAATCTTTTATCAGTGTCGAAGACCATCTACAGCTGTAGTTAATCTACATCTACAGATTGCAGTTGAGTCTCAGTCAATCGATTACAGACCATTAGCAGTGATTTGCTACACTTTGGGTCCATTTGCGTACTTTTATGTGAGGAAAAATGAAAGCTTTCAAATCTCCAAAATTGACAGAGAATGCTCTCATTTCAAAGAAAAGTACGCTAATGCTTTCGCAGAGAAAAATGAAAAAAGTCAAAGTTTGGCTTTAAAAGAAACAATAGCTCTTTTTTCGGTCATCTTTTTACTATTTTCTCAGTACGCGACTGGGTTTGTGTAGTTTCGCGTGGAAGTGATTAAACGGTTGCAAGTTAGTACCCGAACGGATCGTTTACTACCCACACGAAAGGTCTGTCAATGTATAGTTTTAGCTGTCAAAGTCTTCGATATACTCCATAGATCTCACAGGCTTATGCAGAAATATAGCGGTTTGTTTTTGAATGAAACTTGGCTATATGAA
Source organism: Portevinia maculata (assembly GCA_949715645.1). Classification (NCBI taxonomy): domain Eukaryota; kingdom Metazoa; phylum Arthropoda; class Insecta; order Diptera; family Syrphidae; genus Portevinia; species Portevinia maculata. The sequence goes on along the minus strand of OX454528.1, from coordinate 43,070,305 downwards.
GACGAGTCAGGCAGCGTACCAAATTTAAATTGCATAGACGACCAAATGTTCGAGCTGGAGAATTTATCTATAAACGAAGTCAATATGATGTAACTAATATTGTTACTCCTTGTATCGGCGTTACTCTAAAACTGTCTGAATTAATAAGTACAACAGCAACGGCGGTAGCAACATTTGGGTGGCTAAATGTGTAATGGAGGATAGAATGCAATGTTGCAATGAGTGGTTGCAATTTTCACTTCCTCCAAATAGAATATGGACAACGTTCTTAATTTTCTACGGCGTGCTTTACTTCCGTACACAACAGTTGCAGGAGCGGCTTTAGGTAAAAGGGAAGATAAATCAGCAATTATGACTCTTACCCTAGAAAGCTAACTTTGTTGACAACCCCTAATAAGCTAATCATTCGTCAAATATAATAACTCTAATAAATATTTTTTTGCAAACGTCCTATAGTATCGATATATGTATATCTATATGACTACGGTTCATTCGTAATTTTATTTCAATATATGTATTCGAATTTATTTATTACTAGCTGCACCCGCCCGGCTTTGCCCGTGGCGGAGAATTCTATTGGCCAATATGTTCGAGTAGACTTCCTTATCGTCTATAGCGGGTATCCGGCGTATGTTGCTGCGCCTAAAAAAAGAAGACCGATTTTGATCAAACCTCACAGAAACACTCTCAGGCCAATACCGAAGATTGCCTGATTTGAGCTCAACCGCTGAAATGGACTGTACATTTTCTCCGCATGGCTTAGGCCGCTCACGCAACTTCGTTGTTCCGCTTAGGGTAGGTGGTTGTTGTCTGGCAGGCGCCTATGTCAGCTTACTTGTGCGAATCAAACAACAAAGCGAAAGTAAACTTTTCATTCACTTTCACACCGATTGTTATCAATGTGGGAAAAGCAATTTCCGATGTCCGATTCACAAAAAAAAATTAAAAAAATTCAATAAGAGTTATTTGAATAAAACATTGAACACACGATATCTCAAGAATGAAAGTGTGCACAAACACCACAATAGGCTTGAAACGTTCGTGTGGTCTCCCTCTTTCATATTCGCGTTCGGATAACAAAATAGGTGACGGCTGTACTATGGTTTTTGATATGTGCGGTGTCTGTATCTGCATCGGTATTTACACGCATACGCACATATACATGTGTACTCACTCAAATGCCCATAATTCACACACCGATGTAGATACAGACATCGCATACATAACAACCTTCGTACATACGTCACCTTTCATGGAAAAAAAAAATTCATTGGAATCGGTCAACGCGTTTGGCCAAACACCGGCAACAAACAAAAACATGGATTAAACATTCTTTAAAAAACACAGCATTTTCAGACTAAAATTAACTAGACCTCATAGGTTCAGAAAAATACATGAAAATCTAACCATCATGCAAGGTTAAAAAATAAAATAAAAATAAACTATTGATTTTAATTGCCAGGTATAACTGTCATTCAAAAGAGCACATTGGTGACGGAGTTAGTTAGATAATATTAGATTTTTGGGGGAGAGGGTATACTGTATCCAGATTACTGCGACCTCTTGTGGGCCTATTCTGATATCCTCCATTTAGAACTCGTCCATGATGAAGCGGTTTTTTTTAGAAAGGCGGCTTATTCTTTGGGTGAGCTGGCAGCTATGTCTGCTGCTTCAAGGTAGAATTTACCTAGGAAACGTTGACGCGTTTTGATCAAACCAGTTACATTCACATAATACATGCTCTGCTGTTTCTAATTTTTCCCTTAACGAAATAGGCGAACGACACAGGATCACCCTCTACTGGGTCCCCGGTCATAGCGACATCGTGGGGAATGAAAAGGCAGACGAGCTAGCAAGAACAGGGTCAGAACTTGACGCAATGGACGCCATTACGTCAATAGACATCCCAATTAGTGCAGCAAAAAGAAACATTGACCAAAAACTGAGGGAACAAATTAACACTACCTGGTCCCAAAGGAACGACTGTGTTATATCTCGCAGCCTATGGCCAAGAATCGACGAGAAAAGAACAAAGCACATTCTGGGAATGAATAAACAAGAAATACGTATCCTAACCGGCTCACTGACCGGCCACTGCACCATAGGAGTAATGGCAAACAGGCTGGGCATTAGCTCACCAGACTACTGTAGGAGCTATCAGGATACAGAAGAAACCGAGACCATCAAACACCTGCTCTGCGAGTGTCCAAACCTCCAGACATCTCGACTTCGTTATCTGGGTAACAGATTTTTCGAAGACTTAGAGGACGTAGCGCAGGTACCACTGACGGACATAATCAGGTTTGTCAAGAAAACAGGTTGGTTCCAATAGGCCAACCAGCAAGAAAAATTTAAACGAAGCATGGTAAGTGTTTTTATTGTAAGTGAAGTTTTTACCACGATAAACAAAAAGGGATCAGAATGGACCAATGGGCCCCCGTGCAAGCACAGCAATGGCTGTGCACTTCCCTTCAAACCTAACCTAACCTAACCTGCTGTTTCTACGTCCTCGTTGCACAATCTGCAGTTATTGAGTCATCATGTGTTTTTTGACACGGTAGTGCCCTGTGAGGAAGCCTGTGAATAGTCGAATCTGACTTCTACTTAGTTGTAGTAGTTGTTTCGTTTTTTTGTGGGAACTTAAGCTTGAACTTTGTTTGTGGTGCCCAGTATTTCTAAGAGTTGGAGACTGTGGAGACCTGATACTACAACGTAAAGTGTCAACACTCAATTTCGGTCTAAGATGGCAACACTCGAGCCGATAGTGGTTTCCCCCTCCAGATGTTCAGGTGAACTTGATGGATATTATTTGACAAATAAAGACGTGAAACTAATCCAGTGTTGTACTTTTATTTCAATCATAAAGATTCACAGGTTTTCACAGAGACAATCAAAGACCAGTTCTGATGTTATTTCAAAGGCGTTGATTGCGTGTAGGGCCGCCCTGCTATCGAAGAGAATGTAGATGTTTTTGTTTTTGAAAAGTCTGTTTAGATTCTCTCGAATGCATAGATCTATCGCGTGGATTTCCGCCTGAAATACGGTGCTGCTTGTGTCCATACTAGCGTATAGGCACGTTTTAGTACGAGGGCCGTATACTCCTGCTCCAACTCCTTTATTTTTCTCCGTTTTCGATCCGTCTGTGTACCATACATGTGAAAAGTGAAGCTTTGGCAAATGTAGGTTCATTCTGTTCCCAGTTTAGACGGTCTGGGAATGTAACCTTGAAGTTGTGTCGGAAGTTATATCTTGGTAGACATTTGTCTATTAGGTGTATTCCAAGTAGTTCGTGTTCTCTGAGTTCCCGTAGGATTGCAGAGTAAGCTATGTTGGAATTTGATTCATCTTCTGTGATAATGTTTAGTATAATTTCGATTGCAGCTGTTGGTGCAGTTCTCATTGCACCAGTTGCACAAGTGGAGAGATGTTTAGTATAATTTCAATTGCAGCTGTTGGTGTAGTTCTCATTGCACCAGTTGCACAGACACAGGCTATGTAATAATAGGTCTTGTAATTGCCATATACATCCATAGTGTCATTGTGGGGTTGAGTCCCCAATTTTTACCAAGAAGGCTTTTGCTGGTCCATAATGTGGTCCTGGCCTTATAAAGGTGCAGGGAAATAACTTCACGGGCAATAACTTCACAGGGGCAATAACTTCACCTCAAGTGGGCAATAATTTCACTTTTTTTTGTGAACTTATTGCCCACCATAGCTGAGCAATATCTTCAATTTTTTCTGGGAAATAAATTCTCTTAACATTTTATGATAATTCAAGAACCGTACCTCGCACCTACTCCAAATCAAACAGTGACGCCAAGCAGGGGGATTGCAGGGGGGCAAGATGCCCCCCTTAGGTATTGAACTGTTCATGGAATCTACTTGCGATTTCGCAACTAATCCCATAAACAGTGCAATGCATATGGGCGGCATGCTGCCCTCCTGCAACCCCCCTGCTTGGGGTCACTGTTTGATTTGGAGTGGGTGCAAGGGTCTTTAGTTATAATAGACAAATTCAAATTATAGGTGGGAAATAACTTCACAAAATTTAAGGTGAAGTTATTGCTCATCATCAGTGGGCAATAACTTCACAAAAACCAAAAACCCACTCGATGTGAAGTTATTGCCCTTGTGAAGTTATTGCCCGTGAAGTTATTTCCCTGCACCCCTTATAAATAGTTTTGGTAAGGTGAGAGTTCCATGTAAGTTTTTCGTCTAGTGTGATTCCTAGATAATTAACTTCCGTTGAGAACTCTATTGTTTCACCGAAGAGTGTAGCATTCTGAGTCTTCCTCGCCTTCTTCTTTTGGTGAATACAACTATGGTGCTTTTCTTGGGATTGACTTTAAGTCCAACTTTTATGGCGATCCGAGATTGTGTCTTCGAATTTACCTCTGATTAGGATAGCTATGTTTTCTGCATATCCTTGGACATGGCAACCATCATTACTGAGAATAATCAGAAGCTCAGTTACTATGATGGACCATAGCAGGGGTGAGAGTACTCCTCCCTGGAGCATTCTTTCGTAGCTGTCACACTGAGCTTATTGTTGCCTAATGAGGTTTTTATTGTTTTATCCTCTAGCATACATTTTATCCATTTACATGTAGTGTTGTCAACTCCCATGATGGATACCTCTATATATCTGGGAGAATTCTGACGGAGTTAGTTAGCGACGATAGGTAAATATGAACCCACGTTTAATTATGTATTCGTCGAATCGACGAACAATAGCTTTGTAGGGCTAATGTTAATTTTGCCTCAGAAGATACAAGCCCAATAATGCATTTTTTCAAAGAAGATCTAAATTTAACCCAATAACTACAACAGAACGACATTGTACTGCCATTGATGCTGTGTCTACTCGATATTCAGCTATTTTATCAATAATATTTATCATCTCAGTACGTTTCATGCACCCTAATGTTATATTGGTTTACATTTTCCTATGCAAATATTAATTGCCACAATCACGCCAAAGAAGTTACTAGAACTTTTACCGCACGTACATGAGTGCGTTCCTACACACCATTTTTTTTATTTGTTGCTTCTAACATCCAAATTTTTAGTGCGGATTTAAGCGATTCCAGAAAATTGGTCAAAGTGCCCAAAAAGTAACATTTGTTTACCTGTATTCAAAATTCTTCCTGGAATCCCCATATTACCCTCAATTCAAATATTAGGTTTTTCCTTATTATTTAAAGATACGAAGAAATCATACAAAGTTTATTGCAAATGAGTGAATTCGAATGGCTGAGAAGTAGTTATGTACCCGTTAAGATATAAAACTATTTTCTCGAATGTACCACAGATCTGGTTCAGCCAGATGTAGGGTGAGAATTCCATACAATTTTTGCATCTTGGGTAACACCCAGATATTTGGCTTTTACTTTGAAATTGCCTGACCAAAGAGTGGGGCATCTTTATTCTTATACCTTTGGTCTCTGAATGAATGCAATAATATAATGTGTTTATACCCTAAGATATATATACCCAAGGGATTTGTTTTAGTACCCTTATAATGTAATGGTGAAATCCAGCTGGCTATTTTGTTTGGCAGACAGATAGGAGACATTGCAGGTAGGTAGGTAGGTGTGGCGGTTTGATAAGCCAAACCCAATTAGCACTGAGTGCCGTTTTGTTACCACAAACTCACGTAAACCTGGGTATTATCGATTGGTGGGGGAGGCTAAATCCAACCTGCGGAGTTCAGGAAAGTTATCAGTTCTTTGATACTTTTCTCGGAGACTTCCTCAAGTGTATTGAAGAAAGGGCTTCCCAATGTACGTAGTCTGGTCCTAGCTTAAGCCGGACAGGTACATAAAAAGTGAATTAGGGTTTCTTTTTCAGTTGTCACTTTGCAACTGCGGCAGTGTGTATTGTATGGGATGCCCAGCTTGGCCGCATGGTCACCTATAGGCCAGTGTCCCGTGAAGATCGCTGTAAGTCTTGCGATGTCTTTTCGGGTTCTACCTAAAAGGTCGGTTGTTTTTGCCTTGTTGTAGTTTGGCCACGTTTTTCTGGATATGACGCATGCAGTCAGCCTGCTCCATCTGAGGTTGGCTTTCTTAAGGTATTCTGCGGTGATGTTTGCCTTAACTGCTCCGAGCGGAATGTGGACTAGTTCTGCCAGAGAGCAGTGGAGAGCTGAGCCTTGCCTGGCCAGTTCGTCGGCATGTTCGTTTCCATAAACGTTACTGTGCCCTGGAACCCTGATCAGGGTAACCTTGAACTTATCAAGCAGGGCCAGCTCATTACGGCATTCTAGTACTAACTTAGAGGAAATAGTGACCGAAGCGATCGCTTTAATGGCAGCCTGGCTGTCAATAAGTATGGCGATCCTTTGCCTCGGTGTTATATTTGAGTGAAGTTTGATCTGGCGACAGGCTTCACGGATAGCCAGTAGCTCCGCCTGGAAGACGCTTGCAGTATCCGGAAGTCTGTATGATTTTGCGATGTTTAAGGATTCCGAAAAAACTCCCGCACCCACGCCGCAGTCCATTTTTGAACCGTCGGTGTAGATTGTTTGATCGAAATCCCTTGTCACTTCTCCATTTTGCCATTCCGATCTAGTAGGGATTTGAACGATGAAATGTTTTGTAAAAGACATTCTGGGAATGATGTAGTCTGTTGAAGGCGGAACTAGTTTTCTAGGTAGAGAGTCTAGAATACTACTGTGGCCGTAGGGTTTTGCAGTCCAGCAGCCAGACTCTCTGAGTCTGATCGCGCTGTGTGCTGTGATGTTTGTTATATGTAGGTCAAGAGGTAAAAGATGCAGTAAGACTGTGAGTCCGTCTGACGGTGTTGACCGTAGAGCTCTCGTTGTTCCTATGCATGCCTTTCTTTGTACCTTATTAAGTTTGGTAACATTGTACTTTTTCTTTAGAGCCGGCCACCATACTATTGACCCATACGTGAGGATTGGTCATACCACGGCTGTGTACATCCACAGGGTCAATTTTGGTTGCAGGCCCCACTTTTTTCCGAAGGTTCTGCTGCAGGCATAAAAGGCTATACATGCCTTCTTTACCCGTTGTTCTATGTTTATTTTCCAGTTGAGTTTAGGATCTAGGATAACTCCTAAATACCTGGCACTGTTTGAGAGGGGTAGGGGTGTGCCGTTTAGGCGAGGAAGCGTAAAGTCAGGTATGTTGGTTTTGGTGGTGAAGAGCATCAGCACAGTTTTCCCCGGGTTGACTCCCAGACCGCACTTTTTTGCCCAAGTGCTGACTTTGCTTAGAGCATTCTCCATGATTTCACTAATCACGGAGGGAAACATTCCTGACACCAATATCACCATATCGTCCGCATACCCGACTACTTTGATTCCTACTCTGTCTAAACTTATGAGGATTTTGTTCATTACTAGGAGCCAGAGTAGGGGTGAGATGACTCCTCCTTGAGGTGTTCCCCTCCTGGCATATTTGGTTATATTGCTATTTCCTAAAGCTGCTTGAATGATTCTAGTGCTGAGCATGGAAACAATCCATTGACTAAGATGGATTGCTATTCCCAGCTCCCTCAGGGACTCTAGAATTGCTTTAGTGTGTACATTGTTGAAGGTTCCTTCTATGTCTAGGAAGGTAGCCAAGGTGTATTCTTTGTAGTGTAGGGATTTTTCTATCGTACGCACTACCTCGTGAAGAGCTGTTTCTGTAGATCTTCCCTTGAGGTAGGCGTGTTGAGATTTGGAGAGGAGTGAAGCTTCTATTGCCCCTCTCAGGTGGTTGTCTAGGAGACGTTCGAGCGTCTTCAGTACGAAAGAGGTCAAACTAATTGGTCTGAAATCTTTCGCAGTTTCATGACCGCAGGAGACATTGCAACGTTGACTCAGAGTCAAACGTTTCCGCGATATCCCGATCGTCAATAAATTTTTCGCGCGTTTTTGTATTCTGATGTGTAACACACATATGTGATTGGGGCACCGGCCCAGATATGATCGTTATACTCAAATTTGGAGCGAATAAAAATCTTATAAATTGTAGCCAGATCAGATGGGTGAAAATAGGTGTGAGTTTTAATTTTTGCACTTGGCCTTATTTCACTTTTGGTAAATGAATTCGTATGGCTTTATTTCACTTTCAGATAGCGAAAAAAGTCATACATATATCCACCATAGTGAGTCATAAAACCACAACAGTTGAGTCAAAAGTCTACAAGAATTTCTTGCGAACTTTTGGCCTACCTGGGTGGGTTAAAAATCCACAATTGATTTGTGGACTTGTAACCCACTCGAGTGGGTCAAAAGTTCATTATGGACTTTTGGCTTGTGGACTTATGACCCTGCGCGGTCATTAACACATATACCGAGAATGGAAAGCCGTTTGGTTTCAGCGATGCAAGTGTCATTCATGGACAATGGCAGGGTGTTTGGGATTTGTTTTAATGACAGAAGAGAGCATTACGCTGTGACAGCATTTGATTCCAATCTATTAGTTAAAACCTACTGAGTTTTGCTGTCAAGATCGGAATTTTATGAGCTAAACTTACGTTGCCGTTCCATTTACACAACCGAAGATCTGGGGCATAAACCAAGAAACGAATGTGAGAAGCTGAGGGTAATGTTATCAGCCAAGGAGTGGATTGGATTAGAGGTAACAGACAGGAGATCATTTATAAAAATGAGAAAGAGAGTTGGAGACATACCAGAGCCTTGGGGAACACCAGCATTTACTTGGTGAGCAGCAGACTTGAAACCGTCCAAAACAACTTGAGTTCAACGGTCCGAAAGGAAAATTCTATTCCGTTGAAGAAAAGTATTATCGATTTCATTTTCGACAAGAGAGCTGATGCCAAACTCTGTCAAATGCCTTCGAAATATCAAGCGCAACACGCAGTCACCACCCTGAGTCATGTATACTGAACCATACCGTACAGCCTACATGGAAACAACGAGAGTATACATGTTCTTTCTCACAAGTTCCGTTGACCTTGGGAAATCCAAAGATGATCAAAATCATCACACATATGTATGAGTACATGACCGGCTATTAACGGGTTTGCTATTTACTAGACACTGTACAGTACAGGTCTTGCATCGTTCTTGCTGTGATTACTGTTATCTATTCTATTGTTAAGCTTATATTAAGTAGACATTGTATAATTAACTTTCAGTCTGATCTTAGCGTTCATACAATAAAGAACCATAAAATAGAAAGCGACGTTTTTATTTTTTTTTTTTTTTTTTTTTATAATTTGCTTACGCTAAAAAAAATTTCATTTGTGTACATAGCTCAGTGTTCGGCTACTGACGGGATTTCATTAAATCCATAACTGGCGCAGTCGGAAAAAAAATATAAAATAAATATATTACATACATAAATGCCGCGAACTAAGTTAAAATATATTTGAAATATGAAAAATAGTTTCAGTGAACAATGTTACCTTAATATTTAACTATTTAAAGACAAGAACAACAAACAAATATATAAAAAAAAACAGTTATAAAAAAGTGAAAATTAAAAACAGAACTCTAACTTGTGGGCTTGCAGTGTGAGCAGTCGACGAAAAACCGTTTGGAAAAAATAAAATAAAGAAAAAGCAGTTGCCGAGAACAACAGACAATAACAACAAACAAATATATAAAAAAAAAACAGTTATAAAAAAGTGAAAATTAAAAACAGAACTCTAACTTGTGGGCTTGCCGTGTGAGCAACCGTTTGGAAAAAATAAAATAAAGAAAAAGCAGTTGCCGAGAACAACAGGTATGGCCAATGTAGATCTTATCGCATTAGTGGCTGGAGTCACTGATTTCACCGGGCTACCGGAACATTTAGATTTATTTATTAAGCATATTGATTATATTTATGTATTTGCAAATAATATAAATGAACATTTGAAACCAATTTTGGATTTGCGCATAAGGCAAAAAATATTAGGTGATGCAATTTTAATGTTAATTAATAATAATAATCCGTCGCAATGGCCGGAGATAAAAGCTGTATTAAAAGCAAACTGTAATATTAATGAAACAATTGAAAATATAATTAATGAAATAAAAATGATAAAATTTAACAACTCTGTCGAAAAGCTTTATAACCAAGTACAACATCTTTTAACAAAATTGAAGATAAAAACAAATCTAAGTGAAGATATTCCAGCTTGGTACAATAGTAGGCTCAATGAAGAAACAGCATTAAAATTATTTATTGGCAAGCTACCTAGTGAGCCTAAGATTAATTTAAAAGCAAGAAACCCATCTACTTTTTTGGAGGCCAAATCTATTTTAGTTGATACTGATAACTTTTATCGTACATTTGTAAATACAAGTTCAAATTTAAGAGAATTTGACAATAGCAATTTTCCAAATTACGGACACGGAAAAACTTATACAGGACAACAAAATTCAAGTAGCGCTAGGTATGACAAACCAAGACAGTTTCAAATTAATTCAGAGCGTTTTCAACCAAATAACTCGAATAATTTTCAAAATTTAAATACAAGATCAGGCAATTTTCCAAATTCTAATACACGCGATTCAGGACATATTATATCAGATGAAGATATTAGGCCCAATCCAAATAAGATAAAAATTATCAAGGAAATTAAATTACCTCACTCAGTAAAGCAAATTAAATCGTTTTTAGGCATTACAGGGTTTTACAGAAAGTTTATCAAGGACTATTCTAGAGTAAGCCTCCCAATGACAAAGTGTCTCAAAAAGGGTAATAAAATTAACATCAAAGACAGACAATACATTGAGTCCTTTAATAAACTTAAAGAACTTATATGTACTTGTCCAGTCCTAGCATACCCTGACTTTGGAAAGCCCTTCATTTTAACTACCGACGCTAGCAATGCTGCATTGGGGGCAGTATTGTCACAAAATCATCACCCAATAGCTTATGCATCCAGAACTTTAAACAGCCATGAAATAAATTATAGTACGGTAGAAAAAGAACTGTTATCTATAGTATGGGCAACTAAATATTTTAGGCCATATTTATTTGGCCGTAAGTTCAAAGTCCAGACAGACCACCGACCTCTAGTGTGGTTAAATTCTCTGAAAGAACCCAACTCAAAGCTTCAGAGATGGAAAATAAAACTCAACGAGTTCGACTTTGATATTGAGTATATCAAAGGAAAAGAAAATTTTGTTGCTGATTTTTTAAGTCGCCTAGAAATTAATTGTGTGGTTGAAAACAACATTAGATCGGACGCAGCTACAATACACAGCGGCGAAGAAAATTTAAACGATCATACTTATATAACCGAAACACCATTAAACATTTATAAAAATCAATTAGTATTAGAAAATGATATAAATAATTCATACACAACCAAGTTTTTGTTCAAGAAAAAGAGAAGATCTCTTATTAGCCTTAAAGAGTATGATGAGGCATATGTTTTAAAATTCCTTAATGAACTATTACCTATTAAGGGGACTATAGGAATCTTTTGCAAAGACGATAACATATTCAAAGAGTTTCAAAAAACCATAATAAAATATTTTTCAAATTTACCAACTATGAAAATACTAAGGTGCACAAAGTTTCTAAAGGACATAACATGCAAAGAAAAACTACTAGATCTAATAGAAAAGACCCATTTAGACAGAAATCATAGGGGGATTGAGGAAACGTATTTAGTTCTAAAAGAGTTATGTTACTTTCCAAATCTGAGATTAGAGATATATAAATATATCAATAATTGCATAGCATGTAACATGTGTAAATACGACAGACATCCAATAAAGCCAAAATTAATGATTACTGAGACACCTGATAAACCCAATGAAATAGTCCACGTCGATATATGGTTTTTAAATAAGAATAATATGTTCCTAACATGCATTGACAAATTGACTAAACACGTGTCCATTCACCCTTTAACAGATAGGAATTCAATAACAATAGTTGATGTATTAAAACAAAGGTTCGCAATATTAGGAAAACCAGTTAAAATAGTGGCTGATAATGAATTCAATACCGCGTATATTAAACAATTCCTAAATCAAGAAAATATATTCTATCACTTCACATCTCCCAATACCCATACCGGTAATTCTGTTATAGAGCGTTTTCATTTAACACTTAATGAACACATACGATTGTTAAAGCTCAATAAGGATAATATAGATACTGACGACAGGATGTTGGTTTTCAAAGCAGTTGAACTTTATAACGATACTATTCTTTCCATCACAAAATATAAACCCAATGACTTCTTACATGCTACATTTAACAAATTAGAATGGGAAAAGCTTAAGCAAAGAATCCACAAAAATAAAGAAAAACATATAAATAAAGTAAATGAAACACGAGCAGAACCTTCTAAGTACAGAGAGAGAGAACTTGTTAAAAACTTAGGTTTCCATAATATTAAACATTTGCCAAGATATATAATTAAAGACGTAAAGGGAAAAGGCAGAACTTATTTTACGGATAAAGCGGGATTAAAACGTGATAGGCAAATAATCAAAAGAAAATATAGGTACCAAAATCCAATAAAAGAAATTGAATTTGATAGAAAATTTACAGGTAGGGACTACTATAAAAAAAAAGAGTACCAAGCAATGAAATAATCAAAACAAGAGTAACTTTTCTATAACGTAAAACAAAAAAGCATTAACAAAACAAAAGGATTGATAATTGAATGAATATATTATGTACTTGGTTATATTCTAAACTTTTTCTATTAAGTATTTTCTCTTAAGCGAACCAATGACATACACCTACTCGTATATTATGTACATGTTATAAAAATAAAAATAAATAAAAAAAAATATAATGAAAAAAATTTAAATGACGTAGTATTTAAGTATTATAGTGTTATTACTTCTCCATTTGAAATAAACACAAAATATTAGGTGATTTAAAACATGATCATAAGAAATTGAATTAAATAAAATACTGTTGTTATACAATATTAGATTAATTAAAAAGCTTAGATTTAGTTGTACAATAATGAAATTCTTAATAATTTGTTCAATTATAATTTACTCATATATAAATATATATGTAAAGAAAAGAGGATACAAATAATTAAAATAAAAAAGAGAGATAATAAACAAATGTAAAAAGCAGCCCGTAGAACCTGATGTACAGCAACATAGTTCACTTCCAGCTGCAACACTATTTATATATCAACATTCACGATTTATCAATACGTTAAGTTCATACAACGGCGGGAGGAGTCATGTATACTGAACCATACCGTACAGCCTACATGGAAACAACGAGAGTATACATGTTCTTTCTCACAAGTTCCGTTGACCTTGGGAAATCCAAAGATGATCAAAATCATAACACATATGTATGAGTACATGACCGGCTATTAACGGGTTTGCTTTTTACTAGACACTGTACAGTACAGGTCTTGCATCGTTCTTGCTGTGATTACTGTTATCTATTCTATTGTTAAGCTTATATTAAGTAGACATTGTATAATTGACTTTCAGTCTGATCTTAGCGTTCATACAATAAAGAACCATAACATAGAAAGCGACGTTTTTATTTCATTTGTGTACATAGCTCAGTGTTCGGCTACTGACGGGATTTCATTAAATCCATAACTCTTGGTGAAGAGATTGGTTCCACTTTTCGGTTAGATATGTCGTCAAATCCACTGGTGGACCATTAAGAAGTTTTAGGGATTCAATATATTTCATGAGCTGACAGATCATCAACGTTTCCATGACCTTGGAAAGAAAAGACATTAATGCAATTGGTCGGTAGGAGGAGGGAGAAGAAGATTCGCTTTTTCAGGGACTGACTGCACAAATGGCGTTTTTCATCTTCTCGGGAAGAGGCCCACAAAATATCCAAAACGGCATAAGGTGAAATACGAATGGTTCTTAAATGGAAACGAGTATGCGAGCTGGTATATACAGACCAAATTTCAAAATATGACAATTTCAATTGGAAAAAGACCCAGTGTATTTCAATCAAGTTCCACGCCATTCAAAAATGCCATAGCCACATTTATACATCTCGTATTAAAGGCGCAAACATCCACGTATATACGGATACTCACGTAGCTATAAATGCCCTTAGCTCGAAATCAGTCATGCACTGTTTTAATATCCTTCAAACACTCGGCTTAAGGAACAAGACCAAACTATGGTAGGGAGCCTACATAAGCGGCCATAAGGGATTTGATGGTAATGAAAAGGTCGAAAAACTGGCCGGCATGGGTTCAGAAGTACCATTCACAGGTCCCGAACACTTCTGCTGCACCCCTTTATCGGCAGCAGTCGAAGTGTATCTTTAGGGGAATATCATAGGCCTTAGACGAGCCATTCGGCCCTTCAATAACAATGCCAACTGATGTCTGAAACTTATTAGGCATGATATTAAAACCATAGTCGTGGTTTACGATACCACCTAAAATAGTCGACTCTCCAGAGTGCCGGCTATGTCATGAAGTAGACGAACATGTTGAAAACATATCATGTGAATGTTCAGCCCTCAATGAAACTAGAAAGAAGATTTATTTCAGCGAACAACTGAGTTCCGAAGATATAAAGTAGCCCCTTGCTGGTAACTTGTCTGCTTTATACGGAAAGTAGAAATTCTACTAGCCTAAATATTTTCTGGCCTTAAGACGCAAAGACCTAAGCCACATTTTTCATTGCCTTGGCGATCCAAAAGTTAAATAAAAGCTTCGTCCTGGAATGCACAGCAGTTTCCATAGAAACGGAAAACTTTTTTATAACAACCGTATCTATCTGTTTTTAGCGAATTCATATAACTTATATGCAGATACCCTTCTGGAACTTAAATATATGGTATGAGGAACGACAACAAGCTCTGAAGCTACCTCGCAAGGATGCCCATTTCATTTATTGGCATTCCTCGACCAGGAATGTTAAATAATAGTTAGAGCATGCAATTTTTTTTATATATTTTTAATAAAATAAAACGAACCAGATCTGCCCTTAATCAGCAAAACATCAGGCCAAGTATCAATTCTTTGTATGTTGTAACATTATACTGGGTGATTTTTGGCGTCATAGACGTTAGTTTTAATGTTGGTGGGGGCTTACGCCCCCATTTCTTCCGCTTAATACAAGCTAAATGTCTTAAAACTAAACAAAAAACTAAGACTTACGAGTATATCGGGTTTTTCAATAGGGACGCTCGGACTTGTTTTGTTTTCGATAGGAACGCTAAGCCACGCCATATTTTTTCATGTTTTTTTGACATTTATACTCGTATTTAGTTGGCAAATCATCATGGAGAAGTACATACTTGAACAACGTTTGCAAGTTATTAAAATTTATTACCAAAATTCGAGTTCTATCACCGCAACTTTAAGAGCATTACGACCATTTTATCACAATCGATGTATTGAAAAGCAAATTCGGTGAACGTGTTATTTCAAGAAATGGACCAGTCGATTGGCCGCCTCAATCGTGCGATTTAACGCCTTTAGACTACTTTCTTTGGGGCAATGTGAAGTCATTAGTCTATACCAATAAACCGGCGACGTTACAAGAGCTAAGAGCATTCCGGTCAATTTATGTGAAAAAGTCGTGGAAAATTGGATTCAATGATTGGACTTTTGCAAACGTGCCCGTGGTGGTTATGCGAAGGAAATTGAAATTCATACGTAATTGCCACTAAATGTACTTGAACGCATACAAATTGTTTTTTGGATATCTTAATCGGTTTTGTTTGTTTTATTTAAAAAAAAATCCGAGCGCCCTTAATGAAAAACCCTTTAGCTAGGACTCAAAAACTAAAACGGATCAGGTGGTGGGCGGGGGATGTGGAGGAGGGCTGATTTGACGCAAGAGGTGCAGGGATTAAAATAAAAGAGGAGGGGATTAGAATTTTCCTTTTGCAATATTTTTTTAAAATTATGGTGGGAGCGAAACGGGTTATGTACCCTATCCTCAAAACTAGAATCCTCAATCTAAAATCCCCAAACCAAAATTCCTAAAACCAAAATCCCTAAAACCCAAAATTCCCAAATACAAAATCCTTAAACACAGTTTCCCCATATTTCGAGTACATCTAAGAAATTATGTTTGGTTCGCAACTAATCCCATAAACAGTGCAACCGCCCTGCTTGGAGTCACTGTTTGATTTGGAGTAGGTGCAAGGGGAAATTGTTGAAAACAGCTCAAAGTGCAAAACGTTTGGTGATTTTGTATTTGGGGATTTTGTATTTGGGGATTTTGTACTTGGGGATAGTCAATTCGGGTATTTTTCAAAAGTGGGGGTTTTGCACTTGTGTATTATGTAGGTATCCCGAGCGAAACCCCCATTTATTTGACTTAATTACTTAAAAGAAAAGTCGTGGGCAACGTAGACTACGAGGATTAGTGTTAAGGCAGATCTCCCTCTTCTCGCTCTTTAATACCTTTTTGTATATTGGTATTATAAAGGAGGATTTCGATATCTGAGGATATTCTCCTTGAGAAAGCGATAGCCGAAAGAGATATGAGAGGGGGAGGGAAAGATTTGAGGAACACTTTTTAAGAAATATGGCTGGAAGACCATTTGGGCCAGGTGAGTATTCATCATTAAGTTTTAGCAAATTTTTTTCTATAACTGCATGATCAAAACCTTGATATATAGAAGTACAAATGGAGAAGTTTTGTAGATATTAGAAGTAGGTGAGAAAATGAGTTAATTTAATTAAAAATTTTCCAAACCTCACTAAAAAACAATTTCGTTATCTCTCTTTTTTTGTGGATTTTTCCTTGTTTTGTTATTTAAAACATCAACATTATAATAAAGAAGCGGATGGTAACAGGGAGGCCTTTCAATTTCAATTTTCTTACTTTAATCGAGAAAGACGTCGGAGTTGAAAGCCATAAGGGGGCCCTGAAGTTGGTAAAATTTTAAATACATGTTACATAATGTACGAGTAATATCTGTTTGAGAATACATACATACATTCATTTTTATTTTTATCTCAAATTTGGTCTTATTTTATTTTCATTTAAAGGTTTCGTGCAACTTATTAAATTAGTTACTTTTCACAATTATTTATAATTTACCCTAAAATGTTCTGTTACTTAATTATATATTCGTTAACAATCTACAGTTGCATAAACTCTTCTAGAAATTCTCTTGCATTTACTTGTATTTGTACATATGCCATTTTGTTAATATTTTGGCTCTTATCTCATATGCAAAGTGTTATACATGTTAATTGCTCCTCTAGCTTCATATCAAAAATAATCTATTTCTCGGTGTATGGGTTGAAAAAAATCGTAATTCTTCGAATCTTAAAAATTAATTACCAAAGAACAAAGAGTTAAGGAAAACGCTACTTCTTTGTGTTGCTTTAAACGTTATAATATTATATGCTTTATTTTAGATTATACACGAACTTTTATATAATTACAATATCTTGCAAAAAAAACATTATTTACTTTTATTTTGACATTACATATTTGTGGATAGTAATTCATAGAGATGGTTGATAATTCTTTCTATTGAAACTTGGTTTTTGTGTGATGACGTCATCCAGGTCGTTTATTTGATTAAATCGCCAACCTTCTCCCCCGCCGTGAACGCAGTTCGCAATCTTCGAAACTTTGATGTCATCAGATTCTTAATTCTGCTTCGAATGCCAACTCTGGTGTGGAGTCCCTCTGATATTTCAAAATAGTGTCATATCACGACATGTAAAGACAAACAATATTAGTTATATAAAACTGACATGTAAAAGAGTGACAACCACATAAAACATAACACGCAATACAAATACAAAATCATAATTGCAATGCCATCTGCTCCTGTTTCGCTCACACATAATGCTGGTGAGCAAATTTTGTTTGCGCTTTCTTCTCCCCTTTTTTTTCGTGGATTTACGTTGACTGCAGTTGTTGTTAGTGTAATTCGCGAGTTGTAAATTTCCATTGATGACGATCGATGGACGCGGGTGGAGTTATTTTTTGTTTTAAATATTGTGTCGGTTTTTTTTTGTTTAATTAGTTTAATTTAGTTTAATTAATTATTAGTGATGGTGAAGTGTGCAGATGAGTTAAGGTAAGTGTTTTATTTGATATAGTATTTTTATTATATAGGTATTGTGTATTTTCATTTTCATTGATAGGATTTTTTTTCGTTTTGATTTCGCGATCGCGTTGTGTGAGTGTGTGTGTGTGAATGCAAACGCGCGCGGTGAATTTTCGTTGCAAAAATCATATTTTCGTATTTTATTTAATTTGAGTGATTAATTCGTGTATAATGTGAGTTTTATTGTGTTATAAGTGTTTGATTTTGAGAAAATTGATTGTGAAATGTTTGTTTTCATTTTTTTTTTGCGGTGGAAGGTGGAAACCTTGCATAGGCACCAATGGTCCGACGTCCACTGGTAGTGCCGGATTCTTACCGGCTAAAACCACCTCCCTTCCTGAACAGACCGATTTTATATATCCCCCGTGGAACCGCCGTTAGGCATTACTTCACGGGGGTCGGTATAGAGCCTTATCATTATCCGCTTTACGTTGGCGCTCTAAACGCCTTAGATCGCTAAGTATGCGCACCGCCACGTTACTCACAGTGGTCCAATTTTCAGCATTATGAAGCATGTGATATACGACATTATCGGGAGTGGGCCACTCCCCAAATTGATCCCGTAGGGTGATCCTCTCGGTTTCGTATCGTGGGCAATGAAAGAACACATGTTCCGCGTTTTCCGAAACTGTTTTACAATGTGGACAGTTTGGGATGGATTCATATCCGCGTTTAAAGAGATATTCTCTGTAACAGCCATGACCCGTCAAGAACTGAGTCAGGTAGAAGTTTGTTTCGCCATGACTTCGTTTAATCCATGCGTCGATCACTGGTATGAGACGATATGTCCATCTTCCCTTTAAGGATTCGTTCCAACGTTCTTGCCAGATTGCGATACTGCGATTTCTTTCGAGTTTCCTTGTTTCGGAATCTAACGGGCCATTTCGGACTCGCTCGGTTCTTAAAGTTTTTGTTTCTTCAGCAAGTATGTCGATAGGTAGCATTGAAGATACGACTAGTACAGCATCGTTCGAAACAGTTCGAAATGCACAGGCGACTCTTAATGCGCTAAGACGGTGAACGGATTTGATTCCCCGCACATAAGACTTAACTTTCACGGCATTCGACCATATTTCTACTGCGTACATGAGTATTGAGCCGGGAGCTCTTGCAAGAAGCATTCTTTTATTCTGCCTTGGTCCTCCGATGTTACTCATCAACCTTGAAAGTGCACTAACAGTTTTTGAAGACTTGTTGCATATGTACTCTAGGTGATTTTTGAAGCTTAGACGAGCATCAATAATCACTCCGAGGTATTTAATGAACGGTTGGGAAACAACTAGATGCTCTCCTACTCTAAACGTTATCGTTTCCCTTACTTTCCTACTCGTAATAAGCACTGCTTCTGTCTTATGTTCTGCGAGTTGCAGGCCCGCGCTAGCTAGCCATCTTCGTACAGTAGCGACTGTCTCGTTGCAGTGCAGTTCGACATCTTCTATAGTTTTCGCCACAACAACCACGGCGATGTCGTCTGCGAAGCCGATAATTGACGATTCTCTTGGAATCTCCAGGCGAAGAATTTCGTCATACATGACGTTCCACAGCAAGGGACCTAGGACAGAGCCTTGTGGTACACCGCCATCAACTTCGTACTCTTTAACTCCCTCATCAGAGTCATAGAGGAGGACTCTATTCGCAAAGTAGTTCTTTATAATTTTACGGAGATAGTCTAGTATTTCAATCCGGTAAAGACAGTTTATAATGCGTTGCCAATTCGCCGAATTAAACGCGTTTTTTACGTCTAAGGTTATAACGGCGCAATACTTTTTGGTGCCTCCTTTCCAACGCCTTCCCTCTATAGCGGCCTGTGCTCTCGTTATTACCGCGTTAATTGCGTCTACGGTAGATCTTGACTTACGAAAACCGTATTGGTGTTCCGAGAGGCCTCCTGCAGTTTCAATTGCTGGCTGGAGCCTATTGTAAATTATCCGCTCAAGGATTTTACCAATCGTGTCTAATAAACAAATAGGACGATAAGATGATGGTTCGTTTGGATTTCCCTTCCCTTTTGGAAGTAAGACAAGTCTTTGGCGTTTCCAAGGCTCAGGAAAAATGCTTTCCTGAAGACACGCTATCTTAAGGGCTTTATTTGGAATACCGTCCACTCCCGAAGCCTTTCGATCGCGTACCTTTTTACGCTTCGAATAATTCTTCTCGTGTTATGATGGGAATAGGCTCGTTCTCGTGAACCCTTAGACTACTTTGACTACCTGTAGCCTGCCCTTCTTGGCGAGGAAATAGTGTCTCAACTATTTGTCGTAACAATACTGGGCATGTTGGCGATTGCATGCGGGGACCTCTAAGCTTCATCGAAACGATTTTGTAAGCTTTACCCCATACGTCGTTATTGAGTTCTTCGCATAGATTTCTAAAGCAAAGACGCTTCCTAGAATTAATTGCTTTTTTAGGCGGATTCTCGCTTCTCGATGTGCGCTGCGTAAGAGTTGCAATTGTTGGTCATTGGCGTTATGTTGTGATGTTGTGATATATTGTGTTGCGATATGTGTAGGTATGTATACTGATACATTGAAAGCGGACTGTATGATATAATTTGTTCATGATAGTTTTGTATCATGCAGGGTTGCCACACTATTCGTCTAGTGCAACAATTGAAATGTAAGTGAGCATATATTTTTGAGATTGAGTGGAATCTATTATACTTATATTGAAGTTTTATTTTTCGTAATAAATGATGAATAAGTGCTGTGTTGATGTATATTCCGTTTAATACAGGTTAAAAAATTGATTAAAATTATGTGTTGAGTAGATAAACTAATTTTGAATTAATGTGTTGAGTTTTCTTGATTCATTTTAAATGTGTTGAGTTTTTGAAATCTATTTTTGTTGACTGTGTTGGGTGAAAGAATAGCATTTGTATGAAATTTGTATGTTGGATGAATATAATAATATATTTTGTGTTGGGTTTTACATTGTATCGAATTTTTGATTGTGTTGAGTTTTATATTGTGTTGAATATTTATCTTGTGTTGAATTTTATATTATAATGTTGTGTTGAGTTGAATGATATATTATAATGTTGTGTTGAGGTGAATGTTGATTTTATGTTCGGTGAATGGGTTGATTTAAATCAGTGTTCGATGTATTGCTGGGTAAAGGACACATTTTGGAGATAGGGCGTTTCAGTTCGGTTGTTTCTGTTTTGAGTGTTACCACTCGAACTAAATTATCAGGTCCAGGATGTAGATTTATTATTCGGCCTAGATTCCATTTGAGTGGGGGCAGTCGTTCGTCTTTGATCAAAACTAAGTCCCCTTCCTTTAATTGTGCCTTGATGACTTTAGTCCACTTTGGTCGCTGCTGTAGTCGGGCAAGATACTCATTACTCCACATTTTCCAGAATGATTGCGAGAGGGCTTGAACTCTCTTCCAGCGTTCCAGGTGTGAGGTTTTCTCCAACTGGTATTCTGGTTGTGGAGGTGAAATAAGCGGACCTCCTATGAGAAAGTGGCCGGGTGTTATTGCTCCTAGGTCGTTGATGTCTTCTGACTGTGGACACAAGGGTCTTGAGTTCAGACAGGCTTCCACTTGTGTGAGAAGCGTGGTGAGCTCTTCGAATGTCAGGATTTGGTTACCAGCCACACGTTTGAGGTGAAATTTTACAGATTTCACACCCGCTTCCCATAGACCTCCAAAGTGCGGGGAAGCTGGGGGAATGAAATTCCACTTGGTACCTTCGTTGGCCAGTACCTCTGCCACATTTCTTCAATTGAACTGCGCCTCTTTAAGTTGCCTTTGAGCTCCATTAGCGCCTACAAAATTTCGACCACAGTCGCTGAATAGCTCTTTGCAAAGACCTCGTCTTGCAACTAACCTCCTGAACGCTCCTATAAAAGTTTGGGTAGTCATATCACTGACCAATTCTATATGGACAGCCTTCGTTGCCATACAGACAAAAATCGCAAAGTATCCTTTCATGGTTTTAGCGTTGCGTCCTCTCCAGGTTTTGACATCGATGGGTCCTGCGTAATCAACTCCTGCGTATGTGAATGGACGCGACATAGCCGTCCTTGCTGCAGGAAGATTACCCATTAACTGCGTCGACGGTTTCGCTCTGAACTTAAAGCAAATGTTGCAGTCGTGAATTTGCTTCTTAACAGCCTTTTTCAGATTAAAAATCCAAAACTGTTGGCGAATGTAGGCAATCATCTTTTCGTTACCTCCGTGTAGTGTTTTTTCGTGGGCGTCACTGATGATGCATTTTGACAGAAGGTGATTTGATTTGAGAAGGATTGGGTGTTTTTTGTTGAATGGCAGAGTGGAGTTGGATAGCCTCCCCCCAACTCGTAAAACTCCCTCTCCGTCTCTGATTGGTGTGAGTGAATTATACCCCTTTGTGTTGATCCCTTCTTCTTCTGAAGCGAATGTCTCCTCCTGCACCGATCGTATGATTCGCGTGAATGCCTCCTCAAGTTCCTGCGGCGATAGTACACCCGTGTACTGTTGAGAAGGCCTGTCTCTGGTTCGCATGCGTAGGCAGTATGCAATAACTCGTACTGCTTTAGTTAAAGTTGAACAGTTTTGTAGAACTCCGTTTACTACACTACTGCTTTTATTTTCCCTACAGTGATGAACAATTGTAGAACGGGCTTCATGGTGGGTCTCTAGACAAGATGGCTGTTCTGGGTAGATGGCATCCCAATGATGCCTTAAAAAATCTGGACCTTCCCACCACAGTTTGTTTTCCACAATCATCGACGGAAAAATGCCACGAGAAGCAGCATCAGCTGGGTTCAGCTCCGATGGAATATGTTTCCAAGTTGTGTTGTTGGTGAACTTTTAGATCTGTGACACACGGTTGCAGATGAATGTCTTCCACTTCGACGGAGGAGCTCTAATCCAGCATAACGTGATGACTGAATCGGTCCACGCATAGACATCAGCTGCTTCCAACTTCAGAATTGTTGTCGTTTCGTGAAGTAATTTTGCCAACAGAACAGCTCCACAAAGTTCCAACCTAGGCAGCGTAATTGTTTCCAAGGGTGCTACCTTTGTCTTTGACATCAGCAGATGCATATGGATTTGTTCATCTGTATCCAGAACACGTAAATAAACCGCAGCGGCATATGCCTTCTCCGAAGCGTCGCTAAAACCATGGACCTCAAGCTTCCTGACGTGCTTATCTGTGTTGATCCATCGACGAATCTGGATTCTTTCGATCGCTGGAAGTTCATGTCGAAAAGCTAGCCACTCCTGTTCCAATTCCGTTGGGATCGGTTTATCCCAATCCAGTCCTCTACCCCATAGCTTCTGCATCATTATCTTGGCCTTGATGGTGCAGGGTGAGATCCATCCCATTGGATCGTAGAGCTTAGCTATCGCGGATAAGATGGACCGTTTTGTGATATCAGCATCCACAATCTGAGCAACCTGGAATGAGAAAACGTCAGGAACTGGCAGACATTTTATGCCTAGCGTTTTGACGTCACTGGTTTCAACAAACGGGAGCGAAAAATCAACTGCTCGATCACTTGGTGGAATGTTTTGCAAAACCTCTTCCGAATTGCTGACTTGCTTGCGTAAATGGAAACCTGCAGTTGCTAAAAGTTCCCTTACAGCTTGGAGTTTGCGCTGCGTCTCTTCAATAGTATCAGCTCCACTAATGACGTCGTCGACATAGGTTTCCTCTCTGATGACGGAGGTAGCCAATGGATAATTGAAGGCTTCGTCGTGTGCTAGCTGCAAAAATACCCGAATGGAGAGATATGGAGCGGAAGCTGTGCCAAAAGTAACCGTTTCCAGACGGTAAATCTTCAAATCCTGGTTCGGATTTTCTCGCCATAAGATCAGCTGGTAGTTTGCATCTGCCGTGTTGACTCGGATCTGACGGTACATCTTCTCCACGTCACCAGTAAAGGTAAACCTATATTTACGCCATCTTAAAATAATGTCCATAACATTCGTTTGAACTTTAGGTCCAACCATCAACTTGTCATTCAAGGAAGAGCCAAAAAATGGTTTAAAAGTTGCGTCGTAAACGACCCGCAACCTCGTGGTGGTACTGGATTCCTTGACGACGGCGTGATGGGGAATAAAAAAATGAAATGTAGATTTTAAAACCTCATTGGATTCCTCGACTGGGGTCATATGTCCGAGCTCGATGTACTCGGCCATACACTTTGCGTACTCCTTGTGTTGAGTCGGGTTGGCTTGCAGTCACTTTTCCAACTGCAAGAAACGTCTGACCGCACCTTGATGTGTTGGGCCCATGCTTGCGTATTCTCCACCTCTAAAGGGCAGACGAACTTGGTAGCGGCCATCAGGTAAGCGTTTTGTGTGTTGTATGAAATGTTCTTCACATATCCTGTCTTCCTCATCTTCATACTTCTCATACGGTTCTTCCTCGATTTCCCAGAACCTCTTCATCGTCGTGTTGAGATCGACGTGACTGAAGAACGAACGAACTGTTTTTCTCTCCGTCGACGGCACCTTTCCCAGCACGATCCATCCCAGATGTGTCCTCTGTGCTATTGGTCCTAAGCACCCGCTGTTCCGGACAACCTCTCCTAGGATGATCTCGCTGTAGATGTCGCTTCCCAGCAACATATCAACCTTTGCCGGAATGTTGAACGTCGGATCAGCCAACTGCAAACCCTTCAGGTGAGACAAATTTTCAGAATTAGTATATTGGGCCGGAAGGAGCCCAGTCAGGGACTTTAGGACGAGAGCCTGCATTTGACCTGCAAAGCTCGAGGTCAGTGACGCGATTCTTAGATCGACGATCTTGTTGGATGCTCCACTGCTGACCTCCCCCAACCCACTAATCTTACTAAATGTCCACCTTGTCTTCAAATTTAACCGCTGTACTGCTGCCTCCGTTATAAACGACGCCTCCGAACCAGTATCGAGTAATGCCCTCAACGTCAAATAACTCCCATTACCGGCTTTCACCCTAACTAAAGCTGTTGAAAGCAAAACCTGCGAGTTAGTGTTGACATGTGAACTCGGTAGTTGTGACTTGTTGATGGCAAATTATTTTCGGTTTGTGATTGACCTTGAGGCTGGTTCGGGTCGTATGTTTGTATTTGGCATACACTCGGACAGTTTTGTTGCGCAACGGTTTGGCTGTGGTAGCTATTAGTTGCTGACCAATTATTCGCGTTCTGTTGTTGAACCTGGGTTGAATTCGGGACGAATTGGGGCGCGTTTGGGTTGTAGGCTGCAGGAATTGGCAGATTCAGTGGGATGGGATGTAATAAAGTGTTGTGTCGCTGTTTGCAGTGATAGCATGACTTAGAGCTGGGACATTTGTTCTTGAAATGGCTGTAAGAAAGGCAGTTATCACATACCTTGATGTTAAAAACAGTTTATTTTCGCTGGCCTACATCCATCTCTAAAAATCTCCTACATTCTCTTACTGAATGTGGCCCTTTTTGACAAACCCTGCAGTTGATTTGCCGTTTCGGAGCCTGCCGAGCATGAAGAACTTGAGTTGGTTTCGCTTTGCTAATTGTTTTAGTACCTGACTGCTGTTCCACAGCTTCCAACGTTCGAAACCTACATTGCAAAAACTCAAAAAAATCTTGTATCTTTGGTAACTCTTTACTACTACCTAACCTCTCTTCCCACAGCTGTTGCGTCGTGTTGGACAATTACTGGAGCATGACTAAAATCAGGATAGCATCCCAATGCTTCACCGGTACCTCCAAATTCTCCAAAGAGTGGATAATCTCTTGAGACGTATCCAAAATTCGCTTGATGTTGTTTGCTGTCTCGCTGCTCATCGAAACCTGGCCGAAAAACAGCTTTAATTGCGTGTTGACCAGCACCCTCTTGTGATCGTAACGTTCGGTTAGAATCTCCCAAGCACGATAATAATTGCCCTTGTCAATAGCCAAGTGTTGAAGAAGTCTCTCTGCGTCACCACTAACATTGCACTTCAAAAAATGCAACTTCTGTATCTCTGATAGCGTTGTGTTGGTGTGTACCAGAGAAACAAACATATCGTGAAAAGATCTCCACGACTCATAACCACCCGAAAATGTTGGGAGTGTAATTACAGGCAGCCTTAACTCACTCACTCTTCCATCCCTGCTGTTATCTTTATCGGTATCGTTTGGCGATACTTCGGACGTAAATTTGTCAATGGCATCTAACACTTCAGTTTTGTACTCGGCGTAGACTTCTCGGATTACTTCATATGCTGCTTCCAAATCTGCCACATTCAGATCAGCTTCCACCTTTCCAGTTCCGAGTATCTGCTGATGGTAGTGTTCTGCCATCGTCAACTGCTTGTCCATCATCTGGATGCGAGTATTAAGATAATTAAGTTTGGCTAACCTAACTTTATCTGCTTTGCCAAAATTTAACCTATCCTGCCTTATGCTTGAAAGAATATTCAACTGCAGCTTGCCGTAGGACATATATATATATTTCGTGTAGATCACAAGAACAAATAGATACAATGTGCAGACTCACCTGCAGACAAAGAAAATTGCAATTGGGCTGAACTTCTTGGTGCTGATTGAGACTCCAATGTAAATTGTTGTTGTAAAACGCCACAGTAGTCAGCAACAAAATGGGGTTGTGTTGAAAATCTTCCTTGAGGAATTGTAGCGTCTTTAAACTCCTTCGGTGCGAAATTACCACACTACACACTACACACTTTAAAAACGTAAATTAAAATGTTAAATTTTTGTATGAAATGATTAATACGAGTATCAAATCTTTTTCCACAGATTCACTGGGGCTCGAAGGACCAAAAAATGTATGGGTTGAAAAAAATCGTAATTCTTCGAATCTTAAAAATTAATTACCAAAGAACAAAGAGTTAAGGAAAACGCTACTTCTTTGTGTTGCTTTAAACGTTATAATATTATATGCTTTATTTTAGATTATACACGAACTTTTATATAATTACAATATCTTGCAAAAAAAACATTATTTACTTTTATTTTGACATTACATATTTGTGGATAGTAATTCATAGAGATGGTTGATAATTCTTTCTATTGAAACTTGGTTTTTGTGTGATGACGTCATCCAGGTCGTTTATTTGATTAAATCGCCAACACTCGGGCACTTGGATTTAGATCACAGGTATAGGAAAGGTAACAACTAATAAATTCATAACCTGGTAACCTTCGTCTTTTATACTCGTTGCTGCGTTTCTTTCAATCAAGTTCTTGCTGTGCCCATTTTAATTTTCGTGCGTTGTTAAACAATATGTATGCATTTTTTTACATATATATATATATATAGAAAGCAATGGTGTCCTTTAGTTTTATATAAAAAAATACTTAAAGCTACTTAAACTACGAAAGTACTTAACCTTCAGCCACACGTAGAGTCACGCATCCTAATTATATGCCGGGCGCCTGGTAGTCTCCAACGCCGCCAATAGCTGACTGAAGACTGAAGCGTCTGTAACCAACGAGGCCAGCCTCTCTCAAAACATCCCATGCTCAGCCTAGCTCAACTAAAAATAACTCAAAGCTAAGAGGATGCGATCAAAAATAGCGCATCGCCCTGGGAAGGGGTATTAACCCCAGGTGGCTTTTTGGCCACCAAAAATTGGTGTACTGTATTGAAGAAGTCTCTCTACTTCAATTTTGTTCCTGAGCATTGGCATTTTACCCGTCGTGGGTGAACCGGTCATCCCTCGCTTTGCGATGCCGATGCCGGTGGCCATGGAACAATACCGGGCTACCATGCCCGTCTGTATTTACCCTTTTGGGTACAAGTGAGGTGTTTCTCGTTCATCAGCGACGACAATATCCCCATGATTTTCATCTTTAATATCTGTTAACCCGCAATTTTTTCAAGAGTTTTATATAAGCATATATGTACATATGTCGGGGGCTCAGTGGTTAGTTTGTCGGACTACTTATCTAAAGGTCCCCGTTTCAATACCCACCGGGGCCCAGTAACATCTAAAGTTTTTTTTCCACTGCCCCACCTCTTGCGAACGTCTGGCAAACATCCAAGAGTATCAATTGTCACGAGAAGCTTCTCAAATTTGCCGTTCGGATTCGGCTTAAAGTTGTAGGTCCCTTCCACTTCGCACAAGAAAGTGGTTGGAGAAGCTAGGTTTTAGGCCCTATATAGGCCGTTAATGCCTAATATTTATTTATTTTTATATATGTACATTCTGTATGTACGAGTATATATCTATATAGACGAATTAAAAATAATTGTCAAACCATTCGCCAAATAAACTTCAACTATAACACTCAACTGCCTAACAATTGAGAAAATATATACCCAGCACTCTCGTTGTCACAGCACAAATTGTTGCCGACCCAAACTTGGGTCATAATTACAGAGTTTACCAGCATACTTAGGTTTTATGCATAACTTAATCTAAATTCAAAGAGATTCCATAGCCCGATAACCGACCACAACGTCACACTTATTATCAATTGTAATCGATCGAATCCAAACAAACACCTCTTCACAATAGATACTTTTTTCCTATTAGTGTTCGTGACTCATAGGCACTTAATTAAATTACGCACATCATCAGGTCATTTTCACACTGAGCTTTGGCGTTGGGTTTGCTTTAGATGTTTAAACGACTTCAAGTACCGAATGTAGGCTAACCGAGAGGCAGTTACAACTGTGACGGCCCACGTTGCAATAGTTCCCCGTTCCCCGATCCCCAATCAGCAATCCGATTTTCAGGATTTATAGCGACTTCATGCTGCTGCACCCAAGACAAACATTACGCAGATTCAATTTGAAATGAAAAAGGCAAAGTTTCTTATTTGTTATCTGTTGGTTATAATAATATTATGTTGCTCAACGCAATCAGCCGGCAACTTTTTTTATTTAGCAAAATGAGTTGACGTCGCGTCGTGAACGGAGGCGTACAACAAACAAGACACCAGAACCTAGAGTTCTGAGACAAGGTGGTATAATGCGGTTTGTTAACACTGGTAATGGTGTCGGATGCATCGTGGATTTGCTTGGTTTTTGTGTTCTCATGTCGAGAGTAGAATTCAACAGATACTTAGGCGGTGTGCACATAGGGGTGACAGCCGGCAAACTGATAAGGTGGCTTATTGTGTGCCTTGTTTTCAGGGGTCACCTAAAATGGATTTTTCCGATATCGTCGAAGGCATACCGACGACTTCAACATATGGAGATACTGAACTATTTCATTCATAGACAAAATATATACATGTAGAATCATTAAAAGATTTTATCACTTTGATTTAATTCAGCATTTATTTAGGTAATTCATTATTTAGTTTATAAATTTCAACAGTTTAAGCAAAATAAAAAAATAAAAAAAAAACTAGCAAAGAACAAAGAAATGGTTTACAAAAGAAGAGGACTTCACTTAGCGACTTTTCGAACTAGACTCTCTCTACATAATCGTTGTCTGCTGCCTATGTATTTTTTTTCGTAGTTCCCACTAACGGAACGGACTAAGCGAAGCTTCACCTGTCGGCTGGACATTTTCCTACACTCGGCCATTCTGGTTTTCGACCGGCTCGGGCGAACGGCGGTCTTCAGCATATTCGTCTTCATCCGCGTCGTCAACATCAGAATTATAGATCTTCCACGGCTTGATATAATCGGCTGACGTCGATGTATGATGTGGGCCCTCATGCTCCCCCACTTTACGGACTTCATACCTGTCATTACGCTTTGTCTTCGATATCTCGTATGGTCCTAGAAACTTAGGGTATAGCTTGAGCCCTGTCCCAAACTGCGTCCGTTGGATGGCTACGAGATCGCCAATTTTGTATTCGGTAGGTTCTTTTCTGCCACGATTGTACCCCTTCTTGTTTTCCTCTTGCACTTTTAGGATCTCCAGCTTCGCCTGATGTCTAATTTCTTGGCGGTTCTGTTCAAAGTCTAGGCGGATCTCCTCCTCAATTAACTCGGCTAATTTTAAATCTTCCGTGGTAAACATTGGCACGCCAGTGAGTAGTAAAAATGGTGTTCTTTTTGTAGACCGCGAGATTGTAGAATTCAGGATTCGTTGAGTACGACTTACATGCTGATACCATTTTAGAGGGTCCTCCACAGAGAGCTTCGAAATGACTTCAATCACGATTTTGTTCAGACGTTCGACCTGTCCATTTCCTCTGGGTACCCCTGTTGTTACTAGATGATGGTAGATATTACGTGCTTCGCAGTACTCTTTGAATTGATTTGAGGTAAAAGCAGCTCCCTTATTCGTAATCATCCGGTGCAGATTTCCAAAAACATCAGCTTGAACCTCCAGCTTCTTCAAAACCTCCTCTGTTCCGGTACTCTTGACGGGATATATCCAGGTGAATTTACTGAAGGCGTCAACGACCGTTAATAAAAATTTGTAGCTCTTGGCAGTCGAGGGTAACGGTCCTATGTGGTCCAGATGAAATGTATGAAGAGGAATATCCATCTTATCAATTGGACTCAGTAATCCCTCCTTTTTCCCGACCTTTCTTGAGGTAAGAATGCAGCTTATACAACTATTGGAAACCGCTTCCACTACTTTTGATAATTTAGGTATGTAGTAGTCTCGTTGAAGTAACGCCTCAACCTTGCGATTATTAAAATGACCTTGTTCATGTACCTTTTGAACAACTTGTCGTTGAATTACTTTCGGCACCACTATACGGTAGTCCCCCTCTACATACTTATAGATGGCGCCGTTCCGCAACACGTAATCTTCGAGCTCCGATGTTTGTAGAACTTGCAAAATAACTTTGCAAAAATCGTCATTCGCCTGTGCTTTTCTAATCGACTCTGTAGCACCATCTTCGATCACCAAAACATTCGGGTACCGACTAAGTGCGTCAACATGTTGCATGGAACGCCCCGACCGATGATGCACTGAACAATTATATTCCTGCAACTGTAGCGCCCAATTTGCTACCCTGCTGTTCAGCTCCTTTTTGGCCATGGTTAGCTGAAAAGCCTTGCAGTCTGTAAAAATTTCAAACTTTAACCCTAACAGGTAAACGCTCAGCTTTTTAAGAGCTCGTACCTCCAATTCGTAGCTCGTAGCTCGAGTAATTCTTCTCCGCGGGTAACGTTTTGAAACTAAGAAAGAATACTGGATGAAAACAATCATCATCTCCTTTCTGCAGTAAAACCGCTCCATATCCTGCTTTGCTGGCATCTGTATGCAACTGCGTAGGGCGTAATGGATCAAAAAGCCTCAGCACCGGCTCTTCGCATAACTTTTTTTTCAGAGTTTGGAAAGAGTGTTCCTGCCTTTGTTCCCAAATGAATTTCTCCTCCTTTCTTGTCAAGTCAGAAAGCGGTTTCGCTAACAAGGCGTATCCCGATATAAACTTTCGGAAAAATCCGGTGAGACCCAAAAAGCTCATTACGTCCCTAACATTCTTTGGAACAGGAAATTTCCTCACCGCTAAAACTTTTTCGTCAGAAGGTCGGATAGTGCCATCTTGTACTATATGCCCTAGGAACTGTACTACTTTGGTCAGAAACTGGCACTTACTCCATTTTATCGAGAGGCCATTTCGGCTACACAGGCTTAAGACTTTTCTTATGGACGCTATATTTTCATTTTCGTTTTCAGAGGGAATAATGAGGTCATCCATATAGACGAGAAGGATACCCTCTTGAATCATGTTCCGAAAAATAGAATTTATGAATCGCTGGAACACTGACGGTGAGTTACATAATCCAAATGGAACCTCGTTGAATTCATATTTTCCGTCCGGTATAATGAAGGCAGTATATTTTCTACTCGACTCTTCTATACCAACATGGAAAAATCCATTCCTCAGATCGAGCGTCGTAAATACCTTAGCCTTGTGTAGGTTTTCAAGTACTTCCTCAATATTAGGTAATGGGAACCTGTCTTTAATTATTCTGGAGTTCAACTTCCTGTAGTCCACACACAGTCTGCTGCTTCCATCCTTCTTCTTGGCTAAAACTATGGGACTAGCATAAGCTGACGTGCTCTCCCTAATGATTCTCTCTTCCAACCATTCCGAAATTTGTCTCTGTACTACCTTCTTCTCCAACGGCGCCAATCTCCTAGCCCTTTAATGTATTGGAGTTTCGTCCTCCAGGCAAATTTTCATTTCCACCTCTAAATAATCAGCTTCCTTCTTAGGTTGATAATTTTGCACCATAGACCAAATCTGTTCCTTAAACTCGCGATTAGAAATGTTGTCCAAACTATCTGGATACGAGTCGTAATTTATTACGTTGACCTGGGCTAAAAATGTTCCATCTTTGCTAGTTTGGGAAATAGTAGGCTTTCCGTTTTCTATTACCAGTGAAGCATTTGCAAAGAAATTCTTGCCGATAAGTATATCTGTACTTAACCAATCATTCGGGACTACGTGGCACAAAAAATGATAGGACTCAAAATCGATGACTGCATCAATAGCTACCGCACCTAAGGTTGTCTTGCTATTTTGGGCAAATCCTACCACCGGGATGCCTGGCTCCTCAAAACTGAATAGACCTAGCTTATCTTTCAGATTTTCCCTTATGATACAAATATCGCTACCAGTGTCTATAAGTCCGCGACAATTTTCTCCACCAACGACTACTTGAATTGTAAAATCAGGCACTTCTGCTCTTATGACGCTGACGTTTGCTTTTTTGGGACATTTTGGGGCGATGTGACCAAACTCATTACAGTGGAAACACCTCATCCCCTTCGACTTATCAGGACAGTTGCCATGAGTATGAGACGTAGCTCCACAATTTGTACACCGCCTCCTATGGGGAACGTGGTCCTGCTTTTTAACATTGCTTGTACTTTGCTGCGATCTATCGTATTTCTTTCTTTCTTTCTCCTGATCTTCCTTCATTTTCTCGTATGCCTTTAAATTTACTTTCAGTTGGTCTAGGGTTTGCGATTGGTAAAGTATGCTTTTGTTGATAGCATTGTCTGGGATTCCCCCTATTACGTAACCTATCAAGTGCGAATCCTCAACCTTTCCTCTTATAGCTATTTTTTTTTAGCCGGTAATAGTATTCTAAATACGATTCAGATATATTTCTTTTCGCATCTGCTAACAATTTATGAACATTATCGGTGCCCTTTTTCCCAAACTCTTTTGTGAGGAACTCCTTCAGCTTTTTCCAACTGGAAATGCCCGACTCTGACTCAACTGCTAATTTACCTGCCCCTGATAACAATCGCCTTGCATATAGAAATTTTTGTACCTCATTCCAACAACAAACTAGCGCAACACTTTCAAAATCTGAAAGCCATAATTCGACGTCCTTAAATTGGTAGTTGTTCTGAATAGCCTCCTCCTTTACAGACATGTTTGATGTCGCCGAAGCTGATGATACCACAGATGACGTATCAGAATCGTCAAGTGATGATGTAACAGACTGGGCTTCGTGGCTTACAATTGACCCTTCTGGATGTTCCCTTTCGGTTTCTAATGAAATGCGGAGTCGCGTTACCAAGTCTGATTTTAGATTATATCGGTAAGATAAACCACGCTGTTTTAAAACTTGTTGCAATTGCTTTGTGGTCCAAGATTCAATGCCCGCCGGAAAACTCATTTAATTTCAAAATCTTAAAAGTGATAAACGCCTGGTTCCCATGCAAATCGATTTGATTTAACGGGAAGATATCTCAGCGGAAATGTTAGCAACTTTGTCGCTCGACGGAAAAAAAAACCGACTGGGTCGCTATATTATACTTGTACTATTCATGCATACAAGTAAATATTATATACTTATAAAGTAAATAGTATGCAATTTAAATGAAACGGGCTCACCAAATGCCTTTGTTCGCTTGATCTTTGCTTGCGGTTTTCTTGACTCTTCACATACGATACACCATATAGTTAACCGTTACCGACTTTTCCTTAATTCTTTTAACACTTTACGATATTTCTTAACCACTTTTCCGATATTCAATTTTCAGTTTCAGTACTATGTTCACGGTTTTTTTTTTTCCTTTTTTTTTTTTGGAATATGATGATTACTTCTTTTGCCACATTGACTTAACACATTCTTTTACTTTTCAAACTTTTCATACACTTGCTCTTTATATGGGGAGCTTCACTTTTTTTTTGCAGCTTCACAGTGTGTTGTTGTTGCATTCACTTTTCCTCATATTCTTTTCTTCCAAATATTCAACGCGACAAGCCGACCGACACGCGACGTATCCCACTTCTGACACCATGTAGAATCATTAAAAGATTTTATCACTTTGATTTAATTCAGCATTTATTTAGGTAATTCATTATTTAGTTTATAAATTTCAACAGTTTAAGCAAAATAAAAAAATAAAAAAAAAACTAGCAAAGAACAAAGAAATGGTTTACAAAAGAAGAGGACTTCACTTAGCGACTTTTCGAACTAGACTCTCTCTACATAATCGTTGTCTGCTGCCTATGTATTTTTTTTCGTAGTTCCCACTAACGGAACGGACTAAGCGAAGCTTCACCTGTCGGCTGGACATTTTCCTACATACATTATTGAAGTTCAATCAGCTTGTTTTTCTTAAAGTAACTTGAGCGCTCTCTGGCTCAGAGAACCTGGGCTTAGCGATGCCACTTCTGGAAAAATGAGGAGTAAAGTTGCTTAAAAAAGTGAAGTACATATTACGTACACGACAGAAAACAGAAGCAGATTTAAAGAAAAGCTTATGCTACAACGTAGTTGGTTTTTATACCCTATTCTAAGGGTATATTAATTTTGACTCATAGTTTGTAATATACCTTAATATTGCCCGTAGACCCCTAAAAGTTACTATATTTATGATCAGCATCGATAGCAACGTCTGTCGGCAAAAATTTGGCCTTTAAACTGGACTGAGCTGAAATTTAAACCTTATACTCTCTAGGGGCCCGATATAATCAAGTCTAAGTATTTTTGAAATCCGCCCACAAACACGCCCACAAACTCAAAATTTTTTTTTCCAAAAAATCGAATTTTGAGCTAGAAAGCTGAAATTTTTTATATATATGATCTTTGACTACTAAAACTGCTCGAGAGATAAAATTTCTAAAATCCGCCCACTGACACGCCCACAATTAAGTAAAACAATTTTATTGAAAAGTCAAAGTTTGAGCTAGGAAAGTGAAATTTAGAATATAGACTCTCTAGGTGTCCTTTATACTTATGTTAAAATATTTTTTTAAATCCGCCTACTGACACGCCCACAATTAAATAAAAAAATTGTATTGAAAAACCAAAGTTTGAGCTAGAAAGCTGAAATTTATAATGTATACTTTCTGGGGCCACTTTATGCTCAAAATCCGCCCACTGACACGTCCACTTTTTTTTTTGAAAAACCACAGTTTGAGCTAGGGAGCTGAAATTTATAATATAGTTTCTCTAGGTGTCTGATAGTAATAAGAATAAGGTATCCAACAGTTTGCCCAAGCGGACTGTAGACCCTTCCTATGTTTTCGTTTCAATTAGGAATATAAAACATAGGGACGGGCTACAGTCCGCTTGGGCGAACTGTTGGATACCCTATTCTTATTCCTATCCCTCATAAGTGGGCGCGACAAAAGTCTAAGTATGGTTAAATTGTTAAGAACGCTCTACATATTTTGTTATATAACATTTAAAGGATTTTATCAAAAAAAAACGCTCCCTAGCTCAAACTTGGGTGTTTCAATAAAATTGTTTTATTTAATTGTGGGCGTGTCAGTAGGCGGATTTAAAAAAAAATTAACACATGAGCATAAAGGGCCCCTAGAGAGTATATATTATAAATTTCAGCTCCCTAGCTCAAACTTTGGATTTTCAAAAAAATTGTTTTATTTATTTGTGGGCGTGTCAGTGGGCGGATTTTGAAAATATTTATACATGAGCTTAAAGGGCCCATAGAGAGTATATATTATAAATTTCAGCTCCCTAGCTCAAACTTTGGATTTTCAAAAAAATTGGTTTATTTATTTGTGGGCGTGTCAGTGGGCGGATTTTGAAAATATTTATACATGAGCTTAAAGGGCCCCTAGAGAGTATATATTAAAAATTTCAGCTCCCTAGTTCAAATTTTGGGTTTTCAATAAAATTGTTTTATTTTTTTGTGGGCGTGGCAGTGGGCGGATTTTGAAAATTTTATATCCCGAGCAGTTTTAGGAGTTATAGATCATATATAAAAAATTTCAGCTTCCTAGCTCAAAATTCGGTTTTTTCCAAAATTTTGTTTTTTTGAGTTTGTGGGCGTGTCTGTAAGCGGATTTCAAAAATTCGTAAACTTGATTATTTCGGGACCCTAGAGAGTATATGGTTAAAATTTCAGCTCTCTAGGTCCAGTTTAAAGGCCTAATTTTTGCCGACGGACGGACGGACGGACATGGCTAGATCGACATTACTATCGATGCTGATCATAAATATAGTAACTTTTAGGGGTCTACGGGCAATATTAAGGTATGTTACAAACTATGCGTCAAAATTAATATACCCCTAGAATAGGGTATAAAAATGTATCAAACCTAAAGCATTACAACAACAACAGAGGAAAGAAAGTTAAGGCAATTAACTTGAGATGTTAATTATTTATTAAATATCTTTTTCATTAGGGTCGAAGTGAGCTAATCTGTAAATTCGTATTTTCATTTCAGTTTCCGCATTTCTTTGACAGCTTGCAAATTCGTATTTTTAAGGCATTTAGAAAGCCAATGCAAAAACCCAACCTAGAGTACTATCAATTCACACCCAGGCCTTCGTGTTTCAATTTCAAAGAGGACCCTTCGAAGATTTTTCAAGCCTTTTCCGTGAAAGAAGAGCCATTGAAAAAATATCGAATCTCAAATTATAAGGTTTCCAAACAAATTCAGTCGTCACCTTACTTAAAAATGAAAAGTGATTTGTTGCTTTTTTTCCTTCAATGCAGCTGTAGATGAAGATGTTAATTTCGTATCTTCTTTGGTCGTTTGGATTGTAGCGGGGGGGCGGTGGTGGTATTTTTGTCTGCGCAGATTCATTTGGTTTCATATTAAAAACCTTAAACAAATAGATAAGTTTTTTTTATAACTTACGTTCTTACGTATCCATATTTAAAAAAAAATGTCGGAGAAGCAAAACAAATTGTTCCAAGGAAAACTGCAATATGCGCATTCGAAATCTAACAGTCATGAACAAGGTCTGACGATATATTAAATAGAGATCAGCAAATTATGTAGATATGCAACGAATATTCGCAATGAAATTGAAATAGAGTGTAAATATTATTTAGCAAAGGCATTCAGTTTTTGATCCTCGCAAATTAAACTTTAAAATTTTGTGAGGCAATTTGATTTATGAAGAGCCCAGTGCCCAGCAAAGCAGCCAAAAGCTCCTAAAGTAGCCATTCCGACAGTATCATACAAAAGAAAAACAAAAAAAACCATCGGCTGAATTAATTGTAGCTACT
The DNA here is from genome assembly GCA_949715645.1 of Portevinia maculata. Taxonomy (NCBI): domain Eukaryota; kingdom Metazoa; phylum Arthropoda; class Insecta; order Diptera; family Syrphidae; genus Portevinia; species Portevinia maculata. Next base: position 43,033,048 of record OX454528.1, on the reverse strand, counting down.
CGTATGATCAAATTAAAATTCAATTTAAATTTGTATGACGGGAGAAGAGTTTTGCGCGAATATTTTGTAAAAGTTTATAACAAAGCGAATTATAAAAAAATCCAGTATTTAAAAGGAGTATCCAAACACTATTTTTGAATACTAAAAAGTTAATAATAGAAAAGGATCGTGTATTTTTGTATTTTTATTTGGAAACAAATTAGCTAAGTTGAACCATTTTCTATACATAGATTTTATACTACTAAATATAAATGAACAAAAACAATTACATAATTAATAAAAAATTAAACAAAACCAAGAGTGAAAATGCCTTTAAATTGCCGCATCAAGAACTGCAAGCCCTTTCGGTCAACATTTTATTGTTTTTTTTGCTTTAACATACTTTCTCGGGTTTTTTGTATACCTATAATTTGATAGTTTTTACTCTCCCATAGATTTTGTTTTTACTTAAATATACAATTTAATAACAATCGTTATTATTTCTGAAAAAATTACTGAAATTGTATCATACAATTGATTTTTGAAGTTTAAGAAAGAGATTCGGCACTTCATAAAGAGTTCGCTTCGCGAAGTACCATATTGTTTATACCCTATTCTAAGGGTATATTAATTTTGACGCATAGTTTGTAACAAACCTTAATATTGCCCGTAGACCCCTAAAAGTTACTGATCAGCATCGATAGTAATGTCGATCTAGCCATGTCCGTCCGTCCGTCCGTCCGTCCGTCCGTCCGTCTGTTGTCAAAAATTAGGCCTTTAAACTGGGCCTAGAGAGCTGAAATTTTAACCATATACTCTCTAGGGTCCTGAAATAATCAAGTTTACGAATTTTTGAAATCCGCCCACAGACACGCCCACAAGCTCAAAAAAACAAAATTTTGGAAAAAATCGAATTTCGAGCTAGAAAGCTGAAATTTTTTGTATATGATCTATGACTCCTAAAACTGCTCGGGATAAAAACTTTTCAAAATCCGCCCACTGACCCACAATTTAATAAAACAGTTTTATTGAAAAGCCAAAGTTTGAGCTAGGCAGCGTTTTTTTTACAAAAGCTTTGTTTTTTTTGATAAAATCCTTTAAATGTTATATAACAAAATATGTAGAGCGTTCTTAACAATTCAACCATACTTAGGCTTTTGTCACGCCCACTTATGAGGGTTAGGTATAAGAATAGGGTATCGAACAGTTCGCCCAAGCGGGCTGTAGCCCGTCCCTATGTTTTTAATTTAGGAATGTTTCATTTTGTTTCTACTCATTTGCAGCGTCATTTGCCCTAATGAAAACGTAGTTTACCTAAGATTAAATTTCTTAAAATGAGGTTGTATGCTTGACATGCCTTATGTTTTCCGTAATCCTTCGCTGATTATCTGCATAATTGCCTGTACCCTCTTCCATCGATCCAAATGGGCAGCCTTGTCGATTGCATATTGCATACTCCGGTTGTGGTGCGGTAACGATGGCTTCTCCTATTAGGAAATGTCCTGGTGTTATCGCGTTAAGGTCCTCGACGTCTTCCGATAAAGGGCATAATGGCCTCGAATTGAGAAATGCCTCGATATGCGTAAGTAGAGTTGCCAGCTCCTCGTACGTTAGCGTTTGGTTTCCAGCAATTCGTTTCATATGGAACTTAATGGATTTTACCCCTGCTTCCCATAATCCTCTAAAGTTGGGGGAAGCTGGTGGAATAAAATGCCATTGCGTTCCGTCCTTGCCAAGTGACTCGACTACATGATCCCAGTCGAATTTCGCTGCTTCTAAAAGTTTCTGTAACTCCTTATTCGCGCCGATGAAGTTCGTACCGCAGTCGCTGTACATTTGACTACAGAGTCCCCTTCGTGAAGTGAAGCGCCAAAATGCAGCTAAAAATGACATGACGACTCTGTCGCTGATGACCTCAATGAGAATCGTCTTGGTCGCCATGCAAATAAAAATTGCAAAGTAGCCCTTAAAGATCTTTGTGTTTCGTCCTCTCTAGGTCTTGACGTGGATGGGGCCTGCATAGTCCACACCTGCGTGACTAAACGGTCTCGAAACCCGTACTCTATGGGCGGGTAGGTTACCCATCAGTTGCGTCATCGGTTGAGCCTTGTACCGGAAGCACGTGTTGCAGCTATGGATGCACCTCTTTAATGCATTCTTCATGCTGAAAATCCAATATTTGCTTCGCAAGTACGACATCAGCAACTGAACGCCACCGTGTAGGGTCCTTACATGTCCCTCTTTTATCACAATGCGCGAAAAATGATGATTGGACCTAAGAATGATTGGGTGTTGTTGCTCGTAATTGAGCGCGGAGTTCTGTAGCCTACCACCTACTCGTAAAATGTTGTGTTTGTCCAAAAACGGTTTTAAGGATTTGAATCCCTTAAATTTTTTGCTTTTTTGTCGAACATCCTGTGAAAACATTTCCTGTTGCGACATAGACTGCTGTGAACAATGCTGAATGAAGTTCCTTGAACAATAGTGGGCCGAAATTTCTCTCATTTGTAGGTCTTTTTGCATTAAAAACAAAACGATTACAGAGTGCAATTGTTCTTACAATTGAAGATAAATCCGACTTCCTAATTCCTATGGATTAAAGAGCTAAGCTGATTTTCATCCTCTGTACCCTCGTAAATCGCATCCCTTCGTTGGTCTCCAATGAAGCGGGTTGAGTGGGAAAAGGATTTTCCCAAGAATGGTGAAGGAACTCTGTCCCGTTCCACCAAAATTTGTTTCCGACGAGTGAAGAGGGAAGTACGCCACGAGACGCAAGATCTGCTCGGTTGTGTTGGGATGGAATATGTCTCCACATATCGCACTTAGTGAGCCTTTGAATTTCCGCAACTCGGTTGGACACGAACGTTTCCCATCTCGAAGGAGTAGCTGTAATCCAGCATAAAGTGATTAGCGAATCCGTCCATGCAAACATCCTGGCGTTTTGAAATCCAAGTGCTGTAGATGTCTCTTTCAAAAGGTTTGCTAAGATGACGGCGCCACAAAGTTCCAAGCGTGGTAGCGTAATCTTTTTTAAAGGCGCAACCTTTGTTTTGGAAATCAACAGATTCATGTGGATCCTGTTCTCCTCGTCCAGTACTCGCAGATAAATTGCCGCTGCATAAGGTTTCTCGGAAGCGTCACTAAAACCATGTATTTCCAGATTTTTGCTCTTGCCGTGTACCTGGATCCACCGAGGAATGCAGGTCTGCTCAACAGCTGGAAGATCTTCCCGAAAAGCAAGCCATTCTTGCTTCAGCTCTGGCGTAATGGGTTTGTCCCAGTCCATGCCTCGTGACCAAAGTTCCTGCATCATCAGCTTCGCCTTCACAATACACGGTGAAATCCACCCGAGTGGATCAAAAAGCCTGGCAATCGTCAAAAGCATTGTGCGTTTGGTGACTTCCGCCTTTCCCAACTCGACGTTCTGGAACGAGAATGAGTCGCTTAACGGTTGCCACTTAATGCCGAGGGTTTTGACGTGTGTGTTGGCGGAGTCAAGTGGCAATGAAAAGTCGACTTCGAAGTCTGACGGTGGAAGATGTTGCAGAAGATCAAAAGAATTACTGGTCCACTTTCGTAAGTTAAAACCTGCTGATGATAATATTGATCTTAACTCTTCTCTCTTTTCCAGGGCTTCTTCAACTGTATCCGCTCCGGTGATAACGTCATCCACGTACGTGTCCTCACGCAAAACAATGGCAGCCTTGGGAAAATTTGCTTCTTCGTCGTTCGCCAGCTTGTGAAGCGTCCGAATCGCCAAATATGGAGCAGATGCAGTACCAAAGGTAACGGTGTCCAGTCGGTAAAGCTTCACAGGCTGCTGTGGATCATCTCTCCAGTATATCAGCTGATAGTAAGCATCCTGTTTGTCCACGAAGATCTGCCGATACATTTTTTCCATATCAGCCGTAAACGTATATTGATGCTTTCTCCAACGCTGAATGATATTTAAAACATCGTTTTGTATTTTAGGACCTACTAGCAGATGATCGTTCTGCGAAGTACCATCGGAAGTTTTGGCAGCAACATAGAAGACAACTCGCAACTTGGTAGTCGAACACGCTTGCTTGAATACAGCATGGTGCGGAACAGCATAATGGTAAGGAGTTGAATGTATTGTTTTGTCCTCATCTTCAAGTAGCTTCATGTGATATAGTTGAACATGCTCCTTTATACATTTCGTGTAGTCTTCTCTCAATGTGGGGTTGTGCAGAAACCTTCTCTCCAACTGATAGAACCTCCTTAAAGCTCCGTCCAAAGATGTTCCCATTGCCGGGTAACGCATCTCCTTAAAGGGCAGCCTGACCTGGTACCTTCCATCGGGCATCCGTTTGGTGTTTTCCACAAAATGTTCTTCGCATATTCGATCTTCTTGGGCCTCAAAATTCTGGAATGGCGATTCCTCAATTTACCAAAATCTTTGCATTTGACAGTCCAGATCAAAAACTTGCATAAAGCTTCGAACAGGTGTCGGTTCCAATCGGAGTTTGCCCATAAGGATCCATCCAAGCAAAGTGTTTTGGGCTATTGGTGACAGGGTTTCATCAATTCGGATGATTTCTGGCAGGATGATTTCCGAATAGACGTCACTTCCCAGAAGTATATCCACAGTGGCGGTTTTGAAGAAGCAAGGATCAGCCAATCGTAGACCAATTGATGTGATCCCACTTCCTAATTGTCAGTTCTTTGGCCGGAAGAAGCCCAGTCAGTGATTTAAAAACGTAGGCTCGTGTCTTAGTCACGAAGTTCGAGTGGTTTGACCCGAATGTTATGTCAACTGAACTATGACATGTACCACTGCTGACCTTCCCCAGCCCTGACACATTCAAAAAAAAAAACGATGACGTTTGAGTTGTAACGCTTGAACGGCATCCTCAGTAATAAAAGTGGCTTCTGAGCCCGAATCAATTAAGGCACGAAGATTCATAAAAACTCCACTTGAGTCCCTTACCTTGATTACAGCAGTAGCTAAAAGGACCTGAGTATTTTCATACTGTATAGAGTGACAGGATCTAAATGCGGTTGATGTTGTCGGCTGCTCAGTCCCGGTTGGTTGAAAATTCGATGCAGAGGGGTTAAGGGGGTGGTTAATTGTACTAATTTGATATGAGTTTGTGTGGGTATTTGCGTATGGGGTTTGATTAATGGACTGTATTCTATTGCTATTGTGTGGTGTATGGTTTGAGTCAGAGATTTGATATTGTGTAGAGTTTGGTATATTGCAGGGATTAGTGTGCTGTGTAGGGTATGAGTGTGAGTGTGAGTGTGAAATGGGGTGCTGATTGATTGGATTATTGCTGAAATGGAATAACGATTTGTTTTTTTTGCTGGCAATAATAGCAACGCATTTGGCTAGGGCATTGGTGGGTGGAATGGCTATAAGCCAGACTGTTTTCGCAGACGCTAATTTTTTTACGATGTTGTACCGCTCCGAGATGTCCATTTTCAAAAATTTATTGCATTTCCGCAGTGAATTTTGGCCTTTGTTGCACACTTTACAACTAAATTGCTCCTTTTGACGATTTTTTACGTGAAACGCAACTTTTGATGTGGCATTCTTACTCGATAGTTTCGGCGTCTGCTGCTCCAAGACCTCCAGTGTCCGAAATCTGGTTTCCAAGAAATCCAAAAAGTCGGTGAATGTCGGCAACTCCTTGCTTGAACCCAGTTTCTCCTCCCATAATTGTTGTGTTGAACCTGGAACTTTTTGCAACAAAATATAAATCAATATTGAATCCCAGTGCTGCACAGGGAGACCTAAGTTTCTAAGGGAATGACGACACTCGGTGGAAATATCCAGCAAATTCTTTAAGCCCAACGCTCTTTCATTATGCAAGACTGCCTGACGCATTAACTAATACGCGCTTATGATCATAGCGTGATGTTAACATTGTCCACGCCATCTCATAGTTCCCCTTTTCGATTGTTAAATGTTGAAGTAAACGATCAGCTTCAACTGTCAGACAAGATTTGAGATGGTGAAATTTCTCAATTCCAGTCAACGATTCATTATTGTGAACTAGCGAACAAAACGTGTTGTAAAAAGATCTCCAATTTTCGTAGCTTCCAGCGAATGTTGGCAAAGCGATGTTCTGCAACCGGAATTCGGAACGTGAAGATGTAGTGCAGACTGGTTTCTTGTCCACATCCTTCTTGTCCAACTCGTCCAGCAGCTCCGTTTTGTACTCCATGTACATTTCTCTGGCCAGCTCATAGCGCTTGTCGATCTCTTGCACCTCCTCTTCATCGTCCATCGCATCAGCAAACTCTTCACAACGCGTGGAAATCATTTTAAACTCTTCGTCCAACAAAGTTAAACGCGTAGAAACAAAATTTTTTATACTTCGTGTCTTAGGGCAGCTTCTTTTTTGGCTTTGAAACTATTCCCTTTCCCTTTCCATTTGTTGTATTGCCTTTTTGATTGCCTTTGAACTAATTTTTCGTTTGTTCTTTTATATATTTTCAGGTATATAGAGTAAGTATATAAAGTAAGTAGTGGTACTTACGGTTTTTCCAGACAAAGAACCTCCGCCGGCAAATTAATTCCAATTGATGAGAAGACTTCTTCAGGAATTTCAGCACTCAACACTCAAAAAAAGGCTCGATAGGACCAAATGTTTTCCGCAATCCTTCGCTGATTATCTGAATTTATTTTACTCACTTTATTGTCAATCTAAAATCTCTTGTAAAACTCAACCAAATTAAAACACTTCCTTTTGTACGTATGAAAAATATATTGTGTCGTTCAAAGGGTAGAAACGTCATAAAGTCACAAAACAAAACTGTCATAATATGATTGTAAGGTTAATGCACATTTACATCGGCAATAATTTAAGTAAATGAACAGTTTAGATTTATTAACAATAATAAATTCACTTCAACACCTTATAAATGTAGGTATATAAATAATTGTGTTTTCCAATTTATTCTTATTTCAACATTTTGTATACTATTGTTACAGAAAGTACATATTTCATTTTTTTACAGATTTAATTTTCAAAAAGTTTCGTTTTGCCCCTTATGAGGTAGAACAAGCAAATTAATCAATTTATTCAAACCTTTGTTTTTATATGTTTTATCTTGCCAAAATTATGCCAACACTGTAAAACATCTCAACCACCATTATTATTTTAAATTAATAATTTCTTTTGAATAAACAAAACTAGCCGCCAGTGCGAATTAAGAACTCCGATGTCAAATTCCTTATGAAAAGAAAATGAAATTTTCCGCAATTTTGTTAAATATCTAATAAAGAGAGAAATAGAGCAAAATTAAGCGAAATAAAGAAACCGGTTACATACTTACTTAAGGACCTCGGCCACAAGCACGATCTTTGGCTAACTGCCTCCAGTTGCGCACTCCAAGTTGGTTAAGGTCCCCTTCCACTTGCGCGCGCCACCTAAGGCGAGGTCTTCCTCTACTGCGTTGTCCCCCCGGGTTAAAATCGTAGACTCTTCGGGTAGGAGCGTGGGTGTCCATTTACTCTACTTGTCCTAGCCATCTTGGTCGACCGATACGTACTTTTTTGACCAGGTCGATGTCGCCGAACAGCTCGAAGAGTTTGCTGTAGCCAAGAAGACCAAGAAGATCTTCATCGGCTTTTGCTAATGTCCACGCTTCTGCGCCGTAGAGCAGGACTGGGATGATGAGGGTCTTATATAGAGTCTCCTTACTTTTTCTTGATAAGGCCTTACTAATCAATTGCCGTCTTAGGCCAAATAAACAGCGGTTGCCAAATGTAATTCTTCGTTTGATTTCTGCTGTGGTGCCATTATCAGAAGTAATAGCGGAACCGAGGTAGACAAAGTCCCTAACTTCCTCAAAATTATAGCTGTCTATCGTGACGTTCGATTCGCCGATGTTGTGTGTACCTTCTTGTTGACAGCATATATTTTGTTTTGCCCTCATTCACCACTAACGCAATTTTTGCCGCTTCAGTGCTAATACTTGCAAACGCACCATTGACAGCTCTCTGTGTTCTACCAAATAATGTCAATGTCGTCAGCATATGCAAGTAGTTGCACAGAATTTTGGAAAATTGTGCCTCTAGTGTTGGCTTGCTAGTTTCGCACAATTTTCTCAATGATGTCGAAGAAGTCGCATGACAGCACATCACCTTGCCTAAATCCTTTTTTGACATCAAAGGTATCGGTGATATTGTTTCCGACCTTTATGGAGCAGCGTGCGTTCTCCATCGTCATTCTGCACAATCTGAAAAATTTGGCAGGGATGCCTGTATAGCTCGTCTCTATAGATGCTGTCAAATGCGGCCTTTAAATCGATAAAAAGATGGCGGGTATCGATTTGGACTTCTTGTGTCGTCTTCGCCGTTTAACAGTCTGCAGAAATGGTTTTTCCATGTCCTCAGCACCGACTGTGACTCTACTATAAGATTTTCTTGTTCGCCTCTACAGGTCTCTATTCGGGTCTTGTTTCCGTGACAAACTTTGGTAAAACTTCCGAACATTGTTCCTCTCTATTTCGATCTCGATCGCGCGCTTCTCATGCTCTCTCTTTTTCTCCGGAGAAGCTGATGTTCTTCCATCCTCTTTTGCTCATAGAGCTGACGAGCTGATCTCGTCCTTCTATGCAGTGCCGCTTCGTATGCGCTTTGTTTTGCTGCATGCGCTTGCCGGCACTCCTCGTCGAACCAGGGGTTTCGTGGTGGTGTCGAGCACATCAGTTGCGGCGCTTCTGATGGCTTCTTGGCATCAATGCCACTGGTCTTCGCCACTTGATACTGGCAGCATAGGACTTCTCGAGAGGTTGAGGGATACGCCATCGGCAAAGAAACGGGTAAACATTTGTAAATTATAGTTGAAAAAAGGAAATTAGAAATAAGTGAGGTAGAAAGTAGATTTCTTAAAAACGCAATGAAACTAGCTATGTGTATTTTGTATAAAAATTGTCAACTGTTCTGCGGGGGGCACGTTATTAAGATAATGTTAACGATTTCAATAAAATTGTGCACAGAATTTGTTGTAGGTATCATGATCACTTTAAAAGAGATAGAAACGTTCCAAACGTTATCGCATTTTTTGAGTTTGCCTGATCAAAATCCTGCGTAGGGCTCGATGATATAGTTTTTAGTCCGAAAGGTAATAATTATAAAGTTATAGATAAGCTTAACACGTCCGTTTAAGTACCATTACTTAAGAATAAGTACACTGTTAGCTTTAAGCTAGGGTTAATTGTTTTGTCCAAAACGTAAGTTGATTATGTATATAATACATAATAAAAAATTAATTTAGCTATTAGTCAAAAAAAGGCTTACTCCTATAAGAAAATTCGAATACTAGATAAAAGAAGTATTATAAAGCTGGTGAGGTTCCTACCAGGTCATTGTGGCATTGTGGCAGGTATCATTTTAACAAAATTAACCTGAAGAATGTAGGTTCTTTCTGGAGGAGGATAAATCCTCTGAATAGATTCTCTGTGGTTGCCCGGCACTACATTGGTCAAGAAGACGTATCTTCCACAAAGAAATAAGTTCGACAACAGAGTTGACTCTGCTACCAAGGATGTGCTGAAACAATAAACCATTCAGAATATATCTATTCTTATTTCAGGTCGCAGTGCCCGAAATTTGGGCAAGGTTATTATAATAAAATACTGAACATATTTAACCAAATTTTACTAACCATATTTACAGTAACTCATTAGCGGCCACCAAACGCCCATAAGCGCAAGGCCAAATTGATATCATAAACCCCTCCCATGTGCACAGCACCTAAGTGTAAATACCAAGTGAATTGACCCTGAACGTTGCGAACTATTGCAAGCGAATGTGGATACATTTCTTGCGTAGGAAAGTCGTATTTTTGGAACATGTGTGCATATCTACTGAATTCTTTGAAGCATGGTATAAGACGAATTTAGTGTGAAGCTTAAATGTCTAGTCCCTCCCACTCCTAAGCAAAAGGAAATTTAAATGAAAGGGACCACTTATTAAAACTCTACATTAAATTTGTTATTAGTAAGGACCATCGTGTTCGTATTAAGTTCGATTTTCACAGAATTGGTGTAAAGAATTTGACAAATGTTTTCAATTAGAACGACTTGAACGCCGATTGAGAAATGGATTGGATATCAACCTTGATGTGAAGTTCGTTAGATTTTTTTTTGACAAATAATGACAAAGTAGGTATTCATTTATATACAAAAAAGCGTTGGTAGCTTGCGTCGTAAGAGAAGGTTGGAATTGATAATACACTATCACATCTGTGCCGTGATTCAAGCCAGCAGCTATCACGAGGCTCATTATTTAGTGCAGATGTTAGTTAATCTAAATATACAAACATACGTAGTCAATATGTATATAGGAAAAGCAAATAAAATATGTATAATGTTCCTAAACCATACTAACACAAGCACAAATAAAACAGACAATTTAAGCCACTAAGGCATTCTGACGCAAACTATTTCCAAGCAATTAATTTACTAATATTCAAGTGAATTACATGATCGATTAAATTATAAATCGTACTCATGCAATTAATAAGCTCATTCCTTCCATAATTCGTTCTAGGATGCGGGCTAAATAATAACTCAACACTACGTAAGTTATAGGCTCCACACGATGGTTCCGATTCGATTTGAGTGACTGTTGTAGAACGGTGTCCAAACCTGTGAAGCATACTCCAGATCAGGACGGAAAAAGCAATTGGACAATGATAGAGGAACCTAAGGGTCGTTAAATTCTTTCGTTATCATCATAACATTGTACTTATGAACAATAAAATTATTATGCCTTGTGAAGTCCCGCTAATAACAAAATAAATCCCAAAATCCTTAAAACTATCAACATGACAAAGACTATGCTGAGATAAAAAGGTCGAAGGCATACGTTTCATTTTTCATATGATGACATATAGTTGGGTTCCGGACTAAGCCGCTATAAATACACCGAATTAATGGTGTATGTTAATGTCGGTTCGAAGTAGATTTCTGTCGCGTTGGTTATATAAAATAATTTTTATTTCTTTTTCAAATTAAACACAACACACAATTTGTTCAAATATATTTCTTTATTAACTTTTATTAAATTCCTCTATGAGGAAGCTTAGGAATATTTACGACCGTAGTCTTACAGCTCCACTTAATAACTAACTTATATAATACAAAACGAACTAACTTATATACTACAACTAGCATTACCACTAACATGAAGACATGAACGCTGATCCGTTAATCCGCTGCTTGGCTGGAATTTCTTGCTGTAGCTTAACGGGTGTTTGCTATGCTATGCTTGGTGATGCTGCGGCCACACTTACTGTTCTGATAGTGCAGCTTCTACCGTTTGCAGCATTACCACTAACATTGAGATAACGCTGATCCGTTAATCTGCTGCTGGCTGGAATTTCTTGCTGTAGCTTAGCGGGTCATTTGTGCCTTGGAAAGCGTTTGGTGGTTGTTATGCTATGCTTGGTGATGCTGCGGCCGCACTAACTGTTTTGATAGTGCAGCTTCTACCGTTTGCATATTGACAGCTATGAAACCGTGTGCCTAGTGACTTTCCGTACGCCGAAGCATTTTTATTACATGTATTTGATGTGACCATAACTACTCCCCTCGTTAAGTGAAGTCGTCCTCGGCTTCATTTTATTGTATTGCTGTAGCGTTTGCTTAGAAATTAATTCCCTGCCTTGCTATGTTTCCCTTCTGTTCTATATTACTATATTAAACATAAATACAAATAAATAATACAATTCATTTAACAGCAAGAAAGTTATTATGTTCAACTTAAATTTCGTGAATTACAATTTTGATAATTTAGTACTATTACAAATTTCGCTTTGGAAACCAATCTCTACCTCTTGATCCAAACTAATTGATTTATGATACGAATACTTTTTAAAGTTGCTAAGTAAATAATATTAACTTGATAATAATAAAGTAGTTTGATTTGAGATGAATTACAGGTTTTCGTTTCACTAATTTTCGTCAGTCGTTTGTCTGTTTTAATTTAACAAATTATAGGCAACTCCATACGTTAGTAATATTATCTAAGATTGTTTTTATGTACCTTTCTATTGTTTATAAGAACCGTGGTCCCTAGGTCCTTTTGAACTATTTGTTCTATAAAAAGCTTCCTGAATTTATTTCCAATTCGCTTGTTTGTGCGAACAAACACTTTTTCACCCGCTGTGTAAGTTCGAGTTTGTCTATTCTTATTGTGATAATTCAGATCCCTCTTCTGGTTGTCGGTTATCTTTTCCCTAATCTCATTCTCTAAAACAGTCGGGATTGAGTGGATAACATCAATTGGCCTATATTTTGTCACTGAATGAATCGTCCTGTTGTACTTGGCTGTGGCAAGTAAAAGGAGTTCAGCAATTACAAACAACAACAAAAAATATTCACTATGTAACTCTTAATTTAAAATTTTCAAATAGGTATACATAAAAACCATCTATCCTAATACAATGAAGGCCAACAAAAGACCTATTAAATCAATAAAAACTTAATATTATTTTATTCAAGAGGATTGAGAGAGAGAAGATAAAGAAAGAAGAAAAAAAAAACAAAATGGAGAGGATAAAAAAAAAAATCTATAACTAATTATACTTGCTTACTTTACTAATAATTACTAATAATAATATAAATTCAAAGATTATTTAACTTATATTAATTAACTAAATCTTGTTTCAAAACTTCCCTTCAATTAAAGTTGTACCGCAAATGTACTACTGCTTCGTAGATATAATGTATATACATACATACGGCGTATAGGTGATCAGCAACGTCTCGTATCACTTTCTGATTTCAGTTCAGTTAAATTTTTCTTTGTTAGTTTTATATTCACAAATTCAATTTCACTTATGTTTATTGTTTATTGTTTTTACACGTTTTTCACCTCGTTGATGGGGTTACTTTTATGTAGTACCGGCCACGAGTTCACACTAATCGTCAACGCGATCTATATCCTTTATATGGATTTTGAAATATTTTAATTCGATAATCGCGTCGTCGTCGTACCAGGTTGGGCGCCAAATAATTTTTATTTCTTTTTCAAATTAAACACAACACACAATTTGTTCAAATATATTTCTTTATTAACTTTTATTAAATTCCTCTATGAGGAAGCTTAGGAATATTTACGACCGTAGTCTTACAGCTCCACTTAATAACTAACTTATATAATACAAAACGAACTAACTTATATACTACAACTAGCATTACCACTAACATGAAGACATGAACGCTGATCCGTTAATCCGCTGCTTGGCTGGAATTTCTTGCTGTAGCTTAACGGGTGTTTGCTATGCTATGCTTGGTGATGCTGCGGCCACACTTACTGTTCTGATAGTGCAGCTTCTACCGTTTGCAGCATTACCACTAACATTGAGATAACGCTGATCCGTTAATCTGCTGCTGGCTGGAATTTCTTGCTGTAGCTTAGCGGGTCATTTGTGCCTTGGAAAGCGTTTGGTGGTTGTTATGCTATGCTTGGTGATGCTGCGGCCGCACTAACTGTTTTGATAGTGCAGCTTCTACCGTTTGCATATTGACAGCTATGAAACCGTGTGCCTAGTGACTTTCCGTACGCCGAAGCATTTTTATTACATGTATTTGATGTGACCATAACTTATATTTTCATATCATCAGCGAATGTTTTGGAGGGGAATAGGTGCTGTATTAGTCCAGAAAGGAACAGAATCCAAGTGCTTCCCGTTATCTGATCCACTCCGACCTATTTCAGACATTTGTATGAATGAAAAAGTGATTCCTTAGTGCGAAAAGTTTAAATAACTGGGATCTATGATCAAAAGCAAAGCAACTTGTAATGGCGACAGCAATCGTTGCATAAGCGTAGGGTGGATGAAGTGGCAGGGAAACTAAGCCATCTTCTGTCCCTAAGCTGAAAAAAAGCTCCCGCCGCTGTTGTGTGCCGGCGCATGGTTAACAATTTTGGACAACGCACAAAATGTATGTTAAGAATATCACTACAGCGTTCCTCAATAAACACCGACCGTCGTAAAAGGCAATTTAAACAAGCTGTCACGCAGGTGTGCATGCAAATCCATGGGTTGACACGACTGGAGATCACCGGTGTTGTAAAAGCAAGATCAAACTAGAAATAATACGAGCACAAACGTGTTAAACTCGTTCAAACTAAAGCGCTATGGAATTGTACGCTAATATAAAACGCACTTCCCCGCCAGGCACTACTTACCATGGTACTTATCCTGGGACGGGCAGAAATGCTCGGGTCAGAGCTATTCGGATTTCGGTGGATAGCAAAGTAATGCTTAGGCTTAGGCGAAACCTAAGGGGCGCGAGTTGGGACGTTAGAAGTATGAGTGGTCGTGCTACGAGCTTCAAGATATGATGATTAGAAGGCGAGTTGATATCTTATGTCTTCAAGAAACGAAATGGCGAAACACTGGTAATCGGACACGTTTCTTGGACGTTAGGCCAAAAGCTTTCAAGCTGTTCTACTTAGGAACGGAATCGGTATCATACTTGCGGCAGAGCTACTTGGCAGCGTCTTGGCCATTTTAAAGTCCAGTATGATCGTTTGATACCTCTCAAACTGCTGATGGTGTGGAATGTTGTCAGTGCATATGCTTCCCAAGTTGGATGCGAGCAGAGAGAAAAAGATGCATTCTGGCTAGAATTTCACAACCTCATCAAGAACATCCCTAAAGAAGAACTTTCGTTTGTTGGCGGGGATTTGAACGGACATGTCGGGAAGAAGACTATGAAGACTGCCATGGAGGACTGGGATACAGCACCAGTAACTTTCCGGGTGAAGATATCCTAAGCATGTGCAAGTCATACGGTCATATACAGCAGCGGCGGAAATGAAATCCAGATTGATTGATGAAGCCTTGGGTTAAAAATTATAAAGTGATCCTAGCAGCACCACCTCCTCCAGACAGACATTTTTATAACGGCGGGGACGAACAGAACTTAATAACAAAAGTGTCTGCGAAAACCAAATGTTACAATCTGGGCAAAGAGAAAGGCGAAGTGCGCTCAATTTCAAGCAAAGTATGTGGAGGTCCTGTATCGGGAGTTAGAAGAAATTTCTTCATCTGCTCATAGAAACCCTATATATATATATACACGAACTCCGACAAAACAGCTTGAACAGTGGCACATCGATTTTCAAAATAGCCGCTTATAAAAGCAGAAATGCACATTAAGTCCGTTCGCCAAAGCTCATGACTAACGATTAAAGGCTGCTTCTTGTGGATGACGAAAAAATACTACACAGGTGTACAACAGTATTGTGAAGGACTACCAAACGAACAATTTTTTCGGATATACTTTAACAATGAAGCAGTACTTGGCATTACTATCGAAGGCGTCCGAATAACGAAAAGCAGTTGCCAGGATGGGATACCCTATGAGATCTGGAAAAAGATGGAAGACATCGGGTGCAAAAGGCTCGCGATTCTCATCTCCAAACTGAAGAGAGACTAAGACTATTCAAATGCCTAACCAGTGGAAAGAAAGTTATCTTCTTCTTTTGTTCAAAGAAAGGTTTGAAGGAAAAGTGACGGGTCCCAAAGTACATCAGTTATTCTTTGCTGACGATGGAGCCACCATTAGCGAGGATCAAACGTCCCTGCAATGAGCACTTGATGTATGGGTGAAAGTTTTTCAGCGAGTGGGTATCGTATTAGTCCGAACGAAATAGAATACATGTTCTGCCAGATCCCTTATCCACTCCTACTTATTTCAGACATTTTTATGAATGGAAAAGTGATCAATAGCGAAGCAAGCTGTGATGAGATTAAGCATCGCGTAAGCGTAGGGTGAATGAAGTGGCGGGAAAATTCGGCCATCATCTTTGATCGAAAAATGCCCCCTAAGCTGAAAGGAAGTCACTACACCACAGTTGTGTGCCCGGCGCTTACATACGGATCACAATATTGGCCAGGGTACAAAAAGTATGAGGGCAAATTATCCACAGCAGAAGTAACAAAGAGTTATCGAATAAGAAGTTCCAAGATCTGAGGAAGCCTTTACGACAAAGAACTAATCTCGAAAAAATGGAGCGCGACCGGCTCCGTTGGCATGTTCAAAGGAGAGATCCTACGAACCCTGTCAAAAAGTCAATATCAATCAACGTTTTCATACAAATGCAAAAGAGAGGCATGCCTGGATCACACAAATGCAACATCGCCAGCATTTGATTTTCCTCAGTGACGAAGTGATTCAAAATCGGGAGCCCTGTCGTTATTTTTTTTTGGCGGACCAGTAGGGATGTAGTTAAGCTATGATCGTCTTAATCCTGACCATAGCCTTATCGCCATTAAAGAAAGAAGAAGTTCCACACAATCCCGAAAAAGAGTATATGGCCTTTGAAAAAATTGGGAGGGTTGTGGAAACCTGTCACAGACAATCCGGCGACCACACGAGCGGACCTGTAGAGATACTTTCAAACGGGAGAATTATGATCCCTATAGTCCAGATCATAACCGCATTGCTAAAGAAGCAGAAGAAGAAGGGGTTTAACCAATTATGGGTTTAAATCGTCTCCACTTTCATTACTGCTTACACATGAACCCACTTTCGCGTGCCGCCATCTTCTTCCTCTTATTTAATTTCGCATCACTTTCCAGTCACTTTAAATTCATCCCAAGCCGTTGCTGTTTTTAATTCGCCCATTTACTTTATTTAATTGAAATCATCATTAAGTCGAACAGCACATCCTATATGGCCCCTATGTATGTTCGCCTGTAGAAAAAAAACAATTTCTGTCTAAACACCCAAAGAGGAACTGCCAACAACATAATTTATCACACATTTACCCAGAGTCATATAGAACAACCTCCTAACATAGACCATAACTCAAAACTTAATGAGATGTGACTTTGCGCAATTTCCCACAACAGAACCTTCAAATGCTGTTTCATCTGCTTGGTATCGTCTCGTCTGTGGCACAGCATCGTAACAATTTGCGGTCGTCGACAAGAAAATCCTTGCTCTTATGCTGCACCCGAGTACCGCGGAGCTTACATTTTTTTTCGTTTGTACCAAGCTGTGGTTATGGTTGGGACAAATGTTTGGAAGCGAACCTGCTTTGATCTTCTTCCATCGACAAGGGCTTCTCTTACACACTCACATGTAGTTTTTGGGAATGGGATTGGCGAGAGTTAAAGAGTACATACATATTAACAACTGCAGCTATTTTGGATATTTTCTGATGGTAATGGGTATGCTGATGAGGTCGGTGCAGACAACAGGATGTGAGACACATTTGCATTTATTGTGCCACAAGGACTTGGTAATTTGTTCTTAACCGAACTGGATTAGCATAACTGAGATATGAGTTGTGCGTTTGAAGAGAGGCTTGCAGATTATAGGATATCAAAGGAACTTTATTGTACACAAAGTGAGTACCCTATCTAAATACAGCATGTGCTAATCTAAGTAATCTGGCTGAATTTAAGTCCTGCTGTGCGTCTCTTACGACAGGGTTTGCTTTTGGCCCAAGAAATCATATTTAATAATTAACCACGATGGATCCTCGGTTGCGATTTAAATGCAAAAAAATCAGTTATTTGTGTGGGTAAGGACCTACAGTTTTACATAGAATCAATGCGCAGGTGTCTGGCTGATTGATTTGGACGAAGCTTTTGGTACCGTATGTTTAGAAGATCTCTAACTAAAATTGACCAGGTTCGGTATAAATAAGCCGTTTTTATTTAGGCTTTCTTTCGTGCTCAATGAAAGACAGTCTGTTATCAAAAATGACAATTTTGCAGCGTGACTTTGATAAGATTCAGCGATATTGTGATGACTGATTCTATTTAGGACTCTATTGTCTTGCGTCTTAAGGCATCGAGAAAGAATTACCGCAAGGCATCAGTGTCTATACTATCAAAGAACCTATCAACCACCACCAAGTCTAGTGATTGACAGTAACCTTGACTCATACTATTTTATGGTGTCTTAATTCAAAATGACTGCCTTAGAAAATCGAGTGCCAACTTTTGCCCCAGAGCTTGGGAACAAGGCGTTTCCAAATTAATGTTAAACACTTGGGAAATGATTCTTGCAATTTTTAAGACACAAATGCTCCTATAGTATGGATCTACTTCATGTGTACATTATTTGCCGAGGATGTAAGAAAAGCCTTATTTGGTGTACCCTGATCGATGTTAATACAAACAGCTCCGCTTACACACAAATGATCGACATCGTAAAGCTCAAAAATATACAACGACTTGCATTCCTAGGTATCTTCGGAGCCTTGCAAACCCGCCCACAGCTGCCATAGAACCAAGTACAGCTAAACGAGATAAGTTTAATAATAATAAAAACTCTATTCGAAGCTTGACATGAACGCGGTAAACCGTATTCATAAGAAATAATTCTCCAATAAATGGTACTCCCAAAGATCTCCAATAGAGAAGCATATGGGTTAGCAATAACCAATAGTTGGTGGGTTATTCATTCGAGAATGCAAAGCAGATTACCTAATCTGGTAACATAGCCACCAACATCCATAATTTCGCGAATAGAATATAAATGTCCTTATTTCGCACACCATTGACTCCCAATTAGTCATGCACTGTTTTAATACCATTCAAACACCCGGCTTAAAGAAGAAAGCCAAATTATGGTCCACTTCGGCCCATAAGGGATTTCGAATGAATGAAAAGGCGGAAAAACTGCCCAGAAAGGGCTCAATTTCTATTGAGGTTCTATTCAAAGGTTCCGAACCACCCTCTTAGATCGGCAGCAACCGCAGCTATAAAAAGCTTGGCACATGTGAAATGTATCATTTATAAGGAGAACAACTCAGGTCCTCTAAGTCAGCATGATATAAAAACTTAGGCTCAATTTATCGAAACCCCATTAAATTTAAAAGCGCCATTATAAATGGAAAATCTTTAGTTTTATAGAAATTCAATTTATTTATTCCGCATTAGCCATTTTAATGGATGCTGACTCCATTCACTAATAACGCGTTAAATTTAAAACCACCATTAGCAAAAATATTAAAATCCACATTTTAAATTGATTTTTAGAGCTAATGGAGGTTTACCACAACTGCTGAAAGTGATTGTTTTACAACCTTAATCCTTTGTCGTCGTGTTAAGAAGAAAACTACCTCATACAAAGTGTTCATAACATGGTCATATCATAAATCTATTTGGTGGACTTACGAATGCGGATCTTACAAAATTTGCAACTATTCAATTCAGTGCGCCTTTTTGTGAAACCCCACACCATATTGACCGCATGAAAATAATGAACAAAATTAAAACTAAATAAAATTTATTTTAGTTTAGTTAATGCTGCCAATAGCTTCATGGCATGTTTAGCTAAAACTCCATTAGCCACTTTTTAAAAGGGGAGTCAAAAAATCAGCCCATAGTAATTAGTCTAGTGATCATCAAAGTTTTACGTTAGGTACCACCTTAACAAAATGAGAATAATCGACTCTCGAGAGATAAGAAGACGAAACAGCTGAACAATGTCCAGCCCCCAATGGAAATAGAAGCAAACGCTTCTAAGGAACAACTGAGTTCCAAAGACATAATGAAATGTTTTCTGTAGAGGATTTCATTATGTCTTCGGAACTGCTTTATCTGCTTTAATCGGAAAGAGAGTGATCTACTAAGATATATACCTTCTACCGGAAGCGGTTATACGACACAATAGACGGCCTAGAAGAAAAGACATCACTGCCGGAGCATCTAAAGGATCGATCCTGGGACCTGATCCCGACGATGGCATATTTCTTATGGAGATGCCAGAGGATACCTCCCTGGTAGGATATGCAGACGAAATCGGCGTGGTAATCATGGCTACAGACGCCGATTGCGCGTAAAGGGAGCTGAATCAGGCTATATGATACGAGTGATCTCTTAGATGGAGGCACATGGTCTCAGCCTACAGACGGAAAAAACGGAGATAGTCTTTCTAACGAAGAAGAGAATCTAAATCGTCATCGATTTCCAAATCGGACATGAACTCATCCGAAACAACAAGCAAAGATGCAGGAAATTACCTAGGACTATCGCTTAACACAAAACGACAAAGCTGATCAAAAATCTGGCCGAGTGGAACGCACGTAAGCTCGGTGAAGTAAACTTCTACGTCACCCAGTTTCTCACCGGACATGGTTACTTAAACGCTTTCTTTTACAAAATCGCCAAAACAGATAGCTCAACCCGCCATTACGTTGACTCTCCAGCAGGGGACGCACATCACCCTTGTCGCCTGCAGTTTTTTTCTTTTGTTGAAACCATTTCCGACCAAAAATGATGGAAGAAGACCGAAATAGAAAGAGATCTCAATACGGTGCACAGAGAGATATCTTAGGTGACAGACGACTTAAAAGGCGGTGTACTCTTATGGACATAAAAAACGGATCCACCCTGAAGTAATGCAAAGAGCGGTTTCAGGGTGGTCGCGAGGCCGTAGCGAGAAGAGTTTGGTTCGCAATATTCGGACATACCAAGGGCTGATGTCCTACCACCTAATAATACGTTATGTATTCTCTACTCACAAAAACCGTTTAAGTATGATCCTATACTTTTAGGACACCCTGTATAAGCTTTAGAGTTAAAATATAATGCCTTTGAAGTACATAAGCACCAGAAAAATTCTTTAGTAACTCCTACGAATTTATGGACAATAAAATTAGTGTTTCGGACTGATCTTACCAACTGCGATACCGAATTCGATATCATATAGTTGTAGGACAAACTCATTGATATTCCTAAAGCAATTTGCTAATACATATATCTTTAAAGTTGTAATACAAACTCTCAACCTCAAGCACAGCTATTACT
This sequence comes from Portevinia maculata, assembly GCA_949715645.1. Classification (NCBI taxonomy): domain Eukaryota; kingdom Metazoa; phylum Arthropoda; class Insecta; order Diptera; family Syrphidae; genus Portevinia; species Portevinia maculata. The sequence goes on along the minus strand of OX454528.1, from coordinate 43,012,304 downwards.
TTCTTACTCATGGAAATCATGGAAACGTTTTACAGTCCATCATCATTAAAATTTAACGAACCAAAACCGCAAATAGGAATCCACTGCTATTCTTTGTTCTAATTACTGTCAAACCCGACAGACCAAAGATACCCTAACAAGATAAGACATCCGGATGAATACAGCAATTAACCGTGGAATCCGATAAAGAGACAATGATTTGAATCTTAAGCAGAGTTCGCAGAGCACGTGTAAACAAATAACATAAAATTAATACCTTAAGGTCACCGTCTTCATCCGCATGATACGAGTACCGTTGAAAAATAAACACAAAATTTAATATTTTATTATAAAAGTGTTGGCTATAAAGGGGGCCATTACGGGTCCTTGCCGAGTTTACGATGATAGCATGGTTGCATGTAGAAAGCCCGGAGATTGTCATTCACTAGACTTCTAGGGTTTGAGGTTTGCGTGCTCAAAAGTTTCACTGAACCTCCGATTTTTTTCTTGTGGTGACTTTGAGAGATGATTATGGCAGAAGCGTGGAAAGTAGGGCTAATTATTATTATTGTGTGCTTCTTTACTTCTTCAGAAACAATGAGCGTGAGATTGTTTGATTTATTTTGGACACAAGGGAAATCATTGCGCAGGTATGCCCAATTGAATTCATCAGAAAGGTGTTCATTTCGAAATTCAATTTTATGGCTTTTGTTTTGAATTCACGGACGTGTTATTAAATGGGAATATGACTTTTGGTTCACGTTCCGTTGGTAATTATTTATTCATTTCATTTGAAAGTAATTGCGAAAAGAGTGCGAAGACATTGTGAAGACTAATAGTGAAAAGGCGGTTGAAGCATCAGTGGTGGTGAAACGGAATAAGAATATGTGACTGTGCGGATATGACTAGCTGTGTTCACGTTAATCCTCAGTTCATGGACGATCGGATGTGCTATACGAAGAAACTTTCTCTGCTTCCTAAAACCTTAAGTGGTGACTCCTTCAGATTCCGTCACCGTTAAGTGCCTTTTTTGAAAACATATGCCTTCCTTATTAGGCCTTCCATTCGAATTCTTTCACTACAAAAACTTAGGCCTTCCATTGAAATCGGATCACTACGTGCGTCAGTGTTATTGTGGTTATTTCACATAAAAACGGCGACAAACGATAATATCAGTGGACATCATTCAAAAATCTTATTTAAAAGAATTTGCCTTTGCTTCTCTATAAGATCGCTTATTTTATTCGAACGAAAGCAATGTGTTTCTCGGAACAAAGAAGGCGATTTCAATAACGTCTAAGAAACTGTGATGCAAATGCATTGTGAAATCTGAAGGTCACTTGGTGAGTATTATTTAATTTATTATAGCTTTAAGTGATGACGATGGTGAAGAGGGTCGTGTGTTGGCTACAGATAAATAAGTTGTTCAGGAGAAAGGATCACAATGATATTCTTTAGGTCCGAATCTCACAGACAACAGAGAACAGACAGACAGTACTGACTACTGGAATAACTCCGGAAAGTGTCGCTTCAAACGATGGTTTTTTCGTGGTCGAGGACCAACAATAGAAAGTGGATTTGCTGGGCACTTGTTTCTAGGCTGTATATACGGTGAACAATCCTGTTCGCCGTAAAAATTGAGAATAGGGCTCTGGTGAACCGAACTTGAGAACTGGCGATCTGAGAATAACGGATTCACCGTATTCAATGATGAAAGCCATGCTAATGCAGTTGTCGCCAATGGCCGAGATGCGTCGCACCTGTTCGTGTCGAAAGATGATCTTTTGTGCATCTTCGTGTCACTAAGAATAAAAAGTCGGCGGGGATGGAGGGTGTCCTAAACGTCGTATTGAGACACCTGCCTCTGGAGGCTGTAGATATTTTTGCCACGCTGTTTACCAATGCGCCGAATAATGCACATTATCCGGCGCATTGGAAGGTAGCTGTGGTAAACCTAAACACTATCCCGAAAAAAGGCTAAAGATATAGGACGAACCATGCCAATCTCCGGTCGATTAGTTTTCTTTCAAGACTTTGCTTGAAAAAGTTGTAAATAGAGCCCTGTTGAAATGGGTCGAGGACAATAACGTAATTCCGGACAACCAGTTTGGTTTCAGGACGGGGCATGACACTATTCATACCGCGTCGAAACTGGTTTCCGACATTCAATGGAATAAATGCAAGAACTTATGCTAGGGTGCTTGTCTGGTTGATTTTGAGAAGGCTTTCGATACCGTATGGTTAGATGGACTTCTCTATAGTTGACCAGGCGGGGGATGCACAAACCTTTGCCATATGTAATTTATAATATGCTTATGGGAAAGAAGTTCGTTGTCAAATGTGGCAATGTGACTTCGAGCAGAGTCTTTGAAACTAAACATAGGGACGGGCTACAGTCCGCTTGGGCGAACTGTTGGATACCCTATTCTTATTCCTATCCCTCATAAGTGGGCGTGACAAAAGTCTAAGTATGGTTGAATTGTTAAGAACGCTCTACATATTTTGTTATATAACATTTAAAGGATTTTATCAAAAAAACGCTTCCTAGCTCAAACTCGGGTGTTTCAAAAAAATTGTTTTATTTAATTGTGGGCGTGTCAGTAGGCGGATTTAAAAAAAATTAACACATGAGAATAAGGGGCCCCTAGAGAGTATATATTATAAATTTCAGCTCCCTAGCTCAAACTTTGAATTTAAAAAAAAATAAAAAATAAATTGTGGGCGTCAGTGAGCGGATTTTGAAAATATTTACACATGAGCATAAAGGGCCCATAGAGAGTATATATTATAAATTTCAGCTCCCTAGCTCAAACTTTGGATTTTCAAAAAAATGTTTTATTTATTTGTGGGCGTGTCAGTGGGCGGATTTTGAAATTTTTTTATCCCGAGCAGTTTAAGGAGTCATAGATCATATATGACAAATTTCAGCTTTCTAGCTCAAAATTCTACTTTTCCCAAAATTTTGTTTTTTTTGAGTTTGTGGGCGTGTCTGTGGCGGATTTCAAAAAAATTCGTAAACTTGATTATTTCGGGACCCTAGAGAGTATATGGTTAAAATTTCAGCTCTCTAGGTCCAGTTTAAAGGCCTAATTTTTGCCGACAGACGGACGGACTAACGGACGGACATGGCTAGATCGACATTACTATCGATGCTGATCATAAATATAGTAACTTTTAGGGGTCTACGGCCTTCGCGGGGTCAGTCATGTTGCCGTGTGTACCATCATTGCATTCGATGGTACCGGTGCGAAGGCTTACGGCGCAGGTTCAACAGGCTATGCTGTCTAAGGGCCACCCATGACAGACAGGCTGCTGACAAGCGTCAACCAAGTACTGACCCGGACTCTACGTCCCCTCTCCTCTTTTTCTTTTCAAGGCGCAAGTTAAGTACGTGTACGTGCTACTATGTGACCTTCACAGGATGAAACGTCCCTCCCCTTTCCCTTCCTTTATCACCTGGGCTGGACTAAGGTGTAATACGACCCGTGCCGAGAGTCAACCTGGCTGAGGGCCCAGTCATCAAATAGCTCAGTCGCCCACGGATTATCCGGATACCTGGCGCCCTCCGGATTAACTAGCCTTATCTGCACAATGCGGATCTCTGTGCAGATGGACCTCTTTTCTCCGCTACTCGTGGGATCTATCATGAACAAAAATAAAACAAAACAAACAAAAACAAAAAAATTTACGGCCTTTTCTCCTTCTGTACCCAACGGTAGCACGGCGACCTTGCTGTCTACCGGCAAAGCTCACCTGGCACCAATTAGTGCTGGGACTGTGGATACACATGGTCCCCTCCCTTCCAACACCAAGCGTCCCCGTATCAACAGATCCAAGGCTTCTTACAAGCAAAGACGCAATGCCATCCGGATCCAGCAGATGTGTGGCACCATCGCGGAGAGGGATAGGACGCCTGCACAAATAGCCAAACTAGATTGGGCGCAGCAGATCCTTAAGTCCTGCGACCCGTCGATAAAACGCCAGAGGTCAGTGGAAGGAACCAGCTCGGTTCCCAAGAGGCAGAGAGTGCACAACACCGGCATCTCTCCCACCATCACACCTCTCAGGTCTTTCAGCGACATCTTGAAAGACAAGATTGTAGTCGCAGTCATCGATCGCAACGACATTGACGGGTCCATCAACCAGGAGAAGTGGGATATGATTAAGAGAGCGCTTTCGCGCTCCTTCTCCACCTTCATAAGGAATCATCCCGGACCTCTTCCGCTTACGCATGAAGGCGGGTGGCATCAAGGTCACATCAAACTGGTCGCGTGTGATGACCAAAGATCGGCCGGTCTCTACAAGCTTGCAATAAGCAGGCTTGGAGAGGTGTGGCCTGGCGCAAAGCTCGAGGTTGTTGCGAGGGAAGACATCCCCTGCCGACCAAGATCTCGCATCTGGATCACTGCGGATCCATCCACCGCTGAGGGCATCGTGGAAGTCCTGCAATTGAGCAACCCTTCACTTCCGACCCACAACTGGGAGGTTGCCAAACTGGAAGAGCTGAAGGGCGATTACAGATGTGTCGTGGTTGTAATCAAGCAAGAAACCTTGGCTCCTCTGGCCAAGAACGACTATATGATTAGATTCGCATGGGACGATGTCAAAATGCGGGTCTATAAAAAGGACGAAATGGATGCGGGTAAACTACCCCCTCCTCCTCCTCCTCCCTCTGACTCTATGCTCGCAGTCTCAGATCCTGGTGCTTCAATCTCCTTCCCCTCGCTGGAGGATGATGAACCCTCTTTACCCAAAAAATCACCATCCACTTCCGACGTCCTGTCAGATATGGAGACTGATTCTCTAGACAAGGTTCTTCTGAGTGAAGACGAGCTTCTCAGCTCATCCTCGGAATTGGAAGGCCTGAACAACACCGTGGTGGAGGTATCTCTGCCTGATTGTAGCGAAAATGCTGCAGTTAGTACAGATTAACCTCCAACACTCCATTAAGGCTTCGGCCGCACTCATTCTTCGTCTAGCCAAAGGCGCAGAAGACATCGTCTTGATCCAAGAACCCTCGATTGTACACAACCAGATTCGAGGGCTCAGGACTCCCGGATACTACCCACTGTATGTGACTGATAAAGGTAAACCCAGATCGTGCATACTAGTGAAAAGTAACATTAATGCTTATTTACTCCCTAATTTCAGCGATCGAGATATGACTGTGGCAAGACTGGAGACTGCAGGCAGATCATTCTGGTTGGCATCAGCTTATCTCGCCCACGATCACGTGGGGCCTGTCCCTGCTGATAACCTAGAGAGGCTGGTCGATGAAGCAAGGAGGTAGAAAGCTGAACTCATAATCGGTTGTGATGCTAACGCTCATCACACCGTATGGGGTAGCTCAGATATTAACAACAGAGGTGAGTCACTTTTTGAATATCTTTTAAGTACTAACCTCATTGTCTGTAACCTAGGTAATGAACCCATATTCATTACCAAAAACCGACAAGAAGTCCTTGATATTACTCTTGTCTCCGATACCATCAACGACATGATAACGGGTTGGAAAGAATCGGCTGATCATTCGTTCTCTGATCATCGATATCTTTTATTCAACCTTAACGTTGATCCTCCATGCCAACCTTCCTTCCGCAATCCTCGGAAAACCAAATGGCCATTATATAGAGAAACTCTATTCAAACGTGTTAACTCTGAACTCTTAAGTCCCCCCACCTGTAACTGCAACGAGCTCGACAATAAAGTCGATGAGCTTACTCTGGCCTTTAACGAAGCAATGTCTGCATCGTGTCCCCTCGTACAACCTAGGGGGAAAAAGAAGCCTCAGTGGTGGTCCACTGAGCTGGGACCACTTTGAAAGGAGTGCAGGAGACTCTTCAATCTTGCTAAAACCTCAAAAGCTATAAACGATTGGGACTCCTACAAGGAATCCCTCAAATTATACAAAAAAGAATTAAGGAAAGCCAAAAGAACGTCATGGAGACTCTTCTGTGGAAAAATAGAAGAATCCTCTGAGGCATCTAGGCTAAGAAAAATCCTTGCTTAAAATCCTACTATGCCTAGCTGCCTTAAGAAGGCAGACGGCTCTTGGACGACATCTAGCGAAGAATCGCTCAATCTGCTACTTGATACTCACTTTCCAGGTAGCTCCAATATTACCGGCAATTATAGCCTTAACAGGTCACATGCACAGGTAACTTACTCTCACGGTCTGATAACTAGGGACAAGCTGACTTGGGCGCTACAAAGCTTCAAACCCTTCAAGTCTGCAGGACCAGAAGGCATAATACCTGCCGAATTACAAATGTCAGCGGATATCATCCGCTGGCAAAATATTCCCATGTCAGTCCAAAGGACCTCAGACCTATTAGTCTATCTTCATTCCTCCTCAAAACGCTGGAGCGATTGATTGATATCCACCTCCGTCTGCACATAAACCCGCAATTGCTGTCTACAGCTCAGCATGCGTACTGTAAGGGAAAGTCGGTGGAAACCGCTCTTCATTCCTTAGTACGCACAATCGAATACTCCCTCCATCACAAGGAGTATACCATGGTTGCTTTCCTTGACTTAGAAGGCGCCTTTAACAACGTTAACATATCTGCAATCGCAAACGCACTGGCAGAACTGAATGTGGATAGCTCGCTTGGTGAATTGATCAATCTACTGCTAAATAGTCGGATTATCAATTCAAAACTGGGCGTAACATCTACTAGGAGGTCTGTCAGTCGAGGGACGCCACAAGGCGGTGCTCTTTCTCCCCTTCTCTGGAACTTGGTGGTGAACAAACTACTGATAAACCTGGAAGGGGAGGGCTGCAGAGTGATTGCCTATGCGGATGATGTTGCTATTGCCATCTCTGGGAAATACCTCAACACCATAAAGGAACTCCTGCAAAACGCTCTTAACAAGCTACCGAGATGGGCTAATCGGTGCGGATTGGGCGTTAACCCACACAAAACCGAGCTTGTCCTCTTTTCCAGGAAATATAAAATCCCATATATTGACCCTCCCTCTATTAGCGGTACAAGCTTAACTTTCTCTGACGAAGCAAAATTTTTGGGTCTAATCTTCGATAGGAAGTTAAGCTGGAAACCCAATATACAAGAAAGAGTCAAGAAAGCTACAGTAGCACTTTTCTCTTGTAAAAAAGCCATTGGCAACAAGTGCGGTATATAACCCCGCCTTACACACTGGCTATATACATCGGTGGTAAGACCAATTCATACTACCCCGTAAGTAAGAATTGGTCTTACCACCTTGTCTGGTTGTCTGGTGGACTGCTCTAGAAAAAGCTATAAACCGCGACAAGCTGGGCAAAGTCCAGCGTTCAGCTGGTTTCAAATCATTTGAAATTGCTAATTAGTTTTTTTTTGTGTTCTAAATCACTTCAAAATTATAAATCTTTATGTTGCAAATCATCAAAATTGTTGTAGACCCCCTCGCTGATCCATTCCATTCCTTTAATCTAGTTTTATACTTAGATACTGATGTACAAATTGCATTTATTTATTTTTTTTTTGTTTTATTTTATATAAATATATTTTTTTTTTTTTCATCTTTTCTGTCGACTAATTGTTAAAGACATAACGAATTAATCTTTTAAGCTTAAACCCTAAATCTTGTGATGTAAATAAGTATTTCTTTATTTGTCAATTTTCCTTTTCAATTTAACTTCTATGTAATAATTTCTTTGATATCTATGAAATGTCATTTCCGGCAGACGGCTATTTCTGCCATGCTCGTGTTCTCAAACACAAACTATTATACATATATTTCATGAAATAAAGAATCTATTATTATTATATTATTATTATTATTACTGCTGCATCAGCCCGCTAACTAAACCATATATTTATATACATGCAGTCAAAAGGCAGTGTTGCAATGCATAAAAAAGTACCAGTTACCCACGATGCGCATTTTGTTGACATTTAGGAGTTCAGCCTCTATGATTCAAACATCTATTTCATTCTGTCTTTGCGCATTAACATAAACTTCATTAAAATGCTAAACACCCACAATAGGAGGAGGTATTGTTGTAACGAGTGTGAAAACATTAAAAATTAATTCCCCAACAATAAAATTCTTTTCCAACACATCAGCTTATAAAAAGTTGAAAAACAATTGTTATAAATTAACAAATCAGTGAGCTTCTTATTGTCGTATTAAAAAATTACAAAAAATATATATATTCCTACTCCTAGTCACAAAAGGGTCAGTCAGGAGAGTATGCTGGCGCCCAATGACATTGGGACTTGGATTCACACAATAAATTCCAATTAAAATAAGACATAAAACGATTTTTAATTGCGTTTTCGCTCCACGAATACAAAAAATGAAATCAATTAGTAACAACCAAATGATTTGGGGAAGCATGGTTGACGCTGGCTAATGTTTTCATATTACTATCTCTCGTGGGAGCTAGACATGCATTTTTGTTTCCGTAAATCTAACAATCAAATGAAACATAATAAGGGGGTCCATTTAAAAGGCGACTTAATGGGAAAAATTGACCTTTTGTTCATCATAAAATTTGCACATTTAGCTCGTTGCTGTTCCTAAATGTCATCAAAAACATCAATTGAAAGTTGTCTACAGAGTTGCATCTACTTTTCAAGAGATTCCAATGTCCCAGTTCGAATTTAAAACTTGCTGCAGGGTTCAAATGTGACTGACAAACTTTTGTCTCATCTCAATTAGAAATATCTCCAGTGGCCAAGTCAACTCCGCTTTTAAACTGAAAACAATAGCCCACAACACCTGAGCAGAGCGCCATAGCACTTGTCTCAATCGCAACTCCCAGATGTATCCTGTAAGAAATAACTGCTTTGCGAGTATCATTTTCAGCAAAACATTTTCAACTCAAACAATTCCCAGCACTGACAGAGGTAGGATAACCTACTGCCAATTGTGTCTGGGAGTGATAGTCATGAGTTCAGGTGGAATTGGCAAGGTACCCGTGATACATACTTATAAGAATAGCAAAAAGAAGAAGAAGAGGAAATCGTGCTCTGTAATCGAAACCTGATAAAATGAAAACATGAAAAATGATATTGCCGTTACGGAGGGCACAAATGGAAACCAAATCCACAGGGGAGTTTCATCCTACCAATCTTAACGAACAACGATGATGGTCGAACTGTCAAGCTACATTTTAACTTCCTCTTGTATCCGTTTCGAACGTTGCTGCCCTGTGGTGAGCCCTTCACATTGTCACCCATTGCATAGCATGACCACCTCAACAGTGTGAAAACAATCATTTATGCACAAGTTGTTGGCAGCATTGCCAAGTGGAATCGATTTTCAACCAGAATAGCCTGCTGTATGTATCAGGCCTAAGATATATAGATATTGAAGTGCTAATCAGCTTTGATGAAAGTTTATATAAAATTCACAAAAGTTTGGGCAACGGAAACAAATGTTAGGGACTCGAATTTTCCAACGACATACAAAAAACATTTCTAAAAGGCGTGGACTTGTTTCAAATTCTTTTTTTTTATTAACACCAATGCCTCAAGATTATTTTTTAGTTACAACCGGTTGGCGGATCGGACAAACGAATTAAATTTTACTCGATACAGCACTCAAGAGCATTCTGACGATTGAGTTATCGTACTGGCGTACTGATGAAGAAACTAGAACCAGCCTCATGCTAGATCTCTTAAATAATATATTTATTTAAGTGATGGATGATATTTTTTAGAGATTAGATTAGATTCTTTATTTCATAAAATGATACATAATACAAAATAAACAAATAAGAAAGTATAAGAAAGGTTAGTGACATTCAGTATTTATATACAAAGATAAAATAGTGTAGAATGTCACTTCAATTGGATAAATTATACAAACTAAAATTTGGGTGGGGTGACCCAGTAATAAAAACTAAAAAACTAAAAAAAGTAAAGAAAAAAAAAACATGTTTAAACAGAAAAAATTATAAACAAAAAAGGACATTTTAATAACAACAAATTTGAAAAGAAAAAAATGTAAGCCAAAGTTAAACCATTATATTAGAAGTAAGAGATTCTAAAGCTGCATAGTCAAGACTGAAGAGCCACATTTTAACGCATTTTAAGAACATTCCTGGAATTGCTATTGTTCTGATGGACAGAGGAAGTTCATTAAATAACCGGTAAGACAAAACAGAGAAAAAATTACGATAAGCAGTAGTGCGAAAATTGGGTACAGGTACGTGTTCGAAAGGTTTCCACGAAGATTATAACGAGAAATTAAACGAAAATTAAGATTACCAGACTTCATAAAGAATATTTTTAACACCTTAAAACAATACAAATGACGGACAGGAAGAATTTTTAGGGCACAGAACAAAGGAAAGCTAGAATGCCTACGAGTTTTTCGACAAATGTTCCTTAGAACGTATTTTTGAAGAATCAACAGAGGATGTATTTTATTTCGATATACACCACCCCAACAAGCAATTCCATATTGTAACTTGGAATGAAAGATACCATAATAGATTGTCAGTAAAAGCTTGGTAGAGCAGACATTACACAAATAAAAAAAATGTCGGAGAGTGCACCGGAAATAATTTTTCAATGTGTTAGTGTGATTCACAAAATTCATTCTAGAGTCAAGAGTAAGCCCCAAATATTTAAATTCATTCACTCTTTCAATTAGCAAACATTTATCACTACAGGAAACATTATAACATAAAGAGGGAAACGAAGAGCCGGAATCACAATAGCAACAAGAGAGTTTATATCTAAGGCATTCAGGTGCATGAAAGTACACATTAACATCCAAAGTGTGTACAGAAGATAAGCAGAAGAACATTATCTTTGTTTTTGAGCTTATCACTAATTGATGTTCAGCAAACCAATGTCTCAACAAACTAAGATCCCAATTAATATCAGAAACTAGGTCCAAAGGACTGTTTAAGCCATAAGTGATACCAATGTCATCAGCAAAGGCAGTTGGTTTACCCTTGAAACTAAGAGCAAAGAGTGAGTTAATGTAGATCAAAAACAGAATTGGACCTAAAACTGAGCCTTGAGGAACACCCAGGTTACGTAACAATAATTCGCTCCTTATATCATCCAACTTTACTCTCTGCGATCTATTTGCAAGATATGACGAAAACCAGTAGAGCATGAAACCACGAAATCCAGCTTTCTCCAGTTTTCCCAACAGAAGATTGTGGTTAACCATGTCGAATGCTTTGGTTATATCGATAAAGAAACCAGCCGTACATTTTTTCCTATCAAGGTGTGACATTACAAGGGAACAAAACTGTTGGAGTGCATCTTCCGCTGATTTGCCTTTTAAAAAGCCAAATTGACTTGGATTGAAAAATCTATTTTTGTTTAAAAAAGTCATTATTCTATTTTTCATTAGTTTTTCAAATATTTTGCTAAAGACAGAAAGAAGTGAAATGGGCCTATAGTTACCGATCTCAGTAGCGGAACCCTTTTTGAATAAAGGAATTACATCAGCACATTTAAGACATTCGGGAAAGACACCTTCAAACACACAACGATTTAAGACACATTTTCGGTGACATTAGTGCAGACGCGATAGTCTTTGTGGTATCGATGCATATAAAAGGATCAAGAATTATAGCCGGATCAGCATCAACCACACAAAATATATGAATACTGTTTGCGTAAGAAATGCGAATGTTTCGGCAAGTTCAACTTTTTGAACGTATTGTTTTTTCTATTAAAGTAAAGATGTCGCCAGCAACAAATTCACCAAACTAAAGCTTAAGCCTACATCAACCTAACCTTCCTTTTTCCTGTTTCCCAAATTCTAATTTCTTCTGGAAGAAACCTCCAATCAAGTAACATCGTTAGCATAGGAAAATAAAGTAAGCTGTTCACACGAAACACACCAATCTTTCATTTTACCTATCAACGTACACCACATTATTACTTTGGAGAATTCGCAAGCCAGCATTCCAAGGGAATTAACAAAATTCTCCCACATTTTGGTCCAGACGAGCCGGATACTATTGCGAAATCACCAAGAATTTCGAAGAGGGTATAATTCGCCAAGATCTTACGAGCGATCACAACTCGATGACAACGAAATTGTATCCAACATTATCCTAGCCATCCGAGATAAAAATCAAAGCACATCGCTCTAATATTATCAAAGAGGAGAATTCCTATATTTTTTCTTCTTATTGCATCACACATTTTCAAACGAAAACCTCAATACATTGTGAGTACCAGTTCCAGAAGAGGAACGAAAGGAGCATCATAAATTATATATATGTACATACATATCGCCAAATCAATTCACGTTGCGCTCTGTACAATATATCAAAGAGACCACGTGCCAGCCCTCAACTAGAGACCACGACATCTTAAGCTGAATCATCTCAGAGGCAGAGCGAAAACAAATTACCAGAGTAGCCACCGCTACAATTACCAGAAAACGCTGATAAACAACTCAACGCCTTCACAGCGACAACTTAGAACCCACGGAGAGCAGCGGACGCTGAATTACCATTTACCCGAGTGACACAGGAAGAAGCAGAGCCAGCAGACCTTCAGTCTCATATCAAGGTGCGTGCATGTAACTTTTTATAATCAGTGCGAGTTAAGCTTAGTTTTTATTTTCTTCTATTTTTTTTCATCAATTTATATACATATATATTCCGTTCTTTAAATTTGCGCTTTTCTGTGGGGTGAGTCGTTTTCCTTATATTTCTACCAAATCTATTAAAATCAAACAAATAGAGAAAAATGATTGCTGTAGATGATTTTATCCTTGCTGCCGATCAGATTGTGTTTTTTCAAACGGAGTATAATGAAATTCCTTTAATTGATCAGACCGTGAGTTCGTTAGAAGCTTCAAAAATAGAATTAAATAACTTGTGGGCTGAGGCTAAAAAGTGTTACTCCTTTTGCATGAAATCGGCCGATTCTGCCACACATTCAGAAGATGTAGAGGCGGTCAAGACAAAATATAGATTAACATCTACATCCTATATCAACTGTTTAACACAGATAATTGAGAATACCAAGACACTTCAGATTATTAAAGAAGATGGTTCTACGAATATTCCCATTGTTAATTTTCCTGTCACTCCATGCATTAAAGTTCCGCCGTGTGATACGGAAATATTTTATGGTAACTACCTGGCATGGCCTTCTTTCCGCGACATGTTTAGGGCAGTTTATATTAATCATCCAAAATTATGCTCGGTGCAAAAGCTTTTTCACCTTCGTGCCAAAACAAAAGGAGAAGCTTACAATATAGTTTGCAAGTTTCCCCTCACATCCGATAATTTTCAATTGGCATGGGCTGCTTTAGCCGACCAATATGAAAACAAAAGAATATTGGTCAATAATCAGCTAAAAATGTTGTTTAATTTGCCATTTATTGCAACTGAACAAAGCAAACATATAAAAGATATTCAACGCGAAATTAACGATGCTTTATCCAATCTTAAGACCCATAATATTTCCACAGAATCCTGGGACCCGATTCTTGTTTACTTGTGCTCCAATCGTCTACCAGAAAAAACCCTATCGCTGTGGGAACAGTCCATCGAGAATCCTTCGGATATTCCTTCCTGGAAGGACATGGACTCGTTTCTTACTAACCGATATCGGGTCCTGGAAGCAGTGTCTGATATAAAATATACTTCGAAGACAAATGCTTCCTTTTCAAAAGCAGCTCCAACTCCACAACCTTATAAAGAAAAGGAGAAACAACAACACCATAAAGTTTTTCACACAAAGAACAGCAATTTTCAATGCAACCTCTGCAAAAATTCGCATCCTCTTCGGTTTTGCCCGAAGTTCAAGCAAATGACTGCTGAAGAACGAATATCAACGGTAAGATCGCTCAAATATTGCATGAATTGCTTAGCATCTACTCACTCTGAAAACAATTGTCGAAGTGTCCACACTTGTCTTGAATGTAAGCAGCGACACCATACATTATTGCACAGAAATTGTGTGATGGCTTCCTCGGGCAACCCCTCTTCTTTAGAACCAAAGGAAACAAATCCTCAACCTTCCTCCTCTCAACAATTGCAAACCCAATCTATACAGTCCACTTCGAATCCTGTTCAAGTCCAAACGTACCTTTCCCGCAATAATAGTCGAATCCTCTTAGCAACAGCTTTAGTTGAAGTACACCATTTGGGGGACACATTTACCTTGAGAGCACTTGTTGATCCAGCATCTGAAGTCACATTTATAACTGAAACTGCTCAACGAAGACTAAACCTTCCAGTTAAACACATTCAGGCTTCGATTTCTGGTATGAACGATGTTGTGACGGCAACCTCTTCAAAGATTTGTTCTTTTCTATTAGGTTCCAGAATAGCAGAAGATACTATTGAAGCAAGTGCTATAGTCTTACAACGACTTACAGGAAATCTTCCTTCCTGTGAGATACGTCCTACAGAAATTTCGAAACCTTTTGAATATGATTTGGCAGATCCCTTCTTCTACGAAAGCTCCCGGATAGACCTAGTTATAGGTGCAGATTTATACCCCGCAGTTCTTAGAGAGGGCATTAAACATAATGTTTTGGGTTCACTACTAGCCCAAAACACGTTGTTTGGATGGATTCTTTCAGGTCCTCTTCAAAGGGATAATTTTAATTCATTTTCAACATTTTTGTCCTACTTCAGCGAAGTTTCTCTTGATCAGCAAATTTCTAAGTTCTGGGAAGTGGAAGATTTGCCACAAGCTCGGCCATTAACTGTAGAGGAACAATTTTGCGAGGAACTTTACTCCACTACCACTTCCAGAGATGTAAATGGTCGTTATGTGGTACGTCTTCCATTTAAGGAACCAATTTTACCACTTGGTCGCTCACGAGATATCGCTTTAAGACAATTACACCGCATGGAGGCTGAGCTGTCAAAAAGGCAAGAATTAAAAGTTGAGTATGATCAGGTCCTGCTAGAATACGCAGCACTTAAACACATGGAGGAAGTTGCACCTTCGGAAATTATAACTAATAGTAGCGTTAGTTCCTTTTATCTTCCTCATCACGCGGTCGTTAAGCCTGAAAGCAAAACCACCAGGGTACGAGTAGTTTTTAATGCATCTAATTCGACTACTAATGGAAATAGTCTTAATGACGTGTTACATGCTGGCCCTGTTTTACAAACGGATTTGATGACTCTTATCATAAAGTGGCGTTTTTATCAGTTTGTGTTTAATGCGGATATTACAAAAATGTACCGCCAAATCCTAGTACATCCCGAGCATTCGCCATATCAACGACTATTGTTTCGAAAACCCACCGGTGCAATTCAAGATTATGAACTTCGAACGGTTACCTTTGGCGTTAACTGCGCTCCATATCTCGCTTTAAGAACATTGCGTAAACTGGCAGATGACGTTAGCCAAACGCTTCCGCTTGCTTCTTACATTTTGCGTAATGATTTTTACGTAGATGACGTTCTCTCAGGAGCGCACGATCTCGATACCGCCGTAATTGCTCAAGAACAGCTAATAGAAGCATTAAACTCTGCTGGTTTTTCTTTGCGAAAATGGACTTCAAACTGTTCTCAACTCTTAAGCAGATTTCCTAAATCACATCTCTATGATCAAGATTTTTTAAAACTTGAAGAAAAGAGTGTAACCAAAACACTTGGTATTCAATGGAATGCCAAATCTGATGCTTTTAATTTCTTTATAAAATTTAACGACTTTGACTTTCAAGTAACCAAACGCGCTGTCCTCTCCGTGATAGCTAGATTATTCGATCCAGCAGGATGGTTGGCTCCAATAATCATTACTGCCAAAATAATTATGCAACAGATTTGGAAGGATGGAACGTCTTGGGACCAATCTCTAGAGCCCCTTACGCGTCATAGGTGGACAACTTTTTTTCATCAGTTTTCTGACATAGAATCAATTCGTGTTCCTCGTTGGATTCAGTATACGCCACAGTCAACGTCAATTCAGGTCCACGGATTTTGCGACGCTTCCGAGAGTGCTTATGCTGCTGTTTTGTACTTACGCATACAACATGGCCCAGATACATGGTCTAGTCAGCTTTTATGCGCTAAGAGCAAAGTAGCACCCGTCAAGAAATTATCGTTGCCTCGTTTGGAACTCTGCGGCGCTTTGTTAGTATCCAACTTAGTGAAAAGAATACTTTCGCAACTCAATTGTCCAAATCATGAGCTTGTGCTTTGGACTGACAGTTCAATTGTGTTGTGTTGGTTGGGAAAGCCTGGCGGTACATGGGGAACCTTTGTTGGTAATAGAGTCTCACTTATACAAGCCGACATGCCGAACACCAAATGGAAGCACGTTCGATCTGGAGACAATCCAGCTGACCTGGCAACCAGGGGAATCGTTCCGAGTGAGCTAAAGAAAAATAGCCTCTGGTGGAATGGGCCTCAATGGCTCAGTCAGGATGAAGTATTTTGGCCTACAACGTTATTTACCTGCCCAAATGAGAAGGACCTTGAGAGAAGACCAATTAAGGCAAATCACACTCAAATAATTCCAAACATTGAAGATATTCTCCAACGGTTTTCTTCATATCCTCGGGCATTGCATGTAATTGCTTACATCCTTCGTTTCGTTCACCGCACTCGTCCAAACTTGCAATTGAACTATTTCTACGAGTCTCCTAATTTAACTCAAGATGAGATACTCCGTTCAAAATTACTGGTTATACGACTAACGCAAGCAATGCACTTTCCTACTGACTACTCTTGTCTGTCAAAGGGTGAACCCTTACCAACCAAAAGTGTTTTATTGAACATGAATCCTATCCTTGATTCCAATAACATACTCCGTATTAATGGAAGACTGGTTCACTCATCACTTTCGTACAACGAGCGATATCCCATGATCTTGCCTTACAATGCGCTTATCACATCACTTATCGTACAATTCGTTCATCAAATCTCTCTACATGGTGAAAATCAACTCCTAGTTCGGTTAATTCGATGTGAGTATTGGATACCACGAATAAAGAATCTAGTAAAAAAGCTTATTCGCAACTGCAAAGTCTGCACAGTCCACCGAAAGAAAATTCGAACTCAAATAATGGCTGCGTTGCCACCGGAAAGAGTAGACATTTCCTTGCCATTTACCACTACTGGACTAGATTTCGCAGGACCCTTCACAATTAAAAGTTTTTCCGGGCGCAACTGCCGGCTCTCAAAAGGATATGTCTGTCTGTTTGTATGCTTCGCAACCAAGGCCATTCATTTAGAGGCCACCAGTGACTTAACAAGCGCATCCTTTATAGGAGCACTGGGAAGGTTTATCGCGCGCCGAGGTATGCCAAAAATAATTTTAAGTGATAATGGAACGAATATAGTTGGGGCCAGTAAGGTGGTTGCCAATGACTTTAAGGATTTCCTGAAGTCGCTGCCCTCAGTGGTCGCAGGTCACTACAATGATCATTTTTTGAAATGGAAGATTATCCCTCCTCCTCATATGGGTGGTCTTTGGGAGGCCGGAGTTAAGAGCTTTAAGAGTCATTTTAGAAAAGTGGCAGGTGACCACAAATTTACATTTGAAGAATTTAGTACTCTTTTAGCTAAAATTGAGTCTTGCCTTAACTCCCGGCCGATTTCCCCCGTTTCTGATAACCCTTCTGAAATCCTTCCCTTAACTCCTGGCCACTTTCTTCGAGGTGGACCTATGCTGGCTCCACCAGAACCTGACATTAGTGATTCATCATTAAACTGTATTAATAACTGGAAGAAAATTAAAATTCTTCACCAACAATTCTGTCGCAGGTGGAAAAATGAATATCTACAAGAGCTTCACAAACGTACTAAATGGAAAAGTCCACAAAAGAATATTGAAATCGATGATTTGGTAATAATAAAGGGTGAGAACCTCCCTCCAAACGAATGGCGCATGGGTCGCGTTATAAAGGTGTACCCTGGTAGGGATAACCTAGTTCGCGTTGCGGATATCCGAACTCAACATGGTATAGTGAAGAGACCTACTGTTAAGCTTTGTGTTTTATCAACTTAACTACAAGGTTTTTTCTTTGTTTTATTCAATTTGGATTTCTTGAATTTTCTAATAAATAATGATGTTTAAAATGTAGTTAATTTACAATGAAAAATAATATTATTACGCACTGATTTTGGGAAAGTTATATGCTCGCTTATATGCATTGTTAATTATGTTTTTTTTTGAAATTTTAATGTCGTTTACTATATTTTTTTTTTTTTTTTTTTTAAAAATTGTTAGATTTAAGCAGTTCCCAAATCCATTTTTTTTCCCACAACCGAATGTAGGTTTATCTTTACTTATTATACTTTGTTTTGCATCCAGTATTCATGCAAGGCGGGCGGCAATGTTTGCGTAAGAAATGCGAATGTTTCGGCAAGTTCAACTTTTTGAACGTATTGTTTTTTCTATTAAAGTAAAGATGTCGCCAGCAACAAATTCACCAAACTAAAGCTTAAGCCTACATCAACCTAACCTTCCTTTTTCCTGTTTCCCAAATTCTAATTTCTTCTGGAAGAAACCTCCAATCAAGTAACATCGTTAGCATAGGAAAATAAAGTAAGCTGTTCACACGAAACACACCAATCTTTCATTTTACCTATCAACGTACACCACATTATTACTTTGGAGAATTCGCAAGCCAGCATTCCAAGGGAATTAACAAAATTCTCCCACAAATACTTTCACATTCCTTTTGAAATGCAGGGAATTTGGAATATTTCCAACATTTCTGAGCAAATGCACTTGAATGCAGGCTCACTGTTGGAATACTAACTAATCTCTGACAAACATCGAAGAGTATCAACTGTGAGGAGTAGGTTCTCCAATTTTCCATTCGGATTCAACTTATTGTAGGTTCCTTTCACGTCGCACAAAAAAATGGTTGCAGAAGCTAGCTTTAAGGGCCTGTGTGGGCCATTAATGCTTTATAATTATTTTTTACTTCGAATGTATGATCACTGATCTTTTTTACGGAAGCTGCAGTTTAGAGATCTGCAAAAAAATAATGTCTCAATATGCTGAATTCTTTCACAAGAAATTTCTCAAAACAGCCACCTCGCTCAAGCTAATACAAAACCTCGAAACAAAATCGAATAATAAAATAAGAAAAATATGATATCAAAAAATAAAAACGTAAAGGCCCACGACGAAGGGTAATGGGCATTCGCCCAAACCCCCAAATCTCAGATTGGCTAATTTCAGCTTTGGTTTGTATGCATATAGAAAATGAGAATGACCCAAAAACTGAGCTTTTGCTCAGCAGATAAGACTTGGTTAATGTCAAAACTTGTATTTAAATTTGAACTATGTCTTAGTGCAATTTAAAAATTTGCGAACTTAACGCTAAGCAACATGTATAAAGTAAATTTTCTAATCGTGCTCCCGACCATTGAAGACACATTGTAGCCTACGTCTACTGGTTACACAAACCAAGCGCACCGGCATCCGCAATAGATTGATCTTTGAAATTTGAAAGGGTTATTGGTTTCAAGTTTTAGGGGCTGGAACTCGAGGATTCTATGGCTGGAGCATTATTACACATTCATCCACCGCCTTTCTTGTATATAGAGCATATGATGCTGATAGTACATTCATCATGCATTCGTCCGCTTATACTATGGTTTAAAAACCGCCGCCTTGTAGACCATACGAACCAACAGCCTTAGGTAAGGTTAAGTTAAAAAGTGGTATGGAAGCTCATACAACACAATGCGTCGAAGTGCACTCATTGAGGTCCCTGGAGAACCAATTGATCTAAAAAATCACCTTCTTAACTTATTTCTTCTAGCTGCTCAAAGAAGTCCTTTCAAAGGGATTTTCCTCCGTTTCGTTATAATCCATCACATTACCATTATATACTCTTATAACCTCCTCAGCGAATACGATACCTTCTATACCTTAAGCATAGTGCGACAGCTCTTGACTCCTGAGGAATTAATAGGTGTGTTTTATTGGAAACTCATCTCAAGCTCAGCAACGGAAGTCCCAATAAAATGCTGTGTTTACTTTTATATCCACCTTTAAGCAAAATGTCAAATTTTGAATACATAATGGAATCATATTCCTTCTCAACTATAGGTGGAGTCGCTTCTATTCTTTTGTGCAGAATCTGATATTCAGTGAAGTTAAAATATGCTCAGACGTTCATACATATATTCACATAAGCAAGTCTCGAATTTATTATTCCCTTAAAACTAATCTACTTTTTAATTTCCAAATCAATTTTGAGCGAATGAGTGTTTCCGCAACTTAGCTTACTGTTACTTACTTAACGGGCTCCCGACCCGTGAAAAGTGTCTGTCTGAGAAACTGCAGCTTTCCATCCTCTGCGATCCCGGGCACGCTGCTCCACTTGTCCAGACCAAACGCTCTGGCATTTGCAATAGCTTGGTCTTTAAAACGGAGGTTCGGTCTTCCTTGTATTGTCCATTCGCTCAATGTGGCAAAGCCAATGTAGTCGACACATGATTTACCGTTTTGGACCACATCTACATCTTGGTAGAGCTCATAGAGTTCGCTGTTCCCCTCCATTCGCCCTCCTCACACACAGACCAAATATCCGACGGAGTATTTTTCTTTCAAAAGAACCCAATATTAGCTTCCCTTTTCGTAAATCAGGACTGGCAGGATTACAGTTCGATATAGCATTTTGGCCAAACCGAAGTAGAAGCGGTTTCCCAAATTAATTTTCCATTGGATCTCCACTAAGGTGTCATTTGTGGATTTGATGTTTACTTCAATTTAGGTGAACTCCTTAACAGCCTCGAAGTAATTGCTATCAACAGTGACGTTTTGTCCTAGACGCTGGAAAGATGTTTGTTTATTTGTTGATAGCATGTACTTAGTATTTGCCTCATTTACTTCAAGACCAACCAATTTCGCCTGTTTTTCAATCGCCGAAAAGCCTCTAACACGGCAGACGGCACTTTGGGAATGGCCAATGATGTCCATGTCGTCCGCATACCCCAGTTGTTTAATGGATCTATTACAAATAGTGCCTTCCGTGTTGACACCTGCCCTGTGCACTGTTTTCTCCAGAAGGAGATTGATCAAGTCACGTGATAGCACATCCCCTTGCCGAAATCCGGTGCAGGTTTGCTTCCAAACTGCACATTACACCGCGCCAATTTTGCTCCTGACGATGAATGCTATTTTTTGACATTTTGACATATCTCCACGTTTCAAGGTCAACAGAATCCAAATTCAACGTTTTTATAGAGACGTCTGTCCGTGTGTATGTACGTATGTGCGTATGTACGTATGTGCGTTCGGAATTATCTTTCGCCACGATTATCTCGAGAAACAAAGATGATATTGACATGGAACCGGGTTTATTCGAAGCGTAATTACGTAACTCAGAACTGAACTGTTTTCAGCGAAATCGGTTCAGCCGTTTTTTGTTAGTAAATCAATAACTAAAATAATTTGCCTTTATTTGTACTATTTATTGTCATTTGTCATTTGTCATTGAGCCAATCATTATTACAATGTGCTCGGTTATTTCGTATATATGATCCCACTGGGAAGTTAGTCGTGTGGACCTTGCGGGTGGCATCCAGACCACTTTTTTTTATATTTTAATTGCTGAACATGGAAGGGAGAGTGCTTTCCTGAGGTTCGGTGTCCTTGTTTTCGACATATTTTCGAAGATCCTGTGTTCCGGGCTAATCCAGACGCCCCAGCTCGCTTGACTTTCTTACTTATAAGAAATAATGTTAGGCATTGTCGGGCCAAACGGCCCTAAAGAAACATTCCCGTATGCAAAGCTAAGCTTTTGGCACGAATGGAAGCGGCATAGAAACTTATGCCAATTCCGAATATCATTTTTAAAAAGATTCTCATGTCAGTTTTTGATATTCGATATTTGTCAGACATTCGCAAAAGGTGGAGCTGTGGAAAAACGTTTGGGTGTTAATACGGGGATGCGAACCAGGAACCTCTTGGTTAGCAGTCCAACGCACTAACATTTAATTTTTCAGTTTTAATAAACTTTATTTTACGTCGGGCCATTACTGCGCTCAATACTTGTTGTATCTTTGTTGTTTGTTAATACTTTTAATGTTATACTATATTTATGTCTCTCATGAACTTTGTTTTATTAATATCAATTTGTGGGAAAATGTGTTAAAACCCGTGTGCAATGAAATATCTACTTTTGTGGCGGTAGTGTAGGGGTTAGGGTGTTGGCTTTTAATCCGTGCGGTGCAGGATCAATCCCCATGGGGAGCAATAACATACACCACCCATTGAAAGACAGGAACGAATAACACCTTAAATCTTATAAAGTTGGAAACTCAAAGAAGAAATGAATTTTAAGACTTTCCAAAATAAATGAAAAATTACTAACAGCTATTTTTGAATTGCTTATATATTACTTATAATACTACAGTGATTAACAAACAAGTTCCTTGCAGCTTTCGACTTAGATGTTGTACAGTGATTAGATGAGTAAGTGGCTATGTCATTTATAAGCGAAAATAGTAAGAAAATCCAATGAAAGCCTCTTAATGACCGTACATTTTGCAAAATGTAGATATTGGTAATTATATCAGTCCATAAAAAACGAAGAGAATGAAGAATATTCTCAAGTCTGGCAACACCTTGTAACAGCCATTATAATGAATGACATGGTCATCGCTATTGAATGAATTTCTTCCCATTGAGAAATCTCAAATTTCCATCCGTTTGCAGTTGTTATTGCTGTGCCAGCAGAAAAAACAAAACACATTCCTGTGGTTTTCGGAATTCATCGTATGGGTAGTTATCAATCCAACTTCCTCCAGATATATGCTGTTTTCTTTCCCGCGTGTCTTTTGTGCGAATGTCTGTGGTCAATAGTCAGCTGAACTCAATTCCAGTTACAAGCTAAAACTAACGTATAAAGTTGTAACTCTTCCCCAGATGAGCGAAAATGTGGATTCCGATTAATTCCCTCTCTCATTTTTTTTTGTTTTCTGCTCGATTAATGATCCAAAATCAAGGTCAATACGAGTTCAGTGGGAAATAACAATGACACAATGTAGAGAAGAAGCAAAATAAAACAGTAGCGTTCCACTAGTCATTGCATTATCGACTTAATTAGTGATCAACACCATTTCCATCGGGAAGCTGCCGATTTGGTGAGACGAGGCTGGGGTTGATGATGCCCGAAGGTGGAGGTCACTCGAAGTCAACGAGGGAGTTGCGGCGGGAAGAAGAAAAGTTGATTACAAAGAATCCAATATTGAGGTATAAATCAAGAGAAATTCGTTCGGAGGAAGTTTACTTTTGCAAATATACTGACCGACCGACTTGACGGAATGATAATGAAAGTTGAAGCTGAAGCCTGATTAATGAGTTCAGACAAATGAGTAAAATAGTTGCATGCCTTAATGAAGCTATGTCATGGTTTCTAGGTTCTAGTACAGCCACAGCGCAAAGTAGTTGAGAAAAAGTGCGAATATGGAGGGAGGCGAGGTCGAATATAGAGAACGCAAATAATGAATGGATCTGATGATTAAAGTAGAATGATGTATGCAATAGGCTTAGGAGCTAGCAAACATGCAGACGAGTAGAAATATTACGGAAATGATTCACTTAACGATTGGGAGAGTCGAAGTGGCTATTTAAAATTAGCCTGGCAAAAACATCTTACATCAGTTTTGATTGAAGAAGGATGCATGTGGAATATTTGAAGCTATAAGCAAATGCCTAACGCAGCCCATTAGGCGCCTATAAATTCTATCTATCGCTTTTTGAATACTTAAAAGTATCCAATGAAAAGGCTCACCTCATACTAAGGACAGGGCATTGCTTAAGACTTTTGTTTAGCAACACTAAGATTTATTGCACCTAATAAATTTGCATTGACATGACGGTCGGTTAAGTTATTACCGATTCGTCATTTTTAAGAAAATTGATGAGTGCCAGAAGCCACATTTCGTTAAGAAACGAACAAATAAAAATTATATCAACAATCTTGTAGGCACAAAAAGTTAAAAATTATTTTCTTTTTCTTCTCGTTTGGTGTGATTGGCTCCGCTTAAAAAAACTCAATTTTTATACCCTATTCTAGGGGTATATTAATTTTGACGCATAGTTTGTAACATACCTTAATATTGCCCGTAGACCCCTAAAAGTTACTATATTTATGATCAGCATCGATAGTAATGTCGATCTAGCCATGTCCGTCCGTCCGTCCATCCGTCCGTCCGTCGGCAAAAATTAGGCCTTTAAACTGGACCTAGAGAGCTGAAATTTTAACCATATACTCTCTAGGGTCCCGAAATAATCAAGTTTAAGAATTTTTGAAATCCGCCCACAGACACGCCCACAAACTCAAAAAAACAAAATTTTGGAAAAAATCGAATTTTGAGCTAGAGAGCTGAAATTTTTTATATATGATCTATGGCCCATAAAACTGATTGGGACATAAAATTTTCAAAATCCGCCCACTGACACGCCCACAATTAAATAAAAAAAATTTGGGAAAAATTGAATTTTGAGCTAGAAAGCTGAAATTTTTTATATATGATCTTTGGCCCATAAAACTGCTTGGGACATAAAATTTTCAAAATCCGCCCACTGACATGCCCACAATTAAATAAAATATTTTTTTTGAAAAACCAAAATTTGAGCTAGGGAGCTGAAATTTTTAATATATACTCTCTAGGGGCCCTTTATGCTCATGTGTAAATATTTTCAAAATCCGCCTACTGACACGCCCACAATTATTTTTTTTTTTTTTGAAAGTCCAAAGTTTGAGCTAGGGAGCTGAAATTTATAGTATATACTCTCTAGGTGCCCTTTATGCTCATACTTAAATTTTTTTTAAATCCGCCTACTGACACGCCCACAATTAAATAAAACAATTTTATTGAAAAACCAAAGTTTGAGCTAGGGAGCGTTTTTATTTACAAAAGCTTAGTTTTTTCGATAAAATCCTTTAAATTTTTGTCACGCCCACTTATGAGATATAGGAATAAGAATAGGGTATCCAACAGTTCGCCCAAGCGGACTGTAGCCCGCCCCTATGTTTTTTTCTGTACTAAGAGTGAATAATTCTCGTACCTCGCAGATACATAAATGTAACCTCCAATAGAATCACCTAGTAATGAGATTCAAACATATCCAAACAGAGAAGGCAAACTGTGAAGAATCCAAGTAGACAGGTAGGTATACCTACTTCAGAGTTCGGACATACGTTTTGATATTTTCAGCTTCTTTAGAACCAACGCCTCTTTATGTGTTTATTTACAATGAATATAGGTAGGTACGAGCGCAAAATCATGATGAATAGGGGCCGACTTGATTTTGTTATTAAAGGCACGTGCACACTTGCTATGATACCGAAATTAAGTATTACTGTGGTACATACACAAAGAAGAAATAAGCAAGCAAATCATCGGTCAAATAGCCAATAGAGCTCTGCGCTCTCATCACGTAACTTTTCAGACGATCATTGTCACGACGATAACACCGAACGCTATCGTCGTTCGCTTCATGTAACACAATCACTCTCGTCTATCGTTTTTATTAGCAACAGTTTGAAAGCCACAGAAATGAATTTTAAATAAATAAATCATTAGGCTTAAAATGAATCTAAAACCCAGCTTCTCCAACCACTCTTGCTAGTGCGAAGTGGAAGGGACCTACAATTTTAAGCGAAACACGACGTAAAAAATGACATTTGGAGTTATATAAACATACAATTTAATAATAATAAATATCAAGGCCGAGACATCAGCGCAAGTGGAAATATTGATTAATTTTATGGTGGAACAGCCTGAATTGGCGAATGACTATGTACCACAATCTATATAGGCAGAAATATCAGAAACCCATTTTGGAATGATATACCCGGGCTGCAGCACATCTGGGTTACCTCCAAGATCTGTGGCTTCATGGATAAAGGTTTCTTAATTTACCTTAAAATAAGTGAGCCTCAATATCGGCAGTATGTATGTGGATCGATGGCCCCTATTTATGTTGATGGTTTCCAGGCAAAGAAAAAACGCTTCCTTGAATGAAGTAGTTTTAATAAAAGAAAATATAAAACGCAACATTACTGCAGTGATGCAAAGTAACACCATTAGATTATTTTTTGTGGGGGTATGCCAAGGCTAATGTGTATAGGGACAAGCCCGCTTCGATTGACGCACTGGAAGCCAACATCCATGCATTCATTCGTGAGATACCGGCCGATATGTGTGAAAGAGTATGCCAAAATTGGACTCAGCGGATGGGCTACCTGAGACGCAGCCGCGGTCAACATTTGCATGAAATTATCTTTAAACATTAAATTGCAAGGTTCAAACTATCGATTCAAATAAATATTTCATTAATTTTTTCGAATTTTTTGTGTTTTTTTTTTTTTAAAAGTTCTAAACCTCTTAAAAAATCACCCAGTATAACGTTACGAAACGCATCGTGAATGTACATTGTTCAGGGTGGCAAACGAATCGTGCTACAAAAACAAAACGTAATAACTTTTTTTCTGTGTGTATAATCGGCTTATTTTTTATTTAGCAGATTACTATTTAGATTTATTAAAATAAATGCTTAGGGGATACCGAAAAGAGGATTTGGATAGTGCAGCGGTACCATGCTTTGCAGTCCTTTATTTTCGTCCAAAGGGAATTTAGGCGGGAGTTTGGTGGCACTCCCACGAGTAGATGGACCATTATGAGGCTGGTAAACATGTCTGCCGAATCTGGAAGCATCGCACGAAGACCGTACTATCGAGATCCCTATGTTTGGCGCAAATTGGAGTTAGCAGACAGTCATTAAAACGGATAATTCATGATGACTTAAAGCACAAGTTAAACCCTCTGGATTTGCCTATTCGTCCGGAATTTTTGAATTTTTAAGACAACAACTTAATTAATAGCTTGTTTATGTCTGATGAGGCACATTTTGCTCCAAACGGCAATGTAAATAAGCAAAATTGCTGTATATGAAGTTAATCTAATCCAGAAATACTGAATGATATGGTACTGCACCCAGAACGAGTCAATGTGTGGTGCACAGTTTGATCATGGTGGATTCTGGGGGCCATCAACTTTGAAGAAAACGGTGTAACACTAACAGGCTACTGTCGTCCTACCGTCGTGTGATTATTGGTGTACCTCAGGGATCAGTTCTTGGTCCCCTTCTTTTTTCCATGTTCCTCAATGATCTACCGTCCGTTTTGTCTTATTGTAACTTCCATATATATGCCGATGACGTGCAAATTTATTACAGCTTCCCACTTGGTTGTGTCGGCAATGCAATCACGAAAATCAATGAGGACATATCCGCAATTGCTAAATGGTCACTGCAAAATAAGCTGATGTTGAAACCCGCCAAAACAAAAGCAATCCCAATTTTTAAGCGAGAACTTCTGATTGATGACTTTCCACCTATTCTTTTGAATGGGTCGCAAGTAGAATTGGTCTCCAAAGTGACAACTTAGGCATACTATTCAACAGTAAACTATCTTGGGATGATCATATAAACAGTATCGTGTCTAAAATATATGCTTTCCTACGCGGCCTTTCTGTTAGTAGACATTTTCTTCCAATAGACATAAAGATGAAATTGGTCAAGGTGCTTTTAGTACCGATGTTTACATATGGTGTGAAATATTTTCTGATATGGACTCTATCTCATCCCGAAAACTTAATGTGGCTTTTAATTCTATTGCTCGGTATGTTTTTAACCTCCGTAGATACGATCATGTTTCCTCGCAATCTCGTCAAATTCTCAATTGCACTCTTGACAGCTTTCTTAAATACAGTGGTGGTCCAGTATAACGAATGCCGATATAACGAATGATCGATATAACGTACACTTTTTTCAAATCCATTGGTGTCTCTATATAACGTATGAAAAAAAGGGTTGACATTCGATATAACGAATGTTTCTGTTAAACATATATGTATGTACATACATATGTAGGCAGGTGTAAAGCAACTCTCTGGATTGTGAATTTATGTATGTATGGTTATGGGCCTGTTGTAAAACTGTTAGCTACTACGTATAACTTTTTGTTATTGTGTATGTATCTGCACTCACAATGCTTTCGGTTTGCAAGTTTGTTCTTGTTTGTTTTGTCTGGGGCACATGCACATTTGGTATCCACATATGAATCTATGTTTCGAGTACGAACGAGTTAGTAGGCGCGTCTTTCAAAAGATATCGGTCGGGTTCTTTTCTTGCGCTAGTAGTTCGGTAAAATTGGTAAAAATGTCTTTAACTCGCAAACGCCTTTCGCTACAAGATAAAGTAAAAATCATTGACAAGTGCAATAAGGGAGTCCCGCTTAAGGACATTTCAAAGAAGTTTGCTATTCCAAAATCGAGCATTTGTACCATTAAAAAAAATGGAATCAAGGTTCTCAAAAATCTGAGAGATACACATAGTAGATCTTTTCACCGACGATCATTAAAGAAAGGTGAATACCCAAAAATGGAACAGGCATTATACAAATGGTTTATTACCCAACGCGAAAGACACATTTCCATAAATGGAAACATTCTGAAAGCCAAAGCTATGGAGATCCAAAAAAAATATTACCTCGGAGAATTTTCAGCGAGCAACGGTTGGCTGAAAAAATTTAAAAAGCGCTTTGGGATTCGTATTCTTAAACAGTCTGGCGAAAAGCTTTCATCACGAGCAGATCTTGTTAACCCATTTAACAAAAAAATTGGCTGAAATCATAAAAGAAAATAAACTCAGCTTAGATGCGGTATTCAATGCCGACGAAACTGGTCTTTATTGGAAAATGCTGCCAGACAGTACTTATGTTCATGCCGGAGAAGCAAGCGCTCCAGGGAGGAAAATTTCCAAAGAACGCCTTACGTTCCTTGCATGCTCGAATGCTTCTGGTTTAAAAAAAATAAAGCCACTTATAATCGGGAAGTCAAGAAAGCCGCGGGCTTTTAAAAATAAAACTCTATCAATTGACTATGCGTTTTCTAAATCTGCATGGAATTAGTAAAAGAAACGGCATATGGAAAAATTTTGGTGGTGTACATGCCACCTAATGTTACACCATTAATCCAACCAATGGATCAGAATGCGATCCGCTTAACTAAGCTATTTTATAGAAGTAGCTTGCTCAGCAAAATTGTGAGTTCGGGAAAAGGCATAACAGATGCTCTGAAGGAGCTCAATCTTTTTGAGGCTGTTTCACTCATTGCCTTGGCATGGAAAAATGTATCAGCGGTTGTGCTTCACAAGTGCTGGAAAAACATATTAGCTCCCAACGCCGGATATGGAGTTTGATGAGGAGGATGATTAGAATCACTTTCAAATGAGGTATTGTTTTATAAGGTATACATTTTACATTACATATGTAATGTACTTTAGGCTAACTTCACTGGAGAGGATTTGGAGTCTTGGAACAATGCTGAAATATTTCTTGCAGAAGATAGTCGTACCAGCACATTTCAAGAAAACGATGTTATTGATGTTGACAATGATGAAGATGATAGCTCCTCAGAAACGGGTCCGAACTCTGTTCAGAAAATAAAACATACCGATGCGGTTGAGAATTTTAACACATGTATTAAATGGGCCGAAGAAAACAACGTTGAACATTCGAAAATATTTGTCTTAAGAAGCCTTCAGGAAAAAGCTGTATATTGCTCTGTTCAAAGTTCACGAAAACAAACGTTTATTGGTGATTTCTTTTCAAAAAATTAATAATAGTATCCAGACTTTTTTACTTTTTACTTTGAAAAGTTTTGTTTTTTTTTAACTTATGAATAAATGAAAAAAATCGTATGAATAGAAACAATATTTGCACATTTTATTTAACGTTTCGTACAAGTAAAATGTGCTCGATTTAACGAATACACCTGGACATTATATCATTCGATGTACTGGACCACCACTGTATATATGTTGTGCTTTTTTCGCTAACGTCATATACAAAAAACAGCCACCGTACTTATACAACAAAATTACATTAAATCGATCCACTCGTTACATATCAGTGCGACCGCCTATGCACACCTGCTTAACTTCGCGCAGACAATTTTTCGTTCATTGCTAGTTTATGGAATCAACCATTTGCTATCAGGTCTAATGTTGAGCTCAAGAAACTCCTCAAGGCAATCTGTGCTTTTTTTCAGAATTACTAATTGAAATTTCTCTATCTGGTTAATGTCAAATATTTTTGTTTTTACTTTCTTTTTTCTCTTTAAATTATTGTTAATTTTTTCGATTTTTTTCTCTTCTTAATTTATTATATCCGCAAGTGCAAGTTGTAAAATATCTTTTTTTTTTTTTTTTAATTTCTGGCTCGCCAAGGCGATTTATAAGGGGGGGTACTTCGACCTAAAAGATCTTTTGTACCGTATGGGCCAGAAAAGTTTAAACTAGTAGAATTTCCACTTTCCGTGTAAAGCGGACAATTTTACCAGTAGAAGAATTCTTTATGTCCTCGGGGCTCATTTGCTCCCTGAAAAAGATCTTCTTTCTAATTCCATTAAGGGCTGGACATTCACATGAAATGTGTTCAGCTGACTCGTCCTCTTCAAGACAGAGTCGGCACTCAGGAGATTCTGATATTCTCATTTTGTGTAGATGATATCTTAAACCATGGTGACCAGTAAGGTAACCTACTAGGTTTTTGATATCATGCCTGCTTAGGTTTAGACATTTGCTGGCATTTTTATTGAAGGCCGAATGGCTCGTTTGGCCTGTCTTAGACCTGGGATGCTTTCCCAAAGATAGATACATTTTCTATGTTCCCAGTTTTAATTGCTGCCGTTGCTGCTGATCTAGGAGTGCAGCAGAAAGGTTCGGGACCTATGAAAGGTGTTTCTGAACCTTTTCTAGCCAGTTCGTCGGCCTTTTCGTTACCTTCTACCCCGACATGACCCGGAACCCACCATAATTTGGTCTTGTTTCTTATTCCGAGTGTTTGTAGGGTATTGAAGCAGTACATGACTGATTTGGAGTCAATGGTATACGAGCTAAGGGCGTTTATAGCTGCTTGACTATCCGTGAAAATATGGATGGTTGCACCTTTTATGCCAGATAAAATAATATGGCTGGCGCATTCTTGAATGGCGTGGAGCTCTGCTTGAAATACGCTGGAACTTTTTCCCATGGGTATCGTAAATCGTTTGTGTGGTCCGTATATTCCCGCTCCTACCCCCGTTTCCATTTTAGAACCATCCGTATACCACTTTATGCCGTTGTGGCTGTTTGGTGGGTTATTAGTATTACTAACCCATGCTTCTCTCTTGGGGATCTCCGTGGAGAACCGTTTGTTGAAGCATAGTGTTTTTTGAATGCGGTCTGTGACCGCGCAGTTCATGTTAAGTTCTGGTAGTTCATCGAGAAGGGTCTTTAGATCCGGGTGATCATTAAGACTTACGAGTATCTCGTTTAACTGTATTAGACTTATTGCACTGCGGATCGCCACTTTTTGAATATATATGTGGAGAGGTGTGATTCCTGTTATTGCCTCTATGTCAGCTGTTGGACAGGTTCGCATGGCTCCGGAGATACCAAGGCACGCAAGCCGTTGTACCTTTTTGAGCTTCAATATTGCGACCTTTTGTGTGGATTTTGTCCACCATACTATGGAGGCGTATGTTATAATGGGTCTTATCATCACTGTGTAGATCCAGTGGGCGATCTTTGGAGATATTCCCCAGGTTCTGCCATATGTGCGACGACAGGCCCATAAAGCTCTATTAGCTTTAGTGATTTTGTTATTTATGTGAGAGTTCCAGTTAAGTCTCTTGTCTAGGATTACTCCAAGATACTTGACTTCGTCGGAGTACTCTACGACCGTGTCGTTTATTGTGATTAGGCCTAGGTCTAATTTCCTCCTTTTAGTGCAAGGAACGATGACGGCTTTACTGGGATTTATGGAAAGATTTTCCTTGATGCACCAGTCTATGGCTGTCTTTAGAGCATTTTTCATTTTTGATGTGACTCCAATTGAGTCTTTGCCCCTGACTATGATGACAATATCATCGGCGTACCCAATTGTAGTGTAGCCCAAATTGCCCATCTTGTGTAGCAGGTCATCGATGACCAATGACCACAAAAGGGGTGAAAGTACTCCCCCTTGTGGGCAGCCCCTTACGGCTGTTACTGATACTGAGGTCGTTCCTGACGAGGCAGTTATTTTGCGACTTTCCAGCATCGCTTTGATCCATTTAATAGTTGGTTTGTCTATGTTTCTATGGTACAAAGCATTTGATATGGATTCATATCCAGTATTGTCAAAAGCACCCTCTATGTCCAGAAAGGCACAAAGTGCGATCTCTTTGCAACGGTGGGCGTTTTTTATCTCTGTAGTTAGTCTTAACAGAGCGCCTTCCGTGGATTTACCCTTCTGGTACGCATATTGGTGAGGGTGCAGAGGCATGCTTTTTGATATGCATTCTCTAATGTGGACGTCAATAATCCTTTCCATTGTTTTCAGGAAAAACGATGTCAAGCTTATCGGACGATATGATTTAGGTAATTCGCTCGGCTTGTTTCCCGGTTTGGGTATAAATACTACGTTTACCTCCCTCCAGGTAACTGGTATATACCCCCAGTTGAAGCTGAACGTAAATAAGGCAATCATGGATGGTAATAAAAATTCTATTCCATTTTGAATGAGGGCTGGAAAAATACCATCTGTTCCTGATGCCTTGAATGGTTTAAATGAGTTAATTGCCCATTTAACCTTATCCGGAGTAAAAAGTGTTCCGGATAAACTATTAATTCTGCTGATGTTTCTTGGAATTGAGACCTCCGCTATATGGTCATCTGTAATGACCATCGTGTGAGACCCTGGGAAGTGAGCCTGATGCAAATAAATATCTATCTCATGTTTTTATTTTCTCTCTATATTCATTCGATGTCTACCATGATAAAACCTGTATGTGAACTATAAGAATTCTTTATATTCTCAAATGAACAGAGATTTAAATAAATAAATAAATAAATAAATAAATAACTGTCAATGGGGACAGATGTTGAAGAAGTTTTTTTTTACCCAGAACTGCGCGGAAGAAGTAAAATATGTCCTTTGAAGGAACATTTTCAATTGTCATTAATGATATTCAAATATTACGGTTAATACACCGAAATATGCAAGACGAGGACGATCATGATTCAGTTATCGCCATTATTCAGTCGCCGAGACGACAATATTGGACAGTTTTGTCTGTTATTTGAAGCAGAAAATGAATCGTTGTAAGGATGATGTTGAGAAAACAGTGATTTTAAAGGTTACATGAAGCAAAACTATCGTCAAAATGATATTGTCAGATGATCATCGTCTTACGTGATGAGAGCCCTGGTAAATTGGATTGATGACAATAACATCATTCCGGAAAACCAGTACCTATATGATTTCAGTGTAGAGCATGGCACAATTTTGGACGCTTTGAAATTGATATTCGACATACTTTGAAATAAATGGTGGAACAGATGCGCAGGTGCTTGCTTGCTGCCTTAAAAAAGGATTCATAGGAGTGAGTTTTCTACTAGTAGAACTGGTTGGATATGTATAATACTTTACTACATACAGGGTTGGACGTTAAATTGTCCGAGCCTGTTTGGCAACAACACGGGTTATAATGTAGAGAAACGTATGATACGAGGGCGGGTCAATAAGTCCGGGACTTTTGGAATAAAACACAGATTTTTTGATAAAAAAATTATTTTATTTTTCAACGTAGTCTCCCTTGAGCTCTATAAACTTTGTCCAACGCTTCTCCAATTTTTTTATCCCTTCCAAAAAAAATGATTTGTCGAGGTCCTCAAAATAGGCAACTGCACATGTGTGCACCCTTGCATTGTCTTGGTGGAAAAGAACTTTTTTCTTGGCCAAATGAGGTCGGTTTTTTTTTCAAATCGTCATTGAATCGGTCCAATAAGTTGGCATATTATTCCCCATTGATTGTTCTTCCCTTTTGAAGGTAGTCAATGTGGATTATCCCGCGTGCATCCCAAAAAACAGTCGCCATAACTTTATTGGCTGACAAACCCACCTTGGCCTTCTTTGGCGCCGATTCACCCTTAGAAACCCACTGTTTTGACTGTTGTTTGGTCTCTGGTGTGTTGTGATGGATCCATGTTTCGTCCACGGTTACAAAACGGCGCAAAAACTCCTCCATATTGCGATTAAACAACGCCAAACTTTCCTGTGAAGTTGTTACACGATTGCGCTTGTGGTCGACTGTGAGCAAACGCGGCACCCATCTTGCGGAAAGTTTTCTCATGCCCAAGTGATCATTCAAAATTGAAACCGCTGTGAGGGCATTCACCAATGCACATCGTCCGTGTTTCCCAATAGTTGGATGGATTTGTGACAGATAATACCTTACGTGCTGACAATTGCCCTGCGCACTATCTCCTCCAGAAAAAGATTGAAGAAGTCGCATAATACCCCATCATTTTGCCGAACTCCGGTGCAGGTGTGGAATATTAGGGCAGAGCTAGTTCTACTGCACATTGCACCGCTTGTTTCCAGCGGATCGGTTTTGCCGGGATTCTGAATTCGGCCATTGACATTGCTGACAATAAATGTCACTATATTATATCATGAAAGCCATTGGCGTTTTCTGCCAGGCTGGAAGCCACACTGGCAGTTGCCGATTAGTGTGTTGCAGAACGGCTTCAGACGTCCACACAGTAGGATCTGTTGATGATAGTGAGCAGGGTAGTTGTCAAGTACTGGGGCACTATATTCAACAGGTTGTACTGTGTAGATGTCTGAAGCCGCACATTGAACAGCATGTAAAGCTCCTGACGATGAATGCAACATTAAGCCTTTAGGTCGATCAAAATATGGTGGGACTCGACTTGAAATTTATTGGTCTTTCCCAAAATGTTTTTACTAAAATATAACGTCCGTATTTAAATAGATATGCTTGTAAACTATTAGAGCCAAAGCTTTTTTAAAACTATGCCAACCTCTTCAATACTGGGTGCTGAAACCGGTTCTTCATAGAATGGACGTGGGTTCTCTTCCTGCCCTATCACTCTTTTTACATGATGCCCGTTAAACAGATGTTGCTTCTGGGATCTTATTCTTCTCCCTTCTCCTGGCTCGATGTGCACGTTTTGTCACCTTTTTCGGTCAAAGCACTCATCATCATACCACGGGCTTTTGCCCACTAGTGGATGATGTGTAACTTTTAAGTTTCCCAATAGATTTTTCGTTTTTATTACATTTTTCCCATGTGGGCTGGCAATCTTTATTATAATCTGTGGTACTAGCAAAAAGACGGCCGGTGCTTAAACTAAGCGGCGTACTATAGCAATACTTTTCCATATAACCATTTTCCGCTCATTGAAATGTTTGATAAAAGAAACGAAATGCTAAGGAATACAAGTTAATTGTATTTTGTATTCAAGTCATTGAGTTTACATCCGACTTCTATACCAATACGAGGAGATCCGCCCTCCAAAACTTACACGAGAATCAAATAAAAAAAATATGCGAAGGTTAAAACCCAAATATTGTTCCAAAAATTTCATCCGCACCTTGCCGTCCTCTGCAATTAAGTTGAAGCAAGAAAAAATATATTGGTAAGTCGTGTGCGCTCACCTTTATTCGTCCCAAAGTCGGCCTTCTACTTGGCACCACAATCTAAATTTCAAAAGCTATAGAAATGTTGATGGTGGACTAAGAGCATCATCTTCATCACTATGGCCATTTATCATTTATTGAAGTCTTGTGTTGTGCTAACGTCCCTACCGAATGCAAGAATTCATCTTAGATGATCAGAACAAAAGAATACAAACTAAACGGTCCGCCGGCATCTACCAAATGATGAAAAGCATATCATCGATCGTTTACCACAAATAAGGGTAAACAGGTTAACAGCGAACAATCAACCAAAAATAATTAGACCGAGAACGGAATTTTGATCTGTTTGCTTACGATTTGGAGTAAAGATGTGGAAATAGGAAGAAAGATGAGAGAGAGTAAATAAAAAAGAGGGGAGAACCAATTGTGATTACTAAAAGGGGCATTTTAGTTTAATGCATTCGTTTGTTTTTGCTTCTTCTTTGGGAGGCATGCTCTAAACGCGTTGCCATGATTGCATGCAGATTAAGGAAACATTAGATCGGCCATTACGTTGATGAATAATGTACCGAACAAAGATTTTGACGGAGTTCGTGGGAAGTTGCTGCTGCATTATAACTGAAAATTATGTAAATCGGTGGAACAAATGAAGGTAGGAAGCTTAGCGAAGCGAGTTGGGTATACGACATTTCTTAACCTTTGGGGTAGAAGGTCATATTAGACGGATTTCATTTGCAACAATAGAATAATCGCTTGACTGTGATGGTTAAGAGATCAAGAAAGTCATTTATTTATTATTAAATGATAATAACATGATTAGGAATGTAGCTGCGGTTTACGGTGTATTAGAAGAAAATTAGCACTGAGTGTTACGCAACCTGGGTGTAAGCGTTTGTTGACGAGGAGTCTCTAAATCCAACCTATGGAATTAAAGCAAGTTATTAGTTCCCTAATACTTTTTTCAGAGACTTCCTCAAGTGTATCGAGGAAGGGTTTTTCTAAGGCCCCCAGGTCTGCTTCTGGCTAGTGACATGCGCATAAAGAATGAATAAGAGTAGATAGGTGTTGTATGCGATGTCTAGTTGGGCCGCATGGTATCCTATAGGCGAGCGTCGCGTGATAACCGCTTTATTTTGATGAGTTGTTTCTTCTTTGGAGACCGATTGCTATTGCCTTCTTTCTGGATAAGACACATGTTTTTAGCCTCCTCTATCTTAGGTTGGTCTTCGTGAGGTATTTCGGGCAGATGTTTGCATTTACTGCTTCCACTGACATAATTACAAGTGAATCCACAAGAGACAGCACTATAACCCCTGGATCACATCGATGCAACAATACTGGCATTTGATTGGCCTCAGTGATGGCCATGTGCGTAGGCAATTAATCCACTACTGTTTCGTTTATAGAAGCCTAAATCTGGAGAGGCTCTCAACTTATATTGAGTTCGAGGCATTTTCAGGTTTCATTACAAGAATTGTTACCGTTCACTTTCGGAGGTACTGAAATCGTTGTTGCGACTGATTTCAATATACACCATTGAAGTTGCCTTCGACATTATGGTCAGACCTCACCCGAAGATATGCTTGTTGAGATCTTTGCGTATTTAACTCTACTTGTAAGTGAGCCGACACGAATACCGGACATTAGTAGTCAAACCGCCAACACACTGGACTTGTTCCCTATCTCTCATCCTGAAAAATGCGGCTCTAGGTTCTTCAGACCATTGTGTTATATGAAATCCTATATCCCTGACGGGCTACAAAGTATCAAACCCAAGGTAAACGCGTGTTGTGGCTCGAGCTGCAATTAGGCTATCCGGTTAAAAGAGGTAAGCTTTCGGTCATATAATACCATTACCAACCCATCTGAGTAAAACCGAAAAAAATTAAAACGAGTCAGAAGGCAATGCCCACATTAACCCTGTCAAATTCTCCTATGACCAAAAGCTGAGGCAGAAAATACTACAAAGTCCCATGGGTTGTAAAAACTTTTGGTCGTTACTTTCTCCCGATACTTATTTAAAATGATATTCTAGCTGTCAGTTGTTTAGATAAAACCAATTTGCTTGCTGCTTAGTTTTTAGATAGCTCAACGCTCCCATATTGTGGTCCATGCCACCTGCACTCGAGTGTGTAGAAATCACCATGGGATCAATCCGTCAGCTTATGAAACATCTTAAATTTCTTACTGACCGGCATTATGGTGTTCGCAGCAACAGGCCCACGGGTGATTTGATGAATTGTATAACCGAAAAGTTTCCTAATTCACGCCCCTTATCTTCGGGTGTGGAACTGGAACGGCAACGTATGTTAAGCTCATTAAATTCCGATCTTGACAGCGTAGTTAAACAACTAATACTCGTAGTGTGGAATTTAATGTCATTAAAGCGAAACCTTAACAGTCTGCCATTCATGAATGGCACTTGCATCGCTGAAACCGAAAGACTTTCGATTCTGGGTATGTGTGTTAATGACAACCTTTTGTTGGAATGACCACATATTCTATATCGCCAAGAACGTTGCGAAATGTAGGTTTTCTTAAGCGATGCAACAAATATTCCACCCCTTCTGATTTGGCCATAATGTATAAAGCATTTATTCGCCCAAAAATTGAATACAACGTTCATTTTTGGGCCCGTTCATTTATTGCTTACCGAGAACCCTTTTGGAAAAAGTAAGAGGGTAGAGAGATCACCCCCATCATCATGTAAAATGGATGAAACCCAAACTCTGAATGCAAAATATTCAGAAGTCTGCAAGGAAAGAGATGGGTTTAAGCAACTAAACGAGACATTAATCCAAGAAATTAATAGTCTAAAGCAGGAGTTGCAAACGTTGAAAAATCAGATCAACAGCCAAAACAAAGAAAAAGAAATAATTAAAGTAGTTGAGTTCTCAACTGATGAGGAAGAACTACTGAAAGAGACAGAAAGAAAACCCAAAAACGGGAACAAAAATAAAAAACGGAAAATGAGCACATCCCCAAAGATCTCATCTCCGGAAGAAAGCTATCAAGCTACCAATTATGTCCCAAATAAAGAAAATAAAATTCAAAAGTCAGTCAAACCTCCTCCAATTATTGCTCTGGAAATTACAAAGTATGAAAGCTTAGTTAAGTTATTGGAGGAAAATAAAATTAAAGCTAATACAATGCTAATAAATGGCAATGACATTAAAATAAATGTAGATGAAGAAGATTCTTATAGAAGACTTACCAAAATACTTAACCAAAAAAAGGTGCAATGGTACTCTTATGAGAATAAACAAACTAGGCCAATTAAGGTTGTTGTAAAGAAACTACACTTCTCATGCTCGCCAGAGAGTGTAGTTACAGATCTAAGAAGGAAAAACCTAAAGATATTAGAAGTTGTCAATATGCTAAAATCTAAAAGTAAAGCACCGCTTCCAATGTTTATGCTAACTTTTGAGCACGACGAAAATATCAAAAAGATATACGATATTAAAGACATCCTTGGAATGAAGGTAGAGATTCATGCCGTAAGGAAATCAAAACTTGTACCACAGTGCAAGAATTGTCAAAAGTATGGACATACGAATAAATACTGCAGCTCTAATCCAAGATGCGTAAAGTGTGCAGGAAACCACCATACTAAAGATTGTATGAAGAAAAAAGACGAACCAACAAAATGCGCTAACTGCAACGAAAAGCATCCAGCCAACTATAGAGGCTGCTTAGTTGCTAAACAGATTCAATTAGCAAAAGACAAAAAGCATAAACAAGCTATGACAAATACAAAAAAGGACGCACCTAAAGACATAAAGGACTTGCAGATGCGAGCGCCAAAAGAAGTACCCATAGCCGATAAAAATATCAAAAAGACATTAGTACCAAAAACAGGAGCGGGTACAGTATTGACATATGCACAGGCTGCATCGAAAAAAGTAGATAATGTCGCAAAAACGAAAACTACAACCAAAACTAAATTAAATAATAATATGGAAACGTTCATGGAAAAAATCCTAAGTAGAATAGAAAGCATGGATAAAAGCAATAAAGCTATATTAGAAAGAATCTCGCTCCTCGAGAAAAAAAGCAGCAATAACAAGGCTGCACAAAAAAGAAGAACATGATGGATAGGTTAAAAATCCTGGAATGGAATGCTAATGGTATCGAGAACCGTAAGGATGAAATCCAAGTAGTCTTCGACATGAACCAAATAGATATATGTCTTGTCTCTGAGACGCACTTAAAATTCAATACAAACTTTAAACTGCAAGGGTACGAATTATATCACTCCCCACATCCCCATAATTCAGCAAAATGCGGGGCTGCAGTTATAGTAAAGAATACGATCGATCACCATATAGAAGCCAAGTTCCAATCATGCGCGATGCAAGGAATTTCTATTAACATTCGAACGAAAAGTGGACAAACTATATCAGTTGCATCAATTTACTGTTCTCCCAGTTACAATCTAAAGAAAAATGACTTTTTAGGCCTCTTCCGAATATTTAACAATAGATTTATTGCAGGGGGAGATTTTAATGCCAAAAACAAGTATTGGGGATCTAGATTGACAAATACAAGAGGAAGAGAACTTTATGAAGCAATAAACGAAATTAACGGCAAGTATCACTCAACGGGAAAACCTACGTATTGGCCAACAGATAGAAACAAAATCCCTGATCTTGTCGACTTCTTCGTAACAAAGAATATCTCGACTAACAATATGAAGGTAGAAGAAGGACCAGATCTTGACTCAGATCACTCCACAATACTTTTAACACATGGCGATAAAATCACTGTTAAAGAAAATAGCGCAAGGCTAGGAAATAAGCTGACTGATTGGAGCTACTTCAGACAGCATCTAGAGGATAGTATTCAGCTCCTAGAAACAATAGAAACAGAAGATCAATTAGAAGATGCTGTTCAAATATTGACTGTCAATATCCAAAGAGCTACATGGGCTGCAACACCTAAAATGAAAACTAAAATCCAACAAAACTCGTATCCAAAAGTAATATGTGATATAATTACGGAAAAGAGACGAGCTAGAAAACGTTGGCAACAAACAAGAGCGCCCAGAGACAAAACAATACTAAATAATCTAAACAGCCAGCTTAAAAGATCGATAAGAGAATTTAAAAATGAGTCTCTTAAAAAATACCTTACCAATCTTACAAATGATGCTAATACCGAGTACTCACTCTGGAAGGCAACAAAGAAAATGAAAAGGCCAATTGCTCACATTCCACCAGTTAAAAACAGTGAAGGTAACTGGGCAAAAAACAACCAAGAAAAAGCTAATTTATTTGCTGAATATCTTGAAGGCGTCTTTCAACCATATGAAGATAAAGACTGTCAAGAAAGCGTAGAATTGTGCGAAGAGGAAATTCACATCCAACCGGTAACGGCTAAAGAAATTGCCAATGAAATAAAAAAAGGCATCAGTACTAAAAAAGCCCCGGGATTTGATTTAATATCAGGGGAAATCCTTAAACAATTCCCAAAAAAAGGCCTAAAGAAACTAGCACAGATCATAAATGCTGTATTCAGGATAAGGTATGTACCTAGCATGTGGAAAGTCGCGGAGGTGATTATGATACCAAAACCAGGCAAACCGCCTAGTGAAGTCACCTCCTATCGCCCCATATCTA
Source organism: Portevinia maculata (assembly GCA_949715645.1). Taxonomy (NCBI): domain Eukaryota; kingdom Metazoa; phylum Arthropoda; class Insecta; order Diptera; family Syrphidae; genus Portevinia; species Portevinia maculata. Next base: position 42,971,292 of record OX454528.1, on the reverse strand, counting down.
TACTACCTATGTTGTCCAAGTTATTTGAAAAGATGTTGATTAAACGTCTGAACAAAATAATCGAAGAAAAATCGCTAATCCCAAACCATCAATTTGGTTTTAGAAATGAACACTCCACGATCGATCAGGTGCATAGAATAACAGATAAAATCGAAAAAGCATTTGAAGAAAAAAAGATATGCTCTACTATATTTCTCGATGTAGCACAAGCTTTCGACAAAGTATGGCACAAAGGACTGATCTACAAATTGCAAAAGCATCTGCCAAAACAATTTTCAGAAATTTTAGAGTCCTATATATTAGAGAGATTCTTTAGAATTAAGCAAGGAAATGACTACTCCACATTAAGAGAAATAAAAGCTGGTGTACCACAAGGAAGTGTGTTAGGTCCTGTATTATATCTCTTATTTACTAGCGACTTGCCGAACAGTGATGAAACAACTGTGGCAACATTTGCAGATGATACTGCTGTACTTGCTGTGGGAGAAACAGTTGAAGTAGCGACAAAAAAACTACAGAAGGCAGTGAACAATATAACAAAATGGACAAAAAATTGGCAAATTAAACTAAATGACCTAAAATCGGTCCATATAAATTTTACAAATAAAAATGTTCAGCACATACCAGTGTTCATAAATGATAAAGAAGTAGATTACGCAAACACAGCCAAATATCTAGGCATGACACTAGACGCAAAACTGCGCTGGAAAGCACATGTAAAGAAAAAAAGAGAAGAACTAAATATGCGCTACAGTAAAATGTATTGGCTTATAGGGAAATACTCTTGTTTGTCAAATTACAATAAATTACTGCTTTATAAGCAAATTCTAAAGCCAGTATGGACCTACGGGCTCCAGCTATGGGCATGCACATGCAAAACAAATCTACAGAAAATTCAAACATTTCAAAACAAAGTTCTACGGAATATAGTAAATGCACCATGGTACATAAGAAACGCTGATCTGCATAGAGATCTAGAAATAGAAATGATTGAAGATGAAGTCAAAAAAGTAGCTAATAGACATAAACTTAGGCTTCTCAATCACGTCAGCTCAGAAATGAAGGAACTATTAAATACTAGTAATATGACTAGGAGGTTAAGAAGAATTAAACCTTTTGAACTAGCTACATAGCTCGAAAAATAAAACAAAAACAGTATTAAATCCTCTATGGACAAATACTTAGAATATGAATTGTAAAATTAGAAAGACAAATTGCTGATTGATTTAACTACTAGGTGCAATAATTGGAAAGCTGGCTAATCCCCGCCCTGCGGCAATGAAATACCAAGAAGGTTGTATCGCAGGGAAAACGGGAAGACGGGAGAAGGGGTTAGTGGGTAGAAATCACCACACTGTTACTGAGTACGGGCTCGGTTTCGTCTTTGGAAGATTACCACCTCCCAGCGTAAAAAAAAAAAAAAAAAAAAAAAAAAAAAAAAAATTTTTGGGCCCGTGCCCAAATCACATATTTTGAGCTGCTTGACAGAATAAAAAAAGCGGCCAAGTGCGAGTGGGACTCGCCCATGAAGGGTTCCGCGCGAATTATAATTATTATTTACTTAGGCAGCTATTACAGATTTATTATTAGAAAATAATGGTTCACGGTTTACGCATAAGGTTTATGTTTATGAAATTAAATGTTTTTTTCTTTATATTTGAGTTGATTGAATGAAAGGTAAATTGCGGTTTTACCACTTTGGAGTGTCTCTCGCGCAAACTATTCAGTTCAGAAAAAAATGATATTAGAAACCTCAATATTATTTTTGAAAACCTATCCATAGATTCAACAGTATAGTTCTTATAGTTTCGGAAAAAAGTGGCTGTGACATACGGACGGACAGACAGACAGACAGACAGACAGACATGACGAATCCATAAGGGTTCCGTTTTTTGCCATTTGGCTACGGAACCCTAAAAAGAGCGCTATAAAAAATTATAGCCGATCGAGATATAGCGTAATCACATGACTCTCCCAGTCTTCGTCGCAATATCCCCTGCCTATCGCTGTATTACCGATATTTCCACCATAAGTGCTCAAACGATGTAGCCAGCAAAATATGTCGAAGGGTCAGACGAAGCAGATTGTCTAGTGCTGCGGAGGGAGTGGTACAAGGAGATCCGCTAATTCACATACACAAGCTGTTCGTTGAACTGACGAGTAGCCGTTATTAAAAACGCCCTCAGTGTCCAAAAATGCAACCATACTATACTCCTTGCGGTCGGTGGAGGGACTCCTCGATGAAACATTTTTTGTTTTAGAAAAAGGAAATCTAAATCGTTGTACTACCAGGCAGAAATACTCTTTTTGGGGTAGAGGCTGGAGAATGGGGGGCGTATGTTGTTGTTCCCCATGGGGATTGAACCTTCACCGCACGGGTCACAAGCCAACACACTAACCTCTACACCGTCGCCACCCTGTCGATGAAAGATATCAAGGCCTGTAGGCCGTTTCCACAGATTTCCCTTGATAGTACGCATGTTGAAGTTGCGTATCAATGGAGTATAATAAGTAATAAGAGTTAGAAACTTGTGACGAAGCTTCAAGGACCGCTAATTTTGTTGTTACTCTTGTGAACCTAAAAATTACTGCACGACATTTTCACTTGATCGCCTGACAATAATGGAATCAAAAACGTTAGCTAAATGTTCAGAATCTTGGAAAGTTTTTATACAATGCATTTCGCAAAACACGCTCATAATGTGTCATTATTGCATGTGCAACACATTGTTCGTGTAACGGTATTTTTGTTATACAGTTTTATGTTTTTGATAGACAACCTATTAAATTTTACTACATTGTTGCTTTTTTACCTTTCTGCTTTCCAGAATCGCTTTCATAATAAAAACTTTCAATGTTACGGTTTTATTTTTGTCAACTAAACTGTCACACAGAAAACAACTAAATAACAACTATTTAAAAAAGAATTAGAAAATAATGACTCAAATAACAAAGCTGTGAATTTGCTACAAACATTGTTAAAAATAAACTTTTCTGTCTCTTTTTCCAAATCGATTAAAGGAAACGCCAGAAATGTTGTTTCCGATTTATCCTTATGATTTGTTTAGAATGGATAAAAACTTGTTGGAAAAAAAAATGTCTGAAAGATTTCCAAAAAGACAGGCATTTTTAACTTCCCAGTAGAAGTTGTTGCAATGGGCCGATTTTGTGAATCGCGGATTTTGACGTATCTCCACGTTTCAAGGTCACCACAATCTAAATCCAACGTTTTTATAGAGATGTTTGGCTGTGTGTATGTACGTATGCGCGTATGTATGTACGTATGTACGTATGTGCGTTCGGAATTATTTTTCGCCACGATTATCTCGAGAACCATAGATGATAATGACATGAGACTGGGTTTATTCGAAGCGCAATTACGTAATTCAGACCTGATTAAGTTTTCAGGGAAAACAGTCCAGCCGTTTTTTGTTAGTAAATTAGTAACTAAAATAAAGGCAAACTAGCTGAATTTTGAAATTGATGATTTGTACTATTTATTCTTACTAGGGGTCGCCCCATGGTCGAAATTCGACCAATTTATTCTATAAGTTGAAAAAAAACAAAGTCGACTGTTATACATATTAATCGGAAAATGAAATTTTTCGACATTGCATTCTCTGATTTCACATGATATAAAATTGTTCCGGCATTTTCAAGTAACTTCAAGTCTTCAAGCATTTTCAAGTAACTTAAAGTAACTTCAAGCATTTTCAGGTAACTTCAAGTAACTTCAAGTATTTTCAAGCATTTTCAAGTAACTTCAAGCATTTTCAAGTACCTTCAAGCATTTTAAAGTAACTTCAGGCATGTCCAAGTAACTTCAAGTATGTTCAAGCATTATCAAATGTATAACATGCACAGCAATGTTGTTGTTGGTAACTTTAAGAAACTTCAAGCATTTTCAAGTAACTTCAAGCATTTTCAAGTAACTTCAAGCATGTCCAAGTAACTTCAAGTTTTCAAGCATTTTCAAGTATAACTTCAAGTATTTTCAAGTAACTTAAAGTAACTTCAAGCATTTTCAGGTAACTTCAAGTAAATTCAAGCATTTTCAAGTAACTTTAAGCATTTTCAAGTAACTTCAAGTAACTTCAAGCATTTTCAAGTAACTTCAAGTAACTTCAAGCATTTTCAAGTACCTTCAAGCATTTTCAAGTAACTTCAAGCATGTCCAAGTAACTATATAACTATATGTTCAAGCATTATCAAATGCATAACATGCACAGCAATATTGTTGTTGGTAACTTCAAGTAACTTCAAGCATTTTCAAGTAACTTCAAGTAACTTCAAGCATTTTCAAGTACCTTCAAGCATTTTCGAGCAACTTCAAGCATTTTCAAGTAACTTCAAACATTTTCAAGTAACTTCAAGCATGTCCAAGTAACTTGGATAATTTTTGTATTGTGCACTTCTATGTATTGTCCTCTACCCAAATATGTATAGTGTTGGCGTATAATAGCAAAAATGGGTGGAAACACGTTATAGGCAACTCCGTATTATTATATAGATATGTGGATAATTTTTGTATTATGCACTTCTATGTATTGTCCCCTACCCAAATATGTATAGTGTTCGTGTTGGCATATCTATGTGACGTATAATAGCAAAAATGGGTGGAAACACGTTATAGGCAACTCCGTATTAATAAAGGGTGATTTTTTAAGAGCTTGAGAACTTTTTTTAAAAAAAAAACGCATAAAATTTGCAAAATCTCATCGATTCTTTATTTGAAACGTTAGATTGGTCCATGACATTTACTTTTTGAAGATAATTTCATTTAAATGTTGACCGCGGCTGCGTCTTAGGTGGTCCATTCGGAAAGTCCAATTTTGGGTAACTTTTTCGAGCATTTCGGCCGGAATAGCCCGAATTTCTTCGGAAATGTTGTCTTCCAAAGCTGGAATAGTTGCTGGCTTATTTGTGTAGACTTTAGACTTGACGTAGCCCCACAAAAAATAGTCTAAAGGCGTCAAATCGCATGATCTTGGTGGCCAACTTACCGGTCCATTCCTTGAGATGAATTGTTCTCCGAAGTTTTCCCTCAAAATGGCCATAGAATCGCGAGCTGTGTGGCATGTAGCGCCATCTTGTTGAAACCACATGTCAACCAAGTTCAGTTCTTCCATTTTTGGCAACAAAAAGTTTGTTAGCATTGAACGATAGCGATCGCCATTCACCGTAACGTTGCGTCCAACAGCATCTTTGAAAAAATACGGTCCAATGATTCCACCAGCGTACAAACCACACCAAACAGTGCATTTTTTGGGATGCATGGGCAGTTCTTGAACGGCTTCTGGTTGCTCTTCACTCCAAATGCGGCAATTGTGCTTATTTACGTAGCCATTCAACCAGAAATGAGCCTCATCGCTGAACAAAATTTGTCGATAAAAAAGCGGATTTTCTGCCAACTTTTCTAGGGCCCATTCACTGAAAATTCAAGCGTTGCTCGTTAGTAAGTCTATTCATGATGAAATGTCAAAGCATACTGAGCATCTTTCTCTTTGACACCATGTCTGAAATCCCGCGTGATCTGTCAAATACTAATGCATGAAAATCCTAACCTTAAAAAAATCACCCTATATATAGATTATTATACCCTATTCTAAGGGTATATTAATTTTGACGCATAGTTTGTAACATACCTTAATATTGCCCGTAGACCCCTAAAAGTCACTATATTTATGATCAGCATCGATAGTAATGTCGATCTAGCCATGTCCGTCCGTCCGTCCGTCCGTCTGTCGCCAAAAATTAGGCCTTTAAACTGGACCTAGAGACCTGAAATTTTAACCATATACTCTCTAGGGTCCCGAAATAATCAAGTTTACGAATTTTTGAAATCCGCCCACAGACACGCCCACAAACTCAAAAAAAAAAACAAATTTTGGAAAAAATCGAATTTTGAGCTAGAAAGTTGAAATTTTTTATATATGATCTATGACTCCTAAAACCGCTCGGGATAACAAATTTTCAAAATCCGCCAACTGACACGCCCACAAATAAATAAAATAATTTTTATACCCTATTCTAAGGGTATATTAATTTTTGAAAATCCAAAGTTTCAGCTAGGGAGCTGAAATTTATAGTATATACTCTCTATGGGCCCTTTATGCTCATGTGTAAATATTTTCAAAATCCGCCCACTGGGCGACTCCACAATTAATTTTTTTTTTTTTTTGAAAAATCAAAGTTTGAGCTAGGGAGCTGAAATTTATAATATCTACTCTCTAGGGACCCTTTATTCTCATGTGTTCATTTTTTTTAAATCCGCCTACTGACACGCCCACAATTAAATAAAACAATTTTATTGAAACACCCAAGTTTGAGCTAGGGAGCGTTTTTTTTTTGATAAAATCCGTTAAATGTTATATAACAAAATATGTAGAGCGTTCTTAACAATTCAACCATACTTAGACTTTTGTCACGCCCACTTATGAGGGATAGGAATAAGAATGGGGTATCCAACAGTTCGCCCAAGCGGACTGTAGCCCGTCCCTATGTTTATTATTATGATTGTTATTATTACAGCTACGGGAAGAAATTGTGGTAGCCACCAGACCCCTTAAAAGGGATAAAAAGAGGCGCAGGAAGCAGGGTCACCTCTAAAAAAAGATGTACCCAGGGGCGGAGGTGGTGACTGGGTAAGAAAGACTGGTAGAGTTGGAGACAGAGGTAGAGGAAGAGGAAGAAGAAGGGGAAGAGAAGGAGGCAGAGGAGGAGGAGGAGGAAGAGGATGAGGAAGAGGTGGAGGAGATGGAAGAGGAGGTGGAAGAGGGGGTGGAAGAGGCAGATGAGTTGGAAGAGGACGACGAGGCAGGGGGGGGGGGGGGGGGTGCCGTCTTCTACCAGAACTTCTGTTACAGATTATAATAATCATAACAATAATAATAATAATAAAATAATAATAATTAATTAAAAAATAAATATTGTTTTCTTATTTCTTCCCACTGGGAAGTTAGTCGTGTGGACCTCGCGGGACGCATCCAGACCACTTTTTCCTTTTTCGGTGTAATTTCCGGGAAGCTATTACTCCATTTTTACTTCATAAACATTAATTAATGATTGAAAAAAAACATCACGGGTTTTCACCTGCCAGTGAATTTCTGTTGCCCAAGAACAATAACTGCGATTAATATTGATAAACTTGAATGCTAGTTAACAACCTAACGATTAAGATAGGCGAGTTTCTTTGAGAAACGTATCCACAGAATTTACACGTTAAATAATAGAAACATTGTGTCGCCAGCAATACTGGTGATGGCTGTCGATAACATCCCAGAGCAGGGCTGCTTTGGATTCATGCTGAAAATACAAACTATAATTGGTGTTGCTTATAAAAATGCATTGCTGCTGGACATAATTTTGGAATCGATCTTTGTGAAATGGATACATTGCACAAAGAAATGCGACTTACACCCGTTTTGTTGGAAAAGCTATCCATATTGAAGCAGGAATTCCCACCAAAACCATCCGCAGCCGGCTGGTTTTTATATTTTTGAAATTCGGTACTCTAACTACGATTAGAGACAAACAGATTGGATCTGTCAGAATAATTTCCAGAAAAAATCAACAAATGGAACAAATAGATTCGTGCAAAGCCAAAAACCAGTACGAATTTTTAACATCTAACATTTTCATTCAACTGAAATGTTTTGAGATTTTTTTTTGAGAAATGATATCATTTGTTTTATGTAAACAAGAACACCAAAGTGGGAGGAGTACGTTCGTATAGAGTACGCTCAAAGTAGATACTCGTCGTAGCTATAGTAGACCATAGAGCTCTTGAAGGTGCGTCGAGTTTAAATTGGTTTCGTAAAGTCGCATGGGACTGCGTATTTACGTGTGTTTTATATACAAATACATTTATATTTTTGACAAGTACGCGAAGTAGGTAGCTTGTTGTGAAATAAACAGTGGAATGATATTCCTTTTTCTATCATTTTTACTAATTTTCAACTCAACTCTAAATCCATCTTGACTCATGAGTGGAAAACATGCATCGAGATTTCAACGCTACTCTACGAACGAAGCATATGATGAATCGTACCAACATATAAGGAGGAACCAACCAAAAGTTGATTCAAGTTCATTAAATTTTCATTCAACCTATCCGGAGCAGAATTCCACTTTTGCTTTTATAGGCGGTGGTCTGCAGCGAGATCTTGTATTTGTAATACGTATAAAATCCTTCTTCACTATAGATAGCTTTCCCAATAAAACAGAGGTTGTGACAACCTCATTTCTCCTCTTTATTTGGCATCACAGTTCCAAAAAAAGAGCTCACTCAACCTTAACTTTTTAAAACAAATTAATAATTTTCCAGCTCTGAAACTAAATTCAACGGCTGACTAAAGTCGTCATTGAATTTAGATATTTTATTGACTTCACAAACACCCACAAAAAAGGTTTCATTTAGAATCAATGAAGACCTAGTCGGTATTACGATTGCAATGCACGTTGCAAATTGTAATAAGAATAACCAACTCAATGGACTCTAATCAATTTCCACTGTGGATTTTTATCACCAATTAGGATGAGAAACTCAATGCGGCTTTCAAATATTTGCTCGTCAGTAATGCGAGCGGAAGTTGAAAAGGCCTCATTGGCAAACATCGTTAATCACAATTAGTATCAGCGCCAGAATCTTACGACTAGTTGCGGACGAAATTCTAATTTTCTTGTGTCGTCGCCTGTCTCGACCCACCCGTGTGAATCTATCGTTGGCGGATGGTGTGCTAAATGCTGATAAATTATCGATTCCGGTCGCACATATTTAAATATCGCATCATAAAATGTAAATTGCGTTATAACAATGTGGGAGCGCGTCGGGTTATTAAACAGCGATATCCGGCAGAAATGTCAATAGTATAGGCATTTTTTTTTTCGATGATCGACGAGTTATTTGATGTGTCTTCATCGTTGACGCCGGGATACTAATTTATGTGCGAAATTGTTGAGCTTATTTAGCAATTTAGTTATTATTTAACAGTGATGTGTTGTATCTTAATAAAAACGTATGATAATAGTTGAATTGTAATTAGTGATTATGATTAGCAATCAGTGTGAGATAGGAGACTGCCGATGAAATGGTGTCAATGACGTTATTATTAAATTAAGTATCTAACAACCTTGGGAGTACGTGTATATAGTGCACAAAGTTGGGCTGTTCGAATGCTCATGCCACAAAGGTTGATCACATTCCTCAATTGAGGGCAATGATACTGATAAACCAGAAGATGTAAATACATAAAAGGTAGCTGCTGGAAACAAAAGAAAATTAATGTGCTTTTTTGTTGTTCAGAAAATTAATATCTTTGGAATGGTGAATGGTACACTGATATGAGTAAGTGATAGTTGCGATAAAGCGCCAGCACTGTTTTTATGAAGGGTCATCTGTCATCCTAATTTCGATAAGCAGACGGGGTCCTCATATTAAGACCATTGTAATCGAAGTTGGTACAGTTTTTTGTTTTTTTTTTTATAGTAAGCGCGAATTATGTCGTGGACGACTTTGAGAGCGAAAAAAAATATAGAACTTGCGTATGGTTTTGAAGCAACTTTATTACTAACTATTATTTGATATTTTTGTTTTACATGAAATCTTGATTTGGCCTTATTCCTCGAATTGGCCGGAAATATGCCAGACACAATTCTCGGAATTTACATGGCAAGACATTTATTATTTTAGTTTATTGAAATATAATATGCTTATTTGCAATTAGGTGTGAATATGTGAATGAACTTTATTATGCTTATTATGCTATATTGAAATATACTATGCTTATTTGCAATAGGTGTGAATAACCTTTATTATGCTTATTATGATATATTGAAATATACTATGAATGTTAAGCTGGGTGCGTAACTCCTCCCCCCTTAGTTTGTAGCGAGGGGCCAAAGATACGGCAATGTAGGTTGGGCTGGAGCGAAGTCGTACTGGATGCTATGAGAAGATAGTCTTCTGGAAATATAGATTGCAAATAGCGTTAGAAAAACTCCAATAATTATGATAATGCCAAATGTAAGGTTCTCCTTTTGTCTAGTTTCAGTTCGTAGGGTGTTGATTAAGTTGTTGTTGATGTAATTGTATGTCTTCAATTTTTGGAGATTTAACTTCTCGGTGGTTTGATTGGAACTGACTTCATGGTGTATTGTAGGTAAAAGATGAATTTCTTCCCAAAATATGTTCGGGTTATTTTTGTAGGTTACTCCGTTGATGAAAATGTCGCAGTTCTCATAATGTATCAGGACTGTTCCATATAGTTTGTGCGAATTATAGTCACATGTTGAATTGATATTTGTTTCCGGTGCGTTTATTAACAGGATATAGTTCGGTTCTGGTTGCAGGATTGATGTAGTCGGTCCGATATCGTTTAGGGTACAGTGGGCTGGTTGGTTTGTGATCAATTTTCCTACGCATGATGATTGGTTGGTTTGTTCTTGGTGTATCGATTCCTTACAGTAATAGATACCTTCTACTTTGGGACATGGTTCATTTAAATATTGTATATTTTGGAGGTTAAATAGGATGTATGGTGGGGTGTCGATTTCTTTGGTAGTGTTAATAGGTAGTGGGATAATATGGAATAAGGAGTATTCTTCGGTGGTATTGGTATACGGACATTAAGTATTATGTTTGTATCATTATAATAAGCTTGTAATTCTAGCATTTCATAAATGTGTTCGTTAGAGATGGTCTTGACAGATTGTTCGTTAAATATATTTTGAATTTCGTCAAGTTCATCTTGTCTTAAAATGAATTTTGGAATAATGTTAAGTTTTGCCATCACTATGGATTCAGCAATGTTTGTAATGTGGCTGTTCAGGAGGTCAATATTATAATTTATCTGGCTTAGGTATTGTATTCTAAGAAGGAGTTCTTCGTTCACATGAAGTCTATTACTATTTTTATCTTGGAATTTTTGAAAGAAATTTTCTATTTTACTCTGTTGGTCATTAATATGATTAGTTATGTTTTCGAGTCTTTGAGTCATTTTTACGTTAATTCTGATTTCGTTTTGTAATTTGTTTTGAGTTTGTGATTCTTTTAAGGTATAGTTCTTCGATCTGGTTATTTAAATACTTTGCATCGTCCGCGTCCATATTACCCGTGATAAATTTAACTGCTGTGCCTAACCCGTTGATTAAACCTCTTCGATTTCTTACTCTCGGGGTCAATGATTCGAGTTTAAATTGGACTTCTTGTAGTTTCTGTTTCGTTACTTCAATTGAGTCTTTTAGGTTATAGAACTTGTCAATTGTTTTTATTGCGTCAGAGATTTTGATAATATTGTTTTTGTATATGTCTAGGTCAATGATTTATATTAAAGGTTTTATTGTTTTTGCGTTGCCTAGTTTAAGGGGAAGTATTCTTTGTCTGTCCGTCAGTACTTGTGTCTCCATCTTTTGTGCAATTACGATGGTTAGGACGTATCTGAAATGGGATATTATATTTGTATATAATTATTTTTACCTTTTTTTTTCTTTTTAGTCTACATTTATGTATTTTTCTATCATCAGCTGTTCGGACTGTTACTTTTTTGTTCGTTTTAATTCTATGCTTTGAAAATCGTGGTGTTAGTTTGTTCCTTCGACATTCTTTTCTATAAACTAAGTCATTAGTATCTAATATTTCGGGTTCATCCCTTGTTTTATTGAGTTTATCTATATTATTATTTCTTATATATTCTAGTCTTTCTTTAATAGTTGGATAAAGTATGGCTTGATATTCGTTAAGTTTTTTTAAATAGTCATGTTCGTTGTTAAATTGTATTCTATTGTTAAACTTATGTGTTCTGCCATAGAAAACTTCATAGGGAGTTAGTTTAGTTGAGGAGTGGATTGCGTTGTTATATGTTATTACGGTTTCGTTAAGGATTTCTTCATGTTCTAAGTCTAAGTTATTTTCTTTTCTTTTTAACATAATGATTCTATATATTTCCGTTAGTGTGGAGTGAAGACGTTCTACAGGTGAATTACTAGAGGTTTGTTGGAAAGAAGTGAGGTGTAAGTCTATGTCATATTGTTTACAGAAGTCTTTGAATATATTGCTTGTGAATTCTGGCCATTGGTCGCAAATTAGTTTAGTTGGAATGCCGTGTAGGCTTATGTAGTGTTTTATGCATTTTAACATTGAAATGCTTGTACGTGAGTTAAGCGTATATGCTGAAGCGAATTTCGAAAATTTATCAATCAGCGTTAATATGTTTTTATGGTTAATAGAGTATATGTCTATATGAATTATATCGAGTGGTTTTGTAGGAGTTTATGGTTTTTCAAATCGTAATTTTGGAGGGTGTCTATCATATTTAAGCGTTTGGCATGTATTACAATTGTTGATAGTCTGTGTTATTTTCGTTTTCATGTAGGGAAAATAATAAGTTCTTTTGAGGTGTAGTAGAGTTTCGTTAACACCTCTGTGATTACTGTTTTCGTGGTATTCGTTTATTAGTCTGTCTTGTTCGTCATTTGGTATTACGTCTTTTAGCATTTCTGTACATCTTATGAGTCGGAAAAGTTTGTTATTAGAGAAATATTTAGAGTAAACAGATTGTATTACCCGATAGGTCTCGTCGTCTGAAAGGATTGCAGATAATTTGTTAGGGGGTATGAATTTTTTGAAAATGTCGATTATTGTTTGTTCGTCAAAATCCGTATTTTGTATTTGTCGTCGTTGTTTGTTTTTAAATGGTACTGTTAGGGTCATGCCTGGCTGTGTTTCGGATTTCCGTATGATAAGTTGTAAGTTGAACTCGTTTAATGGCCTTTCTGATATTGGAATGCCATCGTCAAGGTTTTCGTCTGCAGAGTGTACCGTAGTTCCAGATGTTCCTTGTACTGTTGTTGTTGTGTCATTAATATTTATGTCTATGGTTGGACTATTAATTCTAATGCGACTGAGTGCATCGGCGTTGGTGTTCAATTTTCCTTTTTTGTAAGTTATAGTGTAATCAAATTCTTCTAGCTTAAGTCGCCATCTGACGAGTTTGGAATTGGGTTCTTTCAAGCTCATCAACCAAGTGAGGGATCGGTGGTCAGTTAAAATTTGATATTTGTGTCCGTAGAGGTATGGTCGAAATTATTTTGTGGCCCAAACAATGGCCAAAAGTTCTTTTTCAATTGTGGAGTAGTTTAACTCTGTGTCTGTCAGTGTTCTACTAGCGTAGCATATTGGTTTGTCACTACCAATGTGGCCTTGTGACAAAACAGCACCTATAGCGAAGTTGCTAGCATCGGTTGTCAATAAAAATGGCTTTGTAAAGTCTGGATATTGCAATATGGGGTCATTTGTCAAAAGATGTTTGCATATTTGAAATGTTTTTATGTATTTTTCGTCAAGTTTAACAGATTCGCCTTTTTTTAAACATTGGGTCATGGGTTTTACGAGTTTCGCAAAGTCTTTGATAAATTTGCGATAATATCCAAGTAGTCCAAGAAAAGCTCGTATATCTTTCTGATTTTTAGGAATGGGGAAGTTTTTTGGGGTTGGGTTTTACTCCCTCGGTTGAGACTATGTGGCCTAAGAAAGCAATTTCTTTTCTAAGAAATTCAGACTTGTCTAATTGAACTTTCAAGTTCGATTCTCTTAATTTGGTAAATACTTTTTTGAGATTTTCTAAATGTTCTTGTAGGGATGTGGAGTAAATAATAATATCATCCAGGTAGACTAGACAACATGTTCCTATAAGGTCTTTGAGGATGTTGTCCATCACTCGTTGAAATGTACTTGGTGCATTTCTGAGCCCAAATGGCATACGTAAGTATTCAAAATGACCGCCGTCAACGGAAAAAGCTGTTTTTGGTATGTCTTTCGGATTCATTTCAATCTGATGAAATCCGCCGGCAAGATCAAGGATGGAAAAGTACATACACTTTCCAAGTTTGTCGAGGATTTCTGTTATATTAGGTATGGGGTAACGGTCTGATATGGATTTTTCATTCAGTTTCCTATAATCTATTACTAGACGCCATTTTTTTTGCCGCTGGCGTTCATTTTTTTTGGGACAATCCAGACAGCTGAACTCCAAGGTGAGTAGCTTCTAGCTTTGTCTTACTATTCCTTGTTCGAGCATTTTATTTATCTGTTGTCGGATTTCCTCTTTATGGCAATAGGGGTACCGATAGGACTTTGTATAAATGGGTATGTCGTCGGTGGTTTGGATGTTATGTTTGATTTGGCTAGTGAAACTGAGTTTTTGGCCTTCTTTGAAGAATACATCTTCGAATTGTCTGCAAATTTTAATAAGGCTTTTCTTTTCTTACTGATTAAGATGAGAGGAACGAATAACGTTTGCTATATTATCGTCTATTTTTGTTTGTCCGTTTTCGTTATTGAAATTGTTGGGTTCAACAAATTCAGGAGAGTTATTTATATCTGTGTACTTAATTTGAAAATTATTTACTTCTAGAAACTGAGGGGAATTGTATGGTTCGACCTTGAGAGGTTGTTCCATAAGGAATGTTTTTGTGTTCATACTGTTGTTTACGATTTCAATTAAGCTAAACCAATCTTTTGATTTATAAATTCCTTCGAAAATATATAGTTCTGGTTCTATTATTATTTTTCTGATATAGATGTCTCCGTCACGAATATCTGTAGGGACTTTTGCTATGTATTTTGAATATGGAGGTATTATATGTTTCCCTGAGGTAAAGTTTGGTTTGTGGCAAATGGGTATGCTTGTATTACATATGACAAGCATTTGTTTTGTCAGGTCTATTTTTGCTCCGATAGCCGTTAAGGCATCAAGGCCTAGGAGGCCGTCAAAATATCAATGAAAACGGAATACTAGAAATTGTAGTGTTCCTGGTTGTTTGATTTCTATGAATTTTGGCAGGATAACTTTCTTATCAATGTTGTGTTTATTCAAAATGGTTGCTATAGTAATGGGTTGTGTTTTTATAATATCGTCGGGGTGTACAAATTTTGGGTCTATAAAGGATGAAGATGCACCTGTGTCTACTATCTATTAAAAATCTGAGTGCTCTACCTAAAGGACAAGAAATTTGAATGTAAGGAAGAGTTTTTGTTAATTTCTAAGTATCCGATTGCTCTGTCGGGGCAGGTATTTGAAAATTTGTCGTATCTAGTGCTTGGAATGTATTGAGTAGATCTCTGTCTGTTTGGTCGAAGCTTTCATTATCGTTGTAAGGTTCGATGATTGCTCCATTTTCGTTATAGTATTGGTCGAGGTTTTGCTGATAGGCTCCGAATTGTTCGTTTGTATTGAGGTTGTGTACTTCCTCAGCTGCATAGCTGGGTTGTCTGTACATGTATGGTTGATTCGATCTATTTGTTCTGATGGTAAGGCGCGAATTTGTAGAATTCCAATCCATAGGTTCCGTTGTGTGGGACCTACTTTGAGGTTGTACTGGAGGTTGCCTGTTTTGGTTGAGGTTATTGTTCTGACTTCTAAAGTTATTTGGGTTTTGGGTATATGTATTTGGTTGTTGGATTCTGTTTTGTGTGGGGTTAGCATGATGGGGACGTGGAATTGTTTGAGGTTGCTGACTTTGATACCTATTGTTATTATAATTTTGTGGTCTTGTTTGATAAAGGGGTATTGGTTGGAAATACTGCCTAGGTTGGTAATATCTTGGGTTGTACTGTTGAATTCTATTGTTTGTTGCTTTAGTGTAGTAGATATTTTGTTCTTTTATGCAAAAGGATAATGCGGTGGCGAGACAGTCTGGTCTCATTGCTCTTATACTTGAACCGATGGGTTCATTTAACCCGGTCAAAAAGACATTCAGGCACATTTCTGCGTACAGATTTTGTTTCGCTGAAATGACGTTTCGGTTTTGCTCATGAATCAAAATATTGTTCAAAATTGTCGCTTGTATTTCGACTATTTTGCTGTAAAATTCTTCTATGGGTTTATTATTTTGTTTTAGATTGTGTAAATCTCTAATTAGAGTTGTTTCTGTTCTTTTGTCGGAGTAATGTAATATAAGGTTGTTTTTCATTTCGTTTTAGACTAATGGAGTCCCGTACATGTTTAGGACTTCATTTGCCTTTCCCTCTATTTTGTTACGAATAGCACGCAAAAGAATGACTGAATATGGTGTACCGTTTGCATTAGCAACTAAACCTAGTATTTCTTCTACATTATTAATAAATTCATGAAGTAATCTAGGATTACCGTCGAATTTGGGTAAATCCTTTATTACGTCAGGAATTCGAAGTGAGTTAAATATATCATTAAGGGGTATTCTTATTGAACCCGGACCTGTATTTATATTTAAATTCGCGTTTGCATCTGCATTTGCGTTTGTATTGATTGGGTTTGACATTTTAAATTCCGCGTAAATCAGAGGTGAACTGGTACTTAATATTCTTGAGAACGCTAAACCTTCGCCAGATTCTTCCTCTTCTGATCTTTCTGTGATAGAGTTAAGACTTAGTGTCCGTAATGGTTTTTATACCCTATTCTAAGGGTATATTAATTTTGACGCATAGTTTGTAACATACCTTAATATTGCCCGTAGACCCCTAAAAGTTACTATATTTATGATCAGCATTGATAGTAATGTCGATCTAGCCATGTCCGTCCGTCCGTCCGTCTGTCGCCAAAAATTAGGCCTTTAAACTGGACCTAGAGAGCTGAAATTTTAACCATATACTCTCTAGGGTCCCGAAATAATCAAGTTTACGAATTTTTGAAATCCGCCCACAGACACGCCCACAAACTCAAAAAAACCAAATTTTGAGCTAGAAAGTTGAAATTTTTTATATATGATCTATGACTCCTAAAACTGCTCGGGATAAAAAAATTTCAAAATCCGCCAACTGACACGCCCACAAATAAATAAAATAATTTTTTTATACCCTATTCTAAGGGTATATTAATTTTTGAAAATCCAAAGTTCCAGCTAGGGAGCTGAAATTTATAGTATATACTCTCTATGGCCCCTTTATGCTCATGTGTAAATATTTTCAAAATCCGCCCACTGACACGCCCACAATTAATTTTTTATTTTTTTTGAAAAATCAAAGTTTGGGCTAGGGAGCTGAAATTTATAATATATACTTTCTAGGGGCCCTTTATTCTCATGTGGTAATTTTTTTTTAAATCTGCCTACTGACACGCCCACAATTAAATAAAACAATTTTATTGAAACACCCAAGTTTGAGCTAGGGAGCGTTTTTTTTTTTTTGATAAAATCCTTTAAATGTTATATAACAAAATATGTAGAGCGTTCTTAACAATTCAACCATACTTAGACTTTTGTCACGCCCACTTATGAGGGATAGGAATAAGAATAGGGTATCCAACAGTTCGCCCAAGCGGACTGTAGCCCGTCCCTATGTTTTATATGGGAAAAATGATTTTAATTTTCTATGCATAAGGAATAAGGAACGAGAAATGGGAAAATATACTAATATACTAAACTTACATGTATCCCAGTAGTATAAATATCATACTGTACTGTGTTTGTTAAATTTGTGTTTAAAGATGCGTTATAGATGTATTTTTTTTCTTATTAATATTTGAGTTAATATCGTTGCTTGCACCACACTGTTTAAGTTATGTTTCTTTTCACCTTTACCGAGTTCTTCGGTGATTAAAGGATCGAAATCCTATCTTTAATGGGTCACTTGTTATCGATTTTCTCTCGATAATGACGTGGGTAGCGATTATCCTTCGCTCCTTTTGTCACAACACCAAAATGTCACTTTAACTAGTTAGTAAATTATATTTTTCCGATAAACCGCCGAAATAAATACTTTCAATAATTTTGTTAAAGAGAAGTCACCGAACTACGCGACTGCGCCAATTATGTCGTGGACGACTTTGAGAGCGAAAAAAAATATAGAACTTGCGTATGGTTTTGAAGCAACTTTATTACTGACTATTATTTGATATTTTTGTTTTACATGAAATCTTGATTTGGCCTTATTCCTCGAATTGGCCGCAAATATGCCAGACACAATTCTCGGAATTTACATGGCAAGACATTTATTATTTTAGTTTATTGAAATATAATATGCTTATTTGCAATTAGGTGTGAATATGTGAATGAACTTTATTATATGCTTATTATGCTATATTGAAATATACTATGCTTATTTGCAATAGGTGTGAATAACCTTTATTATGCTTATTATGATATAATGAAATATACTATGAATGTTAAGCTGGGTGCGTAACTCGCGCACTAAAGGGATTTGTTAGGACCCTTATAATGTATTAGCTACACGGCGCGGGCGTTAAGGAAATTAGGGTGAGAAGAAAAGGAGAGATGACGATGCACGTTGGTTTTGAATGTTTGTAGGTTATAATGTGCAGGAAAAATGGAGCGGGGAAGAGCATTCCACATTCGTGTTGTACGGCTGAGGAAAGATTCTTTGTACTTCACTGTACGTCCGAACACAGGCTTGAGGGAGAACTGATGAGCATTCCTTGCATGGCGGGTATTGCAGTTGAAATGTTCAAAGGGAGGGATGAACTGGCTATTTCGTTTGAGCACTTATGGTGGAAATAACGATAAAATAACGAAAGGCAGGAGACATTACGACGATGACTAAGAGATTTGATATGTCATCAAATCACCAGTGGAACTGTTGCTGCGAAAACCATACTGCCGGTCATTGAGAAGTTTTCGCGATTCAAGATATTTCATTAGCTGACGGGTTATCAGCGTTTCCATGACCTTAGAAAGAAGGGACGTAATTGCAATTGGTCGGTAGGAGGAGGGAGAAGAAGATTCGCCTTTTTTGGTACAGGCTGGACAAATGCCATCTTCCCGGAAAGAGTCCTGAAGAATAGGACAGATGGAAAAGCTTACGCAATGGTTTTTCCAGCGAAGAAGAACACCTCTTCAGAACGATAGGGGAAATACTATCTGGACCAGCGGATTTCTGAACGTCAAGATCTTGAAGTACTCTAGCCACTGTATGAGTGCGAAAGTGGATTGGTCATATGGAGAATTCTACGTACTCGAGTACAGGCGGAGACAAAGCACAATCTGGGAGCGTTGAGCTGACTGCAAAGTGAGCAGCAAGCAGATTGGCCTTATCTATAGAGCTGACAGCTGGAATGTCATTGTAAATGAGTGTCGGGATAGATGATGAGGTCGAATTCTTGATGTTTTTAACAAATGACCAAAAGTTTTTACTACCAGTGGGGCTTTGTAGTATTTTTTGCCTCAACTTTTGGTCATAGGAGAATTTGACACGATTAATGTGGGCATTGCATTCATTTCTGGCTCGTTTAAACTTTTTACGGCTTTCCTTAGATGGGTTGGCTTTGAATAGCCGAAAACTTACCTCTTTTAACCTGATAGCCTCTTTGCAGCTCGAGTCACACCACGCGTTAAACTTGGGTTTGATACTTTTTATCCTGTTAGGGATAAAAGACTTCATACCCAGGTGAATTATGTTTGTGATCATATCAGCAGCAGCATCCACGTCGCTGTCGAGGAAGCACAGCGGCCAGTTAAAACTCTTAAAGAAACCGTTTAGTTTTTCCCAATTGGCTTTCTCGTATTGCCATACGGTTCTTTTAGGAGTTTCTTCTTTAACTATGTGGTCGGAGTATGAGAAATTCTCTGATATGATACAATGGTCTGACGAACCTAGAGGCGATAATACGTTCAAAGCGTATTTATCGGGGTGAGAGGTAAGAAACAAGTCCAATGTGTTGGTAGTTTGGCTGCTAATGTCCGGTATTCGTGTCGGCTCATTTACAAGCTGAGTCAAGTTATTTACCTCAGCAAAGATCTCGACGTACCTTCCTTCGGGTGCTGTCTGACCAGAATGTCGAAGCCAGCTTGAATTGTGTATATTGAAATCGGCCGCAATAACGATTTCAGAACGAGGATGAAGGGTCACAATTCTTGTAATGGAATCAGACAGGGCATCAAACTCATTATAAGTTGAATGTCTGTCCAAGTTGGGGCTTCTGTAAATAAAACAGTAGTGAATTAATTGCCTACGGACATGGAATTTTAGCCAAATGAAATTAAATTCTGGATTGGTAAATTGGCCATATTGAGGCTGAAGTTGGTAAGCTACGTCACTACGTATATAAACGGCGATACCGCGATGGGTAAAGAATAATGGCAATAAGTTGTACCCAGGTAGACTAAACTCTGTTAAATGAGAGCCAACGCTAACCTGAGTTTCACTAAGTGCCAAAACAGCTGGTTTGTTGTGAAAAACATGGGCGTATAGTGAAAAAAAAATGTTCCTCAACCCACGAATGTTGCTGACATCCACTACGAAATTCCTACACATTATGAAATACAAACATAAAAGAAAACACAACTTCGACGCTAACTAAGCATGAGCCGTGAATTGAAGATATACGTTAGATTTCCAAAACAATTTACCTCAGGTGTTATGTCCGTACGGTAATTTATTTTGGTCCACCAACAAAATCAACAACTCACGACCCGCTATTCGCCCGATGCTGCCTTTACCCAAGCATTGCAAGTGCACAAACGATAATCGAACGACACATGCAATATTCAAGAAAGAGCAATAGTGATGGAGTGGGATGGGGGACGGAGGGATACCCTACGCTGTTGCTTTTTTTTCGAGTAGGTGGAAAGACGTGTTATCATATAATTAGACAAATATTTTAGGTCTGTAGCATCCATTTTGTTATTTCAGCTTTAATATTTTTTTTCTTTTTGTATATTAAGCGGGTTATACGTTAAATAAGGTGTTTGAGTGTTGTAACATTGGGGTAACTATTGATTGGTGTCAACCTGGCGATGCTATGTCAAGCTCCAGTGTCGTTAATACACATCAATTCTGCTTATTTGACCTCCACATGGTACTGGTCATATCTCAAAGGCTTGACTTGCTCAACTTTATAGTCTAAGAGCCGACAGCAAATTTCGGGAGTGGAGGTATAACCAAAATTCATATACTTGTATATGTAGATATACACATATGGCGGGGTTGTTTTTCAGCCGAGGCTGTGGGCGCGCGTTTGAAAACGGTAATTTTTCCGATTTTTATTTTTATTTATTTAAACGATAGCTAATTGCGTACTGATTTCAAATATTTGGGTCCCAGACGATTTACTTTCAGCTTTCCCTTTGCCAAAGGCACCCTTAAAGGGGCGAAAATCAACTTTTGGAGTCAGAGGTATAACCACATGAGTGATACATCAAAAAATTAGAATACTTCTCCTGATTACAAATATGTATTTCCCATACCTTTTTTTCAGCCTTCACCCCGCCAGACTTCCTTAAGTACCTATCCCTAAAAGACTTTTTACTGAAAACTCTCAAAACTTTTTTTTTCAAACATAACCATATGCTGGTCGCATGAAAATAATCTGCAACTCTTCCTTATTACGAATGTATAAGTCTCAGACAAATTATTTACAGCCTTCATCCCGCCAGACGTGCTTAAGTATCATTGAAAGACTTTTTACTGAAAACTCTCAAACCTTTTTTTCAAATATGTATAACCATATGCTGGTCACATGAAAATAATCCGCAACTCTTCCTTATTATGAATATATAAGTCTCAGACAAATTATTTACAGCCTTCACCCCGCCAGACGTCCTTTTTTCAATTACCTAATAATTATATTATTATTCAATACGAACACGGGTATTAGTTGAGGTTGCTGAAAGACCATTGATTCGTTATCATTGGGATCATGACGTAATCTCGAATGACAAAAATCTGGAATGCAAAAAATCTCTTGCATGTTAGTAAAATTAAGCTAAAAAATATTTTGCGTAATAATGCCTTAATTTGTCTTGTAATGTCTTAAATTGTTTGCATTATTTTCTGTTTGTGTTAGTATTTTGTAGGTACATAATTATTGTATTTTTAATCGTTTTGTCCTTACTAACACACCTGCACTAAATGATGAGCTTGTGAGAGCACTTTTTGTGCCGGCAATTTCTGCTCGTGATAGTTGCTTGCTTTAAGCACTCCACGACACAGAGCTGATAGTGTAAAAAAAAAATAAAAATCTCGAAAAAACAAATTTTTAATCTAGAATGCAAAAATATCGAATGTACAAGAATCCCGAATGGACAAAAATCTCGAAAGACGATATCTCGAAAAAAACTCGAAAAAAAAGTTAATTCGAGATTTTTTTCTTACCTATTTAAAGATTTTAAACTTAAAGAAAACGCATTAAATATTTAGTTTATTCCGCAATTTATTTTTTTCGGTAAATTAACAACAAAAGATCAATATTTAACAAAAAAAAAACATTATAAAAAATGGTAAAAATTCCGATGGTAATGTTGCACTTTTAATTGATTCGCGATTGCACTACTGGGCGAAAGGTAATTGGGCGGAAAATAAACGAAATAACTTTGGAGATTCGCAGCCGCCACTACCGAGATGAGATGGTACCGAAAACCGAACTGTCAATAATTACAGGTACGGTGAGCGCGAGTGCAACAACCAGCAAGTGAATATGCTGGATTCCCGGCTGCTCAGCACGGGGTGGGTTCAGGTAATGAAAATAGGTATTTTGAAAATTCGTACCAAAGGAAACCGTGGATATGGGTAGGTACTTACTGCGGTTCCTCGAATGAAGGGATTTTATCGTTCCGGGTAGACCGAGTGCCTGGAAAAAAATGGGCGCCACACAATTTTGAGGATAATTGTGAAACCAAGAAGCAACAAGCGAAAAAGGAAAAACCCAAAAAGAAATAAAATGCAATATTTTTTTTTCCACTACGTTATAAGACCTCCGTTGGAGTACGACAAATTTATTTTTACTGTAAAACGGTTGCACAGAGATTAGCGGCATTGCCGTCGAAATGGCACAATATCGAAGGT
This sequence comes from Portevinia maculata, assembly GCA_949715645.1. Lineage (NCBI taxonomy): Eukaryota > Metazoa > Arthropoda > Insecta > Diptera > Syrphidae > Portevinia > Portevinia maculata. The sequence goes on along the minus strand of OX454528.1, from coordinate 42,948,521 downwards.
TCCCGAAAGGGGACAAAAGTCGGTTACTGGGGTCGCGGGTCCCGTCTTTTCCCGGGATTTTTCGGAGCACTGCCCTAACGAGATTTCTCTTTTTTAAAAAAAAAAAATACTGACAGCTACCTACACGAACACTGGCACTCTACTTATCTGTTTTTCCTGTCTTCCTGATTCCCGCCTGGAATCGTTTGAAACTGGTCCCGCCTGTCTGCTGACCTTCGTCGAGTTATAATCTTCCTCCTACTTATTGGTTTATTACACTTGTATTTTATTTTTCGGATTTTCCCGACTTTCGTTTCTGGAATATTCTAGCACTTTCAAAAAACGAAACTCCCCGATTTACTTTCCACGTCAAATCACTTTGCTGGACAACCAAGAAGTGATTAGTCAGCTGGCTTTGTCCATTCGGCCGGCCGGCATCCACACTCACACATCCATACATACCTGGGGAAGCAGAGCCAACGACAGTTCCAACCGACAATTCAGCTGTGGCGCTGAAGTTGTCAACTGTTTCGTACTCCCCCATCCTCACACATACTCAGACATTTTGCGGTCCATGTCGTCTCTTGCTACACTATGTGTTCTCACATTAGTGCGCTGACTTGACCCCGCTAATGCTCTCACGCCCTTCAGGCGACCTCTCACTCCGTGAATTCGCCCATTGCTCTAAGTCTTCAGCAATGAACAAACCCTCCGACCGACCCTGGATCTGCCTCGATTCAGCACGTACCCTTTTTGACAGTTCGTAATCAAAACGTTCAAGAAACGAATAATCGGAAGATTTAGTTGTTTATTCCTTTAAAATGGAACTAATCTTTGGGAAACATTTTAAACCCCCCATCCCAAGTATGCAGCCCGAAGAAGATTTCACCTGTGAGGGATTGGATTCGAGAAGCCCTAGGACCAGGTCCCAACTGAGACCATTTGTGAAAAAGAAATGCAGGAAAGTGAAGTGAGTGAAATAACTTATGTATAATTCTCGCGTTATAAAGTATTTCCCTACATCTCTCGGTGGGGTGGCGCGCAGATTTGGGGTCGAAAGGGAATATAGATCTTGTGCCAGTTCTTACATTTTTGTTTTATGTTTCATATGTTGCATCGTTGTGTTTTGGGTTATGTGTTTTGCTCCCTTTCTGCAGTTGTCACGCAGTGTTTATCACGGTATCAATAGTTTTGTGATTCGTCGCGACTCGTGTCCGTAGTGTTACGTTTGGCCAATGGGAGTGTGTTTATACGTGGCCGTCCGCCCACGCTCTCTGCTGCTCCTCCGGTGCTCCCACGACGGAGTTGAAGGATAGAGCGTCATCTTCCCCCCATCGTGCGTGGCTCAGTACCGTGACAGTGGTACTTCTTTCGCAATTGTCTGTAGAAGGGGCCGTCCGCTCGCCCTCCCCAATTGCTATCTCAGACCGATCGTCTGGTTGTGCCAGTGTCATTAACATCGACCACTGCATTTTACCGACCGCCCGTCTGTTTGGAGTGTGTCTGAGGGTGCACAACTCCGCCGTCGCAGACCGTCCGTCTGGGTTTGCTGCCGCCTTTTGCGCCTCCAGACCGTCCGTCTGTCCTTGACGTAATGGTGTTGCAGACTGTCCGTCTGTAAGGAAGTACGTTGCTCCGTTGGGAGTCTCCTGACGGTCCTTGTCAGGCTCACCATCCGGACGTCTGGGGTCGCACCCCATGCTCCGTTGTACAGACCGTCTGTTACGAGGTGCCTTTTCATCGATTCGTCGACCACCTGCCGAGTTGGTTCACCAGTGTTGGACCGCCTGTCCATGCCCCAGTAACCTGTGGTGGTTTTGCCCTGAGGGTCAAGAGAAGTGGGCCGATGGCTGATCGCACCATGGCTGCCCCTCCACCTCTTCAGATCCTAAGCGCGCAAACCGATAAAAAGAGGGAATTTGGTAGGGTGGGTCAGGGACGTAGAGTGGCTCTTGTTGTGGTATAATTATACCGCAACAGTAACTAAAGTGCCGTGAAATAAAGCCGAATCGGCCTTGTTTCGCTTTTAATTTTTTTACACAATCAGATAAGGATTCCTAACTGTTTTCAGATTTGCACCCCTGAAAACCTCGCACCTACTCCAAATCAAACAATGACCCCATGCAGGGGGTTGCATTGCACTGTTTATGGGATAAGTTGCAAAATCTCTAGTAGAATAAAGTCGATCTCCGAAATCTTATTCGATATTATTACTCTTTTGTACTACTACATAATTGGAAATAATGTCGAGAATAGAAAATGACGAATTTCGACATTACTTCCGATTTCTTATGGAAATACAGTCGATCGACATTATTTCCATCTACTTTATTTCACGGCACCGTTAAATAAATCCATTGATTTCGATTTTAATTTTTCCTATGTTTGTAATGATTTCATTTACTTTCATTTTAATTGTTTTTATTTGCACTCACGTTGTGATAACACACGATCCCAAACAACACTAATTTCAGGTACCATTTTTACAGTTGCATGGCAGTTTGCTAGTCAATCGTGGATGTTAAAGAGTAGATAGTAAACAATCTAGAATCAATATATTCATTTGAGATTCTTGCATTCGAGATTTTTTTTTCTGAATTTTTGTATTTCGAGATTATGCTTTCTAGATTTTTTTGTTGAGATTTTTCCAATTCTAGATTTTTGTTTTCGAGATTTTTACTTTCGAAATTTTTGCTTTCTGGATTATTGCTTTCTAGATATCGTGGTAAACCCGTTATCAGTAAGCCAGACCTGTAAACTGTCAAATGCCCATTACCTTGTACTTGTACTTTTAGTTGAAAAACAAAGTACAATGTACCTGGTACTTGAAAATCACCAAGTAAAAGTACTTTTTCAAGTATGTACTTTCTTTTAAGTACATTTACTGGGTACTGTAATACTGGCGACTACATTTTCAAGTACTTTACAAGTACAATTAATATAGTGCTCAATGATGTTACATGGCAAAACCAACACCAAGTTGCATACATATGTCTGTTAAGCTTAGTACAGCTAGAGTAACTTAACACCAAGGGTGGCGACGGTGTAGAGGTTAGTGTGTTGGCTTCAGTCGTTCCGCAGCTCTTATCAAGATAGGGCGGCTAGTTAGTGTTCAGCGGGAAAAAAAGGAAAGTGTATCCATTATATAAGGGATTTAGTCGAATGTTTTTCAAGTCCAAAGTTGGTTTAGTAAGCTAGGCGTCCGACTTTGATTGAGTACAACCTCGAGTTGTACGCGACGGATATCCCTTCTTTCCCAAGAAGCGGTGCTTTCCTGGACTTGGCCTTAACGGACGCAAGACTTCAACTGACGAACATAGATCAAAACACGCGGAACTGTTTGCGTGCGTTTGAGTACGATAGTGACCACTACGGACTCGCCGCCGCAATACGGATCCCGAACGAGCAAACGCTGCTGGAGGAGTACGAAGCAGTGTGTTCATTCGATTATCGGAGGGCACAATGGTCGCGCTTCTCCAGATTTTTAAAGCGAGATTTACGTTCGAGTGGGATCGACCCACCGACAAACAATAACATGACAAATGATGACATTGATCGGCATTTATTGCAAATGAACGACGCCATCAAACGAACTATGGAACGAACTATTCCTCGGGTAGGACGTTCCGACGACGACCAGACAGAAAAGTACAGAAACCCTACAATCGACGCACTATACCGACAGAAAAGTAGACTGCTCTCGAGGCTTAAACGGCTGTACAGGCAATTTACTGATCGCGACGACCCGGAGGTAAGGATGCTGAAGTCAGAGATCCGAATCCTGAAACAGCTGATAAAAGAAAATTACAGAAAATCTGTAAGTCTGTATTGGGGCAATAAAATTCGGGCTATTAAAACCTGTAGTCCGAATATGTTCCCACAGATAAATAAGTTGTTCAGGAGGAAAGATCACAATGATATTCTTTGTTTTCGAATCTCCCAGACAGCAGAGAACAGACAGACATTACTGACTGCTGGAATAAGTCCAGAAAGTTTCGCTTCAAACGAAAATTTTTTCGTGGTCGAGGACCCACGGGAGAAAGTGGATTTGCTGGGCGCTTGTTTCGAGGCCGTGTATACGGTGAACAATCCTGTTCGCCGTAACCACGACATTGAGAATAGGGCTCTGGTGAGCCATTTCTATCTGCGCACCGAACTTGAGAATTGGCGATCTGAGAATAACGGTTTCACCGTGTTCACTGATGAAAACCATGCTAATGCAGTTGTCGCCAATGGCCGAGATGCATCGCACTTGTTCGTGTCGAAGAATGATCTTCTGTGCATCTTCGAGTCGCTAAAGAATAAAAAGTCGGCGGGGATGGATGGTGTCCCAAACGTCGTATTGAGACACCTGCCTTTGGAGGCTGTAGATATTTTCACCACGCTGTTTAACAATGCGCTGAATAATGCACATTATCCGGCGCATTGGAAGGTAGCTGTGGTACACCCTATCCCGAAAAAATGTAAAGATAGGACGAACTCTGCCAATCTCCGGTCAATTAGCTTGCTTCCGAATATTAGCAAGGTCTTTGAAAAGGTTGTCAATAGAGCCCTGTTAAAGTGGGTCGAGGACAATAACATAATCCCGGACAACCAGTTTGGTTTCAGGGCGAGGCATGACACTATTCATGCCGCGTCGAAACTGGTTTCCGACATTCAGTGGCATAAATGCAAGAACCAATGCACGGGTGCTTGTCTGGTCGATTTTGAGAAGGCTTTCGACACCGTATGGTTAGAGGGACTTTTCTACAAGTTGACCAGGCGGGGGATGCACAAACCTTTGCTATATGTAATTTATAATATGCTTATGGGGAAGAAGTTCGTTGTCAAATGTGGCAACGTGACTTCGAGCAGAGTCTTTGAAATTAAAAACGGTTTACAGCAGGGGGCGGTCAATTCTCCGATCCTGTTTAACATTTACACGAGTGATCTGGTAGGTTCACTCAGACATGCTATAGCGTATGCCGATGATTTGGTGGCATACAGATCAGGTCCTAAAATCGAGGTCATTAATATCCTTTTGCAGCGTGACTTCGATCAAATTAAGCGATATTGCGACGACTGGAAGTTGAAAATCAACTTTCAGAAGACGGAAACAATCTTGTTCAGAACTCCATTGGCTGGGGCCTCTAGGGATACCAGAAAAAACTGGAAGAAATTGGCCATTATTGGACAGGATGGGCAGCCATTGGCGGTGAGAAGCGTAGTTAGATATCTAGGTATCTGGCTTGACCAGTATCTATATTTCGATAGACATATAGTTGCTTGTCTTGCTGGGGCCAAGAGGGCTTATGCTCTGACAAGGAGACTGTTTCATAGCAGTCAACTTGATTCCAGAGTGAAGGTCATTTGCTACGTGGCCCTTATAAGGCCGATCATCGCTTATGGTTGTCCATTGTGGTTTAATATAGCGCCTAGTTATATGGAAAAGATTCGGGTTTTGGAGAGACAATGTCTTAGGACCTGTCTCCGATTGTTCCGAACGCCCGAATCCAACTATATAAAATACTATCCCAACAAGGTCCTATACGATGGGGCTCAGTTGAATAGGATTGACAATTTCCTCATTAAGGTCACTCGAAGGCACGTTGCAAGGGCGATGGCCAGCGGCAATAGTCTGATCTTTGGGGCTTACTACCCCAATGAAATGTACATAGAGAGTACGCTCCGGTCTGGCTTTATCCCGCCGGAGGCATTTATCCATATTGATGCAAAAGGGCTGGTACAGACGAGGGATGGTATCCCGGTATTATACCACCGCTACCGCAGCGCGAGAGATAAGCGGCTCATCCGCGGCGAGGACGTCGCCAATGCTCATGAGCTCCTTCGTTTTAGTACCGCAATAGCGGAGAGGGATAGATTCGACACGGAAAAGCAATTCGCCGAATTTTGGTGGCTTGTTGAGGGGGGGGGGGGGGGGGGTCAACATGCCCTCCCAGGACGGTGCGTTACTCTAGGTAACTTCCTTTTAGTTTATAAGTTAGATTAAGTCAGCTAGGGCGTTTTTGGGAGAGGCCGGGCTCGCCAACGTGTGGTGGTGCTTCCGGGAGTTGACTGACGCTGTAAGGCTTCAGACGGCGTAGAGCGTAGAGCGTAGAGCGTTCTTAACAATTCAACCATACTTAGACTTTTGTCACGCCCACTTTTGAGGGATAGGAATAAGAATAGGGTATCCAACAGTTCGCCCAAGCGGACTGTAGCCCGTCCCTATGTTTATACCCTATTCTAAGGGTATATTAATATTTAATTATATTAATTTGACCCCTAAAAGTTACTATATTTATGATCAGCATCGATAGTAATGTCGATCTAGCCATGTCCGTCCGTCCGTCCGTCCGTCTGTAGCCAAAAATTAGGCCTTTAAACTGGACCTAGAGAGCTGAAATTTTAACCATATACTCTCTAGGGTCCCGAAATAATCAAGTTTACGAATTTTTGAAATCCGCCCACAGACACGCCCACAAACTCAAAAAAACCAAATTTTGGAAAAAATCGAATTTTGAGCTAGAAAGCTGAAATTTTTTATATATGATCTATGACTCCTAAAACTGCTCGGGATAAAAAATGTTCAAAATCCACCCACTGACACGCCCACAAATAAATAAAATAATTTTTTTTTACCCTATTCTAAGGGTATATTAATTTTTGAAAATCCAAAGTTTCAGCTAGGGAGCTGAAATTTATAGTATATACTCTCTATGGGCCCTTTATGCTCATGTGTAAATATTTTCAAAATCCGCCCACTGACACGCCCACAATTATTTTTTTTTTTTTTTGAAAATTCAAAGTTTGAGCTAGGGAGCTGAAATTTATAATATCTACTCTCTAGGGGCCCTTTATTCTCATGTGTTCATTTTTTTTAAATCCGCCTACTGACACGCCCACAATTAAATAAAACAATTTTATTGAAACACCCAAGTTTGAGCTAGGGAGCGTTTTTTTTTTTTGATAAAATCCTTTAAATGTTATATAACAAAATATGTAGAGCGTTCTTAACAATTCAACCATACTTAGACTTTTGTCACGCCCACTTATGAGGGATAGGAATAAGAATAGGGTATCCAACAGTTCGCCCAAGCGGACTGTAGCCCGTCCCTATGTTTTAAATATGCATTGAATTGGTAATACCTCCGACACAAAAATCGGAAAAATTACCGTTTTCAAACGCCCGCCCACAGCCCCGGCTGAAAAACAACCCTGCCAGATGTTTGAATTTGTATTATTATTGTGTATATCTACACATACAAGTACATGAATTTTAGTTATACCTCCACTCGAAAAATTTTCTCTCAAGCATGACTGTTGCACAAGAAGAAAATAGCATCACTGTAATGCTCTGCAGGAAATGACTGGGTGATTAGTTTTAGAAGTTTTACATGAGCCCCTCCGAAGGAGGACGTACGGCGTGGGTATAAATTCGACTGATTGAACTTTGATATATTTGAAGCTGAGGACATTAAGGATTTTCATGACTAAGCCAGGCTGTTGGAATAGACTTGAGATGGTGGTGGCGCCGCTTATATTCCCAAAGTGGATTGGCAGGTTGAAATGGTGCTCGATGAGGTACACTTCAGATCAAGGTAGATTCATTGTGATGCCATTGGGAAGGGCAGATTGTTCAGGCTGCAACTCCTAGAACCTCTTGCTTTTCTTTATGAAATTGTAGTCATCAGCTGTGAAATCGTTGCTTAGATCGGTTAGATCGTGGTAAAGGCATTGACCTACCGTAGCCCTCCTACGCGCAGGACTGTGCTCTCTTCCTCCACGTCACAACAGCTTTATTTTTTTATTACATTTATTTAATTTAGTTATTCTTTATTAAAATCGACCAATTGTTTAAATAAGAAACACAACATCTCTAAAAACAGTGATACAAGAAAAACTAGGGAATGAAAGCTACCTCAGCCGTATTGCATGGGGGTCAGGGTGCCCATTCTTTTTCTTCCTTATGACGAGGTTATGATCAGGATTAGAGGGATCATAACCCTCCCACTTTACTGCATCCCCACCGGCCCGCGTGTTTGGTTCGCGGATCGACCTCAATAAATATCATCGGCCCTCCTGGTTTCGGATCACTTCATCCATGACGCCAATCGAATCCTGGTGTTGTTGCATTTGTGTGATCCACTAATTTTTTAGGACGCTTCTTTCTACGATTTCAACAACTGCATGCTCCATCAATTGATTATTTTTTAATCAACCTTTTACGTCAACTGCGATCTCTAGTCGTGTCAACCCACGGATTTGTATGCACATTTACGGGACAGCTTTCAGATGTAAAATGTGTCGGCTCACTTGGATGTTAAAATTGCATAGATGTGATTTCTTCCCTTAATCGCCTTTTACGACAAGCGCACATTATGTGAAGTTAAATTAACTACAATTTAATCGACTTGACATTATATGACCTTAGCTTGCTTCTAATTATTGTAGGGCTATCTATTCTTCAAGGCGTTTCCCAACCGAATGGAGCCTACAAAAAACTGACTGCTTAAAGAGGTAAAACTAAAATTTTCAAAATGATATGCAGGCTGATGTGTTGAATAGACAGCTGTAGAATATTTCACAACCATTGTTTAGGATGGGAACAGAGCGACATCGAGCTTTAATGCAAATGAATAACTGTGTTGCCCACAGTTTTGGAAGTACCCCATAGGTCTTCACTACAGCTAAATAAATATGGTAATCCCTGGTTAAGTTCCTATTGATTGAAGGTAGCTCCAAGGTTTTTTGCCAAGTAGGACCAAGAAGGACACTAGATCTCTATTAATAGCATGTCGTATATCTTCAGAGACTCCTAGGACAGCAGCAGTGCAGCAGTGTCTCTGCCGAGAGCCGGGTTGCCTGGCGGACAAAAAGTTATTCCTAGAAATATGATGATTACTCTGCTTTTATAAAAAGGAAAGAATGTAAATTGGTCTAAATTCAACGAACTTGGAAGTTTTGGGGACAGGTATAACTTTTTTCCAATTTCCATTGCGAGGAATATAAAAAAATACCACTTCAATTGCTCGTCAGCATTGAAATCGTTAGAAACAATTCACACACTTTTGTTTAGTGAATTATGCGAGTATAATATCGAGAAAAATTGTGTATCGATTTGATGTGTTGTGGTTGACATCGACTGATGATCCCAACCACCACATCTGGGTGAAATACCCAGTCGGGAAAAGGGTCACTATTATCTAGTCACAAAAGTTTGCCCCCGAAAACGCGTTGAGCCGACTAGAATAAGAGTACACTTTTGCCGCTCGTATCTTAAATGCAACTTCGTGGATGTGCATCCAATGGTTAGAGTAAGTGCGGCAAATGTGGCCCACGTGAAAAATATGGCCTACCACTCTATTTCCCAAACCAAAACCCATAGCGAAATAAAAAAAATTTCATTACGAACACGTTCAAACCGGTTTAACCTCAGCCTTTCGTGTTGAGTGTTGCGCGAAGGGTATGATGTACGATATACGGGACTAGCTATTTGTTTTTTTTATTTTCGTTGTAACTTTTTGGTAAGTTTTCTTAAGTGATTTAACATTAAATTTTGTGTTAAATTGGTAACTTTTTTCTAAAATTAAATAGTATCAAATATTTTCTTAATTTGTGTGATATTATAATTACAGAAAAGTTTATGAAGTATGTTGAAAATTAAAATGAGTGAAAACATCACAGTGTGCTTAATATGGCTTGTGTTGTTGTGGTAGTAATATGGCCAAATAGGCCATGTTTGACACGTTTTCTCTATTGAAATTTTTTTTTTTTATTTTTTATGTTGAAGGCTAAAATGTCTAAGCAAAGTCCAAACCAACGAAAGACTTGTCGGAAGGAGGACATGATGAATTTTAGCTTCTTGTTATGTTTGTTTTTTTTTTAAATAAAATTTCTAAAGACTGAAATAAAAATGTTTTGTAAAACTGTTTAAAATAAAAATAAATGAATTTGGCCTTAATTTGTGCTTTTATTTAAAAAAATATAAATGATGGGCCATATTTGTCGTACTTACTCTATATACATGATTTCGCAGAAACATGAGCATTCGTATGTGAGTAGAGGGCCGCGGTACACTGTTAAGATAGTATTAAGATAGTATTAAGATAGTTTTAGTTCTTAAGGGAATATGCCAATTGTCAAGGTTTTGAAGTTCATAAATCAAATTGTTCACTGGGAGATGCAAACTCAGTGCTCCAATCGATGATCTTACGTTAAATAGTTGATGTTCTTGAAATATCGATACTGAAAAGCACGAGCTGAGGATGATTTAAAAGTCAAAGGGGAAATATATAATATCAGGTCTGGAAAAGGCTAGTGCTGACAGCTGGTCGAAAAAGAGAACTTTGCTTTTGGGACTGACAAGAACAAATCCAGCAACGAAGCAGAATGCTCACTCAAATGAGTGGGAATAGAAGTGTTGATAGAGATCAAGTTAAGTAAACCCGGCTTCTGCAGAAATCGTTGTAGGGCGCTTAATCTCTGAGGATGCCTAGCTTACAGACAGTGTCCAGTTATTATATTTGTTAAGGCGGATGTTTTAGAAGTCCGTTGAATATTCTCTGGTCCAGATTTTGCCCATAATAGTGCAGTATTGCACTGCACTGGCTAAGTGGCTCCATTAAGAGTTTGCTTTTTCGAGCGTATCGGCGTGGATAAGGTATGTAGCAGACGACATTGGTGCATCAATGTTGTCTAAAGTCATGCTATTTGTACCTGAGCAGCCTTGTCTAGCCAATTTGTCAGCTTCACAATTCCCTTGGACATCGCTATGACTTGATACCCAGCACATGGAGATGTTAAACTGTGTGGCTATTTCGTGGTACGCATCAGTCCTTAACTGCATTGGATCTTAATAAACTGGATGTAAGGGCTTGCTGTCTGTTTGTGGATATATATTATTATGTTTATTTATTAACATGTGATTTAAATAACAGTGCAAATAATAAAAAGGATAATAAGGAGATTCGAACCCTTTTGTTTTGCCAAGGTATCACCGGTTTCCTAGGGTAATTCTTCATGCGACCGGTGCAGGTTCAATCCCCATGGGGGACAACAACATACGCCACCGTACATGGGAACGTTACCGAGTCTGAGTGACCTGGGATTTGGATATCCTTTAAAAAAAATGGAAAAGTTGTCAATCGTCTAGTGGATGTTTACTTCAAATACTGGAAACGGCGGATGATGTCGATATTGTCCGCATACCCCAGTAGCTGAACGGATCTAAAATAAGGCCTTTCGTGTTAAAAGCATTTATTGGCCTCAGTAAATTTGGTTGGCCTCACTAAATAAGTGTCCCAAAACCGGGAGAATTGCCGATGGACCGTAGGGATGTGGTATAGTCGAGGGTTTATAATTCTTCATATCCTTGCAGTAAGGTTATTAATAATACCATTCGGTCAAGGGTCTTTAAATCGTGACAAAGATTGAAAGGTCTCTCGTGCTTTCGCCGATGATAACAGTATGGTTTATCTTGACTGATGTGGCATTAAATGGATCGAAACGCTTGGCTACTTCTCCCTGCCTTTATTTTGTTTTCTATTTCGCTATTCCTGTTTTTGATCCTACACCTAGTTGAGTATATTGAAGTAATGAGAGCGTAAAGTTGGGTCCCCTGCCAAACTTGCCCGTGAACCCACTGCCCATTGGCCTGCTTCAAAAGATGAAACCCCAAAAACAGTAGGGGAAGGTAGTGTACCTTGGTCCGGATTTCAGTTTTTTGCCAATATTTTATTTGTCGTTTTTCATTGGTTTTTTTATTTTTTGTTACTATTTGATGTCTTTTCTATGATATGGCGAAACTAGGATATTGCTAACCATTCCTTAGAAAACTTTACTTTTATATGCTAACCTCAAACGGTCCAAGGTACAAGACGTGATTGTATTGCACCTTGGACGGAAAATATTATTGACAGTTTTCCTATAGTTTAAAGGTAAAAACTTTAATTAATTTCAATAAAAACTAAAAATTGTAACATTCTTTATTTACGAGGGTCAATAAGTCCGTGACTTTCTGAATTTCTGACCTCTTTACTGAAACGGCAACACTGCTCCTGTCAACAGGCATCTGTCAGTTGACTCCTGTCAAAATTTAAACTTGCTGCGTCAGTTAGTTTGTGTTTGACAGCTATTTTTATCAGACTACTCACTAATTTGAGGAGAAAATGGGAAAAAGTGAATTTCGTGTGCTTATTAAGAATTATTTCTTGCGAAAAAAAAACATTACCGAGACGAAGGCTAAGCTTGACAAATACTATGGGGACTCTGCACCATCGATTTCAATGGTAAAAAAGTGGTTTACTGAATTTCGTTGTGGCCGTACAAGCACTGAAGATGCCGAACGTCCTGGACGCCCAGTTGAGGTCTCTACACCCGAAACAATCGAAAAAATTCACGATATGGTGTTGGCCGACCGAAGATTGAAAGTGCGAGAGATTGTGGAAGCCGTAGGGATCTCGCATGGCTCAGTGGTTTCAATTTTGAATGATCACTTGGGCATGAGAAAGCTTTCCGCAAGATGGGTGCCGCGTTTGCTCACAGTCGACCACAAACGCAATCGTGTAACAACTTCACAGGAAAGTTTGGCGTTGTTTAATCGCAATATGGAGGAGTTTTTGCCCCGTTTTGTAACCGTGAACGAAACATGGATCCATCACAACACACCAGAGACCAAACAACAGTCAAAACAGTGGGTTTCTAAGGGTGAATCGGCGCCAAAGAAGGCCAAGGTGGGTTTGTCAGCCAATAAAGTTATGGCGACTGTTTTTTGGGATGCACGCGGGATAATCCACATTGACTACCTTCAAAAGGGAAGAACAATCAATGGGGAATATTATGCCAACTTATTGGACCGATTCAATGACGATTTGAAAAAAAAACCGACCTCATTTGGCCAAGAAAAAAGTTCTTTTCCACCAAGACAATGCAAGGGTGCACACATGTGCAGTTGCCATGGCAAAAAACCATGAATTGGGCTATGAATTGCTCCCTCATCCACCCTATTCTCCAAATTTGGCTCCAAGCGACTACTTCTTGTTCCCAAACCTGAAGAAATGGCTTGGTGGAAAAAGATTTGACTCCAATGATGAAGTCATCTCGCAAATAAAGGCCTATTTTGAGGACCTCGACAAATCATTTTTTTTGGAAGGGATACAAAAATTGGAGAAGCGTTGGACAAAGTTTATAGAGCTCAAGGGAGAGTACGTTGAAAAATGAAAAAAATTTTTATCAAAAAATCTGTGTTTTATTCCAAAAGTCACGGACTTATTGACCCGCCCTCGTATTTCAAAAAAGCAGCAAAAAAACATTATCTTAAAGTTTTTGTGCTTGATTAAAAAAAAATATTTCAAATAATAGTATTAAATAAAAAAAAACTCTTTTACTAAGAAAACTTAACAAAGGACTTCAATATTATTTAAAAACTTACTTTAAAAAAAACAACATAAAATAAAAAAAAATGTATCACTTCAATATTATTTAAAAACTTACATTAAAGGACAACCCAAAGGTCCAAGGTACACGTGTTATGATAGGTCCAAGGTACACTAACACCACTTTAGCCAAACAAATTAGATTTTAGCGTAGTATTCAAACTAAATACGAACGACAATGTGTTTCTACCAAAAGATTATTAATACACTTACCGAAATCGATTAAATTAGCGGAAAAGAGACAGAAAACTTCAGAAAAGATATAAAAAAATACTTTTTTTCACTGAAAACTATGTTTATTTTTTTTCCTGCCGACTCGTGCAGCTGTGCCTTTAAAAGGAAACTGATAAGACAAATGAACAGAAGATCAACATTTCACAGAAAGACCGGTTTTTGCGTGCTTTGTATTTTTCTGAAAATTGGCACTCGGACCAAGGTACACAACCTTCCCCTACGTACATTGATTATCCACATAATAAGATTTCTACTATTACTTCCCAGTCCGGCAGTTACATGCTACCCATAATGATCTTTTTCGCGATACGCCCACGTTATATTCTTAGGTGAATTTATTAGCGAAAGCATATCAAAGGCAGTCGATAATGATGTCTAATGTGGTGATCGACTGGGTTTTACTCTCTCCAAGTCGTATGTGGTTCGCCGAAGAAAAACGAAACCAATTACATATTCACTTTCGCTAATTGCAATATATATTCATATTGCAGATTATGTGTTCGGCAATAAAAAATTTATTTGAGTTAAGAAGAATTTGGATGGAAAAAAACATAAATCGGCTTAAGCGATTTTTAATTGCAATTACACTTGATCAAAGACAGATTTTGTAAGTTGCCATCTTTTAATTTTGTGCATGCATCGTCTCGATTACATCTTCGTATCAAATCTGAAGAGATTTCCCGTTGAATGGAAAAAAGGACACCCTACTCTAGAGACAGTTTCTTGTTTCCTGTTCTTTGTGGTAGTACTTGTAGGAAAATCTTCCGAGTTGTTTCTTATTATTTCACCTCGCAGTAGGTAGGTATCGATTTCATTGTCAATATTCATAATTCCTGTGACAAATTGGCCATAAAAGAGTATACCAAAATTCACAGAATAAATGTCCCCACACATTGAGCAATAATTATAATTTGTGAATGAGAAAAAAAATGCTAGAGATCCACCTCTCTTGACTTGAATAGAATGAGAATTGAATTACCGGAAGTGTTCACTTCGGTTGTTATAATGGGATTTAAAGAGGATCCTAAGGACAATAAAAAATTGCTTCCTGTGGTGCTATATCCTCGATTATAATGACTCGAGTAATCGACAAGTGCAAGAGAGTGTCTGATGCCTGTGTTTACATTGAAAGGTGAGTAGATTTGAGTAAATTTGTTTTTGTTAATTTGTTGTATGTTTACGGTGTTTGCAGCTGGTGTAGGTGGTTTGAGTGAGATACTCTTAATCTTATCGGCTTTCTGAGGAGAGGGACAATTCAATGAATGTATTGAATGGCAAAGACAATCGTCTGTGCACCAAACTTTATGTGTGTTTGTTTTTTATACTACTAGTGCCACTTTTCTGGCGTTAATAGCCCATACATATATAGCATAACACCCATCTTCTCAAAGCTAGACAGATGTAAGTGTAAAGTCATATTTTTGACACGAACGGGCTGAGGACATGGAAAAACCACTGCAGACTGTTAAACGGCGAAGACTACACAAATTATGCTGTCAGGCAGAACGAACCATTCAGCCTGGACGATAAAAGCCAAGACTTCCGTCCACCTGACCAAAACGAAGTGAGGATAGCGATATCCAAACTTAAGTCCAACAGAGCTGCTGGACCAGACGGTTTAAATGCCGAGCTTTTGAAGGCAGCGGGCGATGACCTGGTGGAGAGCATACACTAACTCGTTTCCAAGATTTGGTCAGAAGAAAGTATGTCTGATGAATGGAACCTCAGCATCGTTAGCCCGATTCACAAGAAAGGAGACCCCCTAAACTGCGCCAATTATAGAGGCATCAGTCTCCCGAATATTGCATATAAGATCATGTCTGCTGTACTGTGTGAACGCCTGAGACCATTCGTCAACGACCTGATTGGTCGCTACCAGTGCGGTTTTAGGACCGGTAAGTCCACGGCCGATCAGATATTGACACTACGGCAGATCCTGGAGAAACCAAAAGAAGTCCAAATCGATACCCACCATCTTTTTATCGATTTTAAGGCCGCATATGACAGCATCTATAGAGACGAGCTATACAGGCATCCCTGCCAAACTTGTCAGATTGTGCAGAATGACGATGGAGAATGCCCGCTGCTACATAAAGGTCGGAAACAATCTCACCGAGACCTTTGATGTCAAAAAAGGATTTAGACAAGGTGATGCGCTGTCATGTGACTTCTACAACATCATACTTGAGAAAATTGTGCGAAACTCGCAAGCCAACACTAGAAGCACAATTTTCCAAAAGTCTGTGCAACTACTTGCATAATGCTGACGACATTGACATAATTGACAGACCACAGAGAACTGTCACTGGTGCGTTTGCGAGTATTAGCACAGAAGCGGCAAAAATGGTTTATTGGTGAATGAGGGTAAAACAAAATATATGCTGTCAACAAGAACGGACACACAACATCGACGAATCGGACAGAACGTCATGATAGACAGCTATAATTTTGAGGGAGTTAGGGACTTTTTCTAACTCGGCTCCGCTATTAATTCTGTTAATGGCACTACAGCTGAAACCAAACGAAGAATTACACTTGCCAACCGCTGCTTTTTTGGCCTAAGAAGGCAATTGATTATTATGTCAAGAAAAACTAAGGAGATTCCATATAAGACCCTCATCATCCCAGTCGTGCTCTACGGCGCAGAAGCGTGGACATTAGCAAAAGCCGATGAAGATCTTCTTGCAAAATTCTTCGAGTGATTTTCGGTCCCGTTTGCGTTGACGGGCCTTAGAGGAGGAGATTTAACAGCGTACTCTACGAGCTGTACAGCGACATCGACCTGGTCAAAAAAGTACGTATCGGTCGACTAAGATGGCTAGGATATTTAGAGCGAATGGACACAAACGCTGCGGCCCGAATAATTTTCGATTCCAAAGTAGTAGAGGAAGACATCGCCTTAGGTGACGCGCGCAACTGGAAGGGGATCTCAACCAACTTGGAGGGCGCAACTGGAGGCAGTTAACCAAAGATCGGGCTAACTGGAGAGGCGTATTAGTTGAGGCCCAGGTCCGCCTCGGTTTATAGCGCCACCTAAGTAAGTAAGTAACGGGAGGGACCTTATATTTTATGTCGAATCCAAACAGCTAATTTGATAAGCTCCTCAAGAGCGTTAACTCTATTGGATGTTTGTCAGACTTTCGCAAAGGTGGGAATAAAAGTGTTTTTAGTTGGGACTCGCACCAAAAAACGTTTTTTTATTAATTGATAATATTCTATACAACTATATACCTATATATGGCGGATGTATGCGTACGTACTGGTCCCTTTCATATATCCAAAAAGAGACCTCACTGGAAAGGAATACATATAAAATACAATAGCTCAAAAAAGTCGAATTATATTAGAAAGCTCAGAACAAAATCTGATGAAGTAGCACTACCTTCATTGCGTTAGCATATTTTGATTCCGCGACACTTTATCGGTGCCAAAAAACAATCGTTTATGCGTATCATTAGATTTTTTCTGCAATTTCGAAGATGAAATGATAGTGAACTTTCCATTCTCAATTATTATCTAATTGTTCATCCTTTAAACTAAATTGGTGAGCCTTCATTTTGGAAAATTCACATGTACGAAACCTGGTAGCGGAGACCTAATTTATTTGCACCGCGGGCCGCGATAGCAATAGCGACTGCAATACATGTGTAGGTATTCAAGTTTGTTCATTCATACTGATAACGATATTCTGCCGCAACTGTCACCACAATGTGCGACTGACTGCGACTGAATTTGGCTGTCGCAGCATGTTTAATTCTTAGCTTGTGATGCTAAGGAATGGGCGAAATTGGCTTAGAGTGGATTGCAAGTGATAAATACAGTTTGTATTATGAATTTCATTTTATAAGTAGCCTACGCAATAGATTCTATCTGTGTCAATATATATTAACGGAATTAAATCTAGCTTTTCCAAATATTTGTGTGTGTGGAGCTATTTTTTTTTCTCACGTATTGCAGGAATCTACGATTTTAAGCCGCTTCCAAATGGAAAGTTTTGAAAAGCTTTTCAGTACAATCGAGACCGTTGGATGTTTGTCAGAGTTTCGCAAGAGGTGAGGCAGCTTAAGGTGTTACCGGAGTGATCTGAACCTTGAGACCACTTGGTCAAATCAGTAATGCAACGTAATATCCAATGTGTCACTGGCCGCACTATATACTGTACACATGTATCAAATATACCCTTATGTGGGTTTATAGGTTTATCGTAAAAAAATAAAAGTTTTATATTGTCATTTATTGTATTTTGTCCAATCTGAGCCCTTTGATCATCACACGGGTATTGAAATATAGATATAATGTATATCGATTTAAATAAATAATTTGTTATCGTACAATTTAGAGATATTATACACATATTTAATATTGACATTAGATATTTTTCTGCTGAAGCATAATTAAGTATTTCATTGTAGAAGTTATAATTAAGAATTCAATTTCATTTTGAGGAAAAAAATAAAAAAAAGGTCCTGAATGAGAAGTGGGATACAAAAGGAAGATAAAAAAGGGCCTTTTGGCTTAATGGCGGTACGGCTATGATCAGGAATAAAGTGATCATAACCCTCCCACTTAACTGCATCTATAGAGTCTATATTATAAATTTCAGCTCCCTAGCTCAAACTTTGGTTTTATCAACAAAAAAAAAAAAAATTAATTGTGGGTGTGTCAGTGAGCGGATTTTGAAAATATTTACACATTAGCATAAAGGGCCGAAGATCGAACTCATCCACCCTACGTTTGCGCGTGTCGTCATTACAACTTGCTTCTCAATAGCAAAGATAAATCTCAGATATTTGAACTTTTCTCACTTGGGATTCACTCTGCCATTCATATAAATGTCTGGAATAGGTCGGAGCGGACCAGAGAACGGGCAGCAAAAGTAATGTGTATTTCGGACTAATAGGATATCCCTTCCCCTCCAAAACGTCCACCAATATATCAAGTGCTTGTTGCAGGGACGCTTGATCCTCGCTAATGATTTCTCTATCGTCAGAATATCTTGTGTCCTTTGGAGTCCGTCACGTTTCCTTCAAGCAGATAATCAAGGACTGTAATAAATATGAAGCGACTTAAGACTCTTCCGTGCTGTACACCAACTTTGATTGCGAACTCATCGGTGACGCCAATCTTATACTTGCCTTTATGGTTGCATGATCATCTGTACGTAAGTTTCTGGAACTCTTGGTCCTAGCGCCACCCATAACAGATTCCTTGGCGCTCAATTTTTGAGGAATTTGTCGGCACATTAGCTAATATCCACTATGCGCTTCTGCAGTCAACGCCGCGCTGTAATTGCTGGTAGGGGGTTTTAAATTGGGTGAAAAGCAAATTAATATAGATACCAAAGAAATATCCTATCGCAAAATGCTCGATGGGTAATTTGTTGTGTCATCCAGTTTGGGAATTTTGTTGTTGTTTTTATTATAAAGTCGCTAGCACTTCAAATACAAACTGTGTAGAAGAAAGAAACAGCCTTATATGTTATTGCCACATTTGTTCGTTTGGTGTATATATTGTGTAGGGTTAAGACCATTGTTTGACCGTTAACCATCTTTGATTTTGATGCATAAAGATCATGACCTTCGCAACAAATTGAATGCAAAGTACATACATATAACATAAATCTCAATTCTAATCAATACAATATATGCGCACTTTATTTTATTAATTTCCATATACAATCCCGGTTAATTTACAACAAACTACATTTCATTTCGATATTAAGGCCAAATCCGACAAATCACGAAAGCAGAAATTCGAAAATTCGAAAAAATCGATAATTCGAAGTAGGTTCCGATATCCGAATGCTTCCGCTACAAAGCTTCCGTTTCAATTAAACTTTTAAATAAATAAATAAAAAAATATTAGGCATTAATGGCCCATACAGGCCTATAGCCTAGCTTCTCCAAACATTTTGCTTGTGCGAAGTGGAAGGGAACTACGCAAATTTGAGAAGCTTCTCATGACAAGTGATACTCTTGTATGTTTGTCAGACATTCGCAATAGGTTGGTTAGACAGTGGAAAAAGCTCTAGATGTTACTTGGCCCGACGACATTTGAACCTGAGACCTTTAGATTAGTAGTCCGGCAGTGGTCAGTGATTGGTACTGAGCCACTGCGCCCACGTAACATAAAGTATTTATAAAGGGCCAAATAACTTTTTTTGAAAATGCTATAAAAAAAAACTACTGAATATTTTCTCAAATTTCTTTTTTTATTTGAAAGTACAATCCTTCCGGTTAATAATGGAAAATAATTTCATTGAAATGGCTGCCCTGGCTGGCCATGCGGTAGCCTACACGGTCATACCAAGGTCTTTATGTAAAATTCGTCTCAATGATGTCTCCGAAATGTTCAATAGTTGAGAACGACGGTGAATTGATGTTTATGGCGCTTCACGCACACTTTCTGCCACAGCAGCAATATTCTCGGGTGTACGTACTGTTTTTGGCTTTTCACGCTTTGGTTTATCGATGAGAATGCCAGTTTCTTTCACTTTTTTCACAAGATATCGAACATACGGAGCTGACGGTGCTTCTCTTCTTTCAAAATCCGTACGCAATTGCACACATTCTGCAACATTACCATGATTTTCAAAGTAATGTCGCAATATTTCCCAGCGTTGTTCAAGCGTATACACAACCATATTCGTTCAGCGGAAGGATAAAACTAATTATCTGTCGAATCAGACATGTGCTAAGTGTTACCATTCACGAAATAAGCACTAGTTGAAAAAAAAACGTTAGATGGTGGACCCGTTATTATTGAATAATAAAATAAAAAAGTGGTCTGGGCGCGACCTGCTAACTTCCCAGTGGGATCAATAAGATTTATGCGATTAGTGGGAAATTTTGAAATGTGGTTAACAAAAAGATATGGTTAAGAATTATTTAATATTAAAAAATGCTCTTTAATATTGTTCATGGAAATTAAATGTTGTTTATAACAGCGAAGTGTGATATATACCTATTAATGCAACCATTGTTATCAACACGGACACCTGTAAATTTACAGGTATACGAAATAACGGAGCACAATGTAATAATGATTTGCTCAATGACAAATGACAATAAATAGTACAAATGAAGACAAATTATTTAAGTTATTTATTTACTAACAAAAAACAGCTGGACCGATTTCGCTGGAAACTTTATCAGTTCTGAGTTACGTAATTACGCTTCGAATAAACTCTCATGTCAATCACTTCTTTCCTATCTCTCTATTCTTTCTAATACCAAGTAGCTTACACTGTGTTCCTAGCATTATAAGGGTACTGTAACAACAGAAAAAAAAATCTCTTTAGCGTATGCAAATTATATAAAAAAAAAAAAAAAAAATAATATCATCTTTGGTTCTCGAGATAATCGGGGCGAAAGATAATTCCGAACGCACATACGTACATACGCACATACGTGCATACACACAGACAGACATCTCTATAAAAACGTTAGATTTGGATTCTGGTGACCCTGAAACGTGGAGATATGTCAAAATCCGCGATTCACAAAATCGGTCCCATTACAACAACTTCCACTGGGAAGTTAATAAATAGTACAAATCATCAATTTCAAAATTCAGCTAGTTTGCCTTTATTTTTTTAGTTATATATTTATTAACACAAAACGGCTGGACCGATTTCGCTGAAAACTTAATCAGTTCTGAGTTACGTAATTTCGCTTCGAATAAACCCGATACCATGTCAATATCATCTTTGGTTCTCCAGATAATCGTGGCGAAAGATAATTCCGAACGCACATACGTACATACGCACATACGAGTACGTACATACACACGGACAGACATCTCTATAAAAACGTTGAATTTGGATTCTGCCGACCTTGAAACGTGGAAAATATGTCAAAATCCGCGATTCACAAAATCGGCCCCATTACAAGAACTTCCACTGGGAAGTTAATAAAGTAACATAAAGTAAAACAAAGAACATTAAATAAATAACACAAAGTTGGATTACAATAAATCAGGTTAAATTTAGATTTGGATTTTTTAATAATTGATTTATAAATGTATTATCGGTCAACTCACTCAAGTGACGGGGTTGGTGGCGGCGGTTTCTGCGAAAGCCTAAATCTGAGTCTCTCTTTCCGTCTTCCTAATCACTGTAGCGTATTCCAGGCGGAGATTATGGCGATAAAAGAAGCCCTGACGTGGCTGAAGAGAAATTTGATATCCACAAAACACATCCGTATCTTCTCGGACAGGCAAGCCGCGATCAAGTCCGTGGATTCAGTATCTTTAAATTCCATCGCAGCCCTCGACTGCCGTTCATCTCTTAAGGAGATGGCGGAGCAGTTTAACATTCACCTCTGTTGGGTGCCGGGGCATATAGACAGATATTCCAGGAAACTGCAGGGCTCATGAACTCGCCAAAAAGGGAACCATACTAAGAGTCTGATCTCACTAAACCGACTACATATTAGCTCCAATATAGGTGCCATTACAGGGCACTGTCTAATAGGCAAGCACGCATCGAGGCTTGGCGTTTATTCGAACGATTTCTGCAGAAGTTGCTTGAACGAGGAGGAGGAGGAGACTATACCTCACCTTCTATGCACATGTCCTGCTTTCTCCCATAATAGAAATCTTTATCTGGGAGATTTCTTGCCTAATGATCTTAATGACTTGGCTAACGCTGACGTTAAAAGTCTATCGCGCTTCATAAGAAGCTCTAAATGGTTTAACTAGTAGCGGGAGAAACCGCTCA
Source organism: Portevinia maculata (assembly GCA_949715645.1). NCBI lineage: Eukaryota > Metazoa > Arthropoda > Insecta > Diptera > Syrphidae > Portevinia > Portevinia maculata. The sequence continues at coordinate 42,926,174 of OX454528.1, read as the reverse complement.
ATCCGTGTGGCATCACAATGGACCTAACTTTGGTCTAAGTGTATCGGCCTTACACTGACAGGCACTTTAACCTAACCTAACCTAACTCACATCTCACCACGAATGTACAATTAAGCCATGTTACTCAGTCAGAGATCACGCTCTAATATGTTAGTCTGATATGAAGTGATGTCAGGGGAGATTCAGCATAATTTTTAATAACTTATTTTGCGATATTGCTAGCTTTTTAATGTGACAGTCAGCGCAATCACCCCGAAACCTGGCAACCGTACAGCAAAATCGATTGAAAAATTACTTTGTGAATAATTATTTTGTGTTCATTTCACACTAAAAAATATACGCTTATAAACGGAGATAGCTTTTTAATAGCCGATATATATTTTGTTAAGTGTTCGCTTATTATGTATATTCCTTAAATGCCAATTTTGTGTCCATACTAAGTATCTCGAAGTAGGCTCCCATGTTATTTAGTGTCCATTTATATTTATTTGATTTGCCGGAAGGAAGCAAGGTGTCCTTTTTCTTGTGAAAAAATGGCTTGCATCTTTTCAGCATTTACTTTCATTTTCCATCTATTATATCTAGTAGTTTTGTAATACTAGGGCCGTATTTTTAAAATTCGTCTCAATGCTGAGACTGAATTCAAGCGAGGACAATAATGCTGTTTCGTTGGCGTATATTACCTCCTCTAATAGAGGTAATTTTGGAAAATCTGATGAATATACATTATACAAATCTGGTCCGAGAACAGAGCCTTCGGGAAATCACACAGGTATTGGGTTCACTGAAAAAGGCAATCCTTGTGTTACAGAGCATAACTCGGCCTCCACTTCTCGGTTTGCTGACGGGCAACCGAACCCCCCTGCCCCCCCCCCCCCCCCAAATTATGGATAGTAATCACGTGTGGACAACATCCAAACTTGACAGTGCCAGAAAACGCGAAGCGGAAACGAGTCAGGATGGATAGTCTTTGTCTGCTCTAACAGCGCCACTGCTGGGTGGATGCGCTCAAATTTCGAGAAAATTAGAGAAAAATGTGGTCTGGACCTGATGCTTGTGGAAGAAGGATCTTTCCCGAAATCACACATCGTCCGGGGACTCTTTCCAGAGAGCCTCGAACCCTCAAATGAAAAAGTGCTGGCGACCATTCTGGCACAAAATGAATGCCAACATCAGCACAAAATCATGGAGGGTGTTACAGCGAGGTAAGGTAGGTGAACTCCCTCCATTCTCAAGAGCATCGATAGAACTTCTAAATCTGCCATAGGTAACCCTATAACTAACGAGCCAGCTAATTTTGTACCACCTATCGGAAATGTATCTGAAGGTACGGTACCTCACAAGTCAATCACGACTAGCTGTGTCACCGGACCAGAAACCATTGTACAACCTATCGGAAATGTGTCTGAAGGTAGTGTACCATTGCAGTCCACTTCGATTAGCTGTACCACAGGGCCAAAAACCATTGTACAACCTATCAGAAATGTGTCTGAAGGTAGTACAACATTGCAGTCCACTTCGACAGAACCAGCTCCTACTAGCAGCCTAGGCAGCGGTCAGACGACAGTGATGTCAGTTCCTGAGGATCCCCCCCCCCCCAAACAACCAGCAAAGATAGTAATAACGCCATTGGGCATGCTACCCTGAGCGGTTCCGGGAGGAGCAATAAGGCAACGGCCACCGCGTCGTCCAAACGTCCCTTCCTGCAAGGAAAGATTACTTTCCCTAGGAGAACCGGCAATTCGGCCGATAACCCCTCCAACCCGGTCAACGCCGCCACTGGGCGGTTAAACCAGTGATGGAAAAAAGATGAGTCAGCCAGGCAATTAACATCAGGTCGCCCTGGACTGGCTGCTTGCCGTAAAGGAAAGGGCCCAAAAAAAGCCCAATTACTCAGGCAAGCCAGATACTTAAAGTAGGATCTATGAACACCATCAAGGTGCTTCAGGCGAACCTCCATCACGCCAAGGGTGCGTCCGCCACTTCTAGCAAGCGGTTCGCCGAGGAAAAGATAACCATGGGCCTCATCCAGGAGCCTTGGGTTATCAGCGGACGCATAAAAGGTCTTGGGAATAGGGCAGGTAAGTTAATTTACAAGTGCGGTGAGCAAGTGCCGAGGGCGGCCTGCTTAATCGATATAAATAGCAACTTTCTTCCCATTCCAGAATTCATCAGCAGAGACCTGGTTGCCGTACTATTGGAAATACCTACACCTAGAGGTACACACAACATCATATGTGCCTCTGCGTATTTCCCCGGAGACGAAGTCAACATCCGTCCACTAGAGGTACAGGCACTCATCCCTACTGCCTACAAAACAACCAACACTACATCATTGGGTGCGATACCAAGCGCACAATATGATATGGGGTAGTAGCGACAACAATAAAAGAGGTGAGAGTTTGTTAAATGTTATAGTCGGTAACAATGTAGATATTATAAGCAAGGGTTCCAAACCAACCTTCATAAATTCGATTCGCGAAGAGGTACTTGACCCCACGCTCGCTAGTCCATTTATGGTAAATTTCATTGAGAACTGGCATGTGTAAGATGACGCCTCGCTGTCGAATCACCAACACATTAGGTTCGATCTGCCCGGTCAACTGTCACAGGCCTCAATTAGATATGACCCTAAGTCGACGGACTGGAATACGTATAGAGGACTTGTCCTCTCAAAAATGAATATGCTAATTTCGTCAATCGAGTCCACGTGGGACCACGACGAAGCAGGACACCAGCTCAATAAAGTGTTACTAGCCTCCTACCAGAGTAGTTGCGTCAGTAAAACCAGTACAAAGCGACGTAAGGTCCCCTGGTGGAATGACAAACTTGCTGAATATAGGAAGAAGGTTAGGAAACTCTTTAATCGAGCCAAACACACTAAAATATGCGACGATTATAGGATCGCTCTCACAGAATACAACTCAGAAGAGAGAAGATCAAAGCGTGCTACATGGAGGAAGTGCTGCGAAGATATGTATATATGCCGATAGCAGCGCGCATCCACAAAGCGCTAGGCAAAGATCATAATAACGGTGTAGGATTACTAAAGAAACCAAATGACGGACCGAGAAGATTCAATCAGAACACTTCTTCAGGTTCACTTCCCAGGTTCGTCTATTCGCGATATAAGCGGTAACTCTAACGATGTGGACCCCAAGGTATATATAGATAGCAGAGTAAACAGCTTATCTGGAAAAATGTTTAGTCCAGATAAGGTTAGATGGGCAATTGGCGCATTCAAACCATTTAAAGCCCCAGGTTGTGACGGCATATTTCTGGCCCTTATCCAGAGGGTTAGTGATGTCATACTGCCGATGGCTATTACTTTATTTAGAGCTTGTTATAACTGGGGATACATTCCACTTTCCTGGAGACAGGTCAACGTGATTTGTATCCCCAAAAATGGCAACAGGCCAAGTGAACTGCCTAAATCATATAGACCCTTCAGTCTAACATCTTTTTTTCTCAAAACCATGGAAAGACTTATAGATGTTCATATTAGGGAGCAGATAGTAACATCAAGTCCCCTGCACTCAAGTCAATTTGCGTACAGAAAGGGCAAATCCACTGAATGTGCTCTTCACTGCCTTGTCAAAAAGATAGAGGAGTCTTTCAAGTCAAAGAAAATTGCACTTTGTGCCTTCTTGGACGTTGAGGATGCCTTCGATAATACTGGATACGACTCGATTGCCAGGGCGATCAGTAATAAAGGTATCGAAGTAACGACGAACCAATGGATCAGAGTCATGTTGGAAAGTCGAATTATTACCTCCTCCTCTGGAGGTAAATCGGTGTCTGTGACGGCAGCCAAAGGCTGTCCCCAAAGAGGAGTACTCTCTCCCCTCTTATGGTCACTAGTCATCGACAGCCCACTGGTCAGTCTAGGACTAGGATTTAAAGCCATTGGTTATGCTGATGACCTGGCGATTATTATTAATGGTAAGCGTAACGCAACCATTACTGATAGCATGCAAAAAGCGTTGCTACATGTCTCAGAATGGCGTATTAAGGAAGGACTTTCCATCAACCCTCTTAAAACCATCCTGGTGCATTTTACGAGAAAAAGATTGGTTAACTTTGAACCTATCACCGTAAGTGGTACACCCTTGAGTTACTCCAATGAGGTCAAATATCTGGGAGTCATCCTGGATAGGAAACTAAATTGGAACTCACACGTAAAGGCCGCCACTGAGGGTGCCACAAGAGCTATGTGGGCCTGTAGATGCCTATACGCAGAACTCAGGAACTGACATCACTGTCATCTGACCGCTGCCTAGGCTGCTAGTAGGAGCTGGTTCTGTCGAAGTGGACTGCAATGTTGTACTACCTTCAGACATATTTCCGATAGGTTGTACAATGGTTTTTGGCCCTGTGGCATAGCTAGTCGAAGTGGAGTCTTAACCCCAGAATGATACACTGGCTGTACACCATGATGGTAAGACCGATCATCACGTACGCCTCCATCGTTTGGTGGCCAAAAGTACTTGAACGTACTACGGCTAACAGGCTCCAAAAGCTGCAACGTGTTGCCTGTTTGGAAATAACTGCTGCCATGCGCTTATGTCCTACGGTAGCACTTGAAGCTATTATTGGACTGTCACCGTTACAAGTATTCATTCAGAAGACGGCTGCTAGATGCGCTATCAAGCTTCAGCTTGAATACAAGTATAACTCAAATGACCATATGGGTCACCTGAAAATACTCAACTCAATCCAAAATTTGGACATGTTTTACACCATCCCTGACTTAATGGTAAGGGAATATAGTTTCGATAAACTATTTGAGGTAGAAACATTGGAACGTTCTAAATGGGTCTCGGGGGATCCAGTTGTAGGGACCCAAAAAGTCTGGTATGATACACCGACGGATCAAAAATGGAGTCTGGAGTTGGGGCTGGTGTCTTTGGACCCAACACCAGGTTCTCGATACCTATGGGGATGTGCCCCATAGTGTTCCAGGCGGAAATCCATGCCATTGAGATCTGCGCTATTTTAAACTCCAACAAAGGAATAAAAGGCACAATAATACATATATCGTTCCATCATATATAAACTGCAACAAATGGACTCACGACTTTGAGAGGCTGTGTAATACAATGTCATGTTTAGCTAGCAAAAACGTTATGCTGATTGGAGATTGGAATTCGAGAATAAGTGACTCACAAACCACTATAGTGCAAACTGTAACAAACCCTAGTATATGCTGTACCAATAGGGTATCTAAAGACATAGTCTGCAATAAAAATGGAACAGATGCACTAGAGCTGCTCCAAATGTATGATCTTATTGTGTTAAACGGCTGTACAGAAGGTGATAGAGAAGGGCATTACACATTTGTCGGAGGACAAGGCAATTCAGTTATTGATTTTTGTGCTGTTAACAACGACTGGACTGGGAAAATTAAAAAATTTGAGGTACAATACAAAACTTTTTCGGATCACATGCCAATCGTGGTTGAAGTTGATGGTGAAACACCCTCATATCACAAAAACCTGCCCCTGCTACCAAGACTTAAATGGAAATCCGAAAAAACAAATACCTACCACAGGTTATTAGACAGCTTGCTCTCAGCAAATAATTCGATACCTGAAGAAACAGAAACACTCGCAAACCAAATAACTTGTTATATAAGAAGTGCTGCATCAAACAACATTTCAAATATAAGGTCACCATTTAAACAAAAATGGTTTGATAGAGAATGCATAAATGCTAGGAAGAAATCATTTGCCCTTTCGCGTGTCTGGAGAACTTGTAATGACCCTGAGGTTAAAAAGTGGTATAACCAAGTGAATACCCACTACAAAAATCTATGCCTAGCTAAGAAAACTGACTTCGATAATCAGCAAGCTCTCTTACTTAGTCAAACCAAGTCTTCGAAGGACTTCTGGAGAATAGCAAGGGAGATTAATGGTACAGTTTATCAAATAGGTACAGGAGTATCTGCTGATGATCTATCCATATATTTTAAACATCTTCTACTGGATAACTCAAACCTTTCTTTCTCGAATGCGGACCCCCTCATTTTCGACGATTCCCTAGATGGTGAGGTAACAAACTGACGAAATCAATGCTGTTATCATGAAATCCAAAAATGGAAAGGCGCCAGGCGAAGATGGGATTCCGTACGAATTCTACAAAAATGCTAGTCCAACCTTAATCAACTATTTGAAAGTTCTCTTCAACAGTGTGTTCTCGAGTGCAGACATCCCTTCATCGTTTAAGAAGTCCGTAATATTCCCCATCCACAAAAAGGGTTCGCTGGAAAACGTAGAAAACTACAGGGGAATCTCATTCATGAATGTGTCAGCCAAGATATTTTGCGGCATACTTGTAGGACGATTAGAAAAATGGGTAGATGAAAAAAATATTCTGACAGAGCGTCAAGCTGGATTCAGAAAAAACTTTTCAACCGTTGACCAAATATTCACATTATCTGCGATTATAAGAGCCTTTCAAGCCAGAAACAAGAAAATGTATAGCTTTTTTGTAGATTTCAAGGCAGCTTTTGATCTTGTTAGCCGAAGTGCACTCTTCTATAAACTGTCTCAGTTGGGTATCTCTACAAAATTTCTTAAGACCATTAAAAAAATGTATGCCGAAACAAGTGCAGCAGTCTGGGATGGAAAGGATTTCTCAGAATGGTTTAAAACACAGACTGGTGTAAAGCAAGGATGTCCTCTTAGTGCCTTATTGTTTTCTCTATTTATAAACGACATAGAAAAAGATTTGCCTGGTGGAGTACGAATTGCTAATACCGTGGTCAATGTCTTGTTATATGCCGATGATCTTGTTCTACTCTCTGAATCTCCTGAAAATCTCCAATTGATGATAAATCGTCTAGCCAGTTACTGCAAAAAATGGGGACTAACCATCAACACCGAAAAATCTAAAATTATGGTATTTTCCCGTTCACCACGAGTGCAAAGTGGAAATAGATGGTTTTATAATGGAAGCCGATTAGAGATTGTGAAGGAACTCAAATATTTAGGAGTGAAACTGAACCCAACCCAAGAATTTGGTAAACATCTAACGGATAAAGCCAAGTCTTACCAAAGCTTAGTGAATCTATCATGGAAAAATGTTTTTGCAAACAAGCGGATTCTCCTCTCAACGAAATACAGAATATTTGATTCAGTTGTTAAATCAACTCTTTGTTACGCCTCTCAAGTTTGGGGATCAGACGAGTACGAAGTAATCGAGAAATTCCACAGGAACTTCTTGAAAAAATTATTCAACTTACCAATGAAATCGCCGAACTACACAATCTATTTGGAAACGGGTCTTCCAATGCTTTTTACAAGCACTCTCAAATCGCAAGCGGATTACATCATTAAAATAGGTTCGTATCCAGACTCCCGAATAACCAAAAAAATGCTATCTTATGAAATAAGAAACAAGGACTGGTGGGCGTTAAGATGGTTAAGAATTGGAAACGCGTGTGGAGAAACTATTTCATTCGATCAAAACAACCTGGACAACTTAAAGAACCAACTTTATCGAATAATAAATAAAAATGAAGATGCTATTCGTGTGCGATTTATAGAGAAAGCTCGTGAATCAGATAGCAGAGTATTGTATTCTCACCTGAACTTCAATCTAAAGGATAAAAACTATTTCAATGACTCACTCAACTATAGTGAAATATCTCTTATTTTCAAAACAAGGTGTGAGTTGATTGGTTTAAATGGCAGCCCATATAATGGAAGCTTCAACCAGTTTTGTAATATTTGCAACTTAAAAGCGAAAGAAGACTGCTTTCACATTATTAGTGTTTGTCCAATCTACAAACCACAGAGACTAGCTTACTTCGGAAAAAAATTCCTTACCATGCAGGAGACAATACAAATTCTGAACGAGTGTGATTGGAAAAAGTTATTTTATTATATTAAATCTATCTACAAATACAGGTCGCTATTAATAACAGAGTATTATGATTGATTAAGTTTATTAAAAAAATAACTATATTGTTAAAGTAATGTATAAGCATTTTGCTAACCAAGCTGACGGCTAAGCCATAGCTTTAAAATTCATTCTATCTTGTAACTTATGTAATAAGAAAATATTAAATAAATGAATTTCTTACCTTACTTACTACTAAAAGGCACAAAGATACATATCTTTTCAGATAGTCAAGCGGCACTACAGGCACTGTCGTCCAACACAATGGACTCTCTGACTGTTAGAAACTGCTGCAGCGCCTTACAAAGGCTAGCCAAAAACAATAAAGTTAAACTCGGATGGGTGCCTGGCCACCGAGGTTTTGCAGGAAATGAATACGCAGATGAGCTTGCCAGGGCTGGATCTGAAGAAGTTTTCGCCGGCCCCGAACCGTACTGCAGTGTCAACTGGACTACTGCTGTACGGCTAATCAAAGAATGGGAGCAACAGACTCGCCTCAAACATTGGGAAAACGCCCCTGGTCTGAGACAATCCAAACGTTTAGTTAAGCCCTACTCCTATAAGGAAATCCTCACACTAAATAAGAAAAACATTAGAAGGCTGGTAGGCTTTCTCACTGGCCACTGCGGTCTGAGATATCATCTCAACAAAATAAATCTTAGTCCACCGTCAGAATGTAGATTCTGCATGGAGGACGAGGAAACCTCAGAACACATACTCTGTGAATGCCCGGCTCTGCATTGGTTGAGACGACTCCTTCTCCACAGAGAGCTGTTATCACTGGTTTAGCTTCGCAACTCTACCACCAAAGACGTGCTGAGTTTCATTAGGAAAGACAGTCGCCTTTTGGATTAAGTCAGCCTTGTGACACAAAAGATCTTTAAAGTCGCAGTGTCGGCCCTTGGGCAAGGATTAAAAAAAAAAAAATATCTTCGCAAGAAACAAACAGCATTCCTTCCTTATTATTTTAGCTACTCATTTTTCCAATTTGTAGGTACATTCTTTTCTCACAAGACAAATAAAACATAGAAAAAACTGCAAACAAATCGCTTCGCTAGCGCGTTGGTGTGTTTTATTGATTTTCGCTAGGGCGACAGTTATCGCTTTCGCCATCCCTATCGCTGCGGCGGTGGCCCTTTAAGCAGGGAGAAGTTTCTTATAAGAGTAACTGCTTGAGATAGATCGATGTTCAAAATTGGAAATACATAGTGCTATTCCATATGAGGAGTCTTGGATAATAAATCCCCTCAAATGGCCCTGCACATAATGCACATGTTCACCCAGACAGAACTCTAGGAGGCAAATAAATGTTGGCAATTATTGCTGTAAACCCCTAGTAATAAAATGCCTGTATGGCTGTATCATAGGCAAAAGGAGTATATAAGTGGCAGTGCTGGAATTAGTAAGGGTTAAAAATCCCGCGCTCGGGTTTTTGATGTTTTCATGAAAGCACCTTTTATGTCATATTGGTGGTTGTCGATTGAAATAACAATTGTTCGCACTACTTCACAAGGGGTTGTCTCCGTAGACTAACTTTTGAGGTAGGCGCATTAAGATTAACATAAGGGGAACTTAACCTAGTTCACCCTAACGTGCATGTATGAATACTATTCGGACATGTCTCCGTTTCAGCAGAATACAGCTTCTTTAAATATCGCCGAGCCACTGTAAATTTAAGCCTTTTCAGCATTTTGGGCAGAAGGGGCGTGGGCGCAGAGGCTCAGTGGTCACTGTGTTAGGCTACTAATCTTAAGATCAGAGGTTCAAATCTCGTTTGTGGCCAAGTAATATCTAATTTTTTGTCCAAAAAATCAAGAGTATCAATTGTCATGAGAAATATCTCAAATTTGCCGTTCGGTTTCGGCTTAAGATTGTAGGTCCCTTCTACTTCGGAAAAGCAATGGTTCTTATATTTATTTAATTTATGGGCATAAGGTGTCGAAAAGGGTCGAATCTGTCGATTATCCAGGAAAACCTTTCCTCTGTGATAATTGATTTCATTTCTTCCCAGGATACGGGTTGCGCAATGCGCACTCGTCGCTATTGATGACTTCGCACATTGATTTTGCATCCGGGAAAGTGAGTGCTTAGATTATCACGATGTTTCGTTCACTTTGTCAAAAGCGTGCCGTGTGTCTAGCAGAATCTTTTAGAGTTTCGATTAAACGGCTATATTCTGACCAAGCATCAGTCATGGCTGATCAAATTCACGTTTTGTAGAGCTTAAACAGTCCTCGTAGGGCTATCAGAATAACAATAACCCTATATGAACCCTATATGATCGAATTTCATTCACTTCCAATCAACCTATAACAGTCGATCCAATTGAATTCATATACGTACTTATGTATATATTGCATAACAGATGGGGCTGTAAAATATTCGCATATTTTGTGAGTCGTGTTATGATACAAAGTCCCCTGTGTAAATTAAGAAATCAAACAAGTTCGTGACCTTCAGAGAATCTTATGCTTCAACTTGCATCAGCTATAGCTAAAACCGATCTTCACAAAACAGAGTGGTAATAATTTGTCTTCTATAGAGTTCGAGTTAAAACCTTTAAAATAGAGCGTGAGGTTCAAGGTTTCAGTTTCTCTTAAGCATCAAAAATTTTGAAAATATCTTAAATAAAACCCGCAAGGGTACTTCTCTGGAGAGAGGTAACGGGCTTAACGACCCCGCGGACCCTAGTCACCCGCAAGGGTACTTCTCTGGAGAGAGGTAACGGGCGTAACGACCCTGCGGACCCTAGTCACAGAAATCCAGAAGCGTCTGACCCATATTGGGCGACTCCCTGGTCAGCGTCTGTTCTCTATGTCAGGAGCGGCTGTGCACAAAAAAAAAAAAAACGTTTAAACTGTTCGCCGAGTTCTCAACAGACGAGGAAGAACTAAGAAAAGAGACAGAAGGACATCGTCACAAGGGGAATAAAAAAAAAAAACGCAAAATGAGTGCGTCCCCAAAAATCTCATCAACAAAAGAAAGCTGCACAGTCACTGTGTATGCTTCAAACAAAGAAAATAAAACACAAAATCCAACCAAGCCCCCACCAATTATCGCGCTGCAAGTAAATAAGTACGAAAGCTTGGCCAAAGTATTGGAGGAAAATAAAATTAAAGCTAGTCAGCGCTAATAAACAAAAATGACATCAAAATCAATGTGGTTGAAGAAGAGGGATACAGAAGCCTCACTAAAATACTAAACCAAAAAAAGCTACAATGGTATTCTTATGAAAATAAGCAAACCAGACCAATGAAGGTGGTAGTGAAAAGACTGCATTACTCATGCTCACCCGAAAACATAAAAAAAAGTTAAAAGACAGAGGCTTTAAAATCTTGGAATTTGTAAATAAATATACTTAAATTTAAAAGCAAAGTACCGCTACCAATTTTTAGGCTCAGCTTCGAGCACGACGAAGATAAGAAAAAAGTATATGAAATAAAAAACATACTTGGGATGCAAGTTGAGATTCATACTCTACGTTAATCGAAACAAGTGCTCCAATGCAAAAATTGTCAAAGATATGGGCATACCCATAGATACTGCAACTCAAATCCAAGATGTGTTAAATGTGCAGGAAGTCACCACACTAAAGAATGTAAGAAGAAAGAGGATGAAAATCCTAAATGTGCAAACTGCAATGAAAACCATCCTGCTAGCTACAGAGGTTGTTTAGTTGCAAAAGAAATCCAACTTGCAAGGGACAATAAGCAAAAAAAAAACACACAAAAACTCAAATAAGAATGAGCAAACAGTTAAAAAGGACTTGCAAAAGAGCCCACAAAAAGAAAAGCCTAAAGACCAAGCGATAATCAAAAAGGTCCCGAGACAAAAGACGGCTGGTGCAAAAATGATCTATGCTCAGGCAGCATCAATAAATACTCAAATACCGGCACATAAAACGGTAAAACGCAAAGTAGAGCCAAACACTGGCATGGAAAACCTCATGAAAGAAATCCTAAACAGGATTGGAAAAATCGAATAAAACGATATTAGATAGAATATTGTTGTTAGAGAGACAAAACAGCAACAAAAGAGCTGTTACCAAAAGACAGACATGAAAATAAAATAAAATTTTTAGAATGGAATGCTAATGGTATCGAGAGTCGCAAGGACGAGATGCAAGTGACTCTTGACATACACCAGATAGATATATGTCTCATTTCAGAGACGCACTTTAAATTGTTTCCTGACTTTAAACTGCAAGGCTATGATTTCTATCACTCCCCACATTCTTATAACTGTGCAAAAGGTGGGGACGTAGTGTTAATAAAGAATACAATAAAACACCATATAGAAGCAAAATTCCAATCATGTGCCATCCAAGGAATTTCCACATGTGTAGAAACGAGCAGTGGACAAATATCTGTTGCAGCAGTATACTGCTCTTCTAGCTATAGACTAAAGAAAAATGATTTTAAAAGTCTCTTCCGCATATTTCACAATAGATTAATCGCGGGAGGGGATTTTAACGCCAAAAATAAGTATTGGGGATCTAGATTAACTAATACTAGAGGCAGAGAACTATATGAAGCAATTAAAGAAGATGTCGCCAAATATCACTCAACGGGAAAACCTACCTATTGGCCAACAGATAGAAATAAAACCCCAGATCTTGTCGACTTCTTTCTATCAAAAAATATATCTTCAAATAAAATAAGCATAGAGGAAGGACCTGGTCTTCAATCAGATCATTCCTCAATTTTTTTTTTTTAATTCTGGCTCGCCAAGGCGATTTATAAGGTGGGGTACTTCGACCTAAAAAGATCTTTTGTACCGTATGGGCCAGAAAAATTTTAAACTAGTAGAATTTATACTTTCCGTGTAGAGCGGATAATTTTACCAGTAGTAGAATTCTTTATGTCCTCAGGGCTCATTTGTTCCCTGAAAAAGATCTTCTTTCTAATTCCATTAAGGGCTGGACATTCACATAAAATGTGTTCAGCTGACTCGTCCTCTTCAAGACAGAGTCGGCACTCAGGAGAGTCTGCTATTCTCATTTTGTGTAGATGATATCTTAAACCATGGTGACCAGTAAGGTAACCTACTAAGTTTTTGATATCATGCCTACTTAGGTTTAGACATTTGCTGGCATTTTGATTGAAGGGCCGAATAGCTCGTTTGGCCTGTCTTAGACCTGGGATGCTTTTCTGTGTTCCCAGCTTTTTATTGCTGCCGTTGCTGCTGATCTAGGAGTGCAGCAGAAAGGTTCGGGACCTATGAGAGGTGTTTCTGAACCTTTTCTGGCCAGTTCGTCGGCCTTTTCGTTACCTTCTACCCCGACATGACCCGGAACCCACCATAGTTTGGTCTTGTTTCTTATTCCAAGTGTTTGTAGGGTGCTGAAGCAGTACATGACTGATTTGGAATCAATGGTATACGAGCTAAGGGCGTTTATAGCTGCTTGACTATCCGTGAATATATGGATGGTTGCACCTTTTATGCCGGATAAATTAATGTGGCTGGCGCATTCTTGAATGTCGTGGAGCTCTGCTTAAAATACGCTGGGACTTTTTCCCATGGGTATCGTGAAGCGTTTGTGTGGTCCGTATATTCCCGCTCCTTACCCCGTTTCCATTTTAGAACCATTCGTATACCACTTTATGCCGTTGTGACTGTTTGGTTGGTTATTACTAACCCATGCTTCTCTCTTGGGGATGTCCGTGGAGAACCGTTTGTTGAAGCATAGTGTTTTCTGAGAAGGGTCTTTAGTTCCGGATGATCATTAAGACTTATATCGTTTAACTGTATTAGATTTATTGCACTGCGGATCGCCACTTTTTGAATGTATATGTGGAGAGGTGTAATTCCTGTTATTGCCCCTATGGTAGCTGTTGGACAGGTTCGCATGGCTCCGGAGATACCAAGGCACGTAAGCCGTTGTACCTTTTTGAGCTTCTCTATTGCGAACTTTTGTGTAGATTTTGTCCACCATACTATGGAGGCGTATGTTATAATGAGTCTTATCATCAGTGTGTAGATCTAGTCGACGATCTTTGGAGAGATTCCCCAGGTTCTGCCATATGTGCGACGACAGGCCCATTAAAGCTATATTAGCTTTAGTGGTTTAGTTATTAATGTGAGAGTGGCAGCCCCTTACGGCTGTTACTGATACTGAGGTCATTCCTGACGAGGCAGTTATTTGCGACTTTCCAGCATCGCTTTGATCCATTTAATAGTTGGTTTGTCTATGTTTCTATGGTACAAAGCATTTGATATGGATTCATATCCAGTGTTGTCAAAAGCACCCTCTATGTCCAGAGGCACAAAGTGCGATCTCTTTGCAACGGTAGGCGTTTTTTATCTCTGTAGTTAGTCTTAACAGAGCGCCTTCCGTGGATTTGCCCTTTTGCTACGCATATTGGAGAGGGTGCCGAGGCATGCTTTTTGATATGCATTCTCTAATGTGGATGACAATAATCCTTTCCATTTTTTTCAGAAAAAACGATGTCAAGCTTATCGGACGATATAATTTAGGTAATTCGTTCGGCTTGTTTCCCGGTTTAGGTATAAATACTACGTTTACCTCCCTCCAGGTAACTGGTATATACCCCCAGTTGAAGCTGAACCTAAATAAGGCAATCATGGATGGTAATAAATCATTCCTCTATATTCTTAACACTTAGCGATAAAATAATAATAAAAGACCATAGCCCAAAACTAGTAAATAGACTGACTGATTGGAACTACTTCAGACAGAAGTTGGAAGAAAGTATCCAACTATCACCAGCTATTCAAACAGAAGATCAACTAGAAGAAGCAGTCCAAATATTGACGCTCAGAATACAAAAAGCTGCGTGGGCTGCCACTCCCAAAACAACAAAAAAGATCAAACAAAACTCTTATCCTCCCGAAATATGTGAAATTATTACAGAAAAGACGAAAGCTAGAAAACTCTGGCAACAGACAAGGGCGCCAAGCGACAAGACCACACTGAACAACTTAAATTATAAGCTCAGAAAATCTGTAAGAGAATTCAATAATGAGTCTTTGAAAACTTACCTCACAAGTCTTACAAATGATGCTAGTACCGACTACTCGCTCTGGAAGGCAACGAATAAAATGAACAGGCCAATAGCTCACATTCCGCCAGTAAAAACCAGAGAAGGTAACTGGGCGAAAAGCAGCCAAGAGAAAGCAAACACTTTCGCTGAGTATCTTGAAGACGTATTCAAACCTTATGAATATAAAAGTTATCAAGGACTCGAAATAAGGTGCGAAGAAGATAGACCTATTCGGCCGGTAACAGCTAAAGAACTTGCCAAAGAAATTAAAGAAAGCATAAATATAAAAAAGGCCCCAGGGTTTGATTTGATTACAAGAGAAATTTCGAAGCAATTTCCACGAAAATGTTTAAAAAAACTAGCGCAAATTTAAATTGAGATATGTACCAAGCATGTGGAAAGTCGCAGAGGTAATAATGATACCTAAACTAGGCAAACCACCTAACGAAGTTACCTCATATCGCCCAATATCTATTCTACCAATGTTGTCCAAGTTATTCGAAAAAGTGCTGGTAAAACGTCTACAAAAAATAATAGATGAAAAATCGCTAGTCCGAATTTACCAATTTGGAAATAAGCACTCTACCATTGATTAGGTGCACAGAATCACAGATAGAATCGAAAAAGCATTTGAAGAGAAAAATGTGTGCTCTACAGTATTTCTTGATACCTATAGCAAAAGCTTTGGATAAAGTCTGGCACAAAGGACTGATACACAAATTACAAAAGCAACTGCCGAAGCAGTAGGTATGCGACCATTCTGGAGTCTTATATATCAGATAGATTCTTCAGAATTAAACAAGATGCAGAGTACTCAACATTAAGAGAGATTAAAGCTGGTGTACCGCAAGGCAGTGTGCTAGGTCTAGTTCTATACCTACTTTCCACTAGCGATCTTCCTGAAAGTGAAGAGACCACCATAGCTACTTTTGCAGATGACACTCCTGTCCTTGCTGTGGGAGCAACTGTCGAAATAGCAACAAAAAAGCTTCAAACAGCAAAAAACAATATTTTAGAATGGACTAAGAAATGGCAGATTAGATTAAATGAGCTTAAGTCAGTCCATATTAATTTAACGTGTAAAAAAGTACCACACATTCCAGTCTACATTAACAACAAAGTAGTGGAATATTCAAACACAGCCAAATATCTAGGCATGACTCTAGACGCTAAACTGCGTTGGAAAGCGCACGTAAAGAAAAAAAAGATGAGTTGAACATGCAATACAGTAAAATGTATTGGCTTATTGGAAGATCCTGATTGCTGTTCGTTCCAACCTTGAGTCACGAAAGATTGACTTTCCATTTCCACTAACCGTCGAAATTATCTGTGTAAAAATTACACTTAAGAACAAGCATTTATATGTTGTTAATGCGTACATTCCATCGTATCGTCTGTGTTCCTTGTATTCGGAACTTTCTATGGCACTAGACCATATTTTTGACATATCTTGTTGTGACAGCACTGTCTTACTTATAGGCGAATTCAATCTGCCACATATTGAATGCGTCCCTTCTGAGGATGATTCTCATCTCATCCCATCCTATGACTCTGAACAACAAGAGGTCGCTTTACTGGACAACATTTTGTCTTTTGACTTACAGCAAACTAGCTGTATAAAAAATTTCAAAAATCGAACTCTCGATCTTGTTTTTTCTTCTGACTCTGTTAGTACTGTAGTTCTGGAATCCCACTTCAGTATAACTAATATAGATATTGATCATCCACCATTGGATGTTATTATTGAAGTAGGCGCACATTTGTACGAAAATAGTAATTCGTATGATCGTTCGCAATCTTTTGACTTTCGGAAAGCAAATTTTCAAAGGCTTTCTGATGAAATTTCCAGCTTTAATTTTAATCTTACTGCGTTTTCTAATATTGAAGATGCAGTAGTTTCCTTTTATTCTTTGATGGATAACTGCATGAAAAAAGTGATTCCTGTTAAATCCTCTAGGAATCTGAAAACGTCCCATCCTTGGTACACTAAAGAGCTCAAATCAATACGAAACAGACGTAATAGGGCTTGGACGAACTATTTAAAAAGTCTCCGCCATTCAGATCTTGAGCTCTATCTCACATTATTCAATGAGTTCAAATCTTTATCCTGCAACTTATATATTGACTACATAAGTAAAATGGAATGCTCTCTAAAATTGGACCCCAAACTTTTTTGGGGATTTGTTAATTCAAAGAAAAAAACCGATGGTTATCCATCGAAACTTACTTACAATAGCTCTACAACTGCTGATTCGCTAGATGCAAGCAATATGTTTGCAGATTATTTCAGTAAGTCATTTAGGGTGACCCCTCTTCACATAGATGAGCAATATTTTAGTTATCTAACTAGCTGTTCCCAAATAAGTTTTAGTAGCTTCTCATTTGACTTGGAAACAAATGTAAAATTTATTTCTTCTCTGAAGAATGATTATTCATCAGGTCCTGATGGCATTGCACCGATTGTTCTTAAAAAATGTAGTCATGCAATTGCTCCATATCTTAAATATTTGTTTGAATTGTCCATTAGTACTGGTAAATTCCCTTATGTATGGAAAAGTGCTTTTATCACACCTGTATTTAAAAAAGGCGAACGTGGTGATATCACTAATTATAGGCCTATTTCAAAGCTTTCGTGTATCCCTAAGCTTTTTGAACAAATTGTTTGCGAAAAGTTAATATTTCTTTGTCGCAATTTAATTTGCAATGAACAGCATGGATTTGTAAGAAACAGATCCACTGTCACTAATCTGTTAAGTTTCTTGCATGATTGTTCTAATGCCTTAGAGAATAAGTACGAAATGGATTGCATATACACTGACTTCTCTAAAGCTTTCGACCAGCTGTCCCATGAAATAATCGAGTTTAAGCTCAGGGCTTTTGGTTTCCCACCAAGTTTCATAAAATGGGTTAATTCATACCTTAGATCAAGGGTTTATCAAGTCAAATTTAGAGGATCGCTATCTGTATCTTTTACAGCTGAGTCTGGAGTTCCCCAAGGTAGTCACCTCGGACCAATTCTATTTATACTAGCCATTAATAATGTTAAAGCATGTATAAATCACAGTAATAACCTGATCTACGCTGATGATATGAAAATATTTAAATCTATCACTAGTCAGCAAGATAGAATTTTTCTTCAATCTGACATTAATAGCTTCGCCAATTGGTGTGATAAAAACGGTTTATCCCTGAACCCTACTAAATGTCAACATATGACATTCTCTAGAAAGAATATACCTTCCAACTTTCAATATTCTTTGTCTCAACATATTCTTTGTAATGTTGATAATTTTAAGGATCTTGGGGTTTATTTCGATCCCAAACTGGTTTTTGCAAAGCATATCAATTTTATTGTTAATAAATCTAATTCTATGCTGGGCTTCGTAAAAAGGTGGTCGAAAGAATTTAATGACCCATACGTTACTATGTCATTGTACAATTGTTTTGTCCGTCCGATTCTAGAGTATGCTTCACAAGTTCTACAACATTCATTCAAATCGAATAGAGGCCATTCAACGTAAATTTATTCGATTTGCACTTAGAGGACTTCCATGGGATGATCCTTTTAACCTTCCTCCTTACAGTCAGCGTATTAAGCTTCTTCAAATGTTACCCCTTTCTCAACGAAGGCTTAATAGCGATATCATTTTTTTACAGCAGCTTATATCCGGTCAAATAGATGCACCTGACTTGCTGTCATCTATTGGCTTTAATTTTCGGTGTGGTGCCCATAATTTACGTAGTGTTGATTTATTGTTTAGCCCCATCATAGAACGAATTATGGGAAGCATGAGCCTATTAGTCGCATGAGTAGAATCTATAATCTAAATGATCATGTTAGTAAAATTAAGCTAAAAAATATTTTGCGTAATAATGCTTTAATGTCTTAAATTGTTTGCATTATTTTGTGTCTGTGTTAGTATTTTGTAGGTACATAATTATTGTATTTTTAATTGTTTTGTCCTTACTAACACCTGCACTAAATGATGAGCCTGTGAGAGCACTTTTTGTGCCGGCAATTTCTGCTCGTGATAGTTGCTTGCTTTAAGCACTCCACGACACAGAGCTGATAGTGTATAGAAAAAAAAAAAAAAAAAAGATACTCATCCCTGTCTAACTACAATAACTTATTGCTATACACGCAAGTTCTGAAACCAGTATGGACCTACGGGCTCCAGTTGTGGGCATGCACATGCCAAACAAATTTACAAACAATTTAGGTTTTCCAAAATAAAGTACTAAGGAACATAGTTAATGCACTTTGGTACATACGCAATGCCGATCTGCATAAAGATCTAAATGTTGAAATGGTTGAAGATGAAGTTAAGAAAGATGCTCAAAGGCATAGAAGTAGTCTTCTCAACCACGTAAACACAGAAATAACAGAACTTCTAAATAATGACAATGCAATCAGGAGATTGAGACGGGTAAAACCTCTTGATCTATAAGAGTTAGCTAGGGCTAAAAAATCAGGTATTGATTTCAAACAAGAAAAAAGTTTAGAAATCCGACAAACGGCGGATTTATTTGTTAAATTCAACAAATATGTAGTTCAAAAACAAATTGCCGATTAGTCGTCGACTAGGTGCAATCTTATATATATAAGGCATATATTATATATTGCATTTCAAAAGGTTTTTTTCCACGTGAGTCACAAGAATATTGCTTCATTACAATTCAACCATCAAACTTTTCAATCTATTCGACAAGACGAAATCTCAATTCAAAACCAAATTACACATAAAAGAAACCCCTATTAAGACATTGCAAATCTATTTCTCTTGATCAATGGACACAATTTATTGCCTAACTGCCAACATTCCGTCCAAAGAAGTAGAATAACTAGTCCACGACTAAGTACTTATATGATAGGTATATGATATTTATATTCCTTCGTTGGTCTTTCCGTGGGTGAATAAAAATAGAAAAAAATATTTAATAAGGAATGCATTCACCCCGTATGTAAATCGATGAGTATAATGCAAAGTTCTTTCAGAAAAATAATCTGCCGATAAGTATTCATCGATATCGACACTTAAGTATCTTTGAAATTTTGTTTGCTTTAAGCGTCTTAAGCTGTGATTTGCGCACACCATTAGAGCGGGTAGGTAGTTAAATTATGAAAGGTTGTGGCCACATCTTGTCTTTGATAATTGCTGCCTCCTTGAAATTCTAGTCATGTGATTGGACGTGGCAATACTTTAAAGTGAGCAAAGGCACATTATACATTAGCATATGGCAAATACACCAGAATAAATGAGGCAATGTATTCAAAATGTGCAAGTACGTAATGACAGCCGCTATCAGGTGTTTTGAAAACGTTGGCCTGTGGACTTGGTCATCAGGTGTTGTACATAAAATAACTAGTGAAGTCCGATAATATGGGAAATAAAAGGATTAATCAAAGAGCAAGAATGTTACAAATAAAGACTTGGAACTTCAATCCATAAAGTATTTGTAGATACAACTCGTATTCATATTTGCAATCTAGTGGAGAATGACTTGAAAAAGATTCCATTTATTCGGGAGGTCGGCAAAATTTGAAAATAGCTCTACCAAACTATGTACCGGACTCCGACATTTGATGCGCTATGCTATTTCTTAAGTGTTGTTATAGAGAAGATATTATTTTCGGATAGCGTCAACACGCAGGGCTTCCATAAATTTTATCCAACTACTTGCGGTACGCGAATGATATCGACATCATCGGCCGATCTCAGCATGCAGTGGTTGAGGCCTTCATGGCAATTGAAAAACATAGGGACGGGCTACAGTCCGCTTGGGCGAACTGTTGGATACCCTATTCTTATTCCTATCCCTCATAAGTGGGCGTGACAAAAGTCTAAGTATAGTTAAGAACGCTCTACATATTTTGTTATATAACATTTAAAGGATTTTATCGAAAAAAACGCGACTAGCTCAAACTTGGGTGTTTCAATAAAATTGTTTTATTTAATTGTGGGCGTGTCAGTAGGGCCTCTAGAGAGTATATATTATAAATTTCAGCTAACTAGCTCAAACTTTGAATTTCCAAAAAAAGTTTTTTTTTAAATTGTGGGCGTGTCAGTGGGCGGATTTTGAAAATATTTACACAGGAGCTTAAAGGGCCCCCTAGAGAGTATATATTATAAATTTCAGCTCCCTAGCTCAAACTTTGGATTTTCAAAAAAAGTTTTTTTTTTAAATTGTGGGCGTGAGTAGGCGGATTTTGAAAATATTTACACATGAGCTTAAAAGGCCTCTAGAGAGTATATATTAAAAAATTTAAGCTCCCTAGCTCAAATTTTGGTTTTTCAATAAAATTGTTTTATTTTTTTGTGTGCGTGTCAGTGGGCGGATTTTGAAAATTTTATATCCCGAGCAGTTTTAGGTGTCATAGATCATATAAAAAAATTTCAACTTTCTAGCTCAAAATTCGATTTTTTCCAAAATTTTGTTTTTTTGAGTTTGTGGGCGTGACTGTGGGCGGAATTCAAAAATTCGTAAACTTGATTATTTCGGGACCCTAGAGAGTATATAGTTAAAATTTCAGCTCTCTAGGCCCAGTTTAAAGGCCTAAACCAAAGAATACATGGGACGAAAAAGATAGGGACACGGTACGGTGAGCAAGGGACATGTTGGCGGAGAAGTCCGATCACCCTGAAACAGGGGGTCGTCCTGCTCCAGCTGCACATGGCTCAGGCGAAACCACGTTAGCGCTGGGCACCGTGAAAAGGGCAGCGACTCCTGAGCACGGGACTAACAGAACGGGGAAGGCCCTTTCTGTAACAGGAGGACCACCCCAATGCGCACCGAAAAACGACAACAAAAAACAGAGCAGCATATCTGCTAGCAAAAAAGATTTCGCATCTAAGCGAACTAGATCGCAAGATGATACCTCCAAAACCCCGAAGAAGGCAAAGAGCGCTGAATCAGCGCACAGACCCTTCAATGAGGTAGCGAAGGGCAATCTAGTCTTCGGCATCTGTGACTGGAGCAATGATGAGGGGAGATTTAGTGGCGAGAACTGGCGCACGCTAAAGTCAAGACTGACCATCGACATTCTTGCCTTCAGCGATAGAGAACCCTCGGCACTACTTCCCACCTTCACAGACAACGGCTGGTACCTCAACGGCGCCAAATTAGTGAGGTGCTCCGATCAGATGTCGGTAGACTTTTTAAAGGCAGCGATCCCGAGACTGACGAATCTCTGGGTTAATGCCAAGCTGAGTGTCGCTCACTGGATCGACATTCCGGTCCGCCCAAGAGCTCGCACTTGGGTACCCCCAGGACCAAATAAGCCGGATGATATTCTCCGGCTTATTAAGAGACAAAACCGGGATCATCCAACCGAGAATTGGAGGATCATAAAGGCCGATGAACCGGAAGAGAGGGGAAGACTAATATCTTTCCTCCTCAACCAAGAGTCAGTTGAACTCCTTAACAAGAAGGGGTTCAAAATCTCTTACGGCATGGACACTCTGGTCCTAAAAATCCATGAGAAGGACGAGAGACTACTCGCAGGCATGGTATCCTCGCTAAGTAGTCTTGGCTTAAAGGCTACGCCCGAAAGTTCACAGACACGACTGGAAACAAGACAGATGAACAACCCTCTGTATCGGGGGTTGCTCCAACACTAGAACCCCTCCCTAAAGAGCAAAATAGTGGAGAACTGTCCTCTGAATCAGAGGACGGGGACACCACAATTACGGAGATGGCGTTACTAGTCAGCAATGAAGCTCCGACTAGTACAGATTAACCTCCACCATTCCAAAATAGCTTCGGCTAATCTACTTCTCCGCCTGGAAAAAGGTGGGGAAGATATCGCCCTCATCCAGGAGCCATGGGTCACAAATAACGACCGCATATCTGGACTCAGGGCAAGAAACTACTCCTTGTTCTATGCAAGAAATTCTGGTAAACCCAGAACTTGCATACTAGCAAAGAATAATATTAAAGCTTTCCTTTTTCCGAATTACAGCGACCCTGACTTCACTTGCGTGGGGTTAGATCGAGCCGGAAAGGCACCGCTGTGGACATCGTCAGCGTACCTCCCGTATGACGACACGGGAGAAGTTCCATCTAATACTGTAGCTTCTCTGCTTATAGATAGTAGGAGTAAGTTTAACAAGGCGAAGTCTTCAAGAAACCCAGCTGACTGGGATAGTTATAAAGATAGTCTTAAAAACTACAAAAAGGAAGTAAAGAGAGCACAGCGAGAGTCGTGGAAATCTTTCTGTGAAAACATAGAAAAAACAAGCGACTCCAGTCGGCTGCGTAAGATCCTCTCAAAATCTCCACAAATACCTAGCGTCATACAAAGCCAAGGAGGAGTGTGGACCTCAACCAGTGAGGAGACCTTAGGCCTACTACTGGATATCCACTTCCCAGGCAACAAAGTAGAGGTAAATCACCCTACACAGCACCATCACAGGGTCCAAATGGTTCCGGAGCATATTGCTGACAATCGCAAACTGGCGTGGGCGATTAACAGCTTCCTCCCATATAAATCACCTGGACTAGATGGAATCACACCCATAGAGCTACAGAAGAGTATCGAGACTCTCACACCCTGGCTACTGGTGATTTTCAATAGCTGCCTAAAACTCAGCTTTAAGCCCACAGGTTGGAAAACGGTAAAAATGGTCTTTATACCAAAATGCGGTAAAGCTTCACACTGTTCTCCAAAAGACTTCAGACCTATCAGTCTAACTTCATTCCTCCTGAAAACGTTGGAAAGACTTGTAGATTACTACATACGGTCAAACCTGGAAAACAATTCCCTTTCGAGGTGTCAACACACCTACCGAAAAGGCTTTTCAGTAGAAACAGCACTTCATTCGCTAGTCAGCACTATCGAAAAATCGCTGTATCACAAAGAATACACGATGGTATACTTTCTGGATATAGAAGGGGCTTTCAACAATGTCAATACAGAAGCCGTCACGAACGCACTCCTCAGACTAAACGTGGACAACTGCCTTTGCACCTGGATAAAGAACATGCTAGACAGCAGGCTGATCCAGGCGGAGCTTGGCAGCTGTCTGACCAGGAGGTCAGTGTACAGGGGCACACCACAAGGAGGAGTGCTCTCACCGCTACTATGGATCTTAGTAGTCAACGAGGTCATCTCCAACCTAGAGGAGGATGGATGCAAACTGACGGCCTACGCGGACGACATTGCCATTGCCATAACGGGGAAATTCTCCCGCCAAGCTAAATACCTGGGAACGATCCTAGATAGCAAACTCAGTTGGAAACCAAACATCCAAGACCGCATAAGGAAGGCTACGATTGCCATTTACATCTGTAAAAAGGCCTTAGGCTCCAGATGGGGTCTACAGCCTAAGATAACACACTGGCTGTACACGGCGGTCGTCAGGCCTATCCTCACTTATGGTATCATAGCATGGTGGCCTGCAATATCGAAGCAATGCCACGCAAGCGCCCTAGAACGAATCCAGAGGGCAGCCTGCATATGCATCACAGGAGCCTTAAGATCCACACCAACGGCAGCCTTAACGACTTTTTTAAACCTCCTCCCCATTGATAACTATGGGAAGCTGGCGGCCACTAAGGCGGCCCTGAGATTGAGAGAATCCAATTCGTGGCAAAGTTCACACATCGGGCACAGCAACATCCTAACTGCCCACAAGATTCCCATCAATACGGATTACCTAATCCCAACACTAGATTTCAGTAATAAATACAAGACGGCCATCCCAGACCGAGCCAGCTGGGAAGACGGTCGTATTGTAAACAATAACGCCATAGAAATATACACCGACGGGTCAAAGACAGCCGACGGCACGGGGGCGGGCGTGTTTTCAGACAACCCTGCGCTCAACGTCGTACTACGACTACCTGACCATTGCAGTGTATTTCAGGCAAAAGTCACGGCTATCCGCGAAGCAGCACGCAGACTCTCTATGAGCCCGATGGGTAGGTAGGTAGGTAGGTGTGGCGGTTTGATAAGACAAACCCAATTAGCACTGAGTGTCGTTTTGTTACCACAAACTCACGTAAACCTGGGTATTATCGATTGGTGGGGGAGGCTAAATCCAACCTGCGGAGTTCAGGAAAGATATCAGTTCCTTGATACTTTTCTCGGAGACTTCCTCAAGTGTATTGAAGAAAGGGCTTCCCAATGTACGTAGTCTGGTCCTAGCTAAAGCCGGACAGGTACATAAAAAGTGAATTAGGGTTTCTTTTTCAGCTGTCACTTTGCAACTGCGGCAGTGTGTATTGTATGGGATGCCCAGCTTGGCCGCATGGTCACCTATAGGCCAGTGTCCCGTGAAGATCGCTGTAAGTCTTGCGATGTCTTTTCGGGTTCTACCTAGAAGGTCGGTTGTTTTTGCCTTGTTGTAGTTTGGCCACGTTTTTCTGGATATGACGCATGCAGTCAGCCTGCTCCATCTGAGGTTGGCTTTCTTAAGGTATTCTGCGGTGATGTTTGCCTTAACTGCTCCGAGCGGAATGTGGACTAGTTCTGCCAGAGAGCAGTGGAGAGCTGAGCCTTGCCTGGCCAGTTCGTCGGCATGTTCGTTTCCATAAACGTTACTGTGCCCTGGAACCCAGATCAGGGTAACCTTGAACTTATCAAGCAGGGCCAGCTCATTACGGCATTCTAGTACTAACTTAGAGGATATAGTGACCGAAGCGATCGCTTTAATGGCAGCCTGGCTGTCAATAAGTATGGCGATCCTTTGCCTCGGTGTTATATTTGAGTGAAGTTTGATCTGGCGACAGGCTTCACGGATAGCCAGTAGCTCCGCCTGGAAGACGCTTGCAGTATCCGGAAGTCTGTATGATTTTGCGATGTTTAAGGATTCCGAAAAAACTCCCGCACCCACGCCGCAGTCCATTTTTGAACCGTCGGTGTAGATTGTTTGATCGAAATCCCTTGTCACTTCTCCATTTTGCCATTCCGATCTAGTAGGGATTTGAAAGACGAAATGTTTTGTAAAAGACATTCTGGGAATGATGTAGTCTGTTGAAGGCGGAACTAGTTTTCTAGGTAGAGAGTCTAGAATACTACTGCGGCCGTAGGGTTTTGCAGTCCAGCAGCCAGACTCTCTGAGTCTGATCGCGCTGTGTGCTGTGATGTTTGTTATATGTAGATCAAGAGGTAAAAGATGCAGTAAGACTGTGAGTCCGTCTGACGGTGTTGACCGTAGAGCTCCCGTTGTTCCTATGCATGCCGTTCTTTTTACCTTATTAAGTTTGGTAATATTGTACTTTTTCTTTAGAGCCGGCCACCATACTATTGACCCATACGTGAGGATTGGTCGTACCATGGCTGTGTACATCCACAGGGTCAATTTTGGTTGCAGGCCCCACTTTTTTCCGAAGGTTCTGCTGCAGGCATAGAAGGATATACATGCCTTCTTTACCCGTTGTTCTATGTTTATTTTCCAGTTGAGTTTAGGATCTAGGATAACTCCTAAATACCCGGCACTGTTTGAAAGAAGTAGGGGTGTGCCGTTTAGGCGAGGAAGCGTAAAGTCAGGTATGTTGGTTTTGGTGGTGAAAAGCATCAGCACAGTTTTCCCCGGGTTGACTCCCAGACCGCACTTTTTTGCCCAAGTGCTAACTTTGCTTAGAGCATTCTCCATGATTTCACTAATCACGGGGGGAAACATTCCTGACACCAATATCACCATATCGTCCGAATACCCGACTACTTTGATTCCTACTCTGTCTAAATTTATGAGGATTTTGTTCATTACTAGGAGCCAGAGTAGGGGTGAGATGACTCCTCCTTGAGGTGTTCCCCTCCTGGCATATTTGGTTATATTGCTATTTCCTAAAGCTGCTTGAATGATTCTAGTGCTGAGCATGGAAACAATCCATTGACTTAGATGGATTGCTATTCCCAGCTCCCTCAGGGACTCTAGAATTGCTTCAGTGTGTACATTGTTGAAGGCTCCTTCTATGTCTAGGAAGGTAGCCAAGGTGTATTCTTTGTAGTGTAGGAATTTTTCTATCGTACGCACTACCTCGTGAAGAGCTGTTTCTGTAGATCTTCCCTTGAGGTAGGCGTGTTGAGATTTGGAGAGGAGTGAAGCTTCTATTGCCCCTCTCAGGTGGTTGTCTAGGAGACGATCGAGCGTCTTCAGTACGAAGGAGGTCAAACTAATTGGTCTGAAATCTTTCGCAGTTTCATGACCGCGTCTACCCGCTTTTGGAATGAAAACAACTCGCACTCGTCTCCATGAATAGGGTACATGATTGTAGAGTATACAGTTCCTGTAAATCGATGTGAGCCATGGAATTGCCAGTTCCAGAGATTTCTGGAGCATGATGGGCAGAATGCCGTCCAGGCCAGGCGATTTAAAGGGAGCGAAACTGTTTATTGCCCAGGAAATTTTTTCCTCGGTAATAATGGATGTTATATTTTCCCAGGCGTCGGGTTGTGTGCGTTGTGAACTGGATGGCTCTGCACCGTAATCATTGCATCCGGGAAAATGGGTGTTTATTAATAGTTCTAGGGATTCAGCAGTTGACTCAGCCCATTCTCCGTCCTCCTTTCTCAGAAGAGATGGGTAGGAGTGTTCTTTGGACAATATTTTGCTGAGTCTTGCGGAGTCCTTGAGGGTTTCGATGGATTGGCAGTACTCTATCCACGACTGTGTCTTAGCCGTTCTGATAGAGTTCTTGTAGATTTTAAGGCAATCTCGGTAGGGTTGCCAGTAGTTGCATTTATGGCAGATGTTAAAGGTTTCTCTAGTCAATTTTCTGAGAGCAGAGAGTTCCTTGTTCCACCAAGGGGGGAATGATTTTTTGCTATATTTGATCGGACACGAGACTTTGTACGCTACGTTGAAAGCTTTTTCAAAAGTCTCAACCTTTGTGTCGAGTTCTGAAGTGGAGGTAAATTTTTGATTGGGGGTTTTGTGTAACTTAGTCTTAATGACTTGGTTAAACTTTGCCCAATCGGTTCTTTTGGGGTTTCGGAAAGGTTTCGGGCTCTCTACAGCGAGATCTATGTCGAAGAGTATCCAGTTGTGGTCTGAAAAAGATTTTTTACTGGATACCCTCCAATTTTCAACCTTCATAATATTGTTATTATTACAGAGAGTAACATCTATAACGTCTTCCCAGCCGTTAAAACTGTCCGTACTCGGAAAGATGAAGGTCGGGGTGTTACCTTTGTTGCATATTATTAGGTTATTTTCAATAATGTAATCAAAAAGAGACTCACCGCGTTCGTTTGAACTTACATTGAATCATTGCCTGGACTTCTGCCGGCGGTACTTGCCGGTCGTGTGCCATGTAGGCGGATGCGATTAGCAGGTCGCCTCCTGCGTTCTCCATCTTAACAACTGTTAGATCGGCCGAGCTAAAATTTGGGCATAGAAAAACTTTAATATGCTTTTTAGCTAGAATGCAGGTTCTTGGCTTACCATGGTTATTAGTGCTGCGGTTATAGTAGAGGATATATCCGGTGTCGTTAAGGCCTCTTATATTGGGCCCGTTCACCCAAGGTTCTTGTACAATGCCGATGTCGATGTTTTCCTCTTTGAGGAAAATCATCAGGTTATCTGACGCACAGACTGAGTGCTTCAGATTAATCTGTACGACTTTCAGCATTGATTGTTTTCGGGTGTTTGTTCGGTTAGGGTGGTAGTACGGTTCACCTCGATCCTCATGTCCTCCAACAGCTTGTTGGCATCGTCAACTTCATCTAAGTCGTCGACCTGACACGGGGACCTGAATATTTTAACTTTGGCATGCCTTATGCCAAAGCGGAGCTTGCAGTCGATCTTTTCAATGTGATCCGCGCTCTCTTCCGTCACCATTATTAGGAAGGATAGGGTGTTGTTGTGAGGTTCCTCAGCCTTGATGACTTTCCAGTCATCCATGGGAACCGCAGGGTTGTGGAGCTTGAGACAATTGATCAACTTATCACTGTCGATGGTCATATTTGGCAGCCAAATGCGAATTCTCGGTCTCCTCGGAATCTCTCTGGCCAGGATCAGCTT
The DNA here is from genome assembly GCA_949715645.1 of Portevinia maculata. NCBI lineage: Eukaryota > Metazoa > Arthropoda > Insecta > Diptera > Syrphidae > Portevinia > Portevinia maculata. The sequence continues at coordinate 42,897,301 of OX454528.1, read as the reverse complement.
AAGCTTTAAGCCGGTCCAGTCGTCACGGATCTTATGAACGCAGCCGCTTAGGAATTCCTTGGAGAAAGCGTCTTCACACTTGATTACCCTGTAACCTCTTATGACTTCAGCTGAGTCAAAGCAGGGGAGGGGTCCGCCTTGGTTGTTTAAGAGATGGTCCATCACCATCTCGGAAAGTTTATTTTCAATGGCACCCCAAACGTCAGCCACTGTCTTGCCGCTGGTAGAGAGTTCATCCACCAAAGCGACTTGTAGGTCGTCTCTGACAACCTCGCTCACTGTTCGTGTCATCTGGGGTGCTGAGATTGGGTTGTGGTGCTTGGCGGTAGTCAACTTTGCAACTTTGCTTCTTTGAGGGTCAGACTTGACCTCCTCTTGTGAGCGGTTGCGTTTAGTTGCTTCCGTCTTGCGTGGTGGTGGCTCCCTGCGATTCTTGATGAACTCATCAATAATCTGCTGGTGCTTGAGTTTTTCAGCTAGGTCCTGCGGAGTAGCCGTGCCGGCCTCTTCCTTCTTGGTAATCTTACCCAGAATGAAGATGGCCCTCTGGTACGCGCTCTTTCTGCGATTACTAGCTGATTTGTGGCTGGCTGATTTGTGGGTGTTTACCGCACGCTTTTGGGCACTAGGCCGAGTGTCCTGCGCAGCGGGTGTAGAGGAAGTAGATGGTTTGTGGATAGCAGGTGTACTTTGAGTGGAGCTACGCTCAGAGTCCCCGCTTCCCACGATTGTCTCCTGACTGGAGGCGAGCAGTTCATCTTCGGATGAAGTGCCTGGGTCTTTTTTATTTTTTTTTGTTTTATTTTTTTTTTTTCTTTTTTTTCTGTTATTTGTTTGTCCATTTTTATTAATTTTAGGTCCCACGGGTATGTCCGGAAGGGTTGGTCCGTCCCGGCAGAGCCGACTTACCGGGATAAGGCACTTAGATACAACCGGCCTTGCCTGGGCGCAGGAGGGGACCGTAAACGGCCAGTTCTCTTTAACCACTATCTGACCATGCAGCCCTCGGCACGGGTCGACACCTTGGCTTAAAAGTGGGATTTAGCTAGGGTTTACTCCCTTCCAACACTCTGACCCAGAGTTGGTTTTGGTCCACGATGGGTTTTACAGTGGAATTTTTTGTCATCTTCACTGCTATGACCTCATTACCCCGGATCACGAATCAAAGTGGAACTTACATTGAATCGTACCGGGGCATCCCCTTATCCGCCACCCAAGGGACGCACCTGGTAGAGGACCTACCCCCGCAGGATAAGCCCGATAGATGAAAAAACTATCGTGATCTACATAGACAGTCAGGCAGCGATTAAAGCCTTAGAATCACCAACAATAAGATCCAAGTTGGTAAAACAATGCCGCGAATCTCTTAACGGGATCGCGGTCAGATGTAACACTTCCCTGTGTTGGGTACCCGGTCACAGTGATATTCCAGGCAACTGCAAGGCGGACGAGTTAGCCAGACAGGGTTCCGCACAAGAACTCTCTGACAACAGAGAGACACCGGCGGTACCCATTCAGACACTGAAACGCAAACTTCTAGATAACGCGTTTATAGAAGCAAATAATAGGTGGAATAGCATCAGTACATGTGTGTCCTCAAAGCAAATTTGGACCAAATAAGATGCAAAAAGAACATCCAAACTTCTCTCCATCAGCAGGAAAAATATCAGCTCTGTAATCGGAGCAATCACTGGTCACTGCCTTTTAGGCAGACATGCCACCAGATTGGGAGCTCCCTCAAACGACTTCGGCAGGAGCTGTAGAGACGTCGAAGAGGAAGAAACCACCACACATCTCCTGTGCAACTGCCCCGCACTAGCCAATTCAAGGAAACAAATCCTCGGCAACTATTTCCTCGATGATCTAAGTGATCTCAGTGAGACAGATATCGGCTGCATCAGCAGATTCGTCACTAGGTCCAAATGGTTAAACTGAACTGGAGGACGGATTAGACGATGACGTGAGCCCCTCCCGCTCCCTTCCCGCAGATCACCCCAAACCGATTCCCCTGCAAAGGAAAAGAGATCTCACTGAAGTTAGATTGTATCAGTCACTTCAGTCAGAACTCCACTCCGAGGGCGAGACAGTAACCCAGCGGATCGACTGAAACGGTCTCCCCCAACCTTGCTGCCTTCCCGCTATGCAGACAAAACGAGGACAGAGTTGAGGTTAGATTGTAACAGTCACCACACTCTGTCTCTCTCCCATGCCTCAAAACCCGTACCACAAACCCCCGAACTCAGTCACCATAATCCAAATCGACTATCAAGGCCGCCGCTTCCTGTCCCCTTTCCGCGGAATGGTGTAACTTGAGGCTCGTACTGCAACAGTCGCCACAAGCCGCACCACCCCGCGATGCGTGTGGCACTCAGGGTTGGACCACCTTCAGTCACCCCTCCAGCACAGTCTTTCAACCAACTACTTGACTGTGCAGCCGGTACACCCCATTAATTAAGATGTGATTGTAGTCCAAAAAGCGTCGACTGCATTGGCTCGGTCACATACAAATGGATAATAATGCTTCAACGAAGAGGTTCACCCCTTTCCAGCTCTCAGGTTCGAAAGGAGAAGGAAGACCGAACCTCCATTTTAAAGACCAAGCTATCGCGAATATTACTGCGCTCGTCTAAAACAATACAACACCGACATTGCAAAATAACGAAGACAGCAGTTTTATATAAAGTGGAAGTGGATGTGGGGTAGAGCAAATCTGATTAGCTTCAGTGCGAAGAAGAGCCAATTATTGTCAAGTTCGGATGATATAATCGGTCGACCAACTTATTAATTCTAATGAAACAATGCATCTTATTAATGTCCCACTGCACTCGGACATACCTTGGCATAGGTTTAAAAGAAGCTCATATAACAACAGGCACCACCAATAAGAGCCCATCTTTATCCTTGATGAAACAATCGATTTGAAAACGCTTCTCCTGATGAAGAAAACTAAATACTTTCCCTTGAGAGACACTAAATTTTTTCGTGAAACCGAGTAGTCTGTTAGAGTTTGTGGTACTTATTTCCTCTAGCTGCGCAAGAAAGTACGAGTATTTTCCTTCGATTTCGAGAGTATATGCATGTTAGCAGCTCTTCCTTCTTTTTGAAGCACAAGCAAACCCAAGGATTGAGTATTGTTCCCAAACCTGGAGCTCACCTTCTGAAATTTTCCTGCAAATAATCGACAGTATTTCCCGGAGAGCAGCTCGTCTAATTTATGATCCAGAATTGAAATTCAACCTCCTACCATTGTATTTGCTTATCGAAGTCAATTCTACCATGGGAGATAAAAAGATATATGTAATTCCTACAAACGCATCGCATCGTCCTATTAGGGATTAGGCAGATAGTTAATGCTCTCTATCTGGTGGACTTGTCAACTGACAGGAACAAGAAAACTTTAGAAGTCGATTCCGAGCGACATGTTATCAGAAGAATACAATTAATTAATTAATTAAACATTTTAAAAATAAAAGCACCACCAATCTAAAAGTATAGGGACTCGTTATGGGTGCGCTTATCGTGAAACAATCTTGGACCCCAAAAAACTGCAGGCAACGGGTGACGTGAAATAAAGCTAAACGAAATAAGAAAAAATCTTCAACAATTTGGCGTTATTGCTATTCCAAAAACAAAATAAGACCAAACTTCAAGTTTGGCTTTATTTCAGGAAATCGAAGAATGTCGTTTTTGCGTTAATTCATGTTCGACTTGATCCGTTTCCTGTATATGTATGTTGAATTCTGGTCACTAGGGCCTTGTTTATATTGTAAATACAAAGTAAGGCCTTATTTCCAGAAGATTTTTTTTGCAAAATTTCGTTATGGAAAAGCCGGTTGGCGTTAATTCACATCACTCAGGCAATAAACTGGAGGAATCGGCATTAGTATTTGCGATAGCTTGGTTTTCAAAATGAAGGGTCAGTGTTTCTTACCTTCTGAAACCGGGAGCTGGGAGTCAAGGATCCACTTGGCTGGAGCATTGTTTTCAATTTTCTCGATGTAGTCGAGTCAATGCAATTGACGCAATTTAGCTTTTTGGACTTTGTTAAGATTATACCATCTCCTCCATTCGCTATTCACACACAGGATCAAATATCCGACGAAGATTTTTTCTTTTAAGGAAGCCAAATATCAACTATCCCATCCTGCGTATCGTCCAGCACCCGCCACCATGAAGCAGAGCCGGAAGGATTAGGGTTCAAAATAGCATGCATTAAAGCCTGCGAGAGGAGTTTTGAATTCATTTGTTTTGCCAAACCGAAATAACAGCAATTTTCTAGGGTAGTTGTCCGTTGGATCTCCACTAAAGTGCCACGACGTGGTATGGTCTTTGGTGTTCATGTTTACTCCAAGGTAGTTCAGATGATCTCCTGAACTACCTCGACGGTATGGCTATCAATAGTGCCCTTTTGTCCCAGACGGCTTACAAATATTTGTTTGTTTGTTGATAACATATATGTGCTTGGACTTGTCTTCATTTTTCTCATTCTTCAATCGCCGTTGAAGCCTCTAACAGGGTACGAGGAAGTCACATGAAAGGACACCTCCTTGCCGAAATCCGATGCAAGTTTGAAATAATTCAGAAGAGCTCCTTTAAACACATGCACTTTCCGCAGCGTGTTTTCAAGTGTCACGCGACATAGCTCGATCAGATTTTTTGGGATCAAGGATTCACCAACGCCATTTAGAGCTCCTGACGATGCATTCGGTTTTCAGTTCGATGAAAAAGCGGTGACTATCCGTTGGTCTTTTCCAGAATTAACCCTAGTTTGAAGGGTTATTGTCGATCTGCCCGGCCGGAAACCACACTCGGTCATGCTGATTAGTGTGTTGCAGAACGGGTTCAGGCGATCACACAGTTCGTTGAATAGGATGTTATATACGACACTTAGTAGGGATATGCCTCGATAGTAAGACATGGGATAATCTTTCTTGTAGATATTAAGACATAGAATCGCCTTTTAGATGAAGCATATGGAGCTGATAGTCCAGTCATCGTGAAGCCTTTTCACGTTCATACATGGCTAATAATTTGGTCCATGTGCCCTACCTACACGGCCTTGTTGTTTGTTTTTATAACTAAGTCAACCTCTCCTATACTTGGCAATGAAATCGATTGTTCATTGACAGGACGTGGGTCCCTTCTTTCTCTATCACTCTCTCTACCTGATGCACATTTAGCAGCTGTTGAAAATGCTGCTTAAACGCATCTACTACTCCTTTTACTTCCTTCTCTTACAAGGTTCCCATTGCTGTTTTGAAGAGCCTGCAATTGCGGTCTCCAAGCCAGCAACTAGTTGCTTCGCTCTCTTGTAAAACCTCCGGATGTTGTTTCGAACACAAAACGCCTTAAAGAATAGGAAATACAAAATAAAATAAATATTAGGTATTAACGGCCCATATAGGGCCTAAAACCTAGCTTCTCCAACCATTTACTTGTACGAAGTGGACCTACAGTTTAAAGCCAAATCCGAACGGCAAATTTGAGAACCTTCTCATGACAATTCACAGATACTTTTGAATGTTTGTCAGACGTTCGGACGAGGTGCGGCAGTGATAAAAACTTAGGTGTTACTTAACCCCTGCGCCTTACAGTGCCAGCCAGCTCCCGGAAGCACCAGCGCAAGCACCACCGCAAGTTGGTGAGCCCGGCTCCCGCCATCGCATGCCCGGAGCGCATGTTGACCACTCCCCTCTCAACAATCCACCAAAACTCAGCTATACACGGCCTCGACCACGAAAAAACCGTCGTTAAACCGAAGCTAAACTTTCCGGAGTTATTCCAGCAGTCAGTTCCATCTGTCTGTGCTCTGTTATCTGGAATCTTTGGATACAAATAATATCATTATAATCCTTCCTCCTGAACAACCGTGGGAACCTCTGCACCCATAAAGTGTGACCTGAGATATCAACTTATTAAAATAAATCTGTTCTCACTGACGTTGGTTTTCCCCGGGAGGATGAATCCTCGGAACACGCACCCCTATTGCAGAAAACGACGAATCTGAGATTCTGAGATTAATGAATTAACTATATATGTCCTTGATCTTTTCAATATCGTAATTTTAAAAACATTGATCTTTCACTCTTAGAGCAAAATGTCCGTGGGATTAACTGGGATACTATCTACTATCTGCCATCATCGCAGTGCCAGGTTGACTTTCTTAATGGAAATCTAACTGCCTTATATAACGAGCATGTACCTTTAGTAACTACAACTATAACGCCATATAAAAAAAACAAACATTTGGTTCGTGCACTTATGCTTCAGGAACCAAGTGTTTGTTTGCACTTATGCTTCAGCGGCAGCTGCCGTTGGCGGCTGCGTCAGAACTGTGCGCGCTGTTGAAGGCTTTGCGTAGGGAGGTGTACTTTCCACTACATTGTGGAACCTGTTGGTCGACTCCTTGTTGAGAATACTTGATGGGGAAGGTCACCCTGTTATTGGGTACGCTGATGATGTGTGCATTATTGTCAGCGGCAGGTTTTTACCAACTCTTTGTGAGCGGATGGAAACAGCGCTCAATAGTGTTGGGAGTTGGTGCCGCGACCGCGAGCAAGCTCTGTCAGTCAACCCCGCGAAGACTGAGATGATGCTGTTCACGAGTAGAAGGGCAATACCTCAAGTGAGGCGGCCTTACTTCCAGGGCACTCAACTAAAGCTATCAAGCAAGGTTAAGTATCTGGGTATTGTGTTAGATCCAAAGCTTAACTTATCTGAACATTTGGTTGCTAGGATTTCGAATGCAACTAACAATCTCTGGCAGTGCCGTAGGATGTTCAGCAGAACCTGGAGACTTAGTCCCAGGCTGGTTCACTGGATTTACACGTGCATCGTTAGGCCATACCTTATGTATGGTGCGATTGTATGGTGGGCTAGAGCTCACATCCTCAAACGTCAACTGTCGAAGCTACAGCACCTTGCGTGCTTATGCATATGCATTACAGGTGCGATGAGAGGAACTCCCACTGCTGCTATGGAAGTGTTGCTCTGTTTACCTCGCTTGCAGTTCCTTGCTGAGAGTGAGGCCAGAAAATCACTATACCGTATGTGTGTAGTACTTGAACGGCAGGTCAATCTCGGCGATGGGGCCAGAGGTGATAGGTACAGAGCTCTCTATGACAGCCTACCTGGCCATCGGGGAGGAGCACTTGACACTGTGTGCATGAAGCAAGTCTTTGAGCGCCGTTTTCAGGTCATCCTTCCTGAACAGCAGGAAAGGAACAGTGAGGGGTGGAATGGCTTTGGAATGGCCGGGTGATGTCATCGTCTATACCGATGGCTCACTCATTGACTGTATCTCCGGAGCCGGGGTCTACTCTAGAGACTGTCGGATAAATCTATCTGCAGCCTTGGCTAGACAAACAACTGTTTTTCAGGCAGAAATCTTTGCGATTGCCACTGCCGCCAATATCCTGTTAAGGAGAAGGATTAAGGGTAAAACCTTATACATCTGCTCAGATAGCCAAGCCGCTATCAAAGCCTGTTCGGCTGGTTCTTTCAACTCAAAAATAGTTGAGGAAACCATGGTTAAGCTTAACCGTCTGGGTAGATGTAACTCGGTATCACTTGCCTGGGTTTCTGGTCACACAGGTATCGATGGTAATGAAAGAGCGGATGCTCTGGCCAGGAAGGGCTCTTCAACAGCCTTCATTGGCCCATAACCATCTATAGGATGCTGCTCATCCGTCCACAAACGTGAAATGGATTCGGCTCTACGCCAACAACATTCCGAATACTGGCATGACCTGGTCTCATGCAGGTATTCGAAGAAGCTAGTGGACGGTCCGAAAATCAGCAGAGCTAAGTTTTTGCTTGGACTAAACAGGAAAGACTTGAGACCCTTGATTGGTCTCATCACCGGTTTCAGTTCTCTTAACGAGCACCTCAAAACCATCCACATTAGGAGCTCGGGCCTATGTGAGTGCTGCCTGGAGGCGGATGAAACGGTATCTCACTTCATCTGTGAATGTCCGGCTTTCGCCAGAACCAGGCTCACCACTATAGGCAAACAATTCGTCAACGAAGATGAGATGGGGGACATTGAACTTTCTAATATTCTTCGCTTTGCCAAGGCTACTGGTAGGTTCTCCCTCACTGTATCTTACTAATCGCCAATAAGCAGCGAGCGGGCAGCTATGCTGAAGTACAATGGACCAATAGCTCTAAGTGCTTGTCATCTACTGATGACCCCACTGCACATACAATACATATAATATGCTTCAGCTGGATCAAGCTTATAAGCAATGGAAACGCTTTCGCTTTGAAGATCTTCATGATTTATACCGAACGCTACGAAACAAAGTCGTTTCCGAAGTACGTAAAGTCAAGACAATCGTTTACACTCGACGTTTAAGCCCATCTGTGAACCATAGAATGCTCTGGAGAAATTTTCGAACTATAGGCATCGCCAAATCTAAGGCGAACAGCAGTGGGAACATTGACCTCAATGAGTTGAATACTAAATGTCTATCTTTACAAGAATCCGTTATTGTTTTTGATGAGTCTTCAATACAAAGGCAAGGTCAGTCATTGTGTTTACTACTCCCAGTTTTGGTTTCACTGGAATGAACTGTTATGACGTATTAAAAAGCCTACTTTCTATTAAATCGAATACAGTTGGGCTTGATTGTTTACAACCGCTGTTCCTTAAGAATATACTTCCGATTTTACTGCCCTACATAACGCATATTTTTAATACCGCACTAATGACTGGAGTTTTTTTCCCTCAATGGAAATTTGCAAAGATCATACCAGTTCCTAAAAGTCCCTTTTGGGCGGTTTTCGAAAAAAAAACACAGTTGCATGGTATTGATAGAGATCAGGTAACGTTCTTAGTCTTTATCGATTTTTCGAAGGCGTTTGACACCGTTGACCACTTCACCTTATGCCCTAAGCTTCTGCATTTGTATAAATTTTATCCGTGCGCAGTAAGTTTGATATCGTCATATTTAATCAATAGAATTCAAGCTGATCTAATAATAAGCTTTCTGATTTTGTACCTCCTGGCAGTGGTGTGCCGCAGGGATCTATTTTGGGACCACTATTGTTTTCGTTGTGTGACGATGTACAACTCTACACTAGCTGTCCATTGGGTCTTATCGAGCACACTGTTAGCTGTATGATCGACGATCAATCCAATCTAAATCAATCTCTAAACAATGGTATTTTAGTAAACCCATCTAAATCTAAATGTTAAACGATTCCCAGAAAACCGTTGGATTTATCTTATCATTTTAAATAATCCAATCGGGTATGTTCAAACAGCTCTTAATCTTGGAGTTACCTTTAACCAGTATTTAACATGGGGTTAGGTTAGGTTAGTTTTATGTGGCTGTCGGCAGAAGCCGACACACTTAGACCAATTTAGGTCCATTGTGATACCACGTATATTATCTACCTCAACTCTGTAGATGGGACTGGCCAACGACACGCGGTTGTTCTCAAACGGTCCCCCATCTACGTACTAACCGCGCCCAACGTCGTTTAATTACGGTGATCTGACGAGAAACTTACTTTTTTTACTTTTAAATTCATTTGTATTAATTATTAGCTTATATCAACTTAAATACTAGACAAAAATGATTAAATCTAACTTAAAATTAACAGGATACTTATTCTAGATTATTGATCCTTATGCGGACGCCCTAAACTTAACTATATCTTATAATTATTGCCTTTCGGCCTAAAAACTATTTACGAACTAATCTTACATATGTATTCGTCGAGAAAATCAAATAAAACTCGGTATCATTATTAAGATTTTATATTTTTTATATAAAACAAACTACAAACTACCTATTCTACTTACTTAAACTACTTAACGTATTCTAACTATAATTAGGATTCTGATCACTCGTTGCATTACGGAACAAGTGGTCAAAATCCCAATTGCTTCCCGAGCGCCTGGCAGTCTTCAACGTGCACACGCGCTGCCGTGAGCTGACTGATGCCTTACAGAATCAATCACCTCCCGGAAGCACCACCACAAATTTGCGAGCCCGGCCTTTCCCAGAAACGCCCTAGCTAACTTAATCTAACTTATAAACTAAGAGGATGTTACCTAGAGTAACGCACCGTCTTGGGAGGTCATGTTGACCCCTCCCCCCCTCAAAAAGCCACCAAAATTCGGCAAATTGTTTTTCCGTATCGAATTTATCCCTCTCCGCTATTGCGGTACCAAAACGAAGGAGCTCATGAGCATTGGCGACGTCCTCGCCGCGGATGAGCCGCTTATCTCTCGCGCTGCGGTAGCGGTGGTATAATACCGGGATACCATCCCTCGTCTGTACCAGCCCTTTTGCATCAATATGGATAAATGCCTCCGGCGGGATAAAGCCAGACCGGAGCGTACTCTCTATGTACATTTCATTGGGGTAGTAAGCCCCAAAGATCAGACTATTGCCGCTGGCCATCGCCCTTGCAACGTGCCTTCGAGTCACCTTAATGAGGAAATTGTCAATCCTATTCAACTGAGCCCCATCGTATAGGACCTTGTTGGGATAGTATTTTATATAGTTGGATTCGGGCGTTCGGAACAATCGGAGACAGGTCCTAAGACATTGTCTCTCCAAAACCCGAATCTTTTCCATATAACTAGGCGCTATATTAAACCACAATGGACAACCATAAGCGATGATCGGCCTTATAAGGGCCACGTAGCAAATGACCTTCACTCTAGAGTCAAGTTGACTGCTATGAAACAATCTCCTTGTCAGAGCATAAGCCTTCTTGGCCCCAGCAAGACAAGCAACTATATGCCTATCGAAATACAGATACTGGTCACGCCAGATACCTAGATATCTAACTACGCTTCTCACCGCCAATGGCTGCCCATTTTGTCCAATAATGGCCAATTTCTTCCAGTTTTTCCTGGTATCCCTAGAGGCCCCAGCCAATGGAGTTCTGAACAAGATTGTTTCTGTCTTCTGAAAGTTGATTTTCAACTTCCAGTCGTTGCAATATCGCTTAATTTGATCGAAGTCACGCTGCAAAAGAATGTTAATGACCTCGATTTTAGGACCTGATCTGTATGCCACCAAATCGTCGGCATACGCTATAGCATGTCTGAGTGAACCTACCAGATCACTCGTGTAAATGTTAAACAGGATCGGAGAATTGACCGCCCCCTGCTGTAAACCGTTTTTAATTTCAAAGACTCTGCTCGAAGTTACGTTGCCACATTTGACAACGAACTTCTTTCCCATAAGCATATTATAGATTACATATAACAAAGGTTTGTGCATCCCCCGCCTGGTCAACTTGTAGAAAAGTCCCTCTAACCATACGGTGTCGAAAGCCTTTTCAAAATCAACTAGACAAGCACCCGTGCATTGGTTCTTGCATTTATTCCACTGAATGTCGGAAACCAGTTTCGACGCGGCATGAATAGTGTCATGCCTCGCCCTGAAACCAAACTGGTTGTCCGGAATTATGTTATTGTCCTCGACCCACTTTAACAGGGCTCTATTGACAACTTTTTCGAAGACCTTGCTAATATTCGGAAGCAAGCTAATTGACCGGAGATTGGCAGGGTTCGTCCTATCTTTACCTATTTTCGGGATAGGGTGTACCACTGCTACCTTCCAATGCGCCGGATAATGTGCATTATTCAGCGCATTGTTAAACAGCGTGGTGAAAATATCTACAGCCTCCAAAGGCAGGTGTCTCAATACGACGTTTGGGACACCATCCATCCCCGCCGACTTTTTATTCTTTAGTGACTCGAAGATGCACAGAAGATCATCCTTCGACACGAACAAGTGCGATGCATCTCGGCCATTGGCGACAACTGCATTACCATGGTTTTCATCAGTGAATACGGTGAATCCGTTATTCTCAGATCGCCAATTCTCAAGTTCGGTGCGTAGATAAAAGTGACTCACCAGAGCCCCATTCTCAATGTCGTGGTTACGGCGAACAGGATTGTTCACCGTATACACGGCCTCGAAACAAGCACCCAGCAAATCCACTTTCTCCTGTGGGTCCTCGACCACGAAAAAATCATCGTTTGAAGCGACACTTTCTGGACTTATTCCAGCAGTCAGTTTGTCTGTTCTCTGCTGTCTGGGAGATTCGAACACAAGGAATATCATTGTGATCTTTCCTCCTGAACAATCTGATGAGAACCGATTAACTCGACGTGGTATGGTCGTTGATTTGTTTTTTACCATGGGAAAATCACATAAATACGGTTGTTGGAAAATCGTATGGTATTCTTCGTGCATTTTGGACCCCGCAATTTCTCACGCCGCCGTTGGCTACTAGAATTACTCTAGCGAGAACTCTCAGTATACCCGTCTTCACTTATGGTTGTGAAATATAATTAAAATGTAACTTCGCTACTCGCTATTAAACGGAGAAGCTTAATGTCATATTTAACTATATAGTTTGATATGTTTTTGATTTGCGAAGGTATGACAGGGTTTCCGTCTTTTCGTCTCATTTGTATAATATGACTTCCGATAATCTTCTTCAGTTTCGTACTTTATGTCTCTTTTCTGATGTTTTACTTACCAAAAAACCGACATACCTTCATCAACGAATAAGGACTGTGTAGTGAAATCGCTCTGGACATTTAATTATCCCTCGTCACTCACCAATAAACTTCGAAAGTCAATATTTTGTCAACTCTGCCTGTTTGGGGGATAATCTAGCGCAACAACTCAAAAGAATAGATAATGCTGCACAATTGAAAAGGAAACTTAAAAGATATTTATCACAATAATCTCAAACACCATACACAAACTTTTACGTTCGTCTCGCGTATATTAGAAAATGCCGTGTTAACTATGGGGGGATTTTTGTTAGCAACACAGCACTTCTATCACATTTCAGTGCAATGCTTCTCAGAGGAACGCAACACACATCTACTCACCACCCTTTGATTTGATTTCGTAGCATTTAGGTAGATTACAGCTGTGCAATTTGTTTTATTTCTTTCCCGTGTAAATGAAAATGTTGACTCCTCATAATGCAAATACATTCAATTAAATACATAAATCATAAATAAATGATATAAGTTTAAGAACAAAAACCTCGATACGCATCGATTTAGCTGCATTGAAGTTTGTTTGGATATGTTATAAACAGCATTCACTGCACCGATTAGTGCATCTTTCACTTCGAAAGTATTTTACGAAAGTATTTTACGATGCTTAGGTGAATTTGAGTGAAATCCCTATAGGGGTGGTAGTCTCTGCGAGTTAAGAAGTCGTATATCCAACAAATAAATACGTTCGTCACCGAAGTTGGAGAACTCTACTACTAAGGACATAGACCATCCGTAAAAACAGTTTAGCCCAAGATACAAAATTTGTTTTAGGTCGCTGTGTCAGGCAAATGGGCAAGGGTTTAAAAAAATAGTGCAACATGGAAATGTGATTAATTTTCGTGTCAATTTTCGTTATCGATTACATTTTCACTAAACTTTACAACAGCGGCGCCTACTTTATACATTCTAAGGGCTTAAGGACAGCTATACCCTGTCACTGCTTAAACAACCCGATGGCTTAAGTTTTGACAATCGAAACCCCTTGCCTAACATCGCAGCTTTACCCAACAAAGTATCGTCTTTCAATAACAAATTCCTTTCATTGCTTTTAAAAAGATTGAACTTGCGCAACGCGTTGCTTTTTAATTTATGAAACGGCCCCTTTCACCTACGCACCAATTTACTCATCCACTCAATCACACTCCCGGAAAAGTTCATCATTTATCAACACCCAAACGCTAGCACATCGACTTAATCTCATCCGTATATTTCTCTGAATGTATTCTGAAATTTCGATAAGATTTCACCAACCCTATACGCCTTCTCCCCCAATCAATCATCCACATATGCCGAAAATATATTCTACGGAAAAATCAATCCGAGATGTTAGCTGCGTTTGTCAGCAACAATAGCAACCCCTTACATGAATATAACTGATTCTAGCATAGGCAATGAAAGACACGCCTCATTAACGACAACTTAGGAGATAAAAGCAGAAGTGTCGAAGCGAATGAATAATGTACTATGACTAGGGATAAGGATCAGAAATGAAGGTGACTAAATTGAAAAAAGTGAGCGGGAAAATGGGTGCAGAGATTGATAAGGTGTGTAAGCCCTCCCCCCCAAAGAAAAAGAGTGAAACCCAATTTCTTCGCTTTGATTACAAAGTGAGTGCGAGCAAAATAGGAAAAAAGTTTTCCCCTTTTGAAAGTTTTAACAGTTCTACTAGACATTTTAGTAATTAGACGTCATTAAGTTTCTAATTATAATGCCAGTCTCGCTTTCAAAAGATCATGGATCATAATTTGTTATCATGTTTCGCTTGCTTTTTTAAGTCTTGTGAAATCTCTTTCTTTTATTCAGAAAAGAAGAGATGTGCGCAAAATAATGGGTAGATAGCGAAAACAACAAGAGCCGAAGACATCGTGAAATGGCTTAAACTTGAACTCATTAAAAGCTGATGAGGGATTTTATTAATACTATAAACAGCAAAGACGATTTCTTATAGCGGCCATTGGAAGTGGGGAAGAAATATATCTATACTTCTGTTTATATTTAGTCATCTCTTGTTGAAAAGCTGTGGAAATGAATGTGTTTATTTTTCAGCAGGATAGGGTTGATACGACACAAGGGTCTGGTTTGGGTCGACTTGGGAGCCGAAATGAATATCGGTTTAATAATTTAACATGTGTGCTTTTGTTTGGAATAAAACATCTGAAGAAGACGATTTACTTGTTAGGTTGGTCCATTCAACAGACCAACCTAACAAGTAAATCGTCTTCTTCAGATGTTTTATTCCAAACAAAAGCACACATGTTAAATTATTAAACCGATGTGATGTTTGAAAGTCAAATAAAGGGTGTTTTGAAGAGTTTTTTTTTTAATATGGCAACACCCAGACAGCTGACAGATAGGCCTAAAACACAATCACGCTTTGGAACGTGGCGTTGAAGGACGCACCAAGTTGGGTCATGGTCGCATTCCAGCATCTTCCCGGCGTTGTTATCCGGAGTGATGAGGGCAATACTCCTTTCCAGATCCCGTCCCAGCACTTCCAACATACTGCAGGTGAATAAGGTATGGTTTGCGTTCTCTGCTGGAGAGTCCCCTTACTGGCAGCTTTCTGTTTTGCCGATCTTATGGAAGAAGTCGTCTGGTAGCGAAACCATTTGATACGAGCAAGTCACACGTTATGCTCCTCGTCTCTGCACTGCTGCCATCTGCATCCTGGAGTTCTCTTGTCGAAGTGCATCTGCCCAGATCTCGGCTCCATAGAAAAGATTGGAATGCGTAATCGACATCTGTAGATTGCGTTTGCCATCAGTCGGCTCAAATAATTTGTTATCTTCGAGGCTCGTTCAGATGCGGACTTGATCTGTTGTAAGATCGGAAGCTTCGTCTTAACCGTAAGTCCTAAGTACTTTACTGCATCCCTGCCTTTGACGACTTCAGGGCCGATTTGGAAAATCAACAATAATAATTGTCGGAATCCTTTGCCTCATTAGAAGGGCTTTCTCTGTTTAGTCCATTGCCAGGCTGAGACCATGTGCATTGTGCATGTGCAAGAGTTTAGTATCTGGTTCAGCTTCCTTTGTGCACTATCGGCGTCCTTAAACGTAATTATCACAGCAATACCTTTTTCTTAGCTTATAAACACCAAGCATGCTGCCTTCCAGCTTCTGAGTAGGACTCCTTCTTTAAGACAGCTGTTATATATGTCCAACAATAGTTGTGGGCATGTATGGGAATTCATCTGGAACGCTTCCGTCGGTATTCCGTTAGGTCCGGAAGCACTTTTGTTTTCAGGGTTTTTGCCAGTAAACTGAGTTCCTTCTCAATGTTCAAAGTTGGAACATGCAGCATTTGGGCCGCTGCGGTATCGGGGGATCTGAAATTATAAGTGAATTCATCTGCCGTACGTCTTCCTTCTGAGGGGCGGGTACATGTAAGACTTCTGGGACTCATCAACCAGTCATTTTCAATAGAGAATTATAGTGTTGCTAATATTCAACACTCACGCTTATGAGTTTAGCAAGTAAGTCTGGATGGCATGGCTAGTATCCGGTGCTTGCTATGAGGAGGTATAAAATAAAAACGATTGATTTTAGCTCTATTTACAACACTGGGCGTCGCTGGGCATATGTCGGTCAGTGTTAACCCAAATCGTACAACATTCAAACGCTGCGCCCGAGTGCATATCAACAAATGCTTTTACCAAATCTTCGATGCTATAAGTGTATCGAAAATATTCGGGCACAGCAGGGAAGTTAGCCCTTCTCAGAACTTCGCGCAAAATGGCTGGAACCCACTAGCGATACTTCGTCAAATATGAATATCGGCGGCAAGGGTACTGTAAGTTCCATCATCTTTAGAAAATGCACACAATCTCAATGCTTTCGCAGAAAAGAACAATTGTAACGTCGAATCGACATAGGCTTCCAACGCATCAAACTGGTATGTCGACAAAACTGTCACAAATCCTCCCCCTATAAGTGGTCATGCCGATTAATTTATGCTTCACTTATCCCTTTCACCATGTACAAAATATCATTGTAACGCCACTAAATATTATTTATTTTGAGAATTGTGCCCGGTTTAACCCCCCGCTCTCGGTCCGTATCCGTTGAGTTAGTCAACTTAACTGTGGTGCGCAGTGTAGTGACCCATTTTCATTGAATTTTGACTTTCAAAGCCACTCAAAACGGAAAAGAACTAAGATACTCTTCTTCTCGTAGAAGCGAAAGTGAAGGAAATATAGGATGAGAAAGTTCCAAAAGACAATGACTCTGGTGGCGGCCACATTTTGTACAGTTCAAACTCACTATTCCACACGTCACCATATGGTTGCTGCAACAGCGAAAAGCTGTAAAACCAACACGCAGACGATGGGTAAAGAGATTTATGCGCGGGGTAATGGAACCGCATTCGCGGGCGTTTCTAAAAGTCCCGTCTCTCTTTCAATTAAAATTGCAGAAAGTTTTAAAGTTTCGAAGCTACGCAGAAGGTCACAGCAAAAAATTAGTTTTATCACAAATTATACACAACTTGTCTGAATTTGGTTACTTTTAGAGCTTATGCGCGTGAATGGCTGCTTGGCTACCTAATCGGTTCGTTAAACATGATCATGGCCTTTGTCAGAGTGCAATTAAATATCGCTTCGGAACCAATAGTTATATCATACATGCGTTGCCGTTGGCATTGCCAGAGTCATTTCTTCCCATAATTGGTCAGAAGCCATGTCCGGTGGCTACCTACATGAACCATTGGCCATTGGCCGAAAAGTTCAGTTTCGAATTCAAACGCATGGTCCAAACTATTGTTTTGGTCGTTCCCATCATCGCGTCGCCGTCTGTTTCCGGGTGTATGTAGGAATACGTTAGTTACAACGCACTTGGCCACCAGCATTGTTTTGGTTAAGTTCGTTGTATTGTGATGTAAGGCTTTTGGATATTGATTACCTCCCTCTGTTAAGCGGATATCGTGTCTTTGATGGGAATTCTGAGAATTCTAGTCGATACATGTGGGCAAATATTGCAACAAAGTGCATGCACTCCTTGCAAATTGGCTGAGTGCATATATACACACAATCACGTCACTGTTGTCTTTCTTTTGTCACTTTAAGGACGCTTCTTCGAGCATTCCTTTTAAGTCTAACCCAATCTTTCCTGATCGGTGTGCTCAATCTATTGATGCGATCGTGGTGTGCCGATCCACGCCGGCTATGATGGTTTCATGTTTATTTTTATTTTATTTTTCTTCTTCCTTCAGCGCCCTCCGTTTATACTCCGGATGCGTATTTTCCCCTTGTAAATTGTAATTATCCCTTTCCTCTATTTTTCTTCCACCGCCATGCAGCTTGTTCTTCATATAAACCAATCGATTTGGAAGAGTGGGCTGTTGTCATTATGTGTGCGCTGCGCTGCGGTGGAGGTGATGATTTCCGTGGAATGTGAAAGGCGTTTGACAATTTGCCTTTTGATTCTCTAACCAAAGCCGACAATCGATGCATTTCATGCGATGACAGATACAATTATTGAGGGTTATGTCATTGATGGTATTTTAAATGCCGAATTAGGGATTGTTTATTCTTTTTGAGGGAATGGATCAAATGAACAACCAGTTTTCAATTGGACTGCATTGAAGTCGCCTGCAGATTAAAGGAGTATCTTATTTAGAATTGGAGCCATAAGTTTGAATCTTAGCATTCTTGTCGTAACATTATCTATAGACTTGTGTAGATTTGAGAATGAGTAAGAAATAAATAAATATTAGGAACTAACATTACTATCATGTTAACCATATGTGTGTGCGAGTTTATATTTTTGGTACAAATAGAAGGGACTTACAATTTTACTCCGACATGATATTTGATACTCTTGAATGTTTGTCAGACTTTGGGAAGAGGTGGGGCTCTGGAACAAAACTTTGGAAGTTACTGGGCCCCTGCGTGATTTGATCCTGAGACCCATTGCTCTGTATATTATTTTGAGGTAGGTAATTATAGCTTTGTTCTGCGTATCACAAAATCGTCTCAATTTTTTTAATTTGCAGTTTAACAACTGTCTGATTGGGTTTTCAGTCAAAATTATGAGGTCGTCGGTATAAGGCAGGCCTTAAGTAAGCAAGTAATCATAGTGCTACCATCGAATACAGCAGGCATTGGTGATGAGAAATTAAAATAGTTGCAAGAACTTTGTCGATTTACCTTGGATAGAAAGTTTCTGTCCACAGTTTCAAATGTTTTTCGTTTTTTGTCGATAAATACTTTTCGGGTATTTGACAATGCAATGCTTTGGTTCACTGCTAAAAGACTAGCGCCGCCAAATCCAGCTTGATGAACTCTAAGCTGTTTGTTCTCCTGCCGAGAATATTGCTGAATATTTTCGGCAATTTAGCATAGATCTGCGACTTCAAAACAGACTGAGGCGTTTCTTCCTCTTCAGGTAGCCTTTTAAAGAAGATAAGAAGAAGAAAAATTAAAAGTAACGGTGAGGCATTTTTTGAGTATTAGGCACATTTTTTTTTTTTGTTTTTTTTTTTAGAGTTCCTTGCAATTCCATCGTTGTCATAGGCTTACCAAGGTTGGAGACGGACTTTTAAGGGAGAGCAAACTAGAACTGGTATATTTACTGTCGAAACTGACATATTTTGCAGTTACCAAACAGTCTACCCACATGGATGATACTGCGACCTGAAAGATCAATTGCAGCCTGTTAACCAGCTGCAAAACAATGAACATGCGCTCGCAGCAAAGAACAAAGTGAACATACATTTCTAGAATATGGTTATATTTATTTGTTTTTTGTTGCTATGTACTCGTAAACTTATTTTTAAAACAATTGCAACTTCTGATCTTTTGCACTATAGAATCGTCGTGATATGACTATTGTAACCACTTTCAATACTTTATTCGACTGAAACGCTGGAAATTATAGGTCTCGCAATCGCTGAATGGACATAGACATTCGGTTGATAGTTCCAACTCGTCATAAAGACGAAAATGATGCTTCGCTCAAGGCTGTGCGGCAGCCAATAGTTTCAACGGCCTCTAACATTTGGTACACGAGTGGGAAAGCGATTTTAACTGAGTTGAACATTTGCAAAATGGACTGGTTTTCCAATTCAGGTGCTGATTTTGTCTGTTGAGATATGGATTTCGCTGACCAAGCTTCATTTAAAAAGGTTGCCACGAGATGTCTTACACTGCGTCTCCACAAGCCATATTTTATAGCTTGCCATCTATCACTTTTCATAGAAAGAAATGTAGAATACAATAAAATGTACGGTGGGCATTTCATAGCTTACTATTTCAATTATGGTGTTGTTGTCGAGCGAAGCACTTCATAAAAATGACAGCTTATAGAATACTATCCATAGAATGATGAACTGAGCAATATATAGAATGCAATTTTTCATAGAATACTATTCGTAGTCTCCACGAGCAATTTTCATAGAACGCTATATTGCATTCTATAAAATATTGCTCGTGGTACGACACTCATTTACAACGACATTCCAGCTGTCAGCTCTACAGATAAGGCCAATCTGCTTACTGCTCACTTTGCAGTCAGCGCAACGCTCCCAGATTGTGCTTTGTCTCCCCCTGTACTCGAGCGCGTAGTATTCTCTATGGGACGAATCCACTTTCGCACTCGTACACTGGCTAGATTACTTCAAGATCATGACGTACACAAATCCGCTGGTCCAGATGGTATTTCCACTATCGTTCTGAAGAGGTGTTCTTCTTCGCTGGCAAAACCATTCCGTAAGCTTTTCCATCTGTCCTATTCTTCAGGAGTCTTCCCGGGAAGATGGAAAACAGCATTTGTCCAGCCTGTACCAAAAAAAGGCGAATCTTCTTCTCCCTCCTCCTACCGACCAATTGCAATTACGTCCCTTCTTTCAAAGGTCATGGAAACGCTGATAATGAAATATCTTGAATCGCGAAAACTTCTTAATGACCGGCTTTCGCAGCAACAGGTCCACTGGTGATTTGATGACATATCTAACCGAAAAGTGGAACCAATCTCTTCATCAGGGTGGTGAAAGTAAGATTGTTACGCTTGATATTTCAAAGGCATTTGACAGAGTTTGGCATCAAGCTCTTTTGTCGAAAATGCGTGCATTTGGAATCGATGATACTCTTCTTTAATGGATTAGAAATTACCTTTTGGACCGTTCAATTCAGGTTGTTTTGGACGGCTTCAAGTCTGCAACTCACCAAATAACTGCTGGTGTCCCCAAAGGCTCTGTTCTGTCCCCGACTCTCTTTCTCATTTTCATAAATGATCTCCTGTCTGTTACTTCTAATCCAATCCATTCCTTTGCTTATGACAGTACCCTCAGCTTCTCATATTCGTTTCTTGGGTCACGCCCCTCAACTTCGGGTGTGGAACTGGAACGGCAACGTATGTTTAGCTCATTAAATTCTGATCTTAACAGCATAACTTAGTGGGGTAAAACCAATAGAGTGGAATTTAATGCATCCAAAACACAATGCTGTCTCCTGTCATTAAAGCAAAACCCACACACACTGCCATTATCTATGAATGGCACTTGCATCGCTGAAACCGAAAGACTTTCCATTCTCGGTATGTGTGTTAATGACAACCTTCGTTGGAATGACCACATATTCGGTGTCGCCAAGAATGCCGCGAAATGTCTAGGCTGCCTTAAGCGTTGTAAGCAATATTTCACCCCTTCTGATCTGGCTACAATTTATAAGGCGTTTATTTGCCCGAAACTCGAGTACAACGCTCATATCTGGTCTGGTGCACCAATAACTTATTTGGAGTTACTTGACAGGATCCAACAACGCGCGATAAAACTCATTGGCGACCGAGACATCGCGATATCGATTGACTATCTTAGTCATCGTCGTAATGTCTCCTGCCTTTCGTTGTTTTATCGGTATTTCCACCATAAGTGCTCAAACGAAATAGCCAGTTGCATTCCTCCCCTTGAATATTTCAACCGCAATACCCGTCATGCAAGGAATGCTCATCAGTTCACCCTCAAGCCTGTGTTTGGACGTACAGTGAAGTTCAGAGAATCTTTCCTCAGCCGTACAACACGAATGTGGAATGCTCTTCCCCGCTCCATTTTTCCTGCACATTATAACCTACAAACATTCAAAACCAACGTGCATCGGCATCTCTCCTTTTCGTCTCACCCTAATTTCCTTAACGCCCGCGCTGTGTAGCTAATACATTATAAGGGTCCCAACAAATCCCTTTAGTGCGCGCTTAATATAAAAAAAAAAAAAAAATTATTATCAGTCGTAAAACTAAAGCATAGTTTTTTTTTTCTTAAGAAAAAACATTAGAAAAAAACAATTTTAGATAGGTAACATGACTGGAGATCACCGGTGTCTTAAAAGGAAGATCAACTTACTTATTTAACGAGCTCACGAAAGAGTCTCTGCCTGAAACACTGCAGCCTTCCATCCTCTGCAATCCCGGCCACAGTCCCGCTGTCCATACCAAGTGATCAGGCATTCGCGATGCGCAATGGATTGCGCTTGGTGGAACGAATGTTCACCAAATCAAACAACAATCAATAACGAGGGCATTCTCATTTCGAAATCGTAAAAATCAATTCGCAGGCCTAACGACGCCTGGTCCACATAACTGCAATACCACCACCAGGCAAGTGCCACAGGCGGACCGGTATTGATGCTGTGGAGTGGCAGAGCTGTGATCCCGTTGACTCTGATAATGGCTTCACTGTTAAGAAAAAAGATGAGGAAGAGTAGGAATCATAGCGAAACAAACTAAGTTTCGGGATAGATAAATCTTTTAGATGTATTCTATAACAAAAATGAATAGGCGAGGCTTAATTTTATTTATAGAGGTGACGCAGTAGGTGGATATTATTGAAAATTTCTGCGAAAAAAACATCTTTATGTCAGGGGAAAGTCCAATTGCACCGCCTAACAAGGTATAGCTCGTCGAATTAAGACACGGCACAACTACTTCAAATGCTTTAGCTTCTGAATAGCTGGTGCTGGTGGAGGTACATACATTTTTTTCAAATTTTTGAATGCGTAACAAAACTTGACAACCTGGTCCGATTTCGTGCACCTTAAAAAAGTTATGGCTCCCTAAACATAAATTAAAAGTTATGAAAATCTGTCGTCCCAAATTTGTGCTTGAAATAAATTCTTCTGAAAACTTTCGGTTGGTTGGTTTGAAGATGTGATGTCATTGTAAAGGGACAGGTGGGTCACGCTGTCCGCTTGATAACAATTTACTTTTTCCAATCAAGTTGCTATAATCAGCCGTGCAAGCATTGTTAGGATCCTGTCTATCGTGGAAAAGGTATTGACTAACTGCAGCCTTCCTAATGTTTCCAAGTGAAGGACTATCCCCTCTTCTTCCTCATCACTACAGCTTCTGCAGAAATCGTTGTTAAGGGATGCCCCATTCTCTACTTTTTCTTTTCTTTTCTTTTTTCCCTTTTACAGTTTAAAATATATCTTATAAATAACATTCGAATTATTTTGAATATGCTTGTATGTTAAGACACTACTTTTGAATTTTGAATGTACAGTGGGTGATCAAATTATTACGGCCACATGGAAAAATATAACTTTTTGAAAGATAGACCAACATAACTTTTGTGATTTGTATTTTTAAAGCTTTATTTATTTATTCATATTAGAAGTGACTTATAAGCTAATAAAATAACGTAGTTTTAATAAGAAAGAGAACAGTAAAACTGAACAAAATTAGTATTTTGTTACATTGCCTTTTGCTGCTATAACAGCCTTAACCCTTTTTGACATACTTTCGATGCATTTAAAGCAATTAGTTTTAATATTTTCGCTCCTATGCCATACTTCGATAAGACGTTCGATCAATGCTCGCTTATTTGTAATTTTTTCCTTGCCTATTTCTCTCTTCATCAGTTCCCAAAGATTTTCTATGGGGTTAAGGTCGGGAGAGTTTCCCGGCCATTCCAGGACCTCGACAATTTTTTCCTGCAAAAATGCAGTCACTCTTTTTGCCTTGTGGCAAGGTGCAGAGTCATGCATAAAAACAAAATTGCCATTTGGGAACCATTCCTGCACTTGTGGTAACATTTTCGATGATAAGACCTGAATGTACTGGTCTTGACGCATGGTTCCTTCAACAATGTAGAGACGTCCAGTTCCTTGCCCACTGATGATTGACCAAACCATAATGCTTAGAGGATGTTTCACACGTTCTACTATGCATTCGCTTTTATATTTTTCGTTTGCCCTCCTCCTAACAAACTCGGACTTATCCGACAAAATCTGAACCGTTGATTCATCGGAAAAGCAGACCTACAAAAAAATGCGTGCCACGAAAATCGTTAAAATATCTCCAAAATATAAAAAAAAAATCTATTGAAAGCCGACATATTAAGTTCTCACATTTAACCAGTCTTCGGATGTCCAGTCCTTATGACCCTTAGCCCATTTAAGGCGTTTTTCCACCATCGCCTTTGTAAGGAGTGACTTCTTTGCTGGACGGCGGCAAGCAAAACCAATTTCTTTTAGGCGACGTCGAACTGTCATATCTGAAATCTCAATTCCTGACTCATGGATCAAATTTGTTAGAACCTTACGTGGTTTCTTTCTGTTCTTATCACAAATCTCTTTAATTTTGCGCTCATTTCGTGGCGTTGTTATTCTTTTTCGCCCAGATCTTCCGGCTCTCATAGGCGAAAGGGCAGCATTTTCGTCAACTTTTTTTTATTATTTTGTCCACAGAGGACTTTGCCACTCCTGCAATTACTGCTATTTTCCTCTGAGAATGCTCAGTGTTTAATAGCAGGGTCTTGATTTCAGAATTTTTTGCCGGCGGAAGGTCTTTTCTTCTACCCATGGCTTGAACGGTGTCCTTACCAAAAGAGCTCTATAAGAAATTTCACACCCAAACTGAATGCACACAAACTTAAAAATAAGTAAATACACAGCCTGTTTTTATCATAAATACCGATTCCGAAACAGCAACCTTGGATTTTTCAAAAAAAAGCTCAAGAAATGAAAAGCTTACACCATAAAAAAATGAGGCATCCACTTTGAAAAATTGCTGCCAAAAAATAAGCACTGCTTAGTGTTGAGACTTATTATTTTTTTTAAAAGCTTATTACCGATAAATCCATTTTTAAATAAAATAAATCTATTTTAAAGGTCTTATAATTCATTTATTTGCACTAAATCCTGAAAAAAATATATTTTTTAAGGTGGCCGTAATAATTTGATCACCCACTGTACATGTGTATATATAAAAAATTAAATATTGTAAATTTATGGCCATAAATGAGATACCCATCTCAAGGCTATTGTTAAATAAAATAAAATACAAACACAAATACAAATACATTTCTACTTTTTTTTTTAATCTATACCCTTGCCCTATTGGCTAACACTGTGACCTCAAAGATATTTTGTATCGAAATGGGATGCTTTAACCTAAAAGACTAGTGACCTCCGCCATGGAGGCAACCATGTCTTTAGTTTCAGCTCAGCTGCAGTTGTGAAAGATACGTCGTCACAGCCAATAAAATGCCGAAAATTCACAGAGAATGTGTTGAGACAGAGAGGTTTCTTCATCATTTATATAGAACCTACATTCTGTCTCCGGATACAAATTCATTTTGTTGAAATCTCAACCCGTCGTGGCCTAAGAGAAAGCTTACCAGCTTCCTAATATTTTCCAATTTTACCTCTTTATTACCTAAGCTTCGCACTTTCTTTCAAATCTATTACAATATTGCCTTTAAAGTTGTTGTTATCTCAGAAGGCAGTCACATTCACAACCGCAAGAACAGAATTATTATCTGAGAGCGATAATGCATTTGTCAAACTTATTTCTCTATACCTTTTTAGGGTTCCGTAACCAAATGGCAAAAAACAGAACCCTTATAGATTTGTCATGTCTGTCTGTCCGGGAATGTCACAGCCAATTTTTTCCAAAACTTTAAGAGCTATACTGTTGAAACTTAGTAAGTAGATGTATTCTGTGAACCCCATTAAGATTTTCACACAAAAATAGAAAAAAAAAACATTAATTTTGGGGGTTCCCCATACTTAGAACTCAGTACTAATCGGCCCTTTGAACTCACAAGATAATGTTGAAGACAATAATTTGTCTTCAAACATTAAAAGTTTAAAAATGAGTTCTAGAGGTGACAACACTAGGACGAATTATTTTACACCTCTTCAATGTTTGCCCGATTCGGACAATGAAATTGATAGCGATGAAATCCAAACAACTCCAACCTCAAGAAAAAGACAAAATTCCATCTATCTGCATTCTACAAAAAAGCAGTGAGGAAGTGCATTCTCTATTTCGTGATGTGAACATAAACCATTACTGTGTCAAGAAAATATCTATCGGTATTAAAATCCTTAGTGAAACCATCGAATACTACAGTGATATATGTTCAGTGCTTAAAACTAAAAACTGGCATTCTTTTCCGCATGATCTTCCAACAGCAAGGTCATTCAAAGTCATGCTGTATGGGCTTGACGAACGACCAGTCGAAATTCTTAAACACGAACTCACATCTTTGGGGCTAAAAGTGCAAAACATTCCAGGACCTCGACATTTTTTTCCTGCAAAAATGCAGTCACTCTTTTTGCCTTGTGGCAAGGTGCAGAGTCATGCATAAAAACAAAATTGCCATTTGGGAACCATTCCTGCACTTGTGGTAACATTTTCGATGATAAGACCTGAATGTACTGGTCTTGACGCATGGTTCCTTCAACAATGTAGAGACGTCCAGTTCCTTCCCCACTGATGATTGACCAAACCATAATGCTTAGAGGATGTTTCACACGTTCTACTATGCATTCGCTTTTATATTTTTCGTTTGCCCTCCTCCTAACAAACTCGGACTTATCCGACAAAATCTGAACCGTTGATTCATCGGAAAAGCAGACCTACAAAAAAATGCGTGCCACGAAAATCGTTAAAATATCTCCAAAATATAAAAAAAAAATCTATTGAAAGCCGACATATTAAGTTCTCACATTTAACCAGTCTTCGGATGTCCAGTCCTTATGACCCTTAGCCCATTTAAGGCGTTTTTCCACCATCGCCTTTGTAAGGAGTGACTTCTTTGCTGGACGGCGGCAAGCAAAACCAATTTCTTTTAGGCGACATCGAACTGTCATATCTGAAATCTCAATTCCTGACTCATGGATCAAATTTGTTAGAACCTTACGTGGTTTCTTTCTGTTCTTATCACAAATCTCTTTAATTTTGCGCTCATTTCGTGGCGTTGTTATTCTTTTTCGCCCAGATCTTCCGGCTCTCATAGGCGAAAGGGCAGCATTTTCGTCAACTTTTTTTTATTATTTTGTCCACAGAGGACTTTGCCACTCCTGCAATTACTGCTATTTTCCTCTGAGAATGCTCAGTGTTTAATAGCAGGGTCTTGATTTCAGAATTTTTTGCCGGCGGAAGGTCTTTTCTTCTACCCATGGCTTGAACGGTGTCCTTACCAAAAGAGCTCTATAAGAAATTTCACACCCAAACTGAATGCACACAAACTTAAAAATAAGTAAATACACAGCCTGTTTTTATCATAAATACCGATTCCGAAACAGCAACCTTGGATTTTTCAAAAAAAAGCTCAAGAAATGAAAAGCTTACACCATAAAAAAATGAGGCATCCACTTTGAAAAATTGCTGCCAAAAAATAAGCACTGCTTAGTGTTGAGACTTATTATTTTTTTTAAAAGCTTATTACCGATAAATCCATTTTTAAATAAAATAAATCTATTTTAAAGGTCTTATAATTCATTTATTTGCACTAAATCCTGAAAAAAATATATTTTTTAAGGTGGCCGTAATAATTTGATCACCCACTGTACATGTGTATATATAAAAAATTAAATATTGTAAATTTATGGCCATAAATGAGATACCCATCTCAAGGCTATTGTTAAATAAAATAAAATACAAACACAAATACAAATACATTTCTACTTTTTTTTTTAATCTATACCCTTGCCCTATTGGCTAACACTGTGACCTCAAAGATATTTTGTATCGAAATGGGATGCTTTAACCTAAAAGACTAGTGACCTCCGCCATGGAGGCAACCATGTCTTTAGTTTCAGCTCAGCTGCAGTTGTGAAAGATACGTCGTCACAGCCAATAAAATGCCGAAAATTCACAGAGAATGTGTTGAGACAGAGAGGTTTCTTCATCATTTATATAGAACCTACATTCTGTCTCCGGATACAAATTCATTTTGTTGAAATCTCAACCCGTCGTGGCCTAAGAGAAAGCTTACCAGCTTCCTAATATTTTCCAATTTTACCTCTTTATTACCTAAGCTTCGCACTTTCTTTCAAATCTATTACAATATTGCCTTTAAAGTTGTTGTTATCTCAGAAGGCAGTCACATTCACAACCGCAAGAACAGAATTATTATCTGAGAGCGATAATGCATTTGTCAAACTTATTTCTCTATACCTTTTTAGGGTTCCGTAACCAAATGGCAAAAAACAGAACCCTTATAGATTTGTCATGTCTGTCTGTCCGGGAATGTCACAGCCAATTTTTTCCAAAACTTTAAGAGCTATACTGTTGAAACTTAGTAAGTAGATGTATTCTGTGAACCCCATTAAGATTTTCACACAAAAATAGAAAAAAAAAACATTAATTTTGGGGGTTCCCCATACTTAGAACTCAGTACTAATCGGCCCTTTGAACTCACAAGATAATGTTGAAGACAATAATTTGTCTTCAAACATTAAAAGTTTAAAAATGAGTTCTAGAGGTGACAACACTAGGACGAATTATTTTACACCTCTTCAATGTTTGCCCGATTCGGACAATGAAATTGATAGCGATGAAATCCAAACAACTCCAACCTCAAGAAAAAGACAAAATTCCATCTATCTGCATTCTACAAAAAAGCAGTGAGGAAGTGCATTCTCTATTTCGTGATGTGAACATAAACCATTACTGTGTCAAGAAAATATCTATCGGTATTAAAATCCTTAGTGAAACCATCGAATACTACAGTGATATATGTTCAGTGCTTAAAACTAAAAACTGGCATTCTTTTCCGCATGATCTTCCAACAGCAAGGTCATTCAAAGTCATGCTGTATGGGCTTGACGAACAACCAGTCGAAATTCTTAAACACGAACTCACATCTTTGGGGCTAAAAGTGCAAAACATTAAAATTTTAAAAAAGAAGTATAATGGATTCACTGATGTCTTCTATCTTGTGTTTCTCGAGTGTGGTTCAACCAAATTATTTGATCTAAAAAAAAATGTTCGATCTCTATTTAGAACCCAAGTCAAGTGTGATTTCGCCGTAGGCAACGCAACAAAGTCACACAGTGTTACAACTGCCAAATGTTCGGCCACGGGGAAAAAAATTGCCACATTAAAACACATTGCGGAATTTGCTCCGAAAACCACAATACGAATGATTGCAAATCAAAAAATATAAAATGTGCCAACTGCAAAAAACCCACAAAGCTTCAGACCCAACTTGCGAAACTCGCAAATCTTTCTATGAAATAAGAGAACGGCTCTCCAATAAAAATAATTCACTACCGGCAAAATCTGTTCCGCAAAAAAATAATCAGCAACAGCTTCAAGGGTACACCTCAAACACCAACGACTTTCCCGCTCTCACGTCGCGGCGAAAAAGTTCTTTGCATCCACCCGTGTCAACGCCTTCTCTTACAACTAAATACTCAAATGTGTTGACCAACAACAACAACAACTCAGGCGCTGTAAATGCTCCAAGGGCAACGAACGAGCTTATCTCATGGGAGGAAATTAACACTCTTACTGCTGAGATGATCACACTGCTTGGACAATGCAACACAAGAGCTGATCAATTTAATACTATTGCACAATTAGCTATTAAGTATTTGTATCAACAAGGTAAATAATTATGAATTTCGGTTTGAGTATAATACTCGTATGTTGGAATGCTAGAAGCATTCGCAATAAAGCTCTAGAGTTTTTTGCTTTTTTGAGCTCAAACAATATCGATGTAGGTTTAGTAACTGAAACATGTCTTAATTCAAGCATAGAAAAGTTCTCAAACTCGGAATACGAATGTTACCGCTTAGATAGAAATGAGAGGTGGTGTTGCCGTTGTCGTTAAAAGAACAATTAAACATCAAATTCTTCCAATTGTTAGAACTAAATTAATTGAGAACGTAGATATTCAAATTCCATTCACCAACGGCCGTTCAGTAAAAATATTTTGTGTTTACTTTCCTGGTGGCCGTGTTACACCACAGAAACGATCGCATTTAAATAGCGATTTACGAAAATTGGTTAGTTTCAATGACATTTTCCTGGTGGGAGGCGATTTAAATTGTAGGCATAGGAACTGGGGTTGTCTAAGAGCGAATTCATGGGGAAATATTCTAGCTGACTTGCATTCTAGACACCCATTTCATATTTTGTATCCTCCTCATCCAACGTTTATTCCCTCCAACCCTCAGGCTAACCCGTCAACACTCGATTTGTTTCTCACGAATATGCAAGAACTTTTTACCCAACCTTTAGTGATTAATGATTTAAGCTCTGATCATTTACCGGTTAAATGTTGCATCCTATTGTCACCTGAGCAGATGCTCAACTCAGTTCTCGATTACCAAAATGCTAATTGGGATCGATTTAGGAGCAAAATGCGTTCAAAATTAAGGAACAATGAGGAAATGTTACCTGTTGTAAGTAACCAAAACCAAATCGATGAAGCTGTAAATTATTTTACAAGCTGTGTACAGGATTGTATTGACCAGTCAGTACCCATAAAAAACAGTCGATGGAATGGCGCAAATCTACTTCCACGTCATATCGTGGAATTAATCAAAATAAGGAATCGTTCCAGATCCATGTGGAATAGAACCAGAACTACCTCTTATCTGACTGAAGCAAAAGCTTTAACGGCAACCATAAAGACACTCATTTTGAACTTCAGAAACAAATGCTGGAATAGAAAGCTGCAAAGCCTAGATAAATGCAGCAAGCCGTTTTGGAACATAGTCAAGGTTATTAAAAAGAAGAACCGTATCATCCCCGCATTTAAGGATGGTAGCACTGTATTACTGTCCTGCCAGGAAAAATCAAATGCACTACCTAACGCTTTCTTTGCAAACCATTCAATAGGTAGAACCATAACAAGCAGCGAAGAGAATGGAGTTCGAAACTCACTTGGCATAATCAGCGCCCAAGCTACATTAGTTGGAGGGGAAGACCTTATTTCAATTGAAGATGTAGAGGCCAGTTGTATGCAACTAAAATTCTAAGTCCCCAGGTTTCGACGGAATAAGAAATACTTTCATCAAAAACCTTCCAAGGATCGGATTTCAGTTCTTGCAGCGGCACTTTAACTGCTGCCTCAAACGGGGATATTTTCCCCAAGAATGGAAAACAGCAAAAGTCATCCCGGTTCTGAAGCCAGGTAAAGATGCTTGCCTACCTAGAAGTTACAGACCGATAAGCTTGTTAAGCTCGCTAAGTAAGTCCTTTGAAAAAATTATTAAAATAAAACTAACAACTCACCTCAACGAGCATAATATTTTACCTGAAGCACAATTCGGTTTCAGAGCACATCATTCCACAGTGCACCAAATTCATCGCATAACGAGGCATATCAAAAACAATTTCGATATGGGGAAAAGTACGGGTATGGTTATCCTTGACGTCGTAAAAGCGTGTGACACAGTATGGCACGATGGCTTACTGCACAAACTACTAAGCCTACGTTTCCCAATCTTCCTAGTGAAATTAGTCCAGTCATTTTTATCAGGGCGTTCTTTCAAAGTTTCTGTTAATAACTGGTTATCAGCAGGTTTCTCAATTGACGCAGGGGTACCCCAGGGTTCGGTTCTTGGGCCAATCATGTATAATATTTACACGCACGATTTTCCAAAATTAACCGAAATTTCCGAAATTGCCATTTTTGCAGACGACACATGCATTTATTCATCAGATTCAGTTGGTTTAAACATTGAAACGAAATTGCAATCTGACTTAAATGTCATTAAAACATACTTTGCCAATTGGAAAATTAAATTAAATGCTTCAAAGACTCAGGCTGTCTTTCTTACTAGAAAAAGAAAAGTCTGCTTCTTATCAAGCAACAGAATAGTAATAAATACTATATACAAACGGATTGGAAATCAAGTGCTAAGTACCTTGGGGTTCATCTTGACAAGTCGTTAACATTTAGCCTTCATGTCCAAGAAACCATCAGGAAAGTTAATATCACAATTAAAATGCTGTATTCATTTATAAACCGAAGATCAAAAATGAGCCGAGAAAACAAACTCATCATTTTCAAAGTAATCTTTCAAGCAATTTTGTTTTATGGTTCTCCAGTTTGGGGCAAATGTGCAAAGAGCCACACACGTAGACTACAGATAACCCAAAACAAACTACTGAAAATGATCTTAAACTTACCTTGGCATTTTTCGACCGAAGAACTGCATGCAATCTCAAACATTGAAAAAATATCAGTAAGACTGAATAAATTATTTGATCGCTACAGCTGGTCTTGCAGCTCCTCTGACAACCCCTTGATTTTAGGTCTTCTACATTAAAAAAAAATAAAATCACTACCTGTTCCACTTATTGTTATTATTTATTTATTTATTAATTTACTATATTTGTTATTATTTATTTATTTATTACTTATTTATTTATTATTTATTTATTTATTTATTTATTTATTATTTATTTATTTATTGTAATTATTACCATTTATTTATTCATTTATCTAGTCATTTATTTATATACATATTTATCTATTTATTTATCTATAATTAAAATTCATTATGATATTAATTCATCGTCTGCATTTGTTCAGTTATTCATATTTGTTAAATTATTTATATTTGTTAACATTTTATATGCTTCCTTAAACTATTCATATCTGTTAACTTATTACAATTGTCAATTATATCTATAATTGTTAATCTATTTATATATTATGTTTATTTAGTAACTGTACTTGTTAATGTACGTGATATCTGAAATCAAGTTGCCCACCACCACTTCTCTCATTTCAATGATCCTATTATAGTTCGTATTGATGTTTTTTTCATCAGGTTTTCCTCAAATTATTACTTAAATATATAATATATAGTTTGATATTTTTCATTTACAATTATATAAGATTATCAGTAGTAAGGTAGTAATAACCACATCTCTGTAAATTGTGCAATAGTAGTGTTTAGAATGTATATCTTTGCTGAAATAAAAAATAACTAACTGTAACTGTATCCATACTTAGAACTGAAACTCAAACTTTTTTTTTCATCAAACCCAATAAAATGTGCCCCCCCCCCTTTAACTTCTATAATAAGGGAATGATAAAACTTAAAAAAATATATGATGTACATTACCATGCAAACTTCCACCGAAAATTGGTTTGAACGAGATCTAGAAAGTATTTTTTTTTAATACGTCATAAATCGTAAACGGCAATTTAGCTCAAACTGTCATTCAATCAGCTCAAATATAAAAAAAAACATTTAATTTCTGAAACATATATGTACCTTATGCGTAAACCGTGAACCATTATTTTCTAATAATAAATCTGTAATAGGTGCCTTAGTAAATAATAATTATAATTCGCGCGGAACCCTTCATGGGCGAGTCCGACTCGCACGTGGCCGCTTTATTTTTATAAAAAAAAATCCATATCCCAGGCTCGGTAGCGGTCCATTGTTCTACCATGCAGAAATCCTCTTTTTCGTGTAGAGGTTATGGGTGGCGTATGTTGTTTCCCATGGGGATTGAACATGCACCGCACGAGTCACAAACCAACACACTTATTATTACTTCTAAACTCATTTTTTATTCATTATTAGATATCAACTTACATACTAGACAAAAATGATTAAATCTAACTTAAAAATAGCAGCATATTCTAAATTAATGGTCCTTATGCGGACGTTCTAAACCTAACTATATCCTTATAATTATTGCCTTTCGACCTAAAAACTATTTTACGAACTAATCTTACATGTAATATATTCATCGAAAACCTTTTTAGAACTCGGCATCATTTAAATTTTATATATTATAGATATAAAACAAATTAAAAACTACATATTCTACTTACTTAAACTTCTTAACGTATTGTAACTATAATTGGGATTCTGAGCATTAGTAACCTTACGCAACAAGTGGTCAAAATCCCAATTGCATTCTGAGCGTTAGCCGACTGAAGCCTCACAGCTCAGTCATCTCCCGGAAACACCACCAGTAGTTGACAAGCCCGGCCTCTCCCAGAAACGCCCGAGCTAACGTAACTTATAAATTAAGAGGATGTTAATTAGAGTAACGCACCGTCTTGGGAGGGCATTTTTTTTTGTCGGGGTGCGATACTTTCTACACTGGAGCACTCAGACTCAATACTGGTCCAGTGTACTACCAGCCAGACACACCACATTTTAATGTGAGAATTTACTCGTTTTCCTAAGAAAAACGAGAAGGAGCTTCAATGATAAGGAGCTTATGTTTACAGCACTCACCATATCCGCACCAAATACCTGCCACCTGATACGAGCAAAAGCAGGACAATCACAGAGGAAATGTTCAGCAGTGTCGTCGCTTTCTCCACAGGCTTCGCAGTAGGTGGTATCGCTTATGCCTAGCATCTTAAGGTGTTTGGCAAAAGCGTAGTGTAACGCAAAACCGCCAGTAGTCTGTCTGCAGTCTTTTCTGTTGAGAGACATGATAACGGCGATTGTGCTCATATGAAACCCAACCGTCAATGGAAGCCCTGACCGAGGAAGCAGGCAGACAAATCGCTGGCTCAGGTCCTGAGAAGTCCCCTCTGAGCCCTGTCTAGCAAGTTCATCGGAGATCTCATTTCCCGTTATCCCGTTATGACCCGGGACCCAGACAAGTCGAAGTGAATTCAGCCTTCCGACCGAATACAGAGAGATCTTGCATTCACGGACTATTTTGGAGGTGGTTAAGGAGTTGAGCAAGGCTTTAAGCGCAGCCTGACTGTCGCTACAGACGCAGATACTTTGCCCCCTCCACCTGTTCCTCGCAACATAGTCCATGGCCATTAGGATAGCATAAGTCTCCGTTTGGAAGACTGACGCATGTTTGCGTAACGAGAAGAAAAGTCTAATGTTGTCGCTCTCCATGAAAACACCAGCACCAGATCCTTGATCGGTTTTAAAGCCATCCGTGAAGATTCGACTGCATTCCTTTCCAGGCTCAGAGTCTGGCCAGAGCCAGTCCTGAACACGAGGAAAGTCAACTTAATAGTTGCGCTTCAGCCCAAGTTCCGGTGTCATTGCATCAGACGGCATATCCATAAGATAGGAGTCGAAGGACAGCCGTTGCGCAAGTTCATCAAAACTCCAGTGCGAGTTATACCAAAATCCACCTCTTTTTAAACGTGAGATAGCTTTGATTGTGCAACCCATAATGTAAACATCAGGTAGGTAGGTAAGTAGGTGTGGCGGTTTGATAAGATAAACCCAATTAGCACCGAGTGCCGTTTTGTTACCACAACTCACGTAAACCTGGGTATTATCGATTGGTGGGGGAGGCTAAATCCAACCTGCGGAGTTCAGGAAAGTTATCAGTTCTTTGATACTTTTCTCAGAGACTTCCTTAAGTGAATTAAAGAAAGGGCTTCCCAATGTTTGTAGTCTGGTCCTAGCTAAAGCCGGACAGGTGCATAAAAAGTGAATTAGGGTTTCTTTTTCAGTTGTCACTTTGCAACTGCGGCAGTGTGTATTGTATGGGATGCCCAGCTTGGCCGCATGGTCACCTATAGGCCTATGTAAACATCAAGGGGCGGGAGGTTCAATAATGCATCTAGGCTGGAGCAAGGCGTGCTGGGGAAGGCGCCCGTGCAGCCGAGACATACCTTCCTTTGGAGTTTGGCAAAAGCAGCAGTAACGTATTTACGTGAATCCTTATTAATGCCTAATCTATGGGGCTTATTGAAAGGCTAGCTCAAGCCGAGTAGAATATGATGGCTGAAAAGCCTTAGTGTTTTGTGGCTAAAGAGCCGATCTGAAAATTTAATAAGAGACATTCACTGTATCCAGTTTAAGATTGACTTTATTATGATGTTCTTAACCTATTTATACAAAAATCTTATTCTAATTAATTACATCTATTCACTAATACTATTATATAAAAATGCTTGTTGCAGCAGTAATTCTTGATTTGAATTCGCCATCCGGCTGTACAATTTGACACCATGCACAACGCGGCTCAAGGTGAAGCGGAATTCTTATCTCATCGGTTGTACCTTTGTGGGAATCTTGTGTAGGTGGATAGTGATTACAAATCTATCGTCTGGTCTGGGGAAATCCCTTGTGTGGACTTTGAGTTGTTGTTCACGTTGCCACGATTGGCATCTGGAATTGTAATCTGTGAAGTTGTGTCATTGATACGAAGTGTGGTACTACATTTGCCTTAGCTCACTCACAGTCTCGGTAGTCGGGGCTGGTTGTGAACCAATTGTAATCTGGTTACCCGGAAAGCGATACTCCAGCAGATAACTAAGAGTCTCTGCCTTCGTCTCAGTGAAGGTGCCATCAAGTTTTCTAAGTGATTCCAGTTTGGCTGGTTTGCCTTTTTTCAGAACTTTAACCACCCTGCTAGTTTCACCTAGTGTTTCAATCTTTTCGCAGAAATTCCCATAAGAAGCACTTTTCGATACCTGAATTAACCTCTTATATTCCTTCTGCTTCGATCGGTAGAGATTCCAGTTTTCCTCCAAATCAGTCTTGAGTGACCTATTTAGAAGTTTTCTAGCTTCTCCTCGGATTCTCCGCAGTTCCGAATTCCATCAGGGAACCGGCGTTCTGCCAGGGGTTTTGTTTACTGGGCACGTCAGTTCAAAACAGCTTGTAATGGCACTGTTCAGGTCTTGAGCAGCTTTCTCTACCTTTTGTCTCGTCCTGAGTTTAGTTGGAGTTTTGAGAGTTTTCCCTAATTCCTCCCTGAAGCGTATCCAGTTGGTTTTTCTCGGATTTTTTCTTTCCTGCAAAGTTATGGCTTCGCGTTCGATTTGGAATTCGATATATCTATGGTCTCAGAGGGACACCACCGAAGAGACCCTCCAGCTGGTAACCGCCTTAAAGTATCGATTTGATAAAGTCAAGTCGATCACCTCCTGTCTTCTTGACGTCACAAAAGTTGGCTGTGAACCAACATTGTTGATGGTAAGATCAGACGATAGAATGAAATCCAGGAGATGGTTTCCTTGCATGTTGCATTTGCTGCTGCCCCAAACAATGTTCTGAGCATTGGCATCGCAACATATAACTAGGCCCATCTTTCTGGTGTCGCAATAGTCTATGAGTTCAGCGATTGCCCTTGGTGGTGGAGTCACTACCGAATCATAGGGGAGATAAGCTGACGCCACGACGAAGGTCTTCCACTCTCCATTCGTTTCGTAGCTTATGACTGCAGCAACCAAATCTTGGCCACAAAATGTCCAAGCTTAGTCACTGAGAGAAGGTTCGACACAGCAAGACAAGCCCTGGGCCTTTCGGACCGCTCGTCACAGAGTATCGTAGTGCCACGAACACCTCCAAGGCCACAGATGCGATTTTTCCACACCCATGGATCCTGTATAAATGTTATGTGGGGTTTTGTACTCAACCTGGAAAGCTTCTTGCTGATTAGAGCAGTAGCAGCCTTCGAATTTTGAAGGTTCATCTGAGTAAATATAATTACCGTGTTTTTCTTCGCGACAGCCAATTTCTGTCCACTGGTGCTGCAAGCATTGCTGGTTGCAGAAAATGCTTCACCCAGATTTTGTGCGCGGGGACCTCCATGAGTTAGAGGTATTACAGTGGAAGGGAACGCAGAAGGTGCGTACGCAGTTCCACCGGTAGGAGTGCTCGAAGCCTTCATCCTCCGTTTATTCCTGTTCGAGCTATTGGAAGAGGAGGCAGCGTTGGTTTCAATCCGCTGGTGCCTTTCGGTTGGGGTAACCTCTGCCCACCAGCATCTCTCAGCCGTCGCCGCCGAGGTAGTGCAGCTCTCAGCGCTTGCGCCTTCAACTGGTTCAATTTCTTTGCGCCGCGCGATTGCCACCTTCCTCTGTTTCCTCTTCCGCTGGCTCTTAGACAGAAGCCCACCGGTGCGTACCGCTTCTGCAGCCCGTTCAACCTGTCCGGTTTCCTGGGGCTCATCAGCAACAACGCAACAATCAGATACCTGTCTATTGGAATGAGGATTAAGCGTATCAGGTTCAACCTCTCCGCTACTTTCTCCATTTTTCCAGGAGTCTTCGGAAGCAAGCGTTCTTATAGCTCCTAAGTCAACGCCTGTACAGGCGGGGGGCGTTGGTAGTGTGTTGGTTGTGGCCTCCAGAATCCTTGCCCCTTCATACTTTTCCTTTTGGTTTGGTTCGCGGTAGGGCATTCACAGCGAGTAAAGCGCAGCCTGCATGGGCGCAGACCGTAGTCTATTCACATACAGACATCGCTTACATCTCTGCTATAACCCTACAACCTCGGATAGTGAGCATATCGTACCGAGACTCCCCTATGAACCACCTGGGGTCGCGCCTGGTGGGGAACCACGCCCCAGTATGGATTTTAGTCGCCCTCTTACGACCGGCATGCCTACCTCGGTAAATTCTAACCCCTATCCCGAAGGGGGGGGTTTGGATTTGGTTCGCCTCTTACGACCGGCATGCCTACCTCGGGTAAATTCTGACCCCTATCCCCTGGGAGGGCATGCTGACCCCTCAAAAAGCCACAAAAATTCGGCGAATTGCTTTTCCGTATCGAATTTATCCCTCTCCGTTATCGCGGTACTAAAGCGGAGGAGGTCATGAGCATTGGCAACGTCCCCGCCACGGATGAGCCGCTTATCTCTCGCGCTGCGGTAGTGGTGGTATAATACCGGGATACCACCCCTCGTTTGGACTAGCCCTTTAGCATCAATATGGGCAAATGCCTCCGG
Source organism: Portevinia maculata (assembly GCA_949715645.1). NCBI lineage: Eukaryota > Metazoa > Arthropoda > Insecta > Diptera > Syrphidae > Portevinia > Portevinia maculata. The sequence goes on along the minus strand of OX454528.1, from coordinate 42,858,877 downwards.
GTGAATAAGGCCAGATGGGAGCGTACTCTCTATGTACATTTCATTGGGGTAGTAAGCCCCAAGGATCCGGCTATTGTCGCTGGCCACCGCCCTTGCAACGTGCCTTCGAGTCACCTTAATGAGGAAATTGTTAATCCTATTCAACTGAGCCCCATAGTATAGCACCTTGTTGGGATAGAATTTTATATAGTTGGATTTAGGCGTTCGGAACAACCATAGACACGCCCTAAGACATTGTCTCTCCGAAACCGTAATCTTTTCCATATGACTAAGCGCTAGTTTAAACCACAATATACAACCATAAGCGATGATCGGCCTTATAAGATCCACGTAGCATATGACATTCACTCTGGAATCAAGTTGACTGCTATAAAACAGTCTCCATGTCAGAGCATAAGCCTTCTTGGCCTATGCAAGACAAGCAACTATATGTCAATCGAAATACAAATACTGGTCGAGCCAGATACCCAGATATCTAACTACGCTTCTCACCGCCAATGGCTGCCCATTTTGTCCAATAATGATCTGTATGCCTTGTTGGCATCGTCGGCATACGCTGTAGCATGTCTGAGTGAACCCACCAGATCACTAGTGAACATGTTAAACAAGATCGGATAATTTGCCGCACCCTGATGTAAACTGCTTTTATTTTCAAAGACTCTGCTCGAAGTTGCACATTTGACAACGAACTTCTTTCTTGTAAAAAAGTCCCTTTAACCATAGGGTGTCGAAAGCCTTCTCAAAATCAACCAGACAAGCACATGTGCATTGGTTCTTGCATTTATTCCACTGAATGTTGGAAACCAGTTTCGACACGGCATGAATAGTCATTCCCCGCGCTGGAAAAAAAACTGGTTGTCCGGAATGCTGTTATTGTTCTCGACCCACTTCAACAGGGCTCTATTGACGACTTTTTCAAACACCTTCCGGACGCAAACTAATCAATCGGAATAGGGTGTAACACAGCTTCCTTCCAATGCGCCGGATAATGTGCATTATTCAGCGCATTGTTAAACAGCGTGGTGAAAATATTTACAGGCTCCAGAGGGAGGTGTCTCAATACGACGTTTGGGACACCATTCACCCCCGCCGACTTTTTATTCTTAGGTGACTCGAAGATGCACAGAAGATCATCCTCCGACACGAACAGGTGCGATGCATCTCGGCCATTTTCGGAAACTGCATTAGCATGGTTTTCATCATTGAATACGGCGAACCCGTTATTCTCAGATCGCCAATTCTCAAGTTCGGTGCGCAGATATAAGTGGCTCTATTCTCAATGTCGTGGTTACGGCGAACTGGATTGTTGAACGTATACACGGCCTCGAAACAAACCCCCAGCAAATCCACTTTCTCCTGTGGATCCTCTACCACGAAATAATCGTCGTTTGAAGATACATTTTCTGGACTTATTCCAGCAGTCGGTACTGTCTGCCTGTTTCCAGCTGTCTGGGAGAATCGAACATAAGGAATATCATTGTGATCCTTCCTCCTAAACAACTTCTTTATCTGCTTGAACATATTCGGACTAGAGGTTTTAATAGCTTGAATTTTATTGCCCCAATACAGACTTACAGATTTTCTGTAATTTTTAATCAGCTGTTTCGCCGCTGATTCGGATCTCTGACTTCAGCATCCTTACCTCCGGGTCGTTGCGATCAGTAAATTGTCTGTACCGCCGTTTAAGCCGTCGATTGTAGGGTTTCTGTACTTTTCTGTCTGGTCGTCGTCGGAAATTCCTACCCAAGGAGTAGTTCGCTCCATGGTTCCATCGTTTATTTAGTTGTTACTGTACACAGGCAACACTTGCTTTAAAATATTTATTTTTGAGATAATAGTTTGGGACTTTAACATGAATTTACATGCATTTAATATAATACTCTCATTTGGAACTAATTTCTTTATTGGTACACGATTTGTTTAAAGTGTGCAGATTTTCCTTTTAGCAATACCTTCATGTGATTATTAGTAAGGCCCTATTTCAATTTCTTTTTAGTAAAGCGCATATGAATTTGATATGTTTAAATTCATATCATCATTATATTTTTATACGAGCTGTACCCGCCCGGCGTTGCCCGTGCTCAAGAGTCTAAATACTCGGTGTTCTCTGCGCCTAACAAAAAGAAATACTTGTCTTTTTTTGATGAGAAACAAAATTGCAAGTCAAAATTGGTGGACCGATTTTGACCAAACTTCACAGAAACATATTCAAGTCAATACCAAAGCTTGCCTGATTTGAGCTCAATCGGTTCCGTGGTTAAAGGGACTGCACATTTTTCTGCGCTTTGCTTAGCCCAATTACGCTACTTCGTTGCTCCGCTAGGGGTAGGTGCTAGTTGCCTGGCAGGCGCCTATGTCACCTGACTTTTTTGAATCGAACAACAACACAAAAGAAAGAAACTTCGATTTTTATTTTCTTTCAATCAATTTGTTATGCGCACGGTTTAACAACATGCAGCAATTCCAATTTAATGTCAACAACGAAATCGACCAACATATACAAAACTGGGAATATAGCGCCACCTATAAGAATGCCACTTAATTATAATTATGTATCTCGAATTTTACAATATTAGCTCCGATTAGTGAACACGATATTTTGTGTGTTTCATACACACGCTGCAACTGATCATTTTGGCGATGTAAAACTATATCTCCTGCTTCCAAATTTTCTTCAACCATTACAATGACAACTTCATCGATTGTTGGGGCACTGAAACGTCTCGCATGTTGTCCTACAGGAGTTTGTATTCAACCGTGCATTGATATTGGAATGCTACTCGCCGCAATTCTACATTCACGATGTTTCTTCTTCTTCGTTGGTTTTCATTTATTTGAACCCTATGCTGATGACGATTATGTTGTTGTCTATCTCGGTCTCCAGTTCAGACGACTGCACGTTGTTCTTGCGATATTCTTTCCCGAAGTTCCGACACCCCCTATTTCATCCTGTCAAAGTTTTGTTTTCGAGATAAAAAGTAGCATTCGTCCTTCCTAGGGCCCAAACGAAACCGTCAAGCTCAAAATCGTTAAAAACTAACCATTCTGTCTCGAGTTATGCGCATGAAAACTGAAAACGCTCAACAACTGCTGTTGCCTGTCATCATTGTCCACGTCATCTCAATCACCCCTACATTTCAACTTACTCACACATAGGTACTAATGCAAGGATCCTGAAAATACTTGACAAACAAAAATGAAGGATTCAAACACCATCCAACAAATCAAAGTATCGACTCCGTTTCAAAAAGTTACTTTGTGTAACATAATAAACATAAACAAACTTATTAGGTATATTTAAAAAAAAAAAACAAAATTGTTGACAACAACAATTTGCTTGGCAAATAATTAAAATAATTGCTTTTAAAATTTTAAATATTTTTTTTTTGTATTTGAAGTGTCACTACTCGATTTCTACCCAGTTTATTTTTTTTTCAAAGTGCGAAAAATGCGAATAAATCGATTTTCCGGAATTTTCTTAAACTGTAGCGCCATCTGCCGGGCTGATTTGTGAATCTAAACAATCCAGGGCGCCACCCAAACGCATACAAAAAAAATTATTAAAATCGGTCCAGCCGTTTAGGAGGAGTTCAATGACATACACACGTACAGTAGAATTATATATATAAAGATATAAAACTCAATTGAAATGTATCTGCCAGACATAAGTTCAACTTTCCTCGCATCTTTTCACTTGTTAGTCATCTCACTGCAACTCGTCATACATTGATGATTAATTGTCATTTGCATTCCCGGGTGGTAAACTTATCATATTTTACCAACCACGGTTTCACTGATGGATATCGTTCGCATTTTTTGATTTCATGCACAGCTCGACACAGAGATCGATTGTTGATTTATAACATCGATCCCTGTTGCTGTCTCGAGTAGAAGGATTTATAAAGTTTTTCTGGGTGGTGCATGTGATGATATAGTCCACAACGAAAATATGTACTACACGAAACAATCAACTACACTGTGTTTAGGTATCCGTTCCACCTCCGGTTCCTTATGTGTTTTATGATAAAGGAAAATAACATTGCATTTCAAAGTTGTGCGGTTCCTACGTAGAATTCGGTTGGCTGTTTGTTTTCCTCCAGAGATAAGAATTTATTTCGACTGGGTAAACAGATAGCAGTATTATAATTCTTTTGAATTTGAATGCGATAGCATCAGGAGCTTGAATCGTTTGGTGTGTGATGACTCTTGAGATTTGGGAATCTAAATTTGCATCTTATAATGGGTGAGGAGATAAAAATAACCAACTTTGCATATTCGAATGTAGCTTTGTATCCTTTTGGCAGAGGTTTATTTCAATTTCTGGCGGTTGAATAACATTTCGGATTTGTTTATCTTATAATAGATATGATATTGCTTGTGTGAGATGCTGTTATCTTTATAGAATGCTATCAGCCCTCTGGAAATGGATTGAATAGAAAAAAATGGAAATAGGTATATTTTGAATTTAAATATTTTAAAAATTCACTAGTTCCTCAAATTGTCTGCTTCTAGCAAACATCTATTGTGTGATGTTGGATCATTCTTTATGAATCTAGATTAGATTGGTAATAGACGCATACATTTATTCAATGTATTTGATGGTGCTTGTGAAAAGAAGCCGTAACAGTGTTTATAAGGATGGGATTTGCTTAAGGCGGAAGAAAAAGCAAGCAATGGCATTTTCTACAAAGCCTCCAACACAAGGAGGTATGCAGCTGAAGTGGTTTTTGTTTAATAACCCACTTGCAGTTAGGCCAAGCTATCCTTCAATTCACATTTGCCTAGCTTCGTAAATTAACTTGAGTTGTTGAATGAACAATCGTATGGTAGCAATCACAATTAACGGTTGTTCATTCAACAATTCAAAATCGAAGTATGCAGCATTAGGTATTTTTTTTAAGAGCCGTAGCACTTGAAATTAAAATAAAAGACACCTTGGCAAATGAGTCAAAGTTCAATATGCGTATTGCGAAAGCAAATCTGTGAAATAGTTCCTTTATACGGTAGTATCTACGTTTAATCGAATAATCCACTCATCATAGGGAAATTAAAATGGCATTGCATTCGTGTATGTTAACGCGACACTTATTCAGATGACTCGCTCCCACGCTCCAAATCAACCATCCAGTGCATGGTAACATATCTTCCAGACACATTCATCCGGCACGTGCAATACTACCCGCATTGCAACCGAATTCCAGGAAAGGATCAACTGCAGACAGAGTTCCAAGCAACGACCGCAAGCCGCTGACCAAGCAAATACCACCAAAGCAAGCAAGGCAACTTACGGTATAAAAGACAAGGAGAATTAATTTTAGAGTTGAGTCGTAGTTATAATGTCAATAGGCTAAGCCATATCATTTCAAATAAAGTGTACCGGTTTGTCAAAAAGTTAAAAGTTGTTTTTTTTATGATTTGCAACAAGTAAATCATTAACTGGCGCCCGAGCAGTCGGAAAAGTCCAATTCCGAATAATTAAAATAATTTAAAAATATATAATAATAAGCCCTCAAGCAGTGCAAAAGTATTTCTAAGTGAATAAGCCCTCAAGCAGTGCAAAAGTATTTCTAAGTGAATTAAAAATATATAATAATAAGCCCTCAAGCAGTGCAAAAGTATTTCTAAGTGAATTAAAAATATATAATAATAAGCCCTCAAGCAGTGCAAAAGTATTTCTAAGCAAATTAAAAATATATAGTAATAAGCCCTCAAGCAGTGCAAAAGTATTAAAAATATATAATAAAAAGCCCTCAAGCAGTGAAAGAAAAAATAAGCCCTCAAGCAGTGCAAAAGTATTTCCAAGCGAATTGAAAGTAATAAAAAAGCCCTCAAGCAGTGTTAATTACTTTAAAGAAAAACGTAAAATCCTTCTTTTGTGACTTTAAAACGGCAACCGGAACCAACGCTCGCTCCCTGTGAAGAAATTGTCAAGGCCCCTTAGTAGCTGCCAACGCAGAGGAAAAGGAGACAGCTCTGTTGCTGCCAGCCGATTCACAGTATAATGTACTTAATGTACTTAACGTATGTATAAGAGTAATATTAAAATAAATATTTATAAATATAAAGATAATTATTAAAAACAAACAAATATCTTTTTAAGTCAATCAAAAATATTATTTTCTTAAAGAAAAAATAGTTATTAAAGGCAAATAAACATCTTTTTAAGTCAATCAAAAATATTATTTTCTTAAAGGAAGAATAACTATTAAAAGGTACTTATCCTTTGTAAGTTAGCTAAAAAAAAAAAAAAAAAAAAAAAAAATATATTTAAGTAAAATACCTTTTGTAAGAATACAAAACAAAGTTCCTCAAACATCACATAATAAAATAAAATAAACCAAGCAGTATCCACAAGTGAACTAATTTCTAAACAAAATGGCAAACCCAAACAACCTCATTCGACCTCCAGTCCTTAACATGGCAGAGGCCAACGGTCCTCAAGGCCAACCTCAAGGTCAACCCCGCCCTATAATCCCTTCCGCCGATCTCATCCACATGATAACGAACGTAGTAACCGAGCTCTTCAATAACGAAGGTCGTAGAATGATTAACTCCATAATAAATCCCGATTCAGACCTTCAAGGTGCACAAGACCAGGCAATAAACCCTGATCTCTTAGATGATCTTAGCGAACTGGATAAAATTCCAGACGTCGTAAGATGTCTTCGAGAATTCTCGGGAAAACCCGGAGAACTTAGCTCTTGGCGAAAGAGTATCGAAAGAATTCTCAGAATATATGAACCAATTAGAGGTACACCCCGATACTACGGTATCCTCAATGTCATCCGCAACAAAGTTGTAGGCGATGCCGATATGGCATTAGAATCCTACAACACACCTCTAGACTGGAAAGCAATTTCCAGATGCTTGTCGCTGCACTATGCAGACCAAAGAGATATTGGTACATTAGAGTACCAGATGACGTCTCTCGCTCAAAAGAATTCCACGGTTCAAGAATTCTACCAATCAGTATATAATCACCTTTCGCTCATCTTAAATAAAATCTCTAGCATGGATTTAAGCCCAGAATCTCTGACATTGCTCACACGCACATACAGAGACAAGGCTCTGGACACATTTGTCCGAGGCCTTAACGGAGACTTACCAATGTTATTGGGAATAAAAGAACCAACCGATTTACCCCAGGCTCTTAACCTGTGCTGTAAGTTGGAAAACCAACAGTTCCGATCGAACTACGCAAGTAGCAGACAATACCATTCAAGGAGGCAAACCATGCCACCACCTCTACCACACAGGAATATCTCTCATAGACAAACCTTTTACCCCGGTATAGCTTATCTTCCCCAAGTACAGCAAAATCTTAGATATCCACCCAGATACTTCTCTCAGCAGAATCCACAGTATCAGCCAGCCAGAGATAACACCTATCCCAACCAGAATTTCCCACCACCCAGACCACTTGCACCAAAACCACTTCCCAGGCCCGAACCTATGGAGTGCTCTACAATTAGATCAGAAGCAGTAAACTACCAAAACAGATCACCTCCATTTAAGTATGCTGGAAAACGTCCCCATAACCCATCCGCTCAAGCTCAAATTCCACCAAAGTTCCAAAGAAATTTCCATATTAACGCAATGAATCCCACACCGGTAAAGGAAGAAGCACCACACTACAATCCACAACCAACCGGATACATCTCACCAAACGATGTCTTTGCATTTTACCAGCAAACAAACGTCCCAGAAGCAGCGCATGACCCCGACCTCATGGAGTATATGCGACACCAAGCCGAATCATTCCCTCAAGAAGACATAGGAGACGAATCTGACCAGGAACTCCCGCAACAGGAATACAGCGACCTACATTTTTTAGGCTAACAGACTCGTCATTGCCATACTTTCAGTGCAAATCAAAGAGTGGAGAGATCCTGAATTTCCTAATCGACACAGGATCAAGCAAAAACTATATTCAGCCTCAATTAGTCGAAAAACCACTGTTAAATGACGAACCTTTTTTTGCCACATCAATAGCAGGTGACGTTCAAATCACCCACCACACACTTTTAAACCTCTTTGGACAAAAAGAGATAAATTTAAAATTTTTTATTCTTCCAAATCTCAAATCTTTCCATGGTATTCTAGGAAACGACAGTCTTAAGCAATTATCTGCCGTTATTCACACAAAACTTAGCTTTATGACTATCCTCAATAAAGTAAGAATTAAGGTAAAACAAATGAAGTCTCAATCCGTAAACTCAATAACCGCAAAACTAGACCACTTGACGTGTTCACAAAAATCTGCCATAAAAACGATAATAAGAAACCACCATTCCCTATTTCTGGAACCTAACGAGAAACTGACATACACTACAAAAGTAGTTGCCCAAATACGCACCAAAACAGATTGCCCAGTCTATTCCAAGTTTTACCCATACCCTGCATCCCTCAAAAACGAAGTTGAAAACCAAACCCAAAAATTGCTAGAAGATAACATAATCCAAAAATCAAGATCACCGTACAACTCTCCTATTTGGATAGTTCCCAAGAAACCGAAACTACAAACGGGAACATTCAAAATCATTCATGTTATTGACCTAGAGAGCTATGAAAACTTTGTCAAAGATCTTCAATCCAAACTTCAAAGTAACATTAGCAATCCTGATCCTAACTCCATCTTCCTCCATCATCAAAGAAACCAAATCCTCAACCAACTAAATTACCTAAAACCTAAATCAAGAAACCGTAGATCACTAAATTTTGTGGGAACTGCCTGGAAATGGATAGCCGGAACTCCGGACTATGATGACTTCCAAATCCTGAAATCGAAAATGCATAACATTCTCGAGAATAATAATAGACAAGTAGTAATTAACAAATCCTCTATTAAAAAAATTAACGAACTCACTAATGTTACAAATACCATAATGAAACTTATTCGCACAAACGAACATATAGAAAATAAATACTTAATGAATATTAAATACAAACTAGACATTATAAGAGAAGAAGTAACAAATATAGAATATGCCTTACTATGGGCAAAAGCAAAAATCGTAAATTCCTTTATATTATCAAATTCGGAACTTAAAGTAATAGAAGAAATTTTCGAAAAAGATAATTTACCATATATCAACTTAGAAGAAGCACTTGTCTTTGCCGATGTCAAGATTGCTTCAAACATTTCTACAATCCTATATATTATAAGTTTACCCACAACAGAATCCGAAATATGCGATAACTTGCACATAAAAGCCGTAAAAACTGGCACCAATATTATAAAGCTATCATTTGAAAATATATTGAAATGTAAAAATACTATTTATGGTATAAAAGGAAACTGTAACAATTATAATGGACTTACTGTATGTAAAAGATCCGATATTATAGATTTAAGAAAAGAATATTGTATACCTAACTTGTTAAATAGCAAACCGTCAAGTTGTCTCGTCACCAACAATCAACATGTAGCTAACGTCGAAGAAATATTCCCTGGAACACTTCTCCTAAACCAATTCAACGGATCTATTCTTATCAACGATGACCCAGTCAATCTCACCGGCACATTCATAGTGCAATATCACAATGCTTCAGTCCACGTCGCTGGCCAAAACTATAGCTCAAGCGTAATTTCAACATCCAAGCCACTACCAGCAATAGTACAACCAGGACAATCAGAAAAAACCTATGAGGAGTTCCTAACTCTTGAGATGATGAAAGAATTACACCTGGAGAACACCCAACAAATAAACCAGTTACAGGATAACGAACACAAACAACTCGTCACCAACTCCAGCCTGATATGCATCACTGTATTAGCGCTTACAATCCTGACAATTAAAATACTCATCACCCGAAAAAAACAGATAAGACTCCTAGCTGAAGTAGTCACTAACAAACCTGAGAAAACATCAAAAGAAGAATTACCAAAATCAAAGGACCAAACAGAAGTTACTCCAGCAGGCCACAACGAGAAGAAAATCCCTATACTCTTCATGGAACCAAGTGAGGACACTCGGTCTTAAAGGGGGAGGTGTTAACGCGACACTTATTCAGATGACTCGCTCCCACGCTCCAAATCAACCATCCAGTGCATGGTAACATATCTTCCAGACACATTCATCCGGCACGTGCAATACTACCCGCATTGCAACCGAATTCCAGGAAAGGATCAACTGCAGACAGAGTTCCAAGCAACGACCGCAAGCCGCTGACCAAGCAAATACCACCAAAGCAAGCAAGGCAACTTACGGTATAAAAGACAAGGAGAATTAATTTTAGAGTTGAGTCGTAGTTATAATGTCAATAGGCTAAGCCATATCATTTCAAATAAAGTGTACCGGTTTGTCAAAAAGTTAAAAGTTGTTTTTTTTATGATTTGCAACAAGTAAATCATTAACTTGTATCTGTAAGGCGCCTTTAATAACGTCAACACATCGGAAACTCTGAAGGTAGATGACTCACTTGGTGAGCTGATTAATCTACTGCTCACAAGCCAGATTAGAAACCCAAACGACGATCTATCAGTAGAGAAAAACCAGCAAGGCGGGTTCCTATACTCCCTTCTCTTAAACTTAGTGGTGAACGAGCTGCTGATATGCCTGCAAAGTGGAGTGCTGAAGGGTGATCGCTTTTGTGGACATTGTGGATAGAAAACTAGTGGCGGAATAGGTGGAGGTGTTTCCTTGCCACGCTGAATCTCAGCCTCTCATTCCACATTCATAATCAATGCAGTATGTATTCCAGACGGAAATTATTGCGATTAAAGAAGTCCTATCGTGGCTGACGAGAAACGTGGTATGCACTGAGGTTATCCACATCTTCTTGGGTAGTCAAGACCCGATAAAATCCCTAGAATCAGTCTCTATATATTCCATAGTAGCCTTAGACTACCTGTGGTTGGGTGTGTGTGAATAAGGTAGGCGCTGATTGGCATCAACCTGGCGGTGCCCAGCTGTTATAACTTTTCATACGCATCAATTGTGCTTATTTTACCTCCTAGTGGTAACCACCGGGTACTGGTCTGCCCATCCGGGCGTGACTTGCTGAACTTATAAGCGCGAGTGTTGAACGCGAATAAAATAGCAACACTATAATGCTCTGTCAGAAGGTCTGACTGAACGAGTCTCAGAAGTCTTAGAAAGAGGACGTGCAGCGGATGAATTCATTAGACTGAATCAACGGTGTTGTCAACAGTCAAGATGACAGTTACCTTACTTGAGCTACTTCGACATATTTGGAGCTGAAGTCAGTGTGGATTTTTTCAGGACAAGTCAGGGTCCTGAAACAGAGATGGTGGCAGATGAACCCTTTATGGGCCAACGGCAGCTCTCACATCCCCGAAGGAATTTTTGGATAGATTATAATGTGTAGGAAAAATGGAGCGGGAAGAGCATTCCACATTTGTGTTGTACGGCTAAGGAAAGATTCCTTGTATTTCACTGTACGTTCGAATACAGGCTTAAGGATAAACTGATGTGCATTCCTCGCATGGCGGGTATTGCGGTTAAAATGTTCTAGGGGTTGAATGCAGCTGGCTATTTCGTTTGAGCACTTATGGTGGAAATAACGATAAAATAACGATAGACAAGAGACATTGCGATGATGACTAAGAGAGTCAAGCGAGCTTTATTTTATAATGATCTTTAGGCCAACGCACACGGGACTATTTCTATTATAAAACCGGTTTTTGATCGAGTTTGAGCAGTGTAGAACATGGTAGAAAACTATTAGGTGGGCGATCAGGTATGATGTACTCCCTATCGGAAGGTGACATTTAACTTTATTTTTTTTAAATCTTCACATTTTTTGCTAATTTGTTACATTGGAATGCAATCGTACAATTGACACACAGTTATGATATAATCTTACAACTGAATAATGTTATATTATGATGTCAAAAGGAAAACACTTTTGTTATAAAACAATCTAGTTAAAAGGACAGAGATTAGAAAATCTTTTCATCAAGAAAATAAAATAAAATATAATAATAATAAAACTAACGAGTAGGCATATAAATTCTTAAATCGAATATCACAGTAGGATGGTTTGGTAATGTAATAAATAGATAGTATCTACAAAATGAAAAAATTGTATACAAAATAGGTAAATAATAATAAATGTAATGATATAGTATAAATAAACATTTAATAATATAATAAATAAATAAAAAATAAATAATAGCAGATAGTACAGAAATAAATAAATTCTACAAAATAATAAGCAACTATAATAAATACACACCACACAGTGATTTATTTGAGTGACGTTTCAACTGTCAAAGTGGAATTGCAAAAATTTTCGAAGCTCCGTATTTTTTCCAAAATTAAATTATAAATCCAAGTAACTTCCTAAGAAAAACCACGTAAAAACACTCATTTAATCACTTTGAACTAACACCGCAAATTGCTAGTTAAATTTACTCAAGTAAATAAGCTCAAAAAGGAAAACAAAAAATAAAAAAAAAAAAGTTTTCTCCGTGTTGCATCGAAATCAAATTGTGGTACAACGATTTGCCGATGAACCGCAAGCAATACTTATTTGAAATTTCTCCTGAACAAAACACTACCAACAAAAAGATTTCTCATCTAAAAGCAGCAAATATGGGAATAGGCGATTTATCAGTTGCTGATCTAAAAACTATCTTAAATGAGAGTCTCGAAGAAAAGCTTAAAGATCTAGTCACAAAAAATGACTTGTTGGTGCTCTCGAACGAGATACTTTCTTTGAAGACACTTAACACCCAACTCAGCAGAAAACTCACTTTAATGACAGAAAGATGCGATTTGCTTGAAACCCAATTGGAAATTCTCTCACGGAAATCAAACGATAAGTCTATTGTGGTACACCTTCCTTTAGACACAGAAACCGATGCAATCCAATTAGCTAAACAGACTTGCAAGGGGCTTCTGAAGTTAAATGAAGACGAAGAAATCCAATTTAACAGCTCCAGACAAATACGCAACAACAACACTGAAAGAGCAACTGTCATCATCGAACTTCCAACAGCGGCGATCACCGATAAACTTATTACCTCCGCGCACACGCTCAAAGGCTCCGGAATAAGTATATTTCGCGAGCAATCACTTTTATCAAGAAGAAAAAGAAAAACACTAATAGAAATAAAAAACAAACTGCGGCAGATAAATCCAAACGCCAGAATTTTCGTTAAAGGAGACAACAAATTGCAAATCAACAATCAACTTTTTGTTTATCAAATTTCACGAGGTTTAGTTGTCAAATCAGCAGCGGACATGTCACTCATTAGTGAACTATTTGGTGACAGTGGTTACGAGTACTTTAACTGCAGCGAGGGAGCGAGGTTGGCCGTGGTTCCAAGCTCTTCTTCCGCTTTTGGCCTCCAACCGCAGCGAGCGCCATTTGGAAATCAGAGTTCACACCATGTTAGGGATAAAACACAATAGGTAAATTCTGTCGTCTGCCATAACACAACTATTTTTCAAAAATTAAATATATGCTCGTATAATATAACTGGTCTCAAAAGTAAGCTTTTACATTCCGATTTTTTTAAATATTTACACCAATTTGATGTTATAATTCTTATAGAAACTTTTATTGAAGAAAAGAATCAAAATGAATTTCTAAAATATTTCAAAGACTTTAAAGTAATGTTTACACCCGCGATAAGATCTAATTTGCATGGAAGAGCCAGTGGGGGTATTCTATATGGGATTAAAAAATCTTTATGGGGTAATCTTATTAATTTTAAAATTATTGAATCTAAAATTATTTTTCATATGGTTAGCAACAACCTAAACTATTATATTATTCCTATTTATTTAAATTGCAATCATTGGCTTAGCGACTTCGATGAACTAGTGGAATTTATGAATAACACTTCTCTTGACCATGTGTTAATCGTCGGTGATTTAAATACTAGGATTGGTGAATATCAAAATTCTTCCGCCAATATTTTACGAGCACGAGTTGCACTGGCCGAGAGTAGATGTTCTAAGGATAAAATTTATAACCGCAACGGGGGAGTTTAACAGAATTTTTTGAAGTTTTCGGTCTATTTGTTTTGAATGGGTCTTCTATTAGTGATGCATGTGGCGAATTCACTTTTGTTAGCGGGCAGGGACAATCCGTGATTGACTTTGCTGCGATTTCATGGGACTGGCTGAACATTATCGATGACTTTGAAGTTGCACTAGTCAACTACTCGGCTCATTTTCCAATTGTAATTAAAATTCAGCTAAAGGAGTTAAACCAGCAAGCTACACCTTCTAGTTTTAATAAGCTGAAGTGGTCGGAGAACAATGCAACCCCCTATAGAAGCCTCCTTTCTCTGCCCCAACAATCCGCAGTCTCGTCTGAAGTGGTATGTGAAAGTATAGAACGGGTTATAAAGACCGCAGCCCCTTTTGCGTTGAAGAGTACACACACTTTTGTAGCTAAAAATGTATGGTTTGATAAGGATTGCAGAAATCTCCGTAAACTTTCGTTCGTTTACTTAAAACTGTTTAGAACGACCAATTCTCAATTTTTAAAAAACATCTATCTTCGCGTTAATAATGATTTAAAAAAATGTGCTCAGTTAAGAAAATCACCTATTTAATAAACGTGGCTAAGAAATTGGAAAACTGCCCAAACTCAAAAATATTTTGGGAGACAGTGCGCAATCTTGGTGGGCGCAATCAGGGTATGAAGTTCTCTTTAGAAGCTGAGACGTTAGCAGCTCATTTTAAAACTCTACTCTCAGCTGATGAAGACCTTCATACCTTTGATTACGCGCTACCTGATACTAGAGTCAACGAGCTGGATTTAGAATTCTCATTGCCCGAATTGGAAGTAACGCTCCAAAGATTGAAAAACAGCAAGGCTCCTGGCCTAGACGGCATACTAGTCGAGTTTTATAAAAACAGCACTATTGATTTTAAAAACTACCTCGTGTCTTTCTATAACAAAGTGTACAATGATGGATGTGTCCCTAACAGTTTCAACGAATCTGTAATTTTTGCCATTTTTAAAAAAGGTGATGCTAACGCTACGGAAAATTATAGAGGTATTTCAATTTTAAATTCAATAAGAAAAACTTTCACTGCAATCCTATATGAAAGGCTCTCAAAATGGATTGAGGATAACAGTCTTTTGAGCATCTTTCAAGCCGGTTTCCGCCCAGGTTTTTCAACCATGGACCATATCTTGGCCATTTCAAGCATTGCTCAACAATTTATAGATAGAAAAAAGAAACTATACACTTGCTTTGTTGATTTTAAAGCTGCATTCGATAAAGTCAATAGACAAGCTTTAATATACAAACTTTCTTGCATTGGTTTGTCAAGAAAGTTTCTCGAAGTGTATGCAAGTCTTATTTCGTCAACAAATGCAAGGGTATGGGACGGTTTCACATTTTCAAATCGATTTGATACAATTACAGGTGTTCCTCAGGGTTGTATCCTCAGCCCATTATTATTTGCCCTGTTCATAGATGATGTCTGCGAGCTTCTTCCGGGTGGAGTTAATTTTGCTAACATTATAATCAAAGTCCTGTTGTACGCGGACGATCTAGTTATGCTTGCTGATAATCCTTTCACGCTTCAATTGCAAATAAACCGTCTAAGTTCATTTTGCGAGTCTTGGGGATTGCAAATTAATACCCAAAAAACTAAGATTGTTATATTTGAAAAGAGACAATCAAGAAGGCGAGCGGAAGAAAAATGGTCTCTAAACAATACACACATTGAGGTTTTACAAGAGTTTAAATATTTGGGTGTCCTCTTGACCTACAATTTAAGCTATCTAAAGCACTCCAAAGAAAAAAGCAACGAAGCTAAATTGGCTCTTAATATAATGTGGCCAAAGTTTTTTTTCGAACCAAAATGTTGATATAACGTCCAAGTACAAAGTTTTCAACGCGACAGTAAATGCATGCATGGCATATGGCGTCCAACCCGTCGGATACACACACTTCGAAGCTTTTGAAACTGTACAAAGGAACTTTTTTAAGAGGATATTTCGTTTGCCTAACTCAACACCCAACTACGCCATATATGTAGAGTCAGGAATAGTCCCTATATATATACAAAATTTGAAGGCAAATGCGAACTTCATTACTAGAATGATGAAAAGAAGTGAAACTTGTCTTCACAAAATCATCTTAAGAAAATTACTTCGAGTGAATGCTTCCCCGTTTAAAAACTGGAACGAACTAGCTTTATCTTACGAAACAAGTTTAAACTTAACAGAAACTAATGTGACCGATTGGCAGGCTCAGTTTTCTGATGTGATTGCTAAGGTGGATCATAAAATGTTTCTGGATAACCTTTCCAGAGCATCTTCATCTACTTCAAGAGCTATTTATAGTCATTTAAACCATGAACTGCCCTCGGAAGTCTCTTACTTTAGTAATGAATTTTCAGCCTCGGTTATAAGTATTATTTTTAGAGCAAGAGTTCAAATTTTAAATTTGAACTTTATACCTCATCGATCAGACTTGCCCCAGCTATGTGATCTATGTAACGGAAGAGTGAATGAAGATATATACCATTTCGTTGCTGCTTGTCCTATTCTACAAGAAATTCGCCGGTTGCATTTTCGGGAAAGTTTTATATCTTTGGACAAACTTTTTGAAATTTTAAATGGAGCAATGGGCTGGCTCAGCCTCTTTAAATATTGTCAACATGCTCTTTCTTACCGTAACAGTTTCACATATTAAACTTAGTCGATTACCCACTTATTGCAGTTTTGACCAAATTTTATACCTAACTATTTATTGTTTTGTTGCTGATCATACTAAATTTGATAATATCTCTTTTGTGTTTCAAATCACGTTAAAATTGATAATATTGTATAAACAGCTATTTCTAACCAAATTGTGTATTATCTTGGGTTTCAAATCATGTTAAAATTGATAAAATTTTGTATAAACAGCTAATCAAATTAACCAAATTGTATAATATTTTGTGTTTCAAATCACGTTAAAATTGATAGCATTGTTTTATATAATAATATTTCTTCATATCTTTTGTTAAACATTTTTTCTTTTTTCCTTTTCTTTATATTTTAAAATTTTCCTTTTTATTATTTCTATTATTTTTAAATCATATTATGAAATGTCATCTCAGGCAGACGGCAGTATTGCCATGTCCTTATTCTTAAGTATACCAATTTGTAAACTTTATGATGAAAAAATAAAGAATCTATCTATCTATCTATCTCAGTAATTTATTTTCTTGGCTTATTATAGATTTTCTGTTTATAAGAGGATGCATTATTCGTACAGTTTTATTTAATTTGTCTATAGTATTTGTTATTTTAAGTAAACTTTTTATCCAATGTAATGCCGATGTATTTGACAGTGTCCGTCCAGGTAGTGTTAGCATTATTAATAATTAAGTTGTTGGTGGGCCAAAAACAAGTTTTTCCTTTTTTTACTAAAAAAGATAGCTTGGGTTTTAGAAGCATTTACTTGTATCTTCCATTTATTGTAGTAAGTCATAAGAGTATTTAGTGCCGATTAAAGCTTAGTTTGGATTGCAAAACGAAGACCAGTTGGGAAGTTGTGGAAAATCAGACGTCGAAACATTATACAACACAGAACCCGTGACCGATCCTTGCGGAGTTAAAAAAAATGTTAACTATTTTAATAATGAACAGGAAATTCACACAAGGTCATTTTATAAAGTAGTCCTGCATGCCAGACAGCATCAAAAGCCTTTTCGACATCGAGGAGCACTACTCCCGTAGATTTCTTAGATATAAATAATTTTTTAATGTGCTGTGATATTCTGTCGACTTGTTGCATAGTATTATAATGAGACCTAAGGCCAAAATGTTGCTGAGGCAATACATCTTTCTCACCAAGTACTTTGTCGATTTTATTTTTGACAATTTTTCCGAAAAGTTTAGTTAAAGAACTAAGTACGCTAATGGGTCTGTAGCTGTTCGAGTTATTTGCGGGTTTTCCCGGTTTTAAAATCGGCATGATCTTAGCTTTCTTCCACGCATTTGGGAAGTATTGTAATTGTATGCATGAGTAAAATATGAAAATTACAAATTTAATCCAGTTCTGGGGAAACTCTTGATATAGATATTCTGTATATTATCAACACCTAGGGATTTGCGAGCTTTGAGTTTCGAAATTAAAAGCTTATGTTCCGGATAGATCACATACAAATTATCCTCTATGACTTCTGGTGTTGACATTAAACGAGTTAAAGCGCTTTCTACAAAAGTTTCCGTTACTCTTTTCCGAATCCCGCTGGAGGTTGTGTGCTTTCTCAAAAAGGGCAGGAAGGTGACATAGATTTAACAAATGGCGTTGGGTTTTGACACTTGTGAGGCGAACAGACTTAGAATTAGTGTGAATAAACAATGGAACGCTGAAAAAAATGGTGAACAACGCGGAATAATCGCGGAACCTTGCGAAGTTACGAAGAAACAATATAAATGTAATAAAAAGAGCCCAAATAGTTATCATCAAAACATGATGGAAAAAACCTTCAATGCCCAAACAATCATTTGCCGGTAGAAATAGTCTCGTGTGCGATGGCACAGATCTTATCGAAAGTGGCATTAAAAGTCTCTTGCGCTATACTTACAACTCTAACTACAGTCAAATCTCCCAATGCGGAGACCTCCCTTAGGCGAACACCTTCCTTAGGCTCCAGTAATAGCAATACGTAATAAGAGCAACAGTAAACACATTGAGACGAACACATCATTTTCACTCCGAATAAAACAATGAATTGGGCTTATGATGATGACAATCAGACTGGCGTTTATGGACACTGTCATGTCGATCGTACAAGCTCTTTATTTACTTAGAGAATAAAGTCTATTCATACATGAGATTGTATAAGTTAATAATAGGATAGACGATAGACAACTGAATATATAACAATTAGTTGAACAGAAAAAGTTTTTCGTACGGAAAAATTATTTGATTTGTTTTCTATCCAATTTTAAATTCAATTTTCAAATTTTTTTATTAAATAATTCATAAACAACATTTTAAGAGAAAAATTGTGTCGATCTATTTATTTTAAGTGGAACAAAAAAACAGATCTGAATTATTACGTTTTCATTTTACGTATGGTTGGCAATAAATGGGGCCTTAGACGGACATATTTTTTGTACGGAAATGATAAAATATGTTCTCATAGGCGGACACCAATCCAAGATTAAGCATGTCGTTAGACTAATAGTTTGGCAACGGTATTTTTTTTTACTTGCATTCCAAAGCGAATACTAAATTCTTCGAATTGTTGGATACCCTATTCTTATTCCTATCCCTCATAAGTGGGCGTCACAAAATTATAAGTATGGTTGAGTTGTTAAGAAAGCTCTACATATTTTGTTATATACCATTTAAAGGATTTAATCGAAAAAAAGAAGCTTTTGTAAAAAAAAACCTTCCCTATCTCAAACTGTGGTTTTTCAATAAAATTGGTTTATTTAATTGTGGGCGTGTCAGTAGGTGGATTTAAAAAATATTTAAACATATAAATATAAGGGGCACCTATAGAGTCTATATTATAAATTTCAGCTCCCTAGCTCAAACTTTGGTTCAGCTTTTTAGCTCAGAATTCGATTTTCTCGATATATTTGTTTTTTTTTTGAGTTTGTGCGCGTGTCTGTGGGCGGATTTCAAAAATTCCTAAACTTGATTTTTTCGGGTCTCTAGAGAGTATATGGTTAAAATTTTAGCTCTCTAGGTCCAGTTTAAAGGCCTAATTTTTGCCGACAGATGGACGGACATGGCTAGATCGACAAACATTACTATCGATGCTGATCATAAATATAGTAACTTTTATGGGTCTACGGGCAATATTAAGGTATGTTACAAGATATGAGTCAAAGATAATATATCCTTAGAATAGGGTATAAACATGCGTCCCAGTCAGGAAGCTTTCCATTGCATGAGTGAACTTTGTGTATCTTGTGAATGTGTATTTGTTGGATCTGCTTGCATTTGATTTTCTCTCAATCACGTGCTGGAAGCGGTTCTTTTCTGGACGGTAGTAAAGGTTTTGTTCTTTCAATCCATTTTTTTTAATTTTTACTCAGGTTGCTTCATTTCTTTCTATTATATTTTGCTTAATTTAAAAAAAAAAACTATTTTCGGAATGCCAACAAAAAGGAAAACCTGAGCATTCAAAGAAAAGATAGAATAAATTAACTTTTCAAGTTGCAGGTTGTTGACTTGTTAAAAAAAGAAAAAGCTTTTAAGTGATCAGTCAAATTAACTGCAACTCACCTTAAAAAGAGTCTTGTTCCACCGAGCGGGAAGTTAGATAATTTTGGTTTCGAATGGTTCTGTGCCGCTCGGAACAAAGGATTTCCTATTTCAGGAACCGCAGTTGACACAAGGCACTAGAAGTTGCAACTCGATTTTAAAGCATCTACAGGCTGGCTGGATATAATACAAAAACGTAGGAGGAGATGAGACAGACGTTAATTTTGAGGACTTGAAAACTTTTCTTGAAAAGCTACCAATACCAATCTGTAAATTTTGATCTCTTTTTTCGAGCGTTACCCACAAATATATTAGCTTTAAAAGGAACAAAGTGCACAGGAGGAAAGCTTTCAAGGCGGGAGAGACAAGAAAAACTTTTGGTCTAGGGAATAATTATGTTGTCGCCAAAGAGCATTTCATGGCCTCAAACATGATGAGCTGCCTATGGACTGGACTGGACTGACCCAAGACATCATCATGGAGTGGCTTCGTTCATTTGACAAGAAAATGAAGCTTAAAAAAACGATTGTCCGTTCTTGACAACGCTGCTTCTCATGCTTGAAGCTGCGAAATATAAAATGTTTATTTTCCGCAAAACACCACATCAATTTGTCAGCCCTTGGAGCAAGGTGTGATACGAAATTTTAAATTTCACTACCGCTCGTTTCTTTTAAATAATCTCATTGTCCGTATGGAAAGCTCAAAATCTACAACTGAGTTAATCACAAGGATAAATGCCCTAGACGCTTTTTTTAAAAAAAATAATGCTTGAAAACTAGCTACACCAAAAATAGTTACAAATTGATCTAAAAATGCTGGATTTGGAACACGATGAATTCGATTCAAACATTTTGGATATGGATCAAACCGTAAAAGGGTAACATGACTTCGAGATTGTACCACAAGATATTGCAGTTCCTGTTGAAATTGTTGAAACTAAAAGCGATTCACAGGAAGAGCACCAAGACCAGGAAAATATATCAAATAATTCTTACCAAGAAGTAGACACTTCTACTGCAAATAGAAACATAAGTCAATATGTAATTTACATTTAAAAACAACAGAAGTTCATTTGTTGTTGTTATTTTTATTGTCTGTTAATAAATCAATCCTACTAATGTACCTATGTACCTACCTATTAGTTTTGCAAATTATTTTTCCTTTATTTTATTTCCCTTAAACGGACAACTCCCTTAGGCGATCAACACATTTTGTCTGATTGCTCTCCACTCAAGGGAGATTAAACTGTAGTTCAGTGATCACATGTTATAACAAAGGATCTCATACTGGTCTAAGCGTGGCGGTATTTGTGCCGACTGCCACTCCAACATAACCCACCCAGCCTTATATCACTTGAATCAGGCCAATGCATATCTTAGTTGATTCGTCAAGATGCATCATCATTTTGTTACCAAGAATTTATAAATTATGTAAATTCAATAAACCTCTTGCCTATTCGGAGACTATAGTGTTCAATCCCAAATAGCACAGTCCAAAGTGACTAATCTTATGAGTGTCTGCGCAACTCAGATACTACAAAAATAATTCAATTAAAATTCCTTAACCTCGTACAAGGCGGTAATTCGTCGAAATTGAGCCCCTCACCACCGAATGCGGGATTTCTTTTTTCCGCTGACAGTGATTCCAAGAAAACCAGAAAATATTCAATAACAACAATCAGCGCCCCATAAAACACTTATCCATCGAAAATCCTATCGAACAAGTGTTACTCGAGCACAAAGTAGCCAAACAAGCACCTGTTTACCGAATACGGTGCACCTGGTAAAAACTTCGCCTGGCGGAATAAATTACTTGGCGTCGCGCCGCGTGCCGACTGCCGATCAACTGATGAGGATGGCGATGACGCCAATTGATATGTTCGCTACCGATAGTTCGTAAAAAAACAGCCAAAGGTCGCGTCGTATCCACGACAAGATGATTTTTTGTTTAGAAACGCTCATTTGTAGAGTGGCGCTTGATGAGATTCCCTTGTATGTCATTTACGAGTTAAATTGCGGACACTGACGTAATACTAATTTGATGGATTTGTATGGGAATTGTGCTCTATCTTGAGATTATGTTAATCACGTACGAGTTTTGGTTAAGTTCATTTTTGAGAAAAGTAACTAATGTATAAAATGATTTGGCCATTACCGATTTTAAGGCTGCATTAACCTCTGCATTACGGCGCCTGCTTTTCAAATTCGTATATTTTAGAGCCAATTTGACGTTAATGTGGAGGTGGTAGACACCCTTATGTGGCCAACAACAGCTCGTTCATACTAAATACGATTTACAGACACCCTCTTTCTTTATTCTCATTCCAGAATTATTATATTTGCAACGAAAAGCACCCAGCCAACTATAGGGGCTGCTTAGTTGCTAAACAGATTCAATTAGCAAAAGACAAAAAGCATAAACAAGCTATGCCAAATACAAAAAAGGACGCACCTAAAGACATAAAGGACTTGCAGATGCGAGCGCCAAAAGAAGTACCCATAGCCGATAAAAATATCAAAAAGATGTTAGTACCAAAAACAGGAGCGGGTACAGTATTGACATATGCACAGGCTGCATCAAAAAAAGTAGATAATGTCGCAAAAACGATAACTACAACTAAAACTAAATTAAATAATAATATGAAAACGTTCATGGAAAAAATCCTAAGTAGAATAGAAAGCATGGATAAAAGCAATAAAGCTATATTAGAAAGAATCTCGCTCCTTGAGAAAAAAAGCAGCAATAACAAGGCTGCACAAAAAATAAGAACATGATGGATAGTTTAAAAATCCTGGAATGGAATGCTAATGGTATCGAGAACCGTAAGGATGGAATCCAAGTAGTCCTCGACATGAACCAAATAGATATATGTCTTGTCTCTGAGACGCACTTAAAATTCAATACAAACTTTAAACTGCAAGGGTACAAATTATATCACTCCCCACATCCCCATAATTCAGCAAAATGCGGGGCTGCAGTTATAGTAAAGAATACGATCGATCACCATATAGAAGCCAAGTTCCAATCATGCCGATGCAAGGAATTTCTATTAACATTCGAACGAAAAGTGGACAAACTATATCAGTTGCATCAATTTACTGTTCTCCCAGTTACAATCTAAAGAAAAATGACTTTTTAGGCCTCTTCCGAGTATTTAGCAACAGATGTATTGCAGAGGGAGATTTTAATGCCAAAAACAAATATTGGGGATCTAGATTGACAAATACAAGAGGAAGAGAACTTTATGAAGCAATAAACGAAATTAACGGAAAGTATCACTCAACGGGAAAACCTACGTATTGGCCAATAGATAGAAACAAAATCCCTGATCTTGTCGACTTCTTCGTAAAAAAGAATATCTCGTCTAACAATATAAAGGTAGAAGAAGGGCCAGATCTTGACTCAGATCATTCCACAATACTTTTAACACTTGGCGATAAAATCACTATTAAAGAAAATAGCGCAAGGCTAGGAAATAAGCTGACTGATTGGAGCTACTTCAGACAGCATCTAGAGGATAGTATTCAGCTCTTAGAAACAATTGAAACAGAAAATCAATTAGAAGATGCTGTTCAAATATTAACTGTAAATATCCAAAGAGCCACATGGGCTGCAACACCTAAAACGAAAACTAGAACCCAACAAAATTCGTATCCAAAAGTAATATGTGATATAATTACGGAAAAGAGACGAGCTAGAAAACGTTGGCAACAAACAAGAGCGCCCAGAGACAAAACAATACTGAATAATCTAAACAGTCAGCTTAAAAGATCGATAAGAGAATTTAAAAATGAGTCTCTTAAAAAATACCTTACCAATCTTACAAATGATGCTAGTACCGAGTACTCACTCTGGAAGGCAACAAAGAAAATGAAAAGGCCAATTGCTCACATTCCACCAGTTAAAAACAGTGAAGGTAACTGGGCAAAAAACAACCAAGAAAAAGCTAATTTATTTGCTGAATATCTTGAAGGCGTCTTTCAACCATATGAAGATAAATACTGTAAAGAAAGCGAAGAATTGTGCGAAGAGGAAAGACACATTCAAGTGGTAACGGCTAAAGAAATTGACAATGAAATAAAAAAGGGCATCAGTACTAAAAAAGCCTCGGGATTTGATTTAATATCAGGGAAAATCCTAAAACAATTCCCAAAAAAAGGCTTAAAGAATCTAGCACAGATCATAAATGCTGCATTCAGGATAGGGTATGTACCTAGCATGTGGAAAGTCGCCGAGGTGATTATGATACCAAAACCAAGCAAACCGCCTAGTTAAGCCACCTCCTATCGCCCCATATCTATACTAACTATGTTGTCCAAGCTATTCGAAAAGATGTTGATTAAACGTCTGAATAAAATAATCGAAGAAAAATCGCTAATCCCAAACCATCAATTTGGTTTTAGAAATGAACACTCCACGATCGATCAGGTGCATAGAATAACAGATAAAATCGAAAAAGCATTTGAAGAAAAAAAGATATTTTCTACTATATTTCTCGATGTAGCACAAGCTTTCGACAAAGTATGGCACAAAGGACTGATCTACAAATTGCAAAAGCATCTGCCAAAACAATTTTCAGAAATTTTAGAGTCCTATATATTAGAGAGATTCTTTAGAATTAAACAAGGAAATGACTACTCCACATTAAGAGAAATAAAAGCTGGTGTGCCACAAGGAAGTGTGTTAGGTCCTGTATTATATCTCTTATTTACTAGCGACTTGCCGAACAGTGATGAAACAACTGTATTTGCAGATAATACTGCTGTACTTGCTGTGGGAGAAACTGTCGAAGTAGCGACAAAAAAAACTACAGAAGGCAGTGAACAATATAACAAAATGGACAAAAAATTGGCAAATTAAACTAAATGACCTAAAATTGGTCCATATAAATTTTACAAATAAAAATGATCAGTACATACCAGTATTCATAAATGATAAAGAAGTAGATTACGCAAACACAGCCAAATATCTAGGCATGACACTAGACGCAAAACTGCGTGGAAAGCACATGTAAAGAAAAAAGGAGAACAACTAAATATGCGCTACAGTAAAATGTATTGGCTTATAGGGAAATACTCTTGTTTGTCAAATTACAATAAATTACTGCTTTATAAGCAAATTCTAAAACCAGTATGGACCTACGGGCTCCAGCTGTGGGCATGCACATGCAAAACAAATTTACAGAAAATTCAAACATTTCAAAACAAAGTTCTACGGAATATAGTAAATGCACCATGGTACATAAGAAACGCTGATCTGCATAGAGATCTAGATATAGAAATGATTGAAGATGAAGTCAAAAAAGTGGCTAATAGAAATAAACTTAGGCTTCTCAATCACGTCAGCTCAGAAATGAGGGAAATATTAAATACTAGCAATATGACTAGGAGGTTAAGAAGAATAAAAAATTTTGAACTAGCTACATAGTTCGAAAAATAAAACAAAAACAGTATTAAATCCTCTATGGACAAATACTTAGAATATGAATTTTAAAATATGAAAGACAAATTGCTGATTGGTTTAACTACTAGGTGCAATAATTGGAAAGCTGGCTAATCCCCGCCCTGCGACAATGAAATACCAAGAAGGTTGTATCGCAGGGAAAACGGGAAGATGGGAGAAGGGGTTAGTGGGAAGAAATCACCACACTGTTACTGAGTACGGGCTCGGTTTCGTCTTTGGAAGATTACCACCTCCCAGCGTAAAAAAAATCCAGAATTATAATGAGTCCCATCATTTAAGGCAAAAACCACCGAACAAAATCTTAAAGAGTATGTATGTATGTACCTGGAACATCCGTTTTCTCCAAAATCAGAATGATACCCACAATCGGAAATTTGAGTTGGACAGAACTCTGATTTCGAGATTCTGACTAGAACGTTAAAGTGGCTCCACAATAGTGGCGTTCAGATGTTTCCGATCGATATTTTCCAAGTCTCAGAACGAATGTCATTGTCACCTTTAACAATAGAAATATACAATCCACATCTCCGTTTTTGAATCGCTTGTCACTTTTTGTTTCTGACATTTTTTATAGATACAGCCCGTTTTAAAATCTCAGTACCTAGCAGTGAAAAACTATCCAAGATCTCTCAGGTGCATCAATGAAACTCTGAATTATTAAACAGGTCACTTAGCTGTAAATAAAAAATAAATATCAGGCATTATCGTAAACGTACCTTTCTCCTTTCCCTGTCATGCCAATTTAATGGCGATTCCGAACACAAATTCTTGATAAGCTGAACTATTGGTTGGTTGGGGTATCCGTTTTGCCAATCTTATGGAGAAAGGCGTTGAAATTTCCGTGTCCGGTGAGGAATTGGGTGACGAAGTAGTTGACCTCACCGTGTTTGCAGTCGTTCCACTCAGACACATTTCTTATCAGGATCGCCGTCCACCTCCCTCTTCTTTGAAATGCCCATGAGTGCATTTATAAAAATATTGTACGGAGCTCACATGTATTTTGGATGTGGACCTTTACCAAGGCTTAGCATCTATTGGCAAAAAAGATTCAGGCACGATATGGTTGCTTCTAAAATATCACGAAATAGGCTCTTTCTACTACGTTCTTGTTTACATTATGTGAAAACATGCTTGGAACCTAATGGACCAAATATACTATGGAAAATCCAGCCAATTATAGACGACTTTAGAAATCGGTGTTTAGCCATACCTAGGAATGGAACGAATTTTTTAATTGACGAACAGATGATTCCGTTCCTTGGAAAGTGCTCACGTCCTCTTAGCCGATATGTGCGAAATCAACCCCGGCCAGTGGGACTTAAAAACTTTTTTATAACTGCTTCATCAGGACTTGTTCTGGATTTTGAAATTTACCAAGGTAGGTCCATAAAGATACATTATACTTATAAGGAATAATAAATACTTGATTCCCATACCTATAGGCAAGAGCACTCCTTTTCCAGAAATGCAATTAGGCTTAGGACCAGCAGTAATTTTGCGATTAATTTCTACGATTCCAAAAGAAAGCTTTGTATTTTTTGATCGCCATTTTACGACAATTCCATTGCTTGATAGACTGAGTGCACTTCAAATGTATGCAACCGGAACAATCCAGGCCAACAGAATCCGTAATGTACAGTTTCTATGTGATAAGGACATAAACCGTGGTGATATCGATGAACGCTGTAGAAGTGATAAGCAAGTGGTCGCCATTAAGTGGAAAGATAGCAATAGCGTTACTACAGTTTCCAATGCATGTGGCAAACATCCCGTGTTAACAGTAAAGCGATGGAGTAAGTTGCACAGTAGCTATCAATATAGATCAGTGTAAAAAATGATTGCTGAATACAACAAGAAAATGGGTGTAGTCGATATTTGCGATCAAATGATGGAATACTATCGCTGCTGGATAAAGACCAAGAAGTGGCCATTAAAAGCCGCCTTAACTTCATTGACTTAGCTGTTGTTAATGCTTGGATGGAATATAGGGAAGCTTGCACTGCATCCAAAGTACCAAACTCAAAAATTCCAAAGTTTTTTGACTTTCGACTGGAAATTATTGAGTCATTCCTTACATCAAATCCAAAACGACCACATTGCTCCACAGAGAACGAAAACATAGAAACAAATAATCTTCCTTCAAATTTAAAAAAAAAAACTTCAGCACACATCCATCTGCCAGCGTTCGTTTAGATGGGTTTGAACATTGGCCCATGATAGACCATTTGAAAACAGCACGGGCATGCAAACTGCCACCATGCAATAAAAGAACCCGTGGTAGATGCGAGAAGTCACTGTTTATCTATGTCTTTCACAAGGAACTTGCTGGAACTTGCTTTAAATACTATCACACAAAAATGTAATTTTTACGTACATCTAGTCTTCATGACTTTTCATCCACCGAATGTGATATTTTTATATATGTGTATTCCTGTTTACTAATTTAATTGCTTTTGTTACGTTTTTCCTAATTTTAATTCAAAATTAATTTTAAAATAAAAGTCCGAAATATGTGGAAAAACTAAGTTTTTTTTTTCTTTAAAATCCCAACCAAAATAAATTCAGACTGGCTACTTAAACGAGACTCACCATTATCCATAAACAACAAAATCCTATTATATAAGGCAATCATTAAACCAATCTGAACTTATGAAGCTCAAATCTGGGGAACAGCAAAGAAATCAAACACAAACATAATCAAACGACAACAATCTAAAATACTACGAACAATAGTTGACGCTGAATGGTACTCGTATATTACAAACAACGATATTCACGAAGATCTTCAAATTCTCACGGTAGCGCAAGAAGTATCCAAAACGAGTAAACGGAACTTAGCAAGAATAAATTAACACTCAAACAGCGATGTCAACACCCTACCAATACAAGAAATGATAAACAGAAGACGGCTGAAAAGAACAAGACCTATTGATTTGACTATATAAAAAATAATAACACCAAATTGTATACAGTATTAGAAATTGTAATAATACTAACTTCCTAGTCATTCGAATGATTTTGTTGACACTGGTCACAAATCAAATATATGTCACATCCCTAAACACGTCCTTAAAATATATATGTACTTAGTGTCGCTTTAGACAGAAATGTATAAAAATAAAGACTTTGGTGAGGGCAAAGATAGCCCTCATTTATTTGGCTTACTACAAGCTAAAACTAACATCTAATGAATAGCTTAAATACTAAAACTTAAAAAATAAGAAGGCTTAAAACTAAAGCTTAAGGATTAGGGGAATGGTGAAGGAGATCGATTTTAAGGCGGGCAGGGTTACGGTTGAAATCAAAGACGGAAAGATTTGCGTTAACCTTCTGCAGCATACGGGAGATTGGTTCGTTGGAGCCATATGAGGTTCGATGGGTTGGAAGGTAAAAGAGACGAGGGCAGCGTAAATTACGAGGATTAGCGTTAAAGAAAATAGAGTTGTTAAGAGAGGCGAAGTCGACGGAGCCTGAGAGAAGGCGATAAATGAAATGAATGTTCACAGCGTCCCTACGATCCTAGATAATAGGGACGGATGTAGTGCACGTGCCAAACCTGTGGTACTTTGATTTGCTGTTTTCATTCTTAAATGATCAACTGCAGACTCGTGCAAGTCAGTCCACATTGAATAATTATGAATTTGAAGAAAAAGAAGAAGGAGAAGAAGCAGAACAAAATTACGAAGATTACAATTTGGTAAGTTTTATTTAACAAATAATTTTTATTTAAATTATATAATTCTTACAATACAGTTCATTATACCATATATCTTCTGACTTTCGACTGCTCACAAGTAAAATGAAAGATGAACTGAACACCGGACTGAGGTGTAAATACACGTTTTTTTTAACTGAACTGATGACAACTGAACTGATAACTGAACTGATAACTGGACTGATAACTGATCGTCTAAAAGGGCCTTAAGTCATCAGTAAGGCTGTAAAAAATAGTTGATACAAAAGTGTACATAAATGGTAATATGGTTTGAAATACTAAAAGGGAAATATTTTTTCCAGTAGACGTTAATTGATGTCCATCATATTTTATTTTGTCTCAGTTTTTGTGTCATCTTTTTTAATTTGTATGGCGACCTATGAGGGTTTTATCTAGAGTAATGGCTTGAAGAATTCGTAAAGAATTTAATTTGCAATAAAACCAGCTAATGGAATTACTTATGGCCGACAATAGCGACGCAGTCGGAGCTCGGAGACCTATAACTAGATGAGGAAGACCAGAAGTTTGTTGCTCAGGTTATCGAAAGCGTCACTGAGGGAAAATTCACAACCCGAATTTAAGTACTTTTTAGATTAACTTAAGAAAACACACATTATTATTACAAAATTATTACATTAATATTGATTTCCTTTAATTCAATCAAAACCCTTTTAATTTAAAAAAGTGCGAAGTTAAAGTAACGCAGTGATTCTAACTCTAAGCACGTATAGGTTTAAAGTAAGGAGTAAAAGTGTAACAAACAGATCAACTTTTCGTCATGTATTTCATATTCG
This sequence comes from Portevinia maculata, assembly GCA_949715645.1. Taxonomy (NCBI): domain Eukaryota; kingdom Metazoa; phylum Arthropoda; class Insecta; order Diptera; family Syrphidae; genus Portevinia; species Portevinia maculata. The sequence continues at coordinate 42,828,747 of OX454528.1, read as the reverse complement.
ATTTAAGGATTTCGGAGTTAATATTACTGCTACACTCTTTCATGCTAACTCAGTCTAAGAATGCGCAGAGTAAAAAGAAACTCTAGCAAACGTGCACTCAATACAAGGAATTTATTTCTTGCCCATAAATTACAGTTACTGCGATCGAGTTTTCTACTGATTTTCGTGTATGAGCAGATGCGTAGTAAATATAATTTTGTTTACTCGATTAGTTCTTCTTATTACAACCACGTTCTTTTCTTATGAATGTAGAGGATAGAAATAACATTGTGTGTTATCAAAGTTTCTCCGTTTAAATGTAAGTTAAGAGTGTGTTGAATTGAATCAAGTATGCAATTTTAACAATAAAGGATGAAACGTGTTGATTTTTGTACTTCAATTGCATTCGATCTCTACAGCTCATTCTGCATTTGTTTGTGTAGCATTCGTGTCGCATCGGTCTTTGTCCTTGTATAAAAATGGCTATTAATGATTTCTCTGAGTCCAGTGATTTACTGTATGTTGTCGAAGATTGTGGTGACAAAAATGATGAAGAAGACAATGCAAAACTTTTAGATCTTCTAAAAGAGTTAGATATTGTAGATATCTATAAATATTTACTGTGTAAGTTAATTTCTGATCTTTTTTTGTATATACATTGCTCTCTCGATTTTCACAAAAATTTATATTTCCAACCCTTGACATAGTAAGTTGTCTAGACGCACTGCCTTTACTACGACGAGTCTGTGTATATTGCGTATAGTGTTTTGATAACCTATTCGAATAATACATCTATTTCGATTGTCGCAAAGGATAAGTGGCAGAAATCAAGAGCGCACAAAGTATCATAGAAACATAGGTACGGGCTACAGTCCGCTTGGGCGAACTGTTGGATACCCTATTCTTATTCCTATCCCTCATAAGTGGGCGTGACAAAAGTCTAAGTATGGTTGAATTGTTAAGAACGCTCTACATATTTTGTTATAAAACATTTAAAGGATTTTATAAAAAAAAACGCTCCTTAGCTCAAACTTGGGTGTTTCAATAAAATTGTTTTATTTAATTGTGGGCGTGTCAGTAGGCGGATTTAAAAAAAAATTAACACATGAGAATAAAGGGCCCCTAGAGAGTATATATCATAAATTTCAGCTCCCTAGCTCAAACTTTGAATTTAAAAAAAAAAAAATAATAATTGTGGGCAGATTTTGAAAATATTTACACATGAGCATAAAGGGCCCATAGAGAATATATATTATAAATTTCAGCTCCCTAGCTCAATCTTTGGATTTTCAAAAATTAATATACCCTTAGAATAGGGTATAAAAAAATTATTTTATTTATTTGTGGGCGTGTCAGTGGGCGGATTTTGAAATTTTTTTATCCCGAGCAGTTTTAGGAGTCATAGATCGTATATAAAAAATTTCAGCTTTCTAGCTCAAAATTCGATTTTTTCCAAAATTTTGTTTTTTTGAGTTTGTGGGCGTGTCTGTGGGCGGATTTCAAAAATTCGTAAACTTGATTATTTCGAGACCCTAGAGAGTATATGGTTAAAATTTGAGCTCTCTAGGTCCAGTTTAAAGGCATAATTTTTGCCGACAGACGGACGGACGGACGGACATGGCTAGATCGACATTACTATCGATGCTGATCATAAATATAGTAACTTTTAGGGGTCTACGGGCAATATTAAGGTATGTTACAAACTATGCGTCAAAATTAATATACCCTTAGAATAGGGTATAAAAATGCATGTATGCTGCATATGTAATTAATATATATAACTTTATCTGGAAATATCACATACCGAAGTCTTCCGTATTTATGTAAAGACGACCTGTTTGTTATTACACACGTGGGATCAAGGGCTGAATTTCGGCAAAAGCTTTTTTTGTGGAAAAAAAATATCGTAAGTAGGTACCTGAATTTTTCTAAGCAGATAAAGAAATAATGTTACTCCTTGTTAGCACAATATTGACGACGAAACAATTTCAAATTCATAAAAGGTGAGTGCCTGGTTGAATAAAAAAGGAAAAAATAAAGATTCTGATAAAGAGCAGGAGTGTAGTTTCAACAGCCAGTGTCAGTCAAGCAGCCCTTCCTGTTGTTGTTTGGTAAGTTCTTGCAAATCTTACAATTCAAGATAGTCCTAGTCTTTTCTAATGACTATTATTACACAATCCATAGTAGTCCATACTAATATTATAAATACAAAAGTAACTACACCAATTTTTATAAATCGCCGGCCAAACTAAGTAAAATATATTTGTTAAAGACTCATAAAAGAAATAATAAAGTGTAATCACTGAATCTTTATAAAATTGAATGAAATATTTTGACAAATATATTTCAGTGAGTACTGCCTATTACTATGTATTTCGATTATTATAAAGTATTTTCTCTTTCTAAGGATGTACTAAATTTGCTGCAAAACAACGTAAAGGGTAAATGCCTGCTAGAATGTTATAAAGTACAACCAAATCTTAAAAACAACCAAAGAGATGATATCATTTCTATTATTTTGGAAACAATATTTTGCAGTAAGCTGCAATTGAATCCTTCAAATATTGAAGATTTGGTGCAACAGGTGATTAGAATTTTTCCATCTGAGGCTGGTTGTGAGGCAAGGAAATACATTGAATATATTGTTGAATAATGTTATTTATTTAAAAATGTATGAAATATGTATTAAAAAAATAAATTTGTTTATAAAACTAACTGTCGTTTTTTTAACATTCTCATAGAACGTTCATTTATGACAGGTCAGTTTTAAGAACGTGCTTCTTCAATCAATAATGCTCACTAACCGTAATAAGGAATATAATTACTAACTTGAGAATGACAGATTGACCAATCTAACATTGTTTAGACTTAAACTGAGAAAAAGCGTTCTAAAATCAATAGTTAATACAGTTCATTATACCATATATATCTTCTGACTTTCGACTGCTCACAAGTAAAATGAAAGATGAACTGAACACCGGACTGAGGTGTAAATACACGGTTTTTTAACTGAACTGATAACTGGACTGATAACTGATCGTCTAAAAGGGCCTTAAGTCATCAGTAAGGCTGTAAAAAATAGTTCATACAAAAGTGTACATAAATGATAATAAAGTTTGAAATACTAAAAGGGAAATATTTTTTCCAGTAGACGTTAATTGATGTCCATCATATTTTATTTTGTCTCAGTTTTTGTGTCATCTTTTTTAATTTGTAGGGCGACCTATGATTGTTTTATCTAGAGTAATGGCTTGAAGAATTCGTAAAGAATTTCATTTGCAATAAAACAAGCTAATGGAGTTACTTATGGCCGACAATAGCGACGCAGTCGGAGCTCGGAGACCTATAACTAGATGAGGAAGACCAGAAGTTTGTTGCTCAGGTTATCGAAAGCGTCACTGAGGGAAAATTCACAACCCGAATTTAAGTACTTTTTAGATTAACTTAAGAAAACACACATTATTATTACAAAATTATTACATTAATATTGATTTCCTTTAATTCAATCAAAACCCTTTTAATTTAAAAAAGTGCGAAGTTAAAGTAACGCAGTGATTCTAACTCTAAGCACGTATAGGTTTAAAGTAAGGAATAAAAGTGTAACAAACAGATCAACTTTTCGTCATGTATTTCATATTCGATTTAAGGATTTCGGAGTTAATATTACTGCTACACTCTTTCATGCTAACTGAGTCTAAGAATGCGCAGAGTAAAAAGAAACTCTGGAGTAAGGACTTAAAGAGATACATTAAGGAAACGTGCACTCAATACAAGGAATTTATTTCTTGCCCATAAATTACAGTTACTGCGATCGAGTTTTCTACTGATTTTCGTGTATGGGCAGATGCGTAGTAAATATAATTTTGTTTACTCGATTGGTTCTTCTTATTACAACCACGTTCTTTTCTTATGAATGTAGAGGATAGAAATAACATTGTGTGTTATCAAAGTTTCTCCGTTTAAATGTAAGTTAAGAGTGTGTTGAATTGAATCAAGTATGCAATTTTAACAATAAAGGATGAAACGTGTTGATTTTTGTACTTCAATTGCATTCGATCTCTACAGCTCATTCTGCCTTTGTTTGTGTAGCATTCGTGTCGCATCGGTCTTTGTCCTTGTATAAAAATGGCTATTAATGATTTCTCTGAGTCCAGTGATTTACTGTATGTTGTCGAAGATTGTGGTGACAAAAATGATGAAGAAGACAATGCAAAAATTTTAGATCTTCTAAAAGAGTTAGATATTGTAGATATCTATAAATATTTACTGTGTAAGTTAATTTCTGATCTTTTTTTGTATATACATTGCTCTCTCAATTTTCACAAAAATTTATATTTCCAACCCTTGACATAGTAAGTTGTCTAGACGCACTGCCTTTACTACGACGAGTCTGTGTATATTGCGTATAGTGTTTTGATATCCTATTCGAATAATACATCTATTTCGATTGTCGCAAAGGATTGGTGGCAGAAATCAAGAGCGCACAAAGTATCATAGAAAAATGCATGTATGCTGCATATGTAATTAATATATATAACTTTATCTGGAAATATCACATACCCGTCTTCCGTATTTATGTAAAGACGACCTGTTTGTTATTACACACGTGGGATTAAGGGCTGAATTTCGGCAAAAGCTTTTTTTGTGGAAAAAAAATATCGTAAGTAGGTACCTGCATTTTTCTAAGCAGATAAAGAAATAATGTTACTCCTTGTTAGCACAATATTGACGACGAAACAATTTCAAATTCATAAAAGGTGAGTGCCTGGTTGAATAAAAAAGGAAAAAATAAAGATTCTGATAAAGAGCAGGAGTGTAGTTCCAACAGCCAGTGTCAGTCAAGCAGCCCTTCCTGTTGTTGTTTGGTAAGTTCTTGCAAATCTTACAATTCAAGTCTTTTCTAATGACTATTATTACACAATCCATAGTAGTCCATACTAATATTATAAATACAAAAGTAACTACACCAATTTTTATGAATCGCCGGCCAAACTAAGTAAAATATATTTGTTAAAAACTCATAAAAGAAATAATAAAGTGTAATCACTGAATCTTTATAAAATTGAATGAAATATTTTGACAAATATATTTCAGTGAGTACTGCCTATTACTATGTATTTCGATTATTATAAAGTATTTTCTCTTTCTAAAGATGTACTAAATTTGCTGCAAAACAACGTAAAGGGTAAATGCCTGCTAGAATGTTATAAAGTACAACCAAATCTTAAAAACAACCAAAGAGATGATATCATTTCTATTATTTTGGAAACAATATTTTGCAGTAAGCTGCAATTGAATCTTTCAAATTTTGAAGACTTGATGCAACAGGTGATTAGAATTTTTCCATCTGAGGCTGGTTGTGAGGTAAGGAAATACATTGAATATATTGTTGAATAATGTTATTTATTTAAAAATGTATGAAATATGTATTAAAAAAATAAATTTGTTTATAAAACTAACTGTCGTTTTTTTAACATTCTCATAGAACGTTCATTTATGACAGGTCAGTTGTAAGAACGTGCTTCTTCAATCAATAATGCTCACTAAATGTGTCACAATCATATGGGGTAACATATACATATAAATACCACATACATTCAGCGAAAGTGATAAGGGCTTTGGAAGCATAAAAATAACATTTTATTTACTGTTTCTTTTGACGACCCATGGAAATATGTATTTCCGCTACAACTCGAAAGAACCATTAACACACATGTTATGTCCTCAAATTCGAAACTTATTTTACCTTCTAATAAACTCAAAAACAATAACATTGTTTAATTTACTTCCGGCTATCTTATGGACCTTTAAGGGTTCAAAAAAGGTTTTTGAAATTTTGGACTTAGGCTAGATCTGTATTGTAGCGACAAATTAATGTAGTGTCTAAAAGGTTCAATGTTAGGTTAGGTTTAGGTTAGGTTTATGTGGCTGTCGGCAGAAGCCGACACACTTTGACCAATTTAGGTCCATTGTGATACCACGTATATTATCTACCTCAACTCTGTAGATGGGACTGGCCAACGACACGCGGTTGTTCTCAAACGGTCCCCAACTACGTACTAACCGCGCCCAACGTCGTTTAATTACGGCGATCTGACGAGAACCGATTAACTCGACGTGGTATGGTCGTTGGTTTAATGTTAAGCTGTTTAGCCAACTCCTTTACTGTGGACATGGCGCTTTTCAAGCCCATTTTTCTAAAATCTTCCAAGACAGCAAAGCTACTTTGTCAAAAACATCAAGAATTCGGCCTCCTCACCTCATTTACAACGACATTTCAGCTGTCAGCTCACTGGAGAAAGCCAATCCGCTTGCTGCTTACTTTGCAGCTAACTCAACGCTCCCAGATTGTGCTTTATCTCCCCCTGTACTTGAGTGCGTAAAATACTCCATGGGACCAATCCACTTTCCCACTCGTACAGTGGCCAGAGTACTTCGAGATCTTGACATAAACAAATCCGCTGGTCCAGATGGTATTTCCCCTATCTTTCTGAAGAGGTGACCGCCAGTATGGTTTTCGCAGCAAGAGGTCCACTGGTGATTTGATGACATATCTAACCGAAAAGTGGAACCAATCTCTTCACCAAGATGGTGAAAGTAAGATTGTTGCGCTTGATATTTCAAAGGCATTTGACAGAGTTTGGCATCAAGCTCTTTTGTTGAAAATGCGTGCATTTAAAATCGATTATAATCTTCTTCAATGGATTAGAACTTACCTTTCTGGGCCGTTCAATTAAAGTTATTTTGGACGGTTTCAAATCTGCAAATCACCAAATAAATGCTGGTGGCCCCTAAGGCTCTGCTCTGTCCCCGACTCTCTTTCTCATTTTCATAAATGACCTCCTGTCTGTTACTTTTAATCCAATCCATTCCTTTTCTGATGACAGTACCCTCAGCTGCTCATATTCGTTTCTTGGGTCACGCCCCTCTTCCTCGGGTGTGGAACTGGAGCGGCAGCGTATGTTAAGCTCATTAAATTCCGAACTTAACAGCATAACTCACTGGGTCTAACCAATAGAGCGGAATTTAATGCTTCTAAAACGCAATGCTGTCATAAAAGCTATGAAACCGAAAGACTTTCCTTTCTCGGTATGTGTGTTAATGACAACCTTCGTTGGAATGACCACATATTTGATGTCGCCAAGAACGCTGCGAAATGTCTAGGCTTCCTTAAGCTATGTTAGAAATATTTCACCCCTTCTGATCTGACTACAATTTATAAGGCGTTTATTCGCCCGAAACTCGAGTACAACGCTCATATCTGGTCTGGAGCATCAATAACTTATTTAAAGCTACTTGACAGAATCCAAAAACGCGCGATAAAACTCATTGGCGACGGAGACATCGCGAGATCGATTGACTCTATTAGTCATCGTCGTAATGTCTCCTGTCTTTGGTTATTTTATCGATATTTCCACCATAAGTGCTTTAACGAAATAGCCAGTTGCATTCCACCCCTAAAACATTTCAACCGCAACAGCCACCATGCAATGAATACTCATCAGATCACCCTCAAGCCTGTATTCGGATGTACAGTGAAGTTCACAGCATCTTTCCTCAGCTGTACAACACGAATGTGGAATACTCTTCCACGCTCTATTTTTCCTTCACATTATAACTTACAAACCTTAAAAACCAACGTGCATCGGCAACTCTCCTTTGCTTCTAACCCTAATTTCCCTAATGCCCGCGCTGTGTAGCCAATCATGATAAGGGTACTAAAAAAATCCCTTTAGTGCGTGTACATTATAAAAAAAAAACATTTTTCCAAAAATTTTGTGAATTTACTGAGATCCATAGTTGTTTATTGGAGAGATTTGCTAACGAAATTAATATGAAATTATGAAGCTGATATCTTTTAAATGTTCCACTATGGTGGAGGCCTTATGGGAGACAGGAATATCATTCTTCTTAGTTTCAACGGCTAAAGTAATAAAAACATCGTAAATGGACTAATTTGATAAGTGATCGGTTAAAATTTTCAGGTTCTGAACAGAAGTTGAAGACAATATGACGGGTTTACGGACAACTTAGCGGCAACGCGTAGAACACGAGATAATGGATTATGCAAACATACAAGTCTAGAATTCGTTTTTGGACCCCAAAATGTGTTCCTCTTATATTCGCCTTGTTCTCATATGCCGGACACCTACAATTGTTCAAGTCAAGTCTGAGTTTATTTAAAACATTTAAAAGAACTTCAATCAGTCACTCACTGGTAGAATTTATTTCTATTGTCTAATTCTCATCTGATGGTTAGTCAGCAAATCGTATTGTGAGTAAAAGTTGTTATACGTGACTAATGGCAGTCAGCTATAAAAGCAAATATTTTGAATTTTTAGCGTGCGATATGAGTTCAGGCTTCACCTTTTCAGCCATCACCGTTTTTAATTCGTTTTGAATGTCTTTTTCTCAAAAGTTATCTGAAAGATATTTATACTTGCACAGCTTATCGCAAGTGATCATGCAAGGTTTTCGTTGCATAAACCACCGGAAGGAGAAGATCACCGACATTCGCAGATAGATCTAACAAGGAAAGTGCGATTATTGACCTCTGAATAGTTTTACCGCCGGATAACTTTTAAATGGATTCTTAAGGCTGAAAAATGGGTAATAAGGATAAAGAAAAAAATGACAAAAAGAGAATATAAAAAAAATTTTGACACCACCCTTATTTCGTTGGGAAAGCTATCCATACTGGAGTAGGAATTTCCATCAAAACCATCCGCAGCAGCCTGGTTTTTATATTTTATATTTGGTAGTTACCTACTCTTAAAACCATAACAGCTTGCAGCTGTCAGAATAATTTGCAGAAAAAAAATCAATAAATGGAACACATAGATCCGTGTCGAGCCAAAACTAGCACGAGTTTTTAATAATAAACAAAATCTAACATTTTCATTCAACTAGAATGTATTATTTTGGTAATTTTGCCGTTTTCCCAGTTTTGACGTATTTTTCTTGCGAAATGATATCAGCTGTTTTATATAAACAAGAACACCAAAGTGAGAGGAGTACGTTCGTAGAGTATGTTCAAAGGAGATACTCGTCGTATAGTCGACCATAGAGTTCTTGAAGTTGAGTCGAAATTGATTTTGTACGGTTGGATGGGACTGTGTCTGTATTTACGTGTGTATGTAAAAATATGCCATTCCTTTCTCTATCATTTCTACTTATTTTAAAATCAACTCCAAATCCATCTTAACTCATGAGTCAAAAATCTACATCGAGATTTCAACGCTACTCTACGAACGAAGCATACAAATATCAATCGTACAAAAATATAAGATTGAACCAAACAAAACTTTATTCAAGTTCATTCAATGTTCATTCAATCCATCCGCATTGGGATCTTGTATTTGTAAAACGCGTAAAATCCTACTTGACTACCTTTCCCAATAAAAGAGGGGTACTTACCCCCCCCCCCCCCACAACTGGTACCGCAATAGTGAACATAGCATTTACAAGATTTTACCGTTTTTATACCCTATTCTAAGGGTATATTAATTTTGACGCATAGTTTGTAACATACCTTAATATTGCCCGTAGACCCCTAAAAGTTACTATATTTATGATCAGCATCGATAGTAATGTCGATCTAGCCATGTCCGTCCGTCCGTCGGCAAAAATTAGGCCTTTAAACTGGACCTAGAGAGCTGAAATTTTAACCATATACTCTCTAGGGTCCCGAAATAATCAAGTTTACGAATTTTTGAAATCCGCCCACAGACACGCCCACAAACTCAAAAAAACAAAATTTTGGAAAAAATCGAATTTTGAGCTAGGAAGCTGAAATTTTTTATATATGATCTATGACTCCTAAAACTGCTCGGGATATAAAATTTTCAAAATCCGCCCACTGCCACGCCCACAAAAAAATAAAACAATTTTATTGAAAAACCAAAATTTGAGCTAGGGAGCTGAAATTTTTAATATATACTCTCTAGGGGCCCTTTAAGCTCATGTATAAATATTTTCAAAATCCGCCCACTGACACGCCCACAAATAAATAAAACAATTTTTTTGAAAATCCAAAGTTTGAGCTAGGGATCTGAAATTTATAATATATACTCTCTAGGGGCCCTTTAAGCTCATGTATAAATATTTTCAAAATCCGCCCACTGACACGCCCACAAATAAATAAAACTATTTTTTTGAAAATCCAAAGTTTGAGCTAGGGAGCTGAAATTTATAATATATACTCTCTAGGGGCCCTTTATGCTCATGTGTTAATTTTTTTTTAAATCCGCCTACTGACACGCCCACAATTAAATAAAACAATTTTATTGAAACACCCAAGTTTGAGCTAGGGAGCGTTTTTTTTTGATAAAATCCTTTAAATGTTATATAACAAAATATGTAGAGCGTTCTTAACAATTTAACCATACTTAGACTTTTGTCACGCCCACTTATGAGGGATAGGAATAAGAATAGCTTATCCAACAGTTCGCCCAAGCGGACTGTAGCCCGTCCCTATGTTTTTAGTTAATTTTTGTAAAGCCGTAAAGACGCATAAAGTGATGAGCAAATAACAACAATAAAAGCATCAACAAAATTGCCAATGGTTAAACGCATTTTGTTCCCGTTTCCGAAGTCATCATAAGTCCATAAACCCGTAAATGTTTAAAAAACAACGTCGCGGAGGCAAGTACTTGCTCACGCATCTACAGCTCTTTCATTTCTTGTCCAATATCCAGTATTGAGTCAAACTTTCCAATATTGGAAAAAGATGTACGGCTTCATTAAAATTCATTAATATTATCTAAAAATTCAACCGATGGGCTGTCCAGCTCCGTATTCCGCTACGAATAGCTAATCCGTTCACACCGCTGCATTATGTGTGAATATTCCAAATACTATCATTTTAATCCACAAATTCAAACTTCAATTTACATAATCCAACCACGGACGAACTTATACTTGCCCAATTGACCCCCATCTCTGGCTTTCGCTTTACAATGCTATTCCCATTCCAGATGTAGGATGAATTGAAAATGAAGGTGGGCATGGGGGTTTGAAAATTGAAAATGTTTCCAAATATGAATGGTAGATTAATAGACGGTGCACACTTTCCATTTTTTTTTTCATACCGACTGCTGAAGCGGTTGATCTATTTTGGATACGTTTACAGGTTCGAGATGCATGTCGATGAGCTATTCTCGTCCTGCTTTTCTAAAGGAGGGAGAAATATGTATTTTCGATGACACTTGACATTGCCTACAAGAATAAAGATAAATAGATACATTATTTTTAAATGTGATTCAAGAGGTTTCGTTTATTAGATACTTTTTGTTATATCTGATATTTTTGGAATTTTACTGTTTAGTAGCAAGAATTTCCTCGGAGTTATATGTGAAACAAAATTGTGGATTTATCACATGGGGCAAATAGATTAAACTTGAACATGGAACCATCAGACGCTGAATGGACACGTTCGGTTAATTTCAGAAATGAAGTATTGAGCTTTGGGCAAACATAAAAGTGATCGTTTTATTCCCTCCAAGATTTAATTTGAAATGAGTGGCATGACGATCACAATTGGTCATCTTTGTATCGGTATCCGTTGACGGGTTGAGGTTCTTGAGTTTAGGCGCCTACATTAGGCGCATACTCTGACTCAACAGCAACAATAGTTTCGTCTGAGCGCATTCGACGAAAAAGAGGATTACTTTTAATTATCATGCCTCAGGATTTTTGTTTCTTCACAAACTTGCTTGTGGCTGCCGCAGTTGGCGCGGTATTTTGACCAAATAAAAAGAAAAAAACCCTGTTTTTATTCAGCTCAAGAATTCTTAGTCTATTTATTATAAGGAGTGGGTAGTAGGGTGGAGCGAAAATTTTTTTGAAAATCTTTTAAGCCTAGGTATATGCGGAAAAGTTGAATTTGGGAACCCAAAAGATGTATGAAAAATTTGAATAATTTATGATGTCATCTTAAGGTTCCTGTATGACGTCAAAGTTTTCATTTTTCGTCTAATTTAACTAGCTGAACCGTGCTTCCCGCGCTTCGTGCCATTATGGATATAATTTTAAAAAATAGCTTTCTTAGCGGACATCTACGTTTATAATGACGTAAAGCAATGTCAAAATTTGAGTTCTTTGGGTCCAGCGGTTTGGTCTGTGCGTCATCTGTCAGTCAGTCATAGAACTTTTTGTATGCAAATTTGAGAAAAATATATAAAAAAAAAGTTTGGTTATCTTTGTATTATAGGTACTTAACTTTTGTAACAAAAATATTGAAAGTACACTAAAATAACATTAAACTTAATATAATGGATGAAATAATTATCATTATATTTTGAGTCTAACGCATGGGCTGAATTTAAAAAAAAACTGCTACTGTATTTACAAATGTATACTATTTACAGACAAGGGCCTTAATTGTTTTCTACTCGTATTTCCATTCTTTTTTTGTGAGTGCCTGTTACTTTGTCATTTGATTGTGAAAATGCCAAAAACGCGTAGTGAAACCGAGTGTGAAGTTTTTGGAACACCTTCCGAGCTTCAGAGCAATGTTCTTCCAAATTATCGTGATATAGGTTAGGTTAGGTTAGGTTTATGTGGCTGTCGGCAGAAGCCGACACACTTAGAACAATTTAGGTCCATTGTGATACCACGTATATTATCTACCTCAACTATGTAGATGGGACTGGCCAACGACACGCGGTTGTTCTCAAACGGTCCCCCATCTACGTACTATATCGTGATGTCGGGAATATACGGACCAAACAAACGCTTTACGATACCCATGGGAAAAGTCCCAGCGTATTTCAAGCAGAGCTCCACGCCATTCAAGAATGCGCTAGCCACATAAATTTATCTGGTATAAAAGGTGCAACCATCCATATATTCACGGATAGTCAAGCAGCTATAAACGCCCTTAGCTCGCATACGATTGACTCCAAATCAGTCATGTACTGCTTCAACACTCTACAGGTACTCGGAACAAGTAACAAGACCAAGCTATGGTGGGTTCCGGGTCATGTCGGGGTGGAAGGTAACGAAAAGGCCGACGAACTGGCCAGAAAATGTTCGGAAACACCCTTCATAGGTCCCGAACCCTTCTGCTGCACTCCTAGATCAGCAGCAACGGCAGCAATAAAAAGCTGGGAATACAGAAAATGTATCCATCTTTGGGAAAGCATCCCAGGTTTAAGACAGGCCAAACAAGCCATTCGGCCTTTCAATAAAAATGCCAGCAAATGCCTAAACCTAAGCAGGCATGATATCAAAAACTTAGTAGGTTACCTTACTGGTCACCATGGTTTAAGATATCATCTACACAAAATGAAAATAGTAGACTCTCCTGAGTGCCGACTCTGTCTTGAAGAGGACGAGTCAGCTGAACACATTTTATGTGAATGGCCGGCCCTAAACCTAATTAGAAAGAAGATCTTTTTCAGGGAACAAATGTGCCCCGAGGAATTGTCCGCTTTACACGGAAAGTGGAAACTCTACTAGTCTAAACTTTTCTGGCCCACACGGCACAAAAGATCTTTTTTAGGTCGAAGTGCCCCATATTTATTCGCCTTGGCGAGCCAGAATGTAAAAAAAAAAAAAAAAAAAAAATATCGTGATGTAATGAAAGCGTTTATGTTTATTAGAATTTCATTGAAAGACACAAGAAAAGGATATGATCCAAGTGTTTCCGAAGTTTGCTCAAAATTATTAGTGGATTTAAAAAGTGTGTGGCTAAAATCATCACTCCCTGTTGTGTCAGATCAGCAGATATTGCATAAAATTAAATTGAATAACGAAAAATACAAAGGTATAAAAAAAAAACATTAAATCAAAGCGAAGCTCATATATTATAAAACTAAATTTATTTAAATCGAAAGCAATCAACTTTCTGACATATCAATTTGCAAAAAAATTGGTAACGTTGACTCTGATTCAACGAAAAAGATTAAAAAAAGAAACGATCGCAAGATTCAGGAGGATCTAAAACGAAAAAAGCACGAAGATGCGAAACAATCAGAAAGACACAAAAATACGTAATAAGTTTCTGAAGAAAGTGAGGATGGCAGTGCTATTTCGAGTGATGACGAGGACGACATCCAAATTTTGCCCAGTATAAGTCCGTTGACTCAAAAATCACAAGCTAGAATAAAGTTGACAAATCTAGCTTCAGCTTGTGAGAGAACAGGAGTGTCCGATAGGTCAGCATCAATTCTGGTAAGTTCTGTTCTACAAGACATTGGCATCGTTTCCAAGCTAGATTCGTCAAAAATAATTGACAGGAGCAAAATAAGATGAGAAAGAAAAAAATTACGTCAAAATCTTCAATGTCAAAGTGATAACGTAACCGGGCTATACTTTGATGGAAGAAAAGACAAAACTATGGTTCTGGAAACAAGTGGCTTAAAATCATATCGAAAGATTTTAATCGAAGAACATATTGAACTTGTTTCTGAGCCAGGAGGACAATATCTTGGACATGTCGCTCCAACTTGTGGAAATGCCAAAACAATATCATCCAGCATAGTTGACTTCATAAAAAACATCCTTTGTATTGACATGCAAAAAATTAAAACAGTTGGATGCGATGGAACTGTTGTGAACACTGGTTCTAAAAATGGTATCGTTTGTCAGCTTGAAGCGGCCATAGGTGGGCCAGTCCATTGGTTTGTTTGTTTGCTTCATTTCAATGAACTTCCCCTTCGGCAATTAATGGCACATATTGATGGCAAGGCCAATGATCCCAAAGGCTTTGCTGGAGTCCTGGGAAAAGCTCTTGAAAGTTGTGATAATTTTCCAATACAGTCATTTGAAAAGATACCAGTGAAGCTGCCTGAAATAAGTATCAAAAATCTAAGCACGGATCAGAAATACCTGTATGAAATGTGTAAGGCAGTTTCTCATGGCAAAGTATCTTTCGATTTAGCACAACGACAACCAGGTAAAATGTCCCATTCAAGATGGCTTACAGCTAACAGGATTCTACGCCATTATGTAGCAACTGAGAAACCTTCAACGGAATTAGTGATTCTGTCCACGTACACAATGAAAGTATATGCGTTTGCTTGGTTTCAAATAAAAACTAAATCTTCTTGTTTGGATGGACCAAAGCATATTTTAAAAATTGTAAAAGCTTGCAAATACCTGCCAAAAAAACTTAAGGCAGTAGTTCATCCGGTTATAGAGCACAACTCGTTTTTTGCCATCCAGAAAACATTTTATGTTAGCTAATAGCCGAAGCCATGTTCGGGAATTAGGTTTGAGAAGGATTTTAAAATGCAGAGCGGAGATACAAAAAAAACTTATAATCCCAAAAATTAATTTTGAAGCCAACGATTATATTGATCTGATAAAATGGGCTACGGCGTACGTCACCGAACCTCCTTTAATGAAAAATATATCAGATGAGGACTTACGAGCAATGGTTGAAAATGTTCCTGATAATTTGGATTCAGCTATAGACAAAAAGGTAAATTAAAATTTGTAGTTCAAATAGTTAGTTACTTGGTAAATTGTTAATTCTAGAGTGAGAATGTAGTCCTTAAACCAATTCCCACAGAAGGAGCTTGCTTGAATATAATGCAATAAACCAATGTGTAAGATAAATTCAGCCTTCCCACCAATGATTAGATTTTAATAAATTCTCATTTTCAGGGAATCGATTTTGATGGCGAACACAGAACTAATTTTTTCACAACATAAATAAAATTTTTAAATAATTTACTTTATCAAATAAATTTAATCTTATTATTAGATCTTTTGTATTATAAATGTAGTTTCGTTATGTAAATGATAATTTATTTCCAGTCCCAGTACCTAATAAAAATTGTCAAGGATATTTTGTTTTTGAATATAGGAACCACAGGACCTTTTTTGTTTTTGCTAAAAACCGGTTGTAGCTTTAAGGAATAATCAAATTCAACTCTAACAATTATAGGCATTTAAAGAAAAAAAAAAGAAAAAAAAGATTTAAGGACATTTTGTTTTTGAATATAGGAACCTCAGGACCTTTTTTGTTTTTGCTAAAAACCGGTTGTAGCTTTAAGGAATAATCAAATTCAACTTTTAGAACTATAGGCATTAAGAGAAAAAAAATAATAAAAAAATGTTTAAATTCACTCCGGCCTAGTGGGTAGCATAGACGTCAGTACCCGAATATCTTTGCGGTTTAGTTATGAAATGATCAGCCTAAACTTAATTTAGTAATTTTGCAAAAACTAATTGAGGGACTTTAATGAAGATATTACTGATCGATCTCAAATTGACGATGCTGTATATTTCTGGAAATCATTGACCAATCAGTGCCCAAACAAGTCAAATTGAGAGAGAACGCAAGTTTACTACCATCATGTGTACTACTGACCAAATATTCACACTGCGGCAGATCTTGGAGAAAACCCAGGAAGTCAAAATCCATACCCACCACCTTTTCATCGATTTTAAGGCCGCCTATGACAGCATTTATAGAGACGAGCTATACAGAGCATGTCTAGTTTTGGCATCCCTGCGAAACTCGTCCGTTTGTGCAGAATGACGATGGAGAATGCACGCTGCTCCATCAAGGTCGGTATAGAACTCACCGAGACCTTCGATGTCAAAAAAGGATTTAGACAAGGCGATGCGCTGTCATGTGACTTCTTCAACATCGTTCTTGAAAGAATAGTGCAAAACTCAAATGCTAACACCAGAGGCACAATCTTTCAAAAGTGCGTCCATCTACTCGCCTACGCCGGCGACATCGACATAATCGGCAGAACACAGCGGGATGTCACTGGCGCGTTCGTGAGTATTGAGACGGAGGCGGCGAAGATGGGTTTGGCGATCAATGAGGGCAAGACAAAGTATATGCTGTCATCAAGAAAGGACACCCAACACCGACGTCTCGGACAGAATGTCACTATAGACGGATATAACTTTGAGATGGTTCAGGACTTTGTCTACCTAGGCTCCGCAATGAACTCAGGCAATGACACCAGCGCTGAGATTAAACGAAGAATTACTATTGCCAATCGCTGTTTCTTTGGGCTAAGAAAGCAATTGAGTAGCAAAGCCCTCTCTCGAACAACTAAAGTGAAACTTTATAAGACCTTAATAATCCCAGTCCTTCTCTATGGTGCAGAGGCATGGACTCTAGCAAAAGCGGATGAGGTCACTCTTGGTCGTTTTGAAAGGAAAATTCTTCGGGTAATTTTTGGTCCCGTCTGCATAGACGGTGAATGGAGGAGGAGATTCAACGACGAACTGTACAGCGACATCGACTTAGCCAGAAGAGTGAAGGTCCAAAGACTGAGGTGGCTGGGTCATGTAGAGCGAATGGACGTGAATGCTCCGGCCCGGAAGATCTTCGAATCCACACCCGTGGGACGGCGCAGTAGAGGAAAACCGCGACTCAGGTGGCGCACGCAAGTGGAAGGGGACCTTAACCAACTTAGCGTGCGAAACTGGAGACAAAGCCAAAGATCGTGCTGGGTGGAGATGCTTGTTGGTTGAGGCCCAGGTCCACCCCGGACTGTAGCGCGATCCTAAGTAAGTAATTATGTATACTACAACTGATTAAGATTAGAAACATTTTTAGTTCGAATTGGATTAAAACTTGAAACTATATGTACTTCTACAAAAAGAAAAGCTTCAATGGTCGGATCAAAATTTTAATATTAAATTTCAGAAACGAGGCCTGGAACTATGTGCTTCAAGGTTTAGAGAGAGGTAGTACACATTTGCGGAACATCGTTAAGGTAATCAAAAAGGAAAAACGGTCACATTCCTGTATTCAGGGGGGGGGGGGGGCTCTATTATGCTCACAAACACAGAAAAAGCAAATGCATTAGCCCGCGAGTTTCTTGTAAATCATCATACAACAAACAACATTTCTAGCAGCAATAACACAAATTTTACAGTTGAGCGTTCTATGGAAATCTTGTATTCAAGTTTATCGCCCCTTTATTGTCCATATTGAAGGAAACTGCAGAGACAGCGGGCGAGCCAATTATGCTCGCTTTTCCTCCAATGTCAAGTTGCCTGTGTAACTGTGGCTTCAGTGATGGCCATAGGAAGAGCTCATGTTCCAGCTGTCCTGGGTATCTCATCAAATGGAACAAGGCCTTACCCTGTGCGTGAATGGTGATAGTTGCTTAGCTTTCGTTGGGTTTTATCAAACTCTTAACTATCGCTAGCCAGAAGCTCCTTCCTTCACGATTCTTTCACTGGAAAGGGGATGGATGGAGACGTTAGCTCGCTCATACTAAATGCATTTCCTTGAAGACGATTTATCTTTTTTCATCGTTGTTTTTAAATGTTTTGTTTCAGGTAGTGAGGCCGGAAAAATGCCTGTGCTCGAGCAGGGGCGCCATAATTGAATAAGGCTATATACAACAGGCCTTCTCCAAGGAGCCTGAGGGAGCTCCTACTTGGTTGGCTTAACCCCAAACCTTGCATTTTTAGCACGGCGTAATATCTGCTCACACCACAATTGAAACTGAATTTGGCTGTCCTTACTTCATTGCTCATCTACGGCCTGGCTGCCATGGGTGACCCTACAGCACATTACATATATTAGGCTAACGTTTCATGACGAATTTCGACTGCGTAGGAAATTGGTCTGTTTTATATAATTTCACCAACTTTAGTTATAAAATCGACCCAATTTTTTTTTATATAACTGGGTTAATTTTACAAAACGATGAAGAAAAGAACAGTATCTAATTAGTTGGAGGCATTTATGCATATTTGCCAAACAATGAAGAGAATGGATCCAAAAATAAAATAAAACTCAGAATAAAACTCAGAATAAAACTCATAGCCGTAGGGGCTATTTAAATTAGATTTCGTTTCATCAGAAAAAACGACCATACGCCACCAATTTTGTAACTTGTAAAAGTAAGTCATTGCTTTCGGCGTGCTCCATTTAATGCTGGCTTCTTCCCATATTGTTTGTATTTCTCTGATAATTGACTTGGGATGAATTATTATTCTGCTGATTTTTGCCTCAATCTCAGATTCGATTTAATCTGACCTTAAATTCAATAAGTTGGTTGGGACATTTTGCAAGACAATTGCATACTTCCAGTTGATGCATTGAGTGCTTACAACCGACTATCGACTATCTAATGGCACCAATCATTTTAAATGACCAATCGTCTACTGATCCGTCCATCTAAGTCATGTGAACATAATGACACTACCATTGGACTTAATTTGCATGTCCTGCCCGCGTGAATTTACCGTGTTTTTTTCTAATTCCAATCTGACTATTAACGAGTATGTTCGCTGAAAAGTATGTACGAAACTCTCTACAAACTTATAATGCCCACACAGACCTCATTTTCACCAATTAGATCCGCAGTTGGATAAGCAAAAAAAATGGTTTGGACATGCCAATGCCAATAACCGCAAAATGTAATGATGTGTCGTTGTTTGATGATTTGAGGTCACCTGGTTGTAAATGAGCAATAACGAGTAGTTAAGGTCATGACGCAGACGATGCTACTTGCAACGAATTGACTTTATGGACTTCTCACTGATTTTCAATTGAAATTGCTTTTAGCGCTGATTGTAATATTGTTTCGCGGAAACATGTGAGGACAGAATTTCAGTTTAATAGTTCTTTATTAGTTGAACGACTCGGAAAGATGAGTGTCAAGTATCAACTTGAGGTGATTGCATTGCTGACAAGTTGTCGTAATCGATAGCGAGGTAGACACGTTCATATTATATTTATAAAGGTATTAAAAACGTATCTGCATAAAGATAGACAGGCAAGGTGACGTAGAACTCTTTGTTGGGTGCATTTTTTCGCAAGCGCTTATTTTGAAAGCTCTCACCTCTACGTAGACTATCATCTATAAGACTACACTAATGCTACGTTTTCACAAATTCAAGATTTCAAAATTAAACCAAATCCTAGACCAAATCGTCGAAGAAACTAAAGATTAAACATAAATCTGAAACTAATTCAACTTTTTTTACAAACTCTTAGCAAATGGATAATTTTCATGTATAATTTTCTACAACGACCTTGGTTGGATAAAGACAAATCACTATAAGAAGGCACTATCAATACGGCAAAGAAATATGGTAGTGGATTGGTGAGGCTAAAGTAGTGATAACTGAAAAGAGAGCGGCGTTCAAAGATTGGTAAAAGGGCCCATGTAACAATAACAAATAAATAAATATTAGACATTAACGATCCATACAGGGCCTAAAATCTCGCTTCTCCAACTATGTGCTTGTGTAAAATGGAAGGGACCTACAATTTAAATCCGAATCCAAACGGCAAATTTAAGAAGCTTCTGATGACAATAATACTCTCGGACATTCGCAAGAGGTGGGGCAGTGTAAAAATGTTTAAATATTACTTGGCCCCGGTGGAATTCGAACCTGAGATCTTTAGATTAGTAGTCCAACAGATTTATTACTGCGCCCCTGCAATAATGGTAAGGAATAATCTAGCCTCGAGTTGGAATACAAACTTTGCAGAGGTCTCGCTAAGTATCCTGTATCGGGAGTTTGAAGAAATCTCCTCTTCCGTTGCTGATACGAACCAGGCGAACTGCGACAGACGCGACAGACCAGCTTTAACAGAGGCACATTTATCTTTGAAACAGGAAATCCATTCATCAAAGTTAATTTACAATGCTATGGGACAGCTTCCTGTGGATACAGAAAAAATACTTCACAAATGGCAACAGTATTGTATTGTATTTCCAAGAACCGTTTATAACAAGGAAGAAGTACCCGGCCGTACTGTCAAAAAAGTTGGGAAGGTGATACTGTCTGAGTTCTAGAAAAAAATGGAAGAAATTGAGTCCAGATGGGTCATGATTCATATCTCCCAACTTTCTTTGTCGTGGATTTAAAAATGCAAAAAGTGTTCTTGAAAAAGGCGGAGCACGGCATTTTTTGAAATTATAGAGAATCATTAAAGCAATTTATTTGTATTTATAGAAGCCGTGTTTTTTTGCACGCGGATATAGGGACAATTTGAAATTTGCATGTAAAATACAACAACAACTTATCATATATACGATAACTTTAGCGGGGATAGCTATCGCCGCTAAGTCCTTTAGCGGGAATAAACAGTGCTTCCAAAATCCATTTTCTTCGTTTCTGATAAATTGCTGCGATGAATTTTTTAGGAAATGTCAAAGTTTGACATCCCACCGACCACTGACCTATTCCGACGAATATTTTATTCGTGATTTTATTATTATTATTTTTCTAACTTTATTAAAAGGGTAATTGAATTTAGCAAATCTGTTAATGTGAAATGTTTTTTTTTATCTCCATATATATAAAAATCCAGTGTCACAGTTTTAGTGTTTATACTCCTCCGAAACGGCTTGACCGATTTTGATGACATTTTATATGTATATTCCGTAGGTATGAGAATATGTTCATAACTAATTTTTATACCAGTAATAATGGTGGTCTACCAAAAAGTTTGTATGGGGAAATGCACTTTGGGGGAAAAAAAAACTGGGTAGAAATCGAGTAGTGACACTTCAAATACAAAAAAATATTTAAAATTTTAAAAGCAATTGTTGTTGTCAATTATTTTAATTATTTGCCAAGCAAATTGTTGCTGTCAACAATTTTGAATTTTTTTTTTAAATATACCTAATAAGTTTGTTTGTGTTTATTATGTTACACAAAGTAACTTTTTGAAACGGAGTCGATACTTTGATTTGTTGGATGGTGTTTGAATCCTTCATTTTTGTTTGTCAAGTACGTTGTTGACATTAAATTAGAATTGCTGCATGTTGTTAAACCGTGCGCATAACAAATTGATTGAAAGAAAATAAAAATCGAAGTTTCTTTCTTTTGTGTTGTTGTTCGATTCAAAAAAGTCAGGTGACATAGGCGCCTGCCAGGCAACTAGCACCTACCCCTAGCGGAGCAACGAAGTAGCATAATCGGACTAAGCAAAGCGCAGAAAAATGTGCAGTCCCTTTAACCACGGGACCGATTGAGCTCAAATCAGGCAAGCTTTGGTATTGACTTGAATATGTTTCTGGGAAGTTTGTTAAAAATCGGTCCACCAAGTTTGACTTGCAATTTTGTTTCTCATCAAAAAAAGACAAGTATTTCTTTTTGTTAGGCGCAGAGAACACCGAGTATTTAGACTCTTGAGCACGGGCAACGCTGGGCGGGTACAGCTAGTATTTTTATAATATGTTAACATCAATTTCAATTGGCAAGTAAATGTTTTTCAATTTCAGGATTTTCAGTACAAATTTCTTAACTACAACTTACAGCTGTGTCACGGTGCATGCCATAGGTGCATGTGTGCTGCCAAGTTTTTTTTTGATGAATTCTTAAGCGGCGATGGTCGTTTTTTTTGTACTAATCCTATATCCGCGTGCGAAAAAACACGGCTAATGTACCACTATATACATTCTTAAATGTTCGGGCAGCAAACGCCTGCGGTTTACTTAAATTTAAAAGAGCTAAAGGCATGAACACATTAATTTTGTTAGGCTTCAAATAAATCAAATGATTTAATTTCAATCAGGGTATTTATGCAACGTCGTAAGTTTACCATGGGCTCACTAAGACCGCAATATCGGTCTATTGTAGTACCAAAAGGGCCAGAGGGGAGATCACTGCCATTCACATCAAGTCTAACTTTCTCTTTCCTGTACGAAATTGTAGAACATCATCGTCATCAGGTACGAATCCCCCCCCCCCCCCCCCCCCCTTAATCAAAGAATTCGAGGTATTCGGAATTTTGTTACCGAGAATCAAAAAAGCTCAGAGAGCAAGCATAGGGGGTAATATGACATCGATCAACTTATGATTTGTATTAGTTTAGATAAAATTCATAATGTTGTATATAGCTTTACGTTAAATACCACCACAGTTCATTAGAATAATATGAAATTCATATATATAATTGTTGCGTTAGAAATTCTAAGAGACAATTAATATTTTATTAAAGCTGGTGATTTCAATTTGCAATCCATTAAGTGGATATTTTTGAAAATGATGGCTTGTGTTTATTACCATTCCCTGTTAGAAGTGATTGCGAAAGTGAGGTTGTTGACAGATTACCAGAGTACAATCTTCGGCGGATTAAGCTTCTCTGCTAATCTTGACCGCATTCGAGATTTATTTCTTCTCTGTTACTTTCTTTTCTTTCAATCCCACTATCAAAATAAGCTCATCACGTTGCATTAAAAAATATAAACCTGAAATTCTACAATTCTTTTAAACCTTGTTTTTCAATTTATAGATACATACATATATGATTTGATTATGCTAATACTGATTTCGTTTTTTATTCTATTTGCTTTGTTCTTTTGATTTAATGTCAGTTTTAATCAATCCTGAGTCAAATAATATGTTTATACTATTTTTACTGATAAGTTTAATGAGGCAATTAACGCATTCATTCCTAAAATAATCAGTTAAAATCTAAACAAACCGCCGTAGATTAGAAAAGAACTGATTCATTTACATAATCATAAGAACAAGGCATTATAACAATAATTCGACACTTTATGAAAGATTTTGCTGTTTGCATTCGATCTTTGTATATAGACTTTATAGTATTATCATAACAGCGAGTTTTTTATTTTGGCCTCAAGTTCGTAGATGGCGTTTTGAAGGTTTGTGTCTTAAATTTTGCTGTTACCATTTTTTTTACACACTTTGCAAACGAAGAAAGAAAACCAAATAAACTGCTTTATCTCTCTTTATGGAATAAATATTATATATAATTGCATTCCCATGTATGTTGTATTTTTTTTCTTTGTAAGAAGGAGCATATGCATTTTTGTTGTTTAGCAGCACAGGTAGCATGTAGGATTTGCAAGTAAGTTAATTTGTATGGATAATGGATCTCGCATTATCGATTCTCTGGTCATCCCATATGATTTTCATTTGTATGGAAGTGTAAGTATGTATATATTTTTCTGTGTAATTGATGATTTGCAATGTTGCCTTCGCTTCGGCAAGTAGTATGTTTGATGAGAGGGAGATGATGGAAAAATAAGAAATCTGACTTCTTCGTCTGCGAGTAGAATGTCTGATGGAAGAGGCGATTCGATTGAAAGGAAAAATTGAATAGAATTTGATTTCGGTATTTTTCATCAAATGAGATATTATGAGTTTGTCGCATTTTAGACTCTCACTTATTCAGCTATATCTTGTCGCAAAAGGTACCGATTTCTATAATTTTTTTGTAATTGATTTAGAAATATTGGATCTAATTTATGGTGCAGGGAAATAAGTCCACGGGAACTAAGTCCACTGAGGGACTTAGTTCCCACTTAGTGGGAAATAAAACCACTTTCGCGAAGTGGACTTAGTTCCCATGTTAAGTGGGAACTAAGTCCATTTTTTTTATGGGAACTTAGTCCACATTCAAATATAAGAAGAGGGAACTAACATCCAACATTTAGAATTAAACAAAAAACTGTAAAGTGCAGTTAGTTATCACACTCTTTAAGCAAAGTCTTAAGCTTATCATGGTGACATAAAGCCAAAGTTTCAAAACCGTACCTCGCACCTACTCCAAATCTAACAGTGACCCCTAGCAGGGGGGTTGCGGGGGGGCAGCATGCCCCCCCCATATGCATTACACTATTTATGGAATCTACTTGCGATTTCGTAACTAATCTCATAAACAGTGCAATGCATATGGGAGGGCATGCTGCCCCCCTGCAACCTCCCTGCTTGGGGTCACTGTTTGATTTGGGGTAGGTGCGAGGTCACGGTACCTATATTACTCTGTCTCAGTTAGAAGTTAATTTCTATTTTGTTAATAAAAATTGCAAAGTACCTACTTGACTCTTTAATTTTATTTTGTTCTTAGTCGACAGTGAGAATTTACTTCACATTAAAAGGGAACTAAAACCACTCAGAGTTTTGGGAATTTATTTCCCACCTTACATGGGAACTAAGTCCACTTCGCGAAAGTGGTTTTATTTCCCACTTAATGGGAACTAAGTCCCTCAGTGGACTTAGTTCCCGTGGACTTATTTCCCTGCACCCTAATTTATAAAGCAATGACATAATTTATTTTTTGTCAGTATTGTGCCATGCCGCACCACCGCGGCGCAGTGACATAAGTCCCGAAGACATAAGTCCCGAAGACATAAGTCCCGAATTCATTTTTCGGGACTTAATTTTTCGGCGTAAGATTTAAATCCTGTTAAGATTAAATACACTAAACTATACCAATGTCAAATCATATGTCAACAAAATGTTTTATTCAGTTCAGCTGCCATTTACTTACAGTCACCGCGCGTTTCTTTAGCAAATAAAAAAAATGGGTAACTCGAAGTTTAACAATTATTTGAAGTGGTATCGTAGGAAAAAAAACTTTTTAAAAAAATTAAAAAACAGTGTGAAACCTAGCATTCAGCAAAATCGTCAAAATTTGTTTGAAACGACGAACATCAACTTTTATTTTCGGGACAAAAACTCTACAAATTGTTCAATATCGCGAGAAAATATTATTTTAAATGAACCTAATATTAAAGTAGAGCCAAATGAAATAATATTAGACTCAATTTCGAACAACGATTTAGATAATAATGATGACGTTGTGGAGAATATAAATCGGGAAGTGGAACCGTCTTCGGAAGATTGCGTCATTGATGATTTGGACGAACACATCCAGTCGTTCCGATTCTCCCGCAGAGACAGGACGGCTAGTTAGTTACGGAAGATTTAAGGCGAAAAAGTGCGATATAGTGGTGATTAACCAACTAAAAACCTATTAGTCGATTAGCTCAGTAGACCGAGTGTCTGACTCAAGCGCCGGAGGCGCAGGTTCGATTCCCGGCAAAGTGTTAACTTTTTTTTTTTTTTTTATTTAAAAGCTATTAAAAGAGACAAACTCAAGTGTAAAGGAAAACAAAAACAAAAGGTGCGTACGGTGTATGGCGATGGACCCCGGAAAGTCGGAGGTCCCGCGTACGGGTGTGGGTGTGCCGTTGCGACACGTGGTGCAAACACGTGAGCCGGCAAAAAAATCGTTATCAGTAACAACTGCAACAACAACCAGAGCAACAACAACAACAAAAACAGCAGCAACATTAGCAGCAGCAGGAACAACAGCTGCAGCAGCAACAATAACAGCAGCAGGGTGTATGCCAAGGGCAAGCAACCCAAAAATGGCAACAACAACAATGGGCCGGTCGTTGCCCAGGCGAGTTTTCGCGCAGGCAATACCAACAACGACATCAAAAACAACAACATCATTAGCAACAGCTAAAATAGCAGCTGAAAAAGCTGCTACGATACCGCAACTGAAAGTTGCTACTGAAGCTGTGTCAGCAGTAGCTGTAGTCAGTGAGGAGTTCAGGAGGGTGGAGAAGAGGCGACGGAAATTAAAACCGAAGCCGAATCTTTCTGCCAAGAGAAGGGCGAACTTGGCAGGCACTAGCGTGGCTTCATCGGCCGCTGGAAGCGATGAAGACGCTGAGAACTCGAGCTCTTACGAGGCTGAAGGAGGAGGGGGCCGGTATGTCGGAGAGGGAAACTCCTTTAAGGACCTACCGGTCGATGATGAGGTCACCGTCCAAATGGACGAAGAAGAAGATGAGGAGGCGCAGCTGGACAAGCTTATAAAAGAGTTGCTGGAGAAGCGCAACCAGTTGCGCCTAAAGAAAACGCAGCAGCAGCAACAACAAGCTATGTTAAAGCAGCAGGTGCAGCAACAGCTGCATTTAAAGCAGCAACAAAGACAACAACAGCAACAACAACAGCCACAACAACAACACCAACAGCAACAACATCAGCAGCAACAACAAAGACAACATCAGCAACAAAACCTGCAATCAGAGCAGCAACCGCAGATACAGGTGCAGCAACAACAGCAGCAGCAACAAAAAAAACAGCGGAAGTCAAGGATTCCACCCATAAATGTGAGTAACTTTGATATTATAGATAGTATTAGGCTATGTAAGTTAATTACAAAAGACTTTCATGTCAAAAGGCTATCTGCCAACAACCACATAATTATATGTGATAAAATAGAGGAGTACCATAGGGTGCGCACCGCCCTGGGAGAGGTTAAGACCGAGTACTTCACGTACACCCCAAGGGAGCAAAAGCTAAAAACCGTGGTATTAAAGGGAATTGATCCCTCAATTAAAACGGAGGAACTTGAAAGAGAGCTTAAGAATTTTGAAAGCGATGACCTCAAGTTCGTGGGGGTCAAGCCGTTTTCTTCAGCTGTGGGAAGGGGTGGTAACCGTTACTTACCATTCTTTTTAGTGCAGCTCACTCCCGACAGCAAAATTGACAGGCTGCGAAATATCCGCTACCTGTACTATCATGCTGTAAGATGGGAGAAAATAAAAAGGTCGGATCGCATACTTCAATGTATGCGCTGCCAAAGGTTCGGGCACGCCGCAGCTAACTGCAACATGCAGTTCAGATGCGTAAAGTGCGACAAGGACCACAAACATGGTGAATGTTCTCTTGGCAAGGAGAGAGTTGAAGACCGGAGTGTCCTCTCTTGTGTGCTCTGCAGGGACTCTGGGCATCCCGCCAACTTCAGGGGTTGCCCAAAGTACCAGGAGCTGAAAAAGCGAGTCCAGGCCCGCAGACAGCAGTCGGAAGACGATAGGCGTCAAAAGAGTCGCTCGTTCTCGAATTTTGTGGCACCCAACGTGTCCTTTGCCCAAATGGCAGCTGGACCGGGTCAAACCCACATGACATCAAACCAACCAAAGGTAGCCCAAAAGGCACCAGAGGTGGATCTGGACTTAAAATCGATCCTTCTGTCTCTGCACGGAAAGATCGATAAGTTCCAGAAACAATTAAACGAACAAGCGGCCCGAATTGACTTTATCTATTCGGAGCTGTTTGTGGGGTCTGGTGTGCCATAAATCTAATGGCTGCGCTGGATGAGGGAAACTTAAAGATCCTTGCTGTGAATGTTAATTCACTAGTCAGGATCGAGAAAAGAACGTCACTTGCCAATTTGTTGAAAACCGAAAACCCGGATGTGCTTTTGGTTAGCGAAACTAAGCTAAATCAGAAGCACAAATTGGGATACAAAAATTATCATGTAGTAAGAAGAGACCGGCCTCTCTCCACTCAAGGAGGTGGGGTTGGAATCTTAATTCGAAAAGGCCTGCGCCATAGGGTTATATATAGCGAGGACGTGCGTAGGTTCCAGTTGTTGGAAGCATGCATCATATGCATTCCTCTCCATAGCCGGAGGAGACTGTATGTGGTGTCGCTTTACGCACCTGCAGCACCTCCACCCAACCAATTTATGACAGAGGTCGAGACACTTTTTCGTAGTCTGCAGCTGAACTCGGAGGAGAATTATTACTTCTTGGCCGGAGATATTAATGCCAAACATGCGGCATGGGGAAATGTTACTACAAATCCCAGGGGCAATCAGTTTCACGACTGGTGGCGCCTCAATATGATTGAGTACAAACTCGAGTTGTACGCGACGGATATCCCTTCCTTCCCAAGAAGCGGTGCTTTCCTGGACTTGGCCTTAACGGACGCAAGACTTCAACTGACCAATATAGACCAATACACGCGGAACTGTTTGCGTGCGTTTGAGTACGATAGTGACCACTACGGACTCGCCGCCGCAATACGGATCCCGAACGAGCAAACGCTGCTGGAGGAGTACGAAGCAGTGTGTTCATTCGATTATCGGAGGGCACAATGGTCGCGCTTCTCCAGATTTTTAAAGCGAGATATACGTTCGAGTGGGATCGACCCACCGACAAACAGTAACATGACAAATGATGACATTGATCGGCATTTATTGCAAATGATCGACGCCATCAAACGAACTATGGAACGAACTATTCCTCGGGTAGGACGTTCCGACGACGACCAGACAGAAAAGTACAGAAACCCTACAATCGACGCACTATACCGACAGAAAAGTAGACTGCTCTCGAGGCTTAAACGGCTGTACAGGCAATTTACTGATCGCGACGACCCGGAGGTAAGGATGCTGAAGTCAGAGATCCGAATCCTGAAACAGCTGATAAAAGAAAATTACAGAAAATCTGTAAGTCTGTATTGGGGCAATAAAATTCGGGCTATTAAAACCTGTAGTCCGAATATGTTGCCACAGATAAATAAGTTGTTCAGGAGGAAAGATCACAATGATATTCCTTGTGTTCGAATCTCCCAGACAGCAGAGAACAGACAGACAATACTGACTGCTGGAATAAGTCCAGAAAGTGTCGCTTCAAACGACGATTTTTTCGTGGTCGAGGACCCACAGGAGAAAGTGGATTTGCTGGGCGCTTGTTTCGAGGCCGTGTATACGGTGAACAATCCTGTTCGCCGTAACCACGACATTGAGAATAGGGCTCTATTGAGCCACTTCTATCTGCGCACCGAACTTGAGAATTGGCGATCTGAGAATAACGGATTCACCGTATTCACTGATGAAAACCATGCTAATGCAGTTGTCGCCAATGGCCGAGATGCATCGCACTTGTTCGTGTCGAAGGATGATCTTCTGTGCATCTTCGAGTCGCTAAAGAATAAAAAGTCGGCGGGGATGGATGGTGTCCCAAACGTCGTATTGAGACACCTGCCTTTGGAGGCTGTAGATATTTTCACCACGCTGTTTAACAATGCGCTGAATAATGCACATTATCCGGCGCATTGGAAGGTAGCAGTGGTACACCCTATCCCGAAAAAATGTAAAGATAGGACGAACCCTGCCAATCTCCGGTCAATTAGCTTACTTCCGAATATCAGCAAGGTCTTTGAAAAGGTTGTCAATAGAGCCCTGTTAAAGTGGGTCGAGGACAATAACATAATCCCGGACAACCAGTTTGGTTTCAGGGCGAGGCATGACACTATTCATGCCGCGTCGAAACTGGTTTCCGACATTCAGTGGAATAAATGCAAGAGCCAATGCACGGGTGCTTGTCTGGTTGATTTTGAGAAGGCTTTCGACACCGTATGGTTAGAGGGACTTTTCTACAAGTTGACCAGGCGGGGGATGCACAAACCTTTGCTATATGTAATTTATAATATGCTTATGGGAAAGAAGTTCGTTGTCAAATGTGGCAACGTGACTTCGAGCAGAGTCTTTGAAATTAAAAACGGTTTACAGCAGGGGGCGGTCAATTCTCCGATCCTGTTTAACATTTACACGAGTGATCTGGTGGGTTCACTCAGACATGCTATAGCGTATGCCGACGATTTGGTGGCATACAGATCAGGTCCTAAAATCGAGGTCATTAATGTCCTTTTGCAGCGTGACTTCGATCAAATTAAGCGATATTGCGACGACTGGAAGTTGAAAATCAACTTTCAGAAGACGGAAACAATCTTGTTCAAAACTCCATTGGCTGGGGCCTCTAGGGATACCAGAAAAAACTGGAAGAAATTGGCCATTATTGGACAAAATGGGCAGCCATTGGCGGTGAGAAGCGTAGTTAGATATCTGGGTATCTGGCTTGATCAGTATCTGTATTTCGATAGACATATAGCTGCTTGTCTTGTTGGGGCCAAGAAGGCTTATGCTCTGACAAGGAGACTGTTTCATAGCAGTCAACTTGACTCCAGAGTGAAGGTCATTTGCTACGTGGCCCTTATAAGGCCGATTATCGCTTATGGTTGTCCATTGTGGTTCAATATAGCGCCTAGCTATATGGAAAAGATTCGGGTTTTGGAGAGACAATGTCTTAGGACCTGTCTCCGGTTGTTCCGAACGCCTGAATCCAACTATATAAAATACTATCCCAACAAGGTCCTATACGATGGGGCTCAGTTGAATAGGATTGACAATTTCCTTATTAAGGTGACTCGAAGGCACGTTGCAAGGGCGATGGCCAGCGACAATAGCCTTATCTTTGGGGCTTACTACCCCAATGAAATGTACATAGAGAGTACGCTCCGGTCTGGCTTTATCCCGCCGGAGGCATTTATCCATATTGATGCAAAAGGACTGTTACAGACGAGGGATGGTATCCCGGTATTATACCACCGCTACCGCAGCGCGAGAGATAAGCGGCTCATCCGCGGCGAGGCCATCGCCAATGCTCATGAGCTCCTCCGTTTTAGTACCGCAATATCGGAAAGGGATCAATTCGACACGGAAAAGCAATTCGCCGAGTTTTGGTGGCTTGTTGAGGGGGGAGGGGTCAACATGCCCTCCCAGGACGGTGCGTTACTCTAGGTAACATCCTTTTAGCTTATAAGTTAGATGATGTTAGCTAGGGCGTTTTTGGGAGAGGCCGGGCTCGCCAACGTGTGGTGGTGCTTCCGGGAGTTGACTGACGCTGTAAGGCCTCAGTCGGCTCACGGCGGCGCGTGTGCACGTTGACGACTGCCAGGCACCCGGAAAGCAATTAGGATTTTGACCACTTGTTGCGCAAGGCAACGAGTGTTCAGAATCCTAATTATAGTTAGAATATGTTAGGTAGTTTAATTAAGTAGAATAGGTAGTTTGTAATTTGTTTTATATAAAAATATAAAATTTAAATAATGATGCCGAGTTTTATTTAATTTTCTCGAGGAACACATATGTAAGATTAGTTCGTAAAATAGTTTTTAGGCCGAAAGGCAATAATTATAAGATATAGTTAAGTTTAGGGCGTCCGCATAAGGATCAATAATCTAGAATAAGTATCCTGTTAATTTTAAGTTAGATTTAATCATTTTTGTCTAGTATGTAAGTTGATATAAGCTAATAATTAATAAAAATGAATTTAAAAGTCAAAAAGTCAAAAGGACGAACACATCGATTTTATGTCTAAATTGGCTGATTGGGCTGTTAATTATAAAATAACACATTGTGCTTTGTCGGAGATACTTCTTTTATTGCGAAGTGAAGGAAAAGCTGAACTACCGAAAGATGCACGTACGTTGCTCCATACACCGCGGAGTATTGATATACAAACTTTATGAATTGTATATAATTGAAACCACTATTGTGTTTCGTTTATTATTATTTTATTTTTTTTGAAAATATAAGTTTATATGAAAGAACATCTAGTCCATTGTGTATTTTATTTGGTGTACTTAATAAATTCATTGGTTGAATATGCGCCATTCTATACACCACGCGCTCAGTTTGGTGTACTTAATACACTCATTGATTGAATATGCGCCATTCTATACACCACGCGCTCAGTTTGGTCTACTTAATACACTCATTGGTTGAATATGCGCCAGACTTATGCGCCAGTGTATCCCAATCAAGTTACGTGTTGACATCGCTAAGTTAAAGGGAAAGAAAAGAGTAAGAAAAGTGATTTTGGTATATGTACTTTGATATGAAAAAAATGGCTAAGGAAATGAACATTTTCGAAAATTTTATTTGTGTTGTTTGCGCGGAAAAAGATGGCTCACAATTTGTGGAAGCCGTGCCATATAACTGGTACAAGGAAAATAAAATTTATTGGCCGAGGTCAAAAAAAAAATCAAAAAAAACAATGGCAATTAGATTTTCCTTCGAACTTCAACGACGAAAAAGAATGGGAGCCTTGTGAAATGTTGTGTCTTAAAGGCGTTTTCGACTATTTTGAAGCAGCTTCGGATGCTGCAAAAAAATGGAGTCAATTCGAAGACACGGACGATGAAATCCAAAGCATTAAAAATATTAGTCGCACCCGTCAACAATTTCATGTACAAGAAAAGGCTTCCAATTCAAATGTGTATGAATCTTTAATGTCGGCTCGGAGTCAGCACCAGCAAATGATTTCTACTAAGCCATCCACGTCAAGTTATCAGTTAGTCCAAGAGAACGTGAGTCTCAAATCGCTTCCAAGTACCTCATCAGTGTCATTTCAACCACAGTCATTCAGCGCGGCTACAAACAAACCAAATTCGTTTGAAATTTGTGATGAAGTTCTGAATCCGTCACAAAGTGCCAATAAAGCTGCCAATAACCCAATTATGTAGAGCTCCCGAATGATGAGGATCTACTTGCATTTCTTCAATCTAATGCTAAAGAAGCAAAAGGTAAGTTATGATTACTTTTCTATGTTAATAATAATTGTTAACTACATCATATTATTTTCGCAGTTTTAAAATATTACTTGACGGGAGTATCCACTATCATCAATCAAAACGGGGTCACAACTGAATTAGCAATAAACGAACTGAAAAACACAGTTGAGTACCTAGGAAGCGAAGTGTTTGCTCTGGATTCTGAACCAAAAAAGGCCGTTGAAGATGAAAATAAATAAAATCAATTTTTTTTTTAAAAAAAAATTTATAAATGTATACACACAACTTTATTGAATA
Organism: Portevinia maculata; assembly: GCA_949715645.1. Classification (NCBI taxonomy): domain Eukaryota; kingdom Metazoa; phylum Arthropoda; class Insecta; order Diptera; family Syrphidae; genus Portevinia; species Portevinia maculata. The sequence goes on along the minus strand of OX454528.1, from coordinate 42,795,606 downwards.
TTATTAGTACCTAAATATATTTATTTTCTTGAATTCAAATGTTAATTATAATTTTGTTTTTGTTTTTAACATTTCTTACACTATTTACAGCAAATTATAAACATACTACAACAAATTACTGGATATATTTTTCACAATGGTGCATTTTTTTATGCTTGGGGTATATTTTGCACAGTTTCCCCGCATAATAAATTTACCGAAATCGGAATTTTGGTTATATTTTGTACAATGGTGTATTTTTTTTCTTGTTCTTTCAAATTGGTGCAATATTTTGCACATTTTCCCGCATAATAAATGTACCGAAAGCGGAATTTTGGATATATTTTGTACAATGGTGTATTTTTCTTCTTGTTCTTTAAAACGGGTTCATTTTTTTCCAAATTCAGGACTTAGAGTATACAGGGTGTCCCACAGTGACCGCCGCAGACGAAAGCCATTTTAATTTAGCAAAATAATATGTTCCATAGTTAATTGTGGGAAAGTCGTTAATCGCATAGAAAAATCGTACCTGTTCTTGTTTTGATACAAAAGAAAAAAATCAAGATTAGTCGGCTTCAGTTTTGCCAAGTTAAAGCCGGTTAAAATATCGGTCTCAAAAATGGACGACATTTTTAAATAGAGCATTAACTTGCAAATATTTGTATAATTTTTTATCACCAGTTATTTTCCAAGAGCAAGTCCTTAACGGGGAATCGGCAAAGAGCATCGACTTAAGATATGCGTTTTTTTTGCGAACTGCTTGGTCGTATCATTTACCATCTTCAGTTTATAGGTACTCAATGTACTCTGTTGCCTTTTCAATGTAAATATTTCTATGCGATTAAAGATTTTCCCACAATTTGCTATCAAAATTAATATACATATATTGCTAAATTAAAATAAGCTACAACCTAAAAATTGGAAAAATTGGATTAAAAGAAATAATTCTAAAAATCATTAAAATTATTTTAAGTCAAAAAGAAAGTAAAACCGAATAAATCACTTCATTAGTTGCGGCGGCTCCTTTGAGACACTCTGTATTTTGGACGACGGCCATATTTTTCAAGAAAAATTAAAAAAATTAAATATTAAATGAAAACAATGATTAAGTATTTTAATTTTATAGCGACTTAATTATATACCGCATTTGGTATTTTCGTTATTAACATAACGTCTTTAAAAAAAATAAAAAAGCAACAAAAAAATTGTAGGTTTCGAATAAATAATTTTCACGAATCGTTTTAGAAATTATTAATTAATGGATATTTACGAGGCAATTTTTACACGGGATAGGACCAAAAATCATTCGGCAAAATGTGCTTCGTTTTTAAATTAGGCACTCGCATTCATACTAATGATTTTCTTGCGTCCATATAATGCAGGCGAATAATTTGAATCATAGAAACAATTACAAATCATTCAGATACAACTTCGATCAGAAAGTAAACTTCGGTGTAAAATTTTATCCTTTAAAATTTAAAAAAATAAACTTCGGTGTAAATTTTATTAAAATAAATTCTATGTTTCAGGTTTTGGTACGCTAATAGTATATTTTATTCATCGAATCATCATGTATTTTTCACACTCATTGGAATAATTTTACACCAAAATGTGGTGTAAATTTTTTACCATCGAGGTGTATGATTTAAACCAATTATTAGTTTATTTTTTACACTTCTGGGGTATATAATGTTCTAGTAACCAGAATAATTTGTATACCACTAGCAAAATTTATGTACCGAAAATCGGTATAATTTGTGAACTTCCGGTGTAAATTATAAACGACAACGCGGTATTATATACACCGAATTGAAATTAATTGTGCAAAAACTGCACTCAAAAGTGGTATATTTTTTATATTTAAAATATATATCACGAAAGTGCAAAAAATACACCAAATATTTTGGTGTATTTTGGACGTTTGTGCTACTTGAGTACACTTGCCCAAGGATTAGTAGTGCTTAGTTGCTGGCCCAAACACTCCTGCACCAGTTCCCTCCTCAATGTTAATCCTACGAGACCTTCGAACGCTCGTTCTGGGCTGGAATCGGCTAAGGTGATAGTTGATTGTCGCTTTCTGATTGTCGTTTTTGATTATCAACTCCTCTTTGCTCTGCGTAAAGCGATCACTAAAAAATGATTGATTATTGGCAGCCCTTACAGTTTTAAACGTCACTTCCTTGCCGACGCTGTCATTCCGAGCAGCTGATGTGTGTTTATTTTTCATGATTTATATTTCAAATATGATTTTGTTGAGTCCTTAGGCAAAAACTTTATCATAAATGGACAAAGTATTGACTGCATTTTTTAATGACTGCAGCAGTAATTTCAGCCACCGTACTTTGACCCATTGGTGCAGCCCAGTCAGCCCCAACTTGTCTTTGATAGTCACCACCCCCAAGAAGATTTTAAGTTGCAGCCAATTGAAGGATGGGTGGAACATGCGTTGACCTTATTCCAGTTGGTAAATCAAGCAGTCCCAAAACAAACACAAACGCTTCTTTTGATAAGCGAAAGTTTTTTAAAAATCTAAAATACACAATAGGTAATAAATGATAGCAATCAACAACGAATATTTATAATTCTATGAATTCTTTCATCGGGTTTGAAAGTTCCAAGATATTTGCTTTATTTCTAATTTTTCTTCTTAATAGTTGGACATTTGTGTAATTATTTTCTTCATTTGTGTAGAAAAGTTCTAATGAAGTAAAAATTGCACTTCGCGAATTTTCCAATTTCACTTTTTTATTTGAATTTATTTAATATATATTCTTTTTTCACTAAAGCATTTAATTTATTTGGAGTTGAAGCCGAGGTGCATACCTATGAAAATAACAAAAATGTATGAAAGCGACACCTAAAGAGCTGTCACATGAAATTTATGGCAAAAAGGTGATTGTCAATTTGATAATCACCTTACGTGGACGTAATGGTATGATTTTGATTGTCAACTATCACCTTAGCCGATTCCACCCCTGACTTCGAACATTTTTTAAATAACGCTTCGTTTTCGACCCGACGCAGACAAGCACCACCAATAAGTCAACATACTTCTTCAGTAAGTTCAGTTTGTAAAATCGAAAAATGGAAAATTTCATTTGACGGGTCCGAAAATATCCACGATTTTCTTTTTAAAGTGGAAATTGTCTTATCTTTTTTATCTCTGCCTCAATTAATATTCGTTCACCTGCAAATATGGTTTATAAATCATTTGGGAATCCTCAGTGCTGAAATGCGAATCCCCTTCACCGATGTGAACATACACACCAATTGTTAAATACAAAGAAAACAAGTTACAGGTGACTGTGATGGTCTAATTGCAAAATGCCATAACCTACCTCAAACATTCACCAAAGCCAACAAATAATATACCATCAACTACGTCGCCCGTGCCTTTAAATATGAATATCCATTTTTCACTTGCAAATATGAATTATAAAGAAAATCATTTGAGAATCCTCATAGTAGCTGAAATGTGACTCTCCTTCAACGATCATACACACACATACCAATTGTATTAAATACCAGAAACAATAACCTACCCCAAACTTCCATCAGAACAACCAAATATTATGGCATAAGTCTACCCGATAATAATTCCTTCACCTTTTCGCCCCACCGTCAAACACCGTAGCGTTGGTGTATGTCTTCTTTTTTTTAAATTCTGGCTCGTCAAAGCGATTTATAAGGGGTGGTGGTGGGGGGGGGGGGGGGGATTGGGTACTTATACCTAAAAGATCTTTTGTACCGTATGGGCCAGAAAAAAATTAAACTAGTAGAATTTCCACTTTCCGTGTAAAGCGGACAATTTTACCAGTATAAGAATTCTTTATGTCCTCGGGGCTCATTTGCTCCCTGAAAAAGATCTTCTTTCTAATTCCATTAAGGGCTGGACATTCACATAAAATGTGTTCAGCTGACTCGTCCTCTTCAAGACAGAGTCGGCACTCAGGAGAGTCTGATATTCTCATTTTGTGTATTCCTAGTGTTTGTAGGGTATTGAAGCAGTACATGACTGATTTGGAGTCAATGGTATACGAGCTAAGGGCGTTTATAGCTGCTTGACTATCCGTGACAATATGGATGTTTGCACCGCTTATGCCAGATAAAATAATGTGGCTGGCGCATTCTTGAATGGCGTGGAGCTCTGCTTGAAATACGCTGGGACTTTTTCCCATGGGTATCGTAAAGCGTTTGTGTGGTCCGTATATTCCCGCTCCTACTCCCGTTTCCATTTTAGAACTATCCGTATACCACTTTATGCCGCCGTTGTGGCTATTTGGTGGGTTATTATTAACCCATGCTTCTCTCTTGGGGATCTCCGTGGAGAACCGTTTGTTGAAGCATAGTGTTTTTTGAATGCGGTCTGTGACCGCGCAGTTCATGTTAAGTTCTGGCAGTTCATCGAGAAGGGTCTTTAGTTCCGGGTGATCATTAAGACTTATCTCGTTTAACTGTACTACTTACTTCTCATATACCTACTCACGACTCACGATCATGAAAAATAAAATAAATTGACTTTCAGGTTCTATTAAAGAAACGCCCTAAGGAAATCATCTTGGACCTCTGTAATTTCTGTTACTTGTTAATAATATTCCAGAACCAGATGTATGTATTCGTACTCAGTGTCTCATGTACACGCCGACGATTTCAAAGTGTAAAAATATCTGACTGCTGAAATTTGCAAAAGAATTTACTTAATCTTTCTGTTTGGTGTGTGTAAAAACATATTGGGCCTTACTAACAATCACTATTAGTTATGACTTTAAAAAAAGGTGGGCACTTGTAATAAATTGAGTACCAATAACGAATTTTGTGTGATGATTTTTTTTTAATTATACCCTAAAAGATCTTTTGTATGAAAAAGGGATCCTTTAACCTAAACGACAAGTGACCTCCCTAGTCAAATTCAATCCGTCTGTAGTGGCAGAGTTTCGTTGTTCCACCTGTGAACTTATCTCCCTGTGAAAGATACGTCGTCTCAACCAATCGAGAGAATCTATTCAGAGGTTTATTCGTTTTCCATAAAGAGCCTACATTTTGTCTCCCAACACAGATTCATTTTATTGACATTATATCTCAGGACGCAATGGCCAGTGCAAAATCCCACCAGATTTTTAATATTATCCTTATTTAGCATAATGATTTCCCTGTAGGAGTAAGGCTTAATCAATCGTTTAAATTGGCTTAGACCCTTTCCCAATGTTTGTTCACAGTCTTTAGTTATCCCTAAGGCAGCAGTCCAATTGACTCTGCAATAAGGTTCTGGTCCAAAGAGCGCAGATTCGGATCCAGCTCTGGCTAGTTCGTCTGCAGATTCGTTGCCCACTTTACCTTGGTTAACCCATCGTGTTAAGGATAGTCATAGCTGAGAGGATTAAATTTAATGCACGGAAAGTAATTTTGAAGTCTTCTACTATCCTCTCAAAAACAGATATTTCAAAATATAGTGTTGCCTGTTATACGAAACGACGGTATCTGAATAAGGATTGCGTTGCTCATTGCCGATTAGTGTGTGTTCTTGCAATGGTTGGCTAGAGGTAGCATCTGGCGGATAGCGGATCGTGATGTGATGATTTTGTTGGTGGACCTAAACAAGTTACCGTACGGGCAAAACACCAGAGATAAATTGTTTTGGAAATCTAATGCCGATTTTCAGTTCACGGCTTCTACTTAGGTAGCATCGGAGTTTGTGTTTTCATTTACATATGTTTGTCTTTATAAAGTGTATGAATTTTTTTTTTTGATGTCAGTGTAGTATAATACGTATAATAGCTATCTATACTTCACCACATGTGATAAAATATGGTAACACTTAACTGCTAGTATTAATTACACCTTTATACTTATATACTCTGGAAGCATATTCGTGTACAGACTACTCTATAAACATCAGTTGTTACTCGACCGTCGGTTGTCTTTGCATGGTGTCAGACTAATGCAGCGGGGGTCACTTTCCGTGCTTTCCAGAGTGAAGTGAAAAGGAAATTAACAGGATTGCCAACATGGGAGTGTTGCAAAAACAAACGGGGAAACCCCGGCAACATTACCTACGGAAAAAGTCCTTAAAAAAGGAAAAAGGAGTGTGCATCGTTCCTACGGACATCAACAACAACATCGCCAGCTACTTCAAACTTTGGACAATATTTCTTCCAAAATAAGTAAGTCAACGTTTTTTACCATTTGAGACTGCAAGCATGGATTCTGGCAGACCCAAATTACCGATCGAACGAAATACCTTACAATGGCCACACTGTGGGGAAGATATTCATTAAAACGTCTTCCATTTGGATTGGCATCAGCTCCCGAAATCTACCAAATGACTGACCTACTAGAAAACTGCGCAAACATCGAGGTGTCTATGGACGATATAGTCATGCACCAACAAGGTATTTGTAAATCTAAAAAACGCAGGTATAAAACTTAACAAACAAAAACATATTTTCGAAACAATGAAAGCACGATATCTAGGACACATAGTTGCATCGGACGGAATCAAACCAGATCCGGACAAGATTGAAGCTATCGATAAGCTAAAACAACCTACCAACTAAACAGAGTGGCAACGACTGCTTGGAATGGCAACCAATCTAAGTGCGTTCATTAATAATTTATCTAATATATCCGAACCGATGCGACAACTACTAAAAACAGGAGTTCCATGGCAATGGGGTGAACGACAAGAGAAGCCATTCGTCCAACTTAAAAAAGCCTTATCGAAAATACCTAATCTACCAGTGAAATTGCAAGTAGATGCCAGTCAATCAAGTGTAGGCGCTGTCCTTTTGCAAAACCAAAAACCTGTCGCATACACATCAAAAGCATTGACCAAATCTCAACTGTTCGTACCATACCAAGATAGAGACACTAGCAATCAAGTTCGCATGTGAAAAATACCGCGATCCACGACATCATTTTTGGCAAATCAAAACAAACCACAAACCATCGGAGATAATTCAAAAAACCGATCCATAATGCACCTGCTTACAAAAAATGTGCAGTAGCAGCCACCCTTACCACCTTGCGCTTCTTAATTTTTGTAATACGCCCAGATATATGAATTAACTTAACATAACTTAATTAAAAGTAGATGATTATACCTTGTACACTATTATCGGTTTATAAACTGAAAGAATCTATAAATGTTAAGTCTCAAACAGTTCTAAAGTATTTATAGAAAGGGAGAGGTAACATAGTACCTATAGCAGCGATCTATACTTCACCACATGTGATAAAGAATGGTAACATTAACTGCTAGTATTAACTACACCTTCATATTTATATACTCTAAAAGCATGTTCGTGTACAGACTACTCAATAAACATTAATGTTACTGAACCGTGATCTTTGATATTATTGTCAGTAACATCTTCTTTTTAGGGTTCCGTAGCCAAATGGCAAAAAACGGGACCCTTATAGATTCGTCATGTCTGTCTGTCTGTCTGGGAATGTCACAGCCACTTTTTTCCGAAACAATAAGAGCTATACTGTTGAAACTTGGTAAGTAGATGTATTCTGTGAACCGCATCAAGATTTTCACATAAAAATAGAAGAAAAAACAATAAATTTTGGGGGTTCCCCATACTTAGAACTGAAACTTTTTCTTCATCAAATAGATACGTGTGGGGTATTTATGGATAGGTCTTCAAAAATGATATTGAGGATTCTAATATCATTTTTCTCTAAACTGAACAGTTTGCGCGAGAGACACTTCCAAACTGGTAAAATGTATGTACCCCCCCCCCCCCCCCCCCCTCTAACTTCTAAAATAAGGGAATGATAAAACTAAAAATATATATGACCATGCAAACTTCCACCGAAAATTGTTTTGAACGAGATCTAGTAAGTAGTTTTTTTTAATACGTCATAAATCGCAATTTACCTTTCATTCAATCAACTCAAATAGGTATACAAAAAAAACATTTAATTTCGTAAACATAAACCTTATGCGTAAACCGTGAACCATTATTTTCTAATAATAATCTGTAATAGGTGCCTAAGTAAATAATAATTATAATTCGCGCGGAACCCTTCATGGGCGAGTCCGACTCGCACTTGGCCTCTTTTTATACCCTATTCTAAGGGTATATTAATTTTGACGCATAGTTTGTAACATACCTTAATATGCCCGTAGACCACTAAAAGTTACTATATTTATGATCAGCATCGATAGCAATGTCGATCTAGCCATGTCCGTCCGTCCGTCCGTCCGTCTGTCGGCAAAAATTAGGCCTTTAAACTGGACCTAGAGAGCTGAAATTTTAACCATATACTCTCTAGGGTCCCGAAATAATCAAGTTTACGAATTTTTGAAATCCACCCACAGACACGCCCACAAACTCAAAAAAACAAAATTTTGGAAAAAATCGAATTTTGAGCTAGAAAGCTGAAATTGTTTATATATGATCTATGACTCCTAAAACTCCTAAATCCGCCCACTGACACGACCACAAATAAATAAAACAATTTTATTGAAACACCCAAGTTTGAGCTAGGGAGCGTTGTTTTTGATAAAATCCTGTAAATGTTATATAACAAAATATGTAGAGCGTTCTTAACAATTCAACCATACTTAGACTTTTGTCACGCCCACTTATGAGGGATAGGAATAAGAATAGGGTATCCAACAGTTCGCCCAAGCGGACTGTAGCCCGTCCCTATGTTTTATTATACGCCTATGCTTTCCACAGCAAACCAGCTGTTCTGGCACTTAGCGTTGGCTCTGATTTAACAGAGTTTTGTCTACCTGGGTTAAACATTATTCTTTCCCGAAGAACCCTTCACAGGTCCTGAACCGTTCTGCGTTATTAGAGAATACACTCTACGCAAAGAGTTCAGGAGACTGGAGGAAGAAACAACGGCCAAAACCTTTCTAAACCTCCAAGTTCTGAGGCAAGCAAAGAAACTCTTAGGAAATTATAACCAAAAGAGATTCAAAGCTTGAATCAGCCTTAACAAAAACAACCTAAGAATTCTAACAGGCCTCCTCATGAGGCACTGCAGACTCAAGCAGCACCTGAGAAAAATGGGAGGACGGGCTATGCAGATTCTGCAGTGAAACCGCCGAAACTCCAGACCACATACTGGACTCCTGTGCTGCATTAGCCAACAAAAGGATAAGATATTTGGGCAGGCATCAAATAACAGAGAAGGACATACAAACCATGGACCCACAGCTCATTTTCAGAGTCATCAAGAAAACTAGACTGGACGCTGTGTTCTAAGGATTGTGACCTGCCAAGGATAAATCAGAGCAATACCCCGATATGCTTCATGAAAGAAGTGTGTATAGAGGGGGCTCTGAAAGAGGGCATGAACCTCTCCGAGGTACAAGCAGGGGACACAATAGACCAATTGGTCGCAGTGCAATATACCCTAACTAATTATTATTATTATCATAATGGTCAATGTTCCAATCTGGAATTTAATTCCATTTGGATCAAATTTCATGTCCGTATTCAATTAATTCACTACTGATTTATTTACAGAAGCCAAAATTTGGAGTGACATTGAACTTATAATGAGTTTGATGCGCTGTCTGATTCCGTCCCAATATTTGTGACCCTTCATCCTCGACCCTTCATCCATTGCGGGTGATTTCAATATACACAATTCTAATTGGCTATACGACATTCTGGACAGACAAAATCCAAAAGAAGGTATATTGAGATCTTTGCTGAGGTAAACAAACTGGATGAGCTGGTAAATGAGCCGACACGAATACCGGACATAATCAGTCAACTCCCAACGCACTGGACTTGTTTCTTACTTCTCACCTTCTCTTCTGTAAACGCGTGGTGTGACTCAAGCTTCAAAAAGGCAATCAGATTAAAAGAAGGGAGTTTTCGCTCATTTAAGGCCAACGTACCTGCGAAAAGCTGTAAAAAGTTGAAACGAGCCAGAACTGACTACAATACCCACATTAATCTTGTCAAATTTTTCTTTGACCAAAAGTTGAGGCAAAAGGTACTACAAAGTCTCACGGGTAGTAAATACTTTTGATCGTTTGTTAAAAACGTCAAGAATTCGGCTTCGACATCTATCCCAACACTCATTTACAATGATATTCCAGATGTCAGCTCTTTAGACAAAGCCAATCTGTTTGCTGCTTACTTGCAGATAGCTCAACCGCTCCAAAATTGTGCTTTATCTCCCTGGAACTCGAATACACCATGTGACCAATCCACATTCGCACTCCTACAGTGGCAAAAGAGTAGTTCGATATCTTGACAAACATAAATCCGGCAAACATAAATCCCGATTGTGTTTTCCTTATTGTTCTGAAGAGGTGTTCTTCGACGCTTGAAAAAACTTTTTTTTTGCTGGAAATTCGAGAAAAAAAACGAGGTTTCTTTTTTGCTCTAATTACTTGATTACTTTTTTTTTTTTGCGTGTAGCTAGGTGAAAATCGTTGAAAGACATCGCTTGCGAGCTTTGCGATAGTGTGGGACTTGAAACACCTACTAAAAACACCCAGGGAAGGCATGATGTTACCATCCTTCCAGTAATCGCACCTAGTCGGCAGACTAATCAGCAATTTTGTTTTAATATTTGCTTATGTACTTATGTACTGTTTTTAGAAACTAACTTTGGTTTGTTACCTTTTGTTTTTTAAATCATTATAACTTTGTTCGTGTGATTATATTGTAACATATATATTTCTTTCCTTTTTAGCTAGTTAACTAGTTTAACTCTATGTAATCTTCTAACTAAATTGTTGTTATTAAGTAGTTGAACTATGTACTTCTAAATTAGCACGGTTGCGAAGCCTAGGTTGGGTTAGGTTGAAATGGCTGTTAGCAGAAAGCCAACACACTTAGACCAATGAGGTCCGTTGTGATGCCACATGGATCGGGAGTTTCGACCCCTACTGGCTAAAACCATTTGGAGCTTCTAATGAAGCGCGATAGACTTCTAACATCTGTATTAGCTAAGTCACTGAGTTCGTTGACGAAGAAGGCTCCTAGGTAGAGATTTCTTTTATGGGAGAGTGCAGGACATGTGCAGAGCAGATGAGACGTAGTATCCTCCTCCTCCTCATCCCTGAAGCTTCTGCAGAAGTCATTTGAGTAAACGCCAAGCCTTGATGCGTGCCTGCCTATTAGACAGTGTCCTGTGATGACACCTATGACAGAGCCAATGTGCAGTCTGTTGAGTGAGATCAAACTCAAAGAGCGTCGCAGATCCAGCTTTGGCCAGATTTGCTTACTCGCTAGACATGTATCACTACCTGTCCACCTGAGGTTTGTACTCTCGACTGCGGATAGCTTGAATATAAGTTTGCAAGTAGCGATAGGCATACCTATAAAACCTTTCTCAGGTAGAAGAGGTAATGCGGTTCCGTTTTTGGCGAGTTCGTCTGCCCTACAATTCCCTGGGATGTCTCTATGCCCCGGCACCCAACAAAGGTGAATATTGAACTGCTCTGCCATCTCCTGCAGAGATGAACGTCAGTCTAAGGCTTAGATGGAATTGGGAGAGACTGAGTCCAGGGATTTTAGCGCGGCTTGTCTATCCGAGAAAATGCAGATATCCTTAGCGGATATCACATTTCTCTTCAGCCCCGACAGAACTTCCTTGATCGCCATGATTTCCGCCTGGAACACGCTACAATGATCAGGAAGACGGAAGGAGAGACTAATATTTAGTCTTTCTGAGTAAACACCCCCGCCTACCCCCTCGCTAGTTTTTGATCCGTCGGTGTAAAAGTGGATCGATTTAACTTCCGTGCAACCAACATCCTCCCAGAATGATCTAGTGGGGATAGTGATTTGGAGATTCTTTTCGTACTGTAGTTGGGGTGTAGTGTAGTCGATGTTTCTTGGTACGGACCCAAGTGAGTCCAAAATGATAGAGTGGCCAATATTCGTATTGATCCACTGTGAGGTGGCTTTTAAGCGGACAGCGGAGCAGGCAGCCATCTGCCTGCTGAAAATATCCAGGGGTGTCAGATGCAGTAAGATGTCTAGTGCGGCGGAGGGGGTCGTACGGAGTGCTCCGCTGATACACAGACAAGCTGTACGTTGCACCTTGCTTAGCTTATCACGGTTTACCGCTTTATCAAGAGCAGTCCACCAGACAACCGCCCCGTATGTCAGAATCGGTCTCACTACCGATACGTATAGCCAGTGAGATATGCGGGGCTGTAGACCCCACTTATTACCGATGGCTTTTTTGCAAGAGAAAAGTGCTACTGTCGTTTTTTTTACTCTTTCTTGTAAGTTGGTTTTCCAGCTTAACTTCCTATCGACGATAAGACCCAGGAATTTGGCTTCATCGGAAAATGTTAAGCTTGTACCGTTTATGGAAGGAGGGTCGATATGAGGGATTTTATATTTCCTGGAGAAGAGGACAAGTTCGGTTTTATGAGGGTTAACCCCCAGCCCACATCTTGTCAGCTTATTGAGAGCATTTTGAAGTAGTTCCTTTAGTGTGTTGAGGTATTTCCCTGAGACGGCAATAGCAACGTCATCCGCATAGGCAATCACCATGCAACCCTCCCCCTCCAGGCATGTCAGTAGTTTATTCACCACCAAGTTCCACAGAAGGGGGGAAAGGATACCATCTTGTGGCGTACCCCTACTGACAGACCTCCTAGCGGATGAATCGCCCAGTTTCGAATTGATAATCCTGCTTGAGAGCAAAAGATTGATCAGTTCCCCAAGCGAACCATTCACATTCAGTTCTGTCAGTGCATTTGCGATTGCAGATGTGTTTACGTTGTTGAAAGCGCCTTTTATGTCTAGGAAAGCAACCATAGTGTATTCCTTGTGGTAAAGGGAGTATTCAGTAGTGCGTACCAAGGAGTGAAGGGCGGTTTCCACCGATTTACCCTTATTGTACGCGTGTTGGGCCGCAGACAGCAGTTGCGGGTTTATGTTCATACGAAGTGGATATCAATCAGACGCTCCAGCGTTTTGAGGAGGAAAGATGCTAGACTGATAGGTCTGAGGTCTTTGGGACTAACATGGGAATATTTGCCTGCTTTGGGTATGAAAACCACTTTTACTTCTCTCCAAGCCTGAGGAATGTGAATCAACTTTAAGCAACTTGTCAGAATCATCTCCAGTGTTGAAAGGATGTTATCCGAAGTCATCTGAAGTTCGGCTGGTATTATGCCATCAGGTCCTGCAGACTTGAAGGTCTTGAAGCTTTGTAGCGCCCAAAGGAGCTTGTCCATAGTTATCAGACTCTGACTCTTTGAATTTGTTACCTGTGAAAACATAGGTGACCTGTTTAGGTTGCTATGATCGGTCATGTTAGAGCCACCTGGGAAATGTGTATCAAGTATCAGATTGAGCGATTCCTCGCTAGATGTAGTCCACGAGCCGTCTACTTTCTTTAGGCAGCTGGGCATAGTTGGATTTGAAGCAACGATTTTTCTTAGCCTTGATGCCTCCGAGGATTCTTCTATTTTGCCACAGAAGAGTCTCCACGATGATCTTTTGGCCCTCCTAAGTTCTTTATACCCTATTCTAGGGGTATATTAATTTTGACGCATAGTTTGTAACATACCTTAATATTGCCCGTAGACCCCTAAAAGTTACTATATTTATGATCAGCATCGATAGTAATGTCGATCTAGCCATGTCCGTCCGTCCGTCCGTCCGTCCGTCCGTCCGTCGGCAAAAATTAGGCCTTTAAACTGGACCTAGAGAGCTGAAATTTTAACCATATACTCTCTAGGGTCCCGAAATAATCAAGTTTAAGAATTTTTGAAATCCGCCCACAGACACGCCCACAAACTCAAAAAAACAAAATTTTGGAAAAAATCGAATTTTGAGCTAGAGAGCTGAAATTTTTTATATATGATCTATGGCCCATAAAACTGATTGGGACATAAAATTTTCAAAATCCGCCCACTGACACGCCCACAATTAAATAAAACAAATTTTGGGAAAAATTGAATTTTGAGCTAGAAAGCTGAAATTTTTTATATATGATCTTTGGCCCATAAAACTGCTTGGGACATAAAATTTTCAAAATCTGCCCACTGACACGCCCACAATTAAATAAAATATTTTTTTTGAAAAACCAAAATTTGAGCTAGGGAGCTGAAATTTTTAATATATACTCTCTAGGGGCCCTTTATGCTCATGTGTAAATATTTTCAAAATCCGCCTACTGACACGCCCACAATTATTTTATTTTTATTTTTGAAAGTCCAAAGTTTGAGCTAGGGAGCTGAAATTTATAGTATATACTCTCTAGGTGCCCTTTATGCTCATACTTAAACTTTTTTTTAATTCCGCCTACTGACACGCCCACAATTAAATAAAACAATTTTATTGAAAAACCAAAGTTTGAGCTAGGGAGCGTTTTTATTTACAAAAGCTTAGTTTTTTCGTTAAAATCCTTTAAATTTTTGTCACGCCCACTTATGAGATATAGGAATAAGAATAGGGTATCCAACAGTTCGCCCAAGCGGACTGTAGCCCGCCCCTATGTTTTTGTGTTCATTTGGCACTGACGTTGTCGTGAGGAGGTCTATTGTCATGAGAAGCTTCTCAAATTTGCGCTCGGATTCGGCCCAGAATTGTAGGTCCCTTCCACTTCGAAAAGGAAATGGTTGGAGAAGCTAGATTTATGCCTAATATTTATTTTTTTTATATGCTTTGAGGGATGTCTTGTAGCAGTCCCAGTCAGTGTTGGATCTTGAGCTTTTGGCGCTATTGAAAAGTCTCCTGCAATCATTTCTCAGTGGTCCTAATTCAGGTAACCACCAGTGAGGCTTCTTTTTCCCCCTGGGTAGTATGAGGGGGCAGGAAGCAGCCATCGCTAGATTAAAAGCCCTGGTGAGCTTATTAACATTGTCGTCAAGCTCGCTAGGATTGCAAGGGGGACTTAATAGCTCAGAGGTAATAAGTTCACGCATAATAGCCCTGTATTTGGGCCAGTCTGTTTTCCGAGAGTTTCGGAATGCTGATTGGCGAGGGGTGTCAGCGTTGTCAAGGTTGAAAGTGAGATATCGGTGGTCGGAGAAAGAATGGTCAGCCGAAACTTTCCAACTCTATATCATTTTGTGGATGTTTACGGAGACAAGAGTAATGTCTAAGACTTCTTGTCGGTTTTTAGTTATGAAGGTGGGTTCATTACCAGTGTTGCACACAATGAGGTTAGTTCTTAAAATATATTCATAAAGCGACTCACCTCTATTGTTAATATCAGTGCTGCCCCATGCAGTGTGATGCGCGTTGGCGTCGCATCCGACGATGAGTGCAGCTTTTCGCCTCTCTGCTTCCGCGATAAAGCTCTCCAGGTTACCAATAGGGAGAGGTCCCATGTTGTCGTGGGAAAGATACGCTGATACCAACCAGTATATGCCACCAGCAGTATCTAGTCTGACAGCCGTCGTATCTCGATCGCTGAAATTACTGAATATATATGCATTAAGACTACTCTTCACCAATATGCACGATCTAGGTTTACCTTTGTCGGACACATATAGTGGGTAGTATCCAGGGGTCTTAAGTCCACGAACCAGGTTGTTGACAACTCAGGGCTCTTGGACCAAGACTAAATCTTCTCCAGTTTTTGTTAACCGGATAATAAGGGCGGCCGAAGCCTTAATGGAGTGTTTGAGGTTAATCTGTATGATCAGCAGCATTGTTACTACAATCCTGTAGAGAAACCCCCACCACTGTGTTGTTGAGGTCTTCCAATTCAGAGGACGAGCTGAGAAGCTCATCCTCACTCAGAAGATCCTTGCTGGACATGTCTTCCAATGCGGAGAACGAACTCAGGAGCTCGTCTTCCGTCAGAAGATCCTTGTCAGGAATTTCGTCCGTCTCCATGACCGACTGTGAGTCGATCACAGGGATTGAAGACGTGGTGGGTTCTGTAGAGGGCTCGGGAATGTCAACCTCTAAGGAGAGGAAGGTAACAGATGCGCTAACACCCGACACATCAGTTTCAGAGGGATGATGAGGTCGCTTGTCAGCGTCTAGATCGTCCTTCTTATAAACTCTCAGCGTGATGTCGTTCCATCCGAACCGAATCACGCCTGCAGTCGCCGCCAGATGAGCAAGGGATTCCTGATTGATGACAATGACAGCACATCGGTAGGAACCCCTTTGTTCCTCCAGCTTAGCGACCTTCCAATCATGAGTCGGAAGGGATGGATTGCTGATTTTAATCAGATGGAGAATTCTCTCAGGGGATGAAGGGCTCACTGGGATCCAGGCACGCGATCTAGATCGGCAGGAGATATCCTCCCTCGCAACAACCTCAAGCTTGGCCCCTGGCCATAGCTCATCA
Source organism: Portevinia maculata (assembly GCA_949715645.1). Taxonomy (NCBI): domain Eukaryota; kingdom Metazoa; phylum Arthropoda; class Insecta; order Diptera; family Syrphidae; genus Portevinia; species Portevinia maculata. The sequence goes on along the minus strand of OX454528.1, from coordinate 42,779,370 downwards.
AGCTTATTGATCTCGAGCTTGTAAAGATCCAATGATCGTTGATCATCGCAGGCGATGAGTTTCACGCGGCCCTGATGCCAACCGCCATCGTGAATTATTGGCGGTGGTCCGGGGATGTCCTTATAAAAGTCGGCGAAGTTATCAAGTAGGGTGAGCATGATGAGATCCCACCGTTTAAGTGAGATCCTGCCGTCGGCGTCACTGCGGCCGATGACTGCGACCACAATTCCTTTTTTGAGGACATCGCAGAAAGACTTGTGAGATTTGACGATGGACGCGTTTGGAGGAATCCTGGTGTTGTGCATCCTCAGGCGCTTGGAGGCCAAAGCGACCTCCTCCACCGATCTCCGTCGCTTTGACGCAATGTATCCGCTGGTCTTCTCCTTACCTGAAATGATATTTTGTGCCCAGGCCAGTCTGCTGATCTGTGCAGGGGATCTATCTATCTCAGGGATAACGCCGATGGAGCCAATTATACGATTCGCATTGCGTCTGTTTTTGTAATGCAGCTTCGAGGGGTTGCGGTGAGGCGCTCCTCTACTGCAAGACGCGCTAGTTGAAGCCGGACCATGTTGCACAGTCCCACTACCACTAGAATGGTGTTTGTGTTTGGTAGCATCCGTGCGTATACTGCCAGTGGAAGGACCATGAATTTCCACAGTCTTGCCCCTGACAAGTGTAGCAGGGGTGATACCAGTGGGCAACTTTGGTGCACTGCCTGGGGGGGTGCTGTGAGCAGGGGTGGGACCATTATGCACAGTCCTGCTTCTGCTGGAAAGATTTTTGCTTTGCTCGCAAGTACTGACGGAGTAACCACGATTATCCACAGTTCCGCTGTCAGCTGCCATATGAGCATATCCGGTAGACAGCTTCGTCGCCGTACTACCGTCCGGTTTCAAAGGGATACCGTACCGGCCTAAATATTTTGTTTTTGTTTTTGTTGTTTTTGTTTGTTCATAATTATGTTCCCACGAGTAGCGGAGAAGGGAAGGTCCGTCTGTACAGAGATCCGCATTGTACAGATAAGGCTAGCTGATCCGGAGGTCGCCAGGTATCCGGATACTCCGTTCGCGACTGAGCTATTTATTAAACTGGGCCCTCAGCCAGGCTGACTATCGGCACGGGTCGTGTGACACCTTAAGTCCAGCCCAGTGGATATAGGAAGAGAGATTGAGAGGAAAGGAGAGTGAGAGGAAGAACGGAGAGTGAGACGAAGCTAGGGGAGGGAAAGGATGGAGGGGGAGTGGGATCGGTCGGAATGTCCTATGGGCAGTTCTTAGTAGATGCTGATTCAACGGCCAGCCTGCCATGGGTGACCCTTCTGACGACGGAGGTCGTCGACAGTGTAGCCCGTTGAATCAGCATCCTTAAGCCTCCACACCGGCACCATTCAGAAGGAATGGTACTCTCGCCAAGGTGACTGACCCTTCGTGGAGGTTGCGAAGCCTAACTTCATGTCTACTTGCGACCTTCCGAACCTCGTCCTCTACCATTTCAATTTTTAGATCCCTATGTAGATCGTAATGCTGATATGGTATGTACCACTTTGTTTTGAAAGCATTGTATGCTTTAAAGATTTGTCTTTCTTGTGCACCCCCATAACTGGAGGCCATATGTCCAAATTGGTTTTAATATTTGCTTGTAGAGAAGCAGTTTGTTGTAGATTGAGAGGCATGAATTCCTCCCTATGAGCCAATACATTTTATTGTATCGTGTATTTAGTTCATCTGTTTTTTTTGACATGTGTTTTCCAACGCAACTTTGCGTCCAAATTCAATGCTAAATACTTAGCTGAAATCGAATGCAGTACTACTTTATTATTTATGTACACAGTTATGTGTTGTACGTTTTTATTCGTAAACTTAACATGAACAGACTTCAGTTCATTTAATTTTATTTGCCATTTTTTGGTCTATTTGGATGTATCATTTACTGTCCTTTGCAGTTTTTCTGTAACTTCCTGTGCTGTTTTTCCTACTGCAAGTACAGCAGTATCGTCTGCAAAAGTGGTAACAGTAGTTTCGTCATTTTGTGGTATGTCGTTCGTGTATAGGATTAAAACTACCTTGCGGTACTCCAATTTTGATGTGTTTCAATTCGGAGTACTCATTAACTTGCTTAATTCTAAATAATGGTTGCGTTTATACGACTCTAGTATTTCATGGTACTCTTTTGGAAGATATTTTTGTAGCTTACGGATTAATCCTTTGTGCCAGACTTTATCAAAAGCCTGTGTTACATTAAGGAAGATGGTAGAACATATTAGTTTTTCTTCTAAAGCTTTTTCTATTACATCAGATATTCTGTGGACCTGATCTATTGTTGAGTATTTATTTCTGAATCCAAACTGATGGTTTGGGATCAGTGTCTTTTCTTCTAGAATCGGATGGAGTCGTTTTAGGAGCATTTTTTTCGAATAGCTTAGACAGGATTGGCAGCAATGATATCGGCCGATAAGACGTTACTTCACTTACGCAACCTTCCACATGCGCGGAACATACCTTAGTCTGAGCGCTGCATTTATTATCTGTGCTATTATTTTCATACTTTTCTTAGGCAGTTTTTTTCAAAATTTCACCCGTTATTAGATCAAATCCCGAGGATTTTTTCGGGTTGATCTTTTCTTTTATTTCTTTTTCTATTTCCCTAGAGGTTACTGCTGGAATCGATCTCTCGTCTTCGCACATTTCTTCCGTTTGTTGGGAAAGATCATTATCGTCGTATGGCTTGAAGACGTTTTCAAGATGTTCCGCAAATAGATCCGCCTTTTGTTTGTTGTTTTAGCCCAGTTACCACTGCTGTTTTTCACTCGCGGAATGCATGCCGTTGGTCTTTTCATTTTTTTTGTAGCCTTCGACAGTGAGTATTCTGTATTAGCATCGTTTGTCAGATTTGTAAGGTATCTTTCCACCGATGTATTTTTAAATTCTGTTATCCTTTTTCTGAGCTTATTGTTTAAGCTATTAAGTCTACTTTTATCTGATGCCATAAAGTATCAATACATAAAATAAAAAAATAATTAAGGCCTTGTATCCGCTTAGAGTTTCCTGCAAAGGTTCTTTTACAGGGTGCTGTTTTACTTTTGCAAAGGACTGTACGTAAATTGCGCCGACGCTGCTTACCAGTCAGTGCTTTAAAACTTTTTCAAACATCTTATTTAGAGTGCTTATGCTTAGTAAGCTAATATATATTAATACTCGGTTGTGGTCAATTTTACTATCAGCCAGAAATTATATTTTTAGTGTAAAAGGTGGAGAAACAAGGTTTCATTCGTTTCTCTCCATTGATGGGTGGCGTATGCTGTTGGTCTCCATGGAGGATTGAACCTGCACCACACGGGTCACAAGCCAACACACTGACCTAGCCATATAATCCCTAAACATCAGCCTAACCTCGACGTTAAATAAAGAAAGACTAATTAACTTTCCTTTTTTGTAAGGTAGGTATGATTGGATTTAACTGTCATTTAAATTCCTTTAGCTCCCACAATACTTTTCGGGTATTATTCTTAATTATGCATTTAATTAGCCAATTTCACGATGCTTAAGACAGGCAAACTCTAGTCTCGAATAATGCAATTATTTCAAATTACGTGATTTAATTGTATTGAACTTGTACTTAATTACGTTTATGCATTTTGAGTTCTGTAAGGTACATATTAGTAATCTGCAGGAGTATCTGTAATCTGTTTGATGAATACATACCTAGCTACATAATAAAAGAATTAATTAAATTTCCCATGGCCGCGTGTCCTTAAATTCGACTAGGTAAATTCAATTCGGTTAAAATATTTTTGCCCACCAAAATCAGTGAATTCAAAACGATAAATTTAAAACGCAATAAATCCCGAATCCACATCAAAGACAGGAATTTATTCGCTTTCTGCTGTCCGGCAAAGATGAATAGAAATCTAAAATTGAAATTCAAAACAAGGACAAATTAAAAAGGACACATTCCGCTAGCAGGTAGAGTAATCTGATGTTTATTTTCTATTTGTATGGCATGGACACTTGCCACTGTGTAGTGTGTACACCTAACGTTGTTTTATTTTAAGAGTATATCGATATTTGAATGCAGTAATCCTTTTTTTTTGACCTCGCTCACTCTACTGGAAATTGTCGTCACTGTACAAATCGAGTTCACGGGCTTATTTTGAGATTTATGGATTATAACGCCGCGCTGTTGAATGTTTCCGTTGATAAAAGGTTCGATTCGGTCAAGTGGTCTTACTAGAAGAAAATAATACTCCTCTTTGTATGCCTAACTACAGCAAAGGTTTAGGTTGGTTTATGATTTATGAACTATTTTATTGGACTATTTTGGAAAACGTTTTAATTTCGCAGATTGCTGGCTTATGATTTTGTAGCTCTGTTAAAGTAGAAATGTTCATTGTTTACATGAGTAATACGAACAGAAATAGATTTATGTACATGCATAGCATATGAAGGTATACATTTGCATATATAAAGCCTTGCATGACTTATTTTTTCATCGAAAGAAGGTTTAGAATGTAATTTTCGGTGGAAATCAATATTTATGGTCGAAGACAAACATTTTATGAATCGTTACGAGTAGGAACGTTAGCGTGTGATAGTTACATTCAAACGACGGCTTATTAAATTGCCATAGGTAGAGCGAATCATTCCATCGAGTAGGTAGATTCCTCAAAGAAAGGGAACAGATGACGATCCTACCCAGTCTCACAGCTTAACCCTAGAAGAACAAAAATTATTGCCTACGAGGCCGTCCAAAATCTTGTTTTGCATTTTTCTTAAAATTTATTGTTCGTATTCCGGTTTCATGCCAAGTAAATAGAAGGTACTGGCCATAAAAAAACTACTAAAAGGCAACTAACACTTACTTCACACTCGTGACATTTAATCGTTTTCTTCTTCCTTAACGGCAAAGCTATGACAAGGACTAAATGGAATAAAACCCTCCCACTTTCCTGCATCCCTACTTGTTACCGGTTTGACCTCAAAAATTATTGGCAGGCAGAACGCGGTAAATTACGTGTTTTTATGAGGAGTCGTACTTACATACATAATATATGTATAATATTCAGCTGCAAGTCTATACATACAAGCAGCACGAACACAGCTATAGCAATGTACATGAAAAACCAACGCAAAATAGTTCAAAATAAGAAAGAATAACGGTAAAACGTGAATTTACAAGCATGAACTTGCAGAGCTATGTAAAACGAGAAACAGCTTCGTCATAATAATAATAATGTTATTAGTGAGGTCATAGTCATATACTTCACTGCGACCTTATGTTCTATTGTGTCCAGAGCCCCTTCGAAAAACACTTCTTTATAAACTATATAATATTGGAGTTTTGCTCTGATTAAGAGCTTGGCAGGTCACGCGCCTTAGAGCGCAGCCTCCATACCAATTTCCTTAACAAATCTGAGAATGAGGTGTGAACGATTGGTTTGTATGGCCGTGTCTGCTATTAAATTTGTTCCCATGTTTTTTTCCTGATGTGGGTCAATGCCCCATAGAAGGGGCTATATAAGAAGTTATTCATTACGTAGTGTAATAGTCTTGAGCCCAGTTTTACCGTACTGCCAATATACCATTATATCACTCAGTTCCCTAAAGGTAAGTCATATTTTTCCTTCCCTATGACAAAAAAGTAGAATATACCATAAAATATAATGTTGGGCTATCTTTTCATAATAGAACATTTTGGCAAATTTCCGCTTTAGACAAAATTTTGTTTGTTATATTAAGATAATCACTGCCCGCGGCCACTATTGGGGAATTTTTTAAATATGGAAAATAGTATAATATAGCTAATTGAATTTATTTTGTGCCCGCTAATGAGAGATTTCACTGTAATTGCTTTTTTTCCGGTTTTGTTGTCTGTTAGTATGTAAGCTGAAACTACGCAGCCTCTACATAATATACAGATGTCTCACGTTTATGAAGAAAAGTTTCCTATAAAATTTAAAGACATCAACAAACGAGCTCTTACCAGCGGGTTCATAGCTTGGAAACTTACACATCATAGCGCATTATGTACAATACAAATTCGTTGTCAATGGCCCAGTTAGTAGAAGAATCGTCCTAAGTGCTTTGAATTGGTGAGTGAACAACCTTCCCTTGTAGTTGCTCTCTCACTGGATATGATATTTTAAAATAATATTTCTTGAGCTAGGCTACATTTCCCCCATAAAACGCAACCCTAATATTTAAAGTAGATCGGCAAAAAATAAACGGCAATATTTCCTAGTAGAAAAAATACAACAACACATACTCATTCACTCACAGACCCTAACATTGCCAAGATTATTATCCCGTCTGCATAAGATTTAATCCGATTTAAATTCCATACAAACACAGATTAAAGAATGGGAGGATTCACTCAATCCAATCACAACATTTTCTGTGATTGGATTGAAAATCATCATGTAAACGCGAGTTGAAAGATCGAGATAGACAAGTGCGTGCGCCCTCTTTGTATTCATTTATTGTTATGTTCATTTGACTGGGATTTGATTTTTTTCGCCACTAACACAAGGCTATACAAAGCATGTAGGAAGTGTGAAATTGAATTCTACTTCAATTCAATCTCTTATTTCTGTGAGAGTGAAAACCCGCCTCGAAAACCAATTCAGTTTCGATTCGGTCAAGTAAACGTTCTATATGAATGCATGTACACACATACACCTACAGAAGGACTATGGTCAGGAAGCTTAAAACACTCGAACGAGTATTGCCTAAAAATCATTTCGTGCATTTTAGTATTGATTAAGATTTGTGGCCTAATAACAGAAGTATCAGTTCCATATGCCCTCATCTAGAAGAAAGCCGATCATAAGCTCTTTAAGAACAAGACCAGATACAACACACTAATCGCCACGTACCAGTGTGGCTTCCTGTTAGGCAGATCCCAAGAGACAACATTTTTACACTGAAGAGAATCATGGAAAAGATCAATGAATTTCAAGTTGAAGTTCAGCATATTTTATCATCTTTAAAAGCATTCATCGTTAGGAGCTCTACTACACTTATTTAGTTGTACCGCGTGACGCTGGAAAACGTGTGATGCAATGTGCGATTTAAAAAAAAACTTCACAATTATTGCAGATAGGTACATATCCAAATCATTCCGAATCGCGGAATCTTATAGTGTATTGCAGGCAGAGATATTAACGATCGGGGAGGCTTGTAGGATACTCACCCTTTTCCCCATAACCAATCGAGATATTGCCATCTTTATTGATAGCCAGGCAGCTGTTTAAATACACAATCATTTGTGTAAAGACAATCATTTGTCTAATCGGCTACATCGCACACTCGTAAAAACATTCTTCCATAATCTATCAGAATTAAGTAAAATAAAATTATGCAGTATCATTTTAATCCTCAATTTCACAGGATGGATTTGAAACACAAATTGACACCCCGGATCACCTGAATGGTGGCATCAAAACGGCGCCTTTGCGTTAATTGCGTCCTGGTGAAACTGATGTAACACCAGGCCGCCACTCCTACCTACCTACCTGTAGCCTGGACTGTCCTCTCAGCCTGCAGAGGTATAGGCTTCCGCGACGATTAAGAACAGGAGAAATTGGCTGGCTTTAAGGTCAACGAAGACAAAACCAAATGTATCTCTTCAATTACTGATATCCACTGTTGATAGCAGCAACTTTGATGCGGTTAGGGAGTTCAGCAATCTCAGAGCAAAAACCGACTCCACATATGCTTCAAAACTCCTAAGGCGGAATACCAACTAAAAGCCTTATAATGGCCTCATTTGAAAGATTAATACTTCGTCTTATATTTGGTTCTTTGTGCACGGAGGGCGACTCGAGGAAAATATATAACCACAAACTATGAGCTGTACCAAGATATGGATTAAGTCGAAAAAGCGACCGAAAAGAAAATAATTACTTTCTTTTTCCATCAGAGCACACAGAACAATATGTTCTCCAGTGTATACTCTAAGTATCTCTTTACAGAGCTTTAATTTTTTGCGAGACTAATGATCGTCTACCGATTTTCAATCTTAAAGACTACTTCAAATAATAATTCTAAAATATTCAAAAATCAATGACAAATACAACTCGGGATAAGCAAATGTCAACGTTGCACAGCTCATTGGATGCGCTTATACATCTTGTAATAGCCTATGCCGTTCAGTGAAAAATATTCTTTTAAATTGCAGTCAGCTTTGATGAGCATAAATATTTAATAGATAAACCAATTCTGCTGAATTAATATACGATATTCAATAATATCGCGAATTAAGATTGTAGAAGTTGCCTTGCGTGTTAAACTAAGGGTTTGCAGACCGACTCACTTGCATCTTCTGTCGTAATTGGGAAGGTGATCAAACATGTATAATTTACAAACCCCGTATCTCGTGAATTACTTTTGCACTCTTTCGAATCTAAGTTCGTGAATAGCATATATGGCGAATCCCAAATGATCGATGAATATTCTAAACATGGTCCGACCAGCGAGCGAGCTTACTTTGATGCTCTGTACTGTGCAGTCGGTTATGAATCCGCAAAGTAAGAACATAAAAATTGTATATCTGCTTTAACTTTTAAACTCATTGAACACAATTTCCATTCCTTCGTCAAAAGTTTCAAAGTGTTCTGGTCTTCAATATAAAGAGGTCACCAAAGTTTGATTACACTCGCAGGACTACCTCTGTTTATATCCCTTTTATAAATCCTCGTCTAAATATCCTCCGTCAAAATATCCTCCGTCAATATATCCTCCGTCAAAATATCCAAAAAAAATCTTTCCTGATCATATAATAGTACCTGGGTGGCCCGCTTCGCTATTAAAAGGGTTTAAAACTCTGGACAGCTCTTCGACTCACAAAAATTAAAACTCTGGACACCTCTTCGACCCACAGATCCTATAATAGTACCTGGGTGACTCGCTTCGCGGGTAAAAGGGTTTACAACTTTTGACACCTCTCGATTCGCAGATATTTAGACTGAGGATATTTTCCGGGACATTTACAGTCTACACCGATTCGCACACTCTCCCATTCAAGCTATTTCAGATTAAACACCCGCCTTTTCGCAGTCGAGTGTGGTTTGCTGGCAACCAGTAATCGAAACTTTAGGCGAATAAATCGCCAATAATATACAATATATATATTTAAACTAGCTAACCCGGCAAACGTTGTTCTGCCTAAAATAATTTATTGCTTCCAAGATTCGTTTTGAAATGTATTTCAATTCCGGTAAACATTTTTTTTAATAACAATGAAATGAAATTCATTAAGTCATTTTAAACGCAAATTTTATTTCCGATTTAATAAATTCAATTTTGTTTCACATAATAATACAATGTTCGTCTGATCTTGGTTAATAATAATTTATTGTAAAGCCAACATGTGGACAATATTTTTTGTTTCTGCATTTTCAACGTATACAAACAAATCGTTGGGCTTACCAATTCTGGAGCAGGCTACATATGTATAATTGACCATATGCGAGGCATGCATTTTCCAAATCCAAGCCACAGACTTGCACCGAATGGCCTTGAGATTTGTTGATTGTCATTGCATATGCCAGACGAATTAAGAATTGTAAGCGTTTAAATGCAATTGGAGAATCTGTTGGAATCATCGGGATTCTTGTAAAGCATGTTCTCTTTTAAACTTACCATTGATAATTGTCGATTCAATAATTTTACCCAATATTTTCTTGACAACCAACCGCGTTCCGTTACATAATTTTGGTGCATTCAGGTTTCGTAGCAGTATGATTGGTGATCCAACTTTCAAAATTAAATTATGTGGTGGAAGACCTGGCAAATCAAGTGAATTTAAAAATTCTGTTGGAAAATTCACTCCTTCATCTTCTTCTACCACAGTATCAATTGACTTGAATGAATATGATGGAGATTCCAACATGTTTTGAATTTTTTGCTGTTAAAATTGCACTTTCGCTCAGCCAACGATGATTGTTGATATTATCTCGAATGTTTGGAAACACATTTTGAATTAATGCGTCTATAGATGGCACAATGATGCAAAAATGATTGGTAATTTGATTGCCTGGCTCATTGGATTTAAATTAATTTTGCCTTCTCCAATATCAAGCAATTGCTTCGAGAATATATTGATCATTTTGAAGTTGGACACACATGTTCGTTGTCAACTTCAATTTATGAACACTGCTCCACAGTGATGAAGCTTTAAAACAGGCATTTATTTCATCTGCATGTGCAATAACTGGAAGTGTTTGTCGAAAATCTCCTGATAACAAAATTAGAGTACCGCCAAAGAGTCTGTCGTTGCCTTTCAAATCTTTCAACGGCCGATTTAAAGCTTCTAATGAATGTTTATGTGCCATTGTACATTCATCCCAGATTATAATTTGGCATCTCTTAAGTACATTAGCCATACCTGAATGCGATTTAATATTGAATACTGCATTTTCATTTGTCTGTATATTTAACGGCAATTTAAGTGCAGAATGAGCAGTTCTTCCGCCATCCAATAGAGTAGCAGCAATACCTGTGAAGCGATGGTCAAAGCAATTTCACCTAGAGAACGTGCTTTAGCCAAGATGAGGGAAATGAAAAACGTTTTGCCAGTGCCACCTGGATCATCCAAAAAGAAGAATCTGCCTTCCATTGCAGTGACTGCAAGCATTTAAATACACTATCAGCTCTGTGTCGTGGAGTGCTTAAAGCAAGCAACTATCACGAGCAGAAATTGCCGGCACAAAAAGTGCTCTCACAGGCTCATCATTTAGTGCAGGTGTTAGTAAGGACAAAACAATTAAAAATACAATAATTATGTACCTACAAAATACTAACACAGACACAAAATAATGCAAACAATTTAAGACATTAAAGCATTATTACGCAAAATATTTTTTAGCTTAATTTTACCATTGTATATACACTTTATAGTAGCAAAGAATATATAATTACCAAGAAGTATTATCTGACTTTGAAAATGAAATCGAACACAAAAAGCTCTTTTGTTAAATAATGAAAAAAGAGCCGAATGAAAAATAATTGAGAGAAAAGCTCTTTCTCATACAACCTCGATGCTCGATCCACACGTATACATACATAATTCCATACACCATGGAAATCTCTAATATTATCTTCTGCATAATGTACTGCGATTTGTTTCAGTTGTTCGTAATAATAAAATTGTCAGGAGAAGTTTTTTACGAAAGAAAATTTTGGGAAAACCCTCCGGAAAAGTCGGGAAATTGGAAAAATCGAAAATTGATTATTTTTTGTATGGAATTTCGTGTGCAATTATTCCGGAATGGCTTTTCAAATGGAAAAATAGAAAATTCTTAGTGGAAAAACATTTATTGAAGCTCCTCGACACAACGAAGCAAAATATGTATGTAGTTTGAAAAAAATAAAATGTTAACGCCTAGCAAAGCAAGCTGGGGTCCACTAGTTTGCTACAAAACTGCAGTTGAAAATATTATTTTGAAAGAAAAAAATTGTTATTTGTTAAAGAAAATACCCAGTTTAAGTACCAACGTTCTGAAAAATGTTGTAACTAAACTTAAGCAGAATTTGAGATTTGAGACGTTATTACAAAAAATAAATACTAAAATGTAGTTTGCTCCTATTAAAAAAAAAGAAGCTTAATTATAAAGTGTGATCCTCTTTGCTATTTTCAAATTAATTTCATGCAAACGGTTGGAAAAAAAAACTTAACACTCTCTAACAAAAAAAAAATTGCAGTTTATTTAAAAAATTCATAACGTCGCAAATTAGTTCTTCATTGATTTTTATTGGCTTTTTGGAACTATGCGACTAAAATCTTAGTTTTTTTCTTGCTCTTTGACTTTATTTCGTCAATTGCCCAGGAACATTTTTTTCTTAAGAGGACTAAAATCAAAAAATCAACTATTTTTAATTTGTGTTCAAGGCAGAAGTCATTGGAAAACCATTCAGGAGTTTCGTTCTTGCATTTTTGAATTATATTTTCTTTAATGTTTTTAATTTCAGGACTAACTGAATATATTGAATCAAATGACAAAATGTGTTTCTTGCTTATTTCAAAAAATTCATCTGAAGGTGCATTCAGGTTTCCAAAATCAGTGTTCCGACTGTAATTTTTTTGGAATAAGAAAAGTTCTGAAGGAGAGCTGATAACTTCATCTCTTTTCTTAATCCTGGAACTGCATATTTCACAATCTATTTTGGGTGCAACTTTAAAAGCAACGTAGCCTATAAAATACCTCATTGATACCAAATCAATGGTCATTTCGGAACTACAACTTTCAAAATTGTCACCAACAAAAAAATCAGGGTACTGTTCTAGAACATCGAGGTCAGTCAATTCTTTGTTACATTGCTGCTCATGGTGAGTAGTTAGAATAGACATGGACACAGAAACATTTTCGTCGAATCCAACTACGTTTAGCATGGGGTCGCTGTCCTCTTCGCAATTGCTTAAGCAACTGGATTGGACTATATTAGTGGTCATAACTTTTGCAATTATTATATTGAATTCATATAAAGACGGATTTTGATTGTTTCCCCCTTTTTGTCTAACAACTGCAAATAAATTTTCAAGTGGATCTTGATTTAAGCGTTTGGTCAGTAGAAAAAATTCCTCAGAATCATCTTTAAATAATTCTTCAGTAAGTTGTAGCACTCCGTTTATTGTTTGTTCAATACCTTTCAAAAAATATACAGTTTTGTTTTTTTTAACTAAAGTAATTTGAGCAATATATAATTTGAAGGATTTTAAAAATTCATGTGCACAATTATTTTTTTTAAGAGCTGATCTATAGAAATTGTCCGAATTCAAGGAACCGCTATTCATACAATCAAAAAGGTGATCAATTTTAGATATAAAATTTGCTGTAGAAAGTGCAACTTCGTTTGAGCAGTTCTTAAAACCACATCTATCTATAATTGTAAGAATAGCTGCCTTTACAGTTCTGCTAAAAACTTGTGTTGCAAATTTGACTCTCATTTTATCGAAATCAGTTGGAAATATATGCTGACTTGTAAGTTTCGGGCACATTTTCGTTTTTGTGTTCTGCTCCAACTGCCAAAGCTCCTTGACAACTTCAAAACTTACCAAGCCATCAGCGGTATTGAGATCGGACTTTATTAAACAATTACGTAGTGATTTAATGAGATGTGGAAAATCATATAAGCAGAAGATTTTCCTGTTATTAATTGAAAAGTATGGTTCCGCATCCGAAACTCCTAAGAGGCTATATGCTTTTCTGTTGGAAGACCCTTGATCACATACTACTGCCCGAATTGTGATTCCAATTTCAGAAAGAATTTTCACATTTTCAAGAATTATTTTTTTTAAATCAGCACCTGATAAGCCGTTTTGTGTCGCAAAGTAATTGAAAATAAGTTTCCAATTAGAGAATAATCCTCTTGCCATGAAAACACAAACCTGCTTACTAAAATTCCCATTTCGCTTGTAGCCCAAATCTTCAAACCCATCGATTAAATCTAATTTCGAGTTGTACCTCAATTCCCTTTTGATTGCAATTTCATCATATAATAAAACAACGTGTCCTTTGTCCCTTTCATCCATAGATAAAATTCTGTTTTTCAATTCTTCAAAGGCGTTATTTATGAATCCTGGTTGAAGAAATTTAATAGGAGCCCATCGATGCAATGTGGATATGTGAGGCATATTCAAATTTAATTTATTTCTCAAAAATGAAAAAGTAGATTGGGAAACATAAAAAATATTTTGTGCAAGCCATTTGACTTCTTGGCTGTATTCTTTTGGTCGTGTACTTATGAGTAAATTGCAAAATATTTTAGATTGGTCACTTATATTCAGAGAGTTGATATAAGTTTTGATTGTGCTTACTGTATTTGTTCTTTTATTAGGACCCTTTTGTTCAATTTTTTTTTCCCATTCAGAGCTGCCTTAAGATTTTTTTTTAATTTTTTAATTTGTTTTTCCAGAAAAATATTTTTTTTCCTGTAAAACGCAGTTAATTTATTGTATTTCTCACAATTTGTACATACAACTTCTACAGACATAGAAGTTTCCGACGAATTCCTTCTTCTAGGTAATTCTGCAAGGTTAAATAAATTAAGATGCTCTGTTTCAAAGTGCTCGTCTACATAGATGTTTAGATTTATTGTCGGCACAGCTCCATTTTTCAATTTTTTTCTTCCTATGTCCTCCGAATGAAAGTGACGGTCACATATAAATAATTTTTTTTTAAAGTTATTTTCAGAGATTCCGCATTTTTCTCTCCAAATTTGACCCATAGGAGAATCCAGTAGCGGAAATTTAAATATTTTTGCTTCTGGATTCTGCCTTCTTGAAATATTACAACCAGTAATACAGCATTTTATGCCAGATCTTAAACAATTCTTTCCATTCATTTCAAATTAAATTGTCACCACCAATCTATCTGCATGTGCATCAACGAAGCGAATGAAAAAATCGGCACTGTGCAGAGGGATCGTTTGCCTTTCGTCAATACTCGTCATCGTTCATCAAGAACCGGTTATGCAGAAAGCAGACTATTCTGTTGGGACATGTGCGTGTACCTGGCTATAGGCATAAACAGGTATCGTAAGTCGTACTATCCTGTGGATGACTGTTTCGATGTGTGTGCTCGTTGGACTGTTTTCTGAAATTCTCTGAGCGCAAGATTAAAAAGTTCTTGATAAAGCAAAGCAATAGCAAAAGCTGTGAGAGCGGGTCGTGATATCAGAACCCGCCATACAAAAATTTTCAGTGCAAACATTTGTATGAGATGCGTCTTCTTGGTAATTATATATTCTTTGATAGTAGTGCCATCATGTCGAATTTTTTGTTTTAGCCGACTAAATGCAGATGGCGTTATGAATTGAGCTAGAATGTTTGTGTCTAAACTTTTGCTGTCATCATCATTTTAAATACACACTTTGAAAACGAAGAAAGCAAGACCAAATAAACCGGTTTGTCTCTCTCGAATCTTTCCGCCGAACGAATTTCATTCCATTGTGTATGCATTTTTTTTTTTCATTGTAAGAAAGAGCATATGCGTAGGCAGCGCAGGTAGAATGTTCATGTACGTTTGCAAGTAGCAGAGGTTGATGATGGAAACCAAGTAAGTTATTATTTGTATGGATAATGGATTTCGCATTATCGACTCTCTGGATGGAAGGGGCGATTCGTTTGAAACGAAAAATTTAATAAAATTTGATTTGGGTATTTTTCTTTCAAATGAGAAATTATGAATTTATCGCATTTTAGATTCTCGCTATTTTGGCTATATCTTGTCGAAAAATGTACCGATTCATATCATTCTTTTTGTAATTGATTTAGAAATATTCAGTCTAATTTATAAAGCAATGGCATAATTTATTTTGTGTCGGTATTGTGCCATGCTGCACCACCACTTATTGGTCAATAGGTACCTACACGATGAATATTTATATGGATAATACGAATTTTCGTTGTTTAAAGTCCCTGCACCTTTGCAATAAAGCATTGAGGAAGGTCACTTGTTTGTGTTTTTTGCTTCTAATGAAGGTTGCTTGATTGGTTCTCTTTCGCATTACCCATGTTGTAACATTAGATATACGTGTTTTTAATCACCGAGCTTTAATCAGACGGCCTACTCCTCATTTCGTTCTATTATTAGTTGTCATGCCCTGTGGTAAATGGTTCTGCTGCAATTTGCAATATATTTTTTTTTAGCTTCTGATTCGCCAAGGCGAATAAAAAGGTACTGCGACCTATGAGGTCGTTTGTACCGTCTGGGCCAGAAATATGTTAAGCTAGTAGTATTTCTTCTTTCCGTATAAAGCGGATAATGCTACCAGCAGACCACTTCTTTTTATCTTCGGAACTCAGTTGTTCTCTGAGGCCGGACATTCACCTAAATGTGTTCAGCTGTTTCGTCTTCCTCAAGACATAGCCGGCATTCTGCAGAGTCAACTATTTTCATTATGTTTAGGTGATATCGCAACCCGTCGTCGGCCTTTTCGTTGCCTTCAAAACCTTCGTGGCCCGGAATCCACCACAGTTTGGTCTTGTTCCTTTACTTTACCTACTGAACATGTAAGAAGTAAAGAAATTATGAGTTTATGGTTTTTTAGACTCTTGCTATTTTGGGTATATCTCGTCCAAAAATTCACCGATTTCTATCATTTCTTTTGTAATTGATTCAGAAATATTCGATTTGGTTTTTATCAGATATTTATAAGCGAACACGTTGTTGGATACGTATATCTGTTAGAGGCAGCTCACCTGTCGATTTACATTTTTTTTTTATTATTTGAATGAATGTCAAACAAACTACCTACCTATTTAGACATGCAAAAATATATGTTTTCATTGCTTTCTTAAAAGAAAAAAAAAACAAATACTGAGAATATTATGTATGTAGTTTAAAGATAAAGAAATATTCATTTAACCAATTTGGATATTCGAGGCATAGGTACCAATCACAGCATTGAATATTTTATTTAAATTTTTTTTAATGCTGTGGTTGGTACTAAAAAAACACAAGTCTGTTCTCTTCCGCATCACCCAGGAGGTGGAACATTTGATGCGTTTTTTTTTCACCGAGGTATCCCCATTAGGCCTACTCCTCGCGCATAGTTCATAAATAAATAAATAAAATATTACGTAACATAACAACTCATAGGGTCCTTTAACCAAAAGCGCATACCTAAAGTATATATAAAAAATAAATAAACTATATATTAATATTACCATAACTAAAAACAAATAAAAATAAATATGAGTACATATAAATATTTATATATGAAAATCAGAAAAACACACCCATTCATTTATTAAAATATAACTTTAGTTATAGATATTTATTTACATGATGCTTATCCTTAAAGTTTGGCAGCCTTAAATCCTTGTTGTTTTTTCAATAAAATCGAATTTTTCTACCTAATCCCAATTTTTTTTTTTACAACATAAACTTAATATAGCCTTCTTTCATATTGCATTTGGTTTTTCCCATATTACCGAAGGAGTTAAAAAATTTCGTAAAATTAAATCAAGAAACTACCTGTTCGTAATCAGGTGAGACGGAGGTACATACCAATTGTATTAAATACCAGCAAACATCCTACGGCCTCCTCGCAACATGCCATAACCTACCCCAAATTTCCATTAGAGCCAACAATTAATATACCATCTTTGTATATACATACATAAGTGAATATGAAGACTTTTCTTTTTAGCTTAAAGATGGATAAGTTGTTTTAATTTTCCTTAAACGGTAAAATCTCTTAAGCGGACAAAAATGTGCACCATTAATGTCCCCTCAAGGAAGATTTCACTGTATGTATATACATACATATGCAACTTATATTTTTTCTGGCTGAGGTATTAACGAGGCTAGAATAAAAAATGTGGGTTTCTATAACATGCGATACGTCTAACCATGCGTTTGATGGAGTTCAATATTTTAATGCATTTGGGTACCTACCTATAAAATTTCATAATTGTACCTACCTACTTCAAAAGATAAATTTAAACTATACTTCATTTCTTTAGTACCTACTGGGACATCCTGAAACCGAAATTTGCATTAAGTATATCGGCCGCTAGTGGTCGGTATGACGGTATCAAAAGAAGTAGGTATCAAAAAGAATACTTAAATCAATGATATTTAGCTGCCCAAACTGAGGCACTCAGGTGCTTGTGCAAAACCAAATGAACTAATTCTGTTTATATTCGGAGATTCGATTGTGTAACATAATGCAAACGAAATATGAACCTAATATGATTTTGAATACCGATTATTAATGAATGCCCTTTTTATATGATGAACCAATAAATAAACCAATTTGAGTTGTTCATGAATAACCTACGGCAGCTATTATTACAAGCAGGGCACGCGCTCGTACACACACTCTAACTTGTCTTATCTTATCTCTGCCTCAATTAATTTTTTTCACATGCAAATATGATATGCCTCACTGCTGAAATGCGAATCTCCTTCGCCGATCTTAACATATACACACCAATTGTATAAAATACAACAAAATAAGTTCCAGGTGACGGTTTTGTTCTAATTGCAATATGCCATAACCTACCCCAAAAACTTTGATCAGAGCAAACAAATAATATACCATCAATCTACCCAACTACAATTATCCCACCTCTCTTCATCCACCATCGCCCCTACCATTAAATATGAATATCTGCTTTTCACTTGCAAATACTCGTATGAATTATAAAAAAAAACATTTGAGAATCTTCACTGCTGAAATGCGACTCTCCTTCAACGATCATACACACACATACCAATTGTGTTAAAATCCAGAAAACATAACATACCCCTTCCATCAAAGCAAACAAAAAATATACCATAAATCTACACGAAACCTGCTTTGCCAAATACCACCACTACCTGCATCATCCTCCTACTCATATTCCCAGCACGAGAATGGTGTAGAACTAGACTATCATGATTTGTTGCGGGCGAATGCGCACTGATGGCGTATCGTCGTTTACGCACGGTTGCACTACTATAAGGTTTATATACAATGATTTTACTAACATGCAAGTCAATCACATGATCATTTAGATTATAGATTCTACTCATGCGACTAATAGGCTCATGCTTCCCATAATTCGTTCTATGATGGGGGCTAAACAATAATTCAGCACTGCGCAAATTATGGGCACCACCACGAAAATTAAAGCCAATAGACGACAGCAAGTCAGGTGCATCTATTTGACCGGATATAAGCTGCTGTAAAAAAATGATATCGCTATTAAGCCTTCGTTGAGAAAGGGGTAACATTTGAAGAAGCTTAATACGCTGACTGTAAGGAAGGTTAAAAGGATCATCCCATGGAAGTCTTCTAAGTGCAAATCGAATAAATTTACGTTGAATGGCCTCTATTCGATTTGAATGAATGTTGTAGAACGGCTTCCAAACTTGTGAAGCATACTCTAGAATCGGACGGACAAAACAATTGTACAATGACATAGTAACGTATGGGTCATTAAATTCTTTCGCCCACCTTTTTACGAAGCCCAGCATAGAATTAGATTTATTAACAATAAAATTGATATGCTTGGCAAAAACCAGTTTGGGATCGAAATAAACCCCAAGATCCTTAAAATTATCAACATTACAAAGAATATGTTGAGACAAGATGTACTTATTCGAATCATCAATAATGTATGATTGTTCTCGTTGTAAATCTCGAGTAAATCTTGGAGCATTAAAACGGCGGGTGGCAATTTTGCAGTAGTAGTGTATTCGCTTACGGAATGGAAGGTCGTGCTTTCGAATCCCGGCCAAGTCCATTACTTTATACCGAATACATGAAATCGTAATCTCCCTAAGTATGACACCACCCGTGGAGAAAAACCCTACAACTGCACTCAAACACTTCTTTCCTATCTCTCTATTTCTAATACCAAGTAGCTTACACTGTGTTCTTAGCATTATAAGGGTTCTGTAACAACAGAAAAAATCCCTTTAGCGTAAGCAAATTATAAAAAAAAAAAAAAAAAAAAAATTAAAACGGCGCGCATGTTCGCCAATAGGCACTTTAATAACGATCATATAATTATCGTTTTGGAATTGATTGGAAACTTGCTTAAACAATCGGATGAGGTAATTTTTTTCTGCCAAAAAAGTTTCTAAATCGGCAAACGTTCCTGAGTTACATGAATGTGATTGTACTCGCACCGGATGTCGGACTGCTTTTCTTCGTCTCCCATAAAGTAAATTTGGGAGAAATTTAGAAATGTAGGTGATTCAGTTGGGTAGAGGAGCTAAAGAGCCAATTTTGTGATAGACCTGGCCCTGTATCTTAATGTTGAATTAAATGTGCGCCTTGTCCATCCGTATTAGTATAATGATATTATCATTTGAAAACAACTATTAAATTTTCTTCTTTTTTTTAAAATAATTTGGAATCTGCGCTTGCCATCCATTAGCGTTTTCAGTGGCTCCGGCTGTGGGTTCAATGTAGGTAAAACCACTTTGCCCGATGAAGAACACATCCCTGTTATTTCATTTTTGAATTTCAGAGCGTGGCAATAAGTGCATTCTTTATCCATGTCACCAATTGAAATTTTTGAATGTGCGCAATATTCGATGTCTGGATCATCTTCAAAGGCGATGCGATTGAATGATCACCACACTTCTATATGAATCCGTAAAACGATTGTGTGATGTTTGAGCTTTAATTCTCATTTGTACAAGTCGTTCAATTCGGTATGCCTCACTTTTTAATGCACGGGTGGTTGCATCGCGCAATCGTGTGCCCTCTCTTGCCGCTTCTTCTTGTTGGGGTCTTAACTCCGTTCTTTTTTTACCTATTGCGAATTTGTTGGTCACAACGCCCAATATTTAAACGTCATCGTCCAGGCATTTTTTTTTGCTGTATTATATCCTTCCCTTTGTACACTTATGTATGCTAAAAGAGAACATTTTCGTTGGTTATGTTATTTGTGCCGGAAATCGAATTGAAATGTTATTTACCTATTTAAAATTGATTAAAAATTAGTTTGCAAATTTTGTCAAACAATTGTACAGAGAAATAAAATATGAATTACTGAAATGTCAAATGTTTGTTAATGTAAATAGTCTAGCCAACCAACGCCTACTATATTATTACAATTAAATTTAATTTTGTTGATACAAAAATTATACGCAGCGAAATCTAACTTGTCGTAAATATCTCCCAGTGCCATCTATCGGGTCCAAATTTTGGCAAAAACTTCTTTTTATTTAAGTGGTATATGGTGTGAATTTGAGCCAAATCGGTCCATAAATAAGAATTTTAAAAAAGCGACCCATGCACCATCTAGGGGGTAAAACATAAACATAAACCATCAGGAGCACCACACGAACATATGGTGTAAATATAAGGTAGATGTCTTTAGTGGTTCAGCCGTGATGGTCGGTCACGCATCCCAACGCACGAAAACGTTTTTATATTTTTTTTTTTTTTTTTTTTTATAATTTGCTTACGCTAAAGGGATTTTTTCTGTTGTTACAGTACCCTTATAATGCTAAGAACACAGTGTAAGCTACTTGGTATTAGAAAGAATAGAGAGATAGGAAAGAAGTGTTTGGGTGCAGTTGTAGGGTTTTTCTCCACGGGTGGTGTCTAAGTTACTTAGGGAGATTACGATTTCATGTATTCGGTATAAAGTAATGGACTTGGCCGGGATTCGAACGCACGACCTTCCATTCCATAAGCGAATACACTACTACTGCACCATTGCCACCCTATATTAAGATTCAAGTGATTCTTAAGCAGTTAAATAATGCATTACCCAGTTTTCTTTTCCACTATTTGCTAAGCAATCAACAAATGTCCCTGTCGCACTGAATAAGAACTGGCGAGCACCGAATATTTTAGTGAATAATTTTCAGAGCAGCACACAACAGGTGGATTTGAATTCTCCCTAGCACATAAAACGTCTGCTATTGCCAGTTTGTTTCTCTGGTAGAGCTTTCATGTCCATCGAGACGAAAAGCACATTGCATGGCAGAAGCCATCAGCCCGTCGATCATCGAAGCATAATTCGTCATCGAATCAGTAAAGAAAGACAACCCAATAGCAACCACACCAGTACCAGATAGAGCTCATCATACTCGGAGTAAGTAGACCCACTATAGTAAAAGCACAAACATCGTAACATAAAACCTAAAAACTAAATGAATTGAAATATAAGGCATTAGCGGCCCATACAGGGCCTAAAACATAGCTTCTCCAACCATTTGCTTTAGCGAGGTGGAAGGGACCTACAATTTTAAGCCGAATCCGAACGGCAAATTTGAGAAGCTTCTCATAACAATAATTGATACCCATGAATTTTTGTCAGGCATTCGAAAGAGGTGGGGCAATGGAAAACAACTTTTAGATGTTACTTGGCCGGGGCGGGATTTGAACCTGAGACCTTTAGATTAGTAGTCCAATTAAAATTTCTATATTGCACTTAATTCACACTACTACATATCTTAAAGTACGAACATATGTAAGTCAAACACTGATATAGGTACATAGTAAGTAGTATATCCTCATACATTTTTTTGGGCTTAATCGAGTAAATAATTTATTGCGATCCAATGGGGTTAGCTGCGCCTTAGAGTCGATAAAAATTTGAATTAGTGAAAGTCTTAGCAAGGGATATCGGTTAAAACGCGTTTTAATATATAAAACTATCAAAAAATGTCCAAATGATTTTTAAATTAATTGAATTATGCTTATCAAATTAAAACCAATTGGTTTTCGTTCATTTTTATCATGGTAAATATGTTTTAGTGAAGTAATCTGAAAGGTGAGCTCGGCAAGAGTTTAAAAAGGGTGAAAGACGGCAGGGTTAAGGGGTGATCAACGAGTTTTAGGCGGGGTGTTGGTGACATGGATGTGGTGCGGTCTTTGGTATCATACGAGGTGGGTATCCCGCTGTGGTGAACACAATATCTAAACCACCGCTCCGATAAGTGTGTAGATGCTGGAACTTTTGGCACATAATTTTTGTTGAGTTAAATAAGGCTAAATAACTGGGGCCTAAGTCAAGGGTAGTGGAACTTCCGCGAAATAGCATCTACCAATACAGTGACTCCTATGCTGGGTGCAAGGTATAACGATATCCCGGGTAATGAGAACAATTGGTCAATGAGTACAACAAAATTCTGCGTTGGACCCATTTCTATACATGCAGGCATAGAAAAGAATTCTGGTTAGTGGTTAATAAAAAGACATAAAAGGTTCTGAGTCAAGAACACGATGTTCTTAAACTGTTAGTGCAATTAAGTCTCGACACAAGGGAATCCGTTTACTTATCTAACTTGTTGAAGCAATAGACATTTTAAGGGGACTCAAATATCTTGGTTATTACCTTTTTGAAACACGTTTATAATATTTTCAACTCACTTTCAACAAAGTTACAATTTTTCAGGTGAAGGTGCAACTCGGACTATGGCATATTGTTTTCTTGGGCTCAATTATATTTCCATTCCTGCTCCATTTGATTCTACTGTTAGCCTAAATTTAATTAGGTAGCTAACTCACATACGACTACAAAGTCGTTTCAACTCTGCACTAGAGCGAGCATCTTTGAACTATCTATTGCCACCAAACATCCATACCCTTTATGCAAAGTAGTTCACTTTAAAAGATAAAAATGAAAAATGTTTGCCTTTTAGACCTTTTTTTAATCAAATTCAAGGCCAATGGTCAACTAGATATTTGAATACAATAAAAATCCAAGGATCCAACCAGGATGAAGAGTAGCAATCGACCTTCAAACTTTGTCAATTACGCCGTAGGAGTTTGATATTTTTCCATTCAGCCGGAACTCCAGCACCAACCTGAATTCAAATTGCTTTCATTAAATGTAAATTCGTTTATTTTTGTCATAAGAGAATTTAGCAATTTCAACGCATATACGCCAACAAAAAGCGCATTTAAAAATTTAATTTGTTATTTTCGTTTGAAAAGTGAGTTTTGTATTCGCATCATGTCAGCGAACATTTTTGCCAACTTTGCCTGTGTCTTTGCCATCAGACCCCCATACCCATACAATCGATGTACATTAATATCATATGGCTTGCTACTTTGTGCTTCACCCTAAGTTTACCATGAGAACATGAGCACGGGGGTTGTTCAGCGAATTTACTGAAAAGAACATACGAGTATCAATTTAAAATAAATTAATAAATTATTTAACATTCTCCGAAAGGTCTTTTATTTGCCTATCCGCAGTGGCAGCAATATTATTAGAATGTCGACTTTATTTTTTAATATCCAAATTTTAATTAAATGCTTCTATGAAACGTTATTTATATCCTTTTGATGTATAAAGCGCGATTAGCAAAGTTTTATTAAATGTTGCTTCATGTGGATGGCAATAGATTAAAAATACCATGAAGTTCAAGGTATGGTAACACAGCCAAATTGCGACATTTTTTAAATATGTCAGAAGAGGATGATTTCAACAGCCTATACTTTAAAAACACGCCCCTATCGGCTAATCTGCTGACCCTATAAAAAGTTATAAATCTCCCTGAATAGAGCCTGTTCTATGTCCGAGCACGATGGCGAAATTTTGCTTGTGGAACTCAAAGCCAAATTCGGTGAGACAAACATCCTTTGCCAGACATACGACTTATCAACTTTGCAGAAGTCTTGCATCGAACATTCTGAATGTAAGATAGAAAAGTAAAATCATTCAGCGGGACTAACGTAGACTCTGAGCATTCCCTTGTTGCATGCATATTTAGAGCTGCGAACCGTGCACGACACGCGAGAGTATACAGAGAGCGTTTGAGAGGGATTCTTTCTGCTATACATTCATCACTAAAAAAGTTGTATCGCGATATTATCAAAGACATGGTCTATGCTACCAGCCAGCCCTGAAAAAATCACGTTGGTTAAAGATAATTGCGTTCAATGGGAAACTGTGATGCAACGCTCACATCAGCAAACGCTGCCACGAAGACAAGGGCATTAAGGAAGAATATCGAGCCAAAGAGAAGAAAAAGAGGATCTACGCATTATCCCAGCTCAAGGAAATCGTCGAAACAGCTTCCGGAGGTTTTATAAGAATGCTCAACTGGCTTTGAGATCAGAAGGCAGGATATTCAAAACAGCGAAGGAACCCTTGTCACCGAAACGCAGGGAAAATGAAGTAAGAGGAAGAATGTATAAGCAGTAGCTATTACATTGGTGATAAGGCAAGCAAATCATCGCTGTCCAGTCATTGAAGAAGCAGGTCAGCTTACCGGTAAAGAATAAGTTTGTTAATGCATTGACAGGCTGAAAAAGCACAAGATGATTTTCTACCAGAAGAACTCCTCAAAAATGGAAATGATGGATGCAGGGATATAACTCCATACGTCATGAATATATATTGGAGCTGTGTTCTTCCTTGGTGGGACAACCTATTTTCGAGTCACAATTAGTAGGGAGTATCGATCGATGTGGGGCCTGATTCTTCAATTGCTTTAATTAAATGAACGCAAAAGCTCATATTTTGTTATCAGGAATTCGTTAACTATTTTTTTTTTTTTTTTTTAAAGGAAATCCAAATCCCAGAGCACTCAGACTCGGTAATGGTCCATTGTACTACCAGGCAGAAATCCTCCTTTTGGTGTAAAGGCATGTGAATGGGTGGTGTATGTTGTTGTTCCCCATGGGGATTGAACATGCACCGCACGGGTCACAAGCCAAACACTAACCACTACACCGTGTCGCCACCCACTATTCATTTAAATTTATATAATTAAACCATGTCGTGAGTCGATGACCTATCTATTACTACGTTTAATTCCTTAGAACATCTACTCAAATCGGGTTGGGGACACAATCCCGAAAATCCAAAATCCCGAAAATCCAAAATCCCGAAAACCCAAAATCCAGAAAATCCAAAATACCGAAAAGCCAGAATCCCGAAAAGCGAAAATATAGCCTCGACGGCATTGAGAGAAGATGACTTAAATTAGAAGTCTTAAAGTTATATTTTCGCACTTGTACAAGTACATAATTCATTGCTCAGCTACGTTTATAGATTCCTGTTTTGAATTCCCGATTTAATTTGTTTTTGCATTTGAAACCGCTACTTTGCTATGAAATTTCCTTTTCGGTTTGATCAAAACTTTTCTGCAAAATGTCTTGACCTGTTTTCACTGCCTTTTTCTTCACTAATGTGAAAGTTTGCTTCGAAGTCAAATGTTTTACTTTTTCAAAGTGTCGTAATCAAAATATAGCGGCAACAATTCCTTGATTGCATAATCCAGGACATCTAGTTCCTTAGGTTAAGACCATCGAGAGCTGCAGGAGTCTCACTTTTCCGGGTCGAAATACTGAAGCATGCTGAGGTCTTCATTCGCATCGACTGTGCCTTTAATTTAGTATAGCCATAGTCAAGGAATCATTTTTTTGTCAATGCTGCACGTTAACGATTATATTTTATATCTTTAAGGTACTCGTTCGCTTCCTTGCACGTTTCTAGAAATAATAAAATAAATTATTATAATTTGCTCTCACTAAAGGCATTCTTAGTACCCTTATAATCTAGACGCAGTGGCACAGATGTTAGTGTGTTCGATTTTCGACACGGAAAAACAATTCCCGAATTTTGGTGTCTTGTTGAGGGGCAGGGGTCAACATGCCTTCCCTGGACAGTGCGTTATTCTAGGAGAAATCATCCTAGTCCCGCCAACTTGTTGTGACGCTGTAAGGCTTCAATCGGCTCACGGCAGGGCGTGCGCACGTTGACGACTGCCAGGGCTCGGAAAGCAATTGGGATTTTAAAAACTTGTTGCGTAAGGCAACGAGTGCTCCGAATCCTAATTATAGTTAAAATACGTTAGATAGTTTATGTAAGTAGAATAGGTAGTTTTTAATTTGTTTTTTTATAAAATATAAAATTTAATTAATAATGCGGAGCTTTAATAAATTTTTGCAATGAATACATCTGTAAGAATAGTTCGTTAAATAGTTTTTAGGCCGAGAGGCAATAATTAAAAGGTTATAGTTAAGTTTAGAGAATCCGCGTAGGGACCATTAATTTACAATAAGTATTCTGTTGGTTTTTAGTTATATTTAATCATGTTTAGCTAGAACGTAGGTTGATAGGTATAATAATAATAAAAAAATAATTTAAAAGTCCATAAGTGTCTTAAGGTCTCACGTTCAAATACCGCCGGGGCCAAGTAACATCTAAACGTTTTTGCCACTGTCCCACCTCTTGTGAAAGTCTGACAAAGATCCAAGAGTATCAATTGTCATAAGAAGGTTCTGAAATTTGGCGTTCGGATTCGGCTTAAAATTTTAGGTCCCTTAAACATGGTTGGATAAACTAGGTCTTAGGCCTTGTATGGGCCGTTATTGCCTAATATTTTTTGTCATTAGGTATATATATTGGCATTAGGAAAATAGGAAGGAAGGATGACAGAGAGAAACCGATGCGCGTTGGTTTTAAATGTGTGTAAATTATAATGGGTAGGAAAAACCAAGCGTGGAAGAGACTTTCAAGGAAAGATTCTTTGTATCTACTGTACGTCAGAAAGACGGTTTGAGGGTGAAGTGATGTACATTCATGGCATGGCGGTATTGCAGTTGAAATTTCTTTACAATGGAAAGCAGCTTGGTATTTCGTTTGAACGCTTGTGGTGGAAATATCGGTAAAACAGCGACAGGCAGGAGACATTGCGATGATGACTAAGAGTGTCAGGCGATTTCGGGATATTTCGATCGCCTATAAGTTTTATCGCCCGTTTTTTTAATACTGTCGAATAACTCTAAATATGTGATTCCGGCACCGTGTACTTACTGAGAATGGAAAGTCTTTCGGTTTCAGCGATGCGCGTGCCATTCATGAATCACGACAGCCTATTGAGGTTTCGCTTTAATGACAGAAGAAAGCATTGTACTTTGGAAGTATTTAATGCAACCCTATTGATTGTACCCCACTGAACTATGGGGCCAAGATCGGAATTTAATGAGCTTACCATTCGTTACCGTTACAGTTCAGCCAAAGATGAGTCGCGTGAACCACATAACTAATATGATAAACTGAGGGTACAGCCATCAGCAAAGGAATGAATTGGATTAGAACTAACACACAGCGCCGGTTCCCTGGTGGAGCTCGGAACTGCAAATAATTCGTAGAGAAGCTAGAAAGCTTCTAAATAGGTCACTCAAGACTGATTTAGAGACAGACTGGAATCTCTACCGATCGAAGCAGAAGGAATATAAGAGGCTAATTCGGGTATCGAAAAGTGCTTCTTATAGGAATTTCTGCGAAAAGATTGAAACACTGGGTGAAACTAGTAGGCTGGTTAAAGTTCTGAAAAAGGGCAAACCAGCCAAATTGGACTCACTTAGAAAACCTGATGGCACCTTCACTGAGACGAAAGCGGAAACTCTTAGTTATCTGCTGGAGTCTCACTTTCCGGGTAACCAGATTACAATTGGTTCACAACCAGCCCCGATTACCGAGACTATGAGTGAGCCAAGACAAACAACTCGGCGTAGCTGGTATATTGCGAAGGCCGTGGTGACGGACGAGGCCATTAAATACGCATTTACGTCTTTTGACGGCTTCAAGTCGCCTGGTACGGACGGAATATACCCAGCCATGCTGCAACAATGTACAAACCAGCTGCTACCGACTATGAAGAAAATCTTCACCGCTGTCCTAGCACTGGCATACATTCCAACACCCTGGCGTACAGTTAGAGTGGCATTCATACCAAAAATTAGCAGAAGCGACTACTCGCTCGCCAAGAGCTTCAGACCAATCAGTCTGACTTCTTTCTTGCTGAAAAGCTTGGAAAGGCTGGTCGAGCTTCACGTGCGCAAAGGTGCTTTGCGATTGCACCCACTATCTCCGATGCAACATGCCTATCAACGCGGAAAATCCTGCGAGACTGCGCTCCAAAATCTAGTTGGTAGAATTGAAGGCGCGCTTGACAGAAAAGAATACGCGATGGGCATTTTCATCGATATTGAGGGTGCTTTTGACAATGCGACTTTTGATAGCATGTGCAGCTCCGCCAGACAACACGGAGTAGAAGAACCATTGGTGTTGTGGATTAAAGCAATGCTAATGAATAGAACGTTGGTTGCGGATGCGGACTGTGGCCGCTATGTTATGGCGGGGGTAAACAGAGGCTGCCCGCAAGGCGGCGTCATGTCTCCACTGCTGTGGTGTATGCTGGTCGACTCTCTGTTGAACGCACTCAACAGTTCTAATATTTACGCTCAGGCGTACGCGGATGATGTTGCCGTGCTTTCTGTTGGATCATGCCTAGCGACTGTATGCGCCAAGGCGCAGGCGGCCCTTGACGTGATCGAAGAATGGTGCACTAGGAATGGGCTCTCGGTCAATCCTCTTAAAACTGAGGTTGTTCTCTTCACGAGAAGGAGGAAGCTGGTCGGGTTGACTCAGCCAGTGCTAAAAGGCGTCACAATCCAACTCTCCAATGAAGCAAAGTATTTGGGAGTCATCCTGGATAGCAAACTTCTTTGGTCCAAACATGTTGAGCTGAAGACTGCCAAGGCGCTGTCTATTTTCTGGCAGTGCAAAGGCATTTTCGGCAAGACATGGGGCTTATCACCGAAAAGAGTCCTATGGATTTATACGGCTATGATAAGACCATTTATAGCATACGCATCGGTTGTTTGGTGGAATAAGCTTTCACGTAAATACGTCACTGCTGCTTTTGCCAAACTCCAAAGGCAGGTATGTCTCGGCTGCACGGGGGCCTTCCCCAGCACGCCTGGCTCCGGCCTAGATGCACTATTGAACCTTCCGCCCCTTGATGTTTACATCATGGGATGTACAATCAAGGCTATCTCGCGTCTTACAAGAGGTGGCTTTTGGTATAACTCGCACTGGAGTTTTGATGAACTTGCGCAACGGTTGTCCTTCGACTCCTGTCTTATGGATATGCCGTCTGATGCGATGACACCGGAACTTCGGCTAAAGCGTAAATACGAGGTCGACTTTCCTCGCGTCCAGGACTGGCTCTGGCCGGACTCTGAACCTGGAAGGGAATGCAGTCGAATCTTTACGGATGGCTCCAAAACCGATCAAGGATCTGGTGCTGGTGTCTTCGTGGAGAGCGATAACGTTAGACTTTTCTTTCCGTTAGGCAAATACGCGTCAGTCTTCCAAACAGAGACTTATGCTATCCTAATGGCCATGGACTATGTTACGAGGAACAGGTGGAGGGGGCGAAGTATCTGCGTCTGTAGCGACAGTCAGGCTGCGCTTAAGGCCCTACTCAAACCCTTAACTACCTCCAAAATAGTACGTGAATGCAAGATATCTCTGAATTCGGTCGGAAGGCTGAATTCACTTAAACTTGTCTGGGTCCCGGGTCATAACGGGATCACGGGAAATGAGATCTCCGATGAACTTGCTAGACAAGGCTCAGAGGGGGACCTCTCAGGACCTGAACCAGCGATCTGTCTGCCTGCGTCCTCGGTCAGGGCTTCCATTGACGGTTGGGTTTCCTATGAACACAATCGCCGTTGGCATGACTCTCCAGGGTGCAGACAGACTAAGCAAATGCTCCCCGACGTCTGTGGGAAATCCGCGGCATTCTTGTTGTCTCTCAACAGAAAAGACTGCAGACAGACTACTGGCGTTCTTACGGGACACTACGTTTTTGCCAAGCACCTTAAGGTGCTAGGCCTAAGCGACACCACCAACTGCGAAGCCTGTGGAGAAAGCGACGACACTGCGGAACATTTCCTCTGTGATTGTCCTGCTTTTGCTCGTATCAGGTGGCAGGTATTTGGTGCGGATATGGTGAGTGCTGTAAACCTAAGCTCCTTATCATTGAAGCGCCTTCTCGTTTTTCTCAGAAAAACGAGTAAATTCCCACAGTAAAATGTGGTGTGTCTGCCTGGCAGTACAATGGACCAGTATTGAGTCTGAGTGCTCCAGTGCAGAAAGTTTCACACATCCCGACAAAAAAAAAAAAAAAAAAAAAAAAAAAACACACAGCGGAAAATTTTATGAACATGAGAAAGAGGACAAAAAGTAGCCTTGGGGAAAACCAGCATTTATTTGGTGAGTTGCGGGTTTGTAACCGTCCAAAACAAATTGATTGAACTGTCAAAATGCATTCCATACATCAATCGCAACGATCTTACTTTAAGGTTAGATGAGTCTTCAAATCACGGGTGGACCTGTTGCTGCGAAAATCGTGCTGAAAAGTTTTCGGGATTCAATATATTTCATAAGCTGATGGTTAATCAGCGTTTCCATTGCCTTGGAGAGAAGGGCAATTGTTTTTGTACAGGCTGCGAAAAATCTGTTTTCCATCTTTTCGGAAAGTGCCCCGAAGAATAGGACCGATAGAAAATCCTACGAAGTGCTTTTGCCAGTGTTGAAGAACACCTCTGCAGAACAATAGGTCAAATACCCTCTGTACAATTGGGTTTGTGTAAACTTGCCACTGTACGAATACGAAAGTGTATTGGTTCCATGATGTATTCTACGCACTCGAGTACAGGTGAGATAAAGCATAACCTTGGAGCCTTTAACTATCTGCAAAGTAAGCATCAAGCAGATTGGCTTTATGTCAAGAGCTGACATCTGGAATATCATGTAAATGAGTGTCAGGAAAGATGGCGACCCAGAATTCTTGATGTTTTTAAGAAACGATCAAAAGTTTTTACTACCCGTGGGCTTCGTAGTACTTTTTGCCTCAACTTTTAGTCACAGGAACATTTGACACGATTTATGTAGGCATTGCAGTAATTTCTGGGTTGGGCTTATATCGAAGCTTCCTTTTTTTTAAACTGGCAGCCTCTTTGCAGCTCTCTTTATCCTGTTAAGTATGAAACAATTCATACCCAGTAGAATTATGTTTGTTATGATATCAGCACCAATTCTTAAAGAAACCTTTAAGTTTTCGCCAATTGACTTTCTCGTATTGTCATACTGTTAGGATTTTGTTCCTTATCTATGTTGTTGGTTGGATTGTTAATAAAAAAAATCCCATATTCGAGTTTGTCATGCCGAAATCAAATTGGAAATTTCTGATTCTGTCAAAGTCTGCTTTGACTAGCACAGCCCTCTAGCAGTACAATGGGCCAGTATTGAGTCAGTTTAAAAACATAGGGACGGGCTACAGTCCGCTTGGGCGAACTGTTGGATACCCTATTCTTATTCCTATCCCTCATAAGTGGGCGTGACAAAAGTCTAAGTATGGTTAAATTGTTAAGAACGGTCTACATATTTTGTTATATAACATTTAAAGGATTTTATCAAAAAAAAACGCTCCCTAGCTCAAACTTGGGTGTTTCAATAAAATTGTTTTATTTAATTGTGGGCGTGTCAGTAGGCGGATTTAAAAAAAAATTAACACATGAGCATAAAGGGCCCCTAGAGAGTATATATTATAAATTTCAGCTCCCTAGCTCAAACTTTGGATTTTCAAAAAAATAGTTTTATTTATTTGTGGGCGTGTCAGTGGGCGGATTTTGAAAATATTTATACATGAGCTTAAAGGGCCCCTAGAGAGTATATATTATAAATTTCAGATCCCTAGCTCAAACTTTGGATTTTCAAAAAATTGTTTTATTTATTTGTGGGCGTGTCAGTGCGCGGATTTTGAAAATATTTATACATGAGCTTAAAGGGCTCCTAGAGAGTATATATTAAAAATTTCAGCTCCCTAGCTCAAATTTTGGTTTTTCAATAAAATTGTTTTATTTTTTTGTGGGCGTGGCAGTGGGCGGATTTTGAAAATTTTATATCCCGAGCAGTTTTAGGAGTAATATATCATATATAAAAAATTTCAGCTTCCTAGCTCAAAATTCGATTTTTTCCAAAATTTTGTTTTTTTGAGTTTGTGGGCGTGTCTGTGGGCGGATTTCAAAAATTCGTAAACTTGATTATTTCGGGACCCTAGAGAGTATATGGTTAAAATTTCAGCTCTCTAGGTCCAGTTTAAAGGCCTAATTTTTGCCGACGGACGGACGGACGGACGGACGGACATGGCTAGATCGACATTACTATCGATGCTGATCATAAATATAGTAACTTTTAGGGGTCTACGGGCAATATTAAGGTATGTTGCAAACTATGCGTCAAAATTAATATACCCTTAGAATAGGGTATAAAAAGCACAGCACCCACATAAACAAAAACAATTGAGTCAAAATTTTTTTGTTGAAATCGACATTTTTGCTAAATATGATTTCAATACAACTACGAAACCTTAATAGTGCAGTAAAATACACCTTCAAAAATTAGAGATTGGGACTTACTATGGATTTCTATTACTAAGCCAGTTACAATCCTTTTAAATAAAACTTCAGAGAATGGAACTCTAAAATAGGTATACCGCATTACTCATCTTTGATCAAATATATAAAATATTTGGATCAACGCATCCAAATCGACTGGCCAAGTGGTGCGCGGCGGGCGCACAACAAGATGACCTGACCAGACACAAGCCATTTATCATTATCAGCATCACATCATCGCCCGCCACTCCATCGTCTTACATTGTTTCGGTAGCTCTTGTGATCTCAAGAACCGTGTACACAGCCGACATCCGAAAATGGAAAAATAGCAGTAATGTGTGTTTGTTTATTACACTTTCAGTGGTTTGTAGAGCATTACAAATGGAATGTTTGTATATTATTATTACCGGGGAATGAGCCACGGCCTGTGGAGTCTGTTGTTATATCATAAACACGTTGAAGTTGATAATTTCGATAGGGTGTTGATGGATGAAAAGAAC
The DNA here is from genome assembly GCA_949715645.1 of Portevinia maculata. Classification (NCBI taxonomy): domain Eukaryota; kingdom Metazoa; phylum Arthropoda; class Insecta; order Diptera; family Syrphidae; genus Portevinia; species Portevinia maculata. The sequence continues at coordinate 42,746,201 of OX454528.1, read as the reverse complement.
ATGTAAATATTTCATATTTTTTGTAGATTTTGTTTGAAAACCACATCACCGTGAACTACTCATCGGTAATTATTTGCACTATGACCAAACTATCACGTAACCGAAACTTTTTGAATAAGCAATTAGCAGCAGATTTTCGGTTGGCTATAACCTATTGCGGATTTAATTAGTTAATACCTTTGCAGTTGTGTATTTTGCAAATTGGTTCAATTTTGAGGGACTTTTCATTTGTCAAAACTACTTTCGCTGATTATTGCTCAGTTCAGGCAGTAGAAATACATATATGCAAATTAACTGATGTGATAATACGCTCAATGAATATTCAATGTCATGACCGGGAGGATGATTATGAGTTATTTTAGCACTAAAAAAAGGTAAAGGTTTTTATTGAAAATTAGTAATGGTTTTAGGCTTCGAAGGTAAGAAATGGCTCCGCCTAAAATTTGGTTCTGTGCGATCAAAACACCAAAAATGCACAGGACGCAATGAAGGTATTATTTCCGAGAACTGATTTCCGATGATACTCCAGATACGGAGGTTCTTGAACATACTACAAAATTATAAAGAAAATAATAATATAATATCTTGCTAGGAGTAATATCCAAAAGAATATCTTGGAAACCATAGGACGATGTGGAGGGTAGCTAAGATGAAAATGGGTTGAACATCTTGAAGAGCGATGTTTAGAAAAAATACATACAAGATACATTTGCCATACGCTAAGGAACGCAATTCAGCTTTAAAAAAATGTTTTAATGGCATCGTACTCGTGGGCAGATCACCTAAGTTAAGAAGGCTTGTCAAAGCCATCACCCACCATTTTTTTTTTTTTTTTTTTTTTTTTTAAAAAAGGAAATCCAAATCCCAGAGCACTCAGATTCGGTAACGGTCCATTGTTCTACCAGGCAGAAATCCTCCTTTTGGTGTAGAGGCATGTGATTGGGTGGCGTATGTTGTTGTTCCCCGTGGAGATCATCACCCACCATGATGAATCACTTAATTTTGTTGGAATCCATCTTCCAATCCTTTTATGGAGAGAACTTGGTAATTTGAGCTAGGATCCAAAATCTGCTTGTTTTGGCCGAAGACGTGGAATGAGCTCCTAAAATTAAAAAAAAAAATGTTCGCGCCCGAATGTATTTCTGAATCAGAACACTACATAGGACAATCTTAGATTTAGCGAAAACAAAAACGAAAATATAACAAAATAGCAACTTAAGAAAAACTTTTGTGTTATTTTTATCGAAAATCAACATAAAACTTTACAAAGAAAACAATATCTTTCTCGTTTATTTATTTAGTTATCACTTAAACTTAACTCAACTACCAATTATCCGTACGAGCAAAAACCGATTTGCTTAAATGTCACAGTTCTGTTTACATTTCTTTTCACTGGTGACGTATACTATAAAAAAATCAAGTGGCGTAATCTTAGATAGTGTCAGCTGATGGAAATTTTAAAAGGGTAGTAATCGGGTTGTATGGAGCCACGCCACTGCTAGATACTTAGCATTTAGTAATGCCGCTAAAGCTTTATGGCATTGCGACTGCCGAGGCCGATCACAATGTATAACTTGGACCAGAGTGCGTTCTTAATTCTTTGTTGGCGCTTCCGACAACTATCGAAATGCAATTGTTAGTTTTTTCCTCTTCTCATGGAAAGTATTGTGATCAATCGACATTCAACCATCCTGATATTATTTCGATAAGAGAAGGCACTCATCCTGTATGAGGGAGCCGCCTATTGTATGTAGCTACCCAGATAAGTTGCAAGAAGGTATCAAGCAAGCTGCAGACCTTTTTGAAGAGAACCCTTTCTGCTGGCTCGGTTCTGACTTGTTGTGTTGTGGTAGAGGCCCCTGCCTTGCACTATCCTTTCTGGTATCGAAATTAGGTTAGCTGAGACAGTTTCTAGCCGGCGGTTCAACATTAATTGCCACATCGGTAATGATCATATTAACTGTATCATTGGATGTATCGAAGGTTGCATTAAACAATATCCAATGGCCATCTGCCACTTTGTGCCACCCCGTACTATTGAAAAAACCTTACTCGTCTGCGTCTGTAATAACCTACACTGACGTTATTTACCGTAAGCTAGATTCAATTTCACAACATAAAGTGAAAGTTGCATTCAATACGATCAACATGATCATTTAAGGTCTTTAAGGATAGTATTTTGGGTCGCTCACTCACTGAGTATCTAAACGCTTAAAATTACATATTCTTGCATAAAATTATTTATTTAAAATTACTGATTTACCTGTATGAAAAACTACTATTATCTCAATCTACACGAATTTCCAAAATAGTAGTACAACCATGCAATTATGTTAATTCGTCAAGCCTCTTTTTTCCTCACACCATACGGTTATGGAACTCTTTACCCGACAAAATTAAACTAGCATCGGGAGCCTCAAAATTCAGGACAGCTGTTTTCAAATACTTTTCTCAACAGCAGTAGATTAACTTTTTTTTCTTTTTAAGTTCGTCGAGTAAAGTAACTCCAAACTATCCTATCATCTATTTTCTATACTAATATTCATGACAATTTTTATTGTAAATGTTGGTTTTTGCATTGTTATTATAAATAAGGGAGTCCGTCATAATTCCTTGCTGCCCATAATCAAGGACTGTAGTAAACATTATGGGACTTAGGATAACACCGTTCCCTGGTGTACACCGACTTTGGTTGGGAAATCCTCGGCGAATACAGCGGGACCTCTCACCTTACTCTTATCTTTGCTACATACATTATTTTTTTTTTTTTACATACACTATCAGTTCTGGTCGTGGAGTGCTTAAATCAAGCAACTATCACGAGCAGAAATTTGCCGGCACTAAAAGTGCTCCCACAGGCTCATCATTTAGTGCAGGTGATAGTAAGGACAAAACAATTAAAAATACAATAATTATGTACCTATAAAATACTAACACAAAAACAAATCATGCAAATAAATTAAGACATTAAGGTATTATTGCGCAAAATATTTTTCAGCTTAATTTTACTAACATGCAAGTCAATCACATGATCATTTCTATTATAGATTCTACTCATGCGACTAATAGGCTCATGCCTCCCATAATTCGTTCTATGATGGGGGCTAAACAATAAATCAACACTACGTAAATTATGGGCACCACACCGAAAATTAAAGCCAATAGATGACAGCAAGTCAGGTGCATCTATTTGACCGGATATAAGCTGCTGTAAAAAAATGATATCGCTATTAAGCCTTCGTTCAGAAAGGGGTAACATTTGAAGAAGCTTAATACGCTGACTGTAAGGAGGAAGGTTAAAAGGATCATCCCATGGAAGTCCTCTAAGGCAAATCGAATAAATTTACGTTGAATGGCCTCTATTCGATTTGAATGAATATTGTAGAACGCCGTCCAAACTTGTGAAGCATACTCTAGAATCGGACGGACAAAACAATTGTACAATGATATAGTAACGCATGGGTCATTAAATTCTTTCGCCCACCTTTTTACGAAGCCCAGCATAGAATTAGATTTATTAACAATAAAATTGATATGCTTTGCAAATACCAGTTTGGGATCGAAATAAACCCCAAGATCCTTAAAATTATCAACATTACAAAGAATATGTTGAGACAAAGAATATTGAAAGGTGGAAGGTATATTCTTTCTAGAGAATGTCATATGTTGACATTTAGTAAGGTTCAGGGATAAACCGTTTTTATCACATCAATTGGCGAAGCTATTAATGTCAGATTGAAGAAAAATTCTATCTTGCTGACTAGTGATAGATTTAAATATTTTCATATCATCAGCGTAGATCAGGATATTACTGTGATTTATACATGCTTTAACATCATTAATGGCTAGTATAAATAGAATTGGTCCGAGGTGACTACCTTGGGGAACTACAGACTCAGCTGTAAAAGATACAGATAGCGATCCTCTAAATTTGACTTGATAAACCCTTGATCTAAGGTATGAATTAACCTATTTTATGAAACTTGGTGGAAGCCAAAAGCCCTGAGCTTAAACTCGATTATTTCATGGGACAGCTGGTCGAAAGCTTTAGAGAAGTCGGTGTATATGCAATCCATTTCGTCCTTATTCTCTAACGCATTAGAACAATCATGCAAGAAACTTAACAGATTAGTGACAGTGGATCTGTTTCTTACAAATCCATGCTGTTCATTACAAATTAAATTGCGACAAAGAAATATTAACTTTTCGCAAACAATTTGTTCAAAAAGCTTAGGGATACACGAAAGCTTTGAAATAGGCCTATTATTAGTGATATCACCACGTTCGCCTTTTTTAAATACAGGTGTGATAAAAGCACTTTTCCATACATAAGGGAATTTACCAGTACTAATGGACAATTCAAACAGATATTTAAGATATGGAGTAATTGCATGACTACATTTTTTAAGAACGATCGGTGCAATGCCATCAGGACCTGATGAATAATCATTCTTCAGAGAAGAAATAAATTTTAAAATTGTTTTCAAGTCAAATGAGAAGCTACTAAAACTTATTTGTGAACAGCTAGTTAGATAACTAAAATATTGCTCATCTATGTGAAGAGGGGTCACCCTAAACGACTTACTGAAATAATCAGCAAACATATTGCTTGCATCTAGCGAATCAGCAGTAGAGCTATTGTAAGTAAGTTTCGATGGATAACTATCGGTTTTTTTCTTAGAATTAACAAATCCCCAAAAAAGTTTGGGGTCCAATGTTAGAGAGCATTCCATTTTACTTATTATATAGTCAATATATAAGTTGCAGGATAAAGATTTGAATTCCTTGAATAGTGTAAGATAGAGCTCAAGATCTGAATGGCGGAGACTTTTTAAATAGTTCTTCCAAGCCCTATTACGTCTGTTTCGCATTGATTTGATCTCTTTAGAATATTAGAAAACGCAGTAAGATTAAAATTAAAGCTGGAAATTTCATCAGAAAGCCTTTAAAAATTTGCTTTTCGAAAGTCAAAAGATTGCGAACGATCATACGAATTACTATTTTCGTACAAATGTGCGCCTAATTCAATAAATACATCCAATGGTGGATGATTATTATCTATGTTAGGTATACTGAAGTGGGATTCCAGAACCACAGTACTAACAGAGTCAGAAGAAAAAACAAGATCGAGAGTTCGATTTTTGAATTTTTTTATACAGCTAGTTTGCTGTAAATCAAAAGACAAGATGTTGTCCAGTAAAGCGAGCTCTTGTTGGGCAGAGTCAAAGGATGAGATGAGATGAGAATCATCCTCAGACGGTACCCATCCAATATGTGGCAGATTGAAGTCGCCTATAAGTAAGACAGTGCTGTCACAACAACAAGATATGTCAAAAATATGGTCTAGTGCCATAGAAAGTTCCGAATACAAGGAACACAGACGATACGATGGAATGTACGCATTAACAACATATAAATGCTTGTTCTTAACATTGTTATGTATGCCATGCTGCCCTGTGACGTTTAGGGATGTTTCTGTCTTGTTCTTGACGTAGAAGTACTCTACGTTCGAGTTCCTTAGTTGTTGCCGCCCTGGGTTAGGTGCGCACGATGTAAATTCTCCAGCTGCTTCAGTCTGGGGTGGGGTTCTTTGATGCACCTCGACACACACACAAAACTTTATCGTGCATTGCGAAAAAAAATAGAGTCAGTAGAAAAGAAAAGAAAGGAAAACCGCACCACAACCTTGCCGGGGATTCAGCTGTTAGAATCCCTAGCCCTCCCATCCGATGACGACCACATTGTCCCTTAATATGGGTCGTCCCACTAACAAAAAAAGATACAAGATACACCATACAACGTAATTTAACAAGTTACCATTATAAATATTTTTATTGTCTCATATTGTTTTGATATTTAGATACAAATGTTGTAACAAAATGAAGAGAAGGGTAACAAAGTGTCACCCTGTTTGGGCTTATCATAAATCATAACTACTCGGATATGAATACCATCCCTTATGGGGCTAATGCAAGAATTAATTTGAAATATTTTTTTTTTTTTTTAAATGCAACATGGTGCTGTAACCATCTAGGATTATGGTCGCCATGTAATTAAATATACTCAAAAGTACGGTACATTACCCTAAAATCGAGAGCTTCCGAATTGGACCGGAGCTTGCTGGGATCAACTGCATCGATGATAGATCTATCGCCGTGAGCCGATCTGAAACGAAAGTTAAGAAGCAATTCGACCAATATTCCGCCCCGCACCAATATTGCATGCATATATAAATGTAAAGATTACTACAGAGATATATTCATATAAAGGCATAAAACTTTAATTCGATATATATATATATATTGATTATAAATTATAAATATATAATTTTTTTTTTTTTTTTGTTTAACTAGTAATGGATTGTAAAGGCCTAGTTAATAGAACGGTAAGTAGATTTTACATCAACGTTAAGCTAACAGTAAGTATTTTAAATTAAATGAATTTCCAAGGTAAGTTCATTTAAAATCAACTTTAAGCTAACAGTAAGCGTTTTAGATTAAATGAATTTCCAAGGTAAGTACATTTAAAATAATTTTTCATATATAATATACTTTAAGCACGTTTAGGTAAGTTGGTTAATTATGACTTAATATTAGGGGATACTTAAGGAGATCCGATAAGTGGACTAAACGGCTATATACAGATGTCCTGGAGAAATGTCCCGCTGGCTGAATCTTCTGCGACATGATGTTACACCCGCGGGTGGAGTTTTCGATAGATGCTGGTCTAATATTTGGTTTTCCTTTAGGACAACGACCGAGCTTATTTTATAATTTAGGCCTTGACCCACAATTAAAAATATTTTCTCTTCTCTTATTTATTTCATCTCACGCCACTTAGTTTGCTAATTTTTATATATATATTTTTTTTTTCTAGCTCACGCCACTTAATTTAATAGTTTGTTAATATATATATTTTTTTTTTCTATTTTTCTAGCACACGCCACTTAATTTAATATTTTGTTAATATATATATATATTTTTTTCTATTTTCCTAGCACACGCCACTTAATTTAATATTTTGTTAATATATATATATATATATATTTTTTGTCTAGCTCACGCCACTTAATTTAATAGTTTGTTAATATATATATATATTTTTTTCTATTTTCCTAGCACACGCCACTTAATTTAATATTTTGTTAATATATATATTTTTTTTCTAGCTCACGCCACTTAATTTAATAGTTTGTTAATATATACCTATATATTTTTTTTTTTTTATTTTTCTAGCATACGCCACTTATTTTAAACTTATTTTATTTTGTAGCACACGCCATTTGGATTAAACGTCCATTAAAAGATATATTTTTCAGCACACGCCATTTGGATCAAACGTCCATTAAAGGATATATTTTTCAGCACCCGCCATTTATTTCTAACTTATTTTATTTTGTAGCACACGCCATTTATTTTAAACTTATTTTCTTTTCTTTTTTTTTTCGGCACACGCCATTCTTAATTAACTTTAAACTAACATACTTTTTGGCCCACGCCATATTATCTTCTCCGAGTTCTGATTAAAACCCATCTTTACGCTGCAGACGACAAAACCAAACTGCCTCTTTAATTCCCCGAAATGCTTCTTTTCACACATTCCACGTACACACTCTCGCCTTTGTATCGGTACCTTGTTGACGAACTAACAAATTGTTTTCGAGCAAAACAATTTGTTATCGAACTAAAATGGTTTACCATGCCTACCACCTGCATGTCGACTACGGCACCTCCACGCTTCAATGCCCACCCTACCTTTTATTTACCCATCAGCAATCACCAAAACCATCAGTGGTCAACAACAAAAAATTTAATCCCCATACCTTCATATGCAGCTAGTGGAAATTTCCATCCGCGCCTTAGTGAGTGTGCATAATCTTTTCGTCTGCTGCCTGTGTGGTACACACACTTATTCAACCCACATTCCGTACGTCACCTCATGCGATAAGTTTCGCCCAATCCCATGATGCCATTTGTAAAAACAAGTCATCTGGCCTGATCATCATCATGGTCATGCAGACAACCGGAATTTTTGTTGTTGCACTTAGCATGCTGCTTTGCAATGGGGAATTTTAACTGGTGAATGCATGGTGTATGTACCGTTCAGTCTTAAATTCGTTTGAATTTTTAAGTCTGTTGCGCAGACTACAGTGTGGGGAAGAAAAAATGTTTGCCACTTGGTATAATAGTGACTACACTAGGTGTGCATAAATTTCATACACTTTACCAAAAGAAAAAAAAAATCTTGGAAGTGGGAATCTTTGTACCATTACAACATGCCCATGAATCCCTGATCATCTGTACCACAACAGATCTCTTGGTTGTCTATTGAAGACATTTTCAAAGTAAACCAACACCATGGAATTCCTTTGATGATATTTTTTCATCATTGCCTCTTCTCTTGGTACAAATGAAGATGACTTTTGCTCCATTGGTCAATGTCTTACCATCGCCTGTCATCAGAATTATGAGCCATCTGGACCCAATGTCCTTCCACACAAACTTCACAAGAAAGCTAAGGAATAATAAGGCCGCCGGCTCTGATGGCCTACCAGCGACAATAGACCAAATTTTTACACTAAGGCAAATCCTGAAAAAGGCCAATGAATTTCAAGTCGATCGACTTTAACGCCCAATATGATAGGTTTTGTCGTAAGAAGATCTAGGTGCCGATGGCCGAATTCGGGATACCGATGCAGTGGTGTCGATGGACGCTGGAAAACAAGGAGTTGCGCTGTCATTTGACTTCATCAAACTTGTTCTGGAGCTGATATTGTGAAGGGCAGATTTGCTTTATGGCGCCGAGTGCTGGACGATGAGCGGGAAAAACGATCTGATATGGGGTTCTTTCGAAAGAAAAACACTCCGTTGGATATTTGGTCTTGTGAACGAGGAGGGCAAATGGAGAAGAAGATACAACTGCGAACTCTATGAGCTGTACCAAGATGTGGATGTTGTCCAAAAAGCTATGTCACATTGACTGCATTGGCTCGGCCACATTGAGCGAATTGACAATAATGTTCCAACCAAGAGAATCTTCGACTACCAGCCAAAGCATTGGAGAAGGCAAGGAAGACCGAACCTCTGTTAAGAAGTCCAAGCCATCGCGGATGCCAGAGCGCTTGGTATGGTTTCCAGGATCGCAGAGGATGCAAGGCTGTGCACTGTCTCGGGCAGATACTATTCACGGGGCGGGAGTCCGTTAAGTAAAGTAACTACTCAACTTTGGCGAACGGATTTTCCAGGCAATTCTCCTTCTCTGAGCAGCTATCTGAAAGATGGTTTTTAGAAATGAAAGTGGTCAACGAGTTGTTCTAGTTTTATTGAGCAAATTATTCTTACATATTCAGAGTCAATAAAATATTGTTACAACAATCCCTTATATCGGGTAAGGCTAAAGTCTTTGTTTTGTTGATTTCTGGATTATATTTGGTTACGATTTCGACATTGTCTTTGCGTGAATAAGTTATTAGACAGTTCTTAAAAGAAGTGCGTGACAAACATTCGCCAATGCTTAAAGAACCAGATGTCATGTGACGGATTGTAGCGGAAAACTGAATCAAAATCGCCTGCAAATGCATATAAATGTCCATTAACTTCAGCGACAACTGATTTGTTCATTGGAAATGCCTTTACAGTCCATTCATTAGCAATTGGATCATAGCATTGCATTTTGGAATCCGTGCTAATTGCATATAAGAATCCGTTAGAAGCTGATAACCAGGCCAAGTCGAATTGTGCGGGTAGAGAGGCCATTACTTCCCAAGTCCGCGAACTAATATTACATTTCTCCATCAAAATAAAAGGTTCGTTGATGTCTTTTCCGGCACATGCATAGACATTTCCAATCAATTCCGCTAATTCACCAAAGTAACGCATACTTTTCATCGGAGGAATATCATCACTCCATTTATTTGTTTCAAAGTCGAAACATTCCACAGTGGAGATTTCTAGTTCACCGGCCATCATCAGTTTGTTATTCATGACACTGATTTCAAAATTGATTTTTTCTTCCGATGGATGAGCCAAAACATTGGCCGACCAAGTTTCAAAGTCAGGATTAAAAGTCTGAAGAGTGATTTTATGGTTCGATGGATAACTTAGAAAAACTAGTGATTCATATGTCTTCTTAGGTTGGGTTTCTGAGCCCACATGGATATCTTCACTGGAAATGGCATCGTGCAGTTGATTCTCGTTTGATTTTAGAAGTTCCTTTTCACCGCTCACCGTTTCAAGGTTTTCACCCGCAAATGTCCGTAACGTCTCCGCCAGTTTAGTAAAATTGTATTGTTCTGCGAAAAGTGCAATATCCAAGCAATTACTGACATCCATATGCGCCGCCATAAAATCACAACAGACGGTTACCAAGGAATGCGTTTGGAGAAAGTGGGCTGCTTTTGTGACACTCAAGACCGTTTCATTGCTAAGTTCAATGGAGCCCGTGTACATAAAGTTGATTATTGCCTTTAAGGTGACCCAATTGATTTCTTTTATTTTAACCATATTCAAAGTATTCATCTCCAGAGTATCCCCATTGATTTGTTTTATTCTAACCATATTCAAAGTATTCAATTCCAGAGTATCACGAAACATTGTTTTAAAGTAATCGCTCGACGCTGAAAGAACTACGCGATGAGCTTGGACCTTAATGCAATCAATTTCAGCGAAAAGAATAATATCGCAAAACTGGTTGTTTTCGTAGTAATCCAGAAGTTTATTTAGGACGTTATTTGCTTGATCGACAGCGGTTCGTTTTGTGTTGGATGAAGGACGCTCCAAAGATAAATTTTGCCTTTGAGATGACATTGTCTATTCAAGAGTTATAAGTTAAGCAGCAGAAGTTTTAGTCAATCTTACTTTTTGTTGTTTTTAAGCCAAGAGTTTTTTTTATCAACTTTGGTTAAACCAACGAAATATCCTTCCGTCCAAGTATAACGAATCGAAACACAAAAATCACACCACAATAAACGTTTTACAGTTAAATAATCACGTAAGTAGATAGGTAGATTCACAAGATACCTAAATTTAAGGTGTTTATACTATTGCGGAAAGAAATGCACTGTAACTCGAACACAATTTAACTAACGTACAGTTCTCGATTGATATCAACATATGCACGTCACGTGGTTAGCGTCAGAGTTAATCTACCTACAGCTCGTTAGTGACGTTCTCTTTATATGCAACTCTTACTTGTAAAAAGAAAAACGTATTTATACCTGATCTCACTTATAAAGATTAAAGTCAATATTTCTTCTGCCCTTTGTTCCTAGAACAGGGGTCACATCACGTCCTCCTTTAGTCCTGCATTTAACGAATATAATAATAAAAAAAAAGAAACCCTACTAATCTAAAGATATGAGGTTCAAGTCCCGCCGCCGCCGGGCCAAGTAGCATCTGGAGCTTATAAACTGCCCCACCTCTTGCGAACGTCTGACAACCATTGAAAAGTTTAATTGTCATGAGAAGCTTCTCGAAGTTGCTGTGCCGATTCGGCTAAAAATTGTAGGTCCCTTCCACTTCGTACGTTAATCCGTAATATTTATTTATTTTTTTGTGTGCCATAAGGCAGAAGAAACTACTTAAATGGGTTAAAATATAAGTCCCGAAACCAATTCGGGCTTATGACCCACTTAATTTGATCAAATTCTCAAATATATCGATTTAATACCTTCTCACAGCACTTATGTCCTTTTCTGAATTCGATGTTTTTGAGAATTTGGTCAAATAAAAATAAAGAAATCGAAACGTAACACTGAATTCCTGTCTTTATTTCGAAAATCCTTGAAATATACTTTTACAGCCTTGTAATCACCCTAAGATGTGTAGTGTAGTTGCTGTTTCACGAAGGTAAATGAGGAGGCGATTGCAAATAAAAATGAATTGTTGTATCCTTTCTGTCGACAAATTATAAAAAAAAAGTTGTTTTATTTATTTGTAAAACGAACAAAATTTTAACAGTTTGTTGAAAATGTTTGTTTAATTTGTTTCGATTTTTTTTCTCGTTAATTATGTTTTACCTATAAATTTATGAACGTTAATAAAATATAAAATATTTATATGTCCCGAAAAATGAATTCGTGACTTATGTCTTCGAGGCTTATGTCCCTGCGTCATTAAAGAAGAACCGAACACTTAGAGACGCAAAAATCTCTGAATTTCATGAGTTTCAAAGCATTATTAACAAGAATTCTAAACGAAACCAAGACGGTTCAGGAAAAGAAGTGTTAATAAAGGTGGAAGTATCTGGCTTCAGGAGGGCGACAAATGGATTAAAGGTAAAATCAATTGGATCATTTCGGTGGAAATTGAAGGTGGCGGTACATTAAGGCGCAATGAAGTATTCCTTCGTAAACGTCGCATACTTACCCTAGCTGGCACATGTACACGTATATAGGACTAGACAGAGAGCTACATACAAATATAGATTAGATATATAATGTTACTAGCTGCACCCGCCCGGTTTTGCCCGTGCCCGAGAATTCTATTGGCACATATGTTCGAGTAGACTTCCTTATTATTATCTATAGCGGGTATTCGGCGTATGTTGCTGCGCCTAAAAAAAGAAGACCGATTTTGACCAAACTTCACAGAAACACTCTTAGCTAGGCCAATATCGAAGATTGCATGATTTGAGCTCAACCAGTGAAAGGGACTGCACGTTTTTCTCCGCATGGCTTACACTGCTCACGCAACTTCGTTGTTCCGCTTGGGGTAGGTGCTTGTTATCTGACAGGCGCCTATGCCAGCTTACTTTTGCGAATCAAACAACAAAGCGAAAGTAAAAAACTTCGATAGAATCACTTTTCATTCACTTTCACACCGATTGTTATCAATGTGATAAGAGTTATTTAAATAAAACGTTGAACACACGATATCTCAAGAATGAAAGTGCGCATTGTGGTGTTAATAGGCTTGAAAACGTTCGTGTGGTCTCCCTCTTTGGCGTTCGGATAACAAAATAGGTGACGTCTGTACGATAGTTTTTTATATGTGCGGTGTCTGTATCTGTATTTCATTGGAATCGGTTAACGCGTTTGGCCAAACACCGGCAACAAACACAAATATGGATTGATTTTTATATATAATGTTATTATCAATGGAATTGATAGGTTAAATAAAAAGTTATTAATTAATTCAATCAGTAAATTACTTCCCTTGAAGCTGTTGATGATTTATGTACGAACTCAGCTGTTTCCTTTCAGGTCAGTCACCTATTTTCAATTTTGCAGCGAACTAGGGGGTAGTGTTTGTTGGTGTAAGTAACACCTTGACGTGCGCACCATCACCGCAAACAAATTCGATGGTGCCGGTGCGGAGGCTTACGACGTAAAAAGTCATCGGGCTTGTAAGGGCCAGGTCGTCCGATGAGCGTCAACCAAGAACTGACCAGGACTTCACGCCCGCTCCTACCCCACCCTTACATACCCCATCTGCCCCCCCCCCCCCCTCCTTACTTCAACTTTTCGGCAATGCCCGGGGAGACAACCCCGACAACAAATCCCCAAATCTAATGTGGAACTGCTAGCGCCGAGAGATGAATGGCTAAGGGGTTCTTAGTCCATAGCAGCGAACTTCGGATACCAGGCGACCTCCGATTTCAAGATAGCCTTCCTGTGGTTATACGGGTAGACCACGGGCGACCTTCCTTTCCCGTTCACTCGTGGGAATCAAAATAGATCCGTTTAAAAAAAACAAATAGAGAATGATGCCTCTACAACTGCATCATCAACTAGGGATGTTTCAGAACACCCTGCTTTACCAACTGGGGATGTTTTAGAACACCCTGGCGTAAATGACGTGACACCTGCCAATCGGGAAGGGTCACAAACCACGGATTCGGAGATGATGAGCTTAGAAGAGAACTTGTCCCTTCTTAGTGACAATATCTCTGAGTCCAGTACGCTATGCAATGTTAGCATACTCTCAGATAAAGTGCATCCCTTGAATACAGGCGCGCCGGAGACCTCTGGCATAACTGCACAGACTGAGTCTAAGCGCGTCAAATTCACACCATCCGAACAGCGCCGTTTTAAGCGTGCGCTGAAAAAGGGAAAAAACGTAGAGCAGGCCAGAATACTTGCTCTGTCGACAGAGGTCGACCCAGGCTCCGAGGTGAAGCGTACAAGATCCGAGGACGATACGCCGCCCCAATCCGAAGCGAAACGAGCTCGCACAGGAAATACAGCCGTCGACAAAGTCTCATATAGAGATATAGCGAGCTTTGTAAGACTGGGTGTAGTACCTGTCGATCTAGATCGCAATCCTTTCAGTAATGAGCAAATGGCTCAGATTCAAGAGAGGATTATGGACATCACCATCGAACAACGTGATGAGGGGACCATTGAACGCCACAATGGCCATGTGATACACAAGTTTGTATGCGCATCGGCGTATTTCGCTGGGGACATAGAGGAGGTACCACATACACCAGTACAGGAACTTGTCCAGTACTGCCAAACTCAGCAAGTACATCTTGTTATCGGCTGCGACGCGAATGCACATCACCAGATTTGGGGCAGCCGAGACACAAACAAAAGAGGTGAGTTACTTTTAGATTGCCTATATAGTAAAGACCTAGTTATTCTAAATAAGGGAGATAAGCCCACTTTTAGGAACAGTATACGAGAAGAAGTTTTAGACCTTACTCTCTCGTCTCCTTTTATACAAAACATTGTAGAGGACTGGCACGTGTCTGATGAAGCTTCTCTGTATGATCATATGCATATTATGTTCAGGCTGCGATGCAACACCGAGTGCGCGCCGGTCAAATACAATAATAAATTAACTAACTGGAGAACCTATCGTGGAAATCTGGCAATCAGATCTGATCTGCTACCAGATTCACCACTAACACCGAGTGATGCGGACGCTGCACAATGTCAGCTTAACGACATCATTATCTCATCCTTTAGGAATAGTTGTAAGGCAAAGCGCACCGTGGTAAAAAGAGGCGTACCGTGGTGGAATGAAAACCTGGAAACTATCCGCAAGAAGGTGAGAAAACAATTCAATAAATCGAAACGCACCGGCGTATGGGATCAATATCGATCCCTGTTAACCAAATACAATCAAGAGTTGCGAAGATCTAAAAGGGCCTCATGGCGCGCAGACTGCGAAAAGCTGGAAAAACTCCCAGCAGTGGCGCGGCTCCAGAGAGCACTTTCAACAGATTCTTCAAACTGCATGGTTCACTTCCCTGGTTCCCTAATTGTCGATCACACAACTGATCACACTACTGAGGTTTCATATCCAACTAACCTCAGCAGAAATAATAGTTTATCTGGTAAATTATTTAGTCCAGATAAGGTAAAATGGGCCATAAACTCATTTAAACCATTCAAGGCACCAGGAAATGACGGAATTTTTCCAGCCCTCATTCAAAAGGGTATGGAATTCTTCCTACCTAACATGATTGCGTTATTTAGGTTCAGTTTCAACTCGGGCTACATACCACGCACTTGGCGGGATGTCAATGTAGTATTTATCCCCAAACCAGGTAACGAACCTAGTGAACTACCTAAATCCTATCGTCCCATAAGCTTGACATCGTTTTTCCTGAAAACAATGGAAAGAATAATTGACGTTCATATCAGAGAATGCGTAACTTTTAGCATGCCTCTACACCCCTGTCAATATGCGTATCAAAAAGGCAAATCAACGAAAGGCGCCCTGTTAAAACTAACAAATCACATAAACAACCCCTACCGTTGCAAAGAAATTGCACTATGCGCTTTTCTTGACATAGAGGGTGCTTTTGATAACACCGGTTATGATTCAATATCAAATGCTTTAATTCACCGAAAGGTAGATTTTCCCACCATAAACTGGATAAAAGCGATGCTCGAAAGTCGGAAAATCACTGCTTCGTCAGGACAGACTTCAGTATCAGTTTCAGCTATAAAAGGCTGTCCACAAGGAGGAGTTTTATCACCCCTCCTGTGGTCTTTGGTCATAGATGACCTACTTCAAAAATTAAGTAATTTAGGCTACGACATAATAGGGTATGCCGATGACTTGGTCATCATTATTAGGGGCAAAGAATCAAACGTAGTTACTTCACGTATGCAAAACGCCCTTAAGATAGCTATAGACTGGTGCGTCAAGGAAAATCTCTCCATAAACCCCAGTAAAGCTATCATAGTTCCTTTCACAAAAAGAAGAAATCTCAGCTTAGCTCAGATTTCACTAAATGGCACGACCATTGAGTATTCCGACGAAGTCAAATATCTTGGAGTAATCCTGTACAAAAGACTAAACTGGAACTCTCACATCAACAACAAAATCACTAAAGCTAACAGAGCTTTATGGGCCTGTCGACGCACATATGGCAGAACCTGGGGAATCTCTCCAAAGATTGTCCACTGGATCTACACAATGATGATAAGACCCATTATAACATACGCCTCCATTGTATGGTGAACAAAATCCACACAAAAGGTCGCAATAGAGAAGCTCAAAAAGGTACAACGGCTTGCGTGCCTTGGTATCTCCGGAGCCATGCGAACCTGTCCAACGGCTGCCATAGAGGCAATAACAGGAATCACACCTCTCCATATATACATTCAAAAAGTGGCGATCCGCAGTGCAATAAGTCAAATATAGTTAAACGAGATAAGTCTTAACGATCATCCGGAACTTAAGACCCTTCTTGATGAACTGCCAGAACTCAACATGAACTGCGCGGTCACAGACCGCATCCATAAAACACTATGCTTCAACAAGCGATTCTCCACGGAGATCCCCTAGAGAGAAGCATGGGTTAGTAATAACCCACCTAACAGACACAACGGCATAAAGTGGTATACTGATGGTTCTAAAACAAACCAAACAAATGTTTTACGATACCCATGGGGAAAAGTTCCAGCGTATTTCAAGCAGAGCTCCACGCCATTAAAGAATGCGCTAGCCACATAAATCTATCTGGTATAAAAGGTGCAACCATCCATATATTCACGGATAGTCAAGCAGCTATAAACGCCCTTAGCTCGCATACGATTGACTCCAAATCAGTCATGTACTGCTTCAACACCCTACAGGCACTCGGAACAAGTAACAAGACCAAGCTATGGTGGGTTCCGGGTCATGTCGGGGTGGAAGGTTAGGAAAAGGCCGACGAACTGGCCAGAAAAGGTTCGGAAACACCCTTCATAGGTCCCGAACCCTTCTGCTGCAATCCTAGATCAGCAGCAACGGCAGCAATAAAAAGCTGGGAATACAGAAAATGTATCCATCTATGGGAAAGCATCCCAGGTTTAAGACAGACCAAACAAGCCGTTCGGCTTTTCAATAAAAATGCCAGCAAATGCCTAAACCTAAGCAGGCATGATATCAATAACTTTGTAGGTTACCTTACTGGCCACCATGGTTTAAGATATCATCTACACAAAATGAAAATCGTAGACTCCCCTGAGTGCCGACTCTGTCTTGAAGAGGACGAGTCAGCTGAACACATTTTATGTGAATGTCCGGCCCCAAACGGAATTAGAAAGAAGATCTTTTTCAGGGAACAAATGTGCCCCGAGGACATAAAGAATTCTTCTACTAGTAGAATTGTCCGCTTTACACGGAAAGTGGAAACTCTACTAGTCTAAATTTTTCTGGCCCACACGGCACAAAAGATCTTTTTTTTAATTCGAAGTGCCCCATATTTAATCGCCTTGGCGAGCCAGAACTTAAAAAAAAAAAAAACAAAAACTCGTGTGCGAGTAGGTCCTTTGATCATCAAATGCCCACCTTTTCGGAGTGTGTGTTATAGTGCATTGCTGATGATGTGCATCTACGAGTATCTCATCTCCCATTCGGTTTGAGGTGATGGCAATATTCCTTAAGGCCGTGAGGTGAAGCGAGATCGAACTCCCGTCTTCGGTGGGCATGTTGGTTGCTTTTGACAGTTCTCAGGTTTACTTCGTTGCATTGTATCGTGTTGTTAATTATTTTATGTTGTTAATTTTGATTGTGTAATATTTTCCTCTCGGTATTGTTGATTTGTGTAGGGTGCTTTCTTTAGCTTTCTACAAACGCTCAATCCCATCGTTTATCCCAAGTGAGCGTTGATTTTGTTCGGAAGCAACAAGTTGATACCGACAATTGCGACCTGGACAAATCGATTAAATGGAAACACTGACTACCACCTTACGCAGTTCCTGACTGAATGTCCAGACCAGGAGGAAGATAGGGAGCACGCAGTTTTTCATTGCAGGCGATAGAGAATGGAGAACGAATGCGCCCAATCCACCATTCCTAATAGACCACATGTTGCAGTCGGAAAACAATTGAATGGCCATTTGTTACCTGGGCTGGTAACTTCTGCCCAAAATGAGCTGCTGAGAGTACGAGTAGAAAAGCTTAGGAGATCAACAGAAGCAGCAGAAGCGTCAGCAGTAGTGTCAGAAGCAACTAAACCAGCCCCTCGAAGTAAAACCTAATGGCAATCCTGCGGGGAGAGTGGTGGAAGTCTGCTGAGTGTGGATTAGTACGTACGTAGGTGCCATCTTTTCAAGATTACCACATCCATTGGCAAAGCCGAGAAAAAAAACATCTTCAAAACATTTGAAAATATATTGTGGACCTTGAAATTTTAAACCATGGTTTAAATCACGATTTTCATTTTCGGACCATGAACAATAACTTATCCAGAGTACTGGGAAGTTTAAGAAAAACCAAAAAAATTTCTGTTAGTCATCGGCATACATTTTGGTGGCTTTTTTATTTACGTGATAGTATTAAGCACACGTGGCTTGTGTGCGCAGTGAAATGAAGAGAATTATATAAGTGTTCCTTTGGTGGCATTGATTAGTTACTGTAAATCAAAATATTGTGCTTTTTTAAGTTTTGTGAAAACGCGTTTTTTGTAATATGTCGCATTTGCAGTAGAAGCATTATTGCGAGAGTGCGCTATAATACGCTTATGGAGATTTGAATGTAAGACAATCGCCTTATTGCCCCTATTAAAATCGTTTGCTTTTTGTGTCAATCACATGTTTCATGTGCTCTCTCTAATATGTACTTCAAATATCAATATTTTATGATTTATGGCCCGACATTATACACGCTTATATTCTTCTCATCTAGTAAAATAATTTCCTAAGAGCACTGGAACGTTTTCCCAAAGGAATAGACAGATCTATATTGTATTCCCAATCAGCAAACACATCTGTCTAATAATAATAATATTTAATATCTAATTAGGGTATATTACACTGCGACCTATTGGTCTATTGTGTGCCCTGCTTGTGCCTCGGAGAGGTTCATGCCCTCTTTCAGAGCCCTCTCTAGATACTTCTTTTGTGAAGCATGTCGAGGTATTGCTCTAATTTATCCTTGGCAGGTCACACTCCTTAGAGCACAGCGTCCAGTCCAGTTTCTTTGAATCTGAGAATGAGCTGTGGGTCCATGGTTTGTATGTCCTTGTCTGTTATTTGGTGCCTGCCCAAATATCTCATCCTTTTGTGGGCCAGTGGCCCACGGGATTCCAGTATGTGGTCTGGAGTTTCGGCGGTTTCACTGGAGAATCTGCAGAGCCCGTCCCCTGATATGCCCATTTTTCTCAGGTGCTCCTTGAGTCTGCAGTGCCCCGTGAGGAGGCCTGTTAGGATTCTGAGGTTGTTTTTGTTAAGGCTGATACAAGCTTTGAATCTGTTTTGGTTGTAATTTCCTAAGAGTTTCTTTGCTTGGCTCAGACCTTGGAGGTTGAGAAAGGTTTTGGCCCTTGTTTCTTCCTCCAGTCTCCTGAACTCCCGCAGAACGGTTCAGGTCCTATGAAGGGTTCCTCTGCCCCTTTTCTTGCCAGAGAGTCCGCTGCCTCATTGCCTGTAACGCCAACATGGCCAGGTACCCAGCAGATGGAAGTTCTGTTATTCTTGCCTACTCTATTCAGTCCGTGTAGGCATTCCCACACGAGTTTTAACTTGATAACGTAGGCGTCAAGAGCCTTTACGGCTGCTTGGCTGTCAGACATTATTGCTATGTTGCAATTCCTGTAGTTTTTCTCGAGGTTGATTCGAACGCACCTGTCTATGGCACATATTTCTGCCTGGAAGATGCTGGTACATTGGCTCATGGATTCGTAGGGCTTAGTTCCTGGCCCAATCACTCCTGCACCAGTTCCCTCCTCGGTCCTCGAGCCGTCCGTGTACCACTTTGTTGTGTGGTTGCTCAGTCCATAAGTTGTGGATTCATTGCTCCAGTTCTCCATATTGCTGAGCTTTATCTGGAAATTCTCTTCGAAGTTGAATTTGATTGTTTTGTCTGCCTCGTTCATCACCATGATATGTAGAGGGGTCAATTCCAATAACACCTCCATGGCCGCGGTTGGGCAGCTGCGAATTGCTCCGATAATGCACAGGCACGCCAGTCTTTGCACTTTGCCGAGTGTCTCTCTTGTTGTGGCTAGACTGGTTCGTTTCGCCCATGCTACCGTTCCGTATGTGATCATTGGTCTCACAATTGCGATGTACATCCATCGCAGGATGCTTGGGCTGCATCCCCATGCCTTCCCCGCCAGGCTCCTACATATCATGAGAGCGCGGGTGACCTTCTTGGATATCTCCTCTGTATGTTTTCGCCAGAGTAGTTTACTATCTAGATGAAGTCTTAGATACTTTACTTCTGTGACTGGTATCAGCGTCGTGCCTGATAGGCTAATGTCCTTAAGTTTTCGAAGTTGTCTTTTCCTTGTGAATGGTACTATCGTTGTTTTTGCCGGATTGATGTTGAGTCCGACAATAAGGCACCATTCCTTGGTTACTTTAAGCTCCTTTTGTATGATGTCGCCAAGGGTTTCTTTAAACTTGCCCCTGGCAATCAATACAATATCATCGGCGTACGCCTGACAGTTGATGACAAGGTTGGTTAATTTTTCCAGCAGTTCGTCTACAACTAGGCTCCACATCGGGGGTGATAGTACCCCTCCTTGTGGACATCCTCTTGTTGTGTTCACTCTGATGGTTCCAGATGGTGTTTGAGTCTCATACATCCAGCTGGATACTGTACTGTTAACTCCTTTCCTATCCAGGGATCGTTTAATCGCCTCATATTAGGTATTGTTAAATGCTCCCTCTATGTCTAGGAAAGGGCACAGTACTATTTCTTTTGCTTCCAAGGCACTTTGGATTATCTCCGTCAGCTAATATAGTGCGGTCTCTGTTGATCTGCCCGCTCTGTTTGCATGCTGACGATGATGTAAAGGAGATGTGTTCAGTACATCTTCCCTTAAACAGTTGTCCACAACCTTTTCTGTCATCTTCAGGAGAAATGACGTAAGGCTAATGGGTCTGTACGATTTTGGCTGTGTGGGGTTTTTTTTCCCTGCTTTTGGTATAAACACAACCCTTGCTCGTCTCCATTGCATTGGTATGTGGCCCAAGGCAATACTGCTCCTTGTTATTTTAAGCAGGTGTGGTATTAGTACACCTTGCCCTTCTTGTAGTAGGGCGATTATAATGCCGTCCACTCCGGCATATTGAAGTGGTATTGATTCCTAGCTCAGTACCAGTTACCAGTACCAGGAAAGTGAGTTTCTAGTAGCAATAATGCCCTTTGACCCTCATCTTCCGTGAAATCACCATCTGGTTTCCTCAGAGACATCGGCACCCCTCCTGACTTCGCAAGAGCTTTGTGTAGCCTTGCCGCAGTAGGAGTGCTGGTGATTGTCTCACAGAATTTCCTGAAGCTATTTCTTTCAGCTTTTCTGATTTCCTTAGTGTATGTCGTAAGGGCCATTTGGTAGCTCTGCCAGTCTCCGCTGCGCTTTGCTTTATTGAAAAGCTTCCGCACATCGGATCTTAGTTTTGACAAGTAATTGCTCCACCATGGCGTCTGTTTCCTGTCCCGTTCTCTACTTAGAGGACAGTTTTCTTCGAACGCAGTGACGATGGCATTTGTTATGCCTTCCACTGCGCTCTCTAGCTTTACGGGGTGGCCCGGAGCCTTCCTCAAACTAAGGCGCCCAAGATTGCTCTCTACAGCAGTTCTATAGGTTTCCCAGTTGGTTTTCCTTGGGTTTCTTACTGGATTTCTCGTGATACTTGTGCTGTCCAGGTCGAATATTATTATTCGATGGTCAGACAATGACGGCTCACTACATACTCTCCAGTTACTAATTAATTTACTTATGCTTGGCCTACCAAGCGTGAGGTCGAGTACTTCCTCCCTGACTCTAGTTACAAAAGTGGGGGTATTTCGCACGTTTATAATATTAAGTGACGAACTCATAATAAATTCTGGTAGGTACGTACTCAGCCCTGATGTTGGTGTCGGTGCTAACTAATATCATGTTGTGGGCATTTGCATCGCACCCTTTAAGGAGCGGCATGCGGAGCTTGTTGCAAAGCTCCACCAGTCGCTGCCTTTGGGATGATACAACCGGCTCATCCCCTGCACAATATGCCGATGCGATGACAATGGTGCGGTGACATCCTTCAATATTCAGATGTACCTAAATTGGCATAAGATTTCGTATCGCGTATTCTAAAAGTAAAATAAATTTATATTTATTATTTATTAGAATGCAGGCTCACGGTTTTTCGGCCCGAGTGTCCCATATTTCCTTTGCGTGCTTGCTCGCCAATCCTTTGACTTGTCCTTTCAGGATCCATGGCTCCTGGATAAGTACTAGCCCTAGTCTTTGGCAGGTAAACATCCTAGATATAGTCGCCGAGGCGGCTATAGCATGGTGCATGTTTACCTGTGCTAGTTTGATGTTGCTGTTGTCGCTGTTCATCGAGGTATTGCTCGCGCGGGGCAATTGCTCCGTTCTCCTTCAGCAGCGAATCTTCCTCCTACTGGGCGATGTCCTGGAAAAGGTCCGTGTTGTCCATTTCCCCCTCAGAGATCATGCTCTCCTATATGGACATAGACTCCTCGGCCTCCTCAGGATCATGCTCCGCCGATTGGACAATGGAAGAAGGTGCTTTAATCTTCGGATGAGCAATATGCTCTACCTCGGACTGCGCGCTCTGCGAGTTCAGTTTCGATGCTGGCTGGGCTGTTTGCCCAGAGATCTCGTTCGACCTATTGAGTCCGCACACCGTAACCCTGCCGAATCGGTAGCTCAGGGATCCTTTTTGGGATTGTATACCGTCGAAGGATTCTAGTAACTGCACGGTTCCCTCTTTTCGACAGTTGAGGACCTTCTACGCCTGGACGTTAAGTCCCACATTCTGTGCTTCCAGCAGTGCCAAGGAGGTTTTAACTTCTTGTTCTGCACAGCGTGGAAGGAAGATCGTTATGGAGTAGGGCCGTGGTATATCTGTCCCACTGCATGCCATGAGGCATGTCCCCTTCCATTTCCCCAGCTTTGGGGCTACTGCCTTTAGCCACTCAGCTGTCTGCGGAGTCTCGCAGTCAACCAAGAGCATTCCATGTTTGAAATGTATTCCCTGGAATTTGAGCGTATGCTCCCATCCCAAGGCCATTTCCACCACAATGGCATCTTCGAGTGCCGTGAGTTCTGAGTTGCTGAGGATCTCCTGCGGATATTTCACCGGTAGAACAGCAACCTGCTCAGCAATCGCAACTGTGTCTACCGTTTGCCGGGACAGTTTTCACCGCCGTAGCATAGCTTCGACCAACGACGGTGGCACTCGCTTTTGCAGGCTTACCCGTGGCCTTCTCGGTACCTTCATCTACTCTCGGTTTCTTGGGTTAGGTTGGGGGGGGGGGGGGGGGGTGATGTTGTTGCCATGATTACTCTCTGAGGTGGCCCGGTATCAGAGGCTCCGAGAAAATACTGCCGGTTACCCCTGGCTGCAAACCATCCAATAAGCACGGGTCGCGTGACACTCTGGATTAGGGGGGGAATGGACGTTACGTCCTGGCCAGTTCTTGGTTGGCGCTCATCAATCGACCTGTCTGCCATGGGTGGCCCTCAGAGAGCATAGCCCGTTGAATCTTTGCACCGCAAGCCTCCGCACCGGTACCATTATTTTTATTTTATTTTATTTTTTTTATCGGGGTGCGAAACTTTCTACACTGGAGCACTCAGACTCAATACTGATCCATTGTAGTACCAGGCAGACACACCACATTTTACTGTGAGAATTTACTTGTTTTCCTAAGAAAAACGAGAAGGCGCTTCAATGATAAGGAACTTAGGTTTACAGCACTCACCATATCCGCACCAAATACCTGCCACCTGATACGAGCAAAAGCAGGACAATCACAGAGGAAATGTTCCGCAGTGTCGTCGCTTTCTCCACAGGCTTCGCAGTTGGTGGTGTCGCTTAGGCCTAGCACCTTAAGGTGTTTGGCAAAAGCGTAGTGTCCCGTAAGAACGGCAGTAGTCTCTCTGCAGTCTTTTCTGTTGAGAGACAACAAGAATGCCGCGGATTTCCCACAGACGTCGGGGTGCATTTGCTTAGTCTGTCTGCACCCTGGAGAGTCTTGCCAACGGCGATTGTGTTCATAGGAAACCCAACCGTCAATGGAAGCCCTGACCGAGGACGCAGGCAGACAGATCGCTGGTTCAGGTCCTGAGAGGTCCCCCTCTGAGCCTTGTCTAGCAAGTTCATTGGAGATCTCGTTTCCCGTGATCCCGTTATGACCCGGGACCCAGACAAGTTTAAGTGAATTCAGCCTTCTGACCGAATTCAGAGATATTTTGCATTCACGTACTATTTTGGAGGTAGTTAAGGGTTTGAGTAAGGCCTTAAGCGCAGCCTGACTGTCGCTACAGACGCAGATACTTCGCCCCCTCCACCTGTTCCTCGTAACATAGTCCATGGCCATTAGGATAGCATAAGTCTCTGTTTGGAAGACTGACGCATATTTGCCTAACGGAAAGTAAAATCTAACGTTATCGCTCTCCACGAAGACACCAGATCCTTGATCGGTTTTGGAGCCATCCGTGAAGATTCGACTGCATTCCCTTCCAGGTTCAGAGTCCGGCCAGAGCCAGTCCTGGACGCGAGGAAAGTCGACCTCGTAGTTGCGCTTTAGCCGAAGTTCCGGTGTCATCGCATCAGACGGCATATCCATAAGACTGGAGTCGGAGGACAACCGTTGCGCAAGTTCATCAAAACTCCAGTGCGAGTTATACCAAAAGCCACCTCTTGTAAGACGTGAGATAGCCTTGATTGTACAGCCCATGATGTAAACATCAAGGGGCGGAAGATTCAATAGTGCATCTAGGCCGGAGCCAGGCGTGCTGGGGAAGGCCCCCGTGCAGCCGAGACATACCTGCCTTTGGAGTTTGGCAAAAGCAGCAGTGACGTATTTACGTGAAAGCTTATTCCACCAAACAACCGATGCGTATGCTATAAATGGTCTTATCATAGCCGTATAAATCCATAGGACATGTTTGGACCAAAGCAGTTTGCTATCCAGGATGACTCCCAGATACTTTGCTTCATTGGAGAGTTGGATTGTGACGCCTTTTATCACTGGCTGAGTCAACCGGACCAGCTTCCTCCTTCTCGTAAAGAGAACAACCTCAGTTTTAAGAGGATAGGCCGAGAGCCCATTCCTAGTGCACCATTCGTCGATCACGTCAAGGGCCGCCTGCGCCTTGGCGCATACAGTCGCTAGGCATGATCCAACAGAAAGCACGGCAACATCATCCGGTAACGCCTAAGCGTAAATATTAGAACTGTTGAGTGCGTTCAACAGAGAGTCGGCCAGCATACACCAGAGCAGTGGAGACAACACGCCGCCTTGCGGGCAGCCTCTGTTTACCCCCGCCATAACATAGCGGCCACAATCCGCATCCGCAACCAACGTTCTATTCATTAGCATTGCTTTAATCCACAACACCAATGGTATTGAGGGTGATTTTGACAATGCGACTTTTGATAGCATGTGCAGCTCCGCCAGACAACACGGCGTAGACGCCTGCACGTATGATTGCACTATCAATTGTTTCCTGTCATAGCGCCTCTCTAGCCTCCCCACGCTTCTAAGTAGTTTTGTTCCGAACTGCTCATGTGTTTTATGAGACTGGCAGCGTCACCGCGTAGGAAAGACTTTAAGTATTGAAACTTCTGAGTTCCCGTTAATGAAGTATTTCTATCGACTGACCCAATGAACAGGTCCTTAAACCCCGGCCAATCTTTATAATCTCCGCTGAAGTTTGGAATTGAAAGACTTGGTAGATTTATAAAATTGTGATGATCTACCTTATTCGAAAATGCACTGTGCTGCTCAGTTTTACTACCTACCGCACCCTTTTGACCTAAGGCATCTTTGCGTTCGCGAACGGCGTCGGTCAGGGCAGAGTGGGCTTTAAAATATTTTGTTTCGTATTCGACATACTCGGGCTCCGGATCAACATAATCTTTCTCGTCCAAAAATACCATAAGTTCCTGTTGAAAGACACCGAATTGAGTCCAGGCTTCTTCTAATTTTATTAAGCGGTTTTCGAGTAATGAGATGGACATGGATTTGTCAATTGCGTCTGCAACAGCTTCTGTGCGCGTTATTCATCCTTTCACCTGACCACGTTTTCGTTTAATGATGTTCATTATAGTTAACGCGCTTAAACCAAATGACAATATAGCACTATCCGGCTCAAGAAGGACCAAAAATGTTTTTGACTAAATAATTTGTTGAATTATGGTGACGAGCGGAATGTTCCCTTCGATTAAGTAATTCAATTGCCCTTGCAAAAAATTATCACACGGCATAACAAGCGAATAATCCACATATATGCCCACGACCAGCGAGAGTACCTACCAGCAGCAAACAATAGGAAAATAACCGCAATTCCAATATTTCTGCATTGACTTTACCAACTCTTTATTGGATGTTACCTCGATGATGGTCCAAACGAAAAAGAAAGAGTTAATAATAACATAAAAGCGATACAAATCAATACAGTTACTTGATACCAGTGATGCCAACCCAAAATTTTTAAAAGTCTGTAGATGAAAGATAAAAATTCTGTAGAATTCTGTATTAATGCTTGACGAAATTCTGTAGAAATCCAGACTTTTTTTAAACATACTAAAAGTGCTTAAAAGGAAAGTTTTGAATTTCATAAACTATCAGTATTTAATTATATGTATTAATTTTGTACAAGTACATAATTTTTATTAACAGCTGGTATCACTGGAATCGATAATACTCGTCGTAGTGCTGGCCTTGTTTTTTAAAATCATACATATTGATGGTAAACATGTTTCTGTATTCTTCAGAGAGTTGTACCTCATAACACGGGTTATCAGTGCACTTTTTGTAAACAACAACCCTGTTAATGTTTTCGTTTTAAGCTTGTTTCTTAGTTTACTCTTCATTAAATTTATTGCCGAAAACAGGCGCTCAACATTTGCACTGCTATGGGGCAAACACAATAGAATTTGTGCAAATTCCGAGAGTAATGGGAATAAGGCAGTTTCATCACCTTTTTTCAAAATGGAAATATATCTCCAAAAATCTTGCACTTGCAAATGATTCTCTGAAGAAAAAGGTAATGCTATCAATATATTCCTCAAAGGTCTCCATTCTCGATCAAATTCAGTCACATTTTTAGGTGCAAGTTCTACAAAATATAAAAGTACAAATGCTAAAATTTTTTTTTTTTTTTTGTGTTGGGAATACGCTGGAAGTAAAAAATCATCGAAAGACATTGCAGAGCTAGTACGCGAGGGATGCTTCTGCAATAGAGATAGACATCTATAAAAACATAGGGACGGGCTACAGTCCGCTTGGGCGAACTGTTGGATACCCTATTCTTATTCCTATCCCTCATAAGTGGGCGTGACAAAAGTCTAAGTATGGTTGAATTGTTAAGAACGCTCTACATATTTTGTTATATAACATTTAAAGGATTTTATCAAAAAAAAAAACGCTCCCTAGCTCAAACTTGGGTGTTTCAATAAAATTGTTTTATTTAATTGTGGGCGTGTCAGTAGGCGGATTTAAAAAAAATTAACACATGAGAATAAAGGGCCCCTAGAGAGTATTATTATAAATTTCGGCTCCCTAGCTCAAACTTTGAACTTTCAAAAAAAAAAAAATTAATTGTGGGCGTGTCAGTGGGCGGATTTTGAAAATATTTACACATGAGCATAAAGGGCCCATAGAGAGTATACACTATAAATTTCAGCTCCCTAGCTCAAACTTTGGATTTTCAAAAATTAATACTCGTATACCCTTAGAATAGGGTATAAAAAAATTATTTTATTTATTTGTGATCGTGTCAGTTGGCCGATTTTGAAAAGTTTTTATCCCGAGCAGTTTTAGGAGTCATAGATCATATATAAAAAATTTCAGCTTTCTAGCTCAAAATTCGATTTTTTCCAAAATTTGGTTTTTTTGATTTTGTGGGCGTGTCTGTGGGCGGATTTCAAAAATTCGTAAACTTGATTATTTCGGGACCCTAGAGAGTATATGGTTAAAATTTCAGCTCTCTAGGTCCAGTTTAAAGGCCTAATTTTTGGCTACAGACGGACGGACGGACGGACGGACGGACGGACATGGCTAGATCGACATTACTATCGATGCTGATCATAAATATAGTAACTTTTAGGGGTCTACGGGCAATATTAAGGTATGTTACAAACTATGCGGCTAAATTAATATACCCTTAGAATAGGGTATAAAAACTCCCGGGGGACTGACATTCGCCATCCCTAATGAGATTGCACCTAGTCGACAACTAATCGGCAATTTGTTTTTGAATTACATATTTGTTGAATTTAACAGATAAATCCGTCGTTTCTAAACTTTTTTCTTGTTTGAAATCAATATCTGATTTCTTAGCCCTAGCAAACTCTTATAGAGCAAGAGGTTCTATCCGTCACAATCTCCTGATTGCATTGTCATTATTTAATAGTTCTGTTATTTCTGTGTTCACGTGGTTGAGAAGCCTACTTCTATGCCTTTGAGCAACTTACTTAACTTCATCTTCAACCATTTCAACATTTAGATCTTTATGCAGATCGGCATTGCGTATGTACCAAGGTGCATTAACTATGTTCCTTAATACTTTATTTTGGAAAACCTGAATTGTTTGTAAATTTGTTTGGCATGTGCATTAGGGTGCCCCGTCGTTGTATGAAGAAAAAAAATTTCATGAATTTTTTATCGAAAGGGGTATCAAAAGTTGCGTATTAACGAGTAGATTCTGAATATGTACTTACTTTTTGATTTGGACATGACTTTTGGGGCTCTACCGAGGCTTAAGGGTCTTAAAAGAAAGTAAAAACCTATATTTTTTTCCCTTTATTTTTTTTTTATTTTATTATTCTAATTTATCGTTTTGATTTATTAAATTAAAGTTAAGGTTAAGTAAAACATATTTAAGTGTCCTTGAAACAACTAAAAAAAAAGTTTATGAGAGGACTTAACAAAAAAAATATATTTACATTGCAAAAATTTAAAAAAAAATATTCACATTGAAAATTGACCCTTGAAATTAAAAGAAGGCATTTCGCTTCGTGATTCTATTTTATTTCTTATAAGTCCTTCCCTCGACTTTGCTCCAATAACACATTGGCTTGCTTCGGTCACAGATTTTATGCATCTTTCGACACTTTGTGTGTGACAAGGAAATTCCGGTATCTTTAGTTCTTTTCTTTGCACCAGCAATGAAAGTTCATCATCAGTGAATTCAGCTAGGCAAGGTGGTGGAGTAATTTGACATTCATTCCAAAAAATTATGTCCATGTAGTCCGTAGCGTTAAATTTAATATTTGGCGGCTTAAATATTCGGTTTGATGTATGGGTTTGCCTCGCTTTTATAATTCGTTTTAAGGCAAGCTCTCTGACATAGACCCTTTCGTCGAAGAGCATTGCCACTAAAACGTTTTCAGGATATGCGAAAAAAGCGTTTCTCTCAATGACAGGATCAACGATTGACTTTAAGTTGTCTGGCAACCATCTTGAAAAAGAGATAAGCTGAAAAACATGTCGCGGGCCATCTATCAATAACGGGTTGTTTTTTGTCGAAAACCACACTGGTGCATACACTTTCATTATATACTCCACAAGAATTTTAAGATTTTCAGATGGGCTACTTAAACTAATGTAAAGTCTAAGTAATCTATTTGCAGTTGTGACCCATCTTGAATGTGCCATTTTCCCAGGATGTCGATTTGCTAGTCCAGGAGAACAATGACCTGTTTTTATAGCTTGACACATTTCGAAAAGATATTTTTGTTCTGTACTCAATTGATCAACAATTTTTTGCTCGATTTCAGGTACATTTCCGGTCACAGGTGTAAATTGAGTAACATCAGTAAGTTCGCAATCGGTTAGTGACTTACCGATAGGGCCAGAATATTCACGAGGGCCCGAAGTAAATCCATCTAATTTCGTGAAGAGATGTCGTAGTGGCAATTCATTCGCATGAAGTAAGCATATTGCCCACTGTAATGGTCGACCTAATTCCATTTCCAAGTAGCGAATTATCCCTCCTTTCCAGCCAGTATTGGTTGCAGTGCCGTCACAACCAATGCAAAGAATTTTTTTCAAATCAAATCCCTTGTTTTCGAAAAAATTAAGCATCGAATTACTTATTTCCCTTCCTGTACCAGACTTAGGCGTTATATGGCCTAAGAATATAGATTCTGGTTCTGCAAGAATGGAAATATGCTCTTCAAGAACCTCCTTCCGATAGTATCGTCCATTTTTCTCTTTGGAAGTAAGAGTTTTATCCTTTCGCCCATCAAAATAAATACTGCGAATAACGACATTATCGCATCGGTTTGATAGGCTTTCTCTTGATTTTTTCAAAGCTCGATGTATTTTATTTTTATCAATAACTAGAGTCTTGTTAGCGCTTTCAATTATTCCTACATCCTGGAGTACTGCTGAAGCAACTGCTGCAGCAGATCGTACGGAAAGCCCATATCGATCACAAACTCTTGCTACGGATGGTAGAGTAAGCAAATTCCGCTTACCTGATGATGTTGACGTTGAAGGCACTGATAAAAGGAGCTGTGACTGCACTACTTTGATTGGATGAACTGTATTGACATGCTCTAAAGTTTCGTTTGAATCTACTGTTTCGGAAAAAGTTGATACAGTAGTAGATTCAGCTCTTTGACTGCCTAATGCACTACGCTTTCTATCTAGTCGCTTTTGAATTTTTTGAGTTTCAACCTTGTCAATACCACCGATCACCATTTTTCTGCCATTTCTCTGGTCCACTAAAAATGATCTTTCACTTAAAGGCACTTTTTTATCCTTTACACAATGACAGTCATTAAAGGAATCACACTTACACGATGTAATGTCAAACAATTTTGTGTTTGAAAATGCAGTAAAACGTTGCAATCTGTTGTGATAGCTTGTATTTTTTTTTCGAATGTGGGTATCTTTTAAGTGTCATGTATTCATCAAAGTAGTATTTTATTAATTGTAGTATTCGACTATGACATACAATTGGAATCGACGCATTCTTCCATATCTTTTCGATTTCTTTACTAACAATTACAAAAACTTCAGAATTAGATGGATTTCTGCCATTGTATTTTGTTTTCAGATCACTTTGTATGAAAAGTACATATTTGACTACATCTTTTACTGTTGGTAACTTATTTTTGTTTAGTTCACTAAAGGGGCCGAAAAAGGGACACATTGTTTTTTGTCGACGAGGTCCAGAACTCATTGCGATTCTACCTTTTAAATATTTTTCAGAGAAACAACACAACTTAACACGAAACAAAATTAAACACTTTTTGTTTAGAGAGTTATAACAACAATACACGACACAAAACAAATACAAAGCCACATTTTTTCTTTTCGACGTCTTCAAAGCCTACTTTGATTTTATGATTTTAATATTTAAAAAAAAACAGGCTACTTAACATAAAAATAATACGATGCGACTATAAAAATAAAACAGTTGTTCTTATAAAGATAAAGGGAAGGTAAGGAATTAAAAAAAAGCTTTTTAACGGTTTTTTTAAGAAACTAGAATGATAAAATACTACTCAAGTAGGTACCTGCAGAAATTGTTGATGGAATATCTATATTTTTATAAATATCAGCGATCAATAGATATCTTTGATAAAACGGTAAAGTTTACATCTTCAATGCACAAAATTAATACTTAAAAAAAATTAAAAATGTAAAAAATAAGAACAAAATTGTTTTTCTTAATAATTTCAGCGGTCGGTAGAGGCCCAAAAGTACCTTCCATTTTTTTTTTTTTTTTTGTCCCGTTATATGCTAGTTAATACGCAGCTTTTGCGGGGTCTTTCGTTAAGATAATCTTTAAAAAAAAAAAAAATCAATAAAAATAAGGAAAAAATATTTTTTTTTTAAGATTTCAGCGAGCGGTAGAGGCCCAAAAGTACCCTCCGATTTTTTTTTTTTGTTTTTTTTTGTTTCGTTATATGCTATTCAAAACGCAACTTTTGCGGGGTCTTTCGTTAAGATACTCCGAGAAAAAAATTTGTCGGGACAGCCTAATGTGCATGCCCACAACTGGAGCCCGTAGGCCCATAATGGTTTCAGAACATGAGTGTATAGCAATAACTTATTGTAGTTAGACAGGGATGAGTATCTCCCAATAAGCCAATACATTTTACTGCATCGCATACTCAACTCATCTTTTTTTTTTCTTTACGTGCGCTTTCCAACGCAGTTTAGCATCTAGAGTCATGCCTAGATATTTGGCTGTGTTTGAATATTCCACTACATTGTTGTTACTATAGACTGGAATGTGTGGTACGTTTTTATACGTTAAATTAATATGGACTGACTTAAGGTCATTTAATCTAATCTGCCATTTCTTAGTCCATTCTGAAATATTGTTTATTGCTGTTTGAAGCTTTTTTGTTGCTTTTTCGACAGTTGCTCCCACAGCAAGGACAGCTGTAACCAACGACCATACCACGTCGAGTTAATCGGTTCTCGTCAGATCACCGTAATTAAACGACGTTGGGCGCGGTTAGTACGTAGATGGGGGACCGTTTGAGAACAACCGCGTGTCGTTGGCCAGTCCCATCTACAGAGTTGAGGTAGATAAGACATACGTGGTATCACAATGGACCTAAATTGGTCTAAGTGTGTCGGCTTCTGCCGACAGCCACATAAACCTAACCTAACCTAACCTAAGGACAGCTGTATCATCTGCAAAAGTAGCTTTGGTGGTTTCTTCACTTTCAGACAGATCGTTAGTGAAAAGTAGGTATAGAACTGGACCTAGCACACTGCCTTGCGGTACACCAGCTTTAATCTCTCTTAATGTTGAGTACCTACTCTGCATCTTGTTTAATTCTGAAGAATCTATCTGATATATAAGACTCCAGAATGGTCGCATACTGATTCGGCATTTGCTTTTGTAATTTGTGTACTACTCCTTTGTGCAAGACTTTATCGAAAGCTTGTGCTATATCAAGAAATACTGTAGAGCACACATTTTTCTCTTCAAATGCTTTTTCGATTCTATCTGTGATTCTATGCACCTGATCAATGGTTGAGTGCTTATTTCCAAATTCAAATTGATGAATAAAATGAATAAAAACAATGAATAACACAATAGAAACTTTAATTACCTGGAAACAGCATCAGCCATACAACAAGATACAAATAAAGTTAAATGGTTCAATCAATATGTCAGCCATATAAAATCATAGTAGAAGGAGAAAGTAATAGGTATGTTAAGGTGGAAACGCACTATTTTGGTAAGTATTTATTGGTAATTTTAGTTTTTACTGGAATCTGAGAATTTTTTTTGTATTTTGTATTTTTTTGTATTTTATTTATAATTCATGTTAACACATAGATACAATGCAATCTTTTAAGTGTGTTACAGTATTGACAAGGTTGGTACATTAAGATATAAGTATATTTTACAATTTCAAATTGTTCTAAATGGCAAAAATGTATTTATATTGATTGGATATTTTACTTAAAAAGAGAGAAAAAAAATAAAAATAAATAAATAAATAAAAATAAAAATAATAAGCTAAAATTCCCTAAAACCCTATAGCAGTTAAATAATTAAAATTAAATTCAAAAGTTAAATTCAAAAGTGTTGTTTGATTTGTCTTTGAAAGTCGCTCATGCCTGAAGATCTTCTGATATGAACCGGAAGCGAATTCCAAAGTCTTACGGCGTATACAAAAAATTGTTTTTGTGTCACATTATAGTTATATGCTGGCGGGAGAAAACTTCTACTTCTGACCGAAGAAGATGCAAATTGTAACCTTTGGAAAAGATATTCTGGTTCCCGTTTTTCTCTGAGAGTGAATAGGAAAGTCAATATTTTAAGGTCGAGATATTTTTGTAAGTCCATTCCAAGAAAATGCCTTACATATTCAGAAATGTGTTCCCTTCGACCCAAGTTATAGGCAAATCTCACTGTACTATTTACTGCTACCCTTAACTTTCGAGAGCTATGACTGTCTAAGTCACAAAAGACTGGATGTGCGTAAAAAAGAATGGGCAGCAGAAATGACTTAACCAACATCGCTTTGATCCTAAACGGCAGATCTTTTCCTACTTGATACAGAGCGCGCAGGGATCCATAAACTTTAGAGACGGTTTTTATAATATGATTCTCCCAAGTCAGATTTTGGTTAAACGTTACACCGAGATTTTTTACGCTCGTGACGTATGTCAACTCTGATCCATCAACAAAAAGTTGAGGTAAGCTTTGTGTATCGATACTTAAACGGCTGATTGCAATTGCTTGACTTTTGCCGGAATTAAGCCTAAGCTTATTTTTTCGCGACCAAGTGACTACAGAATTGAGGTCTTCATTCAGTCGCTGAGTGGCATCCTCAACTAGACCCAATGGATAGCTTAAGTGCAGCTGGACGTCATCGGCATACATTTGAACCTTGCAGTACTTTAGCACTAATGGAATGTCATTATTGAATAAGGTGAACAATAACGGACCCATTATTGATCCCTGTGGAACGCCGGCTCTGGTTATAATAAAGTTGGATAATGTCTCGTTAATATACACAGCTTGAGTACGCCCATTTAAGTAGCTTTCCATCAGTCTTAAAGCCGTCGGGTTGAAATTAAAACAGTGTTTTAATTTAATAATTAATATTTCATGGGGTACAATATCGAAGGCTTTCGAAAAATCTAGCAATACGAGCGATGTTACACGATCTTCATTCATTTCAATGCGAAGGTCGTCCACCAAATTCAGAAGCGCTATAGTACAGCTATGCTTTGGTCTAAAACCGGATTGGTGCGGTGACAGAAGATTGAACTCATTAAGGTATGAGTGAATTTGTTGGCTCATAAGTTTTTCAAAAGCTTTCGATATGAATGGTAATATCGATATGGGACGGTATTCTTTCTTCCTCGAGTTTGAGCTTTTAGGAATTGGGATGATCTTAGAAGCCTTCCAAGATTTCGGATACATGGAGTAGGTTATAATATTATTGAAAATGTATGTAATTTCGGGTAGTACTCCATGGATTATCATTTTTAAGAATTTTGGATGCATTCCATCCAGGCCGATGGCGTTCGATTTAATGGCGGTGATGGCTTTAAGTACGTCATATTCATAAATCCTTTGAAAACAAAAATTTCTAGAAGTTACTGGAGTAAGTAATTCTTCAACGATGTAGGGGGTCTCTTCTCTGTCGACAGGAACATTCGAGTTAACTGAAGGAGCAGCAAAATCGATGTTTAATTCGTCAGGACTTTTTTCACAGGCATCTGCATCAGCTGGCTTTTTTTCCCAATGCCTAACTCCTTTAAATTATTCCATGTCTTTGTTTTACTGAGGTCGGGCTTGAACTTAGACATGAAAAATTTGTTCTTTGCAATCCTTATCTCTCTTTTAGCATTGTTCCTAGCTGTCTTGAACTCATTGAAGAACTCGGGGATTTTAAAGATCTACCTGTTCATCAATTGATGACACAAGACGAAGTCTTTGCCATTCTAAGGTTAGAACGTCCTGAAAAATTCTGTATATTTTAGTTTGAATTCTGTATTTCTGTAGGCAAGGTGAAAATTCTGCAGATATACTGAAAATTCTGTAGGGTTGGCATCAGTGCTTGATACTAAGATATTCAAGAACAATCAGTATGAAGAAACGTAAGTTTCCCGTGTGGAATGACCAACTTGCTAAAATCAGGAAGAAGGCTAGGAAACTCTTAAATCGAGCTAAACACACAAAAATGTGGGACGATGTGGGATCGCTCTTACCGAATATAACTGAGAATTAAGAAGATCTAAATGAGCTACATGGAGAAAGTGCTGCAAAGATGTAGCAGACATGCCAGTAGCAGCGCGAATCCACAAAGCTCTACGTAAATATCATAGACACTGTATACGTAGAGGATAACTTATGAAAAGAAATGGTACCTACACACAAGATACAATTAGAACATTACTTGAGGTTCATTTCCCAGGTTCGTCTGTCCGTGATACAAACGGTAACTTTAACGCCACAGACCCCAAGGTCTCTACAGCTAGTACAGTTAACTGTTTATCTGGAAACAAATCTTCAGTTCATATAAGGTCAGATGTGCAATCGGCTCATTTAAACCATTCAAAGTCACTGCTGGTGGCGGCATTCTTCCAGCTCTTATTCAGAGGGCTATTGAAGTCATACTACCGGCGATTATCGCTTTATTTGGAGCAAGTTACATTATATTTTAGTGGAGACAGGTTAACGTAATTTGTATCCCCAAAAGGGCAACAGGCCAAGTGAACTGCCTAAATCATACAGATCCATCAGTCTAACATCTTTCATTCTTAAATCCATGGAAACACTAATATATGTTCATATTAGAGGACAGATAGAAATATCTAGCCACCTACACTCAGGTCAATTTGCGTACAGAAAGAGCAAATTCACTAAGGGTGCTCTTCACTGCCTTGTTAAAAGGGTAGAGGAAGCTTTTCAATGCAAGTGTCGTCTTAGATGTTGAGGGTGCTTTCGATAACCGGATACGACTCGATTGCCAGGGCGATCAGATTCGACAAATCAATAGATCAGAGATATGTTGGGATGTCGAATTACAACTTCCTCCTTAGTGGGAGGAGAGCCATGTTCGAAAGTCGAATTGTAACCTCCTCCTTTGGGGGAAAGTCAGTGTCTGCGACGCCCCCGAGGAGGGGAACTCTCCCCTCTTATGGTCACTAATCATTGCCTACCTACTAGTCAGTCCGCACAGTCTAGGCTATAATGCCATATGTTATAAAGATGAACGGAGGATTATTATAAGTGGTAAGCTTAGCGTAATGGTTGCGCAGAATGCATTCATCAAACCTCACAACCTCACAAAACCATCGGTGTGCCTTTAGAAGAAGACTGGTTAATCTTGAACCTATATCAACGTTAAATGCACCACCATGAGTTACTTTAATGAAGTCAAATACCTGAGGATCATCCTAGATAAGAAACTTAACTGGAACTCGCACGTCAAGTCCGCCACGCAACGTGCTACTAGAGCCATGTGGGCCAGTAGACGCCTGTATTGCAGAACTCTTAACCCCAAAATGATACGCTGGTTGTGTACTATGATGGTAGGGCCCATTATCACGTATGGTGGCCGAAAGCACTTGGATGAACAACGCCAAACAAGCTCCAGACGCTTCAACGTATTGCCTGGCTCTGTATAACAGGTGCTATGCGCACCTGCCCAACGGTAGCACTTGAAGCTATTATTGGGTTGTCACCTTTACAAATCTGCTGCTAGATGCGCTATTAAGCTGCAGCTTGAATAGAAGTATAAATCAAATGAACTCGTGGGTCACCTGAAAATACTTAACTCAATCCCAAACTTGGACATGTTCTACACCACCCCTGACTTAATGGTTTGGAAATATAGTTTTGGGAAATTATTTGGGGTAGACATATTGGACAGCTCTAAATGGGCAAAGGGGGAGCCAGCACTAGACCTGAGAAGTCTGGTATGGTACACCGACGGATCGAAACTGGAATCTGGAGTTGGAGCTGGTGTCTCTAGACCCAACAACAAAGTCTCGATACTTATGGGAATGTGTCCCACAGAATTCCATGAAGAAGTACATGCCATTGAGATCTGCGCTGTTTTAAACTCCTATATGGGAATAAAAGGAGCCAATATACATATCTGTTCAAATAGTCAAGCAGCACTACAGGTACAAGTACTGTCGTCCAACACAATGGACTCTTTGACTGTAAGAAACTGCAACGAGGCCTTGCAAAATCTAGCCAAACACAAGAAGTTTAAACTCGAATAGGTACCTGGCCACCAAGGCATAGCAGGCAATGCATCTGCAGACGAACTTGCCAGAGCGGGATCAGAATCTGCTTTCTTTGGACCAGAACTATTAGAAAGTCCATTGAGTTGCTGCTTTATGGCAAATTAAGGAAGGAATAGGAAGAACAGCTATGTCTTAAACATTGGGCAAGTGTCCGTGGTTTAAGACAATCCAAACGACCCTTTGACACAAAAGATCTTTTAGATCGCAGTGTCAGCCTATAGGACAAGGGTTTTATTTAAAAACAAAAAAACATTTGCAAGCCAAGGCTTAATGCAAGCACCTTAGATCGTTGTCATTACCTTCCATTGAAAAAGAAATCCAACTTGCAAGGGACAAAAAGCAAAAGAAAACACAAAAAAACTCAAATAAGGATGAGCAAACAGTTAAAAAGGACTTGCAAAAGAGCCCACAGAAAGAAAAGACTAAAGACCAAGCGATAATCAAAAAGGTTCCGAGTCAAAAGACGGCTGGTCCAAAAATGACATATGCTCAGGCAGCATCAATAAATACTCAAATACCAGCAGATAAAATGGTAAAACGCAAAGTAGAGCCAAACACTGGCATGGAAAACCTCATGAAACAAATCCTAAACAGGATTGGTTCCATGGAAAAATCGAATAAAACGATATTAGATAGAATATTGTTGTTAGAGAGACAAAAAAGCAACAAAAGAGCTGTTACCAAAAGACAGACATGATGAATAATATAAAAATTCTTGAATAGAATGCTAATGGTATCGAGAGTCGCAAGGACGAGATGCAAGTGACTCTTGACATACACCAGATAGATATATGTCTCATTTCAGAGACGCACCTTAAATTGATTACTGCCTTCAAACTGCAAGGATATGAATTCTATCACTCCCCACATCCTTATAACTGTGCAAAAGGTGGGGCCGCAGTGTTAATAAAGAATACAATAAAACACCATATAGAAGCAAAATTCCAATCATGTGCCATCCAAGGAATTTCCATATGTGTAGAAACGAGCAGTGGACAAATATCTGTTGCAGCAGTATACTGCTCTCCTAGCAATAGACTAAAGAAAAATGATTTTAAAAGTCTTTTCCGCATATTTCACAATAGATTAATCGCGGGAGGGGATTTTAACGCCAAAAATAAGTATTGGGGATCTAGATTAACTAATACTAGAGGCAGAGAACTATATGAAGCAATTAAAGAAGATGGCGCCAAGTATCACTCAACGGGAAAACCTACCTATTGGCCAACAGATAGAAATAAAACCCCAGATCTTGTCGACTTCTTTCTATCAAAAAATATATCTTCAAATAAAATAAGCATAGACGGAGGACCTGATCTTCAATCAGATCATTCCTCTATACTCTAAACATTTAGTGATAAAATAATAATAAAAGACCATAGCCCAAAACTAGTAAATAGACTGACTAATTGAAACTACTTCAGACAGAAGTTGGAAGCTATTCAAACAGAAGATCAACTAGAAGAAGCAGTCCAAATATTGACGCTCAGAATACAAAAACCTGCGTGGGTGCCACTCCCAAAACAACAAAAAAGATCAAACAAAACTCTTATCCTCCCGAAATATGTAAAATTATTACAGAAAAGAGGAAAGCTAGAAAACGCTGGCAACAGACAAGGGCGCCAAGCGACAAGACCACACGGAACAACTTAAATTATAAGCTCAGAAAATCTGTAAGAGAATTCAATAATGAGTCTTTGAAAGCTTACCTCACAAGTCTTACAAATAACTTACCGACTACTCGCTCTGGAAGGCAACGAATAAAATGAACAGGCCAATAGCTCACATTCCGCCAGTAAAAACCAGAGAAGGTAACTGGGCGAAAAGCAACCAAGAGAAAGCAAACACTTTCGCTGAGTATCTTGAAGACGTATTCAAACCTTATGAAGATAAAGGTTATCAAGGACTCGAAATAAGGTGCGAAGAAGATACACCTATTCGGCCGGTAACAGCTAAAGAACTTGCCAAAGAAATTAAAGAAAGCATAAATATAAAAAAGGTCCCAGGGTTTGATTTAATTACAGGAGAAATTTTGAAGCAATTTCCACGAAAATGTTTAAAAAAAACTAGCGCAGATTATTAATGCTGCATTTAAATTAAGATACCTATGTGCCAAGCATGTGGAAAGTCGCGAAAGTAATAATGATACCTAAACCAGGCAAACCACCTAACGAAGTTACCTCATATCGCCCAATATCTATTCTACCAATGTTGTCCAAGTTATTCGAAAAAGTGCTGGTAAAACGTCTACAAAAAATAATAGATAAAAAATCGCTAGTCCCAATTCACCAATTTGGATTTAGAAATAAGCACTCTACAACTGATCAGGTGCATAGAATCACATATAGAATCGAAAAAGCATTTGAAGAGAAATATGTGTGCTCTACAGTATTTCTTGATATAGCACAAGCTTTCGATAAAGTCTGGCACAAAGGACTGATACACAAACTACAAAAGCAACTGCCGAAGCAGTATGCGACCATTCTGGAGTCTTATATATCAGATAGATTCTTCAGAATTAAACAAGAGGCAGAGTACTCAACATTAAGAGAGATTAAAGCTGGGGTACCACAAGGCAGTGTGCTAGGTCCAGTTCTATACCTACTTTTCACTAGCGATCTTCCTGAAAGTGAAGAAACCACCATAGCTACTTGTGCAGATGACACAGCTGTCCTTGCTGTGGGAGCAACTGTCGAAATAGCAACAAAAAAGCTTCAAAGAGCAATAAACAATATTTCAGAATGGACTAAGAAATGGCAGATTAGATTAAATGACCTTAAGTCAGTCCATATTAATTTTACGTATAAAAATATACCACACATTCCAGTCTACAGTAACAACAATGTAGTGGAATATTCAAACACAGCCAAATATCTAGGCATGACTCCAGACGTTAAACTGCGTTGGAAAGCGCACGTAAAAAAAAAAAGATGAGCTGAACATGCGATACAG
The DNA here is from genome assembly GCA_949715645.1 of Portevinia maculata. Taxonomy (NCBI): domain Eukaryota; kingdom Metazoa; phylum Arthropoda; class Insecta; order Diptera; family Syrphidae; genus Portevinia; species Portevinia maculata. The sequence continues at coordinate 42,705,141 of OX454528.1, read as the reverse complement.
TAAAATGTATTGGCTTATTGGGAGATTCTCATCCCTGTCTGACTACAACAAGTTATTGCTATACACGCAAGTTCTGAAACTAGTATGGACCTACGGGCTCCAGTTGAGGGCATGCACATGCCAAACAAATTTACAAACAATTCAGGTTTTCCAAAATAAAGTACTAAGGAACATAGTTAATGCACCTTGGTACATACGCAATGCCGATCTGCATAAAGATCTAAATGTTGAAATGGTTGAAGATGAAGTTAAGAACGTTGCTCAAAGGCATAGAAGTAGGCTTCTCAACCACGTAAACACAGAAATAATGACAATGCAATCAGGAGATTGAGACGGGTAAAACCTCTTGATCTATAAGAGTTAGCTAGGGCTAAGAAATCAGGTATTGATTTCAAACAAGAAAAAAGTTTAGAAATCCGACAAATGGCGGATTTATCTGTTAAATTCAACAAATATGTAGTTCAAAAACAAATTGCCGATTAGTCGTCGACTAGGTGCAATCTCATTCGGGATGGCGAATGTCAGTCCCCCGGGATTTTTTTTAGATGGGTTAAAGTCTCTCACTATTGCAGAAGCATCCCCCGCGTACTAGCTCTGCAATGTCTTTCGATGATTTTGTCTTCCAGCGAATTCCCAACACAAAAAAAAAAACTTCCATTGATGGTATTGCTTATAAAACGATCACATTATGATCCAAATATTTGACAAAACATGTCCAGCTGAATAACTCAATATTTACATGGATGGTAGGTATCCCTTATAAAACAATCGCATTATGATTCAAATATTTCGCAAAACAAGTCCAGCTTAATAACTCAATCTTTATAGCAACCACAGTGCGTGATATATCACCATGTGGGCTGCGTAGCATTCCTCAGATTTATCTAGAGCATCGTATGTAGGTAATCTAGCATTGTAGGAATTATCTTAAATCAATAAAAAGGAAATACATTTGCTTTATAGCTTAGCCTCTCTACAATGTTACTTACATTTGATGTAGTCTATCTATTTACTGGTTTTGACGGTCTAAAAATGCTAAAAAAAATAACTTATTGGGTTGTGTACCAGAAATATAATGGCCGGCACCAGTAATAAATTTAATGTATGCAAAGCTTAAATTTGCAGCCAATTTCACTCCTATGCGAAAGGAAATTTCATTGTACAGGACCACTAATTTAAACTACATATTAAATTCGTTATTGGTAAGGCTCAGTGACCCAATCTACGGACACATGAAGCGACTCATTTTAGTCAAAAGCTCAATATTTTGACTGGCAAATCTTCTGAGGGAAATGCAATTCTTTTAAATGCCTCGCATGCTTCTGGAAATTGCTTGAGTCCAAATGCCGATTCGAATAAATTAAGTTCTTTGTTTAATGGAAGACATCGAAGATTAAAGCAATTTCAGTCGACTTCGAATACAGTACAAATAATAGGTGCGTTTCTTTGAGAAATGTATCCACAGGAGTGATTGAATTTACACATCAAACAACAACTACCTTGTTTCGCCAACAATACTGGGGAAGGCTGTCGATAACATAGCAGGGCATTTTTGGATACATGCTGTATGACTGCTCTGGCCACAATTCTTGTAATCGTTCTTATGAGCAACCGTGCACGTGAATACATTTCCAATGAAGAAACGCGACTAATGTTGACAAGATAATTTGAATTGAAAGACAAACTTTTATCTGAGAAACAAGTTGCGAAATATGTTAAACGACCTTAAGATACATTCCACTTCCACCATCCACTGGCAAGACAAACTCAACTCAGACACTCGATTCGACCAGTTTATAGCAGAAAAAAATGAAACTCACTCAATGGTAACTTTATTGCAATGCATGCAAGCGGCACGGTTCATCGGTGTATTACGTGCGGTGTCATTGCTGGTAGGACCAAATCAACCCCAAACAACACTCGAAAGCATAAAGAATCTTGCTCGACCAGCCCAAAAGTTGTCACTGTAGTTAAGTTATACTTTTTGCTTTATCTACCTACGTATAAAATTACTCAAATTTTCCGCAGTCCAGCCAAGCCAAGCATGCATCCTACAAATCCACTACAACTACACCATTTGATATACACGATCGCTATCAACATGCGCCCGCTCAGTTTATGCTGAGTCTACATCGTGTGAGGATTGGTGCGTGTTTCTGAAAATTTATACCGCTGATGGTTGTTTGTTTCTTTCGCTTGTTTTTTGTGTGTGGATAACTTTTAGACAAAATAAAGAATCCCCAACACAGCAACAAGACAAATAAATCGCATGAATGCGTTCGCGAGCACTTTTACGACTGAAATTTGACCAAATTTCAAAGAATAAAAAAGAAACCTTTTGCGTGTGTATTTTTGAAAAAAAAACAACTTAAAATGTATCTTTTTTGAATACGAAAACGAATATTACTAACGAAAAATAATCAAATATTTTGAAGTACACCTGTGCAACTGTGCTAATTTTTTTAAGGCTTTTGTGTTTCTCACCTCGTTTCTTATCGGAATGTAGACAACGACCTTTTTTTACCGGGTTTATTAAATAAAGGCAAAGCAATTTTTTTAAACACATCAGCGACAGTGGATAAAACAAGTGCAAGTGCAACTAAAAACAGGAAAATACGCTGAACGAAAAATAAATAAATTTCTCAGAAATTCCTTAACACAGTATCTGTATTCTGTCTCACCTTGCGGATTACAACGACCTTGTGGATTATCTTAAGCTACATTGAACAGACGGTAAGTTCGAAATGTTACTTTACAAATAAATAGATTCAATTTGAAGATCGATAGATACCTACATCCTTTTCTGCGCAAGTGCACTGGTTTATTTTTTCTTTTCAATGCCGGACTTGGAAGATCACATTTGTTTTACATTACATTCCAGCAGTGGCTTGAGTTCAATAACACCGAATGATATACAGATGTGGTATCTGCAGTTGCCGATGCTGATTTGTTTGCTCAAAAGGGTACCTAGGTACATACTAGTTCTTGAGACGGGCTTGGAATGCTTTATTGGAGTTGCTTTGAGTAGTTGTTTGATTTGGTATGGGAGGAACTTAATTAGAATTTAATCTGGAATTGAAACTGTTTTCAACTACTGAAGATAGTCTTATAGTCTAGAATATTTTGTACGTCCAAATCAAAGTATACTTGTTTATTTAATTAGAAAACTCGTTTTGGCATCTATTTAAGTTTCAATGAGCATGGCATCTATTGGCCTTGTGTAATTTTGGAAAGAAGACACTTTTCCAATACAAGCTTAGAACATCTAAAGTACATTTGAACTCTTAGTTCCAATTTTAGTTTTTTGGTGTGACCAAGACGAGCTCAAAAAACACATATCTATCGGTTGGCCCTAAACCGTCAAACCCCATCATTAAGCTTCTTTCGTTCATCTTTCTTCAATCTTTTTTATTGTGTTTGCAATGTTTAAAAAGATTGATATTTAAGTGACACGGCACTTAAGTTGGGCCTAGAAAACTAAAATTGTTCAACTCATCTTCTGAAACAATATTTAGCAAGATCGTAGGTACATATTTTCATATCGCGTAGGTGAATTTTCGACTATACGGACCAATGTTGAGAAGGGCACCAAATTTTACTACGCGATAAGTGGAATAACTAATTTATGGTTACGCGATCAGGAATAAAAGGTCCGAAGATCAATTAACGTTCCTTCAAGCGCGAAAGAGGCAGGCCTCAGAACGCAACAACATCAGCATTTGATTAGTCTCAGTGACGTGAGAGGGAGGATTATGATCCTAAGCTCCTCGTTAAAGAAAAAAATAAAGGAAGAAGATCAAAGACCTTTAGGTCCAAGAAACCATCTCAAAAATGGAGCCGCTCTCAGTCGGTGTAGTCAGATTTAATGGAGAAATCGTACGAGCCCCATCACAAAGACAATATCAATCACCGTTCCCATACAATCGGGGAAAAGTGGCAGTCCTAGAAATTTCTTGATTACGCATATACAATAACACCAGCGTTTATTTGGTCTCAGTAACTAGTTATCCGAAACCGTGAGGTCTACCGATACTTTTAATGTAGAACAGGCGAATACAACATTCGTACAAGTCAAGTCAGGCTTAAGGCATTTAAAATTATTAGTTGAAGATTCAAAATCGATAAAGTGGAAACAAAGTCCAGAGTAATTGATACAAGCTTAGAAACATAAGTCCTAATACTTTTGGTAGACTTAGACAATCTAAGACCGAAACCAAAGGGTGCTTGAAACGTAAATGGAAATTCTAGTGATTTAGACTTCACTCGCCTGCCTCTTCCATTTTATGACACCCAACGCGGGGTCAGAATACTCAATTTCCTTAATTTAAATCAAAAAAGAATAGTGAAAAACTCTTTATGCAAAGCCCAAATCATTTAATGGATCACTCCAGCGATGAAGGTATCTAAGATAATAATAAGAATTCGGCATAAACAGCCCACCAATGATATAAGAGCTAAATTCGTGTGCGCTGATTTATATTTTCGGTAAGACTGATTTGGGCCTACATAGGGTCACCATCAAACAAATTCGAAAACCTGAACGAGAGAAAACCCTGGTTTTGAGCAAGAGCCTGACAAAAACGCTGTTTAACCAAGTTAAGTTAGCGCCAGACCGGAAATTAGGTTGTGAATAAAAAAATAAAAAAAAATATGCTTTTCTAATAAATTTTCACTGAACGAAGATTAATGAATGTATTCAGACTGTTCAACATATTTGGATGCATTCAGCATTATTTGTCTTTGACGATGATATGTTTTTTCGTTAATATTGAATTGATGTAAATAACTCAGAAAAAATGAAAAAGCCTGATAAAGCTTGAGGCCGGGCTTGAGTCTGGTAACCCTAGGCCTACAGCTTGGATACTTCGATTTTTATTTATGTTGACCAATGTTTGTTGTTTATACCTATACATAGATTATTTTTAATGTCTGCTTAGTTGGTCTATAACATGTTTGTCAAACAACTTATACCTTTGCACAAAGTGGGGCAGTGGCTAAACAAAGGGTTTTTGGACGCGAACCCGTGGCTGTGCGTTGGACTAACCGCTGATCCATTACGCCTATATAATCTATCAGATTAACTCTTACGTATCTTTAAATTCTTAACTTATACAAGATCATACTTGTTATTAGAAGCTTAAAAAAATCACATGCCAATCTCACTTTGATTTCAGTAATGCTCTCTTTTAAGCTTCAAACTGAAAGTCAATAAGCCAGGCTTAGATAATTGAAATCACTTATCAGGCTTACAAAATTAAAGAACTCAATGCACTTATGTACTTCGGTTCGGATTGATCAAGAATGTGCTTGTTAAATTGAAGGTTTACAGTTTAAATACCAAATTCAAGCTATTCTTCTGGATCAAATGGCTGTACATATATATGTAATTTTGTTGCTTCTGAATTTCAGTCATGCATTTGCATCGTCGAATTATTGCCGATGTTTTCAATTTACCCAAATCAATTTTTTTTTAAATCCGTTACTAAAACATCTACTAATGCATCTTTTCGAAAGTCATTATGTTATTTATTTTTACCCTCTTGGAATAAGTAAGAATAATCTTTGATCTGAATTGTATTGCTGGAATTCACGTTAGGCAAGTCAAAGATCTATGATACGGATGTTTCCATATTATCTGAAGTACTTCCAAGCCACTTGAGACAAGGATAAAGCTTCCAAATTCGTTCTAATTACGTTTATGCGTACTGCTGATAGTCTATTGAACGACGTTTCGGTCTCATACATCTATAAGAGTAGATATTCTGTGTTGTTGTTTTTGTTTAGTATTATTCTCTCATCGTTTTCCATGTAAATTTATACTGATTTGATTACTAAGCAAAACAAAATATAAATTCAGTAGAAGTTTATGTTCAGTGCTCAATGCTCCACCAGGACAGATGTGCTAGATAGTGACTAATGGGATTGTAATTTGCGAGGAATGTGTAGATAACTGCATAATGGGTGTAACGCTAGCAGGCAAAGTATTTTATCTAAAAAGATATGTGACACGTTTTGTATGTAAATTTTGCAGTCAACGATTTGCGTTGTAGTTGATAGATAATGTAACTTATAACAAAGTTGTGGTGACGCTTCACTCTACCCGCAGTTTTAAGATATGCATTTGAATGGGTGCGACTTTTACACCCGTATCGGGGTTGTTTAGATACTTTTTGGAATGCTACATTCACCTTGATAGTGGAGTTTCTTTTTTGCTATTAGTCGGATTTTATTACGTATCTCCTCTTTGTATTTTCTGTGGTAATGAAAAAATTCGCTTCAAGCGTTGGAATACATTTTTTGTAGGTATCCACAAATTGAGGGCAGGCGGTAAATGGATAAATGCATTATATTGTACACGCTTTGCGTTTGTAGGAGTATAGCCAGTGAATTTTTATTGTATGACTAAGTGCATGTATGACGGTCATACAAACATAGCACATATGTTGGGATTTTGTTTTGAGTTGGACAGAAGCATGATAGGCATTGTTATTGTGGAATTTTAATTATATATAAGCGATGTTGTGAGTTATTTGAGATTTTGCTTTGTTTTGTCAGAGAATATCACTGGCTGGCTGGCTAAGAGATAAATGTTCTTTTTTTTTGAATGGGGGTAAATAATTTAAATTATTGTTGTACAAACCACATTAATTTGAAAAATAAATGTGACTACACTACGATATAATATATCTTACTGTGTAAGCCTTCAAATATCTACTTAAACAAAAAAATAAAATACGCGTCCCTTATTTTTTCACGTGACTTCCAATGTGCTCTGATTTAAAGCAATAGGTACCTATGTCATATGACGCAGGGAAAAATACAATGTCTTAACATATAGATAAACATCAGGAGGCTTCGGTCGTTGGTTGATACAAACCACTTGTCTGGTTTCTATTGCCCGTCCAAGACTATCTATACGTAAAGGCAATAAGGCCCTAATACTGGCCGTCAGTTTATTCAATTTGTTATTTAATGTCATCTATTGTAATAAGCTCATTTTTTATTCTGTCCAACTTGGTTCGTCCAAATTATCTTTGCAATGAAACTGGTAAAAAATAAAGTCAACCCTTGGGTGCTATTTTACACATTTTTTTTTTTAAAACGTACAATAAATTAGGCAATGTTTTAGTATGAGGCGTCAGTTTATTTAGTCACGCAATTTAAAGTCATCTGCTCCCAGTACTTCCTTTCTATTCTGCCCTGATTTGTGAAAACTGGGGCCATTGGTTAGGCGCCACTTTATGCGAATTAGTGTATTTCAACGCTTTTCAACAAAAACAAGAGAGTTATGTATAGTTTTGCTAACATTCCTTGGATATATTTTCATTAAATTCTGTAGCACTGGGCTGCTGATTACACGCTTACGATACAAATCCCAAACACAGGTTAAGGCCAGATAAATAAATAGGAATTGAAATCCTGAGCCAATCGTTAAGTCTTCCATTTTGTATCGCGTCAGTATAAGCCAAGTCAGAATAACCCAAACACCAAAGTTAAAATTGATACATCCGATTCACAACATCATAGTCACTAATGTTTAATGGCGCGTACAGTCGTTGTTGAACCATGGCCTTACATAATAAGCCCTCCAGCGGCCTCGGTCACTATAGCTACCTTAAGTTGAAAACACCAGGTTGGTTGAGGTCTTTCTCCACAGCAACGTTATTTCACCGGTCGAACTCAAAGACTCGCACGTGTCGCAGCCTTATCAGCCACTGTATTCGCGGCTCTTGGACTATAGATGAATGTCACTGTGGAGCTCGTATAGTCCACTGTTTTACTTTCTCATCCACTCTCCGTTAGTTGTCACGCAACAAATTGTTCTTTCAAAACACCCGATGGGTTAGACTGGGAGGGCAGAGCATTAAGTCTCCTTAACCTTTTGGGAGAGGAATTCTGCACCCATAATGCATTCTGAATCCAAAGAACAATCAATTTGCAATACTGATTCATAGCTTGTTCTCTGCACTGGTTTCATTGTAAAAACTTACTGTCAAATTCAGTTAGACAAAGTATTTTAAAAATATAATGAAAGGCTACACAGTTGGTCCAAGCGAAATGGGTTGAGATTCTTAGTCCATTTTTTAATATTTTCGTATTCTAATAAAATTACCAAAAACTGAAAATATTGGTCAAAACGTTCCTAGAATGGGTGTGGCTCAAAAGACTTTATCTATTTGCGTAGAACACGACATTCATTTTCGTAAGTTTGTTCGACAAAAATGTTTTTATTATCTAGTGGTCGTGTCTTAGGCGGACTCTAAAAATCTTAACACTGCATTTTTTGAGAAAGGCCGTAGAGAGTATATGTTCCAAATTTCTTCTTCCTCGAATGTCAAGGCATCAAAATGTATGACAGACAGCCGAACATGGCTATATCGAAATAACGTTCGATGCTGAGCTAAAGCATAGAAACTTTCAGGGGTATGACAAATAATAAGGTATGTTATAAAGTATAAATCTAAATTAATTTAACTTTAGGATAGGATATAAGTATTAACGGCCCATACAAGGCCTAACAACAACCTTGCCAACCATATTTGTGCGTGCGAAGAAATATTTTTGGCACATATAATAGCGACTTCCAATTTTACACCGATCCTGAACGGCAAATGCGCAGTGGCAGAACTCCATACACTTTATATGATGACATTTTGCTGAGACTTTGTCTTTTTTTTATCTTGAGTTACTTCTTTAGGGTGGCGCTACAGTCCGGGGTGGACCTGGGCCTCAACCAACAAGCGTCTGCAGCCAGCACGACCTTTGGCCAGCTGTCGCCAGTTTCGCACGCTAAGTTGGTTAAGGTCCCCTTCCACTTGTGTGCGCCACCCGAGTCGCGGTCTTCCTCTACTGCGCCGTCCCTCGGGTGTGGATTCGAAGATCTTCCGGGCCGGAGCATTCACGTCCATTCGCTCTACATGACCCAGCCACCTCAGTCGTCGAACCTTCACTCTTCTGGCTAAGTCGATGTCGCTGTACGGTTCGTCGTTGAATCTCCTCCTCCATTCACCGTCTATGCAGACGGGACCAAAAATTACCCGAATAATTTTCCTCTCAAAACGACCAAGAGTGACCTCATCCGCTTTTGCTAGAGTCCATGCCTCTGCACCATAGAGAAGGACTGGAATTATTAAGGGTCACTTTAGTTGTTCGAGAGAGGGCTTTGCTACTCAATTGCTTTTTTAGCCCAAAGAAACAGTGATTGGCAAGAGTTATTCTTCGTTTAATCTCAGCGATGGTGTCATTGCCTGAGTTCATTGCGGAGCCTAGGTAGACAAAGTCCTGAACCACCTCAAAGTTATATCTGTCTATAGTGACATTCTGTCCGAGACGTCGGTGTTGGGTGTCCTTTCTTGATGACAGCATATACTTTGTCTTGCCCTCATTGATCGCCAAACCCATCTTCGCCGCCTCCGTCTCAATAGTCACGAACGCGCCTTCACATCCCGCTGTGTTCTGCCGATTATGTCGATGTCGTCGTCGTAGGCGAGTAGATGGACGGACTTTTGAAATATTGTGCCTCTAGTGTTAGCATTTGAGTTTTGCACTATTCTTTCCAGAACGATGTTGCAGAAGTCACATGACAGCGCATCGCCTTGTCTAAATCCTTTTTTGACATCGAAGGTCTCGGTGAGTTCTTTACCGACCTTGATGGAGCAGCGTGCATTCTCCATCGTCATCCTGCACAAACGGACGAGTTTGGCAGGGATGCCTAAACTAGACATTGCTCTGTATAGCTCGTCTCTATAAATGCTGTCATAGGCGGCGTTAAAATCGATAAAAATGTGGTGGGTATCGATTTGGACTTCCTGGGTTTTCTCCAAGATCTGCCGCAGTGTGAATATTTGGTCGATGGCAGACTTTCCTGGCCTGAAGCCACACTGATAGGGATCAATCATGTTGTTGACGAAAGGCAGATAAGATTTTGTAGGCGATGTTAAGAAGACTAATACCTCTGTAGTTGGGGCAGTTCAGAGGGTCTCCTTTCTTGAGGATTGGGCAAACAATGCTGAGGTTCCACTCATCGGGCATACTTTCCTCCGACCATATTTTACAGATGAGTTGGTGCAAGTCATCGCCTTCCGCCGTGAATAGCTCGGCAGTTAGGCCAACCGCTCCAGCGCCTTGGTTGGACGTAAGCTTAGATATGGCTATCTTCACTTCGCCCAGGTCGGGTGGACGGAATAGGTGATTTAGTTCGTCATCGCCGTTAAAAAGTCTGCAGAAGTAGTTCTTCCATATCCTCAGCATCGACTGCGATTCTACTATGATGTTCCCTTGTTCGTCCTTGCAGGCTTCGGTTCGGGATCTGTAGGCTTGGCAGGTTCTTTTTGCCCTTTGGTAAAACTTCCGAACCTCATTTCTGCTGTAACATCTCTCTATTTCCTCGATCGCGCGCTTCTCGTGCTCTTTATTTTTTCTCCTGAGAAGCCGGTGTTCTTCTCTTCTTTTCTGCACGTAGAGCTCACGAGCAGCCGTTGTCCTTTTCTTGAATTACTTGCTTGAAGTATAATGTTGCAGAAGTCATAACGTGCCACCTTATAGATAGATAGATAGATTAGATTCTTTATTTCATGAAATATATGTATAATAGTTTGTGTTTGAGAACACGAGCGACGAGCGTGTCACCTTATTTCAAACCTTTTCCGACATCGAAGGGTTGGTTGCTGTGCTGTGGTTGACGAACTTGAAGGAGCAGAGATATATCTCCATCGGCATCTTGTACAAATTTATACTAGTTTATCAAATATACGGGCATTTGAAATGGCGCTATTTACTGCCATTTTTGTTTAAATTGATAAATAGTTGGGATGTCAGTTTAAAGGAGTGTGAATATTCTGGTATCTACACTGATAAGGGTAGGATTTTGTACAAAAGGTTTTACGCTATCTCAGCAGACATTCGTCTAATCATTTCAGTAGCTTTGAATTCTAAGTGTGTGCGAGTTTCACACATTTAAAGTACAAACACGAGCTGACCCTCCGAATTCATGTATATCTCTTGAAAAACCTTTCAAAATATATTCACATCAGCAGTAGAAATAAAATAAACATCCGTCGCATTCGCTTCAAATAAATGCGAATCTTTCGATTTCTCCAACCCCAAAAGAAACACTCCCCCTGTTACAATCGCGTATCTGTCAATCTGTGGCCCCAATCTTATTGAAATATTTTCAATGAAATCATTTCGTCCGTCAACAATTTAATTCTATAAAGACACCAATTGTCAGCCGCACATCATTTAGAATCAAATTCGTTCCATAGGCGGCTTCTAAATATTGATATCGCTCAACATACTTTTCTTAATAAACAAACAATAGCATTCATCCTGCTCTAAATTCTCGGAAAAAATTAAGCAAATATATCAATTTCTGCATACAATGAGTTTCTTTCATCTTTCTTTGCTTCATGGAGTTTTTCGCGTGCCGTTATGGATGAATTAAAAAAAAAACGCGAAAATACTCGTATCGTTCATCATTCACTTCCCACATCGGTTATCGTAAATGACCACATAGCTTAAGTGAGATTTCAATTGGCAGTTTTGAAAGATCTGTGCTTTTTGCATCTGCTTATCGCATCGATAATAATTAGCGATAATTGGTATTTAGACATAGACAGATGTAGGTTTGAGTGGTCATTGTGAATTATTTGTTAAAGAATGTTTGACCTTCAAATTAGTTTGGTTTATTAGCTATGCAAATGTTTTGATGGTAATTGGAGTATAATGGATCAATGCCTAACGATTATCAAACTATTAATCATTTGCTATTTGATAGCTGGCTTCTAACTACGGTTGCTTTGATTTTTAATTAAAATTATTGAATACAATTTTTGGGGACTACCTAAGTTCCAAAAGCATAAGAAAGTGAAAAATCCGAAATGCTCATACTTATGCTAATTGTTTTACAACAGCCCGCTGGGTATGATATACATAAATGGATACATTTTGTATAACCAAAAAAAAGAATACGTACCGATTTGATATAATTATCTGGTATTTGTCTGCACCTATAGGCATGTGAATAGATTTTTTTTATGACATACATGTAGTTATAATCCTCATAAGAACTTCGAGATATTTATGTCTGGGCAGGTCATGTGGTCTTAGCTAATCGTTTTAGATGAATGATTACAGACGAAGCTCCTACGTTTGAAGCTCTAAATTACGATTTCAGACAGTGGAAAATTAAATTTTGTTGAAGCCGGCCTATACATTAAGTTATGCCGCTAAACTACTTTCTAATAATTTGAGTTCCGTTAAGAAAAGCTAGAGAGTTGGAGGGCTGCTCTGAAACACTTCTTAAATAGGAAAAAGGTACTAGGCAGTGAGCCACATATGACGATTCTGTTCGCTGAAGTGGCACAGAGACTCTCCGAATACTGTCGAGTAAGTTGAAGGCAAAATTTCAGATGGAGGAGTCTAAATTGCTCTACATCAAGGAGAACGGCGTCTTCGAGGCATATGATAAATTGATAAAGCATCTGTAACATACGCCATTCCATTTACTACTTAATTTATTCAACGGGCTTCCAACACCTGAAGATACTACAGAATTCCATCCTCTGCGGCCCCAGGCAAGTTATTTTCAGTTGTCCTGACATAACGCACTGGCATCCGCGATAGCTTGGGCTTTTAAATGGAGGTTTCGTCTTAAATCACCATGAAACCTATTTCACGACATCGGATGTCGATATCGTCCGCTTACCTTATCAGTTGTTTACGATCTGTGGAAGATAGCGCCCTTTTGTTTTGACACCTGCCCTGTGCACTATCTGCTCCAAAACAAGATTGAAAGATTTGCATAATTGCGCATTTCCCTGCCGGAATCCGATGCTGGTTTCGAATAGTTTGGAAAAGCTTCTTCAAAATTTCACTACACCGCGTGTTTTCTAGCTGAATTAGTTTTGCTCGAATCCCAGATGATACTTTTATATGCAGCTTTAAGGTCAATAAAAAGCAAGTGAGTCTTGACTTGAAATTCATTGCTCTTTTCAAAGATTTGCCTTAGTGTAAAGAATTGCTATAGCTGGTTACCGGACTAAGAGCCACACTTATACCTGCCGATTAGTGCGATGCAGAATGGCTTGATATGTTGACAGAATACTTTGGATGAGATCTTATATGCGATATTAAGAAGGATATGCTCAATGCGTACCTCGAGTCGTTTAGTCAAGCCTGCTAAGTCGATTAGTCAAAAGCCAATGTCACTGTCGTGTGTTGGGGGCTGCGGTTGCTTTGGCGTCTATATCCGGGGTTGTTGCCTCTCATAACTAAATTCTTTAAAAACCGCCATCCTTAAGGGTCAGCCCCAATATGTTTCCTAGACGTGGTGTGAGTAACCCGCTTCATCAAAATGAACGCTGCCGACATCCGCCGCTTGGAGAACATTTCCGTCTAAATGTTCTTTCCTCTTAAATTTAAGCGTCCATTGAGGCGGAGGCCTATAAGCAGAATTGTGATAATTATACAATAGTTTTCGTTTGTTTACTAAGTTAAATGGAATGTAATTTCTGTTAAATATTAACAAATATTTCAAACGAGTAATTCATGTATGGTACACAGATGGATCGAAAACAAATGAAGGGGTTGGAGCAGGAGTATTCGGCCCTCGCACTAAAACGTGCATATACGCTAGTATGGACACAAGCAGCACCGTATTTCAGTCGGAAATCCACGCGATAGAGCTATGCATTCGAGAGAATCTAAAGAGGCGTTTAAAAAACAAAAACATCTACATTCTCTCCGATAGCAGGGCCCTACTCGCAATCAATGCCGATGAAATAACATCAAAACTGGTCTGGGATTGTCTCCAACTTCTACAACTACTGGGCACCACAAATAAAGTTCAATTGATTTGGGGCCTGGACACAGTGGATACGAAGGCAATGAAAAAGCAGATGAACTAGTCAGAACAGGATCCGCATCCCCATTCATGATGCCAAGACCATTCTGCGTTCTATCAATAAACAATATTAAAAGTTGTGTTAAAACTTGGCTCGAGGAAAATAAGCTTCATTTCTGGAGGGAAACCGAAGGAAACAGGCAAGCAAAAAACTTTATGCCCAAAAGTTCTCACAAAAAAACGAAACAACTACTACAACTAAGTAGAAGTCAAATTCGACTAGTCACAAGCTTCCTCACACGGCACTGCTGTGTTAAAAAACACCTGATGACTATGGGCATAGCACAAGATATTACCTGTAGATTGTGCAATGAGGACTTGGAAACAGCAGAACTTATATTATGTGAATACAATGTAATCTAATTTAGCAAAACTCTATAATTGTTGCGGCGTACAGGTAAAGTTGAAGTGGCTGCCAGCATTTTGAGGCCAAAACACTTAGACTAATAAATAGAACTACTGATGAAGCGAGATATACTACTATATCTTAGTTAGCTTAGTCGTTAAGATCATTAATTACAAAGGCTCCCAGATCAAGTTGTATTAAGGGATAGAGCTGGGCATGTACAGAGAAGTTTTAGTGTGGTTTCCTACTCCCCTTCGTTCATGCAGTTTCTGCAAAAGTCGTTTAAATCTAGGCGAAGCCTTAATGCGTGCTGGCCTATGAGACGGCACCTGCACCTGCAAAGGAGCTAATACAAGGTGGCGCAAAAATAACCTTCCGATGTTTTTTGGCTGTAATTTTAAAAAGAAATGAAAAACTTTGATTCTTCTTGTGGATAATTTTTATTTGGTCTTTTAATTTTTTTTTACATCAAGTCGAGAATATGATGTCATGTAAATGGCCGCCGCCACAGTTGATTGTCATTTGAGCCCTTTTTATGGCATTTTCCAAAATTTCCGGCGATAGGTCCTCACATTGTTGACGGATATTGTCTTTAAGAGCTGCAAGAGTCTGAGGCTTGTTGACATAAACCCGCGACTTCAAAAAGCCCCACAAAAAGAAGTCTGCAGCGGTCAAATCAGGCGATCTTGCTGGCCAGTGCAAATCGCCAAAACGGGAGATTAGGCGCCCGGGAAATGCATCCTTCAGCATATCGGTTGTGGCACGTGCAGTGTGTGCCGTTGCACCGTCCTGTTGGAACCACATGTTTTCCAATCCCAATTCATCAAGTTGCGGCAAAAAGAACTCGTTGATCATTGCTCTGTAGCGCTCACTATTCACAGTAACCGTTTGGTCCGCGATGTCTTTTAAGAAAAAAGGTCCGATGACTCCTCCAGCGAAAACAGCACACCATACAGTGACTTTGAGCGGGTGTAATGGCTCTTCGTGGGTTACACGCGGATTTTCAGTGCCCCAGAAGCGTACATTTTGCTTATTTACGTACCCGCTAAGATGGAAATGGGCCTCATCACTTATGATTATTTTTGATGAAAAATCATCTTCCTCTTGGTGGTGAGTAAGGATGGCTTGAGCGTATGTTAGACGCGATTGGCGGTCAGCAGCTAACAGCTGATGCACCGTCTGGACTTTGTACGGAAACATCTTCAAATCTTGTACCAAAATTCGCTGTAAAGACCCTCGACTGATACCCATTTGCGTAGCACGTCGTCTGGTCGATGTCGACGGCGCTTCCATGACATCTTCGGCTACAGCAGCAATATTCTCTGCAGAACGGCTACTCCGGGGTCTGCCACGCATGGCAGCATCTCGTGTTGTGCCAGTCTCTTCGAGGCGAGCGGCTAAACGTCGCAGTGTTTCACCAGTAGGCGTTGGACGGGTAGGAAATCTGCGACGAAATTCACGTTGTGCCAAAGTTATCGACCGATTATTGCTCAAATAAATAGTCACCAATATTCCGCGTTCTGGAGCAGTGTAGCACATTGTTTATTAACGTGTATTTCGCATGTGTTTACTACACAAATGTCAAAACAGAACTGACATTAGGGGCCAATCGCAAAATTTATAGCATTTTCTGATAGTAGGATTACTTTTGCGCCACCTTGTATGTAGCCGATTTAGCGAGCGCCAGCCACAGGTCTAGCTTTGGCCAGATAGGCTTTGCCGTTAGACATGTTATGCCACTGGTCCACGTAAGTTTTACGCTCACGATTACATATTTCTTCAACATGAGGTTGTATGTCGCTATTCACATACCAAGCGTATCTTCCTTTTTTAGTACAGACGACGCCATTTTTGAGTTTTTTTTTATATTGATTGCACCTGAGCAACCAACAAGGCATACAACATCTATTAGTAGCGTATACCTCAAATGCCCTTTACACACCACCCAGGTCGGCGACTGCTCTACACTACACAGCAAAATAACATAATCAGGACTTGGCCCTACAAGAGTTTGAAAATAAATTCAAAAGAACTAAAATATTTGTATTTTTTTCTAGTGTATATTGTGTTTTCCATGAGGTATTTATTCACCAACGCCATCTAACGGGCTGGAAAGTTTGAGTAGCTAAACACACAACAATATTGTGAATTTTTTTCTCATTTCCTTCGCTACATAAGGTATATTGATTTGGTAGATATGCCCGAGATTTATGAAAACAAATAATTTTGTGTTTTGTGTTTAAGGAATGCCTTATACGTGTTCGGTTTATTTTCGAACCCTGGACCCCACGCTCTCTCGCATTGTGTGTACCGTAACGAATTAGCCAAGTAGTCCAACATCGTTATGTTAACATCGAGATTCTTGTCTCTGCCAGAGTCAACGGCTTTCGCACCAGCACACAACCCTCCGGGAAATAGTTTTAGTCTGCCCAAGTGATAGGAAACAGATAAAAATATCTCTAAGTTCTCTTAACCATGTTACTTAATCAATTTGGCAAAATAATCCTAAACTACTTCACTAAACACTGCCAAAAAGAATGTGAGTTTTAACACTTAATTTAGTTTAACTAATTACCTACTTAATTGACTAAACATTTCTCATTCGAGTGCGTACTTAGTCGAACACTAATTGTGAAGTTGTCTTTGTGTGCTCCTACGTTGTTAAGACCATAATTCGAGATATCATTTGTTGCTGCTTTACAATCATAGATAATAACAGGGTGGAATTCATCATACATCAAAATCGCTGTTCCTGACGTCATGACCATGAAACAGGTCAAAAATTTCTTTATTTTTACGTAGAAATTTACAAATTTTGTTTCTCGTTTTGTTTATGTATGGAAGACTTTTTCGTTCATTCTAAAAACTTTGTGGTTATCCTTAAGACGAGTAACTACAAATGGCAAACAATTTTTTTAACAAGAATATTATTTCTTACATCATCTAACTTATAACTTTACTTATTCCAACCATACAGTTGAGTATTTTTTTTTCAAACTCTACGGGTTTGTCTAAAAATAACACACCCACATGGTGTACTCGAACAACGTTCGCATCGCATGCCCTATCTTTACCCTTCAAAATTTGACAACCATGAAACCAGGTTCCTTGGAAAATCGGAAGCGCCCTGCGCACTGGTATTTACGTTCATCCAACAGACACTCCGCATTTTAGTTAGAAACAACCTCCGTTTGAGTACCTGTTATGTAGAAACCTGACATGAACCAAAAACGACACAAATTCGTGAGCGAATCCTTAAATTTATCTCGCAAGGCCTCACATCCAAAAAATATAGATCAAATAGGAAACATTTCTTTGGTTATTTATGGTAACTGCAGGTGAGACAGTGACAGCTACTGACCACGTAGACTGTACACTATTCATCTGCTGTACCACGTCTCACAGTATGTTAGATTGCCTTGAACGTTTTTTTTAAAGGGAATAAAATGCCGCCCTTATTTCTATCACATCATTGGTAGTCTATTCGAATCTATCAGATTGAAATTGATGACAATGAAAAAATGTTCCCTTTCAATATCATTCTTATCTTACCTCATGGTCACTGAATTTGACGCTAATGGTGCAATGACATTTATTGTTCGGTTTGCCGTCACTTTTCCAAAGAGTCGAGATACGGAATAAACAAATTTAATGTTTTGCTAAATTATTAAATTTGCCAAGTGCTCCTTTTTGACTGGAATTCGGCTTGAGATAAATATATCAATAATAATACTTATTCGCCACCCACCCATCCATTTGTGAAGGAAATGCCGTTCGCTATACAATATCCTTACAATGTATGTACACAGCGGAGAATTTTTTTCAGTTCTGCAAATGCAATGCCATTGTTTACAAATTTCATTGCCTACTATTAGGTGCTAGAACTAGGAACAAAGAGGTATGATAGGAATGAGTGGTTTGTGCATTTGGTAGTTTCATTCTCTACGTAGGCGTGTAAATAACTTAAGGAGCATTTACGTTGAAGTTTTTTAATCAAGTTCAATCCGCCGAAACTCAACAAGAATGTTAGTGTATATACGAGCAAGCCTACGCTACACTTATATTAATTTTTATTCTGGTGATAATAATTCCACGAAATAATGTCCTTAACAATGAAAAAGCAAAAATTGATGATACAAATGATTTTCTTGGAACTGCGAAGATTTTTCGGATACGGAAAATGATAAAATTGATTGATGAAATTATCAAAAGAATCTTCCGTGCAGGGACGGGCCAAGACAACAGAACCTCCACAAACACAGCGCTTGTGGTAAAAGACGATTAATGGTTGAAATCACTTCTATGCCATTTACCATTCGTGTGAGCCTAGTGACACAGGTAACATATTGAAACTGTCTCCCAAGCTGCCATGCCAATCCGTGTGTTGCAGTAGCGTGGTAGATTTTAAAATGGGAAGTCGAAGCAAAATACATGTATATGTTGTTGAAATTCCATTTTTGACATGGAAGGTTTTCTCGACACCGAAATTACCACAAAAATGAAGAAATCCCACGATGTCTTGTAACTGGTCTGGTCTCATGCTGAAGTTGAAGCCGAACACAAACAGCACATTGGAAAAGAAATTAGAATAGCCTTCATAAACATAATAAATAAGTCGGAGAAAAGCGTGTTATTTTTCTCAAACGGAAGCGAGTCTTGAACAAGGAGGAGTCAAACACAGTACAGTAAACAGTGCTAGGGACGCCTTTTAAGGAATGATAGGTTTTAGAAGATGAATATAACGTTCCTTTGAATCGGTCGAGAACCAATGCGGATGGATAGAAGCAATTATTTTAAGGCTGTGTGAATGGTTTGACAATGGGTTATACCAAAGTCGCCTTGCTAGTAGTCAGTAGCAACTCATTTATTCCTTAGATTCACAGTTGCTAAAATCGTCTTATCTTTAAAATTCGCACCCGAATGCTAGAGCTGAAGTACAGGCCGCATAGGTATGACATAAACTCTTGCTGCGCCCCTTCTGAAGTCTGCTGTTTCAAACATCATTTCAGAAAGGTTATCCTTTTCTGTTTTGTTTTAACTTAGCCAAAAGCGCTTAATATCTAATATTGAATCTCAACTAATTACACCTTTTTTTCAATTTAATTACACGTTTTCATTAAGTCACTTCGATTATTATTATTTTCGATTTAATTAATATAAGTTATTTAATAGGTATAACTCTCTTTAATAAGTTCAGCATTAGTCGTCAAATCGGCAGATTTCGTTTTTATCGCCATGCCTTGTTATCAATAGGAAACTATTGTAACTTTTGTTTAAAAAAAAATAAAGAATTATAAATAAATAAAACAGATGCAATTACGAATATCAAGTTCATTGTTGGTAGGGGTTCAGCTGAATTAGGATTAGGATGTTGTCTGGTTGAAATTTAAAAGTTAAGACGGTAGGAGTCTAGTTATAAATCTACTGGTGTGTTGACAAGATTGGAGATGACCACTTTCGTAAAAGCAGTATCAATCAATAATTTGAGCATTAAAAGATTAAAAGTTATGCAATGACACCAGCATTTGATTGGTCTCAGTGATGAAGTGATCGGAATTTTTCTTCGGAGACCGGGAGGCCGGCCAATATTTTTTGAGGTAGAACTGGCAATTCACAAAGACGGACCAATAGGAGTGCAAAACATTATTCGTAATGCAACGTTGTATAGAGGCTGCCTATATCGAATGTTATTTTCTCCTTCCTCTTTCTTGCTCAAATATGCGTGAAAAATATAAAAAATTGAAGCAGAGATACAAGACAATTATTAATAGCAACAGATACAAGTTAGAGTCTTTGTGCGAGTATTCAGGTTGTAAAGATAGCTGCCGTAGGGCATTGGTGAACAATTGAAGTTTAAAGGCTGCATAAAAACTTTTACACTGCATAACAATGCAGCCGTTTAGAGGTGTTATAGCGAATTCTAATGAATAAGGCTTTCGCTGTATATTCGTCCTTATAAAACTAAACCAATCACGCTCACGTTCATAGGGAATGATCCGCATTAAATAATTTATTTACTGTGTATATGGTGTGGGCTCAGGTTTAAATGCGATCGATGAAATGTGAGTGGGTGTGAATACTCTGCACGACAATGACAGCCGTATTTATAAAGATAATTTAAATGGTTCTTAACTCTTAAGCGCCTCTAAGTAGCACCGAAGTTCAAAATCGGTATTTATAATCGATTTTCACATTTAAGCAAGGTTGTTCAAAGGCTGTTAAACTTAATCGCATCGAACGCGTCTAGAGGTTTGCCAAAGGCTTATCTTAAAATAGCCAATCACAGTTTTGAATCATTTTCTCACCGTTTCCACAAATGAATCTCAATTTGTTAATACGTGAACTTCAATGTGAGCATGAACGGACGTCAAAACGTAAACGTGTAAAAACTCCCAACTGACAAAAAAAAAGTTATTTTAAAATCAAACTGCCAAAGGGACTGCATTTGTCCTTGAACAAAATGTGTGTAGTGAGAAATGAGTGTTTGGTTTCGTTAGTCATCGGGACACAAAGCTCACTTGGTAAACACACAGAAGAAAATTCTTTATACATACGAATTTGAGCAACGTTGTTTGAAGACAATTTAAATATTTAAGCAAGACAACATTTACTATGAAGGTTAAGAAAATCAAATATATATGGCTATCAAAGTCGGTGAACACCAGGGAAGCATCTTAACTTCCTTGATATTTATTACAGTCCTTGATTATCTTTTCGAATGAAAAGTGCCGTAGTTATTCTTTACTGACGATGGACCGAACATAAGCAAGGATCAAACGTATCGTATTGGTAAAAAAAAACACAGAATACTTGTGCTGCCCGTTCTCTGATCTACTCCGACCTTATATTCATATAAATGACTGGACGATTTTTTATATTAATGGAAGAGTAATTCCCAATTGCAAAAAGTTGAAATATCGGGATCCGTAATCAATAGCGAAGTAGCCTGTGATAATGACATTAAGCATCGGTTAAGCATAGGGTGGATGATGTCCGTCAGTGTTAAAAAACCCAGTAGGCTGTCCCTCTACTATCAAAATGTAAGGGGACTCCGCACAAAAACCGCTGAAGTATATTTAAACTCCCAAGCCCTCTCTCATGATATCTTCTCCTTGACGAAAACATGGCTTAATGCCGGAATCTTAGACACGGAACTCTTCAATCATGAGTTCTCCGTATTCAGAAAAGATCGTCATCAAAATGACCTAAAAGCGCTTGGAGGAGGTGTCCTGATTGCTGTTCGTTCCAACCTCCAGTCACGAAAGATTAACTTTCCATTTCCACTAAACGTCGAAATTATCTGTGTAAAAATTACACTTAAGAACAAGCATTTATATGTTGTTAATGCGTACATTTCATCGTATCGTCCGTGTTCCTTGTATTCGGAACTTTCTGTGGCACTAGACCATATTTTTTGACATATCTTGTTGTGACAGCACTGTCTTACTTATAGGCGACTTCAATCTGCCACATATTGGATGGGTACCTTCTGAGGATGATTCTCATCTCATCCCATCCTTTGACTCTGCCCAACAAGAGCTCGCTTTACTGGACAACATATTGTCTTTTGACTTACAGCAAACTAGCTGTATAAAAAATTTCAAAAATCGAACTCTCGATCTTGTTTTTTCTTCTGACTCTGTTAGTACTGTGGTTCTGGAATCCCTCTTCAGTATAACTAACATAGATAATAATCATCCACCATTGGATGTATTTATTGAATTAGGCGCACATTTGTACGAAAATAGTAATTCGTATGATCGTTCGCAATCTTTTGAATTTCGGAAAGCAAATTTTCAAAGGCTTTCTGATGAAATTTCCAGCTTTAATTTTAATCTTACTGCGTTTTCTAATATTTAAGATGCAGTAGTTTCCTTTTATTCTTTGATGGATAACTGCATGAAAAAAGTGATTCATGTGAAATCCTCTAGGAATCTGAAAACGTCCCATCCTTGGTACACTAAAGAGCTCAAATCAATACGAAACAGAAGTAATAGGGCTTGGAAGAACTATTTAAAAAGTCTCCGCCATTCAGATCTTGAGCTCTATCTTACACTATTCAACGAATTCAAATCTTTACACTGCAACTTATATATTGACTATATAAGTAAAATGGAATGCTCTCTAAAATTGGACCCCAAACTTTTTTGGGGATTTGTTAATTCTAAGAAAAAAACCGATGGTTATCCATCGAAACTTACTTACAATAGCTCTACAACTGCTGATTCGCTAGATGCAAGCAATATGTTTGCAGATTATTTCAGTAAGTCGTTTAGGGTGACCCCTCTTCACATAGATGAGCAATTTTAGTTATCTAACTAGCTGTTCACAAATAAGTTTTAGTAGCTTCTCATTTGACCTGGAAACAATTTTAAAATTTATTTCTTCTCTGAAGAATGATTATTCATCAGGTCCTGATGGCATTGCACCGATCGTTCTTAAAAAATGTAGTCATGCAATTGCTCTATATCTTAAATATCTGTTTGAATTGTCCATTAGTACTGGTAAATTCCCTTATGTATGGAAAAGTGCTTTTATCACACCTGTATTTAAAAAAGGCGAACGTGGTGATATCACTAATTATAGGCCTATTTCAAAGCTTTCGTGTATCCCTAAGCTTTTTGAACAAATTGTTTGCGAAAAGTTAATATTTCTTTGTCGCAATTTAATTTGTAATGAACAGCATGGATTTATAAGAAACAGATCCACTGTCACTAATCTGTTAAGTTTCTTGCATGATTGTTCTAATGCCTTAGAGAATAAGGACGAAATGGATTGCATATACACTGACGTCTCTAAAGCTTTCGACCAGCTGTCCCATGAAATAATCGAGTTTAAGCTCAGGGCTTTTGGCTTCCACCAAGTTTCATAAAATGGGTTAATTCATACCTTAGATCAAGGGTTTATCAAGTCAAATTTAGAGGATCGCTATCTGTATCTTTTACAGCTGAGTCTGGAGTTCCCCAAGTAGTCACCTCGGACCAATTCTATTTATACTAGCCATTAATGATGTTAAAGCATGTACAAATCACAGTAATATCCTGATCTACGCTGATAATATGAAAATATTTAAATCTATTACTAGTCAGCAAGATAGAATTTTTCTTCAATCTGACATTAATAGCTTCGCCAATTGGTGTGATAAAAATGGTTTATCCCTGAACCTTAGTAAATGTCAACATATGACATTCTCTAGAAAGAATATACCTTCCACCTTTTAATATTCTTTGTCTCAACATATTCTTTGTAATGTTGATAATTTTAAGGATCTTGGGGTTTATTTCGATCCCAAACTGGTTTTTGCCAAGCATATCAATTTTATTGTTAATAAATCTAATTCTATGCTGGGCTTCGTAAAAAGGTGGGCGAAAGAATTTAATGACCCATACGTTACTATGTCATTGTACAATTGTTTGTCCGTCCGATTCTAGAGTATGCTTCACAAGTTTGGACGCCGTTCTACAACATTCATTCAAATCGAATAGAGGCCATTCAACGTAAATTTATTCGATTTGCACTTAGAGGACTTCCATGGGATGATCCTTTTAACCTTCCTCCTTACAGTCAGCGTATTAAGCTTCTTCAAATGTTACCCCTTTCTGAACGAAGGCTTAATAGCGATATCATTTTTTTACAGCAGCTTATATCCGGTCAAATAGATGCACCTGACTTGCTGTCATCTATTGGCTTTAATTTTCGGTGTGGTGCCCATAATTTACGTAGTGTTGATTTATTGTTTAGCCCCCATCATAGAACGAATTATGGGAGGCATGAGCCTATTAGTCGCATGAGTAGAATCTATAATATAAATGATCATGTGATTGACTTGCATGTTAGTAAAATTAAGCTGAAAAATATTTTGCGCAATAGTACCTTAATGTCTTAATTTATTTGCATGATTTGTGTTTGTGTTAGAATTTTATAGGCACATAATTATTGTATTTTTAATTGTTTTGTCCTTACTAACACCTGCACTAAATGATGAGCCTGTGGGAGCACTTTTAGTGCCGGCAAATTTCTGCTCGTGATAGTTGCTTGCTTTAAGCACTCCACGACACAGAACTGATAGTGTATGTAAAAAAAAAGAAGGATGAAAATTGCCCATAAGCTAAAAGGATGGCTCTACTCCGCTTAGAAAAATTAGGAGTGCCAACGCCAGCCGAGATGATGCTTCGCATGACAGCAGGAGTAACAAAGATTGATCAAATAAGAAGTTTCAAGATCCGACGAAGCCTTCACGTCAAAGAATATAATCTCGAAGAAAATAAAGCGCGATTGGCTCAGTTTGTCCTATCATGTTCAAAGAAGAGATCCTACGAACCCTTTCAAAAAGGCAATATAAATCAACTTTTCCATCAATCGCGAAACAAATTCCTGGACACAAATGCAGTAACACCAGCATTTTAGTGGCGAAGTGATTCAAAATCGGGAGGCCTGCCGTTATTTTCTGAAGTCAAACCGTTGAACCCCACAGGCGAAACAGTATTGATGCAGTCAAAATGGAGGGTTATGATCCCTTTAGTCCAGATCCTATTCTCGTCGTTAAAGACAAAAAAAGATACGGCTGTGAATGTTTCGAATTGATCGTGGGATCTTCATTAACTCCCTACAATGCTTTATATAGTTAGTGTAATGCAATGGCTAGTTTTTAAGCGTATGATTCACAGATGCAAATGAATGGATTCATGCAGACTTCTGGTCCGGATCATTATTTTTATCCTTGCGAGAAAGAATGGAATCACTTAGTGAAATTTTACATACTTACGGGTTGACAGCATTAAATTATGTAAAATATTTGAAACCATTATACACGGGCGCAGTGGCTCTGTGGTTATGAGTTGTGGCGGCTGTGGATCAGATGATATGCGTTGAACTACTGAGCAAGGGTCGCAGATGTTTTTTTAAATGCCCCACCTCTTGCAAAAGCTTGAAAAATATCCAAGTTATCAATAATTGTCATGAGAATTTTTATCAAACTTGCCGTTTGGAGTCGGCGTACAATTGTGTGTCCCTTCCGTATGTGCCAAAAATATAACTTCGTACACACAACTAGGCTTACAGCTTGTATGGCAGTTGAAGCCTTTTTTTACGCGGATTTCTAGGTAGGCGCAGTGGCTCACTGCTTAGTGTGTTGGACTACTAATCGAAAGGTTCTCAACTGACTTTCTAGGCAATGCCTAAACACAGTCTTGAATAAGGTTATTCCCTGAGAAGCGAAGTGGTATCGTCATTGATGCTCAAATTTTGAAAGTGGTTCGAATGTTACAATAAGATTTATTGTATATTATTACCAACCCGATTCCTAGGCATGATTTATTATTATTACATATTTCGTCTTACAAGTTTTATCTTATTTTAGACTTCTTCTAATACCAATACAGAAATTCATATTTTAGATATTTAATTGACAGATTACAGTGAATTCATAACAGCAGTTTTGCAAAGTGTTCTACTCATATTGAAATCAATTGAATTTTTATATAAATTATAATTTGGAAAGGCCTTGCTTTTTCCAAGATTTTCATTGATGAAGTAAGAGATGATTTGGCAAAGCCTTGTGAAATCGCCACAGATTCTCTACTAGGGGTCTAAGTAGAGTCATATACTAATCAGCTCTAAGAATTCCTATCTGTACATGCATATCTCATTCATCGCTGAAATACTTGTACTGTAATAAAATACCATCGGCAGTAACGACTCCTGCTAAGAAAACGAAACCGTATTATCAAACTAACGTGAGAACTAAAATTAATTATGTTTGCAGACTGTGCAAAGAACTTCGCTCCTGCTGATGTAATAGATACAAATTCCAAACAACTACACTAAACTACTCATACTTTGGTATGTACTCTAAATCTGTTTTGTTTTTTTCTTAATAAATTATATCAACTTACCGGACGGCGGATATTACATCCGCCTGTTTAAACGACGGCCGTTGGTTTCGAACCGAAAGCATGCGGTTAGACGACTTTTTTTTGTGAAGTTCATTTTCTTGGAACAAACTCAAGAAGGTAAGCTTCGAGTGAGGCTTTGTAAAGGTATAGGCGTAAAGGCACTTGCGTTGTAAATAAGAAGCAGTGTAGTGGTTACGGTTGAGAGTGAGAGGAATTTCATTGGCAGTGGGGAAAAGTGCCTTAAATCAAAGTCAAGTCAAAGGCTGAGTTCGCAAGTTATTTTTTTTTTTAATTTGCATGGAAAAACCTTTTACTAGTTTGTTTTTGGTTAAAAAAAGAATGAAATAAACAGATGAAAGAATCAAAGGAAAATTAAGGCGGAAATGCGGTTATGCAACGATAAAAGAGAAAAAAAGCTGGTTTTTGAAATTGTTTGTCAACGGAAGAGGGCTTTATCGTCTCGCTAACAGACCAACCTACGTATACCATCATTTGTGTGTTTGTTGCTTAAAACATTTTGATTACTAATTAGCTGAATCATTTAGCAAGTGAATGGATTGAAAGTTCGTCGAATTGAATGAAGAGAGTCACCTGTTTTATAATAATAAAATGTGTAATGCTGTACAGTGGTATTGGCAGGTTTTTATTATCGTTGAAGTAGTAAGCAGTTGTATTGATAAATTTGATGCATAGATAAAGATACATTTTACAAAAGGTTGTTGCCTGGTACTGGACTTGTGTACGAATTTTATATACATATTCTATACAAATTTTAATTTTAATTCTATTGTGATGAGTACAGACATGGCTGTCAACGAAAATCCTACACAATTGGATAAGTGTAAGGTCTTTGCTCTCATTTATATACATATTGGAAAAAGTCTTGCCTGTAGGTGGCAATGGTGCGATGGTAGTGCATTCGCAAAGTGATTGATAGGTCGTGTGTTCGAATCCCGACCAGAGCCATGCTTTGTAAAATTGAATACACAGAACAAATCAAATCTCTCTTAAGCAATTAACGGGCCACCTGTGGAGATAAAAAAATCCTATCGCACCAAAAACTTCTTTCCTATCCTCCTATTCTTTCAGTAGTAAGCAGCACCCAAAAACAGGCAATGAATCTGGCTGCTGCTTGCTGCAACGAAAATGCCTGCGCTGTGGCAACACTATAAGGGTACTGTATCAATCACAGAAAAATAAAAAAATCCCTTTAGCGCACGCTAATTATAAAAAAAAAATATCAAGCGAGTTCAAAAATTCTGTCGGATAGTTGGTCGCTTGACCTTGTCAACATATTTGTAAGAATGCAGTTCTCCAGCGATTTGACTGGTAATAGTAATAAAATTCAAGCTATGGACGTCCTCGCAGCTAGTATTGCCTGTTCACTAATCCAATCCAGATTTTTATAACTGTTTGGAGTTCTTCCTTCGACGATGTGAACTCTCAAAAATTTGTCGGGAACGATATCAATCCAGTCGAAACATCAACAGCAATTTGCGAAGCGCCAGCAGTTGTCTCGAGAATTCAGCAGCCGATGGGTCGTTCTGAAATGCGACTCTCATGTTTGTGGTCAATTTCAACTTCTTGGCATACCGCCACAAAGACGACGATTTCCGGCATGCATGAAGTTCATCGGCAGCAGTAGATTTCGGGATGACGGAATAGCCCCACCAAATCGTCTCCATTCACCTCCTAAATCCTTCTTCGTTCGGTCAACTGCCTCCAAAGCTCGTTCATGCGCCATCGTGCATTCATGCCAAATTATGATTTTGCATTCTCGCATCAGTCGCCGAATTCTTGGTCATTGTGCACGTTGGCTTGTCAACCGTGAGAAGATTCATCGGCAGCTTCAAAGCAGAATGTGTAGTTCGACCGCCTTCCAACAATGTGGCAGCAATGCCAGAGGATCAATTTGAGATCTTGACCGAAGTGTTGCCAGAATCAACGAAATGACGAATGTCTTGCCTGTGCCACCGGGAGCATTGAGAAAGTAAATGCCTCCCGTTTCATCGTCAACATTACCTTCATAAGCGAATCGTACACATTCTACAGCGGCACATTTGTTCGGACTCTTTCGGGCAGCTCATCTCGATCATAGTCTTGCTCCCGTTGCAATTCGCTATTGAATGCATCGTGCATCGACCGATTTGACTCTGGTATTCCCAATGTCGATAGCAGACTGCCACACATAAGCACGCACATGTCTTCTATCAGAAAGAACGCTTCGTTGCGCATCTCGTCGTTAATTTCAAAATCGAATTTCGAAGTTGTCGTGCGTACTCTGTGCAAAATGTCGTGAGCCATCTCGTCCTTGTATTAGTCTTACAATGCGGTCGGCTATGCTGATCGCAAACAATGTACGAATTTGATTTGGTGGCGCAGAAACAGTTGCATCGGCGAGCATTGAATCCCAATATGTATTGTTTTCGAGAAAATTCAAACCTTGGCAAGCCTCCCGAAAAGTGGCGCACAGCACACCATCCACAATACGCAGTGAATCGAAGGATGTAGGGCCTCTAATGTTCACCAAAAGCAAGCGAAGATATATTTTTTTTTTAATTCTGGCTCGCCAATGCAATTTATAACTTCGACCTAAAAAGATCTTTTGTGCCGTATGGGCAAGAAAAATTTAATCTAGTAGAATTTCCACTTTCCGTGTAAAGCGGACAATTTTACCAGTAGAAGAATTCTTTATGTCCTCGGGGCTCATTTGTTCCCTGAATAAGATCTTCTTTCTAATTCCATTAAGGGCTGTGTTACAGTAGGTTGTGTACCCCTGCACATACGTAATATGTTACATTATACAATTGCATACTCATTGTTATATTACGTATCCACACAAGTACACAATACTTGTGGCAATGGTGCGATGGTAGTGTATTCACTAAAGTGATTGGCAGGTCGTGCGTTCGAATCCCGACCAGGGCCATGATTTTTATAAATTGAATACACACAACAAAAACTGATCTCCCTAAAGCAATTTAGGCGCCA
This sequence comes from Portevinia maculata, assembly GCA_949715645.1. Classification (NCBI taxonomy): domain Eukaryota; kingdom Metazoa; phylum Arthropoda; class Insecta; order Diptera; family Syrphidae; genus Portevinia; species Portevinia maculata. Next base: position 42,676,007 of record OX454528.1, on the reverse strand, counting down.
CCTGTTGAGAAAAAAAAATCCCATCGCACCAAACTTCTTTCCTATCCTTCTATTCTTTCAGTAAGTAGCACCCAAAAATAGGCAATGAATTGCTGGGAGCTACTTGCGCAACAACTAAATGCCTGCGCTGTGACTTTACCATTATAAGGGTACTGTGTACAGAAAAAAGAAATCCCTTTAGCGCACGCAAATTATATAAAAAAAAAAAAAAAAAAAAAATACTCACGAGAATAAAGAACACCTTCAGTATCACTCTAGCTGTTGCCTTGTTACGTTACTTACGCGGTGCCTACCATAACATGGTGTCAGAATTGTAAAAACAATAAAGAAAAAAAAAATTGAATAATTACTCACGCTAAATAAATAAAAAATAAAAAAGATTTAAAATGCCTGACGATTTGGTTCCAGGCTCAAGTCGTGCTGGAAGTTTTGTCAAACCATCGGGGTACTTAGAAATAAGTGATTCTAGCATGTCGGTCAAGTGGAAAAATTGGCTACAGAGATATCAGTGGTATGCAGTAGCAGCAGAATTGGGGAAGAAACAACCCGAGGAGCAAGCAGCACATTTTATGTTGGCTATAGGACCGGATGCCACGGATATATTCAACTCATTTGGACTCAACGAAGCCGACAGAAAGGAGGTAAGCGTCATACAATCTAAATTTGCATCCGTCTTTGACCTCAAGATAAGCTTTGATGATTTTTTTTACAAAAATTAAAAAACAAGCACAAAATTGTGAATTTAATTCTCTTCGGGATGAACTTATTCGAGATAAGATTGTAATAGGCATTCATAGCGATACAATCAGAGAAAAATTACTCTCTGAAGAAAATCTAACGTTAGACCAGGCCATAAAAATTTGTAGGGCCAGCGAAATAGCCACGAAACAGTTAAACCAAATACAAAAAGAGCAAGAGGTACATATAGTTAATAGACGAAATAAAGTAAATAACAAAGGCCATAGGCTACAACAAGCAACCATAAATACTGATCAAAATGCACAGAATCATAACGGGTACGAATACACTTGCTCTCGTTGCGGTTCGCGGCATGCAAAAAATCAATGTAAAGCATACAACGCTATTTGTCATTGATGTAGTCGGAAGGGGCATTTTGCGAAGTTATGTAGACAGACAAAGGATAGGTACATAAATACAGTTGATGACACCCACGAAGAGAGCGAATGCGACAACGAGTCTTTGGCAAATGACCTTCTAATGATATCGACAGTTGAAACTAACAGAGATGACGCTGAGAACTGGTTTGAGGAAATATCCATTGCGGGTAAAATAATTAAAATGAAGTTAGACACGGAACCACAGTGCAATGTACTGCCGAAAGGACTCGTAGACAGATTGAACATCGATTTGATTCCATCGCACACTAAACGCTTGGTAGGATTCGGAAACAATAAGGTAGAGGTGCTAGGCGAAATACTTGTTCCATGCAATATAAGGAACCACACAGCGAATTTGAAATTCTGCTGGCAATCTATCCCCGATTCTAGGCAGGAAGGCATGTGCGCAACTGAAGTTAGTAGTTCGAGTTGAAGAAGTAATTCCAGACCAGGACTTATATGAAGGGCTCGGATGTGTAAAGGGCTTTATTTACGATATTGATTTGGTACAAAATCCTGTTCTGCAGTTCCATCCAGCGCGAAAGGTACCGTATAGGCTTCAAACCAAGGTAAAAGCTGAAATCGATAAAATGGTGAAGTTAGGCGTTTTAGTAAAGACGAAAGGGGTCTCAGAAGCAGTGTCGCCTATGGTGGTAGCTCGCAGAAATGGTAAAATAAGAGTATGCCTCGACCCTTCGGATTTAAATCACAGCCTTCGAAGAAGGCACCACCCACTCAAGACTCTTGAACAAATTTCGGCTCAAATAAAGAATTCGAAATATTTTGCGTTGCTCGATTGCAAAAAGGGGTTTTGGCAAATAAAGCTGTCGGAGCGCACCCAAAAATATCTTACAATGTCAACCCCATGGGGAAGATATTCTTACACCCGACTCCCATTTGGTCTTGCTTCCGCTCCTGAAATTTTTCAGGAAATTATGTCAAGTCTGTTTGAGAAACTTACCAATGTCGAAGTATCTATGGACGACATTCTTATTCATGCGGAGACTAAGGAGGAATTAAAGTCGTTAACAACAAAAGTGCTTACCATACTTCTAGGGGCAGGGTTAAAGCTTAACAAAGAGAAGTGCGTATTTTGCTCAACAAATGTAAAATTCTTAGGCCATGTGCTTACGTCAAATGGTATTCAGATAGATGATACAAAGGTTGAAGCTATCAAAAGACTAAAGTCGCCAGCGAATGTCACTGAGCTACAAAGATTTTTGGGCATGGTAACTTACCTAGGAAAGTTCATAGGAAATTTGTCAGAGCTCACACAACCATTTCGGGAATTAATTAAAAAGGGAACTTGCTATGAATGGAACCACAATCACGAAGCAGCATTCGGCAAACTTAAGAAGATGTTGTGTTGTACACCGGTCTTGCGTTATTATGACCCAAACGCCGAAGTAACGCTTCAGGTCGATGCTAGTAAGCACAGTTTAGGGGCAGTGCTGTTGCAGGGTGACCAGCCAGTTGCATATGCATCAAAGGCCTTAACGCCTGCACAACAGAACTATCCTCAGATGGAAAAGGAAGCACTGGCAATTCGATTCGCCTGCAAACGCTTCCACGAATACGTATACGGCGGTCGGCTTACGATAGAAACTGACCACAAACCCTTAGAATCCATTTTTAAGAAACCCCTACACCGTGCTCCCAGTAGGCTACAAAGAATACTGTACGAAGTAATGCCGTATGCGCCCAAGGTTACTTATAGGGTCGGAAAAGAAATCGCGTTAGCCGATGCCCTGAGTAGAGACAGTAAGCACACCTCGAGCCGCCAAGACAGAGACGAAACCGAAGAGGAACTGGAAATCAATTCTCTTTTGCAGGTGTCCGAAAGAACCCGTAATATGATCGCCAAAAGCACCACTATCGATGCAGAATTGCAAGAAATTATAAAGCATGTACGAGAGGGTTGGCCTGGTGATGTTTCTAGTATTTCTGAAAGAGCAAAAAAATACTGGAATTTCAGGGATGAACTCGGTTTGGAAGAAGGAGTTCTATTGAAAGGAGAAAAAGTTGTAATACCACTTTCTTTAAAGAAAACAATGCTTATTAGAATCCACGAGGGGCATCCTGGTATTCAGAGGTCAGTTAGTCGCGCCAGAGGCTGTTTGTTTTGGCTTGGGATGGCCGAAGATATCACAAAGTTCGTGAAATCATGCTCCATCTGTGAATCAAGACAAAGGTCCAAAAAACAGGAACCTTTGATTAGGAAAGTGGTGCCTTCACTACCCTGGGAAATAGTCGCGGCAGACATTTTTACATTTAAGTGCAAGGAATATCTTTTGATCGTGGACAGCTATTCCAGTTTCTTTGATTTTTGTCTGCTGGAAGGATCCACTTCAGAGACAGTCATCAAACAGCTTAAACAATGGTTTAGAATATTCGGCATTCCAATGGTTCTCGAAAGTGACAATGGGCCTCAGTTCGCGTCAAAAAAAGTTCAAGGAGTTTGCTAAAACTTGTGACTTCAAGCACCAAACTTCCAGTCCCAACTTTCTTCAAGCGAATGGCCTAGCAGAAAGGTATGTCCAAGAAGCAAAAAAAATTTTGAAAAGATGTTCAAGGGATAACTCGGAAGTTGACCTTGCCTTGCTGAGTTGGAGAAACACCCCACGTAACACCGAAATGCAAACACCAAACCAGCGACTGATGTCTCGTCTAACGCGATCAACTCTTCCCCTAACAAGAGAGCAGCTGAAACCTAAAGTAATTCAAAACGTCGGCGCGAATATGTTAAAGTCTAGGAAATTCGGGAAGCAGTTTGCTGATTTCAGAGGCAGGTTTTCGCAAGAATTTAAGCCGGGTGATTGTGTTTGCTTGCAGAAAGGTCACCGCGATTGGGTATCAGGAAGCATTGCAGAAACGACAGATGCACCACGTTCTTACATCGTCCGAACAGATGATGGAAAACTATTACGTAGAAATTCTATTCACTTAAATAAGACTAATGCTCATATCTTTACAGACAAATCGATTAGTGTCAATCCCCAACCGAAACAAACTTTTTTTGAAACTACTCAGAGTGACGAAAGAAGAAGTGTACCATCACCTAATCCACACAAAGCCGAGAAGACTACAAGCTGCGAGACAAGCGCTAACTACACCAACGCTAACATTTCACCAGAAACTATTTCGACATACACAACTAGAAGTGGTCGCTCGGTCAAGCCAGTTGATAGATTTATACCTGGTTAAAACTGATCGAAATATCAATATACTATTATAAACAATTGAAATAAATAACAGAAGTTCGAATCTTCAGTGAACTAGAAACCATATTTGAAATAATTGAAATTAGATGTTTACTTTAGTAATCTTAAACTTTGAATTGTTGTCATTAAATTTATCATTGAAGAATTTTGTTAACTGAGAAATTTGTATAAACGATATTGTAATTCTAACTAAAAAAAAAAAAAAAAAAAGGAAGATGTTACAGTAGGTTGTGTACCCCTGCACATACGTAATATGTTACATTATACAATTGCATACTCATTGTTATATTACGTATCCACACAAGTACACAATACTCACGAGAATAAAGAACACCTTCAGTATCACTCTAGCTGTTGCCTTGTTACGTTACTTACGCGGTCCCTACCATAACAGGCTGGACATTCACATAAAATGTGTTCAGCTGACTCGTCCTCTTCAAGACAGAGTCGGCACTCAGGAGAGTCTGCTATTCTCATTTTGTGTAGATGATATCTTAATCCATGGTGACCAGTAAGGTAACCTACTAAGTTTTTGATATCATGCCTGCTTAGGTTTAGACATTTGCTGGCATTTTGATTGAAGGGCCGAATGGCTCGTTTAGCCTGTCTTAGACCTGGGATGCTTTCCCAAAGATGGATACATTTTCTATGCTCCCAGCTTTTTATTGCTGCCGTTGCTGCTGATCTAGGAGTGCAGCAGAAAGGTTCGGAACTTATGAAAGGTGTTTCTGAACCTTTTCTGGCCAGTTCGTCGGCCTTTTCGTTACCTTCTACTCCGACATGACCCGGAACCCACCATAATTTGGTCTTGTTTCTTATTCCGAGTGTTTGTAGGGTATTGAAGCAGTACATGACTGATTTGGAATCAATGGTATAAGAGCTAAGGGCGTTTATAGCTGCTTGACTGTCCGTGAATATATGGATGGTTTCACCTTTTATTTCAGATCAATTAATGTGGCTGGCGCATTCTTGAATAGCGTGGGACTCTGCTTGAAATACGCTGGGACTTTTGCCCATGGGTATCGTGAAGAGTTTGTGTGGTTCGTATATTCCCGCTCCTACCCCCGTTTCCATTTTAGAACCATCCGTATACCACTTTATGCCGTTGTGGCTGTTTGGTGGGTTATTACTAACCCATGCTTCTCTCTGTGGATCGCCACTTTTTGAATGTATATGTGGGGAGGTGTAATTCCTGTTATTGCCTCTATGGCAGCTGTTGGACAGGTTCGCATGGCTCCGGAGATACCAAGGCACGCAAGCCGTTGTACCTTTTTGAGCTTCTCTATTGCGACTTTTTGTGTGGATTTTGTCCACCATACTATGGAGGCGTATGTTATAATGAGTCTTGTCATCAGTGTGTAGATTTAGTGGACGGTCTTTGGAGAGATTCCCCAGGTTCTGCCATATGTGCGTCGACAGGCCCATTAAAGCTCTATTAGCTTTAGTGATTTTGTTATTAATGTGAGAGTTCCAGTTAAGTCTCTTGTCTAGGATTACTCCAAGATACTTGACTTCGTCGGAATATTCTACGAACGTGTCGTTTATTGTGATTAGGCTTAGGTATAATTTCCTCCTTTTAGTGAAAGGAACGATGACGGCTTTACTGGGATTTATGGAAAGATTTTCCTTGATGCACCCGTCTGTGGCTGTCTTTAGAGCATTTTTCATTTTTGATGTGACTCCAATTGAGTCTTTGCCCCTGACAATGATGACAATATCATCGGCGTACCCAATTGTAGTATAGCCCAAATTGCTCAACTTGTGTTGCAGGTCATCGATGACCAATGACCACAAAAGGGGTGAAAGTACTCCTCCTTGTGGGCAGCCCCTTACGGCTGTTGCTGATACTGAGGTCGTTCCTGACGAGGCAGTTATTTTGCGACTTTCCAGCATCGCTTTGATCCATTTAATAGTTGGTTTGTCTATATTTCTATGGTACAAAGCATTTGATATGGATTCATATCCAGTGTTGTCAAAAGCACCCTCTATGTCCAGAAAGGCAGAAAGTGCGATCTCTTTGCAACGGTAGGCGTTTTTTATCTCTGTAGTTATTCTTAACAGAGCGCCTTCCGTGGATTTGCCCTTTTGGTACGCATATTGGTGAGGGTACAGAGGCATGCTTTTTGATATGCATTCTCTAATGTGGATGTCAATAATCCTTTCCATTGTTTTCAGAAAAAACGATGTCAAGCTTATCGGACGATATGATTTAGGTAATTCGCTCGGCTTGTTTCCCGGTTTAGGTATGAATACTACGTTTACCTCCCTCCAGGTAACTGGTATATACCCTCAGTTGAAGCTGAACCTAAATAAGGCAATCATAGGTTAGGTTAGGTTAGGTTTATGTGGCTGTCGCCAGAAGCCGACACACTTAGACCAATTTAGGTCCATTGTGATACCACGTATATTATCTACCTCAACTCTGTAGATGGGACTGGCCAACGACACGCGGTTGTTCTCAAACGGTCCCCCATCTACGTACTAACCGCGCCCAACGTCGTTTAATTACGGTGATCTGACGAGAACCGATTAACTCGACGTGGTATGGTCGTTGGCAATCATGGATGGTAATAAAAATTCTATTCCATTTTGAATGAGGGCTGGAAAAATGCCGTCCGTTCCTGATGCCTTGAATGGTTTAAATGAGTTAATTGCCCATTTAACCTTATCCGGAGTAAAAAGTGTTCCGGATAAACTATTAATTCTGCTGAGGTTTCTTGGAATTGAGACCTCCGCTATATGGTCATCTGTAATGACTATCGTGTGAGACCCTGGGAAGTGAGCCTGAAGCAAAGTTTTCAGCGTTTCTTCCCGGTCGCGTGTGATTGAACCATCTGATTTGATTAACAATCCCATGCTTTTTGTTTGATCCTTTGACAGAGGCCTTTGGAGGCGTGCCACCTCTGGAAGTTTTTCGATCTTCTCACAGTTTGCAGGCCATGAGGCTCTTTTAGATCCGCGCAACTCTAAGTTGTATATGGTCAGCATGGATTTATATTGTTCCCATGTGCCGGTGCGTTTGGCTTTGTTAAAAAGCTTTCTCACTCTCTTTCGAATAGACTCAAGGTTATCGTTCCACCATGGTACGCACCTTTTAACCACGGTTCTTTTAACCTTGCAACTACTTTTGAATGAAGCAAGAATAATATCATTTATTTGACATTGCGCAGCATCTGCATCATTTGTTGTTGATGGTGCTTCTGGCAGCATGTCAGATCTGACCGCTAGATTTTCGCGGTAAGTTCTCCAATTAGTCAGTCTGTTGTCATAACGGACTGACGCGTGTTCGGCATTGCATCTTATCTCGAATCGGATGTGCATATGATCCGATAGAGATGCCTCGCCAGACACATGCCACTCCTCTGTGATATCTTTCATAAAAGGAGATGAGATAGTAAGGTATAGGACCTCTTCTCTTATGGAATTTCTAAAAGTCGGACTATTTTCCTTGTTTAGAAAGACGAGGTTGTTGCTATATAAAAATTCTAATAACGACTCACCTCTATTGTTTGTATCTCGGCTGCCCCAAATCGTGTTATGTGCGTTTGCATCGCCGCTGATTATGATGTGTAATTTATGGTCCTCACAGTACCGGACAAGTTCCTGTACTGGTATGGGAGGAACTACATCATTGTCTCCAGCAAAGTACGCCGATGCGCACACAAATTTGTGTAGCTGTCGGCCTTTGTGGCGTTCTATTAGAACTGCCACCAGGTCCCTAGTTGTGAAACCTGGAATGAGGGAAAATTTTATATCATTCTTAATAGAAATGGCCGCCCGTGGTCTGAAAGGACCTTTGGCGAAAATGATCTCTCTATTTTTACAGTTTAATCTAGATATCTTACCATTGTTTGCCCATGGTTCCTGGATTAGACCAATAGCGATGCTCCCTTCGGCACATCGCTGGCTAAAGGTGTTCGAAGCACCCATAGTCCTGTGCAGGTTAGCCTGCAGCACGCTTAGACGGGATGTCATTATTTTCGTGCGAATTCACGGTTACGTACTCTGTTAGGCTTATTGTCACCTCTGCTTCGTACTACGTTGAGGGAGACCACTTTGTCTACCTCTCGGACTTTTGTTTTTGTGTCCGTCTTGCGCCCATGCCTTCTTACGATCCATACCTAGTTTAGGCCTGAACCGTTGTTGGCTTTCTTTGGCGGTGCTGTGCGCACTGTTTGCCTTTTCGGCTGCGCTTGGTCTTGCGCTTGTGGCTTCTCTTTCTAGCACTGGTGTTGCCGTGCTGGAAGCTGCTGCCTTCGCGGCAGTACTGGTACTGGCCCCAATTGGATCAGTTGCGGTGCTGCCGTGCGCTTTGGTGCTGTGCTTTTGAGTATCTTTCGGGCCCTGTTTGGCCGTCTTATCAGCACTTTTTAATATGAGTTTGGTCTGTCTGAATCGGAACGAGACCATCCCCTACAGCTCCACAAGTCTCCTCATGGAGCTGTCATTGATTGCAAAGACCATATGAGCGATGTCTCTGTCATCCGATCTTTGCAGAACTCTCCACGTTCTCGTGTTTAGTTCTCTGTTTTGGCTGTCTATTAAGGCCAGGATCCTTTCGCTAGCTACCCCGGTACTCTGCGGGAAGAACCCTCTGATGACATGTGGTTTTGGAAAATTTTCCTCTCCCACAAGCATCACCTCTAACCCCCATTGCTCCTTAACCTTCGCGAAGGTTGTCTCCATCCACTTTGCAGTAATGGCGCCCGCGCATACTATCATAAGCCATCTGGCTTTGAAAGTAGTACCGCGGAATGCTGGTTTGACCTCCTCGTCACGTTTTTCAATCGTGATGTCCATAATCCTCTCTTGTATCAAACCCATTTGTTCGTTGGAGAGAGGATTACGATCGATGTCCACTGGTACAACCCCCAGTCTGACATAGCTCGTTATATTGCTATACGAGACTTTGTCGACGGTTGTTTTCCCAGTGCGACTTCGCTTCGCTTCGGATTGAGGCGGGGTATTATCCTCGGATCGCGTTCGCTTCACCTCGGGACCCTTGTTGACCATCGTTTGTTTCGCATAGATTCGGGCCTGCTCAATGGTGCTCCCCTTCTTCTGCGCGCGCCTAAATCTGCGCTGTTCCGATGGCGTGAATCTGACGTACTCAGACTCAGTCCGTGCCACATTGCCGACTATCTTAGTTACGTCCTCTGTATCGGGATGTCTTTCATCCGATAATATGCTGTTGCATATGGTGCTAGATTCTGAAATAGAGTCACTGAGTTGAGACAAGTTCTCTTCAGGTTCCCCCATTTCAGAGTCGATGATTACAGACTCTATCCCATTGACAGATGTCGTGTCGTCATCGACAGGGTGTTCTAAAACATCCCTAGTTGATGATGCAATCTTAGAGGCATCATTCTCTATTTGGTTTTTTGTTTTTGGATCAATTTTGATTCCAACGAGTATTCGGTATATTGTGTCGCCTGTGGTCTACCCGTCAAACCACAGGAAGGCTATCTTAAAATCGGAGGTCGCCTGGTATCCGAAGTTTGCAAACTAACGACTAAGCACCCTCTTAGCCATGCATCTCTCGGCGCTTGCTACCTTTAGATTAGGGGTTTGTTGGGGAAGTAAGACTTAGGGATTTGAGGGAGGGGTAATTGGGGAGAAATAGAAAGCGGAGAAGGGGGGGCGGACGTGGAGTCCTAGTCAGTTCTTAGTTGACGCTCATCAGACGGCCTGTCCCTTACCAGAATAGCCCGATGACTCTTTACGCCGTAAGCCTCCGCACCGGCACCATCGAATTTGCGTTCCATGATGGTGCACACGTCAAGACGACTGACCCCGCAATGCAGAAAGATAGAAGCATACGTTTTGGCGTGGATGAACTGTGTATATTCGTCCGAGGGCATCAGTCGAATAGACATCAGCGAAGCCAGCAATAGCATCACTTTTCTTTCGGCGTTGAAACTTCTTCGATGCAGCGTTCCATGTTTAATAGCGTGGCATTTCCGAATAGAGTAAAGTCCTTGCGGACGGATCGCTTTTGCATGTCGAAAAGAAACTTTGTCAATGTTGGCGCTGGTGGTCGTTCTGCTGGTTGCGCTGCATTCGAGCCCGTAAAATAGACACGGTGGCCGTTCTCAAAGTGAACGGCAAAATGTACGACAGTCGGGTGACGTACATGAATCGGAAATGAAAACAGACGCTAAATTGCCTCGTTACAACTCACGTAACGTCCAAGTTGAAAATTCGTCACCTCATCGTTTCCAAAATGCACGCAAAACGTCTTTTATCACAATGAATTTTAGGTTAGGTTAGGTGGCTGTCGGCAGAAGCCGACACACTTAGACCAATTTAGGTCCATTGTGATACCACGTATATATTATCTACCTCAACTCTCTAGATGGGACTGGCCAACGACACGCGGTTGTTCTCAAACGGTCCCCCATCTACGTACTAACCGCCCCCAACGTTGTTTAATTGCGGTGAATTAAATCAACAATGAATTTTACAACTATCCCAAATTTTCCAAGCTTCACAATGAATTTACCACGTTTACATCGTCCAAAATCATGAAATCATAAATGCAAAATTTCGTCGATAAAAAAAACAATTTTTTTGCGTTTTTCCGTAATTTTCAGAGTTTTCCACTAAGAATTTTCTATTTTTCCATTCGAAAAGCCATTCCGGAACAATTGCACACAAAATTCCATACAAAAATTTTTTGTTTTTTTTTTTTCAATTTCCCGACTTTTCCGGAGGGTTTTGCGGAAAAAAAATTTGAGCCAAATAGGCCCAGCCGTTCTCAATTGATGAATTACTATACATTTTTCACACCATTTTTATATATACCTACATACATAGATGTGTCTGCTTTGAATGGTGCAGGGAAATAACTTCACGGGCAATAACTTCACCTCGAGTGGGCAATAACTTCACTTTTTTTTGTGAAGTTATTGCCCACAATAGGTGAGAAATATCTTCACTTTTTTGTTGGAAATAAATTCTCTTAACATTTTATGATAAATCCACAACCTTACCTCGCACCTACCCCAAATCAAACAGTGACCCCAAGCAGGGGAGTTGCAGCACGCCCCCCCCCCCCCCCCCCATAGGTATTGAACTGTTTATGGAATCTACTTGCGATTTTGCAACTAATCCCATAAAAAGTGCAATGCATATGCAACCCCCCTGCTTGGGGTCTCTGTTTGATTTGGAGTGTGTGCAAGGGTCTTTAGTTATAATAAACAAATTCTCAAATTATAGGTGGGAAATAACTTCACAAAATTTACGGTGAAGTTATTGCTCACCATCAGTGGGCAATAACTTCACAAAAAAAAGCTGAAGTTATTGCCCACTCGAGGTGAAGTTATTACCCGTGAAGTTATTTCCCTGCACCGCTTTGAATATGTGTACCAACTTCAAACAAATAACAACCAAATAGAAACATTGCAACGCATGCCAGGCATTAGCTGGTAAATAATAATGAAAAGTCATAGTCTAGTCATTCATTCTTTATTTCTCTAATAATCCAATTAAGTTTTAAAATTGTTGAGAACACTTTTTCCGAAATAAAGAAACTACAATTTATACATACACATGCATTTGAATTGCATAGGAGCTCACTGAGGAGGTGTCTGGTTGCAGATTAATAGCAGAAACCTATTGGCACATCAACCGCCAAAATCGAATATCACAGCAACAGCCAAGGCGACAGCTGCTGCAGCACCCAGCACTCAAAATACAAGTAAGAGCGAAAATCCGCTCAAAATATAGGCATTTGAAAGCTGATGGGAAAACTAAAAACATCGTCGAAAGATTGGTAGAATTTGCACGGAGACGCGAAACTAGGATTTGTCATAAAGTTGGGAACGCTGTTGCTGTCCCTGTGATCAATGTGTTCTGTTGCATTGAAAACCATTGGATCTAAAGTGTTTCTGTGCATGCGCAATGTGCATCCCAGTGCAATTGGTTGCATTCAGACTGCTTGGCATTACTTGAAAAGATTTTTTGTAGTCCTGACTTCGTTTCATATAAGTCGGAACCCTTGATAATATAATAATCATACATACAAGTCCCAGGATTGATTGCATTTTGAAAAGAAAAGTACCTGCCTTTGTTTTATTAAATTAACAACTGTTTTTGACATTCGAAAGAATACAAAATCGAGCGATATAGCAGCTCAATAACACCACTAACCGCACCTCAATGGACTTATGAAAATAATTTATTTAATTGGCAGAAAAGTTCAACAAGGATCTTAAACCATAATGACTACCTAATCCAGAACATGATGTAATTTGGACAGCATTGCATGTTCTTAACTAATAACATTGCTTAAAGTCACAGTTAACATAACAAAACCCATGAGACCATTCTTAAATGTTTCATCTTTAGCCATTGCACTTTATTATCTTACTGGCTATCATAGACCTTTACAACAATATGCCGTAATCAACTAAACGTTCTTCTGTTCTAATGAACTGCCCCTTCGAGGTTAAAATTAATTTCCCAATGAATATGCATGAACTCTGATGGAGTTTATATATCCGATAAACAAACTCATCACGTTTATCTGAATTAGTTAATTTGATTGCCTCATTGGCTATCCCAGAAGACTCCGAAATTAGCATACCTAAGTTCATTGAAGAAAATATTTGTACGAGAACGAGTATCTTGATTGAAATGTTACAGATAATGAGATAGATACAAGGAATTCGAAAAGTCTCAGTGAGAAAAAATCTTACTGGTCGAATTTGTTTTTTTTTTTTCTTCAAAGTGGGTCAAGTACATTTGGATTGGACCGGAATGAATAAATAAAGTTTTAAAGGTGAATGAAGTCTGAAAATGTAAAAGATAAACACGCAAACTCCCAGGAAGTGTTAATTATCGTATTAATTTATATCAAAACCATGTTTGAATGTTTTTTTTGGTTGCACAAGTTTTCTAGTTGAGAGGGCCCAATTAAATACCCCAAGGCATTGCCAAATTCCTTACAAGATTAAAACTATTCATCAGGCTGGCCGTCGCCCGCCCTATACTCTTAATATTAATTATTGGTTTAATTAGTTAAGCGATTTATTTTTGTTTACTCAATAGAACCTCCTAATTTTTGTACATTTAAGTTTTCCAGCAATGTTTTATTGGCATGCTTCAATAGCAAAGAAAAGTACCTTTGTATCATCATTATTTATGACTTCTCCTCAATTCGCGGGTTTAGTCGAGAATCGTTAATCATGACTTCAATATAGGAAAAAAAAGAAGACATTTACACATATATAAAGACTAAACTTCAAACCCGGCTAAATAGTTAAGTATCTATGCCAGTAATTTTGTAACAATAAAAAGCCCATATATAAGTTTTTATTTTCCCTATGCATACTGATAAATTTGTATAGATTTGTATGGTAATATTTGTGTTTGCCACCCGCAAAAAAATGTGGGTGTGTCCGTGGAAAAGTAAAGTGATATTCAAAGAATGCCAGGCACTTCTTTTTCTTTCCTTCATATTTCCATATGTTTGGTTATCGGATTTTTTTGTTACCACTCTTTGTGTCAGCTTGAATTTGAAATCAATTTGGGCAGTAAAAAAATGGAAGAAGATACTAGTATGCGACACGAGACTGGCACGGGGTTTTCCGTCACTATTCGGACTGACTTTTGTATCTATTCTAATGCAAATGGAGATAGTAACCTCCTACACACGCAATGGTTAGACGATAAAGTGGGTAGTATCTCAGTTTGACATATAGAGGTAGAAGTATTCAATTTAATTTGATAATCAATTTTTTTTTTTAACTATAGTGATTGTGAAAGAGGAAGTGGATTCATTCGTTTTTCTTTATTATAAGATGTGTTTGTGAACTCATATCGCTTGCTAATGGAATGTGGGTGGACGAAGATATATTTGAGGGTTATTAGGTGACATTTTGGGACAATAAGAGTGGTTAGATGCATTGCGTGTTGTGAAAATTTACCATATTTGGTGCAGAAGTTGGTTGTTTCGAGTTTGAGAAAAAAAAATACAATTTTGTTTACAATGACAAAAATTGTAGCAATGAGGTCGTGTGGGAGCAACTTACATTAAATGAAATGTTCATGATGCAAACATCCCTGCAGCGCCCCGATGACCAGCGCTTATGGTGAAATGCCATAAAGGAGAAACGGCGTTATGGGCTATTTGGAAAAAGCCCTTTCGAACAAAACTGCACTGGATCCAGCAAGAAGATGCGAGTTCATGCTATTTCTTCAATCTTCAATTGTTTTGGTGCAGATTGTGCACAGGGCAGGTGTCAAAAAGGAATACAATATCTTTATCAGGTCCATCCAACTACGGCTACGCGACTATGTCGACATCATCGGCCAACCTCAGCGCGACGTGGTAGGGGCAGCAGTTGGTATCCGACGAAGAAATACCCTAGGAAACCTTTGCTACTTATGTTGGCAGAACAAATGGGTTCAAAACTCTCACCTCAATGAAAATGCACTTAGACCAGAAAAGGGGTCATTGTGCTGCCGATGTGTATGGCTGGTTTGGGTCACCCTCATACTCAGGGAACCATTGTAGCGAATGCCCAGCCTTTGGGCATGTCTCCCTATAGCACAGTGCCCGGTGAGGGTGTTTACTAATTTGGAGAGAGTTCCTCTCTTCTGCCTTGGAAGTCCGATGGACCTTGATTTTTTAATGTCGGCCAAGTTGGTGCCAACGACGGTTGGCTTCACTCACCGCATTCGTATTGATTAGGTATTTAACGTAAGACGTTGGTTCCTCGATGTCACTGACGCTTATGCTCTTTGAACCAGAAGAGCCTCGTCGAGCCAGTTTGTCAGCTACACATTTCAATGGTATGTCACAAAGACCCGGCACCCAGCAAAGGGTGAGGCTTTACTGACCAGCTATCTAATTAAGAGATGCGCGCCAGTCTTAAACACGGGAACTACATTAGCTTGGCTACAACGAAGAGGACCTTAGACTCCGAGACTTAGGTTTGAGACAACAAATAATACAAAACCCCCGTCTTAAGCCACCGCGGACGACTGAAGCAGCGTGTCCGGGGTTGCCGAGGAAAGGCTGCAGTGTCTCAGGCAGAGACTCTCCAAGGTTCGGGAGCACGTTATGGAAGTAAATCCACCACTGCCTCCAGTTTGTCTGCGTGTGTTCATTGTGTTGTCGACGTTACCATGTAGCTGTCGTTGAGTGTCATCATTCATAGTTGCATTATACGCTCGCCGTCTTTTGTTGCCTCTCACGAATTTTCCTTCTGTCAGTTGAAATAACATGTTTTTCGAAAAATTACACACTGCATTCCATTTCGTATTAGTACTGGTCTCTAGCATGTACGCTTCATGCCATAAGTTCTCATTTAAAAGTGAATTAAGGCCATAAGTGGATTATGGCGTGAATTCGCATTTGAAAGTGGGCTTAGTTCATGGTACCGTTATAACACCATGGATATCAACAACTATTGCTTTCAGTATCATGAAGTGATAAATCAATCATTCCGGAGAACTGTAATTTCTGAAACACATGTGTAGCAGGGACACGCACAGTAATGCATGCATCAACGCACATTAAACACATGTGCAGTAAAAGTTGACTTTTCAGCAAAAATGTTAGATAGAGAATCAGATTCAGAAGAACAACTGAACGACCAAACAGACTAAAATGTTACGTAATCCCATTTTTAAAAGTCAAAACGAAAAAAAATTGTACCAAATTGTGCTGTTCTGCTACAATCGGTGCAACAAAATTAGAAATAGGACAACTAGCATCAAAAATTGACATGCAGTAAGCAATGTGTCATTTTACATACAAAATCATCTTGCTGCATGGCTCTTGCTGCTCATGTGTTTCAGCCATAATGCTGATGAACGCGCCGAACGTGGAACTGTATAACCGTTACTTTACCTGAAAAAAGTACTACTTACGTAGAAACGAACAGCCTTAGATGGACAAGTGGTACATTATGTCTTCGCCTGACACGCTCAAATAGTTTGATCTCTCTAAACAGACTGAAATATTAGTATCACAATAGCTGTCATCGCTGGGCACTGCTTCTTGGCAAGTATGCAACAAGCCAACAAGACTTTGAGTATTTTCAAACGATTTTTGTTGAGGAGGAGAAGAAGACTGTTCTCCACCTTTTCTGTATATACAAATGTTCTGTCGGATCACATAAATGCAACATCACTATCATTTTATTGGCCTCAGTGACAAAGTGATTCGAAATCGGGACGACTGGCCGATACTTTTTGAGGTCAAACCGGCGAGCCCCCTAGGCGGACCAGTAGGGATGCAGTTAAGTGGGAAGACTGTGATCCCTTTGGTCCGGATCATAGCATAGTCGTTAAAAATGGAAAGAACTATATCTTGCTGTGTATAAGTACCTAGTTCGAATTTAAATATATAAAAATAAAAATGAATAAAAATTTACTGCCAAAAGGACATCAGAGAGATACACAATTGCAGGCAGATTTACTGACAAAAACAAACGTGTTTTCCAACGTTTGGGACAAAGTTGCATTACCGTGATCCGAAATTCGGCCACCACTTCTAAGAGTTGTCGGTGATGACTTAGGTGAAATGTTGGATTTAGGTCGTTTGAAAAGTAGCAAATATCGGTATAAAATTCCAGGGTTTGTCCCAGTATTAAGATTTGATCTACCGCCGTTTGTTTGTTGGACGGGCAGCTAATAAGTGTGTTGCGGAAGTGTTTGCGACAAACATAGCAAGCCATAGGAGCAAGTTACATATTTGTTCTTTCTCCATTGTCCTGGTTATGAAGATTCAATGCTTCCCCAGCCCACCAAGAAATGGGTTTTTGTGGATGCTGTAGGTACATTTGTACAGCATTTTGCCTCTACTCATGCGCTTTGGGCTGCAACCTCTAACTTTAAGCATTCAAGCGCAATAAATACGAGCAATCAGGCTATATTGTGTCGTGTGCATTAGTTGCAATATTTTAACAAGAAAATAAAGCGTCGCTGCGTATCCAAAAAGAAAGCTAAAACTCAACTTTAACACTCTTTGCTATAAAAAACGCCCCTCCAGGAAACTTGCACTTAACAACAAAAACCTTAAGAACGTTTTGTCACTTAAAGCAAAAACTCCTCCATCTGTTCACACGGTCACTCCAATATCTTTTCAGTGTCCAAATTGCATTCCTGAATAAATATCGCCTTACAAACGTCCACCCAATTTAAGACTATCAACAATGAAAAAGACACTTTTAAAACTACCCTTAACAAAAAAAAAAAACAAAAAAAAAACAGAATTACGTTCACTCAATTAGCCATCACTGTTGCACTTCCTCTTTTTTTGGAAGTTCATTCCTGTCAACTTCTCAGTGCCAATTCATCTTCTCCATACCCCCACTGCACTACATTTTCGTTTATAGTCCTTCTCTCACTTGAACCGAAACTTTTTATTTGCAAATTAATCTCTGCCAGCCGATGAAGAAGATATACGAGTATTGTCTGCCGAGAAGGAAGTTAAATATAGTATGCACTCGTATATACCGGTATATTGTTGCGTTACGTTTTTATTTCAAACAAAATCATATGTGTGAGATACTGTGACAAGTTCACAACTTTTTTTTCTGGATTCGTGCATACGTGTTCCTCGAAAGAAAAAAGAACAACAAGGTAACTTATCTAATTTTCCTGTAAATGTTAGCAAGGACAGTTTAAGAACTTGCATTAAGAGTTGCATAAATCATCCAACTTTTATTGGTCGATAGAATTTTCTAATGTCGTGCATTAAAATGAACTATCACTGTGAATGATTTATTGTGAGAAAATGTCCACTTTCACGGGCAATAGCCTGCATTAAAATATTTTTATTGCCTTAAAATGAAGCCAACAAATTGTCGCTTCTAAATCCCTGCTACGAAGACCGTGGTATTCACGACTATATGGAGAGATAGGAGTCAAAGACACACTTTGTGACAATCAGTTTCTTGTTTGTGTATTTCACACGCAATCCATTCAAACTGTTTGTAAATATATCTGTTTGGAAATTTAGAGTTTCAGTTGCTGGGATAGAAGGTTAGTAGGGTTGTGCAAGTATCATCCAGGGGCCAAAAAAGCCCCATGTGAGTACCCTTGTAGTACATGGTAGGACATGCAACTAACAATACCATTTGGAACTGTAAATTATCAATTTGTATCTGTTAGAGCTATCTCCCCTAAGTCGCCCAAGCAGTCAAAGAACCATGCTCCCATGAAGGAAAACCGTCGTTTCTGTAGTGCCGGGCAGTGGCGCAGAAGATGTTCCACAGATTATATTTCTTGCTCATCTCTGCAGTTTCAGTACGGATAGAAAAGTTGGCTAGTTTTAAATTTTGTTATCGCACATCAAAGTGAAAGGATTTCGTTAAATCGAAAAATATTACACTTTTGCTAGAAACCCACACCTCAAACTCAGTTCATCTCATGTAAGTATGTTTTTTTTTGTTGTGGACTAGATACGCATAGATCAGGAAGAAATCAAATCTAGATGATTGTACCAATCCTGTAAGCCCAGCGACGCGTTTTTGTACAATGGGAGGATGCACGTGCCCAAATCCTAAAAAACAGTCACATACACCCCTATCACAGAATCCGTCGTATTCGGAATTCCGTTACGAAGGATCCAAAATTTCGTGGTAACAAACACATAAATGTCAAAATCTTAATTAATTAGGATTCAGTCAAACCATTTTCCAAGAATCTCAAAATTTGTAGCAAATATTTCCACTATGATGGATTCTGTAAGAATATCTTTTTTAGTTCGTAGCAAAATTCCGAATCCGACGGATTCTGTGATAAGGGGGATAATCTTGGTCTCCATCTTGATGTTTTTGTAAATACTATGTACGGTGCCTACTTACTTCTCTGATCAGTCTTCTACATCGCATCAATTTGAACTCATTCTTAGTCAGACATAAAAACAAAATTCAGTTCGCGGACAACTTTCTCAAGAAACGATTAAGTATACCTCACCTTTGACTTTGAAAGTGTGATTGTTGCCAGTGCAATTGAACAGAGAGACTTTAGGCAAATAGAATATACGCTGCTAGAGGAATATACAAGTAGTATGAATTGGATTACGATTTACTGTTTTCCTTCTCCTCCTTAAGCTCGAGCTAGAAGCTACAATACGTATGTTTCCTGACAGGACTTAAATTCTATTACCTCGGAAAGATCTTCCCGCAAATCAGTTCATTGTTGCAACAGCGTGATCTTACTTACAATCATTGGCAACCTTCTGAAATTCTCCAGCAGCCTGCTGTCTTAATCGCAATAAAGCTGTCTCTGCAATACGTTCAAGCTCAGTCTGCTGCGAATTAACCCCAAGACCGCATTGTTTTGTCCGTGCACAGTCCCTAAAAGCCTTCCCAAACAATACTTTGTTTTTTAATTTCATAATAGTTAAGGCTGGGCATTGTTTATTCAGTTTTTTCAACTTGTTTTTATAGAGTTGGATTAGATTAGGATTATACATTAAAAATTTGGCATTTTAATACAACGCAAAATAATTGAGATACCGGACATTATTACAGGTATAGCATACATGTTAAATTTAAGTATGGCATTCGTATATAACCACCGCGATCGGGAACGATCGATTCTTTGGATGCAATTTTGAACCATACTCTTCCACACATTTGTAGGCACTAAACCAACCGTGTCGTTGGCCAGTCCCATCTACAGAGTTGAGGTAGATAATATACGTGGTATCACAATGGACCTAAATTGGTCTAAGTGTGTTCTGAGCTTCTGCCGACAGCCACATAAACCTAACCTAACCTAACCTAACCTAGGCACTAATCAATCACTAAACGTAACCCCATAAAAGAAATCCAACGGCGTTAAATAGCATGAGCAATGTGGCCAATTGGCTGGACCATTTCTTGGGATTACACGATTCTGACTTTGGAGGACCCGGTTAGAAAGGTTGGATAATTTTTGATATCAACAAGTCAACAAAATCGCACTTCAAAGTGAAAGGATTCCGTCCAATGGAAAACAATTTCACTTATGCTAAAAACCTACACTTCGAACTCCTGTCACATATTTATGTTTATTACCGTGCTTCACCATCTGCATATGAAAAAAAAATCTATCTATATCCTACTGCTGCAAGTGTGGGAATTTGTGTTTTTCAATTGCATTGCCTTCTGGTGGGAATTTGCTTTGATTCCTCGATCTCATCTGTAGCAGGTATCATAAGAAATATGAAAAGTATCTACCATATGAGGGGTTTGGTCGATGCATGATTTTTTCCCCTTGGAACCAATTAAGATTAGTTTAAGATAATATTGTATCCACCGGAAATAAAAAAATCCGATTTTAAAGTTCCGCAACAAGTGAAGTAAAAGATTCAAATATAGCATGTGTGATTTTTTTTTGTTAGAAGAGGTTAGAGTCACTGGATATAAAAAAGATATTGTGTAAACAAAACAGAGGAAAACAAAAGTTCTTTCGAAATGATTAACGATGCTGTTGAACCTGTGTACATTTCTATGATATCATACAAGTCCTAGAGATGACCACCATGGCCATATGCCATCTTTTGAAATTCCCTTGAATTTTTTATTTATTCTCACAGGATATGTGAACATGTGTGTAGATGAAGGTGAAAGTAATTCGATACGAATGTTTGTTCATTTGGTTTGATGTAAATGCATCCACGGTAGCTGGTAGGCAATGGGAATGGAGATGTTTGAATATTTACATTGAAGCGAAGCCCAAATGGAAATAATTCTTATGCAATTTATGGGGGATGGAGAGCCTTTGTTTTTATCTGCTAAGGCTTTGATTGGATGTTATGTTTACGTTTCCAAAAAAAATAAATACATTCGTAGAATCTGATCATTAATTCATCATAGAGTTCTGTCGTGACTTTTGATGTTCTTATAAATTTATGAAGATATTCAGGAGGAAGGTGAATAAACATTTATTTGTTTTTCTGAAAATTTCATAGCACTTAACTTTATTTGATTTACAGATTCCAATAGGCACTGTAGTCCCTCTTTAAGTACTGCATTAGGCAAGCATTTGTGACAGTAATTCTTTTCGTAGATGAATGACTTCACTCCAACTTTCCAAAGTTATATCTAAGTGCAAAAAGCGATTCATTTTAATGTTTTGAGTTCACTGTAATAATGGGCGCCCGATTTTAACGTCAAATTAAAATTTGACAGAACATAGAAGCATTGTGACCTTGAGCGTGTGCTCGAAACCACATTTCCTATATTACTTCTTCTTTCTTACCCTTGCGGCTTAAACCCGTCAATGAAAATATAATCACACAGTAAAATAGCTGAATGGGAACCAGCAGATAACTGATGATGCGAAAGGAGCTTCTAAATAGAAGCCTTGGCTTCCTCAAAAGATGTTAACGTTTTTCCACTCCATCAGACTAAGCCGTGATCTATAAAGCCTGCATTCCTCCGAAATTTGAGTATATTTCGCATGTTTCGGCGGGAGCTCCCGTCTTATACTTGAATTTACTCGATCGTGTTCAGCGCCTAACTTGTAGATTAATCGGTGATCTGTCTATTTGCACTAGGTGGAACATCGCCGGCATGTTGGATGCCTTACACTCATGTACTGCTACTTCCACCACAAGTCTTCGGTTGCGACACGAGTGTCCATCTGTATAATCGTAGTACACGTGCGGCTTCGTCTGCATACTTATATACTCTAGAGTTTTCTTTCGGCAGCACAGTGAAATATAGTAGTTTGTTTTTTTAACCACTCCACACGATTCCTCAGTGTTTCCAAATCAACGCGCATCGTCACCTCACTCTCTTTTTTTATATCGAATCTCTGATTCTTCCCTATATCCTTTCATTTCACTTCATCACTGGGTTTAAAAGACAGTGCAGAACATTTCAAAAAAAAATCTGAGTGATCAAACCAATGCAAATATTTCCTGCTTCCGGCTATTCGAAGTAGCGAGAGTAGTCTGGGACTCGATTGTATTAGTCTACTCCGTAAGATCTCATTTAATTATATCAAATAAGCTTTCGATTGTACTACTTAAAGGGCTTCCGACAAATGAAGAGTCTCTGCCTGAGCAACTGCAACTTTCCATCGTCTGCGATTCCGGGCACAGTGCTTCCAGTTGTTCAAATCAAGCGCTGTTCAAGATGGCTTGGTTGTTAAAACGGAGGTTCAGTCTTCCTTGCTGTCTCGAACATGGGGGTTTGCCGAAACTTTTTCGATGAACATCCACAATCCACTTGCAGAGCTCATAGATTTCGCGGTTACAGGAGCAAATATCCAAAAATAATTTTTGTTGTAAATCAACCTAGCTATAGCTAGTATCAACTTTCTCCTCCAACACTCGACGCCATAAAGCAGGGCTCGCAGGGTTAAGTTTCAGTAGAGCCTACATTTTGTCATTCGTTTGTTTAGCCAAGCCGAAGTAGCAGCGGTTTTCTAGGATTCATCTCCGTCGGAACTCCTGAGGGTTCCAGGCATCTTGATGCCCTCAAGAAACCCGTAAAAATTATACAGTGTGATATCAGAACGTTTTTGAAATGTGGAAGAAATATCTTATAAGTATTCTGTTCCTTATCATTTCGTGGTACATATTACCATTATTGACACCATGTAGGCAGCTTCTGTGATGTCCAGTACTTTAGCTTGGAAAACACTGCTATGATTAGGCAGCCTTATCGAGCGTAGCATGTTTAGTTCCTCTGAGTACAATCCGGCACTCGTTTGGCAGTCCATCTTCGATTCATGTACATAGATGGATATAGGCTCTTTTTCGCGGTTTCGTTTGTGTTCCATTCTTCCCTCCGCCGAAAGCAGCAAGCAAAAGGTTTATCGAAATTCAGGTAGGGAGATGTCTTGTCACATCCTAGGTCGTCCTTAAATACATTTTCTAAATCTGTGCATGCCCTAAAGTAACTGGATAGCTTTTTGTTTGGCTTTTTCTCAACGTACCTAAACCAGCTTGTTCTGGCATTTATAGATCCAGGGGTAGCAGATTAAGAATGGTCTTCAGCTCAGCGGTTGGTGTCGTTCTGTTTGCCCTTTTTGTCCCTTGTTGTTATACAAGCTAGTCCTTGAATTTTTGTCTTTGCCTTGAGATTGGCAACCTTGTCTGCGGCTATACACCCGACAACATTGCAATATGTGAATATTGGTTGCACACTTTATCTAGAGTTTGGTCCCCTTTTTCTGCCGTAAATTCGGTGGTATGTGTAGAGTGCGTTTGCCGCTTTTTTTACTCTCTCATTGAAAATTTGCTTCCAGTTGAGTTTCCTATCGAGGATTACTCCCAAATACTTAGAACTCTCTGCCACCTTTAATAGCATGTAACTCGAATTGTGTTATGCTTCTTTCGTGTGTGACAAGCACAAGTTCAGTCTCCTGGGGATTAACCCCAAGACTGAATAGTTTTTTCGAATCAATTGGGTAGCCTACTACTATAGCCCCTTTGTTTTTGAATTTCATAAGTAATTCGTTAATGACGAGGAACCAAAGCAAGGGGGAGATAACTCCTCCTAGTCTTGCTTTGTAAAATATAGAGTTTTTTCCACTGCCACACCTCTTGCGAACGCCTGATAAACATCCAAGAGTATCAATTGTCATGAGAAGCTTTTCAAATTTGCCGTTCGGATTCGGCTTAAAATTGTAGGGACTATCACTTCGCAGAAGCAAATGGTTGGAGAAGCTAGGTTGTAGTCCTGTATGTGCCGTTAAAGCCTAATATTTATTTAGTCTTGCATTGATGTTCCGTTTATTTAACAAGTTCATAATCAACTTGGTGATAGCTTTGCTAACGTTGAAACTCTGCAACGCTCTATTCACCGTTCAGAATTTCTTGATGTGCAGTGAACGAGGCGTCCTACTATTACTTGCCCTTCACGAAATATGGCACTGACTGCAACTGCTAGTATCCCACCGTCAACAGAGAATTAGTATCCTCAGTACTATATCCTCGCTTACAGGTAAGCACCGGCTTCTCTAGTAGGCCGAGATGCGACATCTGCCCCATCATTGGAGAATTAAAACTTTGACCCTCTTTGAATCACGCAAACTCTTCAACTTTAACTATAGAGAAAATATTAGGGACAACAAAAACCGATAAAAACATTTGAGAATCGCTCAGTTCACGCAACACCAACTATGGCTGTCTTACTCAAGTTTTCTGACATTTATAGAATACGAGCGATGCCATTATACATGCGAATTGTTTCTTTCAAAAAAGGAATCGCAAGCGCGAGGAATTCCTTTCTCTCAAATAAAAAAAGTCTCAAATTGTTACACATTTAGAAGCAAAATCCCTGCCCACGGCTGAGAGTAGCACTAAACTGCACCATTCCAGATGCACCATTCAAAAGCACCTGCTTAATGGAAATGAGATATTTAAGACTATTTCCCAGGGCACCGAATAAACGGTGTGGTGCATCCCTCAACATCCTTCAGCATTCTGCCATTGGAACTGGATTTCCATTTTCCCTCCTTCTGTAATCTGTTGCATTTCTCAGTTTCTTTGAGGATAATACGACGATTGTAAAGGGAAACCAACCTATTTTCACGGAACACATGGCTATGCTTATATGAAACACACTTACACTCACAAACACAAAAGGAAAATAATTTCGCCTGCAGGAATTTCTCATCTCGCTGATTTAACTACTCGTATGACTAGGGCATTCTCATTTGAATACATCCCATATATTGATGACATTTTTCCTGTTTTGTGAACATCCTCTCCGCTTCTGTGGATATAAGTGTCATCCCAAGCGGATGTTGAATCCGGTTTAAAAGTTCATAATTTTTGCTTCAGTAGCAGCATTCCTTGATTAGTAGAGAACTGATTCCTTACCGAGTTCGTGATTACATTTTATTTCCTCTCTTGATGCTTGCGTGCAAGTTATTTAACTCCGCTACGAGTAATTATCATTTTGATAGAACGGTGTACACTGTACAATGGCGCTTCGTCCGTCCTAGTTGGCTTGACCGCACAAACATCCGGAGAGCTGTAAAAACCACACTCGTTTGCACTGTAAAGTGTTAAAGGGTACACGTTAATACAAAATATCTCTGACCGTTTATTGAAGAGGAGTGTAATTAAGTTCAGATTACACCGGATGAGGATGTACACTGAAGTAGAGAGGAAGTAGATGAAGGATTTTTATTGACACGCGACTATTAGGAGTTTACTTTTTTCCGTATATGGCTTAAGCACAAAATCCTTTAAGCCTATAAAAGGAAAAACAAAATAAAATCTCTTCTTCATCAGACATACCAAGAGTAGCCATCCATCCGTTAATTTATCTTTATGCATTCGATACGATTCAATCCATGAAAGAGAGCGTTGACAAAATAAGTGGATTATAGATTTATGAAGGGAGGACAGTACAGTAAGCCTCTTATCCGATTTACATTTATGGTTTGCGCCTTGAATCTAAAGGATTCATATGTATTGATGTGTTGTTGTTATTGGATTGTTAAGCGGAATTACATAGATGTAGGTGAATTGTTTATTAGTTTTGAAGTAGGCTTTTAAAATAAAAGGCAATTCAATTTAGTCTTCTCTTCCTTTTTTTTTTTTTGTTTTTTTTTTGTTTGAAAAAGGAAATCCAAATCCCAGAGCACTCAGACTCGGTAACGGTCCATTGTACTACCAGGCAGAAATCCTCCTTTTGGTGTAGAGACATGTGATTGGGTGGCGTATGTTGTTGTTCCCCATGGGGATTGAACCTGCACCGCACGGGTCACAAGCCAACACACTAACCTCTACACCGTCGCCACCCTTCCTCTCTTCCTTACTCATACAGTTCTTTACCTCTTGTGGTTCCGCTAGTCTGCCCAGGCATCCTGATGTCCCCAAAAACCTGTAAAGATCAGAAAGTTCAAGTTTTTCTTGGAAGTACATAGTATCTTCTAGAGGAATTGAAATGTATCCTCGTGGATATCTTCCTCCCCGCAACCTCTACAGATGTCGTCATCCTTGAGATTTATTTTCATCATGAGAGTGCCAATGAGCTTAGGATGTTCAGACATCAAGAAAGAGTTTGTTGGCCCGGCTTTTATCATACTCTGACCAACTTCTTTCATATGTAACAGGTGGTTAATATTTTCCACCTGGTGTTGGCTTTCATCCGGATCTTGAATTACACTCATTCGGAAGCGCATACTACTTTTTGGCTGCTTGGGTGTCAATGATTAGGTATGTTCACGTCATTCCATGATATGCCATCAAATGTACGTTTAAAGTTTTTGATCCAATTTTCATAAATATCGACTTATCTTTCGTGTGTACATTCGTTTCATTTTGTTCTGTAGTATAACAAAGTCATGCCTTTTTACTCTGTCATCGATGTTTTGGCTTCCAATTCAGCACTCTGTCAAGGCTAATTCTCACATATCTTGCACTCTCCGCCACCTTCATGGGGTTTCCCTCTAGCCAAGCTTAATACCTGCGTATAATACTAGCCCGGGAAGTAAACGCTCATATTCGTATGGCGATAATCGCCATATATTTTTCGGAGAAAGCCTGAGTTACTTACAAATTGTGACGCGAGTACCATAGACTGATTTCAAGTTCAGTCTCCATATAAGCATAGCAACGGCCGTAATGCCCAAAATATGTACTACATCTTCCCATTAGTTAGTTAAAATACAAGTATGTTATATCAGGCCGGAGTAAATGAATCCGTTTTATAGAGGTCTGAGACTGCAGACGGGAAGGTAACGCATATTTTTTTGGGGAGAGCTCCATTTTTTTTTGGATTCTTAAATTCAAGTGAAGCGCTCTTCGGGAGGCAATGCGCAGACTCTCTATGAGTGCGATGAACTGTAGAACTAGCGTGACCTATAATGGCAGCTACTTAAATCCTGGAGTGCCCAACATGGAGATCCTTGCGGTTAAGACAATGCCCAGAGCGTCATAAGGAGATCTCCAACAGATGTTAAATTCCCCTATGTCTTTATATATAGAGTTTTATAGGAGTCTCGTCAACACGAATTTGAAAACGTCAAACTCGACAGAGGCGGGAGGAAAAATGGTGGCGTTTGAATGTTTGTGTCTTAAATTTTGCTGTCTCTCTTTATCGAATCATTCTGATATTGTGTAAGTATTTATTTTTCTGTGTAACAGCCGAATACATTTGATGATTTGCATTGTTGCGTCGCATCGGCAAATAGTAGGATGTAGGATGAGAGGGATATGATGGAAAAATTAGAAATCTGGCTTTGTCGTCTGCTTGTATAATGTATGGTGAAAGGTATGTATGTTTGAAAAATTGAATAAAAGCTAATTTCGGTATTTTCCATCAAATAAGGAATTATGAATTTATGGATTTTTAGACTTTTGCTATTTTCGCTGTATCTCGTTCAAAAATGTACCGATTTATATCATTTCTTCAGTATTTGATTCGGAAATATTCAATTTGTGTTGTATCAGCTGTTATTCAAAGAAAAAGTTGTTGGATAGGTATATTTATCTATTAGCGAATTACATTACATTACTACTTTACTACATTACTACATTAATATAGAGGCAGGTCACCTGTCGTTTTGCAGTTTTTTGTAATATATTCGTGGTCAGCATCGATAGTAATGTGTATCTACTATGTCCGTCCGTCCGTCCGTCGGCAAAAATTAAGGCCTTCACACTGGAGCTAGAAAGCTGAAATTTAAACCATAAACATACCTACTCCCTATGGGTCCGAAATAATAAATTTTAAGAATTTTTGAAATCCGCCCACAATTTGTAAAGATCAAATTTGTGATCCTAAAAGCTAAAATATTGAATACCTATATTGTCTTATGTCGCCCAAAATGCTGTGGGGGTTAACATCGCATCGTCGCCTCGGCAGGTAGAATGTATGATGAGAGGGGGATGATGGAAGGGACGAAAAGTTTTGAAATGAAAAATTTAATAAAATCTGTTTTCAGTCTTTTTCCTCAAATAAGATATTATGAGTTTATCGCATTTTTGACTGTTATTTTGGCTATATCTTGTCAAAAAACGTTCCGATTTGTATCATTTCTTTTGTAATTGATTCAGAAATATTCAATCTAATTTATAAAGAAATGACATGTTACTTTGTGTCAGTATTGCGCCATGCTGCACCACCACTTATGGGTTAATAGGTTTCTAACTATACGATCAATATTTATTTTATTAAAATTTTATTATTTATTTATTTTTAAAATGCCAAAAAACACTTCTTAAGACAATTGGAGCTGGGCGAACGTCTGCCGTTCCTAAAGAATTTGAAGATGAAATAGCTGGAAGCCTAATAGCACGTTGAATGAAGAACAAGAAATGGGAGTTCCTTGTGACAGAATAGAAATGCCAGAAATATGGTGTTGGGGGGGGGGGGGGGGGGGGTACGGTACATCTGCCCATGCAGGGACCAGCTTAGACAATCACTACAGCGCCCTCCAAACAGCGTTTGTCGTAAAAGTATAGGTACTACAGGGGGAAATCACATCTATGCAATTTAAACATCCAGGTGAGCCCAGCGACACATTTCAAATCTTGCTCATTGCAGGGACGTTTGAACCTCGCTAATCCACCGCCAGCAAAGAATAACTGATACCAATTAGGGTCCGTCACTTTTCCTTCAAGCAGATAATCAAGGGAAATATGATTGGACTTAAGACGCTTCCCTGGTGTACACCTCTTTGATTGCGAAATCCTTGGTGACGCCAACGATACATCTTGCTCTTGTCTTTACTCCCTTATATAAGTATACATGTCCATGACCATCCGTACGTAGATTTAATACCCCCTGAACGATCTTCATGGTGTGTGACATCAGCTTAATTGAAAGGTATTTATCAGTCTCGCGTATCGCCTTTTGCTTTGTACAAAATTAGAAGAAAACTCTCCCTCCACGGGTTAGGCATTGGATCGCCACTCATCAGTTTGGAGATGAGAATCATGAGCCATTTAGACCCGATGACTGCCATCTTTATGCAGAACTCAGAGGGTATCTTGTCCGGCCCAACTGTTTTTCGATTTTTGAAGTCTTTGACCACCTTCCTTACTTCTTCAACAGTAATGTCGTGTACTTCTTCAGTGTTAGAAACTGCTTTCGGAAAATATATCCGAGGAAATTGTTCAATTAGTAGTTTTTCGTCATCCACAAGAAGCAGCCCTTGAACATTGTTGATGAACTTTGGCTAACGGATTTCCTGGGTATTCCTCCTTCTCTCAGCGGCAAATATTGAAAATGGTCGTGTTCCTGTTCAAGCTGCTTTGTCGGAGTTCGTGGACAGCCTGGTTTCAATCAGCAGCCAAAAAAGAATTTTCTTCTAACTACCGATACAGACCCTCCACAAACTTTACCTTTTGAGCGCACTTTCTCTTTGCGAGCCTCTTGCAAAGTCTGTATTCCAATTCGAGGCGACCTTTTTCATCTCTATAATTATTGGAGTACTTTGACTAAGCTTTGAATGACACTTTTTTGTCACTAATCACTGCTTTAGCTTCATCTGCCCACCACCATGTTTCTTTGCCGTGTTGACAGCTTTGTTAATGATGCGATGGAGATAATTTTGCATATTTGCAATAAATGCTTGACGTTTTTTTGTCCAGATTGTACCATTTGATTCTCACAAATACTTTTGTTTGTTTAGTTCTGTACGTCCCCGGCGCCATAAACATTTCTGTCAGGAGGCGGTTTTGTTCGGCGATTGCCTTTTCTAGGATCACTTTACAATCTTCAACGCAAACGTGCTACTAAATGGCAATCAATCTGGGTTTCGTTTCCGCCACTGCTGTAAGTGACCAGGTGACGGCTTTATTTGAGAACGATAAGACCTTATGACTTGCACATGCTTAGGATACCTCTTCCCAGAGAGTTCCTGGTCCATATCCCAGTCCTCCATGGTAGTCCTCATAGTCTTCGTTTGACTAACCGACATTACCGTTCAAATCTCCGCCAAAAAACCAAAAGTCCCGTAGTAGAACATCTTGAAAGCTTTTGTCCTAACGTCCAAGAAACGCACCCGATTTCCGGTGTTTTGCGGGATAATATTTTCCTGGGATAGACTCACAAAAATTAAAACTCTGGACACCTCTTCGACTCACAAAAAAGGATATTCTGAAGATGAGATATTTCAACCGTGGATATTATAAAAATTAATATAACCAACAGTAATTATCCGCTTGGGCGAACTGTTGTATACCCTATTTTTATTCCTATCCCTCATAAGTGGGCGTGACAAAAGTCTAAGTATGGTTGAATTGTTAAGAACGCTCTACATATTTTGTTATATAACATTTAAAGGATTTTATCGGAAAAACGAAGCTTTTGTAAAAAAACGCTCCCTAGCTCAAACTTTGGTATTCCAATAAAATTGTTTTATTTAATTGTGGGCGTGTCAGTAGGCGGATTAAAAAAAAATTACGCATGAGCATAAAGGGCCCCTACACAGTATATATTATATATTTCAGCTTCCTAGCTCAAACTTTGGATTTTCAAAAAAAAAAAAAAAAAAAAAAAATTGTGGGCGTGTCAGTGGGCGGATTTTGAAAATATTTACACATGAGCATAAAGGGCCCATAGAAAGTATATATTCTTCCTAGCTCAAACTTTGACTTTTCAATAAAATTGTTTTATTTAATTGTGGGCGTGTGAGTGGGCGGATTTTAAAAATGTTATCTCCCGATCAGTTTTAGGAGCCTTAGATCATATATAAAAAATTTCAGCTTTCTAGCTCAAAATTGGATTTTTTTCAAAAATTGATGAGTTTGTGGGCGTATCTGCTGGCGGATTTCAAAATTTTTTAAACTTAATTATTTCGGGACCCAAGAGAGTATATGGTTAAAATTTCAGCTCTCTAGGTCCAGTTTAAAGGCCTAATTTTTGCCGACAGACGGACGGACATGGCTAGATCGACAAGACTATTGATGCTGATCATAAATTAAGTAACTCTTAGGGGTCTACGGGCAATATTAAGGTACGTTACAAACTATGCGTCAAAATTAATATACCGTTAAAATAGGGTACACAAAGAAACATTAATCAATTACATTTAGCTGCCCAAACCAGTTGTTTGTGAAAAACCAAATGAAAAAATTCTGCTTATATTCGGAGAATTAATTGTGTAACATAATGCAATCGCAAATATGATTTTTGATACCGATTATGAATGAATACCCCTTTTCTTTGGTGAATGCTACAGCCTCCTTGCAATATGCCATAACCTACCCCAAACTTCCATCAAAACCAACAAATAATATACCATCCATATACCGCACCCCTTTCACCAATACATCATATCCCAATGATGAGAAGTAAAAAAAAAATTCGATAAATAATCGACAAACCACACACTTATGAAAAACTTCCATTAAAAAAAAAAAAATATTTACCAACCATATACCATATACCGCACCCCTCTCACCTACACATCATATCCGCATCATCTTATAATAATCTTCTTTATAAACGAAGGAAAGGGAACTCACGACAATGGAAGACAACAAAAATAACTACGAATATGCATAATTCCATTTTGTAGAAAAGGTTCTACAATATGGTTGAATATATATAGCTTTTTTTAATGACATATTTACGCCGTTAGGTGGTGTATAAGTCGTACGCACGAAGTGAGACTACCATAAAGTCTATATGCAAAGTAATAGGTTGCCCATCAAAGTGACATTGCGGAAAATTGCAAGGCGGAAGAATAAGCCAAAGTGGACACCAGGATGTAAATACTTGAGAATAAAGATATACCGGCTGTTCCTATACCAACGATCGAAATCAACCTATCTGAGAGTGCCTTAAAGGTAGCTAGAATATTGGGTAGAATGGCATTAGCACTGGTATATTATATTGTTTTGTTTGAGGTTGGGGTTAGGGTTGCTTCAGAATAGCCAGTTCATAGGGGTAGCATTAGAGTCAAGGTCACAGAACCTGCCGATGACATTAGCAAAGGGAATGAGACTTGCGAATTTGATCTCACTCAACTCGTCTTAGGAAGGAGTCTAGGTTTGATTGCATCAGTCGCCTTACTCTACTCCTCTTTCAGAGAATCGAGAATAGTTTAGGGTTTGATTGCATCAATTACCTTGCTCTGCTGTCTTCTCGTGCAGGGACGGGCTAAAAATATCACTGCAGTGCCACCTAAAAAGCAAGTTCTTATCGTAAAAGGCGACTAAGTGAACTAACCACATGCAAGTAATTGCAAGTAATTTGACCATTCAAATAGGACTAGCGACACATTTAACATCTTGAAATTCCACCACTGTGAATCCGTGGGTTAGCACAACTGTAGATCATCAATAGCGTATAAGAAATATTAAACAATAATCAATAACAAGAGCATGCGCGCATCGAAATCATAAAAAAAGTAACAGGCCTCCACTAGCAACTCAGGCAGTCGCGTCCCATTTTGCTTTTCGAGATAGGCTTTGTAACTCCTGCTGTAATGCGAAGCATCTTCATCTCAGCCTCCGTTAATTTGCCCTAATTTTTTTTTTTTGAAAAAGGCAATCTAAATCCCAGAGCACTCAGACTCGGTAACGGTCCATTGTGCTACCAGGCAGAAATCCTCGTTTTGATGTAGAGGCATGTGAATGGGTGGCATATGTTGTTGCCCTCATACTTTTTGTATGCTGTCTACGGTTTTTCAATAAAATTGTTTTATTTAATTGTGGGCGTGTCATTAGGCGGATTTTAAAAAAATGTACGCATGAGTATTAAGGGCCCCTAGAGAGTATATATTATAAATTTCAGCTCCCTAGCTCAAACTTTGACTTTTCAATAAAATTGTTTTATTTAATTGTGGGCGGATTTTGAAAAAGTTATCTCCCGATCAGTTTTAGGAGCCATAGATCATATATAAAAAATTTCAGCTTTCTAGCTCAAAATTCGATTTTTTCCAAAATTTTGTTTTTTTGAGTTTGTGGGAGTGTCTGTGGGCGGATTTCAAAAATTCGTAAACTTGATTATTTCGGGAACCTAGAGAGTATATGGTTAAAATTCCAGCTCTCTAGGCCCAGTTTAAAGGCCTAATTTTTGCCGACAGACGGACGGACAGGCGGACATGGCTAGATCGATATTACTATTGATGCTGATCATAAATATAGTAACTTTTAGGGATCTACGGGCAATATTAAGGTATGTTACAAACTATGCGTCAAAATTAATACCTATACCCTTAGAATAGGGTATACAAAGAGCCAAAACCGAGTGTGAGGAATGAGGATTGGAATAAACGGAGACATCAGAAAAGGGGATCATGACCATGGACATTTTATATGTTTCTACATATATACAATTCGATACGATACGAGTAATTCCATTTGATACTCTCTTTAATCGAATCAAAAGTGTATCGATACTAATTTACCTTGTGTTAAATCAAAAGTAAGTATGTATGTATGTACTCGTATTCACTTGGGTTGAATCAATGCTAATGCGAAGCGTATGTGAGCCCCGGGCGCACAACTGCGATGTAGAGCGTTCCTTTTATCTTAGGGACATTTTTCGGTCATAGAGGATGGTTGAGTTTTATCGCCACTCCATCCACCCTTTGCTATTGATCATAGATCCCTGATTTTGATCTTTACTTTATTCATATTAATGTCTGGAGTAGGTCGGAATGGGTCAGAGAATGCGCAGCACAAGTGCCTACAAATTCTGTTTTTCCGACTAGAACTCCAAAACCGCCACTCATACATCAATTGCTCGTTGCAGGGACGCTTGATCCTCCACAACGATCCAAATTGGCATTTGGTTTTGTACCAAAGCAGCACCTTACCTTGAAAACGTTACATTATTTTCATTAAGGTTTTAAAGAAAAACGAGGACTTCAGTTCGATTTCAGTAGGCCTCGGATTGCGCTTTATTTTGCATATCTCTCCACATAAAGCCTTCATTTTCTTAACATAAATTACCTTTAAAGTTGAATATTAGCGCACTTCCTCGCCTGTTGAATCTTTGCTGTCATTCCACATGCAACAAATATCATTGCACTTAGGTCCACTTTCTCCATGGCCAACTGCACTCGCTTATACGCTTCACTACGAAAACGTTTTTTAAAAAACCCATCCCGGCAATTCTATTCGGATTCATAGTACGGCTAGATTATTCTGGTCATAGCTGAGTAAATTTTGAACCCGTCCACTAGGCAATCAACCAAATATGACGGAACGAATAAAAGAAACAATGAAACCCTTTTTGCTACGTATGGATGCCCTCGGGCAATAAAGAGTACAACTTAGTTGACAATAAAGCTTTCTTTTGTGAAATATGGTTCACCCTTGCAATCCATGTAGCTCAGATATTAGACACACTTCCACCGGATGTATTGCATTCAGGGAAGCTTAATTTTTCGTTGGGGATACCATACAAGTTTCTCCTCGAAATACATACGTGGTGCATTATGGATCAGTTTATTGCATAAATTAAAACAGCCAACTTCTCAAAACTCCACTACACACAACAACATAATAAACAATTTAATTACAGGCGTACGAACTTATCCTGGCTTAAACAAACCCAACAAACTGGAATCTGCATGCGCTCGCTTTAATTGCGACTAAGATTGAAAGAATGGGGCACAACACCAACACCTTACGAACATAATTACAAAAGTAATCTTCCGGTGGGAAACTATCTGCACACACGCTGTGGCCAACTATGAATACAGTGCGTGCGGGTTGTATAAAAAATATGCTGTAGTCGATGAGTCTTGGAAATAAAATTATTTTAAACTTAACCCTTGTTCGTGCATCCACATGAAGCGGATACTAAATCTTTCGGCAGACTGGCAAAATAACTTTGCCTTGGAATTTCTCAGAGGGCGGATGTAGTTTGCTGTTCCGCGCTTTACTTTAGCAGAATGAATTCGGGCTTACGACAAAGTTGAATCTACTGCTTATGGTGTGAAAACACTGTGGGGTTATATTAAAGAACGCGAACAATGTGTACGACGCAAAGTGAAGTAATTTTAGTTTAAAGTAGGTAGATTTGTGGTAAATGTATGCTATAATTTAAGGTGGAGTAGCAAGTGATATGACATAACTACGTTAAACAACGGCTACACTTTATGATCCATGTGGTTTGATTTACATACATAAAGCAGTCTTGTTTGTGTGGGGTTTTCGGTGTTAAATCTAATAAATCACTTACTATTGATTCACTGTCTCCTTATAGGTAAAATAACACAAAACTTGTTCATAAGCTTAAGATGCATAGTGCATCCGTTATTCTTTGCTTATAATGGAGCCATTAAACGAGAGACTCAAACGCCCCTGCAACGAGCACTTGATATATGGCTGCTTGTTTGAAAGGGGAATGGATATAGCATCAGAGTCCAACAAAAAGGCAAAGTGGCTCTACTGACTGCTCTCTGATCTATTCCAGATATTTATTTGAATGAAAAAATACTTCCAAAATTTAAACATCTTAAATCTGTGGTTTTTAATGGGTGGCGTATGTTATTGTTCCCCATGGGGATTGAACCTGCACCGCATGGGTCGCAAGCCAACACACTACCCTCTACACTGTGATGCTAACGTCGATGTGGTGATGACATCAATCATCACATAAGCTTAGGGTGTATGATGTGATTCCGCCATATCGACCTATATTCTTTGAAGGAAAAATGCCCATAATCTGAATGGCTCTACCCCGCTATACTGCAACGCTCACATGCGATTTATTTTGTTGAACAATGAACAGAAAGCGTTAGGGCAAATTAACTGCATCTAAAAGGAATGTGCTTTCAGTAAAAAGTTGAAATACCCAAGGAAGTTTTAACGTCGCCGCACCCATTTTAAAGGGGGGCTTGACGGCTGAGTTAATGTTGTTATGTTCAAAGGAAATTTTGTAGGGGTTAGTAAACATTTAGGTATGTACAATCTTATAATCTCCTGTATCACAAAGCTGTAACAATAGCAGCATTCTTTATTGGTATGAGTGACAAAGCGATCAGAAGCCAGTAGTACTGCCGATATTTTTTTAGTATGAACTGTCGAACCGGCGCGCTAGTTATTACAGAAAGCGTCTCGAAAAAATCCGAAGAGAGGTTTAATTGTCCAGAAAAAGTGCAGGATATAGGTACTCAAAACTAATGCCGACGTACTGCTATCGGCTACTCCGCGATATTTATAAACGACCCAAAAACCAAATTATTAAAATGCCGAACAAACTGATATGATATTTAGTTGCCTGTCAGTCGTCAGATAAGAGGCTCAAATAAAATAATATAGATATAGCGCCTGTTCCAATAATGTATGTTCCTTAATTTACCGCCGTGCGTCTCAACTAAGCTAAATGTACATAGGCACCTCCTTGCTTGCGAAGATTTCAAGATTCCAAGGTCTTTGATTGCTGACATTTTATAAATCATTTCCACGAAAAAGTTCCTATTGTTATGTA
The DNA here is from genome assembly GCA_949715645.1 of Portevinia maculata. Classification (NCBI taxonomy): domain Eukaryota; kingdom Metazoa; phylum Arthropoda; class Insecta; order Diptera; family Syrphidae; genus Portevinia; species Portevinia maculata. The sequence goes on along the minus strand of OX454528.1, from coordinate 42,639,353 downwards.
CCTACAACTTTCCACAAAAAGCACTGTCACTGGACGTATTTTTGACCATTAAATACATAAACACAAGAAATTGCAATCCGGGCCCATGTATCGGTTTGAAGATACAGTAAACAGTACTCCCATGTCTGCATTTTACTGTGCTGGAATGTGTCTATCCGACTGTACCTGAAAGGTATTCGCAAATGTGAACTTAAACCACAAGGGGAGATGCGGTTCGCCGCACGCCTTAAACCAATTAGCATGTTAAATAGAAACAAAAAATCCCTATATCCCTTGGATAGACAACTTTTATTTTATCTTATCGCCTCAAACTTGACAGAGCAGCAAAAGAGCACAATAAAAAAAACACAAAATTTAAATTCACATCACGTTATGTTGCACGTATCTGTATGGCTATCCGTCACACTCAGCTAAATAAATATCGTCTCCGAACTCCGACCATAAATATTGTTTGTCTAAGGATATAGCCATGGAAAGTGACATCTATTCGTAATTTCAATCTGTTGGATTGTTTGGGTATCGTTTAATAATCCTGAGGACTTAATTAATCAACTCCCACGGGCAGTGTTGCCGCAAATCTATGCTGCATGCAAATTCGAGACAATGAAAACCGCACAGTAAACAATGAACCCGTATTTTGGCCAAACCACCTTTAAGAGTGATTCGATCATGTGGATTATATTGAAAAGAATACGAGGAACTAGCGATTCAAAGCATAAGATACAATTTGATTACATGACACTAATAGCTGTAGCGGCATCGTTATTAGTGTCTCCGGTATATTATGCTCTGGAATGACAAATGTTCAACAGATACCTAATCGTTTTGAGTGCATACAATTTTATGAGTGAGAATTGCATAAATCAAGAAAAAGGAGACAAAAACTGGATACAAACAAGCAACGAATGACTGTGCAAAAGGGGAGAAATACGCTCACTAATAAGCAAACCGAACGGCAATTTAAATTAGCGCATTCAGCCGTGAGAAAAATTGCACATTTAAATTTTGTAAAAATGAAAATATGTATTTAGCTAGTAATGATAATAATTACATACATTGCGTTGTCGATGCGCGAGCATAGATAAAACTTTCTCAGGATAGAGTACTTACTTACATGTGGGCTCCCCTTATTCTGGTCACATCTGGCGTGAATGTGGTTACATAGTTGGCATTTTATTATTTTTCACATGAATTTTTGAGTGGTGAAATACAATAAAATACAATAGATAGGTACAGTTAAGGGGTATTTCCTTACATCCAATTGTTTCGGTTTGCTCAGTCTTTATGTGCAATATTTTAATTGTTTGTTTTTATAAAGTTATAATTTTCATTAACAAGTTATAGAGGGAATTGTTTGTTGTGAAACAGGCATTGCATGAATTTCCATAGATAAATGTTGAACAATGGCGTCTTTCATTAGAAGAGATGACATGGCCTGATTGCATTCATCGTTATTGGCATAGCCGTTAAGCAAAAGTTTCCATTGAGCATGATTGCATCTAAAGGGAATTAAGTTACATCTAAGGCTCCCCCACGTGCGGTTAAACTTATCATGCACGTAATTATCGGCAACTCTGTTACACAATATGGAAGAAAATTTTTATTAATTTTCATTAAAAGGGCTACATTTTGTCGTTTGAAAATGTCAGTAGGTAAATACAGATATGCTATGCACTCCTTTGCACTTGATTACAAACAGGTAGTTTTTTGGTTTGATTTGACGACATTTTTTAAATCCTTCGAAATCAAATGCAATATGAAAGAAGGCTGTTTTATGTTTATGTTGTAAAAAAATGTAGATAAAGTCAATTTTTGTGATGCTTTTCCCAATAAGGTCATAAAATCAGTCCTATTTTCATTTTAACTTGATTACGAACAGTAACTAAATCTTCATTATATCATATTTTAAGTCAAATATAAATGCATAAAGAGTACCCAGGGACCTAAGTTCAAAACAAATCTTCATAGAAACAATAGCTATGGGTAAAAGAAATTCATTGACCTAGGAGGAAATAGGCCGAATTCGAACTTACAAGGAACAAGGAAAATCTATCCGTTTCATAAGCGGTAAGATTGGAAGAGGACCAACTGTTTTTCAAAGCTATCTTAAAGACCCTGAGAACTATGGAAAACGGAAAAGAAGAGTGAGCAAAGCAACAACAAGTCAGGATCGATGTGCGATACTGAGAGCTGCTTCAAATGCAAGACTTTCCCTAAGTAAAATCGAGGCAGAAACTGTAGTTGAAGCTAGTATATCAACTGTTTATCGCGTGATACAGCAGTCCACCCATATAAGACACAAAAAAATTAAAAAGAACGCAAAATGCAAAATTCATCGACTTGATTTTGCAATAAGTCGTGGTGGAGTCGAGAGTGGCATACTGTCCTCTTTTCAGAGAAAAAAAAGTGTAATTTAGACGGACTTGATGCATATAATCATTATTTCCATGATTTGATTAAGGATGAAATAACCTTGTTTAGAAGACACAGCAAGGGATGTGCAGTAATAGTATCGTTTTACGGAACTGCAAACCTTGATTTTCAAAGCTCAAGAATAACAGCGAATACCTACTAATATATACTGGAAAGAGCTTTCCCTCATTTTTCCCAATTGTTTGGTGGACAACGATGGATTTTCTAACAGGACAATGCACCCGTACATACCGCAAGAATAACCAAAACTTTGATGCAGATTTAAAATGTAGAGCTACTGGCATGGAAAGCGTGTGGGAATGTCATTCAAAAAAGGTCTACGAAGGAAGAAAGTAATACTCCAACCCGGAAGAAATAATTGAAGCCATAAAACAAGCCTGGTCCGATATCTCGCTAAATTACTTGGAAGAACTGTATCAATATCTTCATAGCAGGCTTCTTGTAGTGATACAGCTATCGGAAGGTAGTACATATTATTAAAAACTATTGTTATACCAATAAAACCAAGATTAATTTGTTCCAAAAGAATCTGAGTTGTTTTATTACTACATACATATATAAGCATTTGTGTAGGTAGGTAGATTTAGTAGTAGTGATAGTAATCAGGTGAAAAGAAAAAAATAGGGACGGGCTACAGTCCGCTTGGGCGAACTGTTGGATACCCTATTCTTATTCCTATCCCTCATAAGTATGGTTGAATTGTTAAGAACGCTCTACATATTTTGTTTTATAACATTTAAAGGATTTTATCAAAAAAACGTTCCCTAGCTCAAACTTGGGTGTTTCAATAAAATTGTTTTATTTAATTGTGGGCGTGTCAGTAGGCGCATTTAAAAAAAATAGCACATGAGCATAAAGGGCCCCTAGAGAGTATATATTATAAATTTCAGCTCCCTAGCTACTTTGAATTTTCAAAAAAAAAAATAATTGTGGGCGGATTTTGAAAATATTTACACATGAGCATAAAGGGCCCATAGAGAGTATATTTTATAAATTTCAGCTCCCTAGCTCAAACTTTGGATTTTCAAAAAAATTGTTTTATTTATTTGTGGGCGTGTCAGTGGGCGGATTTTGAAAAATTTTTATCCCGAGCAGTTTTAGGAGTCCTAGATTATATATAAAAAAATTCAGCTTTCTAGCTCAAAATTCGATTTTTCTACGGGCAATATTAAGGTATGTTACAAACTATGCGTCAAAATTAATATACCCCTAGAATAGGTTATAAAAAGGACCAATTTTATGATATTATTGGGAAAAGCATCATACAAATTTAATTTATCTACTTAATCCCATTTTTTTTAAAACATAAAAATATCCATATTTGATTTTTATCATACGAGTATTATCGAGGGATTTAAAAAAATGTCGTTAAATTAAATTTTAGAAACTACGAATGACAACGTAAAATGAGACATCTAGTTTGCTATAACCGGACATTTCCTTTATTTAAAACGCAAAAAGGGTTCGTTATATGCGAAAGTTCAAAATTATGATCCATAGCTCCTATGGGACATTTATAGGGACCTGTGGAAATGGTTCCGAATATAACCGAAGTTCGCTTTAAGTGGTCCCTATTGTAGCTTTCTTTGTTAATTATTACCAAGTCTTTTACCTCCTTGGTGTGTGGAACTCTTACCTATACTAAACTATAGTTCACATCGTCTGTTATGGACGGATCATACTGATAGTTCAGGCTGGATAATTTTCCCATCTTATGGAGGTAGGTGTTAAAATATTCGTCAGTGGTAAGGAATTCCGTCATTACCAAATCAATTCCTCATACCTTCGCTTCATCCATTCAATAACACTTTTGATTAACCTCACAAACCCTCTTGTCATCGTTGTTTCCCAATACTACCTACTTTCTTATCTTACAAATATTTTTCGCTACCCGAAGTTCACCTCTTCTTTTTGACGATGTTTTATTTGTTTATAATACCTGCAATAATGGCTTAATGTCTAAGAAACCCCTCACCACTGCTCTTCCAAAGCCTAGGTAACCGACATGAAATAGTTTCGTCAATTCAGTGATTATCAGTACACGGTCGCAAGAGATCTCTTTTATCGTTCTCGGCCTGCGGCTAGAGGCTGCTTTAGCCAAGGCTCCTTAATTTTCGACCAGTTCAACACTGCGGTTCAAAGCTTAGTATTTCATTGCATTGTTTATGTTGAATATAAATAGCTTGCACCACCTATGCTACGTTATAAAGTTATGTTTGGCTTGAGTCACTGTCAGTCGGTTGACAGGCCTGCCGGTTATGATGGGGTTTGGTATTCGCTTATAAGTCAAATACATTTATTTGCAATAATGGGATTTAAAGCAGACTGGCTAAGACAAAATAAATATTATTGTCCCAAAAAGGGTCTAAGCTATATTCTTTAATGCATCATATAAATACTCGTATAACTTTATATATGTTAGTTTTTTGCTTACAGTGATGTTTTGTTCTAGTCGTCGGAAAGCTGCACGTTCTTTGTTGACAGCATGTATTTGGTTTTGTCCTCGTTAACTGTAAGACTAACGGTTTTTGTCTATTTTTCAATCCTCGTGAAAGCCTCATCTAAAGGCTTTATCTCGATATTAGGCCTGTTTTTAATTGTAAACTGTATGCACTGTTGCTCAACAGAAGCCCAATTGCTGTGGATATTATTTTCAGTGACTGTTGATAGAATACTGTTTTTGTTTATCTTGTAAACTCGAACGTTGCTATGAACACATTTCTTGCTGTGCGCTATCTGTTCATTGAATTAGTTTTGCTGGGATCCCGAATTCGGCCATCACCGTGTGGATTCTGACGATTTATGCTATCGTATGCGACAGAGAAAGAAGAACAGATGAAATAAGGTTAATCGCAGCCTTAAATTCATTGTAATTTTATATGGTGCATGTTTTGGCTATTGCCAATCTGCGAAGCTAGAAACCACACTGGAACGTGCTGATAGTGTGTTGCAGAAGGACTTGAGACGCAGTACTTTATGGATGGGAATTCTCTCTGCCTCTAGCCAGCACAATAGACATATTTTAGGTTGGATTTTATGAGTCTAAACTTGAATTTTACTGTTTTTTTTTCATAATGTCTGAGACATCAGTTATTTTCTATTCATAAAAGCCGCACGAAATCATTCACTTCTCGAAAACTCCTCATCTTTCTTTTCGGGTAATAATATCGTTCATATTCAACAGGTAGGTACCCACTACCCACTGAAGCATTTATGCGAGACACCCCTTTCTACGAGTACAGTGCCGGCAGACAATGCTTTCGTAGTGGTCATTTTATTTTCTGTGTTTCACCTCCTTCCACGCTCTCCAAACCCTATGTCACCATTCACATGTCACTAATTCTTACTTCCGCACCGGAACAAGCAAATGCGATGGATTTTCGTTCTCCACCCCCGGTTACTAGTATTGTGCATTGTATGCAATCACTGAGCGTGCCGGGAATATATCAGAACAACTATCTTCCACATGAGGGTTCAGTGAGGGAATAAATATTCGATTTGACCACAAAGAGCAGAGTGGAATCGAAGTAATTGTTGCAACCGAAAGACAACCCTAATTTTTTTTTTTTTTTTTTTACGCTGGGAGGTGGTAATCTTCCAAAGACGAAACCGAGCCCGTACTCAGTAACAGTGTGGTGATTTCTACCCACTAACCCCTTCTCCCGTCTTCCCGTTTTCCCTGCGGTACAACCTTCTTGGTATTTCATTGTCGCAGGGCGGGGATAAGCCAGCTTTCCAATTATTGCACCTAGTAGTTAAACCAATCAGCAATTTGTCTTTCTAATTTTACAATTCATATTCTAAGTATTTGTCCATAGAGGATTTAATACTGTTTTTGTTTTATTTTTCGAGCTATGTAGCCAGTTCAAAAGGTTTAATTCTTCCTAACCTCCTAGTCATATTGCTAGTATTTAATAGTTCCTTCATTTCTGAGCTGACGTGATTGAGAAGCCTAAGTTTATGTCTATTAGCTACTTTTTTGACTTCATCTTCAATCATTTCTATTTCTAGATCTCTATGCAGATCAGCGTTTCTTATGTACCATGGTGCATTTACTATATTCCGTAGAACTTTGTTTTGAAATGTTTGAATTTTCTGTAAATTTGTTTTGCATGTGCATGCCCACAGCTGGAGCCCGTAGATCCATACTGGTTTTAGAATTTGCTTATAAAGCAGTAATTTATTGTAATTTGACAAACAAGAGTATTTCCCTATAACCCAATACATTTTACTGTAGCGCATATTTAGTTCTTCTCCTTTTTTCTTTACATGTGCTTTCCAGCGCAGTTTTGCGTCGAGTGTCATGCCTAGATATTTGGCTGTGTTTGCGTAATCTACTTCTTTATCATTTATGAACACTGGTATGTGCTGAACATTTTTATTTGTAAAATTTATATGGACCGATTTTAGGTCATTTAGTTTAATTTGCCAATTTTTTGTCAATTTTGTTATATTGTCCACTGCCTTCTGTAGTTTTTTTGTCGCTACTTCAACTGTTTCTCCCACAGCAAGTACAGCTGTATCATCTGCAAATGTTGCCACAGTTGTTTCACCACTGTTCGGCAAGTCGCTAGTAAATAAGAGATATAATACAGGACCTAACACACTTCCTTGTGGTACATCAGCTTTTATTTCTCTTAATGTGGAGTAGTCATTTCCTTGTTTAATTCTAAAGAATCTCTCTAATATATAGGACTCTAAAATTTCTGAAAATTGTTTTGGCAGATGCTTTTGCAATTTGTAGATCAGTCCTTTGTGCCATACTTTGTCGAAAGCTTGTGCTACATCGAGAAATATAGTAGAGCATATCTTTTTTTCTTCAAATGCTTTTTCGATTTTATCTGTTATTCTATGCACCTGATCGATCGTGGAGTGTTCATTTCTAAAACCAAATTGATGGTTTGGGATTAGCGATTTTTCTTCGATTATTTTATTCAGACGTTTAATCAACATCTTTTCGAATAGCTTGGACAACATAGTTAGTATAGATATGGGGCGATAGGAGGTGGCTTAACTAGGCGGTTTGCTTGGTTTTGGTATCATAATCACCTCCGCGACTTTCCACATGCTAGGTACATACCCTATCCTGAATGCAGCATTTATGATCTGTGCTAGATTCTTTAAGCCTTTTTTTGGGAATTGTTTTAGGATTTTCCCTGATATTAAATCAAATCCCGGGGCATTTTTAGTACTGATGCCCTTTTTTATTTCATTGTCAATTTCTTTAGCCGTTACCACTTGAATGTGTCTTTCCTCTTCGCACAATTCTTCGCTTTCTTTACAGTCTTTATCTTCATATGGTTGAAAGACGCCTTCAAGATATTCAGCAAATAAATTAGCCTTTTCTTGGTTGTTTTTTGCCCAGTTACCTTCACTGTTTTTAACTGGTGGAATGTGAGCAATTGGCCTTTTCATTTTCTTTGTTGCCTTCCAGAGTGAGTACTCGGTATTAGCATCATTTGTAAGATTGGTAAGGTATTTTTTAAGAGACTCATTTTTAAATTCTCTTATCGATCTTTTAAGCTGGCTGTTTAGATTATTCAGTATTGTTTTGTCTCTGGGCGCTCTTGTTTGTTGCCAACGTTTTCTAGCTCGTCTCTTTTCCGTAATTATATCACATATTACTTTTGGATACGAGTTTTGTTGGATTTTAGTTTTCGTTTTAGGTGTTGCAGCCCATGTAGCTCTTTGGATATTGACAGTTAATATTTGAACAGCATCTTCTAATTGATCTTCTGTTTCTATTGTTTCTAAGAGCTGAATACTATCCTCTAGATGCTGTCTGAAGTAGCTCCAATCAGTCAACTTACAACCTAATAATTATCCACCACAAATCGCATGGTTCTGCAATGTTGCTGATTTTGCGGAACTTTACCAATGCCGATAAATTGTGTCCCCCTTTTGCAGCTGCTGACAATGATGACGATTTTCCACGTGTGGTTGAATTCGTTTATTGGGTGTTTAGAAATGTATCGGTAAATAGAACTTTCGCAATGTCAGAACGATATCTAATAATTACACTGCAATGCGGTTTTGGATGCTAGCGAAACTGACACAGCGTAAATTCCATCATTTGTGCGTCACTATTAGTTTGGTTTATAATTTTGTACCTATATAAGATACGCCATAAATGGATTTAGATAAACCAAAAAATAAATAAAAAATTGTTCGATGGAATTTATTTCCTTTGGGAGACAAGCGGCTCTGCGCGTAACTGCGTTATGCCATTGAAGTTGAGATAAATTTACTTAAATACTTGCGGAGTGTATCTGTAATGGGTTAAGGCAATTAGATATAATGGTATCTCAGTTTTGTATAGCTCGGGGCGCAATGAGATAATTTAATTTTGATTAATTTTTTTACTTTATTTCATGCGCTAAGTGGTTTTAAAGAGTTTCAGATCGTTATGGTGACTTTAATTAATTAAAATGGATTCACGAGGAGTCTTTGACCTTTGATACTTAGGAATTCGGTAATTGATTCCAAACAAATCCAATTACAGATGGCTTAGTTAATGTGGCTTGGGAGTAGTCGATGAGGAATGAGGAAAAGACAAATAACTCTCAACGATGTATCGTGTTCACTTTTCCAAAAGATTTTGGCCTGCAGCCACAATAGTTGGGAAAGCATAACGTTATTTAGAAATTTTCTGCTGATTGACGAATTCTATATTTTAACAAATAAACCGTCCGGAAAATGGGGATGAACGACAATGAGTTATTTTTAAAGAACACGGAAACTGAATTAAAACAAACGAAAATAAGTCATGGCATCTACTCAACAATCATCCATAATAAAAGATGATTAAATTTTGTTTTCAACACCTTATGCGTAAGCATATTTTGTTTGCATCTGTAAGAAAATGTATTTTTTATTAGAAAATTTTACTCCGTTGCTATTCTTTTCCACAGTTCAGCATAATATACACACACGAAAAAAACGAACTTATTTTCAAAAGTCAAGACACAGACAAAAGGCGTATTGTTATCATTTCAAAAATGGTAATCACCTGAAAATGGTTCCCCCCAAAAATACGAATCATTTCGAATTAACTTTCGAGTAAAATACTTTTCCATCCATGACGCATTTTCAGGATATTTGGTTGCCGCCCGCTAATATAATTTCTTTCAAATCAATCTGTCTTCTTAAGAAGTTTTCCTATTTGAATTATAAACTTGGTTGAAGGAGTGAAAACGGATTCATAGATTTTCACAAAATAAATAAAAGAAAACTCTTACAATGCGGCTTTTCATTAAGACACAGAAATTGAACTGAACCACTTCAAAAACAATGTTTACTTCCAATAGGAATAGAGTACCTAACTGTTTACTGTTTCTATTACAAGGAAGCTGTATAATTGGATAGGATGTTTAAGGACTTGCTTTGTTTGATGGAAAAATGAAGAAATGAGGTGGGAACGAACAGGCAACGCTGAAGATAGTAAATAAACTATTGAATGAGTCTCCTTAATCGCGAAAGAGAGGCAGAAATAAAAATTCCTGGATTACACAAGGTAGGTTGGTAATTGGATGCCCTTGTGGCGGATGTCACGGCTCACTTAGACGTAAGACGAATAGTTTGGGTACATTATGTCCAGTGTTGGGATTCTTAAAAAAATTTGGAGACCTGAAAAGAAACAAAAAGAAACCGCTTTTTTACAGCTCAGTGATCCGCTGTACTAGAACCACCCCGGTATATATGTAAATCTCAAGAATTTCCTCAGCTCTATGTCAATCAGATCCTCCAGCTCCTCAAAGAGGTAGCTGCCAAGAATATTGAATCAGTAAGTTCTAAAGGCAGGGCATCCGCATAGCAGGTGACAAATAGAGTCTATGCAGCTTCTGAATTAATCGTTGTTCAATATGCACAGCCGCTCCGAAGTTAAGCCCACTACATAGTGTCCTGTGAGTACCGCCGTAAGTGTGCGTATATCTTTGCGGTTTAGCATTATCATGGTCTTAGATTTTCTTTTGTTTACCGCTAGCCAAAGCGCCTTGTGCGTCTACATCTTTTTAGGGTGGTCCATTGTGAGTTTGTTCTACTCTTGGACTCAACGTGGATTTTTTGTGCTAGTGTGCTTAGCGGAGTTCGTATAGATTTTAGAGCCAGAGATGCATCCCTCTCCGATCGGGATCTTGCCAGCTTATCCGCCTTCTCGTTGCCCGAGATGTCCGTGTGCCACGATACTCAGCATAGAGCTACCGTACTTACATCGCCCTTGATTTAACTACTTACTGACTTCATTTCCTTTATAGCCACTTGTCTGTCAGAGTATATGGTAATCTGTTTGTCGGATAGTTTGCGCCTCTTCACCTGAAACGCGCTGCATTCATAGCTGATTCTGAACGATTCACCCGGGGCCAGAGTCTCACAAAAGATGCCTGCACCTGTACCCACGTCCATTTTAAATCCGTCATTACACACAGCTATCTAGCCTTCTTCCGTGGCCTTTTTGTTGATCCATTTGCTTCTTTCGGGGATTCTGGTAATCGTCTCGATGTGATTTTACTGTAAGTTTAATAATAAACGTTTTGAATTAGCTTTTCGTGAATGAGTAGTAGTAGTAGTGTGGGCGCAGTGGTTAGTGGGTTGGACTACAGGCCAGGGGTCTCTGGTTCAAACTACGTAGTGCCCCAGTAACATCAAAATTAATTTTCCACTGCCTCACCTTATGCGAAAGCTTGACGAACTTCCAATATCACTCCAAATGATTGGAGAAGCTAGCTTTTGTCCCCTGTATGGACAATAATGCCTTGTATTTGTGTTTTTTTTCACTCAAGAAATAGTGTCCTAGCCATCAAAAAATGTACCTCGATGTATATACCAGCATAGGGGAATGTAGCGAATTTTCTCCTGTATCAAACAAATGCAAATAACCAGCGTTTGATGGGTCTCATTGACAAAGATATCCGAGACCGGAAGTCTTCCGATACTATTTAAAGTTGAACCAGCAAACCCCAGAGGCGAATCAGTCAAATTGAAAGGTTATGATTCCTCTAATCCGGATCATAAGGTCGCCTCTAAGATAGAAGGGAGGAATAGCTATCTAAATGCATATAGTGTAGCCTCGTCAAGCAACAACGTTTTCTTATGTTTCTACCCCAATATTAAGCTCACATTTGTCGCTTTTTTAGTTTTTTATTCTCAATGTGGAACATCCTTTTTGCGTCTGAAAAATAAAACCAATTTTGTCGCGGAAAGTTTGTGTTTTCGATGAAAGTTATATTCGTTTTCTTTCTTACCGACATCCGTTGATTTCCTTTCCGACGTTTTCAATGATATCAGAAACGTTGGAATTGAAGTGCTTTACTCTCTCCGCAGTCAATCTGTGGGATTTCATGGTTGGAGTTTATGTTTCCTTTGGTATTTTCAACGATACCCATAGCTCTGTGCGTGAAGGAGAAGTTACCTATTCTTCTTCGCGTACATACACAATGCAAAATTACCCGAAGCTGTTCCGCATAACTCTGCTAGTCAGGGGATAACAATAGCAATAAATGTTCACAGTCCTAGGAACCAGCACAGAACGGGAGATAAATTATTTAAGTTTGATTGGTTTTTGTTGATGATAAATCATCTATATTCTTTTGTTATGTTTTTTTGTATGCAGGAAGCAGTTGCCTTAGAAATCCTCTCAATGTTGCACAATTTTATCGTTAAATATTCAACATTCTACTGGACTCATATAGCCGCATAGTCATATGAAGGGCGAACGTTCGCCTGCCTGCAGCTGACTCCAAACATCGTCATGTCATGACATCCAAAGTACTTTTTCCAATGGTAAGGGACTTCAAAAACATGTAAAGCTATTCTTATTCATTGTACATACAGAATACCTACTCAAAAAGAACGTTCTTCAGTTGCTACCACTTGCCTATGAATTTCATAATTTGAGTTAAGGGCCTGGATGAGTTTGGATCCATCAAACTCAAAACAACAATGAACCTATTGACTAATGAAGACCCCTCAGTCATAACAGAGTATATTCAAAAATCCTTAGATTCGGAAGCATTCTCCCCTTCCCATCAGACAAAATAAACCACATACCATAATTATAAACGGAACGTCTCCCCCGTTTTCATAAAATCAAAGCCTACTGAGTCACTAAACCGCCACTTAAAGTTCCCATTTCTATTCAATCAGTTTCAATAAAACTGCAATAAATTCAAATTTCATAGACAACAAAAATTTGTACATAATGTAGGTACTTCAATTTCCTACTTCCCTAGCACACAACCGACCGTACCTACTCGAACTCATATCTTAAGCAAACATACATTATGAACTTCCCTCCACGGGTATACATACATACACGTCACAGAACGACACTCACTTAGCTATTCCACATCCGTAATCCCGGCAGTGCAGTGGCGGAGTTGTCTATTCCCAGTTCAGATTTACGATATTATTCCCCAACTCTATCGGGAAGGTGTGCAGCTTATGCATTTCGAAAGATGGCATCAATATCCGGCCAAAAGCCTATGACATACACATGCAATGCAATCCATTAGTTGACAACTAATCGTCGCGTCAGTTGACACAGACAAACAGGCAGTGAACGACTCTGTCTGACATCTGACGGTAAACTCTGTCAGCTATTCATAATTGCCATTAGTTTGCAAAACACAGTCTGTCACCCAACAAATGACATGAGGATTGCATTTAGTATCTGAATTGTTTATGAAGTTAAAATTGAACGATACAGGTAGACATATCTAGACTAGACAGCTAGATACTCCTGCTGTTTTGTGATTTCAGTTGAGTGCTTAATTGAAGAAAATGCACAAATTGACAGGACTGGCGGATGCGGATAGATGTTAAAAAGGAGTCAATTGTATAGCCAAAATAATGTGTGTAGAGCCTATAGCTACTCCACGCAAAAATGCATAGAGAGGCAATTTTCTGTAGTAGCTATCTACCCTTCCGAAATTTATTCAATTTTTTCTACACACTCGGGGATAAGGGATATAATAATGAACTATTACGTGACAGTCTCTGAAATTTTGAGTTTAAACAACTTAAAAAAATTAATTTGTTTTTTTTTCTTTTTTGTCATTCCAGATGTTGAAACACGTACAAATCTCCCCTTTGAGGAGTCGTTCGGATTCCGTATCACTGCGTTCATCAACATCATGCTCGTCGTCGATATGTGGAAGCCCCGAACCACCATCAGAGATCCAAAGAACGCCGTCGCGGGCGTCAAGTTATTCCAGTTTAAATGAACAATTGCCACAGGTGAGTGGAGTCTATTATTAAATTTAGATTAATGTAGCCACACACAAAAGGGATTGTTTTTCAGATGAAGCATTTGTATGCCGTGACATAATTGGAAAACGAAGGGGTGGCTCGGAAACAGTGTCCACAAATATTACAACGCCAGCACTTGGGGAGAAGTAAATTGAAATAGGGTTTATGGGGCGTTATGTTGTTTGGATGCATATTTGTAGAGATTCAAGCTTTTATGGTTAAATGGCAGCAATCAGGCAGCACAATGCACATTGCGATGTAACAAATGTCGGTGTATTGTGTTGTTGAATGCTGGAGATACATTGGTGTTTCGGGGTTAGTATAATGTCTAAGAAGTGTCCCCAGATTCGTTTAAAGCGAAGCACGGCGGATGTTTTATTTATTTGGGGAGCAATTTAAACAAAGAATGGACGTCTGATTTGAAATCGTTCATCAACTAGATACTCATTCAATAAATTTGACGTTGGCCAGGATTGGAGTAACTACACATGCACATACCTAAGATAGCCGATGACAACAATCGAAATCTAGATATTCTGCTATCTCCAAATAGATCGGTTGGCTATGGTTATAATCGAAAAATATGCATTTAGACCAAGTAAGGTTAGGTAATCCTCCTTCGCAATATGAATAACACATGGTATTTTTTTTACATAAACCAGAAACATGACTTGTATTTAACAACATCATTTGGACCTGTTAATGTTAAGACCTGACAAAGATCTTGCCAGATCGCAGTGGCAAAATATAATATGTTCAACATTTTCTACTCATTCCAGCATCTTCAACGCAAGTCGTTTGTAAAAGGATATAGTCTTCTGGTCATGTTTACGATGATACATAGTCTGGCTTATAATCCGACGAGCATCCGGATTAAGGTTCTATAAATGAGCTGCCGTAAACCAAATCCAACCTATCTCCATTTTTAGTTGCAATTGCCAATTCTGAACATTTTACTATCCCCCAGGAGTTGGCTAAAAGTTGTCATCAAATATGCATTGAACCCGAGCCAAGTTGCACATTACGAGTATGTTGCAATTGTCATATTGGTAAAAAAACCAAAGACCGTTAAAATTGTTGTCTGATTTTGATAGCCTATTTGGCAGTATTCGTAATGGGTTTACCACGAAATCTCGAAAGCAATAATCTAGAAAACAAAAATCTCGAAAGTAAAAATCTCGAAAACAAAAATCTAGAATTTCAAAAATCTCGAAAAAAAATCTCGAAATACAAAAATCTCGAAAAAAAATCTCGAAGGAATATATTAATTTTTGAGACAATGGTTACAATTCCTTTAACATCCACGATTGGCTAAATAAAAACAATTAAAATGAAAGTAAATAAAATCATTACAAATCAAAGGAAATATTAAAATCGAAATCGATGGATTTATTTACCGGTGCCGTGAAATAAAGAAGATGGAAATAATGTCGATCGAGTTTATTTCCATAAGAAATCGGAAGTAATGTCGAAATTCATCAATTTCTATTCTCGACTTTATTTCCAATTATGATGTAGTACAAAAGAGTTATAATATCTAATAAGATTTCGGTGATCGCCTTTATTCTACTAGATATTTCGCAACTCATCCCATAAACAGTGCAAATGCCCTAAACAAGGTCTTTGGAAATTCGGCGTTATTTCGCTTTATTTCAAGGCACCCTATTTACTTTATTTTCCATTTTTACCATTTTTTATAATGTTTTTTTTGTTTTTTATTTACCGAAAAAAATAAATTGCTGAATAAACGAAATATGTAATGCGTTTTCTTTAAGTTCAAACTCTTTAAATAGGTAAGAAAAAAAATCTCGAATTAATTTTTTTTTTTAGATTTTTTTCGAGATATCGTCTTTCGAGATTTTTGTCCATTCGAGATTTTTGTGCATTCGAGATTTTTGCATTCTAGATTAAAAATTTGTTTTTTCGAGATTTTTGTCATTCGAGATTTTTGTCATTCGAGATTTCGTCGTGATCCCATTCGTAATGTCATTAAAGGGTGGCTTTTCTATGTGGTATCAGAGGCAAAGAACACAGTAAAAGCTTAGAACACAATATCAGCCGATCACACCAGAGTGAGGTTTAGGTGATTAAGTGATACCAGTTTGAGGCATGTGGTGCGGTAGACCATCCCATTTGTAGATATATTGCTTTAACATGCAACTTCAACGTGTATGCCTTTCGGGTAAGCTCTCTAAGTTCTCAATATATTTTTAAATAAACTCAAACTTGTGTCGATCTTAAAAATGGTATTCTTTTTCCTCTTTAACGACGGGGTTATGATCTGAACTAAAGGGATCACGTGGAGTTCGCCACAGGCGTATCTTAACAAGGGTAAAGAGTAAAGGCTTAATCATACCTTCGAATACAACAGAAGACCACAGTAAAACAGATACCAGGCAAAATTAGCTGAAGCAGCTTCATGGTATAATACGGATCCAATGAAGCCCCTGCTGCAGAAAGTAAAAGGATCTTTTCATTTGTTGCGTGTTCTGATGTCACTGACACTGGCCAGTGTCGATCAATATAAGATCCTGTTGTGCATATCGTGTAAAAGGTGGAGTGGAATAACGTCAAAGGAAATCTAAACATTTGTCCTTATTTAACTTTCCCAAAGCGAAATAAGGCCAAACGTGTGCTATGCATTGTTTGGCTTTTTTTCACTCCACCCGTGCAAATATCAGCCGTTCTCCAATCCTCTAATCGGCACATGGATTCCACGGAATCGTCAAATGATTAAATGTGTGCAAGTATAAAAATCCTGGAAAAGAATTTTAAATCGGAATATGGTGCATCGTTAGCTCCATATGAAGTTGACTGAGCTTGAGATCCCCGGAAAAATTACGTTAACAAATAAAGTCCAATCTTGAATTCCAAACTTTTATTCGTCGGATAACCACGCGCTCTATGAGCTGTCCCACAATGTCCAAAAAGCTTATCATGCACTTCATTCTACTCAAGTGAGCTCGAATATCACTCATAAAACCATCACAGAGCGCGCCGCTAAAGCCACGTGTGCCTGCAGGCATCTGTTGGTAGAACTTGGGGTCTAGGCCCCAGTGGCGAGGCGCCCATATAACTCGATTCACGCCGGGTTACCTTTTAAAATTCTACCTTTCAACAATGTTTGAATCCAACAAGCAACATGCATCTTAATGTGTGTATATAAACATAAGATTTGTATGTTTCCTACACCTGCACTTGCAAGCAACAAATTCTACCAACCCACCCAACCCACCACCTGCTATTCACCTGCTCTCATATCGTTCTACTGCTCTACGCACACAAATACTCACACCATTGCATGCCTATTCTCCAACATCACATACTCCTCTCCATACCCCATAAGAAACACATACGCAAAGCGATAGCAAAACAAAGCATGGTAACCCGGAAATTTTCGCGTTATGAAATATGTGGCTGGTTAGAACAAATTGGCTTTCTTTCCTTGTTTTCCCCTTATCGTTCACCGCGTTTGACTCCTCTCTGTTTGATACACGCTTCCTTATGCAAAAATATAACCCGCTTTTCAGCGACTTATTTGGCGAGTTTTGTATGTAATTGTATGTTTGAAAAATTCAGTTGTGAAGCAGACTGCGATGTGTAACTTAAAGTAATATTGAGTGGAATTATTGTTGTGCAATATATAATTATTTAAAGTGATCGAAAACAGTGAAAAGTGTGAAAAGTTTAAATTGTTTTGTTTTCAGTTAGATTCAGCAAAGGAGAAAATGGCATTATTAACAGTAAATTGTTGTTTAGTAGATTTGCTTTTGGAAGAAGAAAATTATTTTTGTAAGTTGAGTTTTCTTAAAAAAAAAGTTATAGAGATAGGACGCTCTACTCCTATGAAAATAGATTATAAGCGCAAGGATGGTTTTGTTTCGCATTTCAACGCATCCATATATCAAAAATATACTTGGTTGACTGGTAGTTGTAAGCTCAATAAAATGTTATGTTTTCCTTGCCTCCTTTTTTCTAATTCTCCTAGTGTTTGGAGTCGCACGGGCTACGCTGACATAAACAATTTAATTAATTCGGCAAATAAACATGTCAAGACGGAAAAACACATTCGTAGCTGTTTATCTTTGCACGAATTCGGTACTGATCGTATTGAAACCTCGTTAGGTAATTTCTTTGTAGCTCACAACAAAAAAGTTGATAGAAACCGTAAACTAATTTTTTTTATAGATACGGTAGTTCTTTTAGGCAAACAGAAACAAGCATTTCGGGGTCATAATGAAAAGCCAGATTCTAATAATCGTGGCAATTATGTCGAAACACTTTTATACTTTCTTAGTATGACCAGTTAATGGACTCTAATTTGGAACAGTGTTCAAGTGCACGTAATCCGGTTTTTTCGGGTCTTTCAAATGGCATCCAAAACGATTTAATACAAATTATAGCCGCAGTGATCAAATGCGAAATTAAAGTAGAAATAAGTGAAACGCGATTTGTGTCCATCATGATTGATGAAACACCAGACATGAGCCATAGGGAGCAACTTAGCGCCGTTTTGCGTTACTTATCGAAGGAAGGAGTAGAGGAAAGGTTTCTTGGGTTTTTTGACGTGAGTGAGAGTCGAAATGCCGATGAACTCTCAAAACACATTTTCAATATACTTGATGTATACGGTTGCAAGGAGAAATTAGTTGGGCAATCTTACGATGAGGCCGCGGTTATGTCAGGGGAAGTAGGTGGTGTTAAAAAAAAAATCCTGGATGCTTGTCCAATGGCTTATTTTATTCCTTGCTACGCACATGTTTTAAATTTGGTGTTATCTCAATCACTGGAAAATATACCTGAATTGAACGTTTTTTTTGGCAATATAAACACAATAGTACGCTTCTTTAATAAATCAACTAAACGTTAAAATATTTTAAAACAAATAGCAAACAGACGCATGCCGGGAGTATCAGAAACTCGCTGGCATTACCATTCTCGAATAGTTAACGTTATTTTTAACTGTAGATTAGATATTATTGAAACTTTTAAGCAAATATTAGACCATCCAAAAGAATGGGACACTGACGCACTTTCAATGGCCGAAAGTTTATTGCTTAAGTTAGAAGGGAAAGATTTTTGCTTTTTACTGCACGCGGTTTCCGAAATATTTGCTAAAACCTATGTATTGTTTAATTTAATACAAAATAAACAAACAGATGTTGAAGTTGCTAAGCGAGAAATCGAGTGTTTTGAGTCTTGGCTTTCTACTGAGTTTCTAAACAAATTTGATTTAATTTTTGAAAGTATAAATGATTGTGCTGAACCTCCACGGAAACGCCGATTACTTGATTTTGATTTAAAGACTCACTATAAGCGCCTTTTTGTAGAAATAAAGGACAATATTATATCTCAAATTAAGACACGACATAAATCTTTCACGGATTTAATATTTTTGGATTTACTCAATAAATCAAAATACAGTTGTTTTGCTCAGTCAAGCCCAGATGATAAAATATCTTCGGTGATTAACTTTTTCCCTGGAATTTTCGATTTTGCAGGTTTAAAAAATGAACTGAAAGTTCTCTATACTACGTCTTCACTTCAACCACTTGACGTTTTATCCCTCTATAAACATTTAAGAAGTGAAATATTGTGTGAAACATTTCCCCAAATCTTAAAATTAAGTGGACTATTTTTAACACTACCAATGACTGTTGCTTCCGTGGAGAGATCTTTTTCCATTCTGAAAAGAGTTCATACATATTTGAGAAATTCTCAGGGAGAAGACAGGCTTTCTGATTTAGCACTTTTATCCATAGAAAAGCGACTCCTTTTAAAAATAAAAAGTAGGCATAACTTTTATGAAAGAGTTCTTGCAGAATACGTGAAAAATGGTAGAAGAATAGACTTAGAGTACAAATAAAAAAAATATTTAACAAAACTTTTCACATTTTTTCCAAATTCTACTGTTTTTGATTTTAAAAAATATTAATCATTAATATTTTCTGTTTTTAACTTTGTACAAAAACTATTTTTAAAATATTTTTATATATTATAGATATAAAATCTATACATTTTTGTAAATATTATGCGTGAAGCTTTTTAATTTAAATTTTTATTTATGTATTTATTTATTTAACAAACCGTGATTTATGAAGTTCCTTTTTTTATTACTTACTATCAATTTTCTTTAAGGTACAGCATTTGCATCTGCCAAAAAGGTTTCTTTCGAAGCCACTTTTATTATACTTTAGGTTCATTGTAAATTTAAGCTTAAATGACTTGAAGTATAAAAAATTGGCTTGAATTGCTTTACTTCTATGCGATTTGCAGTACACAATATAATTTCAGAAAGCGTTTGCAGGTGCATATTTTTTCCGACTTACCATTTAACATTTTCCACGCCACGCCACTGGGCCCCAAAATGATTCACTGGCATCATGGTCCCACCTATTATCAAGTACCTACGCGGCTGAAAGTTCTTGAACGGACAACGGTAACCAGGCTGCATACGCTACATCGAATTGTCTGTTTGCTGCGCAACTACCCAATGACAACACTAGAGGGTATTGTTTAGCTTTCGCGCTGACAAAAGGAAGACGGCTGCTAGGTGCATTATTAGCTGCAACTAAAATACAATTTTAATTCGTGTTACCTCGTGGGACACGTGAGAATAGTTGACTAAACTCCAAAAAGGATGTTTTGTTCCATCCCGAACACTTTACTTTGGAAGCTTTGATCAGGATTAAAGGGATCATAACCTTCCCACTTTACCACATCGCTACAGGTCCGCCTGTGCGGTTCGCCGGTTCGAACTGTATACAGAAAGGCCTCCCGATTTCGGATCAGTTCACAGCTGAAGCCAATCAAATGACTACCTCTGTTTAAAACCCTTTTAATAATATCCTCGGTCAAAATATCCCCGGAAAATAATAAATCTAAATAAAATATATATTCGGCATTAAGGGCCTTGCTTAACTATGTGCTTGTGCGAAGTAAAAGGGACCTACAATTTTAAGCCGAATCCAAACGGATTTTTATGACGATTGATAGTCTTGGA
Organism: Portevinia maculata; assembly: GCA_949715645.1. Classification (NCBI taxonomy): domain Eukaryota; kingdom Metazoa; phylum Arthropoda; class Insecta; order Diptera; family Syrphidae; genus Portevinia; species Portevinia maculata. The sequence goes on along the minus strand of OX454528.1, from coordinate 42,618,670 downwards.
TTTTTTTCAGACGTTGGCAAGAGGTGGGGCAAAAGAAAAAACTTTAAAAAGATGTTACTTGGCCTTTAGACAAGTAGTCCAAAACACTAACCTCTGCGCCACTGGGCCCAATATTTCTCCGCAAAAAATCGACCCTGATCCCATAATAGCACATGAGTGGCCCGCCTCGCGGGTAAATGGGTTTAAAACTCTGGACACCTCTTCGCAGATCTCGTAATAGTATCTGGGTGGCCCGCTGCTCGGGTAAAAGGATTTAGAATTCTGGACACATCTTCGACTCACAAAAACTAAAACTCTGGACACCTCTTCGACTCGCAGATTCCATAATAGTATCTAAATGGCCCCCCTTCGCAAGCAAAAGGGTTTAAAACTTTAGACATCTCTGCGACTCATAAAAATAAAAACTCTGCACACCTTCTCCACTCGTAGATCCCATAATAATGCATGGATAGACCGCTTCGCGGGTAAAATGGTTTAAACGTCTCTTCGACTCACATTCTATCCTTATATTCTTTCAAACATGTAGTAAGTATAGCACCTAACAACAAACAATGAACTATTTGCTGGGTGCTGCTGCACAAAGCAAAAAAAGCCTGCGCTGTGTTTCTTACACTATAAGGGTACTGTAGTAATTACAGAAAAAACCCTTGACCGTACGCAAATTATAAAAAAAAATTTAAGCTCTGGCCACCCCTTCGGTTCACATAAAAATGATATTTTGACCGCAGATATTGGGATTTGTGATATTATAAAAAAGGATATTTACAGCCTACACCCAATCAAATGCTGGTGGTGATGCATTTGTATGTTAGGGAAAACATTGGAAAGAGTAATAATGGCGCCATAATAGTCAAGCAGCACTTTCTGTTTAAATGGACTCCATATGACTGAATGAAGTGTTGCTAAGACGCATTGCAAATTCCAGCCAGATACAACGACACGCATTAGGAATCTGGTTAGTAAATTAAATCTGTGCTCAGATATAGGCTGATGAATTCTCCAAACACATTCTCCGTAAATGTCCGGCTCTATATTGGTATTTCCCTACCAAGGATATATTGACCTTCATAAAGAGGGCAGGCGATACGTCTCTTACAATGATGAACCATTTGGTACAAAATATCTTTCAAGTCACAGTATCAGTCATGTGGGTATTAAGAAAGAAAATAACATATTTAATTCCTACCCACCATGTTCAAAACGACAAAAAAGAGCCACAGTTCACAAAGCACTTGATCTAGATTATAGTTAAAGCACCATACCTTTGATCGCAGATGTTGGAATGCTGCAGTGTTTAAGTAATATGCCCAAGCCCATATTACTATAGACTTTGCAATTACATTAAATACGAATGATTTTTGTTTTGAGCTATTGTTGATCTTTTTGCTGTTGATGTAATTTCCCCCCGCAAATCACATTGCTCCCTCTGTCAGAGACAACTAAGCTTAAAGATTCTTTTTCATATTTAGGTAAGAGGCTTAACCAAAGACCATACCACGTCGAGTTAATCGGTTCTCGTCAGATCACCGCAATTAAACGACGTTGGACGCGGTTTGTACGTTTGAGAACAACCGCGTGTCGTTGGCCAGTCCCATCTACAGAGTTGAGGTAGATAATACATACGTGGTATCATAATGGACCTAAATTGGTCTAAGTATGTGGGCTTCTGCCGACAGCCACCTTAACCTAACCTAACCTAGGTAAGAGGCAATCAGAACTTCTTGTCATTTGCATTCACGCGCGATCTCTATGTAATCTCCCCTGAGACTACCACTTTTATTCACTTCGGGAAATACCTCCCCAATTTAAAAGTGTAATGAAAATTGCTCCACAACCAATCACGGATCTGGTGCTCGTGTTTTCGTGAAGAGCGATAACATTAAACTTTATTTCTCGTTGCGCAGAACCGAGACTTATGCTATCCAAATGGCTATAAACTATGATGTGAGGAACAGGTGATGGGGGCGAAGTATCTGCACTTAATGCTTTGCTCAACGCTTTTACCATCTCTAAAATAGTTTGCGAATGCATTATCTCTCTGAAAATGGTCGGATGGCTAAATTCACTAAGTCTTGTCTGGGTCCTAACGGGATCCCAGAAAATGAGATCTCCGATGAACTTGCTAGACAGGACTCAGAGAAAGGCCTGAACCGGCGTTGAGTCTACCTGCGGCCTCGGTTAAGGCTTCCATTGGCGGTTGGGTTTAACATGAGCACAATCGCAGATCGCATGACTCCAGGCTACAGACAAACTAAGCGAATACTTCCCGACGTATGTAAAGAATCTGCGGCATTTTTGTTGTCATAAGAGAAAAGACTGCACACAAATTACTGTCGTACTTACGGGCTACTACGCTTTAGCAAAGCAACGATACTGCGGAACGTTTTCTTTGTGATTGTCCTGCTTTTTCTCGTATGAGGTGGCAGATATTTCATCCTGATGAGGTGAGTTGAAGGACCTTTTGGTTTTTTTCAGAAAAAATGCAGAAATGTCGGTGTGTCCTCCTGGCAGTACAATGGAGCGGTGTTGAGTCTGAGTGCTCCAGTGTAGAAACTCTCGCACCCCAACATAAAAAAAATATTGCTTAATGGGGACTCACTCACTGGGAACTCACTTTTACAATAAGTTAAAGCGTCGGGCGCGGTGGCTCAAATGTGAGTGTGTCGAAAGATCCCCGGTTCAATTACGGCCGGGGCCAATTAACATCTAGAGTTTTTTTTCCACCGCCCCACCTCTTGCGAACGTCTGACAAACATCCAAGAGTTTCAATTGTCATGGGAAGCTTCTCAAATTTGCCGTTCGGATTCGGCTTAAAATTGTAGGTCCCTTCGACTTCGCACAAGAAAGTGGTTCGAGAAGCTAGGTTTTAGCACCTGTTAATGCTTAATGTTAATTTTTTAAAGCGAATAATAATTAAAAATAAGTTAGTATAAGGACGGCAACAAAAAATAATCACAGCACAGGAAAATCTATACATACTTATAAAACGCTTTGGGTAAACTGGTACACCAACACACTTTAAGGATGATCAGTATAAGAAATAAATAAATCAATAGAACGGCTTTTCCCAAACTAATTATAACTATGAATTTCCAACAATTTTTAAGAACTGATTTTACCTGCATCTGGCGGCGCTATTCCAACATTATGGTTCGCCTTAACTGTGCCCATAGTCATACATTCATTCAACTCTGAGCATTCAGCATTAGCATTAATCTTTGAACAGATTTGTATGCTTAAACTTCAAAACCCCGCCTTGAATTGTGAAAGAATTTCCAATATTTCAAAGTAATCCTTATGAAAGTGAAATTTAATAGCACACAAGGGTTGAATCCCATCATCATAAAATTCTCATCACGATGTGTCGTCTTCACACTGGAAAGTCTTATCGTTTTCAGGACAACAATAGCGGAGGCACCGACAATCGTCATATACCCTTTCTATATATGTTCATATATTCCCTTCTACCAGTAAGTGTATCCTGTTTACTGTTTATCAAGAGACATACTTTCGTTTTTTCTTTTTGTTCGATTTGACACCTTCTCCTTGGTTAAAGCACAATGAATTGCAAAGCTCACGTTTTAACAAAATGAAAGTTGTGGAATGCGATAAGCATACATAAACGCCGTGTTTAAATTAGGATGCCATATTTGAAACTTGAACTTTTTGCACTGATGCTGAGAAACCTATAATGGCTGGCATGCCTAGGTATCTCCGGAGTCATGTGAATCTGCCCAACAGCTGCCATAGAGGCAACAACAAGATTAGCACCTCTCCACATACACATACAGAATGTGGCGATTGGGAATGCAACAAGTCTAATGAGAAAAGGCTTAGCGACCACCTGGAGCGGATGACCCTTCTCGCTGAACTCCAGTAACTTGACATGAATTGCGCGGTCACAGGCCGCCTTCACAAAACACTATGCTTCAATAAACGATTTTCCACGGAGATTCTCAAGAGAGCAGCATGGGTTATTAATAACCCACCAAATAGCCACACCGGCAAAGAGTGGTATACAGATGATTCTTAAGTCGAATCGGGTGTAGGAGCCGGAATTTACAGACCAAATACTTGCATTACAATATTTATGAGAAGAAGCCCCAGAGTATTTTAATCTGAGCTCCACGCCATTCAAGAATGCGCTAGCCACATAAAAACATCTGGTATTAAAGGCACCACCATGCATATATTCACGGACAGTCAAATGCCCTTAGCTCGCATACCATTGAATCCAAATTAGTCTTGCACTATTTTAATTCTTCAGCGATTCTTCATTGGGTTTCGCAGACATAAAGAGAGCTTGATACGGAAAGTAGAAATGCTTCTAGCCTAAACACTTTCTGACCCAGATGGCACAATAGACCTTATAGGTCGCAGTGCCTTTTTCTTCGCCTTGGAGAGCCAGTATGAAAGGGAAATAGCAGAGGATGATATCTGCAGCGGCAAAACTCCAGAACACATTCTGCAATCATGTGGGGCATTGACACTCAAGCTGAAAAAATATTATGGAAAACAGCAAATAACAGACAAGGACATACAAACCATGAATCCACACCTCATTATCAGATTCGTGAAAGAACCTGGACTGGTGGCTATGCTCTAAAGTGTGTAACCTGCCAAGACTAAGTCAGTGCACTTGCACAACTTCTCTCCATCAGCAGGAAAAACATCAGCTCTGTAATCGGAGCAATTACCAGCCACTGCCTTTTAGGCAGACATGCCACCAGATTGGGAGCTCCCTCAAACGACTTCTGCAGAAGCTGCAGAGACGTCGAAGAGGAAGAAACCACCACACCCCTCCTGTGCAACTGCCCCGCACTAGCCAACTCAAGGAAACAAATTCTTGGCAATTATTTCCTCGATGATCTAAGCGATCTCAGTGAGACAGATATTGGCTGTATCAGCAAATTCGTCACCAAGTCCAAATGGTTAAACTAAACTAGAGGACGGTTTGGACGATGACTTGAGCCCCTCCCACTCCCCTCCCGCAGATCAACCCAAACCGATTCCCCTGTAAATTAAAAGAGATCTCACTGTAGTTAGATTGTATCAGTCACTTCAGTCAGAACTCCACTCCGAGGGCGAGACAGTAACCCGGCGGATCGACTGAAACGGTCTCCCCCGGTCTTGCTGCCTTCCCGCTATGCAGACAAAACGGATACAGAGTTGAGGTTAGTTTGTAACAGTCACCACACTCTGCTTCTCTCCCATGCCTCAAAACCTGCACCACTAAACCCCCGAACTCAGTCAACATAATTCAAAATCGACTATCAAGGCCGCCCCTCCCTGCTCCCTTTCCGCGGAATGGTGTTACTTGAGGCTCGTACTGCAACAGTCGCCACAAACCGCACCCCCCGCGATGCGTGCAGCAGGGTCGGACCACCTTCAGTCACGCCCTCTAGCACAGTTTTGTAACCAACTACTTGACTGTGCAGCCGGTACACCCCGACCCCGCCTCTAAGAAATGTAATAGCTTGCTCGGGATTGACTGTATCGGTCTCCCTGGCATGAGATTGCCTGCAAAGAGAGTGAAGAGTAGCTTAAAATTCGATTGTAACAGTCATCTCAAAAGACTCTTCCCTCCCCCGGTGATCGCGAGGCAATATCTTCCCTCCGCGGCGCAGAAATTGAGATCAACCTGTGGTTTGATTGCATCAATAACCTCATCTCGATCACAACCCTTGGTTCGGATGTCGGGCGAAAGCCCCTGCACTAGTCACTCTAACACATCGCAACTCATGCGAAACACACGCTGACCCCTTCAGGAGTATCTTCCCCCCTAAAACCACTACCTCACAGGAGGCAATTACAGAGAACCCAGTAGGCCGAGCGACGACCGGCAGAACACCCCCCCCCCCCCCCCCCCTTTTTGTGGTATCACAACGGGCCGAAACTGCGGCCTAAGTGTGCCTGGGCTCACGCCCCCGCAGCCACCTAACCTAACCTAACCTAAGTCATTGCACGACTAACAATACAGTTTACAAAACAAGTGTAATTCAAAGGTGCTCTGAAAGAGGGAATAAACCTCTCCAAGGAATAAGCTCTCGTATGCATAAGAAGAGCACCACAGTAGCTAGCGTAACGTGCGTAGGGTCTTCACCAACTATGTCTCACTACCCAATCAAAAAACGAACAACCGCCCAACATTTTATGAACATTCACAACAAAAGTTAAAATGAATAAAACCAGTCGAAGAGAAACGTAGCCCCAAAGGGCCCGGGCACTCCTTCCCGATCGTGAATCGAGATCTGTCAAAAGTTTTTTTTTATAATTTTGAACGCATCGCGTCGGCTACCCGAAACCCAACTAAGTTACGTAAAATTGCAATTGTTAATGTTTAAGGCTTTTTTTAAAGATATTATCTTTCAAATATTTTGGACCTATGTCCCATTTCCTTCGAGCACAATTCTGGACTTATGTTTTGAAGAAGTAGGACATACATTATATATAATATAGGTACTTCTCATTAAAATGTTCTTAAATTTTTGGTTAACCGAAAACTCTCGTCTGCCTTTTATGAATTTTTAAACATTCAAATGTGGCCACAGCCACTAATTTTTCACCAAAGGTTACCATGTCATTTCAATTTTTAATTTGTTGCCCAAATGTCGCTTGCAAGGTAATTCGAAATAATTTTTGTTTATAAACTTTTACGTCCAGCATCATCTCAACGAGACAACTAACATAGTGATAGCTCCTAGAAGCACTTATTGCTGCTTCTCGGTGACATTTTAGCATAATTAAATGTAATTACAAAAATGAAATCCTTGCATCCACAAGCATAAGGATAAAACCACTCAGATTTGGGACGAGAAAAACAATGTGTATGCATACTTCTCTCATATGCAAATGCATTTTTAATTTGCGGAAAAAGCAGCAGCAAGGATATTTCACATTCTCCCAATGTAGCGTAAACGTGACGAAAAAAACGAAAAATTGTTTATAACTAATTCAAGAGGCTTTGTGGCACATGAATAATACACGACTTTTTGCCATTCGGTTGTGTTCTAAGAAAAATCTATTGTTTGCCAATTGAATTTCGATTTATATCCTGCTGTCGTAGTTTAGCTTCCTTATATTTGTTGGATTTTAGAAAAACAAACCCAACAGAGCAAATGTCCTGAATAGCCATATCGAAATATTATCAAGACACAATATTCGTGGAAAACGGGGATCAAAAATTGTACCCTTCCGGCATAAAGCCACGGATTTTTTTGCTGTCTTTTTTTCGAAAGTTTGTTTGCTGATTTATATTCGTTGTATTCTTTCCTGAGGATAGTAGTTGTGACTTTCACACAAATAGGGTCGTTGTTTTTTGGCATTGTTGGCACGGACACTAATATATATGTATGTAGTTAAATAAATTAAAATGTTAAGTTATTAGCATCACTCAAATATCCTCAAAAAGGAGTCAATAATTTCTCGCAAGGATTTTGGTATACAGCCTGACGAGATTCAACCGCTGCACACATTAAGGCCAGATGATCGGCGTCTTGCATCGAGAGGCAGGCCTAGATCCCACAAATGCAATAACACCAGCATATGATTTAACACAATGCACACAGATCAAACGCTGTATTGTCCTCTGTAGCTGACCGAAAAAATTAAGCTCAAGGTATTAAAGAGTCTTTTTAATCGCCCTGCAAGTATGTTCGGTTGTAGGTCTTACTTCTTCCCAATCGCAGTACTATAAATGTAAAAGGCATTAAGTCATTTCTTGATTCTCTGCTACGTATTCTTAATTAAGCGTTAAGTTGCAAACTACTCCGAGAAACCTCGGATAGGGGACTTAGGTGAAAGCCTTGCAGTTTCAATGGCTCCTGTTTTGGAGTGTAATACTTGTATATATTAACTTTCGAACACAATGAGTTCGGTCTTTTTTGGAAAACTTTCCCTGTCCACATGAATAGTTCTGATAACGACAATTCCATAACTTTAACTTCGCTAATGGTATTAAGGTATTTTCCAGTATGACTTTTTCTTCTTCGTATGAGACCGTTGCTGACAAGGCATTTAATTATTTTGTTAATTGAGACGCTCCATAGGAAAGGAGAACCTTTTGACGCCTCTTGTAGTGTTCCTCGTTTAACAGGTAGGTACACAGATAGAATTGAAAAGTCATTTGAAGAGAAAAATGTGTGCTCTAATATTTTTCGATATAGCACAAGCTTTCGGTAAAGTCTGCCATAAATCACAGATCCACGAATTATGAAAGCAACTGCCGAAGCAGTATTCATACATTTTGGAGTCATATATAACAGATGGATTATTCAACATTAAACATTAAACATAGTACTCAACATTAAGAGAAATGAAAGCTGGTGTACCACAAGGCAGTGTGCTAACTTTTATTTACAAGCGATAGATATGCTTGAAAGTGTAAAAACCACTTTAACAAATTTTGCAGATGGCACTGTTGTACTTGCTGTGGGGGCAACTGTCGAAATCGCAACAGCAACAAAAACTTCAAATGGCAATAAGCAGTATCTCAGAATGGAATAAAAAATGGCGGACTAGATAAATAAACGTTTTACAGATTTTTAATCGAGCTATCGTGTAAACATTTTTGAAAGCACCTTCTATATCTAAAAAGGAAGCAAACGATGATTCGATTTGATTTATGATCTTCTCGATTGTTCCACTTCCTGCACAACAGAAAGAAATCATGACTTCAAGATTTCTCTTTTTTTTTGTATGTGTAATAGTTATTCTAAAGTGTTCATGAGAAAGGAGGAATGACTTTTTGGCCTCCCGTCATACCTATCGGCTAAACGCATCCAAGCTCGGCATCACCCATAAAGCCTTCCGAAGCTGCGGGGACGAGATTGAGTTTGTGTTTCATTTTTTTTGCAAATGTTCAGCTTTATCCAAAACTCGACCTCGCATACTAGGCAAACCATTCGACCTCGCAGACATCTCTTATTTGACTTCCACTTCCACTTAATGTTCATCTCCTATTTAACAGGTCTAGTGAGTTGTGGTCTCAAAATGTCACTCAAGCGCCAATTAAGTATTCCTGGTAAAAAAAAACACGGAACTAGCCGCCTTACATACCAACCTTGTTAATTGAGACAAGCTTATTTGCATTCGTTTAGATTTTAAAAATAATAAAAATAATAATAAATAAATATTAAGCATCAACGGACATAGTATTGCCTTAAACCTAGATTCTCCAACCATTTGCGTGTGCACAGTGGAAGGGACCTACAGCTTAACTCCGACTCCGACCGGGAACATTGAGAAACTTCTCATGACAGATAATCTTGAATGTTTGTCAGACGTTCGCAAGGGGTATAGACGGTAACCACTGACCCTGCATGTTAAAACTAAAGTATGCCTTAAAATTTGACGAATCATTTTCAATTTAAATAAAGGAAAGAAATTTTCATTTTCAATTTAAATTGGTCAAGGAGCTTATTTGTTTTTTGATAATGAGGTGGCAAGAAGTAAATGTCTACGAAGTAGTCTTAGCTAATCGTCTCAATGTACCATCTATTTTCTTATTGCCAACCATCTACTTCTACGTCTTCCTACCTTATCGTTCAATATCGGATTCGAAGATTAATCTCCTCCAGTCTTTCATTTTTTTTTTACTTTTCAATTTACAAATCCTTCAAAACCATACTTTTATGATTCGAAATTTCCTGAATAGAATTTACGCTTCAAACGACTATCAATCCTTATATAAAAATACAAAATATTATCCCTCAAGAGACCCTTCTTAATCAAGAATATAATGCTCATCCATATTGTTACGTGCTGCGTAATCTAAAAAAAAGGACTAACAGCATGCACGTGCCCTAGATATCGCGGACAAATTTAATATGGTAATATCCACCACCGAACCGTTGTACCCACTTACTATAACCCTACTGGGCTGTATACCAACATAATAATACGACAAAAGACCCTATACCACCGGCGTAAAATAATAAAATTCAAAAGCAAACCTCGTAATTTTCCATTCAATTGAATCCGGAGATGAGGACTTTCCCTCTGCTCTCTAGTTGATCTACTGTGCGTGATCAAATTTCAAGAATATTTTATTTTCCTCCAGGATGTGGCCAAAACAGAAAGAATGTTTTTATAATTTGTGGCTTTGAATTACCAAATGATCTATTAACTGTGTCTCGTGCGTTTGGGAAAAGTTAGGTACTTTAATTTGAATGTGTTGACCTTGTGTATAGGGTGCGGTTGTGCGCTTATTGAAAAAGTTAGTACGAAACCGTGAACTAAACGTTATATATTTGTGTCCTTCTTATATTTCATTTCCAAACTTAAATTTAAACAATCAAAACTTTTACACATTCTACAAATTGAAAAATCCATGTTGCTGTCGAAGAAACGTGTTCAGGACATGAATTCTTGAAAATGGTGCGGCATTTATATTACTATTGATGATTTCATTTTTATACCCTATTCTAAGGGTATATTAATTTTGACGCATAGTTTGTAACATACCTTAATATTGCCCGTAGACCCCTAAAAGTTACTATATTTATTATCAGCATCGATAGTAATGTCGATCTAGCCATGTCCGTCCGTCTGTCGGCAAAAATTGGGCCTTTAAACAGCACCTAGAGAGCTGAAATTTTAACCATATACTCTCTAGGGTTCAGAAATAATCAAGTTTACGAATTTTTGAAATTCGCCCACAGACACGCCCACAAACTCAAAAAAACAAAATTTTGGAAAAAATCGAATTTTGAGCTAGTAAGCTGAAATTTTTTATATATGATCTATGACTCCTAAAACTGCAAGGGATAAACAATTTTCAAAATCCGCCCTCTGACACGCCCACAAATAAATAAAACAATTTTTTTGAAAAATCAAAGTTTGAGCTAGGGAGCTGAAATTTATAATATATACTCTCTAGGGGCCCTTTATTCTCATGTCTTAATTTTTTTTAAATCCGCCTACTGACACGCATTAAATAAAACAATTTTATTGAAACACCCAAGTTTGAGCTAGGGAGCGTTTTTTTGATAAAATCCTTTAAATGTTATATAACAAAATATGTAGAGCGTTCTTAACAATTCAACCATACTTAGACTTTTGTCACGCCCACTTATGAGGGATAGGAATAAGAATAGGGTATCTAAAAGTTCGCCGAAGCGGACTGTAGCCCGTCCCTATGTTTTTCTATGGGAATTAATATTTTTTATGGTCAGAATTGGGTTTTGCCAAATGCAAGGAATTTGTTCGGATAAATCCTACATGGGTACTGATGAAGAGCTTATGTGACATTGGCAGTTCGACTTTTGATGAGTTTTCACAGAAACTGATAAATTTTCGTAACACAACACGCCTTGGCTTTAATTCGAATTCTATTAAATGTTAAATGGGAATTCGGTACTCTAGGACCTTGTACGGCAGATGAACTTTAGGTATACACGGGGAACCTGTTGCTGCCAACAGATATAAATCAAAGTTCCAGCATTATTACCGGTTGGTGGTACTAACGAAATCGGCGACAATGGTGTAATAATTTCAATTCCACTGTAACAGGACAACTGCAGCGCCGGTGTACACTCACATGTAATAAAACTGAATGAAAGTTAACCAGCACGTTTAACACTCGCTTTTTTGAGTTCGAAGAAGGGACCTCGTTAATAAAGGAAAGAAAAAAAATGACAAAAAGGAAACGTGCTAGTTCTCTTTTCGACCTTTTGCAAGTTGCTACAAATCTTAAGAAGAAAATCAAGGAGAGGTTAATTTTCTTCAAGCCGGAACAACATTTGACAGGATTATAGCGGTAGCCATTGGTATATGAGGAACAGGAAAATAAAGAGCTATGTAGAGTTGTTGTAATGGGTGATTTTTTAAGCGTTTGGTTTTGAATTGTCAAAATTTTGGCAGATTACACAACGCTTAAAAAATCATACATTATTTGTGTTCGTTTAGGGTTTGAATGAGTGAATATCGGTTGGGTAGTGTTTTTGGAAAATGCCGAAAAAGGCACATGACACATGTCCCAGTTGTTTAACCCTTGTGTGATTGGCAACAACAAATTCTTCTTAAGTGTGCTCTGGTGCCCGGGTAATCCAGTATAATTTGTGTGGTATTCGTGTGCTTATTTGTGAAGTACCTATGTTTTAAAAAAACACATTTTTACAAAGCAGATGCTTATAAAAGTTTATTAGTTTTAAATAAAATTTTATTTGGAAAAAAACAAGTCATTGTTAGATATATCGGTTTACCGAGTGCAAATTGGATGCAATGTGACGTGGAGAAGTTGGCCGTCACTCCTAAAATTGTTGACCACTCTTCTATGCCTGGCAGCATGAGTTGCTTAGCCATGTTGGATTCAGCACATTTTGGAGGAGTTACACTTTTGACATGTCGCTTTTTTTCTGTGTCTAAATCTGCCGTTTTGAATCGGTTACAACTCAATGTCTTTTTCATTCGTGCCAACTGTTTAACTTCTTACGCACAAATGTCTGAAGACGCCTAGCTTTAGGGCTTATATGGGCTGTTAACGGCAGAATAATCGTTGTAGCAAGTTTCAAACGTCATCCAGAGCAGGTTCACGAAAAGTCGTCGAAAAGTTATCTTTAACTTTCAAGGCAGTTGGAGTAATATCGGAGGCCAAAAACAGTATATAGTTTTACACACAGTGTTCGAAGCAGAAATATGGTCATTCACTGCCATAGCGCACCTAAAGTTGCAAGTGCATGTCCAACTGATTTGAATGATGCTATAGCATCGTATCTTCAAAACACTTGAAAGCAAGCGGCGGCGAAATGGGGAAAGGTGGAACGAATAGTTTAAGGAAAAACGGAAGCATACCCATACATTTTTTTGACCCAGTTTTTGATGGTATATGGCTATCCCCAAACTGTCCCGAGAAAATACGGATCAGCTTTTTTTCATTGCCCATGACTCGAAATCGAAATGATTTTGTGGTAAGTTACATGTTTCAGATTTTTTTATAATTTTCTTACACTAAATGGGTTTTTTCTGTAAATGTTGCAGTAAAAATTTTCTTGTTAATTTTGATTTTTACGAAAATTAGAAGACGTTCGCGCATCTGGTTTTATATATTTAACTTAAAATTGATAAGAGCTTAAATTTAAATAAAACAGTTGGTAACTACTACTTAGCTATTTAAAATTTTCAGAGAAATCAGTTCGAAAAAAATAGATTAATTGAATTCAAGTTTAATTTCAAATAAAAACACTGGGTCATTTTAACTATTTGGCCTTTTTATTTAACATATATTTCAAATCTGCCTTAGGTCTCCCTGTGATAATATTATTAGCTTTTGGTAATAATTCCAAACAATGTACAGCAGTTCTGGGCGCAGTACCTCAGTTAAAGGTTTATAGGTTTCCATTGCTGGAGTTAAAATGCCAAGGACATCACAATGGATCTACATTGATCTAAGTGGGACGAGCGCAGGTTTCCCCTGCCTCCTCAACCCATTTACCTAACACAACCCAACAAGTTTTTGAACCAGTTCAGTGGACTCCAAAACGTTCAATTCCATATATAGGTCCACGATTTATCCTTATTTTACTTGCGTCGGGCTTCTTAGTAAACAATTTTTGGATTTCGATTCAACTTTTTCAAAGTTTTATTTGTAAAAAACTTCAAAGCCGATTGGAATTCTGCACAAATCTGTTATTCATTCTAGGTACCCCATTTAAGGGTAGGTAGCAATACTAATTTTCACTCATGGTTTGCACCACGCTTTAATATTTTATCGTGGACCCCTAAAAGTTACCTATTATTATGTGTGATCAATATCGAAAGTTATATCGATCTAGCCAAGTCCGTCCGCCCGCCACCAATCTCGAGGCCGTGAAATTCAAGCTAGAGAGGTGAAATTTGGAAGATATAGGTACTATAGGGGCCCGAAATGATCAAGTGTAAGGATTTTTAAAATCCGTCTAGTGAAACACCCGATATTCAAAAAAATAACGTATTGCCTAAAAAGCCGGTGGATATGAAGATCGTATTCTTAGCAAAGTATGTAGATCAAGTCTTTCTTGGCGATTCGCCCAAAAAGCCTTTTTTGCCCCACCCACCTTTTAGGGGCGTTTTTGACAAAAATATTGCTTTTCGATTAATTGTTTAAAAATGAAAAAAAAACAGCATAAGCCAAATATGTAGACAATGCCATAATCGCCCAGTTTTGGGGACGTTTTGACTAAATTTTCAAATTTTGGTCAGTTTGCTAGTAAGAACAAATTTCCCAAAATGGATAAAGATTCTCATTCCAATGCTACGCTCACTTTAGATATGGATATGGTAACCAACAGTTCCCCCAAGCGCATGTCTTTCTTTATTATTTAATAAATTTTATTTAATTAGATGAAAATGCTTAAAAGTTCCCATTGGTCAAAATTATGTAACAATCTGCGCCCGTTTATAATCACAAATTGTGAGTATCGAATTTTGTCAAATTACCCCCGTTAACTTGGATTTGAAGTTCACTTGAAACTGCAAGTTGAACTCTTCTAATAGCAAGCTCAACATATTTCAATCAAAATCATAGATTTGATCCGAATTTGAATTAAATTTGAACTCCAACCGGCTTTAACAGAATTGCAGCCCTCCGATTCTCATTTATCCACTTAGAAATAATAAACACTCAATGACTTTACTTACAGCAAACAGTCAACCATCAAAGTTTAATTCGTTTCTCCTCTCAAACAATTAAACTTCGTTAAATCCTGAATTCTGTATCTGTCATCCACAAACATCCATTTTGCCCATTATCCCTATCATCAATAAATTCATGATGTGTTTTTGGCTTTATTTCTCCCATTTTCATCCATAATATTTAATCGACAAATATTTGCATATAATATTCATAAAACTGTCGACAAGGACATACAATGTGACACACCTTCTCATTCCCAAATTCCTCGGTTACCTTAAAATCTGTGGATAATACGCAATTTTTTGTTATTGGCAGAAGATTCATTTAAACGTGCCGATACACAGTAGGCATGCACAAGGATACTCGTAACATCCTGTCAGTGCTATAGGTACTATGTATGCTGTCCTCGACGTACCTTTTATAATTTCATTCAATTAATGTTTGAACAAGTATGCGCGTAGTGCAATGTATATTGGTACATCAGAAGAACGACAACGGTCGAAGGAGCCATTATATTCCAAAAGTCAAACATTTTACCGCACATACTAAGCGTGTGCATGGCAGGAACGATTGAAGGGAAGTAAGAATGAAAACGTATCGTTTTTTGGCGGTGTGGACTCGAGCGTTGCATGAAGGTCGGTTTGTCGTTGAGGTTGAAGTGCAATACGGAGTATTGTGTCGACTGCTTCCTACTGGGTTATTTTCCAGACTTTCTTGTAAATTGATGGAAGGCGTACCCTATCAGTGTGGTTAAATCCGTTAAAATGGATGCATTTTGGGTAAATTGGGAGAAGAAAATAATACTCTATTCTTGGTTATTTAAGTACTGAGTTTTTGTTCTACCATATGGAAAGGATAATAGACAAATAAAACGGAGAGTCTGTTTTTAGTTGAAATTTAAGCGGAAAATAGGTGGCCCGCACCCTTATTTACCGAGATAAATTCGAATGCCAGATAAGAAATGAATTTGTTTAAAATAAGGCCGGCAACATATTGAAATAGAGTGCGAGTCACGAATCCAACATATTACAAATGCACACATTTTGAGATGCAACGTCTGCCTGGAAGAAGAATTCGACATTGAACGGCTTAGCACATCTAGAGTCTACAGAGAGCGCTGCAGAAACTCCCCATATTCACTTACAACAGATACCAACAATCAGTGATACCAGTATGGCGACATTATTAAAGGGGAACCAGTGCGTTCAACGGAAAATTGTTACAGAACGATTGTACATTCATCGGCAGGAGTTTAATATGGATTTCGGGGTCCTGGCAATACTGTTACAAATTAGTCGCCTGAATACGCGAAGCAATGTGCAGGTTTTGAACAGTTCAGTTTCCCCAAACTATTTCAAACATAAAGTAGATAGTGCACAGTGCAGGTATTAACATGTAATGCACTATCCTCATTAAATCCATCTGACTACTACGCTTCCAGCGTTCCGTAGCAGGGGCTTTCACGGCAATTGAGAAAAAGGCATTATGAGTTGGTCTTGACATAATGGAAAACCAAGTACATGCTTCCAAGAAACAGACAAGCATCATTTTGCCCAGGGAAAAACCGCCAGCAACAATAGTAAACATACACCAAACGAATGGCACCTTATGATACAACAAATAATTCAAAACTCCTGGCTCGAAGAGAAAAGTGCTAAACAAGCTTGAAAAAAGAGCTAAAATTAGACTCGTTCTTAGGAGAAATTCCTCATCGCATATTTGGTTTTGTGAGTCAGGACGGCGCCCGAAACCCCGATGTATTCCAAAATAATACTACATTGGCTTGGCCAGGTGCGAAACTACACGACCGAACCTCGGCTCAACGTTGCAATAAGCACTTTAGGAAAATTTCCGAGGCCTTACTTTGAAGACTCTTAGTTTGGGCCGATTCTCCGTAAACTCATCAGATTAACTTAATGCAAAAGTTCATTTATTTTACATCCCCGCTGTATCGTTACATTATTTCAATACGTCTCGACACATTCAATTGCAGACGACTAAGACCAAAATGATACAAAAATGCCTGTTTGAAATTGAATGTCAAGCGCAAGGATATTGGCAACAAGATATGTACTTCCTTTCCAGAACGCAGTGACTCATAGTTCTTGCAAATCAATTATATAAAATGTATGCGCGAAACAAAGAATTGATAAAATTTAATTACTCACCTTGACGTTAGTTATTGAAATTAGTTTTTATTATCGAACGAAGGTATCCTTCGTTAGGTACTTCATTTAGGTGTAGGTATTTTTCCTTGCTTCCCATCGTCCACCTTTCTTCTGGAGAAGTTTTTGAAATTGAACTTTTTATTTCGATTTTTTGCAATTCCTTATGGTTGATTCGTTATCTCTCGATTTGGTAATGGTTTGTCTAGTTTGCTATGTTTTTCGCGAAGACGAGTTTAGAAAAGGACTGGGGTACCTAGAATGATTTCATTTGTTCTGCATTGCTGCAAAATGCCAAGGGGGCTTATTGGGGTAGGAAAACGATTTAGAATGAGTATTTGGCGTTTGAATTCTCCGTCCCTATGGGCTTTGGCTACAAGATTAATTTTACTAAGGATTTTTTTCAAGGGGCATACTTTTTCTTGCTTGGCAAGCGGTTTTGAGGGTTGTTCGGATGTTTCGGGAAGGAAAGTAAGTTAAACTAATCACAAAATGGCAGGCAATTTGAACGGCTTTCTTTTTCGGGAAATGCTGTATAAAGCATTTATATTTGTTCAGACATTAAGGGTACTGTTTATAATTGGCTGCGAGTAGCGGGTAATATCGGAAATATATATAGTAAATGTGTGTGTCTTTTGCAAACTGATAAAAAAATAATAATTATGAAGGAGGAATATTTTGTTAAGGCTTTTGTTTGTTAAGCTTTAAATTGAATTCATTTGTGTGGTGGACTGTTAAATCGGTGGGATAGCTTTATTTGATGGCATGAAGAATGTTGTTTATTTTTGTCACTAGGGCCTATCCTCTATGACCATTCGCGTGCGCCAAGTATTTTATGAAATTTGGCTCAACTGGAAAATGGAATTGATTCTCGAGAATCTATTATTTGTTTAGAGTTGACAAAGGTCAGTCCCGAGTCCTCGATGATTCAACTGTTTGTGCTGAATATTTTATTACAAGCAATACTCAATCCCTGTTTGAACCTGCGAGGAGAAACTTCTTCGGGATAAGGTCGTGCTTATGCCCGAGTTCAGTGCGAAACCAAGAAGACGAAAAAAGAAGCAAGAAGAAAATACGTTGTCATGGCATTGATACTACCGTCAGCCACCACATTACGTGCGCTTTTGACCGTTTGCACTATGCTATTCGCATATCCTTGAACATCACTTAAAATCAAATTGTTTCTCGGTCTTAGCACATTTGATGGCTGAATACATCCCCCAAAATACAATTCATGAATATTCAACCTATAGCTACAGCCAACCGCCAACTCAAAGCAATGGTTTTAATTTGTCGGACTACTGATCGAAAGGTTCGATTCCCGCCGGGGATAAGTAAAATCTTGAGTTTTTTCCACAGCCCCACCTCTTGCAAACGTCTGACAAACATCCAAGAGTATCAATTGTCATGAGAAGCTTCTCAAATTTGCCGTTCAGATTCGGCTTAAAATTGTAGGTCCCTTCCACTTCGCACAAGAAAGTGGTTGGAGAAGCTAGGTTTAGGCCCAATAACAAATTGATTGTGAAGCTGAAATGAAAGTCTTATTCACTCCTGCTCATAAAAAAATTTTAATGGAGCTAGCTTGCTCTCAAGGATCACCTCCAGATATTTAACTTCCCTTGATAGCTGTAATGTGACTCCTTTAAGTATAGTCAGTTTCCTAATCGTAAAGAGAACAACCTCCGTTTTAACAACATTTACCCAAAGCGACAACATCAGCAAAGGTCATTTCATATCTGCAACAATACACATCCTCAAGCACCGTCGTGTTTTCCAGCATTGCTCGGTTCCACTCGAGTAAAGTTTCGTCTACACCATGTTGTCTAGCGGAGTTGCATATGCTACCAAAAGTCGCATTGTCAAAAGCCCCCTGAATATCAATGAAAATGCTCAGCGCGTACTTTTTCCTTTCGATCGGGCTTTAGATCCTCCATCGCCAGGGCGATGGTAATACGGCCAGTTCCAAGCTTGCCGTGAAGAATCTCTTCAGAACAAGAAGCAGCTCCCTGATACCATGTTTCAACTTTCCTGGCTAAATTCCGCCCTTTGAGGCTAGCGTTACACCACCATATTCTGCCCCTTTAGCTCGTATATCTCGTCCGTCTGTGGGTCGACCGGTTCGACCCTAAGGAATATTGTCAGGGCTCCCGATTTCGGGTAACTACATCCCTGAGGGCAGGCAAATTCTGGTGTTGTTGCAATTGTCGGATCCGATAGTTTTTGGGTATTCCTCGTTTATTTTCTTACAATTTCGACACGTGATATTCTTTGCTCATCCATATCCTTAGACAAATACTAATTACCAAAGTCTTTATCAGTGAAGCTACTACTCGTTTTTCTTCGAAGATGGTATCTACCTGGTTTGACCATAAGTCTAAGGTTCGCCAGTAATTGATTCTCATTTATTTTCCAAAGCTAACAACACAGTATTGAACGTGATAGTGATGCTTTCCGACTTGGAAACCATACCCACTCATGGCTACTCAGTTAAAAAAAACATAACATAACACAAGGCTACCATCCGCTTGGGCAAACTGTTGGATACCTCATTCACATCCCCATAAGTGGGTGTGATATTGGGTTCAGAGTCCTTGTCCAAAGAAACGCGACTACTGTCTACATATTATACTTATATCTTCTGTTATTTCAAGCAAAAAGAAAATTTTTCACAAATGCCCCAAAAAGTGAGCGAATTGTTAAGAAAGACTTTATCTATATACTTTTTAAAGAACCCAACCATTATTTCCATCGACTTCTTCGATAAACATAGGGACGGGCTACAGTCCGCTTGGGCGAACTGTTGGATACCCTATTCTTATTCCTATCCCTCATAAGTGGGCGTGACAAAAGTCTAAGTATGGTTGAATTGTTAAGAACGCTATACATATTTTGTTATATAACATTTAAAGGATTTTATCAAAAAAAACGCTCCCTAGCTCAAACTTGGTTATTTCAATAAAATTGTTTTATTTAATTGTGGGCGTGTCAGTAGGCGGATTTAAAAAAAAATAACATATGAGAATAAAGGGCCCCTAGAGAGTATATATTATAAATTTCAGCTCCCTAGCTCAAACTTTGAATTTTCAAAAAATAAAATAAAAATAATTGTGGGCGTGTCAGTGGGCGGATTTTGAAAATATATACACATGAGTATAAAGGGTCCATAGAGAGTATATATTATAAATTTCAGCTACCTAGCTCAAACTTTGGATTTTCAAAAATTAATATACCCTTAGAATAGGGTGTACAAAAATTATTTTATTTATTTGTGGGCGTGTCAGTGGGCGGATTTTGAAAGATTTTTATCCCGAGCAGTGTTAGGAGTCATAGATCATATATAAAAAATTTCAGCTTTCTAGCTCAAAATTCGATTTTTTCCAAAATTTTGTTTTTTTGAGTTTGTGGGCGTGTCTGTGGGCGGATTTCAAAAATTCGTAAACTTGATTATTTCGGGACCCTAGAGAGTATATGGTTAAAATTTCAGCTCTGTAGGTCCAGTTTAAATGCCTAATTTTTGCCGACAGACGGACGGACGGACGGACGGACATGGCTAGATCGACATTACTATCGATGCTGATCATAAATATAGTAACTTTTAGGGGTCTACGGGCAATATTAAGGTATGTTACAAACTATGCGTCAAAATTAATATACCCTTAGAATAGGGTATAAAAAGGTTTTGTTTTGTAAATTGTGTGTCAGTGGGCGGATTTTAAAAGTCTTACACTTAATAATAATGGTGACAGGCGTACTTTCGATGCTGATCACAAATATAGTAACTTTTAGTGGAATTCGATCAATATTAATTCATGTAACAATCTATGAATAACATTTAAAATACCCGTAGGATGGGGTATAAAAACGTGCGCGTATACATACAAGAATTAAATCCCTTTGAAATATAAATTGAAAGGTTTATAAATTAATCAGTAGTCTCGTAAGGAGTCTTCAAAACACAATCGACTCGTTTTCAAGTCTCCTCCAATTTTCATATTTGCGTCTCTAACAATACACCTGTAGAATATCGATTTCAAGCAAAATGTGGGCAGAATTTTAAATCCAAAAGATTTCATCTATTTGTCTGAAGCCTGAAATGGATTCTTCAACATTCATATACACCTGCAGAACTATGGATGAAATGGATAAACGCTGAAAGGAATGCCTTTGACATATTATTATCTTGCAAGAACATTTATGGTTTAGAACAATATTGAATTAGAGTTCCGGATGGGGTTGAAAGTTGAGAAATTAGACGAATAGGTGAAGACAACTTGTGTGGCACTTCAGCTGCCAAATAGAAAAGGATTCCTTTGCATTTTTCAAACATGCTAACGCACGTGCTGAAGGATCCAATTATTATGTCGGTTATAGAATAAACTCACGATTTATAGTCATTGGAAACTATTTTGTATAGTACAGAATGATTTGTACGTCTGTGAAAGGAATTTCGAGCTTCCGGTTTTAGAATTTGGAATATACAATCGCACGTCTTTCCATTTCAATGTCATCTTTTGAGTTCTAAATGCGTCTAGTTAGCAATCGCTGGAAGTTGAGAATGAGGCGGCTGCTTAATTGTGTTCTATATAAATGAGGAAGGCTTACTTGATAAGTACTTTACCTGGTTATTCGTTTGAATGATAATTTTAAGACATGGGTATTGACATACTTTTGTAAAGTGAAGTAGTGTAGCCTGTATGGTGTATACCGACATGTCGAGAATTTTGGAGTTCGACAAATGATGTATTCATGCATTTAAAAAAAAACCCGCGCACGTAGATTCACTAACTTGAAAGTTAGTGTTATAGTCATAGCAAGAAAATGTAACAATTCTAAAGGAATGTAACGGAAAGAAAAGAATAAAGAACAAAAGAACCAAAAAAAGGGACTACCGATGCGAGAGGTACACTCACATTTTTGAGTGAGACGAGTTCAGTTGTAATATTGACTCGAATAAAATCGGACGTACAAAAGAAAGGTTGTGGTTTTTTTAATTATTCAATTTCAGCAGAGTATTTAGTATTACAATTTTAAATTTCGGTACAGTGTTAAAATTCAGAAGTGGGATTGTGAACAGTGTTATCTAATCTTATCTAAAAAAAAAAAACAAACAAGAATAATGTCTGACATTGAACAATACAGAAAGTTCACTGCGTCGCATTTAAAGTCATGGCTGGAAAGGCTTGGGAAGAAAAAAACGGGCAACAAAAGCGAATTGTTGTTGCGCTTGCTGTCGATCCCCGAAGAGGATCGTGGCGAGCCGCCAGATGTGTGCTGTGATGCCATTGAAACGGCAGATGTAGACAACGTAAGAAGCGAAAACAACGACACTACACAGCCACAGGCAAATTTGTTGGACGACGACGACGACGACGAGGAGCAGACAGCTGCAACACAAAAGAAATGAAACATGAGTGACAGTGACATTGAGTGGAAATATTAGGAAAGAGAGTTAAAACTATTGAAAAAAGAAATGGTATTACAAAAGAAAGAAGTTGAGTTATTGAAACGCGAAAATGAGTGTTTAATGTTAAAAGAGAAAGAAAAGAAGTGTGATGAAAAAAAGAGTGACGAAAAAGAGAGCGCAGAAAATAATACAGGGGAACAAAGTGGCGAACAAATGAAAATGGGACAAAGCAATGAAAAAGAGTGTCATACAAAAGGAAACAATATAATTAAAAACGAGTGTTACCAAATTAGTGCCAGTGTGCCGAGGGATTTAGTATCTGAGTACTCTGGGGAGGAGGACAATTTTATGCTTTGGGAGTCTCAGCTGAGGAGTGTGCAATCATCATACAAACTAGATGACAACAATATGAGAGCTCTCATAGCGTCGAAATTAAAAGGAAAGGCTCTCAAATGGCTACATTCACGGGCCGACATTGTGACAGCCCCAATCGAGTCAATCCTTGCAGATATGCGGATGCTCTTCGACAACCGCATCAGCAGGCTACGAATGCGCCGATCATTTGAAATGAGAAGGTGGTTACTTGGAGAGGACTTCCAGAATTATTTCCATGACAAATTGATCCTATCTGGCAAGGTCGATATCACAGATGAGGAATTGGTGGAGTACATCATCGAAGGAATACCAGACCAGCAGCTGCGTGCACAAGCCCAAATGCATCGCTTCACTAACAAAAACGAGTTATTGGACGCATTTGCTAATGTTACTTTGCCGAAACCACCGAACGCCGGGCCGCGGCCAACGAACACCACAAATACTGGGAACAGCGAGCAGCGAAATCCAACTAGATGCTTCAACTGCAACTCACTGGGACACATCGCCGCCGAGTGTCGCAAGCCAAAACGCGAGGTCGGATCCTGTTATGTATGCGGAACTATGGGACATTTTGCGGCTAACTGCAACGAAAGAAGGAAAGTCCAGCGAGTCCACTATATGGAGGAACAAGAAGCAGACGACGATTATGTAAGAGACTTATGTTTTATATTGAAAGGTAGGAATTATATGTATAAATTTTTATTAGGCACACTAATCGACACCGGTAGTCCCGTCAGCTTCATCCGAGAAAAATTCATTCCATCAGTATGCTTAAGAAAATTTGAAAACAATGAGAAATGTAATTTTGTAGGGATTAATAAAAGTCCATTATCCGTTCTCGGAGAAACTGAGTGTATAATTTTATGTGAAGAAAAGGAAGTAAAAATGAACTTACTCGTTGTATCTGATAGAACAATGCAATGTCCGGTAATATTAGGAAAAGATTTCCTAAAGATTGGGGGGTTTAAAATGAAAATTCAGAGAAACGAACTTAATGATGAAAGTTATGAAAAAGAATGTAAGGAATTATTTAATATTGAATTTGATGAACAAGGTAAAGAATATATATCAAACGAAGATATCAATTTTGTACAAAAAAAGAAATTTGATGATATGTTCAAAAAATACTATGTAAACAGAAAGCGCCCCGAAATCCCAGAGGTAAAATGTGAAATGAGATTAACTTTAAATAATGAACAGCCCTTCCATTGTGCCCCTCGTAGATTGTCATACTTTGAAAAGGAACAGGTCCAGGTAATACTAGACAGCTTGCTGGATCAGGGAGTTATTAGGCATAGCAAATCGGAATATTCTTCACCTATCGTCTTGGTGAAAATGAAATCCGGAGACATAAGATTATGCGTAGACTATCGTGTGTTGAATAAAGTAACTTTAAAGGATAACTACCCTATACCGTTAATAGAAGACTTGTTAGACGGATTGGTGAACAAAAAGATTTTTACCCTTTTGGATTTAAAAAGTGCGTTTCATCATGTTAGTATGCATCCCGAATCAATAAAATATACGTCATTTGTGACACCCTTAGGTCAATTTGAATACCTGAAAATGCCATTTGGGTTAAGGAATGCACCATCAGAATTTCAGCGTTATGTGAATCGGGTATTTGATGATTTGTTAAGGGCAGGCAAGGTTAGGATATACATTGACGACATAATGATCGCTACAGAAACTGTAGAAGAGCATTTGGAAATAATGAAAGAGGTATTCGTTAGGATAGTTCAAAACAAATTGGAGTTATGTCTAGACAAATGTCAGTTCATGAAATCAAAGGTAAAGTACCTGGGGTACGTAGTGACAGGGAAAGGCATTAAGCCGGATGAAAAGGGCATCGAAGCCGTTGCTAACTTCCCCGTTCCAAAGTGTTCAAAGGCAGTACATAGTTTCTTGGGATTGTGTTCCTATTTCAGAAAATTTATTGAGGGCTTTTCACTTATAGCGCGGCCTCTATATAGACTAGTTAAGAAAGATGTTGCCTTTGCATTTGGTGAGGAAGAATTACGCTGTTTTGAACAACTGAAACAAAAAATGATTGAAGCACCCATATTGGCTTTATACGACCCTAAGGATGAGACAGAATTGCATTGCGACGCTAGTTCCTTGGGATTTGGAGCCATACTTATGCAGAAAAAGGTAGATGGAAAGTTCCATCCAATATTTTATTTTTCCAAGAGGACCTCCGAACATGAAAGCAAATATCATAGTTTCGAATTGGAAACACTGGCAATCATCTGTGCGTTAAAAAGGTTTAGAGTATATTTACACGGCTTTAAATTCAAGATAATTACTGATTGTAATTCACTAACACTAACATTGAACAAGAAGGAAGTAAATCCAAGGATAGCCAGATGGGCATTGGAGCTTCAGAATTACGATTATATACTCGAGCATCGGGGTGGGAGTAGAATGCAGCACGTGGATGCACTCAGTCGTACTACGAATATTTTGATATTGGAAGAAAACACATTCGAACAGAATCTTTCAATAAAGCAATATAAGGACGAAACTATAAATAAAATTCGAGAGCAACTAGAAAAAGGGGAAAGTAGTTTCTATGAGATGAGGAATGGACTTGTTTATCGTAAAGTCGGGCAACGTATTTTATTTTATGTCCCACGTAGTATGGAGGAGAATGTGATACGGGTTTATCATGATGAAATGGGTCATATGGGTTGCGAAAAGGTGATTGGGGTTATAATGAAGACATATTGGTTTCCTAGGATGAAGGAAAAGGTAAAAGATCACATTTCAAATTGCTTGAAGTGCATTGCTTTCTCACCAAAGTTTGGAAAGCATGAAGGGTTAATGCACAACATTCCAAAAGGTAATTCACCTTTTGATACTATACATGTGGATCATTTCGGTCCTATTTTGTTGAAGACCGCTAAAAAAAAATATGTTTACCTGGTGATAGACGCATTTACTAAATATGTGAAGTTATACGCTACAAGTACTACCAATACCAGGGAGGTGATACATTCAGTGCGGTCTTATTTCACACACTATAGCCGTCCTAAGATATTGATATCCGATCGTGGAAGTGCTTTTACATCTAGAGATTTTGAAATGTTTTTGGAAGAAAATAATGTACAGCATATAAAGATCGCCACGGGATCTCCCCAGGCAAATGGCCAAGTCGAAAGAGTGAACAGATCCTTAGGCCCAATGATAGCAAAGATGACTAGCGCCGGTACGGCCCTTTCTTTGGACAGGGTGTTACCACAGATAGAATTTGCATTAAACAACACGGTACATGGGAGTACTGGTGTTACCCCGAGCGAATTACTGTTTGGAGTTGAACAAAGAGGGGTAGTCATTGATTTTTTGAGGGAAAGTATGAATGAGTGTGACAACCAAAGAATGGACAGAGATTTAAGTAAAATGAGAGTTGAGGCCGCAGGTAGAATGGTAAAGTCTCAGGATAGAAATAAAATGTCAAAGGATCGTCTTAGAGTTCAGACCGCGTATAAAGAAAACGACTATGTGATGATAAAGAATTTCGAAAGTAGAGCTGGGATATGTAAGAAAATTATACCTAAATTTAAAGGACCGTACAAAATAATGAAAGTTTTGCAGAATGATAGGTATTTAATAAAAGACGCGGACGGTTTTCAGCTAGGTCAGGTTCCATACGAGGGGATTTGGGAAGTCGCAAATATCAAACCATGGGTTGATTGTAAGAAAACAAAACCAGGTGAAATCGGGGCGATTTCTGGTCAGGAGGGCCGAATTGTAACAATTCTAAAGGAATGTAACGGAAAGAAAAGAATAAAGAACAAAAGAAACAAAAAAAGGGACTACCGATGCGAGAGGTACACTCACATTTTTGAGTGAGACGAGTTCAGTTGTAATATTGACGCGAATAAAATCGGACGTACAAAAGAAAGGTTGTCGTTTTTTTAATTATTCAATTTCAGCAGAGTATTTAGTATTACAATTTTAAATTTCGGTACAGTGTTAAAAAAAGGAAAGGCCTATTTATATTGTTTCTAAAAGGCATAAGCGAGGTTTCTCGTAGCAATTTTGCGCAGAGTTTTTTATCTGGCTCTTGCGAACGCCTGATAAACATCCAGGAGTATCAATTGTCATAACAAGCTTCTCAAATTCGCCGTTCGGAATCGGCTTAAAATTGTAGGTCCCTTTCACTTCGCACAAGCAAATAGTTGGAGCAGCTAGGTTTTAGGCCGTGTATCGGCCGTAATGCCTAAAATTGGTATATTTGTTCTACCGCGACGTAGCTGGCATTTTACATCCATTTATCAATTAAAGACCCACATACTTGTGAGCCTCTCAAGAATGTGCAGATTTGGTCTATTGTCGATATGACGGTATCTGACTTTTCCACGCTACGTTCAATTGTGGTTTCTTTTACATTAGGTTGGCATGCTGTATCACGCGATGAACAGTTGATCTACTAACAAACGGGTGGCATTTTTGCGATGGTAGCATAATCACAAAATGATTGGCAGGTCGTGCGTTCGAATCCCGGCCAGGGCCATGATTTTTAAATTGAATACTCACGTAAATACAAATCTCCCTAATACGTCATCCGTGTCCTCCTATTCTTTCGAATAGTAAGTAGCACCTAAAATCATGCAATGGAATACTTCATTGCTAGGTGCTGATTACTGTTCAACAAAAAATGCCTGCGCTGTGTTCCAACACTATGAGGGTCTGTACAAATACAGAAAAAACAAAAATCCCTTTAGCGTATGTAAATTATAAAAAAAACATAGGGACGGGCTACAGTCCGATTGGGCGAACTGTTGGATACCCTATTCTTATTCCTATCCCTCATAAGTGGGCGTGACAAAAGTCTAAGTATGGTTGAATTGTTAAGAACGGTCTACATATTTAGTTATATAACATTTAAAGGATTTTATCGAAAAAAACGCTCCCTAGCTCAAACTTGGGTGTTTCAATAAAATTGTTTTATTTAATTGTGGGCGTGTCAGTAGGTGGATCTAAAAAAATAATAATACATGAGCATAAAGGGCCCCTAGAGAGTATATATTACAAATTTCAGCTCCCTAGCTCAAACTTTGAATTTTCAAAAAGTTTTGTTTTTTAAATTGTGGGCGTGTCAGTGGGCGGATTTTGAAAATATCTACACACGAGCATAAAGGGTACCCTAGAGAGTATATATTATAAATTTCAGCTCCCTAGCTCAAACTTTGGATTCTCAAAAAAAGTTTTTTTTAAATTGTGTGAGTAGGCGGATTTTGAAAATATTTACACATGAGCTAAAAGGGCCTCTAGATAGTATATATTATAAATTTCAGCTCCCTAGCTCAAATTTTGGTTTTTCAATAAAATTGTTTTATTTATTTGTGGGCGGATTTTGAAAATTTTATATCCTGAGCAGTTTCAGGAGTCATAGATCATATATAAAAAATTTCAGCTTTCTAGCTCAAAATTCAATTTTTTCCAAAATTTTGTTTTTTTGAGTTTGTGGGAGTGTCTGTGGGCGGATTTCAAAAATTCGTAAACTCGATTATTTCGGGACCCTAGAGAGTATAAGAGTATATGGTTAAAATTTCAGCTCTTTAGGCTCAGTTTAAAGGCCTAATTTTTGCCGACGGACATGGCTAGATCGACATTACTATCGATGCTGATCATAAATATAGTAACTTTTAGGGGTCTACGGGCAATTTTAAGGTGTGTTACAAACTATGGGTCAAAATTAATATACCTTTTTTTTTATATAAATTCTGGCTCGCCAAGGCGATTTATAAGGGGGGACACTTCCACCCAAAAAGATCTGTTGTACCGTATGGGCCAGAAAAATTGAATCTAGTAGAATTTCCGCTTTCCGTGTAAAGCGGATCTTTTGAACCGTATGGGGCAGACAAATTTAATCTAGTAGAATTTTCACTTTCCGTGTGAAGCGGACAATTTTACCAGTAGAAGAATTCTTTATGTCCTCGGGGCTCACTTGTTCCCTGAAAAAGATTTTCTTTCTAATTCCATTAAGGGCTGGACATAAACATAAAATGTGTTCAGCTGACTCGTCCTCTTCAAGACAGAGTCGGCACTCAGGAGAGTCTGCTATTCTCATTTTGTGTAGATGATATCTTAAACCATGGTGACCAGTAAGGTAACCTACTAGGTTTTTGATATCATGCCTGCTTAGGTTTAGACATTTGCTGGCATTTTTATTGAAGGGCCGAATGGCTCGTTTGGCCTGTCTTAGACCTGGGATGCTTTCCCAAAGATAGATACATTTTCTATGTTCCCAGCTTTTAATTGCTGCCGTTGCTGCTGATCTAGGAGTGCAGCAGAAAGGTTCGGGACCTATGAAAGGTGTTTCGTAACCTTTTCTGGCCAGTTCGTCGGCCTTTTCGTTCCCTTCTACCCCGACATGACCCGGAACCCACCATAATTTGGTCTTGTTTCTTATTCCGAGTGTTTGTAGGGTATTGAAGCAGTACATGACTGATTTGGAGTCAATGGTATACGAGCTAAGGGCGTTTATAGCTGCTTGACTATCCGTGACAATATGGATGGTTGCACCTTTTATGCCAGATAAAATAATGTGGCTGGCACATTCTTGAATGGCGTGGAGCTCTGCTTGAAATACGCTGGGACTTTTTCCCATGGGTATCGTAAAGCGTTTGTGTGGTCCGTATATTCCCGCTCCTACCCCCGTTTCCATTTTAGAACTATCCGTATACCACTTTATGCCGTTGTGGCTGTTTGGTGGGTTATTACTAACCCATGCTTCTCTCTTGGGGATCTCCGTGGAGAACCGTTTGTTGAAGCATAGTGTTTTTTGAATGCGGTCTGTGACCGCGCAGTTCATGTTAAGTTCTGGCAGTTCATGTTAAGTTCTGGCAGTTCATCGAGAAGGGTCTTTATTTCCGGATGATCATTAACACTTATCTCGTTTAACTGTATTAGACTTATTGCACTGTGGATCGCCACTTTTTGAATGTATATGTGGAGAGGTGTAATTCTTGTTATTGCCTCTATGGCAGTTGTTGGACAGGTTCGCATGGCTCCGGAGATACCAAGGCACGCAAGCCGTTGTACCTTTTTGAGCTTCTCTATTGCGACTTTTTGTGTGGATTTTGTCCACCATACTATGGAGGAGTATGTTATAATGGGTCTTATCATCACTGTGTAGATCCAGTGGACGATCTTTGGAGAGATTCCCCAGGTTCTGCCATATGTGCGACGACAGGCCCGTAAAGCTCTATTAGCTTTAGTGAGTTTGTTATTTATGTGAGAGTTCCAGTTCAGTCTCTTGTCTGGGATTACTCCAAGATACTTGACTTTCGCAATACTCTACGACCGTGTCGTTTATTGTGATTAGGCCTAATATACCCTTTGAATAGGGTATAAAAACTAGGCCGATGCCCATCTAAATTGATTTTTTTTTTTTAATAAAAAGGAAATCCAAATCCCAGAGAACTCAGACTCGGTAACGGTCAATTGTACTACCAGGCAGAAATCCTCTTTACGGTCTAGAGGTTGAAGAAAAACCAGGTATCATTCGTCTTCAGTAATGGGTGGCGTATGTTATTGCTCCCCATGGGGATTGAACTGCACCGCACGGATCACAAGCCAACACTCTACCCTCAACACCGTTGCCGCCCTCCCTAAATAGAGATACTTAACTATTTTTGCCAGTGTATTTCATACATCGACGTTCTTTCATTAGAAACAAAATATATATTCATTGAAGTTCAATTAGCTTGCCAGTATTGTTTTTCTTAAAGTATCTTACAAGCTCTCTGGCTCAGAGAACCTTGGTATAGCGCTGCGACTTCTAAAAATTGAAGAATTGTAGAATTGCTAAAAAAAAGTGAAGCAGGTACGTGAGAGAAAACAGGAGCACATTTAAAAAAGCATATGGTACAACGCTGTCATTTTTGCGTTTTAATAAGGAATATCTATAATAAATTTTTCAAAGCTAAAACATAACAACAACAACATAGGAAAGAAAGTTAAGATGTAAGTAATTTATATAAGATTTAAAAGTATAACGGCCATTTGTTGAACTTTTTTTTCATTAGGGTCGTGGTCGAGGGTACTGAGCCAATTTGGAAATTCGCTGAAAGGGCATTTTCGTTTCAGTTTGCGCATTAAAGCGGGAGATGAGCCAATTTGAAGATTTTGGAAGCCATTTCCGTGAAAGAAGATTCATTGAAAGAGTATCAAACATCAAATATCAAATATAAGGTTTCCAAACAAATTCAGTGGTCACCTCACTTAATGCAAAGACTAACTTTTATCTACTGGAAGATGATTTTTCGCTTATATTTCCTTCAATGCGGATGAAGATGAAGACGTTAGTTTTAGATCTGTTTTGGTCGCTCGGATTGTAGCGGCAGGCGGTAGTGTGTCTGTCCGCGCAGATTCCATTTATTTTCTTATTCAAAATCTTTAACAAACAAATTAGTTTTGGTATACCTTACGTTCTACGAATAAATAAACATCATTAAAATTGTTCTGCAATTTGCGCATTCGAAATCTAACCGTCATCAACATTTTTTTTTTTATATTTATTTTATTTCAGCAAAGATATACATTCTAAACACTACTATTGCACAATTTACAGAGATGTGGTTATTACTACCTTACTACTGATAAACTTATATATTTGTAAATGAAAAATATCAAACTATATATATATTTAAGTAATAATTTGAGGAAAAGCTGATGAAAAAAACCTCAATACGAACTATAATAGGATCATCGAAATGAGAGAAATGGTGGTTGATTTCAGATATCACGTACATTAACAAGTACAATTACTAAATAAACATAATATATAAATAGATTAACAATTATAGATATAATTGACAAATGTAATAAGTTAACAGATATGAATAATTTCAGGAAACATATATAAAATTTTAACAAATATAAATAATTTAACAAATATGAATAACTGAACAAATGCAGACGATGAATTAATATAATAATGAAGTCAATTTTAATTATAAATAAATAAATAGATAAATAAATAATAATAATTACAATAAATAAATAAATAATAAATAAATAAATAATAAATAAATAAATAATAAATAAATAAATAATAATAACAAATATAGTAAATTAATAAATAAATAAATAGTAACAAATAAGTGAAACAAGTATTGATTTTATGTTTGTTTAATGTAGAAGATCTGAAATCAAGGGGTTGTCAGAGGAGCTGCAAGACCAGCTGTAGCGATCAAATAATTTATTCAGTCTTACTAATATTTTTTCAATGTTTGAGATTGCATCATTGTATATAAACTCTATAGTAAAATCATCAACACGATTTCAAAAAGCTCAACCTCCACGAATTTGGAGACCAAAAGGATGGAGTGATTGCTTCTCATTTAAACATAAAATATTTGTATGAGCTTTGAATTAAGAAAAGAGAACCAAATAAACTGTTGGTTAGGAAACAGAGCGAAGAGTTTATTTGATCCTCTTTTCTTCGATAAGGTATTTCGTAAGGATTTCTGACAAAAATAAGAATTCTATCATTGTATGGAATTTTGTTATCTTGTATCTATATGGATATCTCGCATTTTCAACTGATTGCCTCTGGTCGCGCCATATGATTTTCATTCGCATGGACGTGTAAGTATTTATTTTTCTGTGTAACAGCGTAACAGCCGAATACTTTTTGGTAAATGGAATGTATGATGAGAGGCAGATGGTGTAAGGGGAAAGGAAACATTTTTCTGCAGGATATTGAATAAAAGCTGATTTCGGTATTTTGGTATTTTCCATCAAGCAAGGAATTATGAGTTTATGATTTTTTAGGGTTTTGCTATTTTCGCTGTATCTCGTCCAAAAATGCACCGATTTCTATCATTTCTTCAGTATTTGATTCGGAAATGTTCAATTTATTTGTATCAGCCGTTATTCAAAGAAATAGTTGTTGGATAGGTATATTTATCTATTAGGGAATCGATCACCTACAATAATGTTGAGGCAGGTCACTTTTCATTTTACAGTTTTTTTTTTTTTTGTAAAATATTCGTGATCAGCATCGATAGTAACGTGTATCTATTATCTCAAAATCAAGCTAGAAAGCTGAAATTTTAACCATTTAACGAATTCAAACGGTTTTTTTTTTGCAAATGCTATAAAAGAAAGCTGTTGATCAGTCATTGATGAACGTCGTATTGCGTATATACAGACGGTATTTTTGCAGTCCTCATTTAAAATGGAATAGAAGTTTTATAACCATCCATGATAACCTTATTTAGGTTCAGCTTCAACTGGAGGTATATACCAGTTACCTGAAGGGAGGTAAACGTAGTATTCATACCTACCTAAACCGGGAAACAAGCCGAGCGAATTACCTAAATCATATCGTCCGATAAGCTTGACATCGTTTTTTCTGAAAACAATGGAAAGGAGATAAAACTAACAACAGAGATAAAAAACGCATACCTGTGTAAAGAGATCGCACAATGTGCCTTTCTTGGCATAGAGGGTGCTTTTGATAACACTGGATATGAATCTATATCAAATGCTTTGTGCCATAGAAACATAGCAAAACCAACTATAAAATGGATCAAAGCGATGCTGGAAAGGCGCAAAATATCTGCCTCGTCAGGAATGACCTCAGTATCAGTAACAGCCGTAAGGGGCTGCCCACAAGGGGGAGTACTTTCACCCCTTTTGTGGTTATTGGTCATCGATGACCTGCTACACAAGATGAGCAATTTGGGGTACACTACAATTGGGTACGTCGATGATATTTTCAGGGAACAAATGAGCCCCGAGGACATAAAGAATTCTTCTACTGTTAAAATTGTCCGCTTTACACGGAAAGTGGAAATTCTACTAGTTTAAAATTTTTCTGGCCCATACCGAACAAAAGATCTTTTTAGGTCGAAGTAGGTATAGGTAGATATACTCGTATATATAAATATATTAAAATTTATAAAAACGTAACAAAATATATAAATATGAATATAATAAAATATATGAAAAAGAATGAAATAATAATATAATAATGATAAATAATTTGATACTTATCAGAATGAAAGTCTTGAAATCGGATAAAAACTCTTATTCACTTTGTTTCACTTTGTAAGTTAAAATTTGTGGCTTTGCAAAAGTACGAAGTTCAACCGACGGAAATTTGTCTTTTTCAAATAAAGCTGCTTGCAATATGAGATAACCTACCCCAAAATTCCTTGAAAACCAACACATAATACACCAACCATATCCCCCACCCCCTCTCAGGATCAAACCATATTCATATCCTGAGAAGTAAAGAAAAATTAAAGTGACAAAACACACACTTATGGAAATCTTCTTTATTATCGAAGGAAAGAGTAGCTACTCAAAGAGTACGCATTGCAAATATTAACGAAAATGGAAGACAACAGAAATAACTACCAAAATGCATAATTAAATATGTATACCCCACCCCTCTCACCAACACATCATATTCATATCCTGAGTAGTAAAGAAAAATTAAAGTGACAAAACACACACTTATGGAAATCTTCTTTATTATCGAAGGAAAGAGTAGCTACTTAAAGAGTATGCATTGCAAATATTAACGATAATGGAAGCCAACAGAAATAACTACCAAAATGCATAATTAAATATGTATACCCCACACCTCTCACCAATTCCCATCCTGAGAAGTAAAGAAAAATTAAAGTGACAAAACACACAATTTTGGAAATCTTCTTTATTATCAAAGGAAAGAGTACTAAAGAGTACGCACTGCAAATATAAACGAGAATGGGAAAAGACAACAGAAATAACTACAAAAATGCATAAAAGCTTTCTGAAGGTTCTTTTTTACGGCGTTTGGTGGCGTATCGTCGTATACACGAAGTGAGAATACTATAAAGTTCATATACAATGTTCCCATCCGGGAAAGAACTTTGCCATTTCAGAGAGGGATTAACATATTGCAAATTTCTGTAAAGTGCCCGTCCTGTTCGTTAACATTTTGCCCAACGTCAATTTGTTTTGGATATTTCTTTTCCTCTCTGCTTTGCCTTGGGAGTTTTATTTTGCTGATATTTCCTGTTTGGGATAATAGCATTTTTGCCTTCTTTTCTTGTACATGTATTTTGTATCCTTTCAATTGAGCTTCTTTGTTTTTCGTTTCGTTCGTCCTTTAGTCATCAGGTTTATTGCGTTACATAATGTTAATATGTTATGAAGTGCAACGCAAATTACGGAGCGCATTTGATGAGATAAAGGGTGAAAACGGACTTTGGTTCAAAACAAAAACTCTATAAGGAGTTACAATTACAACTCGAGGGATGAATGAGAGATAGGAGTAACATATAAGAAACATTTATTTGTTTGTGAAATTCATTCCATAGTAGGTACCCAAAAGGGTTGTCCTTTCATATTTTAAAAGGTTCTTTTCATGTTGTTTCCATTATGCTTATTCACCATGAAAATATAAACTATCACGTCCATATGAGTAACTTTTAAAAGGTTAGTTGGCGCATCTGATGTTCCGTAGGGAATTCATTCGATTATCTAAAAAAAAAATAGGTATTAAGAGTACCGAAAGCCTAGCCCTCTTGTACGAAATGGAAAGACCTACAATTTGAAGCCGAACATGAACGAACAATTTGAGAAGCTTCTCATGACTATTGGTGTTTGTCAGACGTTCGGAAGTGGTGGAGCACTGCAAAACTACTTTAATTCGATTAGAAGTCAAACAAGATTACCACAGAGCCACTGCGCCCGCATACGATAATTTCCTGTGATATAAAACAGAAAATACCTATCCCAACCGAATGGACTTCATAAAACTGAGATGAATGCGGCATGCGATGGTTTTTACCTATTCAAAGCTCATCATTGTCTGTTAATATGTTTTAATAATCTATAGTCTATAATTAGAGAACGGAATTTGTTATAATGCAGGTATCCTACTTCCTGATATCACCCCATTATCATTGTTGATAGCGTGACACAACATCATCATCATTTTGGCTTCATCATGATGTTTTCTCATCGAATTTCCATAACGCAGTTGGCAACGGTAGTCTGTGGAATATAAAAGTTCAACGGCCTTATCCACGGCGCTAGAGTGATCCTTTCAATGGGGCCACATGAAAACGAAATTGGAATTTACATTTCTCGATGATAGCAATCGTTTTATGTTTCGAAAGTGCATGTGGATTGCAATCGAATATTACAAGTTTGATTGCCAAATGCAGCTTTTCGGTTGGTCTCTGTTTAGGTTGATTTTTTTTGTAAAAGGCGCCTCTTCAATTCAAATGAGTATCTACTAGTAGATCAGGGCACACTCTCACGCAGGTCATGTGAAATTCCTTCAATTTAGAAGTCGTAGATACTGTCCGTTCGTGTTCAATTATCTCGAGGTTTATTATTTTCTATTGGCTGGTATTATATAATCTCTTCCTGTTATTTCGAAGAGTGCAGTTGAGTGCATTGTAAGTCATCGTGGGTTGCATTTACGACTTCTTTCTTGGTACAGTTAAGTGCTTCACTATCAATTCAGACAGATATATAGAAACAAGCCAGAAAGGAAGCTTTCAATGAGAAAAACATTTGAATCATATAGGTACCTCGTTTGAGTGGATAGGGCCGTTTCAGTTAATTATACCTACTGGACACACTATATTTGAACATTGTAAGAAGTCTCTACATTGTGTTTTTTTTTATTTGCAGACAACCATCAAGGTGTTTACAAGTTGTTTAAAAATCGATATTGAGTACAAAACGTTGGGAATCCAATGGGATACAACTAGCAAGGAGGTTATTGGACAGCTACTAAGAAGGTGAGTTAATTTCGTTTACGTGTTCACTTTTTGAGGGAATGTCATCCGAAAGACGTATTTGTATTCTCAATCGTTTTTTTTTATTTTTCAAAAGATTATACATACTATGCATGTTTATGCAACATCTTTACATACATGGGCTAATTGCGCATTTGTTTAGGTTCCAGAATAAAAAGGTTTTCTTCTTATAGACAGGCTGACTTAGTATATGAAGGAGCTTCAGTGAGCGTATTGATCAATTTCTTCTGCTTCTATTGATTTGTACTTAACTAGCCAATTAACTCAGCATTACCATTGTTGTGCCCCAGTTTAGGCACCAGCGCATGCCTCTAGTTGATCAACCTGCAAGTCGTTGCACTGAGGTAAAACAACATTGCTGTGCACAAATTCATTGCTGGTTATTAATTGCAATAACGTCGCTTCGCTTATGCAGCAATAACATTGCTATTAATTGCAATGACATTACTTCGCTTACGCAGCAATGTTGTTTACTTTCGCAAAGGCAGGTCAACCAAAGCGGAATCGCTGATCTACCTTCCGGACCCACCCGAAGTTTCGACTAGAACGAGAGGTCAACGGCGAGTCGTATTTGAACACGGAACAGTGCGGTTGTTTTATTTTCTCCGGTTTGTTTTTGATTTTTCCTCTAAGGTGTAGTCTTTTGTTCACGATCTCAACAATTTGGCGCAGCCGGTAGGATATACTATATAATATATATTAATGGTTATGTAAACATTTTTTTTTGTAAACGAAAAAGAAAGGTATTATCCTTTTAATTTAATATAGTTTTCAAATGTTTAAATAAACTTTTTTGTTTATTATTTTATTTAAGTGACCTCCAGTTAAACAGTTGGAACTGCGAAAAAACAACGAGCTCCAGAAACACCATCCAGAAGAAATTCATCAGAATTTGGCGTGACCTCTATCCGGGTTTGAAAAGGAAAAAATACGATACCAGGATAGTACAGTACATTGAAAAGAAAATGAAATTAAAAGGATAATATGTACCTTTCTTTTTCGTTTACAAAAAAAAATTATACATAACCATTAATATATATTATATAGTATATAGTAATATATATAGTATATACACAATTATTATATTCTATTAATTATATTCTATGTTAAACCAGATAGCTATTAAGTTTTTCATACAGATTTTAACTTTTATGCTTTTTTTTGTACATGTGTCCGTTGATTGTTATCGGGATCTGTTAACATTCTTCCACTATTCAAAATGTATTTATACTTAAATTTCTTAAAGATATAATATGAATCACATATGAATATAAAATTAATTAAGTTAAGAAGACCAATGTTCTTTAGGCTTAAATCGAAACCAATAGCCACAATAAAGATTTGACAAGCAGTTGTCTCCAGTTCTAGCCGCAACTTTTTCCAATCGGGGAGAAAATGTTGTGCCCCAGTTTCGGCACCAGCGCATGTCTCCGGTTGATCAACCCACAAGTCGTTGCACTGAGGTAAAACAACATTGCTTTGCACAAATACATTGCTGTTAATTGCAATAACGTCGCTTCGCTTACGCAGCAATTACATTGCTATTAATTATAATGACATTACTTCGCTTACGCAGCAATAGCCGTGTTTCTTTGCACACGGATATAGGGATAATTTGAAATTTGCATGTAAAATACAACAACAACTTATCCTATATACGCTAACTTTAGCGGGGAAAGCTATCGCCGCTAAGTTCTTTAGCGGGGATAAAAAGTGCTTCCAAAATCCATTTTCTTCGTTTCTGATGAATCCTTCCGATGAATTTTTCAGGAAATGTCAAAGTTTGACAACCCACCGACCACTAACACATCCCGCCGAATATTTTATTCGTGATTTTATTATTATTATTTTTCAAACTTCATTTTAAGGGTAATTGAATTTAGCAAATCTGTTAATGTGAAATTGTTTTTCATAATTTTAGAATATGCTTGGCATCAATTTCAATTGGCGGAAGTAAATATTTTTCAATTTCAGGATTTTCAATACAAATTTTTTAACTACAACTTACAGATGTGTCACGGTGCTATCTTTTCGATTAGTATGTCTAAAAACCAAGATTATCCAATCAAAAAACTATTTTGTTATACTTATTTTAAATACTTTCGTGCTTTCATTTTGACGTTCCTGGTTCATGGTGGATCGAATATAATTTTTATAACTTTTAATTTTGAAAAACCCGGATGCTACTGAAACGCAAATGGTCAAGAAGTATTGAATAATAACCGATGTGCAGGTCAATGATCATGATGATAAAGTGTCATTTAATGACGAATTGTATATTTTCTTGAGATGTCCATTGAGTAGCAATGTCCATACTTCTGTCGGTTTCACGTAGATACCTATACGATACCTCTGTATTTTCTCCAGCACCTGTTCCTTATTGAATTTTTCATAAATGTCTACCAAATTGTCAAGGGCATTAGACAATGAAGCTATCATTAGAAGCTTCGAGCATACACCTTGTTTCAAGAATTCGGAAAATTTTGTTTATTTCTTTCATGGCGGTGGATTGATGGGATAGTTCTTCTTTAAATCGGTCAATACATTCAAACATTGTTCGGCGAACTTCTTCTTGAATCTTTAATGAAGCGTCATCAGCGAATTCACCTCACATTTTATATCTTCAAGAAGTGTTTTCTTAACACGTTTACCTAAACTGAAAATATATTAATTTTGTAACCCCTTTGGCAAATAAGAATATACTCTCTTTGAAACACCAACGGAGTAAGTATTCAAGTTTTAAACAATGCTCTTTTAACACTTTTTCATATTTTGTCATCACTTGCACCAATTCTAAAACATTTTCTCTGTTTTCTGATAAAACGTCTTCACGATGGCCGTTGAAAACAAGTTTTGGTGAGCTAAAAAGATTAGTGTCACAGTTTTTACATAGAGAACTTACTTTGAAGTTCATAAAACTAAAAAAAATGCTTTTCTTCGCTAAAGAATTTCTCCTTATTTTTGATTTTTACGAAAACTAGAAGATGTTTAATCATCTGGTTATAAGTATTTAACTTAAAATTACTAATTATTGCTTTAATTAAAAAAAAAACAGTCGGTACCTATTACTTAACTGTGTAAGATTTTGAGAGAAATCAGTATCGATAATAATGTCGATCTAGCCATGTCCGTCCGTCCGTCCGTTCATCCATCTGTCTGTCCGTCCGTCTGTCGGCAAAAATTAGGGCTTTAAAATGGACCTATAGAGCTGAAATTTTAACCATATACTTTCTAGGGGGCCACAATTAAAAAAAAAAACAATTTTTATTGAAAAACCAAAGTTTGAGCTAGGGAGCTGAAATTTATAATATAGACTCTCTAGGTGCCCTTTATATTTGTTTAAATATTTTTTAAATCCGCCTACTACACGCCCACAATTAAATAAAACAATTTAAAAAACCAAGGTTTGAGCTAGGGAGCGTTTTTTTACAAAAGCTTCGTTTTGTCGATTAAATTTTATAAAACAAAATATGTAGAGTGTTCTTAACAATTCAACCATACTTAGACTTTTATCACGCCCACGTATCCAACAGTTCGCCCAAGCGGACTTTAGCCCGTCCATATACTTCCATAATCTGCCCAACAAGAGCTCTCTTTACTAGACAACATTTTGTCTTTTGACTTACAGCAAACAAGCTGTATAAAAAATTTCAAAAATCGAACTCTTGATCTTGTTTTCTCTTCTGACTCTGTTAGTACTGTGGTTCTGGAATCCCACTACTGTATAACTAAAATAGATAACAATCATCCACCCTTGGATGTATTTATTGAGCTAGGTTAGGTTAGGTATGTGGGTTGATGAGGGGTGTTGATGCTGCATCATCGCAATCAGGTCAGTGTTGACCCATTGTTATGCCCATAGGGGGTCCACGTGTGTTGGTTGTGTTGCCTTCCTTGTCTCGTCGGTGATGTCAATCACATCTTCCCCAGCCATCCGGTTATTGCTGAGAACCTTAAAATATTGGAAAGAGGG